>CM068371.1:298843962-301458962 GCA_034769895.1 Magicicada septendecula
CTTTAAGCTTATTTTAAATAAAACCAGAATCTGAAAAACCCAAGTACTGTTCTTCCAAAGAGTAGACTGCGGGTCCACCTACCGATGCGAGAACTAGCCCACTACCTGAACTGCTCACACTCGATCATACCAGACAAAAGGAACGCGACACACACACAACACACACAACACGAAAAACAAAATACCGACCAACGAAAATTTATTTTAACATTTCTTAGGTTACCTCCGGGTACCATTTATCGGAAGAAACCGACTGCCGATCGGGCCATACCGCATAATCACAAAAACGGCAACACCTCCCCGAACATGGGCAAGGTAAACTCAAACTAACCAAGCACCGACTGCGATAAGTCTTGCCCAGGGATTTCCCCTTCTAAAATTTCCTACCACGTGGCACTATCCACTATGCAAGGCGGGCAAGTACATATACATATATTTCAAACCTTAAAACGAACAAAAATTATTTTCACTGGGGATATAGGGCCTTTAAAATTTTTCTAAGTTCTATTTGAACTTAACATTGTGAAAGTTCCAAAATATTTCCTAAGTTTGCAAG
Source organism: Magicicada septendecula (assembly GCA_034769895.1). Taxonomy (NCBI): domain Eukaryota; kingdom Metazoa; phylum Arthropoda; class Insecta; order Hemiptera; family Cicadidae; genus Magicicada; species Magicicada septendecula. The sequence continues at coordinate 298,844,519 of CM068371.1, forward strand.
CCCCGTCACACCCACAGGACCCACGGGTTAACCCTCATCGTAAGCGCGCTCTGCTACCAAATGAAACCCCTACTTCATCTTGAGTAGTTAAAACAAAAAGAATATTTCTTTTTGTAAAGAGGGGCCACAAGTTAATTAAAACTAGGCTAAGGCCTAGAGAAGCTAAAAATTGTGCTGGATCCAGTGAGACGGGACTTGCAATGAAAATTCAAGAATTAAATAATTAACAAATCCCCTTTTATTATTCTTTCTCATAATAAAAATATAATAAATAAATAAATACAACAGTAAACTTTAATTCCCCTTTAAAATAGTTAAATAAATAAGTATTCTCTCTCAACAAGGCCACCTGAAAAATATTAACTGAATCCAAGAAAATAATTGCTATGTCACACCATCAATGAATTGAAAATTTAAAATAATCATTAACCTCAAAATAAAGCTCCCATTAAACTATTTATTAAAATATAAAATTTATATCATGTGTTCCTTTTAGAATACTGTATATGAATCAATGAATATAAATAATTTCATTCCTTGTTACTATTAATAATAAAATAATTACGCAACAAATTAAATAAATTTTAAAGGTGACAATTCCTATACTTGTTAAATAAAATAATTAATTTCCTTAAAGAAATGATCAGCCACGATTATTGAGATAGAATACCTCCCTTAAAAAGAAAATGAAAAGGATATATCCACATGACTACATGTGTTAACTTTCTGTTGTAAAAGACCCTGAATAATAAATCCCTATATCCCAAGTTCCCACCAAAAGTACAGAAAATGTAAAATATTTATAACCCCCAAAATGTACACAGAAATATACACACATAACATGTTCCACAGGACAAAAATACATTATACAATTGTATACATAAAATACATAAAATACATAAAGGGCTCTTGCCACGCCCTTTTTTATATTACCCTTCTGGTGTATATAAATTCTAACTTTTCCTTTTATAATAATCCGAATTAGGATTATTAATTTACATTTATAATAGTACCCACATGGTGTGGGTTAATTGTACGTCATGTGTATAAGAGAATGTATAGCATACAAATGTCCCCTGGACCTAATAAAAATTCAAAAGTAAGTGCCTAAGTGGCTAAGTGCTTAAGTATCTAATTCCGGTGATAAATAAAAATTGTTTTAAAATAATTAACGCCCCCCAGTTATCATAATAAGTATAAAGAGTTTATATATACTTAAATAGGGCCAATTAATGAAAAGAGAAAAATTGCACAATATTAGCACATTATAAAAAAATACACTTGGGTCATAGACGGACATGTTCATTCAACTTTCGGCTTGTTTCAACAAACAAGTCTCGACAAAGTCTCGACAAACAAGTTGAAAAGTGTTTCGACATGCATAGCTTGGTTGAAACTAGTTAAAAATTCGCCTACCTCCCCAGTAATCTTTTTATACAAATGAAATAAACTGATTTTAAAAATAAGAGAAAATATATGTTTTTATGCATAGTAAATTAAACTTGAGAAAATTACTAATAACAAAACTGACTTTAAATCTGTAGCGATAGCCCTATAAAGAAATGAGTGGAAATCTATGTTGGATGCTGTCTTGTAACCATGTCAGTCTCTGAACTGACAATTTACTATAAATATATTGAAATTTTACAATTAATTCTTTTTCTTAGTGTACACACTAAACTGTCCCATCAATTGGGGATCCAAATGAATGTTTAACTTGAAAGGGAGAAACTGATGGTTATGTATAACTGGTGGTGCCATGTTGATTCTACGTGTTAATTATAAATGGTTGTTTTCCACCTGCTTATGGGTCCAGAAGGATGATCTTTTATTGGTAACGTGGCGATCTTATGATTGGCATGTTGTTGTTGTTGTGGTGAGCTAATTCTCTTCGGTGGCGAGTGTGGAGCTTTTAAAGATGGAATTTGTTCAGTCATGTAGCAGGACTTGTCTCTGGTCGGCGAACCCTGATCACACATTATATTTTTAGTGAGAGACCACACACAAATGCCCCCACTGTTTGGACACCCTCCAAAATCATATATAAAGACAACACCTAGTTATGGGCTACACAATGAAACTTGGTAAAATTATTTTGGCCAACATGCCTTACTTAAAAAACTCTCTAACAATGATTCTTTATAAACTGAACCTCACCTAATGTGAGTTACTTTTTGCAATATAAAATTGTATTTTGGCTTTGTAACATCTTATGAACTTATTACTTTGAGTGAAATGGTGGTTACCACGTGGTGCAGAATTTATTTAAAACACATAGTTTTCTTACTACATATAATTTGAGAACACCATTAATTTGAATGTGACATGATTTACATTTAAAACGTGCCTGAGTAAGTTCCCATATATATGTATAAGGTTTTACTAATATTCTTAGCAAAACCTTATATCACTTAATAACGACGCATTGTGCAATAGGTTAAGTGCGCAACACAATCTCGTTACATCGGTGTTAATGAAAGTTCAAACTTAATTATTTTGTTGTTAATGTACTTTAGGTTTTAGGGCCGAGATTCAGACACTCCAATAATCTAGTTTTATCGGTTTATAAAAACTTTACAACAATTACGTATCTCACAATGCATGATTCGACAAGTGGGGTACGCTTACTCAAGCTTACTAAAAAAACGTTTTCTCCCGTGAAATGTAGTATTTGATAGATATAATGTAATTAAAACTCACCGCAGTCGTTTAAGAAACTATTTTTCCATAGTTATTAGAAGTAGAAGATGGAATTAACTCTTCTCTCCACCGAAGGAATTTATCGCGAGGCAATCACTTAGAGTTCCTTGTCGAGACAAGAAAAATGAACTCAGTTGGTGAAGCACTTCGCCATTCTTCAATATGAGGCGACAGGTAGCGGCACCTGGCTTTTATAATGCCTCAACAAGCCGACAGATAGCGACAGCGATCAGGCACTGTAATAAGTCTGTCTTATTTCGATACAAGAGCGCAGCACGAATTATTACTTTAATTCAGTACTGCCCTTAACTATCAACGGTAGATACATTAATTTCGCATCGTTTTACTGCTAGGTATCAGTGCACTCTCCGATTGGAATTGACTGACAGAGCTGACAAAGTTCAGCACAGTCTTACCCTGGCGGTGTTTCTAGAACGGAGTGCTTGTAGGTTTGGTAAAAGCGAAATGACCAAATCTGCATGGGTTTTATTTTATTCGTTTCTCACAATGCAGGCTAATTTGTACAATTTTGTTAAAGACAGGACAGTGGTATAAGTAGTACGATATGTAAGACTTACATGCTACATTTATATTTCTAGAAAACGTTAAGTCTATCGTGGTATTTTTAAAGTTGTTAAATCAGTTGGATCCGTGGCCAACACTAATTTAAACTTATTGTCTGACATGCTTTGTGTAGTAAAGCACCAGTTGAAAGAGAAACATCTCAATGTAGTTTAGTGGGGTTTGTGCATGAATATAGACTGACAGTAGAATGCATTTGAATTGGTTGGGTATCGCAACTTCCACTAATTCGCCTGCGCCGACATGAACCTCTTGTAAACAATTGAATTCAGGATACTTGTGTATTGGAAGTTGTGAGCCCTAGCGTCATGAGCCCTGCATATTTTCCGATTCTTAAAAATTGCTGTGCCACCGTAGAGTTCACTACGCTTCTTTTTGTTAGTGTCGCGGCTACTACTGGGCTGTCATCGCTATTTCTGTCGCACTCTTTGAATTCAATGTGTATAAAGCCTGGTGTGTCGACGGTTTTGTCTTTATCCATCCAAGCCTCCGTCAGTGCAAAGTAGGCTGAGCGTGAAGTAACTCGGTCGCTGCTTAAGTCCAAGTTGTGTGCCACAAAAACTTTGAATGTAAACGTGTACACTATAAAAGAGTCCCTTTCGTCGTCGGTATGGTCATCGTCAGTAGTTTTGTTATATTGACTGCATCCACAAAATTCAACAAATTCAAAACTCACAATTCAAAAAGTTTTTAATACAGATTTCTTAACGTAACCGCTCAAGTATGGTGACTTGTGGATTATGCTTTCCTTCAAGTTGACATTTCTTGCTTGGTCGTCGTCAAAGTGTCTGGGAAGTTGCTTGACCATTTCATTTACATCGCAGGGCACGTTAATCACTTGGTCTAAAATACCGTAGCTGCCCTCATATCGAAGACGCCTGATTTTTGCATAAACGGTAGTCGTGGAGATATTAGACTTTCTCTGAATGGATTTAACGGCGGCAAGTGTGTTGGCTTCTTTACGTGAAGCCGATACTCTTACGTAATATTGGCACCTTTCTTTGTTACAGATGTCCAGGAGTCGGAGCTCTTGGACATAAACTGTTAAATATAAATTTCTTAACTTCCAACACTAACTGTTAAAATTTATCAGTGAATTCTTGTTGTAAGTATTGCAACATAGCTGCATTCCGTTGTTTTTCAATCATTTTAGAACCATATGCGATCAAAAACTCCACAAGCAAAAGCCAACTTGTTACACTTTTCCAAGTGCTCCGTTGCCAGACGCCAATGAGTTATAAGCGCTAAACGCGTCTCATCCTCCGCATTCGTTCTGCTACTGTCATAAGATCTTTCATATTCCTTAATCATTCTTGTTTTACTCTGTAAGTATTTACGAAAGGCATTTACCTTCTTGTTGTGAAGACATTTTGATATTTTGGAAATTTTAAGGAAAATGTTTACAAGTTGAACACTTTGTTACTATATTATTTATTAAGTTCTTTTACTAAAGAACCGGTGATTTTCCACTCCGAATTGATCGTCATCTTATGATAGCGTGTAACGTCACATGCTCAAGACATTTGCCATAATATTACATGGCATTCTTTCATCCTTGCTCTTTTGAATAGTGTATTCTTTCCTTAAATATGCGTTATACTTTTAAAGATTTTAAAGTTTTTCTGGTATACATAAAATCGTAACATCGACTTTCGCATAGGTTCTTCCCACACCGGACCCGCGGTGTAAGACGTTACCGTCAAAAATATTTCGCAACTAGTGCTTCTGTGTGCAGGGTACAATGTGTGGAATTTGAATCAAGGTTTTCCTGTTTTGCTAAAGCCAGTAACCGTGCCGTGCGCGGCCATAAATGGACAACCATCTGTGCAGATATTTAAACAAGACTTCAATGATAATCCAGCGTTTTCGAAGTAGTTATTGACTAAGTGGAAAATTGTTTGCCTTTTTGTGATCTCAGGTAATCTTTACAAAACAGGAACTCTTCAATAATAGATTGGTCGAAGATAAATCGCACGAATGTTACTACTTGTGATTTTCCGGTAATATCAATGGAAACTTATCCAACTGTAATGCAAAGTTATCGACTAACTTAAGTTTACCATTAACTTGAACTTCGACGTCTTCAGACATATCTTGAATACTCCGAGATAAGATGTAGTTAGAAATAGGTATCTTCGTAACTTGTTTCTCAAAATCCTCGCCAAACATAATTTTGACAACTTTGCAGCAAGCTGAGAAAATTATCAACTTTGCAGTTGTATGAGATTTAATTTTCTTAGCCACTATTCCAGCTACTGCGTAGCTGGTTTGTTAGGCCTTATCAGCTACTGACGTTTATTTGGTAAACACACAATTTTGGCTTGATTGCCCTGATAAAATACTTTAAAAATATTTTAAGGGTTTATTAGCAGCAAACATGTGTTTAGTTAGGAGACGTCTTTTTTAACTTACATGGCACCATTGCTTTATTTGGTAGCCGTTCAAAAATTTGATATTTTGGAAATTCAAAAGATAAGTAACTTTCCTGGTACTATCGAAAAGTTGATCTTAATATTTAGGCAAGAGGTTTGGCCATTTTGGAACTAAAATCCCTAGTTGAGCCTTTTGGGAACTCTTCACCAATATTGTCGGGTTATGTGTGTCAACACGAACACTGCCACTTTGCTGATGACTCTCAAATACAGGCTGTGATTCACTTTCATTTAACTTGGGCATCTTAAACAAAGACGGTTAATTTTAACGTGCGAACAAAGGGAAAAAAATAATAGTTCACAGAATTGTCACAACGTACTAAAGGGGACGGAGGTGTTAGTGGCGGGCCAAGCAGACACTTATCGCGACATGCATGCTTGAGCCACCTTGCCACTGCCGCAGACGCGACGCTTCACCGCCGCCGTGAAATATGATCTCCGTCCGCTTTTTTCCATCCAAATCTACAAATTTCTTTTCCGCTCTTTGTTAAATGAATATCCAATGTTGGCTTCAAGACTGGACTGTTAACTAACTGAGCAAACACTTTTTCATTTTTTTCGAGTTATACGTATTGTTTTAGGCGTATATTTTTATTATTTTCCCAAACTTCCGCGACACACCCACCTGGGCTTCGCGGTACACTAGTGTGCAGTGGCACACAGTTAGAGAAACGCTGCCTTAGAAAGTATGAAAAGGATTCTTGCTAAAAATAGATTTCAATCTGCTCTTCTCTCCCTAAAACCATAGGTAACAATTTACTGTAAAGCGATGGCGGTACCAAATTGGAATAGAAAAATGTTTAATATAGACTGTAAAATATGGAAGGCGATAGCTGGGAGAAACAGGACGTCCGCTGGGAGTTTGCTTAGTGGACCATAGAAAAAGTGTTAAAGAAGGTAAATGTAATTTGTTAAAATACGAGGGGGGACCCAAAAGTAACGAGAATTTTTCTCTGGCAGTTGGTAGAACGCTAGTCCCGACTTCTCCCGCTAGGTGCCTTCACTAGACACCATTTTGTATCAGTTGCCCTAGCGGCATTGTTATGGAAACATTAGCGCGGTCAGTGTGACTACTTTTTGTAAGCGCTGTTTCACGTTTTCGGCGATTTGTCAATGGCAGACATTAAATACCAACGTGCTAACATCAGGTTCTGTTTCCTGTTAGGAAAATCAGCAGCAGAAACTGTCGCAATGCTTCAGATGGCTTATGGGGAGGAAGCTTTGAGCCAGGCAAGGATTTTGAGCCGACAAGAAAGCACATGCGGAACGAATTTTGCTGCAACACGTTTCATCTTCAGATCTTCAGTCAAACTTCGTTGGCATGAACTCCAGGATATTCCAGTCATTTCCTCCAATTCATCGATTGTTCCACGACGATCAAACATGATTGCAACACGGAGTTTTCAATGTTTTCGTCCGTTTTGGAAGTCGAGGGACGTCACGGTCGTGGTTCGTCTTCAATTGACATTTGACCACTTTTAAAACGAGGAAACCACTCGTAAATCCTTGCTCGGCTCAAATCTTCCTCCCCATAAGCCGTCTGAAGCATTGCGACAGTTTCTGCTGCTGATTTCCCTAACAGGAAACAGAACTTGATGTTAGCACGTTGGTATTTAATGTTTGCCATTGACAAATCGCCGAATACGTGAAACAGCGCTTACAAAAAATAGTCACACTGACCGCGCTAATGTTTCCACAACAATGCCGCTAGGCCAACTGACAGAAAATGGTGTCTAGTGAAGGCACCTAGCGGGAGAAGTCGGGAGTAGCGTTCTACCAACTGCCAGAGAAAAATTCTCGTTACTTTTGGGTCCCCCCTCGTACCTTTAGATTTTGGGGAAATACAAAAAGGGAAAGTAATATGTTAAAAAGAAAAGCTGTAAAGACACCTTTCATTGCAATGTAAAATAAATATATTAGCCAAGCAAGTATTTCAATGATTTAGCGTAAGAATGTTCGAGGGTGTTCGGAAATGCTAAACATTATGAGTCCAAGACATCCGGTGATCTATATAAAAACTCAAAGTCTGAGGATTTATGGGTACTGAATACGAATTCACACCGTTCCACCGACTGCCACCAAAGTTTGCACATGTAATTTTTGACATAAGGCGAACAATACTGTCTAACTTGGCATTTGATATTTTTCCCCATTCGCACGATTTAGGCCCTTTTAATTATACAATTTCGTTGACGCGTATAAAGATGTCAGCAACACCATGGAGACCAGAATTAATTACCATAGTAACAAGTAAATAAACAAATGATATTTAGTGGCATCGGAACTGTACCTTTATCCGTTCCTGCAGTTTTTAATGTTTTTATTATGTGATTGTATCGATATATTTTGTAATTTTGTATACCGATACGTCTATATATTTTGTAATTGTCTTAAACGATTATAAAATTTATGTTGTTTATACGTGTTACTGATGATGCAATGAATAAGTAATGAAATATATATTAAATACTACTACTCAAGATGTCAACAACACCATGGAGACCAGAATTAATTACCATAGTAACAAGTAAATAAACAAAATCTATTTAGCGGCATCGGAACAGTACATTTATCCACTCTGCAGTACATTTTCTATGTTTTATATAATATTAGATTTTATCGATATATTAGGATGCGGAAAAGAAGAAGTGAAGGTACTAATTGTAAATTGTCCTATTACTTAATGCAAAGCAAAAATATGTATTGTTATCATTTGTGAGGTTAGGTGACAACGGTTTTTTGTTTTTAGTGTACTGCTGAAATGAATAAAAGCCACGGTTGAGGAAAACAACTTTTAATGTGTTACACACTGCTTCTAACCCAGTAACACTTAAAATAAAGAATTTAGCGTTTTTGATTTAACAGGTACTTTATAAATATCTCCAAAGGCTTTATAAACGGGTACTTTTAAATCTCTAAAGGCTGTTGCACCAACATAATAATTTAGTACAATTTAAAATATTTAGAATTTGATTAATGAGTAGAAAATTGTTATACGAGCTGACAGAATGCCATATAGACACAGACAATAAAAATTATATTAAAATACTTATTGAAAGTCAAATATTCGCGTGCGAAGCCGCGGATAACAGCTAGTTATTTATAAAGAACGGCTTGTCCCAGCAACCTTGCATTTAATACAAACCTCAAAAATAGAAGTTGACGCAGGCTATTATTATTATTATTATTAATATTATTATTACGTACTATAATTTTACGGTCTTTGGCTTTTGTTTATAAAACAGGTTAGAAACGTTCTATTCTATTCTAAAAGGCTGTCTTCAAGCAAAACTATAAACTAATATAACAAATCTATCAATTTTAAATAGATATATTTGCAATATAACATAAGGATTTATTAAATAACAGAAAGAAGAAATTGTGCTTAAAAATAATCCCATCTCACTGAGTAGTAGGGATTCCACCTCTGGTAACAAATGAATGAGTTATCTCCGCTGTTATTCTCACTCGTCACCGCTGGCTTCAGGACACAAGACAACCCGGACTTTGGCTAGGCTGAGGACCTCACTTTCTGAGATCCTCTCTCCTACTCAAACAAAAATGAGTACACCATCCCAACCCCCCAAGACCTTGATTACCTTAGCCCTTTAGAGAGTTTTATTCTAGCAGTCATCGGAGGAGTCACTCGGGTGCTGCTACCATGCACGGGCGTTCCCCCATTAGCTACAAGCTTTTTTTTTTTTTTTTTTTTTTTTTTTTTTTTTTTTTTTTTTTTTTTTTTTTTTTTGTGGGGGTTGTTTGAGTCTGGTCCATATAGGGCCAGACTTGGGCTGGTCTGGGGCAAGCCCCCTTTCTACAAGCTACAAGCTGCACCTCTTTTTTATACGCTTTCCAAGCAGTCGGGAGGCGGGGCCAAACTATGCGCAACACATCACCGGCCCACATTGCGGTGAAGAAAGCTCCGTTGCCCGTTACTCACTACTCGCGTCACTATTCTCGAATATTCTTACGTCAAATCGTGGAAATGTCTTCATTTGCTTGACTATTACAATTATTTTTTAATGCAGCTAAAAGTGGCTTCCACAATTTTTCTTTTCAACAACTTACCTCCCCTCCAAATAAAATCCATATTGTCCCACAAAACAATATAGTGATCCTCCGACGTTTTGCAGCCGGAACAAAAAAATCGATATTACTGGTAACTTACAGTCTCAATAAAACATGTACACGTGAATGCAACCAAATAAAAATTTCAAATGTAAAACTACAAACGTTATGGTTAATTACCACCCAATAAATCAACTACTGAAAGTTGTGCTTACCTTGATTTGCAAGTGATAAATTTGGCAAATTTTTGGCTACTGAATTGAGGGAAACTAAGAATCTTTTTAAATGTATTCTGTTTTGTCGATACGAAACCTAAAAAGTAACCAATGGTTTAGCAAATAATGGTTATTTTTAACGCAAACAAAACGTATGTTTTAACGCTAAAGACTCTCTATATAGTACCGTCATTTATGAGGAACCTCCGGATGGAAAATACAAGCCATTATTTTGAAATAGAACGCTTGGGAGGTTAAAGGAGAATAAACGGAGTTGAAAATAAAATAAGGGAAACGCGATGGCAATAGAACGCCCTTACTGTGTTGCATTCATTCATGGAGGAAAAAGCAAAGACAAGAGAAGTTTAAATTAGGAAAGCTGAACGAATACATTGTCTGTTACCATCAATATGGACTTGAAACTTAATAACAAGAAGGTATCTCTTATTAGGCTACGAATAATTACAGAACAGGAGCATGTTGCCATAAAATCTACAACCTCTTTACAGTCAGTACCTAGGAGAAGAACTGCAACTCTGTAGTTATTGTTTAGTATGTTGTTTGTGTGCCCGAGAGCACTTATTCAAAAATATTTCACCAAAACTTTACGGCTCTGCTTGTTTTCAAATACCATATGCCGCAACAGGCACTTCGGTCCAGTTTTTCGGTTATTTATAATTACCTAGACAATACATTCATATTATAACGTAACAGAACATTACGTAATCTTAAAACAATATACAAACCCAGACAGACTGACTAAGACGTTGACAATACCCAATAACCCTTACATTGAGATAGTGAATCACTGTCAATAATGACCATAATATGTAACAGAATGGGGGATCTAAATAAATGTAAAAGAACCCAACATAAAAACCTGTAAAAGTAAATAAACAAAACTTAAATAAATGGAAAGAATTACAATACAGTAGTGTAGAATAGATAAAAATAATGTACCTTAGACTATAAGAAGGAAACCATAAAAAAATGTATCAGTGAAAAGTGAGTTAATGATGGAAAAATATTGGTAATCATTAATCATGCACATAAAACTGTGAAGCTTGATGATTGAGTCAGTGGTCTTAAATGTAAACAAATAACACAAAAAGAACCAAGTAAGAAAATAAACAAATATAGTTAAGAAAACACTAAATAGTCACAACCAAAACTAAATTTGAATGTTAGGGAAGTAATTATAAGTTTTAATATTAGTTGTTGAAGGTTCTGTGCCTTTTAAGCCTTATTGTTTATGTTAAAGAAAAGGCTTTGACATTGTTTAATTGTGTTGATTTCATGTACATGTTAGCATTCTGTGTTATTAATGAATCTATTATAAGGAACCAACAATGTATTGAGGCTATAGGCCAACTGGAAGGTGTAGTTTAGAACATAGTACCAAATAATACCTAAAATATTCCTAGAAAAACAAGGTGTTATTAATCAACTAACAGACCTGAATAGACAGGGAACAGAGTTGATAATTTTGTATGTTAAACAGTTTTTATGTTTGTTAAAAATTAATTTAACTATTCAAGGTTCCTTAGAATATCAATCATGGAAACATGACACTAAGTTAAACTGTTTATAAAGTTTGTTAAGGAAGTACAAGAGTAAGAGTATAATAAGCATTTTAATCCAATGTAATAAAAAACAGAGAAAAGTTATAATTAAAAATAAGGTATTAAACCAACAGTACAAAATAATAATTGTAACAGAATAAAACAAGGTACTAAAGAAACGATATGACCTAGGAAAATGTTAAACATTAAAATTATTGTCAATCATAGTTAACAAAAGGTCAAACCACTGTAAATTAGTAATGATAAGCTGAAATTGTTAAATAGATTTTATGTTTACAGTAATCACAATGTATTAAATAGTTTAAGGAATTAGAACATGATTTTGTGAAGGCCAAATGACTAAAATAGCCTATAAAACCTGATTTTGTAAATCACCAAAAATATCAATTAGTTCATACACACAGGTCATGTTGAATATCAAATTGTTTGTAATTTTACCAGTAAAAACAAGATGTAAATTAACTTAAGCATAATTAAGTAATAGTCAGGGAGTAATTAGTAGTGGAAATTTAAAAAACCAAATAATTTAAATAATGATGGTCATGTGACCCAATGTGATCTATTGGCCAATGAGAAATTAGCAAAATTTTGTCCAGACCGTTGAAGGAGTAAGAAATTAAATTATTCTATTGTTAGGCAGCAAAACGTACAGGTCAGCTCTGTGAAGCCGGGAGCCAAAGTTTAACAAAGTATCAATTCTGAGTGCGGAAAATTAAGAAAATTATATATAAAATAAGAAAAAATTCAAAAATAAAGATAATGCAAATCTAATAAGTATAAAGCTAGAAAAGAATAAGTAAAAAGTCAAACTAAAAGAAATAAAAAAAGTGAAAAAAAGTATTCCTACTATATATGGTGTAACCTTAACCTTATATTAAAAGCACTGTTTACTACTACACAACACCAAGAATAACTTCACCAACACTTATTAGGCTAACAATACAGTAGTGAAAGAAAACAGAGAATTAACTAGAATTACAGAGAACACTTCAAATAAAATAATTTATTTTAAAAGAAACAGTGACATAAAACGTTCGTATTCTTTGAGGTGGAACCCCAGAAAATCCTATAATTAATATTATGAAATAGAAAAACTTAATTTTGTTATAATCGACCCGAGGAAAAGTGTCGATTCGGGAAACGAACATTTTCGATCTGTGAGTGGTAATACTAATTTTAAAAGAAATAAAAACCAATAAATATAATTAATTTATTTTAAAAGGAGTTTTATATATTAAATAAAGTTCGAATATAAAATTTTTAAGTAGGAAAGGAAGAGTGAACACACCTAGGCAATTGGAACGTCATCGAAAAGGAGTGAATCAGCAGATAACCTAGATACGACGAGTCGATTTCACAATCGAACCGAACTGACGCAAAACATTTCTTTAAATAAAACTTTACCAAAACTGATGAAAAGCAAATAAACATGAATTAATAATTCTTAACCGTTTAATATCGAATTAAATAATTTGAATAACGGAATAAATTAAAATAAAATAAAACAAATACAATAAAAACTAATTAAATAAACATTAAAAAAATAAAAAAATAAATAATTTCATTTATTATTTTTTTATAAATGAATATAGTACAAAATAATTAGAAACAGCGGGAAGAAAGAGTACAATCTAACATTTGTGGTATTACAATATTTTAATGAAAAACACAATACCGCGGGCACAAATGTAAAAGACAATTATAATTTTAGTTACACAATAAATAGTAAATACTAAATTAGTCAAAATTTTTATTGCAGAAGTAAAAATATTTATATTAAATGGCAATGTCAAGTTTTATCTAATTAAATTAGGGCACAAGGAAAAAGTTTCACTGCTAGTCTTTCTCTTAACAAAATTCTTCTATATAGCCTAACCTCTTTTAGTGCACATTATTAATGACGTGAATACATCGTACTACACACAGAGACATACAAAGTTCAACATTCTTAGCTACAATATGGAAATATAACAATGCTTTCAAAAAAGGATTGTCTTTCGCTCAATACAAATGCACAATAGTTTACCTAATAAGGTACGTACCCCTGTATAACAAAATTCGTTTTTTATCCATTCAATAAAATTCATACAATACACTTGAGCCAAGTAATTGTTTCTCATGGAAAAGTTAGATAAAACATTTACGGCTCAAAGTTAAACATAGGAATCTTTCCACTGCATATTTGCGTCTGACACGGATAGCTATCTGACAAAGAAGTGCTATTACAATGCGTAGAACAGAAAATTTAAAAGAGCTGCATGTTTAATAAAGACCACGAAGAAAATGCTACGTGAACAGGACGGAACGTAACATGAAAAAGTATTTTATTACACATCGAGATCAGAACGTTTTATATTGAATTTCATAGTGTATAAGAAGAAACGGAGTTGTATTCCTTTGTCGTTTCTCTGACTTCTAAGTGAATTGTTGTTGATTTGATATGACTTTGCTTTTTCATCTAATATAGAGGCAAAACGAAATTAGATATTTCTGACGTACCGTATAAAGTCGTTTAAATAAAAGTATAGGCCTACACAATGTTTTAAATAAGTATGAGATACCTATTAATTAATAAGCCACTGTAGTAATAATATATATTAAGCATATATTAGGAAGTGAAAAAATTGTGAAAACTTGTATTTCAGCGGAAAGTATAAATTGCAATTTCTTTCACTTCAGTGATTATTAATTAATTTTTTCAGTTTTTTTAATGTTTCCTGGTATGAGTAAATGAAAACTAAACATTACCTGAATATAATCTTTTATTTTCAAACATCTTGTTGATGTTTTAGGTTTCAACCTCGTTTACGTTATTTAAAGTACTCGACAAAATATTATTTCCTTCGTGTAAGTAAACATCGACCAGGAATGTTTCATTCGGCGGGAGCAGTTAGGCTTTCACAGAGAGCACTCGACGACCTTCAACTCGGCAGTTATTATCCAACTGAAGGACTCCAAGAATAAACATCACTCCGCTGTAGCAGTATTGCTTCAATCGAGTCTGGCACGCAAGACTTCTCTACAAACTAACTCCGTTCCCTATCCCTAACTCTTTCGTACATCTTTTGCAATCGAACCTCTGCGATCGCTTCTTTAGGGTATGCGTCGATGGGTCTTTCTCATTTTTTCGATCAATCGCCGCAAACAATTGGATCCTTAAGGATATGTTCTCGGTCCAGTTCTGTACCTTATATTCACAAGCGCCACCGAACCCTGCTAGTTGACCACTCATAAGCAATCTTGCGCCCCTCACTGCCGCCCATGTGTAGCTTGAAAATCCACCTCTTTCTTTATAAACAGGAGATAAACAGTAAATTAAACATTTCTTTCAGATCAAAATTATTCTTAACCATCGTACCCTTCCTTAGTTGTCCGTATCCATCCATGACAGAAAAGCCGTTGCGGATCGCTCTGCGGCACAGTACTGACTGACAGCCGCTATCACTAAAAAACGGAGGGTAGGCCTATATCATAACTAGCACATGGCTACTTAGGCCAACTGTAACATCAGGTAGGCAACGATTTGGCCGGACTCTACAACCACTGGGGCACATCCAGCTGCTGGTCCTGTGTTTGGATTGGATTGGGTTGGTCGAACATCATTCTACTCGTGTGCTTGGAAGTGCTCACATCGTCTGAAAACCTTCAACTGCCACTACTTGGTTTATGTTTTGACGCCGGGCTGAACTGGCACTGTACCTGGTGGAGTATGACGCTGAAGTCGTACTCCTCTCTGATACCCACCTCGCTCCCAATAGACGATTCTCTCTGCAATATTACACCAGCTATAGGAAAGACAGGATTTGCCGAGAGCCCCACGTTGCCACTGGTGACGTGAAGATCTTAGATGTGTCTTTCATAGCTCAAATCGACCCAAACAGAAACGTGTGCGGTGGCACTCAACGTCTACGGCTTGCAGCTGCGCCTTGTTTCGGCGTACACTCAACCCAGCCGTCTATCTCCGCCGCGACAGGAGTGGGACATCTTTCTCGACAGCGCTCTCTCAACCATCATAACCGGAGACCTTAATTCTAAGCATTTTTCGTGGAGCAGCCAAACGTCTAACCCCTACGGTAATTCTTTCCATAGGGCTGTTGAGGACGACTGAGTATCCTCGTCATATACTCGACTTAACCTACCAACTCCCACTGTGCGTCCCCCGAACATCCTTGACATAGTTATTGTCAAGACTGTCACTTTCATCTATAGGTCAGAGCGGTGGCGGATCTATCAGCCGATCACAACCCCCTGCTTGTAATTCTGGAGCCGCTGTCGGCGTTACCCCGACTTCCCAATTGTGTTGGAAAGTAAATTTTCAGTCCTATCAGGATGATTTTGTTTGCAGTTACCTTCTCTTCTTTTGTACCCCGCCGAATATATTCCAAATTCTTCTGATTTTTACTATACTCAATAATATTCATTACTCCGATAATTTTTTGTGCAGTGTCTACTATAACTGTAATTTGTCGTCACTACTAAAAATACAAATATTCAAAGATTGAGTACAAACTTTACAGTTACACGTTTTACCTACTTTTTCGTATAAGGTGTTTCCTTAACGGTACCAATGAATCACAAGGGACAGAACTAACTGAATCCATCTAACACAAGTTGAATTAAACTTTTACCAAAAACACTTTGAATACAATATATCTCTTGCATGCAGCCTATCAATTATGGACTATCACAGCAATTTATTAGTAACTATCTCCAAACCGATATATTTTCCAGATCGCACTTGTATTGAAACCTCATCATTACTGCTTACAAAACGCCGCACTAAATACTAATGCGGACTGATCGGAGGTAAGTCACCCAATACCTGACCGAACTACTTTTGTCACTCTAGGGTTTATAGTCATGTGATATAAACGGTGATGTAGTAGTCGAAGGGAGACGTCATGCTGTTTACTGAATTCTTCAGTAATTTCCACAACTTTCTTGAATGTGTTTGTTTATTGACACTTAAATATACTCCGTCAATTTCCAGCGGTTTACCCCTCCCCGTCCTTCTATGTAGCCTATGGGTTATCAACTATATACTTCCCAACATTCACGTATGGGTTATCAACTATATACTCGACAACATTCACGTAACTTATTACCTATTGCTAGGACAATCAGTTTATTAAAAAACGGTTTAAAAACTTTGACTGTTACGTTTTATAAATGTTCCTTACTTGCTTCTGCACTATCAAGTAACTCTTATAAATAATAAAATTTACGTTAACTTTGTTCGCCTACGTTCTTAAATATGCACAACTTGAACTCAGAAAGTAATTTCTTAAACGTAAAAAAGTCAAACTCTTTAATGTTTATTTCAATATATTTTAAACACTGACCGTATTACATCTCTTATTTATTACTTCACTTGACTTATGTAATGGTTATGTTTATGTAAATGTTTTACCCACGAAGATTATTTTCTACACATTTCCGAACACAGGAAATGTCAGAAGTAGGCAATAGACGTCACTGTAATTACACAGTGGTAACAGAAGCTGTTTACTCCTCGAGAGTATCATCACATTTGAGACGTCCTCAAACAACATATCGAGAAAGAATTCCCTAATGGTATTTTAGCATCTTAATAATAACCCACTAAATCTACCTTGAATACGAATCATACCTACTAATCATCAAATACAGAGGCCATTCTAAAAAATATTGTAATAAAAGAACACTCTTCTGGAACACTATTAATTTTAGTAAATGGTATAATCACTGTATGTGTAGATGTGATCGGGAATACAACAACATATTTAATAAATCATCCAACCCCTTATATTGCCTCACAAGGTAAACAGCATTTCAAACACATCTTAACCGTATTCTTAACAGTAAAATGATAATCAACGTTACAAATTGCCACCATTTCCTAGTAACCTCAGGTACTCTGTACACGGGAAACTGTTGACTGAAAACTCTATACACGTCTGAAACCTGCATAAGATTTACCGAAACAATATTTTTGGCAACTGATTATTGATTGGCAAACATATTTGAGCTTGTTCAGATTTGGGGTTTTCAGCATATTGTATCAACGTATTAAGTTATCAATATCGTAATCATACTATATCGTACTCATAATCTTATACGGTAACAGCCAAAAAATTACTCTTACTTCATAAAATTAAATCTCTTTTTATGCGATAAACTAAAATATATTTATGGTAACAATTGATTTATTATTTAAGGAATAAAATCATCGAGTCCTAGCTTATGGCATCAGTAATAATAGCGTCTGTTACTGAGTTAGATCAAAATTTTCATTACAGGGCAGCATCATAAAAATCAGGATGCATTTCAACCGCAGGTTGTCACGACCCGTGAGTACCTGTGATAATATCTGTGGTACCAATGGCTGACTGTACACGCCTCTCTCCTCCCCTGCCGTTTTCCTGAAGCTCAACAATATTAGCTAAGCTAACCTAAGTTACCTTGATCGTACAAGAAAAACATTATTAATCTTTGTCATTTGTGTAGGATTTATTAAACTTGAATATATGTTTAAACTGACTTTTTGATTTACCTATAGTGTAAGAAATTTACAAGTGTACCGTCTTTTATTTAATTCACACTTATCAGATTGGGTGACTTAACATGGCACAAAATATTACAAACCTATTTAAATAATTGGCAAAAATTCTTGTGATTATTTGTGGTTAATCCTATATAATAGTAGAAATTAGTGTTTCCCACCTACAGGAGTAAATTGGATTTGATATATCACTTGGAATGAATTAGATTTATTAAGCACATGTCAGTAAATAAGTCTCTACTGTCAACTGATTACCATAGTTAAATTAATTCTAGTAACAGCCATTACTGCCTCTGAAATGTATGCAATATTACTTACATTTCCCAAAAATTATTTTTTCCAGCTGTTGGGCCGTGGTCTTCTTCTAATAATTTACAATTATTATTATTGCTACGTTCGTTTTGATGAAAGACAATTAATTTAAGAGTGCCTTGCCTTCTATTTTAAATTGCTGTTTGTGGTTAACTAAAATAATTAGGGACTTCACAGGGGTCAATTATTCTGTTCCACTGTGCCCATGACGAGTTGTGTGACCGTCGTAAGAGTGGTGTCAGAAGTGGGATAAAACATTTAACAGTGAAAAAAGAGGCCAATTGGAGTCGAGAAAGCCGTCCTTTCCTTGTCATCTTGATGAAAACCCACTAACCGCTCTTCGGACCCAATGTGGAAAACCACTGAGCTCTAGACAACCACAGTGTTTTTGTTCTCCCAGCACAACCCAAGAAGACAAACAACTTGACTAAGGCACGAGAATTCCCTCCGTCAACATGTCCTGTACTCACTGAGACATTTACTCTTGCTTAGCAAACGCGGATCTTTAAAGAGGTTAGCATATTGGAGTCGTTATTCATTCGATGTTGTAAATGAAAATTTTATTCAAATGACTAGCGTCAAACTTAAAAAACATCTTTAAATCTATGAAAGGACTGTCTAAATCCTTTTAATTCAAGAATTGAGAGATCATGAGACTACCTTTTGAACAGTTCTTTAAGTTCCTCTGGTAATATTGAAGTGTCTGAAGCACTAGAACTTTGTTGTGTTATTCCGGTTACCCAGGCCGCGGGATAGTTTATCTAGACGTGCGCTGCACTCAGTTAAAAGCAAGATAGCAACGTTCCAACGAAATTCTTCAAGAGATAAAGAATTATCAACAGACTAATTAGACTGATGTTATCTGAAGGATTGTCTAATGAGGTTAGTGAGGAAAATATTTACTGATGGTGTCAAGTGCATAAACTGGAAGATAGCGATGACTCAGGTGATGAAGAGGAAGAACAAGGAACAGATACCCGACGATCGGCACCACCATATAAGGAAAGAAAGGATGGGAGACAGAAGTGTTATAGATATGGGAAACCTAGACATCTACATAAAGGATTGTCTACAAAAGCAGCAGAGAAACGAGCGGTAGTAGGTATAACGCGGCGTATGCTGACTGACTGGAGGAACGAGACCCATAGGCAATACACAATTTTTACATTTAGCAAAAACCAGGGAGCTGGGTAGTCATCGGATTCTTTAAAGAACGGCCGACCTTAGTTTCTATTTTGTGTCCTAATCTGGTGGAAAATCTGAAGCCAACCTGTGGACTTGCAGCATGTGAACAGATACTGAAAAGCTAGTAAAAGTGTTTTCGAAAGTGGCGATACACCTATGTCTCGGACGGCTTGAGTTTGATCGCCAAATATTTATTGCAGAAATTGTGGATGAATCAATTCTTGACATGGTGAACGCACATGGTTCTGTAGACGACTTCAGAAACAAAGTTTGCTAGAAGTACTGGGGGATCCGAAAATCTATTTCGCTGTACTGATGATCTATATAGCATTAGGAATAATGGTATTTGTTGGTCCCTGTTTGTTTGGATCTCGTCAACAAGCTTTGGTAAATGCTGCACAAGTACCCTAAGTAACCTCTCGACCCTTGCAATTATTGTCTGTTGGACAAAATTTACTTGAAGTTTTGTTTAAGAGTGCTTTGTTGATTTTAATTGTTGTTTTTTTTTAAATAAAATAGGTAATTTGTGACTTGAAGATGCCAGTTATTCTGTTTTCTTTGTACCCACGACGATCTGCGTGACCGTCGTAAGATTATTACTATTTTTATTACTTCCAAAAATAAATTTAGTGAAGTATAAAAGTTTTTAATTTTCAATTTAGTCAGCCGTAAATGTTTTAATGCTATATTATTTATATTATTTTTGTTTAATAGAACATGTTTATTTATAGGCACACAACGTAGAAAACTACCTGCGCAGAACAAAAACATTTTTGACACCCTTTGGACATTTATAGAAGAAAGTCACGTAACGTAAGGCAACCGTGTGGAAGGGATCATTCACTCACCAAACACAGTATGTGAACTGTACAGTATGCTGTTGTTTAGGAAGGGAAGGGGGAGAGTAAGACCGAGAAAGTGGGAGAGGAGGAGCCTTACTTCTCCACTCTGCGCCTGCTGAAATCGTTGATGGCTTTTTATAAAGTTGTCAGGCTATGGTAACTGGTTTAGTTACACTTAACATATAAAGTTAAGGTGACGAAGAAGTTAAGAACTACGGCCGTCGTCAGGGATTTCCTTTCTGGATACTTTTCTGCTCCCCCCAATGACCCTCCTAATTCGGTCGACAAGGAAGACCTTGCGTCTGTCCTTAGCTGACTGAAGAAGAGAAAGGCCCCTGTCCCCGATCGCATCGGCGCCGCTGCGTTGCAGACCCGCCTTCGGCAGTTGACGTTCTTCTTGAGCTGTTCAACTCCTGTCTCCGGCTGAGGTACTTCCGCCGCCTGTGGAAAACCGCTAACGTCATCATGATCCAGAAATCCGAAAAGCCGCCCACGCTACCTGGAAGCTACCGCCCGATATCACTATTGCCAGTAATCTCGAAGGTATTCGAGCGTCTTCTCCTGGCCCGTATTCGGCCTCTGGTGGATGGTTTCATCCACGAGGAGCAGTTTGGGTTTAGCCGAGGCACTCGACTACTCTTCAGCTAGTACGGGTTGTCATCTGTCTACCCGACGCCGCCAACAATCATCAGGCAACAGGCGCCGTCATGTTGGATGTGAGCAAAGCCTTCGATAAAGTCTGGCACGAAGGCCTGCTCTACAAACTGGCGCATTCGCCACTCCCGGCACCTATCGTCCACTTGCTCCGATCCTATCTGACGGATCGCACCTTCAGGATCAGCGTCGATGGGGCGTTTTCTCGGGTTCGCCCTGTCGCCGCCGGCGTCCCAAAAGGATCTGTCCTCGGCCCCGTTCTGCACACGAACGACGCGATGTTTCATTTTAGCTCGCTTTCGCCTTGGCGGACGAACGTAAAGTTACAACGCCATTGGCTATGCTTCCGGACTGCCTAAGGAAATGGCGAGTAGCGATCAATACGGAGAAATCCGAGGCGATCTGCTTTACTCATAAGTCCATTCCCCGATGCCGATCCCTCTCCTTAGAGGGGAGACCCATCAACTGGACCGCGAAGGTGAAGTACTTAGGCGTTCGACTTGATCGGCGCCTAAACTTCAACGCCCACATGACCGCAACCCTCAACAAGGCTCGTGGCGTCAGAGCCAAACTATCACCTATGCTTTCGTGGAACAGCCGCCTGGCTGTCCGCACAAAACTGACATTGTATCTACTGTTCCTCCGGACAGTACTCACTTATGCGGCGCCCGCTTGGTGGCCTTTCCTGTCGGCCACCAACAGGCTTAGGCTGACGACATTCCAGAACTGGACCCTACGCCCCCTCACGGGGTCCCCGTGGTTTGTGCCAAATTCCGCTATTCACCGGGGTCTCCGTGTTCCCACCTTAGAGGCCTTCGTTTGGTCCTTGGCAAAGAATTTGTTCGCCAAGGCCGGCGAGTCCCCTTATCCGCACCTCCAAAGGCTAAACAGCATGGAGAATACACCGCCCCTCGTCGCGTCAGGCGCCCTAGGGCCGCTGTTGGACGACCCCCCCAAAGTTCATCACCTGAACCCCCCAGAAACGAACCCCCAACCTTCTGGAAACTAAAATGATCACCATCATTCACTACCTGCACCTGCCGAAACTGAAGTCAATCATGCTGCGGCAGATTGGATTGGATTTATTTATTGCCAGCATCGGCTTTGCCGATTCGGCAGGGGTGTGATCCGGGACACGGGCTCCCGCGAGGTTGTACAAATGCCTTCCTTGCGAGAGCCGACTGCCCCGGTGACGAGTCCCTTCGACTCGGCCG
The DNA here is from genome assembly GCA_034769895.1 of Magicicada septendecula. Lineage (NCBI taxonomy): Eukaryota > Metazoa > Arthropoda > Insecta > Hemiptera > Cicadidae > Magicicada > Magicicada septendecula. Next base: position 298,866,847 of record CM068371.1, read on the forward strand.
CCGCCTTCGGGCGGTCGAGCCTCTTGTCCTTGCCAGCGCGCCTCTAAGTTTTCGTGGGCTATGCCCTCGGGAACCACGGAGTCGCGCCCAGGCGTCGCAATTGTCTAAAGCCATGACACCTGAGATCTCCGTCAGCACCTACTTTGCTGATTCGGCAGGATAATGACCTGAGACACGGGCTCCCGCGAGGTTGTGCAAGTGCCTTCCTTGCGGAAGCTGGCTGTCTCGGAGTCATTCCTTAACGTTTCGGCCGACGCCCTAGGGCGCTCGAGCCTCTTGTCCTCGCCAGTGCGTCACTACGTTCACAAAGGCTAGCCTGAGGGGACCATGGTGTCCTCGGCGGGACAATTGTCTGAAGCAAAAGCTCAAGCTTGCCTCCGTGGTGGCCATGTAATTTATCATGGACCCGCGGACTGCACCATAACTCCCTTGTGCAGAGCAAACGACCGCGCTGACCTGTTGGCACCTGGTGTTCATCAGGCCTAAGCCTGGACAACGCAAACAAATTAGGGCGCAAGACGCCCGTGCATCATCTATCCTTCCATCAGTTAAGAACTAAGAACACAGAGGCAACTCAACTAAAATGGCAAAGAGAATCTGGTAGATACCAGATTGACACGAATGAACTAGACACGTATTTATAAGCTACAATAGAAGTACGGAACTCTTGGATTGACTATCAAGGGATCTTTAGTAATGCGCAGGATCTTACCAAAAATCTGTCTTATTTATTTCTTTAGGTATTCATTTCCAATAACTTAAACGTTGAAAACATATAGAGGCACATCCGCTGATAGTGCATTCTTAAGAAAAAGTACCAAATTCAAATTGGTACAATCGTTTATGTAGTCATTAATCACAATGTAATGTACTAATGTATCAAGGATGTGGCTCAGTATATTACTAAGGATGTGGCATAGTATGATTAATATAAATAGAGTAGTTATAATTATAACTACAAATCCTGTTTATACTAGAAATAAATGTTATATGTCATATTACTTATCATTCAGATGTAATAAAAATGAATACTTACGCTATTGTATAAACAAATGTACAATGTTGTACCACTATTTTATAATAAAAATAAAGACAAAGGATTTAATAAAATAAAAATAATAGATTTCCAAAATTTAAAGTCTCAAGATAATAGTCAATTGAATAAGAGTCATGAGGATAATTAGGCTATAATAGTTATAAATTTAAGACTAATGAGAGTGTGAAATATTATGATAACGCTTGTTATCAGTAAAATAAATGAGTTATGAGATTAGTTATTGTTATGACCTACTTCTCAATGTTGGTGTGTTGCTTTGATAATACTGTATCCACTTCATATGAAAATTTTGATATACTCCGCCGCTGAGTAAATTCGATCTCTGCGCTATCTCTTACATCAAACTATAAACTGAAGAGAATCGGTGTACTGTAATCATGTAATAAAAATGTGTGTGTGAGTGTGTGTGTTTGCGCGCGCGTGAGTGTGTGTTTTCAAACAAGCAGAGTAACGGAGTAACGTTTACATAACACATAAAAGGACTGTTCTGGAAGTTACAAAAATGTATTTGTGCTTATAATGCTATAATGAGTTCTTTAGCTGCTTGTTAAACGCTCGTTGTTCCCTCACTATCTTGGGGAGGTGAACCCAGTACTTCCTTCTTAGAGTCCAGGAAGACAGTGGCAAATTCTAGACTCTCCAATACTGTTAGATAGAGGCGAATGTGTATTAATTAAATATGTTAAAGTGCTAACTTAATTTTTACACACACACACATACACACAAAATGTTACATAACTTATTATTGTACCTATATTTTGATTTTGTATCAGAACATTTTATGAAACTTATACACATATATACAAGCAACTGTTGTGTCATCCATTTACAGGGAATTCGTATTTTCTCTGTGTTAACGTGATCACAGAAATCCGTGTTTAGAGAGGTTACGATATGTTTTAAGAAAATATTTTCACTTGCATGTATACATGGAAATATTTTACACCTAGACGGCTAAATGAAGTATACGATTATACGACGACATATAAAAAATGTTCTTCAAATTGTATGAAGAATAAAGTTTAGAGGAGTGTGTCGTGTGCAGGTGGGTAGTGGATCTCTATCACAGTTTCAATTTGTATTGAGTGAAAGGCCATAAAATTGTTAATATCAACTTCCCATGGCTAAATATTTTTACGACTTTGACGTTACAAGTCCATCAGAAAATAAGAGACTTTTCCTTTCAAAGTAGCTTGTGATATATTTCTTTATGACAGAAGTGACCAGTCGATATCCTTAGTGGTCCTATAACTAAGGGACAAGGTATCATTTTTTCACAACCAAGTGTCAGTAGGACTCCTGTTCTCTGGCAAATCATTAATCAGCAGGTACAATGAAAAGTTTCAGGTCAGAGAGTACGTTCATAGAAGATTCAATTTAATTTAGTATTATTTTGCTAGTTACTAAGTGAGAAACTTGTTTTGTGTATGTATGTGACATCCACAAAACGTTGTTCTATATTGAAATCCAATTCCAAACTTTTGAAAGTGCGTTTAATATTGTAACGTGATGTTTCCCTCAACATAAAGAATATACCTTAATATAAAAAATTGTATTATTAAAAGAATGAAGGAGAAAACAATAATTGAGTAATTAACTTATATAATGAAATATAAAAGTTAAAAAAAAAATTAAGATCATTGTGTAACGGGGCAGATTAGGCAACAAGTTTTAACCAATCAATGTACAACTTTTGGGGAACGGCCTGCTGTGGCACTAGGTACACGCTCGTACCAGCACATAAATTCGCAGAAAAATACACCTTGGAAATTCGAAGAATCGAACACGTGGCAAATTAAAAGAAATTCCTTATTCGAGCTTCAGGAACATTCGATGGAACAGCCAATCAGAGAAGGCGTTATAAAACCGACATACGTTGGCGGGCAGCGTGACCAACGCTCAACGCCTTCCATCTAGGCAACCACGTGAGCACGCCGACCAGTTGAATAGCAGTATTCAAACAGTACAGCCGTAAATTTAAACGTAGCCTCGGAATTTCGGTAGACCGACGCGAACACAGTAGCCAAGGTCTACCGAAATATGTAAAAGTGCAGAAGAAGAACATAAGGAAGAGAAAGTGTCAGTGAAATCTAAATAATATGTAAACGTGAAGAATTGGAACAGTGTTTGGTGATGAAAGTGAGAGTGAAGTAAGAAAGACGGTGGAATAGCACGTGCAGGTACAATATACAAACAATCAGCTGCGTAAAAGTTAAAATAAGATAAATAATTAAAAGAGCTCAGTAAACGGGGATTATTAAAGTATGAATATGTAAAAGAATGAGAGCGTGTGTATCATGAAAGTACTGGTTTGTCGTAATAGAAATATATACCTAATGATATAACGAATAACAGTTTTGGAAGCATTTTATGAAGAAGTAATGATATAACGTATAACAGTTTTGGAAGCATTTATAAAAAGAAAAGAGAAGTAGTTTTGAATCTATAGAAAATAGATAAGGTGTGTTTTAACTGAAAAATATGTTAAGTAAATTATTGCGTCGAATTACCATAACATGTATTGTGTTGAAAATCACGCCTAAAACGAACCTGGTAAGTATTAGATTCAAAAGGGGTAAAGTGTATAAAAGTTTCCATATTTCCCGCTAAAAATATAGGTGGCGACCTGTAAGTAATTTCGGAATCTTCTGTTCGAGTCAAGGAGTGAATGTTGAAAAGGCGTCAGAAGCGGGGTAAGTAGACACGTGGTAAAATCTGTGGTTATTGTGGCGCATAAAAGTTTGAATATTTACAATTGTAAAATAAAATAATAAGACCAAGATACCATATATGACTATCAGTAACTTTGTAACAAATAACTCCAGTAGAATGAATAAGAAATATGACACAAAATAGGCGAAAGCCTATTCAGCAGAACCTAACTAGGTTACCAATTAGGAAAGTGAATATAAACAAAATAAAAATTTTATGAAACCAAACAATAAAGCTAGAGAATAATTCTATTTGAGTGTGAATGAAATCACATAGGCAATTCAGAGAATAATTATTATAAGATAAGGATACAATAGCAGTTTTAATTTTGTATGAACATGTTACAATGTAGGTTAGGTTAAGAACCATTGTTATATGGTAAAGAAAGAGAAGAATATAAAGAAGATTGTAATATAAAGAATTTCATAATAGAAAGTATAACCAATAAATTGAATAATAGATAAAACAATGATACATAACTATTGCTGGTTATGAACCAAATAATAATATAAATAGTAAGAAACTAATGTTACACCCCAAGCCTACATATACTTGGTAGGAAAAAGAAAAAAATTTGTATAAATAAAACATGTTGAAGAATACTATATAGATTAAAATATAATGAATTTTAGTAGAGTAAGTAATCAAAGGTGTAAATAATTGACCATACATAAGGTAAATAATAACAAGTCAACTTTTACAAATAAAATACATGTACTGTGTAAGATAGTAGTGAACATTACAGGGGATAAAGATTGTATTAGATTATAAGAGATATAGTAAAAGTTCATGTAATTCATAAAGAATAATTAATAACTGTTGAATTGTATTAGAGTTAAGGAATTTTGTTTAAAGAAAAGAATTATAGTCCATGGAACAATGGCCATTATGAGGCCTAGAGGGCAATTCAATGTTTTGTTAAAAAGTTAAAGTTTATAGTTATCAGTACTAGTATTAAAAGGTGTTTTATTGACATAAAATAATATGTACAACAACAAAAATTAAGATATGTATCAAAAGGGACTAGTTTTAAACAAAAATGTTAGAATAGGCCATCAGTTAAAAATGTTATCTTTGTTATTACTGAACAGAAATATGGCTTAAGAGATCTCAAAACGATCAGCATAAAAAATGCATTTTAATGGTGGCAATATCTTTTTAATATTCTGTAGCATAAGGAAAATACGTCAATTTTAAGATTTTTTGATAAATTTGATCAGAAAAGTGACGCTTAGGTTGGCGTCTGTTGTTGTGCATCAACCCAAAGTCGGACGCTTAAAGCGGAATTTTTGTAATTAAAAACGGAATGCTTGGTAATTCCACCAATCAGAATGTTTCACCTGTCAGGTGAATCAACCCATAATGCACCGCCAACGAGTTAGTCGTTCGCCATTAATCATACAGTAAAGAAAACCTTCTCTGTGACACGGAAAATGTAAATAACCTCCAACCCAAAGTGTAAATAGTCTTGTCCTCAAAGTCTCGAACCCGAGCGAGGTTAGGTGAAGTGTTAACAAAAGGCGATCTAACCTACAAGCAGGGACGTAACCTAGCACTGAACATCAAGTGTTGTGATGTTATTTTTATATTTAAAGGACATTATAGTGAATAAATAATTACAGTGAATTATATTAAATGTATAAAGGAAAGGAAAGTATAGAGTGCATCTAAAAAATGTATAACCCAACTTAATATTTAAGTATCACTATACCACGGTAACTTTTATATACACCTGTGAACTAATGAAATACCATCACAGTATAGAAACACTAACACTCTTATAATTATTTTGTGTTTATCTATTATTTCGTTGTACTTAATATTTAAACTTGAATAACCTAGCCACCATTGGTTAACAAAAGCGGACTCTGTCCAATATACGAACTGTTCATCACTTTAGATTTAAGTTGTTTTGTTATAATATTATATTTAATCATGTATTGTAATGTTTTGTTCTTCAAAAAAGGCGTTTTTGTTCATTATTATAGTCAAAAGAACCCAAAAAGTTATATTTTCAAAACGTAAACAGTAACCTATATCTCTGAGATTGTGAACTCATGCTACCAACGGTTGAACTATCAATACAACAAGCCTGGTTAATTATTATTACAAGAAATGTTATTCATTTTAATATCAAAAGAATAGAATAGAATTCTAAAGGAAAATAAAAGAAAAGTGAAAGTAATTAATGGTGTATGAATTATCATTTTTAATAATTAACATTTTATTTGCAATTTATGAACATTAGGGTTGACATCAACTCCAGAAGAATCAGTTGGCAGTAGCTATTTTCGAACAACACGTGCTTTTTAAATGATTTAATTATGTCAGTGAACTCTCATAAGGTAAAGAGAATAAATTTAATAAAACTTACGAATCTCTCAAAAATTAATACAAACTCTTAGTATCTCAATTAAAGAACAATCTAGTTTTATACCAGCGAGCACCTGTGAACTTACTTCTTAATACGAGCATCCGAGGCTGGCTGCTTCGATGGCTCGAAAATAGGAGCACCTGTGAATAATGATTAAAAACCAAACAGACCTGTATAATTTATAATTAAAATTAGGAAAATGATTTTACACCACGGCAAATGAATTAAAAATTACAGAATAAAGTCAATTATCTTGAACCGTAAGAAACAAACTACTCATAATTTTATATTCTCATAAAAATATATTTGTAATAATTTGTATTACAAATTGGCATCCACCACATGAGGCTTGTATTTGCGAATTATAGGGAGGATAAGAATAATTTCATGCTCATCAAGCAAATTATATTCCTTTCAATGTATATTTGTAATAATCATTTTATTTTTATTACTGTATGTATCAGTAAAACTTAAAAAGAAATCTGGATTTACACTTTTGAATATAATCCTTTCTTTCCCATAAGCGTTTTAATCAAAAATGCCTGTCTATCACTACAAAAACAGACTATGATTAAAATGTTAAAGACTCAGGAAAATTACTTTTTTAAATGTGTGTCTCTCACTTTTACAAACAACCGACGTCATTCAAAAAGTTTCGCCTCAGGCAACTTTTCTGTTTTCAGCATGTAGTTGCAAAGTAGAAGTCAGCGTCATCTTCAAGTTAAAATAATACGTTTAAAAATTCCTTTTCAAAGCTTGAAACCTTTAAAATGGTTAATATGGAATAATATAAAAAGTTTAACAAGGTGAGATACCATCCATGTAAATATATATTATACATGTACATGTACATGTACATGTAGTTAATTGACGTTCCCCGTCATATCGGCAATGTTTATAATATGTTCGAAATGTTTATAAACTATTTAAAAATGCTATTCAAATGTATGGAAATTATATAATTTTTATAAGCACGCGCTGCCACACGTACAATTAATTTGTTAAAGGGCGAGATCTCCCTATTAATTTGTTTATCCAAAATGCGTCTCAATTAAGGAAGAGAACAGAGTAATCACACTTTTCAGACAGAACTGCATTACTTGGCACGTAGGTAATTTGTCTTTGGTACCGTTTTATAGCGGTAACTTTAACGTGTGTTGGTTGCTGGAGTTGACCACTGTTGGCTTTTAATTGATTTGGTTGATTCGGGTTTATTATGCTTTTGTTATTGTACTTGGTACACAAATCATTTCAGAAAGTATTTACGATGTTTAATAATATACAAATATTCACGCAACAAATTTGTACATTAAGTCCAATTAGTGTATTACCGAAAAATCACAACAATGAATAAAGAATCAGACATTATAGTAGCTCACAGCAGCAAGCAGCCAACCCACACACACTTCACCATTCTGAAACCAACCTGGCGGAATTGAAGATAATACAACATCTTCAGAACACATCTCAAGTAAGGGAAAACATGTTCATTTTATGTCAAATAATAAGTTATTAGATGTCAAGAAAAGTCATGTATAAAAATATGTTAGTCCTATGCATATAAATATCTTCCTTTTCGTTGATAATTGTTAAGTGCTCCTTGCAGGACTGTATATAATAAATATATTTTCAAATAATAAATAATTCTGGAAGTTCTATTGTTTAATTGTTACCTTTGTAGTTTACCTGAGGCTCGATTCACAGAATAAATCTATATCATCGGAAGTATCAGTAAGAACTCTATATCATTTATAATGTATCACACATGCGCGCGCGAATATACACACACACACACACACACACACACACGCGCGAATTTTATATACATGTGTGTATATATGCACACATATATCTTCATGATTCTGAAGATGACAGTTTATACATTTAAAGTAGTGTTATTGTATAAAAAATGTACAAATTCATTCTTGTAAATAAATATTATTATTTATTTATATATATATATGTGTGTGTATGTGTATGTGTATATTGTAACGTCACAGAACGTTCCATAAAGGAAATTATTTGCATAGTAATTTATCATAAGAGGAAAGTGAGGTGAACAGTATCGAACCCAAGTAATCCGAAAAATTTTGTAATATTGTCTAATAATTAATATAATTAACATGAAAAAACGACAAGACTATGACTAAGACTCAAACCCCATATATATTATTTAAGTGAAGAACAGTGTAAGACCAAGAATATACTATAATAGAGACAGATAATATCAGAAACAGCCAAAATGAGGTCATTACTTATTAAGAAATGTAACTCTGAATAGGGTATAAAAAACTATTTATTGTGAATTAATGGACGAGATCCATTATTATACTTTGTAATGTAAATAAAATAAATGTATTAAATGATTTGAATACGTTATTAGAAAGGATCTAAGTTAAAATAAAAAATATATAAATGTTATGACAAAAAAAAGTATATGTTTAGGAGCTGAGTCCAATCACTCAGATTTTATGTGAAAATTAATTATTATAAAATTGAGATAAAAACTATATGTAATTGTCAAGTAGACAAAAATGAACAAATTATCGTAAATAAGGAAAGCTGTAAAGTGGTTAAAAATCAGTTAAAATAGCCAAAAACAGTATTAACTGAAAACATGTAATAGACGTATAATATTGTAATATTTATGAATTTAATGTTGACAAAATGCAACCAAATTGTATTATAAAGTTGAAATACAATATAATGTGACTATACTAATATATTTGACTAACTTAAACACTTTAATAGTCGAGTTAGGAAACTATTTACCTATACCATACCTGGCTAAGGCCAAGGAGCAATCACAAAAAACAGTCATATTTGACACAATAATTGCAAAATATTAGCAAAAATAAAGGAAAAGGGTACAATCCTATAGTGTTCGATAGAAACAAACATACTCAGTTGAAAACAAGCTTAATTCTTAAAGAATTTGAATTATGATAGTGAAATTTGTCACACCAGGAAAATGAATCACTTATGCAAACCAATATGATGCTAAGTAACCTTACAATAAAAATAATACGTATCAGGATAAACCAGGTATCACAAAAGATAGACAATATAATAAACTCTCAGTGAATACTCGAAAAATCCCATATATAATAAGGAAACAAGACAAATTATTGTAAAGAAACAGTGACAATAACATAGGCCGTATGCAAGGACCATGTAAAACTGAACTTATTTATATATTATATGTTTTAAATTTTATTTACTTTGTTATAAAAAGATGATTATATTATGCATTAATGTTGTAGAAGGAACCAAACAACTTCACAAAAATTTTATAATTAGAAAATTGAAATTTTATGGAAACATTCCAAGGTAAGAGTTGTATTTTATGTTATTTTATTAGAGTAATTTGTTCAAAACCAATCGTAATTAGTATCATTAGATTCAGTTGAAAGCAGAGAATCCAAAAATAGTAATGGCATGCAGATTGTAAGTAGTTATGTAAAATTGTTTGACAAACACCAGAATAACTTTAGTAATATCCTTAGTGTGAAGAATAAGAAATTTTTGTTCTAAAGCTTCTACGGACGTCAAATTTGTTCCATGATGTTCCATTTGATTATTCTCGAACGTTCTAGAAGGAATTTTTACACAAATACACCGGAAGTTCATGTCAAAAAGTTAAAACAATGAGCCTTACAGAGTATAAAAGGAAGACGAAATTCGACCAAAAACACTTTATGCTTTGAATCCAGAAGAGACACATCACCCACGAAACTGATCATCACATCCGAGGCGAAACCGAAGAGCGAGGAGTCGACACGAGGACACAGAAAGGCTTTTCCCGTACATGACAAAATACTGACTTAACCTCTACAAGAGTATACGCCAACGTGTTGTTGAAATAGAGCAGCAACACGACATATTTAATAGAACGCACGCAGCCAGAATATCAGCGGCCCTGGAAAGGACCAAAATTTTAATAGAGAATCAACTCTCCTGGTATTCGCTAAGACAAACTGACTTTGACAAAAATCCCATAACGTTACGTACACAAGCCTATTCATCAACTGAGGGAGGAGAACCAGCGCTGTGGCGGCTAATCGAGAAACCACGCGGACAGCTGATTTTCGCCGGCAGTATTCAAAGCGTAAATTCACTGCGAACTTTTTTCCAATAGTGCGGAGTTTTAAAAAAACCGTATTTTGACTTTCAAATAATTATCAGTGCACAAGGTACGTCAACACGAAGAGGCGAGATTGAAAACGTCCCCAAGAGAAGTGTCCAGTGCAAGAAATAATTACCCATCGGAACGTGAGTTGTTCAAAGTTAAAATCATTTTTACCTGGTATCATTTGTCACACAGTTGTACTACACATGTCACACACCTTCAAATCACTTAACTTTTGTAAAGCATCTTATTGATCTGTCTTGGTAGTTCAAAGGAGTCACGTCCTGAGTATAAAGATTTTTCACACACTAAACTCATGCTTTTCAACTGAGTAAATAAAATATTTGTTAGCCGATACTTGATTGGAGAAAAAACTTGTCAATAATAATTTTTTGTAACTCTGCAATTTTATTTAATACGAGTGTTAGTCCTTCAGACGATTTTTAAGATTCATTAAAACATACGTTATTTTTTCAAATTCAAACTGTCTTGTGCACATTTTTTCATAGAATTAAACTAACTGCTAAGAAATCAAAATTTAATTTTAATGATAATTTCTTGGAACAAAAAATCCAAGTGGCGCCCACATACACATAGTAGCTTAAGTTGTTTTGCAGGACGACATCATAGCAGAGGAACCAGTCATCAGTAAGTATTGAAAGTGCGCGGAGTGTAACGCCCGACATACACGATACCCACACATATACACGATCCCTATCTGTTTATTATAATATATATATATATCGTACTGTTGTTTTTTTTTTACTGATATATAATATAATATTTGCACCACGTTGGATGCGTCATTTATGTGTTGTAATTATTTATACGTATGGTAATTAAGAAATGTACCTACTGTTATTATGTTTTTTTATTTACCAGTACATGTAAAGAAACTCTTTCTCTCAGGGTTAATGATTATTAATTTATTTGATCGTATTTACGATTGTATCTATTATTTTCTTTTCTTTAAACCAACCCAGATTCAGTTAATATGTAGTATTTTGATAATTAACCATGTAAAAAATAAATAACATACTAATGTAACTTAACCGTCTCTGAATTCTTCCAGCTGCCACGGGTTCACTTCTGGTTGTTGTTTACCTTTTTTCAAAAGAAATATTAGGCTTGGCAATCTGTTTCTTCACACAAATTTCTTATTGTTCTCACCGCTGAATGCCGCTTTCCAGGACTACTGCAACACAGATGTCTCCTCGGAACACTTAATTATCCTTTATGGCCACTTAAACGCTTCTCCAGTCCAAGATTTTCCTCTTCTGTCGTCGTTCTATCAAGGATATTGTTATATTTCTCGTATTATTATTTATTTATTAAATATTATAATCAAACTCTGGTATAACGATTCAAAACTCCTTTACTTTATTTTCTTTTCCATGTTACATTAACTTTCATGATGTACAAATGTTATTTTATGAAATTAGACTCTTCATGTATTTTCTATTAGATATATAATTTTAGAGTTATAACGTTACTCTTAATGAATTTAATTGAAGACTAATATCGTTACTCTTATTGAATTTAAAATTAGACTAATACATTTTTCTTCATCACTATACAAAACAATTTCTTAACAATTTACAAAATTGCCCCCATGATAATTCCCTAATTTCTTTACATCTGTTTATCATATACCTATTAGAACATATCATTTTTCTATTTCTTATTAAACATCTTTATTTTAACTCTAATATTTGTAATTCTATTGGTTATTTATTAAATTATAATTTTATTACTCTTTACTCTTCTTATAATATTCATTCCAAATTCATATATTATTTTCTGAACATATAACTAAATATGGTTTTATATCATATAGGAATCGACCTCTATGTTGACTGAGTAAGTCGATATTCCCATTGTTTTCTGTTTACATTCAATACAAAATCTGCATCCTTTCTCTTTTAAAATTTATTATCTCCCTATTATGTACTGTGTGCATTTTAACAGCAGTACAATATATATATATATATATATATATTATAACCTATCCCTTTCTTTTGTTTGTGCGGTCTTAATGCCTTCTTCAACAACCTCACGTTGGAGTCGTCAATTTATAACAAATAGCGAAGTGTGTATGGGTTGTTATGTGTTGTAATATGTCGGGCGTTACCTCCGCGCACTTTTTGTTACTTACTCTGATGACTGGATCCTCTGCGGTGATGTAGTCCTGTAACATAACTTAATCTACTATGTTTTTGGGCGCCACTTGGAATCTTTTGTTCCAAGAAAAAATGTTATTATTAAAAAAATTAAAATTTTTGAATTCTTAATTCTATGAAAAAATGTACACGAGTCAGTTTGGTTTGAAAAAATAACGTAAGTTTAATGATTCTTAAAAAATCGTCTGAAGGACTAACATTCATGAAAAAATTATAAAATTGCAGAGTTACAAAAAAAATTATAAGTTATTATTATTATTGACAATTTTATTTCTCCAATCAAGTATCGGCTAGTATTTTCAATTTTTTACTCAGTTGAAAAGCATGAGTTTAATACGTGAAAAATCTTTACTCTCAGGACGTGACTCCTTTGAACTACCAAGACATATCAATAAGATGCTTTACAAGAAAAATTAAGTGATTTGAAGGTGTGTGCCATGTGTAGTACAACTGTGTGACAAATGTAACCAGGTAAAAAAATGACTTTAATTTTGATAACTCACGTTCCAATGGTTAATTAATCTCGCACTGGACACTCCTCTCGGGTAGTTTTTCAATCTCGCCTCTTCATGTGTGCACTGAATTTATTTTAAGTCGAAAATGCGATTATTTACAATTTCCGCACTTTTTGTGAAACAGTTTGGCAGTAGATTTTCGCTCGAGTCACGCCGCTTACAGGTCAGCTGTTTCGCGTTGGTTTCCAAATTGGCCGTCGCAGCGCTGATACGCTTGCAGTAGCGAGAAAGGCTTTGTGTATGTAATACGTTATGGGAGTTTTTTGTCAAGTCAGTTTGTCTTTGCGAACACAGCAGGATTGGTTCTCTATTTAAAATTTTGGTCCCTCCTGGGCCGTTGACGTTCTGGCTGCGTGATTTCTATTAAAATGTGCCGTGTTGCTGCTCTATTTCAGCAACACATTGGCGTAGATTCTTGTAGAGGTTAAGTCAGTCTATTTGTCAATGTACGGGAAAAGCTTTTCTTCGTGTCTTGTGTCGATTTCTCGCCTTCGGATTCGCCTTGGTTGCGTTGATCAGTGTCGTGGGTGATGCGTCTGTTCTGGATTTCAAGCTTCAAGTGTTTCTGGGTCGAATTTGGTCTCTCTTTTATACTGTATCAGGCTGAATGATTTCATGAACTTCCGGTATATTTATGTAAAAATTCCTTCTAGAATGTTCGAGAATAAAGAAATGGAACGTCATGGAACAAATTTAATTTCCGTCGAAGCTTTTAGAACAAATTTCTTATTCTTCACACTAAGGATATTTCAAAAATTACTCTGGTATTTGTCAAACAGTTTTACATCAGTACTCACAATTTGCATGCCATTATTACATTTGGATTCTCTGTTTTCAACTGAATCTAATGATACTAATTATGATTGGTTTTTAAATAAATTAACTATAATAAATAACACAATATACAACTCTCACCTTGGGTTGTTTCCATTAAAATTCAATTTTTAGAACAAAAAATTGTTGTGAAACTATTATGTTTCTTCCACAACATGAACACATAATATTTCTATCTTCCTATTACAAAACAAATAAATTTTAACATATATAATACACAGATAATTTCAATTTTACATGGTCCATGCCTATGGCCTATGTTGTTGTCAATGTTATAACACAATAATTAGTCTTTTTCTTTAACATATATAGGATTTCACTAGTGTACACTAAGAGTTTATTACATTGTCTGTCTTTTGTGATACCTGGTTACTCTTTATACATATTATTTTTATTGCAGGATAACATAGCATCATATTGGTTTGCCTGAGATGTCCTTTTTCATAGTGTGACAAATCTCACCCTTATAAGTTAAATTCTTTCATAATTGATCTTATTTTCAATTGAGTCTGTCTGTTTTTATGGTATACTAAAGTATTGTACCATTCTCTTTTATTTTTGTCAATATTTTGTAAACATTTAGCCAGATATGACTATTTTTTTTTTGTACTGGTTGATTGGCCTCAGCCATACATGGTATAGGTAAATATTTTGCTAACTCGACTATTACAATGTTAAAGTTAGTCAAATATATTAGTATAGTCGCTTTATATTATATTTCAACTTTCTAATGCAATTTGGTTGCATTTTGGCAACATTAAATCCATAAATCACACAATATTATATGCCTACTACATGTTTTAAGTTAATACTGTTTTTGGCTATTTTGACTGACTTTTATTCATTTGACAGCTTTCGTTATTTAAGATAAATTGTTCATTTTTGTCTGCTTGATAATTACATATAATTTTTATTTCAATTTGATAATAATTAATTTTTACATGAAATCTGAGTGTTTGGTCTCAAATCCAACACATTAATATTTTTGTCATAACAATTATATAATTTTTATTTTAACTTAGATTCTTTCTAATAATGTATTTCAGTCATTTAATACATTTATTTTATTTACATTACATAATATAATAATGGATCATGTCCATTCATTCACAATAAATAGTTCTTTATACTCTATTCAGAGTTACTAAACTTAATAATTAATGACTTCATTTTGGTTGATCCTGATATTATTTGTCTCTCTTATAGTATCTTATGGTTTTTTCACTGTTATTCACTTTAATAATATATATGGGGTTTGTGTCTTAGTCATAGTCTGGTCGTTTTTCACGTTAGTAGTATTAATTATTAGACAATATTACACAATTTTTTTAGGACTACTTGGGTTCGATACTGTTCACCTCACTTTCCTCTTATGATAAATTGCTATGTAAATGATTTCCTTTATGGAACGTTCTGTGACGTTACAATATATATATACATGTATATATGCCTAAACGATACAAATTTATAAATGCATAGATGCAGATTTAAAAATGCGTATTGAAATTATCAATACGAAGTCTATATCTGGACTTAGGAAACATTTATTAATTAACATAGGCCTATTAATAATTATTATTGTCTTATTGAGTTATAACATAAAATTGTCTATTATTTAATTGTCTTTAAATAAAAGAGTCTATTGGGTTCGTTTTACGTATATGGTTACTTGTTCGTAGAATTCCACTGGTTATATAGACATCTTGCGCGCCGCTCTCGCTGATAATCCACGCGTCGCTCGATGACCACGTCGTTGAACATTCACGTCCAGCACACGCGCACTGAGCTATCAGACTATTATTGTTTATGAATTTAATTTCATGGTTCTAACTGGGTACAAATAGATCATGTGTATTTGGCTTACACAATTCCTGCTTCAAGTGTTCTCGCGTTACATTCAGAATTACCACGATAGGTATTACTGCCACTAGACCGGAAAACTTAAACAAGAAAAAGCACTAAATAAGTTCTATTTAAATTTTACTAGTTCTACGAAATGACTATGACTACGATAAACTCGTACCGTCTACCAAAGTACTAAGTCTCATAGAAATAGACGAAAAACTCGCGACACTCAGTACGTCTTTCTATGACAAGGCGTCGGAGTGAACTGACCAGCCCGTACTCTGCAGAGCACCGATTCAAATAAATTTTAGACTTTCTGATTGGTAGAAAATCTAGCAACGTCAGAGATGGTGACTGTGATGGACAGGCATCTAGTTAAAATTCTGTCCGATTCTGCAAAGGCCTGTCTATGATTAATCTACAAATTTTATTAATCTCTTGAAGATAACGAGTTGAAAGAAGAACTGATTTTAAAACATCATATAAAAATTATAGTTTTGGAGAATTGAGTATATGAAAAATGTAGCTTTCAATAATGAGAATACCTTGTCCAAATTTCAAAACGAAATGTCAATTATAAAAGAAGTTGTTAAAAAAAAGTTAATCACACGCTCATCCGTGCACTTACACATAAATATTTCACTTGATATAAAAGAGTGAACAATTATGAATATTTTGACATAAGACACATTTTTATCAATACCTTAATTTAAAACTTACGACTACTTTACAAAGAAAAGAACAAAATCAATTTATAGCATGTCTATGGCCGTCGGAGAATGTGTTACAGCATTAGTATCCATATTATATAAAACATAAATCCTGTGTTCTATTACAATATATATATATATATTACTATAATACTTATAACTAATTTACCTCAAGATATACTTTTTTCTTTAGGAACATGTTTCGGGAGATCTTGTTCACCCATCTTCAGCCTTCGCCATTTTGTTTCTGGTTAGCCAGAAAATTGTTAACCAGAAACAAGATGGCGAAGGCTGAAGATGGGAGAACAAGATCTCCCGAAACATGTTCCTAAAGAAAAAAGTATATCTTGAGGTAAATTAGTTATAAGTATTATAGTATTATATACATCAAGAAACGGACTGTAGCAGAATGTGATTGAAATATATATATATATATATATATATATATATATATAATATATTGCAATATGACAGGCAGTCACACTATATGTGAATGTATAGAACATAATTATGACCAGTGGTACCGAACGTCCAGGACAAATGAGGCATATTTGAATGTAAGAATATTGCTAAGAATTAAGAATAATTGTATAAATTAGTAATAAGACATTATAAATACTATGAAGATATAGTTTAATATGTGAGCGAAGTGCTGTGTTGTGCGCGTATCAAATAGAAGGTTAAGGAAATTTATGCATATGTAGTTAAACGTGTTCTAGAAAAATCGAGACGACGGAAGTCAATGAACACGTGGCGAGTCCAAAATGTTCCTTAGTTTAATATAGAATGTATAGGGAATACGCCTGTGCGCAGATAATCTGTGCCGTCATTCTACAGCGCGCAGCATTCAGCAGTGTAGTCAACGTCCAGTTTAACATCAAATCAGGCAGTCCTTGGGGCCCGTGGAGTTGAGATAGCAGTGAGTGTCAGCAGGGAATAACTACGGAGTAAGAGATCGTTTACTACCGTTCCTGAGCTTCGTTTGCTGATCGTGGCGGCTGAAACGGACACTTAGAGCAAGGCAGTTACGGGAGGCGGTGGCTGGAACATGGATCACGGACGACGGATCGCTGGAGACCTGGACCGAGATCATCGACCGGGACGACAACGAAGACGACAAAGCAGGAAAGCAAAAATTTAAAACTAAATTTGTTTTTCACTAATAAAGCTTTCAAAAGGAAAAGAACTTTCTGAATTTTGCCAAGTATATCATTGTTAAATTAAAGAAGATTTTTATTTCAATTATAATATTGTTAAAGAAGGTTTCGATCATTCATAATTATATCACTGTTTAAATAAAGAAACATTTATTTCAATTAGAAGTTTCAAAAAGTTTTGAACATTTAAAGTTGTATAATTTGTTTAAAATAACAAGAAACATTTTTAATTCACGTTACTGTAAAGAAAGAGACAATAAATATATATTGTAATAAATATATCTAATCGCTGATGATGAATGGTGACTGGTGTTTACTTGGTGTGGTTCTCGAGTCTTACTGGTCTGAAACACTTCCTTCAGTTTCGCTGTTGACCTTTCCAAATTTTAACGAATCCTGTTAATAATGTTAAGCTGTTGAAGATATATAGGTGTAGTATTACAAAATGTTAAAATAAAATTTTGTGGCTTGTTGAAGAAATAAAAAATTGTTTAAAAAAATTTATAATAAAAAAAATTCCTTTTTATCGTTTATTTAATTAAAATCAAATTAATTAATTAATTTTCGTAAAGTTTTAAAATGTGTCTCTCTTCTCTATAAAATTTTATTAATGTTCTTGTATTTTTTTAATAACTTCCAACCACTTATAATATTGTCTCCAGGGACAATCGATATTTGTTTACTTTTTTGTTTTGAAGGTTATCTTCCTTCTGAGGTGGTAAAATTCTGGTAGTTTACTATTAAAATTAAATTAATTGTAATTTGTTATAATTAAGAAAGGAAGAACTATTTTGAGGTGAAAAGTATAAATGTTTTATTGAATAATTGATTAATAGACTCTTGTCGATTATAAATCGATTCTCAGGGTATCGAACAGTTACAAAGTTTTGATATATAAAATTCAATAAGGTTCTTTAAACAGCTAGTTATGGTTAAAGTCAGAGAAATCGGGCCAATATTAAAAAAGTATAAGGTTACAACAAGTAATTACTAATACTAGGTACATACATTGAATAGAAATTGTAATAAAATAATTTGTTGTCGAAACATACAGCTGATGGAAACTAGGAGGCGTTGCTCTTGGGTGATGACGACATCAATTGCAAATGGCTGCCGTGAAGTTGTTCAAAATTTCCTTCGTATTTGCGACGTTCCAAATAAGAGATTTTCTTGTAGTATTCACGTCCTGCTGTCAGCGAATGTTCCTTCTGATGTTGTATAGTGTCTTGAGTGAAATTTCTGTGTTGTATTTTGTATATCGGTGTATGTATAAGTTAGTTCACTTTTTTGTCATTCGGCACTAATTTACGGTTACGGTGTATACGGTTTTCTTGTGTTTAATAGTGTTATTCGGTGTAGTTAGGTGCTGTTCAGTGTTATTTAGTCTTTAGTAATTGTTTCTGTCACTATGTAGACGTTCCAAAATGGTTTTACTCGCCACTCGCGATTTTCAAAAATGTGTCGTTCACTGACTCGCCATTACCGTACTTTTAGTTAGGTTAACTTGGTTATATTACGCTCGTCAAGTGCTACGTACAAATACCAATAATCAACTATCTATTTCCTCCACTTTCGACTAAAATCTTAGCCCATACAATATTATTCTTTACATTGTTCAAATATAATTTTGCATCCTGTGCATGTTTTCAATTACATTATATAACTGCCTAAACTTTGGTTATTAATCAATTTTATTTGCTAGATGTAACTTAGTTTAATCCTTCAGTTCATTCGGCGTATTTTAATATTGAATAATGCCGTTTTATTATGTTTTTTTTCTAAAATTGGTAATTTTACTTTCTTTTGTATTTGGTAAAAGTTCAAAATTAACTTCCTGTCATTATGCAAATTCTGCCATTTTTCAGTTATATTTATTATTAATAATCTCATATTGTATTAAAAGGTTAATATTCCCTTATTTTCTCGTAATTATTTGAATTGGTTAATTTTTAAAATATTATTTTGGAATATATGACTCCCCTCTCCAAATTGTTAACTTCTGTCATTTCCATTTTTATTTATAATTTTGGCTATAATTTTGTAAAATCTTTCTAAGTGGTATCTGTAATTATATGGCTTCATTTCTGCTTTTTATTTTATATAAATCCCTTTAGTTTAAATGCATTAAGTGAGTAATTTCTCTGTTTTGATGAAGTTTGGTTTTCCTTATTTTGCCTAGATTTTTTAACAAGTTTTTTCTTACAAAATTTTTATACAAACAATAAATAAAGTGTTATACCGTCTCTAACTTTTTAAACATGGTATTATAAACTAAACATTTTTTAAATTGAACATAACAATAATTAATATTGGTTTCAATACCATAAACAGTCAAACAAATAAGAAATATTTTCAAAGATGGTTGTCTTCAACCATTCAGACATTTTTTCATAATCAACACTTATTACTAACATAGAAATATTATCTACAACGGAGGTTTTTTCCCAACTAACATCTTATTTGCTTATTACTATAAATACAAGCAATAAGTATATTTACAGTTATGATGTTAGTTGTTCCAAACTTAAATAAATGTCCTTATACCTAATACATTTTTAAAATCCTTATCCTATATTCATGAAACCTTATAACTATATTCTTATTTGCTATTTTATCCTGTACTAAGCCCGATTATGCAGTTTTTTTTAAACTGTCCGTTAAATATTGTATTGGGTAATTGTACCCAGTCACTGTATAATTAAATCTGTTTTTACTCATTCTATAAAACAAAAATGTCACATCAAACAGATTTATAGCTTGTTATCATAAAAAGGTATCACATTCACATGGTACGAATTTTAAGTCACTTAAAGTTGCATGTTTCATTGTGTACACAGTTTGTGGATGCCAAGGATGAAACATGAGGTTTATTTTTTATAATACCCAAATCAGCACTGGTTCACTTTACACTTTTTTGATGTTATTTCTAAATGGTTGTTTAGTCTTATTAACATCAATAAATTGGTTTGTGTGTTACAATGAATACTTGTTCCTTGGGTACTATATTATTGTTTCATCTTGGTTCACTGGCAACTCTTACTCTATACACTTTTCTCTCTTAATTTTATTGTACATGTGGTTACTGACCAAGACTATTTCGTTATACTTTTATTATTTGTATTTTATTATTTATTTTGGGATATGGGGATATGGGTGTCTTTTATAAGAGCATTCCATCTTCCTCAGGATGCTGCCTTCTTCTTCTTTCTTCAAAGGTGTCTTCTTTTCTTCTGTCTTCTTGGACTGGTATCTTCTCCATCTTCTTCTTGATGCCATCGGGTTTCTTGGGATTTCTTCATCTTCTTCATAAGTTTCTCGAAATACATCACCTTTATTGGTGGATCTTGCCTTATTCAGGGTTTCTTTTTAATTTATATTTCCTCGTTGTGTGTTTAGTCATACTCTGTTGTTTCTTTGTTTACTTCTTACCTTCCTGGGTTATATTTTTTAAACCCTTGGGTTATTAGACTGGTTTTGGGTGACTCATCACTAGTAACTTATTTTTATTTGAACTTATACTTTTTATATAACAATGATTGTTCTGCACAGTTGCTATGAATTAATTCTTTATATCAAACTTAATGCTTTTTTCGGATTTAAATGTTATAATCTTATTATTCTAATGATCAATGCCATTCATTATTATGCAATTATCTGTCACGTTACAGAATGCTCTCCTCCAGAAGTAATTATTTCAGACAGTTTATGGATGAAATAATTTCTTATGATAATTTCATCATTTCTTATATTTCATTTTCCTCTCCATTTCTATACCGACTTTTTATATTTGAGTTTAATTAATTTTATATATATAGTTACTTATTTTACTATTGATCCTTTTCGGATAGTTAGTGCCTTCTGAGATATTATTATGATTGTAATACATTTTCTTTCTTTATAAACTTCGTGTTGCATCCTTGGGATATTAATTCCCTAACTCCCTAACATTCCCTATCGCGTGGGCTGGGGCAGTTCAGAGGGGCACTGTACGCTACACAATCTCTGCTGGCCATACACCACTTCTACAATTTGAGTCCAGAGGCATATTCATCTCTGCTCAAAAAACATAATGCTGCTGGAATTATCTTCAGTCAGTCATCGAATTAATAAATAAAAAGTAGTATCATTTTCGACTAATAAAAATATCTTTGGATTCTTCACTTCGTAGTTTCTCAGATTATCTCACATTTTCTATCTTAATAAATCTTCATAATTTTTATTATACTCATTATATATATGTTTTTCTAAACTCTTAACTTGTCTGATATGTTTATTTTAATTATGGTTGAAAACTTTTCTTAATAATTTTTGTTACTGGTCATAGTGTAACTCTTTTTCTTCTCCATCTGAATTCTCTTTATACTTCCTTCTGGTTACTTACAGTGTTAGCATGGTCTTTATATATAGTCTTTTCTTATTCATTATTTGAATGTTCTTAATATATTATATTTAATTTTTAAATTTGTATCTTTATATTAGATATACAGGTTGTTATTTTGATCATTTTATTTAAACATTTTGTTCTTTCCTTTCTCTTAGAAAGTTATTAATCCGCCTTCGCATTCATTAACATTAATTCATCTATATT
This sequence comes from Magicicada septendecula, assembly GCA_034769895.1. Lineage (NCBI taxonomy): Eukaryota > Metazoa > Arthropoda > Insecta > Hemiptera > Cicadidae > Magicicada > Magicicada septendecula. Next base: position 298,888,948 of record CM068371.1, read on the forward strand.
ATATTCCATGTGGTATTTCTTCTCTTTGCATTTCATATAGGTCTTATTATTATCATTTGTTCAAAATCATATTCTCCATATGTTTGGTATGAGTTGTTCTTCTTTGCTCTTAATTAACTGTTTTCATTATCGTTTCATAAGTAATTAGTCTCTTTGCTTCCAAATTTTTTCCTTCTCTTGCATATTACACTCTTTTTGTTTTTCTTCTCTACTCCTTCAAATGCTAGATATTCACATTTATTCTGGATTAAAGTCAATTCTCTTTTCTGAATTAATTATTTTATTTTCTTCTAAATTCACTTATAAATGGCACATATTTATTTTTAGAACTTTGTTAGTTTTATGCAAAATTCAAACTCTTCTTTTTATTTAATGGCATAATATGTCTCATAAATCATTGTAATAAGTTGATCTTATCTTGTTTCAAAGTTTTGACGTTCTATCAACATTCAAATTCTGTTTGATTCATTTATTTCCAGAATTGTTTCCTTCAAAATTGTTTATAGTAAGGTGATCTTACAATTATTTCTGAATGTTTTGTTAAAATTCTAAATTTTTTTCTTTATTCAGCCAAAAAGTTGTTTCTCATAAATCATTGATAGTAAGTTGTACTTACTTATTTTTTGAATTTACTGGTTAAAATTCAAAAATTCTTTCTTTTAATTCAGCCAAAAGGTTGTTTCTCATAAATCATTGGTAGTAAGTTGTGCTTACTTATGTTTTTGAATTTTTAGGTTAAATTCTTTCTTTTTATAATTCCATAAAGTTGTTTTAAAAATATTAGGTAGTAAGTTGTACTTACATTTATTTTAGAATTCTGTAGTTAATAATTCAAAATTCCAAACTCATTCTTCATAATACTTTTTCATAGATGCTTCATTGTACACACCTTTGATTCTTCCTGAAACGATTTTCCTCAGTTCATAGGTATTGTTATGCTTATCCTTTACCACCACATATGGTCCTGTATACAGTAATAATAATTTTTTTGTAATACCTCCTAAGGTGCTGGGCAGGTCTCGATTTTTTAGGAGAACTTTCTCACCCTCTTTGTATGTTATTATACGTTCTATTGCCTTTTGGTATTTGGCTTGCCGTTTTTCTTGGTCTTCAGCCACCTTGTTGTAAAATCGCAACTGGTTGAATTGGCGATTATTGTTTGGTGGAAATTCGATGATTTGTTCAATTTCTCGGGGATTCGGCTTCTCATACATGGCTGAGTATGGTGTAATTCCTATAGCAGGATGGTGGGCGAAATTTAGGAATATCTCTGTTGCCGCTAAGTACTCTTGCCACTTTTTCTTTTGGTTGTGACAGTACGTGCGCAAGATCCTACCCACTTCTCTCAGTACTCTGTCAGCCGGATTACTACTTGGGTGGTAGACTGACGTCTTATAAGTTTTGATCCCAAGTGCTAATAATGTGTCTCGCCACCTCCTCCCCTTAAATTGCGTACCATGGTCGGTAATTATGGAAGATGGTCTACCGATCTCTGGCACATACAAATCGATGATCAACGCCAGAACCTTTGCTGTTGTTGCCCGATTAACCGGATATAGCTTTATATATTTGGTGTAGTGGTCCATGATGATTATCAGGTATTTATACCTGTGTCGACCACCGCTACGGGGAAATGGCCTGCAGATATCCAAAAACACTTTTTCCAGTTTTGCATTTGAAGTAATCGGTATCATTATACCCTCTGTCTTCTCATTGTTCTCCTTGACGCATTGGCAGATATTACAGGACTTGATGTAAGTTCTCACCTTTCGGTTGATATTCTTTATCTTGCAATTTTCCTCTAGAGCCTGTATCACTTTTAACGCTCCCATGTGACCATATCTGACATGATAATCGATGATGACCTCCTTTTCGATTTGGTGTGGAATTATCACCTTCCATGTCTCTTCGTCCAATGCCGTTTTTATGAATAAGATCCCTTTGTTTAGGTGGTAATATTTGGAAACAGTGTCATCGTTGGCTTCCAATCGACTCACGATGTTTTTCAGTTTCTGATCAGACTGCTGGTGGATTCGAATATTTATTAATAGAGCTTGTAGGTCGGCTCTGGTCTTAAAGATGTTATAAATTTTAACCAAGCTCTCCTTCTCTCCCTCGAAAGTCTGATCTTCCAGATTTATTCGTGACAATACATCCGCTACCACGTTCTTTTTTCCTGGAATATATTCCCATTTCAGATCATATTCTTGTAGGGCGAGTACCCACCTAGCCAATCGGCCGTGACTCAATTTGCACCTACGAAGGAACGAGATGGATTTATGATCAGTACGTACCGTGACTTGATATCCGAGAATGTACGTCCGGAACTTGCTGCATGCGAACACCACGCTAAGCAATTCATTTTCTGTTACACTGTAGTTCTTTTCGCACTGATTCAGCGTGCGACTAGCGAAGCTTATTACCAGATGTTGACCCTCCTCATCTTCCTGGTATAAAGTCGTTCCTAAGCTCAGGTCGCTAGCGTCACAGTTTAAAAAGAATGGTTTCTTAAAATCTGGGTGACGAAGTATAACACTCTCCAGAAACTTCTCTTTTATCAAGCGGAAAGTCAGATCTTGTTCTTCACCCCAGGTCCATTTGTTCTTAGCAGATAACTGTGGTTGAAACTTGGCGGTCAACTCGGAATATCGGCTCTGGAACTTCCTGTAATAGTTACAGAGTCCGAGGAAAGATTGTAATTGCTTCCTGTTTCTTGGTTGCGGGAACCTCTGAATTGCCTCCACTTTCTCTGCTGACGGAGTAATACCTCTATCGTCTAGATTGAAACCGAAGAATTGTACTTCGCGCGCTATGAACTTGGATTTCTCCAACTTCAGAGTTATGTTGTTCTGCGCTAACTTGCTTAGTACGTATTCCACTCTATAGCAGTGTTCCTCCCAGGTTTCGGATGTAATGAGTGAGTCGTCTACATAGACGGTGGTAAATTTGAGCGCTTCTTGTCCAAGAATCTGGTCCATGCAGGCCACAATGAGGGCGACAGAATTTACAAGTCCGAAGGGCAGTCTCTTGAACTGGTAATTGCGCCCTTCGAAAATGAACGCCACGTACTGACGGCTTTGTGGATGCAGCTCCACTTGCCAATAACCACATACAGTGTCCCAGGTACTGATAAACTTCGTGGAATGAAAACGTTTTAATATCTCCTCTATTTCACCGGGTGAGGTTCTGTCATTCACAATCGTTTTGTTCAATTCGCGCGCATCTAAACAGAGCCGGACTTGTCCGTCTTTCTTTGGAACAGCAATAATTGGACTAGTGTAAGGTGATTGACTAATCTCAATTATGTCATTTTCTATCATCTTATTTATTTCTGTTCTCACGGCTTCTTTGAGCGACTGCGCGATTGGATATGACCTCCGGTTAAACTCTACGTTTTCTTTGAATTGAAGTTTGCACTGGTAGTTTTTATTTAACCTTCCCTGGTTCATCTGAAAACACTGCCTTGTACTTCTCATATATTCTGATTAGACGATCGGCTAGATGTATAGGTATTTTATCGTTATTGCTTCCGCACTGGAAGTCCCGTATTTCTTGGATTTTTACTGACCATAAATCCTCTCCTCCATGGTTGTATATAATGGGTTTATTAAGAGGGCTGTTCCTAATGATATTAATTTTACGAAGCTGTTGATGTATAGGGCTGGGAAGTATATTGGCGCCTCCTACCAAATTTGCGGTCCATGTTAATCCGTCTGGGAAAAGTGATACTCTCTCTAGATTAAGATCGATAATTGCGAAATATCTTCTCAGAATATCGCAACCGACTAGTATGTCGAATGGTAATCCGGTGGCGATCAAAAATTCCATGTCTAAAGCTATATCGCGGCTAACGACACTTAAAGAAACTTGCTTCCTAATGGTTTTATTCTGGCGGCCAGTTGCGCCTATTAACACAATGTTGTTTACTGGTAACATTGGCAAAGTTTTTCCACATTCGCTTTGTATCCTCTCCAATTCATTGGAGTTTATTATTGAAATATTAGCACCTGTGTCAACCATTATCTTAGCGGGAATTCCTTCCACCTCCGCTGTTATATAGAGTATTACATTATTATTGTTGTTGAGACTCTTTTCGTTCTCTTCCAAAAGTTCCGTTCGAATATCTTTTAGGTAGTGGTTACTAATTATAGTGATGTTTTTACGATTGGTTGCTTGTTGCAACTCATCCTTGTCTAACCCAGGAAGTATAAGCAGTAACGGGTCGTTGTCGTTAATTACTGCCTCCTCCCGTTTAAAGCATTGTGGTCATCGTTCGTTTTTGTATTGACCGAGGCATCGTTCGGGAAACTCTGGGTCGTTTCCGGACGCTCCGTACCCTGTTCGAGGTTTATCGCCCTGTTCTGTTGTCGGCCAAGATCCTCCAGGCTGGTACTTCTTCTTCCCTGTTCGTGTCGTGGACCGTCCCGTTCCGCACTCCTCCACCTTCTGTCGGCGCCGTGGAAGCTGTTCCTCCGTGGTTGATAATATCTCCTTGGACCGCGATCCTCTGCTCTTATAAAATTAACCCTAGGGCGCGACACTCTGTTATTATTATTATTACTATTATTATTACTATAATTATTGTTATAATAATTTCGGTTGGGTGGGTAGTGTCTATCACCATTATTGCTGGGGTATGGATTTCTCTGACTGTATGGGCTATTATTAGGCTGATAATAATTATTCCTATTATTAGGATAGGGGTTGTTATTCCTAATACCATTAGCATTGCCGTTAAAATTGTTATTACGCGGCGGGTTGTTAGGGCCGTCGTAATTACTGGGCTGGTTTCGGTTACTGGGATGGTTATTGCCGTTATTTGGGTATTGATTCGGCCTTGCCTCTGGTCTTTCGTTCCTCCTTCTGCACTGCCGATAATATTCCTCATTTTCATACCCCTCTAACAATTCGGTCATCGCCTGGATCGTCTTGATCTGGCTACCTCTCCGGGCCCTGACAATGTCTTCATCATAGTGATATGATATTTTATTCACTAGGCACTCTTCTGGTATAGCCGGCTCGAGGTGTTTCGCCATGCACACCTTCCCCAAGAAATAGGCTGTCATGCTACTGCCTAGCTGTGCCCTATATCGTCCGTTACATATATTATCACGGATCAGGTTCTGGGTAGTCTCAGACCAGTACTTAGACTTAAACATTCTCCGGAACTGCTGGTAGTCGGGAATCTCGCTCCGGTTGGCCATCCACCAATTATCCGTCATCTCCCGGAATGACTCATCTAAGATCTCCCTGTTATGGCTGCATTGTGTTATTTTATGTTTGGCGAAGTATTCATCTACCCTAGCCAGGAACTCCATCGGTTTACGCTTATACTGTCGGAAGTTAAGCCATTCTCGGTTTTCATTGATGGGCAATCCGGTGAAATGAGTCGGTCTATTTCTTAACGCTTCCACCTCTTCTCGGCTTTGTCGCACCTGACCTGTGATATTGGTCATCGCCTCTTGCATATCATCACACCGTTCCGCGACTTGGTTCCTTACTCTTCCGAATTCTTCTTGAGTTTCCTTCCTCTGTTCTTCTACTTTCCTGCGGCTATGTTCTTCTATATTTGTAAACTTGATGTTCACTACTTCTTTAAACTCTTGTACCTCCTTTTCAGTTTGGTTGCACTTCCCATCGATCTCTCGTATCTGTCGATTTACCATTATGTTTTCCTCTTCCATCTTCTTATTCATCGCTTTCTTGTTAATGTTGACTTCCTTATTCAGTTCTTCTCGCAACAATTCCATTCTTTCGTCCAGTTTGTCCAGATTCTCCTGATTGACCTCCCTTAATTCTTCTCTTAACATTTGGTTGTCCTCTCTTAATTCTTCTAATTTCTCCCCCATTTTCTCTTCCATTTTCTTGTTATTCTCTTCCAATTTGTCTTCCATCTTCTTACTATTCTCCCTCATTTCTTCCTTCAAAGATTGGTTGTTCTTCTCTATCTTCTTCCTGGTTTAATCGATTTTCCGATTGGTGTTTTCAACTTTATTAATCAATTCTTCTTTAGTCGCCTTGAATTCTTCCTTAAAAGATTGGTTGTCTTCCTTCAAATCCTCCATGTTCTTGTTCATCCCACTCAACTCTTCTTCTGTGGATTGGTTATCCTTCTTCAATTCTTCTAACTTCTTCCCCATTTCTTCTTCCATCTTCTTATTTGTTTCATCAATTTTCTTACTCAAATCTTCCTTCAAAGATTGGTTATCACTTCCCATTTTCTTACTCAAGTCTTCTTCTGTAGAATCCAGTTTGTTATTATTTTCGTCCATTTTCTTGTCCATTCCTTCCACCTTTTGTAGAAACATTTCCATGAATCTGTCCATTTTATTCTCTTCCGTTACTTTGGATTTCTCTACCTGTCTTTCCTGGACATTGACTTCCCCTGTTTGTGTGGGTATCTCCGGTTGTTCCTCTGGTTGTTCAGGTTGTTTGGACAACACCGGTGGCAATGAACTTTCCACGTCTACTGGCGTCGCCTCTTTATTTTCCATTTCCATCTCTACTGCTTTTTCGGCCTCCGCCGCCCGTTTCTTGGATGTTGCACGTCGTTGCATTTTTCCGTCTTTCTCTGGCTTTATAGCTGCTGCCGAACTCCAATTAGTGATTGGGCAGATTGTAGTGGCCTATCAGTCGCTAATTAAAGCCCCTCAGTTGTGCGCCAATTTGTAATAAATATATCTAATCTCTGATGATGAATGGTGACTGGTGTTTACTTGGTGTGTTTCTCGAGTCTTACTGGTCTGAAACACTTCCTTTAGTTTCGCTGTTGACCTTTCCAAATTTTAACGAATCCTGTTAATAATGTTAAGCTGTTGAAGATATATAGGTGTAGTATTACAAAATGTTAAAAAAAAATGTTGTGGCTTGTTGAAGAAATAAAAAATTGTTTAAAAAAATGTATAATAAAAAAAATTCCTTTTTATCGTTTAATTAATTAAAATCAATTAATTAATTAAGTTTAGTAAAGTTTTGAAATGTGTCTCACTTCTCTATGAAATTTTTTTAATGTTCTTGTATTTTTTTAATAACTTCCAACCACTTATAATATTGTCTCCAGGGACAATCGATATTTGTTTACTTTTTTGTTTTGGAGGTTATCTTCCTTCTGAGGTGGTAAAATTCTGGTAGTTTACTATTAAAATTAAATTAATTGTAATTTGTTATAATTAAGAAAGGAAGAACTATTTTGAGGTGAAAAGTATAAATGTTTTATTGAATAATTGATTAATAGACTCTTGTCGATTATAAATCGATTCTCAGGGTATCGAACAATTACAAAGTTTTGATATATAAAATTCAATAAGGTTCTTTAAACAGCTAGTTATGGTTAAAGTCAGAGAAATCGGGCCAATATTAAAAAAGTATAACGTTACAACAAGTAATTACTAATACTAGGTACATACATTGAATAGAAATTGTAATAAAATAATTTGTTGTCGAAACATACAGCTGATGGAAACTAGGAGGCGTTGCTCTTGGGTGATGACGACATCAATTACAAATGGCTGCCGTGAAGTTGGTCAAAATTTCCTTCGTATTTGCGACGTTCCAAATAAGAGATTTTCTTGTAGTATTCACGTCCTGCTGTCAGCGAATGTTCCTTCTGATGTTGCATAGTGTCTTGAGTGAAATTTCTGTGTTGTATTTTGTATATCGGTGTATGTATAAGTTAGTTCACTTTTTTGTCATTCGGCACTAATTTACGGTTACGGTGTATACTGTTTTCATGTGTTTAGTAGTGTTATTCGGTGTAGTTAGGTGCTGTTCAGTGTTATCTAGTCTTTAGTAATTGTTTCTGTCACTATGTAGCCGTTCCAAAATGGTTTTACTCGCCACTCGCGATTTTCAAAAATGTGTCGTTCACTGACTCGCCATTACCGTACTTTTAGTTAGGTTAACTTGGTTATATTACGCTCGTCAAGTGCTACGTACAAATACCAATAATCAACTATCTATTTCCTCCACTTTCGACTAAAATCGTAGCCCATACAATATTATTCTTTACATTGTTCAAATATAATTTTGCATCCTGTGCATGTTTTCAATTACATTATATAACTGCCTAAACTTTGGTTATTAATCAATTTTATTTGCTAGATGTAACTTAATTTAATCCTTCAGTTCATTCGGCGTATTTTAATATTGAATAATGCCGTTTTATTATGTTTTTTTTCTAAAATTGGTAATTTTACTTTCTTTTGTATTTGGTAAAAGTTCAAAATTAACTTCCTGCCATTATGCAAATTCTGCCATTTTTCAGTTATATTTATTATTAATAATCTCATATTGTATTAAAAGGTTAATATTCCCTTATTTTCTCGTAATTATTTGAATTGGTTAATTTTTAAAATATTATTTTGGAATGTATGACTCCCCTCTCCAAATTGTTAACTTCTGTCATTTCCAATTTTATTTATAATTTTGGCTATAATTTTGTAAAATCTTTCTAAGTGGTATCTGTAATTATATGGCTTCATCTCTGCTTTTTATTTTATATAAATCCCTTTAGTTTAAATGCATTTAAGTGAGTAATTTCTCTGTTTTGATGAAGTTTGGTTTTCCTTATTTTGCCTAGATTTTTTAACAAGTTTTTTCTTACAAAATTTTTATACAAACAATAAATAAAGTGTTATACCCTCTCTGACTTTTTAAACATGGTATTATAAACTAAGCATTTTTTAAATTGAACATAACAATAATTAATATTGGTTTCAATACCATAAACAGTCAAACAAATAAGAAATATTTTCAAAGATGGTTGTCTTCAACCATTCAGACATTTTTTCATAATCAACACTTATTACTAACATAGAAATATTATTTACAACGGAGGTTTTTTCCCAACTAACATCTTATTTGCTTATTACTATAAATACAAGCAATAAGTATATTTACAGTTATGATGTTAGTTGTTCCAAACTTAAATAAATGTCCTTATACCTAATACATTTTTAAAATCCTTATCCTGTATTCATGAAACCTTATAACTATATTCTTATTTGCTATTTTATCCTATACTAAGCCCGATTATGCAGTTTTTTTTTTAAACTGTCCTTTGAATATTGTATTGGGTAATTGTACCCAGTCACTGTATAATTAAATCTGTTTTTACTCATTCTATAAAACAAAAATGTCACATCAAACAGATTTATAGCTTGTTATTATTAAAGGTAACACATTCACATGGTACGAATTTTAAGTCACTTAAAGTTGCATGTTTCATTGTATACAAAGTTTGTGGATGCCAAGGATGAAACATGAGGTTTACTTTTTATAATACCCAAATTAGCACTGGTTCACTTTACACTTTTTTGATGTTATTTCTAAATGGTTGTTTAGTCTTATTAACATCAATAAATTGGTTTGTGTGTTACAATGAATACTTGTTCCTTGGGTACTATATTATTGTTTCATCTTGGTTCACTGGCAACTCTTACTCTATACACTTTTCTCTCTTAATTTTATTGTACATGTGGTTACTGTCCAAGACTATTTCGTTATACTTTTATTATTTGTATTTTATTATTTATTTTGGGATATGGGGATGTGGGTGTCTTTTATAAGAGCATTCCATCTTCCTCAGGATGCTGCCTTCTTCTTCTTTCTTCAAAGGTGTCTTCTTTTCTTCTGTCTTCTTGGACTGGTATCTTCTCCATCTTCTTCTTGATGCCATCGGGTTTCTTGGGATTTCTTCATCTTCTTCACAAGTTTCTCGAAATACATCACCTTTATTGGTGGATCTTGCCTTATTCAGGGTTTCTTTTTATTTTATATTTCCTCGTTGTGGGTTTAGTCATACTCTGTTGTTTCTTTGTTTACTTCTTACCTTCCTGGGTTATATTTTTAAAACCCTTGGGTTATTAGACTGGTTTTGGGTGACTCATCACTAGTAACTTATTTTTATTTGAACTTATACTTTTTATATAACAATGATTGTTCTGCACAGTTGCTATGAATTAATTATTTTTATCAAACTTAATGCTTTTTTCGGATTTAAATGTTATAATCTTATTATTCTAATGATCAATGCCATTCACTATTATGCATTTATCTGTCACGTTACAATATTAATCACTAATGGAGTATTCTTTTCTGCAAGTCCGGTTAGGCTAACAACCTGTTACCTTGCAGAAAATGGTGCCTGCAACTTTGGGGCATTGAAATTTAGCCCAGTAAAATAAAAAAAAATGTATAGACTGCAAAATTAGTGAACAATACAATTATTGAAAATTATATGTTAGAGTAGGAACTGTATGTATAACCTATGTGTTAATTTAGGACAAGGAATATCATTTTTACTTCATTTATTCGTGTGTTAATTTAGGACAAGTAATATCGTGTTAGTTAATTAAGGTATAGGCCTATGTTAGTGTAGGACGATTGATATCATTATTAATTAATTTATTCGAACTGCTAGTGCTAAGTAAAAATAATTATCGTAAAACGGAATAAATAAGAACAGTGATAACAAAATTTATCAGTAAAGAAAATAAGATGGCGGAACAGGCTGAGATTTTGCGTGTGTTGCTGGAGCTTAACACTGACATGCAAAAACGCGATGCTGAACTTAAAGTTGACATGAATAAACGCGAAAATAAAAAGCGTGACGAACAACTTAAAGATGTATTGTTAAAAAATAATAATCAACTTAAAGATGAATTTAAAGGTGTCATACAAACAGAAAATACCAAGATTTATAAATCACTCACAGAGCACATGGAGCTATGTAAAACACAAATTGAGAAAGCTAGAACAGACATGTTAGCGGACATTGGTCAATTACATGTTCATGGACATGTAACATGTATGGACATGTTATGGACACACGATATACCGAACAACATAACACCATCACAAACTGTCAAGACAGTATAAAAGCTAATACACAACTTATAAATCAGCAAAAGACAGAGCTAGAACATAAAATCGATGAGAAAATTAATCAGGTTAAAAGGGACGTAGCAGGTCGTGTAAATCCCACCATATGTTTCTACAGACACCATGAAGATCCTAGTAATCAACCTAAATTTTGGGGTGACGGAAATCCAATGCAGTTTATACGGGATTGCGAACGGGGTATGGACTCTGTGGGTGATCAATTGAATGACTCGGATAAAATTGAATGGTTGGTACGTAAGCTGAGCGGTTCGGAAGCATTGTGGTGCTCCATAGTTCGGGACAATATTAGGACGTATGACGAGTTAATTAAATGCTTTGAAAATCGGTATTGGAACGAGCATGTTCAACGCAAAATACGAGATAGGCTCGAGTTTGGCAAATTTACTCCCGGAAAACTCACACGTGAGCCGTATGTAATCAAAGAAATCGCTACAGTTAAACATCTTAGACCGGAACTATCAGAAGCAGAATTAGCCCATAAATTAAATTATCAATTTTATATAAATATTCGGACAGCCATAATAACACTAGGGGTAAATACACTAGAAGCACTATTAAACATGTTGTCACAATGGGAGGAAGTAATGCCCTCAGCAGAAGTTCAGTACACATATGACACTTATAAGGCATCATATAAACCGGAGACAGCATTTAATAAAGATAAAACCTCAGGAAATGATAAAAACAAATTTACAGGGAAACCTAAGAAAATCCAATCAATTAATAAAGTTAGTCAAGTCGAGACTAATAATAAGTACTCACCTACAATATCAGGAGCTATGGATGTTGATAAAAAAAACGTATAAAATGTCACGTGGGAGCGGCGTGCCCAAAAAGCAGCCAAAAGCACTGATCCATAAACGTCACTTTAGCACTAGGACGGATTTGGATAAAGACAATAAGATCACTATAAGTTGTAACACTAGCTGTAGTAGTAAAGTAGTTGATTGTGAGGATACTTGTTTCAAAATTAGTGGTATTTATCCATGTGATTTGCGGGATGCATTGTTAGAAAGCGACAAGGATCATTCTGAAAAAATTGAACATAACGGTGCATGTCCTACACTTAATGCATACATAAACAACGTCAAAACACACGTTTTATTTGACACAGGACCAGAAATATCGTCGATTAGCGAGACTTTTATTTAAAAAAAAAAATATATTTTAAAAACACTGCAATATTACCCGAATAAATTACAGATTCAGACAGCGGATAACAATAAAACGGTTGCCACTGGACAAATATATATCACATTAAAATACGATGAACTGGAAGTGAATATCCCGGTAATAATAATAAAGAAACTAATTTGTAATGTTGTACTTGGAGTCGATATTCTAACGAAATGTAAGGCACAAATCGAGCTGGCTAACGGTATCATGCATTGGGCTGTAAACGGACGGACGTATCAGCTGTTCCTTAACGATAACAAAGTTAACAAAAGTGAACGACCTACTTATAACACGATTGAGGTAAGACGGCCCAGCATATCGATTAAAACTGACCATACACAGGACATTAATACTCGTTTAAATCCACAGCAAAATGAAGAATTTAATAATGTAAAAATATTAGCTATGTGGTACGAGATAACGCCAGAGTTACGTCAGCGCTTATCTAATGACCATTTACAACAAGACACCGACCCTAAAGTTAGAAAAGTAAAAACAAGCATACTCCGTAAAGAAAAGCCGCGGTACTGCTGTAATAATAATATTTTATATAAATTGATGGTGGAAAAATGGAAAATTGTTCTTCCTGTTAGCATGCTAGAGCAATTAACATGAGCATGCCATGAAAGCTTAGCACATGCTGGTCCATATCGGTATTACTTAGCACTCAAGGAGGACTTTGTGTGTAACAATATGGTGCGGAGGATTCGTAGTATTTTGAAGATATGCCATGAATGTCAAACTGCAAAATCTCCAAATATGCACACATATATTAAGAAGCAGGGAATTGTCACTCAAGGGAAAGGTGAGTTACTGTGTCGACTTCTTAGGTCGAGGTCTTCGCAGATTGAGGCACCTGATCGTATGCATAGACGCCTTTACCAAGAATGTCAGACTCTACTCTGTAACCCGACCTACAACCAAAGTTAACAGCTATTCTCAAGAAGTATATCCCAGAGAATGGAACCGTTAAGAGGATACTTAGTGACCAAGGAAAGCAGTTCCAGAATGTGCTGTGGTCTACTACCCTCGAAACTAATGGTATCCAACCTATCCTTACGGCTATTCGGCGACCGCAGGGTAACCTTGCCGAAAGAGTAAACAAGGAGCTGGGACGACTGTTTCGGACCTACTGTCATAACGCACAGAACATGTGGCCAGATTACGTACGGTTCTTTGAGCAGTCACTTAATGAAAATTATAACACCACTACGGTCTTTACACCTAAAGAGCTGCAGTCAGGTAAGCAACCTACCAGATTTTGGGAGAGACACATAAAGAAACTCGAGACACAGAACCTACCGCTACCGTTGCACATAAAACAGAACATCGCCAAAACCCGGATAGAGCAAACGGCTGATCAACGGGCACGGGTGTTCAATAACTCTCATAAAACTCTGAAGTTTCAGGAAGGAGAAATGGTCCTTCTTAAGGCAAATCCTGTAGGCCGATCTGAAGACAACACGTCAGCTAAGTTCTTCAGACGTTTTAACGGTCCATACAAATTAAGAGAACAGGTTGGCAGGAATACTTTCATCGTTGTGGATGAAGGTCAGAACAAAGTCATTGGAAAATATCATGGCGCATCATTGAGGAAATATTACCCTCGTGAACTAACGAACACGTAAAAACAATACCCTGAGTATACTAATGAAAATAAAAATAATAATACTAATATGACAGAATGCACACGCAACTCACTTTTGGAAAACCAAAATGTATAATTGGCTGGACATGTTATTAGGTGCGTGATATTATGAAACCACTGTACGTATGTGCCACATTGCATAGTAATAATATAAGATGTGAAATGAAGGATTAATTATGTTTTAGTTTATTGAAATTTATTTTATTGGTTATGTTATGTTTTGGGTTTTATTATTTGTGTAGGATGTTGAATTAGAAGAATGTTTTAAGTTAAAAGAAACAAAAAATTAATTTTCGAGGAAAATAATGTTTTTATTTAACCTGGAGGTTTATACAATGTGACAGGCAGTCACACTATATTTGAATGTATATAACATATTTATGACCAGTGGTAACGAATGTCCAGGACAATTGGGGTATGTTTGAATGTAAGAATATTGCTAAGAATTAAGAATAATTGTATAAATTAGTAATAAGACATTATAAAGACTATGAAGATATAGTTTAATATGTGAGCAAAATGTTTTGTTGTGTGCGTATCAAATAGAAGGTTAAGGAAATTTATTCATATGTAGTTAAACGTGTTCTAGAAAAATCGAGACGACGGAAGTCAATGAACACGTGGCGAGTCCAGAATGTTCCTTAGTTTAATATAGAATGTATAGGGAATACGCCTGTGCGCAGATAATCTGTGACGTCAGGCTACAGCGCTGCAGCATTCATTGTACGAGATTATAAAGGCAGTCTGCAGTCAGTCGTGAGGTATTCTTCATGTAGCGCTCAACGAGAGTAGTCTTCATACAGCACACAGCGAGAGCAGTCGCAGTGTAGTCAACGTCTAGTTCAACATCAAATCAGGCAGTCCTTGGGGCCCGTAGAGTCGAGATAGCAGCGAGTGTCGGCAGGGAATAACTACGGGGTAAGAGATCGTTTACTACCGTTCCTGAGCTTCGTTTGCTGATCGTGACGGCTGAAACGGACACTTAGAGCAAGGCAGTTACTGGAGGCGGTGGCTGGAACATGGATCACGGACGACGGATCGCTGGAGACCTGGACCGAGATCACCGACCGGGACGACAACGAAGACGACAAAGCAGGAAAGCAAAAATTTAAAACTAAATTTGTTTTTCACTAATAAAGCTTTCAAAAGGAAAAGAACTTTCTGAATTTTGCCGAGTATATCATTGTTAAATTAAAGAAGACTTATTTCAATTATAATCTTGTTAAAGAAGGTTGCGAACATCATAATTATATCACTGTTTAAATAAAGAAACATTTATTTCAATTAGAAGTTTGAAAGATGATTTAAACATTTAAAGTTGTATATTTTTTTTAAAACAAGAAACATTTTTAATGCACGTTACTGTAAAGAAAGAGACAATAAATATATATTAATCACTAATGGAGCATTCTTTTCTGCAAGTCTGGTTAGGCTAACAACCTGTTACCTTGCAATATATATGTATATATAATATTTAAAATTTGTATTTACTTTACCTCAAGATGTTATTTTTTCTTTATTTGGAACATGTTTCGAGAGCTATTGTGCTCTCATCCTCAGCCTTCGCGATTCTGCGTCTAGTGAAGTACCTGTGTGTTGGTCTGTCGCCATTTGTGGTCTCCTGTTGGTCTCTGGTATCTCAAAGTGGTATGTTTGTGTGTGATTGTGATGTGTTTATTAGTATTTTCGATGTTGAGTGCTTTGATAATACACAAAATACTAATACATACACCACAATCACACACAAAAATACCACTTTGAGATACAAGAGACCAACAGGAGACCACAAATGGCGACAGACCAACACACAGGTACTTCACTAGACCCAGGATCGCGAAGGCTGAGGATGAGAGCACAATAGCTTTCGAAACATGTTCCAAATAAAGGAAAAATAACATCTTGAGGTAAAATAAATACAAATTTTAAATATTTTATATACATCAGGAAACGAACAGTAGAAGAAAGTGATTGAATAAATTCGGCGATCCTAAGCCACTTTTGGGGACAACCAGAATTTATGTAAAAAATGGACCAAAGCAGCATAAAAGCGTCTAAGTAAACACTCCATATAACAATTAATTTTTGGAGATCTCTTCACCTAACATATTTTTAGGAATATCCTACATTTTTTCTCCAGAATTAATGAAAAATCACATTCATGAGCATTATTTTTAACTCGCTCATAGCTTTCTTTACCTATGATGTTTTTATGTTCTTATGAAATTTGTTCAGTAAGAACATTCAGAATTGAAGAATTTATTAAAAAGTTTAATGAGTTTTAATTTCTACAATTGGATATTTATCGTCCACATTATATATTGTTTAAGTAATAAAATTATTATTTTTTTCTATTAATGCATAAAGTTTATTTTAAAGCAATTTAGTGCCTATAAAAAGCAAATAAACTGAAATATAAATAAATAAAATAAACACATAATGATAAAAATGAATAAAACAAGTAGTAAACAATAATCATTGCAAAAATCAACCCCGTAGATTTCGTATTATCTTGGAACGTATCTCAACTGCTAAGCGGGCTATTACTATACATATTCTCTTGAATTTTGAAGTCTTAGATTGTGTAAAAATTAGTTATTTAAACACTTCTATGCTACAACATTATTATTTTGATTTATTTGCTAATATATCCTTTACGTTTAACCTCTGTTATGCACATTAGAAGTCGATAATTATTATTTCTACTTAATCCAGGATTACTAATAATATACAGTCACTTTTTATATCTATCACTTTTTAAGGTTACTAAATATTAAACTAACTCTACGTTAAGATACGACGTTATATCAAAGAGCTATACAAATGATCGACTCTAAACTTTTCCCGAAATTATTCTATGTATTACTTAGTTTATGTTCTTTAAAACAATTGTAAATACAAAGTATTGTAATATTGTAAAAACAACTAACGCAAACTTTGTAGCCCAATTCGTGGCTTTATACAGTATTTCTAATTGATTACCTGTGGCTAATAAAGAAAAAAATATAATATGTCATTTGCCGCTGACGCTTGAAGACACTGTAAAACCCTTAAGTATATAGTTTTGTGTATAAATACCCCTTTTAGAGTAAAAGTATTCCTAAAAGTGTATCTAATGCATATAAAAAGCATAGAGTAACGTATTACCAACGTCAGACAAGAAACGAACAAAAATTGGTAATCAATAATATAGGCCTACACTATTGATGTGGAAATATTGAACAGGTAAATTCATATACGGCACTATGGTGCCCGGCTCACTCTCGTATACCTCGCGCTTCTAGGGCAGTAAATTCATTTAACGTGTAACGAAACGTGAAATAGCCGTAAACAGAAAGCAGTGTTACCAGGTCAATCAAACCTCTTTTCACCACATAGCTACCCAGAATTTCCTCACTGCCATAAATATGTGTGCCTTACGCAAAGAGTACTATTTTAAAGAATGTGAGCATATTCTACATGTTTAAATACTGTTACAGCAATAACGTTGTAACAGTACATGTGACACCACATCCACCTAAGTACTGAAAATTAATTTAAAGGCCACCACTAGTAAAAATACATTAAAAGGTCTAGAATACCACCAAGTATACTAAAGAAAAGTACCATAAGTTTAAATAAGTGAAGCATCATTGAAAGGAATCCACTAGTAAATGCACCAATAAAGAAGAAAAGAAGAATAAAGACGAGACGACCGACATACTATACCCAATAGATCAGTGAGAAGGAGAAGAACAAAAGAAGAAAGAAGAATCAGTGAGAAGGACACAAGACAATAAAAGAAGAAAAAAGAAGAATTAATGAGAAGGATACAAGACAACAAAAGAAGAAAGAAGAATCAGGGAGAAGAATACAACAATGCCAACTTCAAGAAAGAAGAAGGAAGAAACAGAGTGAAGAAGACAAGTGAAAACCACATCATATATAAAAATGAACAATAGTGAGAAGGAGATCAGTGAAGAAAGAAGAAGGAAGATATCCAGACCAAACACAAGAACAAGGGAAGGAAATTGAAGTATAACAAACTAACATAAACCTTTGAAAGAATAATTGTATTAAGAAGAAGGAAGAAATGTTAATTAATTACCTGATATAAATCCCTAAGCTGTATGGTAAAGTCAACACTGACAACAACACATTTGATGAATACATTCATTGTCTATGTGAAACACATTTTTGTAAATAAGGACTAAATATTGTAAATAAAGAGTCACAAGCAAACTGAATGAGAACAAGATGAGTTTATGATAGCTAAATGATGTGTAGTTATAGAATAAACAGAGGAATAAATCCCAAAATAGTGAATGACCAATTGTACAGTGGGAATGATGTTCATACAAACCCACTAATTAACAACAAATAAGATAATACAGGAGTAAACTAAATGTGAACTATTGATAACCATTAACCAATGTACAAACATGGAATGAAAACCAGTCGAATAGACTAAGATAGAAATACACAGCCATAAACAACACATTACTGTTCACTGAACCTATAACATAACCTAATCTGGGCAACCAGTTCCCAGTAAAACTTGATAAAAACTAAATCAAACCAATGTTAAATCAAAATCTAACGAGCTAGGAAGTAAATAGAGCATATAAGGAATGTTTTGTACACGATAGCTAATAGTATAACAGAATATAAAAGCTATATTTATGTAATACAAATATGACAAAATGTTTGTAATGGCAAAGAGACATTATGCAACCAAAATCATGTTATAAACACATTATACAAAGATAGTAACTCAACTAACGACCTGATGTCAGACAGAATACTGTCCATATGAGCAATTGCAACCAAAATAACCATTTAAATAGTCTATATAAATGTAATTATAACTAAACCATTGTGACAGTTAGCTGCAAGGAAAGTTTACAGCAACCAAACCTAGCTAATAAGAGAATCAAATGCAGAGTGAACTGCATCACAATAACGATAAGGTCATAGTGACTTCTTTCAATTGTCAATTAGAAAGTAATACAAATAAAATGTCTATGAAACCAAGCATAATACCAGGTAACGCCATATAGGCATAACAAGCCTAATTCATAAGTGATAATTAAGGCATTAAACCAATAATGTAGGGAAAAAGAACACTGCCAGTAGTGACTTAACCCATCGATATGTAATTACAACATGTTAAAATTCAATTAAATACTCTTATTACTAGGTAATAAGAAAAACCAAAATGTATGACTATAAGTTTAAGTGTGAATCTATGAAAACGGACATAGTGTTAATATTAAGACATAGTTTTAAGGGAAAATTGTACAGTAGCTTAAGAACGAGATATTACCATAGAAAATAAAATAAAAACCATAAAATATTGATAATTAATGGCTTAATGGACACTAAGCATAAATGCTAAGTGCTAAGTCAGCTAACCCTAATCAGAAATATATGATGAGGGGATTCAAATTAATCGTCTTTGAAAATCATGAACAATGAGAGTAAGCACAATATCCTCAGTACAATTATAAGGAAGATATTAGACTTTTAAAAATAATTGTATTATGCTTAGCCTTTCCGCGTGGGTGTGTGAACCAGAATTTCTTAATCTTGTTCCCAAAGACTGACGCTGATGAGAGCGTCTGTTTTGACGAAGTCTACTGTAAATAAACGAATTGAAATAAACTGACCAATCAGAGCTTATAAAAAATCCGAAATTCATCATTCCGACAGAGGAACCAGGGACAGTCTTTCAACAACAACGGAGCGAACTGCATGCTCGTCGAAGCTTCAGAAAAACGTGCTTTTGACAGCAACCAAGCGTCAACTATATTAACCTCAAACTGAGATATAGGTTACCTACATTGAAGAATCAGTGCAGTATATTTACAAGTGTACTTTATTCGGAGTTTATGCGCATAGGAGTGGGTGCAGTGTAGTGATGAAAATTTAAATAATTAATTAATAAATTTTAATTAATTAAAAAGTGTTAATAATAAAAAAGTGTAACCCTTCGAACGACAAGAGACGCAAGTATTCATAACCACAAATATAATGTCATGATTAGTTTATAAGAAAAATAACTGAACGATAAAAGCGATTCAAATTGACCTATAGAAATAATTAAATTCCCTATTCTTAACAGAAGGGAGCTGATAAATACAAATGAACAATGTCGAAATTGAACGTTCTGAGTAATGACAGTTTTAACTATTTGTATACTATAAATATCTAGAATAAGTAAAGACATTGTAATATCAATGAAGAGTATATGTGCTCTTATGCTATCAGCAGATGGGAGTATGAAATATTTTGTTACTAGATTCAATTAGGAGTTTCGCCGGAGTGCGATAACTACAATAAATGAGTTACCTTTACCTGAAATAGGAATATCCAATTTTACAGATGATCGTAGTACCTGATACTGGATTATCACAATTGCTATTAATTAATAATAAATAATTCACTACTTTTAACCAAACAAGGTTGCACTAACAATATATAAAGCATATGCCTAACTATGAACAGTAGTTCATATTTTATCTTTTTTCATTAATAACCAATGAATTCTTATTTTATATGTTTGTTCTAACCGTAGCTATTATTTTAAATAAGTGTATTTTGCAGTCTAAAAGAACCTACTACTTTTATTATTATAATCATTATTAACTTTTCAAGTCGAATCATACGACATAACCTATATGTTTGTCAACACACATTGTATTACTAACCAGAGGCAGTCATGCCAACCCGAGCTCATCATTTGTTTTAGAGTCCATGTTCACTTTTAAAATATTAATTGTTAACTAAAAAGAAGAGCAAAATGCATTATTGTATTGAATTTCACTGTGTTCATATTGAATAAATTACCATTATTATTTTTACCAGTGAAAAGAGTTGACCTTTATTGTATCAGTAAATACAGCTTAGAGGAGAAGAACGAGGCGGTTGGTACCATGCTGAGAATGCGAATTATTCAAATTGAGTGATTCCATGTTTTGTTTACAACCGCACAAACCTATATATTTACATTATTATAAAGTAATATTATACATGAGTTATTATGAGTGCCATATCTATGTTTGTGTATGTTAGTATATAGGAAGAAAACAACTGATCTCCTCACAACCGCTGATCAACAAAGAGTCGCCGGAACTTCAAGTGGAATAATCCTAACAGTGAATATAATACATAAAATTAAACTATTTAAACAGACAGCTAATACGACGAAAAAAAGTAAGTAACCGGCTTATTCAATCCTGGATTCAACAATAGGTTGAATTGAGGGGAATAAGTCACTAAACAGTTCAATAATAATAAAATCTGATATTGAATAATAACGATTAGCCGAGAGCAAGACCCATTTTCAGTAAATTTAACCCTGAGACTACTTAATAATAAATATAAATAAACTCTAGACGGATACTCGTCTTCTAACAACGTACATATTAAAAATGATTTTTTATGACAAAAGTATTGTTACGACTGACTACTTGATCGTCGTAGGTACAGTGGAAAACAAAATACAAGACACCAATTAAGTCACTAAACACCAGCCTTAATTTTCACAGTTCAACAGTTTGTAATTAACAACACAGTCTCTTACAACAAATAAAATAAAAATTGTTCACACACAATAAAATGTCACTAATATTAAAACACAGTTGTATTACAATATACCGGTCGGTTATAAATCACAACACTTCACTATTAGCCACTTGAACGCACAGAGTAATATCGCTTGTAATCGCCCGACAATAACTCTGGAACCGTTAGTTTACTAAAACACACATGTGCTAAAGGCAAAAAGTACAATAAATTACGACTGAAACAAACCGAATTCATTACTGTGTTTGACAGTAATTGACATTACTGCGTCAAACTTAATTCATTAGATAGAAATTAATTTTGCCTTATATACTTTAATGATATCACCTTTATACCAATACATCGCGCGCGCGGAGTATTTCTATAAGTAATGGAAATGTTACATATCCAACAACTCATTTCGTTTGTGAAAATCTAATTCTACGTAACATTCAATATTCACATCCTTAGTCCCACGTATTCTCACCCACTCTGACACACAAATTCTCTCTCTCTCTCTCTCTCTCTCTCTCTCTCTCTCTCTCTCTCTCTCTCTCTCTCTCTCTCTCTCTCTCTCTCTCTCTCTCTCTCTCTTTTTCTCGCCCCCCTCCCTCTCACACCTATTTTGCTATGATGATTAGCCGTTGCATGTGACTACTGCACATAATCGAAAGACTGAAAGTGTAGTGCAGGTACGGTTATTGGGAAAGCACACATTAAAATGTCTTTCATAAACACACATAATTCATTAGACAAAATCTAATTTAGTGTAACATTCAAAACTCATACGATTCAGCACACACGTACTCAATTCTCTCTTCCCCTCTTTCTCTCTTTTTCTCTTCTCTCTTTCGCTATTTTACTCTCACTTTCCTCACTCACTCTCTCTCTCTCTCTCTCTCTTTCTGTCTCTCTCTCTAACTCTAATTTGTTGCATAGTACATAATATTCATATTGTTACGAGGGTCTCACTGGTCGTCGTATGGTACAGTGCAAACAAAATACATATACCAATGTCGTCATTAATCAGAAATAACAGTTTGCAATCAACAAGTTATTCAGCAAAATTATACTCGTACATCAATTAAAGTTAAATTTGTCTACACGCAATAATAATATTAAGTAATAGATTTTTACACTAACTATAACACAGTAAACACTTTCAACTAATCTTCAGCCATCACTTGATTCGCACTAAGAAAATCGCTCAACGTAACTGACTGAAAAAGCCAGCTGCTGTGGCTTATATAGGTAGCGCAGGTGTTGGAGAACAACTTTAAATCCTTACACCAGTGCCAGTATAATACGTATTTCAAGTGCTCTTGAACATTCTGGAAGGCATTTTAGTGTTACGTGAGTGGACGGCTTTGTTACAGACGAGGCACACTGGGCTAGTCGATTAGCGTGTAGAACTACACCCTCGACTGTACTCGAGTGTTCTGTAATTGCGTAACTTCATCACATATACTGAAACTGCCTTGAACTATCTCTCTCTCTCTCTCTCTCTCTCTCTCTCTCTCTCTCTCTCTCTCTCTCTCTCTCTCTCTCTCTCTCTCTCTCTCTCTCTCTCTCTCTCCCTCTCTCTCTCTCTCTCTCTCTCACTATCTTTCTCTTTTGCTCTGTCTGTTTTTCACCTTCTATCTCTGTACTGCTTTGCCTATGACGCGGCAGGTAATGTATCGTTCGGGATGTTATTCGCCGACTTGAAATATACGCATTTACTGGAAGAACAAAGTTTTGCAAGAGACTGTAACAATCTTTTGGGGGTGAAGAATTGGCGAGCGGCCGCAGCAGATTAAAGACGTTAGCACCACAGGAAGGAAAGAATTTTACTTTTCCATGACTTTGATATGTTTTATAATTAAAATAAAATATTAGTTTTTTAATAAATTTACTTACATCATTATGAGTTCACAAATATGTCGGTGCTATGCATTGCTTCATAAGGCAGTGGAATAAGGGTAGCTGAAGTTAACAGCTCACAATTGCACACTTACGTAAAACTACTGTAGGCCTACTATAAATGTTTCTCAAGTGCTTCACGCATAATTATTTTTGTGGAATTATTGTGATATTATTATTATTATTATTATTATTGTTGTTGTTGTTGTTGTTAATGTATTTGTTTTTGTAATGTGTTGGGGGTCGGCAACTAATGCTTTTAGCTCAACGACGTTTACCGGGAGCTTTGTCGACGCTATGTTTTCTTCTCACCTACACTTTAGTTAATACAACGATAGTGAAACTCATTAACACGCAACACTCATGTACACACTAAACGCAAAACGACATTTCCAAAGCCTCTACAGTAATCTTGCCGCTTTTAGGAAGGACATTTTTAATAATATTATTATTATTGTTGTTGTTGTTTTTTATTATTACTTTCAATAATACCGTCTTCGTCTGCGACAGATAGGAACAAGACAGAGGTTGCAAGAGGTTATCAGGAACGAAGTATCCCCGGTTAAAATCGTTAATTCGTTAGTTCGCAGAAGCGATTTGGATAACATAATATACAAGAAGAATAATAAGTCAGACTTTAGCGTTGCAGAACAATAGGCTCAGCCAGAAGTAATGTGTCAAACAGTTCTAGGATAGTGTCCTAGAAGATGAAACGGAGGTGGTTTGTTTAGTGGGTCGGATATAATACCCAAACTCACAGGCCACGGACGTTTGCACACTTCCGGACATTTTTCCACCTGCCCTCGTACAAAAAAAACCTGTGCTGACGCCATAGTCATCTTGTCATATTCTAAAGAAATCCTACAAATGCTTTTCCATAAATGCAAACACACAAGACGAGTATGTACAATGAAACTATTGCCAGTTAGAGAAAACTACAGAACCATTAGCAATATAAAAATAATAATATTGAAAACTTACGGCAGCATAACTGAATTTTTTTAAAGCGTTAGATTTAACTGTTGGATTGTCAACGTGCTTAAATTAATTTTAACAAAACAACAGAAGGAGAAATAGACATCAAGCCTATGTTCAAAATAAAAGTACGTCTTGTTTGAACAATATCATGTAGTAAAAGTCTATGAAACCAAACTACAAGAAGAATGTACAAAGCGGTATAATAACATTAGTTCTCACTTACGTATCCGAGTCTAGAGACAGGACAAACATGTAAGTGAATCAACAGAGGTAAGAACATTAAAGAAAACTGAACAGAAGTAAATGATACTGATGCCGAAGGTACTACTGAAACAACACTGAAATAATTTCAGGTGTGACGTAATTAGTGACGAAAAATTTGGCAATCAGTACGAAAATATACTGCAACGTTTATCTTAGTCGTACAAAAACAATTAAAGATGGTAATCAAATGAATAAGGATACTTAGTTAACTGGTAACTGAGGGTGAGGATAACATCCGTTATATGCTTAAAAAGTTAGACGAAGAACACTAGAAATGGGAACACTAGAAGAACACAATAAATACAAATAAGATTATATATATATTGTCGTCAGAGGTACATGCAAAGATACATTGTTGGAACGGGGAGTTGTGGATGGAGTAGACTCTTACAAATACTTTGGTGTCACGGTTACAAAAGACGGCACAAGTGTAACAGAAATAAACAATAGCATTGGACAAAAGAAACAAGTGAAAGAGTTACATTTCAATTTATAGAGCAATCATCTAGTAGCCCTTATTTATAGTCCAAAGCAAATAGTTGAAAGCATTGTAACAAATGTGAAAGGTTGGAAACTACAAAACTCATGAGGAAAATATTGCAAGCCATGGAAATGGAATACTCAATAAGGTACTGTAGGCTTACATTGCAAGATAGGTTTAATATTGAAGAAGTAAGTGAACGAATGAATATACGTACCAGTAGACTATAAATGACAATTGATGGAAAAAATTAAGATGTTACGGACATGTGTGCCGTGTGGGTAATGATGGATGGCCAAAGAAATTACTATAATGAAGCCCCTCCTGAGAGAAGAAAAAGACGGAGAAAGACTTGGATAGAAGGTACAAGTAATGCAATGGCACAGAGGAAGCTGCAATATGATGATTGAAACTATCCTAAACTCTGAAAACTAGGATTCAAAAAACGACGTTAATGTTGTTTGAAAATCGGAAAAATGTAGGCCCATATAAAACACTGGTTGCTACATATATATAAACATGTATAAAACGCAACTGCGGGACACAAAGAACTACGTGGAGGCAACAATACCATACGAGATTTAGGTATAATATCAGTTGTGTGTGAAAGTCTGCAATAAGTAACATACACCAATGTGTTCTTAGCGAGGGCATGGCTGCCGGAAATGGCAATATCTGGGTCTGGAAAGAGCATAGAGACTGAATAAAGATGGCTGGTAATATACAAAACCTGTAATAGACTGTTGGGAGGACACAGCCTCTCTCAGGTGCGAAAAGAACTCTTTTTGGTTGATAGCTTCGTGAACGCCTACTGAAAATATAGAAATATGACCAGTTACAATAATTAAGCCATTTATTACGCTAATTACATGTCAATCGATACTATCATTAAGTGAACAATTATGTATCACATGTTTCTTGAGTTATATCTGTGTCAAACCTGACGCTTCTCTGTACCTCTCATCATTATGTTTTTCGCACGGTTCTCAATTATACGCACGATTCTTATGTATGTCTGTATATAGTATGTTTCTTATCATATATTTGTTGTTGAGAAGGCCGCACATAAACTAAACAGCACTTCGTTCGGCATATGAGATAACTACACTTGCCCGGATACTACACATAATAGATTACGATTAAATTTACGTGTCTCTCTGCTTTATAAATAGTTCCTTTATAACATTATCGGACAACAGAACAGCAGCGTTCGGAATTGGACAATTTACACTTTGCTTCTTTTCAGGTGTCTTTATTTGCTTCATAAACTTCCCTCATTGAACTGCTGTTTTTCTTAGTAAAAATTTGATCACGTTTTGTTGGGTGTTATAAACTTTTGTGATGTGGTACGGGGAACTGACATTTCCGTTCTTAATTATTAGCCTAATATTTGTTTTATTTACTCACTGCCCCTTTATACTTTATACCGTTCTATGTGCGAGTTAGTATGTACAACATGTGTAGTGGATATGTAAAGCCATATTTCACACATCAACTTATAACAAAAAAAACAACACATTTTTTGATGTGGCCATTACTGTACGGAAAAGCAAATAATTCTGACATGTATATGTATATTTTATTTTTAAAACAAATTTGTAAAACGTTATATCTACTGGATATTTAATAGTCCTAGAAAAATAAATCAGACTTTGGTTGAAAATTGTTTACTTATTATAAATTTCTAGGTTAACTAGAAATACGACTAACACAAACATATTCTATTATCGTCTGAATACTGAACTTTGAATGACTAGATGTGAAGTGTCAGCATTTTGCTTAAAATTCAATTGCTTTCAGTTACGCATAAAATTTGTTTAAATCTACCAATTTGCCAAATACCCCCTATGACACGACTTACGTTCTGTTGAAGGCAACAACGCTTCGTAATATACGCCTACTAATTTCTTATCGTAGAAAAAAATGTCTAATTTAATGGCGCAACACAATTTGTCATTAATATATTGTATATTGGACAAAGTATATTTATTTTTACATAATATAATTTTATAATTAAAACTGCTCTACTATTTTTCATCGTCAGGTCTGTTTGAACTGCTTACTTTTAGATTTTATTAGGTTTTGATACCTAATTGGTATTTCTAGGTACCTAATTTAAAACTTATATAAAACGTGAATCACTTAATTATCCGTTATTATTTATATTTAGTTAATTATTTATTATTTGATAGCTCTGAAAGTTTTATGGAAGTTTATTTAATTTCTTGGGCTTCCACATGTCTTCCACAAGCAGTTGCCTTGTCGCCGTATCTGTTTAAAGAACTCTTCTTATTTATTTACTTCTTCCTGATAAATTTTTGGGTTTTGACGTAATATGAAACCAAAAACTTGTCTACTCTATTGTATTTTAATTTAGGTGTGTTCAGTAAAGTCTTCATTACATTACTTGGCTTGTTCAAACCTCAGGCACCATAATAATCTACATTTTGTTTCCATTTTAATCACAGTTCTTACCCATTTACGAAATTTAATAAAAGAAAACTCTTGTTTTCTATGTTAGATTCATTATTTTCTTTATCATTTTTCTCAGGAATTTTAAGAAGGCTTTCTACTATCTTTTTGAGAGTCCCGTTTTGAGCTCTGGCCAGTCTTTCTGCGTTGATTGAAAATAGGATTAATGAGAGTTTTTAGTATGAGGAACTGCTGTTGACTTCATGCGTTTTCAAAACTTTGAATTTGGTAGTCCCGATTTTTGTTCTCGTTTAAAATCATCATCTTCGCATCGCGGCATAGGCAAGGTGGTGCCTGTTCCACCTTGAAAAATCTTGGGCCTGTTCCGCTATCTCTTCCTGGGTCTACCCACACACTTGCGCGTCCTATAGGTTTATGTTTCCAGACTTGTTTCAACAGCTTTAAATCTGAAATTCTTTCTAAGCGTTCTTTCTACCGTTGTTCATAATTTTTTAGTCTTTCATTTAAGTTAAAATCATGTGATTCGTCTCTTGTGGCCTCATTCTGTACACCGTCAAGTTTAGAACACCTTTTAACTCCTGTTAAGAACGGCATCTCTAAGGCCTGTATTTTACTTTCTTGTTTCTTGGTTGCTGTTTACAATTCACAACCATAGAACAGTACAGGGAACGCCATAACTTTGTAAAACTTTAATTTTGTATCTCGGCGTACCTTGTTTCTAAAATCACACATTGATTGTCCCACAGATCGTCTGGAACTTACTTAACAGCAATCATAATTATCATAATTCTTATCATAGCCAATATCATTTCCCAAAAAAGTTAAAATGGCTTAACTGTTCTACAATTTCATCACTAAGCATTATTTCAAAATCATTTTCTACAAAATGGTCAGAGCACACGCTAGCACAGTTCATGCAGAAATCGTCTTGAACGTTTACAATTGTGTATCCACGTGTTTATATTTTGGGAAGCTGTGCAACAAAATTTTACACGTATTCGTGTACGTATGACTTTGTATATATTTACTTATTGTATTTATCTTGTTGTACGTCTTACACACAAATCCGCCATTTTTCTTAGACCTACACTATAATGTTTGATAACATTAACTTAAAGTAGAGATTAAGCTATGGTTTAATCCCTTTTATGTGAAGGTTCTTACAATCAAGGTACGTCGAGAGACAAAATTAAAGTTTTATAAAGTTATGCCGGTCCCTGTAAGGTGCTGTGGGTGTAAAGTATTGACGATAACAAAGAAACAATAAAGTAAAATACAGGCCTCGGGAAAGGCGTTCTAAAAGGAAGTTAAAAGATGTTTTACACTTGATCGTATAAAGAAAGTAGTTGCTAGAGAAGAATTACAAGTTTTCAACATGAATAAAAGATTAAAAGATTTTAAACAACAAAGAAATGAACACTTAGAAAAAATGTCAGATTCAAGACTAGCCAAGGAAGTCAGGAAATATATATCTACAGGACACGGGTGTGTGGGTTGACCCAGAAAGAGACAGCTGGAAGATCTTTGAAGGTGGACCAGGCAGCACATTACTTATGCCGTGACGAAAAGGTGACGGTAATGACGATGATGTCAAGGTTCTAAATTTAAAACTTATTTTCATTTTTTCCATTTTAGATCTGCTTAACGCTTACTTCAGCAACAGCGCAACAAATCGATCCGGCTGCAAAAGTCGACGTGACAGCAAAACTAAGAGAACAAAGTGCAACGGCCTTCGTTCTTCTCGCCTACGCTTACCATCACGTCCTCCATGCAATCTAAACTGTTTTCAACAAATGGTGCCTTGCCCGTGTAATGATTTCTAATTGGAAAATTTAATTAGCAGTAATTCTGATAATATATGTAATGGAATCTCGCTGGTGTTTACAGCTGTTCACTGTCTTGACACTGTATTGTAACTGTAAATAGAAGATATAATATATAGAATAATTTTGTGTATGTAATGTGAATTAAATTATATTATTGCAAAGATTCTCTAGTGATTTTTGCTAGCCAACTTGATGTCTGCCGAGGCTTTTATCCTAATAAAGTACCAGAGCCGAGTGAAGGAGTAAGAATTGTAATGGTAAGAAGAGTTCTTGAAAAAGGAGAAGATGATGATGAAGAAGAAAAGTTCTTGTAGTTGGTGACTGTGAATGACGTCTCTTCGCTAACAGATGTTATTTTGCTAACAATAAACAAAGCAACAACGAATAGAGTATTTATTCGAATTACTATTTTCCTTGTAAAACGATTAAAATGTGTTAGTAGGAGTTGTAATATTATTATTTCATCATATTAAAAAATAATGTATATTATAACAGTTTTGAATACTACAAAACTACAACCAATTGATTCTGTTGGACAAGCGTACTTTAGTCCTGAACAAGCAGAAAAAGCTACAAAAGCCTCAGTCTTCCTCGTCAACCTTAACTAACTTCCTGGTTTGTACCACATCCTCACCCAACAAACACGTGCTAGTAATATACGGATAGACGTAATTAAATACGGTTACCTAACAGAACTCAAGAACACGTAAATAATTATAAACTACACACTATACAGTAAAATGTAACTACTGTAAACGTGTAGCAATTATTAATGAATACTCTAATACGATGAAGAACAAGTAATACAATTTTATGCTTAGTAAACACAGCGCTCGCTTTATAAGCCTGCTTAGTGCTTAAATAAACGACTATAACTGAATATAAATCATTTGTTATAAATTATAAAGTTCTTAACTTAATATTATAAAACGTAATACAGTAATTTATGTGAAATGTACAAACGTTACGCGTTGTGTTGGCTTTGTACAGTTATGTCGTCAAAGTCTAGTTCAAGACTAGAGTGTTATAGATAGAAACGCTGTATTTTTAAAACCTGTTAAACTGGACCCTTAAAAATTAAATTAAACAAAATTCAAGTATTTCTAATAATTTTATTTGCTTACAGTATATGCAACATGTAATAACAAATACGTTTCTCACTTTTTCATATCATAGTTTGAAAAAATCGTAACCAAAAATCGTTACATTAATTTTGTTTTTTAAACGCATGACGCATAAAGATAAAAAATTAAGTATTCCACCGCCTTACTGGTATATTAAGTTCTACATTGAAACAAAAACGATCTATTTAAGTCAATTAACAACGGAAATACAACGAGTTATGTTTTAAATTTTATTAAACTGTTGAAATGTATAGTTTACTGCTTTTCTACTTTTCTACAAGTTTTGTTTACAGTGAAAATTATTAAACAGCTTGTGAAATATTAGTGTATAATGGATTTTATATTACGAAAGTTTAAAAATTACAATGATGTAACTTTTATTTTTGGATGACTTTGTTTACTTATCCTATCGTTATCGTTATGTTCAGGTCGCGCAGTACAAACGAGTGAAAACCCCCTTTACATAATGTATTTGCCTATCAACCCCATCGTGTTATGTTATTAGTAACGATTAGCGGAATAGTAACGATAGTAGTGCTGACGCTGTCCATCGCTATATTTAGAACATAAGAAGTCTGATACAATATGTTTGCGCAACTAACTTTTTGACTGTCTCGTTCAACAACAATGTGTGTAATTTATGAATGTGTATTATTATTTATCTTTATTTATTTAAAAATACTGTAAATTTCCTACCATTTATATAACAACTGTAGAAATGCCCAACAGGTGTGTCGCCGAAGCAAGAGCTCCCGCAAAGTTATTTTCACATTCTCGTTGCAAAATTTGCCGGTCTCGGATGAGCCAGACACCGAAATCGGTTGAAGCCACTTCTTCGTTAGCGTCCTATCGTTATGACTCTACACTTCAGTATAACGGGGGCAAACGCCAAGAGCAGCCGTAATGTGGTGAGGGACTGATGGGGTGGAATTATTTTGCTCTTCCTCAGTAACAATAATCTGTTAACGATGTCTATGCTATTCTGATATACAATACCCAATCATTCCTAAAGTCGAGTCCAAGGCATCGTTTTGAAAAATTGGTAGGTGAAATAGCGTAACAGCTCTCGTGTTGGCAGTCTTCAGCGTCAACACGGAATCACGGATCCCCACTTTCGCAAACAAACGCTACGGAAAGCAGTGGAACACTGTGGCGCAGCCACAAACTTAACAAATAATTTACAGCGTTTCTCAACTACAAGTTAATTCGGGTAGCAATGGTCTGCATCATTAGTTGCCCGATCATCTAACAGCTGACAGAAAATAAACAAGAAGTCGCGAAAATGCGACCCCCATTGCGTCAGACCAACAACCACTTAACCAGTCGTTTTTCAATTTAGTTAATTGAATGTGATGGATTACAGACACTTGGCACGACTAAATGAATGTGATGAATTACAGACACTTGGCATGATTACAAAAAAAAATATTCTAATTATTGTAATTCGCGTTATGTGTACCACTTTCCTCCAAGATACGAACTATTATCGTAGTTACACACGCGCGCGCGTAAGTACACAGACAAGATAGTTAGGATAGGTAGTAACTTGTAAACCCAATTGGTCGTGTGGCTCCTAAGTTGAGACCTCCCCAATAACGGAGGCCCTGTTAGGCTAAGAGCCAAGCTTCTGCCGGCGTAACCGCAAACATCCGCACCTGCATGGACTGTGAGACGCTCAGGCGACGTTCTCTGTGCATGCACAGAATTGTTACATAACTGGCGGTATTCTATGTAACGTTTGTATAGTGTACGTCACGTAATTTATGATATTTGCACACTAGAGTGGTGTGAATTGTAAGTTATGAAATTGGTAAAAATTACAGTTTTGTAACAACTAATGTAAATAGTATGTTGTGATACCACTTTAAATTGTACGTTTTATTGTTGTAACTTATACTTTAATTATTTCGCCATATACAGGGAGCATACATAGGTGAAAGAAGACCCAATGAGGAGCCATCAAACCGTAATAATAGTTCCATTATGCAATAATGCACTACAGTGCCATGGTTGAAGTATGAGTCTCAACAACTCTTTAATCAGTAACTCATTGATTGTTGGCAGACTGACGTTTATTACCATAGGAAGCGGAGAAATTATATCTTGTTATTGTCATTAACCGCCCCAAAAACTGTTCTTTCTTTTAACATCAATTGTAACTCTTTCTAAAAGCCATTATTTTTGAATAGTTTTTTCTTTTACGGTCAGGTCGACAGGAGATCAACACTCCATATTATCTACAACAGTAGCCTATATTTCAATTGTACACTCCCTACACAAGCATTATCAATTTTCTATCATTTCTAGTTATATTCACAATATACAAGTTAGTGGTTGAACAGCATCGCCACTACAATCGATACCAATCCCACTATTACCATTGCTGTTATAAAATCTAGCCTTCACAATCGCAAGGAGTTGTTGGTAGAGGACACAGTTGATAATGGTAAAGAACTTTCTCTAGTTTTTCAACTGGTTGTTCCGGCCTCAAGTCCTGAAGCAGTCGTTCTCTTGCATATTGGCCCATTTGCTCGGAATTTGCAACACTGAATATTAGACAGATCTGGCCATGAAAAAATTAAAAAATTAAAGAAATGTTTGATATGAGCATTTCTAAACCATACATTACATTCCTGTTATGATAACAAATTAAAACACTGAAATAATTATATCTGTTTTAAAACCTAAATGACAAACCAAAGGAAACAGACACTTTGTGTCTATCGTAATCGCTCTCGTCAGCGAAATAATATCAACCCTGTCCTCGCTATAATTGTCCACTTGAAAACTTAAGGGAATTTTTAATCCATTGTCTTTACAATGGAGATTGATAATGATCTTAATCCTATTTTCTGTACAAGTGAACAAAATCACAAAATATGAATATCCAGTCATTTAAAAATATAATGTATGGGTAAGTTAACCAGCAGAAAAGGGTACAATATGATTATATTTTATAAACTTCTTTTTAATTTTCTGACTCAAAATTATATCCTCTCCTGAACCTGTGGACTCTTTTTAAGAGTAATATTTAGTCGTTAATAAATTAAATTAAAAAATTAGTAGGCAAGGAAAATGTACACATTTTTTACGTAATTGATATATTATTTTTGAATTATGCTCAGTTTTTGAATATAAAATCATGCCCTCAGCTTGGACAGTAGTAGACTGAAAGTGGAACTATTGAACAAGTTTCACTGATTAATTTCCTAGGATGGAATATACCATATCTCGGGGTGGTTGATGTACGGATTAAGACAGAAGTCTTTAATAGGATGAATGGCACTATCAAGAGTACATTAAAAATTAAAGTTTTAAACAAGAGTTGTTGTTAAAATTGTACACGGTGACATCCATTCTAAGCTATCTATATGGTAAATTTAAATAAATTATACTTTTGTATTCTAGAATACAACATTTGTATAAAGACTGAGTGATAGTTGAACAATTAGTTACACAGAATTTACAATAATTTGAAGTAGTTAAAGAGCTTTAATGGGAGGAGATGTTTGGAACAAATCTGGAGGCATAAAACAGAAGAAGATTATAGACGACGCAAGAAGAGTTGCGGGAAAAGACTGAAAACAATTATTAAATGTATTTTCAGCTTTAAGTTCTTGGGAGTCTTGACTTAATTTTAAAAAATAAGGAATGTACAATTATATATCAGTGAAATATAATTATTCTAAATAAATGTTTTGGGTAAATATAACATGTGTGTGTGTGTGTTCGTCTGTGCACATGTGTAATATAATATCTTATAAATATTTCAGCATTCATTGTATATAAATTGTTCTAATACACATAATCAGTGCTCACAATAATAATTATTTTATAGATAAGAAAATAATTGTATTTTGTACAACACATATTGATACAATTCTACCACAGTTCACAAAATATTCCATAAAAAAATTATTTGTTGATTAAATTTTACCAGAACAAGGAGCAGATTCATGACGAGTATTCTTAAAACAGAATCCAGACACGTCAAATTAAGGACAGCCGAAGCTCTACAGTTTTACCCGCTACCCTATGATACTGTTGTAAATAGTAGTGGAACAGTAGACTTATAGTTTATACTGTGTGTGTGTGTGTGTGTGTGTCTACATTTACTGTTCCTAAGGTGAGAATTTGCTTTTATAATCTGCAGAACGAAATGTTGTTTAGATTACCTTTGACACAGCAGTGATCACGTGTTTATTTTGATAACCGTAAAAACATAATCGTGCTAAGAATATAAAGAACTCAACACAAGCTTTACACATTACTCACACGTAATTACTCATTAAATAGGTGACACCTAATCGCGTCAGAGACAATACATTTCTTTGTGTATATGTATTCTTCCTGTCACGCTAATGCTTGTGTTAGCAGACGGTAGAGCTGTCTCCATCAGTAACAGACAGCCCTCACCTTCTGTTTGGTACTCCAGTCCAGAAAATAAACCAGACCTCAGTCGCATTTCCCGTAGTACATTTCCTAAAGTCTATGACAGCGATCGAGTGCTAAGTATTAATAATTTGTCGGGATAAAGTGTCCGGGGCATTCTCTGGATTTTGTCTCCCTACAAGTTTGTTAAAAACTATGTGATATACTATTACAACCTGTATTCTAATTAGTTGGACCCTGTATTGCCTTGCCTTAGGAATTAGCGTGCAGATCAACGTGAAGAATTCTAAACAGATTGCTTTACACGTAAATTTATTGGCAAATTTCAATCCAAATTCTCTGAAGGCAGCGTTGTCTAATTAACCGAGGCGGTGAAATATTTGGACAAGCGGCTGCACCGACGACAAGTCGGCTGCACGTGCCGGCTGCCAACAATCGATATAAGAACAAATATTTTATGTAACAGGAAACTAATATTTCAATGAAATTATGTAAACTTCTTAATAGGTACGCAAGATTTTACATATACCTACATACTTATACGTCTCTTCTAAAATAACAAAAAAATTCAGAAGACATTTTAAATAGGATAAATCCAAAACCATATTCTCACGTGGGCTTCCGAGGCCGATGTCCACTTTGTTTTTGATATGTCCTTCCGGTATGGACCGTGTCAAAAATATCTTGTACGCCAACGTTTCACTTATATTACAATGAGTATCCTCAGGTCTACATAACGATGAGGCTGTATAGCAAACTCAGTTATACAGTGTAGAAGTGGCGGTGGGAAGTGGGCCTTGCCTTGTAGGTGTTACTTTGCTTGATTAGCATTATTTGTGCGGTTAGTCAACTTTCGTACAGTTAAGCCAGAATGTAACCGATAACAAGTCGTTCTAAGCTTTACTGCTTCTCTGTTTACATTACATTGTATTTATTAATTGTTATTTCTTCTAGGACAATTCTATTGTAATATCTATTGCACGGCCTTGTAACAGACGCGTCTCTGACATTTTTCATGTCAATAGTTGTCGCCTTCCTATTACATGAATATTTGCACGTTTTCTCGTATATTCATTATTGTGCCTTCGTGTGGTGTGTGCTGTATGTCTGAGTATGTCTGAGAATTCGTGTCCCGTATTTAATGCATGAGTTACTAAATTGGATTTATTATTCTTTGGTATTTGTATGCGTTTAGGTGTTCAAAATGTTTATCCACGTTTAGGAATGTTTATCCGCGAAATTCTGGATGACCAGCATATTATTAACAATGGATAATACATAGATAAAGTAATACCCTGAGAGTAAGCCTGCAAATACAGTGACGACTACCGTACCACAAAAAAACGTGATTTAGATAAAAAATAAATTAACTTCTTACTGGAAAATGCTATTCCAATTACATCAAATCAACGCTTTAAACAAATAAAAATTGATGTGCACCAAACCTCCACCGCAAGCGCTGCTTTCAGCAGCTGTTTACACAGTACTAGCCTAATCACTCGCCTTACGCCACAAGAAATTTAAATTTTGTGTTTTCTGGTATTCGCCTAATTGGTATTAGATTTTTTTATTCATAAGCATTTTTAGCATTTGGTGTATGTAATGTTGTTATTGGTCGTGTTTCAATATATGGGCTGTAATGTATCTTACGTTACAAACAATGATGTGGTGAAGAAGCTGCACAAGTTCACCCTATGTGTGAGACCATCAAAAGAACAAATCAACGAGGAAAGAAGCAGACCTAAATTTCTACAAGGTGATCCCTTCCATACGCTTCTCTAACGGTCTGAGAATTGGACTTTCACGAACACACAGGCCAGTCGTGTTCAAGCGGCCATAATGAGATTCATCAGGCACGTGGGAGGATATTCTCTTGAAGATCGCAAAAGAAATATCGATGTACGGCAGGCGCCCAATATTATAAATATACTTGATAAGAATTGCCCAATGTCGTCTAAAATGATTTGGAAATCTTAAATAAATGGATGACTGCTCCATTCCCAAACAACAATTAAATGATAAGCCGGAGAGGTGTGGGGCGTCCGAAAAACGTTTGGAATGACCAGCTCTAGTCTATTTCCTTGAACGGAACAAACCATTCTTGCATTAATCCTTGCTACTGCTGCTGCTGCTGCTGCTGCTGATGATGGTGATGGTGACGACGACGACGACGACGACGATGATGACGATTATGTTAATTTGGATGTTTAATAGTTAAAAATATGTTACTTGGAAAAAGTGTGATATATTATTCCAAGGCCAGTGTGTCTCGTCACTGAATATGCTATAAATTTAACTTGATTTTTATTCAACTTACCACAGCGACAAAAATGGCGGAGGACAGTATGGTAAACATCCTGGCTGCGATTCTTGGCGAGTAAAGACGGAGGCTGTTGTACTATCTCCATTTCTTCCTGACTTATTTCAACTTCCCCAGTTGGGTCTACTGCTTACGCTTTTGGAACAGAAAACTTTTAGCATACCTGAATGCAGAAAGAAAATAAAAATAAATCAATATTTTAAAGATGCCGTTTACTTAAACTCGGTTTCTCCTACAAAAATATGATCATGTAAAAATTTAGAGTTAGCTATACGATAAGTGATTAAGCAAACATATAGCCAGTTAGCTGGCCTACAACTGGAGAAGCAAAAAGTGGGTTTCACGAAAGGATGCTACGACCGATATTATCGTACGCCAAGCCAGACGCAACAACAACTTAAATATGAGTATATTACAGAGATTATGAAGTGAATCAACGCACGATACGTTGCCATACATGTAAAATGAATGAAACATAAAATGTTTTCTCATTTGTTATATTTTTTCTACGCTTCTTCTTCTTTTTCTCCTGCTTCTTCTGTTTTTGTTTTTGTTTTGTTGTTGTTGTTGTTCTTCTTCTTTTTGATCTTCTACTTCTTCTTCTCTCTTTATTTTAGAGAGTATCTTTCTTTATAACCAAATATAGCCCTATAAATAATTTAGTTTACATGAAAATTTACTATGAAAAGTCATAAGCGATTACTGGACTACACCTGTACAGACGCCGACGCCAACGGGATGCTAGCAAGCTCCCAGTGACCGCACCTGTCAATTCTGTTTAGTTGCATTTCTCATATAAAACAACTTTAAAAAACTGTTACTAAAGTTATGTGTAAAAAAGCGTGTGTTGTTCAATTATTCCACTGTTTTAGGACAGACTGAACACCATTTAATATCACTGATAACTGTGTAACAAATATGTCAGGTTCTTTTTTTGTGACAGATTTGAAAAATGTAAGCAAGCCATCTCTCTTTCTCTTTTGGAATATTTTCCTTGGATTTCAATATTTCTCAACTATTCCTGTGTATCTCTTTACTATAGAGTTTTTCTCATCTTTCCTGCCATTAACAGATTTTAAAAATCTCATCTCCGATTTCTGTTTCCTACTCAGATTTTCTTTCAACGGAACCTAAGTTTAAGAACCGTAAAATAGCACTGGCACAGCCAATAACTTATAAAAGTTTAGTCGAGTCTCTCTGCTTGCTTTTATTTCTAACGCTTGTCGACGTGCGCAACATATTGACTGAAACTTGGAAAACATGCTCAACGTCATGATCCGCATCAAAAGGAATGTCACACTCAAAGCAGTCGCAATGTGGCACCTACTCTGTACTGTTACTATCCAAGATAGATTGTTAAAAATCTAAAACGATTTATGAGAAAACCGAATTCAGTGAAAATCAGAATTCCGCTAATACTTTATTTAGGTAAAAGTCACGAGAGACATCTGGTTAGTAAGTGATTACCTCTAAAAATACATTTGATTTATACATTGTGTGCACATTAATATTATATAGTATATCTCTTATGATTATGTTCAAAACCTAGCATAAGATGGTAGAAAGTATCTTCATTATTAACATAACTATATCCAATCTACACACTGGCTCTAGACAATCTGTAGTCCAGACAGGTCAAATGGTATATAACGTATACGAGATGTTTCTGTACTGGACCGATTAGTTGAACTCATGTGGCAGTAAATGTTTGGCGAATAAAAAGATGGAAATAGTAACAAAAATGTTAACTAACGTTTTTATAAAACAGAATTAACTTATTCTATTTCGATTAAAAGTTAAGAATTAGTCTTAGTAAACCTAAGGACACATTAGAACTTGCTTTACACCAGTGTTTCTCAACGTTTTTGTCAGTGTCGATTCTATAAAGAGAAAATCATTTTCCCCATAGTCCCGTAGACCTCTGAGTAGTCCTTACAAAAATACGTACACAGGTTTACCTTTTGTATAATTATATTCATACATTAAGTTAAACAGATAGGGTACGTTGCAAGACTAATCAATAAATACGTTAACAAAATGAATTTTATCACTATGCTATTTAAGTTTAAAACATTTTTATATTCGCAGCTTGGGATTTTCTTGAACATTAATAGCAAGTATTTTAATAGCGTAACATTATATGAATTCATCCCTTTCAATATAAATATGCTTGCTTCATTACAAATAGCTTTATTAAAATTCATAATTGAAATAGTGTATGTAAAATTGAATGTTCCGATTGTAATAAATTCGACCAAACTAAACAACATTTAAAACTTAGATTTATTTTATTATTATTATTATTAATATTATTTAACATTGAATACATTTACAAAACCATAAATTTGTAAATCAAATTTAGCTAAACACTCAATTAAGGATAATTATATTTTTCCAAATTTAAATAACGTAACTTAACTAAAACATTTTACCAGAGCTCCTAACATGACTTTTGGGATAATATGAGAATTTATAAAACGAAAGCAAATAATAAATTAATATGGGAACAAATATTAATTAATATTAAATACGATAACATTATAAAAAGTATTAATTTGTTGAAATAATATATACATTTATGTATCTATTAAATCATATATTCCATTTGTGTGTGTGTGTGTGTGTGTGTGTGTGTGTGTGTGTGTGTGTGTGTGTGTGTGTGTGTGTGTGTGATTTAGATATATGTGACATTAGATATCTATATATATATATATATATATATATATATATATATATGAAACAGATGTTATAACAGTTGATTTAAAATTTATTTAAAGATTTATTTTTACATTATTTTTCTGATGAGGCAGTAATTTAAAACTGTCAAACCATAAAAAATATATAATCTTTTATATAAATATGAAGTACTAATTTTTATTAATTAAATAAATTTAAATAACTTAAAATAATTTTATTTAATTTACTAAGGTATTTGTTAGCTAAGAACCACTGTTGAGACGGTCTAACTAATCGTCGTATGGTGCAGTAGAAAACAAAATACAAGGTACCAAGGAAGTCACTAAAAACCAGATTTAGTTATC
Organism: Magicicada septendecula; assembly: GCA_034769895.1. Taxonomy (NCBI): domain Eukaryota; kingdom Metazoa; phylum Arthropoda; class Insecta; order Hemiptera; family Cicadidae; genus Magicicada; species Magicicada septendecula. The sequence continues at coordinate 298,928,977 of CM068371.1, forward strand.
ACAATTAAACAGTTTGTAAACAACAAGATAGTCTCTTACAACAAATCAAATAAAATATTGTTCACATGCAATAAAAATGTCAAGTAATATAAAACACAATTGTATTACAATTGCCCCGCAGAATTATAAAACACAAAAACTTCGCCACTAGTCTTTGAAATGCACTGGAATAAATTGCCACTTTAACTGAACTAACCGTCGTTGAATGCCTATTTTTATACCCCGCTAATATTCCAGAATAATCCATAATACGCGTCAACACTACACTAGAACATAATTGATTGCAGCCTTGGCACAGTGCACGCGAACCGGTGAGTCTCTGGAACAAATTCGTTAACGCCTGTTAAGAATCACGTACGCACACAACATTAGAGCTGGTTCCACTAGAATAGCCGAGAAACACGTAAAATGTTCTGTAATTTCGTGACAATATATTAGAAACATTTAACATCGTCTAGCGTACTGAATCATTCGGATTGAGTAGTCTGTTAAAAAGTACATTTCTGACTATATTAATTTACACGTACGAAAATCATCAATTGCACAATTGCAATCAATTCTCCTAACAAGTCGTTCTCAATACTAAAAAGGAGTAAAAATTTCAGAAGATATTTTCTCATAATATTTTTTAAGAGACATTTTATAATTTCTTGTTTGAAGAAGACCTTTGAGATGATACATTTGATACTGCCTTTGATAAAAAATGTTTATGAGTATTCTATGTACGGGAAAGCTTTGAACGGTCTTTTCTTTTTCTGTTGTCTTCAGTCCTAAGATTAGTTTGCAACAGAGATCCATTATGATCGATTTTATGCGTTCCTCTTCATTTCTTCATAAGTTTCACAATGTACATCCTCTATAATTTGCTTTATGTACTGCAACCTTGGACTTCCCTTATATTCTTTACCCTCAATTGTTCCTTCCGTCGCCAATTTTAGTAGTCCTTCATGCCGCAGTGTATGTCTAATAAAGTCTACTGTCCTTTGACTATTCTTTTAAAAAAACACCTCTCATTGCCTATTCTGTTCAGCACCTCTTCATTTGTAATTTTGTCAGACCATTTTACTTTTAGTATCTTGCGATAACACCATATTTCAAAGTTTCCTTTTTTCCTTCATACCTATTGTCCACGATTCGCAACCATATATGGCAATGGTCTACCCTAAAATTCATTAGGAAACGTCCTTGTTTTAAGGGAGATGCTACTTGTTAATATTCTTCGTATTTGTAAAAGCAATCTTAGCATGTAGAGTCAGTATCCGATCCCCAGCTTCTTAAGCGGTTCAAACAATTTTCTTCCATCGCACATTATCAAAGGCTTTTTCAGTGTCTATAAAAGCAATGCATGTCTCTTGGTTTTTTCTACTTTTTTTCCTATTACCAGCCTAAGGGCTAAAATTGCCTTTTCCTTTTCTGAACTCAAACTGGTCTTATGTTAAACTGGATTCAGTTTCACTTTCAATTCTATTGTATAAAATTTAGGTCAATATTTTTGAAGCATGTGTCATTAAACTAAAGGCCCAATATTGTTCACATTGAATTGCATTGCGTCCTTTAGGGATAGGGATTATAATGCTTGTTATACTTTTCCCTTGTTATACATATCATATACTAGCCAGCAAAATTTTTCTTTTAACTTAAACCTTCCACACTTAATAAGTTAAACAGGTATTCCATCAATTCCTGGTGCCTTTAAATCCTTCAGTTTCCTCAATGCTTCTTCATATTCTTCTCATAGAAAATAATGTTTTTTTCCTTCCAAATTCCCATCGGATTTTAAAATCTATTGATGCTTTATCAGGTAACACACCATCACAGATTTCCTCGATGTAATTTTTCCATCCTCTGGCTATCAGGTTGTCATCAGGAAGTATATTTCATTTTTCCCCTCTTACTGTCTTTCCTAAGTGCTTATTGTTATTAAAATATTGCTACGACGGTTTCACGTGTATGATACAGTAGAAAATAAAATACAGAAACCAATGACGTCACTAATTACCAGCTTTAATAAATCACAAATAACAGTTTGTAATCAACAAGATTATACTCATACAATATTCAAATTAAATTCGTCTACGCGCAATGATAATGTCAACTAACAGACCCTAGCACAATAATCTCGTTTCACTACTAACCACTTGAGAACCACTGAGTAAATTGTCCGATGTAAACTGAATCTAAAAAGCAGCAGTTGCGTAGACTATTTATAGCGTGCAGGGATCCATAATATGTGTCCTTAACAACCACTCGAAAACTCTAGAAGATACTTCAGTCCGGCCTTGGCAGAAACACACACCTGCTGGGCTAGGCGAGAAACGCGTAGAACAACACTCTCCATTGTTCGAGAACGTTCTGTAATTGCGTAACAACATGACTTAACTGTCTTATACCCTGTTTCAAAATTTCGTTTATTCATGCATTCATCTACTTCTTCACATACTTCTATTAAGTATTTTTCTTTGTCTTCTTTTGCGCGCCTATTAATTGCATTTCTTAAAGCTCTATATCTCTTCTGACCTTTCTCCTTAGTAGATTGTTTAAGTTTCCGTATTTCCTCAATAAGGAGATCTACTGTAACCCACACTTTTCTGTTTTTCGACTTCTTTCAGTTGATTGTTTAATCAGCAGCCTCCATTATAGGCCTACTACTTTTAATATTTTCTCATATCTTATTGATGTATGTCTCATCGTTATCTCCTAGTTTCTCTATTCTATTAACAATTATTTCTTTATAACTGTCTAAGACTCCATCCCCGTTCATTCTGCAGACTTTCCATGATTTAATTTCCCCTTCATATAGTCTTTTAAAGTTTAAACAACGCTTAGCTATGATTATATTATGATTGCTATCAACATCGACTTCTGGAAACTATGAGAGTTTTTACACTGATTCAAAAATGTACTTTTCATTAATATATAACCCTAAAATCTCTTCTTCTTCCCTAGCTTTTTAAAATCCCCTATCTTATTTTATTCCCTATCTTTTCCTACGATGATGCTTAAAGTATGTATTAGTTATAAATATGTTGTTCCTAACACAAAATTGGAATAATGAAACTACTCTGCTACTTATTTTTCTAAGTCCATATTTCCCCACTGTTACACCATAATTTCCTTCTCCTACTTTCTACCTGTTCATCACCATGACATGTGGGAGTATATACTTTAATTATCACAGTATTCTTTGGTTTAGTTTCAATATTGACAAGAATGATCTTTTCATTATATTGTACATACTCACGAACTTTTCTTCCCAAGCATTTCTTTAATATTAAAGCTACACCAGCATAATCAGATCCTACATGCGCAGTTCTTGCATGAATTATTCCATAGTTTCCACTCCAGAAATCACCACTTGGTGACCACCTTACTTCCGACAAACCCAAAATATTACTTTTATTTTAGTCATCTCTATTTTCACCTTTTCTAACCTTCCGTTTCGGTAAGTTCGTACGTTCCATGTTCCAATTCTAGTTTATTTTTGCTTCTTTAAATTTGGCTTAGATAATCTCTCTTTAGACGAACCCATCTAGAGATACGATTGTGGAAAATACAATTCCCGAATATTTTACTAAAGATCTGTGGGTGTAATATTTTACTTTTAAATTGCTGTAGATATTCCGTTCTTCTAATACTTACCACAAAATTTTTAAGAGTCTCAAATTCAAGGTTCTGAATTCAGTAAAAAATTACCTTTCATGTTGATGAGGAGAATAGAGAATAACGGATCACGAAAAAATTAACACATCAATGTACAGTTCCGGAGCAAAATAAGAGAAGGGGTAATATTTCTTACTAAATCGTAATGCTGCTACTGAATTCTGATATTGGTGTACATAATTTTCTTCTAAATTAATTGTCTACACAGTATAAATCGTGTAAATAAATATATGTGGTGCATATACTAGCAATTATATGTAAGAGGATAGGCTAAACATAACGGTAATGTCAGTCGACAAGAATAAAATCCACCAATCATTTACTAATATTAACCGTTGCCAACGTCTTAATTAGCAATATACTTATTGTTAAAATTTAATTTTAGTATTGCCACCAGTAGCAAGGACAATGTATCACTTTACGTTCGTCGTCTCCATTAATTAATTTTTATTAACATTCTTAAGACCACCCTGTTCCATGGTTTTGAGTGAAATTTTCAATTTTCTGTTTTTCATGTATAATGGTGTTTCAAAATTTTGTTTGTGATAAAAGAGCAATAATGTACTTCGATAATGTGTTTAAAACGTGTTAAATATTAACTTTTAAATCCCCTGCAACATCCAAACAGCCACGTTTCTTACAGGTCCATTAGTTTCAGTGTTTATCATAATACGAAAATTGATTACCGCAAATTGTTTCTGTATGAAAAGGGAATAATTGAGCTAATAACGCTAGACGTAATATTATGTATCAGTTTACTCTCGAAACGTTGATCCAATGTAAGCTCTCCAGTACTAAAGTACACTCCTCTTACACTCTCAGAACTTTAAGGGCGCGGAATTATCATGAATTATGGAGACACACCAAATTAGAAAATATAAAATCAGAGATAAAAACACGTAAATAATATTTGAAAGAATATTGCTTGAGAAGAAAAGAAGTCAACGTAGCAATAAGGGCACTCAGGTGGACAAGGGTTGGAACCTCAGGGTGGTAGAGGGAGAGGCCAGCTAAGAACTCCATATCACAGAATTTTGTCACTGGCACTAACGAGAACCGGATGAAGCAAATAATGTAGAATTGATGGTGTAAAATTGGAGAAGGTACCAGAATCAGTTGAGGCCCTGCGATTGACTTAGGCTTTACAGAAACACATTACCATCTTTAAATATTACTGTACAACGTTGCAACCACTAACAAATCTTTCGTAGTCTTAACGCATACAGACGAAATAGTTAGACATGGAAAGATTCGCGCATATGTAAGAGGTGTCAGGGAAGTCATTGGAGAATGTGTGGTGTGATGTGACCAACCATGACACACAACCGTGTGATACGCCATTCATACCGCTGTTCTGAACACAATGGTTATGTCCACTGGACATAACCGGTAAGATCGTTGTGCAATCTTGCGTCATTGTGGTTGTGGTTTCCGGTTATGTCCAGAGGATTTACAGATAAGTACCCATTACTTTTTACTTTCTCTATTTATTATTGACTTTGTAGGTTGTGGTGGATCTTTTTTGGCGGTTCACGCTTGTTAGTGAATCTCGGCTAGGTTTAAGTTTGTACTTAATGTATTAGTTTAACTTATATGTACAAACGACCACAGATTTTTTAGTGGTTAAACAATACGACCACAAATATTTAACAATGGTAATAGTCCTACATAATCCTTCAGATAATGTTTACGTACCATCGAAACTCATGTTTAAAGATCGTGCATATATAACCTGTCTCAATATATATCTTCATTTGCTAAAACTGTATTCAGGTGGAAGTTACAACAGAACAGAGATTACAAGGTTAGTAAGCAATCAACGCTTAACATTACATAAAAAATGTATTTAAAATGTACATAGTCTACATATAATTAGCCTTTATTGCAAACCACCTCATTATATTTAGAGCATGGCACAAGGTGTTGTACAATGTCAGTATTACATTACCAATGACATCATCACTACACCCAATTACCATTGAAATTAAACTGTAAATATATCGCTGGTATACTGAACTTGAGCGTCCCTGAGTAATTGTATTTATAGCCGCCGAAAATCTAGATGATTCCTAATTACGTCTTAGCGTCCGCATGAATTACGGAATTAACTGCGGCCTTGAGACAGTCCACATGGCTGGCGGCATCGAGAAGACTCTCACAAATGCGTTTACAAGCACGTACGCCACAAACTGTAGAGCGAGATTCTTCTGGCACATTCGACAAACACGTAGATTGTTCTGTGATTTCGTAACAGTACGGCTTCAGATTACTGTGGTGCAACTTAGAAGCAATTTGCTTCAAAATCCGCCAATATACGTCCGTCCGAGTTTAGCAATGAAACTGTGGAACCAGGTGTCCGTGAAGATGAAAGCACCGAGCACTTAAGAATTTTCAGAAAGCAAGGACACGTTTCATGAAAAATTATTCACAAGTAATTCAGGCAAGCAAGGACACGGTACACAAAGCTAGACGTAGAAGTGTAGCCTATCGTATAATATGACATAGTGGCCAAGGTCTGAACAATGACTCTCATTAAGTCTGATCTCTGAAAAGGTCGTAAGCAGACTCTGAAAAATATACGTTTATTACTTTTATATGTCGTTTCTGTAAAACTGTGTTGCAACTTCACCATCAGGAACTGCATAGTTTTATAAAGTTTAACGTAAAGGAGAAAATATCTTCAATATATTTTTGTTCTTTTTCCTCTTCCTCCTCTTCTTCTTCTTCTTCTTCTTCTTCTTCTTCTTCTTCTTCTTCTTCTTCTTCTTCTTCTTCTTCTTCTTCTTCTTCTTCTTCTTCTTCTTCTTCTTCTTCTTCTATCAAGGACTAAGGGGATCAGCCGTTTCAGTCCCAAACTAATATATTCACTTCATTAACGCTTTGTAGGTCTTCCTACACTTCTCTCTGTTTTACAGGCTTGTATTGCCAAACTTCCTTAGGAAACCTGCAATCTGGCATCCTATCAAATGAGCAATCCATTTCTCTTGTTCTCTGCAATGCGATCTTAGAAATAAAAGAATTTTCAACTCTGTACGAATGTCTATGCCTTCACGTACAATCTGTCTCCAATGCCTGTACTCTACTCATATGTTTTGTTGACGGAACGCAAATTTCAGAGCCATACAATAACACTGGCACAGCCATCACCTTCTACAATTTTAGTTAAGTCTCACTCCTTGTTTTTCTTGACAACGGCACATGAATTGTAATAAGTAATGTCACAACTAAGACCTGGAAGGTTAAACAAATAGTTTAAAAGTATAATTTTTAATTGAAGCTCAGACTCAGCCTCTCACCCCCCTCGCTCACTCTTTCTCTCTCCCTTCCTATCGTTCTTTGGTTTTCTCTATCTCTCTCCTTTTTCTCACCTCTCCCGCCCCCGTTCACTCGTTAGTTGATCCATATTCATAGATTACAGAAAAACGTTTAACGTCGAACGGTTGAAGAATACATATAAAACTTTATTATTTATCTTCTTAGATGTAATCCCAAAAAGCCAACAGTTCTTCCAAAATACTAGCCAATTATCTGCCGCTAGTGACTTTTAAAGTATTTGAAAGGCTTCCGTTTCCACATCAGGACCGCAATGGACGTTATTAGTCTCTAGAAGCAGTATGAAGTCCGCCGGGACCACAAAATGTCAGGAAATAAGGATTAGTACCAGTTTGGCGTATGTAATATCTGTGGATTAAATCTGACGTGAGTAAATCCTTCATCAAAAACTGGATCGAGAGTCTGTTCTATAAAAAGGTTCTTATACTTCAATTCTTTTATCCATGGTAACACTATGCAACAAGACGGTAGTTGTAATGTATGGTAAAGTCCCAGTTACCAAAAAATTTCAGATCATTAATTGCAGACTTTTAAGGAGTACATTCTTCGTTGAAAACAAAAGCCATGGGGCGAGTAGAAGATAAATGAAGAAATAGCGGCTATGGAAGTTAATAAAGTGAAGAGGAATAAATTTTAGGTATGAATGAGTGGGGAAAATAATTGTAAATGAGGAAAGCAGGAAGACGTAACGATTTAGGAAAAAGTGAGAGTGGAATTGAAATGATTCAGCACTATCACTGATGAAATGGAAAGAACCCATAATAGTTTATAATTCCGCCAGGTTGCTCGTCTCTAGAAAACGAACAAAATGTCATGTTGATGAGAAACAGTAAAAACGAAACATTGGTAAATTAACTAAATATTGCACACTTCAGAAGAAAAGTGACAGAAGCGTATTATTCGTAAATGTTTTACACCGCCACAAATGTGATGTTAATTCCTTTTGTTAATTCCGCCACTAAACAGATTACGATGTTTAGTGGTAATTACGAGTTAGCAACGTATAATTGAAAATTTATTATCGGAAATAATATGCATTACTGGTTGCATCACATCCTGTCGTTTGCCGATATTTATACAGAGTTAGGGAAAGTGTAGATTTTCCATAACAAAGACAACTCGGTTCGTCCTCCATATTTGCTCGATAAAATTAATCTCATTACTAGTTTACCCAAATTATTATCTTCACTAACGTTGGTGTTGTGTCCTTCCCATTCGTATGCATTTTTCACTTGTACGAATGGCACCTCACATTGTGTGTTATTCTAAAGCTTCAATATTCTTCTCATCAGTGTTTTCTTCTTACTGTATTTCTTTACAATGTTGTTATTCATGTACGGGCCTTGAAGGGTGTCGTCTTCTAGGCAGCAATGGAAATAAAAACACTCGTATCATTGTCGACACGATGTTTACTTATCGTTATCACAAATAACCTTTCACAAGTATGTATATGACGTAGAAAACAGGAAAATCGATTCAAAACTCAAATATCGATTATTGGTACAATTGTAATGTATACAAACAGAAGACAGAACTAATATTGATCCACAAATGTGGTATCAAAGGCAGATACTGACACTACATCTCACTTAACCGAACTCACAAAAAATACCGACTGACAAAAAACTAACTTAACCAACTAACAATAAATAGGCCTACTGACTGATCGAAAATCAGTCTACTACAATTGTTTAATAGGTATGGCATTGCATTCACCAACATGCGTCACGTACGAAAAAGGTATAGTAAATACCCGACATAAATTCGAGAATCTTGTAGAATATATTATGTTTATCTACGTATAAATGTACAGTACTACTGTTACTGAATATTCTAGTGTACATCAATATACGTAAATAACACATGGTGTATAATATAAATGTACCTAGGCCTAAGTAACATTACGTGTTTTTATTCATAATATTACTTAAAATGTGTGTTGGGGGTTCCCTCCTCTACAATAAGGTATATCCAATTTAGCCTCCCGGGGGAGGGGGGCGTCGACAGCTTTTCACGAGATGTCGTGGCTCAAACTGGCAGCTTTGGGGAAGAGGCCTTGGCAAAGGTCCCGTCTCGTACCACATCGCAGCTGTGTCTTCGTTAGCAGGTTACTGTTACCTGAGGTATTAATTGCACCACAGCATGCCCGCCCCAGTTTTGAGTTGACCCTGTAGTTTATCGACAGACACGGATGTAGAGCGACAAACATATTCCGGTTATTCCTACTGTCGTCAACTGCTTTAATTGAAATACCAACGTGTCGCACAAAAAGTAGCACAACCTTGTGGCAGCCTTGGCAGTTCTAGTAAGCTGCTGTTATTCCGCTGTCCGGTGACAACGTGGTAATTGTTCCACTGGTCTCTGCTGATGAAGTAACGAGATTCCGACTTCTTCCAGAGCTTACTCCGGTAGTGTAATCACGCCTATGTAAAACAGTGCTGGCGTAGATTATTCGGCAGGTGATAAATCGTGGCAGCCAGCTGGCAGTTTACTTGGGAGAGTTAAAGGCATAAGGTCGCTGAAGTCCACACGTTGATGAGACTTCAGCTGATTTGGCCTAGCTATTTATGTTTCTGTGTTTCGCGAAGTGGAACACACATTATGGCCGATGCATTTTCCAGCCAGGGGATCTAAAGAAATGTAAAATATAACATGTATTACACTTTTATTACAAATCAGTCAACTAGTAAAGAAACACGCTTGATATTCTACATGGTCGTGACCTTCTCTATCGATCTCTATGTGGTCTGAGAACTAAACTTCAACAAAGTCGCAGGGTAGTCGTATTCAACGGCCAAAATAAGGTTTCCCAAACATTCGAAACAGGATATATTCTTCAGCATCGAAGAAGATATGCACATATTCTTCTTCAGGGTTTATTCAGGGATGAGCTGAATATTATGAAAATACTCGACAGGATTGACCATCATTGGTTAAAATGCTTGAAACGTCTTAACTGAACGCATGACGGCCGTATCTGCAAGTATTGGCTTATAAACCGAAATGACGGAGGTGTGTGGGACGTCCGAAGAAGCGTTGGAGTGACCAGCTAACCGCAACTAAAAAATTTTTTTTAATGCTTCTTAAATACGATGATGATAATGATCAATCGTGGTTCTCATAACTGACGCCATACAATGTCAGTAAATGTTACCTGATTATTGGATAATTACCATTGTCACATACTTCAAGTCTGTCTTGACTTGCGTCACTGTGCTGTCCGCAACAACATTATTTGAGCGTGTCAAAACTCTGTAAGTAATCATAGTTTCATTCCTGTGAAGGTCACATGCTATCTATACAGCACTTCTACGTACTAATACACACACGCGCGCTCCAACAAAACACATAAATAACTGTAATATTTTTAACTGTAATTTATGTCTCTGTCAGTTCCACTCATAATTCCTACTAACATGATTTATGTCTACCATCGTCTACTATTAAGTAACTCGAAATCTTATGTTTTTCCGTGTGTTAACTTTTTTCTGTACTGATTCGTGTATTTCCGTCATGAAACAGCTGCTTGATTTGGTAAAGAAACAATTCATGTTTTATACTGTACTTGTAAATGCGGTTAAAAAATTGTAGCTAAAATTTCTTTTTCATTACTACTTCTAAATATATATTTGATATACCGACTACACCTGCACAATTAAATTTGTTATATGTGATTTATTTTTCTACTACTGATCTCATGGTTAAGAAATATTTCGCAAAGTGTTGATTCGACTACAGCAAATATACTTTTATTAATATTATAACTAGTCGTTATCGTATGGTTTACGTTTAATAGCCACACGTTGATTGCGTCAATTGATAAGTTACTGAGTACGTACCTCGAATTGATTATATTTTATTTTAACTTGGTTATTAAATAATTTTATTTTTTTTTAAATTTTATTTAATTTAATCTTGTTCTTATCGGTTCAATTAATTTTTATTGTTTAATTAATTTAATTGTTGTAATCTCGTTCAATTGAATTTTGTTCACTTCGGAATCTTCTTGACGTTCCTCACCGTTTGGAATATTTAGGAAAGAATCGTATTCTGATATAATTATACCAAGAGAGTCTTACCACCCTTATAGATAAAATGGCGGCAATCAATTCATTTTGTTATAGAGCTCAGAAGTGTTTAAAGGAGACCGAATTAAAAGATAGGGAGTTAAAAACGATAAAGGGAATTGTAAGGAATAATAATTATAACACCAACATAGTGGATAAAGTTATGAAAATGGTTAACATACGAAAAGCTAAAATAGAACCAGAACAAAAGAATTATGCAGGGTCATTGACATACATAGGTTCACATACTAGAAATATTATAAAATGTTTTAATAAATACGGAGTAGATATAGCTATTACAAAATGTGAAACGGTATTTGATAAGATAAGGAATAAAAATATAGAAACAATTCCAGTATTACAGAAAAGCGGAATTTATAAATTAAAATGTAAAGACTGCAACAAAGTGTACCTAGGTGAGACAGGACGAAAATTCGTATGCAGGTTGTCTGACCACAAACGTGGAGAAGGTAATAGAACAACCAATTCGTTATATGCAAGAAATTTCATAGAAGACAACCATAAGTTTGTTAATCCTTTAGAAGACTACGAAATTATAAAAGTAGTAAATAACACAGTTAAAATGAAGCTTAGGGAGGAGTTAGAAATATTGAAAGAAAGAGAAAAAGGGTTAGACAATTTAATTAATACTAAAATTAATTTTCATAATGAAGAAATATTTTATAACATAATTATGAAGTAAATGATAGAGGACAGATAGATAAGATTAAGAATTAAATTGCATAGTACTAATTGGATGGTTTAATATACGGGTGTGTGACTGACCCACGTGTGTGGAGAGGAAGGCGGTAGGTTTAAAAGAATACACACACACACAACACTGAAACACAAGGAATTTGCTAGAAAAATATGTAACTGTCCAGATGGAGGGACAGTGCTCAGGGGGTGGGGAAGGGACATTTGAATTATAGCTTGTTGTGTGTGAGCAGGGTGGGGTGAGATGGGGTGAAGGGTTTGTTTTCAGGTGATTTGTTTCAATTCCGATCTGATGATGAGCTGTGCAGCTTGAAAGCGCTAATCGGGATAATTTTTATGTAGTGCTGTGCAACAGTGATCATTCTGCTTGTATTTGGTATTTGTCTGTCTGTTTGTTTATCTGTCCATGGTATGTCTAATGATAACTTTGTAACGCATCATCAGATTTGTTGTAAGTTTTTTCGTGCGAATCCATACGTTTACCATACAAAACCCTATTGCTTTGAGATTAGTATCACAAAAAATAGTGGAACGGGAAGTAAAAACATGAATGGTTTAAATTTAAAAAAAAACGCCAAAGACCAATTGGGGATATCAAGTTAAAGGAAAGTTTAAGCAAACTATGGATTTAATGTTCTTTTTTGAAAGTTAAAATTTTTCGAAAAAGGGGGCCAAAAGTGGATAAACATTTTATACAATCGCAAGAAATGATGTTACCTATCAGATGAAAGCGAATTTTATGTCCAATCTGAATATAGGGAAATTTTAACATTTTTGGAAGCTAGGCCCGAAACGCGGTGTAAAAGTTTGATAAAACTGCAAATTCTGATAGTTTGATAAAAGAGAAATTTTACCGAAACCTGAATATAGTGTCGATTGGGAAGTTTCTAAATTTTTTAAACTAAAGATGTAAAAATGCTCTAAAATATTTTTTAAATATTTCTGTGTGTGTGTGTGTGTGTAACTCAAAGTCTGTGAATTTCTTTGTACTGAATACAAGTCCACACCGTTACACTGATTGCTACCAAATTTAGCACAGGTAACCTTTGACACAAGGCAAAAAACAGTGTTTAACTTGGAATTTGATATTCTGACACGTTTGCACGATTGACCCTTTATTGACGTGTATGAAGATGTCAACTACACCATGGAGACCAGAATTACTTACCATAGTAACAACTAAATTAACAAATGCTATTTAGTAACATCGGAACTGTACCTTTAGCCGTTCCTGCAGTATATTTTTGATATTTTTAATATGCGAGTGTATTTGATATATTACGATGTGGAAAAGAAGAAATGTACTAATTTTAAATTATCCTATTTCTTAATGCAAAGCAAAAGTACGTGTTGTTTTCATTTGTGTGGGTAGGTGACAACGGTTTTTGTTTTTTAATTTACTGCTAAAGTAAATAAAAGCCATGGCTGAGGAAAACATAACGTTTAAGGTGTATATACAATACTCATAACACAGTAACACTTAAAAAACCTAACGTTTTTGAGTAAACGGGTACTTGTGTTGACATAATTTGAAAAAGCAGATACGTCTATATATTTTGTAATTGTCTTAAACGATTATAAAACTAATGTTTATACGTAATTCTGATGATGCAGTGAATAAGTAATAAAATATATCAAATACTTCTTCTAATTTACCTATATATATATAACTCAGTCTGAGAATTTGTTTATTTCTGTTGAATACAAATCCACACCGTTACACCGACTTCCACCAAATTTTGGTGACAAACACTGTCTAACTTGGAATTCGATATTCCTCCCCGTTCGCACAAATTAGGCGCTTTTAATTATGCGGTTTATTTACAGTCGATGTGTGACGCGTATAAAGATGTCAACATTACCATGGAGACCAGAATTAATTACCATAGTAACAAGTAAATAAGCAAATGCTGTTTTGCGGCATCTTTCATCAGTGCGCGTGACTACCCTCGTGCTTGTTATAAGCGTAAATAAAACCCAGGAGGTTGAGCTTCAATGCGGGAGACCTTGAAAACGCGACAGAAACCCGTGCGGTTTTTCCACGTCCGTGTAACGAATAGCAGAGGTTTTTCTGTCTGTGTGTTAAATTCAATGCGTTTCCCAATCGTACCCTAAGGCGCAGCCATCGACTGCATTGATCAGTTTGTACTCGACTTTGAAGACAAGTAAACAGTACACGAGAGTTATGCCTTCACAGAAATTTTACCATTTCTGTTTCTCTATTGAGTTGTTCATTCATCGTCGTATCAGTTACATTTATTTGGTCGAATTATTCTGCATTCCGTTATTTGTTTTCCTTAACTACACTCCTTTTAAACTTTACCCGTTTACAGTCCCGTTTGTTTTCCTTACTCTTCACTTTCTATCAGACTAAACCTCCTTTCATGTTCCAGTTAACAACACTCCTTTTAAACTTCACCTTCAAATAACTTTACAATCCCGTTTGTTTTACTTATTATTCACGTACTTTTACATCGACTCTCCTTTGAGGTACGAGTACTTTATCACCTTACTTTGTCAGAAAGCCTCCGAAAAAATGAGAAAGCATTGGGCAGGCCCATCCAAATGCTAAGCGAGCAAGGTTATTGCGAGCAGCTGAGACACTCGAAGAACGTGAGTCACGTCTTGAACAATAACGAAGAAGGCAGACAGAGATTAGGGCTGTGGAGATACCTGGGGAGCATGGGGAACGCGTAGAGCAACAACGTCTAAGTCAAGTCGAATTACAGGCGGCGAAAACACCTAAGCACGGGGAGCGCATCTAGTGGAAACGCGTGAGGCAGGCTGAATTAAGAGATATGGAATTACCAGAAAGGTATGAATATCGGCTTGAAAATAACCGTATGTCTGACGGCATACGGCATCTCAAGTCAGACAAGTGAGCAGACGAGGTAATTTGATTTTACAGGCTTTTCAGTATGATCCAAATTATGACTATTCGTCACATCCAAAAGTTACAATTGGCAAAGTGGATGTGATATGAGAATTCTAGCAAGCCAAAAAGTTTTAAACTGAATCGCCTGGGATGTGTTGCTTTAATGGAAAAGTAATTTTACAACCATTGACTCAGCTACCAGAACCACTTTGTTCGTACATGTCAGGAACGACTTCAGAATATAAGCATTTTCTCCAAAATATTCGGAGATACAATTCATGCTTTCAAATGATATCTTTCGGTACGACATCAGTAATAAAAGAATCTGATGGTTTTATACCAACTTTTAAAATGAAAGGACAAATATATCACTAAGTCGAGTCTTTGTTTTCAGTCCCAAATAAAAATCTGAAGTTTTTACAAATATATTTCATGGGAAATGATCAAGCCCAGTCCAATCGAAGTTGTGAAGGCCCCGATATAAGAAATTATATTGTTTTAAATCTCCAAATGTTGTTCCACTAACATAATAATTTAGTAGAAGTGCTTAAAACAACTTTGGAGAGAATGCCGACTGATGAGTACAAATTTGTTATACGAGGTGACAGAACCCAATATACAGTAGACACAGACAAAAGAAATTATATTAAAATACGCACTAAAAATCAAATATTTATGTGCAAAGCCGCGGGTAACAGCTAGTGTATAATAATTCTGCCTAAAGTGTGTAAGACAAAAGGAAATGTTGACACAAATATGATAGTTTAGAATTTTTAGCATTTATTGTAATATTGTTTGAAAATCGTTTCTTTATTAAACAAAAAAATAGTAGGATAATCGGACTTTTCATAATTTTTCTGAAAATTGAACACTTATCTAGTATTAATATTCATCCAACAATAAATATTGTAACGTGACGGTCCCCCCCATAGAATAAAGATTTTAAAAATAATTATATTGAAGTACAGAGCAATATGAAAATAATATACTTATATCATAAAATATAGGTATTAATATATGACGTTAAGACTATTATAAAATAGAATAGGAATACCAACATATTAAACATGTCTAGATAAAAATTTGTAAGCATAGTTCCAATAGAACTACTTAATAGTGAGTTATGTTCAGAATAGGTAAAAGCCTATAATATCTAGTATAACTGAGTAACCAGTATCTCAAATAATGTTTGTATAGATTAGGTAAAATGTAATAAAACAGTACAACTAGATAAGGTAGTTGTATCCACCTGTGAGAAATGAACAGATAGACAATGCAGAAAGGAATTAGTATTACCTAAATGTGTGATAAAAGATTTATTGCATTAAGACTGTTATAATGTAGAGTTGTAAAGGACCATTATTTTATAATGAAGAAGGATCAAGATGTAATGAATAGTGTTATGTAAAATTTAGTAATATGAAAATGAAACATGAACTTTACTATTATATCAGGGAATAAGTAATAACAATTATTTGTAATAGACAAACTAATAATGTATTCAATAAGATGTTGATTTCACTAAACCTGCATCTACTTTAGAAGGTAAAAAAGAACAGCATAATGTATAAAGAATAGATATTGAATAATAATATTGTAGCGCGACAGAAAATCCACTACTTATTAAGTCAAATAAAATCATAAAAATTAATTACACCACATATGTTAAAATAATATTGAATGAGATTTAATGAAATCAAAGGAATGAACCACAATAAAATAAAAATCCTCATTACATTATATAAAGCCACTGTTTAATTATATAAGAAATTATTAAAAGCAACTCATATTATAAGATCAGGAATTTACCCAGGAAGTTAGGAGCAGTAAACAAAGTAAATAACACCATATCAAGAAGAAAGAGAATCAGTTTAAGAGTGGTGAACACCAAAATACCCCAAAGACAAGAAGAAGGAAGAATAAAGTTTGTGATCAGGAAAAAAACAATACCCTGAAACCTTTAGAGAAGAGCAAGGTCCGTGTCAGTAAATAAATTAGATGCTCCAAACTAAACATCAGTCGAGATAACACGAAGTACCTTGGTTTACCCAAGAGTGAAGAATGAAGACAAGAATACCAGAAGAATGAAGACTAGAAGAAGGACAAGAATGGAAGACAAGAAAGAAGATAAGAAGAAGGACAAGAAAGAAGATAAGAAGAAAGACAAGAAAGAAGACAGGAGGAGAGGAAGAAATAGTATGAAAGAAACACCGTTGTAAAACCTATTATTATTATTAACTACCATCAACCCCAAACCCACAAAAACGATTAAAAAGAAAGTATAACATACCAAAATCCTATAAAAATGTAATTATTTAGAAACCTAAAGTGTTGTATAGTATTATAAGAAGTGAACCTACTAAAGCTATTCTGTGATAAAGAAAATAGACAAATCTTAACAGTCCATGATTACTAAAGGTCTGGTCTGAGATAGTGAGACTCAAAATATCAGAACCACCAGTGAAAGTGAATTTGTGCAAGTGTTTTTGGAAATACAATAAACTTAAAGTTAGTGATATTATGACTTATCAATATGCTATATAACAACTTTTATATTCAATAATATACATCATCATAAAATAATAAAATGGAAGATTTCCAATATTTTATTATTTTAATGTAACTCTGTTATTACAAGGCATTTGTAAAAATGATAATAACTAGAGTATGGGTGGACATGTTTACTGGTGAAGGGGATAATAGATAATAATGGTTTAGACCAGAAAGGACTGGCATTAATTTATATTCATAGGTTTAAATTGTTTAAAATGGCTATTTGTTCACAGCCATGAACTCAATAGGTTTATAAGAATTTTTAGTAAATAAGATTTATATGTGTTTAAAATGAATTATGTTTGCCAAATAACAGCGTGCATACCATTAATAATGTTTCAGTAGGTATGCTGTATTAATTAAAAAGGAGTTAAATGTATGTTTTCAAACCATGTCAGCAATATGTTCAATTGTACAGATTGCTAAATAATGTTCATAATTTTATTTTTTTTTTACAGTAGTGTTAATTAAATACTACACCTCACAATAAGTTATGAACCATTTTATTTTCATGTAATAATAACTATGTAAAGTCAGAGGAGTGTTAGGATTAAATTTATTTGAGAAAGACAGAAATGTAAAATTCTAAACTCTAGGCGATTTGGTGAATTCACAGAAACCATATAAACCAGTATAATTCACTTATAAATCCTGTAAACTAGCAAGATTTAGATAAGGTAAATCGAATAACCGCTACTGGGAATGATCCTATGAGTTAAAATGATAATAAGGAAATATACCTTAAAATATTGTAAATTTTCAAAATATATAAATTAATTAATTTTAAAGAGCAATGTCAAATTCAGAGATTAACACAAAAAACCAGTTCAAAGGTTCAATTTATATGTATTTAAGGAAAGGAAGAGAAATATGACTAATTAAAATTTATTATAGTAGTATCAATAACAATTAAAATGGAAGAAAAATTGTATAAAGGCGGAAATCAATGTTTGAGCCTAAATTTCCAAAAAGGAAAGAAATTTGGTAATTTCCACAAAATGTCTACAGATATGGACTATAATATATCAATTTAAAAGGAATGAGATGATTAAACCAATGATAAGGTTCATAATTCATGAAAGTGATGAATAAGATAAATAAATTCCATATATAATGTAATTTTGTATCATGTGTATGGGTAATCGAAATATGTTAACAATACTTTTTCAAAGATTAACTGGGCCAGATTTTGACCAAGTTAAAATAGTCTTTTGTTGAATATCAAGCTGAATAGGTGTGTGATAAAACGTTCTTTAAAACCGAGTAGAAAATGGTACTACGGTTAGCCATTAATATAAGTGAATCGAGAGTTAGAAGAATTAAACACTTTTTTAACTAAATCTACCAAAACGTTAACGACAATAGTGAAAACTAACACCTAACTTCATTATACGCGTGATCTAAAACCGTAAAACAATATATTTGATATAATTCACGCTACAAATCATAACCACTTTTACAGACAAATTAACCCACAGAAGTGAACACATACCAAATAACTTAATTAACACCAGTATACACAGAACACTTCTTCAGAACACACCAAACAACCTAATAGACAGATTACACCAGTGCGGGGACATTTCAAACATTCATGAAGGTAATTTTGCTGGGAGTTTTTGACACGACGACATCGCAATAACTTCGCCATATCTAGTAGCGGCCATCTTGAAAATACGAATCTGCCTTCCACATCGAGTGACGTCATAGAAGCTACATATGGTCTGACAAAACAATTTATTAAACATTATATATCAGAATTATTTCAATATTTTTAAATAATAATTAATGAAATTACTTTAATTGTTAATGTTATACTTTCTCGTTACCCTTCTCTGACTATTAATTTAATCGCTCAAAGAACCTGTCCTTTTTATAATACTTATAATAATTTTTTCTACTGTATGCACGAATCGATAATTCCCTGAGACAGAGTCGATAATTGTTCTCAATCGATAAAATATCGATTATTTATTAAATTGTTTAATAAATCCATTTATTTCAATTGTATTTAGCTGTTATTATTTCACAGGCTAATTTAAGGTTATTTATTAAGGCAAAGAGACTTCAAGAAGAAGAAAATTTTTTTTTTTTCAGTGAGATATTGGACCAGCAAGAAAAATCATCAATCGATTGCTGACTGGAGTTAATCTGGTTAACTCCAGACTTGGTTCAGATCTTCCAGAAGTGCTCAATAGTTAGTAAATACCTTCCTGATTCTTAAAAGTTTTACAGAACAATTAAAACAGCATTATTTCTTAATTACAAACATCTATTAAAACATAAAATTTATTTTTTTAAAATAACATTTTTTCTACTATTTTATTTTTGTAAAGACCGTCATACAGGGTCTCCTTACAAAGTGGCGCTCGCAACAGTGGGGCTGAAAAGAGTCAACAGCGGCTTGATACCAAGTGACAATATCCACAGCGG
This sequence comes from Magicicada septendecula, assembly GCA_034769895.1. Classification (NCBI taxonomy): domain Eukaryota; kingdom Metazoa; phylum Arthropoda; class Insecta; order Hemiptera; family Cicadidae; genus Magicicada; species Magicicada septendecula. The sequence goes on from CM068371.1 coordinate 298,948,615, forward strand.
AGCGAAACCTTATTAGCGTGGAGGTTCATTTTGAACGAACCTCTTATTTTAATTTTGTAACGGACTGTTACAAATTGGCTAGCCCAAACAGTGGGGATTAATTAAAAAAAGGAAGAAGCCAAGAAACCCTTTGTAACACGTTTGCTTACAAAGTGGCGTCCAACTTAGAGGGCTTGATAATTTAAGCCTGGCAGCGGTTATCCAGTCAGGAAGGAGGGCAACAACGATAAACCAAAATGGCAGGACTTACACGAGAAGAGAAGTTGGATAAGATGATAGAAATAATGTAGTCGATAATGAAGAAAATGGATTCCACTAACAAGAAACTGGATGATTGGGCCGAAGAAAGGAGAGAGGACAGATTAAAAAGAGAAGAATTAAGAAAGGAGAAGACCAAAGAAATAAAGAATGATAGCAAACCAGAACCAGAAGAAATACCAAACAAAAAAACCTTGGAACAAATAGTAGTATTACCTGAGAAGAAAACTAACGGGAACAAAGGAAATACTAAAGATATGGAAGTGGAACCAAAGGAAAGGAGGAAAACGCTTCCAAAGAAAGTAATGAAAACAAAGGAAGAAATGGAAATGATGAACCATGGTTTAATGGATGTCAATAATATTCCAATTACCGACCATGAAGAAATCAGGAATTCCAGAAATTACGGCAGGAGATTAAAAGTAATCTCAGAAATAATGTACCAACAGACAGTAGTTTACCAATGGGAAAGGACCAGAGGTAAACGGAATACTACATGTGGACCAGATCAGTTTCACTGCGGGACTGGACAGTGTATTTCAGAAAGTTGGAAATATGACACCTTACTAGACTGTGATGATGGCACAGATGAATCATCAGAAGGTGTTCCATTGAGGTACCACCCAGGACAGTTCCGGTGTACAGTTACACAAAGATATATTCCTGCAGGGTGGATAGGTGATGGTGAACCAGCTGGTGGGGCTTCAGATAAGCAAATGATTAACAATTCAGATGAAGATCCTCACAGATATTTTATATGCAATACCACATATGGACCAGAGACGTATTGGTATATAAAACAATATGATAAAGGAAACTACATAAGCTTTGTGGCCATCAAAGGAATAACGGCTAGAAGAATGAAATACAAGGCAAAGGCTAAAAATGTTACTGGTACCGGAACAAGTATGAAGACTATGGTCATCCGGACAATGAGAGCAACTGAAATGACAGACTATGGTTAAATCAAATACCACACACCTCCACAAAAGGGACTGATGTCATGATAACCGACAACGGCAAAAACCACGACAAGGAAGAAAAAAATAATTATCAATGAGGAAAAATAATAAGAAGAAAGAACGAATAACCAAAACGGGGGTTTAAGACAGAAATTAATTAAGAAACTACACCTTACAAAGGAAATATGAGCAACTGTGCAACCTAATAAAAATCATACACCTGGGTATAAAAGGAAATATAATAATAAGAAATACTTTTGAAGAAAGACAAGAAAAAGAGTCATACAATATTTATGAAACTAATATGATATGTTTACCACATAATATAGAAAACTATTACAATTATTTATGAAGGGTATCATGAGAAATGGAAAGAATATAAAAAAGAATTTAGAATGAGAAATCATCTAAATTTAAAAAGATTGTAAGTTCACCTTACTGACCAGGAATTTGTGAAAAACTTTATGGCAAGAAAATAAGAGAACAATTTAAAAACCGCTAAATTCTAAAACAAAAGTAAGTTCTCCTTACGAACATATTAATTATTTAAAAGAAACATTTTGGAAAGAGAAGAAAAAGAATTTAATAACCCTCAAAATTCTAAAAACAATGTAATACCTTACATAACAAATATTTGAAGAAAACTTTATGGCAAGAAAATAAGAGAAGAATTTTAAAATAATCCAAATTCCAAAGCAATTGTAAGATCACCTTACATACCAGTTATTTATGAAAAAACTATGTGGCAATAATATAATAATAAAGAAGGAGAGAATTTAGAAATAAAAATCGTCTAAATTCCAAAAACAATGTAATACCTTACATAACAACTATTTGAAGAAAACTTTATGGCAAGAATATAAAAAAGAATTTAGAATGAGAAATCAAAAAAATTAAAAACGAAGTAAGTTCACATTACTAACCAGGAATTTGTGAAAAACTTTATGGCAAGAATATAAGAGAAGAATTTAAAAACCCCTAAATTCTAAAACAAAAGTAAGTTCTCCTTACGAACATATTATTTGAAGAAAAAACTATTTGGAAAGAATAGTATAAAAAGAATGTTGACTTATCAACAAAATTTTAAAAATATAGTAATACCAAATTACATACAATTATTTGAAAACTTTATGGAAATATAAGAAGAGTGAATTTTGAATTGTGTATAAGTCAAGTTTCCAAACCAAGAGTAAGTACAACTTACCAACCAATTATTAATAAAACACTTTGGTGAGATAAACAGAAGAGATTTAATACCATATTTATGGTAAGCATCAAATATATTTACCATGTTTATAAAGGATCCTAATGGGATGAATAAAGGAAACAGACTTTAGAATTAAAACAAATAATTCTGGAAAGTATGATCATGTATAATTTCAATATAAAGAGTAAAAACCTTTCCATAAAATGATGCCAAAGGAAATAAAAAAAAAAATTTTTTTTGATACGATTTGAGTTGATACGATTTGAGTGATTGAGTATAATAAAATACAAAAACTTATGTGGAATTATGAGATAATAAAACTTTGAAGGGGTATGAGGAGAAATTATGACCTCATTATAAAATTAATAAAAAACATTCATTCGAAAGGATAATAACCATGACAGGAATGTGGGAATAATATCAAAGATATGTGTAATTAAACGAATTAATATAAAATGATTTATGAATTAAATGTCAATTATAATAACGACAGTTATAAAAAAAACTTCTAGAACATAGAACAAGTGGAAATAATAAAAACAGAGCAATAAAATAAAAATGTCATAAATATATGCTACTATAAACAATGCAGATAATAAAAAAAAACCAGAAGGTAATCAAGAATTTATAACCAAAAGCTTTATATGATAAGAAAAGTTGAAAAATGTAATAATAGAAGAGCTTCCTACCATAACATCAAATGAATGAAACATCCAGTTAACGAGTCAGAAGAACAACTGAGATAGGAATATTAAAATCTCTGAGAAATATAATAAGTAATAAGTGAAGTATCCCAAAGATATTTTTTAAATAGTAACAAATGTGCACTATTCTGAATCATTTTTTAATCTGTCTGTAGATAATTCCAGTAGGATTAATATGTTTTTTGAGCAGAGATGATTTGCCTCTGTACTCAAATATTTGTGAAGTATTGGACAGCAGAGGAAGTACCGTACAGTGCCTCTCTGAACTGAACCAGCTCACAAAGTAGGGAACGATAGGGAGGAAATACCCCAAGGAGAAAATACTAAGAAGAAATATGAAAATGAAATAATAAATATGGAACTCAGATGACTATTACTATCAAGGAAGATCAAGTGAGAATGAAAAGGATATAAACTCAAATATAAATAAGAAAATTTTTAAAATGGAAGGAAGTCAAGAATAATAACATACCTAGAATAATTGTCATAAGCAATTGTTTCAGACAAAGCAAGTATAGTCTGAAAAAAATTACTTCTGGAGAAGGGCATTCTGTACGCGACAGAAAATCCACTACTTATTAAATCAAATAAAATCATAAAAATTAATTACACCACATATGTTAAAATAATATTGAACGAGATTTAATGAAATCAAAGGAATGAACCACAATAAAATAAAAATTCTCATTACATTATATAAAGCCACTGTTTAAATATCAAAGAAATTATTAAAAGCAACTCATATTATAAGATCAGGAATTTACCCAGGAAGTTAGGAGCAGTAAACAAAGTAAATAACACCATATCAAGAAGAAAGAGAATCAGTTTAAGAGTGGTGAACACCAAAATACCCCAAAGACAAGAAGAAGGAAGAATAAAGTTTGTGATCAGGAAGAAAACAATACCCTGAAACCTTTAGAGAAGAGCAAGGTCCGTGTCAGTAAATAAATTAGATGCTCCAAACTAAACATCAGTCGAGATAACACGAAGTACCTTGGTTTACCCAAGAGTGAAGAATGAAGACAAGAATACCAGAAGAATGAAGACTAGAAGAAGGACAAGAATGGAAGACAAGAAAGAAGATAAAAAGAAGGACAAGAAAGAAGATAAGAAGAAAGACAAGAAAGAAGACTGGAGGAGAGGAAGAAATAGTATGAAAGAAACACCGTTGTAAAACCTATTATTATTATTAACTACCATCAACCCCAAACCCACAAAAACGATTAAAAAGAAAGTATAACATACCAAAATCCTATAAAAATGTAATTATTTAGAAACATAAAGTGTTGTATAGTATTATAAGAAGTGAACCTACTAAAACTATTCTGTGATAAAGAAAATAGACAAGTCTTAACAGACCATGATTACTAAAGGTCTGGTCTGAGATAGTGAGACTCAAAATATCAGAACCACCAGTGAAAGTGAATTTGTGCAAGTGTTTTTGGAAATACAATAAACTCAAAGTTAGTGATATTATGACTTATCAATATGCTATATAACAACTTTTATATTCAATAATATACATCATCATAAAATAATAAAATGGAAGATTTCCAATATTTTATTATTTTAATGTAACTCTGTTATTACAAGGCATTTGTAAAAATGATAATAACTAGGGTATGGGTGGACATGTTTACTGGTGAAGGGGATAATAGATAATAATGGTTTAGACCAGAAAGGACTGGCATTAATTTATATTCATAGGTTTAAATTGTTTAAAATGGCTATTTGTTCACAGCCATGAACTCAATAGGTTTATAAGAATTTTTAGTAAATAAGATTTATATGTGTTTAAAATGAATTATGTTTGCCAAATAACAGCGTGCATACCATTAATAATGTTTCAGTAGGTATGCTGTATTAATTAAAAAGGAGTTAAATGTATGTTTTCAAACCACGTCAGCAATATGTTCAATTGTACAGATTGCTAAATAATGTTCTTAATTATTATTTTTTTTTTACAGTAGTGTTAATTAAATACTACACCTCACAATAAGTTATAAACCATTTTATTTTCATGTAATAATAACTATGTAAAGTCAGAGGAGTGTTAGGATTAAATTTATTTGAGAAAGACAGAAATGTAAAATTCTAAACTCTAGGCCATTTGGTGAATTCACAGAAACCATATAAACCAGTATAATTCACTTATAAATCCTGTAAACTAGCAAGATTTAGATAAGGTAAATCGAATAACCGCTACTGGGAATGATCCTATGAGTTAAAATGATAATAAGGAAATATACCTTAAAATATTGTAAATTTTCAAAATATATAAATTAATTAATTTTAAAGAGCAATGTCAAATTCAGAGATTAACACAAAAAACCAGTTCAAATGTTCAATTTATATGTATTTAAGGAAAGGAAGAGAAATATGACTAATTAAAATTTATTATAGTAGTATCAATAACAATTAAAATGGAAGAAAAATTGTATAAAGGCGGAAATCAATGTTTGAGCCTAAATTTCCAAAAAGGAAAGAAATTTGGTAATTTCCACAAAATGTCTACAGATATGGACTATAATATATCAATTTAAAAGGAATGAGATGATTAAACCAATGATAAGGTTCATAATTCATGAAAGTGATGAATAAGATAAATAAATTCCATATATAATGTAATTTTGTATCATGTGTATGGGTAATCGAAATATGTTAACAATACTTTTTCAAAGATTAACTGGGCCAGATTTTGACCAAGTTAAAATAGTCTTTTGTTGAATATCAAGCTGAATAGGTGTGTGATAAAACGTTCTTTAAAACCGAGTAGAAAATGGTACTACGGTTAGCCATTAATATAAGTGAATCGAGAGTTAGAAGAATTAAACACTTTTTTAACTAAATCTACCAAAACGTTAACGACAATAGTGAAAACTAACACCTAACTTCATTATACGCGTGATCTAAAACCGTAAAACAATATATTTGATATAATTCACGCTACAAATCATAACCACTTTTACAGACAAATTAACCCACAGAAGTGAACACATACCAAATAACTTAATTAACACCAGTATACACAGAACACTTCTTCAGAACACACCAAACAACCTAATGGACAGATTACACCAGTGCGGGGACATTTCAAACATTCATGAAGGTAATTTTGCTGGGAGTTTTTGACACGACGACATCGCAATAACTTCGCCATATCTAGTAGCGGCCATCTTGAAAATACGAATCTGCCTTCCACATCGAGTGACGTCATAGAAGCTACATATGGTCTGACAAAACAATTTATTAAACATTATATATCAGAATTATTTCAATATTTTTAAATAATAATTAATGAAATTACTTTAATTGTTAATGTTATACTTTCTCGTTACCCTTCTCTGACTATTAATTTAATTGCTCAGAGAACCTGTCCTTTTTATAATACTTATAATAATTTTTTCTACTGTATGCACGAATCGATAATTCCCTGAGACGGAGACGGACGGATAATTTCCTGATTCTTAAAATTTTTACAGAACAATTAAAACAGCATTATTTCTTAATTACAAACATCTATTAAAACATAAAATTTATTTTATTTGAAATAAAACTTTTTCTATTATTTTTTTTTGTAAAGACCGGCATACAGGGTCTGCTTACAGTATGTATTAGAAATAAGAATTTGTACTTTAAGAAACAGATAATAATCAAAAGTTCACTAGACAGTATTATGTCTATAGTACAATTCAAATGTTTATAAGAAAGTAACGTTCACAGTAGTAATCAGTAGTATTAAAATCAGTTTTGTTAACAACTAAAGTCACTTTTAAAGTAAAGAAAAATAGTTATGTATCAAAAAGGATACTTTTAAACATAAAATGTGAAAGTAGGCTAAAATTCAAAAATGTTATTTTGAGAAATACTGAACAGAAAATTATATATTGAGAGATCTCAAAATGATCAGTGGGAAAAGAGAGTTTCATTGGTAACAATATTATTACGATTGTTTCTAGTATAAGGGAGTTATGTTAAAAATAATATTTTTTGGTAATTTTGATCACAAAATGTGACGCTATGAGCTAACAATGCTTGATGTTTCAACCAATGGGAATTTGCACATTTTACACCAACAAGCCCCAAAATTGAAACCAAGCTAGTTAGTTGATTGTTAAGCTTCGAGCAGTAAAGAACGGATCCTCCGCTACACTTTTATACAAGAAAGTACAATCAGACTCGAACACAAGACAGGTTAGGTGAAGAGTGAACCATAGTTAAATGACCATCGAGTGACAAATCTATATTGAATCGTTTAAATAACAATAAAGAATTATATTGTGTAAATACCTAAAAGTGGATAAGAAAGTATGTTCATAAAAAAGGAAAGTATAGTGATTGTAATTTAATTTTAAAACGACTTATTAACAAGTTATCATAGTCTAACCTGTTACACTTTACACTAGTCAACCATTTTTCCACTACCACTGAACTATAAAACACTAACACTGTTGTAATTTTTTAGGAGTTAAGTAATTATTTCTTTGTGTTATTTTCTAAAGGAGTGTAATCTTCTTTAAACTAAAAAGGACACTGTTCGGCACTCACGAACTGTTCGTTACTATAGTTATAAGAATTTATTTTGTTGTATTATATTATAAGTTTAAACTGTAATGTTTTAACATGATAATGTTTTTAGGCTGGGGGTCATTCCACAAAATGCGTGATGCAAAATGTGTAACGTCAACGAAAAATGTAACGCTCCACGTGATGTTAGTAATAAATAAGTTTGATCATAGTGAAATAAGATGCATATGAGTGTAAGTCGTGATGTCTTCCACTGAACGTGTGCGACGCCTGCGTCAACGACAACGAGAAGACAGGGATCGTAAGAATTAAATGAATTCTTGATGAATACTCCGTTCTCATCAAATACAACTGAAGATGAGAAAATTCGCGCGTTTCAAACATTACATATAAACATTACATTTAGTTTATGCACATTATACGTTTCAAAAGCCTAAAAACATTATCATGCTTCAATGTTTCGGTTTCGTCGAAATTCTTTTTGTCATTCACTTATTTTAATAACAATGAGTTGTTGATCCCTCCTAAAGTTATAGGTTAGGTCTAGGTTGAAGTGATATGAGTCTCCTTTTGAAAACAATGTTTCAAGAAGGAAACGAGAAATTAGTACGTTCGGTATTTTGTATACCTCTAGTCGACGTTCCACGGTTTTGTACTTCACTAAATACATTTTCGCTATAATTATTGTAGTCTAAAAGAAACCTCGAGGTTATATTTACATAGCGCAACGAATAACCTATTATATGATTTGGAGTTTCAATAGTACCAACTACTGAGCGTTAACATACTAAGCCTGGGAATTCATGTTAAGAAATATTTTATTTATTTTAAATAAACAAGGAAATTAAGGATTTCAAACATAAATAAAAAGAATATTGAAAGGAATTAATTTTGTACCAGTAATTATTTCTAATAATTAATAATTTTTCAATTAACGACTGCTGGCGTTTTCATAAAAAATTGAAGAGTAGGTTGGCATTACATTTTTTGCGTGCAACGTGAGGTTCAAATAGTTAAACTAGGTAAGTAATTAAGAAATAAATAGAGGAATTAATTAAAAAAAATAAAAATACAATCAATTATTTTGAATATTTTGAAATTTTACAGTTTGGCACCAACAACTAGGGGCTCATTTTGTTTTAATTGTCTCCAAGTCACGTTACTAAATATTTAGAATTAATATTAGGCAATTACCTGTATTAACTTCCGTCTTGTGACTTATTTGGTTTTTTCTTAAAACGACGCGTTTCGAGAATAAATTCTCATCATCAGGTTCCAATACTATAAAAACATCAAATTCACCCAAAAGGGGTCGTCAACTAGTTAAAATACACAAACACAAAAACACCACACATTTGCCGTGACTGTGTCGGTGTTAAATTATGTGTGGTGTTTTTGTGTTTGTGTATTTTAACTAGTTGACGACCCCTTTTGGGTGAATTTGATGTTTTTATAGTATTGGAACCTGATGATGAGAATTTATTCTCGAAAAGCGTCGTTTTAAGAAAAAACCAAATAAGTCACAAGACGGAAGTTAATACAGGTACTTGCCTAATATTAATTCTAAATATTTAACTAGGGGCTCTATGAAATAACATAATAAAATATTTTGAATATTTTGAAACTTTACAGATTTGCCGTCTACAACTTGAGGCGTTTAGAAATTTGAATATATAATATTTCGTATCACATGTTTGGCTCCAACAACGTGAGGCATTATTTAATTAATAATATTATTTCGTATTACAATATAATTAATGCATAATAGTGAGCAAATTATGCAGCTCAGGGAGCTGCACTAATATTATACCAAAGTTTTTACTAATTGTAAGTAAACCGTAAAACCAATACTATGAATATACAGATTGTTATAATTATTTAATTATTCTTGAACTTCAATATTATAAAATTGCTATCGAAAAAATGTATTCAATACTTGGCAAATACCTAATCGTGGATTATGGTCCAAGTTTTAAAGATTCTAATAAACAAAGCCTAAGATACAGTAAGAGTAAAATGCTAAACTTTCAGAATTGGCTTTTTTCTCCTTCTTCTCCTTTTCATTCCTTATCTTCTTCGTTTTCTTTTTACCCTTGTATAGTGCAGTGTGTGTAGTCACGTGTTCCGCTTTCAGAAGCTTTAAACGGTTTGTGACTTTGATTTGTTATTACTTATAAACGTTTTTGTAAAATTTTAAAATCATACATAATATAATTTTTGAGTTTTATGTCTGTTTAACGCTTTCAGTTGCAAGCGCACAACCGATATATTCAGTTGTATAAGCGGATATAAGCCCTGGACGGACAACAGCCTTCTTCCTTCCACGTTAACTTACAATACCTGGTTGTCCTGTAACATGTCATCGAGACGTCCCACAATCACATTGACCTGGCTTCTAACGGCAGCAGTCATTGTGACGTTTGTAATGTTGGTAAAAATGATGATTTCGGTATACTATGAGTGTATTTGGAAAGAATGTTACGTAAAATACTATATGTAGACAATATAAAAATGATATATATATATATATATTATTGCCAATATTGTGTTGTGTTGATTGCTTAATCTATCGCCTAATTAGGCAGAATTTGAGAAATTGAAGTTAGTTGGCATTGAAGAGGAGAAGAGAAAATGCATTCTAGTCACTTTCTGCGACAATACAACGGCAGCTTGTAACAGAAAATATGTTACTGATTAAGAGAGATGAGCCGGATTGTCGAGTTCCTCAAAGACGTCATTTACACCATCGCTCACTAGATCGTCAGTAAACCTTTTTTCACCGAGCCGTCTTTAAAGTGGGGAAAGAGATAGAAGTCTCTCGGGGTGAAGTCACCCTACTATGGCGGGTGCCAGGAAGCAATTCCAACTTCAATTAATTGCCAATAACTAACGTGTAAGATGGTGCATTGTCTTATCAGCTGTTTGGCTAAACCTGGCCATTTTTTCTTTATTTCATCGTTTAAAAAGTGCAGGAGGTTTGTAGAGTACTCGCGATTTATTATTTTTCCCTTTACTAGGTACCCAATGAAGGTTTCTTCATGTGCGTCCCGGAAAACAGTCGCCTTAACGTTCCTCGCAGAAGGAATTGCCTTTGCCTTCTTTGGAGTTGGTTCACCTTTCGTGATCCATTGTTTTGACTGTTGTTTGGCCTCAGGAGTGTTGTGGTGGACATGAATGGTTACGAATAATTTGGTTGAATTGCGCTAATAGTGCGTCAAACAATCGGTTGACACATCCTTTCGGCCCATCTCAACTTTTCTAGTTTAACAAACTTTGCTACGCTGATTTCTTATTCTGAGAGTATGAAATTAGTAAGTGAATTTGACTTTCCAAATTCCTTATCGTAACCTGCCTGAATACCTATGAATAAGAAAACATTTTTCCCTCAAACGAACAAACGTAGCCCGTGCACATACTTTTCAAGTGAAAATATGTGTTCTGTAAAACCCAAGCAAACATCAATTCTTTTTAAAATAGTTCTTTTCTATGGCTCCGAAACACGCCTTCTTAAAGGAAGATCTGTAAGGAAAAGATAAGAAATCTGGAAGGAACCATTCAATACTACATATTAATTCCAATAAGTTACTGCAATATATTTCAAACTTACTTTGTCTACGCAGAATTAAGCTGTTTAAAATTAATTTTCTTCAGGATACAGCTAAGCGTCACTTCAAACAGTATTACAAATACCACTACATACAACTGCAATATGGTGTTGGTATAAGTGGTGGTATGCATGGTATAATACAAGGAACCATTTGGCGAGAAAGAACCTAGGCTGATATAGTTTTGTACGTTTGTTCCGGTTTGATGCTCGCGTCTCCAACCAGCTCAATTGGTTATGCTTTTACTACAGTAAACGTTAAGCAAACCTAAACAAAGAAGAAACTTAAAAAATCTTAATTAAACTATTTAAGAAATTTGTATGTAAAATATTACTTTACTACTATATTACTAGCAATATTAAACGGAAGAACACAAATTACATCATTTAGAGTATAAATTACCAACGGAAGATACTGTTAACTGACTTCCAAGCAATCGCGTTATTATGACTAGCATTGCATTAGTTGTTTGAGTGACGGTGTGTTTTACCTTGTGATGTATGTAAAAGCTTTGCAAAACAACTGCATCTCATTGTGTTTTAAGCAGTCATGGTGCTCTTCTACAGCTAGTCCATACAAGTGTACAGAGCAATTTGAAAACAATATTCGTTTTTATAATTTGTAGTCGCTAGCAAAACCAGACACTTGTATGGAGTTAAGTAATGTTTTTGGAATTTTATTTTAATTAAAAAATTTTAATTTGGTTTTCTGTTAGTGTATAATCTCATAAACAGTCTGTTATTTATGCTCAACTCAAAGCGACTTTTCAAAATAATTAGATTTAAATATAACCACAAACAAAACGTGCAAAATTTGTACAAAATTATAAAGAGTCGAATAAGCCTACTATTATTGCAAAAGTCTCAGAATCGGTCCACTAATAACTATATCGTGAGTTTATCCGTAGAATAATTATAAATTATGGAGAATATATATAAATTATATATATACACGCATGATTCTTGTATATTTTATTTTTATTATTATTATTATTATTTCTCGAGATAAGGGACCTTGACTGCCTCACAACAGAAGAGGAGGTCCGTAATGCCGTCAAACGCGATGCAGATGACCTGGCTGGGGACATGAGAGTGACGCTGACGAAGGCGAACACCCAGTAGCAGAAGATGGCGATTGTGGAGTTGGGGGAGTGAGGAGCTGCTACACTCCTCGAAACTGGCCGCACTAAGATCGGATGGGTGTACGGCAGAGTGCGCCGAAGAGCCCTGGTGATGCGCTTACGCCTGTTTTGGTGTTGCCCACCGACAAGCGGACTGCAAAGGGCCCGACAAAGAAGGCGGGTATATGCATACAGTGCGCCAGTGCAGGCCATCTGAAAAAAGACTGCCAAGCAGAGCCGAGGTGTTTCCTCTGCGAGGAGCGTGGTTTGGACCCCGATGTTCTGAAACATGTTCCCGGGTCGGGTATCTGTGCGGTCTTTCGACAGGGGCTTGAAAGGGCCCAGAGCAGGCTTGGTCGATGAAGATCCTCCAGGGAAACCTGCATAGGAGCAGGACGGCGGACGCCCTCCTGGAGCAGCTGAAGCTGGACGTGGGTGACAATCTTCTGATCATCAGCGAGCAGCACCACGATAGAGAGGAACCGGGATGGTTTGCTGACTTATTCGGGACGGCTGCAATCTGGATTCCCGAACCGACCGTACCGTTCCCTTCAAGCCATGGTGCCGGAAGGGGATTCGTGTGGGTGAGATGGGTGAGATGCGAGGACATCACTTATGTGAGCTGCTACATCACCCCTAACGAGACCATCCACGAATTTCGTGAGAAAGTGGACAAATTGGAAGACACGATTCTTGAGATGGAAGGTCCCTGTGTGGTCGCTGGAGAATTCAACGCCAAAGCGATGGAGTGGGGAATGCCTAAGACGTGCGCCAGGGGACGGTTCGTGTTAGAGATGGCAGCAAGAGTCGGGTTCGCGGTGGTCAATGTGGGAGGTATCTCAACTTTTAGAAGACCTGGTTGCGCCGAAACAATCCCCGACATCACTTTGGTATCCGACTCATTGGCGCACAAAGTCTTGAATGGAAGTGGTTGCAAGATTATACTGGTAGTGATCACCAGTATATCACTTTCACCCTGCGGAGAGTTCAGCATTCGCCCATAGCTGAACCCAGCAGAACACCTGGCTGGAACGTATCTAAACTTTAAGAGGATTTGTTGTAGGATGTCATCGCGATCGGAAAGGAGGCGGTGATGAACAGCTTGGGTTCGACAGAGGAAGCTGTCGGTGCGACAATGCGCCTCATACGGAACTCCTGCGATGTGTCTATGCCCAGAAGAGCGGGACGCCGCGGGGGGAGGACAGTGGCGTACTGGTGGAAGACGTTGCTTGCGCCCGCGTCGTGTGGCGACCAGAAACATACCGAGAAATTCAATGCAGCAGCCGAAGCGCAAGAAGAATATCGGCTCGCTAGAAAAAGACTGAAGGAGGCCATCAACAGAACCAAGCGGCTCAAGTGGAAGACCCTCAGGAATGATCTAGATTCTGATCCCTGGGGTCTGGGGTACATGCTTGTAATGAGCAGGCTTGGAGCCCGGCCAAGATCAGATGCGCTTTATCGTGGACGGTCTGTTTCATTGTCACCCGCTGAGGGATCGAGAGGAATACCCAGTCCCATTGGAAGACGTCCCGATTTTCAGTGAGAACGAGCTATCACTAGCTGCTGGCTCCCTGCGCAACAAGAAGGCACATGGGCCGGATGGTATACCTGCGGAAGCGCTGAGGGTGGGCGGTAGATCCTGCCCCCAGGTGATACTTAATATTGTAACGTAACGTAATATTGGTATTAGCGAAAGTATCGTTTATTTGTTAAGCTTTCCTAATTAAGCCCCACGTTAGTACGTCATTTTGTAACGTGTGTTATCTTTGATCGTTAATTATTAATTCTTTTTGCGAATGTTCAAGGCGGTTAAATTTTATGTTTACCGAAATAAAATAAAAAACTGAAACCGAGTGTGTGTGATTTGGGAGAGTTCAATGAAGTTGTTTGATCGTAGTTAGAAGACAGAGGACCAAGGATATTATCCCCGGAGTATACAATTACTTAATTTAAATATTCGCCGTTCATGAGACCAGCTGATTTTGACGTCTGCCTCCAAATTTTAGGTTAAATAAACACCAATTGTCGGTGATACTTTCCCGGCGGTTCGTCCTCTTCTTGGTTTCCTGAAACTATGTAACAACTACCCTCTACAAGAAATAATACACATTTTATTATTTATAACAAAATATTCAGGGGTATTTATTTATTGAATACTCTGATTTTACTCTTCTCCCAATACAAAAAATATGATAATGGATTTTTCGTGTCAACACCACATTGGTTCGATCTCATTAGGTAAACATTGGAATTATAACAGATTATTTTCTTATCCTTGATTAAACATTAAACAATAAAGAATTCATTTATTAATTTCCCCAGGGTTAAGGGTAAGTTCTTTGTGTTATGAGACGGTCAGAAATGAATAATAAAATACTACGCTTTACAAGAAAAAAAAAAAATTATATTCGTTTTTTCCGTAGTATGTAGTTCCGGGTTTATCCGCTAGAGTACAGGTTATGTCTTTATTATAAACACGAAATCAGTTACTGAATACTGAAACTGCACAAAGATTCGTTATGAGGATTTCTTGGTTAACAATTATTAATAAAGTTTGTTTTACCTCTTTTCTTGAAGTGTTTACTTGGATGGTGCTGTTTCTAGTGTTGGAGTTATAGTTGTTTTGTAATTTAGTTAATTTTTCTAATATACTGTCTCACCAAAAATCTCGAAGTGCCGTCAAACTAGGCCTGACCTGGTAGCTGGGTTATTCCAAATTTTCATCGAATAAAGGACGTTAAAGTTGATACTTGAAGGAGTTCTAACATAAGGTGGATACTACTCGTTAATTTTTATTAAATTTAGCACTATTTCCAAAAGTTTCCATACTGTTTTTTTAAATTTTAGATGGCATTACACTTTTTCCAAACGAACGTTTTCCGATCGTTTTAACAATTAAATTTTTATCTTGTTAGTTGGTTACTGTTAGTAACCAATAATTTTTATATCATTTTTTATTGATGCATCTATATACTTTTGAATACATAGGCTGTTTTTAATTATTATAAATTTATTTCTTATTTATAGAAAAATAATCCTTTTATCTTTTGTTTATTATCCTATTTAATTTATATAAGGTTTTCCTTCTATTTCATCTTAACATTATACATAGGTCTTTAATATTCTTATTTCCTTTAATTGTATTTATTTATTATTTATTAAAAGCTTATAGTATCCTTACACTAAACTATTTTCCTCTGCCATTTTGCTCATACAGTATTATTTTATTTTATTATTATTTTATATATTTAACCCTGGGTTATCTTATATTCAAACACAATTATTATATTAAATATAAAATTAGACCTAGGTACAAAATCTTTGCGGCCTACACAATACAAATTACACACAATTCAAACAAATACAGAATTGGTCAGTAGCAATATAGTCTACTGTTATAATTAATTATTTCTCCATCTACAGCATAAGTCTGTGAGATGCTCCTTTTAAAACCACTTACTTTCTCACTGTGTACACTATAACTCACTTTGTACCCTTTATATCACTTAATTATAGTTTATAGTGTTTTGTAATACAAAGTAATCTATAGCTATGTATATTATACCCATTTCTGACCTTTATAGTGGGGTGATTACGTTATCATTTTTGGGACTGGGTTATGTAACGTTACAATATGTACAACCGCTGTTTCAAAGACGGAATCTTCCCGAAGAGGTGGAAGATCCAGAGACTAGTCTTAGTTAGCAAAGGGAAGGGAGACCCGAATTCCCTGTCGGCATACAGACCTCTTTGTATGCTGGACTCTGCGGGGAAACTACTGGAACATCTACTCAGGCCTCGCCTAGTAGCGGCTATTCGGGATGCGGGAGATCTGTCAGCGAGGCAGTACGTGTTCAGAACGGCCAGATCCACCATTGAAGCCATACAGGGGATCTTGAATGCCGTTCAGGTGGCCCAGCGGGGTAATCACTTCTCCAGAAGGAAGGTGCTACTCGCTACACTGGACGTACGCAACGTCTTTAATTCGGCCAAGTGGATAGACTTGCTAGCGGCTTTGGAGGACGTCTTTCAAGTGCCGGACTAACTGCTCCGGATAATACGAAGTTACCTGAGGGACAGGGAGCTCCGGTACGACACAGCATATGGGCCACGCAGCAGAGAAATAACAGGAGGCGTAGCTCAGGGCTCTATCTTGTGCCCCGACCTGTGGAATGCATTCTATGATGGAATCCTCCGGATGGAGAACCCAGACGATAACTTTCTGGTAGCATATGCTGATGACGTGGCTGCCGTGATCACCGCGAGAGACGCAGAGGAGGCGCAGGGGAGGCGCAGCGCATGCTGAACCAGGTCATGCGCAGGGTCCGCACCTGCATGGAAGAACACGGCCTGAGCCTTGCTTTGCGACGTAGAGGACAGAGATAGTGTTGCTCACTCGACGATTTATACCCACAATTACACAGTTCGTGGTGGGGGAAAAGGCGATAACATCAAAGCCAGCGGTGAAGTATCTGGGGGTGCACCTGGATACTAAGCTCTCCTACTGGAAGCAAATTCGATGTTCCTCGGAGGAAGCCGCTAAGGTCGTTGCTGCGAGAAGACGGCGACTGCTGATGTCGGTGACCAACTCAATTCTCCTCTACGGATGTGAGGTCTGGGCCGACGCGCTGAACAAAAAAAATACCTCAAGCAGATGGCCGCGGTACAACGAAAAGCAGCATTTCAAATTGCAAGCTCTTACAGGAAGGTGTCGGAACCAGCAGTGTTGGTCGTCGCTGAAGTAATGCCAAAATACCTGATGGCCGAGGAGAGGAGGAGGGTCTACGAGACCAAGGAAGACTTGGGGATCGTAAAAGCAAGAACAGTGGCCAGGGCACACACTCCATGCGGAGCTGGCAACTACGATGGAGCAGGAGAGTCGAGCCAGGTGGACGGCGAGGTTGATTGGGAACCTCCCTGAATGGGTGGGCAGAACGTACGGCGAGGTAGATTATTACCTTACTCAATTCCTGGCAGGGCATGTTTATTTCTGTGCATACCTGCGAAGGATGGGTAAGATGGAGGATCCGTCGTGCATGTACGGCGATGAAACTGATGACGCTCATCACACTTTCTTCGAGTGTCAACGGTGGGTGCTGGAGAGACGAGGACTGGAATCGGAGATTGGCCCCATGACGCCTGATAACATCATAAGCGTCATGCTCAGCAGCAAAGAGAACTGGGACATACCTTTATTCGGAGTAAACTTACCAAATTCAAGCTGCAGACGAACCTTACGCTGGATTTCGTCATTCTAGTAGCGTGCCTTTAAATGGTCAACAAGATCTTCATATACTACTATCTTGTCTTGTATGATGGAAAACCATTCTGTAGCTGTACACTTAAGATGTCGAACTACCCTGTTAATCTGGTCAACATCACCAAGATTGTCGTTGATATTTTCCATACTCCGTTGGCATTGTTTTAGGAACTGTACGGGATTCCCGTGTTCAAGGCCATAAAATTTCATGTGTGTGTTTATGTCGTCGTGAGTTTTATATACATAAGTAATTTGGTTTACGGGTGTAGTAGTTTGCTGTATTTTTTCATTTGTTGTTCAAAATTTCTAATTTGTTTTCATGACTGTTTATGAATTCATTTATCGCGGTCGTCTGCGATTGCATCCGCTCCTCTACAGATAACATACGCGTTTCACACTCAGTTATACGCAAGTTATTTACTTCAAGCGCGGCTTCAAAATCAACGCGGATGGACTCAACTTTTTCAGTTATTTTCCTTTCGCAGCTTCAACGATACTTTTATTCTGTTTTGCTTGTTCGTGTACGGCACGGAATATTTTTTTATTTTCCTCATGAATATTTTTATTTTGATGTTTACTGTCTTCACGTACAGATTTTAAAATTTATTGTAACTGTTTAGTAGCGTTACGTACCGCCTGTATATTTTTATTATTTTCGTCGCGTACGGACTGTATACTTGCTAAAATCGAATTAAGCGTGGACTGCAAATCAGCTGATAGTGGTTCCGCCATATTTAATAACAATAACTCACCAAAACAAAGTTTATCTTAGAGTACTGACTTACGCACTGGCACACTTATTGTTACGTTGTTAACGTTTAATGTTCAACTGTCCTTATATATTATAGAAATGCACAGTAGTCAGACAGAGATCATAAAAATTCATTGTCCACACAAATACTTAACCTAACATGCACAAATTAAATATTTCACTCCAGATAATTAACCTAAGTATTATGCTACAGTTCTAACCTAAAAACAGTCTTCCAGAATATATGCAAAATATTAAGTATACACACTCTAATGACAAATTAAACACAGTTCAAATAATACTGAATTTTTACGATACCGTATACTATTTACTCGTTCCCAGCACGCTGCGGCACCATTTAATACTATGCAACAGAACAAATAGAAGGCATAGTATTAAAAACACAATAATAATGGTGTCTTTTATCTGGAGTAAGGTATATATTTTAAACAAATTTAAAATGGCCTTTGATCAAACATAAATTAGTTATTCTAAATGTAATAATGTCTGTAAATGATTTTAATGTTTCTCATTCTTAATAGTTTATTTTTCTTGGTCGTTGACTTCCACTGACGAATCCGTTGAACCGTTTCACTGCCACGTCTCGCTGCCTGTTGAATCTGCTGCTCTGATGACACGTGGAACTCTCCGCACACACGCACGCACGCCGATACACCAATAGCGTTTATCTCGTTTCTCAGGGCGTGATAATGGGTGTAATTTAAATTAATGCGTTTCGGTGTATTGTACGTACACCTTCCCGTGTCTTGATGTGTCCTCGCGTTCACACAGATGTATTACGGTAAATACACCTGACCCTATGAGGAAATCTTCACTAACACGATAGAGCACTATGTAATTAATAATTTAATTTAATTTAGTTCTAATACCCAATGGATTTTAGCAAACGGGCAACTCGTTACTAAGATTCCGTACTCGTAACCCTTATGTAACGTATACTGATACAACAAACTCGCACAGAGACAACGTCTGTTAAGGCCGAGCTGATAGGGAGAACTCACTAAAGCTTCGTTCGCGAAGAACCAATCCGAATGAAAATTGAAGCCTCTGATTGGTCAAAACCCCTAGCACGTGATTGATGGTTAGATGGATAGACAGAAGTCCTGAACAATTTTGCTGAAAACGGCAAAAGCATGTATACATTTTATCAAAAAGTCTTATGACTTTCAGAAAGATGAATTCTGTTAAAAAATACATACTAAAATATTATGTTTCGAGTCTTTGACAGAAGAAAAATGTAGCGCTAAATTAGAAGCATGAGCTGTCCAAGTCTCAATTCAATACGTTAAGTTATACCAAAGTTATTCATGTAAATACAAATAACAAGCGCACACACGCTCTCGTGCACTATATTTGCACTTGACATGACAGAAAATAAATTTATAGGGATTTTGACATACAACAGTTAATTACCCATTTCTTATTTCAAAACGTAGGCCTATAGCTATTTTACAAAATTTAAACAAAATCAATTTTCAACATGACTATAACGTCATAAATTGGTATAAAAGCATGTAGTCCAGGCTACAAATACCCTTTCTGCAATGTTCCATTATAATATATATATATATATTATAACTAATCAACTTTGTTAACTTCGGGAAGCCCCAAGTTCAGGGCGACATTTATAACTTTACTTAACTTGTATAAATGAATAATTGTGGTGTGTGAACTGACCTACCTGCTGTGCGTTCTTGCGTCTTCTTCTTCCGACTAGGGCCGTAGGAATTTGTGATTTCAATTCGCAAGTAGGTTAATTCAAAAGTACAACCACAAAGTGTATCGTTATTATAATTGTGAATAGTTTTGTGATGTTGGTAGATTTTGGAGTACAGCAATAACAAAACAGTGTCGGGTATAAAATTGGGGTTTATTATTCTAATAGCACATAAAATGAAAAACTTATATCTAATGTAATTCTTACGTACTAAAGAGTAATGAGTAAATTGATCAATGTTTTTAGAATGAATATTAGCTTTCAGAGGGAAAGCTTAAAAATACGAATTTATATGAACTTGTTTCTTATTACTTTCAAGAGTTAAATTTTTAAATAATTTAATTAATGATCTTTCAAGACTTTAATATTGATTTTACTATTTCAGAATGCTTTTTAATCTACTCTTAAATAAATTAGCCGTGACTCTTGTTCTACGTGTTTTTTATTTACTTTGTGATTGGTTTCACGTATACTGCAGTATAAGTTTCTTAAGTGATTTAATATTAAGATTTGTATAGCGCTTTTTATCTACTCTACTTTTATCTATTTCTTCTTAATTAACTTATACTTGTTCTACAGATTATCACGACATTGAAGTTCTTATTAACTTAGAGTCTCTGTTTTCATAGGCATCTGAATGAAATTGACTTTACAATTGACTTTAACAAAAGAAAGAAAAATGTTTTTTTTATATAAAAAGTATAAATAATTTTTGACTTTCCTGGTACTGAAGTTCTCGAAGATGTCCTCTGGGGTCCCTCGATGTCCTAGTCCAATTAGCTAGTGGCGATGATTTCCGCTGCGTCCTGGGTTCCAACGAAGAGTTCAGGGATCAGCAACTGCGTTCCTTCAGCAAATGTTGATGGATTTAACGTCAGTGGTTTAACTGCTGCAATTGCTTCAGGCCCTCGGTCTGGATATTCTGCACTCGTGGAAGTGTGTGTACCTCGTCCCGGGTGTCGCTCTACGTCGTCAGTTCTTCAGCTCGTACCACGATTTAGACGGCCTCGCTCTGTTGTAGTCTGGACGTGACTTCTCGTAGTATATGGTCGATTTCTTATATGCGTACGCCAACAGTATGGTTGTATTGCGCTGTACGCTTATTTGTTGATGAATAAGACTATCAGACGTAGACGTCGTCATGGTCCAGTCGTTCTAGAAGAATGTCTGCGTTGTTCTGAAGGTGAAACTTTACAGAAGTGTGTGTGTGTACTGGTTGAGTCCTTATAGAAGAGAATGTGTGTGTACTGCTTGAATGTTTACAGAAGAGTCTGTGTTGACTGCGTGAACGTTAACAGACGAGTATGTTTACTGGTTGATCGCCAACAGAAGAGTGAGGAGCGTTCAGCCCGAAATCAACGGTTGTTCAAAATTTGTAGAATGATCTGATTGACTGAAACATTCTCCCTTGTACTTAAAATTGAGTCACCTCATTCCGTGAGAACGAGAAATAATTCCCACAGTCCAAGAATTATTATTATTTTTAATATTCTGGAATACACCGGAACCAATTGTCGGTCGGATGTCCGGTTGCAATTTGTATTGCGATTATCTTGCCCGCAAGCCAAGTTATGCTTAATCTAACATATACATTTGATTCGTACTTTTTACAATTATAACATATCCAAACCTGAACTCCCTATCTCACTTACTATGGAAGTTATTTAAATAAAATGAATTAGCTCATTAACTGTTTAATTATATTTAATGAAATTCGCACACCGTATTCTTAATATTTCGGTAAACATTTTGGCTATTTTGGATTTTGTCTATATTTATTCGTTTCCGAAATATTAATGTTTAAAAGTTAGGGCGTGTCCTTAATTTATAACGGTGCGTGTGCGTGGTTACATAACGTCAACGGAACATATCCGCCGTGCGTTTACAATTGTTTGGAATGCTCGCTACAGCTCGAGATATGGTTCTATCGATTTAAATTTATTTTATACTTGATTTTTAAAACTTTCTACATATAACCCCAAATCTATGGGATTTGGTACGTTATAATATATATACACACACACAAGTATATTGATGGGACCGTGTGTTTCTAATCTGCAGAACGGACTGTTACTTAAATTACGTACAACGTACACAAAGTCTGTGACAATGTGTAGATTTAATCACAGAAAAACACACACACACTCATACATGCACAAGTCGTTCCAAGAACATAATAATAAATAATAAATGCACGCGTGATCAACTTCATACATGTAGCTACCATTAAACCTTCAACATTTAATTACATTTAATGATATCGTTTACAATATGCTTTGTATAACTGCACACTGACTAGGTAGTCTAGGAGTTGGAAAGGATAGGCTGCCATACGTAAACCGTGTGGCCAGGACTACGCTTCAGACCTCCCCCCAGGATGTTTCACCACATAAAGTTTCCACAGAATGAGTCGACCCGGGAACTGGTTTTGCTTTGCTTTGCACTGGGTAGTGGGGCGTCTTTGCACCCATAGCCTAATTGAAGCTTCCGGGACGTGCCCGATGACTGCCAGATGAAAACAGTGCTGGACTTTCTTTAGATATTACGTTGTTACCTAATACTTGGATGGAACACGCCAACGCGGTTGTTTACTAGATGGCGCAAGAATTTTGAACAGAACATGCTTTAATAGCACTGGCCCTACTGGCGATGCCGCCTCAGACACAGTAGGCAGACACCTGCGAGGTAAAGAATCTCCGTGCCGGTGGCAAATAGTAACAGGACCAAGCAGTGTGCTAGAGATGCTTGGGGAAGTAGTTCACTGAGGACCGATGGTGATACAGAAAAGAAGAAAAGATGGTCGGGGCTACCTAAAAATAGCGTGATGAGGCTGACTTTACGGAGGGGTTATCAAGAATCGCCCGTAGGTGTTTCTCCCTGATTGGAGGAGGTGGTCCAAATTTACTAATGCTTCTGAGGTAAGGGAAGGAAGAGGTGGCTGCGGAAGCAAAGAGAGTTCAAGCAAGCAACCGAACAAAAGCATCAAGACTAGGAACTCGAAAACCTCCACGAATTACATCATTGTTGACGAACCGAGGAGACCCTGACAATGAACGGAGGGTTCTGGATTGAAATTGTTTCAGCTTAAACTTGTTAGTGGTTGACAAGAGTGCCCACCATGCAGAAGTAGCATAGGTCAGCACTGGCCGAAGAAACAAGAGTTACTGTCTCAGCAGCGGCTTTACTACCCAGCAAGGAATGTGTCGACGTATGCCATTCCACTTCACGCATCACTGTAATACTACTCAATTAAAATACGTTTAACACGGTTTCGGTGTAACTTGACTGCCTCTCACACGGTATTTCTTTTAGCGCATAATAAAACACACTTTAAAAACATATTCAATAAATTACACCGAGATATAACGTACGAACGCTCAATCTAATACGCTAACAAAATCACAACTAAATACGTTTTCTGAACAATTGAATAATGTTTACAGAACCGGTAATACCTCACCAACACAAGCTCGCACTATCATTCAGTAGACCCCCCGCTCCTCAGGCGTCTCGGCAGCAAAACTGATCCGCGTACAGTAGGCTGTAACTTAAGTGCGCAGAGCCGAGCGGTTGAGACATGAGAGCATGGTAAACAGTTTGGCTCGGACGCCGCGAGCCTTGTTGAGGATGTCAATCACGTGGGTGTTGAAGCTAAGAGGCCGGTCTAGCCGGACGCCTCAATACTTCACCGACTCTTTCCAGGCGGTAGGCTTCCCTTCTAGGGAGAGGCCTGGCATCGGGAAGTGGATTTACGAGTGAAACAGATCGCCTCGGATTTCTCCGTGTTGATCACCACCCGCCACTTCCGTAGCCAGTCCGGAAACAGGACCAACTGACGCTGCAGCTTTGTACTCGCAAAACGCGGGGACGGGAGCTGCAAATGGACTGGTATCTTGGTGTTATAGTGCCCTCCCACCAATCAACATTTCATTTTAGATGATGTTTTCCTCAGGTGAATTGCCGAAGCACCTCAAATCGTTTTTGATTTGTCAACACGTATTTATATATTTGAATTGCACACATCAACACCGTGTCTAGATATTTTCTGTTTTCATGTACTAAACTCTTTAAGCTTTAGTAACTCTGATAGTTGGTTTCTCAAAAAAGTTGTCTCATCACACCAGTGGTTTTATAGTGAATATTTCGGAGTTGCAATGCTAGTTTGAAGCAAATACATTATTAATCTGCAAGGAAAATCAGATGCAATGTAAAAAACTAATTGTCTAAAACCAGTTGTTTTAAAGCTAACCAGCCAGTTGCTTTAATTGTGTGTGTGTGTGTGTGTGTGTGTGTGTGTGTGTGTGTGTGTGTGTGTGTGTGTGTGTGTGTGTGTGTGTGTGTGTGTGTGTGTGTGTGTGTGTGTGTGTGTGTGTGTGTGTGTGTGTGTGTGTGTGTGTGTGTGTGTGTGTGTGTGTGTGAAACTGAATTACGTTTATAAACAAACCGGGTAAGAGCGGATGGTAAAAACTGCAAGCCTACGTTTCACACACACACGCTCAAACACACACACACACACACACACACCACAGTGACTCTCTTTCCCCCCCTTTTTCTCCATTTTTGCGTGTCAACCATTCTGCAAGTCCTAAATTATAAGTATGTTGAAACTAGGCATATTCATTTATTGGATATGCAAAAATCGACAAACAAATTTCGAATAATTTAGAGAAAACTGGTAATTTTAGTATTCGTCAATAAAACTTGTTAAAATTTGTCGTCATCAAAAGTCTTTCGACCTCCTTTAGTTTCATAAACGAATGGTAGGCAATTGGTGAAAATATCTTGATTGTGCTGTGACGGGATCAAGATATGTGACTGGAAAGCATGCAACATCTCCTGGGTGATGCGAGAGGACTGTAGACCGTCGAAGACTCCTAATGTCAAAATTCTTTGTGGCTTGTTTTCTAACCCGCAAAAGGGGAATTTTTCAGGACATCAGGGAAGTACAGCATTTACTATGTTTCCCATAATGGGAAGTCGAAACGTCTGTTGTATCTTCTAGTTGATAGTGGCTTCATTATTTTATCGTTGATGGCAAATGGTTCGGTGCCATTGCATTGATTATTGCTTATTCTCAGTTGTGTACTGAGACATCAAGAATTTGTTTAAATTTGTTCTCATCAAAAGTATTTCGAACCAAGGGGTCCTTCTGTTTTATAAACGAATGGTTAGTTATTGGTGAAAATATTCACATTTAACACCGTAATACTCCGCAGATATTCAGTATTCTCTGTGATTACCTGCTAGCAGATTTTTGGTAACAAGTATACCCATTATTAATTAATATAAGAGCTTCAGACTTCCTAAATCACGTTTGTGGTGCGTTCTGACATAAGAATGAGAGCGAGAACGTCATTGGAAAGCATAAATAATATTCCAATAGCTCCATAACAACACAGTGAATGATAATGATTCAGGGAGAAATTCCTAAAATTAAATATGTCAAATTAAACTGTGAATGTTAGTAACACTTAGGAATTAGCATCTTGGACGGAAATACCTGAAGCATTTTAAAGGCGTAACCCATTTTATAATAGGGTAAGTTATTCTACAGTATCCAACACTAGTTGAATAACGTATACTTACTATTTATTTTATACTTGGATAACTTTGTAAATTCACTGGAACATACACTTGTCCATTTCTCTGGTATTATTTTATCCTTCTAAAAATGATGAAGATAATATGTAATGACAGGATTATCAATCAAGTACTTCACAGGATGTGATAGCTGTATAAAGTAACATATGAAGAAAGATGTCAACTAAGACGAGAAATATTACTACATTCTACAGTCATGCTAAAAGAATAAAGAAGTAGTCGACCGTAGATACAATATGTTAATCAAATAATAACACTCAAATTATATTCCTAATATCATATGAAATATGTGACATTAAGTGGGGAGGAAAGTGAAAAATCTGCTACCAAGACACCTACTAAGCTACCAAGAAAGTGAATCAGTCACCAAGACTAATCTTAAGAAGGAGGAAATATTGAAAACAGATGATAATTCATTTACACTCATAAAATAAATTTTACATAAATTCCATTCCACGTGTAACGCTTAGGCCTCGGGAGTATTAACTTATTCGTTTTCTTCTCTTGTCATACTTTTTTAATATTCACAGTCCTGACATCTATTTTTCGTATGGCTGATTAACTTATAAAGTACGTTTATACTACTGGAAGTTTAATCACACACTGCGTACGGCGGAAATCACTGTCAATTACAAAGCACATGAGATAGGTATATCGATACTACAGGTGTATATACGACAATTATTTAGCATGCCAGTTGAATCAACTGATGTATGAATAGCCTATTTTAGCATACTCATGAAAGCGTTTCCAGTGTGGTTTAGAGCTATGTATCTTTCCAATCAGTTATATCACGGTATCTATCCATTCTGTTAGATTCGCCTTGCGTAACCTGTTTAACAATATACGTTATACGTTAAAACAGTTCTCTTCACGAATTTAGAAATCATAACCTGTATATGATCTGTCGGAGCTAGTAGTTGCAGCGTGCCATGGACGTGCTTTGTTATATCATACGTTAAGATATTGCCTACTTTTCATATTTTTTATGTTCTCGCAAATCTAAGTGTAAAACTTAAAATTAATTTTTCAATCAACTATTTAGAAGCTTATAAAAGCAAACATTTTGAGTAAATGACACACGGAAACAGACCAAACTTACAAAGTTACAAAGCTGCAACAGCTTTAGTTGTCACACGAAACATAAAACTTTAAATTTTAATAATAATAAAATGATTTTACGTGGCTAAACCTACATTTACGGGCTTCTGGATAGTTGATAAATGAGGTTTTACAAGCGCACAAACACAATTCTTTAGACTGGTCAGTAGCTTCACAATTATGGAGAAGGTTGACGCAGGGGTAAAGCTAATTAGCAAAATAGGCCTATATGTTGTTTTAAAACATATGTTAAATTGCTTAATTACTAATGTTTGTGTTATGTTATTCTTCCAAATAGTAATTAAAAATCTCAGAAAATATGCAAAGTGAGGCAAATTATTCGTGGCCTTCTCTACGATGTTTACGGAATTTCAGTAGTCTATGCACTAAAATAAATAAACGCCTTCCCTATGGGCAGTAATAGCAACACAATATGTATGTCCGCTGGAGTTGGGGGGACAATTATAAGTTATTATTATTTTTATATGTACGCCCACGTAAAGACAGACGTAGTGCTTTATTTTAGTACACGAGGCTACTAACCACAAAAAGTGCATCACACGGTTAACGTTTTTTTTTTCAATCAAAACGTAAAACTCAACGTTCCATTTAATGAAACATGAACGCGAATTAAAATGTGGCAATAATCTATATATATAAAACAAAGTCGGGTTAGTTACACCATTTATAACTCAAGAACGGCTGGACCGATTTTTATGATCTTTGATTTGTTGGATTTGTCTCCGCCCCGAATAGCAGAATAACTATTAAAACATGGGAAAAATTCACGAAAAAAAAATTTATGAAGAAAATTCATTTTCTCATACATTTTGTATGGAACGGCTTTTTTGATGATATCTCGAGAACGGATTGACTGATTTCGATGAATTTTTTTTCGTTCGTCTCGGCCTCGAGAAGTTTCCTTGCGCATTGGAAAAGTAAGAAAATCACAAAAAATTAAAATCCGTATACAACGCCATCTCTGATACATGACAGAAACAAAAAAAGGAACAAAATGAACATGGCGTTGTATGCTGGTTGACAGCTGATTCAGTTGCGCGGTCCTTTCATTGCATACCATTGAGCTAGCTGTGCAGACCAATTTTCACCAATTTTCATTCAGTTTTCGACCGTTATTACATTTGAATTCGATTCAATTAATTCTCTTCAAACGATTTTTTCTGAAATTCATCAGCGAAAAGTGATTTCAAAGAGATGAGTTCAGTTTGATGAAGTGCACATTTTGAAAGGTTATGTCGTTTGTCATTGTGCGCGCATCGACAATCAATACAATCGGTAATTTTGGACTGTGTGTTTAATTTTCCAGGCGGATTCGTTCGTAATTCTGTGGAATTATATTTTCGATCGTGATTTTCAAACAGTACGTTGCCTTCGAAGATGTTCACTTTGTGAGGTTATCACATTTGTGATTGTGCGCGCATCGATAATTGCTTCAGTATGTAATTTTGAATTGTGTGATTAATTTTCCAGTGTTATTTACAATGCCGCGAGCCAGAAGATCTAATCTTTCACAACGAAGCCGTAATGCAATTAGACTTCGGAATATTGCGAATCAATCCACTGCAGATGAACAAGAAATAGCACGAGAAGAGCGCCGCGTTAGTATGGCCCGACTTCGTGCTTCACAAACACAAGAACAAAGAGAGGCAGTACGTCAAACGGCAAGGTTGGCAATGAGAAATCGTCGAGCTTATCACACAGATCAACAACGTCATAATCTTCGACGCGCAAGAAGAAATGCTTCAAGTGTTGATTTGAATCGAGTAGCGTTTCAATATGATTGCACAATTGACTACAGCTCACATCCTTTCGTTCGAATTGGCCCAATGGAGGTTGTGTGCGACCATTGCGGTGCACTGAAGTTCGCTGGAGAAACGCCTGGATTGTGCTGTCTCAGTGGCAAGGTGAAATTGCGATTATTGCCTCCGCCACCTGAGCCATTGCATTCATTGCTTCGTGGCGAAACACCAGAATCACGACATTTTCTATCGAACACTCAAAGATTCAACGGATGTTTCCAAATGACTTCATTTGGAGCAGATATTATCGAAGGACGCGGACTCAATCCAACATTCAAGGTAATTTCAGCTCGAGAGAGTAAACGTTAATTTTCTTTTGGTATTCATAAATCAGTAATTCAAACTTCGTCTTCGACTTTACAGATCCAAGGCCAAATTCACCATCGAATTGGATCATTGCAACCGCTTGAAGACGCAGAGCATAAATTCATCCAAATTTACTTCATGGGCAATATGGAGGAACAACTTGATCGGCGTCAAACGATCAATACGGCAATGAAAAGAGCAATTCTTTAAGATCTGCAGCAACTACTTCATGAACATCATGCATTGGTTCGGTTGTTCAAAACTGCGTTGGATCGCATGTCAAGTGATGACTACAAAGTCGTGATCAGAGCGGATAAACGACCAGCTGGAACACACGAACGCCAATTCAACGCTCCAACAATAGATGAAGTCGCAATTGTGATTGTTGGTGAAAACTTGGAAACGCGCGATATTGTGCTTACACGTCGCGACTCTGGACAACTGCAACGAATATACGAAACACACCGTTCATACGATGCATTGCAATACCCGCTGATGTTTTGGCAAGGAGACGATGGCTACCACTTCAATATCAAAATGATAAATCATTGAGCGGTGAGTATCGATATCATAATTTTCATTTCAACATGACACTAATTTTACTGATTTCATTTCAGGTGAGGAAACTACCAAGAAGGTTAGCTCGATGAATTATTACGCATTTCGTTTGATGATTCGTCAAAATGCAGACAACTATTTGCTGCGATTTCGTCGATTGCTTCAGCAATATTGCGTCGACATGTACGTCAAAATCGAAACGGAGCGCCTCACTTTCATTCGGTTGAACCAAGCCAAACTGCGTTCGGAGGAGTATATTCATTTACGCGATGCAATCAGCACCGAAGGAGATGCAGCTAATGTTGGTCGATTCTACCGGCGACGTACATTGGCAGCCCGCGTCATATGCATGAATATGCGCAAGATGCAATGACATATGTTCGTCATTACAGTCGTCCAGATCTATTCATCACCTTTACGTGCAATCCGAAATGGATAGAAATTGTTCAACTGCTGCTCCCCGGACACACATCAAGTGATCGGCACGACATCACCGCACGTGTCTTAAAACAAAAAATCCGGTCGCTGATGAACTACATTGTTAAGCATCACGTCTTTGGGGATACTCGATGCTGGATGTATTCGATTGAATGGCAAAAACGAGGCTTGCCACATGCACACATTCTTATTTGGTTAGTCGAAAGAATTCGACCAGACCAAATAGATGACATCATATGTGCCGAGATTCCAGATCCCGAAACCGATCAAGACTTGCATGATGTTGTAATTACGAACATGATTCACGGACCGTGTGGCGCTATCAATCCCCAATCACCGTGCATGGTCGACGGCAAGTGTTCCAAGCGTTATCCACGAAATTTGACGGCGGAGACTATCATTGGCAACGATGGTTATCCACTGTATCGGCGTCGATCACCCGATGATAACGGTAGAACTATCACAACGAAAGTGAAAGGAAACGATTTCGTGGTCGACAACACTTGGATTGTTCCGTATTCGACACTTCTTTCCAAAACATTCAAGGCGCATTGCAACGTGGAGTATTGCAATTCAGTGAAGTCCATCAAATACATCTGCAAATATGTTACGAAAGGCAGCGATATGGCGGTTTTTGGTGTTCAAACTCCAAATACCAACGATGAAATCACGCACTATCAAGTTGGTCGATATGTGAGCTGCAATGAGGCGATTTGGCGTATATTCTCATTCCCCATTCATGAATGTCATCCCACTGTTGTACATTTGGCGGTGCATCTGGGGAATGGTCAACGAGTTTATTTCAACGCATCAAATGTTGCTCAACGTGCTGAAACACCTCCAACGACAACTTTGACAAGTTTCTTTTCGATTTGCCAAAGCGATCCATTTGCACGAACGTTGCTCTACTCTGAGATGCCACGTTATTACACTTGGAACGCTTCATCGAAGAAATTTCAACGTCGGAAGCAAGGCGATGCGGTTCCTGATCATCCGGATGTGCGTTCTACTGATGCTCTTGGTCGCATTTACACAGTTCATCCGAAGAATGACGAATGCTTCTACTTGCGGTTGTTGCTGGTGAATGTTCGTGGGCCGACATCATTTGAATCACTTCGAACTGTCAATGGTGTAGTGTGCCCAACATTTCGTGCTGCATGTCAACAGCTCAATTTGCTTGAAAACGATACTCATTGGGACATGACAATCGCTGAAGCAATTGTTTCTGCATCTCCAAGTCAGATACGCACATTATTTGCTATCATTATTTCGACATACTTCCCATCGAATCCACGTGAACTGTGGAACAAGTACAAGGATGACATGTCAGAAGACATTTTACATCGAATTCGTGTCAGTTCAGGGAATCCCGATCTCGAGGTGAATGAGGAGATACATAACCAGGCTTTGCTTTTGATCGAAGACATGTGTTACCTCATGTGCGGCAGTTTGTTAGTAAAGTTAGGAATGCCAACGCCAAATCGTGGTATGAACGACGCTTTCAATCGAGAATTGGAACGTGAACGTGAATAGGATCGAGATGCATTGAACGAATCAGTTCGAACGAATGTACCACTGTTGAACCCCCAACAGAAGGAAGTGTACGATACGTTAATGAAGGCAATTGATGATGGAAATGGTGGCTTATTTTTCCTCGATGCGCCCGGTGGAACTGGGAAGACATTCCTCATGTCATTGATTTTGGCCACTGTTCGTGCGAGATCCGAAATTGCTGTAGCAGTTGCTTCTTCTGGGATAGCGGCCACGTTGCTAGAAGGACCTAACGGCTCATTCAGCGTTTAAATTGCCATTAAAACCTTCAAACGACTGAAAAACCGACATGCAACATTGCGAAACACTCAGCAATGGCCAAAGTTTTGGTAGCAAGTAAAATCATCATATGGGATGAATGCACAATGGCGCACAAACGCGCATTGGAAGCACTCAATCGAACTATGAAAGATCTGCGCAATGACTCAAGATGTTTTGGAGGCGCAATGATTCTACTGTCTGGCGATTTCCGCCAAACACTACCAGTCATTCCAAGATCGACCGCTGCCGATGAAATAAACGCTTGCCTCAAATCATCGACTCTGTGGCGCTATGTGAAGAAACTTCAGCTGACGACAAACATGCGAGTTGCATTGCTAAACGATCCATCTGCCAAAGATTTCTCCAAGCAATTGCTGACTATCGGTAATGGCCGTGTTCCTGTCGACGAATCGAACGGATTGATTTTGTTTCCGCCGAATTTTTGCAATTTCGTCTCAACGAAGGACGAGCTCATCAACAAAGTGTTCCCGAACATCATTGCTAACCACAAAAATCACAATTGGTTGAGTGAACGAGCAATTCTCGCGGCAAAGAACAAAGATGTGGCTCACTTAAACTTCACAATTCAAAATCAAATCGTTGGTCCACTGCATTCCTTAAAATCTATCGACACTGTAACAAACGAAGACGAAGCAACCAACTATTCAACTGAATTTTTAAACTCATTGGATCTGCCTGGCTTGCCACCGCACAATTTACAACTGAAGGTTGGCTCGGTAGTCATCATGCTTCGAAATCTGAACCAACCAAAACTATGTAACGGAACGCGTTTGGTGGTGAGAAAACTCATGGGCAATGTGATTCACGCGACGATACTCAAAGGAAAGTTCAAAGGTGAGGAAGTTCTCATTCATAGAATTCCGATGATCCCAACCGATATGCCATTCGAGTTTAAACGAATACAATTTCCGATTCGTCTTGCATTCGCTATGACGATCAACAAATCACAAGGCCAATCCTTGAGTGTTTGTGGCCTGAATCTATAAAATAAATGTTTCTCTCACGGTCAATTGTACGTAGCATGTTCACGTGTCGGCAAACCATCCGCTTTGTTCGTTCTCGCACCTGACAACAAAACGAAAAATGTCGTATATCACAAGGTGCTTCAATGAAGGGAATCGACCCTAGTGCAACCCATCCAGCAAATAGTTTAACAGAAAGTAGTGCAACAGTGGTACGCGAATCATTTCGATTCGCTTCAATAAAGCAAATGCCTTGCTGCCACGTGAATTGCATTCATTTCAATGTAATTAAAATACATTTCATTTTGATTTTTGTACATTTATTGAACTCAATTCATTTTGAGTACTCATTTTGTCTTAATAAAAAACTGAATTTAATTCAGCTTTTCAATGTAATTAAAATACATTTCATTTTGATTTTTGTACATTTATTGAACTTAATTCGTTCTGAGTACTCATTTTATCTTAATAAAAAACTGAATTTAATTCAGCTAATAAGTTAACACAACATTTATTGATTCTGAGGCGGTACGAAGTTCGCCGGGTCAGCTAGTGCCATATTAAAATACTGTACATTTACCCATAATTAGTATTGTGTAGTTATCCATAAGTACCCATGGGTATTTTACCCCAAAATTTAATATTTTAATTATTTTCAATAATAATTAATAAATAGACGATTTTACTTTTTAATATTTAATTAGTTATTTCATGCCGTAAAAGTCTTACTTGTCTATATTAAAAAAAGTGAATTGTGCAATAATTATATTAGAGCTAAGAGTGAAAAACCATACTACCTAGCCGGTGGTTTATGCTTAAAAGTTACGTTCAGTATTAACTCAGAATTGTCAATATTTAAAATTTTTAGTGTTGCAATATAGACACACACACACACACACACACACACACACACACACACACACACACACACACACACACACACACACACACACACGAATATCGATCACATGCAATCGATATATACATACAATACTAAATAGATTATGTATATATATTGTACATGCTACAAATAAATAAATGTTTTATGCTGCTTTGTGTTTGTCGTCACTTAAAAATCTTACACAGAACTGGGAAAGACCTGATACTTTTGGCCTGTTAATAAGACAGTGCACGTTGATAATGTCGTTTTGGCTTCAAAAAGATAACTGTGACGCATTATGGCTTTAAAAGAGCGTTAACTTCTAATGCTGATGTAGGTAAAAGTGGTCAAAATAATATCCTAATCGCTATTCTACTGAAAGTACTAAACTAAGTGGCGCTGGAGATTATTATGAAAATATACATTGTGCGCCAATAGTCGCAGCTTCACTCTACGAACTTGTGTACGTGTGTCAATGACAAAGATTTTCACAGAAAAATTTATTTATATAAATAATATATTTATATATACGCCACATAAACACTCAAATAGTACTTGTTTCTATATACGACGAACTGGTTTATGTCGTACGCATATATACGTAAATGTTTATATACGTAATTGTTTCAATCTAAAACATAGAAATAAACGTTCCGTATAAAGCAAGGTGGATGCAAATTAAAATGTAGCAAGGATAGATGTTACATAATAAATTATTATATTGTTGCGCATGTTGGAAATTTGAAGTAAATTGCTTCCAGTTGTACAAAGCAAACGAGCTATTTAAATAGTCTGGTGTTGTGTAAGTTGACATAGAGTTGTTTCATTAATCTTAGGAAAAAATTCTAAATATTTATATTTTTGCTATACTCGCATAGCAATTACTTGCACGTGTCACCTTCAATCATGTGTCAGCCTAACTACACAGTTACAGTTGCCATCAGATATCAAAGGGTACAAATTTTGCATGCGTTTCGTTCTAACCCTAACAATTACCGTAGAAATATGGATTTTGAGTGTGTATGTCACGGAATGTATTGAAGTATAAAAAATACTACAGCGATCGCCTTAATACTTTTGTATATTTGTGTGGATACTAAAGTGAATAAGTAAGTAAAGTTAAATATTTATGGATGATTGAGTTATATTTTATTTGTATATGTGTAAATAAAATTAATACACGTAAACATAATTTTTAAGGTTTCTATTCACAAATCGTAGCATTATTTTAATTATTCTTCTTCATTATTACACGAATCTATTACATCGACTTGCACTGCACAACATACTATGACAGCCACAAAACCTATAAATTTACTAAACACTAATTTTAATGAAAAACAATCTGACAATATTCACTAACTTCGTCATGAAATAATTCATGTAATATTGGGTTTTTCAAACAACAACACATTTCAAAACTATTTATTTTTATGCGATTCCACTGTTAAATGGACATATTGTGTGCTGTAAATTCCCACATTACATAAACTTTGCCAAAATAGTTGGAAATTGTAAAGTTTGTAAAAAGATTAGGTTATAGTGAAAGGCAAGAAAGCTTTCAGCCGAATAGAATTTGATGAAATGTCAAATTGCCGTTGAATTAAGAAGCACAGTAAATTATTTAAAATTAAAATAATAATACAATATTAACTATTGTATTTAAAATCTGGAAATAATTAGTCTGCGGTGTAACGTATCTGTAGTATAAATTTCACCTGAGATCGAATAACGCGCCAGATAAACATGCCTCCCTTCCGGACACAACGGAAAGTAGAGTTATTAATAATGCTTAAGCGTCCACAAGGGAGCTAATTCACTTTCCTCTCTACAGACTATACAAATGTCCATACTCGTGAAATGTGAAGTAACCATTATCTGGTAACTATATGTAACCACCAACCGTAATAAAAAGGGAAATGACATTTCCTCAGTTGTTCACGTAACTTTATATCTAAACTTGCAAACATTGGGAGCGTGTTGTTTGTTTTAAATAATCTCGCTCACGCGCGAGTGCGTGTATGTGCAAAGATTGACATGTTGACATACTTAGTGTTTTCTTAAATTGTGAGTATGTATATTCGTCTGTTAACAATTTAATTTATATAAATACTGGAGCCCTTCAAAGCATACTACGCTAAAGAAACCGAGACTGGCTTTCAGCCCATCCTTACAAAACTATTCGTATGAGCAAGTAGGCCACACCCGATGGTGTATACAGTTAGTGGATTTAAACTCATAATCTATAAGTATTTCCTTTTTGTAAAATAAAATGAAAAATTATATAAAAAGTAGGGAACAAGACATTGTTTGTCAGATTTAAACAATCCAACCGCCCTTCCAATGCTAAGGTCAATGAGAAACCATTATATCCGAACAATATGTCCCCAGTGCATGTAGGGTAATGGCATGTAATATAACCCCAATTTCTTGCTTGTGAGAAAATTGTAAAACAGATGGAAGTAAGTATAGAAAAAATCGGCTATTGTTAGTGGATCTTAGTTCAAGAATGCACTTCTATAGTTACCGGAGATGAAAAATGAAACTCGCTTTAGTAAACATTTCCTTCCAATCGGCCCCCGTGCAAAGGCGCAGTTGATAATCTAAGAATAGAAGACAAGCAACGGTGTCCTTTATATAATTCTACTTCGGAAGAACGGAAATCCAACACACTCACACACACACACACACACACACACACACACACACACACACACACACACACACACACACACATCTGCATCGGGCTGTTCTTTCTAATGTAGAAGATCGTGGGAGTTGAAGGAAAACATCAACTCTAATAGTAAAACAGAGATCACAAGCAAAAACAAAACTAAAGAAAACGACAAGGTTTCTGCTTTGAAGAACTGCTTTAGTATGTGCTTTCACCGGTGTTAGGCCTATATTGAATAATGTGACAAAAAATTGTCGGTTTCCAAAATTATCCTGCAAGTAACTGCTATCAAGGAAATACTATAAACTTATTAATGATGCATCATAGATTGGAGGAATATTTTGTATTAATAATGGCATCAATAAAAGGGGGCATTTTAACCGAAAAAGTGTTATTTAAAGTTCCAACAACGGAAGTCAAAAAATAAAATTACTATGATTGACGGCTCTCAGAATAAACAACTTTTGCGAACTAATCGTAAGAATGGAATGAAGCGAATTTATCCAATGCTCACATGTAAACAAAGGGCAAAATATTATGCGAGTGTTCTATTTAGGTAATGTTTGCTTTATGGGTACATGAATACAATAATTGAAACAAAAGTACAAGCACCGACTCCTTTCTTCAAAACTATCACTGGAAAGTGTTCTTTTAAACACACGAAAGTTTATATAAACATAGATCTAGAAGTGCTTTGTTTCTAAGTTATGGCCTGTTAAAAATGTTTCCCATATTAATTCATCAAACGTAAAAAATGCAAAGATAAAACTTTAAGAAAACACATTACCGTACAAACTTAAAAATTTCGTAAACTATAAACTTAAAAAATCTCATTTAAACTATACAAAAAATTAGTTTGATAGGTGTATTACTAGTAGTCTAGAAGAAAATTTATAAAAATTGCTAAAAGTTGGAGTCGAAAACATAGTTCTTTAGGTTTGGTGTACTGTAACTTTGTACACCCTTGTAATCTTATCTCTTAGGCTTTCCTTTATTCTTTTATATAGATCAATTGAACTGGGATTGTAAGTCAACTCCATAAGGACAGTCATATGGGAAAATTTGCCTAATGTTTCTTACCCGTCTCTTGAAATTTCTCCTCTTAAAACGTATAATCGTCGTGGTATCAGGATTGTAAGTTTTAAATAGAGCAAACATATTTAGAAGATTATTATTACGAGTCTGCGGAACAACATTAGACTGTAAGCTTTCGATAAAACTGAACTGGTTATGAGATTGCTTTTATTTGTTTATAAGATCATCTGTGATCCAAAAATATATCTCTATAGATTGTTCAAGTAATTGATTTCTCTAATATATTTTTCTTTAATTTTATATTCAACTTGCTTAGGACAGACGTGAGACTTATTCACGGACCTGATCTTGAAATTGGTCATTCAGCGATATTTGAGAATTCATAATTGTAATTAACGAGTATAACCCCGGTTTATTAATAAATACCGCATGAGAGACTGCATATTAAAATTGGGTAACTGGGAGTTACACTGTCTCCCTATATCATCATACATTTTTAGATATTTTTCTCTAACATTGTCCGTAATTGCCTATTGTAAATTCGCATATTCTAAAATATGACAAATGTCCCCTTACCCTTACACCTTGTTTTGTTATTCTGATCCATTGTCATGAATACGTTCCTGAAATTAAACATAAGATGTTTATTATCATTGTTAACTGGTGAGTTCGTAATTGCAACTATCAATATTTATACAGACAAAAATTTAGTTCAGAAATTGTTGTTATTTTAAAATTAATGGATGATGATTTAGGGGCCATCATCATCCCTTCTCAATCTGAATTTTGATAATGATCTCTTTAATTGGCTTTAGATCGTTCCTAAGAGGTACATAATAAATTTTATCTGGTGTTTTGCTCATTTTACTCCTTTAAGTGGCGTTAATAAATAAGGAATATAGTATTTCTAATTCTTTGAGTTTAGAAACTTACTAGCTAACCCGGCAATGCTTCGCTATTTCTATATTTGGGTATATATATATATATATATATATTAAGTGAACACAATTTAAAGATTGATATCAATTATTGTATTTATTTAAAATTATGTATTTACATATACATCATTATTTTTGTGTTTTTTATACATTCGTGGCCTTACATATTAAATATCTCCATATATACTACGTTACGTGACTCGCCATCTGGGGCCAAAACAAACAAATTTTCTTTGGAAGTAACACG
Source organism: Magicicada septendecula (assembly GCA_034769895.1). Taxonomy (NCBI): domain Eukaryota; kingdom Metazoa; phylum Arthropoda; class Insecta; order Hemiptera; family Cicadidae; genus Magicicada; species Magicicada septendecula. The sequence goes on from CM068371.1 coordinate 298,987,140, forward strand.
CGACAGGACCACGTAGAGTTGACCATGAGAAAAACATTCTACTCTCAGGTCTAGGCCCTGAGCTTTATTAATGGTCATACTGAAACATACTTTTACTGGAAATTGGATCCTTTTAAACTGAAATGGTAGGTCGGTGGGTATCATTGGTATTCGAGGGACCAAAACAGTTTCACCGGTTCCACACCCACTGAGGATCGTGCACTCAAATAGAAAATTTTTTAACGATTTTATTAGCAATCTTGTGCCATTGTACAATTTTGGTATGTTTAGGTTGCGGAGTAATATTATAGGGGAACCTACCTTTAAAATGAGTTTGTGGGGAGGAGTTCCAGGAGGAGTCAAAGAATTTAAAAAATCAGTTGGATAATGTATCGCCTCTTCTATATCCATGACAGTATCAACTGAATGGTACATTTTAGACGGCGCATCAAACCTAGACATTATCAAGTCATTTACTTTAATGACTTGTTCGTTAGTTGGACACAGTACAGCTCTCTCCTTAAACCAACTCTGTATCTTAATAGAAATATTTGTAAGGTCCGGGTAAACCTTTTCTATCAAGTCCTGCAGATTTGAGGACAAAACACACAGGCCACTCAAATCAATTTTTCCATTTCTGGTTGGTAATTCACCATTACCTATTTGAAGTAAAACATCAGCAAAGGCCCTACCATTTTGTCCAGATGAGGAAACCCTCATATTGGCTTTTAGTTCCAGTTTGGTTACATCTGGCCAAAGGTATGACCTCTTTAGTGATGCGTTGACTTCATCAACTCTCGTCCCTCTTGCTACAACTGGTAGTATTTGGCGAAAATCTCCAGAAAATAAGACAGTGCAACCACCCATTAATGTGTTGTTATTTCGTAAGTCTCGCAGTGTTCTATCCAACGCCTCAACAAAGCTTTTATGTGACATGGAAGCTTCATCCCAAACAATCAACTTGCAATCCCTTATTAATTTAGCTGTGTCGCTTTGTTTTGGTATGTTACAAACGTTGGATGGGTCGTCAGGGCAAATCTTAAGTGGGATCTTGAAAGTAGCGTGTGTAGTGCGACCACCTTCCAAGAGCGTAGCTGCAATGCCGGACGAAGCCACAGCGAGAGCGATTTTTTTTCTCTGACCTTATTTTCGCGAGCAATAAATTAATTAAAAATGTTTCGCCTGTACCTCCAGGGGCATCATGGAAGAAAAGTTTGCCTTTGTTATTGTTAATTGAGTTCATTACTGCATCATAAACCGTTTTTTGGTCCAAGTTTAAACGAATCTCATTTTGAACATTTTGTAACAGACGGGAGTTATCGTAGGACGTCTCTCGTAAATAGTCTCTGTTGGCAATCAGGCTTGTGTTGTTTGACAGAGGTAATCCAAAGTCTTTGACGGTTTTTCCACAAATAGATTCTACCACTTTGTTTAACTCCAGCAAAGCTTCGTTGAAAATATCGGCATCGTAATTTAGCTCATCTGAAGAACATTCCTGTCTTCTGCGGTACAATATGTCTTCAGGCATACTTTCACGATGTTTTTGCCAAAGACTAAGGGGGTCCGTAACTTGGCAAAATGTTATCAAAATGGCAAATAAATGTCTGAGTTATTGGGGTGTATTAGAAACACCAGCTTCAGATAACGTGTTTTCCCATTGGTTTTCCCATTCTAACAGACCCATTGATTTGCACGCTCCTTGAAAGGTATCGTGAGTTACTCCTTCGACAGTTCTTAGGCTTGCAAAAGACGTCGGACCTTTGACTATTTGGAGCAACATCCGTAGGTAAAAGCATTCGCTATTATTCGGGTGAACTTCGTATACCCTCCCAAGAGCGTCTGTTTGTTTTACTCTTGGATGGCCTTCGACTGTAGTTCCTTGTTTTCTCCGTTGGAATGTTTTAGTAGACTGATTCCAAGTATAAAACCGAGGGACCTTGTCGTATGTCAGAGTTTTTGCAAATTCATCATCGGCACATAATTTGAAAAAGTCAGTCAATGTGGTGTCACGTGGATTGTTCACAATGTCGTTGACGTTATTTTCTGTGAAATATTTACTATTATTTACTGGTCCACCAGTAAAGGATGATGGCAATATTACCAATTGACCGATTTCAGTACTATGTTCATTTGAGTGCAAAGCATCTTGTAGATGAACATAATTTTCTGTGCGTAATTTTGTTTGACTATTCCGTATGAACGCTAAGTCAAAGCATGTGTCCATTTTCTAAATGAATTGCCAAGTGAGTAATAGTAGGTGCCCGTTCATGTATGTCAAAAGAAAAAATACGCCAAACTGCTTCTGAACTGCAAATGTAACGACCTGACTGAAATTGCTCCACTTCATTTCCAGATTGTAGGCTAAATGTAGCTTGATCACTGCCTTTGTTGATATATTTTGTGACATATTTGATCGAATTTACAGAGCTACAAATTTCCACATTGATATGGGCGTCAAATATTTTGAGTAACAGCGGATTGTAAGGCACAACCCATCCGTTATCAATGTCATAATGTCGGATGGTAGCGGATTGTCTGCCGTCCTCAGGTGATAACCTCCGATATTTTGGATAACCATCATCACCTGTCGATGTGTTACTCTGAAATGATTTGGGAAACTGTTTTGAGCACCTTCCCTCAGTCATACATGGAGAATTTGAGTTTAAAGCTCCACATGGTCCATGAATCATGTGTCTTAATACTGTGTCGAACAATACTGGATCGTCTTCTCTTCTTGGTATCTGTGCTGAAATCACGCTGTCGATTTGGTCTGGTCTGATTTTAGTTTTAAGCCATAGTAGCAAATGAATGTGTGGTAACCAACGCTTCTGCCATTCGACCGTGTACATAAAGGCGCGTGGTTCACCAAATATATGAGCTTTATTAATGAGAGCTAATAATTTATGTAATTTTAAGTGGAATACCCTATTCACTATGTCATACCTCTCTTGGGGTGTTCCGTTTGGATGGAGGTTAGTTTTAATTTCTTCCCAGTTTTGATTGCACGTGAACGTAATAAAAAGATCCGGTTTTCCATAATTTTTAACATAGGTCATTGCATCCTGTGTCTTCTCATGAAGATATCGCGGTCCACCAGTAAAGGATGATGGCAATATTACCAATTGACCGATTTCAGTACTATGTTCATTTGAGTGCAAAGCATCTTGTAGATGAACATAATTTTCTGTGCGTAATTTTGTTTGACTATTCCGTATGAACGCTAACCGTTCCGATTCTATTTTCGCGTACTGGTCAACTAAATATTGGTTAAGTAACATGCCATATCTGAGTAATACGTTAAAATTGTGTTGTCTTTCCATGATGCGATAGCAGTAGTAACTCATACATGAAACAGTTTTTCTTTTCTTAGCTCCAGTATTCGGATCAATTTGAGGGATATCAATGAAATGCCCATCTTCACCACGACATAACATTAGCGGGTATTGCAAGCTGTCATAAGACCTATGTATTTCTGATATTCTTTGAAGATTATCGTCGCGTCTTCGTAGTACAATATCTCTCCTGTCAAATTGTTGTCCAGCAATTACAACGGCTACTTCACTCGTAGTTGGAGCATTGTAGCGTCCTCGGTGTTCGCCTACAGGTACCCTACTGGCGTGAATGACTACATTGTAATCCGGTACATCTATAGGCGCACTTTCAATGGCTGTTTTGAACGATTGTACGTATAGGTTATGCGAGTGCAACATATCTTGCAAAGATCTGACCAAAGCACCATCCAAGCGTTCTCGAGAATTTATGTTACATCGAGCTGTCACTTGCGTTTCAGGATCTGCAATGAAGTACAATTGCAGAAATTTGTGTTCGTCAGTTCGACATGGTAATAGACTGCCAGCCAGATGGTAAACCTGTCCTTGCACTTTAAATGTTGGCATAAAACCACGTTCTACAACCTGACGACTTTTAAATTATGTCATTTGGAAAGCATTATTGTAATGACGTATATTGCGCATAAAATGTTTGTGTTTAGTATGTTCACCTTTAATTAGAGAATTCAGTGGTTCGGGAGGTGTAATAATTTCATTTAATTTAACTTTACCATTTAGACAGCACATTCCTTTAGATTCATCTTTGCATTTCAACGCTGAACAATATTGACAGACAATAGTCATAGCACCTATCGAAACCATCGGATAATTTTTGTAATCTATGGTAGAATCGTAATTCATTGCTGAACATTCTAACCATAAATTATTAGAATTACGTGTTGTAACAATATTATGATATTGTTGTGCATGTCTGGTGCGATCTCTGAGCATATGCTGTTCTCTATCAACAGACGTTTCTCTATCTCTTCGGGACCTATCTCTTTCACGATTTTGAGATAATCTACCGTTTCGTTCCATGGAAGTTTCCCTATCTCTCCGCAAAGACTGGTTTGCCCTTTGAGTCTCTAAACGGCCTTCTCTTTCATCCGAACTTTCATTATTGCGTAGTACGCGTAGCTCTTAGCATTTGCCGTCTTGTATCCTATATTAGCACGTCGTCGAGGCATGATAAAATCGCAAAGTAAACAAAACCAACGACTTTATCACAGTCTATATTATTGCTCAGCGCGACCATTCACTGCAAGATACAAAACTCATATGATGCGACGTAACAAACCAAAAACTTTAAAACTTGAATAAAATCCGTTCAGTACTTCCTGAGATCAGCGATTTCAAACAGAGAGAGAAAACGGACCGACTTTACTTTATACTATGTCACAATCTATATTATTGCTCAGCGCGACCACTCACTGCAAGATACAAAACTCATATGATGCGACGTAACAAAGCAAAAACACAGTAGCGCCAGCGGTCAAATTCTAAACTATACGATAAACCGTGCTCAGCGCGACCACACACTGCAAGATACAAAACTCATATGATGCGACGTAACAAAGCAGAACACAGTAGCGCCAGCGGTCAAATTCTAAACTATACGATAAACCGTGCTTTCACTCTTCAGTAGCGCCTGCGGTAGGCAGCGTTCAAATTGTAAACTATACCACTTGACATAAACCGTGATAGCTAAGCTAATGTACAACATATATGTATTAACTATACACATAAATGTTCCTCGATAGACACTCTATCTATTGACGAAAACTTGAATACAATCCGTTCGGTACTTCCTGAGATTAGCGATTTCAAACATAGAGATAAAACGGACCGACTTTACTTTATACTTATAGATAGAGAGTGATTAGTTATCGATGGTTTGACTGGATTTCAATGGATTACTGTAACTTAAAAGTTTTCCAATTTTTGTATTTTAATACCACGTTTTTCTTCATTTGCTTCAAGTTTAATAGCGTTATTTCTAAAGCCTAACAAACGTGTTAAGTAATTTCCCATCAAAAAAATCCAATGAAGACTTAATTGTTAACTTCATATTTGTATTTATAAGTATTTTGAATTTTTTTGCATTATGCTTTATACTTTATTCTGCTGGGATCTCATCAATGCATGTATTCAGAAAATCTGTAAATTCTATTTCTAGATATACCTGCAGAAAATATTGAACGTTAAACCGTTTCTTTCTATTGAAAATCTGAATGAGCTAACTCGATCATCACTTATGTTTGCGATAAAGTTATTGGAATAGAAGCCGACAAATCCGAGATTCGTCCAAGTGGATATGTGGATAGATGGATCAAAGTTTAACTTCATTGTAAGATTAGCACTGGTTAACTTTATTTTTAAGTTTCATTGAAAATTTTCCTTATTTAAAGAGAAAGAAATTTAAAAAGAAGGTTTTAAACTTAAATTTTGAAATTATGATTATAAATATAATACTAAGGAGAAAAGTATTATTCTATATCCTCTAAGATGATTGATAGGGGAAAGTTCAAGATCCGCGGAAACGACTTTGTTATTAAACTTTATATATAAAATTTGGGTTCCATAAGGTAATCTATATGTTTTTAGTAAGCCTATGGAACAGGAAGCTTGCAAGAAGTTGCAAGAAAGACATATCTATGTTTACAAAGAGATAGGTAAGCAGATATTATTCTTTTATTCTAATTGTAAAGATCTGATTAGCGCTGAGGAATGCTATCCTAATTTATTATTTAAATTTGACAATTGCTTGTTAGAGAATCAAGATACAATTAACTAGTAGTTTGTTATAAGACGACGTACGAATATTTCTGTGCTTGAATAAAAATACACAGAACAGTTAAAATATTAAACATATTAACATACATATATATTAACACATATATTAAAGTATACGAAATTTTAGATAATTAGGTATATACATAGGAACTATATTACCCATGAAATTAGAAAATTATTCAAAGACTAAAATATAAAAATTACCTATAGGCCTAATAGTAATCAGACAGATTTTGACAGAATCAAATCTAAAACAAATAATTTAATTAATAATTTGAATAAAGCATATAAAATTTAATGCGCCATCTATAAAAATTGTCTGTAAGGTAAAAAGCGTTTAAAAGAAAGGTTTGTTCCAATATCTAATGCATACTTAAAACCAGATATGTAGCTACTCACTAAATTAAAAATAATCACACATCCCCAAATTTAAATAATATCACTTTATTAAAAAACTTTTCCAAAGGCCCAAAAATGACTTTATGGAAAAATTTAGAAATATTTGAGCATAAAATAAATAATAAATTAATACTTGATGAAACCCAATTTAAGATAGTATTTTAAAAATTATTAACATGATAAAATAATAAATGTTTGCATTATAATTATACGCTGAGTTATATATTTTATTAGCATGCATAAATAAAAACATACATTATATTTAGTCTAAATATAAAACAGCTGTTAAAAATTAATTTTAAAATTTATAAAAATTTAAATAACTTTGTTTTAAATTAATTTGACAACTAACTTGTAACATTCTCATGATGATAGTTTAAAACGTACAAAACATTGTAAAATAGTAAAAAATGTATAATATATTCTTGTAAGAAACGTGTTATTAATTATGAATAAAAAATATACAAGAATAATGTCGGCACACACACACACACACACACACACACACACACACACACACACACACACACAGACCATACATACACTTTATATGTGTAAATGAAATGTATTCTTCATTAAACAACCAACTTATCTGATCTAATATTAATTACTTTTTTATGTTTATATTGTTTTTGTTTTACCGTAATTTTACATTTACATTTATGCAAAGGTATTTTCCTAAAATTAGGTATGTTACCACCGCATCGTTATATCTAATATTAATATCATAATAAAAAGATCAAAAAATATCATTTCGCAATATTAAAGATAATTCTCATTTTCTGAACCCAGCTAAAAATAATTACGCTGCTACCTGCTCTCTGTCTTCTGCAACATAGGTTTTCCTTCATTTGAAAGTAGGTTAAGACAGCCACCCGTAATTGTCTTAATTGTTGTATCGTTTGTATCTGATATCTCGGGGAAGTAAGGTAGACAATTACTACTGTGACGTAGTAACAACGGTACAGCTACCGACGCATAGCTGTGCGCCCGAGTTCCGGCCGCTCTCACTGTACTAGCCATCTCAAAAACATCACTTAGCCTATACTGACGAGCCCTTCAGCGCGATGTGTTATGTCCCTTGACTTACATTTGTTTTCCTGGTGCCTATACAAATTGAAATTGTGTTCACGCTTACAATAAATTGGGCTTCCCATTACACATATTTATTCCCTTTTTTTAAAATTTTAAATGTGGGGACTTTTTTGACAAATACATTTTTAATTCCATCAAATTAAATGAAATGCCTTAAAGTTAACTGTTTAACCAAAATATATTTATCTGTAGAATCTTGTTTTTTATTTTCGCAGGAAAGATAATGGAACATTCACCATCTGTGAACGCCTCACGGGATTCTTTGTTGTATCAGATTCTATGATATCAGATTGTTCAATAAATAATTTTCTATTATTCCTAATTTTTCCCAACGAAACCGCAGTTTTTCAGGATTACACGCACACGTTTTCACTTCTAGTAAACTCTATTCTTTTCTGAAGTTCTTTTCTCTGAATTTCTGCTGTTAGCAATTGTTTGTTATTGTATAAAATGCATGCACACACCGCCCACAACACCTTGGTCAAACTCATCTAGTCCAGTTACAGGTTTCGATTTTGTTCGCTTCTTGTTCGGAGTTACAAATGAAGTAGGCATTACCCTCATTAGAGTGTTCAAGTTGTCATAGTAACTTGTTTATTTTGGTCACCACACTTTCAGAAACTCCAGTAGCAGCAGCAGTTCGCTCCCTAGCTCTAAAAACTGGAATCGTCACCTCTTTTTTATCAGCTTCTTTCTTCAAAACTTTAAACACATTGCTAATTATTTCTCTCCTTTGAACGTTTAGGACTTTCCTGCCTAGCCTACTGTTCACATCAGCCATTATGAACAATTTTCATGGTTTCACTTTAGCAGTTTTACGATAAAGTACATCACAATCACCTGAAACGAAAATAATGAAACATAAATAATGATTTTAAAGTTATTTCTTAAAAATGTTTTTTAATTACTCAAAACAGGCTAATTTACGTAGGTATTTTAAACGTAAAATCTTTGCTCTTTGCGACATTGTAGTGAAAGCTAACTTAAGATAGGTCGCATATCTTCATTAGGTAAAAATAATTGGAATAACAATTCTATGAACATATGATAACTACAGGTCTATGTTGTTACAAAATTAAACGACAGGTCTTTTTAATTAAACGAGTTCCAGGAATTTTAAAATCGTTAGAGGGCTGAATGATGTCACAGTAGAAGCAGGAAACGATTGTAGCTTGATAATATTGTTGATGCATTCCATTTTGTCGCACGTGTAAATTGTCACCTGCTGTTGGCGTAATGACCAATTACTGCTGCTGTAGTTTTTAAACTACCGACGGTGATCTGATAGCAGTTTGTTCATGTTCATTTAAATCTGTATTCCTGTTACAAACCGTAAGACTTTATATAATTTAACATTTGTCCTGTGTGCTCACGTATGTATTTTTATGTATAGCACACTTAAGCTCACTTATTTAATGTACTGTTTACATATTAGTTCAAAACACAATAATAGTCATACCTGTTTTGATGTTTCGTATAAAAATATGTAAATTCAATAATTACAAAATTTAAATGAAACAAAATAAATTTAAACAACTAGACACTAAAAGGAAAATATTTGATATTCGATGGTGTCACTTCAGAGAACCGGTGAATTCAGACACCCAGAACAATTGTTGAATTGACAATCCTAAGGCACAAGGTAGCCATAAATACTGAGGAAACCTAGAGAAAAGACAAAGACATGGCGATGGACCTTGACGACGATTTATGGTGTAGCCGAGGATATGGAAGTTGGAAATCAGTACACCTGAAAGTATTGTAAATCTATCTACGATAGTGAAGAGGGAGATGATATTGATAATGATGATGATGATAATAATGATAATGGTTATTACTATTATTATTATCACTATTATTATTATTTGACTGTAATTATATGATGATTAACATGTTTATTTCCTTTGAAGTTGGCTGGCTCTATATGCGTCAAAACTATAACCGGACGCAAAGACTGAAAAGTAGTGGCGCAATTAGTGAAAGAGTAATGCTGTTTTACATAGGTTTGTCATCACAACCAATTTTCCGCAACCCCACTAAATATTTTCCGAACTATTGCTGACATGTTAAAGTACATTCTTATTTCTAAAACAGTTTCAATATTAATTAACTCTGAGTTCACTTTTTCTTTGTCTTAAACCTTTGAATTTTTTCTACCGTTATATCCCTTAATTAACGTTTCGCGTTTACTGCCTTAGAAATACCACTGGGAATATAAAATGCTTGCTCTGGTTATATTAAACCAAACGTCTAAATTTTCTTATATTTAAGAAAATTGTCAGTCCTTATAACTAATTTCCACGGTGGTGGTGGTGTAACAGATGTCAGTAATGAATTGGAGAGTCGGTCAAGTGTCAGATCATTTTCTCTAATCATTTTCATTTTGTTGTCACATTGCCTGTTAAAATTCGTCTTTTCTGTAGGTTTTCATTAGAGTTTTGATTATAAATATTATTACATTCATACGAAGTCAATAACGATAATGCAATAGGTTACAGTTGCATAGTAAGAATGAGTTAATCCCGAGGAAATTAAACCGAAAAATTTTTAGTAATATCCTTAAATAAACTTCATTTAAGTAGTTTTACAAAGAACCGGGGAAAGCAGTCAAATATACTATATAGGCTACTGCAAACTTTTTATTTTCTATAATTTGTTTACATTATATTATGTTGTAACATGTTTATTCGTCTTTGCGTATTTTACAAGCTTCTTCCGTAACATTTTTAATCCCTGTAAGTTTATTTTGTAGGTGTTACAGTTAAGTCCAAATGCAGAATACAAAATCTATATTAAGAGTCTTTACAATCAGCATTATATATTAGTTTAATTTATTCTGCCCCAGTCTTTGCTTTTTATGGTTTAGTCTTGCTCTGATACTGTGGTTACCTCAAAACTGCCGACTAAACCGCCGTCCACTGTCATTAACTACAAGACTTACAGAATTCTGTAGTTTAAAAGAGTAGTAGCTAATAATAAGTCCAGACCTTTAAGGTTATAATATTATTTTAACGCATAAGTGTAAATTAAATTTACGTGTTTGTTAAAATTTTAAATAAGCAAAACTGTAATTTGATTATGAATATTAAAAACTAACACAATACTTTACTGAAGTTACTAGATTGTGCGAAAAGTTTGAAGTTTATATAAAAACAGAAAGGGCCATACATAAATTGTTATATATAGACGCTTCACTTTATCCTCAAGATTTATACTGTTACGCTTAAGAAACAGGGAGTACCGCTTTTCTGAGAGCCTATGTGATACTTGACATGTCGGGCCGCGCAAGCCTATTCCCGTCGTTTTCAGATCATTCTGCTCGGCAAAGCTGCGTAAAGTTCTGGATTGTTTGAGTTTGTCCGTGCCACTTCCAGGCGTTACGCAACAGCTCTATTAGCATTCAGGACAGACTTTTATGTCGTTAAAATTCAAGGCAACGATGTATAAATACTGGATTTCAAAGCAGCCCTGTTCAGTCAATCTCTATATTTGACAAATATAAAGACATACCGAGGTAATTGAAGTGAGATATTATGTACCTTTTCTTTATATTTTATCAAAAGAACTTAGAATATACGACATTCTTTTTGGTACCACATCTCGTCGTAACGTGCGATGAATCGTGTTCCAGTTGCAAGTTTAGTGTACCTCAATGACATCCTACTAAAATATGTGAACTGTCATTCACAAAATTTACCTTTACAATTACATAATTTTTTTTGTAGTTGAAGAGCCTGGATTCTCATTTATCGATTGAATTGTTGACATAAAATGAACTTGTTTTTAGTGTTCTCCATTGTTAATTCACACAAAACGAACACGAACACAAACAAAAACGTGCACACAACACAGTATACTCCTCTACTTTTTGAAATGCAAATTCACGCACAACTCAAATTAGCACAAAAACGTGCACACAACACAGTACTTTTTCATATACTAGACGCATAACATGCACGTAAAGCAATAGCTGCTGCGCACGACCTTAGTACGCACACGTTAAAACTAGCGTGGATTCAAACGTATACAGTTTACTCAGGTGGGTTAAAACGCGTGAGAACATATAGGGGCGCTAAAGTGTATGTGCGGTCGCTGGGGTCCAGCAGGGTCTAACATCAAAACGGTTCCTCACAAAGACGATGGAGCAAGTAAGTCAAGCATGGTGGTGAGAGAGAAACGCGAACGGGGAAAGAGTACACCAATCTCTATACTACTATTAAAAAGAGATTAAGTTCGTTTCTATCTCCGGCTTATCCTCAGAAACTGCTGATCCGATGTTAAGAAATTCTTTCACTTCCGTGTAATAGGCCTACATACAACTTACAAAATATGTTACAAAATGACATGGAAACAGAGAATTATGCATAAGGTTCTGGGGAACTGTATTACACCGGACCAATGGTTTGTATTACGATTAGATATGTTTCCCACAAAACAAAAGCCATTTTCCTTCATGAAAGCTACATACATGTAGAAACACCTACGTAATTAATTTTCGTATGTTGTGTGCACGTTACTTTTCTATCTATCCAGGACAATTTACAATGTACGATTTTATCTGATTCATAGGCAAAAACGTTGTAGTTTGGATAGGCATTAACACATGAGTCACAAATCACATTAAGAACAACTAAAATTAACGTTATTCTTTGAGAAAGTTTAGCTCTTAGTACTGCAACTAATGAAGTTCACTTCCTCACGTACACGCAACTTGTGTAAGAAACAGAACATTTAAAGCCTCTTCGTTACGTGACAGTGCTATGTCTGTTCAGTGTCAGTGACATCCATGACGTGTCAGTGACACACATATACGTACGAACAGTTTGTATACGATTTTATTTAGTTTCCCTTTACTGTCATTCACTTCGGTAAAAAGTGTTAAATAATTTTGTCACGCATTTCGTAAGAAGCTGACATTTTTGCATACACACTCACTGTGGATGGCAGTGTGCTCTTGTGATATTTGAAGATAATAATGCCTAAAAGAAATTACAGTTTACAGCATGATATTTAACAAACATCATATGCAATCAGCCTTGTCACTTAACAACTGTAACACGTTTATAGTGGTTGTTTATTCTTGTGAGAGGAGAAAATTTGGATTCCTGATAACAGTGAAAAGCTGCAATTTGGGTAAGGAAAACATTACCTTATCTGTGAGAAAATTTTATAAAAAATTAAATTTAGTTGAGCGTTGAAATGATTACGCGACAGCGCAACAGGTAAAAATAAGAAGGTCCGCTGATTGTCGCTTTTACACGATGTCTGAAAACGCATAAATTGCAAAATAATTGAGTGAACGATCACGGCACTGATACATTGTGAATATGTGAGCGAGACCTTTACGACTACACTTTTATAGCTGCATAATTGCACACGCTATTGTAAATTTATATTCATAAACGGAAGGGGTTTTATACGCTTATCGAAACTAGATATTAAACTGTTTAAATAAACAGTTTAATGCAATAAGTTATTTAAATTCAAAATTTGTATGTACAATTCCATATTTCATTTGTCAAATAAATCCCTAGAACGTTTGGCTTATGTGAAGTATTTAATTATAATATACTGTGGTTTATAAAGGAGTTATCAGATGGAACTGTCGCTTTGTTATATTGCAGTAATTAATTTTCTTGTAGTTAGTGGAGATTAAGTCCCTCACTGCGTTAACTGGAATGTTATTGAGTTCCTGTATATTCATTTATAAAACATGATTTACGGTTTAGTCTATTCTAGTGTTACATTACTAGTACAGGCAGAAGTGTGTATTGTGAGTTGTATGTTTCAGACACTATATTAACATTTTACTCGTGTATATCAATTTATTTCTGCAACTCATTAAAAGAGGAGATTTACTTGTCTACTTAATTTTTACGGCGCACGTGGATAGATTTCCTGGTAAAGGAGGAAGAAATCAAATATTTCAAAATTCAATGAGAAACGTAATGACTATAAGTTTTATACAATATATCGCTATAAATCATTAAAACGGTTCTAACATTAATGATTAGTTTTCGACAACATACGTTACAAAAAACAAGCGAATTTATAATATATCTTTAGCGAATAAAACGTGAATGTTTTACTTTGTTACTATTATTATTAGTGAAATACTCTAGTTACAAGGTATTGTTAAACTAACTTAACACATAGAAAAGCAATGGTCAAACTTTAACCGTTACCCTTACGAGAAGCTGTAATATATATAACTTTTTCAATTACCTGCATTAGATTTAAAAAATAACTTAAAACACTGTAAAAATAACTTAACGACTACTAATATCGTATGCGCTGTTGATCGACAAAAAACAATGTAATACATCATGATAATTTATTACCATTTTTCCTGAACACTCTGCGATCTTCTATATGAACCGCGCAAAAGCAAGTAACGCAACAGAGTTCGTGAACACTTTAAATTCATGCAACAAACAAAGAGTGTCGGCGGACACGGTCGGTTAGTTAATTAGCAGTAATTTCTGCAAGCGATTAGTGTGCATGTCCATTGCACGTACCAGTAATATAATAAAATGTATCTTGTCTGACAATTAATAAAATTAATAACTTTAAGAAAGACTTGTTATATATAGGTAAAAGGATTATTGAATTTAAGGGTAGTAGTAGTAATAGTAGTAGTAGTAGTAGTAGTAGTAGTAGTAGTAGTAGTAGTAGTAGTAGTAGTAGTAGTAGTAACAATAATATTAATAAAAATAAAAATAATAAAAATAGTAATAAAAGTAATAATAATTATAATATTAATAAGGCCCTTCAGAAATCCAATCCTACCCAATACCTATAACATCTTGGCATCGTGGGGGCCAGGCAGCAGTTGTTACTCTTTAGCCGGCAAAGAGAGCACTGGTAGGGGAGTTTGACAAGGTTGTGTGTACCGCTTGAAAATACACCCTAACTAAAGGTGGACCGATCCTGCCAATATGTGGATGGCTCTAAGTTAGTAAGTCGTGAACGACGGTCTCAGGGCACCAGGACGGACACCGTTAAATTTAGTCCTAGCCTTGGTACTCGAGACCTCTGCCGCGGTGGTCTGTTACTTCCCGGGTACTCGTGAAAACAAGATTGACGATTCTCAAAACAATACTTGGTTGAGGGGTCCCTTGAAAACCCTCGTCTTGAAAAAAGCCCTCCTCGGAGGGTGAAGAGAAAGAGACATTTCTCCACAGTTGAAACTGGGAGATCCTAGACATCGTCTACCGCTACGCCGGCGATGCCGAGTTATCTTGTTGTGAAACGGAAGGAAGGTGTCTTCACAAACGTCAGTCCCTTCCTTATTGAAAAAGCTGCAACCGGTTGCCCTGAATCAGCCGTCCAGGATATAAGAAAAGCCGCAAGTGGACTACTTGTCGTGAACCTGATCGATCAACAGGGTTCGCTGTAACTGAAAACGTAGAAGGTAGGGGACAAAGAAGTGGAAGTCATTCCTCATACCACCCCCACACCACGAAGGGGGTTGTGAGGTGCAGGGATCTACTGAACTGCACAGAAGAAGAGTTACTACTGAGCTCGCCCCACAAGGAGTTATAGCATGTAGACGACTAACGATGCAAAGGGATGGACAGACGCTCCCATCTGCATCCCATGGCCTTCAAGAGAACAACTTTTTTTCAAGAGAAAAAAGGCAACACACTCTCATTCATAGGCTGAGTGTGAGAGCATTCATCCAACAGCCAATGCAATGTTATCAATGCTTGCGTTTCTGGTACATTGCATCAAGATGTGCACGGGACAAGACTGCCTTTGTAGAATGTCGGCTCATGGTGATAATTCCTGTGCTGAACCAATGAAATGTCTCAATTGCGGTGGTCAAGATTAATGTAGATCCTGCGATTTCCCCGCTTACATTACCCCGATAAAACTAGTATGCCCAGCCAACCAAGGCAAAGTCAGCTATGCATAGGCAGTGAAAAATATATTGTAAAGGCAGTAGCGAAGAAAACAGTAAAGGGAGTCACCCGGTTCATCGGGCGTTATTTTTCAGAAATGCATAACAAACAAACATTCAATAAAGACAGTGCGGCTGAAGCAGATACCCAAACGGTTTGGAAGGATAGCGTCAACGTGTCTACAAGCAGAGCCATACTTCGTCCGCCAAGGAGGGTGGACACAAACATTGTGGCTGCGCCTGCAACCACCTCCAGTCGGGGCGATTGCTGTCCCCTGCGATCTCACTGACTTCAGTGTCCTGGCGGAAATCGGCAATCTACAAAAAAAGGAGAAAGAAAAGCTGACCAAAAGGGAATCCTAGGAAAAGAGCACGGTCCATAGCGACTGAATCTTCAACGTCCAGCGTGGAGAACATCCTTCAATGGAATATCAACTGTTAGTCTTCGTACTACTGGGAAATGAAATTTCTACTCTCCAGGCATACACCGACGTGCGACTACATTTGAGGACACAAGAACCTTTTAATATGAAGGAATATGAGTCCTTCCGATGTGATGTGACTCCAAACATCAGAGCTAGGGGAGGCGTTGCTATATTTTTTAGCAACACGTATCCCCCTGGACCTATTCCTCTCGCTACGCCTTTAAAAGAAGTAGCAATCAGTTCATTGCAATCATATTATACTTACCAGATTCTGATTAGCGAGCAGAAGATCTACAGGATCTGGTCGGGAGCAACCATCTCTTTTACTCCTTGTCGGGGATTTCAGCTCCCACTGTCCCACTTGGGGTTGTCTTAGGGCGAACAGCGCAGGATTAACAACTCAGGGTCTCTTGCTGAACAACCAGATAATCTTTGCAAACACAAGCGAGAGTACACATTTCAACGTTGGAAGTGGTTCTTTCTCGGCTATCGATCTCTCGATCTGTAGCCCGGGTGTTTCTCCGCGTCTGTCGTAGAGAGTGCTTCCGGATCATCATAGGAGCGACCACTTCCCTGTGCTGATTAAACGCGAACGCCAAACAGGGTTATACGCAACGCCGAAAAGAATCGTGAATTGTGTTGATTGGACAGGCTTGCAGATTGCTTTTAAACCTACAAATGTCGTTCAAAATATAGACGACAACATACACAGTTTCACAGCTGCTATCACCTAAGCAGCTTCCGTTCATATTCCACGGAGCGGTGGTCGTTCATCCAGAACAGTACAGACGGGATTTGTAATCCCGATGAAATTGCTGACACCTTGGCTGCGATATATGCCTTGGATGGTAGTACAGAAAGTTATCCTCTCAATTTCCTCGCTAGGAAAAATTAAGTGAAGGGTACAAGCCCTATAACGTACTTTTCACGATTAGGGAGTTACAGTCGTCGGCTGTCTGCGCTGCCTGCAACACTGTGGCGGGATCGGACGATATCCCTTAGAGCATCATACTTTAACTGTCGAATGTAGGTAAGGCTACATTAGTGCACTCTATAACGCCATATGGACGCAAGAGGAGTATCCAAAACTAAGGAAGGAGCCGATAGTCATCCCTCTTCTGAAGGCCGAAAACGATCCCCTAAAGTGGAAATCTATCGTACAGTATCGTTGACATACTGTCTAGGAAGGTTATTAAAAAGGATGGTAAACAGCCGAATGTAAACAGAATGTTGTAATAAAACTATCTCAATTACAAATAATTAATTATGTTGTCAATTACAACAGTTTTATTGTTTATGAATTTAATAAAACAATTTAATAATGTTTTATTTTTCCTTTTTTTCTATTTGAACAATTAATTAATTAATTATAATTTTTAATTATTTGAATGGTAAATTGTGTTATTTTGTGTGTGAAAATATTTGTTTCACAATTGTTAATCTAGTTATGTTACTTGGATCCAGTAATCTCTCTTCTCACTCAGCTTCTCTTCTCCTTCATCTTGATAAATTCTTCTAAGACTTCTTATTTATGTTGAGAAGAAAGAAAAAGCTAATATTCCTAATACAAATAATAATGAACACAAGTATTTGAATAATTCTGATGATTATTTTTAAATTTGAATTTGTGCGCCAATCTTACGCGCATCGTCAATGGCATTGGCTGAGACTCACTCAGGTCGATTGTGATAAATGACAATAATTATAATATTATAATGTTAATTATTCGAGTTCTTTTAACTGTCGAAATGGTCAGAGAGGGCAAGGAACAAGATACAATACTTACAAATACCTTAATCTAAATTATTATTCGCTAAACATAACAGGATTCTGAAAATATTGTCAATTAATAAGTAAAAATTCGAACCGTCTTGTAGAATGACGTCACTGGCTCGTGAAGGCTGTGTTCATCTCGGATACTTAGTAAATGAAAGATGGCTGCCGTTCACCTCGATTTTCTGCTGCACACGCCGACTGCTATTTGGTCTGCTCCCTCAAATATAAATACGGATTCCTTCCTCTGCGACGATGTAGTCCCTCTGGATAATTGTGTGATGTGTTTTCTTCTCCTCGACGATGTTGTTTGGTGTTAGGTTAATAGTGCTGTGTTCCGTGTTCAAAAATTCTGTTGAGTTTGTTGTCCAGTGAATATTGGTTTAGTATAAATTTGCAATATGGCGGTTGATTTCTGGTGCCTCGTACTGGATCTTATTATTCCTGTTGTTCTGGTTCAGTTTTGGTGTTAGTTAAGTTGTCGTTTGTTATTTTCCATTAGGTAACCTCTGTAATATTTTTCGAGATTGTACTTCAATGTTTTGTCACCATTTACATTTTTCAGACCTTCCGTCCGTAAATTCTGATCTGCACACATTCACGAGTAACACTAGACTGATGACTTAAAGTCGTCGTTTTAGGTGGTAATTTATAAAATATCTTATTCCTCTTACCATTGTCTGTTCACATCTATATGTCTTGGATTTGATTTTAACTCATAAAAATATATGACAAGTTTTCCTATTTATTGCTGTAACTTAATTATTTATTAATTTTATGAAACTTTAACTATCTGGCAATATTCTTGTGCTAATTTTACATAATTCAATATATAACTGGGTCTGTTTTAAGTTCAGATAAGCCTAAAATTTACAATTTTTGATATTTCTTATAGGCCTTGTATTTTTTACAGTTTTAGTAATTAAATGGTTTACAAGTGATTTTATGTTAATATTTCCTTTCAATAATTTTACTCACTTCATGATTATTGCTTGTTGTTAATAATTTGTTGTTATAATACTCCAATATTGATTAATTTACACTTTATCTGAGTTGAGTACCCCTTAGGCCTAGTATTACATATTTTCCAAATAAAGTTAATTTTATTCTTTGTCATTACGTTTGCTAATATTTGTTTCTGTGCTGATTACATTTTCATATTTTTGTTTTACATGGACTAGTTTCTATTAATTATATACATTCAGTTCTATTGAATTTATTCATTTGGCTTTGATTCTATGATAGTAGTTGATTTTGGTCTACAATTCTGTTTTATTTTTCTATGGGGTTTGTTAATTATTTTGCCCTATTATTCTTTATATGGTTTACAGTTTAATAATACAATATTCATATTATCTACTTGCCTTCTCTGCCTTAACAAACTTTGAAATTATTGAACATTATTTAATTACAACATAACATCTTATATCTACTAATTTTTATATATCCCTTAATTATAATAAAAATATCTTATGCCTATTATCCTTAACTGTCTTATTTAATTATAACAAAATACCTTATCTATTATCTTTATCTATCTAATATATAATTTGATTAACAAAAAATAAAAAACATCTTATTACTAGTCATACTCTCAGTTATGAAGTGTCCTTTGGTATTTATGTCCTTCTTAGAACTTATTTAACTGTAATTAAAACATCTTATTTTAGTAATAATATTTCTTATATATAATTTTAAACACTCTTATTCCTAATAATATTGTCAGTCATTAGACTGTCTTTGATTCTTAGGTTTTTTCTAGTATCATTCTACACTCATGGTAGTCCTTTTAAATCATTTTTTTAACTCCTTCATTGAATATTTTTTATACATTTTTTAACTAGGTTGTTTACTACACTCACTGTAGCTTCTAACTTTTATTATATCACTTCACTACACTTTCTACACTATGGTAGTCATTTTAGTGGTTTCTACTCTATGGTAGTCTTTTGGTTTGTTTTTACATTAGACTTATACTTAGTTTACAATTTAGTTTTAATTGTATTGTATCCTGTAACTTGAGTTACTGCGTCTAACATATATGGGTTTTAATTTAGTTTCAATTGGGTATGTATTCCTTTATTAACATTTTGGTAATAGCCCTTCTTGTTTCTATGTTCTTTTTAGGAACCTTGACATATTTTGTCTCTTCTTTCTTATTATATAAGTAAATTCCTTCTCTTGTGTTTTCAAGTCTTTGTGGCATTAATTCAATGCATCTTAGTTAAATATTCGGTTTCATTTAATGTTTATTTACAGCTCTTTGTTAACTTGTTATTGGTTTTGTATTTTGGGGTTTTCTGCTTCTTAATTTAATAAGTTTCCCCTTATTAATTTTTTATTTACTTTTTCCTTTTGTCTTCTCATTTACTGCTCCTCAACCTACTGGGTATACTGATGTTTTACTGGGGTTTTATATAGTTGGTTATTTATATATGGACCAAGAGGTTTCTTTGTTATTCAGTTTAATTTTATTAACATTTTATCGACTATAATGATCAGCTTCTTTAATTTATTTTTTAACCATTTGTTTTTTCTTACTCACTATTGATAGTTTCTTCTTTATTAATGTTGTAATAAGTTAAATTTTAAGGTGATAATACTGTTATGCTATAATGTTGACCTTCGAAAATGACACATTTCGTTTGGTTACCACAGCGGTCATCACCATGAGCCAACTTCCCACAGTGGCACTTCTTGACCCAAGTACATCTTGATGGAATGTGCCAGAAACGCAAGCATTGATAACATTGCATTGGCTGTGGAAGGAATGCTCTCACACTCTCCCTATGAATGGCCGCTTTTACCTTTCCTGGTAAAGTTGTTCTGTTGAAGGTTAGGACATGGGATGCAGATGGGAGTCCCTGTCCGTCTACATGCTATGACTCCTAGTGGGGCGGGCTCACTCGTAATCTCTTCCTATGTGCAGTTCAGTAGATCCCTGCAGTAGATCCACCCTCTCGTGGTGTTATTTGATGGTATGAGGAACGGGTTCCACTTCTACGTTCCCTATCTTCTGCGTGTTCAGTAACCGCGAACTATGTCGATCGATCAGGTTCTCGACGAGTAGTCTACCTGCGGCTTTTCTTATATCCTGGACGACTGATGCAGCCCAACCGATTACAGCTTTTTCAATAAGGAAGGAACTGACGTTTGTGAAGACACCTTTCTTTTGTCTCACAACAAGATACTTCGGCACCTCGGGTGCAGCAGCAGACAATGTCAAGAGTGTCAACTGTGAAAAATGTCTCTTTCTATTCACCTTCCAAGCAGGGCTTTCTCAACACGAGGTTTTTTAAGGGACACCTCAACCAGATAATTGTTTTGAGAACCGTCAATCTTGTTCCCACGAGTACCGGGGAAGTAACAGACGTCCGCGGCAAAGCACACGAGTACCATGGCTAGGATTAAATACCACAATTTCGTCCTGGTACCCTGAGGCCATCGTTCTCACTAACGTAGAGCCTCCACCTATTGGCATGATTGGTTCCACCGTTGGTTACGGTGTGTTTTCAGGCGGTCAAACTCACCTACCAGTGCTCTGTTTCCCGGGTAAAGGGTGACAGCCGTAGCCTACCCCTATGAGGCCAAGATGTTGTAGGCCGGACGTTGTGTTGGGTTTTTGGGAGGCATTATTATTATTAATTATATTATTATTATAATTAGTAGTGGTAGTATATTAATAATAATATATAATACAATTTATGCAGTACAATAATACTACAATTAGTAAATTAATTAATTAAAATCTTATTCACTTAGATTGAAGCTAAGAGCTGTTAATTTACTATCACACACAGGTTAGTTCCTAATTCCACCATGCGAAGGATTTCAATCTACATACCAATACTCTTTGTTCTGACTAAAATTGCTAGGCGTCTTATCAGATTATAATTTGCCTGACAATCAATTAAATTGTAAGTTAATCTATTAATATGATTTATTTTAAACAATTGTTTTGTAATGGAAGTTTAAAATGTGCCTGTAGTTGAAGCCATATCTTTCTTGTAACTTCGTTCTGATGGCGTTTTGGTACCAAATTTATCTTGTCGCCTATAAAAAATGTTTTATCACTTAATTACACTTTCTTTAGAAATATTCCAAACTCGGCCAGCGAGACTTCCGGACTCATTGAGAGAATCTGATTTTTTTCCTTAGAAAAAGGTAACAGCAAGAACTATAGTGATAGTAGTCTTCTGAACTACTATATGAAATCTTCCTTCGGCGTTTGTAAGTGCTTACAAACAAGTGAATATTATTGCTTAATAATATTATACCATATATTATTACCTTATATTATTTGTTACTTAATTTAAGTGAATACCAAGGTTTCTATCTATAACATTGCGCTTGATTAATGTAAAACTATAGCGTCAAAACGTTTGATTGAGAAAAGCAGAAGGTTGAGCATATAACTCATATCATAAAGCTTAAATTTATTATGAAAAAGCTTTGCCTTCGATAATATGATGTACGAGTTTTCTTCCGTATCGTCTAATAAATATTATCAGAAGAATATATATACTGTATATGTAAGTGACACTAGTAGTATTGCACTCAGCTGAAATTATCGAAACCTCAGACGAAATCTAGGTTTATTTGAGGAGTTCTACTAGGGTAGAGATTTTCGCTTACTATTGTAATGTTTGTGTGTTCGATAAGAAAAATGTGGACCTTCAAAATTAGGAGACAGAAACTACACCCACATCATCCATGGCGGCGGGTTGCTTTCTAGTTTTTGTAAGGAAAAGCATACTTGCAAGGAAAAGTCCGTTTGTAACTAAAGGTTTAAATGTCTTTAAGTCAAAAAAGTCATTGTATATCTACGCAACATTCTGTACAAAACTAACAGTTACTGCGAATGCTAAATAAAGGGCTTTTAAGGTGAATGTTGAAAGACCAAGACTAAATGCAGCACAAGTTTGCAGGTGGTCATCCTAAGCAAAGTCTGTCTGTTGTAAAATCAGCTTCATAAAGCTTTCTCTCCCATGGCACAATTTGTTCAATGTTTTAAGTGTCTCTTTTAGAGTGCCTTAAATGCGGTTGTTCGTGAGCGTACATGCGCGTTTCGATTTAGAGTCAAATTGACTCATCAACCATAGTGTACACGTATATCAATACAAAAACAACAACTAATGTACAATGTAATTCACAGTGGGTAGTTGGACTTTTGGCTCACACCGTACGTTAATTACACACAGTACAATATCAAACACAATACATAGATTATGTATTACAAATGATGATGTAATATATTTCTGTCAGAATATGATTAATTAGAATTCTTAAACACGTACAAAATATATTTAAAATTATTCTGAAAATATTATTAATTTATATATTACTCATTTCTAGGCAATGTTCCGCCTACCTACGGAAACGGAAAATATATAGTAATTTAAGTACACATAATAAATTACGAAATATAATAATTAAAAACCAAGCCATGGGAAAACATATACTGTACAATCGCTTCAGTTATTGTATAATGACGTTTTAAATTACTAAAATTCTGACACGATGTATTTTAAGCTACAAAGTATGAAATATGTTTTACAAATGTCGTCAAAACGGTGCCAGTGTTGGCGTCTTACCATAAACAGAGTAATCTCCTTTCTTTACAAACTAACTAACTAAAATAACTTAACTTTCAGTGATTAAAAAAAACACTAACTACTTTCTTGGTAAGAAAAATATGTCTCGTTGAAAGCACTAGAAAGGATTAAAACATTTTGTAATCATATATCTAAATTAAAAATGCTATCTTAAAAAAATTATTGTAATAAAAGTTTATAAAATAAAACAAAGGTATACAATTAAAAACGTAAAATATTGTTACGGTACGGAACATTACAGACAGAGACACTACAGAACAGTATACGTGTTTATCGAATGTTCCAGAGGAATCCGGCTGTAATGTGTGTGGCGTACGTGATTCTCGACACATTAGCTAGACTGTGACAGGCCGCAATGAATTACGCTTTAATATTTTCCTTTACTGTTAATGCGGACTATGGAATATTCTGGTATTTCGTCGGGGTATAAATACAAATACTCGACGACGTTCAGTTTCAGTTTGAGTTGCGATATAGGCAACTATCTCAGTGCGTTTCGAGTTATTGTCGGGCGAATACTCCGTGCGTTCAAGTGGTTATTAGTGAAGTGTTGTGTTTTATAATCGGGCGGGACAATTGTAATACAATTGTGTTTTATATTTAGTTGACATTTTATTGAGTGTGAAAAATGTTTATGTGATTTGTTTTAAGAGACTGTCTTGTTAATTACGAACTGTTTAACTGTGATAATTAAAGCTGGTGATTAGTGATTTAATTGGTGTCTTGTGTTTTGTTTTTCACTGTACCATACGACGATCAGTAGACCGTCGTAACAATATTTTATATAACTCAACAAAAAACTAAGCAGAGGACATAAATTTTTACTAAAATTAAATACAGAGAATCCAATGTATTTTTTCTTAAATTAAGATAAATCTTAAAGCCACTTTTAAGACCATAAAATAAATGTAAGTAAGTTAAGTAAATAAAACGAACGTTTATAGATGCGGAATTATTACTGTCACAGAATATTTACAATTTTCAATTTACATTTATAAGTAGCCTGTAAACTACAGGAGTCTAGTTACAAAAGAAACAAGTAAGTGTATGTCTCTTTGATACAAAGGACTATAAAAATTTTAGTCATGTGTTATTCGTCTATAAATAACAGAATCAAAATTAAGAATATTATAACAACGGCCAACATTATGATTTCACTTGTGATCACAAAGTCTGTACTGCGGTCATGGATAGGGTCAAAGTCAGGACTCTGTCTCCCTGCCCACCCCTACCACTGGAGGCAAATAATAGAGTATGTTCAACTGACACGTTCCGGTTAGATAAGTAACATAGGCGCACTTACATTAGATTACAGTAATACCTCCAAATACGAGTACATACACACAAACAAATTATTATCCATCGTATAGCTCGAAACGCGCATGGTTAATACCTGACGAAATTGTCTCTAGTGTTGGTTAAGTTGTCCCACGGCCAGAGGGTGCAGCAGGCCGCAGGCATAGTGCTTGAAGGAAGAAAAATAAGATAGTATTTAAGAGCCCACTCAGTTTTTTATGAGACATTGTCTCGGGCAGACGTGTATTGGTTTACCTTGTAAATAGTGATAACAAAGTCACTGTGTTCAATGTTATTATTATTGTAAGTAATAATTAAAAATTCACTATATCTTTTTAAGACCCAAAAAAGCTCTCATTTACTTCTGAAATATGAAACATACTTTGTCCCTTTGCACGTAGCTGTGTTTGTGTATGTACTGCATACACAATCACTCATTAGAAAATAATGCTTCCGTTCAGAACATGCCCTGGACGTTATCTACTGTCTTATTTTCTATTTCTTTTTTGTCTTTACCATTAGTGCAGTCTGTTAAGCAATTTGTTTTGAAACGCATGGTTGTATTTTTATGAACTGCTCGTTTTCACTTTAATTTGTTCTCTTAGGTTTGCAATTGAGTCTTCTACTGCAGATATTTTTGTTGACATAGCTTCTTCTACACTCGCTTCTGCTACAGCTATTTTATTTGACATGTTTCATTGTTTTTCTACGTCAGTTATTTTTAATGTCACTGATTATTTACATCAGATATTATGGCAACTTGTTTATTCAGCTCACCTCGTAATGGATCCAGTTTTGTAGTACTATGCTCTTGCACGTTTTATTCCTCTTGTATAAACGTTTTGATGTTCTCTGACTCCTACTTACGTTCTTTTTTTGTCGTTCTGTCGATTCTAGCAAGGATTGTTTTAGTCGTCGTTCTGCTTCTAGTTGTTTCTCATCCTGTTGTTTTCCTGTTTCTTCTGCTTCTTGTTTGCGTTCTGCTTTCTGTAGTTCCTGTGCTTCCAGTAGCAGTGCTTGGAGAGCTTTCGTCATCTGACTGGTACCCATCTTTGCAGATTAATTACCACGTTCACTACTCTTCTGCAAAGTGTCCTCCGTTTTCATTTTGAAAGGTTCTGCCACACTTCCGACACCGTTATCACGACGGTCACACCGATCGTCTTGTTATATTGTGGAAATAGAATAACTGACACCAATGAAATTACTTTTCCAAACTTCAATTGAACAGAAAAGGCGGATATAAATCGACAAAGCACTCTTTTACGGTTTTAGAAGTTTTGCTCCATAAATTAAAAAAAAATTATCATTATACGCACTAATTCACACAATAATCACTTTTCACTAATCTGCCACAATAACTCCGCAAAACGCACTGTAATATAGCTGGTCTATCACTGAACTAGGCCGCTTTAAAATTCTGTGTTTATACGTCCCCCGCCTTGCATTATAGTTAGATAGTTAGTCTGTATACTGGGACAGTAGTGGAGTAAACGTCTTGAAGGGGTATCGGCACCTCTACTGATACACCAGACCGTTACGTAATTCTGCCGCGTAGAATGATCTGTTAACGTCTGGTACAGTCTCACACAACGCGACTTGATAAGAATAACGTAGACACTTAGCGATGCGGTACCATTTATTTTCTGTTCGTAGTAATATCGTTGCATGAAACAGACATCTTATCAGAAATATAGTGTTATACAGCACATGTTGTAGTATATCATCTTGATCAGTTTATCCTTGCGGCTTCCTGTAGTTTCTACATTGTCCCTAAAAAGTACTTATTAATTATCAACGTCAAAGAAATTACAAAAAAGCCAAAAATGTTTATGTCTTCCCGTCTCCCTGATTCAAAAATGTATTAAGTTAAATTATTTACTACTTTATATAAAGTATACACACACACACACACACACACACACACACATACACACACACACACACACACAAGTTTAGATTTTTATTTTTACAACTAGTAAAACATTTCACTAAACAATTTCCTGTATATTGGCAATGTACTACTGAAGCTAACCGGTACAATTTGTCTGAGTACGGCTTTATGTAAAAATACTTTGTTGTCAAGAGATAATAACAAATGATAACTAGTCTAAAGCTAACACAAATTCATTGTTTAACGTCTGACTCGCTACTGAAAAATGCCCTTGAATAAGTGAAAGATTCTGACCTCGCTGTTGAACTTTCCGACACCTCGAGGTACGACTAATTGATACACACGTTCCGTTTCTTACGTTCATCAGACGAGGAAAGAAGTTTTTAAAATTTAATGCGTTTATAATCCGTCTGTTTTCCTTTAGAACGATTGCCTACATGATTTTGTTTTAAACAAGATTTACTGGAAGCACGTTATTTTACGTAAAGAAATATTGCCTGATAAATATTAATTTTTTTAATGCTGATTGTGAATATTTATTTCAGTCGTTAGGAACGTCAATGCATAACACATAACTGTATTTTTGACATAAAATGAAAACAGGCACACTTAAAAAAGAAAGAAAGGCGACTGAAAAACAGCAGTTGACTACAACTTGGAAAAAAGGGCAAAACTATAGGATTATACTTAAATTAAAATAATATGATTGGACATTGAACGGAAAATGGAAGGTTTTGTGCCGAGCATGTGCAGTACATGTAGTGAGCATAAAAATGAAATGGTGGAATATAGGCCTACTGATGAAAGGTGAAACAAAAACACCACTACCTATTTTTAAGTATAATCAATTTGTGAGTGCTGTAGATTGCCACGATCAAATGAACTACTATTACTCGTGCGGATGGAAAATATCGCGTTGGTATAGAAAATTAGTTACAGACTATTGAATTATGTGACCTACATTCTCATGTTTCGTTCATTATGTAGTTTGGAAAACAACTGTCCGTATTGTTTCCTTTTGTGTGTAATAGAGTATTTACTACAAACTGTGGAGCAGCAGTGGCAATCGCTGTAAGCGTTCACCAGCAATTACTTCTACGAGAGTTGTGGAAAAAATAGTAACCATGAAACAGTAAGAAAACAATGCGGAAATTGTTACCAAAGGAAAATCTTAAAAATAACCCCGAATTACTGTGATATGTAGAATGAAGAACATGGTTTATGACGAGAGTTATTTGTACAATTTCATTAATCACATTTGTTTTCAAATTATTTTATATTTTGTATACGTTTATCATACATATTTTTATTGTTTGTTCATTACGTTACTATTTTGACATGAATGCAAACAGACATCAAAGCACACAATAAACACACATGTATTTACTTTTCTAATTTAACAAATATTAATGCAAAAATAATGTTTCATTTGGGGTTATTAAGGTAGCTTTTGTTACTAACTCTCCATAATCTTACAGGAATTCTCACGCTAAATAACTTATATTTCACACGAGTTTGTTTACATGTGAATGGCTCAGTGTCTCAATATAGTCTTAAGAATTAAACTTACAAGATATAAAAGTTTAAACAAGATTAATTTTGCCAATCCAGTCAGGTTTTTTACCACATTTGTTTTCCTCGTGCACTGTAACAAAAAGACAAACAAAATATTTAAAAGATTTTTTAATCTAAGCAAAGTTATTAGAAAACTTTTAAAAAGTAAGCTGTAATGTTGTAATCTTCCTTTAAAACATACAATGTACAACTTTGGGTTTCGGTTTAAATTAATAACAGCGCAGACTATGTAAAACATGAAGTTATAGTAAAGTTTAAGTTGTAATACTTAAGAAAAGCATTTTATAATGGCTTTGACGCTACTTATAAACTTAACCAAATGCAGTATAAACAAATATTAAAATTATATTCTAATAACAATAACTTAATTTACTGATATTGAAAATTTAAGAGTAAAGAAACCTTAATATATTGTAATTAGTTAAAAAATAACAATACTAATTAATATTTTTAAGTTAAAAAATTGTATCTGTTTACTGAGATGCCGCTGTATATTAAATGTTATTAAGAATAGGACAATTGTCTTACATAAAATAAAAACAATTTAATTTATAGTTCAAGTTGTTTTAAAAAAGGTTTAAATGCTGAAAAATGTTTAAGTTGTTTTTTCGAAGCACTGTTTGGTTTAGATTTTAATTACCACTTACTTACCGATGTCAATCTTCTAATGTAGATCTTCTCTTTCTGTAATATATTGAAAACAGCACTACACAATTCCTATAATATTTACCACTTGTTTGTATGTTAAAATTGTGTAAATAAGACTGTTTTGAAATTATTCAAAATCTTGGCTGCTTACTTGCCTTACTGCCAATCTGTGAAATAAATGCTCTGTTGTGTTGTTACTATAGTCTACCTTTAAATAATGGACTGACACTATTATATATTAAATGGTAATTTATTAAAAATGTAATTCAATTAAAGTTCAATTTAAAACCCTCACAAAAGTTTTTTAAAACATTAAAACAATTCAAAATCGTTACAGATATACTTAAAACTCAGGCCTGGTAACACTGATTTTTATGTTGTGATTCTCTAACATGATTTGGTTAGATTTCTTATATATAATTAATAACATCTTGAGTTCCTTGAGTATACAAGATACTTCCTACAAAAAAATGCTTAAATACGATAATGACGTATTGTGGAGAGTGGTTACATAAAATAGAAAAAGGTCAATTATAATTGTTAACAATTGTACAAGATACGCTTGCATCTAAATTTGCAGGTTATGGTATCGCATGTGCAATACGATTATTATTTCTGTATATCGGAATAAAATTCCGTTAATGGTTATAAAAATTAAAATATAATGACTGATTTATAATTTCAGTGCAATTAAAAATAGTTATGCTTTCTTGAATTGAAAGCATTGCACTGTATCAATTGTGTACATTTCAACAACAGGTAGGTTAGAATGAAAATTTTTCTAAGTTAATTGATAAAAATATATGAATTAAATTTATAAAATCTCATCGTTATACACAATATTAGTTAATGACATGTTTATTAATCATTAACTTTATTGACAGTTCTCAAATATTATTGAGAATCGAATTGTCTTTCTTTATCATTAAAGTCAAATCAGAATCTATGTTCAAATACATTTGTGTTAATTAATTAGTAGTTTTTCATTTTGATTCTTTTTAAAATTTATAATATTTTATTTAGAAAAATATTATTGAGAACTTTTATTCAATAATACGTTAATTCATAATTATTAGTTATGTTAGTCACGTGTGATCGCATTTGACTAACCTAGTATCAACACAAAAATTATTATTTCAAAATCATTTAAAATTCAGTTAAATATTGTTAATTCAATATACTCCCTTACTATCACTTTCCATTGCTGGTATTATACACTAGCAATGATAATACACTAAGTCTGGTAGCACTATTTACACTTCACACGTTTTGGAGGTTATGATGTTAGGTTAGTTATCTGTCTACTAAGGGGTGGAAACGCGCACATTGTTATTAATATACTATCAGCGGAGAAACGTTCTGTTGGCGTCGATGACCAGTTTTTTAGTGAAGCCACGCCTTAGCTCCTTTGGCCGGCGTCTGCTTGGAATCAGCGTCACTAATTGGCTGAAAGTCGTTTAATCTTGTCCCCATATGCCATAAGAAATTAATAATTTTTATTTCTCAGCGTCTGTTTTTGGGGTTGAGAGTACAAAAAGGAAGTCATCAATTCTATTGTAATTGACTGAATAATTATGATTGCTCATAACCTTCTTAATGTACCTCCGATTCGAAAACTAATAGTATCATGTTATTTCGGCTGCTTTGCTCTTTATTTTGAGTCTACACAAGCACTATTTTCGTTCACGATTAAACTATTTAGACTTTCGTTGATGCAATTTTAGTGTTTCTTATTTAAACATAAGTTTTTTCACTTTTATTGTATCACATGATACATATATCACTTATTGATTGTTTCAAGTCATTTTTTCTCATTAATTATTTTTTAAATGCTAAATATTTTCAAAAATTCAATAATACACTTTTCAGGCGAGTAGGCCTTAAATGTCCATGCATTATTTCTTATTATTTACAATATATATTTCACTCTCACACAATTCTATTGTGTTTAGTTTATACCACAAACGATTCTACACATTTGGTGCAGTTTTGTAGTTACTAACATATCTTAGTTTATTTACAATAAATGGTTTTATCACACCATGTCAGGTGTCCTGTCATTCTGACACTTTTATTTTACAAATAGTTTTGTATTATGGATGTATTTTCTTCCATTAACTGGTATTTAATGTTCGTTTACAGCCTCTGTTGGACTGTTACTTTCATCTAGCTTTATCTGACATGTACTATTGTTTTTCATGATTATTACAAAAATTTATGCATTTACTGTTTGTTAAGTGTTCTCAAAGGAGTATCGAGTATTCTTGAAACTTACTGTTATACTATCTTCCTCTTTCTGATTAGTTTTAATTGAGGGTTTTTTTATGTAATTCTGTCAGTTACTCTGTGGTTTGGTATTTTGGCTGCTTTTTGTTTTTAAAATTTAAAGTATATTGTTGTGTTTTCTTGTTTATATTGGGTTTATTCTACTCATTATTTATTCTAGTTTGGTTGTTGCATTATGTAAATACTTTTATCAGTGTTTTTCTAATCGTTAATTATGATTCTTTGTTGCAAACTATGCTCAGTTGGGGTTATGTGTATATCACTGTATTACAACAATGCCTATATGTGTTAGTTTGGATTCTTGTGTATTTTCTTACATATTTACCATAATTGGTATTACTATTAGCTAGTACAATGATTTTCTGTATTTTAAATCTATTACTGACTATTTGTTTACATAGTATTTTTCTAATTATAATTGGTTATTGGTATATATATATATATATTGGATGGTTACATTTGGTTTGGTTGACTGTTTTTAATCTAATACATGTTGTCTTATTTCTGATATTCTAACAATTACAATTTGTTGATTTTACTTTCCACTCTCCTGATATCTAAATGTGTGTTTTGCAATGATTTTATATTTAGAGTCAGTCATGGTAGTTACAGGTAATCAGTTCCATTTACTTTCATATTGGAGCAATTATGTCTGTACTTAACTTCAGTTCACTTGTTGTCTTTATTATATTATACTTTTTACTCATAAATAATACACCTATTGTCTGTGTTGGTTTATTCGAGATTATTGTATAAAATTGTTGTCACTTAATATTTCCACTTTCTGTAAATACTACACTATCATTGTTTTTGTTGGTTTATTTTAGCTCGTTGTATAATAATATTATTTAATTCACTTTAAGTAGCTCACTTTTTTTGTCTGTGGTTGCTTATTGAATTATTATATTGTCAAGAGTTTTGCTCTTGGTCACTTGGAGTTTCCTCTCAGGTTCCTCCTGGTTGTTGTATTATTCTTCACGTATTGGGTACTCTTCACACTGGTAATATTTTCTTCTTATTTGTTGGATATTTTCCTCACTTATTAGATACTTTCCCTCACTTATTGGATCTATTGGGTCCTGGTTGCTAACGTAGTTACTTGGTTTCACTTTTCCTTCTGTTATAATATTGACGATTTATTTAATCACAACTCCTCCCTTTCTAGGGTGCTTATTTCCTTAGCATTATTTATTCATGGATATACAGGTTTCACTTTGACATTTTAGTGTTGTCTTTCCTCTTGTTAGTGTGTTTGGCTATATTAGCTTAGATATGTTTATGGTAGATCTTCATTTGGGTATTTTTATTATATTTATGTAACGGTATTTTTGATGCGTTACAACATAAGACACTCAAGTGAAATTACTAAACTATATAAAGTTACCCCCACCTTAATATACCTTATGCCACAGAAACATGTTTTTGATAAACAGACCCTAAACTAAAAAAATGTGCAATACAGCCGGAATGCACAAAACGACATGCTCCAATAAATTTTATGTGGGACCGATATTATCCTTTAGGCTGATGACGCACGATTATCTATGTAATGTAGCCGTATACTTATTGCATACTGCTACACTGATCGAATGCTGCTGATTTTAAACAGTTAAACACAATACTGAGCGCCGGAAAAATGTGTATTCACACTTACATTGACAAAACACAGAGAATACAAAGACACACATTTTGTAACGATTCCCACTATTTATATGTAATACTGGTGTTAAAGTTCCACCTTGGAAACGACAATTTTGTAACGTTCCTTGTGTCTTCGTTAAGCCCCCACTGTTGGGCTAGCCAATTTTGTAACGATTTGTGGTTACAAAATAAAATCTGTGTGACTGCTGTTAAAAAATTTGAAATGAAAACAATTTTATTTCAAAAAAAAAATTTTGTTGTTTCAGTAAAAATATTTTTGTGCAGTTTTTATTCCTAATATTTAAAAAATAATCGTGGTTATTGTTTGTGTTTAGAAATTGAATGGTATTATGTTTATTAGTGTAGTAGTGTCACTTTCTGTAAATTCACTTTATGACAATCTGGTTAACTCCAGTCCTAGTTGAAAAACGGCTCCCTTCTTCTTCTTCTTCGAAGCGTTCGTTATTTCGTATGTACCGCCTTTCGGTTAGTCTGTGTTCTCGATTAATTTCTTCGTTAAGTATTTCAAATAGAAATTAAATCCAAATTACATAAACAGAAAGTTTATTAACCAATGTTTTAAGTTATCGATAAGAATCGATATTACACAGCAGTATCGACTCACTCAGGGCCGGTCGATAAAAAAGTTACATTGATTATATATAATAATAGAGGTCTTTGAACGATTATTTAAGAATAGCCAGAGAAGGGTATGGACAGGAAAGTATAACACGTACAATGATAAATTCCTTAATACTAACAAATACAATGTTATAATTGATAAATAAAGTTTATATAATAATTATTTCAAACCAACTGCAGTCTAGAAATTCGCTGCCTTGCTGTGGTAAGAACGGCGACGAATCAAAATGGCCGACTGGCGCATGCGCAGTGGAAACGTCTAACCTCGACGAAATATTTGTTCAAATAAAAATGCCTTTTCTCCGTTAAAGGTCTCAGCAATTGTGTATAATGGTTCTGGAGTTAATTGAGTGTCACTGGTGTATTGTTTAATAGTTCACTTGGTGTAAATGTTGTGATTATGTCGATCTCACTTTGTCTATATGTGTCGAGTTTAACCTGGTTTGTTCGTCTGTAAATGTTATTGTATTGGTGTTATTTTAATTAATTAGGTGTGTGTGGTTCTGTTTATTGGTGATACACTGTTCATTGTTTATTGTCACCGGTTCACAAGTTAAAACATTCAATTTGAAAATTTATAAAAATTTTTCACCGAACTCGGTTCAATTATAAGACGCCATTAATAGGTTATATAAAGGAACGATCTCGTTTAAGTACACTCTTCAACGGATAATAATGAACTGTTCTCATTTCCTTCGTCTCCTGAAAATCTTAGCCAATTTAATATATATTATACATTGTTTCAAATTATCTTAGTTTCCGATACATTTTATTTGACTACATTATACTGGAAAAATATTTTCGTTATTAATTAACTGTATGAAATACTAAATACATATTCGGTTTCTTTATTCCATTTTGCTCCTTTTGATATTAATTAATATAGTTCTACAAAGTTTTCATTTAAAAAACTTATATTTCTTACATTTTGGAAAGCATGTTCAAACATGTGTTTCCTGTCTCTGAGCAGATAATAGCCATTTTCTCTGATATAATTATTATTCTATTGAATCTAAAATTGATATACTTGTCTATTTTTACTTAATTTCTTGCAATTTCGTTTATTAATTATTGTTTTTAAATACAATTCATTTATCTATGACTCCTCCTCTGATAATGTTAGTTAGTCCATTCCATTTTTATTTATAATTTTACTTATTTGCTGACCATATCTTTATAAAGTATTAGTTACATGGTATTACTATATGGTGGGTTTATTTTACATAAATATTATCAGTTTAGTTGGTTTATAGGACTAGATTTGTCAATTATTCTGTAGTCTAAATTTACTATCTGGCCTAGATTTGATCTGTTGCTATTTGCAAAGTTTTTACTAATATAGTTAGTTTGTACCCTTCTCTGACTTTCTATTCTTAAATAATTTATTAACAATTTGTTTCTTGACTATTATAACATTGAATATTGATTTTACAATTAAAATATAACACTTATTTACTATTAATTCTGGTACTTTGGAATC
Source organism: Magicicada septendecula (assembly GCA_034769895.1). NCBI lineage: Eukaryota > Metazoa > Arthropoda > Insecta > Hemiptera > Cicadidae > Magicicada > Magicicada septendecula. The sequence goes on from CM068371.1 coordinate 299,021,913, forward strand.
ATACCTTTTTTTTTGTGTACTGATTACACACAGTAACATAATAAAAATGTTTTATAATATAGGAATGGAATCTACATTTAGATATTGTATTCCCAATTTAAATTAATAACAAAATAACATTTTACAACTACAATACTGCTCAATACTAAATCTTATTTATATAGTTAATCTTTGGAACTAGGAACATAACATATTGGTTCCATTAAATGTTCAACCTCTTCTTAAAACTATTTATTTACAGTCTGATCTGTACTTCCCAATTTTAAGGATGTATTCCCCGTCACTTTATGTATGAAACCCAAGCTCGCTGTTTATATTATTCATTCTATGGAATGTTCTAATAAAATCAGTGGCATTTCATTAGCAAGAGTATTCCTTGCTCCTTCACCATATTATTTGAGTAACTATTATTATAATACTGTTCAAAAACACTTAAAGTTATTTACTTGCACGTTAACTCATGTACCTTTTCAAAGTTTATTGATTATAATTTAATAACTTGCACTTGTCCCTGGTTATTTATTGATATTATCACTAGTCCTTTTATAGTTTTACAATATGAAATATTTAACCATGGGGGGACTGTTAAGATTTGTCTATATAAACTATACAATAACTTTTTTGGGTGCACTGTTACTTAATACTCTAAACACTTTTGGTTTTTATCAGCTTTACATTAGTATATGGTTTTTTGGGGTGTTATACTTTCTTTTGGGACATTCATTTGTTTTTGGGGTTTTTTGGTTTTCTCCCTATGGGTATTGTTCGAGTTTCACTTCCTTTATTCTAGTTGATCTTCACTGGTTTCTTATTCTTCAGTATATTGGTTCATTCTATATTTCTTCTTTCTTCGTTCTTGGTTCTTCAGTACCATTTCGCTTTATATTCTTTTGTTTACTCTGGTCTGTTTTCTTTGTCAGTTCATTTGGTCTGGGTATCTTCATTGCCTGCTTCTATCCTACCTGGGTAATATTGTTATTCAGATTTTAGTTTTCTGGGTTTTTAATTTGTAGTATAATTATATTATTTGCCGATTTTTTCTTTATGTTTACCTTTCTTGTTATTATAATAATTTATAATGCTTTTTAATTGACTCTCATTTGGATATTCCATATATTTGAGTTTTATTAATGATCATTTAGTAATTGATTTATGTGGATTATCTGTCATGCTAGAATATCAAGTACAAAATATACACGAGAAAATTCTTAAAGTCAGCCAGTTAATAATTATTTTAGTCTGTAATATAAGTAAACAGTTACACACTGTCAGAAAGCTAGACAATAATTTATAGACATCGTTGTTATCGATAACTATAGCTACACGTGAAACTACTTTGTGTACACAATAAGTAAAATTCTCTGAACTGAATCGATACAGTCTAGAGTGTTGTTTACTTGCAGTATATACGGTCATCTGTGTGGTATAATGTTATCTAGAGCACACTAGAGCATGGGGAATAATCTGGCAACGTCAAGAATCAGTAAGAGTCAATTAATCAAAGCAAGATGTCTGTAGGCGGCTCTAAAAAATCTCCTCATTCACATGATTGTAGAATGCTTGAAAAAGTGTCATATCGTTTGCTACCCAGGTCCTTTATTTATATCGCATAGGGCAGCGTTTAAATATCAAGCATCTGGTTGTAGATATTGAACACGCGAAATTAACTAGAAATGTAAAAAAAGCACGAAACGAATATGATGGATAAATCTTAAAATTTGTAAAATAATTTCTCACATGAAAAGGAATCAAATTATTCTTTAAATAAGTTGTAAATCTTTTACTTAAATATACAATACAACACAAACATAAAAAAACACTATATTAAGGTATAAAAGAATTTCGTAGAACCGTGAGGTCATATTCTGACGATTTAGCAATATAAAGCGAGTTGTCATCAATTTTCCCTGAAGTATTATACAGGAAAATAAGAAATCGATTAAGGGCTATACAAAAGAAAACTGTAATATTATTTTAATTTTAGTTCCACGTATATATCATATTTTTTAGTCTGTAAGGAAATAACCTAAAATGAAGAAGACTTTGTGTACAGCATACTAATATGTATTATTAAAACTCTGACACTCTTATGCAGTACGCGTATAGTTATTCTATTTTAATAATATGTACGGGTTATTCTCAGATACTTAGTATTTCTAGGTCACTTCTAACAAGACCTTCTTCTTAAAACGAAAAGTCAATATTTTGTTACAAATTATATTAAACACTCTTAATAAAACCTTGAAGCAAACCATGATAATTAATAAATTAAGTGCAGAGGTATAGCATACAAAAATTAGGATATTGGAACGCAACAGAAATGCAGTCCTCAATGTTACATAAATAGAATATTAGCAAAATAATAAGTAAATAAATATTTAACTGCCATGACAATACAAAGGTCTAATATTTTATAGTTATGTAAAAATGAATAAGGACTCAAGGTAGAGATAACAATAAACTACAAACCTGTAAAATAGACAATAGTAAGAAATCTATGTTCAGTGGAACGTAAATAAAAATATTACACTGATAAGAATTGTAAGAAAGAAACTAGTACAGAAAATTTCAAAGTAAATGACAATGAAATTAGATAAAAGCTAGACAATAATTTACATTACAGTTATAGAAAGTAAGGATTCTGAATTGTATGATGTTATTTTGTTACCATGAATGTTATGTTAAAGTTTATGTTAGATTATGCAAATTACTTGTTGAAGTAAAAGAAAGTAATGAAGCAAAATGTATTATACGATTACTGTTATAGAAGGGCGTAGGAAAGCAGTTAATTTGTGTTAATGGATCTCAACTTTCTTATGTGATCCATAGATCAAGATAAAATTGTTATTAGTTATGAAAAGAATAATTATTTGTGTAAATGTTAATAGTTAAGGTTTGATTATATGTATGAACTTATGTAAAAAGGCTATAGTTGTTCACTAGTTATAATCAAAGGTAGGTCCATATACAATAAAAGGCCTAACAGCCAATAATACTATATAACAACTCATAACATAAAGGTTAGGTACGGAAGTTAATAATAATTAATGAACACAGTTCAAGGAGCTAGGATAAACATTTGATAAGTAATAATATATAATAAGCCAACTCAATTTAAACAAATCATGATAATGCCATAGTGCAATGATATCGATTGATAACGTTTCATATCGAAAAAATAATAAATATAAAAAGAAACAGACTAAGATCAAAAAACCAGCAGAATATATGTAGAAATTAGTAAACAAACTATAGATAAAGTTATATTCCGATATGATGGAAGTTTACTAAGGAATGGAAGAAAAATATATGAAATAATTACTATATACAAAACATTGAAAAAGAATAAAAATAAATTTGTTGCTAGGGACAACAGAAATAAATATAAGTTGTTGATTTCAATTATTGCTTTTTATGATCTGAACGTGATGAGATTAAAAAACCAAAGAAAGGTTTAATGTAATTCAACTATTATAAATTATTTTGATACATTTACAAACCACAATATTTTAATAATGATTGTCTTGACTTATGCCAGCAAAGTTTAACCAAATGATATAATAGTACGGTCTCACAATAATAATAAATAACTGAGTTCCACAAGGAAGGACTTGAATTGTCCAATATCAGACAAAGAATTAATGAAATATTAATCCAATATAAGGAGTCAACTGTGTGACGAACTAATACTACACACCACATTGGAAATCCTAACCTTTTAAATACACGGAACATCACTAATTACTTCATACGATAGAAGAACGTATTTGGATCCAGAATTTGCAGAAGAACAACCACCAGTCTGGCCGTAAATAAACCAAGGGAGCTGTATTTTCGAGGTAACCAGGACAAGGATTCCACTTTATTGAACCGAAGAAAAGAATACAGAACATCATATCCATTCTGAGCGACACGAGGTTAACAACCAACTGCCTACCCGAGTTGCTTCGTTCTAAGTCTGGTAAATTATAATTGTATAAATCATATTAACAACACAACACTTCAAATTTGTAATATTTTGCATTCTTATTTATGTATTTTTAATCTTCCCCACAGTTACAACAACCTTCACACCCTGAATTAAATTAAATATAAAAAGAATATATATATATATATATATATATATATATAACTGAATCTAAAATAAAGTATTGGACCGAACAATAATCGATTCACGCAACATATAGCCTTTCGTATGCCAGTTAGAACCAATCTTATTTAATGTTAACGGAGTGAATTAATAAAGAAACTTTGTACAATTTCAAAATCTTATTATTTGGGGTATTATTTAATGAGTTGGGAATAAAAAGTAACAGACTAAGTGTATAATAATTGGTTGCCGTAAACGGGGAATTAACCCATAAGTTTCGTTGCTCCGGAACTGCAGCGCTTGTTGCGGAATTCTCCGACACCAAAGAGAAGAACATTAAATACGAAATTTACATAATTCTCTGCAAGGTATACTAGGGCTGAGCGAGATTTTCGAATAAAACACTAATTATTTAAGTTACAGTCACACTAACACTGGTATTTTAATTGGAGAGATAAGTTAATATTAGTTAACGAGATTACTATATTCCCCAACTCCAGATATCTCAGAAATTGAATTAAATTAACACAATCAAAGAGAGGAGAGACAGAGAAGCGTACCCGTTCTTATTAACAAATTGGCTTACATTGCGTGACACGAACGAGACGCACGTACTCGTTAAGTAACAATATTGAAAAGTAAATGTTTACCCAGTACTAGTTAAATTCAAATGTATACAAATAATACGGATTTAAGCTACATAAAAAGCAGACAATATTCAAAATCCACAAACTCGAAACCTTAACATAACGAAGAATATTTAAATACACTTTTGTATACTTCATACGTAAAAAAGGAAATATTGCACTAACATTAACTAATATCAAATTCAAAGAGATTACTCTTATAGCTATTAATACTACAGTCGTATATGCTTTTGATAAAACCTGATCTTCTAAGCAGCGTAATTCGTTTCTGAAATCTCAACGGATAAATGTAAGAGAGAAGAAGTGAGAGAAATGTGATATGAACATTATCGACTGGACAGAATTACACATTTGACGACATCAACAAAAGGGATATCTGACTTTGTCAGAAATGAACAGAAATAAATTACTGCTGATAAAAGGGACCATGGAAAAGGATTTACTGGAAAGCTGAAAAAATGTCTATCCATTCAGTGGACAGATTTAATTAAACTGAGTAGAGGAGTCATTAATTCTGTCGTCTGTTTACTGTTAAAGTCGCTTTTCCTTCTTAACTCGTTTTAAATTTTGTCATCATCATGTTATATATTTATTAGTTTTATACGTATTTTCAACACCATTCTTAATAACATACAATTTCTCCAGCCAGTTTAGTTAGGCCTATAACCATTTGAATTTATTTACACATTCCACGTAGTGTACTTTATTTTCGCAACAAATATGCAAATTGTAGATAAAATTTCAGTTAAGTGGTTATAAATTTTCTTACAAATACAGTTACAAGTATGTATTAACACAGTTAAGTTCAAAGATAATATTCTTTAAGTCAGTTATAATTTTTGAGCTATAATAAATTTTTAGATTAGCCTATAACTCACGTAATAACAGATATTATATTGTGAATATAGTTTTAATGAAAGAGTTATTGAAAATAAGGTTTATTCTGTTTGAATGAAGTGTATTTACTGCAAAGACAAGAATGATAATGTGAAATTATTATCTTTAAATATACGCTTTTTGCTTATTTGCGAAACAGATATCAAGTAATACATAATATATGAACTACTAAATTAATGTAAATCGTTCACTGATAATAAGGGTTTCTTATGCAGTATATTATATATATATATATATTACATTTAATATTTATAACTAAATTTACCTCAAGATATACTTTTTCCCTATTAGGAACATGTTTCGAGAGCTCCCGTGCTCTAATCTTCAGCCTTCGCGATCTTGCGTCTGGTGAAGTATTTGTGTGTTGGCGGCTGGATGCTATTAAGGTTGTTTGTTGGTCTCTGATATTTTAAAGTTGTATTATTTTGTGTGATTGTGGTATATGTATTTTCAATGTTGAGTGCTTTGAATATTGTGTTATGTTTTGTATTGATTTGTATTTGTTTTATTAGTGATACATTGGTTACGTCTGGGAATTAATGTCCTGTGTTTATTGCATGTGTGGCTAAATTGGATTTATATATTTCTGGTTTTTTGTATGCGTTTAGGCGTTCAAAATAACGTTTTTTCAGCTGTTTTTTTGTTTGTTCTATGTAACATTTATAGCAATCTTGGCATTCAATTTTGTATATACCGTTAGTTGTTGTATTATCTTTGTTGTGTGAGCTATTTAGCTTTTGTAAATTATTTTTATTAGTTTTGTATGCTATTTTTATATCTGTGTTTTTCAATAGTTTTGTTAGTTTTGTCATTTTATTATTTATGTATGTGTATGTGGCCCATTTTTTGTTGTTGTTTTTATTTATGTGTTGTTCATTTTGATTAATTTTTAATGGTTCAGTTTTTATTTTATATTTGATTTTATTTTCTATTTTGATCACAGTATTTTTATTGTATCCATTTTCATAACCAATTTGGTATATTATATTTCTTTCTTTGTCAGTTTCTTGTTTGTTTAGGGAATTTTGTACATTCTGTTAAATAGCGAATAGAATGCTGCCATTTTATGTTGTGGTGGGTGGTCAGAATGGTTAGGTAATGATGTTAGTAGAAGTTGGTTTTCTATATATTGCATATTGTATGTGGTTGTTGTATCTTGTGATGGTTATGTCTAAATAGTTGATTTTGTTATTTTTTACTTTTTCTTCTGTGAAATGTATTTTAGGATGTATGTTATTGATTTGTTTTAGTATGTTCTCTGCATTTGTGTTTTTGTTAGCAAATCAATAACATACATCCTACGGATGTAGATGAGATTAAGATAGATTAAGATGAGTACTGTACTTTTACTATAAATAACAAAAATAGTTATGAGCAACATATTTTGTTTTAATTTAATGGTAACTGAAAAAAATTACGTAGTCCTTACCTTCACAACCAAAATCTATAGGCTACTGTATCTGCAAACAAAAAGTATTCCTTTATTTTTACCAACGAAATGTAATTCAAAGAAAAAAGCACCAGTAATATTCGTTTTAACTGAGATTTCCCTTTAGTTTTTCATGTTTTTACAACACATTTACATTTATAACATTCTACAGATATTAATAATTAAAAGAGTAAGGTGAATCGTTAAATGAACACTAAATCTTTTCGTGCATTTACAATTTTAAAACAACTAAGATGGTTAAGAATCCAAAGCAAGTCATCTTCTGTTAAATCTGCACTCACATACTTTCAGTAATTACAATTTTAATATAAATACGAAGGCACGTCAATAAGAACTGAAACAAAAACAGTTAGCGTCAAGGTCTGATGTACGTCACTTGATATATTTTTATAAATCACAGCATGCTAACACAAAAGCGTCCCAAATTTGCAAATGAAAAACATATTTTCTTACACAGAAAAAATAATAAATTAAAATAAAAGTTTCAAAAGATGAACAATAGACAGACATTTCTTGACAGATTACGCTAGTGTGCGTGCGCATTGAAAAATTAACCAAATATCTGAATACACAAAAAATACATACGCTTACACAAATACGACATACTCATATGTATACAATGTAGTCACGAAAGAAGAAGTATAAACATACCCATGGTAGAGACAAAAGACTATAAAACCACATAAAACACAAAAACAGGTTCAACTGGCATTAATTTCGAAAGTAATGTTGCACTGATGAAGGGGTCACTGAATCCCTCAAAACCTATTAACAATGTAATTTCTTGAAAATGTATTTTAATTTCACACACACAAGCACACACACAGCGATAAACACAATTATTCAGTACTCCACACAAGTTTATTTAAAAATTCTTATACCTAATAGTTTTTAGTTTTTTTAGTTTGACCTACATAAAATTTGTTACATTCAGAGCATTCAATTTTATATACTCCATTTAAACTATGAATTAATTTATGTGCTGTAGCTTTGATTCTGATTTTTAATCATATTTAAAACCAGGTATATGAAAATCAAAGTTAGCTACATACTTAATCAAAAACAAACACACGTTACCAAATTTAAATAACATCACTTTATTAAAACATATTTTCAAATCTTCAAAAATGACCTTTTGGGAAAATTTAGAAATATTTAAACATAGAACAAGTAATAAATTGGTACCAGAAGAAATTCAGATAAATACAAAAAAATCATTAATTTAATAAAATAATAAATATTTATATTATATTTTGCAATTAATTATATAACATATTTTATATACACATAAAAAACATTAAATTTAGTTTACACATAAAACAGCTGTTTTGAACAACTGATTTAAAAAAAATTTTGAATATATTAATTTATATCTGATGATAGTTAATAGTTGAGTAATATTGAAACGTGTAAATTTACAAAATAATAAAAACTGTATAGATTCTTGAAAAAATCTTGTTATTATTAAAAAAATATAAAATGCCAAAAAAATATGAGCATATATGAATGTAATAATTGTTTTATAAAAGTACATGAAACATCCATTAATCAGACATTAATCAGATGTTAAACAGATATTAAATGCATGAAACATAGACAATTTTTAAAATATATACATGGTTAAATTTAGATATTAAAATATTAAATAATATATTAAACTTTAATATTTTATTGTAATACACTGCATCATAAGACTATATAAGTTCTTCAAATCATGATCCCGATTATTTTTTAAATTACACCACTTCAGGTTATTGTTGTAACATTGTTCAACACCAACAGTTATTTAATTTTGTACGTTTAAATGTTTGCATAATATTTACTATGCAAAAGATTAGAAGTTAATATTCATCAACTCCTGTAATTCATGTCTTTCGTCAATATATGTAATTCATTAGTATTTACAGTAGTATTATGTGCGAAATTCTTCATTTGCTAACTTCATAAATTTATTATTAATCACTGTGGTCAAAGTCAGTATTACTACTGTAACAATTTTTAAATTCTTGTTTTAATGCCCCACTGTTGTGAGCGCCAATTTTGTAACAAAATGTAAAATTTGTGTTTGTTAACAAAATAAGAAAAATTTGTTTGTTTTTTGAATATATTTTGAGAATGGTTTTTGTTGTTTCTATTATTTAGTAATTAATTTTCGTAATGTATTGGTGTAAAATTTTAAATCTGTTAATATTGTCTTTGACAATTATATCACCTTTTGGTAACTAAAATTAAGTTCTGTGTTAATCAGATTGTCTACGGCACTGATCGATTAACGGTTCTTCTTCTTCTCAGAGTATTCTCCTTTCACCTTGGTAATTGCCGCTTTTCGAGTAGTTCGTTGTTAAAATATTATCTTATGTTATGTCAATTATAATTTTTGAAAGAAATATAAGTCAAAATTATGAAATTCCAGTTTTTATTTAACAAATTATTAAATAGATCGATATTAAATCGATTTTTTAACAGTTGGTATCGACTCGTATCTCAGGGCGATCGATTATTTTTTACATAAAGTATTAATATTAAATTTCAGGTTCTTTTAACGGTTATATTATATAGTCAGAGAAAGGGTAAGCTTAGGAAAGTATAACACTTAATAGCTTAAGAATTAAAAATACAAAGATTAATTCAATATATATAATGTTTATTAAAGTAAAATTTCGAACCATTTGTCGTTGAAGACGAATCTAGCTGTGCTATACTTTGAATTGTGGGAGTACAAGATGGCTGCTTCAGTACTGCATAGGTTAAAATGACGACTTCACGACAGAATTCTCTTCAAATAAAAGTAGTTTTTTCCAGGTTTCCTCGTCTCAGCAGTAGTGATTACTCCTTCTGGTGTTAGTGGAGTTGTCCTTGTTCAGTGTTCTGTGATCCACCTCGTTGATTAGTGTTGTATAATGTTTGTAGTGCACTTTAGTCAATAAGGTCGAAAATGGCACGTTCCGTCTTTATATTCAGTATTATCGTTTTAGGTGTTCTATTAATTAATTCACTTTTCCGGTTCAATATAAGTTTATTTCATAGTATAATTGTTTGTTTCACTGAATTTAATTGAGTTTTAAAGTTTTCCAAATTTTGCGATTTTTTACTGTGACTGGGCTAGATTAATGATAGCCATTTTTTCTTCCTTCGATATACGTTAATATTTGAGCTAGAGCTCGTCTCAAGTGTACTCGACAAAGTCTAATAATCAACTGTTTTAACTTCCTTCTTCATCCGAAACGTCTTAGCCAAGTTAATATTAAAAATACAATGTTTTAAGTTTTTATCATTTCCGCTACATAACTGATTTTTACATTATACTACTGAATACATTTTTATTATTGTTTAACATTATTAAATATTAAATACATAATCTCTTTCTTTAGTTCATTATGCTTGATTTGATACCAAATAAGATATTTTTACAAAGTTTTTTTTCTAAAAATGTCATATTTACTGTATTTCTAACTGCAGGCTTTAAAATTTTACTTCCTGTCCTCGTAAAAGGTTTGCCATTTGTATTATGTTATAATTATGATCGTACAAAATCTCAGATTGAAATAACATGTTTATTTTCCATTAATTCCTTGTAATCTTATTAATTCGTTATCCTTTTTATATATTATTCTTTAATTTGGGACTCCCCCCTTGGATTTTTCAGTTATTACATTTGCATTTTTTCCAATAATCTTTCATACCTTTTTCTAATATCTTTCTAAAGTATAGTTTCATTTATAATATACTGTGTTTGATTTACCTTATACAAATTTCATCAGTTCAACTAGTTTACTAGACTTATTTATCAATTATAATGTTGTTGTTTTTTACCATTTGGCCTAGATTTTATCTGTTTTTACATACAAAGTTTTTGGATAATACAGCTTGTTTATACCCCTTCCGACCTTCTATTCTAATACAATATTAATAAAAATTACCTTACTTAACTGCTTGAACATTTAGCATTGATAACAAGTATTAACTCCTAACAAATATTTTATAACAATAATTAGTATTCAAACTCAGACATTTCAGCCTTGAGTTCATTGAACTTAACATAAACAAAACACATATGTCCTTTCTTTTTTAACTTATTTCTTAAATTTAATTTTATGCAGTCTTAGCTGTTTTTATTTTATATTGGGGATGTACCCCTGGTCACTCCACTTATTTATTACCTGGAGATATTCTATCTATTCCATTTTATAAAATGTTGTCAGATAAAGAGTGGCACTTTCTTAAAATTTTTGTAGCCAATTTTTATCATAATATTCTACAAAATATTATTTCTGTAATTGGTACATAAACTTTAAAGTTGTGTAAAGGCACAAATTTACTTAGTTTAAGCATTTAGAACACTGACACTTGAAGTTTATTTATTATAATAAGATAACTTGCACTGGTCCACTGTTACTCTTGAATCTTTTCTCTAAATAAGTTTTATAGTATTCCAAGATCAAGAATCTTGTTTATAGAGGATTATGAAGGTTTGTTTTTTCCATTATAAAATAACTTTCGTGGGTGCACTTTTACTTATACCTCTAAAGACTTTTGTCTATACCTATTTCACATTATTTTCTGTTTTGGGTGTTATACTTTCATTAGTTATATTTCTTTAGGGGGTTTTATTCCTTTATTACTAGGTTTACTTTTGGGTATTTCCCTACTTTATCTTGTTCTTCCATGTGGTTTCTTCCACTTCAGTCCTTTTATTTTGGATGTCGGTTTGTTCTAGGGTTTTCCTTACTTTAACTTATTCTCCTACTTTGTTTCTTCGATAAAAAATAGTTTTATTAGGTATGTCGGTTTGTTTTAGGTTTTGCCTTACTTATTACTATCCTATCTTGTTTCTTCAAAATTAGTCCTTATATTTGGGGTGTCGGTTTGTTCTAGGTTTTTCTTTACTTTAACTTATTCTCCTACATTGTTGCTTCGACAAAAATAGTTTTATTAGGTATGTCGGTTTGTTTTGGGTTTTGCCTTACTTACTCCTATCCTACCTGGGTATTTCCTTATTCACTTTTAGTTTTTTGATTTATTTTTCATTACTCATAGGTGTTGCTTAGTTGTTTTTAATTTATTTTTATTTCTTCAAATTATGATTGCATTTTCTGTGGTACTTATTTGTTTTTATTTGGATTTTTCCTTGATTTCACTTTATTTTATTTTTATTTATGATCATTTTTCATTCATTATAATGTGGATAATCTGTCATGCTACACTACTCATGTCAGCTTTCAACATTAATTCTATTTCTTTTATGTCTGAGGTTAAATTCTTAAGTTTCCCATAAGAAAATTTGGTAGATTTTGAGCTTATGTTTGAGTTTAAGTATGTAGTATTGATGTTTAGATATTTAGTCAATTTCAAGTTAATTTCTCACAGATATCAGCCATATATCTGAAGAATGTCGTTACAGTTATCCTTTATTTTTTGTGTTCCTCTCTAATAGCGGCATCGTTTTTATTTTAACTTTGATTGACAACTACGATTCTCCTTTCCCTACATACGCCAACATGCCTAAGCCAGTTGATATAGCATCACGTAGTGCGTCATATATTCCAAATTTCTTTTGAAAGCAACATCGAGATTCACGATCATTTCGTCTACACTATTAAATAGAGTCTTCAGCACCGTTACCTATATAACTAATCGAATACTCTAAGTTGACTTGATATCTTATATAGGTCCAGTTTTCTCATCTAATAGACTATTCAAGTAATTTTTGAAATGGTTGATAGTCTTCGCTTTTTTCCAGTTGCTTATTTATATTCTTTGTTTCTCTAGCTAATCGACTACTCAAACCAGTGTCGTCTTATAAATTCTGACTAAGAGTTTCTATCTGCGCTTTGACTTTTAAATCAATTGCTTTACGATTTACCCTCTCACGAAACTGAGCGTATGTCACCATAAATTCATTAGCCAACTTAGTCTTCAGATGGGACTTAACATCCATAGGTTCACCAAGTGTTAACGGTAGATACTTTACTTAATTTACTATCCTATTAGTATACACCTATATACCCTATATAGGCCTATAGTAACCAGCTCACCAAATACGTCGAACCTAAAAATACCGTGTATATTCGTATTTAGCATGTAGTAATTTATCTGGAATAGTTTAAAGTAATCTCCCTTATTATCCCTTTCAGTACACAGGCACACAAAAGTCCGCACATTAGAGGACCCTTATCAAATTTAATTTGATCAGACAAAGTATACGTTAGAGAACTTAGAAAATCCTATGAGCTCGTTAAGTGGATTTACATCACTAAAGGAATGGAAATAGTACACAGTTTCAGTTGACTCATCATAGCATGTCCGATGCGTGTCCAAATGACGAAAAGGCGCCTAATTTTATAATTTTACACTCACTGTCACTAACGTTATCAGGTAATATATCCCTTATGACGACATCTCTAAACTTATAGGGGATTAATGCATTTCATATCTAGTTCACTTGACGTCAATAGTTTACTTCTTCCAATTATTTTTAAAAATAATTAATTCACTAACTCGGAACACAAAGATTTTTACGGGTAAAAACGCGAAAGTTTTACCTTTTAGCCTGAACCGGTTTTGGCTTTTAAAAGCTCCTTCAGAGGCTACCGTTGGGAGCACTGTCCGTCTTGCTCTTGGCGACGGTATCGACTTTTGAAAGATCGATGTGTGTGTGAGGTGTGATATGTTCAAATAATGCGTGTGCTTTTAATTGTGTCTGTTAATTTAGGATGTCGTTTTTATGTGTTTTCGTGTGTTTGTATATTTTCAATTGTTCTAGACTGTCTAGTTTTCGGCCTTTTGTGTGTACGTGTAGAATGTCCATGTTATTGTCGATGTTTTTGTATGTGTGGTTTGCTTCAATGAGGTGGTTTGTAAAGGTGGATTCTGTAGTGGAGTGTAGTGCCTTTGTGTGTTCAATGTATCTTTGTTTGAAGCTACGTCCTGTCTGGCCTATGTAGAATTTGTTGCAATCTGAGCAATTTAGTTTGTAAACAACATGTAGATCGAATTTGTTTTGTGTTTTGATAGTGTGTGTTCTGTATTGTTAGTAGTTTTGTATGCGATTCTGTAACCTACTTTTTTGAATTTGTGGGCTATTTTTTTCTGTTTGGTTGTTGATGTATGTTAGTGTTATGAATTTCTTGTTTTCTGTCTTTGTTGTTTGTTTTGTGTAGGAATTAATTAACTATTGTTCTGTTGTATCCGTTAGATTCTGCTGGATATTTTATCGTGTTTAGTTCGTCTTTGTAGTCTTTTTCATCTACTGGGTAGTTGTTAAGTCTATGTATCATAGTTCTGAAGGCAGCTAGTTTGTTTTGTAGTGGGTGATTGGAGGAGTTGTGTACTAGTGTGTCAGTTTTAGGTGGTTTTCTGTATATATTGAATTTGTGCCTGTGTTCAAATTTTGTAATGGAGAGGCCTAAGAAGTTTATGCTATTGTTGTGTTCGTATTCGGCAGTAAAGGTTATGTTTTTGTGTATTTTGTTTATGCGCCTTAGTAACTGTTCGCATTGCCTTTTGTTTCCCCTGTATATTATTAGATTGCCATAAACGTATACGTGCCAATATAGTATTTTATGTGAGTGTCTGCCATTGTTTGTGAGGATTTTGTTTTTTTTTTGTGTTGGTGGAAGACGTCTGCTAGAATGTGTGAGCCCATGGGTGAGCCCATGGGTAGACCTTCATTCTGTGTGTAAAATTTATTGTTATATGTGAAGTAGTTTTGTTTTGTGATAATGTTCAGAGTTTCTGTTATTTCGTTGATAAGTTCGTCTGGTGTGTTGTTCTGTTTGATTTTGATTTGTAGGATGGTGATTGTTTCGGAGATGGGGATGTTTCTGTAGAGGTTTTTAATGTCAAAGGAGGCTAACGTGGCATTATGGGGGATGTGTATGTCTTTAATTTTGTTACTAGGTCTGTGTTGTTTTTTACTGCAATGATGTTGTCTAGTTGTGTGTGTTGTTTGATAATTTCGTCTAGATGTTTTGCAAGTTTGTATGCAGGGACATTTCAGTAATTGATGATAGGGCGGATCGGGATTTCTTCTTTATGGATTTTGGGAATCCCTTGGAGGGTAGGGGGTGATGGTCGGATTTGTGTTAGGGCTTTTGTTTGTGTGTCATTATGTGTTTGGCTTTGTTGATTAGTTGTTTTACTGTGCTTTGGTATCTGTCAGTGGGGTCGTGTTTTAGTTCTGTCGTTGTTCTGTTCCATGAAGTTTTGTACTTTATTGTGTAGGTCGCATTTTTAACACTTTTCTCAGGAATGGAATACGATACAGACCTGAATTTTACCACTAGTAGAGTATGTATATACTGTAACATGACATAAGATAGCACCAAAACTCATTACTAATTAACGGAAGAAAGGCTGAAAATTGAATAAAAAATAAAAAATTATACATGAAGATGGATAGCCCAAACGCTACTAACGAAAAAATGACTAAGACAATGACAGAGACTAAACCCAATAGATTGGATAAGGTGAGAGACCCAAAAAACCAATGATACTACCCAAAATTTGACTAAAATCTTGATAGCCCAAAATGTGACTAAAATAATATGTAAAATAAATGTACAAAATCAGATAGGGCAATAAATAAATAAATACATAATGTAAACTATATGAAATATAAATGTAAACTAGATATAACATGTTACTAAAAGAAAAGAAAAAGAAAGATAAATGTAAAACCCCAGATAGGAAGATATGAATAAAAAATACCCTGTTAAGTAATAAGTTAGCCAAAAGTAAGTAAAATAAAATCAAACTTAGCAACAATAATTGTGAGTACAGAGGTGACAAATGAAAAGGTGATAATAAAGAAACTGTTAATGAAAGACGATTTTGAGACAATCAATCGTATTTTTAGAAACAAGGTACGGGAAGAGTCAAAATTAAAGTTTTACAAAATTATGGCTGTTCCTATATTATCCTATGAGTGTGAATTATGGACGATACTCAAGAACCAAAAAAGTAAAATACAGGCCTTGGAAATGTCATACTTAAGAGAACTTGAAATGTGTTCTAAACTTCATAAAAAGTGAAGCCACAGGAGAAGATTTAAAAGTTTTAACTTGAATAAAAGATTAAGACATTATAAAGAACGGTGGAAAAAACGCTAACAAACAAGTAATCTGGCCAAACAAGTCTGGAAATACAAACCTATAGGACATAGATGTGGGAAGAGGTGGCTGGATAAACTTTGAAGGCGGAACAGCCAGCACCTTGCCTAACCGTGATGTGAAGATGATGATAATGTTGATGATGAATATAATCCCAGAGGAAAAGAATCTCTGAAAACCTTGAGGTTGATGGAAATATAGAATTTGAAGTATAAAAGGAAAAGTATCTAGGTGGTAGTAATGTAGAAGAAGAAAACGGTTAGTGGTAGATTACTATTGATTGATCGTTACTTTCGATTTGTTGCTTTTAGTTCTCTGTTTTAGTATAATAATCTTGATACTTTTCTGTTGAAATATTTGGCTACTGTGCATTACTGTTGTTAAATAAATTTTGATGGAATTCTATTGCTGATCTGTAACTATTAAAGTGTTTCTATTATTATATTAATAAAGTTCTATTACTGGTCAGAGTGACACTGAGAACTTTATACATCAGAGTTTTTTAGGTATTTATAAAAAAAGATATTTAATGAAGTAGAAACTTAAAAGCAAATGGTCCCGTTAATTACGTTTAGGCCTAGAAATATTATTATTATTATCAAAATACCCTTATACCATATTGGTGTCGGGTTACATCAACTACACTCAATATACAAATTTTTTCCATCTTACTCTATCCATTGACAATGTCTTCGCTTCACTCCAGCCCAAGCTTCTTTCTCTCAAAATGTTTCCCGTCATTCCATCTCAAGTCAGTCGCGGTCTTCCTCTCTTCTTTCTCCCCCCTGATTTTGCCTACCAAAACCTTTTTTACCATTCTATCACTATCCATTCTCTGCATGTGTCCCCACCAGCATAGTTGTCTCTGTTCAATAAAATCCAGAATAGATATTATTTCTAAATCCTCTCTTATTTGTGTCTTCCTAACTCTATTCTTTCTTGTTACTCCTACTAGTCTCCAAAGATATTTCATTTCTGCCGCCTGGATTTTACTTTTTTGGCTTTTGGATAGCACCCACGTCTCACAGCCGTATGTTAAAACCGGTCTATATACTGCTTTATACACACTCATTTTCGTTTTTTTTATATCTCCTTCTTATTTACAAATCTATTGTTTAATGCATAGTAATCTTTTATTGCCTTTTCAATTCTTTCATTTAATGCGGCTTTTTGATTCCCATTACTATAAGCCCTAGATATTTAAATTGTTCAATTTGTTATATCTTCACTCCCCCAATCTCTATATTTATTATCTTCTCCATTATTCCCCATTACCATTACCTTTGTTTTGGTCTTATTTATTTTCATCCCCTTTTCCTGGAGAACTTCATTCCATATATTCAAATTACCCTGTAACGCCCTTTCACTTGTAGCCATTAGCAATACATCATCCGCAAAAGCCCCTTCGGCTACTTCTATACTTCACAAGTTCCTGTATCCAACATGCATTTTCTTAACCTTCAGTGAGCACTTCTTAATAATGTCATCCATGTACAAGTTGAATAATGTCGGACTCAGTCCACCTCCTTGTCTTAATCCATAATTTTTTGTAAATCCTAACGACCTCATATTTTTACCGATAACATAATTTACATTATTTTTGTATAACCTCTGTACTACCTTAATTATTTTACTCCTTATTCCTCCATTTTTTTAACTTTCCCATATTTTTGTTCTAGGCACACTATCGAAAGCCTTCTGAAGATCAATAAAAGCCAAACATACCAATTTATCTTGTTGTATCGACTTCTCACCTATCTGTTGCAGACTAAAAATGTGATCCTGCACACTTCTCCCAGATCTAAAGCCACTCTGGGATTCCTCCAAACTATTTTCTAAAATTGGGACCAATTTATTATTAATTATCTGCACATAAACTTTTACAATTGTATTTAACAGATTGATACCTGTTCAAACTTTGTACTTAGTTTATCAGCTTTGTGCAGTAACTACTGCAATGCGACACGGGCGGATGACGTCACGTGCTTATCAAACGCTGCCGGCGGTCAGCTGACCGACGGGAGACAAGTTAGTTTTAGTTTCTAACCAGGCTCCGAGCTGTACTCTCGTTAAACAATCTCTCTTCCAGCCGCGACTTCTGGATCATTCTTAATTATGTATCGTACTTATTAATTTAATCAGACTACCTGCGTCCATTTACGATGGACTGCGACTTCTTTCAAAACTAATTTATGGGCGTTATGGCCTCTAATACATCCGCACGTGTCGACCATGGTCTATACATCTTAACATTTCAATAAACGCATATCAAATAACAGTATTACAGTCCACTTCTTTTCGTACAAAAAATCCAGCTTTTCCTACATAGCGTTTTTGGAACAACTCGAGATTATCAAGCGCTTCCAAACCGCATCATTTTTGGTCCTCACGGGACGGATGTCATATTTTTGGCCCAAAAGCAACATCATTTTTGGTCCATGAGCTGAATTTATTCTCGCCCTACGGGCAGCATTTCTTAGTCCTGAGCGACCGCATTTTCGTCCACAAGCGACATCATTTTCGTCCTGAGCGACACCATTTTTGTGAATTACATCGCAGTCAACACGACAAGATTTGGCAAAGCAGTAGACCAGAGACGACGGGACACGGCAGGACAGCATTTGCGATTTCACGTAAAAAAGTTCCACAGCTTTAAATTATGGAGGGCTACAACATAAGGCGTCATCTGACCAGTAGAGGCAGGAGGTGCAACAGCTCCTAACAGGATCGAGCAACGGGATCGAAGCCAGCTTCAGCACGACTGGATCAGCGTCCACGTGACTATGAACTTTTTACTTATATTTAACGTTTAACAATATTTTACATTTAGCAGTTATTTCTTAACACCTGTGTATAAACAAACACCATCATTACACAATACAACTTAGTAAGTGGTTGGCAGTTCATTGTGAGTTCAAACTTCAAAGATAAAGATATATGTTACTATCATTTAAATTGATAATTTTAATAATCTTAATTGGCAACAAAGCTTGATTAATAGAGAGAGTAAGCCTATGTTCTAGCAAGTATTAGCTTCATATAAACAACGATCGCTAGCTACCGCAACGTATTCAAATTTATTAAAACTTACGTTTATGGTTCACATGTTCTATGCTCAAATTCTTCCAAAGTATTTTTCTTTTTTCTTAAATTGTAATAATGGCAGATGTAAGGGCTCTAATAAAAAAACGAGGCACAATTAAAGCCTCAATATCACGCGTAAATACTTTCGCGGATAACTTCGATTTGGAAACCAGCGATCATCATGCGCTGAAAATAAAACTGCGACATTTGATGGAATTATCCACCAAATACGATGAGATTCAATCCCAAATCGAATCCGAGGAAGCGGACGTTGCTTTAACGAGTGATAGGGTACAAACGGAAGACGATCTTTGTAATATAGAGTGTAAATTGCAACACCTGCTGGAGCAAGCTGAGCATACGAACCAGAAACCAGTAATTAATGCTGAAAGTAAACAGCTTAAAACACCCCCCATTCAATTGGAACAAATCAAATTACCACGGTTTGCGGGTAGTATTGTTGAGTGGCAACATTATTATCACATTTTCTTGAACTAATTCACGTCAGAGCAGATCTGACGGACATACAGAAACTTCACTATTTGCACTCGCCATTATATGGCGAGGCGCTTAACGTAATAAAATCATTACCAATCACCCATGAGAATTACGCGGTGGCTATCGATCTGTTGAAGAATAGATATGACAGTAAGCTAATTGTTTCCGCCCACCATGTAGGGAATGTCCTGGACGTACCATTGGTACCAAGTCAGCATATCTAAATTCATTGATGAAATCTCAGCCAATATAAACGCTTTAAATAATCTCAACCTGCCAGTTAACACATTTGAAATTATTGTCATACATTATTTAGCTAAAAAACTTGATAGTTACACTTTCCGGTTGTGGAAAGAGAGTTTGTCGGAACATAAATTCCCTGACTTTAATAATTTTATGAATTTTCTAAATTCACGCAGAAAATTACTACAAAATCTTGATAACGCGACTACCCCAACGGGCAGGTTGAATAAAAGCGATAAGTCGCCTTATCGCAAGGCAGTTAAACAGATAAGCGCTCCTAGGGGGGCATTCCATTCTCATATCAGAAACAATTTATGTAGACTATGTAACGGCGAACATAGAATTATCGACTGCTTACAATTCACATCGCTGTCTATCCCTGACAGAAGAAACGTCTTAGTAAAAAACAAACTCTGTTTAAATTGCCTTCGTCCGGGACACGAAAGCTCAAAATGTCCATCAAAATTTTCTTGCAAAAAATGTGCTAAGCGTCACCACACCCACAATTCATGTCCCCAACAGAGACGGAGCTTCCATTAATAACCAATGCTCACTAAAGTCACAGACAAATAAATCAGTATTGTTATCCACCGCCGTCTGTATGACCGCTAATAAGGCCGGTAGGAAATTTCCCGTTAGGATTTTACTGGATTCCGGTTCTCAAGCGAACTTTTGCACAATGGATTTCGCCCGCAGAATGGGCCTCCAATTGGTTAAATCGCAACTACCCATCACGAGTATAAACAACTCGCTTTCCCAGGCTGACTTTAGTACAAAGGTAAGGCTACATTCTCGCTATAAACCCTTCACGTTAAACGTGCATTGTGCCGTACTACCCAGTATAACTAATGATTTACCGGCGGAGTCGTTCGATCTTGCCTCTTTGAATTTACCCAAGCACGTATTCTTGGCTGATCCTCACCTACATTGCTCGGCGCAAGTTGATGTATTACTCGGCGCTCAATATTATCTCCAACTAATTGAACCTATTAAATTTACGCGCGGACCGCACTTTCCTATAATTCAGGAGACTAAGTTAGGATTTATTTTGGCCGGTAACTTACCCTTCAACGTCGACATAACTAAAACAGTTTCGTCCTTTATGGTCTGTAAGGATGATAGTCAGATTTCCTCGCAACTAAAAGAATTTTGGAAGTTGGAGGAGATCTCTAGTCGCGAACCCTGCTCTGAGGACTCGCCGTGTGAAAAACATTTTGTGAAAAACACTAGCCGCAACCGCGATGGGAGATTCGTGGTATCCCTGCCCCGCAGGTCTGATAAATTTCATTTGGGAGATTCTCTCCGCGGAGCTATCCGCAGGTTCCAATCGCTAGAGTTCAAGTTCAAGCAGAACCCTATCCTTTACAAGGATTATAGCGAGTTAATGAGTGACTACTTGAAACTTGGTCACATGTCTCCACTTAATGATTACGATTTGTCGCTTGACAACTCAGATATTTTTTATTTGTCCCATCACGCAGTCTTCAAGGACTCCAGCCTAACCACTAAATTGCGCGTGGTATTTGACGCCTCCGCTAAAACCACAAATAATCTGTCCCTCAACGATACTCTAATGGTCGGTCCTACGATCCAGCAGGATCTGTTTTCGATAATGGTTCGGTTCCGTACCCACCGATACGTACTTATTGCGGACATAGAAAAGATGTATCGCCAGGTCATGGTTAACCCAAAGGATTCAAACCTGCAACGCATCGTTTGGCGTGATGCGCCGCATAAGGAATTGCGACACTACGCTTTAAGGACGGTTACGTATGGCACTGCTAGTGCCTCCTTCCTTGCTACACGTTGTCTGGCTCAGATAGCCTACGAAAATAAATCCGACTACCCTACAGCTTCTAGGGCCATAGCCAATGATTTTTATGTAGATGATCTTATAACGGGTTCGGATGATCCGAACGTCTTAGCTAAAATGAAATGCGAGATCGTGAAGTTGCTAAGTAGGTATGGTTTCACGTTACATAAGTGGTTCTCTAACCACCATAAGATTATGACCCTTCGCGCCCAAGTATCCCATGAGTTCAGCAAAGGTCAAAACGTGCGTACATTGGGAATCCAATGGAACGTTGATAAGGATAATTTTTTATACACCGTTCGGGGTGATGATAATTTGACCGTGTTCAACAAAAGAAGGGTGTTGTCGGTCATTGCTGGGATTTATGATCCGCTGGGTCTTATCGTACCCATCACATTTTACTGCAAGCATTTCGTGCAACAGTTGTGGTTGGCGGGCACAGATTGGGACGAACCCCTATCTGGGTCATTAGCCAATCAGTGGCTAGAACTATATTCTCAATTAGTTTCCGACACTCATTTTAAGATTACGAGGTCGGTTAAGAGTTCGAACAATTATCCAATTAGTTCATTACAGCTTCACGGATTCGCCGACGCTTCGGCTAAAGGTTACGCGTGTTGCATTTATGTGCGGGCGGTCTATTCGAACGGCGCCATATCGTCAAACTTGTTGTGTGCTAAATCTAGGGTCGCTCCGCTGAAACAGATAACGTTACCACGTCTTGAACTTTGTGCTTGTTTCTTGCTGGCGCAATTAACTTCCAAGGTTTTAAACGCCATCAACTACAATTTTGACGGACTATATCTCTATTCGGACTCGATGATAGCGTTGCATTGGATACATCAACAATCTTCCCGCTGGGAGGTATTTGTGGCCAACCGTGTCGCGGAAATACAGCGTCTTGTTAGCAGCAGGGGAACTTGGCATCATGTAGTATCAACTGACAACCCTGCCGACATTTTATCGCGCAGTTGCCTCCCTCGTAGTTTGCACTGTCATACTCAATGGTGGCATGGTCCGTCCTGGTTGGCGCATGAGTCAGCATCATGGCCAGTCAGCGCTTTCGACATTAATGCTCCCTGTACTTATCCCGACCTTAAGCAGGAACGTCGCAAGCAGGTTCAAACCTCACTAATTGTCGCGTCCTCAACACATAGTTATGTTGAAAATTATTCGTCCCTTACTAGGCTCATTCGCGTCTTCGCATATTGCCGCAGATTTTTTCGCAATTCTAGGCTCCCGGTTGTTGACAGGGCCACGTCCTTTTTGTCTGCTCAACAATTGTCTGACACACTCTTGGTTTTTGTCCGGCAATCTCAGCAGTTGCACTTCGGCGTAGAAGTTAAGGAACTTGAGGCACACCGGTGCCTTCCTCGCAGTAGTAAAATTCTTTCTCTCAACCCCTTCCTGGATGACTCAGGCATTTTAAGAGTGGGTGGACGCTTGCAATTCTCCCCACTTAACTACGCGAGTAAACACCAAATAATTTTGCACCCGCACTCTCGTCTCACGAGATTAATAATTGAGTATGAACATATCCGTTTGATGCACGCTGGGGTGTAATCAACTCAAGCTTCGCTCAGGCGTAAATATTGGATCATTCACGACAAATCCTATATCCGCTCAGTGATACATAAGTGTGTCACTTGTTTTCGTTTCCAGGCTAGAGGCGCGAATCAACTATTAGGTCAGTTACCCCCTTCTAGGGTCACGCCTGCTAGGCCATTTTCACAGTCTGCCGTGGACTACGCCGGTCCTGTACTTTTGCGCCATGGCGGGCAGCGCTCAAAGTCCACGTCCGAGGCATACATCGCGTTATTCATATGCATGTGTACAAAGGCCATCCATTTAGAATTGGTGTCGGATCTCACTTCCAACGCCTTTATAGCGGCTTTAAAAAGGTTCATCGCGCGCAGAGGTATTCCCGCGCAGATATTTTCAGATAATGGTACGAATTTTCGTCGTGCCAACCACACCTTATATGATAGGTACAAATTTTTAACCTCAAAGGAAGTTGAGCAATCTTCTCAGGAGTTTTGCGGTCTCCACGGTATCAAATGGTCCTTTATCCCCCCTTCAGCCCTCTCATTTCGGTGGTTTGTGGGAAAGTGGTGTAAGGAGTGTTAAATATCATTTGCGTCGCGTAATAGGCGGTACGATCTTGAATTTTGAGGAATACTCTACTCTTCTCTCTCAAATTGAGGCTTGCCTTAATTCACGCCCTTTGTGTGCGGTGTCCGACGATGCTAGAGACCCTGAACCCTTAACTCCTGCTCATTTCCTGGTCGGTGCTCCACTGACTGCACTTCCGGAACCCGACTATACCCAAAGCAATACTAGTCATTTGGACAGATGGCTTCTGCTCCAAAAATTTACACAGACCATCTGGAAACGGTGGTCTAGGGATTATCTGCACCAGCTGCAGCAGCGCAACAAATGGCGCACCCCGTTAAGGAATTTGAATGTCGGACAGCTTGTCCTCATTTTGGATGATAATTCCCCCCCACTACAGTGGAAGCGTGGGGTAATTACCAATGTTTTTCCGGGTCAAGATTCCTTAGTACGCGTCGCAGAAGTTCGCACCGCGCTAGGTATCTTACGCCGACCCATCCACAAATTATGCCCCCTTCCGGTGGCAACAAACTAGTCGTATGCGTGCCATACGAGACGTACTAGGATTGTGAACTTGTCACATTGCCTGGACTGCGCCCGGGACATTCCCTGGGGCGAGCATACAAGTCAATTGTATCATAAACGTTGTAAGTATTGTTTACGTGCCGATAGCTATTATTGCAATAGTGACTGTGTTTTCATATGTACTATCAATTATTTATGGATGTTGTTGTATTGTCGTTTGTTTATATAATCCAAGTTCCAAGAAATACAAGTGTTACTTATGGTATCAATTATTCTACGTAGGTATTGTATTTTCTAAGGCTCCTATATTATGAAATTTATTGGGGTTTGTTGTGTCAATATCTTGGTGCAATTATTATATTTTTTATGGTGTTATCACTTGTTATTGTAATGCTTTGCAAATGTCAATGGGTATTATTTTGGAAAGATCAATGTCTACTTAATCATTGTATTATTATGTGTATTGTGTTACTATTATGTTTTGGGTAATTTTACTGTCAGTTTGCCCTTGCTATTTGCATAAGGGTTGATTTCTTGTATACCTTGTAATTTTTAATTGAATTTATCATGTTAATCATATTATGGTTATTATGTCATTGCGCTGTAGCCAATACGCCAATTGTTATATCATTTTTGCTATGTAAGTCTAACTATTATATTATTAATTTAATGTTCAATTTACAAAATCGTCCCGATTTTGGCGGGCAGTATGTTCAAACTTTGTACTTTGTTTATCAGCTGTGTGCAGTAACTACTGCAATGCGACACGGGCGGATGACGTCACGTGCTTATCAAACGCTGCCGGCGGTCAGCTGACCGACGGGAGACAAGTTAGTTTTAGTTTCTAACCAGGCTCCGAGCTGTACTCTCGTTAAACAATCTCTCTTCCAGCCGCGACTTCTGGATCATTCTTAATTATGTATCGTACTTATTAATTTAATCAGACTACCTGCGTCCATTTACGATGGACTGCGACTTCTTTCAAAACTAATTTATGGGCGTTATGGCCTCTAATACATCCGCACGTGTCGACCATGGTCTATACATCTTAACATTTCAATAAACGCATTCAAATAACCGTATTACAGTCCACTTCTTTTCGTACAAAAAATCCAGCCTTCCCTACATAGCGTTTTTGGAACAACCCGAGATTATCAAGAGCTTCCTAACCGCATCAATTAATCAGCTTCCTATAATTATTACAATCTCTTGCGTTACCTTTCTTATAAATAAGAATTATCAATGCTTCCTCCCATTCTCTTGGTATGTCTACACTTATCCACGCTTTAATTTCTAAAAGTATTTCTTTCCCCTTTCTCCCCATATTCTTTATCATTTCTGCTGTAATTTTATCTGTTCCAGGTGATCTCACAATTTTAAGTCCTTTAATCACTACTTCTAATTCATGCATCGTTATTTTCTCTTCTTCTGCAACTTCACCATCCTCTCTATCTTCTTCTTCATTAATATTGACTTTATGATCATCTTTGCTGAATTCCTTACCACCTAGTAATTCTTGAAAGTATTCTTTCCGTCTATTCATTATATCGTTTCTTTCTGTCAGTATTTTCCCATCAGCATTATATATACATATATCAGTCTCAGTTTTTTTCTTTTCTAAAAGATTTCAATACTCTGAAGAAAAGCTTTTGATTTTCCCACCTATCTTTTTTCCAATTTTTCTCAAAAATTTTTCCATGCACTCTCTTTCGCTTTTCTAACTAATTCTTTAACAATTTTTCTTTGTTGCTTATATGCTTCATAGTTATCCACAGTTCTATTATCTGTATACTTTTTCCATTCCATTTTCTTCCATTTAATCTGCTCCTTTATTTTATCAGTCAAACCATACCGTCGGTTTTCTTTTATTATTCATTCTAGTAACACCACAAAACTCCACAGCTGTATCTATAATTATATCTTTCATTATTCTCCAGCCTTGGTATATATTAGCATGCCTTATGTTTTCACTTACTTTTTGTAATTTTTCCTCGATCACATCTTTAAGTCTATTACTTACATCTCTACTTTTCAGTTTATACGATCTGATAGATTTATATTCTATTTTTCCTTCTCCATTGTTTATCTGTTTTTATCTAACTGTTCTTTACATTTGGTCATTACTAAATAATGGTCGCTATGTATTTCAGCACCTCTCCAGACTCTACCGTCCATTATCATTTTTTTGTTGGTCCTTTCAACTAGTATATAGTCAATATTCGACTTCTCTCCCCTATTTGTTTGTTTCCTAGTGAATTGATGTATATGTCTGTGCTGATAAAAAGTGTAGCCCTAGAAATAAACAAATTGATTAAATATTTCCTTGATTTTCGTTGTATTCTAGTGCCCATCCAATATAGATTACGTCACTTGTTTTAAAAACTTCAGATTTAAATGGTCGGATTAATGTCAAGCATAAAACAGCAAATATTTAAGGAAAAATCATGCTAAAATACACACCAACTACTGCGGATACTTAATATGAAAAAAGAATGAATAATAAAATAAATACATAATCTAACATTAGGGTTTGCCGACCCACCATTTAAAGTCCATTTCCGCAATCTCTACCAATACTCATGTCACTCACAGTTTTTATGCGCCTCACATCGTTTCACTATCTTTTAAATGCATGTCCTACTGTAACATAGATTTTGTCTATCTTATGGATGAATGATATTCAGCTGACAAAGCATGTATACGTAAAGATAAATATTGTTAATTTTAATTTAATTTTATAATCTTTTTGTGTTGATTTACTTTATGAGCATAGTAAATAAATTCATAATTACAGTTATTATTAATAAATGGCAGTTATTAATAGGTGGTGTTTATTGGCGTATATTTTATTGATGGTGTTTATTTTATATGACTATCTATGTTGTATCCTTTATTTAAACTGTCATTATGATTGTGATTAATGATTTATCTGTTACTCTACTGTTTAACACTACCATCCGTGCGACCTACGTAACAATATGTGAATGTGTGTGTGTGTGTGTGTGTGTGTGTGTGTGTGTGTGTGTGTGTGTGTGTAACTAAATAGCGTAGAAATGAAAAGTTAATTAAATAAATATGGTATAAAGTCTGCCATATTTGTACAGAATTTTGCAAGGACATTCAAAATTGCTTACTTAAAGTTACTTGCATTTAAAAATGTTAACTTTTAGTTATTCTATACTCCAGTCATCATAGTAGACACTGAATAAAAGGCGTGCCGGGAATTAAGCTTACAACACGTGTATGACCAAACAGGATGTTAATGATAAGATGAGCCAATAAGATTATAAATTACACTCAAACAGAGCACGTATATGCCACGAAATATTGTGATACAAATCTGAATTTATGCTGTAAATAACTTACCAACGAACGTAGAATTTTTGCAAATGGAGAATTTACATATAGTTCTTCCGAGACCCTACTAAATGTGAAGCGTACTATAATATCAAGCAATTTTAGCAGAGTCATAATAACTACAATACAGAGATCCCGTCACAATCTACAATGGAAGAGGCGTGGTTTGTATATTCAATCAGTGTATTTAAGAGTTTGTTTACTTAACAGCGCAGGGTAGATTACGTTTACTTCAGAGTGAACGCCCTCTCAAGGACGACCTACTACTTTACAAAGTAGTACAGATTATAATAGCCAGACAATGTGTTAAGGACTGTTTTACAAGCTCGGGATGAGGTAAAGTTGAAACCGCATTATGAAAACTTTTACCTGTTTACATGTTGCTAGAAGACATTTAATTTGGTCATTTACAAAAAAGACTATATGCTCCATTAGGTTAATAGACCGAACCTGGTTGCAAGCTACTTTTCACTCTTCTTTTATGTTGAGCCTTCCTCTTCTACTATGCTCTATCCTGCGTATTCTGATTGTTTATCCTGACTCCGATCTTTAATGCTGTATATAATAAGCCTTTTGGAAATAGTTTTGTTGAATTTTATAAATAATTTACCTATAAGTAATTCTTTGTCTAACAAGTAATATTTCTATTCTATAAGAACAAGATATATTCCTTATATATGTTAAGAACACAAAAAGTTTAGGACAATTGTTAGGTTTTACAGCAGTGTTCCAGTAGGCTTACAGCGCCTGTACTATGTAAACGATTTATCCAAACGTGTTAGATCTAGCAAAGGTGAAGCGTGTACTTACAATGCCAACAAATCAATTACTGAACCAGTCTTCACTTTTTTAGAAACAGACAATTAAAATGTATTATGCTGTTTTCATATTATTCCTAAATTACTTTCGTTGATTAGGACTATATCAGAATATTTGAAAATTATTTCCACGACATTTTCTTATCCTCTATCAGCATGTGCGCAAGGACTAAAGGCCTGCCATATTTTTCAATCGTCTTTAAAAATCTGTTATACAGTTTATAATAAAAAACTTTGAACAAACAACACATAAATTTATTGTGAACACAAAATTTACAGTTACATCGTGGCACCAGACGACAGTTTGGCCGAGATTGTCATTGTGTATCTTTTACACGAAGATACTATCGCCCACACTACCCTCCCATAGTACATTTTGGGAGGCTATTGCGTTTCAGTTGACATTCGGGATGAATGTACACAGTAATGCTAAATCTTCCAAAACATCAGTCAGGCCGTTTAAAGCAAACCGATATTTGATATTACTCAAAATGTTTTTGGTGCTCTTGCGATATTTGCTGCTACCTTTGTTGAATTTTTCATTAAGCTCTTTTCAAAAAACTGGATTAATTAATCATAATTATTCAATAAAACAGACAACCCAAAATTTTTTGGTAGCAGTTTAACTTACAAAATACTACATTCTGTTACTTAGTTGAACATTGTGTATAATGTTCGTTAAAAAAGATTCTATCCAAAGTTGTTCTCTCAGATGCTTAATCACCTATCTAAGGATTTCTGCTACACCATTGTCCTTACTAAGCATTTCTGACGCAACATTAATATCTTTTGAAGATCTAGGACACTGTTGAAGTAAAACATTCTTATTTACTTGCCAGTGTGATACTTTCACACTCTTTAGTTTTCTGATAACACCAAATACTGTTTGTGCGAAGTCTTGTCAAAACTAGCATGCATGCATTTTTTCATTTAGTATCTCAACAAATATGTCATTCTACTGGCCTTAAATATTTAAATTTTCCCTGTATTTAACATATCAAACTTGAAGAAATACCTATTCTGTAATGGGGTGATGGTTTGGGGTTTGAAAATGAATTTGTTTGAATTCTTAAATATGGATCGTTTTAAGGTTCTGTTCTTGAAAATTATTAAAGTTATCGGTTCAAATTTATGTCTGAAACCATTCTCAACCTTCAAGTATCACGATGGTGAAAGAATTTTTTTAACAAATCAGTAGTTTTTGAGGTTAGCCCGGAGAAAGAAAGAAACAGACTTTACGTCTTTGTAATAGTATTATTAGCCCAGGGCATTTAGCTAATTGAATCAGAAAACAAATTATAAAGCTGAAAATTGGTGAGTATATACTCTATGGTGTACTGAATGAGAATCAGTAGTGTTGCAGCACATGCGCGAGAGGACATAGCCGCCATATTGGAAAATATATATATATATATGTAAATAATGTTTGTCTGTTTGTTTGTATTTTATACATATCTATAGTTTTATTCCAATCGTGATGAAATTGTGTACACTAACAGCTCAAAACAGGAGGAACATTCTTCTCTACATTTCATTTTGAAAAACTACCCCTACCCCCTTTTCACCACCTTAAGAATTTTAACGCGCAGTTTTGCGGTTTTTTGCAATTATCTCGAAAACGGTAAAGAAATTGGAAACTGGAAGCTGATTTTCTAAAAGCCCATGAAATTTGCTACAAAATGCAATTCGCTTGGCTCTGATAGCGTTCTTAGTTCCGAAGTTATTAACATACAAATTTGAAAATTGGTGCACAACTGTTTTGTTCTTTACCCTGTTGTGAGTGTGAGTCACCATTTCATCTGCTATTTAACATGGCCTTCCCCTTCCTCCTCCTGCCACCAAAGAAAAGAAAGAATATTGGTAAAAAAAAGCCATCTATGCGTCGGAAACCCCTGAACAACACCTGAAAACGGGAGCTTCGTCTACAGCAGAAGCATATTAGAGCTTCTACGTCAAGGTCAAGGGAAATGGAGGAGGAAAGAGAGCTTTTGTTAATATGTTTAGCAAGTTGGCCTACATATTTTTGGCATAACAAGGTTTCAATTATTTACTCAATCCTTTTATAATCATTATCCCGAGCGAAGCCGGGCAAATTTGCTAGTAATGAAATAAGTCAAATTAAAAGGGCAAAAATGTATTATCAAAATTAAGAATACAGTATTACTCTGATATTGTAACAGTAGCGTTTTCATTTAACCACACGTCAATAGAATATAATTTAACGCCATTTTAAGAATATGGTTGGTTGACTAGAGGTCCAATCTCACCTACAACATAATAAATAAAAACATCATTAGTAAATAAAAATGCATTTTGGCATCTGGTTAGTCTTATAGAAAAGTAATATTATCTTACCGTACAAAATAGTTATTCATGATCAATTGAAGGATCGTGATGGACCAGATTCATTCAGTTGGTTAAACTCTTCCATATCAGGTATATAATATTCATTTTCTTCCATCTCGGATAGTTCATCATCATCTTCTTCAGGGAAAGATCGATTGCTGCATATTTCACCACCACATTTACCACACATAGAGGTACACACCAGGCCCCCCCCGCCGGCATTCACATCTTTGATTACAGTTTACTTTGCAGTTGCAAAAAACGAGTTTCAGCAGGTTTTCAGGGGCAGGAAGATCAAGTGTAGGGATTGGCGACAAATGACTTCCCTCTTGCTTCCATCCCCAATCAGTAGCTGGAAGTGAGACCCCACGCCAACTCTGAACTTGGTGGAACACTCTAAAACTATGCTGTAATGCTGCTCCGGAAGTTGGTGGAATTACCGAGAGATCAAACTTCCCGTAGATCGGTTGTTTCGCTACAATTTTTTTATAACATTTGTATCTTGTTTCGTTTAATTTATCTGATGAAACGCGACCATTGTATAAAGTTGTCAAAAATATTCTCCAGCTTGAGCAATATCTTCGTGTGATGCATCTTTATCATTAAATACAACCACTTTCTCTCTTAATTCTTCGTTAGATTGCAAAAGTCTGAAAGCTTGCTTTTTTCCTTTCTTAAACAGTGAAGACGTCGTGTCGCAACCTGTGACCGCATGTAAGAAGAGAATATGATTTGCAACGTCCCCCAGAGCTCTTTGAAGTTGCTGACTGCTGAACACTCTTTGCGGCTAGTCCTTCGATAACACAAAACATTCCTTATTTAGATTAGCTAGTGCAATCATTATCACGAGCAGATCAGTATCCTCACCGACTATAATTCCCTTTTTACTGTTATCAGACAATTTTAGGGCAGCGTTTACTATGTAAGTATCAGCGTCACCAGGAGCTATTTGAACTTTAAAATGAGCAGCTGAAAGTTTCTCTGACAAAAGGGAAATAAAGTTTATTTTGTTGGATATATTTCTAAAGAATTCTGACTGCGTTGTTGATGGGAATATTACATCACTTAAAGCAATGTCTACTGACTTTTTACTTTTTCCTGATCTTCTTTAATGTTCCGCATATTTAGTGCTATATGTACTTTCACTATAGCCATCAAAAATAATAATACAATTGATTCCATAATGTCTATTTAAGTAAGCTAAATAACCATCGTAAATTTGAGAAAATGACGCAGGTTTCGGCCAAATTGCTTTATGCAAAAGGTAACCGCCGTCTATGACAAAGCAAGGCTCTTCGGGTAGTTTTTCAGTACTCGGTCAACATTCTTCTAATATATCTATTAAAGTGGACTTTTTTCTTTTTCGTAGTGAAATTGTATCGAAAAGTGATGTAGGTCGTGGAGCTAACTCATATTTTAAATATAATTTCAATTCTTCATCAGTCTTCACAGTACAAACTATCCGATGGAACAATTGGTTTGAATTTATGTTTACTTCTTGGTTGGCAATTTTTATAGTTTTCGTCATAGTAGCCATATTTTTTACTTTATCTTTACGTGAAAATTTAGCTTTGTCAAAGGTTTTTCCAGTGAATTTATTCAAAGACGCTTGACCAATTACTTTTGCACAATCACAATTTACTGTTTTGTCTGCTTTTATACCAGTGCTTATCGAAATTAATGTATCAGAAGGGCATTCAAATGGAGAGTGTTTTTTAACCATAGTAAAAACTTTTTTGAATCACTGGTGTCTCGATTTTTACGAGATTCCCGTAGCTCTACATGTTGATTACTATATACAGATGATATGCCAGTTTACTTTTCAACCGCACTTATGATATGTATAGTGACAGGAATTGTATTCACCCAGCGTGAAATCGAAGACTCTGTGAGACCTCGACCATGAGTAAGTCCTCCTTCTACTTTCATTGATCTCATCAATACCGGTTCGATAATCATATCGCTCCAGATACTACTCCAAAATTTAGATGTTCGACAAATCGTAAAATATCCGTTGCCAACAAATTTGTCATAATCTTCCTTAGTCATACGAGTTTCAAGTTCTAACATAAGCTGCAGGTAGGCGTGAGTTGATTTTGCGTAGTGATTGCGGCCTGCGGCATGTAATATTGGTAACATACACTGAACTGAATATAAATGCAATTGCCAGTCACCCATTCTTTCAGCTTGGACATACATAAGCATTATTTGCACCATTTCAATATACTGACACCAGAGTGCCGCCGTGCGATTTTTAGATGCCTCTGTTAACAAAATTGACTCTAATAATAAAGCAACAGATGCTATATAATTATAAAATTTATGCACATTAGATTCATCGCTGGTTTCATTTAAAAATGATTCGTAATGGATTTTAAATTTGTCCATTTCTTTACTTGAAAAAGAATTTTCGTTGATGAGTTTTTCAAAAAGTACGGTAACTAAAACAAGCAGGATCAGTACGTGGGCTCGAAATGCTCTAGCAAAGGAATGACCAGATAATAACGAACCAATAGTATTTGTTGGATATACTTGTTCCCGCAACTCTTGAATACCGCTTCGTTCCATGAAATAGCCTATAGCACCCATATATGACATCACTAGATGAAATCCACCGAGACGAACAATAACAGATGACAAAGGAATTCCACTATCTGCTGCCAAAACAATGTACAAAGCCTTATTAAAAAGAGGTCGATCGAAAGTAACGATGCACGTATTTTGTCCCTGCTTCTTGCATTCTTCTATTGCGTATTGAAGACATGTGTAGATCGTCGATGGATTGGTTGGTGACAAATTCGCAAAAGGTAGAGGACATATTGCTGACCTTTGATATTCCTGTGGTTGATTTTTCTTTGAAATTTCCATAAAACCGCTCCATGATGGAATGGACATATTCAAACAACTGGGGCCTGACATCCATAGCATATCATAAAATGAGCAATTTTAGCGGTATCCGGTTCTAATTTGATTTGGGAGACATCTGAAAATATTAACTTCCCTAGGCCACAGTTTTGCCGACGATTATATGATTTTAACTTCATGTTGCCGTATTGGCTAATACTGTCAGCATTTGGTAAATTTTTTGGGCGGGGAACAAGAAAGTCAGAATGCACGCAATCAGCTGGTGTGACACACTCAATCCCTCCCATAGCATGAAATGTTCCATGGCCGTGAATAGTACGCACATTATGGTTTGCATTATCGAATACAAATTGTAAAAATGCATTTGGATCTATTTTTAATAAATTATTTTGCGTCAGAGAAGTCTCATATTTCAATACTTCCTTATAAGAAACGGGAATACCAATATTGGACAACATATCAACGAGACATCGTGATGCAAATTTTCTATGTAAATATATTCCTAGGATATATATTCAGGACAAATATTTTTAGGATGTATGTTATTGATTTGTTTCAGTATGTTCTCTGCATTTTTTTTATTTGATACATATAGTCCATCATATGTATGATTCACATATGATACAATTCACAGAAGAAAAAGAAAAACATAACAAAATCAACTATTTAGACATAACCATCACAAGAAACAACAACCACATACAATATGCAATATATAGAAAACCAACATCTATCAACATCATTATACCTAACCATTCTGACCACCCACCACAACATAAAATGGCAGCATTCTATTCACTATTTAACAGAATGTACAAAATTCCCCTAAACAAACAAGAAACTGACAAAGAAAGAAATATAATATACCAAATTGGTTATGAAAATGGATATAATAAATATACTGTAAACAAAATAGAAAATAAAATTAAATATAAAATAAAAACTGAACAATTAGGAATTAATCAAAATGAACAACACATAAATAATAACAACAACAAAAAATGGGCCACATTCCCATACATAAATAATAAAATGACAAAACTAACTGAACTATTTAAAAACAGATATAAAAATATCATACAAAACTAATAAAAATAATTTACAAAAACTAAATAGCCCACACAACAATATAACGGTAATACAACAACTAACGGTATATACAAAATTGAATGCCAAGATTGCAATAAATGTTACATATTATAAACAAAAAAACAGCTGAAAAAACGTTATTTTGAACACCTAAACGCATACAAAAAACCAGAAATATATAAATCCAATTTAGCCACAATGCAATAAACACAGGACATGAATTCCCAGACATAACCAATGTGACACTAATAAAACATATACCACACAAAGGCACCATAATGAACATTTGGGAAAATTTACAAATGTACAAACATAAAACACAAAACAAACTAATACCTGAACAACTACAAATCAATACAAAACATGACACAATATTCAAAGAACTCAACATCTAAAATACACAAAAACTAACACATACACCACAATCACACACAATAAAACCAATTAGAAGTACCAGAAGCCAACAGGAAGTCACAATAATAGTAGTCACTACACCAGACACAAAAACCGGAAGGCTGACGATGGGTACAAGATGGTCCCCGAAACATGTTCCTAATAAGGAAAAATATATCTTGAGGTAAATTCATTATAAATATTAAATGTATTATATACATCAAGAAACGGACTGTAGCAGAAAGTGACTGAATATATATATATATATATATATATATATATATATATATATTGTAACGTAACAGAAATGCGGTCCCCGACGTTACATAAAGAAAAATATTAAAAATAGAATATGGAAGTAAATATTTTAATGTTCCACACTAATAAAAAGGTCAGAAAAATAAATTTATCATTGTATAAAAGTAATAAGAATGCAAGGTAATAATAATAATAAAAAATAATCATGTAATAAAGATAATAGTGATAAATCTCAAGGTTCAGTGAGAGGTAAATAAAAAACATTGATTAGAATTGTAAGAAAGAAAAACTAATATTGACTATTTCAAAGTAATTGATGTTGTGAAAATAGATAAGAGTGAGTAAATAATGTACGTTCTAAGTTACTCAAAAATACTTATTATGAATTGTATAAAGTTATGTTGTTATCATAACTATGATGTTATAGTTTGTGTTATCATATGAAAGTTTTCTTGTTGATAGAATATCAAATAATGAAGTAATATGTATTATTCGTTTACTGTTGTAGAACTGTGGTTGAACTCAGTTATTGAGTATTAATTAATTTCATTTTTTTTATGTCTTATCTATAGGTCATAAAGATAATTATTTGTGTACATGTACGTAGTTAAAAGTTGATTATATTTGTAAACTTGGATAAAAAGGCTATAGTTATTAACAAGTTAAATTCAAAAGTAGTTCAAGGTATAATAATGGGCCTAACAGCCAATAACACTATATAATAACTCAGATCAGAAAGGTTAGGTAAAGAATTTAATAACAAGTACTAAATATAATTCAATGAGTGAGTAGAAATTAATAAGAATTAATAATGAATAGTAAACAAAGTCAAACTAAACAAATTATGATAATGCCATAGTGCAATGATACCGATAGTTAATGTTTGGTAACGGAAAAATAATATTTATTAAAAGAAACAGGCTAAGAGTGAAAAACCGACAAAATATATAGGAATTATTAAACAAGCTATAAATAAGATTATATTCCGATATAATGGAAGTTTAGTAAGGAATTATTTTGATGAGTGGAAGAATATTATATGAAATGATTACAATAAAACAAAATATTGAATAAGAATAAAAAAGGTTGTTGCTATGGACGAAAAAATGAATATAATTTGTTGATTTTGATTATTGAATTTTTGGACATGAACAAGAATAATTTAACTGAGAGAGATGCTCAATAAAAACTGATTTAATTTGGAATACTAAATCCACCAAAAGTTATAATAAATGAATGACAAATTACAATAGTTTGGGTCAAATAACCATTAACCAAATTGTATAATTGGATGGTATAAAACGATAATAAGTAACGAAAACTAAAGGAAGAACTTGGATCGGCTAATTTCGGATCATGAACAGAATATGAAATTAACGAAGTAATAAAACAGATAAATAACTACCTGCATAAAGATTTAATCCTCTAAAACAAATGAAAATAGAATAACCAACAAATCCAACAAGTTTCATTCACACCAACACCTTTAGATTAAATAGAGAGATAAGGTAGTCATAATTAACTATTTCACGACACTTAATAAATTGAGATACAGAAGAAATTGACACATTAATATTAAAGAGAGGAAGGAGTTCAGTAATAAATTGACGAACCCAACAGTGGGGAATAAACCGAACACACAGGGTAAAATTATAAATTGGCGCTCAACTAGTGTAGGGCTTAAGTTAAGTAAAACCATAATTATATAAATATTACTTAACTAGAGCAGGCAGCTGTTGGAGACAGAGAAATGCAATAAAGAGATATGATACAGCCGAAAACGAAAATGCCCGAACAAGAAAGACGATTCAGTTACGCGGAATGGATGACGGTGCTATTTAAAAATTTCAGCAAGTATATGGAGTATATTCAGAAGAACGTCACCGATCATGAAAGAGCACAAATGAGTCGCGCGAATGCAATGGGAACACCAAACGACAAAATGACTTTGAGAGACATTTATGATGAAATGCGGGAGTTAGATGCCAGGTGTAATAAAGAAGAGACTATTGGGACAACCCACGAGAAAGGCGATAACAAGGTGGAAAGGATGACTGAAGAAGATTGGGAAAGATGGGACGATAATGAAGAACAAATGAAAAACGAAAGAACAGGAGTATACGCCCAGGTGACAATACGCCCAATACAAACAGAAAACACAGAATTAAGGGAATGGATAAGGGTGATGTTTGAAGTATCCAGAGAAGATATGTGTAACTGGAAGAAAGAACATAATCAAACAAAAGAATTTATAGGAATGCCAAATCATAAAAACTTAGAACAATCAAATAAGCAACAAGAAATAGAAATAGTCAAATTTAAGCAACAGAAGAAAATGCCAAAACCTACACAAAAAGAAGCCAGAAGAGAACCAGATTGGCAAGAAATGATGAGGCTAATGATGGAGAAAATTGATAGCATTAAGGGAAGCAATAATGAAAATTTTAGGAAACATAACGAAATATTGAACGAAATAAGAGAAAATAACAAGAGATACCATGAAAAATTCATGAAAAGAATGGATGAACGTCTCAAGAATATGAATAAAACATTAGACAGCACTTCCAAAGGTACTAAAGTAAATCCGAATACAGAAGAGAGCGGCAAGGAAATAGACATTAGAGAAGACCAAAATGCACTGCTACCTGAAAATAAAATAGAATCGACAAAGAGAATATCCAAACCAGGGAAGAGAATATCCAGAAAATAAGAAAAATATGCAGAAGGAAAATATTAAATACCAAGGAAGAATTGGAGATGAGGAAGGGTGGATTAATTAGTGCATTTAATATCCCAATTACTGAGCGAAGGGAGTTATATAAAGGTACGAATTATAGAAAAAATTTTATAAAAATGGCAAAAATAAACCACCATAGAATAATCACAAAAACCTTAAATAAATTTAAATATCATTTAAATATATCGACGATCAAAAAGTATCTGACAACATCAATTATATCTTCAATAAGGAGTATACCAGCAGAGCATTGTGTAAATAATACAGAGGTCAAGGAGAATGGAATAGTAGCATATATGAGTGATTACGTTAGATTAGAGGAGATACAATACCTGTCAATTAAAAGGGATCTAATTATAACAGAAAACCTTGACTTAAATGAAGACTTTGTATCAGCCGAGTTACAGTACCAGATACACAAGAGATATTTAACAAGTATAAAAATTGGTATGAAAACTACAGTAATCCGGACGACGAGTGCAGACGAATTAATGGACCATGGTTAGAAGAAGTAGTCAACTAGAAAAATGGAACTGATTTGCTGAAAACCGACCAGGCAACCAATTGGAAAGAAGAAATAAATAAATAATATTAAATATGAAAAAAAAACCACAAAATCCAAAAAGTATGTAAGTACAACTTACTAAATATTTTGAACAATATTATTTAAAAAAAAAAACACTACATTCAAAAAAGAAGTAAGAACGTCTTACTATATGGTTATAAAGAAATTATTAAGAAGATTTAATAAAGCCCCCAAGATTAAAAAAGGAAGTAAGAAAATATTACTATATGTTTATAAAGAAATGTTCTAAATATTTAAGAATAAAACTACAAGATTAAAAAATGTTATATCAAGAAGGACCTATGCAAAATAATAAAAAAAAAATATATGATCTAAAATACATGCCAAAATGCCAAGCGAATCGAAGAACAAAATATATGATTGTTTATGACCAGTATAATTTCAGAAGGAACAAGAAAAAAAATGTTTATCAACATAATTAGTGGTAATGTGACCAGACAAAATGGTAAAATGAGAAGAACAATGGAAAATTTAATAACTATAATTACACTGAACTTAAGTAATGATGGTAATTAAGGCAATTACGATTTAGAAATTCTTGGAATTAGAATAACAAATAAAGAAATAATACTTAGAATTACTGTCACAACAAAAAAGAAGATCAAGAATAATTACAAATAATGACTGTCAGAAACGTTATCAGAAAATAGTTAAGGAAAATAAAATGGAATCACGAAGTATGGAATATATGAATAATTAAATATGAAACGCGACAACGTAAAGAATCCCCAAGATGTTTATTATTAATTAAATAAGAAGATTATTATGATATTATTATATTTTTATAGCTGACTGTAGATGAATTCCAGCAGTACTATATTGAAGTGTAGTGTGGGCAGCAGAGTATGAAGCCAAACAGTGCCTCTCTGAACTGTACCAGCTCACATGTTAGGGAATGTTAGGGAAATTGAATATTTAAGGGATATTAGAATCGTTGCGAAGAATGACATCAAATTCCAAAAAAGTATGACGGAAGAAAACAGAAGGAAGATAGCTGACAGAAGAATAATGGAGGAATGCATTGATAGCAGTAACTAGCAATAGAAGAGAAATCAACCTTAAGTTTTATTGAGTATTGTGACCAACCATTGACAAGTACTATTTAAAGAAAAAAAAACCAAGAAAGTTAATGTGATTAATGAACTGTCATTAAATAGAAAATTGTAAATACAAGTCCAAGAAGTCACATTGAGAATTCCATCGTTGACCATTGAAATTAATATGAAGGTAAGGCATGTAAAAGATATAAGTTTACTTGACCTAAATTAAATTCAGGTAAATTAAACTTCTTTAGGAGAGGAAGCATATGTAACGTAACAGAAATGCGGTCCCCGACGTTACATAAAGAAAAATATTAAAAATAGAATAGGGAAGTAAATATTTTAATGTTCCACACTAATAAAAAGGTTAGAAAAATAAATTCATCATTGTATAAAAGTAATAAGGATGCAAGGTAATAATAATAATAAAAAATAATCATGTAATAAAGATAATAGTGATAAATCTCAAGGTTCAGTGAGAGGTAAATAAAAAACATTGATAAGAATTGTAAGAAAGAAAAACTAATATTGACTATTTCAAAGTAATTGATGTTGTGAAAATAGATAAGAGTGAGTAAATAATGTACGTTCTAAGTTACTCAAAAATACTTATTATGAATTGTATAATGTTATGTTGTTATCATAACTATGATGTTATAGTTTGTGTTATCATATGAAAGTTTTCTTGTTGATAGAATATCAAATAATGAAGTAATATGTATTATTCGTTTACTGTTGTAGAACTGTGGTTGAACT
Organism: Magicicada septendecula; assembly: GCA_034769895.1. Taxonomy (NCBI): domain Eukaryota; kingdom Metazoa; phylum Arthropoda; class Insecta; order Hemiptera; family Cicadidae; genus Magicicada; species Magicicada septendecula. Next base: position 299,062,627 of record CM068371.1, read on the forward strand.
CAGTTATTGAGTATTAATTAATTTCATTTTTTTTATGTCTTATCTATAGGTCAAGATAAAGTTATTGTTAGATATCATAAAGATAATTATTTGTGTACATGTACGTAGTTAAAAGTTGATTATATTTGTAAACTTGGATAAAAAGGCTATAGTTATTAACAAGTTAAATTCAAAAGTAGATCAAGGTATAATAATGGGCCTAACAGCCAATAACACTATATAATAACTCAGATCAGAAAGGTTAGGTAAAGAATTTAATAACAAATACTAAATATAATTCAATGAGTGCGTAGAAATTAATAATAATTAATAATGAATAGTAAACAAACTCAAACTAAACAAATTATGATAATGCCATAGTGCAATGATACCGATAGATAATGTTTGGTAACGGAAAAATAATATTTATTAAAAGAAACAGGCTAAGAGTGAAAAACCGACAAAATATATAGGAATTAGTAAACAAGCTATAAATAAGATTATATTCCGATATAATGGAAGTTTATTAAGGAATTATTTTGATGAGTGGAAGAATATTATATGAAATGATTACAATATAACAAAATATTGAATAAGAATAAAAACGTTTGTTGCTATGGACGACAAAATGAATATAATTTGTTGATTTTGATTATTGAATTTTTGGACATGAACAAGAAGAGTTTAACTGAGAGAGATGCTCAATAAAAACTGAATTAATTTGGAATACTAAATGCATCAAAAGTTATAATAAATGAATGACAAATTACAATAGTTTGGGTCAAATAACCATTAACCAAATTGTATAATTGGATGGTATAAAACGATAATAAGTAACGAAAACTAAAGAAAGAACTTGGATTGACTAATTTCGGATCATGAACAGAATATGAAATTAACGAAGTAATAAAACAGATAAATAACTACCTGCATAAAGATTTAATCCTCTAAAACAAATGAAAATAGAATAACCAACAAATCCCATTGGAACTTGGAATTTAAACCTTCCAATAGAAAAACGTATTTGGATTCGGAGTTCGTTGAAGCACATAATCACAAGATTATGAACAAGATTGGTGAACAAAAGGAGCGGCATTTCTGCATCACCCCAGTACCAAGGATTCCACTTTTATTACAACTTTGGAAACAAGACGAAGAAGATCATCTCATCTGCATTCGCTACTGAACTACCACTAAAGAGGTTAGACGTGAACAGCCTTCTCGAGCCGCGTTGTCCAGCGAACGGTAAAACTTCAATTATTTAAATAATATTTAATAAAATAAAAACTTTATCTTGTAATACCTTGTATTCCTATTTATGTATTTTCTGATCTTCCCAACAGTTGAAAGACCTTCACGCCCTGTATTTAAAATAGTTATAAAAAAAAAACCATAACTGAATTTAATATAAAACCTTGTACCGATCGTTAATCGATTAATTCAGACTTATAGCCTTTTCGTATCTCAAGTAAGATCAATCTTGTTGGATATTAAATATTGGAAACTAATAAAGAATCATTGCATAATTTCAATATCTTATCATTTATGTATGATTTAATGGACTGTGAATAAGAAATAAACAGATAGAGCGTATAACCACTAATCACCGTACGCGGTGGGTTAACCTCTAAAATTCCCTTGTCTGGGAACTACAGCGCTAGTTGCGGACTTCTCAGGTATTAAAGAGAGGAGAATTCCATACAAAATTTCTCTTATTCTCTGCAAAGCAGAATAGGCTTGAGCGGAATTTTCGAATAACACCCTAAATACATAAGTTTCATTCACACCAACACATTTAGATTAAATAGAGAGATAAGGTAGTCGTAATTAACTATTTCACGACACTTAATAAATTAAGATACAGAAGAAATTGACACAATAATATTAAAGAGAGGAAGGAGTTCAGTAATAAATTGACGAACCCAACAGTGGGGAATAAACCGAACACACAGGGTAAAAATTTAATATATATATATTGCAACAATACATATATTTGCATATTTGTTCAGGTATGTTTGTAAATATTTAGCAAAGAAAGTATATGACGAACAGTTTTATGATTTAACAATATTATTCAGGCTAAGGATTGTCAGAAGCGTAAACCTGCACCCGCATGAATACAGCGCTTGTCTGTTTGTGTGTGTAACGCAAGCTACGACAGGAAAATATTGGGTGATACTACGGCTGTAATCAGGTTTCAACCGGATCAAAGTAAACTAATTAATACGTTTTAAACCTGTGAACGAAGACTTACCCAAATTATAAAGACACCATTACATTAAGGAATTTTTAATGAATATGGTGATAAAAAAATTATTGCAAAATGTGCAATAATTAAGAGGTTGGGTAATTTAATGTTAATTACTAGTGTAATTAAATAGTAATTAATAAGTGTGTTATATGTGAGTGACCAGGAAAAAATTACGAAAAACGATGATATCGCTAGTGCTACGAGTATGTTTACGAAATCGCGAAAATGGACCAAAAAGTGATTTATAATTAAAAGGACGCTTTGCACGATAGTGACAATATCTAACAGGTCGAAAACAGTCCTGGACATGTCAGATCGCCGTCCAGTATAAATACCGCCGGCAATTTTGAGGCGGTCTCAGACTCAAGAAATCTTTACACAACGTCACGCTGCCGGTCTGCCGATCGATCAGGACCACACACACCAAGACGTATGGAGGAACTCTGGACCATCACAAACAACAACCCGTAGAGACAGATAACACAGCATCAGCATAATCATCATCAAATTCTCAGGATTCAGGACACACACACACACACACTCACACACACACGGGAACGGCAGATGTACGCAGGTGATGAATAAACAATTATATTTCATTGTTGGTGAAAAGAACTTTCAAAAAGAAAATGATACATGAACAATAAAGACTTAAAGTTTTAATTTAAATAGTAGTTAAAGTACGGTAAATAATTTAATTGAATAAGAAAATTTAAAAAATACTAAACTTCTGCTATATGTTTAAAAACTGGGTGTGTCAGAAGAATTAAATAATAGGTTGAAAGTAAATGTTATTATTTTATTTTTGTTTATAGCAACAAGTAATTTTATTCTTGAGATTGAATATTATTTTTGTTTGTATATGAGCTGCTATTATTATTTAAAAACTGGAGTAAAAGTCAGACACACTGAAATAAAAAGAGTTTAGATAATTTGTTTAACATGTCTGTTTAGCTAGTAAGATTATACGGATATATATGTTAATATGTCATGAACAGCAGAGAAGGTCATATGGTACTTTATGTAAACTTATAAAAGAGAATATTTTATTAATCAAAGAATTGAAATTTAATATTTGAATATTTCAATTAACATTAATGAATCTTAGTATGATTATTTTGAAACGGTTTTAATTATTTATTTCATGTCAACAACATCTCACTCTTCTTTGAAAATTATTTAATTATTGTGCAACGACATATACTTGACGCAACGAGAATAAAAAAATCCTGCGACCTGGCCGGTGTAATACACATTATAGTTGCGTTGTGTACATGGTAATGTATTTCTGTGAATTTTTGAAATACTTGTAACTTTGCAATATATATTGCAACGGAACACGTGCTAAGGAAGTCATCAAATAGGGATATTAGTGCTATAACACTTTGTCTGACGATCACAGGAAAGTTATAAATTGGTTTTGTTCCTTTCTTGTAAATCAGATGGAAGTTTTGAATTAAGATATGGGTACAAAAATGAGTTATTTCAAAATACCCATAATTTTATTCTGTGTCATGTCCAGTGCAATGTTAGTGCGTGAGTGCGCGGGTTATCGTGTTTTTCACATTTTATTTAATAACGTCATTAATAATTAACATTTATTTATGAAATTTTGACAGAGTATGCACGGTATTGAAGGCTACATTTTTCTTATATACAATCCTCCAGAACAATATTTTTAATGTTTTTTTATTAAATTAATTCTTTTTTTAACTTGTTATCTGCAAGAAGGTAATAAAATTTGTAGATTAAATCTAGAGAGGCATTTGCAGAATTTGACAGAGTTTTAACTTGAAGTCAGTCTATGATGGCGAAAATCTATGACGTTGCTAAAATATAACCAATCAGAAAGTCTAAAAATTATTCGAGTCAATCCTTTGCGGAGATCACTTTGTACATTTCGCTCTTCGAGGTCTCGTCATAGAAAGTCGTAATGACTGTCGCGAGTTTTTCCTGTCAGAACAAGTCTATTCTATAGATGACGTAGAACTTAGGTATATGTTACGAGTTTTTTATATACGTTATCTAGTCGAAGAACTCAAATAAAAATTTTTAATAGGTCAGTATTAGTGCTTTTCGCGCTAGTGCAAAGATTTTCCGCCTAGGGACAGCAATACCAGTCGCGGTGTTACTGATTGACGCGTAAAAGTTATCCAACATCATTATTATATTTAACAATTCCATGTTGTTTGAGTTTTATTATAATTTGAGAATCAAGTACTGTCATTTAAATTTAATTTTGAGTTTATTTACTTTACACCGAACTCACTTACTTATTTTCTTACTATACACCGTCGAGTAAAGGTAATTTAAATTTTTGACTTAAATACTATTTTTTTATAGATAAGCCTAGGTTAATATTGTAATTGAATCTGACAAAGTGATTGATTCGACAAAATACCAGAAATTGATTTACTATTTCTCAGCTGATTGGATAAGAATCAAATGGAGTCTAACGTGCAGGAAAACATTTATCTATTCAGCCCTTTCTATTGTTACGACACTGATTTCTGTTGAAACTACACTTGAATCAGTCATTTGAGAAACACCTCATCTCCAAAAAGTAAACTTTCGGAAAACTTAAAAAACCTCACTAGTATATTATTACAAGTCGTATTCATACTCTTAAATTTTTAATGTATGCATGTAGGTGTCTGCCAGTGGTTTAAGGAGAAAAATAATTTTTTACTCTTTTTCACGCGTAAAAAAATTTAAAATTTTATTGGAGATGTGTTGTTTCTCAAATGACCGATGTAAGGTGCAGTTATTAGGCGTAACATGATGGTTAGAAATATTAGTTTTAATTAATATTAACTATATTTTAATTAACTATAAGTCTTATAGTACAAATCCTAAAGTATCATTTCATTGTGTTTGCACGGCGTAACATAACGAGTTATATTGAACACGACAACACACGTAGTATGTATAAGTATGGAAATTAACATAAAAAGTCTGTATTTCATTCAATATATTTATATGTTTGTGTGTGCGGGTGTCAATGATTGAGCAATATGGCACCTTTTCATTTTATGGCAGGACAACGAGCTCTAACAAAATAATTCATTTACCAAGCAGTGTATCGTTTAGTAATAATTACCTTATCAGTAACTCTCCGTACACTCTGAAAACTAATAAATAACTTTTTTATACAGACAAATATTTTTAAGTTACAATTTACTCATATCTACATTGCATTCTCTTGCATCAGAGACGCATCAAAATACGGTATGCATGGAAAACGTTTTTCTTGGCGTTTCTGTGTATATTTTCTTCATTTTATAAATACAATTTATGCACACATTTGGACATTCAAACAAGATTTCTTTATGTTTAAATAGGCTTATAATATTTCTGAAAATTTTAACGTTAACGATGTCACAACCGTCATTAAAAAAAACTTTATTTTCGTGTTCATCCTAGTAAAATTTGTCAGTTAAATTGCCATGGAAAGTGTGTTGTAGATAAAGTATTTACGTCTGAGTAATAAAATGGACAGTATTTTTAAATAAATTTAAGAGATAGTATAGTTCTTTTTTAATCGACATAAATGAAAGAGCTATCCTAAACATTCACATAATGTTAATGTGCTTTTATATAATGTTTGGAGTGGTGTCACCTTGTGGCTTCTTTTTGTCACTCAGCACTTTGATACCATCTACTAGAAAAGTAAAAATAAGTAAAACTAAAAAAATACTAAAAAATAACTAATAAATGCGGTAACGTGTACATAAATGCTCGAGTGTACTGATGATTTAATGTTTCTGTACTGCTATTTTGGGTCGTATATTAAAAAAAAATGATTGCAATATAATAAAACTTTTCAACAAGACTATCTGTTAATATCTTGTTTACACTTTATTTGTTATTACTATTGTAGCATAAACATAAAGCATAAAGCATAATTTTTTTAGTAATGTATTTAATTTGGCGATAGATGACTGAAGTTAACAAGGACAAATACGTAGTGACAAGTGAGATAGCCTTAAAACAAAACAGTTCAATAAATAAAAAGTTCTGACAGCGTTGTTGAACTTTCCAACGCCCCGGACAAGAAATAATTAATGCAAAAACCCGTCTCGTTAGTTCATCAGACAAAAAAATGGCGTCTTTTGACAAAAAAACACCAGATCTGACGTGACGAAAATGCGAAAGACTGTTACTAACTATTCAAATTAGTAGGAATTTTAGTGCATTAAACAGAAATTAATTTTTCATAACTTATGATTTATGTTACATTACTCTGGTACCTACCTACGCTTCTAAGCTGACAAATATTCGGTCGAAAATTTGTTAATTGCTATTTTTACAGCAAAATCTACTGTACTGTATCTAGAAAACCAACAAAATACTTTTTAGGAAACAATAGAACAAATAATAGTGCTGAATTTGCATTGTAAATGTTTTATTATTTTTGTAATCTTTCTACCAGCTCGGTTTCAGTGTAAGCCTAAGCCTTTCATTTACATACAGTTCTTTACAGCTGAATGTTGCACTTTAAAGATTTGAACATAGGCCTAATATATAATTTTACTCGAAATCTGAGAAGGTTCTTGTGATCAGTTGGGACTGTCAACAATAATGTAAAAAATAAAAACTGGATTACGTTTAGAAAATTCATATCTTAGCTATGATAAGAAATATGATACTGCCGTTAAGTTAAGTAAGTTCCAGACGATATGTGGGACGACAATGTGTCGTATTTTTATAAACAGGGTAATTTGAGGCACAAAATTACAAAGTAAGTTTTACAAAGTTATAGCGGTCCCTGTACTATGGGTGTGAATTAAGGACGGTAAGTAAGCAACAAGAAAGTGAAATACAAGTCTCGGAAGTGGTGTTCTTGAGAGAATTTAAAAGGTGTTCTAAACTTGACCGTGTAAAGAATGGGGCCATAAGAGAAGATTTACAAGTTTTTATCTTGCATATAAGACTAAAAGTTTATAAACAACGGTGGAAAGAATTTTGTTTGTAATTTTGATTGTCAGATTCAAAACTGGCCAAACAAGTCTGGAAATATAATCCTATAGGAGGCAGGAGTGTGGGTAAAACCAGAAAAACATTGCTGGAGGATCTTTGACGGCGGAACAGGCAGCGCATTGCCTATAACGTGATATGGAGATAACGATGACGCTTACAAAATAGAATTATGATTAGCAGAATCATTTCATTACTAATTAGATTAATTATTAGATTTGAAATAACAAGCTAACTTAGGAGAAAATTGACAAACGTATACTACATGCAATAAAATTATACATAAGTGTTGCTTACTTTGCTGCTCATAGACTTCCTCACGCACAGTGGTTTTAACCGTTTGGTTTTCAATATTTCATGCCTCACATAGTATTCAGTAGTCTAATAAACTAAGGGGTGTTTAACATTAACAGGGCATTGGTAGGTGAGTCTGACAAGTTGTGTGTACCGCTTGAAGACACACCGTAGCCCACGGTGGAAACTATTGTGTCAATGGGTGGATGACTCTACGTTAGTCAGTCGCGATGACCTCCTGTCTAAGGGATGGTCTAAGGACAGCAGGACGCACCCTGTTGTACTTTAGTCTTAGCCGTGGTACTGATAGGTTCTGCCGCGGTGGTCTGTTACTTTCCCGGTACTTGTGGGAACACAATTCTAAAAAACCCCTCCTCGGAGAGTGAATACAAGGAGGCACTACACTACTGTAGATGCGGAGATGTTTCTGGTGCTGTCGGCCAGTATGTCTGCCGTTCCCAAGTATTTGATTTTGAAAAGAAATAAAGGAAACTTGACAAAAATGAGCCCTTTTTTAATAGAAAAGTCCGTTACGGATCGTCTGATTGTCTATAATAGGCACCAGGAAAACGGCTGAGTGTCTGTTGATCGAGACCCAAACCGACCAGCAACCGGCAACACTGCTCATGTTGAAAAATATCGGTGAGATAGAGGTTGAAGTGAGCCCCACGCCACTCTGAAAGCACAAAGAGAGTGGTGGTATGCCATGACTTGCTGAACTTCACTGAGGAGGAGGATATAACAACTGAATTAATACCTCGAGGAGTTATAGCTTGTCAGAGGCTGACCGTACGCAGGGAGGGACAAACACTTCCTTCTGTCTCCTACGTCTTGACTTTTAACAAAACAACACTGCTGGAGAAAATAAGAGTAGGTATTGATCAGGTGAGCGTAGGACCCTTTATCCCTCAGCCCCTTTGCAGTGCTTTTAATGTCAACGTTTTGGCACACAGCATCCAGATATGCTCAGTCAAGACTTGTTTCTGTCGGGCCATGGCGATGTACTGCGTTAAGTGCGTTAGTCAACACTCATCAAGTCACCCAACTGGCCTGTGTGTAAGAGGTGGACATTTAAGAAGTGAAAACTGTAAAGAAAATTAGCTACCTCGAAGCTAAAAAAGTTGTTTGCCCGATAAACCAGGGCAAGTAAGGTATTCACAGGCTGTTAACTGTACTCCGGCAGTGACGACAACTATCACAAGAGAAATAATAACAGTAGTGACGCGCTACATCGAGTGTTTAATAGACGAAACGCAGTCAACAACGCAAGTAAGTGTAGTAGTAACATGTAACGGATATCCTAAACATCAGTGTTATCTACTACGAGACCCATAGTCTGTCCGCCAAGAAGGGCGAAACCAAACATTGTTTCTCTTGTTTCCGATGTTTACAAACATTCTTTGTGAACACACATTTTACCCTAGAGTCATGAACTTAACTACAATAGTCTTTGATGATAACGAAATGAAGCTTTTAAATAAAGAGATAAATTATAATCTCCCACCCATCGGTAAAAACAAACTTATCTATGAAGTTGTTGAAGCGGAGGCAGCCATCAAATCTATTTCGGACCCACACTTACAAAATGAAGCGCGTGTACTTATAAATAATACATTCAATAGAGCCATTAAATTAAACCATAATCTACCTGTCGTTTCACGTGGTCACTCTAGGTATTCTAGTGAATATAAAAATTTAAAACACTTGAAAACAAAATTAATTATCAACAATGCCCGTATCGTTAAGGCAGATAAAGGATATACGCTAGTTATCATGGACACTGATTCAAACATTGATAAAGTTAATGATTTTATTTCTAACAACAACATTAAAATATTAAACTCTGATCCCACTGAATTTTACGTCAGGGAACTTAACAATTGTATCAATTTATTCAATGAAAGCACACGAAGTTTCTTAAAGCCCATCAACGCTAAAGCCCCGATATTCACAGGACCACCTAAAATTCATAAACGTCATACACCTATCAGACCGCTCGTGAACTTTACCACTGCTCCTGGATTCAAAACCACAAAAGCACTCGTTCGTTTGATAAAAGATAATTTACAATTACGAAATAATCATAGTATTATGAACAACATTAATTTTATTAATAAAATTAAATCTGTTGAACTACAACCACAAATTGGCAACGTTCGACATAACTAATTTATAACTTACACGAATATCCCAATCATAGATACATTACAGATTTTTAGAAACAATTTATCTGACAATAGTTGCATGAATACACAGACGATAAATGAGTTAATTAATTTACTCGAGGTTGTTTTGAAACAAAACTATTTCACTTTTAATGGCTCGTTTTACATTCAAGATGATGGCCTAGCTATGGGCTCACCCCTCTCCGGCCTACTGTCCGATATTTATTTGAATTATTTTGAGAATACTCACTTGTTGAACAATAATATATATGCAAATAAAATAATATTTTATTCACGGTATATAGACGATACATTTTTTATTTTTGATGGTACTATAAGACAAATCGAATTATTTAAAAACTCTCTGAATAAAATAAATAGAAACATCCAGTTTACTCTTGAAACAGAGGTTGATGACAAGATAAACTTTCTAGATTTAACCATCACTAGACAGATGAATAAACTAAAGTTCAACATTTATAGGAAACCGACTACCACTGACACCACAATACAAGCAGACTCTCATCATCCTTTTTCACAAAAAATGGCGGCGTACAATAGTTTCATTCATAGACTATTGACAATTCCGTTGGATGATAATGACTTTCGTGATGAGCTAAATGTCATAAAATATATCGCGGTTGCCAATGGTTACAATAGTCTAACCATTGACAAACTATTGAGAAAACATGAAAAAGAATGCTTAAACCCCGAATAAACAGTAACACGTAAATAATTTTTATATCTACTAAATACACTAGCTTTATGTCTAAGGTTTTGTCTTCTATACTGAATAATAATAGTTCCACTATTTCATTCAGGACTAATAATAAATTACTGGATATTCTCAAACCGAAAAAACACACGCCTCCAGAAGAAAAAACAGGCATATGTTATAACCAAATAGCGATTGTGTGTTGTTTTTGTGTTGTGATGTCGGGAGTTACACTCCGCGCACTTTTAATACTTACTAATTGCCGGTTTCTCTGCGACGATGTTGTCCTGCAAACACAACTTATGCTAATATGTGTATGTGGGCGCCACTTGGATATTTGTTCCAAGAAATTATTATTATTAAAAATTGATTTTTTAGTTGTTAAATTAATTATATATAAAAATGTGAACAAGACAGTTTGAATTGTAAATAACGTATGTTTAATGGTCTTTCTTTTCATAAAAATCGTCTGAAGGACTAACAATCAAATTAAACAAAATTGCAGAGTTACAAAAAAGTTATTGACAAGTTTTTTAAGTAAGTATCGGCTGATAAAAATTTTATTGCTCAGTTGAATAGCATGAATTTAATGTATGAAAAAACTTTATACTCAGGACGTGACTCCTTTGAACTATCAAGACAAATCAGTGGGATGCTTTACAAAAATTGTGTGATTTGAAGGTGTTTGACATGTGTAGTACAACTGTCTGACAAGGACACCAGGTAAAAATGATTTTAACTTTTGAACAACTCACGTTCCGGTGGGTAACTATTTCCTTCACTGGACACTGTTCTTGGGGACGATTCCAATCTTGCGCCTCTTCGTGTTTACGTTCCTCACGCACTGGTAATTATTTATAAGTCAAATTACGGTTTTAAAACTCCGCACGATTGAAATAAAATTCGTACTGTATCTATGCTTTGAATTCTGGCGGCGGCGAACAGCTGACTGCGTGATTTCTCTATTCTGCCGCCTCAGCGCTAGTTCCAAACTCAATGTAGAAGGCTCGTGTCAGGTGTGTGTCAGTTTTGGGAATTTTGTCAAAGTCGGTTTATCTTAGCGAATACCAGCAAAATTGATTTTCTCTATTAAAATCGGTCCTTTTCAGGGCCGCCGGATATCTGGCTGTGTGTGTTTCTATTAAATATGGCGTGTTGCTGCTCTATTCAACAACACGTTAGCGATTAGCGATATACTCCTTATATAGGTTAAGTCAGTCTTTTGTCATCTACGGGGAAAAGCCTTTCTGTGTTCTCGGGTTGAATTCTTGTTCTTCGACTTCGCCTTGGACGAGATGATCGGATTCGTAGGTGAAGTGTCTCTTGTGGATTCAAAGCATAAAGTGTTTTTTTGTGTCAAATTTCGTCTTCCTTTTATACTCTGTAAGGTTCATTGTTTTAATTTTTAAACATGGACTTCCGGTATTTTTGAGTAAAATTTTCTTCTGGAACGTTCGAGAATATGCAAATAGAACATCATAGAACAAATTTGACTTCCGTAGAAGCTTTAGAACAAAAACTTCTTATTCTTCATATTAAAGGATATTACTGAAATTATTCTGGTATTTGTCAAACAATTTTACAGAACTACTTACAATCTGCATGCCATTATTTTTTGGATTCTCTGCTTTCAACTGAATAAAATGATACCATTCACGATTGGTTTTGAACAAACTAAATCTAATAAATTAACATAAAATACAATTCTTCCTTGTAATGTTTGAACAAAATTCTAATTTTCCAATTATAAAAATGTTATGAAGTTGCTTGGTTCCTGCTATAACATTAATACATAACATAATTATCTTTTCATAACAAAATAAACAAATATTAAAACATATAACATATAAATAAGTTCATTTTTGTGTAGGCATTACATATGGCCTACTTTTTTTGTCACTGGTATTTTATAATAATTTGTCTTTTTCGGTATTATATATGGGATTTTTTGGGTATTCACTTAGAGTTTGTTATATTGTTTATCTTTGGTAATACCTGGTTTATCCTAATACATTTTATTTTTACTGTAATATTACTTAGCATCTTACTGTTTTGCACAGATGAGTTATTTTCTTGGTGTGACAATTTTCACTTTTATATTTAAAAATTCTCTATGATTTAAGCTTGTCTTCAATTGAGCAAGTATGTTTCCATTGTACATTATAGGACTGTATTTTTTTCCTTTATTTTTTCTAATATTCTACAATTAGTCTGTCAAATATGACTATTTTTGTAATTGTTTTTTGGTCTCAGCCTTGTATGGTATAGGTAAATAGTTTCATAACTTGACTGTTAAAGTGTTTTAGGTGGTCATATATATAAGTATAGTTACTTTATATTGTGGTTCAACTTTAGAATACAATTTTGTTGCATTTTGACAACATTAAATTCATAAATATTACAATTTTATATGTTCATCACATGTTTTCAGTTTAACACTGTTTTTGATTATTTTAATGGACTTCTAATCAATGTACAGCTTTCTCTATTTAAAATAATTTGTTTGTTTTTGTCTAGTTGACATTCACATATAGTTTTTATATTAATTCTATAATAATTAATTTTCACATAAAATCTGAGTGATTGGTCTCAACTCCAAAACCTTGTTTTTTTGTCATAACATTTATATATTTTTTATTTTAACTTACATCCTTTTTAATGATGTGTTCAAATCATTTAATACATTAATGTATTTTATTTATATTACAAAGTATAACAATAGATCTTGTCCATTAATTCACAATAAATAGTTTTTTATACCCTATTCAGAGTTACATTTCTTAATATGTCATGACCTCATTTTGGTCATTTCTGAGATTATCTGTTTCTCTTATAGTACATTATCAGTTTTACACTGTTCTTCACTTAAACAATATATGGGGTTTGAGTCTTGGTCATAGTCTTTGTCGTTTTTTCATGTTAATGATATTAACTATCGGACAATAATACAAAAATTTTTTGGATTACTTGGGTTCCATACTGTTCATCTCACTTTCCTCTTATGATAATTTACTTTGCAATTAAATTCCTTTATGGAACGTTCTGTGACGTTACAATATAAGTTAACATGCAATGATTGCGATTGCTTTTACATTTGACAGACTGGGAGAGGTTTCCTTAAACGATTTCGAAAACATTTACCTAAGAAAGTAAGAAACGTTGACAACATCAAATCAAATTACTCCCGACACCTGACTTCACACAATCATAATTACACAGATTTTAGTTCCAATTAGTACCGTTACATGTGTGTAAGAAGGGCCGTTTCATGAATACCTTGGAGGAATTTGAAATTTACAGTGCATATGCAAACCCAAATAGTCGCGATATCGTATTAAATGACTACCTGATCTTTGTATCCAACCGATTGAACGATACCGCCTTGAGTCTGCTCGATGGGGCTACGATAAGGTAGCAACAGCTCAGTGGCAGAATGAACTTGAACGGGTGCGCACCCAAATCCTCGTACGGCTCACATGCAAATTTTGACATTTTTTGCTACATAATGATCTCACAAGAGTGATAGTTTTATCTTTATTTAATATCTGATGATGGAGCATAAGCTCTGAAACGCGTCATAGACGAAGTTACAAGAAATCACACGGCTGATAACTGAAGGTAAATAATTTATTAATTCAAACATTGTGGCTGCGACCACAGCTATCTCCAGTGTTGGTGAGGCAGCAAGGGGATACCGCCAACCATCGCACCTTCCTACCAAATACACCAGGGAGGACATTATATATACGAAACCGTGGACAAGACTTATCCCCGATGACCAGGTGATAAGCTCCGAAACGGACGATAGGTTGATTGCCGGTGCCAATGATCTCAACATGACCTGGGGGAACTCAGCAAGCACGAAAAAAAGAAGAAGGAAGGCTGGCCAAAAAGGAAACCAAGAAAATAAGCGTAGTCCCTGGCGACTGATTCTTTAATATTCAGTATGCAGAATATTCAGTGGAATATGACCGCTTATACTTCGCATTATTGGGAAATGAAAATGCTTCTGGCATACACCGATGTGTGTGCCTGCAGAAACACATTTTAGGTTTCAAGAACTTCTTAATATGAGGAGATATGAGTTCTTCCGCTGTGATGTGACTCCAAACATCACAGTTAGGGGAGGCGTTGTCATATTTCTTAGCAAAACGTATCCGGCTTGGTACGCTTGTACAAGTAGTAAAACTCATTGTATTACAGCCATTGAAGATGTCGATCTTCTGCTTATGCTTACCACATTTTGAGTGGTGAGCAAAAAATCTACAGAATCTTGTCCATTACTTTTTATTAGGGATTTCAAACCTCATATTCCCACTTGAGGTAGCCTTAGGACGAACAGCTCTGGATTAAATAATAAGGATCTCTTGCTAAACAACGCGCTTGCCTTTCTAAACACAGGCGAGAGCACGCACTTTAACGTTGGAAGTGGTCAATATTCTCGACGTCGTTTCTCGACTATCAATTATTAGATTTATAGGCAGAATCTTGCTCCACATATATTGTGGAGAGTGCTCCCAGACCTTCACGGGAGGGACCACGTTCCTGAGCTGGTAACAACGCGAACGCCAAAGATCATTATACGCAAGCAAAAAGATGGCGTGTGGAGGATTGGAAAGGCTTTAAAAGTGCTTGTACATCTACAAACGTTTGTGTAAATGTAGAAGAAGACTTAAACAGTTTCACATCTGCTACACTAAGCAAATACAGAGCATATCCCGCGGACCGGGTGTCGTTAACCTAAATCACCGACACTGTGTTGGAACGACGCAATTAGAGACAAACTGCAGCCCTAAGCAGGTATAAACTAGCGCCGACCTAAGACAATCACATCGCTTTTAAGCAACTTCTAGCCGCTCGTAGAACTATACTCACTGCAAAACGATCGAGCTAGGAAACCTACATCTTAACCATAACGCGGTGGACCCTAGTAATTGAAGTATGCAAGAAGATAAGAGCAATCGCTAGAACGTCTGTGTTTAAGCCTATCTCATGCATAGACCACGATGTTTAAATGACTTGCAACCCCAATGGAATTGCTAACACCCTGGCAGCGAGGTATGCCAAAGTCAGTAGCACAGAAAGGTATCCTCTGCCTCGTGGCCCTGCCCAAGTAGGACGTGTGCTCTGTAGTAGGCCGTTTCACAGCTGTTGTGCTAGCCTACACTAGCGCAGTACACACCGAGGGTGTTTCCACGAATCACCTGGACTTATACGATACTTGCCCAGCCCAGCCACAAGAGGATTGTCTAGGAACCTCGCCGCACGTGCATAAAATCTACGTGCAAGCCGCCTGAATGTGTCGTCTAAGGAGCGGACGCCAAGACCTCTCCTCAGAAGGTGAGATGAAAAGCGACAGGGGACTTTGGCCGCTAGTCGAAGACCCCTGTCGAAGACGCTCTGTAATTTCTTTTTATGTATTGCCGCGAGATAACCGCGAACCGGGCAAGCGTATGTAATGACCGGCAACAAATACGCGCCGAGGATCATCTTGCCCAATTTTCTGGTCATGGCTGAGCTGATCAGGACTGGAAACAGTAAGCTCAGACGAGCGAATGCTCGCTTATGAACTGTCTGAGCGTGGGTACGCCAGGTGAGCCGACGGTCAAGGTGTACTCCGATGTACTTGACCTCGTTGGACCAGCGCAAGTACGTTCTACCGATGCGTAATTGCGTAACAGGTTGGTTTCGTTGCTTTGAGAATTCGACGGCTACACTCTTGGTAGCGTTGAGTTGCACTCTCCAATTTTCAGTCCAGTCCCCAAAGCGAGTCGAGCTGACGCCGCAGTCGTAAGACGGCCCATTTATACATGACGATCGGCTTTGTTGTAAATACGGACGTCCGCAAAGAGGACGTTGTAACGTGTTGTCCGCAAAGAGGGCCCCTGGACTTTAGGCTGTCTCGGCACCTCGTTGACGTAGACTGAGAACAGAAAGGGGCCAAGAACACTACCTTGAGGGACGCTGGCTGTGATTCGTCTCTTGGAAGAGACTGAATCGTCAACTCTCACGCAAAAGGTGTGCCGGGGTTCGAATTTCCCGGCGCGGTTATTTGTATTCAGTGCTGCTAACGCGCTTGGGAGTTGTGCTTGCCACATTTACCTCGATCATTAAGATATGATTGCCACGGCCGTGTCTACGCTCTGGCGACGCGATCTAGTAGGCCTAGTCAACTGTGTCAGCTGCTCGCTGTACGTTGTTAGTAAGCAGGTTAACAAAGGTTATTATCTGCAAATTGGGACAGGTCGTTTAATGCAAGATGAGTGACCAACTAATTCTGGCCTAGTCCTCATTCCTCTGCCAACCTTCGAGGAGAACGTCCAATGCTCTGAAGGCTCAGGGTTTAAGTGCAGATCTTTTCACATGAGTTCGTAATCTGGTAAAGGCTTTCTGGTTAGACTTAATTATATTATTCTGTGTTCATTTAATTATGGATTATGTGTTATGATTGTGTAAGTGTGTGTGTGGCCCAGACCTCTGTAAAACCTATTTCATTGTAAAACCTTTGTATTTTAAAATTGATTTACACGTTACTTCCGGTCTGGAAACACGTGGTGATATTGTATTCAATTATATTTCGATAAAGTTGATTAAAAGTAATATTACAATTGAATAAAATAAGCAATGCTAAATTAATCAGAGCAAATAAGATGTTGATGAAGGATTGTGAAAGTGAGTGCCGTGTCTGTGTTCCGAGGCGAGAGAGTGTTATGTGTGGGTGTACTTTCTGACGGCTAATCTCCAAATAAAAAATGTTATAGGGTCCCTGCACCATCCAGGAGAAAGGGGTAGGAGCGGTATTCACACCAACACCTGTGACTACCCGCAGAGCAGTGCACCAGGATGTTCCCCGAAGCCCTCAGACCCAGGAATACTGATCCAACAGAACACGCAGAAGGACTCCGATCCGGAACGAGACCCATTGGAGAATCACCACAATCTAGGGACAATCTGCTGCACTTATGGCACACTGTTCATCATGGTACCGTTTGAGTTCTTCTACACAAAAGCACAGGTGGGAACGTTTTAATTATCACCCTTCAGCCAACATCAACTCAATAGACCGGCCCCCTGGTGTTCACGTTAAACATCTTGTTAAGAACTCACAATATCTCAAATCAAGAACTCCAGCTGTTTAAAAATTGTAAATGAATACTTTGTAACTGGTCATAACTGGTCATAATTTGTTACTGAATACTTTGCAACAACATAAATTAATGATCTTATAGAAAATGCTATATGATTAAAACATTGTGTCACAAGTTAAACAGTAATAAAATTTGTTACTTGTTAAAAGAGTGTTGAATGCAAATCCTGTCCTCTGTTTGGGCTCCAGCACACTTTTCGCTTCGTCTAAGTAAAGTAGCCTAGTCTTAAATTTTGCGTAACGGCCTAGTAGCCGTTACAAAAGTACTCTCCGTCAGAAAGCTAGCAATGAGATGAAGGTAGCAGTCTGGGAGCTGGACTTTCCTAAGCTTGAATAAAAGGCCATCATGCCAGACGCTGTCGAAGGGTTTTTCAACATCTAAGAAACAGCCAAAGGTCCGTTCTCTCCGACACCCGGAGTCCGTGATATATTCCACCATTCTTATCTGATGAGTAGTTGAATGCCCCACACGGAAGCCGAACTGTTTGGGAACCAGCACATCAAAGTTAATCAGATATTCTCGTACAAGATTCTGCACGAGTCGCTCAAAAACCTTAGACGTAGAGGAAAGTAGGCTGATGGCCAGAGGTTGTCAGGGCGGGAAGCATCCTTTCCCTGCTTCGTGATCACGGTGACCGTCGCCTTTCGCCATTTCTTGGGAAAGTAGGCCTGTCTGAGACACGCGTTGAACAAGTCAGTCAAGAACTGAACTCCAGTCTCCGGGAGAAGTCATAGAGCACCGTCTGGGCCTGGAGATTTTCATGGCTGAAGTTCAGCGAGCCGATCTGAGACTTCTTCCAAAGTAATGGGTTCGGGCTCCACCGTGATCGGAAGAGATAGAAAGTCTTCCACATCCATCTCAACTTGATCGTCGAAGTCCCAGTCCATGGGCGGGTTGGAAGCGAACTGTCGCTCGGTACACGCACCCAAGTAATCGGCTTTCTCCTCCGGGCGACCCAGGAGTTGTCCGAACGGCCCAACGATGGCGGGGACTGGAGGTCGTCGCCTCCGTCCCGTCATCGTGGAAGGTATTTTGTACGGGTGATTTTGCGGGTCCGCATCCCCCGTTCGGGCCACAGCAAGTTCCCAACAGCTACGTCGGAACGCTTTCAGACTGCCATGCAGTCGTCCAGTGAGCTGATTGTATGCTGCCTTTTCGGCTGGATCACGGGTCCTCTGCCAACGTTCCGGATAAACGAATTCCTCTTGCGAGCGAGAAAACAGACTTCCTCAGCGATGCGTTGGTAGTCAGGCGTGAAACCGGCTAGCATTCGTGAAGACACGGCTACTGCCGAGATGATTGACTCTGCGATTCCCGCAACTGCTTCGTCTAGGAGGCGGACGTAATCGAGTGGGCCCGCTGGCGGCAGTATACGGCACATAGCCGGGCCGTAGAGGTCCCAATCGATTACCTTCTTCTCGTCCCGTGCGTAGGCATGCTGGGTAGCGACGTGGACCAAGATGGTGTTGTGGTCGGATGTCAGCTCCGTAAGCGAGAACACCTCGACCAGACAGACAATTCCTTGGGTAACCGCGATATCCAGAACATCGGGAGCCGCGTTAGGTAGCGTCGGAAAGAACGTGGTTTGCGGTGAACCAACCACCATAGCCCGGCGCGATTCAACATTTCTGAGCAAGCGCTTCGCGTTTGGAGTAGTCAAGCTACTATTCCAAACGCGATGCTTGCAGTTCAGATCACCGGCCAAAATTACCCTTCGGTGAGAATCAAAGATGACGTCCAGGTCGCCGACAAGGAGTTCAGCGCGAGGGAGCTTGTATGCTGAAACCACGATTACGCCGCCAAGAGCTCCGTGGACCTCAATGGCGGTGGACTCTAGGTTAGTACTCTGCGGCAAAACGACACGATGATGACCTGTAGAGGTCCTCACCGCGTTTGCCGTGCCTCCTCCTTGTCGGCCAACTTGGTCATCCCGATAGACCACGTAATTCGGTAATCGAAACCGGTTCGCCGGGGTCAGGTAGGCTTCTGAGAGGAGAAGTACGTCGGGTTTGTTGAACCGAGCCAGGAAGTCCAGAAGGTCGGAATGAGTTAGCTCGGTCGGAAGGTTGGAACCGATGGAGTTATCATTCCAGGCTACCAGCGAGAGGTTACGTTTAAGGGTTCGGTTCATAGAAGGCCTATGACAGTGCAAGCTTCCACCAAGAGCATGAACCTCTCGGTTGGGTCAGCAGTTTCCAGGCGGTCACGGTTAAACCTGAAGGTGGATGCGACATTCTTGAGGTCGTAGCCTGGCAGAAAGTCGCGGACGAACTGTGCGTCATCGGAAGTGACGGACTGGGTGGTTTGCCTGGAAACTGTAGCTGCATAAGTGTGACCAGGTTTAACGGGAGATCGGGTCGTAGTGGTGGAAGCTACAGGACCAGGGTCAGTCGAATTTGAATTTTCGGCAGGAAAAGTACGCTGCTGCGCTTCGTCGGACTTATACCGTGAAGCAGAACTTTTCTTGGAGCGCGGGCAAGCAGGTGCTCGGGTCCGAGCATCCGGTGTGGTTATCCCTCTTTTTGTGGGTTTAGTTTTGCTTGCTCGCGGATAATGCGGAGGTGGCAGTGGTGGCGAGGCTGCCTCAGCTTCAGAGGCGGGAGTTGGTATTTCTGCGGAGGTGGAAGGTTGATTCTCCGGGTCCATAAGCGAGATAGTGGCTACAGGGCGTGTCTCTGCTGCGGAAGGCGACGCGGATCGTTTCTGTGCCTTGGTAGGAGCTGGAGGTGAAGCCGACAGGGCTCGCGCTGTGCCGGTGGTGTCTTCGGAGTCGGCTTGGCCTGAACTTAAGGCTTTTTCTGTGCTGGCATCTGTGGTACTGGCTGGCTGGGCTTTGGGAGGGGCCCTGCGGCTTTCGCTTAAGGAGCTCCGCCTTATACACCGGGCAGTTACTATCGTTGGGTGCATGCCCTTTGCCGCAATTTATGCAGCGGTATTTATTCTTGTCTGCCACACTGCACGACTGCGTGGAATGTCCCAGAGAACATCGAAGGCAGGCCGGAGCACTGCGACAGACGTCGGTGTGGGGGCCGAACCTCTGGCACCGGTGGCACGACGATAGCTTGCCCGGGGGACGACTGGATTCCACCTTGACGCGGAAGCCAAACAGCAGCGTCAGGTGGAAGATATTGCCTGCTGCCTCGCTCTTCTCGAGGGAGGTGGAGACGGACAATAAGGAACTGTATCCGGGTTTCTGAGTTGGTAATCAGACGGAAAATTGCCTGTGCCGGGTAACCCAGGTCTCGGAGTTCCATGAGGATCTCCTAGGAATCGATATGCGCGTCAAGCCCACGCAGAATTACAGACAAGGGCTTGACGCGACGAGGAGAGAAGGTGTGGGGGTTGTTAGCAAAAAGGCCTCGACCATGCGATGGTCCTCGAGCCGACGGACGACAACCTTCACCGTATAGCCGCCAAGCAGCTTAGGGTCAAATTTGTCGGCCGACAGTCCGTGGGCCGCCATCAGTCGCCGGTATAAGGCGGTGACATTGGTCACTCTATGAACAAACAGGGGCGGCGTGCGACTAAGAGCAGAGGGAGCCGGAGCTGCCTCCGAAGTAGTCGGCACCGCGGCTTGTTCGTCCTGTGAAGGACCGATGTCCATGGCCGAGGTCCGGGAGGAATCGGATTCGGAGGACGGGTTTCTCCTAGGCTTCTTACCACTGCTGGGGCCCGCAAGGATTCACCGGGGCAGCGCTACCTAACAGCCGTGACCAAGTTAGGGAAAAGCACTGATATACGGGCACTCACCAATAGCCCAGAGCAGTCCTCTTCTTTCCTGGCCGGTGAGATGTTTGCCGGCGTCAGGTGGTCCTTAAAAGTTCTTCTGCCAGCTGCTTTTCTACCAGCTACTTCGTTCACCGGCAGCAGCTGACTTCCTGGGTCTTCTTTCCAGACAATGGAAGATGAATCCTCTTCTATGCGGAGAGGCGGGCGACTGCAGTAAGCAGTGGTGATTGCGTCCAAAGCAGAGGCTGAAGAGCGTTCCAGACAAGCGTCCGATCAGTCTGAAGGCTGGATGCAGAATCTGGGTCCCCCGCGAGGTATCCTCTCAATTTCCTCGAAAAGAAATATGAAGTGTAGTACGACATTGACTTCTAATGTGAAGAGTACAGGACCTATAAGGTGCCTTTCACGACGAGGGGAAGGCTGCTTTCCACACTGCCGGCGAAAGTCTAAGAGCTGGCTACATAAAAATTACCTTAATCACGTACACGAAGAATTTATACATGAAAAGTGTCCATTAGTCTAGCCGAGTACTGAGCACCGAGTCTGCCAGGGCCATCCGGGGGATGAAAGCGGGGGCGGGCGGTCAAAGATGACAAATTTCTGGGCAAAAAATATTATAAGGTACAAGGATGAACGTTCTGGGAATATCTGTTATTTGTTGTTATAAAACGCGGAAAAATGTTGGCAGACTGTTTCCTGGAGGAGAAAATGGCGGCAGACGATGTCAAAGTGGCGTAAAATTATGAGAAGAAAATCATAAGGTACACGAATAAAAACTTATTGTAGTGGTTGTTCATATTTTTAAAAAACTGTATGCAAAATGGCAGACTGAAAAGTGGGGGATAACATCACGGCAGACGGATATAAAGGGCGGCGGTGTAGCTCGAGCACTCTCACCGAGCGCTCGCCGCGCTTAACTTTTAACTATAAAATTATAACTGAAAATGATAAGCTACATGCATGAAATTCTCTTTGTTATCTCTTTTATGACTATAGAATAGAATAATTAGGCCAAGGCAGATTGATATTCGGGTGTTAACTCGGTGGCAGACCGCGATGACATGTAAGAAGCGCCCGTAACGAACGTACCGCTTGCATTATACACGTATTTGCTTAGTCGGCTTTAAAATTTTATTATATATAATTATGTTATTGCTTTATGAATGAGTGGCTTATGAATGAACAAAATAAAATGAGATTAATTTAATATATTTGTATTTTTATTGCATTTTTATGATAGCAAAAAAGGTAATCACGCAGTAATTATTCGATTTCGCTATTTGCATCGGACTCGTCGTATTCCAGATTCTCGCTGTCGCAATCGGTTTCTTCTTCGGAGTCGATTCTGTACCGTCATCTGAAAAAAAATTTAGTTTTTATGTATTCAAAAGAAAAGTACAAAAGTATGGTATACAAAAGTATGATATATGTAGAAAGCCTTTTACCTTCAGTTTCCTCTGAATCAATCACGACATCTTTAACAGTGCTTGGCAACTGCGGCCCATCGAAACATTTAAATTGATATTTATCGTCTACTTTTATCCATCCACAATCCTCTGGTGTCAGAGCAGTCGGTATTTTTGTGTGTGCATTTCTCCACATTGTAGCAATAAACATTGTTCTTAATAAATGCTGCGTCAATTCTGTGTGGCAAGGCGGTAAAGACGAAGCATCAATATTTTTAATTTTTTTTTTCTCGAACGGTTCATCTAAATTCTTCACTATGTAGGTTTTTAAAAATAATGCAAATCGAGCGTTATCAACAGAATCGAGATATCTAAGACTATATAAATTACAAATGAATTTTTCAAGAACAGGAAAAACATTAGCTCTGTCGTAATTTTCACAACCAATTTCACCGAATGCTTTTTGAAATTGTTCAGAATTTCTTAGTAATTTTAGTGGTCGTTGTTTTCCTTTACGAAATAATGCCGGATTGGAATCACATCCTGTCAACGCATGAAATCCTGCTAAAGATTTACAAAATAAATCACCTAGCTCTTCATACAATGCTGAGACGTCAATTACGCGCTGCTTGTTCCAAACCCCCGTTTATATTTGCTAACATTATAATAAGAATATCCGTGTCAGAGCATTTTATTATAATATTAGATGTTGACTCAATATTACAAGCATGATAAACAATTTTTGTGTCAGCTTCTTCGTGAGATTGAATAGCATAATTATCATTAATTGAAAATAAAACACACTCATTTCGAACTTCATACTGGTAACATTGGTGAAAGTTAACTAACAATTTTTTATTGCTTAAAAATGGTATTATTTCATTACTTTGCCAGTGTACGACCAAAAAATTAACTAGAGCTTCTTTAAAATTACTATTTCTTAATTCTTTTACAAAATCCGCCGGTCGCATTTGTTCTGGACCCGAAATCACGTACATACGATTAGCAGAGGCACCGCCCCGAAGAGATCTTTCATAATCTTTAATAGAAGGTGACCAATAACTATCAAAAATTAGATGTACTTCATGAGCTTCCATGAGCTTCATCTAGTTACCATTTGAAGGATTTTTTTTGAAACACTTCCAAAAGTTTTTGGCAAATCTTTTATACAATGTATGAGGAAGAACCCATCTATTAAACAAATATCTGTGTGTGTTGGAACTGTGCTTTGAAAAGCAAGCACTAGTAAAATGCAAATAACTTGTTAAATATTTAAAATAATAGCCAGACATAAAAGGTAAATTACAAGGGTGTAATTAGTAATCAAGTGTGAGTAAAATTGTAACATAAAACATATTGGAAACCATTTAATAGGTATTTATGTGAATCAACATAAGGCCTATAGATAAATTTCAAAGAAAATAGATAAATAGATAAATTCTAAAGCTTAATTCAAACCACAACCGTCAAATTTAGTATTAACTTGTGTAAAACAGAAGCAGGAATATTGTTCTATAATTAGAATTACATAAAAGTACTAAACAAATAATTTATAGCCAATTAAATATAAAATATGACTTTTTTTCAATAAGATTGAATTAATTGATAGGAACAGTTTATCCATGAACAATGTGAAATGATACCAAAATCTTATAGAATTTTACATATGAAGGAACAAATATCAGTTAGTTGATTGTTAGATACCAAACAGAACTGACGTGTCGAATACCTCTCTGAGAATTATGAACGGAAATTTTTAACTAACACAACCATGATATATGATGAGTCTACAAAAGATAAAAGAATAAATTAAAGTAAACAATACTAAAATAACGGTCATTGAAACCTTAAACTAATTTAACCAATACTAAATAAAGCTGTCACTACATATAGACTCGATTGATGAACGAATTTAAACTCACATAACCAGAAACGAGTGAAAGGAACAATTTGACACAACACAACTGTTACCGAACAAAATCCAGTGGAGGAACACAACTACACACTACAACTTGTGAAGATTCCAATAGCGGCATCACGGAAGAGGAATTAAACAACTAATACATTTATTTGGAACGAAATCTTGGAGCTGAATTTGCATAGCAGATCAACTCATCAAGGCGGCTATTGTGATTCCATTCGAAGAGGCTGATGGGAGGCGTGACAAGTGACGTCAGAGAAAACATCTGTATCGTAATATTAAAATTTTATATACATTATACTTTATTATTTTGTCTGTTTAATGAATAGGTTTTTAATAATTTGTAAGTATTGAATGCTTTGCCTTTCCTGACTATTTCTACAGTTAAAAGAACACTTATACTATATTAATTTAATTGAATATTAATTTATATGTAATAATCCAACTGGAATTTAATCTCGAATCGGACTCGAGCTAGTCGCGGCAATTCAAACCATTACTTTGAACCTAATAAACTTAATTCTTGTTTAAACGTTGTTTTATTGATTATTTGAGTCATAAATTAAATTACATTAATTATTAAATGTTAACGTGAACTTCTGAAGGAAAGGAACGAGCAGAAGAAGAAGTAGAGATACTGAACCGACCGCTACATACAATCGGTTTGGCCACGATAATCCATTTAACGTGAAGAAACAAATAATTCTTCATCAGAGCTAACACAGTTATTAATCAGTATTTTTTATTAATTGAACATAAAAACAATTACACCAATTAAAATTAATTAATGACATAAAGTAACAAATAAAAAAAATTGTTTATTAACTAATTATTATCTAAATATATATATTTGTAATTAAATATGTTTTATTACACATTAGATAATTATTAACGAAAGAAATGTACATTGCATAAAATTGTGCAGTTTTACCCAAGTCCCCATTTAAAGTTTGGTTTCGTAATTTAAAAAGTCTATTAACAAATTGTTGAGTGTTCTATTTTCAATTTCAAAATTTAACAATTTCATTGACTGAAAATTTTTAATAACCTCAATCAAATCGACGTCGATGGTTTTTCTTTCATTACTTAAAAAATTTTCAAATAGTAACAATCGCATTAACAATCGCGTTAGAGTTACTAACGGATGTAAACGCTTGCAACGATTAAAATGTTTTCCGCTTATAAATCCATTAACCGAGCCGGAAGCTAGTAATCCACTTTCAACCATTATGTACGGTAACCCACATTCGTCAATAAATTTACCGACAGCTTTGAAATATGCCATCATTATATGGAAACTGCCAAGGTGAATAAAAAGATTATTGAACTGCGGTTTCTCAGTTGATTGAATTTGACAAGCTACTTTAGCGATAGCTAGATCGTAAGTAACTTGTATGTACTTTTGTGTACACTCTTCAGCTATTTTTTGGCTTTGTCGCATTGTTTTTTACACGACAGAAACATTTGTAGGTGAAATATTAATCGGTGTAAGATAAGAGACTTTTTGTTTAACTGATTCATCTTGTACAATTTTACTATTAAACCCGACCCACATAGGTGTTTTCGCAATTTTTGAATAGTGTGATATAACCGAAATTACATCTGTCTTTTGAAAAAAAGTATAATTGCTCTCATTAATAATACGTAATTGACTATCAAGGAGTAGTAAATTTTCAACAAGCTTCGGTTTATTTAAGTAAGAAAGTAATTCCGCAGATATAGCGTCGAAAGTTCTTCTTCTTTTTGCCGGAGGTGCATTAACAGTTTCTATTTCGGATTCTTGTGCATCGGAAATATTTGATTGTACATTTTGATAAATTATTCCCACGGTGTCATGCAATGTATCTTTGCCGCTACAAGTTTCAACGAATCGATCATAATTGTCAAATGCGACACCTGTACAATAAATCGGAGATAATTTAACGTCTTCGGGACAAACAATAGATTTACTTAAAGGTGAAAACGTCGCTTCTGTTTCTAATTCCTCAATAGTATTATAACTGCAGCAATGACCGTACTTATTAAGTAAATCTAACACCTTTCGACTACTTGTAATGCTTTTTATAGTGATTCCAAGTGTAATTTGTTTAGACGTTTTAATTTTTCCGTGATGGACAGCATAAACTAAATCTTGTGCTATTGAATCAACTTTACGTGTACAATTACAACTTTTTACAGTCCTGGGATCATTACCGCATATTACAGAGCGTAGAAACTGTAAAATATCTGCAGGAATGTCGCATTGGATCACACTTAATCAAGTGTGACGTTTTAATTGTTGGAGGTAAAGGCTTTCTTTCAATAGACAATATTATTTTTCGTAAAATAAATGCCGCACGTTCCAATACTTCGGACTCCTCTAATTCACTAAATGTTTTTTCAGATATGACGCTTCCTTCGCGTGGAGCTATAATTTTTTTATTGTGCATAGTTATGACTTGCAATTCATCACCAAATTTTTTTTTTAATTTTTCTAACAAATAATGACTTGTTATATAGGAATCAAAATTTTTGTATTGTTCAGAAAATAATCTGTGCAATGCATTTTTTGAATATTCCACAAGAAACTTTAACGAATAGTACTGTTTATTTTTAATAGTATTATCTGCAATAAAAGAATAAAGTTCATTATATACTAAATCATTAACTTCTCTCGTGATATGCCAGTCGGATTGTTTATGAATCGGAGCTGAAATGTTTTTCTTAAAATAATTCAATTTGCAATTATTATGATAGTAAATTACTCGATTTGCTCCTAAAGCTGTAATTTTACTTAATGTGACAATATCGTCCAAAGTCTTTGCATTTATAACAATTTTTTCTATTATTATGTCATTTGTGGATGTGACTAAAGGAAGTATTTTTCCACAATGCTTTTTTCGCGATTGATTACAAAAGAAACACGTTAATATGTTGGTTCCTTTTCCTTGTGATTCCTGAAGCGAAGATTGTGCAAGTTCAGAATTTTCACGTTCATTATCTACAGACATTGGAGATGACTGTGACATTTCGGTCCAAAAATTGATTGATCGTCGTTATTTCCTAGAAAAAAAACTCCTTATCAATTTGGTTTTATGCAAAACATTTTGAATATTACATGATACACTAAAAGGAAAAACTTGATATTTTATTTAACTTTTTGAATTAGTCCAGTAAGCAGGGATCAAAACCATGCATTATGTCGGAATAAGTCGAAAGAAATTTGAATAATATCCTTCAATTGAAGACTTTCTTTGGAAATGAAGCACTTTGTTTCGAAATCAAACTCCTCCGATTCCATGTTGTTTCAATTTAAGACGAACATAAAAACTTTGATAAATGTAATTTGGCAAATTGAGTAAATAAAAACAATTACACACACAGACAATTATTTCACAAAATTTCAAATACAAATAAAAAATAAATGAACAATTCTTTTAAACCAATCAGAAAAATGTTTAAAATGCTAATAATCTACAGCGCACCAATATTTTATAAAGAGGAAATTTTAAAAGCACAAGACATCGTGTTTCGCGCATCGAGTTTTAATACATTTTTTCACGTTAAGCATATAAAAGCCTTTAAATTATAACAAAAAAAATTTATATAAATTATTGCATATTTACCATGAATACTTGACAGTGTCTCCGACTCCGACGTAGGGTTTGCAGGCTGTTGAGATTTCAGTGAATCATAATATTTGTCGACATACTTTTGTTTAATAGCCGTGAATGTTTTATAACAGGTTGTATGGTATCCATTGATTTCATCTGGTGTTGCTGGTAAAACATCGTTGTACGCGTATTTGAACTTGTAAGCCACACGAACTTTTAAAATATCTGTGCATTTTTGTAAAATGTCTTCTTTAAAAAGTATTATTTTCGTACCTGCATTGTCACAACAAAAAACACATTTTGTCACAGAAGTCATGTTGCACACACTTCAGTAATTTGATATAATTATAACCTCGGCAACTGCTCTGTTGGCTCGTACACAACTAACTTCATGCTGCAAGGCTGGTGTATGGCTGATCTACGTGGAGGTCTATTGCTTATAAACAAATAGTAAGGAAAATATCAAATTCCATGAAACAATGAATGGGCAAATACGAGGGCTGCCTTTTAAGTTTTTACAAACGACCACTAGATGGCGCTAGTGAGATGTGACATTAGCATTGTTGAAAAATTTGTCATATTTTATTTGTTAAACAATTGCAGCTTGGTTCGAACGCATGCAAAAGTGTGTAAATCTCAAAGGCGAATATTTTGAGAAACAATAAAACGATTTGTATCGAAAAATGTTTTTTCTTTCATTGTCTTTGTAAAAACTTAAAAGGTAGCCGTCGTAAGCAGTATTGCATATTAACTGCCTAACGGTACCTGGAAGGGCCGAAAGTTTGATACCTGGCAAAATGGCTATTGCACGAATTGTTTCAAGTTCAAATATTGCATTGGGATTTACGCAGAAATCCATACACGTAATACCATTAATAAAGTAATAACATAATTATATATAATAAAATTTTAAAGCCGACTAAGCAAATACGTGTATAATGCACGTTCGTACGGGCGCTTTTTACATGTAATCGCGGTCTGCCACTGAGGTAACACCCGAATATCAATCTGCCTTGGCCTATTTATTCCATTCTATAGTCATAAAAGAGATAACAAATAATTTCATGCATGTAACTTATCATTTTCAGTTATAATTTTATAGTTAAAAGTTAAGCGCGGCGAGCGCTCGGTGAGATTGCTCGAGCTACACCGCTGCCCTTTATATCCGTCTGCCGTGATGTTATCCCCCACTTTTCAGTCTGCCATTTTGCATATAGTTTTTTAAAAATATAAACAACCACTACAATAAGTTTTTATTCGTGTACCTTATGATTTTTTTTCTCATAATTTTACGCCACTTTGACATCGTCTGCCGCCATTTTCTCCTCCAGGAAACAGTCTGCCAACATTTTTCCGCGTTTTATAACAACAAATAACAGATATTCCCAGAACGTTCATCCTTGTACCTTATAATTATTTTGCCCAGAAATTTGTCATCTTTGACCGCCCGCCCCCGCTTTCATCCCCCGGATGGCGTCGGCAGGCTCACTGCTCAGTACACGGCTACACTAATGGACCCTTCTCATGTATAAATTCTTTGTGTACCTGATGAAGGATATTTTTATGTAGCCAGCTTTCCGTCTTTTCTAGGCAACAAAGACGAAGTATATTCACTTCTGTCAAAACCGAGGAAGTCGTCTGGACCCAACGTTAAATATAAACGGTCTCTGCAACATAGGCCGAAATCAAATTTCTGTACCTGATTAGATGAATTGTACTTGCTGTTTGGCAACTTAATTATTTTATGTTTATAACATAAACCATTTTTTCTAATTGTGTAAGTTGGTTAAGTATTTCAAAAGTAACAAATAATATCGTCATTGTTTAAAAATATATGTTTGTTTTTAATATTCAATGTTACTTAATAATAGTTATTTAAAAACTTATGAGGTGTTTATAGTCCTGCTTTTGACTATAATTATGAGATCAAAAAAATGTCTCCCAAAGTACTGGAGAGGATGAATAATGCCTTACGGTCCCATTCCTTGATGAAGGGAAACATCCAGCCGCACCTCCAAGTGATGACGAACGGGAACACCTACAGGTGGTTAACGCGGTTCTAGAGACCAAGTGACAACAGGTATAAGCTGTCCCTCCTCTACTTTTCATTGTCAAGTAGACGTTAGGGCACCCTCTTGTCCTTGGGGTGAGAAATTGTCTCTAAAGGCGGATGATCTTCCATTGGTCAATGACGTAGGATGTGGGAGGCAAGGAGAAACCACGACATTAAAGATCCTCATGGATATATCAACAGGGAAAACTGGTCACTTTAGTTTGTTAATTAACTACTGATTAACACTTCTAAACCAGTGTAAGTAGTACTTGGAGAATCAGGATATTAGCTGTCCTTAGTTCCCAAAATGTATGAGCATTTAGAAGTAAGGGTAACTACAAATGTAACGACTCAGACTTGAGGATAGCCTCAAAATCGGCATTAACACACAGTGCTTTTATACGGTTATATAGACCGTTTTTGTACACGATTTCTGGAGTAGAAATTCGCAAGGGTAACCAAATTCATATGTAAAAGTCAATAGATAAAGCACAGGAATAGGCATTAGAAGAATTTGAAGTAGTCCAAAAAGTAAGAGGAATAGAAATTAATTCCTGAAGAAAGTTAGCAGCCTCTCTTCGTTTGACTGGGTAAAGAATTATGACATTCAAAGTAAATTGAACATCGATTGTGGTATAATGAGACACAGTTGTAGGAAAATAGCTGAAGTAGTGTGGACGGTTGCACGCAGCTCAAAAACTATGGGAGTTGACTTTATATCAATAGAGAAAACTAAGAAGGCCCAAAAGTAGTTGACAGACAAAGCTAACGAAGTTGGGAAGCAGGAGTAAAAGGGCTGTATAGATTTCGAGAAACACTTGGCGGTCGGTCGTGTGGTTGAAGTATTGTGGTTTCTCTTGCTGAGTCAAGCGCCAAGTGGCTGGCTGACGACACAACGGCTCGGTGATGCGTGACTTCTACAACCGCAAGGATAAACAAAAAGGCATAATTTCCTAGAATTCGAGAGATGCCGTTAGCTGTCGCCAACTCATCCACTTCAAGAAAATCGCGGTTTATAATATGAGGCTCTTCCACAAAAGTTAATTAAAACACATTACGACAAATAGGAACATCACAAATGTTTAGGAAGTTTTTACTTCAGCTTTCTTCAGTTAAGATTGATAAATGTGTACACAAAGGACTAATTTAGACACTCAGATGAATACGTTGTATTAACATTCGTGAGTATGTTGTATAAGTAGTGTTAGGCATAGTTTCGAAGACAAGCAAGACATAGTTTCGGGCATAAATAATGAATGGTACCTCATACTAGCTAATGTTAGTTTCAGTAAAGTAAATGTTTTTAGAAATGTCGTCTCCGCAAGCTGTATATAATTCCCGAAATGTCAGTTGAAAATGAAAATAAAATTTATGTAGGAGTACTAGAGAAATCGAAAATATGACAACTGCGTCTGAAATAGTATTGGTGGTGAGACCCTTGTCAGGTGAAAATTGGAGAAGAGAAAATATTTTGTGCTCGTTTATCTTCCGACTGTCACAGTGTCAAAGTCGAGTCCTTATTTCAACCTCACGACGAACAGATAAAGTAATAATTACCTTCTTTGGTGTACGAATATTATAATTATTTCTTTACTTTGTATACGTTCTTATTGTAGAGTAAAATTTGATCATAGTCTTTATTACAAGTCGTCACCAACTTATCTTGTGCTTCAAAGCTTTCAAACCTTATCAACAGACAGCGTGCAAGTCCAGTTTATATTTTTACCGCTGAAACATGCAAGAAGTTTACCGGTAAAACTGCGTTACCGTTACGTGCAAGAAACTCTTCATTGTTGTGAACAACGAATGATTGTGGCTGGTGGGTGAGTTTTGCTTTCATCAGTGTTTTAGTCTATTTTGAGTATAAGACTATCAGATATTTAAGGTATGGATAGTGTTAAGTAAGCTATGTAGATTCGTTACGTTATTACAGACTGCAGATTAAACATAATATAAATATTATAGGGAATTACAAAATTTTGAGAAAAAATTAAGGATTCTAAACCTCAATCTGTTTGAATGGTAAATATGTGCAGTTTCATTTCGTATTTAACAATAATTAAAATAGTGATTTTGTTTATTTATATATACTTTTTAATACCAAGAAGAGTTATATAAACATTTTTTGACACAGTAAAACAACTTTAGACTGTTACCAAATTACCTACCTATTTAATGAACACTATCAACAAATTTCCACTATTTTTCTTTTAATTTGTTTAACTACGTAACATAACTGTTTAAAAATGGAAAAATCTGAAGCCAAGAAGTCAACAGATGGGAAATTTTCAAAAATATACCAAAATTGCAGCAACACACACACACACACACTCATAATTCAAGAAGAAAGACTGCAGCTTTCCTTTTGTAAACGAAAAAATTATGTATCCATTTATTACATTTATTTATTACGGGGTGTCCCATGGTCGTTAAAATGTTTTATTTCATCAAATCTTGATTCTTCCAATCTATCTAAACTTGGGAGACAATTTCCTTTATCTATAGATTGTAGCGTGACAGAAAATCCACTACATTTTAAGTCATGTGAAATCATAAAGTTTAATTACACCAACGAATGTTATAATAATATTGAATGACATTTAAATAAATCAGAGGAATGAACCACAATAAAATAAAAATCCTCATTACATTATATATAAAAACCACTGTTTACAAAACCAAAGAAAGTATCGAAGCAACTCATAGTATAATATCCGTAAGTTACCCAGGAAGCTCAGAGCAGTAAACCAGTTATATAAGACCATATCAAGAAAAAAGATATTCAATTAAAGAGTGGTGAATACCAAAATACCCCAAAAACAAGAAGAGGGAAGAATAAAGTTTGTGAACAGGAAGAAAACAATACCCTGAAACCTGTATAGAAGAATAAAGTCAGTATCAGTGAATAAATTAAATACTCCAAACCAAACCTCAGTCGAGATAACACCAAGTACCTTGGTTTACCCAAGAATGAGGAAGGAAGACCAGAAGAGTGAAGACTAGACGAGGGACAAGAATGAAGACTAGAAGAAGGACAAGAATGAAGACCAGAAGGAAGATACGAAGAAGGACAAGAAAGAAGACAGGAGGAGAGGAAGAAATAGTATGAAAGAAACACCGTAGTAAAACCTATTATTATATAAACTACTATCAACCCCAAACCCACAAAAACTATGCAAAAGAAAGTATAACATACCCAAAATCCTATAAAATATAATTATTGAGAAAACTAAAGTGCTGTATAGCGTTATAAGAAGTGCACCGACTAAAGCTATTGTGTAATAAAGAAAATAATCTAGTCTTAACAGTCCATGATTACTAAAGGTCTGGTCTGAGATAATAAGACTCAAAATTTCAGAACCAACAGTGAAAGTGAATTTGTGTAAGTGTTTTTTAAAAAAATGCAATAAACTTAAAGTTGGTGATACTATAACTTATCAGTATGCTATATCACAACTTTGATATCTAATAATAAACAGCATAATAAAATAATAAAATGGAAGGTTTCCAGTATTTTATTATTTTAATGTAAATCTTTATTTACAAGACATTTGTAAAAAATGATAATAAATAGAGTATGGGAGTTAATGTTTACTGATGTTGGGGATCACAAATAATCATGATTTAGACCAGAAAGGACTGGCATTAATATAGTATTAATAAGTGTAAAATGTTTAAATAGACTGTTTATTCACAGTCCTAAAATCAATGTGTTAATAAAATGTATTTGTAAGGGTTTTTAGAAAATAAGATTTATGTTATGTGTTTTAAAAAGAATTATGTTTGATAAATAATAGCCAACATACCATTAATAATGTTCTAATAGGTATGCTATGTTAGCTCTAATAGTTAAAAGATATATGTTCAAACCATATCTGCAATATGTTAAATTGTGCAGATTGCTAAATAATGTTCATAATTAATTATTTTAATAACTGTAGTGTTAATTAACTACTACACCACACAATAAGTTATAAACCATGTTATTTTCATATAATTGTAATTATGTAAAGTCAGAGGAGGAATTAAGTTTAGATTATTTGAGAAAGAAAGAAATATAAAATTCTAAAATCTAGGCCATTTGGTGAAATCACAGAACCAATATAAACTAGTATAATTCACTTATAAATCCTGTAAACTACCAAGACTTATATAAGATAACTCAATTAACCACTACTGGGAATGATCCTATGAATTAAAATGATAATAAGGAAATATACCTTAACATTTTGTAAATTTTCAAAATATATAAATCAATTAGTTTTAAAGAGCAATGTCAAATTTACAGATTAACACAAAAAACCAGTTCAAAGGTGTAATTTATATGTATTTAAGGAAAGGAAGAGGAATATGATTAATTAAAATTTATTATAATAGTATTAATAATATTTAAAATGGAGGAATTTTATATAAAGACGGAAATCCAATTTTGAGCCTATATTTCCAAAATGTGAACAAAATTTGTTAATTTCCACAAAATGTCCACAGATATGGACTATAATACATCAATTTAAAGGGAATGAGATGATTAAACCAATAATAAGGTTAATAATTCATAAAAGAGATGAATAAAATAGATAAATTCTATATATAATGTAATATTTTATCATGTGTACAGGTAATCGAATATGTTAACAATACTTTTTCAAAGATTAACTGGGCCAGAATTATGACCAAGTTAATTAGTCTTTTGTTGAATATCAAGCTGGACAGTTGTGTAAAGAACGTTTCTTTAAAATCGAGTTGAATATGGTACTAGCGTTTAGCCATTGAAATAAGTGAACGAGAGTTAGACGGATTAGACAATTTTTAAAGCTAAAGCTGTTAATACATTCACGACAATAGTGAAAACAAACACTTAACTCCATAATACGAGTGATAGAAACAAATAAAACATTATATTTAAACTGATTCATTCTACAATCCTAACCACATCTTGAGAATTTTAACCCACAGAAGAGAACACATTCAAAATAAACTAACTAACACAAGTTTACACAGAACACTTCGCCAGAATACACCAAATAACTTTACAGACATATTACACCAGTGCGGGGACATTTTAAACCTTGATGAAGGTAATTTTATAGTGATTTTCTGACACGACGCATTTGCTGTAACTTAGTCCAACCCGAGTAGCGGCCATCTTGAAAACGGAGTCTGCTAACTACATCGCAGTGACGTCAGTCTTCATTGGTTCGACAAAATATTTATATTCAAATATTATATACTGGAATTATTTAAATACTATTGAATAGTAATTATTGTATTTATTTTTAATTGTTAATGTTATACTTTCTCGTCACCCTTCTCTGGCTATTAATTCTAATCGCTCAAAGAACCTGTCTTTTAATATAATATATCATAAATTTTGTTCTGTATGACACAATC
Organism: Magicicada septendecula; assembly: GCA_034769895.1. Classification (NCBI taxonomy): domain Eukaryota; kingdom Metazoa; phylum Arthropoda; class Insecta; order Hemiptera; family Cicadidae; genus Magicicada; species Magicicada septendecula. The sequence goes on from CM068371.1 coordinate 299,098,249, forward strand.
GATAAGTCCCGAGACAGAGTCGATAATTGCTCTCCATCGATAAAATATCGATTATTTATTTAAAATTGTCAATAAATCTGTATATTTCCATTATTTCGTATCTGTTACTTATTTCACAGGGTAATTTAAGGGTATTTATAAGGCTGAAGGACTTAAGTAAGAAGAATATATTCTATCTGAACAAGATATTGGACCAGTCAGAAAAGTCACCAATCGATTATTACCTGGAGTTAATCTATTTAACTCCAGACTTGGTTCAAATCTTCAAGAAGTGCTCGACGGTCAATAAATACCTACCTGTTATTAAAATTTTACAGAACCTTTTTAAAACAGATGTATTTCTCATTTAAACACATTTATTAACATAACAAAATTATTTTATTATTTGAAAATTCTATTTTTATTGAATTTTCCATATACATTTTATTCTTTTGTAACGACCGGCATACAGCGGTCTGGTGACCAAGTGGCTAGCCCAAACAGTGGGGCTTGATATGATTAAACCACAAGAGGTCTTTGTTACAAGATATAGAACAAAAAGGTTTTTGTTATATTTGTAACATGCAGGACCTTACGCTTAGCCTAACAGTCTATCAAGTAAGAATGCTGGCATACAAGATGGCAAAAGCATATCGTTAACACTACTCCAGTTGTAAAACCTTCAAAGTCAGCGAGTGGTGGAGTAATTTTAAAACACGTTATGGTTTGTGCTTTCGAGTTCCAGAAAGTCTATATGCCCTGCATATAGAGCATCAATGGCCTACAAAAAAATCCTTTATGACTTTAAAAGAAAATATCATCATCATCAGCATCTGCAAGGATTAAACCAAGGATGGTTTGTTTCGGTCTCGAACAGGCAAAGATTAGAGCTGGTCACTCTAGCGCTTCCTCGGACATGCCACACCTCTCCGTTCCCTCGGCTTATAGTTTCATAGTTGTTTGGGTATGCGGCAGTCATCCATTCGGCAAAGATTTTTCCACCAATTCAACCTATACTGAGAAATCCTGACGAGTATACTCATAATATTCAGTTCCTGCCGTATGTTTGTGTTTCTTCAATGATCATGGAGAGTATACCTTGCCACGTGCTTGAGAAATCTCATTTCAGCCGTTTGGATGCGACTGGCCTAACCCTTCTTTAGAGTCCAATTCTCAGACCCATAAGGAAGTGTGGAAAGTGCCATCACCTTGTTGAATTTTAGGAGTGTTTCTTTACTTGTTGACTTAAGAGTTCGCCTAATGGTCCCGCACATAAGGTTGAACTTAAGAAACTTATTCACAATCTTGATCCTTGTATTATAAGACACACTGTAGCTCAGGTATTCAAAATTGCTGACTTGTTCTAGAACAGTACCATTTATAATAATTTTTGCTAGTACGGTTAGATGAAACCAGTTAGAACAATCAGTTAGACGAAAAGCCATTACCTTGGTCTTAAGTGTAGATATTTGTAATCCAGAGTCTCTGCAGATTCGATTTAACAAATGTACACCCATCTGCAGCCTGTTTTCCGAGTTCGACAGAATAGCCTGAACGTCCACAACCAACTAAGTGTCAATTGTAGAGTGACAAATCTTAAAATGCTCTGTAAGACACATCTGCCAGTTTTGTGTGACATCGTCAATATATAAATTAAAAAGAGAAGGTGATAATGGAAACCCTTGTCGTACTCCACAGTTGTTCAGGCCAACTCTAGGAGCTGTTCTCGGTTTCCCTGATTTAATTAAGATTATATTCTCGACGTAAAAGCTCTGTATAGCTCTAATTAGATGTCGTGGAATCCCTTTCCTTGCCATTATTACCCACAGTTTGCTCCGATTCACCCTGTCAAACGCCTCGAATGACAACTCGAAGTCGATGAAAGCTATGTATGTGGGCAGCTGATACTCTCTACGCTTTTCAATGAGCTGGGCTATTGTAAATATACAATCTAAACATGATCTGCCTTTCCTGAAAGCATGATTTTGAGCCTCTGAAAGCATGCTTTCCGTTATTGCGTTCAGCCATGATCCTAATATAGATGCATATAATTTATATATAGTGTTACGAAGGCTGACTCCTCTGTAGTTCCTGAAGTCATTACGATCACCTTTCTGGAAATTACCTTAACAATCCGCCAGTTATTAGGAACATGGTCAGTGGTCCAGCATGGATTAATGAACTGCAGCAAACGATCATGCAGCAAGGCTGGTGCATACTTTATAAGCTCCACTTTCAGCCCATCAGTGCCCGGTGCTTTTTTTATTTTTACAGCGGTGTACAGCAGCTAACAAGTCATCCGTTATTTGGTCCACACAATCACAGATATCAACAAAGGTTGTTTCTTCCAGTTGATCCTGGGTCCATAGCTGCTTGTAGTATTAAAGATATACTATGCAACGAGATATACATTGTTGTTCTGAGATATTGCTTAGCTTCAGGTTATCACTTTCCGTTCAATTTAAATACGTTAATATTTTGTAAGCCTTGTTTTGCCTGCCATGTACATCGTCTTCTAAATTACTTACATATTTATCCAATGCACATCGCTTGATTTTCCTGACTTCTCTTCTGGAAACGGTACAGTAGCGCTTATATTCACACCTTGTCTGATCAGTGTTTAGGGCTAGATGTTTCAGGTATGACTGCCTTTCAGCATCTATTATTTGTCTAACATCGTCATTCCATACCTGTAGGTCTCGGCTTCCATACATTTTACGTTTTGTCTCCAATGGTTCGAATGCTGCTTGTGATATGACGTCTCTGATGTTACCTGATTCTTGATTTACATTGCTACTGATGGGTTTTTGTTGTGCAAACTGATACAACAGGGTCTGGTACAGGTATCGTATACTTTCATCTTGGAGCAGGTGTACTTTAATAGTTTGCTTGGAGCATTAGTGGTCTGTAGGTCGAGCTTTCTCTCCTACCTGGAATACTAATTTTTGATATGAGTAGGGAATGGACAGACTCAACGTCACATCTTCTAAAAACCCACTATCCTCTACTAAATATCCTAATTTTCAATTATCTAAACAATAATCTATTACTGAACGATATGGATATGTTACTGGCATATTGCAGGGTAAGACGTTCTGTGGTGCTGCCACCTTCAGGTTTAATATCCACCCCGATTTTCTGTCTGGGTGTTCTCCCATAAATTGGTTGTCTTACTAGACTAAAGAGACCAGTTTTCCCTGATGAGATATCTATACGGATCTTTAATGTGGTAGTTTCTCCTTGCCTCCTACATCCTACGTCGTTGACGAATGGAAAGTGATCTGCCTTTACGGGAAACTTCTCACCCCAAGGGCAAGCGGGTACCCTAACCTCTACTTGACAATGACAAGTATAGGCGGGCCAGCTTATACCGGCTGTCACTCTGTCTCCAGAGCCGCGTTAGTCACCTGTAGGTGTTGCCCACCCACTACCACTTGGAGGTGCGGCTGGATATTTCCCTTCATTAAAGAATGAGACCTTAAGACATTATTGATCTTGTCCAGTATTTGGGGGCAGAAATTAGGATATGGTTTAGTAAATATATGAATTTTCTAAATGAGAACAAACTCTCCCTATTTTGGAATTTTAATGAGAAGATTTGTCTTTTGTAATAAAACCAAATAAAATAGTATCTGCATTTGGAAAAATATAGACATAGGCTTACAAGCGATCCTACGCAAAAGTGGAGAAACACATAAGCTGTCACGGTGTGTTTGTGTAGATGGTTGCTGGATTCCTCCAATAATAATTTGTAAAGTATTCGGTGGTCTAATATGCCGAAAGTAAATACACTCCCGAATTCTTTGGTAAAATTATCACAAATAGGCTGAAAAATTCTAAATTATTTTTTGACTGGTTCCAGTTTTTTGTAAGTAGAATTTCACCAACACGCCTTGTAGTCCTTTTAATGGATTCCCATGCATCATATTTGAGCCCTGAATTTCTTCAATTTCTGAATGGTAATCAAATTTATTTATTTACATTTACCGCACATACGAGCCACTTGCTTCAACCTCTGGATGTTAGAGTATATGGACTACTCATGGCCAAAGAACATAAATTATTAGAGAACAACCACAGGACAAGGTCACTCGGCTTCAGCTTCCATAATGAGTTTTCCTATAACAAATATTACACATGGCTTTAAGTACACAGGCGTAATACCATTCAATTCACACGCTGTTTCATTAGAAGCAATATGCTCTTCAATGTTGACTGATGTTCATGTGACTAGTCAACCAACTTACATAATCCAACCACATCAAACAGCAGACATATGAACATCATCCACATTATGCAACACTATAGATGAACTTCTAACTTTAACCTTGCGTTTCTCCTGCTCCCACTTCATCACCTTGAGCAAAAAGGATTCCAATGCAAAATGTTTCACTATATCTTTATTGCTTGTGCAACATGGACCTTCATCTACAAATACTATTATTGCTAATTCTACTGCTACAACAGGTACTGCTACAACAGGTACTGCTACTGGTATTGCTATTGTTGCTGCTGCTGCTGTTACTGCCACCACCACCACCACCAACTTAATGACTTATCGAGAAACAATTACACAAAGCAAGGTAATAAGTCATACTCTAAAAGACAGCAAGAAAATAAAGCAAGAAAAACCATCGTAGCTGGAGACCTTAACGCCAAGCATCCCTCTTGGAACAGCAGAACGTCAAACCCCTACGGCAATTCTCTCCGTAGGGCTGTTGAAGATGATCCCAGTGTCCTCATCATCGGCCCGTCCGAACCGACACACTTCCCCACTGCGGGTTATCCGCCGGATGTCCTTGATATTGTAATTGTCAAGGCCATCCCCTTTCATCTACAAGTCAGCGCGGTGTCGGACCTATCGTCCGATCACGACCCCCTACTTTAAATGCCTTGCTGCCGTCGGTCTCACCCCGACTTCCCGATCATCCTGTTAGGAGAGACAATTGGCGATCCTACCATGATGATCTGGCCAGGCAGTTGCCATCTGTCCCTCCGGACCCACTCGTCTCTTGTGACGACGTGGATCTCCAGGTACATCAGCTCCAGGACCTCGTCCAGTCTGCAATGGACAAGAACACCTATACTGTTCCGGTGAGTAATATAGTGTCAGTATAGAATTTTAAGTTGAATAAAAAAAAGAGAAGTTTTTAATAACCAGATGCACCTGTTAAAGTAATCAAAGCTCTTAAAAGAGACAGTAATTCACTTCTATTGTTATTGTAATGCTGTAATTACATGTCTGTCTAACTAATGTATTGTTAATTAAAAAAGGAAAACAACAAAAATTAATTATTGTTAATTGTTGTTTAATCAAAAAAAATTTTTTGTAAAGTCAGGAGCCCTAGTTGCTCTCGATTCATTGTCATAAATGGGGTTGTCTGAATAAATAATTATTTATTCTTATCACGCGTCAAGTGTTTCACTTATGGCAGCCCACTTTGGGTTCCCAGTGTTCTGACCCTGGTCAAAGGAGGGGTTACAATCTTAAGGTATAACTTATTGTCTTGTACCTTGTTTATGTTACAACATCATTTATAACTGGTGTTTCCATAATAAGAAATTTTAAGAAAAACTTTAACTTTTAAAGTCATTTTTGAAAACCGTCTTTTGTTTAACACCTCTCCTCATTTAGTTCTTTCATTCCGATGAATGCACGTGTGCGCATATAATAAGTGATTGGAAATTCACCAATGGCATTAAATTTAGTTTTTAACATATTTACAAGTTCCTTCATATCACTAACGCACTTGCTTATTCCGTCTCGATGGAATCTCCCAAATTCTTCTTCAAATCGTGAGAATACTCTACAACCGATCTCGAGATGGGTTTATCACAGCATCTCTCGAGAAGGATGAAATTCATTTAAAGTTTTTATATAAACGTGAGCGTTTTTCTTTTACCACAGTTGAACTTGTTATAATTTTCCTGTAAATACGATATCGATATGATACATGTTCGCCCAATATAAATCCATTGTAAGGTGAAACTCATATTTTTGTTTTATTTTCTTATCACAGTAGACTGAGTAAATAATTGATCAACAAATCAGATTGTAAAGGTGTATGCTACAGGGCCTAAAGTAAATGGACGTTGGTTTTTATTACACACACAAAAAGACAAAATATGCCTGCACGTACCGCGTTCGGGGCCTACATCATTTTGATGACGTCAGATGGTCGGCGCAAATGTTTTATGTGGACGCTGTTTAATTAATGCAAAGTTTTGTACGCAGTTTATATCTGTGATTTTAATAAGTGTAATTTAGTAAATAAAGATAGCACAGTACCTTGTCAGGTCAGTCTGCGATACCCTACTGGAAGATGAGAAAAAACATAACTGACTTAGCGGTAACCAACTGTTCTATTGTTTTTACGTAAAGTGTAACGAACTTGGCATAACGATGAAACACAGCGTGCTCGAATGTGACCGACGCAAGTGCACTTATGACGGCCGTCACGGTATATACGCACGTCTCGACGACTCACGGCACACGACACACGACACACAGACACACCGACAGACGGTGAAAATACACAGCACGCACTGCACATGTACGAAGATGACAAACTGAAGTTCAGTCGCAGTGCACAACACTTGAACAGTTTATCAGCTTTTTTTAGAGTTTCACATTTACATGCATATCCTTTTAAAAAACGTAACATTCTATAATAAAAAGAAGGTGTTAAACTTCAGCGTCATTTAAGGTGTGAGAGCTATGTTGTAGGGTTGTTTCGTTATTTGGCAACGCACAATCAGGACAGTCAAAATATTGATATTTAAGGTGTCATAATTTTTACTATAAGAATTTTCTGTTTTTATAATTCAGAAGCACTCATATTAAGAAAAGAGTTTTGTTCTGTAAGGGAAGAAAATTAGCATGGAGAAGACAGGCGACGAACAGAGCACTGAGGACGAAGGTAGGGAAAACCTACATCTGTAGGTGGGTGGAAGAAGTCTAAAAGAAGTAGAACAATGGAAAGTCTAACTAAAAGTGTTGACCATAACTGTCAATGAGTATTAATGGACGTGTACATCACTAGAACACGTTGGTATATGATATAACAACGACGAACGGTGTTAGAACAAAATAGACACACATACGCGTATAACGCGTTTAATATAACATATTAAAAAAATAATTAACAAAAATAGTTAAGCTTAATGTTAACAATTAACGTAACTTCTAGCAGAGTTTAGGGTTCAAAGTAGGTCAGTGTAGGTTATCTTAGACCTAGGGTGTATAAATAAGGCTTAACGGTTCGCACTATGTTAAATTGTTTTGTAAATCGTTCATAAATCTGTATGTGATCTATACATTACCGACAAAACCATGCAGACATTGACAATGCTTGGTGATCCCACTGTTTGGTCTAACGTCGTGAAACACTATGCAGCCTGAGATGGAGTGGAACCCATGATGCTACGTTTTGAATGCTAGTGCTCTGACTATTATGCTATCCGAGCAACCTAAAAATTGTAAATACTGATTATTAATCTTAACAGTTACATGTTTTCAATGTAACTATAATACCTATATGAAATAATAGAAAGTAGTGCAAAACATGAAAGACAGATGAATTAATGAAACATAAAGGCGATGATTGCAGCTTTAATGCGGACAAGTACATGCAGTGGGCTGCTGACAACGTTGAGAAGCCAAGCTCAGATGTTGCGCTACTCAGCAAATTAGTTGGGAACTCCTATCTACAGTGTCTACAACACTGCGCTTCACTCTAATTAATTGGTTTCCCTGTTAACCGAAGTTGTATCCAGTTCCGTAAACGCTAATTTCTCGATGCCCCAGTAACTTCAAAACACACAACTATATCAGGAAAAGATATATGTTTGCTTAATCCATAAGTTGAATGATTTTCAGTGTTACATTTGACTTGAACAAGTAAATGTCCGGACAAAACATTCCCTTCGAAAAGTATTTGTAGAATAATTTTAGTTAAGAATACTTAAAATAATGCCATATAGTCTACTAACATTAATGTAAGTGTATTTAGTTAGGATGTTTGTAAGTAAGCAGGCATTTAATTACCTTTTGTAATGAACAAACGTTTACTTTTGTAAGAGTAAACTACACAAAATATGCTCCAAGTTGCTCACTAGTATTGTGGTAGACACTATTAGTAAGACTTTGCTTTCATACATATTATTGTAACGTGAGGAAATAAATAGTATCTCATCGGTGAATGGCTAAGTGATTCTTGGCACGCCGTCAAGTGTAACATCACCCTAAACTTTATGTAAACTGGCTGTGTTCTATAAAGCGTTATTAGTTGCCATCTGCAAGAAACAATTTAGTAGACTCTTTGATAACTCAACGTTGTTAAGAATAACATTGGGTTAATTGAAATTTCAAAATTCCTTCTGCAATAAACTTGATAATCTAATTCTGAATATCTCCCTCGTCACTCGAAGATCCAGTATGTAAACAAAGTGGGTTTTAATAAGTTTAGCTGAGTATAAAGCCGTGCGGAACCAGATGAAACGTCTCTTAATTAATTTCTTTTTTACAGCTGTTTCTGCTTATACTTGAAAACATTTTGAAGTCTGTCAAAAAATTAAAAAAATTAAAAATACCGTGAGAAAAAAGTGAGAGCTCATTCTTTCAGAAAGTATAATTTTATCTAACCTTGTCCTAAAAATAGAGCACGCGGAGTTATACTAGTAACCATCCCTCCGGCGCAATAGATTGTGTAACGGTCCTAGTAGGGTAAAATAAAGATAACCTGGCTTGTAGCTTGGCAGGAGGGATCACATCAACAATACAACGTATTCCTTAGTCTTGTGGCAGAAGGTCGTTTTGGTAGCTCAGTAGGCTACTCCTAACTCAGAGAGAGAAATCTCCAGAGGCAAACTTTCAGAATATGCATGCATCAAAATAGCAGAACGTTCATTTAGGAGTTGTGCATGGATTCTAACACACTCACACACACAACTTGTAAACTGTCTAACTAGTTTATAGGCCGCCAATTCAGGAAGATGCCATGAAGGAGTCTCCAGATAAGAAACTCTTTACTAGGGACTTACTGTAGATACTACTCACGCCTAAGAGAGTAGTGACTCCACTCCAGAATCACTCTGCGCGCGCGCGCATGTGTAGAACAATGTGTGCCAAGCATTCCAGTATATGCTATATTTTTACAACGTTTTCCTTATTTGTTAATAAGAAAAATTAATAATTACTGAAAACGAAATTGCAGATTAGTAGAATATACTCATTAGTACGCTGTTGAACTTGAATTTAATTTAGTGTTAAGAAATGTACAACAGTAAACTCTGGTGTAAAGCGTCAGTGAAAAAATGTACTGTTGCGCGCTGAAGTAATACTTTCAACCATGTACTCACCATTCAGTTATATTAGTGTATAACTTGGATAACTAATTTAAACTTTAATTGAATAAAATAATATTAACCTTAACAGTAGACTAAATGTTTCCAAATTAATGGATATTATAGCCCCGTGTTTTCAAATGTGCTCGAAAACGAAGTTAGATATTTGCAGCACGTAGTTTTTGTAATGAAAGACGTTTGTAGAAATGAAGGTTGAGATTAAATATAGAGCCGTCATACTGCAGAATAGCGATTTGTGTAGTTCATAATTTTTAATGGGGTCACTAGCTACCTGCAAATGCAATTTACTTAATCTGTGCTGCAGACGTTCCTAATCATTTTTCAGTCAAGACAGTTCGCAGCTAGATATCGTCAATGCGTCAAGCACCTGTTCAAAGTTAATAAAACCAGCCGATCGCAAAAGACATTCTACTATCGTTGCTGCCGACACTGACCAAACCCGAGGCGAGACCGACAAGTTACATACCAATAACACGGTAGTTGCGAAAGACCGAGAAAATAAACAGGCTAGAGGGATGACGTCGCGTGTGACTATTGTAAAATTTTTGTAAAATCTATGGTAATTCAAGTACAGTTTGATTACATGAAGAGAAGTTAAAGAAATCAGGAATTAAGGGTTGCCAGAGAAGGGCGCACGGTGTTTGGTGAATATGTTTTTGTTAGTTGTAGCAGTCTGACAGTTTCACTTGGTGGAAAGCTAGTTCCTTTTATCCAATAAAACTGTCAACGTAATGGACCGTGTAAATAATCTTTCCCTTCCGCAACTTTTACGCAGTGGAATCGTGCCAATATAATACAAAACCAAAGTTTCATTTATTTTTGGCTTTCCGTAAATATATATTTATAGTTACACTTATAGTGTTCAGTAAATAAATGTTTTTTATAACATCAGAAAAGGAAGAACTAAAGTTTACAGGCTAATTGCTTTTATATTTTACATTTCAGTGTTAAGAATAATGTAGTTTATTAAATATAAAATGCACACAATATAATTTATTTGCGTCGACCTAAACGACATGATGATACTCACTGGTCGGATAACGACTAATAAGCGGTTCTGCTAACCACTAATGTGCCTTGCAATTTCATGTCCCTTTACGGTACAGATGTAACCATACGCTATTTTGAGACAATATAGATAAATGTGTACAGTAGGGTAGGGTCGAGGTGCGCCGATGGTAAAGAAATTGTTAAGGGGATTATATGAGACTCTGGAAGGGTAGTGGTCAAGGTGCGCCGGTGGTCAATGTAGTCAGGTAAAGTAGACGGAAAGACGTGCCCGCACAGTCAGCACATTCCGCAGGTGTTTCCAGAGTTTGTGTCTGAACAGAAAATAACCAACAGAAGTCGTTGTACACCATGTATATTTTATTTACATACAATATTCACTTTGAAAAAATAATATATTGAAAAAGAATAAAGAGTATAATAAATATTATATTTCGCTAAAAAACTTGATCACAATAAAATTAAAAATTACGGATCAATTAACTAATTTTAGTAAAATCTTAAAAAGGAAAAATATTGTATTTCAATACATTTTACTCTTTTCATGTTTTGCATGGACTTAAAAGTCTAACTATTTATTGAAGTGGGCCCGTATTATTCAAAACTAAATTACAATTTTAAACATTTAATTGGCGCACATGAACCCTCTAAATTGGGATAATGCTTACTTTCAGTTGACTGTCGGGACACCTCGACAACACCCAGAAAAATAAAGTAGATTATTTTATATACATTAATCACCTGTAACAAAAAATCCTTCGTTGTTGAGCCGTTATAAGGTAGATTTAAAAGAGAGAAACTTTACGAACAACTGTTGTAGCCTTAACTTATAAATATTTCACATATTTTATAAACGTAAATTACATTTTTATACTGTGTAAATATAATAACAGGACTTATAAGGTACAAATTGATGTAAGACGTTCCGCTTAGCTTTTTACTTCCATGTTCCTTAAGGAAATGGAAGTATGGTGATGGCAAAAAAAATCGTGTTCGAGATTATTGCAGATTCTGATTGTACTACACTCAAAACATGAAAAAAGTAATTTTTCGAAAAGTGTCTGTGTGTGTTTGTAGATTTTTTTCTATGGCAAACGATAGCCGCAAATTCAAACAGAATCAAATAATTTTTTGCATACAGCCCTGATTTGTAGAGTACTCAAGATCTTTTGTTTTTGGTGAGGATCGGTTAAGGAAAAGGGGTAGTTTTCAAGCAACGTTTTTTTTATCAAGGGTAATTTTTTTCTATGGCAAACGATAACAGCCGCAAATTCAAACAGAATCAAATAATGTTTCGCATACACCCCTGAATTATTGAGTTCCTAAGACCTATAGTTTTTGGTGAAGATCGGTTAAGGGAAAGGGGTAGTTTACAAGCAACATTTCTTTTATCAAGGGTGATTTTTTACTTCCATATTTCCTTAAGGAATGGAAGTATGGTGATGGCAAAAAAAATCGTGTTCGAGATTATTGCAGATTCTGATTCTACTACACTCAAAACATGAAAAAAAGTCGTTTTCCGAAAAGTGTCTGTGTGTGTGTCTGTGTGTCTGTGTGTCTGTGTGTCTGTGTGTCTGTCTGTGTGTCTGTAGATTTTTTTTCTATGGCAAACGATAACTGCCGCAAATTCAAACAGAATCAAATAATTTTTTGCATACAGCCCTGATTTGTAGAGGACTCGCGACCTATTGTTTTTGGTGAAGATCGGTTGAAGGAAAGGGGTAGTTTACCTGCATCGGTTTTTTTTATCAAGGGAAATTTTTTTTTTGGCAAACGATAACAGCCGCAAATTCAAACATAATCAAATAATGTTTCGTATACAGCCCTGAATTGCAGAGTTCTCAAGACCTTTTGTTTTTGGTGAAGATCGGTTAAGGGAAAGGGGTAGTTTACTTGTAACGTTTTATGTTTTAACAAGGGTATTTCCTATGGCAAACGATAACAGCCGCAAATTCAAACTGAATCAAAAGATTATTTGCATACCGCCCTAAATTGTAGAGTACTCGAGACCTATTGTTTTTGGTGAAGATCGGTTAAGGGAAAGGGGTAGTTTACTTGTAACGTTTTATGTTTTAACAAGGGTATTTCCTATGGCAAACGATAACAGCCGCAAATTCAAACAGAATCAAAAGATTATTTGCATACAGCCCTAGATTGTAGAGTTCTCAAGACCTGTTGTTTTTGGTGAAGATCGGTTAAGGGGAAGGGGTAGTTTACCAACAACGTTTTTTTAACAAGGGTATTTTTTATGGCAAACGATAACAGCCGCAAATTCAAACAGAATCAAATAAGTTTCTGTATACAGCCCTGATTTGTAGAGTACTCAAGACCTGTTGTTTTTTGTGAAGATCGGTTGAGGGTAAGGGGTAGTTTACCAGCAACGTTTTTTAACAAGCGTATTTTATATGGCAAACGATAACTGCCGCAAATTCAAACAGAATCAAATAATTTTTTGCATACTGCCGTGATTTGTACAGTACTCGCGACCTGTTGTTTTTGGTAAAGATCGGTTGAGGGGAAGGGGTAGTTTACCTGCAACGGTTTTTTTTATCAAGGGAAAATTTTTTTTTGGGCAAACTATAACAGCCGCAAATTCAAACAGAATCAAATAATGTTTCGTATACAGCCCTGAATTGTAGAGTTCTCAAGACCGTTTGTTTTTGGTGAAGATCGATTAAGGGAAAGGGGTAGTTTACTTGTAACGTTTTATGTTTTAACAAGGGTATTTCCTATGGTAAACGATAACAGCCGCAAATTCAAACAGAATCAAAAGATTATTTGCATACAGCCCTAAATTGTAGAGTTCTCAAGATCTATTGTTTTTGGTGAAGATCGGTTAAGGGAAAGGGGTAGTTTACCTACAACGTTTTTTTAACAAGGGTATTTTCTATGGCAAACGATAACAGCCGCAAATTCAAACAGAATAAAATAATTTTCTGCATACAGCCCTGATTTGTAGAGTACTCGCGACCTATTGTTTTTGGTGAAGATCGGTTGAGGGGAAGGGGTAGTTTACCTGCAACGGTTTTTTTTATCAAGGGAAATTTTTTTTTTTGGCAAACGATAACAGCCGCAAATTCAAACAGACTTAAATAATGTTTCGTATACAGCCCTGAATTATAGAGTTTTCAAGGTCTATTGTTTTTGGTGAAGATCGGTTAAGGGAAAGGGGTAGTTTACCTGTAACGTTTTATGTTTTAACAAGGGTATTTCCTATGGCAAACGATAACAGCCGCAAATTCAAACAGAATCAAACGATTATTTGCATACAGCCCTAAATTGTAGAGTTCTCAAGACCTGTTGTTTTTGGTGAAGATCGGTTGAGGGAAAGGGGTAGTTTACCTGTAATGTTTTATGTTTTAACAAGGGTATTTCCTATGGCAAACGATAACAGCCGCAAATTCAAACTGAATCAAATAATGTTTTGCATACAGCCCTGATTTGTAGAGTACTCAAGACCTGTTTTTTTTGGTGAAGATCGGTTAAGGGGAAGGGGTAGTTTACCTGCACCGTTTTTTTATCAAGCGTATTTTCTATGGCAAACGATAACAGCCGCAAATTCAAACAGAATCAAATAATTTTTTGCATACATCCCTGAATTGTAGAGGTCTCAAGGACTTTCTATTTTGGTGAAGATCGGTTAAGGGGAAGGGGTAGTTTACCTGCAACCTTTTACGTTTTAACAAGAGTAAAGTACTTGCAAATTTATTTAAACTTTTTGAAACAATGGTAATTGTTAAAAATAAAATAATTTTGTTGCCAGGCAATAAAATTGAAATTTTTTAATTTTAATGTAATATAATATTTTTCATTTAATACGGCAATAAAAAGGCAGGTAAGACACAAACACACAATTCACGTTATTTCTGGCCTCACTCATGTATATTTTCTTACGTTTGCACGCTTTTTAAATGGAAAGTGCCGAAACCCACACCAACATAACGCGTGCAAGCCGAAAAAATGGACATCAATTTGCTTACTGGCGAAGCTAGTAGTTAATGAATGGGTAGGCAAAAATCTTATCTTACATTTTTTTTAAGGAATCACTAAAAGGACGGTGGGTCAAATCGGATGCTGAGGTAGAGTTTGCTCTAACCGAATGGTTCCACAAACAGCCGTAAGAATTTTACTAGCAGGGAATCTACAGTTTAGCGCAACAGTGGAACTCATGTCTTAATGTTATTGGAGACTTCTTTTAAAATCGTTGAATAAAAAATGCTTTACAGCTCTATACGTGTGTCTATTGAACAATCCTTGTATTAGTCATACACAATAATACAACTGATTGAACTTCAAATTTTTAAACTTGATTAGTTTCTATATATATGTTTAATGTTACAAATAATTCTAATAACAATCTTGATCATCTGTTAGTTCAGCGGAATAACAGTGACACTTTTAATAACCGCATAAAATAAACACTTAGAAACAACACAGGCGCTTTAACTTAACTGTTTGGACCACAGAAGTGAGGCATGCCTCAACGCTCTATGTGTACAGCGCGGGACAATCCCCCCTCCCTACACTTCCCTATCACACCACTACATTGCTTACGTACGATGTATACAAAAAACGCTGAGGCAAGTTCAGGTTGCCTCATTCGCTTTAAACGAACTATGCCGAATCTCACCTGTCACCATCTAACGGTCGCTCAATAAAGCACGTTTCGGTTTAATAAATTTGACAGTCGCAGTAACAATGTATAATCTTTACGTTATGTAGTTCATACGTATTTATAATTTTTATTCTACAGAATTTTTTAGGGTAGGCATTGCCTCAATTGCCTCCATGTAACTTCGCCACTGATATATATGAGTACAACGTTATCGGCAACAAAGAAGTAGTTTTTGTTAAAATTCCTTCCCGGGATATTTGGCCGTAGTCCAATGTTTTCTACAAAACCAGACATTTCGGCAATGCCATCGACTTCCATCATCAGTGAAAATCGAGTGCGATAACGTGAGGTGGTATACGTTAGTGACCACAGCACTGTGGTTAAGGCTGAAGCAGTAAGTAGAAAGAAGTAGTTTCTATGGTAATATTTCATTTCGAAAATGATTTTAAATATAAATCTTAGAATATGGAAGTCATGTATGGTTCTCCATACCGATTTTTACTTCCATATTCCTTAAGGAATGGAAGTATGGTGATGGCAAAAAAAATCGTGTTTGAGATTATTGCAGATTCTGATTCTACTACACTCAAAACATGAAAAAAGTCGTTTTCCGAAAAGTGTCTGTGTGTGTGTCTGTCTGTCTGTGTGTCTGTCTGTAGATTTTTTTCTATGGCAAACGATAACTGCCGCAAATTCAAACAGAATCAAATAATTTTTTGCATACAGCCCTGATTTGTAGAGTACTCGCGACCCATTGTATTTGGTGAAGATTGGTTGAGGGAAAGGGGTAGTTTACCGGCAACGGTTTTTTTTATCAAGGGAAATTTTTTTTTTTGGCAAACGATAACAGCCGCAAATTCAAACAGAATCAAATAATGTTTCGTATACAGCCCTGAATTGTAGAGTTCTCAAGACCTATTGTTTTTGGTGAAGATCGGTTAAGGGAAAGGGGTAGTTTACCAGTAACGTTTTATGTTTTAACAAGGGTATTTCCTATGGCAAACGATAACAGCCGCAAATTCAAACAGAATCAAAAGATTATTTGCATACAGCCCTAAGTTGTAGAGTTCTCAAGACCTCTTGTTTTTGGTAAAGATCGGTTAAGGGAAAGGGGTAGTTTACCTACAACGTTTTTTTAACAAGGGTATTTTCTATGGCAAACGATAACAGCCGCAAATTCAAACAGAATCAAATAATTTTCTGCATACAGCCCTGATTAGTAGAGTACTCAATATCTATTGTTTTTGGTGAAGGTCAGTTGAGGGAAAGGGGTAGTTTACCTGCAACGTTTTTTATCAAGCGTATTTTCTATGGCAAACGATAACAGCCGCAAATTCAAACAGAATTAAATAAGTTTTTACATACGTCCCTGAATTGTAGAGTTCTCAAGGCCTTTAGTTTTTGGTGAAGATCGGTTAAGGGGAAGGGGTAGTTTACCTGCAACCTTTTACGTTTTAACAAGAGTAAAGTACTTGAAAATTTTTTTAAACTTTTTGAAACAATGGTAATTGTTGAAAATAAAATAATTTTGTTGCCAGGTAACAAAAATAAAGTCATTTTGATTATAAAATATAAATATTTACAACAAGAAAAGAATTTTCAGTTTTCAAAATTTAAATATATTTTTATAAAACAATGGGTTCTTCATTGAGGTGGGGACCATGTCACTCACTCCATCTCAAGCCTCTCCCATTTTGCAGAAAAAGAGGACCCTGTCAAGGCTGATACTTTGACGACAGTGACAGGGCTTTCCACCAAATTCAGCAGAGTGACAGGTAGGCCCAACTCTGATTGGCTCCTCAGATTTCCCCAGCGTTAGTAGGTTCTATGAAAATATTTTATTTCAAAAATGATTTTAAATATAAATTTTAGATATGTTTTATAAATCTCATGTTTTATGTTTTAACATGGGTAATTTTTTATATGACGAACCATAACTGCCGTAAATTCAAACAGAATCAAATAATTTTTTACATATGTGCCTGAGCTATAGAGAACTCAATGTCTGTTGATTTTGGTGAAGATCGGTTACGGGAAAAGGGCAGTTTACCTGAAACATTTTTTGTTGTAACATGAGTAAAGTACTTAATTTTGATAAAGTATCCTGATAAGATCTTAATAATTCACTGTAGAAACGTAGATGAAATATCTATAAATGAAGAGGCTAGTTGAACGGGCTGGGGGTAATTTTCTATAAATCAAAATTATAGTTGAAGGGGGAGGGGATAATTTTTTTTTTATATGTGTACTACGTTATTGGCAACAAAGAAGTATTTTTTTGTTAAAATTCCTTCCCTGGCTGTTTGGCTGAAAATGATTTTAAATGTAAATCTTAGAATATGGAAGTCATGTATGGTTCTCCATACCGATATTTTCTATGGCAAACGATAACAGCCGCAAATTCAAACAGAATCAAATAATGTTTCGCATACAGCCCTGAATTATAGAGTTCCCAAGAGCTACTGCTTTTGGTAAAGATGGGTTAAGGGAAAGGGGTAGTTTACCAGCAACGTTTTTTTTATCAAGAGTAATTTTTTTCTATGGCAAACGTTAACAGCCGCAAATTCAAACAGAATGAAACAATGTTTTGGATACAGCCCTGAATTGTAGAGGTCTCAGGACCTGCAGTTTTTGGTGAAGATCGGTTAAGGGAAAGAGGTAGTTTACCTTCAACGTTTTATGTTTTAAAAGCGTATTTTCTATGGCAAACGATAACAGCCGCAAATTCAAACAGAATCAAATAATGTTTCGCACGCATGCAGAACTGAATTATAGAGTTATCGAGACCTATTGTTTTTGGTAAAGATCGGTTAAGGGAAAGGGGTAGTTTACCTGGAACGTTTTTTTTATCAAGGGTGATTTTTACTTCCATGTTCCTTAAGGAAATGGAAGTATGGTGATGGCAAAAAAAATCGTGTTCGAGATTATTGCAGATTCTGATTGTACTACACTCAAAACATGAAAAAAAGTCGTTTTCCAAAAAGTGTCTGTGTGTCTGTCTGTGTGTCTGTGTGTCTGTGTGTCTGTCTGTCTACTTGTCTGTAGATTTTTTTCTATGGCAAACGATAACAGCCGCAAATTCAAACAGAATCAAATAATTTTTTGCATACAACCCTGATTTATAGAGTACTCGCGATCTATTGTTCTTGGTGAATATCGGTTGAGGGAAAGGGGTAGTTTACCATCAACGGTTTTTTTTATCAAGGGTAATTTTGTTTGTTTGGCAAACGATAACAGCCGCAAATTCAAACAGAATCAAATAATGTTTCGCATACAGCCCTAAATTGTAGAGTTCTCAAGATCTGTTGATTTTGGTAAAGATCGGTTAAGGGGAAGGGGTAGCTTACCTGCAACGTTTTATGTTTTAACAAGGGTATTTTATATGGCAAACGAAAACAGCCGCAAATTCAAACATAATCAAATACGTTTTTGCATACAGCCCTGATTTCTTGAGTACTAAAGACCTATGGTTTTTGGTGAAGATCGTTTAAGGGAAAGGGGTAGTTTACCGGCCACGTTTTTTGTTTTATCAAGGGTATTTTGTATGGCAAACGATAACAGCCGCAAATCCAAACAAAATCATATAATATTTTGCATACTGCCCTGAATTGCAGAGTTCTCAAGACCTGTCGTTTTTGGTGAAGATCGGTTAAGGGAAAGGGGTAGTTTACCAGCAACGGTTTTTTTTTATCAAGGGTAATTTTGTTTGTTTGGCAAACGATAACAGCCGCAAATTCAAACAGAATCAAATACGTTTTTGCATGCAGCCCTGTTTTGTTGAGTACTAAAGATCTATTGTTTTTGGTGAAGATCGGTTAAGGGAAAGGGGTAGTTTACCAGACACGTTTTTTGTTTTATCAAGGGTATTTTATATGGCAAACGATAACAGCCGCAAATTCAAACAGAATCATATAATATTTTGCATACAGCCCTGAAATGTAGAGTCCTCAAGACCTGTTGGTTTTGGTGAAGATCGGTTAAGGGAATAGGGTAGTTTACCAGCAACGTTTTATGTTTTAACAAGGGTATTTTTTCTGTGACGAACGATAACTGCCGTAAATTCAAAGAGAATCAAGTAATGTTTTGCATACAGCCCTGAATTGTAAAGTTCTCAAGACCTATTGTTATTGGTGAAGATCGGTTAATGGAATAGGGTAGTTTACCAGCAACGTTTTATGTTTTATCAAGGGTGTTTTCTATGGCAAACGATAACAGCCGCAAATTCAAACAGAATCAAATAATTGTTTGCATACAGGCCTGAATTGTAGAGTACCCAAGACCTGTCGTTTTTGGTGAAGATCGGTTAAGGGAAAGGGGTAGTTTACCAGCAACTGTTTTTTATCAAGGATAATTTTTTTCTATAGTAAACGATAACAGCCGCAAATTCAAACAGAATCAAATGATGTTTTGCATACAGCCCTGTATTGTAGACTTCTCAGTACCTATTGGTGTTGGTGAAGGTCGGTTAAGGGAAAGGGGTAGTTTACCAGCAACATTTTATGTTTTAACAAGGGTAATTTTTTATATGACGAACGATAACAGCCGCAAATTCAAACAGAATCAAATGATGTTTTCCATACAGCCCTGTATTGTAGAGTTCTCAGTACCTATTGGTGTTGGTGAAGATCGGTTAAGGGAAAGGGGTAGTTTACCAGCAACATTTTATGTTTTAACAAGGGTAATTTTTTTTATGACGAACGATAACTGCCGAAAATTCAACGAATATCAAATAATTTTTTGCACACTTTCCTGAGTTGCAGAGTGCTCAAGCTCTATTGATTTTGGTAAAGATTAGTTAAGGGAAAGGGGTAGTTTACCTGCAACATTTTATGTTGTAACAAGAGAAATGTTTCCATTTACGAACGATAACTGCCGCACATTCAAACAAAATCAAATATTTTTTTCCACGCTTCCCTGAATTGTAGAGGACGGAAGGTCTGTTGATTTTGAAGAAGATCGGTTAAGAGAGAGGGGTAGTTTACCAGAAGCATTTTATGTTTTAAAAGGGTATTTTTTATGGCAAACGATTTAACAAGAGTAAAGTACTTAATTTTTATAAATAAAGTATCCTGATAAGAAGCTCATACTAATCCACTGTAGAAACGTAGATGAAATATCTATAAATGAAGAGGTTAGGTGAACGGGGTTGGGGGTAATTTTCTATTATTAAAAATTATAGTTGAAGGTGGAGGGGAGAATTTTTTATATGTGTACTACGTTATCGGCAACAAAGAAGTAGTTTTTTGTTAAAATTGGTTCCCGGGCTTTTTAGCCGTAGTGCAATGTTTTCTGCAAAACCAGACTTTTCGACAGTGCCATCGACTGCCATCATCGGTGAAAATCGAGTGCGAAAACGTGAGGTGGTATACGTTAGTGACCACAGTACTGTGGTTAATGCTGAAACAATAAGTAGAAAGACATAATTTCTATGGAAATATTTCATTTCGAATATAATTTTAAATATAAATCTTAGAACATGGAAGTCATGTATGGTTCTCCATACTGATATTTTTTCTATGGCAGACGATAACAGCCGCAAATTCAAACAGAATAAAATAATATAATTACTTAAAACTTCCGGGCTGGAAGGCCGTGGTCGAATGCTTGATGTAGTATAGCTAGACGTTTCGGCCACACCACCGGTGGCCATCTTCAGTAGCAAAAATGTTCGTAATAGGTGGTATGCCGAACAATTCGCCCAGTGAAATGCGAACAAGCAACCGGCGGTGAAATGGCCAAAGGTGGTGTGGCCGAAACGTCTAGCTATACTACATCAAGCATTCGACTACGGCCTTTCAGCACGGAAGTTTTAAGTAATTATAGTGACACCGGCCGTGAAAGCCTACGTACTAGAATCAAATAATGTTTTGGATTCAGCCCTGAATTGTAGAGTTCTCGAGACCTATAGTGAAGATCGGTTAAGTGAAAGGGGTAGTTAACCAGCAACATTTTATGATTTAACAAGGGTAATTTATTATATGACGAACGATAACTGTCGTAAATTCAGACAGATCAACTACTCTTTTGCATACCTTTTTGAATTATACAGTACTCAAGGTTTGTTGATTTTTTTGAAGATCGGTTAAGGGAAAGGGGTAGTTTACTAGCAACGGTTTATGTTTTAACAAAGGTAATTTTTTATATGACGAACCATAACTGCCTTAAATTCAAAGAAAATAAAATAATGTTTTGCATACAGCCCTGAATTGTAGAGTTCTCAAGATCTGTTGTTTTTGGTGAAGATCGGTTAAGGGGAAGGGGTAGTTTACCACCAACGTTTTATGTTTTAACAAGGGTATTTACTATGGCAAACGGAAAGAGCCGCAAATTCAAACAGTGTCGAAAATGTTTTGCATACAGCCCTGAATTGTAGAGTTCTCAATACCTGTTGGTGTTGGTGAAGATCGACTAAGTGAAAGGGGTAGTTTACCAGCAACATTTTATGTTTTAACAAGGGTAATGTTTTCTATGACGAACTATAACTGCCGTAAATTCAAACAAAATCAACTAATTTTTGCATACCTTTTTGAATTATAGAGAACTCGAGGTTTATTGATTTTGTTGAAGATCGGTTAAGGGAAAAGGGTAGTTTACCTGCAACGTTGTATGTTTTAAAAGGGTAATTTTATTTTTATGACGAATGTTAACTGCCGCATATTCAAAGAGAATCAAATAATATTTTGCATAAGTTCCTGAAGTGTAGAGTGCTCAAGGCGTGTTGTGTTTGGTGAAGATCGGTTAAGGGAAAGGGGTAGCTTACCTGCCACATTTTATGTTTTAACAATTGTTTCTATGACGAGTAATTGTTTCTATGACGAACGATACCTGCCGCACATTCAAACAGAATCAAATAATGTTTTGCATGCATTCCTGAATTGTAGAGGACTCAAGACCTTTTGAGTTTGGTGAAGATCAGATAAGAGAGAGGGGTAGTTTAAGTGCAACTTTTTATATGACAACAAGGTTAATTTTTTCTATGCCGAACGATAACTGCCGTAAATTCAAACATAATCAAATAATGTTTTGTATACGTTCCTATCTTGTAGAGAACTCATGGGCTTTTGATTTTGGTGAAGATCGGTTAAGGGAAAGGAGTAGTTTACCAGCAACATTTTATGTTGTACCAAGAGAAATTTTTTCATGACGAACGATAATTGCCGTAAATTCAAACAGAATCAAATAATTTTTTACATATGTGCCTGAGTTGTAGAGTACTCAATCCGTTTTGATTTTGGTGAAGATCGGTTACGAGGAAAGGGTAGTTTACCAGAAACATTTTTTGTTGTAACAGGAGTAAAGTACTTAATTTTGATAAATAAATTATCCTGATAAGAAGATCTTAATAATCCACTGGAGAAACGTAGATTAAATATCTATAAATGAAGAGGCTAGTTGAACGGGGTGAGGGTAATTTTCTATAAATGAAAATTATAGTTGAAGAGGATAATTTTTACTTGCATGTTCCATAAGGAAATGGAAGTATGGTGATGGCGAAAAAAACCGTGTTCGAGATAAGTGCTGATTCTGATTGTACTACCCTCAAAATCTGAAGAAAGGTCATTTTTCGAAAAGTGTTTATGTGTGTGTCTGTCTGTGTGTGTGTGTAGATTTTTTTCTATGGCAAACGATAACAGCCGCTACTTCAAACAGAATCAAATAATGTTTCGCATACAGCCCTGAATTCTAGAGTTCTCAAGACCTGTTGTTTTTGGTGAAGATTGGTTAAGGGAAAGATGTAGTTTACCTGCAACGTTTTATGTTTTAACAAGGGTAATTTTGTGTATGACGAACGATAACTGCCGTAAATTCAAACAGAATCAAATATTTTTTTGCACACCTTCCTGAATTATAGAGTGCTCAAGGTATTTTGATTTTGGTGAAAATCGGTTAAGAGAAAAGGGTAGTTTACCTGCAGCGTTGTATGTTTTAAAAGGGTAATTTTATTTTAATGACGAATGTTAACTGCCGCATATTCAAAGAGAATGAAATAATTGTTTGCATACATTCCTGAAGTTTTAAGTACTCAAGATCTGTTGATTTTGGTGATGTTCGGTTACGGGGAAAGGGTAGTTTACCTAAAACATTTTTTGTTGTAACAGAGTAAAGTACTTAATTTTTATAAATAAAGTATCCTGGTACGAAGATCTTAATAATCCATTGTAGAAACGTAGCTGAAATATCTATAAATGAAGATATTATACTATAGGCTAGTTGAACGGGGTGTGGGTAATCTTTTATAAATGACAATTATAGTTGAAGGGAGAGGGGATAATTTTTTTTTATATGTCATGTGTACTACGTTATCGGCAAAAAAGAAGTAGTTTGTTGTTAAAATTCCTTCCTGGGCTGTTTGGGGTTGATCCAATGTTTTCTACAGAACCAGACGTTTCGGCAGTGCTATCAACTGCCATCGTCAGTGAAAATTGGGTGTACTATCGTGAGGTGGTATACGTTAGTGATCAAAAGTATCAAACGTGGTTAAGGCTGAAGAAAGAAGTAGTTTCTATGGAAATAGTTCATTTAGAAAAGTATTTTAAATATAAATCTTAGAACATGGAAGTCATGTATGGTTCTCCATGCCGATAGTTTTTTCAAGGATTAAATTGATTTAAAAAATATGATTTATTATATCGCAGTGTTTAACTGATTACACCAGTGTTTAACAAAGTATAATCACCACTTACATCTTTTGAATTTACATATTTTATTCTTATCGTAATTGCAACAGATTGTGGAAAGATATCCAACATCAATAATCGTTGTCTATTACATTACGTAGCTTTCAATTAAATGATAAACTTTTAAAAACACGTATTTTGAAGACTTTTTGGAAACAACATATTAGCCTCTTTGCTCCCTTATGAAGATGTATTTCTCAAGGATTTTTACGCACCTTTAATTTTTTGATAAAATACGTTAATTGCGTTTCATACGTTATAATAGTATCTAATGAGCTCTCCAGCAGTTCTTCCATTTTTGCAACTTAGTTAGTCTTACGAAATTGGTGGTTTAGCTTGGATAAAATGGTGGTTTAGATAATAGATGTATTAGACTAGATGAGCCATGCCAGGGGCGCTCTTGACAGTAGTAGCCTGTCTGGGCGAAAAACTAAAGAGCCTCTGCCCCTCTTCATCTGTTACGTAAGTAATTTTTATGGCTACAAAATATGCAAATGCATATAACCTACGTATGTAATTTATTCCTGTAGTAAGACTGCCAAAGCGTAGTATATATGTCAGTAGACAAATTAGGCAATATTGCTAAACGTAATTTTCCCTTTCTACGAACGCCTAGAAATATCTGGTGCCTTAACGCTTACAGTATTTTATTACTCTGGTTCAAACGCCTATACGCCTGGTTCAAAATGCACAATATGTTATTCCTTCTATTTGACACAATCCACTATGTGAAGCTTTTTAATATTGTATAAGTACTTCTGTTTATTTTTATGTAGTCATCATTATTCATATAACTTTAAATTTATTTTATCTTTAATGTGTTTATCTCAAAAATTATTTTTCAGTCGTAGTTTGTTACACGAAATAGACTTAAAGAAAAGCCCTGGGGGGGGGATAGAACCCTCTGGTTCCATCCGTACTTATGCCACTCCTGTAATTATTAGGCATATAGTTATAATTATTAGGCGATACCAATATAAAATAAAACGTTTCCAAAATGTAAGAAAAATGTAAATATAAAAAGCTTTCGTTAATTGAAATCTGTTTTTGTAATGTATTTGTCAGACTTTAAGTTTTATCTCGTTGGTTCAAATATTATAGTAACAAAAATGTTTGAAGCAGTCTGACGTCGACAAGTCTCTTGTAAATTCAACCTAGTGTAAAGATCGGAAAACGTAGGTTTCTGATGTTTGTTCCTTTAAGACAGGTTATCTTGGTGCTTTTAATACCGTTGAGCCACTCAAATCTGATGAAATTATTAGTGTTCGTTGTGTTTTTAAGACCGAAGTTTTATTAAAATTTACTTTTATTGCTTCTTAACAAATAATAAATTACTTGATATTGGTCAAGATAAAGTTATATTTGTAAAAAAATGGTAAACATGAGTAGTCTGCAGATAAGATTTTATTGCATATAAGAATTGCAACGATAGCCATACTGTATTATTGTTAAGCCACACATCTACAGCTCACATTAACACACAGTTGAAATGAAACAATCACGTTTGGTGTGAAGAAGCGCCAATATTTGTTTTGTTCCTATTTGTTCAATTCAACAAAATTAATGTAAATTCGCATGGCAGTACAGTCCATTAATATTAGTAAAATAAAAACGTCTGTATGGTATCTAAAATACCACGCTCTCATGAAATCCACACAGCAGGAACACTCCTGTATGTCAAGAATTTGTCTCCATTATGAAAAAAGTAATTATGTTTCAGTAATAAAATTACTAAAGTACTATTATAAGAGTAGCTTAATTTTTGTTTTCATAAAATAATTTGTTTTTGTTACATAATCATTATCCAATATTACTACAAGATGGTAGTAATGGCATTTTACTCACGAGTTAGAGTAAAAAAATCGTACGTATCGTAGAATTTCTGACTGCAAAACACTAACCTTTACATAAACATTTTATTAACATTTTATTTTCAACTGACCACAATTTTTACTTATAGCAAGTTTTCTCAGAGGCGGCCGCTAGGAGCCCTCTCATTTCCGCTGCCGGAAGTAGCGCTGTTGTTTCAAACGGTTATCAGTTGTTGTGTGTGTGTGTGCTCAAAATATAAAGTGTATCTGTGCATATACAATATCGTTTCTATATGTCTTTCCTTGTCTGTATATTTCTAGTTGTTCAGGTGTGTCTAGTATCCGATTCGTTTTGGTTATGTATAGGTGACTTCCATGTTGTTGAGGATATTTATGCATGTCTGATCTGTTTCAATAATGCAACCGTGGATTATGTAGGTGACTGTAATGCTTTTTGTGGTGATTGTTTTTCTTTTTTTAATTTGCATCTTGTCTACTCTATGTAGAGTAGTTCCGTGTGCTGTGAGCAGTTCCGTGTGTACACAGGTAAATCAAATTTGATTCACAAGTCACGTAAAACTATAATTGTTTCTTTGTGTAAATGAAATCTTTTACCAATGTAACTACAGATAAAAAGCTGGTGAAAACACGTTATGTGTAAACAAAAGTATTCTATTGAAGGAGATAGAGAATATGTGGGGCTGAGTAACGCATTCCCGAGGTGTGGGACCGACAGAGTTACGCAACTTCCTAGATTATTCTATACGAAGCTTCAGGCGTTGGTTAATTATTCTACCGGCATCCTGGCCATTTTTGTCAAATGCTACGTTACAGCCGGGATGTAAGTATTTATTCAGTATATAGACTACTATTTTCAGAATATAATATATTCAGAAGCTTTACCAAACAGGGTTTGGTCTGCGTTATAGGAGTTCTTGTTGTTACGACTGTGAATTTGTGTGTGCAAGCAAATGTTATTGACGATCTGCATTATGTAGTCCAACACTGATAATAAATGATATTTATTGTGCACCAAAATGCACCAGATTACTGTGTGTTCGATAACTGTAAGCTTGAATAATTTTTGTATAAGAATATTTGTTGTTGTTTTACTTATTTTTAACTGCAATTGGAGTTGTGTGTAGCAATATGATCTTGTGTCACTTATACTTTTTCCACTGTTCAAACGCGACGATCCGTGGGACCATGTGACACTGGTATCAGAAGTGGAATAGACCTAACGTGTTCGACCATGTGACACTGGTATCAGAAGTGGAATAGACCTAACGTGAAAACAGAGAGCAGTTTGTAGAAGAGTTCAACGTGCGTGACAATTGATTTGCAATACTGGTTAGGCCTACTAGTCTGTGACAGAAGCTTTCCAAGTATTAATTGCAAACAGAGCAACGACAAAGATAAGGACGTAAACGTCAAGCCGAAGAAGCAGAGAAACGTCAGAATGATAAACGCCGACCGGAGATGGAAGAAAGAGAAAGACGACAGGGAAACAGAAAGTCTTTATAATTCTATATAAATCAAGACAGGAGGATATACCAGGCAAAAATGGGGCTCTTGAGATGTGAGCTCAAAAATCAACAGGTAAGAATTTCTGAAGTCGAGCAATCTTTGTCAACTATAAAAACGTCTATTTAAAAAAAAAGAAAAAATTATTTAAAAAACTTGAATACTTTGTAACAAATTTATACTTTTTAATAAATTTATATGTACAATTAATTTACAACAAATTTTGTTGAAGGATGATTTTCATACCTATAAGCTGTATTCGCATGTTTTAATGTACAAGGTTATATTTCGATTTTATCTAATGCATGATTTACAATAACGTTTTATTACGAAAAGGTACTACATACAGTCAAAGAAGAACTGAGAGAAGAAATAAATGGAAGACTGGTGTAAAGCAGTGTAAACTCAGAGGAAAAAATAAAATAACTAATAAATTGTATATTTCATCTTTCTATCATGTTAAAAAATTATGTCTTTGAACATTTGCCGTCATCAAAAACATTTGTTTTTATTCTTACGAGGATCTCACTAATCGTCGTATGGTACCAGCTTTAATTAATCACAAATAAAAATGTTTAATCAAAAATGTACTCTTGTACAACAATACAAGTTAACTTTGTCTACACGCAATAATAATATGAAGTAATATAGTTCCGCACTAATTGTAACACAGTAATCACTTTCCAAAACAACCCCTTCCTCCGCGCTGTATAAACGACCACTTATAACTAACGTCTAAGTGGTAGCTGGTGCTTATATATATAGTCTGCAGATGTTCCAGAATAATGTTCTATACATAAACTGGAACTTGTTAACATTAACGTGTTGTTGACAAGCACTCGAAAGGGTACTTGAGAGACACGCACCTGCTTGGCTAGCCGAGAAATGCGTAGAACGTCACTCTCGACTGTTCGAGAGCGTTCCGTCGTATCAATATATAAAGTTCAGAAAATCCATAATCAGATGAGAAATCACAGGCTTACAGCTACTGGAATAATAAATAAAGAAGTATATTGGTATTCACGTAATAATGTACTACTTAATGAAAAAAAATCTTCTTCAAAAACCTTTTTGCATACAACTTAGTATAGAACATAAATGAATGAAACTGAATTTTCCTTTGAACGCTTTTATATCCCTATAGTATAGAGTGTATAACAGCCTCGTGTGTCTCAGAACTCATGTGTTTGAAAAATTGTCCTACATGTGATTGCTTATGTAAATACACTTTCACTGTATCTTAAAAAATAATTGGTTTTTAAATATTAACATCCAACAAACATTGTATGAAAAAGCTAGAAATTTGTATTTCGTGGTTTTTTCTGTCCAGAACAAGTCAATTTCTTGTTACCACTGGGAAAACCAAAAACTGAAGCTATAGTTAATTTTTATATTCCACTTTGTAGTTTCACCATGTATAATTTATTTCCGTATTGGAAAAACGGTTATTAAAATTTCTGAAATTGCAATTAATGTTTTAACTTACTGCCTGTTTTATGTTAAAAGCTAACTGCCTGCCTTAAAAAACCTGTGGTTATGCTATTTTCAAAAACGCCTCAGACTAAAAGCGACACTGATGTGTTTTTGTTGCTTTTGTGTTTTCTGTTCTATGTGACACATATGCAATTAGTTTCTATTGTTAACAAATTGTATCAATATAGTGTACACACATTTTCCTTTTGCAGGCGAGAAAGAATGAAGTATAAAAAATAATAGTGAGTATAGGAGAATGATAACTGAAATTTATGTACACAAAACTGTGTAAACATCTCTTTTTCAGATGTTCGGAATGTTTGCAAACGACCCTTCCGTTGACCCCATTCAATATTACTTATTTCTATATGATGTGACAAATTTTTTCTTTGGGGAGCAGTATAAGTTTAATGAAAATGAAATATGTTTATAAGAAATATGTATTATTTCAAGTATGTGTTTAGGCATGTGTGTGTATAAAGTATGCATTACCTTTTCTCAATTTTATTTAAATAAACCAGTTGCTGATAACAGGTTTATGTCAAAGTCCGTAATTAACTTTAGCAGTAATTTGTTTGACAAATGGGACTACAGTCTGGTGGTAAGTTACTCTAATTTCATTGTTTGTGCTTGTATACTGTAACAAGTTTTGGTTTCCAGTAATCAGAATTATGTCCGCAGGTGTACTGGAAATTCAACTGCGCCAGTGTCCCGGCAACGGCAAATTCAGTTACAGTAACCAGGCAGATTGTGGAATTTTATATGTGGTGAACATAGCAGTGACACAGTCCTCAAATTTTTAACTTTTTACGAAAACTTCCACGCGGGATTCAGAGGATTACATTTAGCTCTAAATTTCTCGTTTCCTGGTTTATCGTATTTTAGGTTTGTGGAATTTCTCTTCTTACAGGCTCTCATTTATTTGGCACAAAACTGAAAACCACGATGAGTAGCGACACTGAATGTACAGCAATAGTATTGAGACTTATCGCTTACGATATTGATTTTGGCAAGGGGGAAAAATATATAACTTAGAAATATAGACAAGTATTTAGAAATTCCTTCGTCTTTAACTAGGATGGTATATTTGTAATAATTTAAATGTTACAATGCTACAGCATTTAATAATCTAATTTATTTGGTCTACATCTATTAGACAATAGTTGATATTTTTATTAGTGATGCAGTTTTCTGTGTTGTTGAGCAAAGTGTTTGAGGTTCGGATGCTGTAGTAATTCAAAACAAAATTATGATTATGTGTGAACTGTGTTCATTTTAAGTTTTAACTCAAAGGGTTAAAAGATTTGACATTTCTATAAGAAATATGAAAAAAACTTTATTTTCACTAAATTCTACTTAAAACAATTTTTAACTCTTAATGAATATGAAAGAAAATACTATTTCTGAAAATTGTATAAAAGTTGCTTTAATTCTGAGTGGTTTGTTTGAGTTTGTATTTACATGTACCAGAGTAACAATATTTAGTGTTTAGAAGAGGATTCAAGTTAGTACTACAAACCTCAAGTTTTACTTATTTAAAATGTTTAGGTTCATGGTACTAAATGGTGTGATACTAATTTTACTATTAAAATATTATGACGCATTTGCGTTATAGAATATTGAGTAAAACTATTTATAAAAAGTGATTGTTTCTTATCTTCTTATAAATATTTGATATTACTAACGAAGAGCTCTGCTTGTATGACCCTTATGACGTCGACGTAAGGTAGGCATTTATTTACAGCAAAACTGTCTATCGAACATCTAGGTATGCCACTGGTTGCCCGGAATTATACACAGTGTCAAACGTTTTTATGTGAATAATAAAATATAGTCAACAACAATAAATAGCATTATATAAGCTTTAAATTCATAATAAAACGTATGGTACCTAAAGAATAAATTATACACGTGGAACATCAAGGAAACAATAGGAAAGTAATTTGATGTAACAAAAATTTGTGTAGTAAGGAAGCAGGTATAGGTGTATAATTAAGATGTAACGATAAGTAGGATAAAAAGTTCTTTCAAAACTTCACTGTTGGAGTTTTACTTAAAAAAAAGAAAATGTTATTTTGTAATTTGTATAAATTATTGGCACCTGATGTTGATGAGCAGAAAGTTTAGAAATAAAAATTGTGTTGCGTATAATGAAAACGTTGTTTTCGTCGTACTGCCCTTTTCTGGGGTAGGTCACTGGTCCTGTTTCGTTTCACCAACGTTCCAATGAACATCACTCAGGCTCATAAAGATTACATCCATACTGGGATTAGCTGAGTAATCCAAACGTGCCACTGTAGTCGTTACCCAAAACTCCGAGCTAGCTAGGATAGCCCTTACACTATGAGGGAGAAAGACAATGATGTCGTTTATCAGATACAACACGGACAAGACAACTCCAGGTCGTCCATCAAGACCTCTGACGAAATATTATTGCAGAAACAATTTGTCAGGTCAGGACATACAGGCTTAAGGAGGAGGCAGTTTAACGCTTGTGACATGGGCAGCGCGGATGGCGTGTACATGACTGGTGAGGCAGCTGTTTACAAAGTTCGGTAAGGACCTACTCGCCTTAGTCACTCCTTTTTGTAGCTCTCGACTTTTTTCGCCTTCCAGAGACTGGTCGAACATTTTCCATGCTCTGAATTTTTTCCGTTTAATAATTTTGCAACCTTATCTGTTGTAAGTAGATGTGTCTAAAATTAGATACTCTATTTAAATCTGCGATTCAGAGTGCGTTGTCGAAGAATGGTATGTTAAGAAGTGATAATTGCCATATAAATATTTATGTATGCGGACGTCCTTAACAGGTGGTATTTATTATTTATTGCAGCAGTGTTAATTGGGTGTTATTGTAGCCGCACGCGATATTCCTGCGATTTTTGCAACATTTCGTTATGGTTAATAACTGTCAATCGGTCTGTTAAATACATTCTAATATTTTGTGTATTGTAATAATACGTTCCTATTCGTCGAATTTCAATAATATACAAATAACTAATTTTAATATACACCAGCCTTTGAGTTTTTTTATAATTACATTCAATTCTTTTTCTTCTTTATTTCAAAACCGTTTGGCAGGCCTGATATATATATATACGAACTTCACAAATAGACGCAAACACGGGAGTGAGTGAAAAGAAATGTTTCCTACAATTGTAGTACGCAGTGGTTAATGTATTTTTAAGAGAACTTGTTAAAAGAAAATAAGGGAATCCATACTGCGTTGTCAAAATTGGTCCTGCAGGAAGAAAATCCTCTGTACAGACTTGGTCAATATTGAGCCATATACAAGTTCCTGTACATAAAGTTTTATTTGTTCTTATTGGCTGGATATTACGGTATTCAAAATCAACCATTGTGAGGGAAAGTAACTTGCATTTGCAAACAGTTATAAAACTTATTATCATTTTCCGTGAGTTACTGTGAGTTTGCTTGTAAGAAAGTAGTACTCAGTTGGGACGAAAAGACAAGATGTTCGAAATCGTTTAACGTGAGTTTGGTTGAAGAAAATGTAACAGAATAAGAATAACAAATAGAAATTGGGTTGGGTAGAATAGAGAGAGAATCGAAGAGGTGTTTTCTGAAAATAGTAGAGAAGAGAGACAGTAATACTCTCTTGAATGTTGTTAAACAATTTGTATCAACTCGCAATACAACAGTTAGTACAGTCACTAAAGCAGAAAAAAAATATAAATTGCAAATTAAGTAGCTTCTACGAGATTTTTTGCATAGGGCTAGATAAAAAGGTAAGAAAGAATTTTAAAAAAGTTTACAAAAATTCAGTCGCGGTTTTTCGAAAAAAGGGAGGGAGAAAGTACAAAAACTTCATTTTTCGTGATTAGACAATATTAAATTTATGAGAAAAATACAAAACACCATAAAGAAAGAGCATACAATTCTGTATAAAAAAGGTTATTAACTTGTTTTTTGTCAGGGCGATACTTTTAGTAGAAAAATTAATTCAAATTTGGCCAAATTTTTTACAAGGTGGATTTTCACATAAAATACAGGTTTATATAATAGACATGCAATTTTTTCAGGAATATAAGTTTAAAAACTCATTATTATTCATTTACGTATATATATATTATTATGTATAATTTTTACTTATTTATTACGCATTATAATAAAAATGTTATTAAAAAATGCACTTTATAAATATATTCAAAAATAGTTTTTTTTCCAATCATTGAAGATTTCGATAATAAAATAACTTTTAAAACACAGATAAAACAGAAGAATTTATAGTTAATAGTAATTGCATGACATTAAAAAAAGAACCCACAAACAAATACCAAACACAAATAACAAATATACTAAAAAATAGTACCCAAATCATAAATCCTAAAGACTCATTTAAATGTAAAATGGATAATCCTTGTGCACCAAAATTAAATTCTTTAATAAAATTACACAAAATCAATAAACCTATCAGACCTTTAATAAACGCTAGAACTACACCAAATTATAAAATATTAAAATTACTAACACAAATCTTAAAACATAAAATTGAACTTCTAGCAAAATACAATATAAAAAATAGTATCGAACTCACGGAACATTCAATATCGAACTGCGTTAATTCAATATCTGTATGGCGCATGTACCAGCTGTCCTCGCTCTCCCTAAAATTCTTCAACTTTCAGGGTCTGTTCTTTTTATGCCCATGCAGGGATATACATTCTCACTATGTAGAAGAGAAACCTCAAATATTTTAGTTTTACGTACAATAGTTACATATTAATATTTTTTTTTTAGTTTTTAACTATTAATATTAATACGCGCAATGGACATGTTTTTACATTTATTAATAAAAGTTACGTTTATTTAAATTTAACTAAATATTAACAATTCTTTATACCGGAGGTCTTATAGAAGACACTTTTACCAATACGTGTTCATAATTTTGTTAAAAAAATATTTATTTTGAAAATTTCTGTAGAAATTTGAAGTTAAGAAAATGATGTATACTTGCTAACTCAAAAAAATTATTAATTTTAAAACTCGCTCATTTTATGCCAATAAATCAATACTAATTTTTATTATTTTTTTCAAAGACCTATATACAACTTGTGTACTTTATAACGGCCGCCAACCTTGGTGAAAGCAGTATGCGCAGAACACTGTTTTTTGTCACTGCACGTCTCACTGAGTGCATAAGTGTTGATGCGTTTTCAAAAACATTTACCGTGTATTTCATTTAATTATTTAGTTTATATCGTTACTAGTGTTTAGTTTGGGACTGTGACATGTGATAAATAATCTAATTACATTTTAATATCATTTAATATTGGTCTGTGGTTGTGTTTTCAGACATCACGTTAAGTTAAACTGAATTTTATTTTGCTTAACGTATTGTTACTTTTACAGTACATTTTATTTCATTACGTAATCAGAAAAAATGCCCCCTATGAAATCGAAGTTAGGTAAAAAAATTGTGCATAGCCAAGCTCGGGAAGTCATTTCTAATGTATGTAAGTTTATGGAAAGTGAAAAAAATGCAATTAGTATTCCACTAAAAAAGGTTCAAAAACGAATAGCGTCAGCAACAGGAGTTTCTGAAAGAACGGTTCGCCGTATTAAAAGTGAGGGTATAACAATAGAAAATGAACAGTCACCACACTTTATAACACCTCGTAAAGAAAGAAAGAGGAGGTCAACAAAATCTAATATTGATGATTTTGATAAATGTGTAATAAGACGAACAATTTACAAAAAACAATTTTACGACAACACAGAAAACATATCCTACGCTACGAAAACTTCATCAACTTCTGAAGTCTGGTGTGAACTTTCAAGGTAGCTTATCATGTTTAAGGAAAGTTATTATAAACTTAGGGTTTAAGTGGAAGAAGATTAGAAATAATAGAAGTGTGTTAAATGAACATCAAGAGATAAGGGCAAAAATAATTGAATACCTTAGGAAAATAAAACAATTCAGGACAGAAAACCGGCCAATCGTTTACACAAATGAAACGTACTGTATATACACGTCTCATGCAGTAAAGAAGTCGTGGTACGACGAAAATGGTGAAGGAGCGAGTGTACCGTTAAATAAAGGAGACAGATTCATAATAGTTCACGCGGGTACAGATCAAGGGTTCATCGATGGTGCCTTATTGGTTTTTAAATCAGGAAAGAAAACAGGTGATTATCATGGGGATATGAATAGTACAAATTTCTAGAAATGGTTAGTTGAAAAGCTAATTCCGGGATTACCAAAAAACTCGGTGTTAGTACAGTATTAGATAATGCACCATACCACAATTACCAATCTGAAAAATGTCCCACATAAAATTCTTCAAAAAGTGAGTTAATGCAGTGGTTATCTAATAAAAATAAATTCCTTTTACACCTAATGTGTTTAAACCAGAGCTATATAAGTTAGTAAAAATGAATAAACCGTTAGAATAACCCTATAAAATAGATAGTATTTTAGGAAATCACGGCCACACTGTTATTCGTTTACCTCCGTATCATCCTGACCTAAACCCCATAGAACTTATTTGGGCTCAAATTAAACACTCTGTTGCAAAAAACAACACCACTTTTGATAATAAAAACATAATAGATTTAACTAGGCAAGCATGCCAATCAATAGAAAAACAACAATGGACATCAGTGTGTGAACATGTAATTAAAATTGAAGATTATAAGTCGGTAAGTTACTTACATTCATTACTTACATATTAATTTTAAAATTTGTATTAATAATTGTATTAAATGCAAGAAAAATTAATGGGCTCGATTTTATGTGATATTTTATATAAAGTATGCACATTTTTATGCGTAGTTACCCACTTTTACCCACTTTTTTCGTTTAGGTCCTATTTTAGCAGCACTTGCATAAAGCATATTTATGGTCATTTTAGATTTAGATTTCTCTGTTTCTTCTATTAGTAATTCCACTTGCTTGCTTTACACTAGTAATTATTTAGGCCTATTATTTACATTATGTAACAAATAACATTGTTATGGTATTACAAATACATATTTCACACAATTTCGAGTAATACTGACTAGAATTATAAATAGTAGTTAGTTGAATGAAATCCGGAAATGTCAACAATGTGTAAAACCCGAGTTGTAATAATTAAATAGTTAAGGGCACCCATACAGCCGGCTGTAGCAACAGTAAGACGAACGTTTTTGAAATGAAGTGTTACAACTTAGCACACTGAGTATCCCCACTACCCCCACTTTTCGCGCAGCTATGGAGAGGCCACCGTAAAGTAACGTGATTGTATGTAAAGTTCATATTGTGAAGTTTTATTTTAATGTAAATACATTTGTAATAAATTGTTAATATGTTTAAGCATTAGTTGAAAAAAAACAAAAAACCAAACAGGTTATTACTTTATTTTAAGTATTTATTAATAATTTAATTATTTTATTTTCATTTTATGTAAAAGTGCAAACATTTAGCTTTAAAATGCTTTTCGATTTTTGTCTCTACGACTATTATAACGGATTTTATTAAAATTTGTATGTCGCAATGTCAGAAAAAATTAGCCTTCCCGCTCATCGGGGCGGACTCCGACAATCAATTTTTTTCTAATATTTCAATTCCATTTTTCTCACAAAGTATTGGCCTGACAAAAAAAATGATAAATATCGTTTTTGTAGATAACTTAATGCTCTTTAATTTGTGTGATTCGTACTTTTTCGTAAATTTGTTATTTTTCAAGATAATTAAAAAAAACTAATTTTTTGTAATTCCCCCTCCTCTTTTTCGAAAAACCGTGACGGAATTTATGTAAACGTTCTTTTAAATTATTTCTCACCTTTTTATCTAGCCTTATGCGAAAAATCTCGTAGAAGCCACTTCATTTGAATTTTTTTCCTTCAGTGACTGTACTAAGTAGCGGACAGCTGGAGAGGCTACAGTAAGTTAACACACGCAAGTTTCAACCAGTTCTGTGTAAATCATAGGTTCAGTTTTGTAGATCGACAGAACAGAGTGATCCACACAGAAAACATCGAATTCTTGTGATCTAACTTAAAGAGAGATACACGGAGAAGAGTAGATACGATTGGTGTTTCGAGGTTCGAAACATACCTTATTGAGTAACAGTGGAGCAATTTATTTACATGCATTGGACAAATAATTTTATTATGTTTTCAGACATAACAAAGGCAATTAACACTTTTATCATTTGAAATAATGCTTATGTGTTTCCTAAATAATCCGTAATTTAAAATACAATTAAATAATGAGCATAATAAAAATAAAATGTAAATACATTATAATAAATAAGAGAAATATCTTGTAATGTGTTAAAATGTGTTAATGTGTGTGTGTGTGTGTGTGTGTGTGTGTGTGTGTGTATGTGTGTGACCAGCACACGTGCATATTGAATGTGAATTGCGAACTATTAGTTTGTAACGGCTCAATATTAGAACTTTTTCTTGCAACGATGACTACGGAAAGATCTATCAGGTACAGAGAAGTCAGAGAAGCATGTAAAATATCCTTCATTGGTTTATTCTTATTGCACCCTAGTTGCTCATTCCACAAATTCTTTTTGATCCCACGCCTATCACTTTTTATCAAAATAATAATAATAATAACCATAATATTTATTATAATATTTATAATCATAATATTTATTATTCTTATTATTATTATTGCTATAAAAATATATGTTGTTTTTGTAATAACATATTGTTACGACGGTCTACTTGATCGTCGTAGGTACAGTGGAAAACAAAATACAAGACACTAATTAAGTCACTAATCACCCGCTTTAATTTTCTCAGTTAAACAGTTCGTAATTAACAACACTGTCTCTTACAAAAAATCAAATAAAAATTGTTCACACGCAATAAACAATGTCTACTAATAGAGTCTTGCACAATAATAAAACACATAACACAATAATTCTTCACTTTGACAAGCACTCAATTCGCACTAGCGAAAATCGCTCACGTACTGACTGACAAGCCGGCTGCTATGGCTTTATATACACCGCGCTGAGGCCCAGTAGAGCTTTCCCTCCTTAACTGCACGCCGCCGGCGGCTTAATGCGTAGAATCTCAAGTGTTCCTGGAACTCACTAGAATCACCTACTTGAATGACGCACAGCTGCCACAATTGACGGAGGGAGTGGCATGTGGATTGTTCGTTACGCTTATCGTAACACTTCCCCCTCCTTAAGCTTGTTCGTCCCGAACTGGCAAACCGTCTCTGAAGTAATACTTGGCCAGGCGATCTAGGTGGACGTCCTTGTGAAAGATAATTCTCCCGTCCTTCGAATTCGGTCTCGTGTGATCCGAACATCAAGTTCCAAGAATACGAGTCTTCCGCTCAACCGCTAGTTTTGCCGGAATCACTCCCGTTGCGTCATGTACTGATGACGTAAACACCACTGGCTGAACCAAGTCGGATTGGATCTCATCAACAACCTCTTGCGTAACTTCATCTTCAGCAATTTTTCCCCTGGGCGCTTCTATTAACACAGGAACAAACAATGGGTTTCCCTTGACACCCATAGTTGGCTTTCCAATCACTTCTTTTGCCGTTTCACGTATGCGTACTTCCTCTGCTAGTTCTTCGTCCATTTCCCCCTGAAATAGGAAAGGTTTCTCTTGACCAGACCTGTTGACTTCTTCTTCGGACAATGCTAGTTGCGTCATTGAATGGTTGGCAGACCCTAACACTTTAGCCATGCAAAGCTTTATCTTCTCTTGTCCAACCTTCAGGATATTCTCTCTTAAGTCCACAACGAATCCGTAGGCATTCATAATGTCCATGCCAAGAATCACTTCGTCAACAATGTATGCAACAAGCATTTCGTGGCTAAACTCCAGAAGACCCAGGCGTACACGTACGTCTATCATTCCTAACACATTGACGGGGCTTCCAGTCACAGTCTGTATTGTACAAGAGCTAATTTGAGGCCGTCGGTTGCTGATTAAGTCAGGGCGTACAATAGACACTGTAGCGCTCGTGTCAACTGTAAATGATGTTCGTTTACCTTCCCCAAATCCATTAACGATCATGTTTCCACTAGTCTTGTGTAGAGTGGAAACTATGTGCTGTTCTGAGGCACTACTTCTCCAATTGGTGCGATCGCTCTCTTCTCTCGGTGTATTAGTCTTCCAGCAGTCTACCTGTAGATGATCACGTTTCCCACAGTTGTAACACTTCGGTCTTCTGTCTTTATCCTTTGGTTCAAAAGATCGTTGTGGTGCTGATGACTTCTTAAACTGTTGTTTTTGAATCATTTCTTTATGCCGTCCGCTATGACGATACTGTGGTATTGGATCCGTTTGGCTACAACGTGATGGCGTAATTTGATTAATGTAGGTCGCCGACTTGGCAGCTTCAAAACGGAGAGTATGAACAAGAGCGTCTGAGCTATTCTGATGCCGTGTCATTTTTAACACTTGTTGTAATTGACTATCTCTGATACCGTCAATAAATATAATGAGACTAATCCACTACCGGAAGTCCTCCGATTCTTCGAGATAAGCCAATCTCGTCAGTCGGTCGATATTCGGTTGAAACCCTTGAAGGCTCTCCCCTGAACGCTGTGGCCTCGCTTTAAGTTGAACACGGTACACTTCGCACAAATGCTGGTCACTAGGGTGGAACGAAAAAATCAAATTTGGATTTTTAATTTGTAATAGCGCGGAAAAGTTGCCTTTTGGTGTAGATAAGATAAAAAAAAAGATATGAAAAATATTGGAGCACGTCTTGAGGTGCCGCAAGGACGATAAATTTTCATAAAATTGCAATTTTCGCTACATTTTTAAGTTTTTTTAAGAAGTTGTCAAAATTTTTTTTTTATTTCAAAAACTGTCAAAAAAGCAGTTTTATATCAAAAAAGACATACAATTTTTTTTTAACTTTTTGGATTATGTCTTGAGGTGCCGCAAGAGTGGTAAAGTTTTATAAAAACACACTTTTTGCAACTTTTTCAAAGAATTTTACGTGTCTCGATTATGCAATAAAAAGTTTCAAATAGGCGTTTTAATATGAATAGAACGATAAAAACAGTTTAACTATTGCATTGTTTTTTGATGGAAGAAGAGACAAAACAATTGTTCAAGAAAAGAAAGGAATTAAGTTGTACAAAAAAGTTATTTCAGAAGAGCACGTTTCACTAATAGAGGAACCAAACTCAAAGTTTTTAGGCCACGTAACACCTAAATCTGGCACTGGAAAAGACATAGCAGACAGTATACTGGAGTTTCTTGAAGAAAGAGAACAGAACGAACAACTTTTGAACTTTACTGCTATTGGGTGTGATGGAACCGTTGTAAACACTGGACATAATAATGGTGTGATTTCTTTGATGGAAAATGAAATAGGAAGACCTTTACAATGGTTAGTTTGTTTGTTCCATGGAAATGAGCTACCTTTGCGACATCTTTTTTGTCATTTAGATGTAAAACGAAGGGACCCAATGAGTTTAAAGGCGAAATAGGTCAGCAGCTGGAAAACTGTGCTAATCTTCCTGTGGTTACTTTCTTGCCAATTGAAAATAACCTTCCTCTTTTGGAGAACATAAATGATTTAAGTACAGATCAGAAGTATTTATTGGATATGTGTATCGCTGTATCAAGTGGAAATTGCTCACTAGATTTATCTTTAAGAAACCCTGGAAAACTTGCTCACTTCAGGTGGCTTACATTAGCAAACCGTATACTTAGATTGTATGTGGCAACTGAAAATCCAACTGAAAACCTTAAGACTCTGGCTGAGTACATTGTGAAAGTGTATGCACCTGTGTGGTTTAACATTAAGTTAAAACCTTCATGTACTTATGGTTCCAAACATCTGTTTAAGCTTATCTCATATTCACGCTATCTCTCTGATGATTTCAAGAACATTCTAGACCCGGTTATTCAAAGAAATGGGTACTTTGCTGCTGCAGAAAATCTCCTTTTGTCCATGCTATGTGATGAGCGCAAAAATGTAAGAGAACTTGGTTTACGACGTGTTTTAAAAGCAAGAACAGAAAGTAGAGGCGGAGTCAGGAAGTTTAAAGTTTCAAAGATAAACTTTGACGCAAAGGATTACATCGACATGATCTCATGGGCTGAAAATGACGTAACTGAACCCCCCTTGGTAAAACATGTTTCCATTGACTCTCTCAAAGACTTTATACGGAAGACATCTGAAGCTCAACCAAATAGTAAAGTGGACCCGCTTATTGACTTTCCCCGGCTTCCTTGTCACACGCAAGCAGTGGAAAGAGCTGTGAAACTGGTGACCGAATCGGCTCAAAATGTCTGTGGTTCAATCGCAAGAGAATGATATATAAGAGCAAAAATTGACTCACGTGAGAACATGCCAAAATTTGATACAAAAAAAACAGTTTAATGTGTCAATGAAGTAGAAACAAACATTTTGCAGCTGTAACATTTGTAATTATTAAGGGTTTTTTAAATCATACAAAATGAACTTTCAATGTCTTTAAAAGTGTATTATGATATTTTTTTATGTGTGCTCTAATAAAAAAAATATATAATTGATTTAACGAGCTTTTATTTCAACCTTATTTACTACTATTTGTAACAACCAAAATGTTCGCAAAAGTTTCAAAATTAGCAAAAATACAAACTTTTTGACATTAAAAAATATTTTTTTAATATTATTATATTTTGTTATTAATAATTTTTTCCAATTCTAAAGCTTATATATGTATTTACAACTATCTTTTGTAACATTATATGTACGAGAAAACCATAAAAAATTATTTATCAAAGTTATAATTTTAAATTTTTTTAATTTTCTTACAAATTTTAAGCTCTTTGCGGCACCTCAAGATGTTGTAGTATAGCAACCAAATTTTTTTTCTTCTTTTTGAACCTAAAAGGCAACTTTTCCCCACTATTACAAAACTAAAAAAAAAAAAAAAATTAAAAAAAGGCCACTTTCGTTCCACCCTACTGGTCACCCTACCGTAATTCCAGAGCTTTTGTTAAATCGGCATTTGTGTTTTGGCTGTCAGATGGCACTTTGTATATTAGTTCTGCGGCAGGTCCTTTTAACGCAAGAATGAGCGAAAGGCCTTTCTCTTCTTCTGTCCGTTTATTTAAGTAAGCGGCAGCTTCAAATTGGCGAATATAAGTTGCCCAATGAGTGCTTCCATCAAACGTTGGGGCCTTTGCGTATACTGGCCCTACTACAGTTTGGTTTCTCTGATATTTTGAATCTTCTTCAGCATTTATTAATGCTCTTTTATTATTGACTTCCTTTTTAATTTGTTTTATTGCATTTGTAATAGAATTTTCTAAACTTGACATTCTCGTTTTCATAGTTGACACAGATTTTTCTATTTCAGCTATTTTGTCAACTTGTTTGTTCAGCTCACCTCGTAACAGGATGAATTTTGCAGCGGTATCCTCTTGTACGAACGCCTTAACATCATCTGCTTCACGACTAAATCCTTCTTTTTGTTGTTCCTGTCTTTGCTGTAGCATTTCTCGAATGCTTCTATCATCTGACTTATATCCATTTAATTTTTAGCAACTACCACTAACACCACTCTTCTACGGAGTGTCCTCTGTTTCCACTGTTAACCGTTCTATCCCAGGTCTGACACCACTGTTACGACGGTCTACTTGATCGTCGTAGGTACAGTGGAAACAAAATACAAGACACCAATTAAGTCACTAATCGCCAGCTTTAATTTTCACAGTTAAACAGGTCGTAATTAACAACACTGTCTCTTACAACAAATCGAATAAAAATTGTTCACACGCAATAAACAATGTCTACTAATAGAGTCTTGCACAATTATAAAACACATAACACAATAATTCTTCACTTTGACAAGCACTCAATCCGCACTAGCGAAAATCGCTCACGTACTGACTGACAAGCCGGCTGCTATGGCTTTATATACACCGCCCTGAGGCCCAGTAGAGCTTTCCCTCCTTAACTGCACGCCGCGTAGTATCTCAAGTGCTCCTGGAACTCAGTAGAATCACCTACTCGAATGACACACAGCTGCCACACTGGACGGGGGGAGTGGAGAATGTTCAGCATTGTTCGTTACGCTTCTCGTAAGAATATAGTCCATGCTCATGGGAACCCTACCTCTATTAGAGAACCTAACCTCAGTTCCAAGGATTTTTTCAAAGGAACTGCTTTACTACGTCACTCGAACAAAGTGAAAAATTGTAAGTATATAAGTTTAGTTTTGAAATTACTCTTTTCGAGATGTATAATAAATAAAGAGAGGAAAGCATGAAAGGTAAATGCAACATAAACTTGACGCAATCATTATAACGGTAATATGGAGAAGTAAGTAGACCTACGTTTGGAGAGTACTGCGGGGTTTGAGAAGCCGTGCTCCGATGTAGTGCTACTGAGGAAATTAGTTGGGAACTTGTATCTGCTATTAGTCAACAACACTGGGCTTCAGTGTAATTAATTGGCTCCTCTGTCAGCTAACTTGTACCAAGTTCCGTGAACACTGACTTCCCTCTGCTGCAACAGGAACACTTCCAGAGTATGTGCAAACAAACGCTCAATGTCAGCGTTGGATTGGTTAGAAAAAAAAGCCTGAATGAAAATTATGCATTTCAAAAATTTATTTAAAGTTTTGTCTAAAGTAAAAATACTTTTATAAAAGTCATATTATCTACTGACATTCAAGCAAGCAAACATACTTGATTGAAACGTTTGTGGAAAAAAAGATATATAAAGAGTAATTAAACTAAGAATTAATTTTAAATTCAAATAGCTGTAAACATAAGAATAAAATTATAGGCTACTCTAGCCATTGGATATTAAATAAATTATCTATATACAATTAAGTAGTAAAAATAAATTTTATAAAGATTACGGAAATGTTACTTTGGCTGAAGAACAAACTCTTAAAACGCTGGCACGATATACTGTACGTGACTCAGGATCTGTATTGACTTGAAACTTT
The DNA here is from genome assembly GCA_034769895.1 of Magicicada septendecula. Taxonomy (NCBI): domain Eukaryota; kingdom Metazoa; phylum Arthropoda; class Insecta; order Hemiptera; family Cicadidae; genus Magicicada; species Magicicada septendecula. Next base: position 299,141,600 of record CM068371.1, read on the forward strand.
GACTTGATCTTCATGAATACTGGAACGTGAATGTTCGTTGAAATGGGAGTATAGGCCTACTTTATCAAAATTGAACACATATAAATTACTATATGGGTTGTGAATACGGTATAAAGGACACATCCCATATAAAATGCTTAAATGGATTACCGCTATACAGATTACTATAATTAACCAATTATTAACCACAATATAGATGCATATGAATAACCAAAGTTGCTAAATAGGCATCTTGAGAGCAGAGAAGTTCAGCTTGCTTACTGAAATAAAATTGAAGGGAACGGACGTGTTGTATTTCCTGTCCCAAAAATAAGAACATAGGCAATATCATGTTTTAAACAATATAAACAACGAAAAATCTATCTGGAACAAACAGTACTTATAAATGCTCAAATATATATATTTGTAAACTCTTACCTGCTTAGTAAAGCCAAAGAAGTAGTGGCATTTACAGAAATTATATTAAGAAATTTACAACAAGTCATATTTTTACTGTACATTGAAGACTGCAAGTCACTTCAACTTTGAATTAGTATTTGCAAATTATTTTAAACACCGTTTCAATATAAAAAATTAAACTAACTTACAAATTACAGAATAGCCCAGCGAACACAACTAAATAACACTAACAATGTAAGGTTTCATTTTACAAACAATTTCGAGTAATTTTACTAACGATCTTAATCTATGAATTTTTTAAAATCACAAGATTCTTTCGTTTATTCTCAACTTTTGTTTTCTGCTAGACCGCAAGTACAATGCCCATTTAAACTGCTAACAAAATCAAAAATATAAGGTATCACACATTTCTACGAGATATATCCGAAACCTTTCGTTGAGCTAACTTAATATTAAACACCGCTCATAACACGATTTTATTGAAAATATTAAAATTCTTACAGAGCAACTTGATAATTTAATTGTAATCCTCTTCAGTCAAACTTACTTAACTGGAGTTCATAAATTTAGCAGACTTTAAAGTAGGTGAAAACATAGAAAAAGGAGGTGGTTGTAAAACGCAGGTAAAAAACCCTCTTAATTATTTGTTTCCAGCTACTTCTCTTTGGATATGAAGACAATTTTGGTTTTATTAAAAATTATGAAATTGCGGTAAAGGAAAAGTAGTTTATTCGAATAGCATAAATTTTGGTAAACGTTTCCATAAGTGTACTTCATTCATGCGAGTAGTAAAATTAAAGTTAAAATAAAACACACTTTAAAAAATTACGTGTCGCCTATTCATGACTTCATAAAGATCGCGTGCATCCTTTTGTTTCGGTTATTAATGTTTAAGCTTGTTCGTTACATTTCATAGGCCCTATACTTTGTAAGATTAAGAGTATTACATGTTGGGGCAAAATAATTTCTTGACTTAGCAATTAGGGTGCAGTACATGTAAACCCATCTAGGGTATTTTACAGCCTTGTATATACCTGATACATCTGTTCCCATAGCCATCATTTTAAGGGCCTTTTTAGTACCGCGCCGTTGAAAATTTGTTAGTTCACAATAAACGTATACAAGTACACAAATAAGAATATAGGCTATATACCCTATAAATGAATAAACACGTGCGCGCGCGTGTGCACCGCTTCATCGTACGTATATAGAGGCAGGCGTTTGTGACAAAAAGTCGCTGGTAATAATTACTGCGGCGCAACCAAGAAGGAAGGATAAGGTACGTGAAACATCTCTCTATCTCTCACTCTCTCTTCCATTCTTCCTTCCTCTCTATGTTGAAGTTATTAGTAATATCTATTGTCCTGTCTACTACGCCCTGTTTCTTTATGATAGTGAGGAGGCGATTGTATGTCGCTTTCTATAGCCTTTGCTATTTATTCGCACAGGATTGAAGACGCAGAGGGAAGGCAAATTCATGTTTCTATTGAAAACTTGTCATTCATTCTTCAGAAAAATTTTCTAAAGGACGCATACTCCTCTATCGCTCGGTTTTTTGCTTTCGAAATGTGTTTATGAATTTTGTGTGCTGCAATATCATAAGTAGGCGGTTAAAGGGGAATGATATTTTGAGTTGAAGTTTATCCTTTGTCGGTTTCTTTACACTTCCCCAGTGAATTAACGTTCCTCTTATTCACGCGATCCATCCTGTAACTATAACTTTTGTAAGTACCTGAATGCTTCCTATTATTTTTGTCTGTAAATTGAATAAACCACTAAACTATAAACAACAATAAATAACTATTGCTCGTTAACTCTCAGCCTTCAAGTTTGAAAATGATATAGCTATAGCTAATAGCTTGTTCTCATTCTCGGTGAGCAATCCGTGTTCCTGAAAGTGGTAAATTGTAGGGACACATTATGTTCATAATTTTTTAAGATAGTAAAATGTTTGATGATGAAGATATCGTATATCAAAATAAGTATGATATAAAAAAAAAGTCTTTATAAAGACGTGCAAAGGTTATTGGAAACTAAATTGGCCGGTAATTCAAAAACGTTTAGCAAGTTGTGTAGGATAAATAATTACTTATCTAAGAGTATTTTGTAAGACAAGTAATATGTTAAAAAAGCAGATGCCAAATATTTAGATTAATCTTCTCATAACAACTAAGGGGCTAAATAGTATATTTTAAAATTAGGCATTTTTCTGTTCAAAGAATATATCGACATACCGTAAGAAGAGATTATTATAGAAATTAGAATAATAGAATCACGTGTTTTGCATTTCCGTAAACTTTTACTAATACAAGGTTACAAATAATATTGATAAATACGTAGTTGATTATGAAATGGATTAACCATAAAGATTTTAACAAAATACTAAGCATTAATATTATTTTAAGCAACGGAGTATAATTCTTATCTTGTGTAAATCTTGTCTTGATGATTTCAATTTATACGTTCGCTTGCACAAATAATTTTTAAAAGTGTACTAAAAAGAATATAAATACTAAATTGATTTGTAAGGAGTGGAATTTAATTTATTGGACAGCTAACTCTTCGTTCTTTTTTCACTGAAGTAAACGGATGTTACGCTCTCCTATCCGAATAATGCATACTCCACGGAACACAAAACATTGTGTGTGTGTGTGTGTGTGTGTGTGTGTGTGTGTGCGAGGGTTTGAACAGTACTTACAAGTACGGACACAGTTTTAAAATTGGTTCCTAAGACGCCTTTGACGATCAGTTTACAACAGGGCTATTGGCCCCCACGGATATAAATTTTAACCTAATACTCTACTGATTATTACTCTACTACCTGGATATTATTTTATCTCGGAGCAACGTTGAATACGTCCATCTCGTACCAATGCTTCTTTACAATTATCAATGCAAGTTGATTCTGGTTACCTAGGGAACGTGTCTCATTATCATTGCATTACAAAATGTGATTGGTTGAAACTTAAATCGGCGTTAAACTTTATGCGCAATAAATATCTAGACATCTACATTGTTGCGGTTTGGAAGCTCTTGAAGAATCGCGATTTATTCCAAAGACGCTAATAAGGAAGGCTGGATTTGTTTGTTAGAAAGAAGTGGACTGTATTTAAGATATTGAACATGCGTTTATTGAATAATTTGGTTTGTTAGTTACGATCGGCACGTGCGGATGCATTTTGAGGCGATAATGCCCGAAATCAACTTTGAATGAAATCGTGGTCCATGGTAGATGGGCGCAGGTAGACGATTAAAGTTGAATGTTATAAATGTATGCTGAATAATAGCCAAAAGCCGCGGCGGTAAGAGAAGTGTTTAACGAGAGTTGCGCTCGGAGTCGTGTTATAAACTAAACTAATACTGGCTTGCAGTCGGCTAGGCTGGCCGATTGCAAGGTTTGATAAAAGCGTGACGTCATCCGCGCGTGCCGTGCAATGTTAGTAGGCTGCTTACAACTGACAAAACAGTACAAAGTTTAAACATACTGCCCGCCAAAATCGGGACGATTTTGTACATTAACGGTTAAATTGAACAATATAATAATTAGACTTACATGTCGTAAGCGATACAACAATTGGCGCACTGGCCAGAGAGCATAGACACAATAAACATAATATACTTAAAGACTTATACATAAAATTTGAAAAAAAACAAAAATTCATTAATCTAGCACAAAGCTTAAGTCAAAACATAACAATTTCTGTGCTAGAAAAGGTACAACAAATAATAAATCATGATAAAAATGAACCTTTACATAACTGAACATGATCTCTCTTGAAGCATAACATATGGATAAAAAATACATATATTTAAACCTTGACAAACGTAAATAATAATCTTAAATTATATAAGAGAAACCATCTTGATCACTGCTTCATATATAGTAATAGAAATAATAGAAACATAATGTTATCATAATCGTATCAAAGTTCAATGGTACATGACATTGAAAAATACAATACACATATAGAATAATTGCCACTATAACTGACACTTGTGGTTCTCAGAATTTGAATCACACAAACATATTAACGATACACAACATTCATAATAATTGATAGTACATATGAGACATAGTCACTGTTGCTGTAATAGCTAGCGACACTTAACAATGTTACAATGCTTATGATACAATTGACTTGTATGCTCGCCCCGGGGAATGTCCCGGGCGTGTTCCATGTAATGTGACACGCACACACTCACACACACACACACACACACACCTCGTGTGTCTCGTATGGCACGCATACGATTAGCTTGTTGCCACCGGAAGGGGGCATAATTTGTGGATGGGTCGGCGTAAGATACCTAGCGCAGTGCGTACTTCTGCGACGCGTACTAAGGAATCTTGACCCGGAAAAACATTGGTAATTACCCCACGCTTCCATTCTAGAGGGGGGGGAATTGTCATCCAAAATGAGGACAAGTTGTCCGACCTTCAAATTTTTAAATGGGGTGCGCCATTTGTTGCGCTGCTGCAGCTGGTGCAGATAATCCCTAGACACACCCACACACACACACGGACACGCACACACACACATACACGCACACACATGCATGTAAATAGAGCGATATATGCCTTGGTCGTGGACTTAGAGCGCTGCCCGCCATGGCGCAAAAACACCGGACCTGCGTAATCCACGGCCGACTGTGAGAATGGCCTTGACGGCGTGACCCTAGAAGAGGGTAATTGACCGAGTAATTGATTCGCGCCTTTAGCCCGGAAACGAAAACAAGTGACACACTTATGTATCACTGAACGTATATAGGACTTATCGTGTATGATCCAATACTTACGCCTAAGCGAAGCTTGAGTTGATTGCACTCCAGCGTGCAACAAACGGATGTGTTCGTATTCAATTATTAATCTCGTGAGATGAGAGTGCGGGTGTAAAATTATTTGGTGTTTATTCTCGTAGCTAAGTGGGGAGAATTGCAAGCGTCCACCCACTCTTAAAATGCCTGATTTATCCAGGAATGGGTTGAGAGCAAGAATTTTACTACTGCGTGGAAGGCACCGGTGTGCCTCAAGTTCCCTAACCTCTACGTTGAAATGCAACTTCTGAGATTGCCGGACAAAAACCAAGAGCGTGTCAGACAATTCTTGAGCCGACAAAAAGGACGTGTCTCTATCAACCACCGCGAGCCTAGAATTGCGAAGAAATCGACGGCAGTATGCGAAGACGCGAATAGGCCTAAGCCTCGTAAGAGATGAATAGTTTTCAATGTAACTATGTGTTGAGGACGCGACAATTAGTGAGGTTTGAGCCTGCTTGCGACGTTCCTCTTCAATGTCGGGAAAGGTACAGGGAGTATTAATGTCGAACGCGCTGATCGGCCATGAGGCCGCATCACGAGCCAACCAGGAGGGACCATGCCACCATTGAGCATGACAGTGCAGACTACGAGGGAGGCAACCGCGCGATAAAACGTCGGCAGGGTTGTCATTCGATACTACATGACGCCAAATTCCCCTGCTGCTAACAAGACGCTGTATTTCTGCGACACGGTTAGCCACAAATACCTTCCAGCGGGAAGATTGCTGATGTATCCAGTACAACGCTATCATCGAATCCGAATAAAGATATAATCCGTCAAAATTGTAATCGACGGCATTTAAAACCTTGGACGCTAATTGAGCCAACAATAAACAAGCACAAAGTTCAAGTCTAGGAAGCGTTATCTGTTTCAGCGGAGCGACCCTAGATTTAGCACACAACAAGTTTGATGATATGGCGCCGTTCGAATAGACCGCCCGCACATAAATGCAACACGCGTAACCTTTAACCGAAGCGTCGGCGAATCCGTGCAGCTGCAATGAACTAACTGGGTAACTGTTCGAACTCTTAACCGACCTCGTAATCTCAAAATGAGTGTCAGAAACTAATTGGGCGTATAATTCCGACCATTGATTGGCCAGTGACCCGGACAAGGGTTCGTCCCAATCAGTGCCCGCCAACCACAACTGCTGCACAAAATGCTTGCAGCAAAATGTGATGGGAGCAATTAGACCTAGTGGATCATAGATCCCGGCAATGATTGACAACACGCTTCTCTTGTTGAGAACGGTTAGATTGTCATCACCCCTAACGGTGTACAAAAAGTTATCCCCCTCAACATTCCACTGTATGCCCAAGGTACGCACGTTTTGACCCTTGCTGAAGTCACGGGTTACTTGGGCGCGAAGAGTCATAATCTTATGGTGGTTAGAGAACCATTTGTGTAACGAAAAACCATACCTTCTCAACAACTTCTCGATCTCGCCTTTCATTTCAGCTAAGCTGTTCGGATCATCCGAACCCGTTATGAGATCGTCTACGTAAAAGTCATTCGCTATGGCCTTAGCAGCGGTAGGGTAGTCGGCTTTGTTTTCATATGCTATTTGAGCCAGACAACGCGTAGCAAGGAAGGAGGCACTAGCAGTGCCATATGTAACCGTCCTTAACGCGTAATGTCGCAATTCCTTATGCGGTGCATCACGCCAAACAATGCGTTGCAAGTTTGAATCCTTAGGATTAACAATGATCTGGCGATACATCTTTTCAATGTCCGCAATAAGTACGTATCGGTGGGTGCGGAACCGAACCATTATCGAAAACAGATCCTGCTGGATCGTAGGACCGACCATTAAAGTGTCGTTAAGGGACAAATTATTGGTGGTTTTAGCGGATGCGTCAAATACCACGCGCAATTTAGTGGTTAAGCTAGAGTCTTTGAAGACTGCGTGATGGGGCAGATAAAAGATCTCTGACCTGTCAAGCGACAGATCGTATTCATTAAGCGGCGACATGTGGCCAAGTCTTAAGTAGTCATTCATGAACTCACTATAATCCTTGTAAAGGGTAGGGTTCTGCTTGAATTTGAATTCTAACGATTGGAATCTGCGTATTGCTCCGCGGAGAGAATCTCCCAAATACGATTTATCAGATCTGCGGGGCAGGGCTACCACGAATCTCCCGTCGCGATTGCGGCTAGTGTTTTCCACGAAATGCCTTTCACACGGTGAGTCCTCAGATCGGGCTTCGCGACTAGAGATCTCCTCCAACTTCCAAAATTCCTTTAGTTGCGAGGAAACCTGATTATCATCCTTACAGACCATAAATGAAGAAACCGTTTTAGTCACGTCGACGTTGAATGGTAAGTCACCGGCCAAAATAAATCCTAACTTGGTTTCCTGAATTATAGGAAAGTGTGGTCCGCGCGTATATTTCACAGGTTCAATTAATTGTAGAAAATATTGAGCACCGATTAATATATCGACTTGCGATGAGCAATGTAGGTGAGGATCCGCCAGGAATATGCGCTTGGGTAAATTTAAAGAGGTAAGATTGAATGACTCCGCCGGTAAATTATTAGTTATACTGGGTAATACGGCACAATGTACGTTTAACGTGAAGGGTTTATAGCGTGAATGTAGCCTTACATTAGTGCTGAAGTCAGCCTGGGAAAGCGAGTTGTTTATACCCGTGATGGGCAATTGCGATTTAACTAATTGGAGGCCCAACCTGCGGGCGAAATCCATTGTGCAAAAGTTCGCTTGAGAACCGGAATCCAGTAATATCCTAACGGGAAATTTTTTGCCGACCTTATTGTATGTCATACAGACGGCGGTAGATAACAATACCGATTTATTGGTCTGTGATTTCAGTGAGCACTGGTTGTTAACAGAAGTTACGTCCCTGTTGGGGACATGAATCATGGTGTGGTGACGCCTAGAACATTTTTTACACGAAAATTTGGAGGGACATTTTGAACCCTCGTGTCCCGAACGGAGACAGTTTAAGCAAAGTTTGTTTTTTAGTAACGCATTTTTTCTATCAGGGATAGACAGCGATATAAATTGTGGGCAATCGCTAAGTCTATGTCCACCGTTACATAGCCTGCATAAATTATTTCTAATATGTGAGTGGAATGCGCCCTTTGGATTGCTTATCTGTTTAACTGCCTTGCGATAAGGAGACTTATCGCTTTTGTTCAACCTGCTCGTTGGGCTAGTCGCGTTATCGATATTTTGCAGTAGTTTCCTACGTGCATTTAAAAAATTTATAAAATTATTAAAATCAGGGAGTTTATGCTCCGATAAACTCTCTTTCCACAAACGTAAAGTGTAACTGTCAAGTTTTTTGGCTATATAATTTACGACAATAATTTCAAACGTGTTGACTGGCAGTTTGAGATTATTTAAAGCGTTTATATTTCCAGAGATTTGATCAATAAATTGCGATATGCTACCTTGGGATTCCTGCTGAACTAATGGTACGTCTAGTACATTCCACACGTGGTGAACGGAGACAATCAGCTTACTATCATATCTATTCCTCAACAGATCGATAGCCACCGCGTAATTTTCATGTGTTATGGGTAATGATTTTATTACGTTAAGCGCCTCGCCATGTAATGACGAGTGCAAATAATGAAGCTTCTGTATATCTGTCAGGTCTGTTCTGACATGAATTAGTTCCATAAAAATATGGTAATAATGTTGCCATTCCACAATACTACCCTCGAACCGTGGTAATTTTATTGGTTCCAATTGAATGGGGGTTGTTTTAGGCTGTTTACCATCAGTATTAATTAGTGGTTTTTGGTTCAAGTGCTCAGATTGCTCCAACAAGTGTTGCAATTTGCATTCTATAGCACAGAGATCGTCCTCCGTTTGCACTCTATCACTTGTTGACGCAACGTCTGCTTCCTCAGCCTCGATTTGTGACTGTATCTCGTCATATTTGGTGGATAATTCCATCAAATGACGCAGTTTTATTTTGAGCGCATGAGGATCGCTGTTTAACAAATCAAAATTATCCGCGAAGGTATTTATTCGGGATATTGAGGCCTTAATTGTACCTCGTTTTTTTATCAGAGCCCTTACATCGGCCATTATTACAGTTTGAGGTAAAAAAGGGAAAGATATTTAGAAACAATTGAGCATCGAGCATGTGAACCACAAACTTAATTTTGAATGAGTTTAAATACGTTTGGTAGCTAGCGATCGTTGGTTTGAACATAAACTTACTCTCTCTAACTAATCAAACTCGTTGGCAGTTAAATTATTGAAATTATAAATCTAAATGATTACAAAGTATAGCTTTATCTTTAAAGTTCTGACTGATAATGAGCTGCCAACCATCTATTAATTTATATTGTGTAATAAGTTAATTGTTTATATAAATATGTCAAAAATACACACTGGGTGAAATATTATTAAAAATAAATCAAATATAGGTAAAGTTTATAGTCACGTGGCCGTCGATCCATTCGTGATGAAGCTGGCTTCGATCCCGTTTGGAGCTGCTACACCTCCTGTCTCTGCCGGTTAGCCGTTGCCTCATGTTGTACCCTCCATCAATTAAAGCTGTGGAATCTCGTAAATGTTGTCCTGTTTCGTCCCGTCGTCTCTGGTCTACTGCTTGGCTGAATCTTGTCGAGATGACTGCGACGTGCTTCACGATAATGGTGTCGCTCAGGACGAAAATGATGCCCGTCTGTCGTGATTAACTTCAGATTGGTTTTTCCAGAAATGATGTATATAAATAAATGCTGTCGCCTGTGTACTCAGGTATGAGAAATCTGTGCCGTTGGGACCAAAAATGATGTAGTTTGTTTTGGCCTGAAAATGTGAAATCCTGCCTGATTGGACCAAAAATGATGTCGTTTTTGGCCTGAAATGTGAAATCCGGCCCGGAGGACCAAAAATGTTGCGGTTTGGAAGCTCTTGAAGAATCGCGAGTTATTCCAAAGACGCTAATAAGGAAGGCTGGATTTGTTTGTTAGAAAGAAGTGGACTGTATTTAAGATATTGAACATGCGTTTATTGAATAATTTGGTTTGTTAGTTACGATCGGCACGTGCGGATGCATTTTGAGGCGATAATGCCCGAAATCAACTTTGAATGAAATCGTGGTCCATGGTAGATGGACGCAGGTAGACGATTAAAGTTGAATGTTATAAATGTATGCTGAATAATAGCCAAAAGCCGCGGCTGTAAGAGAAGTGTTTAACGAGAGTTGCGCTCGGAGTCGTGTTATAAACTGAACTAATACTGGCTTGCAGTCGGCTAGGCTGGCCGATTGCAAGGTTTGATAAAAGCGTGACGTCATCCGCGCGTGCCGTGCAATGTTAGTAGGCTGCTTACAACTGACAAAACAGTACAAAGTTTAAACATATATTTTTCTCAAAATTTCGAGATAACATATATCTCGCCTCTTAATAGCTAAGACGATGAGAAGGTATGCTCCGCTGTCTGCGCTGCCGGTGACACTGCGGCGAAACCGGACGATACTCCGTACATTATACGTCAACTGCCGGATATAACGCCACTGCCACTTTATAACGCCATACGGACGCAAGAGGAGTATCAAAAACTATGGAAGGAGGTGATCGTCATCCCCGCTTCTGAAGGCCGGAAAGAATAACCTGAAATCAGAAAACTAACGTCCAGTGTCACAGACGTGTTACCTAGGAAAGTTATTGGAGAAAATGGTGGTGTACGGCCGGCTCACCTAGTGATTGGAAAAACACGGGCTTCTGACCATACACCATTGTAACTTCGAAGACACCATTCTAACTCTGATCAACTGGTTTATCTGGAAAACGCAGTTCAAAATATTGTCATCGATGGGAAACGCATGCTTAGAGTATTCTTCGATTTGGAGAAAGCGTTTGACAAAATGTGGTGATTTAAGATCATGCAACAAATACATGATTGAAGATTCAGATGTAACCTGGCTACATTTTTTTCCAGCTTTGTAAGAGACAGGAACTTTTTCGTCGGACAATCGCTGTCGGCCCACACGAGCTTTAAAATGGAGTACGTATGGGATCAACGATATCTCAAGGTTTATACTATCGCTATCAACGATATCTCAAAGGGGAGATCTTTGAGGATATAGAATGTCAGTTGGGAAGTGCTTCTATGTTGACTATCTTTTCTTCGCGGATATACTTTGCCAAAGCAACAGCGATGAACAAGCGTAAATTGCAATGCACTATAGACGTTTAGTCAATGCTAACAACATAGGCTATTTCTTCTCTACAGCAAAGACGATCTGTGTCCACTTCTGTCAAAAGCGAGGAAGGCATCCGGACCCGCCGTTAAACATAAACGTTGTCCGACTGCAATATAGATCCGTAATGAAATTTCTGGGCCTGACTTTCGACAGACAATTGACACAGAACACGCGAATGGACGACCTGGCTGCGAGGTGAAAAGCCTCGTAAAACGCAATCAGATTCATCTCCCATTTAACCTGGGGAGCGGATAGAAAAGTTTTATTGCAATTGTACGCCGCTCTGGTGTTGTGCAAAATAGGTTACGGTGGCGCGGTGTACGCTTCAGCTAGGAGGTCGTGTTTGAGATAGCTGGATCCTGTGCACAACGTAGAGGTGCTTTACGGCACAGGGGCGTTCCACACTAACTCTGCAGATAGCTTATATTGTGAAACAGGAATAACCTCTATTCATATTCCAAGAATCAGCACCACATAATACAATATTTTTAATGATGGTGTTGTAAACGCCATTGTCTACCGTTTCATATTTTATAGTGCCACCATAACTTTGATTTAAGATCCTAATTTCCTTCCCTTCCAAACAAATTCTTTCGCTAATTTCTTCCTTATCTTTGCCGTTTTTACTGACACGCACTCCTGGGTATTCGTAACACCTAAAGGCGTTTATCTATTTATTATCTTAAAATTCTATATTACTTTGCTGACTTCCTACGCACAGGTATTGCGTGTTATCAATATTTATATGTAATCCCTACTTTCCATATCCGTTTTTCACTTTTTTGTTATATATTCCAGACCATTTTCACCCTGGGCTAATATAACTTTGTTGCCTGCAAACTGTAAGACAGTGAGATCAATTTCAATATTTAAGTTATTTATATTCTTCCCTATTTTTCAGTAATTGTTATTTCTATTTTTTCACTTTTATTTATTAAATTTTTAATTTTTACTGAGTTTTTGTCACGAGTAATAGTATTTATTTAGGAATATAGTAAGCTAGTTGACAATATTTGACTTATGATAAATTTATCAAAGAACTGTAGTATTTTGCAATAAATAATTTCAGCGTTATTTTTTTTACGCTTGATAGTGTTTGATTTGTATAGTGAAGAAGTGCAGACAGTAATTATATATTGTACACTACAATTTCTTCTTCAGTACAAATTTTTAAAATTCCTCAAATTTGTTTCTTTGAAATTATTGTTATATTAAAATAATAAGGTATCTTAACTGATGTAAATATTATATTGTTGAAGCGTAATCATATAGTGACACAGAATAAAACAAAACCATTCTTGCTGACTCCTTAGCCATATCCAGTTACTTCAAATTAAACTGTTATAGCGAAGTAAAATTAACGTCGACATATTAATAAGGAAATAAGGAAAATTTATCGTTTAATAAAAACATAAGCTACAAATTCTTCGCTAACTTTGTGGAAATGAATCTTGAACAAAAATTTTAATCTGGACATTCGCCGCAGGTGTATTTAATTCTGAGCGCGATGGGTTATTATGTACAGACGTGCATTACAGGTGGTTACACAGCGTAAATCACCAACGTACCCATTATTTCATGGTCGATATTCTAGACGGTAAATGTGTATACGGTGTAATAAATCTTACATTTCTTCCTCTGTCATTCTCTATAGAATTATTTTTTCTCAGTCAATATATTGTGTTTTCCATTATTTATATCGGCTGTGTTCACTATGTTTAAATTTGTATGTGAACGGACTTAACGCAATGGTTATTTGAAGACGATGTTTAAAAGTGATATAATTTTAATTTATTGTCGATTGATATTACATCTACTAACTAAATTATTTATCACTTACTTTTAAGGCAGTGATGATTAAATAAAAGTAAAACGGTATTATCGATACGGAAAATGAATATGTTTCTGTTTGTTGAATTAAAAAGATAAGAGTTGCAAACGAAGAAACAGAGAAGTGAGAACAAATCAGAACTGACCTGAACATGTAAGACAGATGTAGGACAGGAACACATTTTCTGTCTGTCAATGTTTCAACTACACTTCAATAAAAGAGGCGAAATGGGGAAAACCTACCGGGTAATAATAATAATGTTACGTTTGCGTTGCAAGGCTCGAAGAACAGTTTCTGTTCTTCGCATGAAACGTGTAGGAGTGTGAAGTTGAAACTTTGTTATGATTGAGATAGCAGTACATTCCCATCTTCCATATACTAATGCAGTGTCTCAAGTGATGTGGTTACCTCATATTTTTAGAATATCCCTAAGCATTTTCTGAATACCGTATCACAAAACGTCATAACATTAGTGAAGACTTTCTGGATTTCCTGGTTAGAAGCTTACAATCTGGTATTCTTATAGTTGTTGTCTGTGCATGTGCGTGCTTTTCTTAATCCACTCTTTTCCCCGAAGAGATATTCCCGAAATCTTAGGTTCTCAGTTGCTACTTTCAATCTGTAGTTAAAATTTTGGAATGTAATTTATAACCTAATTATAAAACAGTTGTACATTTATAATTATCTGATTTAATTCCATTGTCTCTTTTGAAATAAAACTAACTACCTTCAATGTTTCAGGTATCCTTGCTAGAGATAAAGAATTGTTTAGGAGATGTAGGATTTGTCATTATTTAGACCCCCAAATGATTTCCTACTACTCTAAGAGCTTTCTTATTTTTTAAGTGCTTCATATCGTTTCGTAGTAGAAACGACCTGTTCGTCGTGGATCTATCTATGCTTGTTCATTCTGTTGTCGGTTTGTAAGGGTTATTGTAAAGGTCAATTCATAAGCTTTTTTTATTAATAACATCAACCTTAGCCTGTTTTCTTTCCTTATTGATCCCTCCATCAGCTTATAATGACATCTTTTCTATCACAGACATCATTTTGAACTGCACTAACTAATCTAATTCTGCGTTGTCCATGTGTTTCTCCTTCTTTTCGCGTGTATTCTTGTCTCCTGATAAATTTCTTTCTCTTTGTGAGTATTTTGTTAATAGTAATTTATGTACGTCATTTTATATTTATTTGTTTATGTCATCTCATAATTTTATATTCTTTATCGTTTCTTCATTTTGTGCTTATTTGAATTTCCATTGACTGACTTCTGAGGGTGCTTTGTTTATTATTTTCTCATTTAATGATTAGCTCTTTACTCGTATTCTTTTTGTCAGATAGTTTTACTATCGTTTCTTATACTGTTCTTGTATACGAGGGTCAGTTCAGAAGTTCACGGAGCATCTATAACTTATCGGTAGAACTAAACTTTTTTGAGTAAGTAAGATTAAAATTTAGTTTGAACTCCTGTTAATTTCCAAATCTATTTGCCAAATTATTTATTGTTTATTGGCTGTTTGAAACTTACATGTCATGCGTGTTTTGAAAAACGGACGAAATCACGAATTCTTTGAAAAAATGGGTCTAGCGCCAATGGAAATTCACAACGAAATGACAAAATGTCAATTATGAATGGAGCAGCGTTAAGGTGTACACATACTGGCTAGTAATGCCCTTTGAAAAATAAATAAGGCTTGACAATTTGGAGTGAAGAAATTAAAATTCCTACAGAGGAAACGAATATTGCAAATAGCTTAATTGGTTTCACATGCATTTAACTGATTAAATTGTGGGTAAGTACTAATTAACAGATTTTCCGTAGTATTGTTATAGGAAACTGAGAACTGTTGCAATTTGGCAAGAAACAAATGTGACAATGTTCTCTCTGTAATCCGCTTAATCTAGAATTTTATCTGTGACGCGATTGTAACTCCATAATCACTTGCAAAATCAGCTGATATTGGCACCAATTGATTTTCTTAGCTAACAAAATAACTTGTCACTGTTGAAATGAATACTGCATGCAATACAAAAAACTTTATTACAAGTTCGTTTACTCTAGATCATAGAGAGAAAATGTAAATAGCATATGGGGAACTCAAGGTGACCCTCATGCTGCTAGAGCCCTCATTATATGTCTTCTAGTAGTGGAATCTCCTACTGTCGAGAAAAGACATTCAGACATTAT
Organism: Magicicada septendecula; assembly: GCA_034769895.1. Classification (NCBI taxonomy): domain Eukaryota; kingdom Metazoa; phylum Arthropoda; class Insecta; order Hemiptera; family Cicadidae; genus Magicicada; species Magicicada septendecula. Next base: position 299,157,024 of record CM068371.1, read on the forward strand.
CTTGGATTACATCTGATTATATATAAATATATCATTTATATTTAAACTTCTTTTTTTCACACCACACTTTGATTTTGCAAATTTTTACAATTTTGATCTCCAGGCATTCTGTCTACCATTATCTATTTTGAGGTTATCAATTAGGGGTCTGTAGGTTAAAAGCGTTTGTGTTTGTATAGGCATATGTATAAATATATAATGTATTGTGTTTGTGTTTGTGTGTGTGTGTGTGTGTGTGTGTGTGTGTGTGTGTGTGTGTGTGTGTGTGAGTGTACTACGTTTTACGGATATCGGTTCATGCATTAAATTTGATATTTAATAGATACCGTGAGATACAACCGAGACAGACATAGAGACACATAATGTCAAACAGTCTAGATAAAATTAAGTACTAACCTTCTCTCGTTCAACAAGTACTAATCTGTTAGATTTATTTGTAGGTAAATGCTTTTTATTAATAGATTATTAACTTTTACTGAAGGAGTCAGTTTGACAGAGTTCTGTGTACAGTTAAGCCTTTGCCGCTTTGAAAAATACAAGACTTGACAATAACAAGGTTCTAACTGTATTACAAAATACCATGTTCTTCTCAAATAAAGAGATATATTTAAATAATAAATACAATGAAAAATAATAGTTTGATTTGTGTACACACGGTTATAAAATACAACAGACATTTTCTGGTTAATAAGAAAGTTACTGATAATCTAAACTGCAAATAAATTTTCTCAGAATTAACTAAAAAGCAGTTAGAACTTTGTCATGCCAATGTAGCGAATAGAAACTTTTTAAAAACCCTCCGCACAGTGTAGAGACTCATATTATATTAAAATGAATGTAGGAAGCTATTTATTTGAGAAGAGTCATCAAGAAGACGTCATCAAGACGATTCGGATAGATTCGTCTCTAACTTTGAAAATGATATACATGGTCGGCAGTTCTTTTTTACGAGACAGTGATCAAAGAAACACCTTGAAGTTGAATGTGATCCTTTGATCATACAGTGCAAATAACTGACATGATTATAACGATTCATATAAAGATAGGTCTACAGATTATCTCCAAAAATCAGAAGCCAATTCCTTGAAGACGTGGTGATTGTGATTAAGCCATCAAAATGTTACTCAGCAACAGAAATGGATAGAATGAATGCTAAAAGCTCGAAATAGCAGACTGATGTATCTCTGCATTATGTGGGGAAACAAGGAAACCTTCCTGGGAGCACAGATAATATGAGGGCAAACTAATTTTAGCGCTTATGGTAATTATTAGCGCTAACAAAAAAATATATAAAACTTCATTATCTAAAATAGACTAAATAAATAGGTTAATATCAACGTCCACCGACCTGGTTTTTACATATGGGATAATTTTCTATGCTCGGCTAGAAGCTTGTATAGAGATGTGATTGATTTTTACTCAAGTATGTACCAAATGGACAAGGATACTTTTTCAACCTTCCATACTGAACTATGCTAATTTGAACAAAACCAGTAGTTATAATATTTCTCCAGTAACAAAAAATCACGCACGTAATAAACATTGATTGGAGATATGGATGGTAAATAATAGACTTATTTATGCAGATATTATTTATTAATTTATCTACTCCTTAACATGCAACAATAAAAACGTATGTTATCTTTTCTAAGTTGTCGTAAATACTATTTTATAAAATCTATAGTTCTCTCAACGACATCGTCATTTATGAGTAAGTCTATGAATTAATATACTAAAAATATGAGAGTAAATTTACTATTTCCATTTTCTTTGTAAATGAACAAACATAAACTGTTTAACGACTCGAAGATACCATTCGACGTTGAGAGTGGAACACGAGTGTATGGGAGGAGACGTGACATGTGACAGCGGGTATTCACAAGGCAGATGTTGCTGCGTAAACGACTGAGATTAATTAGACAAGACGCTTGAATACGGCGCCTTTCCCAGCAATAACGTCGCCCCAGACGTCTGCCCTTTACATTTCGTTCAGAATTATACGCTACACACCAGAAACTGTTACTCTTTATTCTGTTCCCGCCGTTCTTAATAATTCTGAACATTTCCTGAAATTATTTTCTTCCCGGGAGACTAATGACTTCTTTCAATAAATCTCTTTCCAGCCATGGTACAATTCATACTTGCTGTAAGTAAGAGTATTTTAACTTCTTTGCTACGAATCTAATACAACTTGCGATAAAGTCTGTGATTACGGTGTCTTGATAGTGTCAAAGCATCAATTAAAAACGATTCGTGCAGTGCTAGTTGAAATATTGACAATTAATTCGCTTTATACTAGTGCGTATAGAGAGAGTGGGAAACAGGTAGAAATAAGCCGACAACAAAAATGTAGCGGCATAACTACACACAAAGATTACAATGATCATTGTTATGTACACAGAACAATTGTAATGTTATGGGGATGTCTATCGTTTATTATGACGAGATCAGGGAAACGGAGAGTGAGAAAATTAAGCCGACTAAAATGTACAGTGAACAAGTGGGTCGAGACGTATGACAATGAAACAATAGCAGGATGTATGTTGATATTAGGGGAAAATAATGTTTGTCACCATCCGCAACTTGGGAAGGTTTATTACATTCGATTAAAATATTTACTTTTATAAGCCCTTTTAAAAAGCAATTGTCATATAGTTAATAAGATGTAATAGTAATTATAAGTTACACATATATTTGTGTAAACACACCTGTTGAATATATGCAACAATACATATATGTGCATATTTGCCCAGGGCGGTATGTTTTATATTGTAATTAGTGTAAATAGAATAAGGAACAGTTTTATACAATTTTGTGCAAGAAAATGCAGGTTGGAGCCTGTCAAAAAGGGACACCTGCTTCGATAGTTAAAAATATGGCGTGTGTGTGTTTGCGTGCGTGAAGCCAGCTGCGACAAGAAATGGGGTGAGTGTACGAATTGTTTGCTCCAATTAATCAGGTCTTAAATGATTATAATAAACTAATTAATTGTGTTAAACCTGTAAGCAAAGACTTACGCCAATTATAAAGACGCCATTACATTAAGGGATTTTTAACTAGTATGGTGATGTAAAATTTATTTCCAGAGGTGCAATATTAAAGATGCTAACTAATTAATATTAAGTACTGGTGTAATTGAAGAGTAATTAATATGTGTGGTATATGTGAGTGACCAGAGAAGAATTACGCAAACCATTATTTTGTTCATGTGACGAATATGGTCATGAGTTCACGATAATTAACCAAAAAGTGAGTGTAATAAAAAGGACGCCTTGGCGCGAACGGACCATCTCTAGCTTGTCGAAAACAGACCTGTACCTGTCAAATCGCCACCAGTATAAATACCACTGGCAATTTTGGGCGATCACACACTCGGACTCATGAAATCTAGAGACGACGTTACGCTGCCCGTTTGCAGATCTACATGCACACACACACACACACACACACACACACACACTACCACACTCACACCAAGACGTAAGGAGGAATTCTGGAGCATCAACAACAACACTTAGAGACAACGACCCCAGCAGTAGAATAACCATCATCAACATCAATATACTCTCAGGATTCTGGACACACACACACACACACACGCGCAAAGGTAACGGCAGATATACGCAGGTGATACAAAAACAATTATATTTTTATTGTAAAGAAATCTCTCGAAAAGAACTTAAATATGAACAGATAATAATTAGAGTTTTAAAGTAAAATAGTAGTTAGATAAGAGAGTGTAATTTAACAACAACTTGTAGAAAAGAAATACTAATATTTTGTTGTATTTTTTGGGTGTGTCAGTATAAATCAATAATACACTTCCCGTAGATTGGAAGTAAATGTAATATCATTTTATTTGTTTATAGCAACAATAAATTCATTCTTGAATCTTAATATTATTTTGTTGGTAAATGAGTTGCTATCATTAATTAAAATCTGAGTTAATTTCAGACAGACAAATAAAAAGAATTTAAATAACTTGTTTAACATATTTGGTTAGTTAATAAGATTATTTGGGTGTTTATTTTTGTTGTACGTTGTATAAGCATAGCAGGTTACAGATTTGTAAAGTTTATAAAGGTGAATGTTTATCTGTATAATGTTTGAAATTTTATTAGTTAAATATTTTTCTATCAGTAATAAATCTTAGAATAATTATTTGAAACGGGTTTAATTGATTATTTCATGTCAACAATATCTTACTCCTCTTTAAAAAATTATTTAATTATTGTGCAACCACTTATACTTGACGCAACGAGAAACAAAATCCTGCTACCTGGCCGGTGTAGTACATATTATAGTTGCGTTGAGAATAAGATAATATATTTGTATAATTGTTCTAACGTTGCAATATATTTTATATATATATATATAATACTGTGGTTACGACATTTTCTCTTAACCACACATGATGTGCGCGCGCGTGTGTGTGTGTGAGAGAGAGAGAGAGAGAGTGAGAGAGAGAGAGAGAGAGAGAGAGAGAGAGAGAGAGAGAGAGAGAGAGAGAGAGAGAGAGAGAGAGAGAGAGAGAGAGAAATAGTAGGATTGAGGGATTCAGCGTGTTCATATGATAGACTGTACAATTTTAGTCTTAAACGTACTGTCATTTTGGACACTAGGTAATCAAAATAAGTAAATTAATATTCCATGAACCTTGTTTCTTGAATTGTGTAAAATTGTTAAGGAAAATTAAGTTTATATATAATGCATGTTTCTTAGTTTGTTGTGTACACTTTGCCATTCAATTGTATATGGCTTAGGTGTATAGTTAGCATACGTGTGGTTACAATGTAAATTGATACATTAAGGGAATATTGTACAAATAAGTGTGAAAATACTGCTTTGTACACATCTCTTTTAACAATAATCTCCTTTAAAAATGACATTCCCTATGAGACGAGTGAACTTTGAATGGACATGACCTGGATAATGGAAATACTTAGCCTATCAAAGTTTAATTAGTCTCTAAGATGTGTCAAATCACGAGATTAAATATTATGAACTGAATGTCATCAGGTCTGAAGTAATGTTTCAGGACGTGATGAACAATATAACACGAAGACTGATCATAGGGTATTAGAAAACAGGCGGTGCAAGAAAACATACAAAAAAGTATATGTGAGCAGTAAGACAACAACAGGAACTTAGAGTAGAAAGAGGAGACATGTTCAAAGAAAAGTAAAAAATAAACTTTGCAAAATTAAATTTACAACGGATTTCTGCTTAGTACGCCAAAAACAGAAACTGTCTAACAATGAAAGCGACTGCCGTGCTGAATCGTATTCTTTTAGAGAAGAACATTACGAGGAAAGTAAACACACTATAAAATTATCGTCAAAAGCAAACTCGCATATCTTTTCGAAGTACGACTCATTGAAAGTAGCAACAAAAAGATGCTAAGAAGGACTAACATTAATTTATGGTGACGGAAAGGTGAAATATCCAGAACATACTGAACACCGATCGAAATGTTACGCAAAATTATGGGCGTTATGCATATGATTACAAACGACATTGGGAACAAATTATTCTAGTTCGCACATTTACAAAGGATGACCGACCAGAGAATTCGTAACATATTCTAGAATGGAAGCCCTAGGCAGAAAAGGCAAAGCAGGCCAAAAAATAACTAATGTCAGATGAAGGAGAAAGGATGTGGAACTGGAGAATAGGCAGCTCGAGGACAATCCACAAAATTAGCAGAATAGATAGACATTGTAAGTCGGAAAACATCGTGGAACTTTGTAGACTGAACACATGCTGAAATTAGACTCTTAAACGTATCCTCGTAGAAGTAAAGAAATCATGGATTCAAGTGTCTGAAGTTGGTGGCTTTACAGGAATAGGGAATGTAATCTGCTTTTAGTCTGTGTGTCAAGAAGTAAGTTGTATCGAAATCTTTCATATTGGCAAGCTTATGCTTAACAATAAGCGGGTGAAACTTTATTTGAAAGCAATTCTTTTCCATTCAAAGCTTTCCTATTGACAATTCAGGCGATGTACTGTAATCGATTTTATTCTAGTTTTATAGCAAAGAGCGCAGCCGTATAAAAAGAGTATCCCTTATATGGCACACAGTCGTTTCAATACAATAAATATTGGCTTCCTTAGAATGCCAGTAAATTAAATACTTTACATTTAATTTACAGGTGATCAAAATAACGTTTTTTCCGTTGTTTTTTTTTTGTCGTATGTAGGCCTAACATTCATTGCAATCTTGGCATTCAATTTTGTATATACCATTGGTTGTTGTATTATCTTTGTTGTGTGGGTTATTTAGTTTTTATATGTTAATTTTGTTAGTTTTGTATGCTACTTTAATGTCTGTGTTAAACGCCTAATGTGTTTGAAACACATAAACGCATACAAAAAACAAGAAATATATAAGTCTAATTTAGCCACACATGCAATAAACACTGGGCATGAATTCCCAAACATAACCAACATGACACTAATAAAACACATACCACACAAAGGCACCATAATGAAGATTTGGGAAAATTTACATATATACAAACATAAAACACAAAACAAACTAATACCTGAAAAAATACAAATCAATATAAAACATGACACAATTTTCAAAGCACACAGCATCGAAAATACACAAATTACTAACACATACACCATAATCACACACAATAAAACCAATTTAAAGCACCACAAGCCAACAGGAAGCCACAAAAATAACCAACCAACACAAAATCCGGTAGGCTGAGGATGGGTACAAGATGGTATCCGAAACATTTTCCAAATAAGGAGAAAATATCTTGAGGTAAAGTCATTATAAATATTAAGTATATATACATCAAGAAACAGACTGTAGCAAAAAGTATTTGAATATATGTATATATATATATTGTAACGTAACATAGTTGAGGTTCCCCAACGTTACATAAAAAATTTATTGAAATATGGTCAAGGACCATACCCTGACTTAAGGTTGTCCAATAGTTCATGTGTTTGAGAAGTACCTCAAGTAAAAAGGGGTCAATGACTAATATTAAATGTAAAAGAGCCAGACCAATGAATGATTGGATGTAATGAAATGTTTATTTTGTACTGTGACATGTTAAGGTCTACAGAATATTTATATTGTATGTTGAATATGTTAAAAATGAAATGATGTTGTTTGATAATAATACTTAATCAATAATTATGTTTATATTGTAGCGTGACAGATAATCCACACAAATGCATTACTCAATGATCATTGATAAAGCTCTAATATATGGAATATCCAGATGAGAATCAATTAAAATGCACTATTTAATAATATATTCACAAGAAAGGTTAAATAAAGAAAAATTCTGCAAATAATATAATAATACAAATTTAAAAACCCAGAAGACTAAAAATAATAATAACAAAATTACCCAGGTAAGATAGAAGCAGGCAATTAATATACCCCGTCAAAGAAACCAGACCAGAAAAAACAAAGATACAGAAGACAGAAGAAGGAAGAATAATTAAAACTAGAGAAGAAAGAAGAACAACCAAATCTACTACTACTGAACAAGGAAGAAAGAAGAACAATCAAAGCTACTGAAGACAGAAGAAACAAAACTAATTAAAACTCAAAGAAGAAAGAAGAACAAACTAAATCTACTGAAGAAAGAAGAAGGAAGAATAATTAAAACTAGAGAAGAAAGAAGAATAACCAGAACTACCACTACTGAAGAGAGAAGAAGGAAGAATAATTAAAACTAGAGAAGAAAGAAGAACAACCAAATCTACTACTACTGAACAAGGAAGAAAGAAGAACAATCAAAGATACAGAAGACAGAAGAAAGAAGAAAGAAGAATAATTAAAACTAGAGAAGAAAGAATAACTAATTAAAACTACTACTACTGAAGAAAGAAGAAAGAAGAATAATCAAAGCTACTGAAGAAGGAAGAAAGAAGAACTAATTAAAACTACTACTACTGAAGAGAGAAGAAAGAAGAATAATTAAAATCAAGGAAGAAAGAAGACTAATTAAAACTAAAGAAGAGAGAAGACTAACTAAATCTACTGAAGAAAGAAGAAGGAAGACTAATTAAAACTATTACTACAGAAGAAAGAAGAAAGAAGACTAATTAAGACTACCAATACTGAAGAAAGAAGAAAGAAGAACAATCAAAACTACTGAAGACAGAAGAAAGAAGAACAATCAAAGCTACTGAAGAAAGAAGACTAATTAAAACTACTGCTACTGAAGACAGAAGAAAGAAGAATAATTAAAACCAAATCTACTGAAGACAGAAGAAAGAAGAACAATCAAAGCTACTGAAGAAAGAAGACTAATTAAAACTAGAGAAGAAAGAAGACTAATTAAAACTACTACTACAGAAGAAGGAAGAAAGAAGAACAATCAAAACTACTGAAGACAGAAGAAAGAAGGACAATCAAAGCTACTGAAGAAAGAAGACTAATTAAAACTACTGCTACTGAAGACAGAAGAAAGAAGAATAATTAAAACCAAATCTACTGAAGACAGAAGAAAGAAGAACAATCAAAGCTACTGAAGAAAGAAGACTAATTAAAACTAGAGAAGAAAGAAGACTAATTAAAACTACTACTACAGAAGAAGGAAGAATAATCAAAACTAATACTATTGAAGAAAGAAGAACAACCAAATCTACTATTACAGAAGAAAGAAGAAAGAAGAATAATTAAAACCGAACTCACTGAAGAAGGAAGAAGGAAGAATAACCAAACTCAAAGAAGAGAGAAGTATAAATAAAACTAAACTACTGAAGAAGGAAGAAAGAAGAATAATTGAAATTACTGAAGAAAGAAGAACAACCAAACTAAAGAAGAAGGAAGAATAACCAAATCTACGGAAGAAAGAAGTATAATAAAACTAAAGAAGAAAGAAGGAGGAAGTGAGACGACCCATATAAAACAAAAACCCCATAGGGAAAGAACCCCAAAAACCCCAAAACCAATAAATGCCCAAAAAAGAAAGTATAACACCCTAAAAAACTATATCACTGTAAAACTGACAAAAACTAAAAGTGTTAGTAGTATTAAATATTAGTGCATTCAAAAAGTTATTATTTAGTTTGTATAGACAAGTCTTCACAGTTCCCCCATGGTTGAATATTTCATATTAAAAGCTAGAAAAAGACTAGTAAATATAGTAATAATTCACTATGGAAAAGTGTAAGTGATCAAATTATAACTAATAAACTTTAAGAAAGGTGCATGAGTAGCAGTACAAAGTAACAAACTTTAAGTTTTGTGAACAGTGTCTACTTTGATAATGAAGTAGTAATTTTACTAATAAAAAGCTACTAAAACTGTATGAACATTCCATAGAATGGAATATAACTTAGATAGCCAGGGTTATACTTTAAGAGGGGGCATAAATCTTATAAAATGGGGAATTACAGAACTAACTGTTTATGATGAAGTTGTAGAAGGTATTAACAATTATATATGGATCCAAATGTTGGGTTCCAATTAAATATCGCATTTAGATAAGTAAGGGTTAGTCATAAGAGATATTAGTATTATAATTGTTATTTTATTGTTCATGTTAATTTAGGAATGCATTATCTAAAATTAGATATCATTCCAATGTTGTAGAAATACTTTTTATTATGTTATTAGGTGATATACCAAAACAATGTTATTAAGAACACCAGTTTTATATATCTGGGTGTTATATTTTAATTGTATAATCTATAATTACTGTTATGCCAGATCAGAGAACTAATTTTTAATCAAATATATCAGAGTCAGAAGTCAGAGAAGGAAATAAAATAATTACATTAGTAAAACATTCTGCAAATAGCCACAATTCAAATCTAGGCAATATAATAAAGTTAAAATGCAGAATAATTAATAAACCTAGTCTTATAAACCATATAAAATGACAATATTCAGGCAAAATAAACTCAACATATCAAATACTATGTAAATAAGGCTTTCTAAAGATATGGTCATTATATGAGTAAAATTATTTAATTGTCTAATAAAATACCATTAAAACTGAAATAGATTAACTGACTCTATCCTAGGGGAAGTCATATACAATTGAATTATATTAAAAAACCATCATTAGTATACTAAATTGCAATAAAATAAGTGAGAATTGATAATTATACAAATTTCAGATTTCATAGAATAATAATTATATTAGTTAAAATGGCTATTATTTACATAGAAGACAGGGAAGTATAATTTTAGGCCTACCTCCCAAAAAATTATAAGAAATATATTCTTCGTATTGTTTAAATTAGCAGCCATCCTTACTTTTCTTTTATAAAATTGCTAAACTGCTATAATTGTTTTTATTATTTAGACAAAGCTTTGTCTAAATAATAAAAACAATTATAGCAGTTTAGCAATTTTATAAAAGAAAAGTATAAGAAATATAATTTTCAGATAAAACTTTGTAATACTAACTTAATTACTATCAAAATAAGTAGAATAGAATAGTGAAAACGAACATGTATTTTATATTTCAAACAGTTAACTAATAACGAATTTATTTTTTGAACATAAAGTATATTTTTAAAGTGTATCGGAAGTTATGGCAAATTTAAACAATATTGGGATATATTATATAGGCTAAGACTTTCATGAGACGAAGGAAATACAGACAGTTCATTATTATACATTGAAGAGAGCACTTGACATGAATATTTGATAAAACCAAACTTAATGGCGGTTACGTATAACAAGAGTTCGGAATCAGTTTTGTGTAAAAATTAAATTTTTAACTATTCTAATCATTGTGAAGTGGTGAAGTTGCCATACGAACTACATAACACTAATAAACAGAACCACATATAACTATTTAAATGAAGTAACACTGGAATCACACCAAATACCAAGTGAATATTCGAGGTTAAACGGACACACATAAACACCAATTGATATACTTAATTAACAACATTTTAACACCAAGTGAATTAGTCCATCTTACTACAGTGACATTAAACTATACACCAGAAGATAATATACGATTGCGAAGAAGATTTAACCGCAGAAGGGACATATTTATTCCATAAATACTTTGTCAGTGTTAGAAGGTGAACTCCGCGCATGCGCCAGGCGGCCATTTTGACCCAATCTCATCATCTCAACTAGACGACTGTTTGCCGAACTGTGGTGAATAAAAATTATATATAAACTTTTATTATTAATAACTATCATTATATTGTTTAATTTTAATACATTTTTAGAATTGTAAGTGTTATACTTTCTGACCCTGACCTTCTCTGGCTTTTTATATATTTAACCGTTCAAAGAACCTATTTTTGTAATACCAATATAAAATTCATAGATCGACCGGCCCTGAGCGAGTCGATACGGCATTATAACATTGTTTTCAATTGAGCAAATTCCTTATTTTGTTGAATAAACGTTTGTTATCTAGTAAATTGAATTTGATTTCTCTAATAAAAGGACATAACCATTAATTAATAAAGAAAACTCGACAACCTTTAAAGGCAGTATATGCGAAATACTACATTTCAAGAGTAAGAAGAAGAGAGCCGTTCGCGCCTAATTTGAAGTTAACTGGATTGTCTTTTTAATAAATTTACAGAAGGGAAGATTATTACTAGAATACACACCATACCATCCTATTTATAATTACAATCAACAATCTCAATTTATTTCTAAATTTTAAGAATATAAACACATCGAAAACAATTTTTTCAGAATTTATTTTTTTGTATAAATATAAATTTTAAATTTATATCACCTTTCAAATTGCTGCAACAGCAACATACACCTAGAATATTTGATAACAACATTATCCAGGAACATTACCAAATCGACGTCTCCCAGAGCGGAACGTCACTACTACACATACGCACCATAAAAATTATTCTGGGTAATATTATGCCAGAACACCATTACAATTACCATTATATATTACAAAATTGAAGACCAGTAGTGAGAGCCGAACGAAGATTAGAAGACATTAGCTACATTACTACATACAATAGTGAGAGTACAATTCTCATACATCAACTATTTATTTATTTTTATATTTAATATTTATCGTATTATTACAAAATTGGCGAGTCCAACTTGTGGGGCTCGATTACCGCAGAATACCAGAACAAGCAACACTTTATAAATTTAATAATAATTTGTAATAAATAAGTATATGTTACAATATTTATATTAGATTTGTTTTTATACAGCCCAGTATAGTTACCAATGTTAGGCACTGTACTAAGTTGTCAGTATTGTATAAAATTGAAAAATACTGTTATTCTAATTAATGTTTATAAACTGGATCAGGAGTGTGACCAGTGTTTCAAGCCTAACAAGTAGTTCTGACAATTATGTCATAAATTAATAAAGTGTTCCAGAACCAGTTAATTAATATAAAAGCAAATAACCACCAGTAAATTAAAATTCATGTAATTAACTATGTAACCAATAATTAATTGTACAGTAGGTCAGGTAAAAAAGAAAATTAAGTTAAAAAACCAAATAATGTTATAATGGTTGTAAATGAATCTATAGGCCTAAATTCCATATTAGTGAAAGGAAATTAATACCTTTTTAGTAAACCCAGTCCAACGAAACTCTGATAAAACATTTACTGTTTAGTAAGGAAGGTTAGGGGAGAATTTTATGTCATTCAAGATTAATCCAAGCATGGAGTATTTTATTGGAAAGGAGTAGTAATATTCTATAATGCCGGCTCAAGGATATATAGAAAACGTGGTTGTTAAGGCAACTGAGATATAAGAAGTTGTTGATTTTGGATTAATTCGTGCTGATTGTTACAAGCTATTAGATTGAGATGGACCGATATGTTTAAAATATATGAATAAATATAAAGAAAATAGATATCCAAATTGAAAAAGCATTTTTGCAAAACAATTATACTTGAATGTTAATGAATCATACAAATTAAATAACCCTCTAAATTATCAATGAATACAATAAAAGAGAATTGAAAGCGTCTCACCTCATTCACTAAATAATTCCGCTGAATTTGGTATTAAACCATTTCATGCTATAAATCAAAGACCAGTAAAGAGTTAAAACCTGAATTAACGGGATTGTTGGAAATACAGAAGACTCGGTTGGACGAAATAACCTTCATTGGCAGCAGAAGCTGAGATCCTAATTCCAATTCACTGGGACCAAGACTTGTGAAGACCGCAAAAGAAGAATAGAAGCCAGAAGATCTCCTAAGGATTTACCAAGTACACACCATCATCAATTTTATTGAAAATCAGAGCAGTTCCACTGGAGGAAGACGAGATAACCCGCATTTTGACCAGATACACTGTTAACAAACGTTCACCGCCAGCCGAAGTTTCGTCGGTTTGGTAAAAAACGACTTATTTTCATTCCATTGTAATTTAAGTAAATAATATTATTTTGTAAATTGAACAACCTTAATTATGCGTTTTATCTGGCCTTCAAAGAACTATACGAACCCTGGGATAAGAATTATTTGTCATTATTTTCAAGAGTATATGTTTTTAGAGTTCGAATAATTAAGAATCGATATATGTTGGGATAGTCGATTGGATCGTCTTATTGTTTGTCTGAGACAACGTAACTTGTTAAATATCAGAGAAAAATAAATAAAGTACATTTGTTGTATGAGATAACGTTTTAGTCATTGCAGAGAAAATACTATATGTAGTTGGTGTAATAATTTATAAACAGATTGATACAAACACTCCGAATAACTAACCTATAAGTACACTTATTTCTAGTAGCAGCGCTTAAAATTTGCAGCTGGTGGGACGGGAGATTGCTGAACTAACTGGTTTTTTAATACTAAATTTGAATGAAATTTTTATCATTGAGTGACTAGGGTTGAAACAAATACCACTTACATTCAGTAAATACTCCATATATATTGCTCATATTAAACAACCACTGAGAACTAAGTTAAGTCTATAGAGTAATACCATTATAAATTCAGGAACATAATTCTAATTTTGTTGACTTAATAATCTATGTTCTGAGGGTTTCACCGGTCACAACCGAAAGGTATATTAGTTAATAACATATTAATTAAACCAGGTAACGGCATTTTAATTGTTACGAATCGCCACCTACAACGTATTACTTGGCATTTGTTACACAGGAGTCTCTTATAACTAATTACACCCATAGACAAGATTTCTTTACAATTTGACGTTTCCAGCTGGTATCATACACTATAACATACGTCCTCACATAATTAACAAGTAGTTCTCTACAAAATTGGTTACAACAGTGGGGTTTGAATAAGACGGACGTTTCATCGCTAGTACCTAACATACTTATTCCATAACAAATTGACGACTCCTACGAGGGGGACTGATTGAGGAAGGACTCACCATAAGTACTTTATTACAAATTGCCGCTTGCAACGTGGGGCTTAAACAAAACGAGGACGTCCACATAGTTTATTACAAATTGGCGCTCAACGAGTAGGCTTTAGTTAAGTAAAAAATCATATTATTTGTTACTTAACTTGAGCAGGCAACCATTAGAGCCACAGGAATGCTTAATACCAGAGGCAGATCGAAGAAGGGTGCAGAAGAGAAGGAGAAGGAAGAATAATTAAAACTAGAGAAGAAAGAAGAACAACCAAATCTACTACTACTGAACAAGGAAGAAAGAAGAACAATCAAAGATACAGAAGACAGAAGAAAGAAGAAAGAAGAATAATTAAAACTAGAGAAGAAAGAAGAACTAATTAAAACTACTACTACTGAAGAAAGAAGAAAGAAGAATAATCAAAGCTACTGAAGAAGGAAGAAAGAAGAACTAATTAAAACTACTACTACTGAAGAGAGAAGAAAGAAGAATAATTAAAATCAAGGAAGAAAGAAGACTAATTAAAACTAAAGAAGAGAGAAGACTAACTAAATCTACTGAAGAAAGAAGAAGGAAGACTAATTAAAACTATTACTACAGAAGAAAGAAGAAAGAAGACTAATTAAGACTACCAATACTGAAGAAAGAAGAAAGAAGAACAATCAAAACTACTGAAGACAGAAGAAAGAAGAACAATCAAAGCTACTGAACAAAAGAAGACTAATTAAAACTACTGCTACTGAAGACAGAAGAAAGAAGAATAATTAAAACCAAATCTACTGAAGACAGAAGAAAGAAGAACAATCAAAACTACTGAAGAAAGAAGACTAATTAAAACTAGAGAAGAAAGAAGAACGTAAAGATCATTTGTTTCGTTAAGAATTACAATGTTAGAATCAGTGAATATACATCCTACTTGAAAAGAATTAGTAAAGTGAAAAGATTTTTTTAAAACCAATGGCCAGATTTTTACAGAGAAAATATGACTTTTAAAACCTAACTTTCCAGTGAAAAATTATAGGTAAAGAATTATCGTAGAAAATCTTACAAATATACACACGTTTACATAGATGTCTAAAATGTGGAATAAATATAGAACGAGGGGCTGATTATTACAATTACTACTGTATATTCTATATTTTATTTACTCAGAAACTTACAGAGGGGAACAGTAGAAGGAAATAGGTATACTAAGGAAGACTACGTTCACAATATGTCCCAAAACCTCCTTTGGTAACGTGTGTTCAGTTTCGTATGTACAGCAATAATATATATTAATGCACATGTGCTTAACCCTTTATACTTATTAATGTTTATATACAAGATGCATTAAATTAGACTCATAAGGCATAGGCATTGGGATGAAGATAAAGGGGAGACAATAAACATGGTACGGTATGCAGGTGTGATTGCGTAATGACAGAAAGAGTTGCCGACTTAAGGCCATAATGTAAAGCGTGGGGGATTTTATGAAAAACGAATAAAATTAAGGATTAATAAGAAGAAAATTAAGGCAATGGTTTGTTACAACGAATGCGACTTTACAGCACATACTTAATGGTGACACTAAGGAAGGTGTAATAGTATTTAAGTAGTTAGGAAGCAGATTCATCTAAGATGGGAGAAGCAAGAAGGAAATGGCATGCAGGATTCCTCAAACAAAACTAGCACTTAACGGTAAGAACGTACCTTTACTTTTAATAGAATTAGCAGGATAACAAAGAAGAGGTTACAGAAAGCATTTGCCTTGTACGTATGTGAAAACTTTACGATAGGAAAGAAGAAAACAGAATTTTGTTATTTGAAGAATAATCAGGACTAGAAGGATGAACAAAGTGACGAACAAAGAAGTTTTCGTAAGTGTAGGAGAACATAAGACTTTATGTGAACATGGAGGTGGGGGTGATAATTACGATATATTCTATATTTTACTTACTCAGAAATTTACGGAGGGGAACGGTAGAAGGAAATAGGTATACTATGGAAGACTACGTTCACAATATATCAATAAAATATGTTAATTTTTGAACCTATATTGATGTGAAGTGGAGGCTAGAGAATTGATCAATTGTGAGATACCAAAGATCAATGTACGGATTGACTAATAAAGAAAAAGAATTTTGCAAGACACATATGATTCAAATAGCCCCAGGGTCACTTAAGGCGTATTTTTTGAAATAAGTATGTACGAGGATCATTCAATAAGTAACGAGACAAATTGACATACATGATCTCGTATTTTTTTGACATACATTATTAATTTTACTGTATCCTATACACTCGATGTGTTTATAACATATTCGGACATCTTCTATTATTTCGGACAGTATTAACTGTAATATAGCAATAATAACTATGTTATTTACTTAGTTTTCGCTTGGCGTACGTAAACAAACAGTTTGCACACCGTGCAGCACTTCTAGCTTCGATCGTTATGTACTTCAATTCTTAATATACACGATCTGCTAAACCAATTGTTTGGCTCAGAGGATACAACGTTTGTCACGTCTAGAGACTCAATACGAACTGGTCTATCTTCAAATTTGTTTAACTTTAAACTCAATTTTCATAGCTATCATTGGTAAAAATACACTCCTTCTTGCATGTCCACTTTGAGATAAAAAAAAAACGGTTTTTGAATAAAGTTTTCTATGTTCAAAAAACAAGAAACATTTTATGATCGCCACTGTGGTCTATAAAAAATTTACTTATTAGGTAACTAATGTTCCGTATTATTGCACTTTAAACAAATACTGTCGTATTACGAGTATTTAAAATACCGATAAGTTATTAAAAATTCTCTGTAATTTGAGAGTTACTCCCACTAATATTGTATATTTAATTATCTCTCTTCTCTCTTTTAGTTTCTCTCTTCAAAACAATTCTGGTCCCTCTGTACAAAATTTACGTTTCTCTCTTGGAGTTCGTGTCGGCTGCGGTGTGAGTCGTTGTGGACTATGTGCTCCAATTGTGCGAGTAATATTAATAATTCTTTAATAGTTTAATAGCCTTGTGTGTACACTGCTAATTTAATTGGGTAAAGTGAAATGCTAATTTTATTACTAATTTGTGTTCTATGGATTATTAATTTGCGTAAGTGTTTATTTTTTTCAGATAGCTGGATAATGTACTTTTGGAGAGTAAGTTTTCCATTAATTCTGTACCATATTCTAATTGATCTCTCACCTGTCTTTGAGTATCTATATTCCAATAGCTGTGTTTAAATGAATTTTGAAATAATAGTAGTCGTTATGTTATCTCGGACAATAGTATACCCTCGTGCAGAAGAATCTTGAAAATTTTTACTAAAAAAAAGTCAATTTTTTCTTTTTCAGTGACATTATTACCTATCAATTCAATTTCTATTCAAAATTCAGTAACAATTCAATAGGATTATATTTTGTGTTAAACAAAGAACTCATAAAGAATAGAATATGAGATAACAAAGTAATAGAAGTACGTAAATGTAAATAGTATGAATATTTAGAGTAGAAAATATAATTGTAAGTTGGATTAAAAAATAATTGTATTCTGTACAATTTAAAAATTGGGTGTATCATTATAAATAATAATTACTAGAAAAGTAAATATTATTTTATTAAAATATTAATAGCAAACGTTCAATTTGTAACCCCTCTTTAACTTTGACTTGTAAAAAAAATTCTTTTTTTTTTTTGAAAAAGATTTTTTTAAGTTTTTTTTTTCTAAAGAGGGGCCACAAGATAATTAAAACTAGGCCAAAGCCTAGAGAAGCCCAAAAATGCGCTGGATCCAGTGAGATGGGACTTGCAATGAAAACTCACAAAATTAACAATCAATAAAATCCTTTTTTATTATTATATCTCCTTTAAAATGGTTACCTACAAAAATCAATAAATATAACATTTAGATTCTATGTTCTCCTTAAAAATGTTAATTGAAAAAATTAATTCTCCTTAAAAATGTTACTTGAAAATTATTAATAAATATAAAATTTATTTTCTATATTCACCTTAAAAATGTTAATTGAAAATAATTAACTCTCCTTAAAAAATATTAATTGAAAATTAATAGAGATAATATCTATATTCTCCTTAACAGTGTTAATGAAAAATAATTAATTCTCCTTAAAAATTTTTAATTGAAAATTAATAGAGATAAAATCTATATTCACCTTTTAAATGTTATATGAAAATAAATTTATATAAAACCCATGTTTTTTATTCTCTTTTTATAAATGGTACGTGAAAATAAATTTATATAAAAACTATGTTTTATATTTTCTTTTAGCCCTATATCTAACCCCCCAAAAATACACACGAATGTACAATACATATATAACCCCCAAAATACACACGACTATACAATACATATACATGTTCCACAACACAGGATAATTATAACATCTATCTCTTGCCACACCCTTTTCCACGCCATGAGGTACATAATAAACAATCTATAAATATCCATATTAGGTTTTAATTCCTAATATGGGTATAACATATTATATGTGTATAACTGATTATGTATGCAACACCAGGACATACTAAATTCAAGAGTTGGCATTGTGCCTGATACTATTATAAAGTGCTGCCACATTGAGCACTTAGACTTATTATAAATAGAATACAGTGAACACCCCAGTGATCATAATTAATTAAAAGAATTTAAATATTGATAAATTTTGTTAAGTCTTGAAAATAGTAACGTGTCATAAACCTTATAACTTTTTTAAAAGTAATTTGGCCCAAAGGCCGACATGTTCCTAGGCAAGATACTGCATAACTCAACCTGTCCCAAGAGCATGTTCAACTCAGCATGAAAATGCACCTATACAGGATTAAACTGGTGACCCGACTTAACTACCAAAGAAACTGCTATCCCTATATGATCCAAACTGAATTTAAAAATGAGAATTTAATGCCTAAAATGAAAACTAAATTGAACCAGTGAAATTACATGTGGATGAAACGAATTAGTAGCACTAAGGAAACCCTTATACTGAAAATAAGAAGGAAATTTACGCGTCTGAATGGTGAGCAGCCACAGATACATGTCAACCCCTGGGCTCACAATTTATACAACAGATTTACAAAATGTACAAAAGATTCCCCCCCCCCAAGTCCACGCACTATTCTGTCCCGTTAACCGGGGACCCAATTAAAATGTTTAAAACTTAAAGTCATTGTTGTAGAGTGACTCTATGTCCACTGGTTCTAGTGGGTTACATCACACTGTGTAAAAAAATATAATATGGATTAATGTCACCTTATTTTTTCCATGGGTGTGAAGTGGTGATCTCCTGGTCTACATGATAGGGTGTTTGTGGTTCGTCCTCGCTATTCTCCTCCGGCAGATGAAGTTGAGAGAGAGAGTCTGGATGTTAATGGTTCAGGATGGAGCTGTTCCCCGTCTTCAGCGGGGGACCCTGTCATACAACATATTATCAGCTATAAGTTCTCAAAACTAATTCCCACAGAAACCTCACACGCACCAAAACCCATATATAATATTAACACAGCTGTAGGGCTACTTAAAATGATAGTTTTACACACCTTGCAACGGTTATATGGCCACCTGGGCCTTATCTTGAAAACGTTTAGTTTTGTTAAATTTCATATTATAACTTTACCCCAGTGGGTTAGCATAATTCAATTATGGTTACATAATTATTCCGTTTGTTATACAATTAATAAAATTTACCCATAGGCTTATTAGCCACGTGGTGTGAAAAGTTACCTGATTACAATCATTTCTGTTCTTATTAAACAAACACCTTTTGGATTTACATAATTCTCAACTCTGGTGCCTTAGTTAAGACTTCTGAAATTAGTATAGTATTACTATATTACCAATAAAAGTTACATTTAAATTACGCATTTCACAACTCACCACGTGGCGTAATAGGATAACTGAATTTACTTAATGTGGGCTTATTAAACAATTTTTTCTTTCGTATACTTTAAATTGATGTATATAATCATATTGCCGTAACTTACCGCAGATCTGTAGTAGTTTAGCCTGCCATAGATGAAGAAGATGGTAAACTAAAAACTCTTTTCTGTCGGAGAAGATATGCCACGAGGCTTTGGTTAAACGACCAGCAAAAGACAATTTTTAGAAACGCAGTTCCGGCTTTCTGAACTCGCAATCAGTATCCAGCACCAGAGCTCAGCACCGATCAAGCGCCGCTCCAATCAAGCGCAGCTAGATTACCACAGCTGCAGATTGATTATCCCAGCTGCAGACGTATGCGTATGTACCGCTAAATACAGTACGGCAAAACGCCACCGCCGACTGTCGTTCCTATATTTCTTTTAGCGAAAACGTTAATTACCGTATACGCGCCGAATCTATCTTAGACTCGGCACACCCCCACCACAAAAGGGCAACATAGTTGCCCCTTACTTAGACAGAGGAGCACCCTGCAATGTACCCCAATGTTTTTTACTACAACGTAGGTGTTCCTCGGTTTTCCCAGTCGCCTTTGTTCTCCGGAGAGCAGTGGCTCAGAAGGAAGTCGAAAACACAGAAAGAAGACGTGTAGTAAGCGAGAGTGTTGGCACTACACACCGACCTGATCAGGGCCAGCATGCAGCAAGGAAGACAGAAAAAGGAAAGAAGAAAGAGTGTTCGGGTGCACCCTGAGCTCTGAACTCCTGAGGTTTGACCACTTGTGCGGGAACTCCGAGGCAACCTCAACAGGGACCGATGCCCTATAATCCACGGGGACTAATCCCTTCAAACTTTAATAAAGCATAATCCACTTACGTCCAACAGGACCAAGGAGATAACGGGGGAGGAGTTTTCCATGACAATGATTTGTCTACTCAAGTGAATATCCTTCCTATAACCTATTACATGTGTGCTCCAAGGGCATGCACAAAACGTATCGTGTCGATGAAGTTCACAACCGACCTCATCCACACGACACGTTTCACTCCACTCTCTACCTCCTTTTTTTTTGTTTTTATTGCTTTTCTTAATTTTTTTTTTTTTTAAGGGGAAGGTTAGGAAAATCGGAAGGTGGAAGGTCAAGGATCATTGAAAGGTCATGAGCTGGGACTAAAGGTAAGGACCTGGCTCCCTCCGGACATAAGGACAATTGGAGGAAGCCAAGGCTCGCGCTGGCAGGGGCGCATCCCTGAAGTAGACGAACCCCACTGGGACTGTGGGAAACATCTACCCGCTACCCTATCAGATTCTTACATTGTCCCCGGAGCACACACCACCGAAGGATCACCGTTCCTACACACCTGGAAACCCCCAAATCTTACCCCCCCCACTTCTATTAGTCAGCAAGTTCCCTCCGACAGAGCTTCAATTTAGAAATATGAGTTACCATGATTTTAGAATCGCCCCCCGGTACGCCCAGCTGGGCCGTCACCGGTGACGTGAACTCCAGGATGCGATATGGCCCTGACCAGCGGTAACACAACTTTGCGGCACGTTTGTCTGCGGCTGAGCTGAGTGGGTGGCTTTGGCAATACACCCAGTCGCCAATCCGGAAGGGGTTTGGAATTCGCCCCTGATTATAACGTCGACGGACCCGCTCGTGCGCTCGCAGCAAATTCTTCCGAGCTTCCTTCCACCCCTCTGCAGTTTTATTATCGGGCTCCCGTGGCAGAAGATCTTCGATATTCCACAAATTGGTCAACGGGAGTGCGGGCGAGAATCCAAACAGGATTTCAAAGGGCACGGCCTGATGACTATCGTGTCGGGCCGTGTTAAAAGCTAATTGTAACCACTTCAATTGATTCTGATCCCAGGTGGTCTGTTGCTCAGCGTGATAAGCAATCAGGGCGGACCGGAGATTCCGATTGAATCTGTCCGCATGGGACGGCTGTGGGTAATAAGGGGAAGTGGTTACGTGTTTGATCCCACTGGCGAAACACATTCGCCGGAATTCACCCGAAATGAACTGCGGGCCATTGTCCGAGACAATGATGGTCGGAAGACCGAAATGCTGAAATACATTGTTCTGGAGCGCGCTTATGGTTAAACGAGCGGTTGCCTGCCGTAAGGGCAGTAGCCAGGCAAACTTTGAAAAAGCATCCACACAAACAAGCAGGTAAGCATTACCTGACTTGCTACGGGGGAATGGTCCCACTTAGTCGATGAACAACTTCTTCATCGGTCTGCTCGCCACCTCAGATGACAACAACCCTAACTTGGTGTTCTGGGCAGGCTTGCTCAAGCCACATAGATGACAGCTCTTAACCCTGGTCGCAATGTCCCTATCCATGCCCTTCCAGATAAAATGTGTCCTAATACTGGAAATGGTCTTAGAAATTCCCTTGTGGCCTCCTACTGGGGAATTATGGTAATAACTGAAGACCATGGGCACTAACTTGCTAGGCAGCACGATCTTAGGGGCACGTCCTTTTCTTTCTCTACAACAGAGGACTCCCTTGGACAAGAAATAAGGGGCCTGTACGTTACACTCCTTTATATTTTGGATGACTGGACCCAGCTCTTCGTAGTTTAACTGATGGGGTAACACATCAGTGAAGGCTAATGGAAAGTCTAACAGAACGGAACAGGGTTGCTCAGATTGGGCATCACTGGGCTGGGAAAACATGCGGGACAAGGCGTCTGCAACTACATTTTGAGATCCCCTAATGTTTTGCACTTTGAACTTAAAGGATGAGATCTTTACCACCCATCTACCAATTTTACCCAGTTGCCGGGGATGAGCCAGAAGCCAAGAGAGAGCCTGATTGTCGGTCTCGAGCAGGAACTCAGCATGTTCCAGGAAACGCCTGAACTTGTCTAGAGCGTACACAACAGCTAAACACTCTAGCTCATAGACAGATGATTTTCGTTCTTGCTGGGTCAATGTCTGGGAAATAAAAGCCACAGGCTGCCTAGCGTCATCAACAACTTGGGGAAGAACCGCCCCGAGCGCAACCGAACTCGCGTCCGTCTGTAGTATAAACGGCTTCGAAAAGTCGGGCATCCGTAACACCGGTGGGGAGATGATGGCTTCCTTCAAGGTGTGGAAAGCCTTCTGTTGATTCTCACCCCATGTAAATTTTGCGCCCTTCTTCCTTAATTCGTTCAAGGGTGCGGCAATCTCAGTGATATTAGGTATGAATCGACGGTAAAATTGACCATACCTACGAATCTCGCTATGCCCTTCGCATCCCTAGGGGGAGGGAAGTCACGGATGCCCTGTGTCCTCTCGGGGTCGACAGTAACGCCCCGGTGTGAAACCAAGTGGCCCAAGAAATACTCTCTTGGGCGAAATGAACCTTCTCGGGATTGACAGTGAGGCCAGATCTCCTTAACCGACACATCACTTCTCTGAGATGACCCAGATGATCTTCGAATGTCTCACTATATACCAACAAATCATCTAGGTAATTAAACACAAACCTGAATTTCACATCGTGAAAAACGGTATCGAGAAGACGAGTGAGTGTCTGGGCCCCCACAGTCAAACCCATGGGAACCCTTGTGTATTGGTACAAATTCCAGGGTACACAAAAGGCCGTGTATGGTCTACTCTCTTTGCCCAGCGGAATCTGGTGATAGGCCGCATTGAGATCGATTATTGTGAAATACCTGGCCCCACTGAACCAATCAAAGGCCGAATGTAAGTCTGGGAGGGGAACAGAATCCACCTCGATATTGGAGTTCAACTTCCGATAATCTATGACCATACGTTGCTTACCCCCAGGCTTTGGTACTAAAAATGCTGGACTGGCATAGCTAGAATGAGAAACTTCAATCACCCCTTGTTCTAACAACTCTTGAACCTTCTCTCGCAGAATGGTCATCTTCGGAGGTGCGAATTTGTAAGGGTGTGACCTTACTATTTTGGAGTCTGTTAGGCGTATCTTGTACTCCAGCAGGTGTGTGAGTCCCAAGGTAGGAGTTAACACCTTGGGATACTCCTCACACAATGGGTCTAAGGCCCTCTGCTGGGATGGAGTGAGATGATCTCGTGCAGAATCGGGACAAGCTACCTCTTGGATACCCGGCTTAGCTCCCTGGTACCCAAGGAACGGAATAAGAGCTCCCCGATTAAACTTAAAGTAACATTGGTGCGCTTGGATGTCCAGCACGAGACCACTTTTCGCGATGAAGTCGGCACCAAGAATACAATCCACTCCCAGAGCAGGAGAAACCAGAAAAGGCCACACCCAAGAAAACCCATCGATTTTAATTTTGAAGGTAATCACCTGGGAGATAGGCAAGATTTCCTGGGATGCAGTCCAGCATACTACAGACGACAGGTTCGACCCCTTGATCAAGCCCTGCTTTTCAAGGTCCGCGTATACCCGAGATGAGATGATGGATCGGGCTGAACCGGAGTCAACTAAGGCTCTGAGCTGACCCCCTTTTACCTCGAGCGACAGAAAGGGGCATACTGAAAGGTGTTGAGAGGTACTGGACCGGACCTTGATGTCGGAAGAGTCGGATTCTAACAATTGCCTGGAGGTAGTCGGAAGTTGAACAGATTTAGAGCGAGGGGAAGACATCCTCCGACATATCTTCCCCTGTCTACTTAGTTTTTTGGTAAGGGTCTAGACGAAGGAGGTACTGGACGCGCGCGCCCTCGAATGCAAGATCTAGCCACGTGTCCCGGGCGGTTACAATTGTAACAGGTTATTTCGTTCTTTTGTTCGCGATTTCGAACTGACTGGGCCTGTCGGGGGAAGAAAGGCTCACTGCGTCCTTCCGATCTCTGAGGTCTGGGTAGTTCCCCACTGCTGTCTCCCATCGCCTGGTCGCTCATCTGGATGGCCTTGGTCATTACACACAGCCGGTCCAAGTCCGCAAACCACCGCGGCCGCTCAGCAAAAACCAGGAGCAATCTGTCCTCGGAGGAGACGCCGTCAAGAATATTCTGGACCACTTCCTCCTCCGACATGCCCAGTCCCAGTACTCGGGCTACCTCTCGGATGCGTTGTAAAAATTGGGCCAGACTTTCGCCCCGCGCCTGCACTCGATAAAAATGTCGATGCCGTAACTGCTCCATCAGTCTACCGGGCACGAACGCCTCCAACACCACCTGGTGGAACTCCGCCACTCCATCTCTACGACGCATTACGTCCGCCACCCTCTCAGCCATGGGCCCGCGACAATAAGGGAAAATGAGTTCGAACACAGTGCGATCGGACATGCCCGGGTAATCGACCAACTGAAAAACGGTTCTGAAAAATGGTAATAATTTTTCTACATCCAGTCCATCCACGACTGGTAGTTGCTGGATGATATGAGACAGTGGGTTGGGCAGCTTATGATATGACGCCGCCCCCAAACCGGCGAGAACCGGGGTACTTGCAGCAGGCTCTATTGCTCTATATGACGAAGCTACCGCTGAGACCACGGACTCAGCAACTGGAGCCGGCGTAGGTGGTCTAGCCGGTTGAGACCCCTGCAGGGTCGAGGTGATCTGTTGTATGAGATCTTTTATATCATGGGCCGGCTCAAGATCGTCCCATTGTCCTTCAAAATACATACCCATAAATGGACCCCCAAAATACACACGAATATACAATACATATACATGTTCCACAACACAGGACAATTATAACATCTATCTCTTGCCACACCCTTTTCCACGCCATGAGGTACATAATAAACAATCTATAAATATCCATATTAGGTTTTAATTCCTAATATGGGTATAACATATTATATGTGTATAACTGATTATGTATGCAACACCAGGACATACTAAATTCAAGAGTTGGCATAGTGCCTGATACTATTATAAAGTGCTGCCACATTGAGCACTTAGACTTATTATAAATAGAATACAGTGAACACCCCAGTGATCATAATTAATTAAAAGAATTTAAATACTGATAAATTTTGTTAAGTCTTGAAAATAGTAACGTGTCATAAACCTTATAACCTTTTTAAAAGTAATTTGGCCCAAAAGGCCGACATGTTCCTAGGCAAGATACTGCATAACTCAACCTGTCCCAAGAGCATGTTCAACTCTGCATGAAAATGCACCTATACAGGATTAAACTGGTGACCCGACTTAACTACCAAAGAAACTGCTATCCCTATATGATCCAAACTGAATTTAAAAATGAGAATTTAATGCCTAAAATGAAAACTAAATTGAACCAGTGAAATTACATGTGGATGAAACGAATTAGTAGCACTAAGGAAACCCTTATACTGAAAATAAGAAGGAAATTTACACGTCTGAATGATGAGCAGCCACAGATACATGTCAACCCCTGGGCTCACAATTTATACAACAGATTTACAAAATGTACAAAAGATTCCCCCCCCCCCAAGTCCACGCACTATTCTGTCCCGTTAACCGGGGACCCAATTAAAATGTTTAAAACTTAAAGTCATTGTTGTAGAGTGACTCTATGTCCACTGGTTCTAGTGGGTTACATCACACTGTGTAAAAAAATATAATATGGATTGATGTCACCTTATTTTTTCCATGGGTGTGAAGTGGTGATCTCCTGGTCTACATGATAGGGTGTTTGTGGTTCGTCCTCGCTATTCTCCTCCGGCAGATGAAGTTGAGAGAGAGAGTCTGGATGTTAATGGTTCAGGATGGAACTGTTCCCCGTCTTCAGCGGGGGACCCTGTCATACAACATATTATCAGCTATAAGTTCTCAAAACTAATTCCCACAGAAACCTCACACGCACCAAAACCCATATATAATATTAACACAGCTGTAGGGCTACTTAAAATGATAGCTTTACACACCTTACAACGGTTATATGGCCACCTGGGCCTTATCTTGAAAACGTTTAGTTTTGTTAAATTTCATATTATAACTTTACCCCAGTGGGTTAGCATAATTCAATTATGGTTACATAATTATTCCGTTTGTTATACAATTAATAAAATTTACCCATAGGCTTATTAGCCACGTGGTGTGAAAAGTTACCTGATTACAATCATTTCTGTTCTTATTAAACAAATACCTTTTGGATTTACATAATTCTCAACTCTGGTGCCTTAGTTAAGACTTCTGAAATTAGTATAGTATTACTATATTACCAATAAAAGTTACATTTAAATTACGCATTTCACAACTCACCACGTGGCGTAATAGGATAACTGAATTTACTTAATGTGGGCTTATTAAACAATTTTTTCTTTCGTATACTTTAAATTGATGTATATAATCATATTGCCGTAACTTACCGCAGATCTGTAGTAGTTTAGCCTGCCATAGATGAAGAAGATGGTAAACTAAAAACTCTTTTCTGTCGGAGAAGATATGCCACGTTTGGTTAAACGACCAGCAAAAGACAATTTTTAGAAACGCAGTTCCGGCTTTCTGAACTCGCAATCAGTATCCAGCACCAGAGCTCAGCACCGATCAAGCGCCGCTCCAATCAAGCGCAGCTAGATTACCACAGCTGCAGATTGATTATCCCAGCTGCAGACGTATGCGTATGTACCGCTAAATACAGTACGGCAAAACGCCACCGCCGACTATCGTTCCTATATTTCTTTTAGCGAAAACGTTAATTACCGTATACGCGCCGAATCTATCTTAGACTCGGCACAAATTCTTTTTTGATGAAGTTAATATTATTTTTATAGATGATTTGCTATGAGTTCAAATTTTAATAACGGTTCAAAGTCAGACACCCTAGCAATTTAAAAGAATTTTATAATTTGTTTATCATATACGTTCAAACATTTGTTACTCTATGTTATTAATCTATGCATCTATGCAGAATATCAAAGACGTGTTATGTTTTCAGTGTGCAACCTTAAAAGGTGTTCTGAAATTTAGTTTTAAATATTTAATAGGCAATTAATTTTTTTCAATATTTAATTCACAGTTGATTAATTCTTTTTAATTAATTATTTCATGTCATCAACGTCTCACGGCTTCATTTATAAATAAGTTTATTGTGCAACTACATATACTTAACGTAACGAACAAAAATCCTATGATTTAGCCGGTATTAACATTACACATTTGCGTTGGGTACATGGAGTGGTTAATTTTAGAATACTTGTACCGTTGTGTGTGTATATATATATATTTATTTAAAAATAAAAAATGGAAATTACTTAGTTTTGTTAACGGGTAATTAGAAGTATTAAAATGAAATTCTGCACATTCTTAGATTAGATATTGTAGCATGACAGATAATGCCCATAGTTCGGAATGGAAAGAAAGATCATAAAATAAAATAAAAACAAATTTTAAATCCAAGAAAGCAACATTAAAAATTAATTAAGAACCACCGTAAAGCACAATCATAGTTTGAAGTAAGAGTTTCATTAAAACCAATTATACAATGAATGATGAGTAATCAAAATAAACCAAAAAGCTAAAAATAAAAAGGAAATACCCAGGTAGGATAGGATTAAGTAAGGAAGAAACCAGAACAAGACCACATCCACAATGAAAGGGATACTTTTATAAGAAACAAGGAGAATAGGAGTGATTAAGGAAGAAACAAGAACAAGACAACATCCACGATAAGAAGGAGTGCTCTTGAAAGGAATAAAAACGAAACCCCAAAAGAAAATAAAAATAACAAATGAAAGTATAACAAAAAACCCAAATTTAGAAAACCATGTAAAATAAATATAAACAAAAGTGTATAAAGTAGAATTAAAACTGAACCAATGTGAATTAGTAATATAATAGAAAAACCAAACCTTCATTATCCTCAATAAATAAATTTTTTGATTTTAAAAAGACTATGAAACTAATTAGAAATAAAATCAAAGAAAAAGGGGACCAGTGCAAGTTTCTATATTATATTAAATAAACATAATGTGTCAACGTTGGAGTTCATAAACTAAATAAATTGTGCAATTATACAACTTTAAAGTTTTTACATTTTATTAATAAATAATATTTTAATTGAGTATTATAATGACAAATAATACAAGTGTTTCTAAATAATAACTGCCACACTTTATATACAACATTCATTAGAATGACAGTAAATAAAACAAGAGCAGGCCATATAAAAAGTGAAGTGACCAAGAATCGTTACCCCAAAAATCAAACAAAAACAGCTAAGACTGAAAATAAAACTAGGTATAAGGAATAGTGTAAATGATGGAAGGACAGATATGTTTTGTTTACTTAGAATAAGTTCAAATAGCTCAAGGATGAAATGTCTGAGAGTACAATTCTTTTAATATAAAACTTTTATTATAAAATATTTATTATGTGTTACTAATGATAATCAAAACGAAGATGTCCGAGTTTAAATACCATTGTTAATTTCAATTATTTGTTATTGATTAATAGTTTGAATCCTATACTAAATGTTATATTGTTAAAGTAAGGAAATGTTAATTAATGTTATATTTGAATAAAAAGTCAGAAGGGGTATAAACAAGCTTGTATTATTAAAAAACTTTGTATGTAAAAACGATATAAAATCGATTACTTTATTATTTGTTAATAAAATTCCTTGAATATTATAAAATTGAATCCTATTTATTCCTAAATTATAAACAGAATAATATATTATCTCAGTTGAGACATAACTACCAGAATTTAACAACTTTAAAGGAAGATAACCTGCAAATAAGGAAAGATCACCAATCGATTGTTCCTGAGACAATCCTATTAACTAATAAAAGAATTCTAAATACACCAAAGGATATAATTCGACAAAAACAATTAATAAGAAGTTCGAAACACCACGAAACACTTTAAAATAATTAATATTAAATTAATTTAAAACAAAAAAATAATAATAATAAATAATAATACAATTTTTTTTACAAACTACAAGAATATTTGTAATTTGTTACAATATTATACATTTAATTTATAATGACTAAAATACTTTATGAGCTTTTAAAGGATAAATTTTTAAATGTTGGTTATCCGTTTCAATCTTTGATGACGCTTTATTTAGATAATCAAAGTAATCGTTAAGTAATGAAATACTGAATTTTAATTTCATCCGTGTTTAGAATTTTATATTAATATGTGTTTAAATTTTAAAATTATTTTCAACAAAATAAATTGAATGAGGTATTCTTTGTGAATCAAGTTTACTTATATTGTGCTCAACAGATGACGACAGGAGCAGGAGGATAAAATGTTAAACGTCTCGCTGGAAAGGAAACAAATAGGATGAGAGGGATCAGTGTTCAGAGGGTAGAAAACGGCACAATCAAGTGCATAGCTTAGGATTCTTAAGGGTTTAACTGGGGATTAAAGTCTCGTCTGTGCTTTTCAACTTTGCGGTTCTGCTGTGACACACTTTAGTAATGAATTAAAGGAACTAGATACTTATTTGAAAAAAGATTTTTATAGATTCACTTAGGAATTAGGAATTAGGGTTTTTTACGTTCTCTAGGTAAAAATACTTTAGTAAATACCCTATGTAAAAATTATTTAATATAATTTTCTATTGATATGTTAAACAGATATCTATGAGATTAAATGGTGGTTGTCACTACACCTCATAATAGGGGAAAACGTGACTAAAAGATAATTATAAGCTAAAATTAAGAATCTACGATTAACTTTTATTCAAAGTCTTGAATATGCTGCTTTCATTTATTCAATGCCAGTTAATAACTTGAATCTTCCTATACTGAACAACTCCAAAATAGTGGTATATCACCCTCCATCATGATTTAGTTAAAATATGAAGTTATTTTGGGAAATTTGTTTAGTGGTTTGGGGGCTCGGCAATTAAGCCCTTTAGCGCAACGACATCTGCTAGGAGCGTCGCTCGACGGGATTTTGTCGTTCTCACCTACATTTTAGTTTACTCAACAAAAGTGGAAACTCGTACACAATAAGACGCAAAACGACATTTTTAAAGCCGATGAGGTAATCTTGCTAATTTAAAAATGACAGGGTTCTGTCTACCTCTAACAGTTCTTTTCCGAGGTCTTCTTTCGAGTTACCTTTTAGGCTGTCTCTTCCTGAGTTCTGAAGGAGCACTACAGTCTTCAATTGTGTGTTTCACTATAAGTGCTCCACCTCAAGTGCAGACGAGTCGTTGTTCTTGACCTGGTAGCAGTTACGAAGACGTCAAGCTTGTTTGCAATATAATATTTGTCGTTCATGAAAATACCAGAAATTAGAAGTGGCCCTGCCGGCCTTTTTTGTTAATGATTTGGAGAACCCTATATTGAAGACTTGTCTTTCGTATATCCTAAAATCCGGTACATGTTTGTCACTTCCTACCAATCCAGGATCGAAAAGGATATTTATACTCAATAGCTTTTAGGCGTGTTGTAAAATTTGAGATGCTGAGATTGAAAGCATCAAACGGGTATCAGTTACATTTAATATAGGAGTTGACAAGATGATGGGTTATCAGCCACCCTCTTTATTATTGAACTACAGTATGCCATTAAATACATAGATCAGCGAGGATTGATATTAAATAAGACAAGCCAAATTTGCACTTGCCTTGATGGTGTTGTGATAATTGCTACATCAGGACAACGGCTGGTTGGGGTTCCCAAGGAGCTAAATAAAAAAATCCGCTGGAATGGGACCGAATGTCAATATAAAAAAAACTAAAACATGATAATTTCTGTATCAGTAAGGAAAACAATTCTGTATAATTTATGCATTGAGGGTAACTCATTTAGTGCGGTTAATACGTTTAGGTACTTCATTAACATAATAGATAATGGAGGGTGGCATAAACATGACAATACATGACAGGATACAAATAGAAAATAGTGCATAGTAAGCTAACAGTAGACTATTGAAAAAAGAACTCATTAGTAACAACACAAAAATGAAAATCTTCTTCTTCTTCTTCTTCTTCTTCTTCTTCTTCTTCTTCTTCTTCTTCTTCTTCTTCTTCTTCTTCTTCTTCTTCTTCTTCTTCTTCTTCTTCTTCTTCTTCTATGGCGTCACAGTTCGGAGTCGAACCGTAGCCTCCATAATCATCCGCCTCCATTTTCTCCGTCCTTGGCGATTGAGGTCCATTGTTTTATTTTAAGTAAAGTATCACCATCCCTGGCCACTGCGTCAATCCAGCATTTCTTTGGTCTTCCGACAGGCCTTCTACCCTCGATTTGACTAAGTACTGCCTTTATAGGTATTCGGTTGCCTTCCATCCTAATGATGTGTCCTTCCCATTGCAATCTATGCAGTCAGATGGTGGTGGTCAGATCATTGTCTTTATATAGCTTGTATAGTTCTTCATTGTGACGCATAATTGTCCCATTGACTTGGATTGGTCCATATATTCTCCTCAGAATTCTCCTTTCAAAAGTATTGACTATGTTAGCGGCTTGTTTGTTCAGAGTCAAAGTCTCACTGCCATATATTGTCACCGGTCTAATCATAACTTTGTATAATGTGACCTTGGACTGATGGTGGATATTCCTTGTCATGAATACAGTTGTCAACGAAGCATATGCTCTATTTGCGGCCTAGGTCCTTTTCTTTATTTTATTTATTTCTTCATTACCTTATGCCATCCAACATCCCTAATATTTAAACTGATCAACTGTTTCCAGGTTAAATGGTTCAATTTTAAACTGTTCAGGTTTCCTGATTTTCATTCGAGTGGTGATCATAGCCTTTGTTTTATCTGTATTAACCTGCAATCCTATCTCTTCTGCTTCACATTTGACTTCCTGGAAGGTATCTTTTGCTTTTTCTTGGGCTCTTGCCACAATATTAATTTTATTTGAATATCCTACGATCTGAACCAATTTATGTTCTAATGTTGAATTCCTATAAATTGACAATTTTCTGATGATATATTCAAATGCTAAGTTGAACAGTGTTGGTACCAGCCCATCGCCCTGTTTAACCCTCTCGTGACATTAAAAGGTTCTGTCGTACCCGTTTGAAATTTGACTTTGGCTGTTGCCTGTATCATTGTCACTCTTGTCAGTTGTACTAATTTAATGGATATTTGAAAGTGCAGCATAATTTAAAAAGTTTATTCTTATCTATGCTGTCTTACGCTTGCCTAAAATCTACGAAGGTTTGTGTTAGGTCCAGATTGTTTTCCCACATCTTCTCAATCAGTATTTTGACTATGAAGATTTGGTGTACAGTGGATCTTCCACTTCGGAAGCCACCTTGGTATTTTTCCCCAATATTCCTTCAACATATGGTTCCAGTCTCTTCTGCAGTATTCGATTGAATATTTTGTAACTGTATACTGAGATACCTCTGTAATTTCTGCAGTTTAACTTTTTCCCTTTTTTATGGATATGTACGATTAAGCTAATGTTCCATTCTTCAGCCATATTTCTCCTTCCATATCTCTTGAATCAATTTATGCATCTCTCCTTCTATGCCGCCGTATCTTATTAGTTCGTTTGAGACTGAGTCAACTCCTGGGGCTTCAAAATTCATCAAATGTTGTATAATGTCTTCCATTTCCTGCAGACTGGAATCTTCCACATGCTCGTCATCTGTTTGTGGTTCTTCAAAGTTTCCTTCCTTTGTACTTGTTACCTTCGGATTCAGCAGTTTACCAAAGACTCCCTTCCATCTGTGTTTAATTTTTAATTCATCTCCTATTATATTACCTTCTTCATCGTAACAAACATTTCCGTTGCTGTTTATGAAGGTGAGACACAAACATTAGCAAGAAAGAAACAAGAAACAGTAGGAAGGTTTAAAAAAGATTGTACGAAGTGTTTATGTCCCGGTAAAAGAAAAGATGAACAGAGAATAAGAAATAACTAAGCGATAGATAAACTATTGAAGCATGAGAACATTGTGACATTTGTAAAGGTTGAAGGAATACAATGACTAGGTTACCTAGAGCGGATGGATAATCAGCGCATAGAAAAAACAATTGTTACGGCACAGTTGTATAAAAGCTGAGATGGCAACGGATAGTAGACATTAGGGAAGATTGGTGTTGGAAGGCAGGGTTCACGTTAACCTGTAGTCATTTTGCACTTTGTAGGGTTCACGTCACTTTGGCATTGGAAACTGCGTTGAATAAATATTGTAAACCAAACGCAAGCTGAAGCACTTATAGGATCTTCCTTATTCCGATATTACAACCTAAGGTAAAAATTATAGTACAGTAAATAGTTGAGTTATAATTATTATCTGTCCTCAAGCATTTGACCTATGATCTGTTCATGAAGCCTCTAGCTTTCAAACCATACCACTACCACAAACGTCTGAATTTAACCACCTAAAGTGACGGCCTGCGTGGTTGAGAGCGTCGAGTTTGTACTAAAGCCCGTCTGCTTTAGACAGATTAATAATTTGCCCCAGCAATAGTAGACGGGGGTGGATTGACTTGACCTTCAGTTCAACCCTTAGTATAAAATGGTATCCGGTCAATGAGAAAGGGAAGCTAATAAATTTATACAGTTTACAGTTACATGCAGTGCAGACGATGACTGCACTTACATGTCTTACGACATTTTTAAAATTGCGCATATATTCCTTTTACGAATCAACAAAAAATCAATGGATTTTCTTAACTCTGAAAATATTTTAATGTAGACATTTTTGATAGTTTTAGAAATTTGTATTTCTAAAACCTGTTATAATGAAACTTTCTCATAATACTTACAGTATAACGCAAGGCAATTTTGTAGGAAAATTTGTGTTTCCGAATATTCTTCAAGGCCCTAATGAGTCTTTTATTGTTTCATTACAGTTTTGTTAAAAAATGTCATACACTTTGTTTGTAAATTGATTAAAAAAGCCACCTTTTTGTGGTTGTTATATACCAAAGCAAATGCTGGTAAGAAAATTTTTGAATAGATACTAAAGTTTCTTTTTAAACAAGCTATAGCATCTATATCGAAAAGTGACTATGTTTTATTAATTTCATAGTGTTACGACGCTCTACTTGATCGTCGTCGGTACAGTGGAAAACAAAATAAGTACAAGACACCAATTAAGTCACTAATCACCAGCTTTAATTTTCACACTTAAACAGTTCGTAATTAACGACACAGTCTCTTACAACAAATCAAATAAAATTTGTTCACGCAATAAAATGTCCACTAATGTTAAAACAAATTGTATTACAACTATCTCGCCCGATTATAACTCGGACGCCACTGTAAATATATCGCCACTATACTGAAACTTAAGGCCGCTGCCGCCATGTATTTATACCTCCGTTCACACACCAGAACGTTTCAAACTACGTCTCAGCGCCAATGTGTACTACGTAATTAATTGCGGCCTTGACACAGTCCGCGCGGCTGGCGGCTTCCAGAAAACTTTCGCGAATGCGTCTAGAGTCACGTATGCCACACACACACTAGAGCGAGACTCTTCTGGTACATTTGACAAATACGGAGACTGTTCTGTAATGTCGTAACACTGCCACCTCCTAAAGCCTGTTCGTCACGAACTGGCAAACCCACTCTGAAATAATACTCGACCAGGCGATCTAGGTGGACGTCCTTGCGAAAGATAATTCTCCGGTTCTTCGAATTCAGTCTCGGGTGATCCGAACATTACGTTCCCGGGAATGCGAGTCTTCCGCTCAACCACTAGTTTTGCTGGAATCACTTCCGTTGCGTCATGTACTGATGACCTAAACACCACTGGTTGATCTAAGTTTGTTTGGTTCTCGTCAACAACCTCTTGCGTAACCTCATCTTCAGCCACGTTGCCCTCGGGCGCTTCCATCAGCTCAGGAACAAACAAGAGTTTTGACTCGACACCCATAGTTGGCTTTCCAATCACTTCTTTCGTCGTTACACTTATTTGTATTTCCTATGCTAGTTCTTCCTCCATTTCCGCTTGCAATAGGGAAGGTTCCTGTTGACCAGACCTGTTGACTTTTTCTTCGACTAATGCCACTCGCTTAATCGAATGTTAGGTAGATCCTGTCATTTTAGTCATGCAAAGCTTTATCTTCTCTTGGCCAAATTTCAGGGTATTCTGTCTTAAGTCCACAACGGATCCGTAGGCATTCATAATGTCCGTGCCAAGAATCACTTCATCGACAATGTCTGCAACGAGAATTTTATGGGTAAACTCGAGAAGACCTAGGCGTACACGTACGTCTACCTTTCTTGACGGGGCATCCAGTCACAGTCTGTATTGTACAAGAGCTAATTAGAGGCTGGCGGTTGCTGACTAAGTCAGGGCGCACAATGGACACTGTTGTGCCCGTGTCAACTGTAAATGATGTTGGTTTACTTTCCGCAAATCCATTAACAATCAAGTTTCCACTGGTCTTATGTAGCGTCGAAACTGTGTGCTGTTCTGGGGCTTTACTTCTCCAATTGGTGCGATCACTCTCTTCTCTCGTTATCTTCTTCTCCCAGCAGTCTCCTGCAGATGACCACGTTTTCCACAGTTGTAACATTTTGGTCTTCTGACTTTTTCAAATCGTTGCGATTCTCTTGAACTTTTGAATTGTTTGTCCTACAACATTGTTTTTCTGCATCCAACGTAACGGCAATGTCATACAGGGATCTTCTGACTGCAATGTGATGGCACAAACTCATTAATGTAGCAGGACGCTGACTTGGCAGCTTCAAACTCTAGGGCGTGAACAAGAGCTTCTGAGCTATTTCAGTGCCTTGCCATTCGTAACACTTGCTGAAGTTCACAATCTCCGACGCCATCAATAAATCTCTGCACCGCAAACCTTATTCGAAAATCTTCTGGTGCTTCAGGATAGACAAATCTAATCAATCTGTCGATACTTGCTTCAAACTCTTGAAGACTCTCCCCGGAACGTTGTCGACTTGTTCTCAACTGAGCGTAGTACACATCTCGCAAATGTTTATCACCATACCGTAATTCCAGAGCTTTTATCAATTCGGCATAGAAGTTTTGGCTGCCAGG
Organism: Magicicada septendecula; assembly: GCA_034769895.1. Taxonomy (NCBI): domain Eukaryota; kingdom Metazoa; phylum Arthropoda; class Insecta; order Hemiptera; family Cicadidae; genus Magicicada; species Magicicada septendecula. The sequence goes on from CM068371.1 coordinate 299,194,010, forward strand.
TGGCACTTTCTGTAGTAATTCTGCCGCGGGTCCTTTTAATGAGAGAACGAGTGAAATTGACTTGTCTTTCTCCATCCAATTATTTGCGCATGCAGCAGCTTCGAATTGGCGTAAATACGTCGCCCAGTGCGTGCTTCCATCAAAGGTTGGGGCTTTGACACATGAACTGTCCCAACCGCAGGCGAGGTGACTTTCCCTATTGATTTATTTTCTCTGTCTTTATCATTGGTACAGTCTGTTCACAAAGTTGTTTTTGTTGTAACTTCAGGCACTGCTCGACTTCATTATTAATCTGCTCTTTTATATTTAATCGAGTCTTCTATTTTTGTTGACATAGCTTTTTCCACACTCAAGACAGATTTTTCTACTTCAGCTATTTTATTTGACATGGATTCTTCTACGTCAGATATTCTGGTAATTTGATTGTTAAGCTCACCACGTAGGAGATCCAATTCTGCGGTAGTATGTTCTTGCATCTGCTTTTGCTCTTGAATTATCACTTTAATGTCTTCTGTTTCGCGTTTCCGTTCCTCTGCCGGTCGTCCTTCCAACTCGAGCAACAGTGCTTTTTGTCTTTCTTCAGTTTCCAGCATTTCTGTCTCTCTTCCACTTTCTCATCCTGTCGTTGATTAGTCCCGGTCCAAGTGGACCGAACTGGAATGAAATAATGTTCCACAAGCGTGGACAGGAAGTGTTAATTAATTGGGCCCAAGTGGGCTAAATGTATGCTTCTTGAATTAAATATTCTGTTGGCTGGTCTTCCATATTGATTGAGATGATGTGTAAAATGAATTAATTCTGCATTAAGAAATAACAAGAAGTGGACTGTATACGAATAATTTTAATATTTTGAATAATTACATTACAGCTGTAAATTTGAATGAGGCTGGCTAATACTGCATGTTGCGAATTAGTATGAATTTAGCTAATCATGAAGAGGGCCTAGTCGGCCATAATCGAGAATACAAAGGCCTAAAGCCTACATTTAATGTCGACACCAATTGACAGCGAAGGATTCGGCGAACCGAACGCCGAGATAGCTAGCTAAGCACTGTGCAAGGTACAACCAAGCGAAAATTGATGCGCGATATGAATCAGATTAGCCAACCTAGAAAATAAAATCATTGCGCTACCGTCCATAAGCTGGCCGTCAAAAATCAAAAAGATTTTTTAATACATTTTTTAATAAATTAGAATACATTTACAATTTAATTTAAAAGAGTGCAGTTCTTACTAACGATGGTTAGCTTCAAGGCTAAGTTGAACCTTGAGTTGAGATTAGATAACGGCAGTCTGCCGCTAGTTTAGAGATAAGCATGCATAAGATAAGCCTGTAGACAGGCGATTGTAGGCCAAGGTTGGCGAACAGCTGTTTCATATGCGAATAAGTCTGGTTAACAATATTTCTGACACAAGTGTGTGCAGTATGTAACATTATAAAACATGAAAGAAAAATACATAATTATACAAGGTTTAATGCATGAACGGAGGTTCATCATGAACAAAATTGTTGTTGAACATGTTGTAGTTGCACGTTCTATTGTATATTCAGCAGGGCGGCATGTATTGACCTAGACATGCTATTCCTGAAGTTTCAGGAATTTACAATATGTAACAATGTATGAGCAAACCAGATGCTGAATGCAGCCCAGCTATGACATGTTTGTCATAATTTTAAATAAAGAATTGTGCATGCTTACTTACAAAATGGATAAAATATAAAATACAATATGAATAAATTAGACGAGGCAGTTACATACGGCAGACGCTTACAATAGTTTTTACATAGAAACAATTTATGTGAATACAACAACAATAATTTAAATAATTACAATATAAATAATTGCAATGTCAAAGAACAATACAATACTGAAATTACAGAAACAATTTAACAATTTAAAGACATTCACAGAATAGTACACATTTATCAGCAACAATATAAAGAAATGAATGCATGGTTACTTAACGGCAAAACATGCGAATATTATGTAGTAACATTTCATAAATAAGACCACCCAAAGACATGCAATACACCCCATAACATCAATGAAAATGTGAGACATAGTATGCCACAAAAATTAACATACAATACAAATATCAAGATACCACAGAACTGTGATAATTAGAAGCGTGCCACGACGCAAAATTGACAAAAATGTTGTGACAATTCATCCCAATTATGTTGACCAAATGGTCGTAACAAATAATAAGCCAATGGCTGAATAAAACAGCATTGTGCTATAATCTTAATGTCAAATCTCGTCTCGCGCTGGCAACAGATATAATTTATGTATTGGTCTCCGCAAAACACCCGTAGGCGTGCGAATGTCTACGACCCGAACCAAGTTATCTGGGCCGGGAAATGTGGCGATGATCACGCCAAATTTCCAGGCTAATGGAGGCAAGTTATCCTCAATAAGCAAAGCTAAGTCACCAATGGAAACATTATCTTTGGCAAGCTTCCACTTGTGACGCTGTTGCAGCTGGTGCAAATTATCGCGAGACCACGCCTTCCAAATGTCCCGGACAAACCTCTGAAGTAGTTGCCAACGACCAAGACGAGAAACAGGAACGTGAGAAAGGTCTGGGTCAGGAATCGCAGTTAGGGGCGCGCAAATAAAAAAATGGCCAGGTGTAAGTGGCACCGGGTCGTTAACATCCGAAGAAATAGCAAATAAAGGTCGAGAGTTCAGACATGCCTCTATCTGAGACAAAACGGTCGTGACCTCTTCGAAGTTTAATATAGATTTGCCTACCACGCGCCGCAGATGAAATTTCAAACTCTTTATGCCGCTCTCCCAAAGGCCACCGAAGTGAGGTGAGGAGGGCGGAATAAATGACCATGATATCCCCTGAGAGGATGTGAATGACTTAATCGAGGTGATGGCACTCTTATTGTGCCAAAAGTTGTAAATGTCATGTAAGATGGTGCGGGCCTTCCTGAAGTTCGTGCCGTTGTCGGAGTACAGCTGACTAGGTATACCCCGACGTGCCATAAAACGACGTAAAGCAGCTACAAATGCGCTCGCAGTAAGGTCGGACACCAATTCAAAGTGAATAGCCCTAGTTGCTAAGCAAACAAACAGAGATACGTATGCCTTAGTAAAGGTTCTAGACCTCTGCCCGCCATGACGAATCATGAAGGGACCACCATAATCAACCGCGCAAAATAGAAACGGCCTTGCAGGAGTGACTCTAGGGGATGGCAAAATGCCAAGTCTCTGGACCTGCTGTGTGGCACTAAACCTGATACACTTGAGACACTTACGAATAATGGAACGGATGACTAGCCGGGCATTAACAATCCACCAACGTTGACGCAGTGAATGATGCACGAGCTGAGCACCAGCGTGAAGTAAACGAATGTGTTCACGTTCGATGATAAGGCGTGTAATATGCGCCGATGGGGGTAATACGATAGGATGTCTCGAATCGTAAGGTAACTGGGAATGCCGCAAACGTCCGCCCACGCGTATCACTCCAGAGTCGTCAAGAAACGGGTCGAGAGAAGCCAACTTGCTCCTAATGGAAACAGAAGATCCGTTCCGAAGACAATTAATTTCGGCTGCGAAGTGGATCGACTGAGATTGTTTTATGAAGAAATTGAGAGATTGATGAATTTCTACAGGGGTCAGATCGCCTGAAATTCTGTCCGCAAATGGGTGCCTAATATTTCTGATGAAACGAAAACAGTAAGCGTATACACGTGTCAGCCGGTACAACGAGGAAAAGTCCAACGATAAGTCAACAGCCAGGGTAGACATTAGAGACCGGTTGTGTGCAGTTTTCTCTTCCGCGGTGACTTCCGAAGACGATGGAGTGGCCGGTACGAAGGTTGGGACAGGATTAGACTCTGACGATTGAGACAGACAGCCAGGACCGTGCCACCAAAGCGAACAATCGCGCAAAACGTCAGGGAAACACCCCCTAGATATAATATCAGCAGGATTGCGTCGCGAATCAATGTGATGCCAGGGTATAAGCTTGCGTGCGACGCTGAATTTCAGCAACCCGATTAGCGACGTATGTCTTCCAACGCGTAGACTGCGCATGAATCCAGTAAAGAGCCACCATAGAATCAGAATAAAAATGTACATTATCAATAAACGAATAAAGAGCAGGAATAACCTTAGATACGGGTCGCGATAATAACAAACAAGCGCAGAGCTCGATACGAGGTAATGACACTTGGCGTAGAGGAGCCACGCGAGATTTGGAACACAAGAGACGACAGGAAGCAGTAGAATCCTGATAAATGACTCGGATATATATACAACAGCCGAACCCTTTCTCCGAGGCATCCGAAAACCCATGCAACTGAACCGTAACCGCCTCACGGTTGCAACGAATAGATCGCGGGACTACTATTTTACCAATCAGACTCAATTTGTTACACAAAGAATGCCAATCCGAAAGTGACTGACCGGAAATCGGTTCATCCCAACCAAGCTTACAAAGCCAAAGACGCTGCATAAAGTGTTTATATAAAAAGACAACTGGTCCGATTAAACCCAGCGGATCATATATTCCGGCGATAATTGAAAGAATCTTTCTCTTGGATATGCTATGGTCAACCGGAGATAGTTTAACATCAAACAAAAATGAATCGGCAGTGTTGTTCCAAAGAATGCCCAGGGTACGCACATTGTCCTGTTTATTTAGGGGTCGTGAAAAGTTGTGATGATTTGCGACCGCTGTGGGTTCATTTGATGCCCATTTGTGCAACGTGAAACCATATTGAGCAAGTAACGCACCTAGGTCGGATTTCAGCTTGGTTAGATCGGGGATAGTGTCCGAACCGGTAAGTAAATCGTCGACATCAAAATCGTTAGTTATGGCTAAAGCCGCTTGGGGAAAGGAAGTTTGTTTGTCTCTAGCAATTTGTAGAAGGCACCGAGTGGCCAAAAAAGAGGCGCTAGCCGTGCCGTAGGTTACTGTTTGCAGCGCGAAATGCTTAAGTGGTTCGAGGGGAGAGTCACGCCACAAAATGCGTTGATAGTGACAATCTCCTTCAGCTACGCGAATCTGACGATACATTTTTTCGATGTCGGCAATCAGGATATACTTATGTATGCGAAAACGCAACAGAATAGAGAAGAGATCCTGCTGAACATTGGGGCCTACTAATAATATGTCATTTAACGAAAGACCATTAGTAGTCTTGGACGAACCATCAAAAACAACGCGCAGTTTTGTGGTCAAGCTAGAATGTTTAAACACTGCATGGTGAGGCAAGTATTAAATATTTGACGCTCCTGAATTGATAGCGCCATGATCGATGAGTGTCATGTGCCCAAGATCCATGTATTCCCTGATAAAGGCCGCGTAGTCGCGAGCGAGCTTGGGATCGCGCCTGAATCGACGCTCCAAGCTTAAAAATCTTGATTCGGCACTTGTGTAAGATTCCCCCAAGTGGGGATTATCAGACTTGAATGGGAGCGACACTATAAATCTACCCTCGTGGTTGCGCTGAGTAGAGCGCACAAAATGCTCTTCGCAAGCCGACTCGCCGTCAGGGGTATCGCCAGGGATTGTTTCTGCCTCCCAAAATCTCTCGAGAGATTGCAGAATTTGACTGCCATTGTTCCTTGCCAGGAACGAAACCGCAGGACCCTGGGTGTGGCAGTGTTTGGGCAGATTGCCGGCCAGAATGTAACCCAGTTTTGTTTCCTGAATGATAGGGAAGTTGGGTCCGCGTGTGTATTTATTGGCTAATATTAAATCCAGATAAAATTGTGCCCCTAATAGTATGTCGATCTGTGAAGATATATTAAAATCTGGGTCGGCGAGAAAAATTTTGTTTGGAATGTGGAACCGGTTGATGTCAAACGAGATTGAAGGCAGATTATGAGTTAAGTTAGATAGGACGGCACATTTGGCCTCAAAACTATGTCTCTGATAGCGAGAAATAATACGCATAGAAGCAATGTCAGTAGCGCAACACGCTGTATTGTTTATTCCTGTAATTGGAATATTAGATCGGGTTAGTTTAAGGTGCAACCTTTTCGCAAATGATTTCGTACAAAAATTGATCTGGGAACCGGCGCCTAGGAGTGCCCGAGCTTCATGCCTGTTGCCAGCCTGATCAACGACATATACAACCGCTGTGGATAAAAGAACATTGTTTTTACACTGTAATTAAGTGAGCAATAATTGCTGCTGGCAGCTGGTGATTTCGGCACGTAATTAGCGTGCAGCAAGGTGTGGTGACCCTTTGAACAAATTTTACAGACCTGTTTACTTTTACAATTTGTTATCAAATGACCTGCTCTAAGGCAGTTAATACAGCATTTATGGTTTGCAACCAATTGCCCCCGCTCAGTGGCACTTAATATACGAAAATTGTTACACATGTAAAGCGGGTGGTCAGATTTACAACACACGCATAAATAATGCTTTGCCGCTGCGTGATAACTCTTAAAGGTATTGCTGCCAGCAGTATTTCTTAAGCTATATTTCTCAAATTTATTGTTTGGTTTTACGCTAGGTTTGTTGAATTGCTGTCCGGATTCAATTGGCATTGTATTTTCTAAAAGCTGTCGGCGCAAGTTTAAAAAATGCGTAAAGTCTTGAAAACTGGGCAAGTTGTCAGGGTCTATTGACTCCTTCCAAAGTTTTAAAGTAATAGGGTCAAGTTTGGTGGAGAGCAACTGTATGGTAATAAACTCAAATGAATTTACGGACAGCTTCATTGCCGCCAGTGAATTAACGGAAGACGTTATTGTATTCGTAAACTCCGCCAAGCTTTGGACTGAGTCCTTTATTGTGGACTTAACCTGAAGTAGGTTTTGTACATAATATTTGGCTAATATAAATGGATTATTATACCTCTCGGACAGCAAGTTCAACGCTATTACATAATTTTCTTGACAAATGGGTAATGATTTAATTAAGTCTAATGGTTCACACTTCACCGAGGAATGCAAATAATGCAGTTTCTGTACTGGTGTTAAGTCGAATCTTGAATGCACTAGATCATTGAAAATTGAATAGAAGTGTTGCCACTCAAGTATGTTGCCTGAGAAGCAGGGCAAACTTATCGGCTTTAAATGCATAGGCGTCGATAGTACAGGAGGCACAGTCTGAGTATTAAAAGTGTCAAGAAATTGTAAAATGTTTGCCTCAGTTGAGTATATCATTTCCTCAACCTCGACTCGGTCTGCCTGAGCAGCGCTCGTGTCTTTACTGATAAGCTGTATCTCAGACTGTACCTCGTCGTACTTCGAGGCTAAGCTCTTAAGACTTTCTAATCTTACAGTCAGAAAACCTTTTGTGCTTAAATTAATATCAAACGAATTTACCGCGGATTGTATCCGCACTATCGCGGACTTTAATCCGCCTCTCTTTCTGGTCAGCACCTTGAGGCCTTCTTCAGACATTTTTTACGCACCTTTTTACTGTTGCTGGTGGTACCTGGTTGGCGACGTCCCACAGCGTCGGCTACTTGGTGACGATGGTGAACAGCTGGCAGAGATGACCACTTTGAAGCACTGCAGCCGGCAGGAACTTGCTATTACGTTGTCCGAAGATGACGAGCGAAATGGCGACGCAAATCACGCCACGGTCGCATTAGCTGACGCGCCAATCCGCCCGTGATGGCCAGAAACAGATATAAAGATATTAAATGGAAATCCAGGTTCGGAGTGACCAAAAAATGATTAGTCCCGGTCCAAGTGGACCGAAACTGGAATGAAATAATGTTCCACAAGCGTGGACAGGAAGTGTTAATTAATTGGGCCCAAGTGGGCTAAATGTATGCTTCTTGAATTAATATTCTGTTGGCTGGTCTTCCATATTGATTGAGATGATGTGTAAAATGAATTAATTCTGCATTAAGAAATAACAAGAAGTGGACTGTATACGAATAATTTTAATATTTTGAATAATTACATTACAGCTGTAAATTTGAATGAGGCTGGCTAATACTGCATGTTGCGAATTAGTATGAATTTAGCTAATCATGAAGAGGGCCTAGTCGGCCATAATCGAGAATACAAAGGCCTAAAGCCTACATTTAATGTCGACACCAATTGACAGCGAAGGATTCGGCGAACCGAACGCCGAGATAGCTAGCTAAGCACTGTGCAAGGTACAACCAAGCGAAAATTGATGCGCGATATGAATCAGATTAGCCAACCTAGAAAATAAAATCATTGCGCTACCGTCCAGTCGTTTTTCTGCTTCTTCCGCCTCCTGCCTGCGTTTTTCATCCTGTCGTTTTTCTGCTTCTTCCGCCTCCTGCCTGCGTTTCTCATCCTGTCGTTTCTCCCTCTGTAACAGCAGCGCCTGTAAATTTTCCATCATCTGACTGGCATCCATTGTTTTCCGATTAATTACGAAATACACTCGTCTTGTACAAAGTGTCGACTGTTTCCACTGTTAACCGTTCTATCCCATTGCTGACCCCACTGTTACGACAATCTACTTGATCTTCGTAGGTATAGTGGCAAACAAAATAAGTACAAGACACCAATTAAGTCATTAGTCACCAGCTTTAATTTTCACATTTAAACAGTTCGTAATTAACAACACAGTCTCTTACAACAAATCAAATAAAAGTTGTTCACACACAATAAAATGTCCACTAATATTAAAACACAATTGTATTACAATTATCCCGCCCGATTATAAAACGCAACACTTCACTAATAACCACTTGAACGTACACGGTAATATCGCTCAATAATAACTCGAACCGCACTGTAAATATATCGCCACTATACTGAAACTTAGGGCCGCTGCCGCCATTTATTCATACCTCCGCTCACAGACCAGAACGTTCTACACTATGTCTCAGCGCCAGTGTGTACTACGTTAATTGCGGCCTTGACACAGTCCGCGCGGCTGGCGGCTTCCAGAAAACTCTCGCGAATGCATCTAGAGTCACGTGTGCCACACACATTAGAGCGAGATTCTTCTGGCATATTCGACAAACACGTAGACTGTTCTGTAATGTCGTAACAATAGTATTATATATACATTTGATATTTTGAATTTTATGGAAAGTCACAATTAGCCTTAAAATTAAATAGGCCTAATTGTATTTATATTACCTAAAAGTTTATACCACAGTTTTAGTCCATAGATTTTTCACTATGTATCACATAGTTCTAACCGATAATTTAGGTTTTACATAACCGTCAAATTCAGCTTGCCATTTTATATAAAATGAATTCTGAGGAACGTTTACGGCGTTAAAAGGAGTTTAATATATTTTGCGAACAAATACTTTTGTTCAGCATTATGATTTACTTCATTTTTTTCAGATAATTACCTCACGAATGTGCCATTTGTCCTCTGCTGCAACGCTTACCACAAATATGACTGTTCATGTTTTCACTGTATTTGCATATGAAATATGTATCTTAAACAAATCGTTGACGATCTATTAAAATAGCATAACATATTAGCTTAAAGTAAGTTACAAAAACATAGTTTTCAAATTTTTCTTATTTAACAAAGGCTTACGTTACATTTTATATGCTTGTAGAGAACTCTTGTAGAAGCTTACTTTTATTTTTCCGCCTTTATGCATTGATCAGTGAGCAAAAGGACTTCCCAGTTTCAACTCGACCGTTTTCCATTTGCTTACTTGTTTAGTTGTTTGTTTCGTGTGTTTCACAATAATTTTTAAATGTATTAACCGATTCTTTTTTTTCTATAGCACGCATGTTCATACCTTAATTTCTATAGTCTCTAAAACGGATTAGCAAAACTTGGAAATGGGAATATCACATTAAAATGTTCTAAAAAGAAATTTAAATAAGGTGTAATTTATTCTTCGGAATTCAAAAATTCTGGAACGTGACTGTGTAAAAAGCGGACATTCTGAAAAAATTGTACAAATCCATGTGGGATAATAAATTAAAGAAACCTGTAACCTAGATGAGAGTGTAATGTTTGTATTACAATTTTTGGTCACCTGGGAAGTTGTATAAAATAATTTACATGTAATTTTAAAGTAAATAAAATTATTTTATAACCTCTTTAAAGGATAGACAACTTTAACTGTTAACTTGAGCGTGTCTGTGCGTGAGAGTTAAAGTTTGTTTGGGACTTTGCAGATGCCTAGGAGCCTAGATGTGTTGATCAAACACATTCAACGAGCAGTGTTCATTACCAACAGCTTCAACTTCTGATGAAGGCGTGTATATTTATTTGCGTTCATCCACATCAAACACATTAAGTAACGTTTATACCAGACAACCAGTTCCACCAGCGAGAAGCGAGATTGGCGAGAAAAGGAAAAAATAACACCAAGGGAAATCGTAAATAATAAACTACCACAGTTACCAGTCTTACTAAAAAATGAAGCATCAAATAGAGAGACAAAGAGTGGAGTCAATAGGGTATTGGAGTCCAAAAATCCGGCAAAAATAAAACTTTGTAAGCCACAAACATCAGTGAAACCAAAAATCAAACCAAGTATATACAGACGCCTCAAACTCAAACGGTCTCTATTTGATGACTGTATGTGTCCAGTAGGCGGACGAATTGTTAACAGTGACAGCAGTGGAGAATAACGGATATGACTGATTACATGAAAACTGCGCCAGTGTGAAAGTTGGTGTGCCATTTCTGTATGATACTTGTCAACAAATTTGGTTAACTTTAAAAATTACTGAACTAGTAATATACGTCATGAGTTGCTTAGTTGGCACTTCTGTTCTTGTTTTTGGTGGTTGAATGATATCAGAACAGTTCTTGTATTCTCTAAATTAATTTTTTTTATTTATTATATTTATTTATAAGGTCGCTGCAACAGCAACGGTCATTAGCGACCACAAAAATGAATTTGTACAGATTCTTAAACAGATGTATTAACATATAGTAAATATTTGTTTAAATACCAAGTGGGGTAAACAAATGAGATAGATAAAATTATTTAACAAATAACAGTATTAGTTTAACTGATGCAAAATAAAATGAGAAATATTAACCCCCACAACACAAGCAATATAAATACACGTCATCCATATAAATAAATATAACTAAGTATACATATAATAAATATAACACTAAGTAACAAAATATAACAATAAGTCATAATAACATATTAGTCCATTAACTTAATTACACAATATTTAATGTTCTTATAATTTTCTTAGTTCGTACCTATATTGCTGTTAACAACTGAATCTCCTTTAAGAGGAGAAGTATGTTGGCGGCTGCAGTCTTGTCATTTAAATTTTTCGCACATCTGCAGGGATATTAAATTTGTTTCGTAGATGTTGAAGAGCAGGGCACTCTGAAACAAGATTTAAAGCTGACAAAACCGTGCCACAGCGATTACATCTTGCAGGAGGCTCTCTTGTGAAAATGTACTTGTGAGTCAGTAGGGTGTGGCCGATGCGGAGTCTTGTTATGACCACTTGATTTCTCCTGGAGTCTATAGCAAGTGAGTGCTGCTCGTAAATATTTTTTCTCACTCGGAATAGCTTGGCGGGTGGTGACTTAAGCCATTCATCATTCCAGTGCTCCAGACGTTTTAAATGCAGATATTTCTTAAGGCCATTGTGGGATAGTTTGTGAGGAAGATATTGGCTCGACGTAGCAGTTTTCGCAGCCCTATCAGCCATCTCTTTGCCCTTGATTCCGATGTGCGATGGTATCCAACTGAAAATAATTTCATTGCACTGTCTAGTTGAGATATCAAGGGTTATGTTACTTATGTCTTGAATAATGGGTTTTTGCTGTCCTCCTGCTGCAGACTATCTAAAACACTTCGAGAATCTAAGAAGATAATATACTTGGAGCCCATGGAATCTTTTATTATTTCCAGTGCTGAACGAATTGCATATGCTTCGCAGAAAAAAACCGAGCAGACCCTGTCCAACCTGAATAAGTATTCATGTCCAGATAATATTACTGCACATCCATTGTTTACGTCTGTGCCAGAACCATCCGTGAACACATGAGTGTACTCTGTGTATTTATCAAGTTTTTCGTAGAACTGAGACAAGAAAATGTACGGAGTTGTAGTAGCTTTTGGGGATTCTGAGATTATGTTATCAAATTTGAGAGGTTTACGACACCAAGAAGGCTTTGGTGGATGTTGCTGGGTGAAAACAGAAGGAAAATGAGTGTTTAGTTTGCGTAGGTAGATATTAATTTGTATTAATAAATTAAATTTTATTACGTCTCTTGAGTAAGTTACGTATGTAAGTAAATTTTAATTTGTAGCCGATTCGGGTTTTATTAAACAAGCATTAAATTTTTTGTTATAAAGTTGGGTCGCTTCTTAAACATTCTAATAACTTTACGTTTAAGTCACTTTCCCATTATAACAGTGGTGATTTCAAGAATAAATTGAATGTTACAAAATAAAATATATGTATGGAGAACCATACATAACTTCCGTGTTCTAAGATTTATATTTAAAATCATTTACGAAATGAAATGTTTCCATAGAAACTACTTCACTACACTTATTACTTCAGATTTAACCACATTACTGTGGTCACTAACTTATACCACCACACGTTATCGCACTCGATTTTCACTGATGATGGCAGTTGACGGCACTGCCGAAACGTCTGATTTTGCAGAAAACATTGGACTACGGCCAAACAGCCAGGGAAGTAATTTTAACAACAAACTACTACTTTGTTTCCGATAACGTAGTACACATATAAAAATTATCACCTCCCCCTTCAACTATAATTTTTATTTATAGAAAATTACCCCCAACCCCGTACAACTAGCTTCTTCATTTATAGATATTTCATCTACGTTTCTACAGTGGATTATTAAGATCTTCTTATCAGGATACTTTATTTATCAAAATTAATTACTTTATTCTTATTACAACAAAATATATTTCTGGTAAACTGCCCTTTCCCCGTAACCGATCTTCACCAAAATCAATAGACCTTGAGTCTTCTACAACTCAGGCACATATGTAAAAAATTGTTTGATTCTGTTTGAATTTACGGCAGTTATCGTTCGTCATGAAAATATTTCTCTTGTTACAACATAAAATGTTGCAGGTAAACTGCCCATTTCCCTTAACCGATCTTCACCAAAATCAACAGGCCTTGAGACCTCTACAATTTAAGGGTTTTACAGAACTTTATTTTATTATGTTTGAATTTACGGCAGTTATCGTTCGTCATAGAAAAAATTAACCTTGTTAAAACATAAAACGTTGCAGGTAAACTACCCCTTTCCCTTAATCGATCTTTACCAAAATCGACAGACCTCCTTGAGTACTTACAACGTCAGGAATGCATGCAAAAAATTATTTGATTCTCTTTGAATATGCGGCAGTTATCATTCGTCATAAAAATAAAATTACTCTTTTAAAATATAAAATGTTGCTGGTAAACTACCCTTTTCTCGTAACCGATCTTCACAAACATTAACAGTCCTTGAGTACTCTATAATTCAGGAAGGTGTGCAAAAAAGTATTTGATTCTGTTTGAATTTACGGCAGTTATCGTTCGTCATAGAAAAAATTACCCTTGTTAAAACATAAAACGTTGCAGGTAAACTACCCCTTTCCCTTAACCGATCTTCACCAAAATCAACAGACTTTCAGTCCTCTACAATTCAGGATGCATGCAAAACATTATTTGATTCTGTTTGAATGTGCGGCAGCTATCGTTCGTCATAGAAAATTTACCCTTGTTAATACATAAAATGTGGATGGTACACTACCCCTTTCCCTTAACCGATCCTCACCAAAAACAAGAAGTCTTGAGAACTCTACAATTGAGGGCTGTACGCGAAAGATTATTTGATTCTGTTTGAAGTTGCGGCTGATATCGTTTGCCATAGAAAAAAATCACCATTGTTAAAACATAAACGTTGCCGGTACACTACCCCTTTCCCTTAATCGAGCTTCACCCAAAACATCAGGCCTTGTCAACTCTACAACTCACGGCTGTATGCGAAACATTTTTTGATTCTGTTTGAATTTGCGGCTGTTATCGTTTACCATAGAAAACAATTTCCCTTGATAAAAAAAAATGTCGCCTGTAAACTACCCCTTTCCCTTAACCGATCTTCACCAAAAACAATAGGTCTTGAGTACTCTACAAATCAGTGCTGTATGCAAAAATTATTTGATTTTGTTTGAATTTGCGGCTGTTACCGTTTGCAAAAAAAAATCAAAGAGAGACACACATACACACACACACACACACATTTCGAAAAATAACTTTTTTTCATGTTTTGAGGGTAGTAAAATAAGAATCTGCAATAATCTCGACCACGATTTTTTTTGCCATCACCATACTTCCATTTCCTTATGGAACATGGAAGTAAAAAAATAATAACAAACAATAAAAAATTAATAGATTCTTATACTATATGAAAATATACGTTTTCCAAAATGAAAACTGTTGCTCACATTAGCGCAACAACAAACTCCATGGTCAAGGTTATATGAGCGAACTGCTTTACACTTTTCGCTTAGCTACGGGATAAACCAAGGAATAAAACAGTGGCATAACTATGTGAAAGCATGGCTATAAAATAATTTAGAAAAAAAACTCTTCTCATATTCCCCCGAATACCCCATAATATTAACCGAGTAATTATGTAACTCGGGTATATTATTAAGTAATTACTTAAAAATTATTGTATTATTAGCGACACCAATGTAGAGTAATCGTTCCAAATTTTAATAATTGTATTATACTAAATTTGACAATGTCTTGAATATTTAAATCTTATATTTTGAATGACAGTCGTTCGATCTGTGAGAAAATGAAACAATTTTTGACAACGTTTTACTACTTCTTGACACTGTCAAATTTAATATAACTGTAATAAGCAATTTAATAATAACTAAATTCCGGTAAACTTTAAATTATTTCTTTTTTTTTTATTCTTTGATTCTCAGTCTCCAAACTGGTTTCAAGCAGGACGATAGTCACTTTTGTCCTCTACCAACTCCTTCACATTTGATACAGAATGTTACCTACATGCAGGTAACATGTTTCATGTACTCCAGTCTTTGCCTTTCAGAAATCAGCCATCATTGCTTCTTCAGTTTAATAATAGGCCCTAATATACATTACTAATGTCCATGCAAATAATATTTCATCATGAACATGCTCACATTCATAAACAACTGGGACTTACCAGTGCTTGTTATAACCCTGCTAGTATAGCAAAATTGCTCAATAACAAAGACTAAGAGAATATACAAAGTACGAATATAAACATTTATACAAATATAAAACGTGCTTTTAAAAATGTGCTTGGAAGCCTATGCCAGTTTGCCTCATTTCGAGTATGATTTATGATGGTTTATTTGCTGAAGTCTGTTATATTTCTTTAAAATTACCTTAATGCATGGCATTACCTCTGCTGATTTCATAAATGCAGCGTTAATAATAATGTTGTTTTTTAAGCGTGTTTCCTTCTGGATTCTACCTGATAAAAAAAAATTGTTTTAAATTATGATTTCTTTTAAATTAGTCGTGTCAGTTTCTGTTAAGTACTGCACTAGAACGGTAAGCGTGTTTAATACGTGGTAAGTGCTAAAAATTCAGACGAATAATTTTTTATTATTTTTATGGAAAGGCGTTTTATTTTTTCATCAATGTTGATTTTCCATATAGAGAAAAATATATTGAGTAAATTGTGTTTAGCTGCATTCACAAATACAAACCTCCTCTGAAAATTTACGCTTTGTATCGAATTAGTGACAAATCCAAAGAGGTAGATTAGAATTTCTGAATATTTTATAAATTTCAATTCAGTTATATGCTTATTTCTGGTAGACTTAATGTAGAACAGAAGAAAGGACTGCTCTTTATCTGAGTATCAAAAACAAATGGCGTATCCAAGAATTGAGAAAGGCAACTTTGGGAGTACGGTACATCTAACCTTACTCTATTGTAAATGTTGCTGAACGTGTAATACATGCGATACGCTTGTGGCGCTTAATCGTCAGACAAAGTTCGTTGAGCAATGAGAATGTTCTTTTGTGTTAACATCACCAATGTCTCTTTTACAGGCAATTAACAGTGTAGCACGCAGCTCTCTTCCCTTTCAACTCTATTTTGTTGAACTGCAAAAATAGGACCCAATACAATGAAATCCAAAAAGACAAAGCTTCGTTTTTAGTCTATTTTGAGTTGACAATGTTCAATAATATTTGATAAAGCTGGGTGTTATCACTGCACATTATTTGTAATTTCTATATAAATACTTAACAGTAGTTTACTGTTTAAATTCGTTAGTATCTGTCACTTGTTTTGTACTAATTAGCAAGTTGTTATTACATTAAATGAAATTTGGTGATTGGGTATTGTGTGTGTGTGTGTGTGTGTGTGTGTGTGTGTGTGTGTGTGTGTGTGTGTGTGTGTGTGTGTGTGTGTGTGTGTGTGTGTGTGTGTGTGTGTGAGAGAGAGAGAGAGAGAGAGAGAGAGAGACCTACCAAGTGAATTTTTCTAGACCATGCTCGAGTTAAATGGAAGCATAAATCAATTCTATGCAGCCTAATAAACAGGTTTTTCGGAATCAGCAACAAATTTTATAGAAGTGGAAATAATATCAAAAAAACTTCACTTCTCCAGTCCTACTTTGTAAGTGCTGCAGATTTTTCGGCAATGAGCTAACACGTAAATAACTTACAGAAGTATTTAGTACATTATGAAAACATTATATAAAACGATACCTTGTACCCGTTGCACAAATACTGTAATATAAATTCTCGTTTACTGGAATAACGAAACCACGTTGTTCTGCGTGCTGTTAATTAGTAGAAAATCGTTCCCTCTCACTCTAAGCATTCACGCTCATCATGTAGGCCTACATCCCCTACACATTTCGTCAACGGTCGAAGACTTTCCATCGAATGCAAAGAATGCATTTCCCTAACGCTTCCGTATCCTACGTGGTGACATCTTCAGCCAATTAAACATTTTTATAACCAATTAGTTTTTGTTGCCACTACTTTCACTGGTATCTAGCTGATATCATGATCTGCTTTCATTTCCATTTCCATCAATGTGATGTTTTATCTTTGCCGTCTTTCCAAACGTAAAAAGTTTATAGCACTGTGTGACTGAGAGTGACAAACAGGATCAACATGTTTGTGTACAGTGAAGTGGAAAATATTTGGGTTAGAATTTAAAACGGAGGAAATCGATGGTTTCTCAAACATTTTAACTGGCCATACTATACCATGCCATACTTCTGTACACCAATATGGTGTCATAAGATTGCTTTACACTGGTTCGGATCGGAGAAGATCGAAACAATCGGAGTCGGAGGTTTTCGCAACAAAAACTGAAGTTTGTCCGCACACTGGTCGTCGAAACTGGCAGTCGCAGTATAACCAGTTTGTAAACAGCTGTCAGAGTGTGTAGTACATAAGTAATGTCACATTATAAATAATTAGTGAAATCAGCAATGTTAATATACCGTTCACAAGAAAGGTTACCAAATCAAACCAAATCTAGAAGATTTTAAAGACAATATTCCTATACAAACTGGAGAAATTCAATTTTGCCTATAAAATTTACAAATATTAATTTCAATATTATATTTAATATAATCTATATGCATCTACGCGTGCGCGAATGCACACACACAAACACACATACACCCAGGCATGCACAGATTTTATTGGGAATTTTCACGTTCTTAAAGTTTATAACGTCTTTACTTATTTTTCATTAAAAACGAATTGGAGCTGTTTTTCATTAAATCAAGCAGGCCATAAATTTAGTTTTCGTAAACTATTAATTATTTCACAGATGGTACTAGGGACACAATTAATAAAAATATATGGTGTTTTACATCCTAGACTACTTACAATTTAAAAACATTTTATATTACTTTTCTTTTGCTTTTTCATGGCGATGACGACTGTTTTGCTTATTATAAAATGTGTTATATTCATAACTTAGTGTTGATTTTTTAATACTCAAGATACTTATGAGACAACTTGTAACGAAAAGAAATACACATAGCAATGAAAACGCTTATAAATTAAACCATAAAATAAGCTAGGATACAAATACAAACCATGAGTGTACAACTGGATGATTAGAATGAGAGAGACGCTAACAGCTCCGGAATTTGTCAAAAATATTCCCCCGCTGGCAATTTGTCCCTTTCTTTCTTATCCGACGTGACGTGTCCGTTCCGATCTGAGACAGTGTGCGTAGTTAGTGAAAAATTCTATTTCGTCCTGCTCCATTCTGAGTTAGTTTGCGGATAGCTTTAGACAACAGCTTTGACAATACTCTAGGAAGTTATCTTTTTCTCGTTGGAGTTACTGTGTCTAGGACATGTTCACCAACATGCATTATGTTCACATATTATGTGATGTTTAATAATTTTTATTATACATTGTTTTTTCTGAATAAACATCTAAATAATTACTAGGTATTGGAATTATTTGACGTCTGTTTTCTATCGTCATCGTGAGGGTTTGTGTAGAAAAGAACGTCCTTTTATTCGCATGTACCACACTTTGAAACATGTATTTTATATTATTTAACTACCTATTATTATTTGGTAACAATTGAACAAAGTTTATAATAATATATTTTTAATCACAAACATTCCTGAAATAAACTACTTTGAGACTAATGTTAAGATACGTTCCTTTCTTACTTAGGCATTGTCAACATTTTCCTCAAACGTTAGCCTGCAATTTAAAATTAAGACACTCTGTGTAATGGCGATTTAATTTGTAAAGTTTTACTCGTTAAAAATACTTACTGAAACATTGTTATAGACCTGTGCTGTTACAGTTTTTTTTGTTGATATCAATTAAATATTTTTAAGTGTAAGGAGGTTGTTAAAAAATAGTAACAGGTAGAAAATAAAAATTAAAATATCAGAAAGTTTGTGGAGGAATAAACTGTACTTTGATTCTCTTTCTTCTTCTTCTTATTATTATTTTTTTAAATATTTTTATAGTTATCACTATTATATTTTTTATTTGTATGCCATTTTTTTATGTTGTTTTATTAATAATGCAAACAATCAGTTGTGAAACATTACAGGGTGGTCAGGTTTGCGTACTGTTTCGCCGGATGATCACTGAGAACGTTTAAGTAACAAAAAAAAATCAAAGTTCACAAAGTTCAATAGATGATAAATGTTGTCACTACCGGTGTTTACTACAAATATCAAATCATTGAGTTTGATAAATGCTGTAATCCCAAACTAACTGTACACGGAAACGTCAAATATCTTACGAGCACATAAAACACAGGCCATTGTAAGGCCGTTGCGACATGCATGACATGTATATGTAGCTTACGTAACGCTTGTTACATAATCCACAATCAGCGGGGTGAGTTGATTAAGAACGATCTGAGAAATTTTAAATTTCCCTGCTCCTTCCAAGGCGCTGTCCGATTATTCTCCGGATAATCGGAGAATATTCTTGTACTTTCTGACAACCATTATTCGTAAGCAGCAACTTCAGCCGCTTAAATAAAATTCAACACGGGAAAGCTGTAGTCAGTTGACTTGCGAAATAGATTCCTTTTTGACATCACCGGATTGAGTACTTGAATTTCTGTGGTTATTTGGTTTCTTATTAAAACGGTGTTGGGGAAAATGAGAGGTTATGTTGCGGACTTTGTAAATTATTCAGATCACTTTTATACTCAGTTTCTGTGTTGTGAGTAATAGCTAATTGTGTAATTAGGTGATCTGTTGTAATATATCAGTACATTTGTTTCGTAGGTGTGTAAATTAAACTTGTTACTATCGATTTCCTTTGCGTTCAATAACTTATTTTGCTATTTTAAGATTGCGGTCAATGCAATTATCGTAACAATATTATGATTTTTAATTTTCTGGAAAATTAACTATAATAGAAAATCTGGGTAATAGAAAGTCTAGTAAAATTTTGACGTAAGTATGTTGCGGAATAGTCATCTGTTTTTATAAGTCATATAAAATTATAAAAATAATAGACCTATCGTTTTATAAACCGTTCAAAAGGTAAACTGAATTTCTTTTGACTGTCTTAGATCTTTTTAGTATAATAATAAGGCAGTTGGAGGGTAACAGAGGGTAATGAGGGAAATAGAGGATATAGCTGAGACGCTCACAGGTGTATTCCATTAATACAATGAACATTACAAAGAACCTTCCTTTCTTCTGCTAGCGCCATTAGCTTCACGCGTTCTAATGTGGGTATCGTCCATGTAAAACGGTTCACCGTTACCTATTAAAGTGATAGTTATAAAATATATAACTGTATATATATTTTAAATATATTACATATGCAGTTTCAAATTACAGGAAGTAAATGTTAAGCGTTCGGAATGGAAAGTATTGCTGTGAACCTTTTTTTATTAAAATATGATTACATGCGACTTATTGAAGCATGGGTATGTGTGTTGAGAAGTATGTGAGAAATTTGTATACACTCCTTTAATGTTATATCTCTAACCGTCCAATTGTGCTTCTTCTTTTTCCGTAGCGACTCGCGAATCAGAACCAAAGAAACCCACTCTAAAGACTTTACGGAAAGTTCTATTGTTTCATTATTTTGAATAAAACGTTTTAACGATTTCCCTGAAGTATCATATTATACATGCAGTGAAGAAAATATCTTAAGTTCAAATCGTATAAATAAACTTAATGGTAAAAAATGATTTCGAGACACTTATTTGGAAATTGAAATTAGATGTTTGAAAATTACCTTTGCTGGATTTAAATAAAGTTCCCTAGCTGAGTTTCTTTAAGTGTTAATGATTAAGGGAGATGACCAGCAACATATCAAATGTATGGATAAATGTACACAATAACCTATACAATACTTATATGTGTTAACTTACTTTAACAATTTGCTAAAAGTGAGAAGAAAGTGTGATGAAGAAACAGCTGCTATGAATGGACTAGATGTTGTTACAAATGGGAGATACATATTTATTTAAGTAAGAATCTAATTAAGCTTACTAAAGTTATGATGCTAAGATGTTTTTAGTTTAATTTATTTGCTTGCTATTTGGTAACTTACTGATTTACGTTCATTTTCATTCATTAGCTTACATATTTATTACTGCTGACTAATGTGCTTAAGATAAACATGAACGAACAAGAAACTTCATATCCCTAGAGCTATACATGATAGCCGATAAACGCTTTTGCCGTTTCATTCATCTTCAGCTGGGACTAAATAATGTTTCCTAGAAAATTGTCAGTAGTAACATCAGATAGTAACATATCGCTTTATGTATATGCCTACACTTATATATAAAAATTTATAAATATATATATTTTTGTGTGTGTGTGTG
Organism: Magicicada septendecula; assembly: GCA_034769895.1. Classification (NCBI taxonomy): domain Eukaryota; kingdom Metazoa; phylum Arthropoda; class Insecta; order Hemiptera; family Cicadidae; genus Magicicada; species Magicicada septendecula. The sequence goes on from CM068371.1 coordinate 299,215,240, forward strand.
TATATATATACATATATTTAATATTCGTATTAAAATATATTACAATAATTTGTAAAAACTACTTCAACTTTATGTCAGCAACCTTCTAATCCTTTTTTCTTCCTGCACAATATCCTATGTGATTCATATCCACGAAATTAATGAAATCTGTAAGATTCAACATTCCAGTTTCACTTTGGGTATTCATATTGTTATCTATATTGTTAAATATAGATAAAAAAATATGAAGTAGCCATGTAAGTTAGTTTAGGACTGTAAACGCATTCATCGAATATATTTTGTGAATGGTGTAACATGACTTTTGAGTTGTAAACGAGCGCACTAAAATAAAATGTCTCAAATAAAACGGATTTTGAGAATATTACTTTTAACTGTTAAAAAACAACCGGTATGACTTTAAAATGTATTTAAGTATTCTATTGTACTGAATTGCTGTCTTTGGAAAATAGTTATTATTTTTTCCAACATAAATGCGTTGTATTAAAATTTTTATTCAGATTAGTATTATGTGTTTTACCGTTATTCCTCAGTCACAACATTCATGTTTTGATCTATTTAATTCGTTGCACAAGAGCATTGCAGATGGTGGTGGTGCCGCAGAACGCAGTGGTGTTGATGTTGAAGTTAGTTCCAATAATAATGTTAGTGACAATCATCCACGGTACCTGTAATAGTGATGAAAATGGATTAAAAGTGGAACGTTTTACAGAAAGGATAAACATGTACGCTTGTTTGAAAAACCAGAAAAATTGTTAATCAATTATTAGTTGATTCTATTGTAATAGTGGAAACTATAAGACCATAAATGTTTAAAAGTTAGAAGAATTTATTAATTTTACTGGTTTAATTTAAACGGCATAGTGTTACGGTTTTACTGCAGTACAATTACGCCTGTTTATTAAATTAGTCAGAAACTGAAAGTGGTTAGACCTATAACCTAGTCTGTAATATCCCAAGTTCATGCGTCCATTAGTCAGGAAGTCTTGGAGTTTATTATGATGTTTATCTAGTGGCTACGTACAACCTTCTTCTACTAAATTGTACCTAGTTTACTGTAACCTACTAGGGGGGGGGTACAGAATTAAACATTCTGTCGGGTTTTATTAAAAGATAACGTGCATTAAAAGTAGCCTCAACCTATATACATTTGATGAATCTAAAAATTATATTGAAAAGTAGGGTAGGGAAAACTATTATAATTCGACAATCAGGGTAGCTGCGCTACAAAGAGTTTTAAAAATTGAAAAACATTTTAGTATGTGCGTTGATCAACATGGTGGAAATTTCCAACAACCTTTTACAGTTTTTAACTCTATTCTCAATGTTTTAATATATTTTGAATTTTTTTTAATTAAATTTATGAAAAATTAAAGGCTCAGTAAGTTGAATGTTGTTAAATGTAGCTTGTAAGATTTTTTGATCACTATATTAAAATGAATTCCAAGGAGGAAAATGAATTCCAATAATCTGCACACATGTACTCTGGCTGACTATTGACGTAGTTGATAGCATAGCTCATTAGTATCTACTTTCATATTTTGTTTCTTTTGTTAAGATAAGTAACTAGTATTTGTGTAGCCTATTTATGACATTATTTTTTAACGTACATTAACCATATCTATTATTACTTCACAAATGAGTGGAAGACTGCATATGTAAATTTAAAAAGAATATCTCAATAAGACACAGCAGATGATGTGTATTTTATTTTTTAAGCATGTGTTGCACATTAAATATTGACAGTAACTGGATTTACTTACTGCAGGTCACACGCCACTGTGACATACGCGTTTTTATTTCACTTCCAGCTGTGGAACAAATCTGCTCACTGGTCGTTCATTTTGTTTTATTCTATAAACCTGTATTTTAAATTCAATGTAATTCTATAGTTTTTTTTTGTTTTTACCTGTTTAAAGAGCTCCCCTAAATCTAGTAATAAGATGACGGTCACTTCTCTTCATTAAACAAATACAAGATGTTACAGAGGAAAAAGATTTCAGTTCTTTTACTACAGGTTGTTTTACATTACACTAAATGAACAGTATGTAAACGATTAATTACAAGGCTATAGGTTTTTAAAATTTAGGACATCAGTAACTGTCTAATGCATAGATAAAAATAATCGAACGTGATAAAGATACAGCAAAATTTAGAAGGCACATCCGTATCTCAAATTAAAAAGTAAAGTTTAAAATTAAATTGCAATAGTTTCGCTGCATTTTCAAACAAAATCAAAGAACACTTCTGCGTAAAATAACAAAATTATAAAGGCAACAGGAAAACAAATTACTAAAATATTAGTACAAACTTTTTAAAATACCAACAGAGACAATGAAAATGAAAGTAATTAAGAAGAAAACAGTAAATTTTAGATGGGAAATTAGAAATATACTTTGTAAAAGATAAGAAAAACTGGTAACAAAAATTCGAATGGATATCACCGAAATAGTGCTACGAAAGGTCTCGAAATAGTGCCTGGTCTCGAAAGGTCGGCGGATGGAGTTACGTAAAAGTTCTACACGTTTCTCTGCTAGCCGAGCAGGTGCCGTGTCTCTGTTAAGGGTCGTCTAGACTGTTAGAATACTCTCAACTGCGCAAATCATTCTGAACCGACGCCAAAAGAATGGAAAATTATTCTAGAATTCCTGCGGGACCTATATGTAAGCAACAGCGGCCGGCTTGGAAATTAGTCATACCTGGCGACATTGTAAAGTGCGGATCAAGTAATTGTGGAAAGTTATTACTGTGTTGTAATTAGTGCGAAACTCTTAATAGTTGACATTATTATTGCGTGAGGACAAATTTAACATAAATTGCTGTATGACAGGAACTTGTTGATTTCTCATTGTTCTTTGTGACTAATTAAAGCTAGTAATTAATGACTTCAGAAATATTTACTTAATTAATTACAGACGTATTTTGTTTCCACAGTACAATAGGTATATCTGTGAGACCGTCGTAACAGTGAGGTCAGAAGTGCGACAGAACCTCTAATAATGGAAACGGACGAAAATTTGTAGAATAGTAGTGTACGTTGTAATTAATTTGTAAACATGGATACCAATCAGATAATGGAGGTTTCACAAGTGCTGCTACAGCAAATACAGCAACAACAAAAATCAGAACGATGAAAAGAGGCAGAACAGGCAGAGAAACGACAAAAAGCAAACTTGTTCCAGTCAGAAAATCAACAAGACGAGTAACGTGAACAGGAAGCAGAGGAACGTAAGCGTGTAACATCTGACATCAAAGCGTTGATACAGGAGCAAAAGCAGATGCAAGAACATACTGCCGCAGAGTTGGGTATCGTACGTTATCCCTTGGGTGAATTATGAGGTGAGCTTAATAACAAAGTAGAACAAACTAGAACATCTGACGTAGAAGAATCGATGTTTACAAAAATAATGTAGTAAAAGAATCCATGTCAAATAAAATATCTGAAGTGGAGGAATATGTAGCAACTATAAAAGACTGAAGTGAAACATAAAAGAGCAAATTAAAAGTGAAGCCGAGCAGTTAATGCAGATACAACCGTGAATTTAAAAACAAATTGCTGAACCGACTATACCTATGGTAAAGGCATAAAATTACACAGAAAGTAAAGTACCAGAGGAAGTGACTTTGCCTGCAGTTGGGACAGTTCACATCAAGGCCCCATCGTTTGATGGAAGCATTAAGGTATCTCCGGCAATTTGAAGCCACTGCTTCCGCAAATAATATCACATGCTTCCGGTAGAGTAACATGTGATATCCTCTTAGCTAAGAGCGGAGCGAGCAGAAAACTGCTCGTTAAACGGCCAAGTGTTGTGACCTAATGCCTTGATGTCTGTGACACAAGAGTGATGTTTTTAGTAAGTGGGAAATCGATAGGCGGCTAAAGACCGCCGTTTCGACGCTTAAGAAGAACGAGATATTCCTGCGCAGGGGTCTGTTATATATGGATTCAGTAACTATGTGCCCCTCCTGAAAACGACTGCCAGTTCTTTCCAAAATATTTTGTTTCGATTAGAATGCTACAGACGTATATTTAGAGTTGTTTTTTCACAAACGTTTGCCAAAAGTTGTTGTTTGTTGATATCGAACAATCAGTGAAAAATATTTTTTTGTAATTTACTAAAAGCTGAGCTGAAGGTAATCCAGATAATTATTATTCATTTATTTACCTGAGTCACGCCCGTATGTAATGTAACGCCGAAAGGCTGAAATTTGGCAACGATGCACCTCTAGCCGAAGTGGTCAGTTTTGTTGGAGTGTGATCAATATCGTCTAAATGGTGACTTTCTTCTAAAACGTACAAAGTTAATGTTATACTTTGTTGTTAATGACGTTTTGGAGTGTGGTTTAAGGTTATCGTTTGTAGTACTATAATGCTAGTAAGAATTTTGAGTGTCTTTTTAATCAGTTAATTTCAAAAACGTGTTGGTCATCCCACGTCCTCAGAATTTTTAAGTTCCAATAACCTTCTGAAATTAATTTATGGACATCAAACGTTAGTCGTCGGAAATAATAAAGTATACATAATACACTTAGTGTAGGTTTATCAGTGACAATGACACTTAGACGTTTTATTGCTTATTGTTAAAGTAATTACAAATCCGGAGATAAGTTTTATGTTAGAGTATTCAAGTTCCCAAGTGAAGAAGCAATAAAAAGTATGTTGTTAAAATATATACCCCGAAAAGTTTGCGTTCCTAGAAAAAACTCCATAGTGTATATACAACACTTTCCCGAATCTAATATACTAAAGACAAACAAGTATAAGAATGCGGACGGTAAATGGAAGAAATGTCCTTGTAACACGCCAATGTAATACCTTGTCGTTGATACCCTGAGCTCCCAAGGTATTTAAATACTGTGGAAACTACAAAAAGAAAGGCTACAGGAGAACGTCATCAGCAACATTGCCAGATATGTAACAGTCAGGAAGAGGACTGATTACAAAATGAGAGTGTAAAGGGTTTCAGTGACTTAATATCCAATGTTCACACGAGGATAAAAATTGCTATGTTCATAGAACTGCAAAAATTGTGTAATTTGTAAATGTGACTTCATAGCTATTTCGAAAATTATAGTGTTAACGTTTTAACAAACATGACAACCACGTGTGTTTCAATGAGAGTTTTCTTATTAAAAGCAGTTTACAATAGATTTCCCCTCATAATTTAAAATTATCTTGTTGGTCACAATTAGAAAACATTATTTCAGGATGTAAAGATTGTCCATGTTATTACCAATCACAAAATATTAACGGAATTTTTTCAGATAGGCTATAGATGCAAAACGTTCTACTCTAAAAACTTTAATTTTTGATAATGATGTGAATGATAATTGTCATTTACAATTATAACACTTGCATACAAAAACAAATAATCTTTATCCATAATCAGTGTACATTAATTTTAGTAACGTTTATAGACGTTCTATCAGTATGATTGTGTGTTCATTCGTGTTTCCCTTTCAGTCTGGGGTTGTCATGTAAAAAGTTGCATTAATAAAAACTGGAATATCTTCTGATAGTACCTTCCTATTTGGTGTTAACCGTGAGTGTGGTAATGATCGTGAATATGTTAAAAAACAGTTATTAATATTTTTATTTTCTGCCATAATGTCTGAATAATTATTAAAAAAAAAAAAAAAAAAAAAAAAAAAAAACCTAAACTTCCAAGGGGACCCAGTTCTGGGAATAAAAGGAAAACCTACATTGAATTTAATATAGTCGAGAGAGAGAGAGAAAGAGAGAGAGACAGACAGACAGACATACAGACAGACAGGCAGATTATGTTTCATATTGCTGCTGTTCTGTAAACCGACTTGAAATCAACTGTAAAGAAATGGTGAGTCTATTCTTAATGGTAAGCTGAGATTTATGCTGTCAGAAACTAATGAAATATAATATTTATTGGCCAACTATTGTTAGTACCTATATTTCTGGTTGTGTGTATAGAAGTTTACTTATTGCACTATATTAGTTTTATAATGCTGATAAACGATTTCGAGCCTCTTAGTTCATTATCTGTTACCAATAAAAACTCTGATGACGGCTCTTATTTGGCTTTTAATCCAAAAAATCAACATGGATTTAAATGAATATATATTGTTTACATAGACACCTGAATGAAACAGATAAATGCTGTAAGTACATATGAGCATAACTTTTTTACACAGAATTTAAATTATTTACTTTTACACCCGCTCTTACACGCGTTTCACGCAAGCGCGTTGTTAATCGAAGTACTTCCAAAGTATTTGTATGAGGATTTTAAGATACGTTGCTTGCATATTATTAATATAATAAATTATATAAATAAACATGACACGGTAATATTATACATATCCGTATACATATACATCAAAATGCATGTGTTAATTAATTCATACATGCATGTGTGAATCTACAGTATTTACGTTATTAAAATATTGAGTTAGCTAGTTAAAAATACGATGTATTCTAGTGCAGAAATCAAAGTAATAAAATACAGAAACTTAATAACTTATATGCGGTTTGTTTTCAAAGGAAAAGGTTTTTACTTTAAATGTAATTAAATGCTTTACTGTGTAAATACCAGAAACCGTGATGAGACGGTTATGAACTGTTTTGTACGCAAGTGGTACGTAAAACAGGATTAACTGTTAGAAAGCGCCTTGCAGCAGGATGAAGGAGATTTCATTAGCTTTGCTTATAAATGAATTTTGTAACAAGAAGCTAGAAGTTACTGCTCTCAGAGCAGAGCTAGTGCAGTACTCGGGGAATCTGTGCACTTTCAGCATGTTAGTTCTATACACGTTGTTGAGTCTCATTAAACTCCATACATACTTTTGTGGCAGTTAAATTAACTTTTAACGTCGGTTGAATTAATTTATTGTCCTACAATAACATTGCGGTGTCTGTGTTTGATAATGGTTGATAATGTGTTTGATAATAAACCGGAATTGGTCCAAATGGTTTGAAGTCAACATTTTCAAATCAACTCAAGAATAATATATTTTACTTCTTGTCATTATTCATGAATAACAAAATACACTCCTAAGGAAGAATTATAGGCGCCTCTCACAAGTACCGTCATCGTAAGGGCTTCAGACTGTTTGCTGATTTATACTGCTCTTTTGACTCTGGAATCAGTTTTTGCCAGGATCATATCATCCGAGTGGTATAGGTGCCCAAAAAAGTTTGTGAAGAATTAGATTGATAGCGACGGGAGAGGTTTACTCTCACCATTTCTTTTTTTTCTGGTGTTGTCTTTCACTCCGCATGTCTGCTGAATGTTTATATAAATGGTGTCGATGGTGAAGAAAGTCATTGATAATGAGTAATCTGAAGTACAGAGTTAAGATAAAATTAATTTTGTCCTTATCTTGAAATATTATTTGTTATTATAATTATTACCTTTATAAAAGAAAAGTAATTATAACTATAGTATAATTATTATATAAGTTCTATGGTAATAGTTAAAAGAGCTGTTTTAAATCTTGCAGACGTGTAAGAGACAATTAACACGCGTCTTTTACGCACATATATTTAAAGATACGACCAGAATTGAACGTGTGTGGTCATTATTGAACAACCGGGATCACGCTAACTTAGTTGGTGGGTGAACGGCGGCTATGCTGTGTAGGCCTACTGGGTTGTTTGAGCATGCTTTCCAATAGGTTTACAATTGTGAGTACGCGCGTCTGTGTGTGTTAAGTAGAGAGTGTGAGTTGACGCACGCTTATTGCGAATGCATACGGTAATGTATATGTGCGCCCGCGCATGTGTATGCTTACATGTATGTGTGTGTGTGTGTGTATACACATATCTACGCATGTATATAAGTTAGGAAAATACACTCAGGAAAGGACTATTCTTCTTTAGCAAGGCTAGCAACTTTGGTTCTATTGTTTATTTCTGTTCTGAAAATATTTGTGTCACACTCTCGTCTTATTTCGTACAAAATTTTTCACTTCGTTCAAATAATTTGTGTGTGTGTGCGTGTACACTTTTAAATTGTTTAAATTAAATGTGTCTCATAAATGCACTTTTTACAATCTGTGTAGAAGAAATTCTAGACTAGGATATCATAACACATAAAAGTCCATTATATCTTTTGGTATAGGCCTAACCAAAAAATTAACTTGAAAATTATAAAACAATAGGTGACTGAACACAATAAATTGTATAACTTAATTGAATTTAATGTCACATTTTTGGATGAAAGAAATTTTAAACGCTTATTCACAGTCACACACTACTTACAGTTACTGCATGAACAGTAATATGGATGAAATAATTAAATTGCAAATGAAGTTTCATGAATTATTTATATTAAAAATGGCGTTTTACACTGAAATTCTAGCAAAACAAAATTTATAGCCAGTGAGCTAAACTATTTTTTCAACTTATATAGGAAGATTTCATGGGTTTATGGACTTTATTAAGATAAAAACTTCAATTGCGCGCGTGTGTGTGTGTGTGTGTTTATGTTTGCTTTGGTCCGTGTGGGTGCGCGTGCGCGTGCTTGCACACATACATAAATTATACCTCTTATTCACAAAAATATAAAACTCTCTACTTAAATAAAATTGTTTGTTCTCATTAAATAAATACAAACAAGCAAACAATAATTCTTACAATAATTTTTTCAAAATACGTTTTTAATATGTTTAAAAATACATTTTTGTTCAAAATACGTATTTTGAACGTATTAAAGCATAAAAAATAAATAGTTGTACACTTAAATTTACACTCTATAAATTTAATTTTTCTACACTTACGTTTTACTGAACACAAGAAATGTAGCCGTTAAAAGTGTGTACCAGCTGATTTATTAATTATCAGCGTAATATTATTTTTATTAAATTTATTTTACATTTGATTTATATTAAAAACGAAAATGTTCTCCACGTTACGAGTTGAGAATGGCAGCTGCTACCCACAAGAGGCTATCATTTACTTGATATTTCATCTCTACTACTGTAGTTAATATTGCAATAACATTCACTGTCTGCAGGGTAGATGTATCCCCAACGTCTACCGGCATGGATGGATGGATGGATTATGCACGGGCGTCTTGCGCCCTAAATTGTGTGCGTTGTCCAGGCCTAGGCCTGATGAACGCCAGGTGCCAACAGGTCAGCGCGGTCGTTTGCTCTGCACAAGGGAGTTATGGTGCAGTCCGCGGGTCCATGATAAATTACATGGCCACCACGGAGGCAAGCTTAAGCTTTTGCTTCAGCCAATTGTCCCGCCGAGGCGCGAAACCATGGTCCCCTCAGGATAGCCTTTGGGAACGTAGTGACGCACTGGCGAGGACAAGAGGCTCGAGCGCCCTAGGGCGTCGGCCGAAATGGTAAGGTATGACGCAGAATGAGACAGCTAGCTTCCGCAAGGTAGGCACTTGTACAACCTCGCGGGAGCCCGTGTCTCAGGTCATTACTCTGCCGAATCAGCAAAGCAGGTGCTGACGGCAATCTCAGGTGTCATGGCTTCAACCAATTGCCACGCCTGGGCGCGGCTCCGTGGTCCCCGAGGGCATAGTCCACGGAAACTTAGAGGCGCGCTGGCGAGGACAAGAGGCTCGACCGTCCGAAGGCGGCGGCCGAGTCGAAGGGACTCTTCACCGGGGCAGTCGGCTGTCGCAAGGAAGGCATTTGCACAAACTCGCGGGAGCCCGTGTCCCGGATAACAGCCCTGCCGAATCGGCAAAGCCGATGCTGGCAATACATCAATCCAAACCAATCTGCCGCAGCATGATTGACTACAATTTCGGCAGGCGAAAGCAGTGAATGATGGTGATCATTTCAGTCACCAGAAGGTTGGGGGGTTCGTTTCTGGGGGGTTCATGTGATGAACTTAGGGGGGACGAATGACTTATGAAATGAAATGGACTTATGAGTAAAGCAGATCGCCTCGGATTTCTCCGTGTTTATCGCTACCCGCCATTTCCTTAGCCAGTCCGGAAGCATAGCTAACTGGCGTTGTAACATTACGCTCGTCCGCCAAGGCGAAAGCGAGCTAAAATGAAACATCGCGTTGTCGGCAAATAGAGATAACGTGACCCCGGGATAAACAGGCAGATCGTTCGTGTACAGTACGTACAGAACGGGGCCGAGGACATATCTTTGTGGGACCCCGGCGGCGACAGGGCGAACCCGAGAGAACGCCCCATCTACGCTGATCCTGAAGGTGGGATCCGTCAGATAGGATCGGAGCAAGTGGACGATAGATGTCGGGAGTGGCGAATGCGCCAGTTTGTAGAGCAGGCCTTCGTGCCAGACTATATCGAAGGCTTTGCTCACATCCAACAGGACGGCGCCTGTTGCGTGATGATTGTTGGCGGCGTCGGCTAGACAGGTGTCAACCCGTACTAGCTGAAGAGTAGTCGAGTGCCTCGGCCTAAACCCAAACTGCTCCTCGCGGATGAAACCATCCACCAGGGGCCGAATTCGGGCCAGGAGAAAACGCTCGAATACCTTCGAGATTACTGGCAATAGTGATATCGGGCGGTAGCTTCCAGGTAGCGTGGGAGGCTTTTTTGATTTCTGGATCATGATGACATTAGCAGTTTTCCACAGGAGGTGGAAGTACCTCAGCCGGAGACAGGCGTTGAACAGCTCAAGAAGAATGTCAAATGCCGAAGGCGGGAGATTCTGCAACGCAGCGGCTCCGATGCGATCGGGGCCAGGGGCTTTCTCTTCTTCAGTCGGCTTAGGACAGACGCAATGTCATCCTCGTCGACCGAATTAGGAGGATCATTGGGGGGAGCAGAAAAGTATCCAGATAGGAAATCCCTGACGACGGCCGTATGAGCCGGGTCAGAGATGCCTCTATGGACGGTGAACTGTTCCTGAATACAGTCGGCGAAGACTTCCGCCTTGCCTTCTGCAGAGTATACAATGCTGTCCGGGGTATTCAGGGGATGGCGAGTCCTCTTTTCGCCTTTTAGTCTACCAGCGGCTCTCCATACGGAGGCGTGGTCGACTTCCAAGGACTCCAAATAGGAGTCCCATCGATTCGCGTTTACGTCAAGCAGAAGCTGCGTGACGTGTTCCGACTGGGCTCGAAAACGCCGTCTAGCGGCAGGGTCACGAGTATGCTGCCATCTGCGGCGGAGCTGCCGCCGTAATCGAATGGCTTGGAGAACTTCCGCATGAAGGTCGGAGCGTTTACATTAACATTCGATAATGTACCATTACAGTTACTAAGTGTACCATTTACATTCGATACACAACTGTTACTTATGTCTTACTCTTTAGTAAAGGTCCACGTTACCCCGCTGCACGCGACACTACACGTGCAGGTCTCAACTCATTTAATTCACAGTACTTAGTTAATTAATATCAGTTCTATTTCATAAATTTATGGATGCACTAGCATTTGCAGGGTACCACTCCATTTGTATTCGAGGCCCCCCCAAAATGTATTATTGGTTTTATGTCACCTGAGAGTTGACCGATAGTCGGGTTTCCCACGATGAAGCAGCACGTCGAGAAATTTCCCAAGTGGTAGAATATACTGTGTGTGACTACCTGGTGCAACGGCAGAACGGTGCCAAAACCACAGTTTTCGGAACACGCACCGTTTACTGGGCTCGACTTCAACCAAGTAGCTTCCTTGTGTTACCCAACCAAACACTTGCAGCCTCCACATTGAGATTCATTTAAACACCCGTGACATGTGCAACAATATAACAGGATATACCTTTTTGTCTAATGAGCGAGGCTGATAGATTATGCATTTTGTTATGACCATACATTTTGTACAGAAAATTACTATCGAAAGGTTATTAGTTACTGAATTGAATATTAATCTTTTTTAAAATATTTATTATTGCTCTAAATAATATTATTACTGGTAAAGCATGGACCTGTTACACACTGTTTTACGGAACGTCTACAAACTGTACATAATCACATTTTCACGATACTCGTTAATCGATTGTACATAGTAACTACCACTTCACATAATAACTGAATGATTTCTGACTTCTGAGTTCATTAATCAAATGTTCGGGTTTCCTTACCTCGTAAGGCAGTACAAATTTCATAAATGTGATGGCAACAGTCAGGAGGCCTCGGTCTCTCGCTACTTACTGAGCACCCCTGCAACACCGGCGTTAGGCAGTCCCCAGACATGTCACTACAGAACCACGTGAGGCGTATTCGACTTCACATCGACGTCACGCGGATCACTACACACAAACATATTAACCAAGACTCTCGCTGTGAGGCACACATGTTTAGATAAGATAGGGGGGGGATACGAAATGTAACAAACCGTTACATACTCCCACGCCAAATTGAGATATCCTTTTTTTTTTCCATCGCCTTATAATGCCTGCTGATTGTATCATCCTAGCTTATTTATATTTAACGTTTTTACCATACATATATACAAATAATATAATATTTAGCGAAGATCGAAATTAGTGTCATCTCTCATCAGGAGTATGTCCATGGAATGGCTTTAATTGGGCAAAGTGGGCACGCCGCACAAATCTTCTGGTGAAGAGGTCACAGAGACTCACGGTCACAGGTGACACATAACGCTCTATCAAGAATGGGCGATCCCAACGATACGCCAATTTAGCGATGACCTTATCACCGGCTTTGCTCACCGGATGAGTCTTATACCATACCAACTCACGCACCTTAAATGGACATTGTGTTGTTTTCTTATCGACCTTTTGCTTTTGTTTATTCAGACTCTTCTGCAGGTTCTTTCTCGCTTTGTCCTAGACTTCTTTTATGTGTTGCGGTGACGTATCTTGCGGCAATTAATTATCTACGTGCCACAAGGCCGCTAATGGGTGATTTGGTTTGTATTTAAACATGAGCTCAAAAGGGGTAAACTTGTGTCCTTCATGTCGCGCGGAGTTGAAGGCGAACTATATCCATGATATATTGCGATCCCAACCGGTGTGATCCTCCGCATGGTATGCTATGAGGGTGGATCGGAGTTTACGAAGATACCTCTCTGCCAAGTTTCCTTGTGGTCGATATTCAGTAGTTGTTATGTGGGTGATACCGTTGGCGAAACACATATGTCGGAAAGCGCGAGAACGGAATTGAGGCCCGTTATCGGAAACCAGGTGCAAGGGTTTAAATGTTTAAATAATTGGTTTTCCAGCACTTGGACAGTGGTCGAAGCAAGAGCTTTCCGTAAGGGAAACATCCACACGAACTTACAGAAGGAATCCACACAAATTAGTATCATAGTGTTGCCATATTTAGATTTTGGGTACGGGCCAGAAAAGTCAATATAAACTTTATTCATGGGTACAGAGGGAATCTCGCTCACAAGTTTCCCAACGCGGGAATTCTGAGCACACTTACTCAGAGCACAACGCTCACATTGACGTACGCATTCAGTTATGTCCCTTCTCCTTGTGTCCCAAGAATACTCTTTTTTAATCTTCTGGAAGATTTTGTAAATCCCTAGGTGGCTCCCAACAGGAGAATCATGAAAATATTTAAAAATCATGGGTACCAGGGCCGAAAGAGCGACTATACGCAGATCGTGACTATTTTTATTTCGAATGCACAATACATTTCTGGTCAATACGAACTTATCTGAGGGCGTCCCCTCCTCCAAGCTTTTAATGATCAACGACAGATGCTCATCATTCCGCTGGTGAGTCGCGATGCTAATAAATGCTAGAGGGAACTCCGTAAGAATAGCATTAGTCGTCACCCTTAGATCAACCTCTCCGACTGGCACCCGATCAGGGGGAGCGTCGTCACCAGGAAGAAACAAGCGCGACAGGGTGTCTGCCATGACGTTCTGAGTGCCACGAATATGTTGTACTTTAAACCTGAAGTGACCCAATTTTAGCACCCATCGCCCGATACGTCCCAATTGTTTCGGGTGATTGAGGAGCCACGGCTAAGCATGGTTGTCGGTTTCCAACAGGAACTCTTTATATTCCAAGAAAGGTCGGAATTTTTCGAGTGCGTAAACTACTGCCAGACACTCAAGTTCATATGCCGAAAACTTTCTTTCCTGGTCAGTGAGTTTACGGGAGGCGTAGCAGATAGGGAGTCTGCACTTACATTTCTCCTGGTAAAGTACAGCGCCCAAGGCAATACTCGAGATGTCCGTCTGCACGATAAACGGTTGGGAAAAATCGGCCTTCTGGAGGACCGGAGGTTGAATAGTGGCTTCCTTGAGAAGAGAGAACGCGGTCTGACACTCATCAGTCCACCAGAATATGGCACCCTTCTTTCGTAAATTATTCAGCGGAGTGGCGATCTCGTCGAATTTTGGGATGAACTTGTTAAAATAATTTACCATCACAAGAAATCTGGCAATACCTTTGGCGTCACGGGGTGGTCGAAATTCACGAATAGCACGAGTACGCTCCTGGTCAATCATGACTCCGCGGGTAGACACGAGATGCCCAAGGAAGGAAAATTGCGTCACGGCAAACTTCACTTTGTCGGGGTTGACCGTGAGACCCGCATTTCTAAGTCTGGAGAAAATCTGACGCAAATGATCGATATGCTCCTGAAAAGACTTGCTGTATATGACGATATCATCCAGATAATGGTATATAAATTTAAACTTGACGTCATGAAAAACTTGCTCCAAAAGGCGACTACAGATAGAACTCCCTTGTGAGAGAACAAATGGCACGCGAGTAAACTGGTACAGATTAAACGGCACCGCGAATGCCGTTTAAACCATTGTTAATGGTTTGTACTGTTCAGCAAGAGGAATCTGGTGGAACGCTTGGTTTAAATCCACCACCGTGAAGATTGTTGCCTGAGCGAAGTAATGGAACGCTCCTTGTATATCGGGAAGAGAGACAGCTTCCGGAGCGATCCTTCTGTTCAGCTGACGATAGTCCACCACCAACCTGTGTTTGTTGTCACCCTTCGGGATCAGGAAGCACGGAGAAGAGTAGGCCGCCGTAGAGGGCTCAATCACCTTGTGCTCCAATAGTTTATTGATTTGTTCCCACATGGCATCCAAACGATCCAACGATGCGTGTAGGGCACAGCTCAGTGCGTGCCCCAGTGACGGCAGCGTCCGGGCGAGCCCGATGACTGCCTGTTGCTTGGCGAGTGCTTGGTGCGAGACTTGTCGCAGCGAGGATAGATACCCCCTTTTTTATTTTGGCGGAGGTGAAGGAGATGGGCTATGATTGGCTGAACCGCTGACGCGATCCACCAATGGCCTGAGAGGGAAGTCTACGCGAACGCTTAGCACGGATTGGCGGGATCTGTTCGCCCACAACGGGTCGATACACTTCCGCCAGCCCGGTAAGAGTCCGGTAGACCGCCTTTTGGCGATACCGAGGCAGGCGAGAGATTGGAGGGGCGAAGTTGCCGACTGAAGGCGGCGCTAGGCACAACTAAAGCCGGCACATCGCCCGATCCATCTGTCGTCCTGCAACGGACCGGATTTGACTGGAAGGAAGGTGGTAAAATACGATTGGTCGGCGCGTGGACAGATGGTGAAGGGCAATTTTATTATTTTAAAATTATGGTGGGTCGTCGAGCAGAGCTCGAGGGCGGCGGCGTTTGACTGGTGGTGGTCCATCATCGTTATCGAGGTGTTGGAGGTGAGGAAAATCAGAGATGGATGCTCGATGGAAGAGATTGAACGTGAGAGTTCGCGCAAATCCATCGAGCGACGGAATCTTCAGCCCTCGCCTGATAGCAGAATTTTTTACATACCAGGGAGAGCCGGAGATAAGGCGAAGGGTAAGGGCTTGGAAGGCTTCCATGCGTTTAACGACGTCGGGGGCGAGTTGGGTCCAAAATGCAGGCGCTGCGTACATAAGGACGGCTCGTAAAAAGAGCAGATAGATCGAGAGCTTCGTGCGCACTGGCAGTGGCCCTCGAGGCGATAAGAATGGGTATAGTTTGGCTTTGACGCCTCTGGCGCGCTGGAGCACAGTGGACACGTGAGCTCTGAAGCTTAGGCGTCGATCAAGAGTGACGCCCAAGTACTTCACAGTACGTTGCCAAGCGATTGGGCTCCCTTCAAGGGAGAGGGTCTGGCATCGGGAAGTGAGCTGACGGGAGAAGGCAATCGCCTCGGATTTCTCCGTATTGATCGCCACCCGCCATTTCCTTAGCCAGGCCGGAAGTAATGCGAGCTGGCGCTGCACCACGTCAGTCGCAAAACGAAGGTTTGCAGAACTGGTGTGGTACATCGCATCGTCCGCATAGAGAGAGAGCGTGACTCCAGGCAATACTGGCAGGTAGTTCGTGTACACTAGGTACAGAACGGGGCCGAGGACAGATCCTTGAGGAACGCCAGCGGCGACGGGGCGGACAGAAGAGTACGTCCCGTCGACGCAGATCCTAAATTTGCGGTCGCAGAGATACGACCGCATCAGATGTACAAATGAGGCAGGGAGAGGGGAGGTGGCTAATTTATAGAGAAGGCCTTCGTGCCAGACTTTGTCGAAGGCCTTACTCACGTCCAGAAGGACGGCGACAGTTTGATGGTTCCTGTTGATGGCGTCAGTGAGTTGCGTGACAACTCGGACAAGTTGAAGAGTGGTCGAATGCTGCCTGCGGAAGCCGAACTGTTCCTGCCGGATGAAATTATCCAGCAGGGGAGTAATTCGGCGATGCAGGAGGCGCTCGAACACCTTCGATAGTACTGGCAAAAGAGAGATGGGTCGATGATTCTCCGGGAGTGTACGCAGCTTGCGAGCCTTCGGTAACATGATGACTTTGGCTCGTTTCCAAGGGCTGGGATAGTAATGGAGCCGGAGACATCCATTGAACAGCACGTGGATGAGGGAAACGAGACTTGCTGGGGCGTTGAGTAGGGCCGCTGCACCAATACGGTCCTCGCCGGGCGCCTTCTTGGGGCGCAGTCGACTAATGGCCGTTTCAACCTCAGCCTCGTCGAACGGGTCGATCGGGTCTGCGGGAGGGCGGGAAAAATATCCAGATAGGAAGTCTGCGACCGCTGCCGAGTGGCCGGGGTCACAGACGCCTCGATGAACGGTAAATTGTTCCTCCATGGTATCGGCAAAGACTTCTGCTTTGTCGGCCGCGGAGTACACAATCCCGTTCGGTGATCGTAGGGGGTAGCGGGTCCTTTTCTCGCCAGTGAGTCGGCGCGCAGCCCGGAAAACGGACTGTGGCGTGACTTCCAGAGACTCAAGATATGAGTCCCATCGATGAGCAGTGGCATCAAGCAGAAGCTGCTTGACATGGTCAGATTGGGCGTTTAGCCTGCGTTTTACGGCAGGGTCCCGGGTTTGTTGCCATCTCCGGCGGAGCTGGCGCCGGTTGCGGATGGCCAGAATCACCTCTTCAGGTAACTGCGACCGTCTGTTGGGCGCAGGGACGTTATAGGTGTGGTTGTCCATAGCGGACGTGACGACTTCTTGAAGATAGTCGGCCAAACGGTCTACATCATCCGGGCTGGAGATGTCGACCTGGGAGTCAGAAGGTACTGTTCGACCCAGTTCATCGTGGAACGATCGCCAGTTGACTCTCGTTACACGATGGGGAGGCTGGAGAGGTGTGTCCAGCGTGGGCCGAACAGTGAGTAATACCGGGTCGTGATCAGACGAGAGGTCTGACACGGCTTCTATTGCGATAGGGTAGGCCAAGTCTTTGACAACAGCAATGTCAAGGACGTCTGGAGGTCCCCGGTGATTGGGGATATAGGTCGGTGATCTAGGACCAAGAGCGTTCACATGAGGATGACGTTGAACGTATTGGTACAGAGAGCGGCCATAAGGGTTAGAGACACGGCTGTTCCAGAGGGGATGCTTACTATTAAAGTCTCCGGCTGCGATGGTAGGTAAAGGGTCTTCTAAGAGAGCGTCCCATTCATTCTCGTCGGGCGGTGGTCCACCTCGAGGGGGGAGGTAGACTGAAACCAGTCGAACCTCCCGATCCCCGATGCAGAGAGCAACCGCCGTCGCCTCCAAGCGACGAGTCGCCGGAGGCGGCAGGGGGCGGTGGGCGATGCGCCTGTGAACCAGAATGGCTGTGCCGCCAGATGCGGCACGCCGGTTCTGGCCAGGCCTGTCTGTGCGATACGTCGTGTACGCCGGAAGCTGGAACGAGTGAGCAGGAGTTAAATGGGTTTCGTTAAGGAGTATGACGTCTATGTCATATTCGGTTACGAAGGCGGCCAATTCGGCACGGCGAGGTAGAACGCCACATGCGTTCCAAGCCACCAGCCGAAAGGGCCTAGCCATCGAGAGGGATAAGTGAGGTCACGGAGGTGAGAATTATAACGATTAAGGACTGGACATCCTTGGCAGCAAGAATTTGCGGGATCAAGGCGTTGATCCAAGCATGCACGCGGGCGGCGAAAGTCGCGTCCATCTTGGGAGGGGATACTTATAGGCATGGAGCTCGACGACGACGGGGTTTGTAACCTTAATTTCATACTCGATGAGGTGAGTAAGGCCCAACTTAGTACTTAAAACATCCGGAAATTCTCTAATGATCTGAGTGATGTCAGCACGTTGATCTGGGGCAAGATGGGATAAGTCAGGCGAAGTACATCTATTAACTGAGTTTTGGTCCACGGTTCTGATGACAGGCTTGCCTTCTGGCGTGTCATATAACGGGAAATGATGCTGGCGGTTGAATGTGAAGTAAAAAGATTTACTACGAATGTCCAGAATGATCACCGTCTTTCGAATGAAATCGGCGCCGAGAATGAGTTGCATCTCAATATTTTTAGAAACTAACAACGGAACATACCATGAAAATCTATGTATTTTTATCTTTACTGTCGCACAACACACAATATCTACCTCCTCCGAAGTCGCTGTAGTACATTTTATATTAGTGTCTTGGGTTCTCTTACAAAGACCATGGGCACGCAATTTCAGAAAGGTGTCGTAATTTATTATGCTTCTGGTGGCACCCGAATCCAACAACTCTGACATGGAAAGTATGCCAAAGTCCACGACCACATATGGAAGATGCGTTTGATTAACAGCAGCCACCATTATCCTATTCCTTTTGCCCTTGATATGACTCATCACCCGCGTAGAAGCACCACAATGTTGTTTTTTAAGGTTTGAGTTGACAAATACCAAGGTGCGCTGTACGCGATTGGAGGTCTGAACACGACTACTCCGGGAAACACGCCTGTGATTTTGCACCGCCATGCTTCCCGGCACTATGCGTTTTGAATGTGACGGGGTATTCTGGTGCTGCCGGGGGCACGGCGTATTGCGAGAACCGTGCTGCGTAGAACTATACGGTCTGGGATGATTGAAAGACCGATGATTTTGATTGCCCTCATTCGTACGGGGAGGATACCTCTGATCCCTACAAGGCATATGCTGAGGTTACGAATTACTGCTTGAGGATCGACTGTCAGGAAGAGGTAAAAGTAACGGGGGAGGTTGTCTACAAGGGTCTAGGCGCAGCTGATCCGCATAATAAATGTTCGAAGAGTGCACGCACAACTGCTCCAATTCCCGGAATTTTGTAGGTCTACTCATGAGCACTAGCCGTGACCTCTCTGCCGGACACAAACCCACCAGGATGGCTTCGACAATCTCCGATTCGCTCATCGACACTTTCAATATCTCTGAATACTGACGAACGTCGGAGATATAATGGGCGAACATTTCGTTTTCTCCGTGTCCACGACATACATATGATTGGTTAAATTGCTCGTATATGGCGGACGGGATAAATGTTTTAATCACTTTACGGTGGAACATATCGACAGTGTCGCAGTTGGTAATCGACTCAAAGAGTTTATGGCTCAAAGGAGCTCTGACATATGATGTCAACAACTGCAACAGCTGATTGTCAGGCATGTGGGGTAAATGAGTTAAATCAATTAAGATTCCCAGAAACTGTAATAATTCACTTAGGTGTAAACCATCAGTCGGGGGAATCTCAGCAAGATACCTCTCTGCGGGATGGGTAATTTTGCCAAAAAGACTAAACGGTGAGGAGGGATGAACGCAAAGACCCGAGTTACTAGAGAAGGACACGGGGTTGTTGTTACGATATTACATTGATTTGGATGGGTAGGTTCAGAGGAAGACAGGGGTGGTGGATCTATCCATGGTACGGATGCTGGGAATTTCGTGAATTGAAGGTTCGCCATGGGTCGAGTAGCGGTGGCAGACGGAGTGGTAGTGGTGGCCCAAGTTACAGTAGTTGTGGAAGATGATAAGAGGGTGGGGAGGTAATGCGGAAGAGGATTGGTAGGGAGGTTATTTTCATAATTGATCGTCCTCACGGGAACCGTAATGGTTACAGGTAAAGTGAAATATTGACAATACTCTTCCTTACTCCCAAGGCTGGGTAAGGAGGCATCTTGGATTTCATGAAGGAGGCTAGATAGGACAGTCTCGGCGGCGTGGATCAATTTCACCGCAGATTCCGGCAACTCATCCCGACTAAATCCACGGGCCAAATTAGATACCCGTCTCTGCAAATGATCAATTTGTGCTGGCTCGCTGGCTGGCCATAGGCGACTCATCGGACCCGACGATACCCTTTACAATTTCTCGTACTTCCATTAATTTGTTGGAACACCACTGAATTTCCGCCACGACATCAATGGACTTTAATAAGCTCCTTACTAGGGCTTCATATTCAAGTTCATGACCAAGAAGCAGGTCGAGACTAAATCTGGCCATGATGTGCGCAACAAGATACGAACTGATAACACTGACCGACGAGATAGGGCGATTTATATTAGGAATGCCTTTCAATGAATTATCTGTGTTTGGAATTTGCTTCTATAGTTATCACGCACGTTGCTCGATAAACCGTCCGTTTATGGACTAGACCGTTTCATTAACAACATACCACCACACAAGACACCCAACGTTATGTATACAAGACGTTACATTCACACTACAAGTCGCCATCACACAAATAAATACAAACACATGTCTCTCACAATTCAACCGTTAAATAATCTAAAGCAACAACGAAACCACTTAAACCTAATCTTACATTTATGCATAACTCCTGATAAACTCTAACTACTCATCAACGAATAACTCCAACAATATCATAAAAAATCGCAATAATGACGATAACAACTAACACAGATATGACTTTATTTGCTAATATAGGTAATGTACTTAGCTGATAACATTCAAACATGTGCATGATCTATACAATCGCGAACATGAACACTACACGAACGTGTTTTCCAGCTCATGAAACTTTTATGATCATTTAAATAGTTTTTTTTTAATAAATTTAAACCACTGTGTGTGTGTACTGATCCGCAGTGACCACACCTAAATCTACTTATAGAATATAAACATCTTAAAATACAACCCCCTTGGTGAATTACCTTTATAACCCAATATGAAACATTTATTATTGTTATTTTTTCCTGAGACCGTATGATTACTTTTTATTTTAAGATAGCAGAGTAGCGCAATTTATAACCCTTCCTTTGACCAGGGTCACAACACTGGGAACCCAAAGTGGGCTGCAATAAGTGAAACACTTGACACGTGATAAGGATAAATAATTATTTATTCAGACAACCCCATTTATAACAATGAATCGAGAGTAACTAGGGCTCCTGACTTTACACAAATTTTTTTTTGATTAAACAACAATTAAAAATAATTAATTATTTTTTGTTTTGCCTTTTTTAATTAATAATATATTAGCATAGACAGACATGTAATTACAGAATTACAATAACAATAGAAGTGAATTACTGTCTCTTTTAAAAGCTTTGATTACTTTAACAGGTGCACCTGGTTATTAAAAACTTCTCTTTTTTTTATTCAACTTAAAATTCTATACTGACACTAAGTGTACCATTTACATTCGATATACAACTGTTACTTATGTCTTACTCTTTAGTAAAGGTCCACGTTACCCCGCTGCACGCGACACTACACGTGCAGGTCTCAACACATTTAATTCATAGTACTTAGTTAATTAATATCAGTTCTATTTCATAAGTTTATTGATACACTAGCATTTGCAGGGTACCACTCCATTTGTATCCGAATTTAGGCCCCCCCCCAAAATGTATTATTGGTTTTATGTCACCTGAGAGTTGACCGATAGTCGGGTTTCCCACGATGAAGCAGCACGTCGAGAAATTTCCCAAGTGGTAGAATATACTGTGTGTGACTATCTGGTGCAACGGCAGAACGGTGCCAAAACCACAGTTTTCGGAACACGCACCGTTGGACTCGATTTCAACCAAGTAGCTTCCTTGTGTTAGCCACCCATACACTTGCAGCCTCCACATTGAGATTCATTTAAACACCCGTGACATGTGCAACAATATAACAGGATATACCTTTTTGTCTAATGAGCGAGGCTGATAGATTATGCATTTTGTTATGACCATACATTTTGTACAGAAAATTACTATCGAAAGGTTATTAGTTACTGAATTGAATATTAATCTTTTTTAAAATATGTATCATTGCTCTAAATAATATTATTACTGGCAAAGCATGGACCTGTTACATACTGTTTTACGGAACGTCTACAAACTGTACATAATCACATTTTCACGATACTCGTTAATCGATTGTACATAGTAACTACCACTTCACATAATAACTGAATGATTTCTGAGTTTATTAATCAAATGTTCGGGTTTCCTTACCTCGTAAGGCAGTACAAATTTCATAGATGTGATGGCAACAGTCAGGAGGCCTCGGTCTCTCGCTACTTACTGAGTACCCCTACAACACCGGCGGTAGGCAGTCCCCAGACATGTCACTACAGACTTCACATCGACGTCACGCGGATCACTACACACACACATATTAACCAAGCCTCTCGCTGTGAGGCACACATGTTTAGATAAGATAGGGGGGGGACACGAAATGTAACAAACCGTTACAAGGTCAACAATTACCAACCTATGATAAACATTTATATTAGGATATATAAAAATAACTCCATATTTAAATGTAAGGTTTCGCTGTAATTATTTTAATGTTAGACTTATTATTATGTTAAGTAAATACTTTCCCAAAACTAGAATTATTTTATTCCGTTAACACAATATTCAATTTATCATAGTACAAATCTGCTGCTGACATTTTGTTTAAATACATGCCGTATACTAATCGTTATTTTTAATCGATCATCAGAAAATAAACGCTTTTATTTCATTCCAAGAAATATCGTTCTAGGATAAATATTATTTTTTATGTGCCGACGTCTGGTTCTAAATCCGACATAATAGAAAAAAAAACGATGACTTGATCATTTCAGCTGTTAAAACATGATCATCTATCTTTATATTAAATGAACAGTAGGACACGTTGCAGAATATAGTAAAAAGCATAAAACCAACGTTTATACAGAATGGCGCTGCTATAGGAGTCACAGGTGCTTTATGCCACGGCTTTACAGCGGTCACCAAGTAAACTAATCGTAATGTCTATTACAACGTTACATATACATACATATACATGTGAGCATGTCAGGCCTCACGTTCAAGGGATACAAACTTATACAACGAATATATATGTAAATTCAATATACAGTAATTAATGCAGGTTGTATAATTATACCAGGTGTATTTATAATAAGAGTATTTTTATTTATCAGTATTTAAAACTCATATTTATTATTTATTCATTATTATAAATAACCATAAACATCATTAATAATTTTCGGTCACGATATTGCTCATTATTAAATGTTATATCTTACGATATGCAACATTACACATATTTAAAAAAATCTCTTATATCTAAACATGTTAATAATCTTATATCTAGACATGTTAAATAATTGGTTTATTAATTTATTATGAAACTAAAATATTTTCATATTGAAATAAATTATCTTATCTCAGATCTGACCTCTACTCGCTCAGTCTATACCAAGGTTTAAAATTCAATTTAAATTTATATTAATTTCTTGTAGACTGGCCTTGTTTTAATATTCAACTTTAAATTAATCTTTCTATACTTCAAATATATAATCACTTTACTATCTATTTTCATAATATACTCTACTTTCTTTACTTTAAATTCTATTAATGTTTTTATATATATGCGAACGCTCATTCTTACGACTAAACATTTATTTACATTTTAACATATTATTACTAAGTATAAACTTTTCTTTGTTTTAATTTACTGTCTTTTGAAATCGTCTTTATGAGCTCTTTTTTTTACAAATCATTTAAAATGCATTACGCATGTCACCTCGATTTCTGATGATCTTACGACTGTTGTCCGGGGTCCAGCGTTGTCCAGAGTTAGTTTTCCATTCCTCTTGTCCTGGCGTGGTCCTGGATACGTCTAGAGTCCAGCGTCGTTCTACAGCAGCATGTTCCTGGATACGTCTAGAGTCCAGCGTCGTTCTACGGCAGCATGTTCCTGGATACGTCGAGAGTCCAGCGTCGCTCTACAGCAGCTTTCCCGTATATACTCTTGGTAGACTTACTATTGCGGTATTTACTTTTTCCGTAATATTGTCGTGAATTTAACGAACGTTATTTCGTTTATTACTGCGACTTGCAACAGAATAAAAATAAACTGTTTTGCCGACGGACAGCATGTCCGGCTGCAACTGTGTCTTGAAATGAAGAGAAGGGTTTTTGGTCGAACCCTTAATTTATATCCTCTCGAGATTCCGCGCCAGTCGGCTCCAAAATCGTCCTGTCGATACCTGCATATCTCGTGACAGCCCCCACTCCCGAACCTTTTCATCTATTTGCAATTATTAGCAAATAGCAATGTTTTGCACGGAATCGAGATAGCACAAATCATAGCTTATTCGATTAAGCACTCACTATATTAATTTGAGCGACTTAGGGTAATTTGCGTATTTTATGGCACGTTTATTTTGCACTGTCTTCGCTTAACGTGTTCTATTAACGTCATCTTTTCACTGGGGATAACTATAAATTTCACACACACTTTGGTGCCTTTGGTTTGATCATACACTAATTAGTTTTCGCACAGTGAATTAAAATAATTATTTTATTAATTACTTGGGGCGGGTTGCTGAGATTCTTGTCTATGCCTGCATCACTAACACACACAAGATACACGTGTAACACAATTGAGCAGGTGTTCACTGCTTTTCGAAACAGGTTAATTCTCCCCTAATCTAACAATGAAATATTTTTGCAATCTCAGACCTGTCCATTTACCCGTAACTTATACAAATTATACAATTTTATATTTATTTCAATTAATGCCTAATACAGCGTATGGCTGTATCGTTGCACTATGTATGTGTTATGTTTGTAGGAACGCTAACGTTCGTGTGCATAATAAAGCTAAAGCACAATTTGGACGTTAAACCGAACGTACGTGAACATTATCTGAAGGTTTAGGTGGACTATTACCATCGTAAAATTTACCATACAACGTTCCGACTATTAAAAATCTGTGGTCGTCGGTCGTCTTCAGGTATAAATTAAGCTAATATATTGAGTGCAAACATTATATTATATTAAGTGCAAACTTAAGCCGACCGGAGAATCGTTCACTAACAAACGTAAACTGTCAAAATAAACTACCCCAACCTACAAAACTGAAAGCAAATATATAAAAACTACAAGAAAAAGAATCACTGCTTAACCTGAAAGTTTGCTGGCCAGACCCATAAAGTACAACCACACCGACACCCTTTTTAAATACACAGTTATGCAGCCTGGGTCCTTCTAATCCAGACCTTAGGTACGTTTTCCCTAGTTTTGTTGAGCTCACTTACAGGGTAAGTAACGATTCTTTCTCATACATATTTTTTATAGTTGTATTTAACTTTGTAATTTGGTGGTCCCGCAGGATCTGTTCTCCTTGTGTATACACGTTTCTGAACCTTGTATACATGAACGACCTGACAGTATTGCCTGGAGTCAGGTTGTCCCTCTTCGCAGACGACGCTATGTATCACCGCAGCTCCTTGTCCCCGCGATTTGCGAGTACAGAGCTGCAGGGTCAGTTGGACTTGCTTTCAGACTGGCTAAAAAAGTGGCGGGTGACGACCAACACGGAAAAATCCGAGGCGATCTGTTTCACGCGTAAGTCCATTTCCCAATGCCAGCCCCTCTCCCTACAATGGAGGCCCATCGCCTGGAAAGACACTGTGAATTATCTAGGCGTTTGGCTAGACCTAGGACGGAGGCTCTCTGCCGCGCGTAGAGCGACCGATGTCTCACCGCGTCTGCTTGCTAATATTGAGACAGGCAACAACTATTGCCTGGATCGGTTACTGCAGCAATGCTATAAATACAAGTCTTCTTGCTCCCCCACAATCTAGCGGATGATCGTTTTAACGGTTTCCCTTACAGTTTTAGGTTACCCTTCGACTGGGTCAGTACCATGTTATCTTCTGGCAGGCATTGGGCTAGACCTAGATGCTGCAATCCTGCCACGGGTGCAAAGACATCCCACACATACACACATACAAAGAAACGCAAAACCAAAGCAAAACCGGCCGCCTTTTGCTCTTACACAGGAAAAGTTGTCGGGTATCGTTCGGCCAAGATCCTCCGTACACTGTCACTTTTGAGGCCTGAAATATTTACCCGAGAGTGAGTTTTGAAACGTTGCCGACGATGTCGCTAATAAATAGTAACCGACCACGGCTTAACAGCCCGGCTCATGATCCCGGCGCATATAAAATATGCTCATACTTTGAACATATTATTTATTTTGTAAATCTTGACACATGTCAACTGTTTTTTCTTAAAATCATTTTATTTAACAAGAATTCATAAGTGCTTTTCAAAGCGGAATAATTTGTATTGTTTCACGATTCATAAAAACTAATACAGTCCTTTCTTGAAGATACTTTCCCATTGATAAAAAACCTCTCCATAGAGGTTACTATTCTTGATGAAAAATACTAACATGTTGATTGACGATCATACATAAAATAAATTTCTCATAAGGATCATAGTTTTATAGAGTATGTGTGACATTACTTCTTCTTTTAGTCCTAGCTCACGTTCATTTTTTTAATTTGGTGATGTAAGTCTGTATTCAAGAACCAATTATATTACTTGGTCATTAAACAAATAACACGTTACCATGACACACCCTATCCGGTGCGCAGAATATTTCACTAATGAATCAGACACTATTGCGTGTTTTCAAATCTTTTATCGGGAATATTGCTCGTTACTTATCGTAAATTTACTTTCTTTATGGAACTGGTGCTCTAAGCGCTCAGCTATTCATTTCCCCTATTTTGAAATTAAATGTTCTTCGTGTAGGCCTAATTGAATTATTTCCCGCGTTCAATATTATGGTAATATAATTCAATATTACCATTACATACTTTTCTAATAGACTGTAACGAAAGTGTGTTAAGGTGATGGCAAGACAGTGTACGAAGTATACATAAACCCTACCCACCACAACAGGTGTTTGACAGAAGTATCGACGTTGAGGTTGTCTTCTCGCTGCAGGTCTGTGAGCAGCCACATGCAAACCCACAGTAGAGCCTGTAAATACATAAAATAGAATTACAATTATGGAAGCATATTTGCCACTGTTTTCTGTTTATAAGAATTAATTATGTAATACAGTATTGTGTCTAGCGGTTATAATACACGGACAAGTCATGTAAAAAATATTAGTTTCTATGGTATTTTAACGCTAAGCTGATGTTGATGATGATGATGGTGATTTATTATTATTATTATAATTACCACTATTTTTGTTATTTACCTTATTACTGTGTCATCCAGGAGCGCAAATTTGTGACTACGAGTATAACAAATCCAGAGTACCTGAGCCGGACTCTCACTTTGCTTGAACTTGCCTTGGATGAGGTCCTTCTCTTTAATCTGTCCTGTCGGTCTTTCTTGACCAACTCCTAATTTGTGACTACGGGTATAACAAATCCAGAGTACCTGAGCCGGACTCTCACTTTGCTTGAACTTGCCTTGGATGAGGTCCTTCTCTTTAATCTGTCCTGTCGGTCTTTCTTGACCAACTCATAATTTTTTCTGATTCCGACGCAACTAAAATTTTCGAGGACTAAGTGGCATTGTGTTTCTGTGTATTTGGTCTTATTCTACTTCTATTCATCATTTTATTGATCATAATGCAAAACAGAGATAATAATCGCATTACCATGCAGGGGGTCGGATCCCCAGTGCCAGCGGCCGTTGGTGGTAGGTGAGCAGGCCCCAAGTTGCCTTTATCAAGTGATTGCAATGCCGTGGTAATGATTCACCACGCTCCCTTGGCTCAACATGTGCCAAGTGAGGCAAGAGGGGAAGGCGATGGGAAAGGTCAGTCTAAGAGCAGGTAGCGCATTTAGCACATTATATGACTAAGGAAGGAGAAGAGATTGCAGACAATGGGCCGGCGTTCATCCAGCCTATGGATGTTTTTAAAACAGATACAGATTTTACAGCAGAATGAGGAAATATGCACCATGGAACAGAATGAGAGAGTTGTTAACGAGGAATACTGTATTCAGAGGGAGACTTATGAGTTCTCCTCCGACAATCCAAAGGACCTCCTGCAAGGAGGAAAATACATAATAAGAGGATTCAAATAGAAAACAAACAACGGAGAAGACCGGAAAATAACGAAAAAGGGTCTGAATGGAAGGAAGTATGGAAGGAAGTGCGAAAGAAGCAAGGAAAAAGGACAAGGAGCTCGTAAACAAGGGTACACTAGAGGATACAGCCCAAGACAGCAGTCACAAATTAGAGGCAAAATTAGCAGAGTACGATCCGAAATTCTGAGGATTTTCTTAAGAACGGCTAAATAGTCACTTTCACAAAGGAGCGTGTAGCTAGGTCACAGAAGAACGTCAGTGATAACAGCATAATAGTTACATACGCTGTAAAATGGACGGAAAATTGACGTTCTGGAATTAAATTAACAAAGCAACAGACAAAACCGTAATAAGAACATTCTCACTGAGTAAACTGATTTAAAGGTCGAAACAGAATCAACACGGGATACTAATGGCTGTGACACATTCTGTAATGCTCTATTGAGCTAAGGTTTGAGCAGACGCGATCAGGAAAGAAAAGTATGGAAGACGGATGACATCTGTACTGATACAGATAAATGAGGCGACGATGGTAGCCGGGGCGTATCTGTATCAAAGGCTGCTGTATAGCACGAATAAGTTCTACTGACTTCCTTGCACAGAAGAGGAAGAATATTGGGGGGAAGAAGGATGAACAATAGGGTCTCCAGGCTCAAAGAGAAGCCAGAGCCGCAACGACGGCACAGTGGTAAGAAATATTGGCGAATAGAAACAGAAAAAGTTGAACTACTGGACTTATAACAATTTTATCCGAATGGCACTACTGATAACATGGTAAAATAAATTACATCCTTACACAGCTGATAACCGGGAATGGTTTGTTCACAGCATATCTACACAAAATAGGGAATATAGCAACTCCATTGTGAAGGCAACAAAGGTGATGTGTGGCATACGTTTGACGGAAACATCTTATACCGCGGGTCCGATGTGGTGGGAACCTATGCGAGTGTCAATGTTACGACTTTGTGTATACCAAACAAACTTTAATATCTTTAAAACTATAACGCATAGTAAACAAGAAATACACGAATCAAGAGAGCAAGGATGAAAAAATGTCACGCAATATTTACCTTGAGCGCATGACGTCACACACCATCACAAGGTGGCCACCAATTTGGAGTGGAAAATCAGCGGTTCGCTGCGCTGAAAAAAAGTATTTCTCGGGAACTAGTATGCGTAGCACGTTATTTAAATTGCCGTTTTATAAAAATCCACGAGTACTACTAAATAAAATACTAACAATGATAATAGTGAAAGAACTTAATAAATAATAGAGACACAGTGTTAAACTTGAACAAGTGTTAAACTTGAACAAATTTTCCTTAAAATTTTAAATATGTAAAATTATTTTCACAACAACAAGGTAAATGCCATCATAACGCTTACAAAGTGAAAGAAGAGTGAATGAGAAATCCAAAAAGGCCCCTATGACAGCAGTAGAAAGTAATGTAAGTCATATCCCAGATAATACTGTAGAGAAGGTTTTGCAGAAGGTGGAATATTTGTCAGAGGTAGTTCCGTATGCGGAAATGGTTTTGGAATTCTGAAACGTAATAAAACCGTAGAGTAAATGAGGTTCCAAAAGGCATAAAAGGTAGTAACATCACGATGTATTGTAAAAACGTACCTAATGAATTAAATGCCGCGAGAAGTGTTTTTTTTTCAGTAGGTCGCTTTGAGTAACCCCAGATTACTTTAAAGTGCGCTTCCTTTAAATTATTTGTTACCTGATTTTTTATATCTCCCTTAAAAATAAAAGGTTATGGTTGTCGTTCCTAGTATTTTTAATTTTTTTTTCTCGGAAATAATACTCCGAGGTATTTTCAGAAAATAAGTTTTGAAAGGTTGTGAAAACAAACAAAGAATATGTTTTAAAAGTTTCGTCGTGCAAATTTCCAGCCTGTGATTTAAACCACGGAGTAATAGCTTGTTGAACTATTATGCCCTAAAAATGTTTTCAGGTTTGCATCAGCATAAGTTTACCTACTGCTGGTCACGGGAGCTGGAATTTCTTGTATAGAAGAAGACGTTGATGGACCATCCTGTGGTAAATCAGTAAGAAATATAGGTCTGTCTGAATTTGGTAGAGTAGAATTACTATTCTGAGGAGCAGGCCTGTCAGTGATATAGGATGGAAGAAAATCAGCATATGTGAATATTTCTTTATCATAAGGTAAAATACCCGTTTTACAAAACCAGCTATGATATTTTTGGGTGTCCTCGACCTTTCCCATGCTGTTTTAACACAAGATGCAATTTGATATATTGTAAAAGGAATTCCCACATGAGAATCTAACCATGATTTTACTGCTGCATTATAGTAAGTTTTGAATGATGAAAACACGGCTACATCTAAGGGTTGCATTTTATCAGAACAGTGAGTAGCCAATGTTAAAATGGTTACACTATTGTCTTTTGCAAGGTCTAAACACTGAATTTGTGCCGTGTTTTGGTAAAATCCCGGCGTGCCATAAACGTGAATAAAAAAAATAAAATAAAAAAATACAAGGGTCTACCTCCCGAAATAGTTATTTTGTTAGTGCGCGTATGCGGGCGAGATGATAACTCCGTGTTTTGAACGGGCCTGCTGACTGTCGCACTCTGCTGGTGGGGGAGCGGAGTTGCGGTTTCCGATTTGTCGTTCGTTGCTACGCTTCAGTCTAGACGGGACTACTGATACGTTTGGGGCGGTCGTCCTTTTCAGCCGACCTAGTTGCTTGATTCTACAAAACTATCTACTATGATTGAGTAGATTTTACTGTGGCAGTACAACGGCCACAAGCAACAACCACAGACTCGAGGCGGGTGCGGCTGGAAGAGCGTCTGTACGTCATGCCGAAAATGCCCCCCATAAGACATATCTGGACTATAAGGTGAAATTTAATCTTTTATACACATTTGGCCTTTGTAGCAAACCTCCTGTGTGGGACATTTTGCCGTTAACGAGCTTTACGTTATGGTGCCGCGTCTAACTAGACATAATTGGGCGGGGTGATGAACTTTACTGGAAAAATTTCTTGATGTAATTACGTCCAAATCTTATGCAGGCCTTGCCGAAGAGACGTGCTCGGCGTTCAAGTAAATTTTTTTAATAATTTTGGGGTAGCAAAAATTTGAGGTTGCAAACGTTGTGACCATTCTGAATTCTTTCTTGTATCGGTGTCTAGTACTCTTTATTCTACACTAAATAACGTTCTTTGATAAGGGGGCGGGTGACCTTAAGGGATTTTGATTTCTTTAATTGATTCATGTACCTGCGGCAGGGGCAGTTTTATGCAGGTAATGGGCATGTTGTTAATTGTTCGATCAGGCCGGGCGGGTCTACTCGGTCAGGTCAATTCAAGTTATAAAGCCATATACCAGTATGTATACATATGTATATCCAGATATTTGCTCCTTTAAGTAAAAGTATTTTGTAAGTTAATAAAAGTATGAAACATGTAACACGATTTAGAAATCTTATCACTCCAATTATTATTTTAGAATGTGTTAAGCTATAATAATGTGTAGTATTTCTATACCTTATAAGAGAATTTTTACTACTTCATACCAGATTTGTAATGTTGTAATTTTAGCTTCAGTTTATTTTTTTTATACTTAATTTGCTGGTGGTCATGTCCACTTGGGAGATTGTAAATGCCTGAATATTTATCTCTATAAAAAATTACTATTTATAAAAATAAAATACAGCTATGTTAACTACGTGAAGGCATGCTTCTAAAAGGGGAATTTTTGAATTTCGGTTTCTAATTACTGATATGCGGAGCACCTATGCCCACGTAAATTTTGTAATTTCCTAACTTCACCTTTTATTCAGGTTGCTTTACTTTCAGTTACTAAAATTTTTTTTCTTTCCGTTATTTTCCTTTTACTCGCTCTTGTGAGTTAATGGGTTTTGTTTTTTTTTACTTGAAGGCTATATAAGGAGGTGTTTGCCATTTAAACGATTAATTGAGTGCTCCTACAGGATGACTGTATGTGGTCTCCCATTCAGGTATGGGTACAGGGGTAGGTGCTGGCTGCCTGTCGAAATTAACAAGCTGTATTCTGTGATGCTGTGCTGTAACTGTGATATGTGTTCGGTGTATATGTATTTTTTATGTGTGATTAGATGTTGTGATGTTGAGTATTTTTAAGGATAATTTATATAATTACATATTCTGTTCGCCCTATGTACATGATTAAGTGTTATGCAAATAATATGATTGTTTATAATTACAAGGTGAGGAGTATTCATGCAACTATGCATTTATCCACATTTAAGATAAAATGAAGCTTTCAAAATGATGAGATGGATACTCACTTATGATGTTAATTTTTTTTAATTGCGAATTTGGGAAAATGTATTACACTTCGAAGTTTATATTTTATATTGTGAATTAGATTATCAAGATCCAAACCTTATACCTTGCATTAGTATTGAACCAAAAATTAAAGTTGTAATTTCAGCTTAAAATTGCATTATGGAAATTAAAGAAAAAATTACATTTTGTATCAAGATTGAATTCCAAAAAAAAAGGGGGAGAGAAAAAAATTTAAAGTTGTATATTTAATATTAATGTGGGTTTGTCGAAATTTGAAAGTTATATGTTGTATTAAAGAAGAGTTATAAATTTTACTACTCATATGCATGAATGTCAAGACTTGAAATTTCTAATAAAATTTGTTATTGTTGTTTAACCAACGAGTTTAATTGCAAGTCCCGACCCACTGGACCCAGCGCATTTTTGGCTTCTCTAGGCCCTCGGCCTAGTTTTAAATAACTGGTTTCTCTTTCAAAAAAAAAAAGAAAAAAATGTAAGTTTTTTATAAAGTCTAAAAAATTGAAAGAGGGGTTACAAATTGACAGGTGGCTTTCATTGTTATAGTATAAAAGTAATGTTAGATTACTTTCAGACGAGCAAGTGTATTTGATGAAATGGTGAATTACTCATACAAAACAACAAATAAGAATTGCAAAATTCGATGTTCCAGTTATAGCAATTCTGATCAAAAACAACATGGAAATTTCTGTGTAAAAAACTTTCTGAAGACAAAAACTATAGAATTTTAGGGCAAATACCCCTTACGGACTAAGTCTGTATTGGATAATACTGGTACTGATGTAATAATATAGAATAATTAGAGAAATATAAGAGTATAGAGCAGGTGTCACATTTCCGCCATCTTGGCTGTGACATCACTTATGATGTGGACTATGAAGTTGATCAGAAGTTGGCTGTGTTTCAGTCTATTTGTGGCACAATTCGTCGAGTGTTTTCAAGAAAAACAAGAAAAGAGACTTGACTAAAATTTAGAAGGTATGCCACTGTTATTGTATGATTCTGAAACTTGGAGTTAGGTGAGGAACCATCTGAGTAGAATCTACAGGCATTGGAGATTAGATTCTTGGGATCTGTTAAAATCTGCACACGAAGAGTTATACTTTGCAATGACGACTTTTGTATAGTGTGCAACATTTTTAATATCTAAGAGCGTATTGCAGACAACAATGAGAGACGGATTGCCCAGATGTGGTAAGTATTGGTGTATTGGTAGATTGGAAATACAAGCGTGCTGGAGAACGAAGTATAGTAGTGCCTAGGAAGTTTTGGTGAAGTATATATATTTTTTTGGGACCGGAAAGGTGATTTGCCTTGTTTCTGATAGAAGAAGAAGAAGAAGAAGAAGAAGAAGAAGAAGAAGAAGAAGAAGAAGAAGAAGAAGAAGAAGAAGAAGAAGAAGAAGAAGAAGAAGAAGCAGAAGAAGAAGAAGAAGAAGTCAACATAAGATCTCTAGAAAATTTTTAGGGAAGGCGACGTGATAGTAAACCGTCTATTATCTGTAATTTCTCTTCGGCGGCCAGAATCATGTTGTCATTCACTGGAAACGTTCATCATCGTCACCGTTTTCGAGTCCTTCATTAAAGTCATACTACCTCAATACCATCAAGTCTCCCATTGCTTCTTCTCAATAAAGTGGAAAATTTGTCGTTGATTGTTAGCTGGTTTAATGAGTTTTGAGTGCAAGAGACGAATCAGACACACGCAGCGACCGTCTCGAATTTCGTCGACATTATAAACACGTCCAACAAAGCTCAGTCAGTGCACAGTTGTTCGCAAGTGCCATTATTGCCTTGCCAAAAAATCAAGAAGCTCGCCGTGCATGCTCAGCAACATCACAGCTTCGAACCGCGATAATAAATATAAACGGAACCTACTTTCTGAATAACCATGTATAATAAAGATTACGTCGACGACGACGACGACGACGATGATTATGATGGTGATGACAGGTGTAGTATGAAAAGAATACAAAAACAAAAAACTAAATGGAAGGTAACAGTGCATGTTTGGTAGGAAACCCGAAAAGTTTGTAAAATATCTATTTAAAACGACAGTGTATTATAATATTGAATGGCCAATTAGTAGAATATGTTACTTTCTTAACTTCTGCAAATCACCTTCTTTTATTCCGTAGAGTATGAGAATTTTATTTTGCGAAACTATATGAACAGAAAAAATACAAAACTACTAAAGCCTTAATACACCTTTGAGACTGCTCACTAAAATGAAAAATCTCTGGAAAAGGAAATCACGACGAATCTCGTTAACATAAAATTTCGTGACGTCAACTTTATAAACGAAATAAGCTTAAGTTATTCACAAAAGACTTAAGATACAGTCTAGGAAATTTAATTTAGTTTCGTTTGCGACACAATAAAAAGAATTACCTGTTCCTCTCCCAGCAATTGCTCTCCACACTTACTAGAAGAGGCAACAGTTAGACTACATTGTTAAATTTTATCTTACCAAAAAAAATGTAATTTAAAATGTTATAATAGATATTACAGAAAATTTCGATAACCGTACTTTGCTCAGCGAAGAGAGTTTTTGTAGATAAAATGAAGCGTGCCATTATTTAAATAAAACTACACCTTGTTAACAGGATTCGAAATACTACTTTATTTCGAAAGAAATGGGATCTGGAGGTTCCTGAAGACAATAAATTTATATAAATATTGAAACTTATTTAAAATAAGTAACATCTTTTTGCTTTAGATTTATTTCAATTAAACTGTTCTAAAGGGTCGTGATGAAAATTTCCTTGTTGGTAATGATAACACTCGTTAATTATTCCAAGAATTTTTACTTGGAAAAATTAACGGATCGCGAAGAATGATGAAGCTGGTGGTCGATTAATTTGGTGATCATTTAAAGAATGACCTATACTACCAAGTACCGTCCGGGAGCGTTTGACATCCAATGGGAGTCAGTGCAGTGTTCGTACTGATTAGCTGCTGGATGTGTGGGAAAACGGATTTCCGCCAACAAATTAGCAAATTTTCCTAC
Source organism: Magicicada septendecula (assembly GCA_034769895.1). Taxonomy (NCBI): domain Eukaryota; kingdom Metazoa; phylum Arthropoda; class Insecta; order Hemiptera; family Cicadidae; genus Magicicada; species Magicicada septendecula. The sequence goes on from CM068371.1 coordinate 299,251,005, forward strand.
ATTGGGCGGCGTCTATCCTGCTCCCTGTCTACCACCCTGCCTTTTATGTCGCTTTAAACACTTCAATAAACTCAGCAATTACGTAGACAAACATTCCAGTGGTGAAAAAAGTTTTGAAAGTTGTAATTTTTTTTAAAATTAATTTTAGTTTCTTCTTGCCATGTTGTATCAATAAAGACGAATTTAATTAAGGTATTCGTGAAGCCTGTCGCGCTCACTTGTTGTGTTCGTTTCCATAACACATAATTAAAATGCATTGAGGAATAACATTTTTAAAATAAGGAGCGTTATTATGAAAAGATAATAAGTTTCACTCTACCATAATTTTTCTATTCTTAAAAGCATATCAAACATGTGGTATATATTATACGTAACATTAACTACGCAATATATAACACCTACAGTTATATTTCCTAATACCGTAATACCGTATACCGTAAATACCTAATACCGTAAATTTCGTACATTCAATGGCATCAACATCCATCTTAATAAGGTTAAACTGCTAGGTTTATAAACACACATGTTTTATAATGTTTTACTCATATTTTACCTCACTAATTTAAAGTTACACGGATGATCTAATAATAAATGTAGATAACTCACATACGGTGTTTTAACTATAGACTACCTTTTGTTGATAAAAAAATACCAAATTCGGTAGCCACGTTAGTGTTGTTAAACTCGTTCTGACAAAGTAAAAGCTATTGATTGATGTTCCGTAATTTATAATTTTATCCAACTCTACATAATGTCAACAATATGTCTACATAATGTCAACGATGAGTAATCATTGTTAGGTTACGACTTTTAGTTTTGTTGGCGTATTTAATGAAAATTTTTAAAAACCGTTGTTTATTATTTAAAGCAGTGTAAATGTTACATCTCGAAGTATATATAAATGTTGCAAACTGACTCCTGAGATAAATTGTCTCTTCTCTATTCTAGAAGAATATCATACATTCTTTAAATAATGGAAAATATACCAATAATTATAAGCAAATGTGTATTCAAGGATAAATGTAATTTTGTAAATTATTTAGATGGTGTCAGATTAAGCTTACTGGAATCATCAGTCGTTTATTGGAGTTAAAAGGAAACTGTCTAATATTATGGAATAATATCAACTAGTAGTGAGTGACAATCACTATCAGCATATCAGCATTGTGAGTGACAATTCTGACAGTCGAATAACCACTTGTTTGTAAATTTGTTTTGCAGTAGTACGTGATAACTAAACTCACCGCTTGTAAAACTAAACAAAACAAAACAAATTTTACACACACACACACACACACACACACACACACACACACACACACACACACACACACACACACACACACACACACACACACGTGTGTGTATGTTTTACATTTAAATTTACTGTTATACATAAATATTATTGGCTGTAACTACAAAGTAATTTAAAATCTGTGACCCTGTTAACATTGTTCTTTATTAATATGGATAATATTATGCGTCTAAACTTATTATGTGTGACTATAAAAGCAATTTACACCATATCACTTGCGTTTCAGTTCACGGAAACATTATAATTATATCACAGTTATTGCAAAGCAGGACTCAATCTTATGCCGCAGCCCTCGGCGCTACGTTGTCGTCGGACTCCGAGATGGAGACGGAGGACTGCTTCTAGCCCGTGCCTAGCCGGAAACATGGTGGAAGCATGCCGACGTCCCCAAAACGGACTGTGCTGGCGACACGAGCCGTGGCTGCAGAGTCGGCAGGCCGCATATCACCTTCCCCAGATATCACAGAACCAGAAACAACACCAAAACAACCAAAGATACCGCCAATCGTCGTGCCACAGTGCGGCGACTGGCATACCCTCCTTCGCGAGCTGAAACAAGTTATGGCGTCTGGACGAATCGAGGCCAAAAGCCAAGGTTCGTCAATTCGACTGCTGCCGAAGTCGATCTAGCACTTTCGGGCTTGCCAGAAATTCCTGGCCGACTCCGGGCGCGCATTTAATACCTTCCCCCTCCCTGAGGAGAAGGAACTCAAGATTGTGGTGTCCGGGATTCCCCATAACACCCCGATCTTGTGGATCTGTGAGAAAATGGCGGAGACGGGTTTCTTCCCTACCACCGGCGTCCATCTCCTATCCGGTGACCGAAAAAGGAAAATCAATTCCTTTTACATCAGACTCTAGAAGGTTGGTTCCTTCGCTGACGTTTACCAGCTAGAAATCATTCTGTGCCTCCGGCCATCGAGCACCGCCGCACGAGGAGTGGGACGCCCTCCTAGACAGCGATCTCCCAACCATCGTAGCCGGAGACCTTAACGCCAAGCATCCCTCTTGGAACAGCAGAACGTCAAACCACTACGGCAATTCTCTCCGTAGGCCTGTCGAAGATGATCCCAGTGTCCTCATCATCGGCCCGTCCGAACCGACATACTTTTCCCGTGCGGGTTATCCGCCGGATGTCCTTGATATTGTAATTGTCAAGGCCATCCCCTTTCATCTACAAGTCAGCGCGGTGTCGGACCTCTCGTCCGATCACGACCCCTGCTTAACTGACTTGCTGCCGTCGGTCTCACCCCGACTTCCCGATCGTCCTGTTAGGAGAGTCAATTGGCGATCCTATCACGATTATCTAACTAGGCAGTTGCTATCTGTCCCTTCGGACCCACTCGTCTCTTCTGACGACGTGGATCTCCGGGTACATCAGAACCAGGACCTCGTCCAGTCTGCAATGGACAAGCACACCTATACTGTTCCGGTGAGTAACAAACGCTCCGACCTTCCTGCGGAAGTTCTCCAGGCCATTCGAATACGGCGCCAGCTCCGCCGCAGATGGCAGCATACACGTGACCCTGCTGCTAGTCGGCGTTTTCGAGCCCAGTCGGAACACGTCTCGCAGCTTCTGCTTGACGTAAACGCGGATCGATGGGACCCCTATTTGGAGTCCTTGGAAGTCGACCACGCCTCCGTATGGAGAGCCGCTGGTAGACTAAAAGGCGAAAAGAGGACTCGCCATCCCTTGAATACCCCGGACGACACTGTATACTCTGCAGAAGGCAAGGCGGAAGTCTTCGCCGACTGTATTCAGGAACAGTTCACCGTCCATAGAAGCATCTCTGACCCGGCTCATACGGCCGTCGTCAGGGATTTCCTTTCTGGATACTTTTCTGCTACCCCCAATGATCCTCCTAATTCGGTCGACGAGGAAGACCTTGCGTCTGTCCTTAGCCGACTGAAGAAGAGAAAGGCCCCTGGCCCCGATCGCATCGGCGCCGCTGCGTTGCAGAATCTCCCGCCTTCGGCAGTTGACATTCTTCTTGAGCTGTTCATCTCCTGTCTCCGGCTGAGTTACTTCTCCCGCCTGTGGAAAACCGCTAATGTCATTATGATCCAGAAATCCAAAAAGCCGCCCACGCTACCTGGAAGCTACCGCCCGATATCACTATTGCCAGTAATCTCGAAGGTATTCGAGCGTCTTCTCCTGGTGGATGGTTTCATCCGCGAGGAGCAGTTTGGGTTTAGGCCGAGGCACTCGACTATTCTTCAGCTAGTACGGGCTGTCACCTGTCTAGCCGACGCCGCCAACAATCATCAGGCAACAGGCGCCGTCCTGTTGGATGTGAGCAAAGCCTTCGATAAAGTCTGGCACGAAGGCCTGCTCTACAAACTGGCGCATTCGCCACTCCCGGCATCTATCGTCCACTTGCTCCGATCCTATCTGACGGATCGCAACTTCAGGATCAGCGTAGATGGGGCGTTCTCTCGGGTTCGCCCTGTCGCCGCCGGCGTCCCACAAGGATCTGTCCTCGGCCCCGTTCTGTACGTCCTGTACACGAACGATCTGCCTGTTTATCCCGGGGTCACGTTATCTCTATTTGCCGACGACGCGATGTTTCATTTTAGTTCGCTTTCGCCTTGGCGGACGAGCGTAATGTTACAACGTCAGTTGGCTATGCTTCCGGACTGGCTAAGGAAATGGCGGGTAGCGATCAATACGGAGAAATCCGAGGCGATCTGCTTTACTCATAAGTCCTCTTCCCGATGCCGATCCCTCTCCTTAGAGGAGAGACCCATCAACTGGACTGTGACGGTGAAGTACCTAGGCGTTCGGCTTGATCGGCGTCTAAACTTCAACGCCCACGTGACCGCAACCCTCAACAAGGCTCGTGGCGTCAGAGCCAACCTATCACCAATGCTTTCGCGGAACAGCCGCCTGGCTGTCCGTACAAAACTTACATTATATCTACTGTTCCTCCGAACAGTACTCACTTATGCGGCGCCCGCTTGGTGGCCTCTCCTGTCGGCCACCAACAGGCATAGGCTGACGACATTCCAGAACTGGACCCTACGCTCCCTCACGGGCTCGTCGTGGTTTGTGCGAAATTCCGCCATCCACCGGGGTCTCCGTGTTCCCACCTTAGAGGCCTTCGTCTGGTCCTTGGCCACGAATTTGTTTGCCAAGGCCGATGAGTCCCCTTATCCGCACCTCCAAAGGCTAAACAGCATGGAGAATACACCGCCCCCTCGCCGCGTCAGGCGCCCTAGGGCGCTGTTAGACGACCCCCCCCTAAGTTCAACACATGAACCCCCCAGAAACGAACCCCCAACCTTCTGGAGACTGAAATGATCACCATCATTCACTACCTGCTGTGAACCCCCCTTTTTTTTAGTACTTTTTTATGAATTTTTGTTTTATTTTATATATTTTTTTTCTTTTCTGTAAAGGGGAGACACAATATTTAAAACTAGGTATTTAACCTAGAAGAAGCCTAAAGTGTGCCCAGACCCAAGCTACAATTTCAGACATGTCCACTGGATGGATGACAGTACTTGCAAATGAAAAGCTCTATTAACAATAACAAGTGCAAAATTTATTTGGTGTCCAGTCTCGTACATAATATAATAAAAGTATAGTTAAATATTTGCCACTGCGTAATATTGAAATACATATACATATCCTGGATCAAGCACTAAGTAGAATGTGAATGTATGTAACAATATCAATCACTGAAATGTATTAGCTTACATATGATAGTCATCACTATTCTCAGTTATGTGTATATATTTTATTATATATATACCTCAATTATACATCACTGTGTTGTGTGAGAGGATCTACATATATAAGCATTATGCATTACTGCATTACAGACTGATAAATGATTGACAATTATCAAAGGCCAAGTGCTACCCATAATCCACTTAATTCAAAAAATAGTTGACTGGAATGCATCATTACATATATACATTTATTATACAACACCATTAAATTTATGAGTGACTGCTTAATTCAGTGGCTTGTAAAAAAGGATGAATGCAACTCAAAGAGTGATATTGATATCTGATATTTGATTTGATATTTGATGTTGCTATTTAATATTTGATATTTAATGTTAGGTTTGCTAGCTCTATCGACAGTTATTTCAGCACATGTGCTATAACATCATTAATATTATATTATATTCCCCCTTTTGAAAATTACACATAAACACGTACTTAATACATATAACACACACCCAATTCCTGCACCAACCCTCTCGCAATAATCCATCACATAATATATATATTACAAACGATACCAAGCTTACAATTCACACAGTTAGAGTCACATCTGAGGTGAAAATTCATATAACCATAAGCAACTGATTGCCCCCAACATAACAAGATGACTTAAAATTTATAATTTAATACTTCATTCAACAATTCTGAATCAATAGCTCAGAGAATTAAGCCATAATTATTGTTAAAGCCTCAATAATTGACGAAAGTCAGACACCCCCAGTCCTGAATTATGCCCACATGGAAGGACGTGATTATGCCGGACATAACCAACGCTCAGATACATAGAACACAAAAAAATGGGAAAACTTAGAGCTGTTCATCTAGGTACATGTGTGTGTGCAAATTCCCTTACATAGTATAAGAATGTTGTGAAATATTACATAAGGTGCTTAGTTGTATACAGTGTCAGAACATGCAGGCACGAAACTTAACATGTGTGTTTGCAGATCTTGTGCAAGTTAAAGGAAGGTGGGTTTTATAAGTCCGTTTCCGAGAGCGTCTGCAGATACACCGTATTGTGGTAGATGATATTGGTAAATTAAACATAGAAAGATCACACCTGGATTGTCCAATGTAACTAGGTGGCCATGTGACTAGGATGAGCAGTAGCTGGAACTGACAACTTCTGGGGGGCAGAATTTCTCTAAGTGTGTGTGTCTGTGTCCCAACTGACGGCGTCTCACGGCTTATGTAGCTTCTCTGCACAAGGGGTTGGCAGATCTTCGGCCAACTCCGACACCCATCTCGCCATTGGTCGAGCACCTAAGGCAGGCAATTTGCTGTATAGGGTGTCATAAAGAACATAACATAATCACAGCTCGCACGCACGCCACAGTTATAATATTATGGAGAAAACACACTTTAATATTTAGCAGGGCACCAGGACCTTTTCACAAACTTATTAGTTCATTAACAATTGCTCTGACCACAAGATGTGCATTATTTCGTTTTATAAATCTGGTTTTTATAATTCCTTTTTATAACTATGAAGTTCTTTTATACCTAGGCTGTTCTCATTTACAAACACTGAAAGGGTAGCTGAGTGTAAGATAGTTTTAAATTGATTTAATCGAGTCAATAAGTTACATTTAATTCAATTGTAATTTAATTCAATTGTACACTAATTCATGCCTAACAACTCACACACACACACGGTTACCTTATATTAAGAAAACATGTAACACAAAATTTTTTAAGGTTAATATAGTTGAGCTATTATAAAGACTAAATGCATACCTGGAGCTTATTTTAATTTATCTTGCCATAGCAGAGGTTTCAACCAGGCAGAATATATCGGATGCCGTCAATCGAGACCAGAGAAATTTCCTCGGTGAAGGTCAGAACAGAAATGGGCCAGATCACATCGCTATTTTCACCCACGAAACTTCGCTTTTTGCAGGTTACGGCGTACAACAGCTGGCCAGGCAAACCAAATATTCGTCACCGCTTCTAACAAACGAGTCAACTACACACAGCGACGACGCGCAATACATTAGCATTGAACGACGGCGAGAACGCGCGAGTTTAAAAAAAAAAAATGATACACGCCCCTGCAACCGAGCTTAGCGTGTTAACCATGCGCCGAACGAAGTACGGTACACTGCGCCAGCCGAAACTGTAGTCAATTATGCTGCGGCAGATTGGATTGGATTGATTTATTGCCAGCATCTGCTTTGCCGATTCGGCAGGGCTGTGATCCGGGACACGGGCTCCCGCGAGGTTGTGCAAATGCCTTCCTTGCGAGAGCCGACTGCCCCGGTGATGAGTCCATTCGACTCGGCCGCCGACTTCGGGCGGTCGAGCCTCTTGTCCTCGCCAGCGCGCCTCTAAGTTTCCGTGGGCTATGCCCTCGGGGACCACGGAGCCGCGCCCAGGTGTGGTAATTGGCTGAAGCCATGACACCTGAGATCCCCGTCAGCACTTGCTTTGCAGATTAGGCACCTGAGACACGGACTTCCGCTAGGTTGTGGAAGTGCCTTCCTTGCGGAGGCTGGCTGTCTCGGAGCCATTCCTTGCCGTTTCGTCCGACGCCCTAGGGCGCTCGAGCCTCTTGTCCTCGCCAGTGCGTCATTACGTTCCCAAGGCTAGCCAGAGGGAACCATTGTGTCGCGCCTCGACGGGACAATTGGCTGAAGCAAAAGTCAAGCTTGCCTCTGTGGTGGCCATGTAATTTCTCATGTGCCCGCGGACTGCACCATAACACCCTTGTGCAGAGCAAACGACAGCGCTGACCTGTTGGCACCTGGCGTTCATCAGGCCTAGGCCTGGACAACGCAAACAAATTAGGGCGCAAGACGCCCGTGCATCATCCACCCATCAGGACTCAATATATGTTGCAGAGCATACTCAGTTACTTCACCGGGTTTTACTTAACCTGAACCTGACTTTAGCCATCGAAAGCTTGAATATATAACAATAACGTTCCACGGTGTCCGGTCCAACTCATGCTTCCTGTAAAAGGTCTGTCACATATCTGTAATATTTAAAATTGTATTTAAAATTTGAGATAATTTATTTCTGTTTTGAACGTTGCAAACGCGATCTTACACACAAAGTGCACGTTCCGAGGTAACCCAAACACATTCGACATGCGCGTGTATACTGTAGCAAAGTAATTTTTTTGAGAGAATTTATTATCTATCTTTTACTTTCATATGTAAATGAACCGGATAAAAATTACAAGATACCTTATTTAGCCTAAATAGAATTAATTCAACATTTGTACATCAATTGGTGTCTCCGGAGTAAATAAATAATTTATATAGAGTTAAAGTCTCCTAATATTTATTGCCTTAATGTTTAAATACCAATTTGGAAAATATAGTCATACTCTGATAACAATTTTTTTGATCTTACTGTGATAAAAATTTATTAAATCGATGCGTTCCGTTTCAAAACCAAAGTAATGCAAAATTGACAATAATTTAAAACCCACTCCACTGTGTGAGTAAAGTTATATTCACATTATTATATTATAATAATTGATAGTCAGACGCTGAATACACTTTAACCTGTGTAAATCAAAATATTATTATAGCAACAGTGATTAGTGGAGCTGTGCATGACCGGTATCAAACGGTGTGAGAGTATGAGTATTATTGTGCAGCTTAATTCCAAACAGTATTAGTTAGATTTGATAATTAAGTTTATACTAAACCGTAGATTTATTTCGTTGGCAAAATTTACATGAACACAATACAGGAGTATCTCTGGATATGTCGTGATTAAAAAATACGTAAGAAATTTTTCGTCCACAATTGAATTATATTTACAGTGTTAGGGTAAAATAGCCATTTAACGTTTACGAAAAGCCAACATTAGGGACAAGTAATTATCGCTGAATTACACGCAATCCACGTTATTGCCTTCGCTGTAACATTTGAATATGAAAATATTGATTACAGTTATTTAAGCTGTAAATCGTTTATATTTTATCATGTGGATTCTATCATGCTATAATATTTTAAATTATTATAGTTTACAAGTAATTATCTACACTTGAAAAATTTGTAACCACTTCATGTGCTAGCATGACAAAACATTTAGCTTTAGAATGTTTTCCCAACTGTGTTCTGGCAAACGCCGTTTCTATTACGAGCGACCTGTAAACAAACATTTTTTGTTGTAACAAGAGTAAAGTACTTAATTTTGATAAATAAAGTATCCTGATAAGAAGATCTTAATAATCCACTGTAGAAACGTAGATGAAATATGTATAAACAAATAGGCTATTTGAACGGGGTGGGAGTAATTTTCTGTAAATGAAAATTATAGTTGAAGTGGGTGGGGATAATTTTTATATGTGTACTACGTTATCGGCAACAAAGTAGTAGTTTGTTGTTAAAATTCCTTCCCGGGCTGTTTGGCCGTAGTCCAATGTTTTCTGCATACCAGACGTTTCGGCAGTGCCGTCGACTGCCATCATCAGTGAAAATCGAGTGCGATAACGTGTGGTGGTATACGTTAATGACCACAGTACTGTGGTTAAGGCTGAAGCAATAAGTGGAAAGAAGTAGTTTCTATGGAAACATTTCATTTCGTAAATGATTTTAAATATAAATCTTAGAACATGGAAGTCATGTATGGTTCTCCATACCGATATTTGTATTTAATGGTAGTTTATCAATCAATCAATTGTCGTTTCAAGTTTTAAGCCAAACTTACAACTAGAATTTTTTTATTGCTCTCAATTACGGCGTATTAATGTTTGAAATTTCATTTGCTGTTTAAGTGTGTTGATTCGTCTTGACACTCATCATTAGTAAATTTTTATTCATACCTTTATGGCAAACGTCTTAAAGGTCAAAGTACTCTCTTAACAAAATGTTAAAGTAAATATACTGCAACGAAACAAAATGAATGCATAGACAAATAATAGTAATAACAATATGCAACAGAGTCTATTATCTGGAGGTAGGACAATTTATTAAATTAAAAACAAATTTATATCTTGCCTGTACCAAAGTCATCTTATCAGCATTGTTGTTATTGTTATTCTTGTGCAACTATTTAGTCGGTGGTTTGGTTATTTTGTCGTAATTTAAACCTGATTCACTGTCAATGTATATGTGACCTAACTTCATACTATAGTTATTATTATTCACCATGCACATTAATTTATTATTATTAAAGTTGATAATTCCATTTATTTTGTGCAAAGTGTCAATTCCTAAAATCACATCGTAAATTAAATTTTTAATAATTAATATAGGCACTTCCAGCTGCATGCCTTGAGATACAATTATTTGAGCGCTTGTTTGTTCACTGTTTGTTCTTTATCAGTAGCAGTTTTAATTATAGTATTATTTATAGGCAGAATGGGTACCTTTTTAAATTGCGCCATGTTTTTGTTTATACAATTTTCACTTATTAATGATATTTGTGCCCCACTGTCTTATAATACATTACCAACACAATTATTTATTTTAGGTCCTAACACTGTACCCTTATTTACTAACTTGTCACTATCTTTGCGTAATAATTTACATCGTCGTTACTGTTATTTACAAGTTCACTGTGTCTATCATTTAGGTATATGCCTGTCTCGCAGTAGGTTTGTTTAACTTTACCCATGTCAACACTGGATTTACGATTCTGACAGATTTGTTTTATGATTTTTGCATGGACACACGCCGTGCAGCCTTAGGATGTTTTTGGTTCTTGTTCATTACTATGTTTAGCTTCAGCAACAGACGCGACATTATATTTATTAAATTTTGACGAACTCTGTTCCCGCTCCGTTTTGTTACAACGTTTACTTTTATCATCGCTACGTTGTTGTGTATGTCCGGAGTTTATCCATGCCATCAACATTTTTCCATTTCATGAGCAGTAATAGCAAAAGCAAACGTTTGGCTTAAACTAGGCGTTTTACTTGACAGTGGACAAAAACGCTGTTTACTTGCCAGTGGACCTTGCTATCGTGTATTAAACTTTCCCTCACGATACTGAGTAGACATACATAGAATACTGCGGAATTCGATGGCAAAACCTGTTGCTTAGGATACGAAAAAATTAGCAATTAAAGCAATGAAGTTATATATTGTACATAAACTTTGATTACTATAGTGTCGAATATATCTATAGGCGTGTCGAGTTCTCGCGCAAAAATTCCTCCAACGTCCTTTGGTGTCACCTCCTTACGAGCAGTACAGTGTTGTTACTGATACATTGCTGTTAAGTTTTAGATTTAAAATTTTTGGTCATACCAATTTGGAGGTGTAATCGAAGAGAAGAAGACCTATCAAGCAATCCCACATCGGCCTATGTTTAACATCCTTATTGAAATCATTGATAGAGAAGGCAGTCTATATTAAATTAAGGTAACTTATTTATTGACACTATTTACATATAAATGTATACTTTGTTCATAGGTACAAAAACATAAATACTCGTATCTTAAATGTAATATTTTAATAATATCAGCTTTTAATGATTATATTTTCTACTAGTTAATCAGTTCCTTTACCAAATTTGTGTACTGTATTAACATCCAGCACAGTGAAATTTATCCTGTGGATTACCCTATTTATTCTCAACAGTTTAGTTTAACAAAATGTAATGCTCCCATAGTATTATAAAATATATTTGGATGGAGTTAATAAACTCTCTGCCTGTTTCAGATTCATACATTTAGACTTGGAAAAATTTAACTTACAATTTTGCAAAAATCTTCGTCATAAAAAATCTTAAAACATTGAAGAAAATTGTAATTTAATCATTCGCATGGGGAAAATAGTAGATGGAGTAAACGTTATTCAACACAATTGCAGTGAACAAGCTGCTGTAAGACTAACACGTCCTGTACGCAGTTTGTAACACTTGCCTTTGTCTGTATTTCTCGTTTCATTCAGAAAGCGTCGACCACAACTGTGCTGGTTCAACAGTTACGTATAAATAACGTTTTTTGTTGTGTAATTTTAATTCTATTTATGATAAAGAGAAAAAAACTGTTAGCGCCATATGGTGGAATATCGTTATTGTTTTGTGTTGGGCACAAGTTTAAAATTGAAAACGCTAGTGCTGCAAATTAAAAATGTATATTTTACTCCAGAAAATATTATTAATTTTTAGTAACTACAAAGTATTAAATTGTCGTTTTAAAGAAGACTAAAATATAAAAGAGCAGTTACTTGACTAGTATGTTCAAGGTATAATGTTTCTAATTTATTCAAATTTTTAGTCGAGCAATAACAAGCGTTGTACGATTTAATGGAATGTTATAATCCATATTTACTTTAATGTATCTTCTGTCTACATTTCAGTTTATCCAGACAAAATAAGTCAATACTTCGCATTTATTTTAACGTAGTAATTGGTTAGTCGGTAGTGGGTGGGACCGTGGCCGTTCGCCTTCCTGCTTGTTATTTTAGAGAGGTTTCTTTTACAACCATTAAAAAAGTATGACTATAATTCTGGGTGACTATGTTTATGTAATTTGAAGACGGACCAAGGCGGTGGAGTAAGGGACATTCCCACCCTCTTCTTCGCCACTAATCCTACAATCAGCGTTACAATTTTTGGTCATAAGTGCAACACGTGCGATACTGTAACAATTGCGAATAATTATTTTTATATTTAAAGTGTCCAATAAACAAATAAGAAAATTTTGTCTTTACCATACTAAAATATAGATCTGGAACGTTTTAATTTATGACAGATTATACAATTATTGATTATACATATCTTACTGAAAAAGAATTAAGAACAGTATTTTCTTTCTGCTATTATTATTTTGATTTACTTTAAAACAGTTTTTACAAACCTAAATTAATAATGCAGTTGTACAGTTGTTAACTGTATTTTTTTAGTGTTTTCTGTTTAATTTTTGTAAACAGTGGCTGTTCACAGGGAAGAAGTCTTTGTAACTTATTTGTTTATTAATGTTATGTAAGTAAAATGAATTCTGGCTGTCTGTCGGTCTCTCTCTCTCTCTCTCTCTCTCTCTCTCTCTCTCTCTCTCTCTCTCTCTCTCTCTCTCTCTCTCTCTCTCTCTCTCTCTCTCTCTCTCTCTCACTCTCTCTCTCTATTTCTCAAAAAGAATTAGTTTTTTAATGCTGAATTACGCACGTGATTTAATAACATTCATTTTCCGCCACCGTAATCAACATTAGTTTCCATTGCGGAAAATGGTTCCACGTGAGCTCTCGTGGTTCCATTGAGTCTCCAATTATATCTATTTCAGGCCTGTGCTTAATTTCATCATACTTCATCTCTCCCGTGTACGTCATCTAAGAAATTAAATTTTGTCCTCACTCTCCTCTTCTCTCCCTCTGTTTTTACACCCCATTCCAAACAGCAGGTAGCAGTTCATTTGCTCTCATGTTATGTCCAACCAGATTTCACTTGATTCCCTTTACGACATGCAGGTGTTTTCTACCCTCCATCATCTTTTGAGCATTAATTGATAGTTTTCTTCTTCTATAAATTTTAAATTACTTGTGAAACCTTCTGTGACGTAAGAGCTGATGTTTTCTGTTTTTTTTAACGGTTATAATAATAACGTGCAAGTGGTGTGTTATTAATTAGATCACTGGAAAGTTATAATTAGAGATTCATTATATGGTAACATAAACGTCTCACTTTATAGATGTTTTTTAGACGTTCATGTTACCATATCATGAATCTCTAATTATAACTTTCCAATGATGTAATTAATCACGTTAATAACAACACCACTTTCACGTTATTATTGTATAACTAAAATATCAGTACTTGTAGCGGTCTTTCAACTACAAGAATAAAAGAATACATATACATTTGTATATTAAATTTATGTAAAGTATTTTTAACTTCACGATCTTGCATGTATAAATGTTCGTGAGTGTTCGTGTGTAAATTGTTTTCTTTACCACGAGAAAGATATTACCATAAGAGAAATATATTACCACGTAGGCTGGTCTTAAAACAGTGAAGGAAATCACTGAGAAAAAGATATTCCAAATTTGCATTAACAAGCCTATAAAAATAACCACTTTCATCTTATGTCAACTCACCCGTGTTATCTAATAAGCTGTACTCTACAAATATAATAGTGCTAATTTTATGAATAAGAATACCGTAAATAGGAATAAAACTTTTAAATAGAAATAAAATTTAATTTAAATTTTAATTTAAGCCTTGAGCCAATACCGCAGTCTGATCATTGGATTAAATCAACTGGCATAACTAACTCATTACTCTGTATTATTTATACATGCCTACTTCCAGCTGAGGTCACCTGGAGGGCGTGATAAAGACTAAAGGCGTCCAAGTGTTTCTACGATGGTGTGGTATTTGAGTTCTGAAATGTCCAAGTGAATTAGGTTTTGTTAGGCAGTACTACAAAATCGTGTCTTTTTAATTTAGGGGTTGTCGATAGTCTGTGGTTACGCATATTAGTTACAGATTTTGTTATACCTGTACGTGTGTGTGTGTGTGCCTCTGATATTTAGAAAACTCAATGTGTCAAAATATTGAAAATTGAAAATTAAGAAAACTCATGCAGAATATATCGTGAGGCTCATAATAATTACAGAATAAATTTGGAAATATATAATTGAGCGTGAAATAAAGTTTCCTATCTGTAAAAACATTCTAGATTAACACGATTTCATAACATTTCTCTCCCCCGATTGTAAATAGGAGAATAAAGCTTAATATTGCAAGATAAAAAATGTAAACACTAATAATAATTGTTAGCAAATTATCACAATAACATGTAATCACATATGGTCTTAAGATAGATCAGAAACATTATTTAACGAATCACATTTTGAAAGGCATGCTACAATATTAATTTATATACATTGAGTCAGAAAGGTAACCTCAACTATGATGACCTTACAAATATTGTACATATATGTCTATAGAAATAATAGTGTTTATGGATTAACAAGTGTAAATTAGATTACTTTATAAAAACTCTTTGGATATATCGTACAGATTTGATAGGTTAAGGTTTTCTCTCATAAAAATGTTACACAACTGTCTAAATAAATTATAAATTTTCATTTTGTTTTTGACAGGAGTATTACGCTGGCTGTATGTACATTCTGATTAACTGAGGACAGAAGTGTATTCAGTACTTAACAGGAAGGCGACGTGCCAATTATAACTTTCTCTGGCAAACCCTCCCACACTACAGGTTAAGCACTATGAATACATAATCTGCCAAGCAGTTTGCTAAACCCTAACTAATCGATATGTAACTTAGTCACGTACCGTTTTCTGTAATATACCCTGCAGACTATGCAAATGATTGGCCAGATTTCATTTAGTTTAAAATTCATTAGTTGTAACAACATTTTCTGCAAGTTTATGTATAACTGCTGTTTTCTATTATAATTATCACATCTTACCTAAAATTTGTTCTGTAGCTTTTATTTATCGTATACCAGTAACAAAGTATAGGAGACGAAAGAGATGAAAAACAGATATGTATTGTATCAAAAGTTACAGTAATTAAAAATAACTTCAAACATTTTATTGACTTTCGTATTTGCTTACACACTTCTCGGAAAAGACTTTTACACACCCAAAACTTGTTTGCACTATTCTAATAATTCAAAAATATTTGTTAAAATAGTAAATGAAATTTTCAACGCATTCTCAAACAGATTATTCAAAATGCATCTAAAAATTCATGAATAGTACAAAAAAGGAGATGTAATCTAAAATCTATGATGCAGAGTTCCCAAAATTATATGTTTGAATACTATAATATCAAGATCGAGTACCAAGATATCAAGATTGAGAATGTATCTAAGAGAATTCTTATAACAAACATTGAGTTACCAAACTCGGTAATGTGTGTAATCTCGGCATATGCATAAAACAGAAGAAGGTGAACCAACACATGGAAAGGATAAGTGTTTAATGAAGAACTGAAAGATGCTTTCTGCAGAATAAGTGGTAAATAAAAGATTATCTTGATTGGAGGTCTAAATGCAAGAATAGGATATCATGTAGTACCAGGAATTGGGCAAAAAGTAATGAAGAAGCAAGAAATGATAACGGAGACAGGCTGCTTTTCTTTTGTTTAGGGAATGAGCTGAGGATACATAATACTTTTTTTGTGCATAAGCCTCAATACAAACTTAAATGGAAAAGTAGTAGAGGTTATAGAAGCGCAATAGATGATATAATGACGAACAATAGATTATATAATTAATATAATTATATAACATAACGTGTTAGATGTCAGATGTTTAACTTCAGCAGAAATAGGAAGTGATCACAGATTATTGTTAGAAAATTTTAGAATAAAAATGCTGAGATATATGCCAAGAATACCAAAATATAAATTAAAGTATACCATTGATTATTTTAAGAGGGGACCTTACACTCTATTACGCCCATGTTATTTTTAGTGTTTTAATGCACCTTTTTCTCAAAAATTATAAAAGACTAGCGAGTACCCGGCATGCGTTGCAATGCCACTCAAAGAAAGAAAGTGTTTGTGTTTTAATTCTGTTTATTGAAGTGCTTTTGGATACACAATATTTTTTGTTTTTCCGTCTGGTGCGTACATGAATAAATCCGAAGGTTTTCCGACGCGTGAGCAGGCCACATACAGCTGTCCATGTGAGAAGCACGGATTTTTCAAATTTAGTCCACACACTTGTAGCGATTGTCCCTGTGCTTTGTTGATGGTCATTGCAAATGCGAGTCGCACCGGAAACTGCGAACGTTTGAACTCGAATGGCATATCTGTCGGAATCATTGGGATGCGTGGCAACAGTACATCTTCTCCTTTAAATTTTCCATTTAAAATTGTAGCTTCGATGATATTGTTCATCATCTGTTTCACTGAAAGCCTGGTACCGTTGTCCTATGCTGGTTCTCCCGTTGCGTAAAATATTTGTGCCAAGTTTGGTTGAAATCGGTCCAGTGGTTTAGGAGGAGATGTGGAAGACCCCAAAGAACCACCAAAAGAACCCCATCGAAAAAACACCTATCCTATGTTGGTTCTCCCTTTGCGTAAAATATTTGTGCCAAGTTTGGTTGAAATCGGTCCAGTGGTTTATGAGGAGATGTGGAAGACCGCAAAGGACCCCCAAAAGAACCCCCCGAAGGATCATATCGAAAAAACACATATCCTATGTTGGTTCTCCCGTTGCGTAAAATATTTATGCCAAGTTTGGTTGAAATCGGTCGAGTGGTTTAGGAGGAGATGTGGAAGACCCCAAAGGACCCCCCAATGGACCCCGTCGAAAAAAACACCTATCCTATGTTGGTTCTCCCGTTGCGTAAAATATTTGTGCCGAGTTTGGTTGAAATCGGTCCAGTGGTTTAGGAGGAAATGTGGAAGACCCCAAAAGGACCCCCCAATGGACCCCGTCGAAAAAAACACCTATTTTATGTTGGTTCTCCCGTTGCGTAAAATATTTGTGCCAAGTTTGGTTGAAATCGGTCCAGTGGTTTAGGAGGAGATGTTGAAGACCCCAAAGGACCCCCCAAAGGACCCCATCGAAAAAACATTTATCCTATGTTGGTTCTCCCGTTGCATAAAATATTTGTGCCAAGTTTGGTTGAAATCGGTCCAGTGGTTTAGGAGGAGATGTGGAAGACCCCAAGAACCCCCCAAAGGACCCCATCGAAAAAAATTCATAAACCTTCGCGGGCGTGCGCACAACAACTCACCGAAGTTTCATCGCAATCGGATGAATGGTATAGGAACGCATACGGGACAAAGAAACAAACATTCATTTTTATAGATATATAAAAGATAGAGAGATGAAATTTTTATAGATTACTTTTAGAAAAAAATGGAATAAATTGTTCTTGTGGAAGCAGAACTTTACTTTGAATTATTTTTTTAAAAAGTTTTAATTTTTATGTATCCAAACAAGTTGTTTATTTAAATTGTTTAAATACTTTAAACTTTTAATGTTTTTTGTAAAGTACATTTCATCATCATTCTGGTTCTACATATGTAATCTTATGAAAGTTAGCTACAGTAAAAATTTTAATTTTCTATCTTTTATAATTCCTGAGGCAAAAGTACAAATGTGAAATAAAAAAAACAAGTTCTCAGGAAACTCGTTTAAATTAAAGAAGTTATTTTTAATGCTTTCCTGATAAAATAATGGTAAACTTACACGTCAGAACAGTCCATCTCTATAATACTTTTATTCCGTTTTCTCCTTTCTTCCTTTTTTTTTGTCTTGTTTTTCTCATCTTCTTTTTTCATATATATTGAATTAATCATCAGCTTTTCGCACCCGCATTCTGTTGAATTGCCGGAATCGCATTTTACAGTTTCCATTATATTTTAATCCCAAAGCATTAAGCACACCCAGTTTTTCCACTCCACCTTTATTAAATGGTACAAATGCATCATACACCACTACGTTTAGTGTTGTGATGCCGACAAAAATAGTTATTGGCAAGCTTTTCCAAATCACCGCATTGAATGATTGGTTTGGATTCTGGGTCGTTCACAAATCGCATTTACTCAAAACGGTTTCATTAAATAGATCTTTAAAAATTGGTTTTATTTGATTTAAAATAAGTAGTAATGGTGAAAACAAATGTATACCTAAAGAAATGTACTGTATATAAAAATGAAGCAGGCTTGGTGAATGTTCAAACTCGTGAGGCAGTGCGCAGTAGGCTCAGAGAATCGAAGCATATTTTCTGTGCACGAGACATTTTATTATTTTTGTTTAGTAAGGTTACAATATTTTAACATGGACATGGTATATATTATTTTGTTCAGAACATTCCAGGCTATAATAATTAACAAACAACCGAAAATTGTAAAAAAATCATTTTTTGGGTGCAAGGTCCCTTATTAACCAGGACAACGTAAAAGACCTTTGTAAAAGGAGACTTGTATCCAAAATAAAACGGAATGGAATAGAAGAAGATGATGTAGAGATGCCACGAGAAAAGTCAAAACCAATATTACAGAAGATGCCCTGGAGGTATTAGGACAAAAGAAATCAATTATAAACAAGGACGAATCCCCTAAAAAGAGAACACCATGGTACTGTGAAGAAGTGAAAAATGTTGCGCAAGATAAAAGGGAAGCATATCTAGAATACAGACGCAAGAGAACACCAGAATCTTATGACCATTACAAACAAGTTAGGAATGAAGAACGAGGAAAGATAAAGACCACAAAGCAACAGCACTAGGAAAATTCACAAAGGAGGTCGAACATGATCTGTTTGGCATGCAGAAACAGATATGGAAGATAAGAAATCAAAGGAAAGAAATAACAACTTACTTTCAGACACAGAAAATTTTACTAACAAATTGGACTACATAGTTTGCTTATCTTTCTGACACAGTGGAAGATGATGTGATAGAAACAACGATAACACAAGTTCAGCCAGGAAGAGGGACCGTGGTGATCCAACAAGTGATAACAGACATAATCCAGAAAATAAAAAGTAGAAAAGCAGCAGGTGAAGATGGCATTAATAATGAACTTAGCTTACAAAGTATTGGGGCCAGCATTGTAAGAAGAAATAACTATACTATGTAACAATATAATTCATTCATCTAGAGTGCTATCTGATTGGAAGACGAGAATTGTGATACCTGTTTTCAAGAAGGGTTAAAACGCACTACCAGGTAGGTATACACCAGGTAGCTAGACACGACGTTAAGGTAATGACAAGGCTTTTGCGGCTCTAGCTATTTAGCATTAAACCTTTGAAGAAGAACAGCAAGGATTTAGAAATGGAAGTTCTTGTAACGATGCATTATTTGCAATTCAACAAATAAAAGAAAAGGCAATTGTGTTCCAAAAACCAACTTTTATGTGTCTGATACATCTCGAGAATTGCGCAAGGGCGGGTCAGTAGAGCAGTGGATATGGCACCTGGCTACTAATCTACAGGTCCCGGGCTCGATTCCCGGGCCCGCACCATAAAAATTAAGGTGCTTTTTCAGCTCCAAGGTCAAGTCAGCCTGTTGAAAATGAGTACCTGGGATAACATCCTGGGGATAATAATTGGCGGCTGAAGCGTAGTGCTGGCCACACTGCCTTCCTTGTATGCCGTACGGCGTACCCTGCCTTCTCCTAGGCTACTTCAGTGGTATACATGGGAGACATTATAATTAGATATCGAGAAGGCATTTGATAGGCTCCGAATGTCAGAAGTGTTAAAGATTTTACAACAACGAGGAGTCCCAATCGAGATCACAAAGCTAATAAAAGAGATCTACACCCGCTAGTAAAAGCCGATGGCGAATTATCAGATAATATACCCGTAACAAAGGGAATCAGGTGGGGGTTCCCTATGTCCCATACCCTTCAATATAATGTTTATGAAACAGTAAAAGAATACATTTAATAATAGCCTATATAAAGGATTTTTAGTACTTACAAGTACACCTCTAGGTATTCCAGTCGGGGATTTTCTTAGTTTTTCATCCGAGATGCATTTCGGAACAGTTGTGTTCCATCTTCAGTCGGAATCATTTAGTAAACTTACATATATAAAAAATGTCCACTCAGGTGAGCGACGTCGACACAGGTACATAAAACATAACACTTAAAAACACATAAAAACACAACACTTAAAATTTCAAAAATAACGTTAACATACAGCGAAAACCGAATTCGAACGGACGATTTAAATAATCGTACCTGGCCAGCATTTGTTGCCCGCACGTCATACGGAAGCCGACTAACGATAAATTACCCGACGCACGACTTTTATGCGTACTCTTCGAGGTAATCTAATATTTTAAACGTAACCAAATCCCTATAATCCTCTTTTCTGTTAAGCAGTGATTTCTCAACGGCTCCTCGTTTGTATTTGTAAATATGGTATTGCTCGTATATTTTTGATGTTTCTTTGTTTGAGCTATACCTTAATACTTCTAATGATGTGTTGAAATTGATGTTCTGTTGTGGGTGGTTTTTAGGTGTTGCGCCACAACTGACGAAGGTTTACGGTGATTTTTTGCAGCATGTTCATTGAATCTTTAACTAAAGGTGCGGTCGGTATAGCCGATGTACTTCTTATTGCAAACGTCTTCCCCTGCATTACAAATAATCATATAAACGCCTTTGGCTTCTTCTTTTGGCGTAACCTGTGTTTTCTTGTTTCAGTTGTGCCTTTTTATTTTGCAGGCTGGATTGAAGCCAAAATTTTTGAAAATGCTTCCTATTTTTAAGGAATTTTCGTCTGTGTAGTGCAGTGAAAGGAAGTTTGTTTTTATTCTATTGCTAATGGATTCTGAGCAGTTGCTAGTTGTAGGCCTATTTTTTTATTCTTCATCCTTGTTATTAAATTATCTATTAAATATTGGTTATATCCATTATTTCTGGCTATTGTTTTTATTGTGGCTATTTCTTTTATGTATTCTGTTTTGTCTAGTTTATAATTAAGTAGGCGGAAAACCATGCTTCGAAAGGCTGCCAGTTTGTAACTATAAGGGTGGTTTGAGTCATAAGGGATAACCAAATCTGACTGTGTGGGCTTCCGGTATATTCCCGTTTTTATTCCCCCTTTCGTTTTGGTGAAAGTAATATCCAGGAAGTTTATTGCATTGCTATTCTCAATTTCGTGCTTGAATTTAATTTTTGAGTGGCAGGAATTCAGATATTTCAAAAATGAATTAATATCTTCCGCTCTACCCTTGATTATGACAATGGAATCATCCACGTATCGGCCATAAAAAACAATGTTATTCAGAAATGGATTGCTTTTTGAGAATATATATTTCTGTTCATAATCTTCCATAAACAGCTCTGCTAACAACGCGGACTTCACATCTCCCATGGGGAGGCCATGTTGATTATAGTATGTGTTGTTATTGTATTGAAAATAACTTTGACTGCTAATTATTTTGGTCAGATTTATGATATCACCGATTTCGTCTTTACTGAAACGTTTCGACTCACGTATTTTCCTTTCTAAAACTAGTAACACATCTGTACTAAATCCATACTATACTATATCTGTACTACATTACCATACATGTTGTCAACATCGAATGATACCATCATGTATGTGTCGTTTATGCTTAGTGATGTTATTTTATTTATTAAATGCACAGAATCTTTTATGGTGTGTTGATTTGTAAGTTCTATGTTTTTCTTTAATATACTGCTAACATATCTGGCCAGTATATATGAAGGAGATGGGATGGCGTTAATGACAGGTCTTATTGGGTGGTTGGGTTTGTGGAATTTGATTAACGGTTGAAGTATTAAGTATTCTAATATTTTCATTAGAAGTATTAAGGTATAGCTCAAACAAAGAAGCATCAAAAATATACGAGCAATACCATATTTACAAATACAAACGAGGAGCCGGTGAGAAAAAACTGCTTAACAGAAAAGAGGATAATAAGGATTTGGTTACGTTTAAAATATTAGATTACCTCGAAGAGTACGCACAAAGGTCGCGCGTCGGGTAATTTTTCGTTAGTCGGCTTCCGTATGACGTGCGGGCCACAAATGCTGACCAGCTACGATTATTTAAGTCGTTCGTTCGAATTCGGTTTTCGGTGTAATGTTAACGTTATTTTTAAAATTTTAAGTATTGTGTTTTTAAGTGTTTTTAAGTGTTATGATTTATGTACCTGTGTCGACGACGCTCACCTGAGTGGAAATTTTTTATATATGTAAGTTTACTAAATGATTCCGATTGAAGATGGAACACAACTGTTCCCAAATGCATCTCGGATGAAAAACTAATAAAATCACCGACTGGAATACCTAGAGGTGTACTTGTAAGTACTAAAAATCCTTTATATATTATTAAAGGTATTCTTTGACTGATTCATAAAAATTACTGTATCATACCAGCCAACTTCAGTCAACAAACGTATTAGTAAATTTACTAATGACTCAATAAAACTTTTGAAAACCAATTTGAACATCATTTACAATAGAAAATGTAAAGAAAGATCTATTATTCCAAGTTACATAAATATCACTATAAGGAATAAATCTAACGCTGCTAAAATGGCCCTTAAGAAAGCTCAACAAATTTGGTTACGGTATGAAATAAAACATCTGTATAAGAAAAAATCAACTCTAAAAAAGGAAATAGATACTGTTAAACGCCAGTTAAAATTAATCATATCTAAAGCTGATTATTCTTCCATTATGCAGAAATTTAATAATCAAGTAAATAAATTACAC
Organism: Magicicada septendecula; assembly: GCA_034769895.1. Classification (NCBI taxonomy): domain Eukaryota; kingdom Metazoa; phylum Arthropoda; class Insecta; order Hemiptera; family Cicadidae; genus Magicicada; species Magicicada septendecula. Next base: position 299,274,152 of record CM068371.1, read on the forward strand.
ACTTGTAAAGAAAAAATACAAAATAGAAAACTCTATAAACTTACAAAAAACGATTGACAAACCAGCCCTTTCACTTTTTATAATAGACTTTAAATCTTACAGAAATTGACTTTACTAATGAGGATACAAAGGTTTTAGAATCGTACACTAAGTTTAATTAAAACGTATTATGGATAATATTAAAGATATTGTAATAAATTCAGATAGCCATTCAAAAGATTCCCAAAGAAAAACAGGAAAGGATTATATTTGCAATAGCGGACAAGATAGAATAATAGTTAAAACAGGCCATTCAAAATATAAAAATAAAAACAAAAACAATTATCATATGGCATACTACAATAAAGTCTTGAACGTAATTAAAGATACGTTATCAAATAACGCAGCTCTAATGATACCTGCCGATAAGTCAAATAGTAACGTCATCATCTCTAATTCAGATTTACTGAGCAAGGTCGAAGATTACATTCGACAGAATAATATTGAAATTGTTTAAGATAATACTAAGAGTACAATTTTGAAATAAAAGAATTCCTTAAAAATAACTGCATAATTCCTCCTGAAATAAATAAATATCTGTTTAATACCCATGCCAAGCCTCCCATCCTTCAACCGTTAATCAAAACCCACAAACCCAACCACCCAATAAGACCTGTCATTAACGCCATCCCATCTCCTTCATATATACTGGCTAGATATGTAAGCAGCATATTAAAGAAATATCGGTATGGAGAACTATACATGACTTCCATATTCTAAGATTTATATTTTAAATCATTTTCGAAATGAAATATTACCATAGAAACTACTTCTTTCTACTTACTGCTTCAGCCTTAACCACAGTACTGTGGTCACTAACGTATACCACCTCACGTTATCGCACTCGAGTTTCACTGATGATGTAAGTCGATGGTATTGCCGAAACGTCTGGTTTTGTAGAAAACATTGGAGTACGGCCAAATATCCCGGGAAGGAATTTTAACAAAAACTACTTCTTTGTTGCCGATAACGTTGTACACACATATATATAAAATATATGCATAAAATGAATGGCTTGTATTATTGTATAATGATTGATCTCCATTAAGTAGTGCTTAAGTTTCCAAAGTTTGAATATTATGATGTCCGTAATTAAAACATCAGAGCAGGTTTAGTGTGAATGACGGTACACTGTGGACAAAAATTTTCAACATTTTCTATTGAGCGTTGCTTAGAGTAAAGCTGCGAATCTACAGTGTATGTTTCACAGAACAAACACGCGAAAAAGAAGGAGCGCTCCGAAGTCACTCATGGACCCTCAGCATCTTGCAGAGGGTTCATTCCCTAATGACGAAAAGTCTGTCTATGAATCGTTCCTCTGTAAACACGTGCAGTTACATTGCCCAGCGATCCACAGGAAGCAAATTGATGTCCATTTTTTCGGCTTGCACGCGTTATGTTGGTGTGGGTTTCGGCACGTTCCATTTAAAAAGCTTGCTAATGTAAGAAAATAAACATGAGTGAGGCCAGAAATAACATGAATTGTGTGTGTGTGTGTGTGTGTGTGTGTGTGTGTCTTACCTGCCATTTTATTGCTGTAGGCATAATAATAAAATAGAAACGTAAACATTACATAACTGAGATATGCTTACCTGCCACGAACGATATATTATTTTATACATGGAGGAGTTCAGTGACATACACACGTACAGAAGAATTATATATATAAAGATACTAACTCATACATAATTTACATTAAAATGAAAAAATTATAATTTTATTGCCTGGCAACAAAATTATTTTATTTGTAACAATTACCATTGTTTCAAAACGTTTAAATGAATTTTCAAGTACTTTACAGTTGTTAAAACGTAAAAGGTTGCAGGTAAACTACCCCTTCCCCCTAACCGGTTTTTACCAAAATCGACAGTCCTTGAGACCTTTCGAATTCAGGGATGTATGCAAAAAATTATTTGATTCTGTTTGAATTTGCGGCTGTTATCGTTTGCCAAAAAATACCCTTGTTAAAAAAACGTTGCAGGTAAACTACCCCTTTCCCTTAACCGATCTTCACCAAAAACAATGGGTCCTGAGAACTCTACAATTTAGGGCAGTATGCAAATAATCTTTTTATTCTCTTTGAATTTGCGGCTGTTATCGTTTGCCATAAGAAATGCCCTTGTTAAAACAAAACGTAACGGTAAACTACCCCTTTCCCTTAACCGATCTTCACCAAAAACAATAGGTCTTGAAAACTCTACAATTCAGGGCTGTATGCGAAACATTATTTAATTCTGTTTGAATTTGCGGCTGTTATCGTTTGCCAAAAAAAAAATTTCCCTTGATAAAAAAAAACCGTTGCAGGTAAACTACCCCTTTCCCTCAACCGATCTTCACCACAAACAATAGGTCGTGAGTACTCTACAAATCAGGGCTGTATGCAAAAAATTATTTGATTCTGTTTGAATTTGCGGCAGTTATCGTTTGCCATAGAAACAAAATCTACACACAGACACACAGACACATAGACAGATAGACACACACACAGACACTTTTCGGAAAAAGACTTTTTTTCATGTTTTGAGTGTAGTACAATCAGAATCTGCAATAATCTCGAACACGATTTTTTTTACCATCACCATACTTCCATTTCCTTACGGAATATGGAAGTAAAAACATAGAACTTACAAATCAACACACCATAAAAGATTCTGTGGATTTAATAAATAAAATAACATCACTAAGCATAAACGACACATACTGTACATGATGGTATCTTTCGATGTTGACAACATGTATGGTAATATAGTACAGATATAGTATAGTATGGATTTAGTACAGATGTGTTACTAGTTTTAGAAAGTAAAATACGTGAGTCGAAACGTTTCAGTAAAGACGAAATCGGTGATATCATAAAACTGACCAAAATAATTAGCAGTCAAAGTTATTTTCAATACAATAACAACACATACTATACTCAACATGGCCTCCCCATTGGAGATGTGAAGTCCGCGTTGTTAGCAGAGCTGTTTATGGAAGATTATGAACAGAAATATATATTCTCAAAAAGCAATCCATTTCTGAATAACATTGTTTTTTATGGCCGATACGTGGATGATTCCATTGTCATAATCAAGGGTACAGCGGAAGATATTAATTCATTTTTGAAATATCTGAATTCCTGCCACTCAAAAATTAAATTCAAGCACGAAATTGAGAATAACAATGCAATAAACTTCCTGGATATTACTTTCACCAAAACGAATGGGGAAATAAAACGGGAATATACCGGAAGCCCACACAGTCAGATTTGGTTATCCCTTATGACTCAAACCACCCTTATAGCTACAAACTGGCAGCCTTTCGAAGCATGGTTTTCCGCCTACTTAATTATAAACTAGACAAAACAGAATACATAAAAGAAATAGCCACAATAAAAACAATAGCCAGAAAAAATGGATATAACCAATACTTAATAGATAATTTAATAACAAGGATGAAGAATAAAAAAATAGGCCTACAACTAGCAACTGCTCAGAATCCATTAGCAACACAATAAAAACAAACTACCTTTTACTGCACTACACAGACGAAAATTTCTTAAGAATAGAAAGCATTTTCAAAAAATTTTGGCTTCAATCCAGCCTACAAAATAAAAAGGCACAACTGAAACAAGAAAACACAGGTTACGCCAAAAGAAGAAGCCAAAGGCGTTTATATGATTATTTGTAATGCAGGGGAAGACGTTTGCAATAAGAAGTACATCGGCTATACCGACCGCACCTTTAGTAAAAGATTCAATGAACATGCTGCAAAAAATCACCGTAAACCTTCGTCAGTTGTGGCGCAACACCTAAAAACCACCCACAACACAACATCAATTTCAACACTTCATTAGAAGTATTAAGGTACAGTTCAAACAAAGAAGCATAAAAAATATACGAGCAGTACCATATTTACAAATACAAACGAGAAGCCGGTGAGAAAACACAGCTTAACAGAAAAGAGGATTATAGGGATTTGGTTACGTTTAAAATATTAGATTACCTCGAAGAGTACGCACAAAGGTCGCGCGTCGGGTAATTTTTCGTTAGTCGGCTTCCATATGACGTGCGGGCAACAAATGCTGACCAGCTATGATTATTTAAATCGTCCGTTCGAATTCGGTTTTCGCTGTAATGTTAACGTTATTTTTGAAATTGTATGTGTTGTGTTTTTATGTGGTTTTAAGTGTTACGTTTTATGTACCTGTGTCGACGACGCTCACATGAGTGGACATTTTTTATATATGTAAGTTTACTAAATGACAGAAGTTTACATTAAGGTGTAAACTTGTGATAAATGACAGAATAATAGAACGAGTAATGCAGACAGACTACTTAAAGACAAGGGTTAGAAGTAACGACAGGGCAGATGAAGAAACAGAAGACCAATTGGTGAAAGCAAGAAGAATTGCTAGATGCATGAATACCCTTACATGGAATAATAAATACCTCACACAAGAAGCAAAAACTACGGTTTACAAAAGCACAATACGTCCAGTAATTCATCACAGACCAAGCCAGGTACAGCAACATCTCAAAGAAAACGACAAACTGTAGAATGACTATATTACGGAGAGTACTAGGAAAGACAAGTTACGATAGGTTGCCAAACAATAGTATCAGAGAAACGTGTATTGTAACATATTTTTTAATTCTTAGATTGCGGAAAAAAGAAGGATATGGAATGGGCACATATCAAGAATGGATGACACAAGGTTAGTGATAAAGGCAAGAGGTAGCCAACCAAACACCAAGAGGAACATTGGTCGACGAAGGAAGAGGTGAAGGGACAGCATGTAGGAGCGTTGTTACAGAACAGAACAGAGTCGTAACAAAGAAGAAGAAAAAGAAGAAGAAGAAGAAGAAGAAGAAGAAGAAGAAGAAGAAGAAGAAGAAGAAGAAGAAGAAGAAGAAGAAGAAGAAGAAGATACTATAATGTTATAATAAAATATAAAATCAAATAAAATACAAAATATCGAATCGATTAGAAGGGAACACTCATAAGAATAAATTAAAGAAACAGTGCTCACTCACAGGGAATGACAGTGAGGGGTGACAGAGGGAAATAATGGTAAAGAAAGGGAAACAGTGAAATAGAGTGTAGGGAGAGAGAGAGAGAGAGAGAGAGAGAGAGAGAGAGAGAGAGAGAGAGAGAGAGAGAGAGAGAGAGAGAGAGAGGCGGGAGATACAAGAGTGAAAGAGACACAGGTTGCGTCATTTGCCACAATTTCATTTTGACGTCCCGCCTCAGAGTCTAAAAGCCTTCATCTGTAGAACCCTTTAACTCCTATATATCTAGAAATTTCTTTTGCCATTTCTACGTTCAGTATATCAGTTTTTTGATACAGTGTGTGTTAATTAATTGTATTATCAAGTTCACATTTGTTAACGTTAATAACTATTGAGTAATTTTTATTAATACACAATTATCTTTCTCATTTCTGTTAAGCGTGATACCAGTGGGTAAACTTTCTCCTAATACTTTACGATATATAACAATAAATTAGGGGAATTGCCTACGTACTTGTTGCCAATCGTGAACTCACTCTTACTGAATACGTAACTGTTTGAATACTTTATTTGATACATATTTAATTACAAAATACTTCAATATTTTCATTAAAAAAGACGTATAATTATAATTAGTATGCAAAATGTCTTTTTGAATTCAACGTGTTCTTTTTTCCTAGAAAATTTTAACGATACTTTTTTTTTATGAATGTATCAGATCTTTAAATAATGGTTTTCTAACCAAATCGTATTCTACAATTTTTATTGTAATTAAACTCTTATAAACAGGATAATGCAGTTTTAATAATTAGCTTAGATGAAAAGCTGAAGTTGAGATGAAATATTCGGCTAGTGAGAAGAGACTGACAGCGATGTTAGAAAAAGTGAATGATTTTGAGCACAATCTTTTTGTATTTTGCGCTCACAGTTGATTGGCCGGATAAAATCCAAGATAAATTACAAAATTCATTGAAACCTTTTATCAAGGTCTCTTCGTTGATTGTATAAATTAGATAACATTAAAAATGAATGTAATATAATGATTTGTAAAATACTTTTAATTTAAAAAAAAATTTGTTTGTAACTGAAAGTAACTAAGGTTAGTAGCTGATAATGCTAATTGTTTCTGCCTCTCCTTGAAAGATTATTATTACTCAGAGGAAATAAGAACTGAATAAAGCAGAAAATAAATTCTCTTATTAACAGAAACGTCTCTACATTTATACGCTTTCTCTAAAAAGCGAAAGGTGGGTTTGTATTTCCGTTAAAGAAATTCATAGGTCAAATAAAAGGATTAATGTGGGCTTTGAAATGTTTGGGTAATGGGTTTGTTTACATTAATGATTGATGTGTGCGGTGACAGGTATAAAACGGTATTACCAAACTTTAATAGGAATTTACTTTGCCTCTCAACTTTCACACTGATGCTAGTATGGTATCTACTGGATACCTTTTACGTAACACTGTTAACTCTCCAGGTGCTTTCCTATAAATATTTATTTTCTACGTAATGTATTCATCACATAACTGTAATAACTTTACCAAAGCTTGTTCATTTTCTATCCATAACATTAATTAGATAGGCTACTAAGCTGGTATATTTTATATGTATAAACTATTATTATATGGTGTATAAAGTATATGTTATGGTGTCAACCAACATTAATTGTTTTAATTTTAAAAATATAAAATTATTCAAACAACCTGATTTCCGAATGATGTTTGTACAATTAGGTGTAATATAAAGTATCTGTACATCGTGTGACGTGTTAATAATTCACACATAACAATGTAATAATATTGTTACGACGGTCTTCTGATCGATCGTCGTATGGTACAGCGGAAAACAAAATACAAGACACCAATTAAGTCACTAATCACCAACTTTAATTATCACAATTAAACAGTTTGTACTGAACAAGATAGTCTCTTACAACAAATTAAATAAATATTGTTTACACGCAATAAAAACGGGTGTAACACAATATAAACACAATTGTATTATAATTGTCCCCCACTATTATAAAAAAACATAACACTTTGCCACAATACTTCGAACCGCACTGTGTAAATCACGGACAGTAACTGAACTGAGAGTCGCTGATTACTTGTATTTATACCCCGCCGAAACACCAGAACATTCCATACTATGCGTCAAGCGCTACACTAGAACGTAATTGATTGCGGCTTTAACACAGTGCGCGCGGCTGGCGACGTCTAGGAAACGCTTGCGAACGCATGATGAGATCATGTACGCACACAACATTAAAACAGCTGGATTCCATTGGAACATCCGAGAAACAAGTAGATTGTTCTGTAATGTCGTAACACTGCCCTCTTCTTAAGCCTGTTCATCCCGAACTGGCAAATAATCTCTGAAGTAATACTTGGGCAGGGCATCTACATAGTTGGTCTACTTGCGAAAGATAATTCTCCGGTTCTTCGAATTCAGTCTCGTGTGAACCGAAAATCAACTTCCCTGGAATATGAGTCTTCCGCTCAAACACTAGTTTTGCGGGAATCACACTCGTTGCGATATGTACTGATGACCTATACGCCATTAGCTGATTGGTTCCCGTCAACAACCTCTTCAGTGATTTGATCTTCAGCAACGTTTTCCCCGGGTTCTTCCATTAACTCAGTAACAAGCACCCTGACACCCTTGGCTTTGAAATCACTTGTTTTGTCGTTACACTTATTTGTATTCCTCTGCTAGTTCTTCCTCCATTTGTGCTTTGCAATGGGGAGTGTTCCTCTTGACCAGACCTGTTGACTTTTACTTCGGCCAATACCACTTGCTTAATCAAATGGTTGGTAGACCCTGTCCTTTTAACCATGCAAAGCTTTATCTTCTCTTGGCCAACCCTCAGGACATTCTCTCTTAAGTCCACAACGAATCCGTAAGCATTCATAATGTCTGTGCCAAGAATCACTTCATCGACAATGTCTGCAAAGAGTATTTAGTGGCTAAAAACAAGAAGACCCAGGCGTACACGTATGTCTACCTTTCCTAGCATCTTGACGGGGCTTCCAATCACAGTCTGTATTGCACAAGAGCTAATTTGAGGCTGTTGGTTGCTGACTAAGTCGGGGCGCACAATGGACACTATTGCGCCCGTGTCAACCGTAAATGATGTAGGTTTATAGCAAATCTATTAACGATCACGTTCCCACTGGTATAATGTAACGGGGAAACTGTGTGTTCTTCTGGGTCTTTACTTCTCCAATTGGTGCGATCACTCTCTTCTCTCGGCATTTTCTTCTCCCAACAGTCTACCTGTAGATGACCACGTTTTCCACAGTTGTAAGACTTCGGTCTTCTGTCTTTTTCCCATCGTTCAAATCGTTGCGGCGCTCTTGAACTTCTAAATTGTATGTCCGACAACATTGCTTTTCTGCACCCATCGTAAAGGCAATGTGATACAGGGATCTTTTGACTACAATGTGATGGCATAAACTCATTAATATAGCAGGACGCTGACTTGGCAGCTTCAAACTCTAGGGCGTGAGCTTCTGAGCTATTTCGGTGTCTTGCCATTCGTAACACTTGCTGGAGCTCACAATCTCCAATGCCGTCAATAAATGTCTGCACCGCAAACCTTATTCGAAAATCTTCTGGTGCTTCAGGATAGGCCAATCTAATCAGTCTGTCAATACTTGCTTCAAGCTCTTGAAGACTCTCCCCGGAACGTTGCTGTCTTGTTCTCAACTGAGCGTAATACACATCTCGCAAATGTTTATCACCATACCGTAATTCTAGAGCTTTAATAAATTCGGCATAGATGTTCTGGCTGACAGGTGGCACCTTCTGTAGTAGTTTTGCCGCAGGACTTTTTAATGCGAGAACGAGTGACACTGCTTTGTCTTTTTCTGTCCAATTATTTGCGCATGCAGCAGCTTCATATTTGCGAAGGTACGTTGCCCAGTAACCGCTTCCGTCAAAGTTTGGAGCTTTGACATGAACTGTCTCAACCGCAGGCAAGGTGACTTTCTCTGTTGTCTTTTCTAACTTTATCATTGGTACAGTCTGTTCAGGAATTTGTTTTGGTTTTATCTTCAAAAACTTCTCAACTTCACTTTTAACTTGTTCTCTTATGTTTGCCATTGAGTTTTCTACTGCAGATATTTTATTTGTCATGGATTCTTCTATGGCAGATATTTTTGTAGCCATTGATTCTTCAACACTCGAAACAGATTTTTCTATTTCAGGTATTTTTAATGTCATCGATTCTTAAACCACCTATATTTTAGTAACTTGTTTATTAATCTCACCTAGTAGAAGACCCAATTCTGCGGTACTATGTTCTTGCATTTGTTATTGCTCCTGTATTAATGTTTCGATGTCTTCTGTTTCACGCTTCCGTTCCGCTGCCTTCTGCTTACCTTTTTCATCCTGTCGTTCTTCTGCTTCGTCTGCATCCTGTAGTCGTAGTCGTTCCTCAGCTTCCAGCAAAAGATGTTACTCCTCGCTTCCGCTTTCTCGTCTTGTCGTTTTTCTGTTTGTAGTAGAAGCGCTTGGAAAGCTTCCATCATCTGACTGGCATCCATTGTTTACGATTTCACTAAATAAATTACGATAAATTACACTAGTTTTGTACAAGTGTCTACTGTTTCCACTGTTAACAGTTTTGTCGCTCTTCTGACCCACTTTTACGACGATCTTCTAATCGTCTTACGGTACAGCGAAAAACAAAATACAAGACACCAATTATATCACTAATCACCAGCTTTAATTATCACAATTAAACAGTTTGTAATCAACAAGATAGACTCTTACAACAAATCAAAAAAAGATTGTTCACAATTGCCAACTAATATAAAACACAATTGCATTACAATTGTCCCGCACAATTATAAAACATATAACAATTCACCACAATACTTCGAACCGCACTGTGTAAATCGCGGACAATATCTGAACTGAGCGTCGCTGAGTACGTGTATTTATACCCCTCCGAAACACCAGAAAATTCCATACTACGCGTCAAGCGCTACACTAGAACGTAACTGATTGCGGCCTTGACACAGTGTGCGCGGCTGGCGACGTCTAGAAATGTCTTGCGAACCCATGTTGAGATCACGGACGCACATAACATTACAGCCGGATTCTACTGGAACATCTGAAAAACACGTAGATTGTTCTGTAATGTCGTAACAATATAAATATAACAGTGGTAAAACAACAGATATTCCTGGTCTTGCCTGATAGGTACAAGCATATTTCTGTTGTTATTTGAAGTTAATAATAAGTTTAGTAAAAACGTTCTGCCGCCTTCCCGGGAATTACGTTATTGTTATCTTTACGGCGTGCTTTATAGAAATATAATGCAATGATTCAGGCAGTCAGTGAGAAGTCTTACACCGATCAATGAAAATAGCAGACAGAAGCTGTAATTAAGTAATTTAATTTTTAAACTGCGGTCACTAAATTTATTAACTTACAGACTGATTTTTCTTTTCCTATTAATGTGAAATACATATTGTTACGCCGCTCTCACTGATCGCCGTATGGGACAGTGGAAAGCAAAATAGAAGACACCAATGAAGTTACTGATAATAAGCTTTAATTATAACAATTAATAAACTTTAATCAACAATATAGTCTCTTACAACAATTCAAGTAAAATTTGTCCACACGCAATAATAATGTCAACTATAAAGATTTCCGCACTAATTATAACACAACAACACTTCGCTACAATACTTCTACAAACACTCGATCCGCGCTAAGGAAATCGCACGCTGTCAACTGTTTGTCAAGCCGGTTGCTATGACTTTTTCAGATATTTCCAAAAGCATCGAAAATGTTCCTAACTGTTTAAGAAAATTGTTAATTCTTAAAGAATTATGCTTATTCAGTATAACCCAAAATCAAACAATGAAAAATGATAATATGACTTAAAATAAGAATTGAATATTGAATGGATCACAATTCAACAAGAGAAATTTGAAAAACCAACGATTATCGTATAATTTCGATTTTTTTTAGAAATTGTTCACATTAAGTGAGTGCCTGAAAGTCAGGCCACTAATCACGACTACCATCAGGAGATCTCAACTACTATTCGTGAATCGGTGAGAAGAAAAATATGTGAAATTGTGGAAGGCATTTTTGTGAGTTCTTTGCCAACACAACGCTGTCTCTCTGGAGACGTTTCTGGGGAAGCACAGGTCATATTGTTGGAACATCCGCCAGACTTACCATACCTAGTAGCATTCGATAATTTTGTTTACAACCATTAAAAGGAACCTCCTTCGAGGAAGACGCAGTGAAGGCATAGGTATCAGAGCTTATGCAAAAGCTATTTAGATGACCTGCAACGTTGGTCTGAATGATGGAACGCTATAAATCAAGGAACTGAAAGAGACCAATTTTATATTCTGGAACATACCTTAGTTAAATGAAATGTATGTCCATAAATCCGTTTATTTTATACCAACATCTCGTCTCATATAAGTAAACATTACATCACGCAATGGGCACTACAATTGTATATGGAATGTAGCAGAGAGTAGAGCATATAGAAGCATATAAAGACGTTTTATGAATTTGAACAAAGAGATTGCAGGTTCCAACAGTATAAATTAACTGATAAGAAACATTATAAAAAATATTAGTTTTAAATATTTTTATACTGAAAAAACAAATTTGAGTGCTGTGAAATGGTGTTTAAAGATCCTTAGCCGCGTCTGCGAGTGTACGAAATTAATTTATGGGATATTACCAAAAGAAGCACATTTATTTAAATGTGTCGTGATATGGGAAATGTTGAGATGGGACTTATATCAGAATGTTCGTAATAAAAATATCTAACTGATGGCAATAGTTACTTTTAAAATCAGTAACTAAATGTATACATTTCTTAAGTAAAAATGTTTTATGGCCATAAATTTGATCGTAAAAATATTCAATTTTTTCTGAACAAGAATTCTTCTATTCCGAAACCTTCTTGGACAATGCCATTTGTTATATGTACAAAATCATGAGCAGGGGTTACCGAAGAACCAATCAATTTACGAGAATTCAGGTGATAAAACATTACTTGGAGCGAATTAATCAATCTCTCTTCGGAATCGATAACGTGTAAACGCCACGTGGTACAGAAGATCGGTCGCCTATCGCTATGAACATAAGTTAGAACAGCGGTTCCCAAAGTGTGCTCCGCGGAGCCCTTAGGGCTCCGCAAGTGATTCTCCGGGGCTCCGTCCGCGGTTATGAAGATGACAAAAATTAAATTGCTGCTTCCATCTAGCGGGATAAACGAAACTACTTACATCAAGCGAAAAGTGCTTTCTCAGATAGTAGTTTGGGTTCTTCTCGCTAGATGGAAGCAGTAATAATAGATAGATCTATTCGTCACTGGAACCATCTCGATCTTTCTTGCTTGCCAAGTGCAACTTATTCGAAGATTCTCGAAACCCCTGTTATGTTTTATATACCGGGCAGGCAGCGGTTATTATTCAGTTTCTTCAGTTAAAAACTCGTGATACGTGAAATGCTCAGAAAATTACAAGAAATACTTTTGTGTGAGTAAAAAGTACTTAACCTATAAAGTCAATTGTTAGTTAAGGTCAATTGTATGTAGTAAATTAAGTCAATTGTGTGGCGATAGGTATTAAGGGGGGCACTAAAATTTCAAAAAATTTCGAAAAAATCATGTGCGGTATCAAATTAATGCTAATTTTACACTAAAAACTAAATACAAATATAACTTTTTTTCTAATTCAATTTAACCTGTAAAAATTATACCTGGATGGTAATTTGATTTATTTCTTTGTTGCAGAAGTGTTAGCTGCTAAACTTTCGTTGAAATGGAACTGTGGCTTAAGACGAGCTCCGTAAGACCTGAGAGTCGTCAACCATCAACCACTGCTCAGTTAAAAGGGGATAACAACAGCTGTAACCTTACTTTCGAAGAAGATAGTGCGAATTCCTTGGGATTGTCTTCGGAATATGCTGCACGTGATCCTGCTTCAGAGTCTACGATGCCTTGTGAAGAGGTACCGAAAGGAAGTAAAAAACGAAAATATTTCGATTCATATTTGGACATGGGATTCACTGAGTGTGCTGATGGACGTCCACAGTGTGTGATATGTAACAAAGTTTTTCCCAAATAGCTCTATGTTCCCTGCCAAGCTTAGACGGCATTTCGAAACTTATCCTGACTTCACAGATAAAACTGCAGACTATTTCAAAAGAAAAAGTCACGAACTCCATGCAGTTCAGACAACATTTGTATCTCAAGTAAAGACAAATAACGATGTGACGATTTTATTAATAAAAATAAATTAATTAATTTATTTGATAATGTATAGGTTGATAAATTTTAAGTGTTTAATAAAATCTCACATTTTAACCTAAAGCGTATTGTAATCATTAAATAATAATAATATTTAAATAAAAAGTCTAATAATATATTAAAAGGAATACGATTGTACAGAAAGGGTAAAGCTTGTTAATTAATCCTGCATAAACAGGCGCCAACCAGAACCAACTTGTTTTCTGACCCTTTAACTAACTAAAAATAATTGTAAATTGATTATTATTTAAATAATTAAACTAGATCACTATAATATACCTTGATAGCAATTGTAACTAAGAATCTCTCTACTTAATTATTTAATGTAATTTTAGTCCTTTAAATAAAAAAGAAATTTGGAACTATTTTTATGTTGAGTTGAACTGTCGCGAGATTACTACTCTAACCCCCTAACTATTTTCGCCCACATGCTATGGAGCGGTCAAACAGTAAGCTGTGTACTGCCGATATGTGCAACGTTAAAAATAGTTTATTACAAAATGTAATTAATCCGTCAGTTAAGACACTGACGCATTCCTTTTACTATTAAACAATGTGTTGCGTTAATGTAGTTGAACCGCGACTCATATAAATATGGTGTAAACGAGTGAGAATGAATAACTAAAATTTAGCGCCGGTGACATCTCTTCAAAAATCTTAAAATATAATACTTATGTAATTAAAACTGTGGTAATCCCATGAAGTGAAGTGCTACAATCAAACTATCATGTGAAGTGGATAGAGGTGAATGAAACTTTGTGTTAATCATTCAGGTCAACGAGCTATTACTATCAGTTAGCCAAGAGCTGAGAACCAGGAGACACCATGATCTAAAAGACTTCAGGACTACACCATTCCCGGATACGAAGATAATGAGAGATACCTGACCTACTTCAAACATGCTGCAACCGAGGACCTACGACTGGAATAACGCAGAGCTGGAAGACATCCAAAAAGGTGACACGGAGGCAAGCCTTCCGTGCTTATGAAATACTAAATATTATATTCAACAAAAGACAATTAATTTAACCACATTAAGACATTTTCAGCAATTGTATAACAGTAATTGTATATTCATAACTTGTATACTTATTCCTAGTAAAAGAGTTATAGCTCTAAACGGTAAAGCCTTATTGTTTAAAAGATTAATGAAGACCATTCTTCAAATGGCAAAATTTTAAAGCTTTATGTGGCGAGGTAACCATTCTTAACGTATTAGAGGAAATCCCGGATCCGGAGAAGTAATTAAATTCATGTACATCTTATTTTGAGGGGCCTTGTAAAGAATAAAATAGAATCATAATGTAAACTGTAAGCTACTGAAGCACATGTGTCGAGAATTTTAAGTAGAGAAAATAATACAATATGTAATAAAGAGATGTCATCAGGAGTACCTACTATACTGAGTGCATAAATCAACAGTCTCCCCTTCCCTGAATCCTTGTATTTTTATTGTTTGTTGTTCTGATTAATTTTCAGCTCGTCACAAGTAAGGCAGCCTGAATAATTGGCAGAACCAATTATTGCGGGTTCCCTAAGTTATAACACAGGAGAAGATGTTATAACGAGAAAGCACTAAAAGCATCGTACTTGGTTAGTCATGACCTAGCTAGCTCTTGCTGGTAAACCTCACACCCTTGCTGAAACTCTTATAAAACCACTATTAGTGAAGGTAGTGAAGTGCATGGTTGACGAAAAAACTGCAAACTTGATCTCCAGTGTGCCCTTATCAAATAACACTGTGCGTAATCGAATCCAGGATCTATCAAACGATGTTAAAGATACCATAATTTCCCGTATCAGTCAAACGAAATTTTCGCTAAAACTTGACGAATTTTTATCCGGACGTAGCCGGATTAGCTGTGTTAATGACGTTTGTGCGCTACGAATTTTCAGGTTCTTTTCATGAAGATATTCTCTTCTGCAAGCCACTTCCATCCTCTACAAGCGGTAGTGAAATTTTTCCCTGCTTGATGCCTTCTTCATTGAAAACTCAATACCGTGGGACAATTGCATTGACGTGTGCACAGATGGCGCAAAGGCCATGCTAGGTCATGTTGCTGGCGTTGTTACAAGAATCAAGAAAGTTTCAAAAAAACTGCACAAGTAGTCATTGTGTACTACACCGACACTCCCTCGCAACGAAAAAAAATGCCAGCTTTATTAAAGCAGGTACTAGACAACGCCATCAAAATTATCAACTTTGTTAAGGCACGACCTTTGCAGTGTAGGCTGCTTAGAATACTGTGTGAAGATTTGGGAAGTATACATAAGTCATTGTTATTACACGCAGAGGTACGATGGTTGTCACGTGATAAAGCGTTGTCCCGTTTACTTGAACTTCGAACCGAAGTTTCTTCACTTTTGAATGACCAAAACAGTTTGCTAGCAGATTATTTGAATGATCAGGAATGATTGTGCAAATTATGTTACTTGGCAGACATTTTTTCGAAAATGAACGAATTCAGCACAGCCATACAAGGGGAACGGAAGACAATATTCGATGCTAATGACAAAATTGCCGCACTGAAGAAAAAGATAGCGTTCTACATGGGAAGCACCGAGAATAAGGATCTGACATGTTTCCCATTGACTTCAAACTTTTTAGAAGAAAATAACATAACAATGAATGAATCATTGCCAGCAATAATAAAAGAACGCCTTAACAATTTGCTTCAAAATTTGAATTCATACTTTCCAAGGAATACTCAGGAATAGATTCGAAAGAATTCTGAGTGGATTGTAGGTCCATTTTCAGTGACGTCAAAACCAGCAGCCCTCACTGCGGCAGAATATGAGGTCCTTATAGACAAAGTTTCGGACAGCCACTGTCAGGCATCATTTAAAAGCAAACCACTTCCCCAATTTTGGGCTCAGTTAGGGGAGGATCTTCCGATATTAAGTTTAAAAGCTAAATTGCTCTTACTGCCTTTTGGTACTACGTGAAACAGCCTTTTCGAGGTACACGGCTACAAAACTATATATCGAGCTCGTTTGGACGCAGAAGACGATATGCGTCTTCAACTGACTTCTGTGACACCGGACATTGACAAACTCTGCCGCAAGAAGCAGGCACATTGTTCACATTAACTTCGGGTGTACATGTAATATTGTAACATTTTTTAAATATCTTAACTAGTTGTTATATCATTTTGTAGATTTACATAATAAATAATATTGTCTCCAGTTCTTTTTTACCATTGTTTCCTTTATTAATATATATACCTTATTATTCATACTTCCGTATACTAAAAAGAAAAAAAAAAGCTAAACACTTCTTGGGGCTCCACGAGAAACTTGTCCTTCAAAAAGGACTCCGTGGTTGAAAAATTTGGGAACCGCTGAGTTAGAAGATTCTTAGAGTTACTACGAGAATTATTATAATTGTGCTAATCCGCGAAAGTTCAAAATATTCCGATTAGGCTTATAGCAGTAGCAGTAACTACATTGGGTCGCAGTGAAAATTTGTAAACGTGTTCGTGAGAAATATCTACACGCCTGAAAGCGGACCTGACGCCGTAACAAAGGAAATTGATCCAAGTGTTCTTCCAGATGGGAACAACCCGTCGTATGAAAGATCTGAAGTCGGCGGGTCTGAAGATCTAAAGTTTAAAGAGAAGTAAATTTATATTTTTCATGTACAATTGAAAACATAATTAGAACAATTTTTTAAAATTTTTATCACATCAGTAATAACTTTATAATAAATAAAACATAGAAAAGAAGTAGTTACTAGTGAAATACGGTTTTACTCTTATTATTCTGTTCCACATCAAAACTCAATAGAAAACTATACATATAAAACTGAATACAAAAAAAATATGTAGAAGTACAGTTCTGGTTATCCAGTCAGAATAATTCTGCTTCCAGCAACAAATATCCAATTTGTACGCTGTCAATGTAAAGCCTATTGTTGCGTTTGGATGAGTGACAATTTTGTTGCGTTCATGCTTTTCTGATTAAATCCACTTGTTCTCTGTAATCAATTAGTTGCTTGTAACTACTGGCACTGAACCACCACCACATTTAGAAATATTTCATATAATATATTACGTTACGTATGAAGTATTTTCTCTAAACTGATGGAGGCTATAACAAGAAGGTACATTATACACCAACCAAGTGAGTGTACGTAATATTCATGTTTAATATGGTAAACAAATCACTTGTACGAATTAATAAATTAATTACCTTAAATTATCCGCCGTGTGATTTCTTATGCTTCGTCTATGACGCGTTTCAGAGCGTATGCTCCATCATCAGATATTAAAAAGTTAAAACTGTCACTCTTGCGAGATCGTTAAGAAGTTAAAATGTCAAGATTTGCATATGAACCGTACGCGGATGTGGGTGCGCACCCGTTCAAGTTCATTCTGCCACTGAGCGGTTGCTACCTTATCGTAGCCCCAGCAAGCAGACTCAAGGCGGTATCGTACAATCGGTTGGATACAAAGTTCAGGTGGTCATTTAACACGATATCGCGACTCATTGGGTTTGCATATGCACTGTAAATTTCAAATTCCTCCAAGGCATTCATGAAACGGCCCTTCTTACACACATGTAACGGTATTAAAATGGAACTAAAATCTGTGTAATTATGATTGTGTGAAGTCAGGTGTCGGGCGTAATTTGATTTGATGTTGTCAATGTTTCTTATTTTCTTAGGTAAATGTTCTCGAAATCGTTTAAGGAAACCTCTCCCAGTCTGTCCAATGTAGAAGCACTCGCAATCATTGCATGTTAACTTATATATGCCAGTTTTTTCTTCTGGAGGCGTGTGTTTTTTCGGTTTGAGAATATCCAGTAACTTATTATTAGTCCTGAATGAAATAGAGAAACTATTATTATTCAATATAGAAGACAAAACCTTTGGCATAAAGCTAGTGTAATTAGTAGATATAAAAATTATTTGCGTGTTGTTGTTTATTCGGGGTTTAAGCATTCTTTTTTCATGTTTTCTCAACAGTTTGTCAATGGTTAAACTACTGTAACCATTGGCAACCGCGATATATTTTATGACATTTAGCTCATCACGGAAGTCATTATCATCCAAAGGAATCGTCAATAATCTATGAATGAAACTATTGTACGCTGCCATTTTATGTGAAAGAGGATGATGAGAGTCTGCGTGTATTGTGGTGTCAGTGGTAGTCGGTTTCCTATAAATGTTGAACTTTAGTTTATTCATCTGTCGAGTGATGGTTAAATCTAGAAAGTTTATCTTGTTATCAACCTCTGTTTCAAGAGTAAACTGGATGTTTCTATTTATTTTATTTAAACATTTTTTAAATAATTCGATTTGTCTTATAGTACCATCAAAAATTAAAAACGTATCGTCTACATACCGTGCATAAAATATTATTTTATTTGCATATATATTATTGTTCAACAAGTGATAAATTATAATCTCCCACCCGTCGGTAAAAACAAACTTATCTATGAAGTCGTTGAAGCGGAGGCAGCCGTCAAATCTATTTCAGACCCACACTTACAAAATGAAGCACGTGTACTTATAAATAATAAATTCAATAGAGCCATTAAATTAAATAATATTCTACCTCTCGTTTCACGTGGTCAGTCTAGGTACTCTAGTGAATATAAAACTTTTAAAACACATGAAAACAAAATTAATCGACAACAATGCCTTTATCGTTAAGGAAGATAAAGGAAATACGCTAGTCATCATGGACACTGATTCATACAGTGATAAAGTTCATGACTTTATTTCTAACAACAACATTAAAATATTAAACTCTGACCCCACTGATTTGTACGTCAGGGAACTTAACAATTGTATTAATAAATGTACCAATTCATTCAATGAAAGCACACGACGTTACTTAAAGCCCATCAACGCTAAAGCCCCGATATTCACAGGACTGCCTAAAATTCATAAACATAACGTACCTATCAGACCGCTCGTGAACTTTACCACTGCTCCTGGCTTCAAAACTGCAAAAGCACTAGTTCGTTTGATAAAAGATAATTTACAGTTACGTAATAATCATAGTATTAAGAACAACAATAATTTTATTAATGATATTAAATCTGTGGAACTGCAACCTAACCACAAATTGGCGTCGTTCGACATAACTAATTTATACACGAA
Organism: Magicicada septendecula; assembly: GCA_034769895.1. Classification (NCBI taxonomy): domain Eukaryota; kingdom Metazoa; phylum Arthropoda; class Insecta; order Hemiptera; family Cicadidae; genus Magicicada; species Magicicada septendecula. The sequence goes on from CM068371.1 coordinate 299,293,594, forward strand.
CATCCCAATCATAGATACATTACAGATTTTGAGAAACAATTTATCTGACAATAGTTGCATGAACACACAGACAATAAATGAGTTAATTAATTTACTCGAGGTTATTTTGAAACAAAACTATTTCACTTTTAATGGCTCGTTTTACATTCAAAATGATGGCCTAGCAATGGGCTCACCCCTCTCCGGCCTACTGGCCGATATTTATTTGAATTATTATGAGAATACTCACTTGTTGAACAATAATATATATGCAAATAAAATAATATTTTATGCACGGTATGTAGACGATACGTTTCTAATTTTTGATGGTATTATAAGAAAAATCGAATTATTTAAAAAATGTTTAAATAAAATAAAGAGAAACATCCAGTTTACTCTTGAAACAGAGGTTGATAACAAGATAAACTTTCTAGATTTAACCATCACTCGACAGATGAATAAACTAAAGTTCAACATTTATAGGAAACCGACTACCACTGACACCACAATACACGCAGACACTCATCATCCTCTTTCACATAAAATGGCAGCGTACAATAGTTTCATTCATAGATTATTGACGATTCCTTTGGATGATAATGACTTCCGTGATGAGCTAAATGTCATAAAATATATCGCGGTTGCCAATGGTTACAGTAGTTTAACCATTGACAAACTGTTGAGAAAACATGAAAAAAGAATGCTTAAACCCCGAATAAACAACAACACGCAAATAATTTTTATATCTACTAATTACACTAGCTTTATGCCTGAGGTTTTGTCTTCTATATTGTATAATAATAGTTTTACTATTTCATTCAGGACTAATAATAAGTTACTGGATATTCTCAAACCGAAGAAACACACGCCTCCAGAAGAAAAAACTGGCATATATAAGTTAACATGCAATGATTGCGAGTGCTTCTACATTGGACAGACTGGGAGAGGTTTCCTTAAACGATTTCGAGAACATTTACCTAAGAAAATAAGAAACGTTGACAACATCAAATCAAATTACGCCCGACACCTGACTTCACACAATCATAATTAAACAGATTTTAGTTCCATTTTAATACCGTTACATGTGTGTAAGAAGGGCCGTTTCATGAATGCCTTGGAGGAATTTGAAATTTACAGTGCATATGCAAACCCAATGAGTCGCGATATCGTGTTAAATGACCACCTGAACGTTGTATCCAACCGATTGTACGATACCGCCTTGAGTCTGCTTGCTGGGGCTACGATAAGGTAGCAACCGCTCAGTGGCAGAATGAACTTGAACGGGTGCGCACCCACATCCGCGTACGGTTCATATGCAAATCTTGACATTTTAACTTCTTAACGATCTCGCAAGAGTGACAGTTTTAACTTTTTAATATCTGATGATGGAGCATACGCTCTAAAACGCGTCATAGACGAAGCATAAGAAATCACACGGCGGATAATTTAAGGTAATTAATTTATTAATTCGTACAAGTGATTTGTTTACCATATTAAACATGAATATTAAATTAGAGCCTAGCCAAACAAGCATGGTATTTAAATTCCGAATAATCAAAATTCAGTTATTAAAAACTAACTTGCATATCAAGTTCAATAAAATTTGTTTACAAAAGAACATAACTCCTAAGTACGCTACTGTGAAAATTAATTGCTCTTCCAAGGCCGCGAAAATAACACAACAATACGCTGAACGATTTCGCGTCAAGGAAGAAATTAAAGCGTTATACATTAAAAAATCTCTCCTCAATACTCGTTTGCTTAAACGGCATTTGCAGATTCTTAACAATATTCATCCTGTCATTATCGATAAAGTTTTAGATTCCGTACACAGATACATATATAATATTGTACGTCGTACACATTTTAGTCAATCACGCAAACTTCTTATGCTAGAAAATAAACATCGCCAAGAGTCTGCCATTGTTTGTAAACACACATTTTACCCTAGAGTCATGAACTTAACTACAACAGTCTTTGATGATAACGAAATGAAGCTTTTAAATAAAGGGATAAATTATAATCTCCCACCCGTCGGTAAAAACAAACTTATCTATGAAGTCGTTGAATCGGTGGCAGCCGTCAAATCTATTTCAGACCCACACTTACAAAATGAAGCACGTGTACTTATAAATAATAAATTCAATAGAGCCATTAAATTAAATAATAATCTACCTCTCGTTTCACGTGGTCAGTCTAGGTACTCTAGTGAATATAAAACTTTAAAACACATGAAAACAAAATTAATCGACAACAATGCCCTTATCGTTAAGGCAGATAAAGGAAATACGCTAGTCATCATGGACACTGATTCATACAGTGATAAAGTTCATGATTTTATTTCTAACAACAACATTAAAATATTAAACTCTGACCCCACTGATTTGTACGTCAGGGAACTTAACAATTGTATTAATAAATGTACCAATTCATTCAATGAAAGCACACGACGTTACTTAAAGCCCATCAACGCTAAAGCCCCGATATTCACAGGACTGCCTAAAATTCATAAACATAACGTACCTATCAGACCGCTCGTGAACTTTACCACTGCTCCTGGCTTCAAAACTGCAAAAGCACTAGTTCGTTTGATGAAAGATAATTTACAATTACGTAATAATCATAGTATTAAGAACAACAATAATTTTATTAATGATATTAAATCTGTTGAACTGCAACCTAACCACAAATTGGCGTCGTTCGACATAACTAATTTATACACGAACATCCCAATCACAGATACATTACAGATTTTGAGAAACAATTTATCTGACAATATTTGCATGAACACACAGACAATAAATGAGTTAATTAATTTACTCGAGGTTATTTTGAAACAAAACTATTTCACTTTTAATGGCTCGTTTTACATTCAAAATGATGGCCTAGCAATGGGCTCACCCCTCTCCGGCCTACTGGCCGATATTTATTTGAATTATTATGAGAATACTCACTTGTTGAACAATAATATATATGCAAATAAAATAATATTTTATGCACGGTATGTAGACGATACGTTTTTAAATTTTTGATGGTACTATAAGACAAATCGAATTATTTAAAAAATGTTTAAATAAAATAAATAGAAACATCCAGTTTACTCTTGAAACAGAGGTTGATAACAAGATAAACTTTCTAGATTTAACCATCACTCGACAGATGAATAAACTAAAGTTCAACATTTATAGGAAACCGACTACCACTGACACCACAATACACGCAGACTCTCATCATCCTCTTTCACATAAAATGGCAGCGTACAATAGTTTCATTCATAGATTATTGACGATTCCTTTGGATGATAATGACTTCCGTGATGAGCTAAATGTCATAAAATATATCGCGGTTGCCAATGGTTACAGTAGTTTAACCATTGACAAACTGTTGAGAAAACATGAAAAAAGAATGCTTAAACCCCGAATAAACAACAACACGCAAATAATTTTTATATCTACTAATTACACTAGCTTTATGCCTAAGGTTTTGTCTTCTATATTGAATAATAATAGTTTTACTATTTCATTCAGGACTAATAATAAGTTACTGGATATCCTCAAACCGAAAAAACACACGCCTCCAGAAGAAAAAACTGGCATATATAAGTTAACATGCAATGATTGCGAGTGCTTCTACATTGGACAGACTGGGAGAGGTTTCCTTAAACGATTTCGAGAACATTTACCTAAGAAAATAAGAAACGTTGACAACATCAAATCAAATTACGCCCGACACCTGACTTCACACAATCATAATTACACAGATTTTAGTTCCATTTTAATACCGTTACACGTGTGTAAGAAGGGCCGTTTCATGAATGCCTTGGAGGAATTTGAAATTTGCAGTGCATATGCAAACCCAATGAGTCGCGATATCGTGTTAAATGACCACCTGAACTTTGTATCCAACCGATTGTACGATACCGCCTTCAGTCTGCTTGCTGGGGCTACGATAAGGTAGAAACCGCTCAGTGGCAGAATGAACTTGAACGGGTGCGCACCCACATCCGCGTACGGTTCATATGCAAATCTTGACATTTTAACTTCTTAAAGATCTCGCAAGGGTGACAGTTTTAACTTTTTAAGATCTGATGATGGAGCATACGCTCTGAAACGCGTCATAGACGAAGCATAAGAAATCACACGGCGGATAATTTAAGGTAATTAATTTATTAATTCGTACAAGTGATTTGTTTACCATATTAAACATGAATATTAAATTAGAGCCTAGCCAAACAAGCATGGTATTTAAATTCCGAATAATCAAAATTCAGTTATTAAAAACTAACTTGCATATCAAGTTCAATAAAATTTGTTTACAAAAGAACATAACTCCTAAGTACGCTACTGTGAAAATTAATTGCTCTTCCAAGGCCGCGAAAATAACACAACAATACGCTGAACGATTTCGCGTCAAGGAAGAAATTAAAGCGTTATACATTAAAAAATCTCTCCTCAATACTCGTTTGCTTAAACTGCATTTGCAGATTCTTAACAATATTCATCCTGTCATTATCGATAAAGTTTTAGATTCCGTGCACAGATACATATATAATATTGTACGTCGTACACATTTTAGTCAATCACGCAAACTTCTTATGCTATAAAATAAACATCGCCAAGAGTCTGCCATTGTTTGTAAACACACATTTTACCCTAGAGTCATGAACTTAACTACAACAGTCTTTGATGATAACGAAATGAAGCTTTTAAATAAAGGGATAAATTATAATCTCCCACCCGTCGGTAAAAACAAACTTATCTATGAAGTCGTTGAAGCGGAGGCAGCCGTCAAATCTATTTCAGACCCACACTTACAAAATGAAGCACGTGTACTTATAAATAATAAATTCAATAGAGCCATTAAATTAAATAATAATCTACCTCTCGTTTCACGTGGTCAGTCTAGGTACTCTAGTGAATATAAAACTTTAAAACACATGAAAACAAAATTAATCGACAACAATGCCCTTATCGTTAAGGCAGATAAAGGAAATACGCTAGTCATCATGGACACTGATTCATACAGTGATAAAGTTCATGATTTTATTTCTAACAACAACATTAAAATATTAAACTCTGACCCCACTGATTTGTACGTCAGGGAACTTAACAATTGTATTAATAAATGTACCAATTCATTCAATGAAAGCACACGACGTTACTTAAAGCCCATCAACGCTAAAGCCCCGATATTCACAGGACTGCCTAAAATTCATAAACATAACGTACCTATCAGACCGCTCGTGAACTTTACCACTGCTCCTGGCTTCAAAACTGCAAAAGCACTAGTTCGTTTGATGAAAGATAATTTACAATTACGTAATAATCATAGTATTAAGAACAACAATAATTTTATTAATGATATTAAATCTGTTGAAATGCAACCTAACCACAAATTGGCGTCGTTCGACATAACTAATTTATACACGAACATCCCAATCACAGATACATTACAGATTTTGAGAAACAATTTATCTGACAATAGTTGCATGAACACACAGACAATAAATGAGTTAATTAATTTACTCGAGGTTATTTTGAAACAAAACTATTTCACTTTTAATGGCTCGTTTTACATTCAAAATGATGGCCTAGCAATGGGCTCACCCCTCTCCGGCCTACTGGCCGATATTTATTTGAATTATTATGAGAATACTCACTTGTTGAACAATAATATATATGCAAATAAAATAATATTTTATGCACGGTATGTAGACGATACATTTTTAATTTTTGATGGTACTATAAGACAAATCGAATTATTTAAAAAATGTTTAAATAAAATAAATAGAAACATCCAGTTTACTCTTGAAACAGAGGTTGATAACAAGATAAACTTTCTAGATTTAACCATCACTCGACAGATGAATAAACTAAAGTTCAACATTTATAGGAAACCGACTACCACTGACACCACAATACACGCAGACTCTCATCATCCTCTTTCACATAAAATGGCAGCGTACAATAGTTTCATTCATAGATTATTGACGATTCCTTTGGATGATAATGACTTCCGTGATGAGCTAAATGTCATAAAATATATCGCGGTTGCCAATGGTTACAGTAGTTTAACCATTGACAAACTGTTGAGAAAACATGAAAAAAGAATGCTTAAACCCCGAATAAACAACAACACGCAAATAATTTTTATATCTACTAATTACACTAGCTTTATGCCTAAGGTTTTGTCTTCTATATTGAATAATAATAGTTTTACTATTTCATTCAGGACTAATAATAAGTTACTGGATATTCTCAAACCGAAAAAACACACGCCTCCAGAAGAGAAAACTGGCATATATAAGTTAACATGCAATTATTGTGAGTGCTTCTACATTGGACAGACTGGGAGAGGTTTCCTTAAACGATTTCGAGAACATTTACCTAAGAAAATAAGAAACATTGACAACATCAAATCAAATTACGCCCGACACCTGACTTCACACAATCATAATTACACAGATTTTAGTTCCAATTTAATACCGTTACATGTGTGTAAGAAGGGCCGTTTCATGAATGCCTTGGAGGAATTTGAAATTTACAGTGCATATGCAAACCCAATGAGTCGCGATATCGTGGTAAATGACCACCTGAACTTTGTATCCAACCGATTGTACGATAACGCCTTGAGTCTGCTTGCTGGGGCTACGATAAGGTAGCAACCGCTCAGTGGCAGAATGGACTTGAACGGGTGCTCACCCACATCCGCGTACGGTTCATATGCAAATCTTGACATTTTAACTTCTTAACGATCTCGCAAGAGTGACAGTTTTAACTTTTTAATATCTGATGATGGAGCATACGCTCTGAAACGCGTCATAGACGAAGCATAAGAAATCACACGGCGGATAATTTATGGTAATTAATTTATTAATTCGTACAAGTGATTTGTTTACCATATTAAACATGAATATTAAATTAGAGCCTAGCCTAGCCTAGCCATGGTATTTAAATTCCGAAAAGTCAAAATTCAGTTATTAAAAACTATCTTGCATATCAAGTTCAATAAAATTTGTTTACAAAAGAACATAACTCCTAAGTACGCTACTGTGAAAATTAATTGCTCTTCCAAGGCCGCGAAAATAACACAACAATACGCTGAACGATTTCGCGTCAAGGAAGAAATTAAAGCGTTATACATTAAAAAATCTCTCCTCAATACTCGTTTGCTTAAACTGCATTTGCAGATTCTTAACAATATTCATCCTGTCATTATCGATAAAGTTTTAGATTCCGTGCACAGATACATATATAATATTGTACGTCGTACACATTTTAGTCAATCACGCAAACTTCTTATGCTATAAAATAAACATCGCCAAGAGTCTGCCATTGTTTGTAAACACACATTTTACCCTAGAGTCATGAACTTAACTACAACAGTCTTTGATGATAACGAAATGAAGCTTTTAAATAAAGGGATAAATTATAATCTCCCACCCGTCGGTAAAAACAAACTTATCTATGAAGTCGTTGAAGCGGAGGCAGCCGTCAAATCTATTTCAGACCCACACTTACAAAATGAAGCACGTGTACTTATAAATAATAAATTCAATAGAGCCATTAAATTAAATAATAATCTACCTCTCGTTTCACGTGGTCAGTCTAGGTACTCTAGTGAATATAAAACTTTAAAACACATGAAAACCAAATTAATCGACAACAATGCCCTTATCGTTAAGGCAGATAAAGGAAATACGCTAGTCATCATGGACACTGATTCATACAGTGATAAAGTTCATGATTTTATTTCTAACAACAACATTAAAATATTAAACTCTGACCCCACTGATTTGTACGTCAGGGAACTTAACAATTGTATTAATAAATGTACCAATTCATTCAATGAAAGCACACGACGTTACTTAAAGCCCATCAACGCTAAAGCCCCGATATTCACAGGACTGCCTAAAATTCATAAACATAACGTACCTATCAGACCGCTCGTGAACTTTACCACTGCTCCTGGCTTCAAAACTGCAAAAGCACTAGTTCGTTTGATGAAAGATAATTTACAATTACGTAATAATCATAGTATTAAGAACAACAATAATTTTATTAATGATATTAAATCTGTTGAAATGCAACCTAACCACAAATTGGCGTCGTTCGACATAACTAATTTATACACGAACATCCCAATCACAGATACATTACAGATTTTGAGAAACAATTTATCTGACAATAGTTGCATGAACACACAGACAATAAATGAGTTAATTAATTTACTCGAGGTTATTTTGAAACAAAACTATTTCACTTTTAATGGCTCGTTTTACATTCAAAATGATGGCCTAGCAATGGGCTCACCCCTCTCCGGCCTACTGGCCGATATTTATTTGAATTATTATGAGAATACTCACTTGTTGAACAATAATATATATGCAAATAAAATAATATTTTATGCACGGTATGTAGACGATACATTTTTAATTTTTGATGGTACTATAAGACAAATCGAATTATTTAAAAAATGTTTAAATAAAATAAATAGAAACATCCAGTTTACTCTTGAAACAGAGGTTGATAACAAGATAAACTTTCTAGATTTAACCATCACTCGACAGATGAATAAACTAAAGTTCAACATTTATAGGAAACCGACTACCACTGACACCACAATACACGCAGACACTCATCATCCTCTTTCACATAAAATGGCAGCGTACAATAGTTTCATTCATAGATTATTGACGATTCCTTTGGATGATAATGACTTCCGTGATGAGCTAAATGTCATAAAATATATCGCGGTTGCCAATGGTTACAGTAGTTTAACCATTGACAAACTGTTGAGAAAACATGAAAAAAGAATGCTTAAACCCCGAATAAACAACAACACGCAAATAATTTTTATATCTACTAATTACACTAGCTTTATGCCTAACGTTTTGTCTTCTATATTGAATAATAATAGTTTTACTATTTCATTCAGGACTAATAATAAGTTACTGGATATTCTCAAACCGAAAAAACACACGCCTCCAGAAGAGAAAACTGGCATATATAAGTTAACATGCAATTATTGTGAGTGCTTCTACATTGGACAGACTGGGAGAGGTTTCCTTAAACGATTTCGAGAACATTTACCTAAGAAAATAAGAAACATTGACAACATCAAATCAAATTACGCCCGACACCTGACTTCACACAATCATAATTACACAGATTTTAGTTCCAATTTAATACCGTTACATGCGTGTAAGAAGGGCCGTTTCATGAATGCCTTGGAGGAATTTGAAATTTACAGTGCATATGCAAACCCAATGAGTCGCGATATCGTGGTAAATGACCACCTGAACTTTGTATCCAACCGATTGTACGATACTGCCTTGAGTCTGCTTGCTGGGGCTACGATAAGGTAGCAACCGCTCAGTGGCAGAATGGACTTGAACGGGTGCTCACCCACATCCGCGTACGGTTCATATGCAAATCTTGACATTTTAACTTCTTAACGATCTCGCAAGAGTGACAGTTTTAACTTTTTAATATCTGATGATGGAGCATACGCTCTGAAACGCGTCATAGACGAAGCATAAGAAATCACACGGCGGATAATTTATGGTAATTAATTTATTAATTCGTACAAATGATTTGTTTACCATATTAAACATGAATATTAATTTAGAGCCTAGCCTAGCCTAGCCATGGTATTTAAATTCCGAAAAGTCAAAATTCAGTTATTAAAAACTATCTTGCATATCAAGTTCAATAAAATTTGTTTACAAAAGAACATAACCCATAATTTTAATTTTTGATGGTACTATAAGACAAATCGAATTATTTAAAAAATGTTTAAATAAAATAAATAGAAACATCCAGTTTACTCTTGAAACAGAGGTTGATAACAAGATAAACTTTCTAGATTTAACCATCACTCGACAGATGAATAAACTAAAGTTCAACATTTATAGGAAACCGACTACCACTGACACCACAATACACGCAGACTCTCATCATCCTCTTTCACATAAAATGGCAGCGTACAATAGTTTCATTCATAGATTATTGACGATTCCTTTGGATGATAATGACTTCCGTGATGAGCTAAATGTCATAAAATATATCGCGGTTGCCAATGGTTACAGTAGTTTAACCATTGACAAACTGTTGAGAAAACATGAAAAAAGAATGCTTAAACCCCGAATAAACAACAACACGCAAATAATTTTTATATCTACTAATTACACTAGCTTTATGCCTAAGGTTTTGTCTTCTATATTGAATAATAATAGTTTTACTATTTCATTCAGGACTAATAATAAGTTACTGGATATTCTCAAACCGAAAAAACACACGCCTCCAGAAGAGAAAACTGGCATATATAAGTTAACATGCAATTATTGTGAGTGCTTCTACATTGGACAGACTGGGAGAGGTTTCCTTAAACGATTTCGAGAACATTTACCTAAGAAAATAAGAAACATTGACAACATCAAATCAAATTACGCCCGACACCTGACTTCACACAATCATAATTACACAGATTTTAGTTCCAATTTAATACCGTTACATGTGTGTAAGAAGGGCCGTTTCGTGAATGCCTTGGAGGAATTTGAAATTTACAGTGCATATGCAAACCCAATGAGTCGCGATATCGTGGTAAATGACCACCTGAACTTTGTATCCAACCGATTGTACGATACCGCCTTGAGTCTGCTTGCTGGGGCTACGATAAGGTAGCAACCGCTCAGTGGCAGAATGGACTTGAACGGGTGCTCACCCACATCCGCGTACGGTTCATATGCAAATCTTGACATTTTAACTTCTTAACGATCTCGCAAGAGTGACAGTTTTAACTTTTTAATATCTGATGATGGAGCATACGCTCTGAAACGCGTCATAGACGAAGCATAAGAAATCACACGGCGGATAATTTATGGTAATTAATTTATTAATTCGTACAAGTGATTTGTTTACCGTATTAAACATGAATATTAAATTAGAGCCTAGCCAAGCAAGCATGGTATTTAAATTCCGAAAAGTCAAAATTCAGTTATTAAAAACTAACTTGCATATCAAGTTCAATAAAATTTGTTTACAAAAGAACATAACTCCTAAGTACGCTACTGTGAAAATTAATTGCTCTTCCAAGGCCGCGAAAATAACACAACAATACGCTGAACGATTTCGCGTCAAGGAAGAAATTAAAGCGTTATACATTAAAAAATCTCTCCTCAATACTCGTTTGCTTAAACTGCATTTGCAGATTCTTAACAATATTCATCCAGTCATTATCGATAAAGTTTTAGATTCCGTACACAGATACATATATAATATTGTACGTCGTACACATTTTAGTCAATCACGCAAACTTCTTATGCTAGAAAATAAACATCGCCAAGAGTCTGCCATTGTTTGTAAACACACATTTTACCCTAGAGTCATGAACTTAACTACAACAGTCTTTGATGATAACGAAATGAAGCTTTTAAATAAAGGGATAAATTATAATCTCCCACCCGTCGGTAAAAACAAACTTATCTATGAAGTCGTTGAATCGGTGGCAGCCGTCAAATCTATTTCAGACCCACACTTACAAAATGAAGCACGTGTACTTATAAATAATAAATTCAATAGAGCCATTAAATTAAATAATAATCTACCTCTCGTTTCACGTGGTCAGTCTAGGTACTCTAGTGAATATAAAACTTTAAAACACATGAAAACAAAATTAATCGACAACAATGCCCTTATCGTTAAGGCAGATAAAGGAAATACGCTAGTCATCATGGACACTGATTCATACAGTGATAAAGTTCATGATTTTATTTCTAACAACAACATTAAAATATTAAACTCTGACCCCACTGATTTGTACGTCAGGGAACTTAACAATTGTATTAATAAATGTACCAATTCATTCAATGAAAGCACACGACGTTACTTAAAGCCCATCAACGCTAAAGCCCCGATATTCACAGGACTGCCTAAAATTCATAAACATAACGTACCTATCAGACCGCTCGTGAACTTTACCACTGCTCCTGGCTTCAAAACTGCAAAAGCACTAGTTCGTTTGATGAAAGATAATTTACAATTACGTAATAATCATAGTATTAAGAACAACAATAATTTTATTAATGATATTAAATCTGTTGAACTGCAACCTAACCACAAATTGGCGTCGTTCGACATAACTAATTTATACACGAACATCCCAATCACAGATACATTACAGATTTTGAGAAACAATTTATCTGACAATATTTGCATGAACACACAGACAATAAATGAGTTAATTAATTTACTCGAGGTTATTTTGAAACAAAACTATTTCACTTTTAATGGCTCGTTTTACATTCAAAATGATGGCCTAGCAATGGGCTCACCCCTCTCCGGCCTACTGGCCGATATTTATTTGAATTATTATGAGAATACTCACTTGTTGAACAATAATATATATGCAAATAAAATAATATTTTATGCACGGTATGTAGACGATACGTTTTTAAATTTTTGATGGTACTATAAGACAAATCGAATTATTTAAAAAATGTTTAAATAAAATAAATAGAAACATCCAGTTTACTCTTGAAACAGAGGTTGATAACAAGATAAACTTTCTAGATTTAACCATCACTCGACAGATGAATAAACTAAAGTTCAACATTTATAGGAAACCGACTACCACTGACACCACAATACACGCAGACTCTCATCATCCTCTTTAACATAAAATGGCAGCGTACAATAGTTTCATTCATAGATTATTGACGATTCCTTTGGATGATAATGACTTCCGTGATGAGCTAAATGTCATAAAATATATCGCGGTTGCCAATGGTTACAGTAGTTTAACCATTGACAAACTGTTGAGAAAACATGAAAAAAGAATGCTTAAACCCCGAATAAACAACAACACGCAAATAATTTTTATATCTACTAATTACACTAGCTTTATGCCTAAGGTTTTGTCTTCTATATTGAATAATAATAGTTTTACTATTTCATTCAGGACTAATAATAAGTTACTGGATATCCTCAAACCGAAAAAACACACGCCTCCAGAAGAAAAAACTGGCATATATAAGTTAACATGCAATGATTGCGAGTGCTTCTACATTGGACAGACTGGGAGAGGTTTCCTTAAACGATTTCGAGAACATTTACCTAAGAAAATAAGAAACGTTGACAACATCAAATCAAATTACGCCCGACACCTGACTTCACACAATCATAATTACACAGATTTTAGTTCCATTTTAATACCGTTACACGTGTGTAAGAAGGGCCGTTTCATGAATGCCTTGGAGGAATTTGAAATTTGCAGTGCATATGCAAACCCAATGAGTCGCGATATCGTGTTAAATGACCACCTGAACTTTGTATCCAACCGATTGTACGATACCGCCTTCAGTCTGCTTGCTGGGGCTACGATAAGGTAGAAACCGCTCAGTGGCAGAATGAACTTGAACGGGTGCGCACCCACATCCGCGTACGGTTCATATGCAAATCTTGACATTTTAACTTCTTAAAGATCTCGCAAGGGTGACAGTTTTAACTTTTTAAGATCTGATGATGGAGCATACGCTCTGAAACGCGTCATAGACGAAGCATAAGAAATCACACGGCGGATAATTTAAGGTAATTAATTTATTAATTCGTACAAGTGATTTGTTTACCATATTAAACATGAATATTAAATTAGAGCCTAGCCAAACAAGCATGGTATTTAAATTCCGAATAATCAAAATTCAGTTATTAAAAACTAACTTGCATATCAAGTTCAATAAAATTTGTTTACAAAAGAACATAACTCCTAAGTACGCTACTGTGAAAATTAATTGCTCTTCCAAGGCCGCGAAAATAACACAACAATACGCTGAACGATTTCGCGTCAAGGAAGAAATTAAAGCGTTATACATTAAAAAATCTCTCCTCAATACTCGTTTGCTTAAACTGCATTTGCAGATTCTTAACAATATTCATCCTGTCATTATCGATAAAGTTTTAGATTCCGTGCACAGATACATATATAATATTGTACGTCGTACACATTTTAGTCAATCACGCAAACTTCTTATGCTATAAAATAAACATCGCCAAGAGTCTGCCATTGTTTGTAAACACACATTTTACCCTAGAGTCATGAACTTAACTACAACAGTCTTTGATGATAACGAAATGAAGCTTTTAAATAAAGGGATAAATTATAATCTCCCACCCGTCGGTAAAAACAAACTTATCTATGAAGTCGTTGAAGCGGAGGCAGCCGTCAAATCTATTTCAGACCCACACTTACAAAATGAAGCACGTGTACTTATAAATAATAAATTCAATAGAGCCATTAAATTAAATAATAATCTACCTCTCGTTTCACGTGGTCAGTCTAGGTACTCTAGTGAATATAAAACTTTAAAACACATGAAAACAAAATTAATCGACAACAATGCCCTTATCGTTAAGGCAGATAAAGGAAATACGCTAGTCATCATGGACACTGATTCATACAGTGATAAAGTTCATGATTTTATTTCTAACAACAACATTAAAATATTAAACTCTGACCCCACTGATTTGTACGTCAGGGAACTTAACAATTGTATTAATAAATGTACCAATTCATTCAATGAAAGCACACGACGTTACTTAAAGCCCATCAACGCTAAAGCCCCGATATTCACAGGACTGCCTAAAATTCATAAACATAACGTACCTATCAGACCGCTCGTGAACTTTACCACTGCTCCTGGCTTCAAAACTGCAAAAGCACTAGTTCGTTTGATGAAAGATAATTTACAATTACGTAATAATCATAGTATTAAGAACAACAATAATTTTATTAATGATATTAAATCTGTTGAAATGCAACCTAACCACAAATTGGCGTCGTTCGACATAACTAATTTATACACGAACATCCCAATCACAGATACATTACAGATTTTGAGAAACAATTTATCTGACAATAGTTGCATGAACACACAGACAATAAATGAGTTAATTAATTTACTCGAGGTTATTTTGAAACAAAACTATTTCACTTTTAATGGCTCGTTTTACATTCAAAATGATGGCCTAGCAATGGGCTCACCCCTCTCCGGCCTACTGGCCGATATTTATTTGAATTATTATGAGAATACTCACTTGTTGAACAATAATATATATGCAAATAAAATAATATTTTATGCACGGTATGTAGACGATACATTTTTAATTTTTGATGGTACTATAAGACAAATCGAATTATTTAAAAAATGTTTAAATAAAATAAATAGAAACATCCAGTTTACTCTTGAAACAGAGGTTGATAACAAGATAAACTTTCTAGATTTAACCATCACTCGACAGATGAATAAACTAAAGTTCAACATTTATAGGAAACCGACTACCACTGACACCACAATACACGCAGACACTCATCATCCTCTTTCACATAAAATGGCAGCGTACAATAGTTTCATTCATAGATTATTGACGATTCCTTTGGATGATAATGACTTCCGTGATGAGCTAAATGTCATAAAATATATCGCGGTTGCCAATGGTTACAGTAGTTTAACCATTGACAAACTGTTGAGAAAACATGAAAAAAGAATGCTTAAACCCCGAATAAACAACAACACGCAAATAATTTTTATATCTACTAATTACACTAGCTTTATGCCTAAGGTTTTGTCTTCTATATTGAATAATAATAGTTTTACTATTTCATTCAGGACTAATAATAAGTTACTGGATATTCTCAAACCGAAAAAACACACGCCTCCAGAAGAGAAAACTGGCATATATAAGTTAACATGCAATTATTGTGAGTGCTTCTACATTGGACAGACTGGGAGAGGTTTCCTTAAACGATTTCGAGAACATTTACCTAAGAAAATAAGAAACATTGACAACATCAAATCAAATTACGCCCGACACCTGACTTCACACAATCATAATTACACAGATTTTAGTTCCAATTTAATACCGTTACATGTGTGTAAGAAGGGCCGTTTCATGAATGCCTTGGAGGAATTTGAAATTTACAGTGCATATGCAAACCCAATGAGTCGCGATATCGTGGTAAATGACCACCTGAACTTTGTATCCAACCGATTGTACGATACTGCCTTGAGTCTGCTTGCTGGGGCTACGATAAGGTAGCAACCGCTCAGTGGCAGAATGGACTTGAACGGGTGCTCACCCACATCCGCGTACGGTTCATATGCAAATCTTGACATTTTAACTTCTTAACGATCTCGCAAGAGTGACAGTTTTAACTTTTTAATATCTGATGATGGAGCATACGCTCTGAAACGCGTCATAGACGAAGCATAAGAAATCACACGGCGGATAATTTATGGTAATTAATTTATTAATTCGTACAAATGATTTGTTTACCATATTAAACATGAATATTAAATTAGAGCCTAGCCTAGCCTAGCCATGGTATTTAAATTCCGAAAAGTCAAAATTCAGTTATTAAAAACTATCTTGCATATCAAGTTCAATAAAATTTGTTTACAAAAGAACATAACCCATAATTTTAATTTTTGATGGTACTATAAGACAAATCGAATTATTTAAAAAATGTTTAAATAAAATAAATAGAAACATCCAGTTTACTCTTGAAACAGAGGTTGATAACAAGATAAACTTTCTAGATTTAACCATCACTCGACAGATGAATAAACTAAAGTTCAACATTTATAGGAAACCGACTACCACTGACACCACAATACACGCAGACTCTCATCATCCTCTTTCACATAAAATGGCAGCGTACAATAGTTTCATTCATAGATTATTGACGATTCCTTTGGATGATAATGACTTCCGTGATGAGCTAAATGTCATAAAATATATCGCGGTTGCCAATGGTTACAGTAGTTTAACCATTGACAAACTGTTGAGAAAACATGAAAAAAGAATGCTTAAACCCCGAATAAACAACAACACGCAAATAATTTTTATATCTACTAATTACACTAGCTTTATGCCTAAGGTTTTGTCTTCTATATTGAATAATAATAGTTTTACTATTTCATTCAGGACTAATAATAAGTTACTGGATATTCTCAAACCGAAAAAACACACGCCTCCAGAAGAGAAAACTGGCATATATAAGTTAACATGCAATTATTGTGAGTGCTTCTACATTGGACAGACTGGGAGAGGTTTCCTTAAACGATTTCGAGAACATTTACCTAAGAAAATAAGAAACATTGACAACATCAAATCAAATTACGCCCGACACCTGACTTCACACAATCATAATTACACAGATTTTAGTTCCAATTTAATACCGTTACATGTGTGTAAGAAGGGCCGTTTCATGAATGCCTTGGAGGAATTTGAAATTTACAGTGCATATGCAAACCCAATGAGTCGCGATATCGTGGTAAATGACCACCTGAACTTTGTATCCAACCGATTGTACGATACCGCCTTGAGTCTGCTTGCTGGGGCTACGATAAGGTAGCAACCGCTCAGTGGCAGAATGGACTTGAACGGGTGCTCACCCACATCCGCGTACGGTTCATATGCAAATCTTGACATTTTAACTTCTTAACGATCTCGCAAGAGTGACAGTTTTAACTTTTTAATATCTGATGATGGAGCATACGCTCTGAAACGCGTCATAGACGAAGCATAAGAAATCACACGGCGGATAATTTATGGTAATTAATTTATTAATTCGTACAAGTGATTTGTTTACCGTATTAAACATGAATATTAAATTAGAGCCTAGCCAAGCAAGCATGGTATTTAAATTCCGAAAAGTCAAAATTCAGTTATTAAAAACTAACTTGCATATCAAGTTCAATAAAATTTGTTTACAAAAGAACATAACTCCTAAGTATGCTACTGTGAAAATTAATTGCTCTTCCAAGGCCGCGAAAATAACACAACAATACGCTGAACGATTTCGCGTCAAGGAAGTAATTAAAGCGTTATACATTAAAAAATCTCTCCTCAATACTCGTTTGCTTAAACTGCATTTGCAGATTCTTAACAATATTCATCCTGTCATTATCGATAAAGTTTTAGATTCCGTACACAGATACATATATAATATTGTACGTCGTACACATTTTAGTCAATCACGCAAAGTTCTTATGCTAGAAAATAAACATCGCCAAGAGTCTGCCATTGTTTGTAAACACACATTTTACCCTAGAGTCATGAACTTAACTACAACAGTCTTTGATGATAACGAAATGAAGCTTTTAAATACAGGGATAAATTATAATCTCCCACCCGTCGGTAAAAACAAACTTATCTATGAAGTCGTTGAAGCGGAGGCAGCCGTCAAATCTATTTCAGACCCACACTTACAAAATGAATCACGTGTACTTATAAATAATAAATTCAATAGAGCCATTAAATTAAATAATAATCTACCTCTCGTTTCACGTGGTCAGTCTAGGTACTCTATTGAATATAAAACTATAAAACACATGAAAACAAAATTAATCGACAACAATGCCCTTATCGTTAAGGCAGATAAAGGAAATACGCTAGTCATCATGGACACTGATTCATACAGTGATAAAGTTCATGACTTTATTTCTAACAACAACATTAAAATATTAAACTCTGACCCCACTGATTTGTACGTCAGGGAACTTAACAATTGTATTAATAAATGTACCAATTCATTCAATGAAAGCACACGACGTTACTTAAAGCCCATCAACGCTAAAGCCCCGATATTCACAGGACTGCCTAAAATTCATAAACATAACGTACCTATCAGACCGCTCGTGAACTTTACCACTGCTCCTGGCTTCAAAACTGCAAAAGCACTAGTTCGTTTGATAAAAGATAATTTACAATTACGTAATAATCATAGTATTAAGAACAACCATAATTTTATTAATGATATTAAATCTGTTGAACTGCAACCTAACCACAAATTGGCGTCGTTCGGCATAACTAATTTATACACGAACATCCCAATCATAGATACATTACAGATTTTGAGAAACAATTTATCTGACAATAGTTGCATGAACACACAGACAATAAATGAGTTAATTAATTTACTCGAGGTTATTTTGAAACAAAACTATTTCACTTTTAATGGCTCGTTTTACATTCAAAATGATGGCCTAGCAATGGGCTCACCCCTCTCCGGCCTACTGGCCGATATTTTTTGAATTTTTATGAGAATACTCACTTGTTGAACAATAATATATATGCAAATAAAATAATATTTTATGCACGGAATGTAGACGATACGTTTTTAATTTTTGATGGTACTATAAGACAAATCGAATTATTTAAAAACTGTTTAAATAAAATAAATAGAAACATCCAGTTTACTCTTGAAACAGAGGTTGATAACAAGATAAACTTTCTAGATTTAACCATCACACGACAGATGAATAAACTAAAGTTCAACGTTTATAGGAAACCGACTACCACTGACACCACAATACACGCAGACTCTCATCATCCTCTTTCACATAAAATGGCAGCGTACAATAGTTTCATTCATAGATTATTGACGATTCCTTTGGATGATAATGACTTCCGTGATGAGCTAAATGTCATAAAATATATCGCGGTTGCCAATGGTTACAGTAGTTTAACCATTGACAAACTGTTGAGAAAACATGAAAAAAGAATGCTTAAACCCCGAATAAACAACAACACGCAAATAATTTTTATATCTACTAATTACACTAGCTTTATGCCTAAGGTTTTGTCTTCTATATTGAATAATAATAGTTTTACTATTTCATTCAGGACTAATAATAAGTTACTGGATATTCTCAAACCGAAAAAACACACGCCTCCAGAAGAAAAAACTGGCATATATAAGTTAACATGCAATGATTGCGAGTGCTTCTACATTGGACAGACTGGGAGAGGTTTCCTTAAACGATTTCGAGAACATTTACATAAGAAAATAAGAAACATTGACAACATCAAATCAAATTACGCCCGACACCTGACTTCACACAATCATAATTACACAGATTTTAGTTCCATTTTAATACCGTTACATGTGTGTAAGAAGGGCCGTTTCATGAATGCCTTGGAGGAATTTGAAATTTACAGTGCATATGCAAACCCAATGAGTCGCGATATCGTGTTAAATGACCACCTGAACTTTGTATCCAACCGATTGTACGATACCACCTTCATTCTGCTTGCTGGGGCTACGATAAGGTAGCAACCGCTCAGTGGCAGAATGAACTTGAACGGGTGCGCACCCACATCCGCGTACGGTTCATATGCAAATCTTGACATTTTAACTTCTTAACGATCTCGCAAGAGTGACAGTTTTAACTTTTTAAGATCTGATGATGGAGAATACGCTCTGAAACGCGTCATAGACGAAGCATAAGAAATCACACGGCGGATAATTTAAGGTAATTAATTTATTAATTCGTACAAGTGATTTGTTTACCATATTAAACATGAATATTAAATTAGAGCCTAGCCAAACAAGCATGGTATTTAAATTCCGAAAAGTCAAAATTCAGTTATTAAAAACTAACTTGCATATCAAGTTCAATAAAATTTGTTTACAAAAGAACATAACTCCTAAGTACGCTACTGTGAAAATTAATTGCTCTTCCAAGGCCGCGAAAATAACACAACAATACGCTGAACGATTTCGCGTCAAGGAAGAAATTAAAGCGTTATACATTAAAAAATCTCTCCTCAATACTCGTTTGCTTAAACTGCATTTGCAGATTCTTAACAATATTCATCCAGTCATTATCGATAAAGTTTTAGATTCCGTACACAGATACATATATAATATTGTACGTCGTACACATTTTAGTCAATCACGCAAACTTCTTATGCTAGAAAATAAACATCCCCAAGAGTCTGCCATTGTTTGTAAACACAAATTTTACCCTAGAGTCATGAACTTAACTACAACAGTCTTTGATGATAACGAAATGAAGCTTTTAAATAAAGGGATAAATTATAATCTCCCACCCGTCGGTAAAAACAAACTTATCTATGAAGTCGTTGAATCGGTGGCAGCCGTCAAATCTATTTCAGACCCACACTTACAAAATGAAGCACGTGTTTATAAATAATAAATTCAATAGAGCCATTAAATTAAATAATAATCTACCTCTCGTTTCACGTGGTCAGTCTAGGTACTCTAGTGAATATAAAACTTTAAAACACATGAAAACAAAATTAATCGACAACAATGCCCTTATCGTTAAGGCAGATAAAGGAAATACGCTAGTCATCATGGACACTGATTCATACAGTGATAAAGTTCATGATTTTATTTCTAACAGCAACATTAAAATATTAAACTCTGACCCCACTGATTTGTACGTCAGGGAACTTAACAATTGTATTAATAAATGTACCAATTCATTCAATGAAAGCACACGACGTTACTTAAAGCCCATCAACGCTAAAGCCCCGATATTCACAGGACTGCCTAAAATTCATAAACATAACGTACCTATCAGACCGCTCGTGAACTTTACCACTGCTCCTGGCTTCAAAACTGCAAAAGCACTAGTTCGTTTGATGAAAGATAATTTACAATTACGTAATAATCATAGTATTAAGAACAACAATAATTTTATTAATGATATTAAATCTGTTGAACTGCAACCTAACCACAAATTGGCGTCGTTCGACATAACTAATTTATACACGAACATCCCAATCACAGATACATTACAGAGTTTGAGAAACAATTTATCTGACAATAGTTGCATGAACACACAGACAATAAATGAGTTAATTAATTTACTCGAGGTTATTTTGAAACAAAACTATTTCACTTTTAATGGCTCGTTTTACATTCAAAATGATGGCCTAGCAATGGGCTCACCCCTCTCCGGCCTACTGGCCGATATTTATTTGAATTATTATGAGAATACTCACTTGTTGAACAATAATATATATGCAAATAAAATAATATTTTATGCACGGTATGTAGACGATACGTTTTTAATTTTTGATGGTACTATAAGACAAATCGAATTATTTAAAAAATGTTTAAATAAAATAAATAGAAACATCCAGTTTACTCTTGCAACAGAGGTTGATAACAAGATAAACTTTCTAGATTTAACCATCACTCGACAGATGAATAAACTAAAGTTCAACATTTATAGGAAACCGACTACCACTGACACCACAATACACGCAGACTCTCATCATCCTCTTTCACATAAAATGGCAGCGTACAATAGTTTCATTCATAGATTATTGACGATTCCTTTGGATGATAATGACTTCCGTGATGAGCTAAATGTCATAAAATATATCGCGGTTGCCAATGGTTACAGTAGTTTAACCATTGACAAACTGTTGAGAAAACATGAAAAAAGAATGCTTAAACCCCGAATAAACAACAACACGCAAATAATTTTTATATCTACTAATTACACTAGCTTTATGCCTAAGGTTTTGTCTTCTATATTGAATAATAATAGTTTTACTATTTCATTCAGGACTAATAATAAGTTACTGGATATCCTCAAACCGAAAAAACACACGCCTCCAGAAGAAAAAACTGGCATATATAAGTTAACATGCAATGATTGCGAGTGCTTCTACATTGGACAGACTGGGAGAGGTTTCCTTAAACGATTTCGAGAACATTTACCTAAGAAAATAAGAAACATTGACAACATCAAATCAAATTACGCCCCACACCTGACTTCACACAATCATAATTACACAGATTTTAGTTCCATTTTAATACCGTTACATGTGTGTAAGAAGGGCCGTTTCATGAATGCCTTGGAGGAATTTGAAATTTACAGTGCATATGCAAACCCAATGAGTCGCGATATCGTGTTAAATGACCACCTGAACTTTGTATCCAACCGATTGTACGATACCGCCTTCAGTCTGCTTGCTGGGGCTACGATAAGGTAGAAACCGCTCAGTGGCAGAATGAACTTGAACGGGTGCGCACCCACATCCGCGTACGGTTCATATGCAAATCTTGACATTTTAACTTCTTAACGATCTCGCAAGGGTGACAGTTTTAACTTTTTAAGATCTGATGATGGAGCATACGCTCTGAAACGCGTCATAGACGAAGCATAAGAAATCACACGGCGGATAATTTAAGGTAATTAATTTATTAATTCGTACAAGTGATTTTTTTACCATATTAAACATGAATATTAAATTAGAGCCTAGCCAAGCAAGCATGGTATTTAAATTCCGAAAAGTCAAAATTCAGTTATTAAAAACTAACTTGCATATCAAGTTCAATAAAATTGTTTACAAAAGAACATAACTCCTAAGTACGCTACTGTGAAAATTAATTGCTCTTCCAAGGCCGCGAAAATAACACAACAATACGCTGAACGATTTCGCGTCAAGGAAGAAATTAAAGCGTTATACATTAAAAAATCTCTCCTCAATACTCGTTTGCTTAAACTGCATTTGCAGATTCTTAACAATATTCATCCTGTCATTATCGATAAAGTTTTAGATTCCGTACACAGATACATATATAATATTGTACGTCGTACACATTTTAGTTAATCACGAAAATTTCTTATGCTAGAAACTGAACATCGCCAAGAGTCTGCCATTGTTTGTAAACACACATTTTACCTTAGAGTCATGAACTTAACTACAACAGTCTTTGATGATAACGAAATGAAGCTTTTAAATAAAGGGATAAGTTATAATCTCCCAACCGTCGGTAAAAACAAAATTATCTATGAAGTCGTTGAAGCGGAGACAGCCGTCAAATCTATTTCAGACCCACACTTACAAAATGAAGCACGTGTACTTATAAATAATAAATTCAATAGAGCCATTAAATTAAATAATAATCTACCTCTCGTTTCACGTGGTCAGTCTAGGTACTCTAGTGAATATAAAACTTTAAAACACATGAAAACAAAATTAATCGACAACAATGCCCTTATCGTTAAGGCAGATAAAGGAAATACGCTAGTCATCATGGACACTGATTCATACAGTGATAAAGTTCATGATTTTATTTCTAACAGCAACATTAAAATATTAAACTCTGACCCCACTGATTTGTACGTCAGGGAACTTAACAATTGTATTAATAAATGTACCAATTCATTCAATGAAAGCACACGACGTTACTTAAAGCCCATCAACGCTAAAGCCCCGATATTCACAGGACTGCCTAAAATTCATAAACATAACGTACCTATCAGACCGCTCGTGAACTTTACCACTGCTCCTGGCTTCAAAACTGCAAAAGCACTAGTTCGTTTGATGAAAGATAATTTACAATTACGTAATAATCATAGTATTAAGAACAACAATAATTTTATTAATGATATTAAATCTGTTGAAATGCAACCTAACCACAAATTGGCGTCGTTCGACATAACTAATTTATACACGAACATCCCAATCACAGATACATTACAGATTTTGAGAAACAATTTATCTGACAATAGTTGCATGAACACACAGACAATAAATGAGTTAATTAATTTACTCGAGGTTATTTTGAAACAAAACTATTTCACTTTTAATGGCTCGTTTTTAATTCAAAATTATGGCCTAGCAATGGGCTCACCCCTCTCCGGCCTACTGGCCGATATTTATTTGAATTATTATGAGAATACTCACTTGTTGAACAATAATATATATGCAAATAAAATAATATTTTATGCACGGTATGTAGACGATACGTTTTTAATTTTTGATGGTACTATAAGACAAATCGAATTATTTAAAAAATGTTTAAATAAAATAAATAGAAACATCCAGTTTACTCTTGAAACAGAAGTTGATAACAAGATAAACTTTCTAGATTTAACCATCACTCGACAGATGAATAAACTAAAGTTCAACCTTTTATAGGAAACCGACTACCACTGACACCACAATACACGCAGACTCTCATCATCCTCTTTCACATAAAATGGCAGCGTACAATAGTTTCATTCATAGATTATTGACGATTCCTTTGGATGATAATGACTTCCGTGATGAGCTAAATGTCATAAAATATATCGCGGTTGCCAATGGTTACAGTAGTTTAACCATTGACAAACTGTTGAGAAAACATGAAAAAAGAATGCTTAAACCCCGAATAAACAACAACACGCAAATAATTTTTATATCTACTAATTACACTAGCTTTATGCCTAAGGTTTTGTTTTCTATATTGAATAATAATAGTTTTACTATTTCATTCAAGACTAATAATAAGTTACTGGATATTCTCAAACCGAAAAAACACACGCCTCCAGAAGAGAAAACTGGCATATATAAGTTAACATGCAATTATTGTGAGTGCTTCTACATTGGACAGACTGGGAGAGGTTTCCTTAAACGATTTCGAGAACATTTACCTAAGAAAATAAGAAACATTGACAACATCAAATCAAATTACGCCCGACACCTGACTTCACACAATCATAATTACACAGATTTTAGTTCCAATTTAATACCGTTACATGTGTGTAAGAAGGGCCGTTTCATGAATGCCTTGGAGGAATTTGAAATTTACAGTGCATATGCAAACCCAATGAGTCGCGATATCGTGGTAAATGACCACCTGAACTTTGTATCCAACCGATTGTACGATACCGCCTTCAGTCTGCTTGCTGGGGCTACGATAAGGTAGCAACCGCTCAATGGCAGAATGGACTTGAACGGGTGCTCACCCACATCCGCGTACGGTTCATATGCAAATCTTGACATTTTAACTTCTTAACGATCTCGCAAGAGTGACAGTTTTAACTTTTTAATATCTGATGATGGAGCATACGCTCTGAAACGCGTCATAGACGAAGCATAAGAAATCACACGGCGGATAATTTATGGTAATTAATTTATTAATTCGTACAAGTGATTTGTTTACCATATTAAACATGAATATTAAATTAGAGCTTAGCCAAGCAAGCATGGTATTTAAATTCCGAAAAGTCAAAATTCAGTTATTAAAAACTAACTTGCATATCAAGTTCAATAAAATTTGTTTACAAAAGAACATAACTCCTAAGTATGCTACTGTGAAAATTAATTGCTCTTCCAAGGCCGCGAAAATAACACAACAATACGCTGAACGATTTCGCGTCAAGGAAGAAATTAAAGCGTTATACATTAAAAAATCTCTCCTCAATACTCGTTTGCTTAAACTGCATTTGCAGATTCTTAACAATATTCATCCTGTCATTATCGATAAAGTTTTAGATTCCGTACACAGATACATATATAATATTGTACGTCGTACACATTTTAGTTAATCACGAAAATTTCTTATGCTAGAAAATGAACATCGCCAAGAGTCTGCCATTGTTTGTAAACACACATTTTACCCTAGAGTCATGAACTTAACTACAACAGTCTTTGATGATAACGAAATGAAGCTTTTAAATAAAGGGATAAGTTATAATCTCCCAACCGTCGGTAAAAACAAAATTATTTATGAAGTCGTTGAAGCGGAGGCAGCCGTCAAATCTATTTCAGACCCACACTTACAAAATGAAGCACGTGTACTTATAAATAATAAATTCAATAGAGCCATTAAATTAAATAATAATCTACCTCTCGTTTCACGTGGTCAGTCTAGGTACTCTAGTGAATATAAAACTTTAAAACACATGAAAACAAAATTAATCGACAACAATGCCCTTATCGTTAAGGCAGATAAAGGAAATACGCTAGTCATCATGGACACTGATTCATACAGTGATAAAGTTCATGATTTTATTTCTAACAACAACATTAAAATATTAATCTCTGACCCCACTTATTTGTACGTCAGGGAACTTAACAATTATATTAATAAATGTACCAATTCATTCATTGAAAGCACACGACGTTACTTAAAGCCCATCAACGCTAAAGCCCCGATATTCACAGGACTGCCTAAAATTCATAAACATAACGTACCTATCAGACCGCTCGTGAACTTTACCACTGCTCCTGGCTTCAAAACTGCAAAAGCACTAGTTCGTTTGATAAAAGATAATTTACAATTACGTAATAATCATAGTATTAAGAACAACAATAATTTTATTAATGATATTAAATCTGTTGAAATGCAACCTAACCACAAATTGGCGTCGTTCGACATAACTAATTTATACACGAACATCCCAATCATAGATACATTACAGATTTTGAGAAACAATTTATCTGACAATAGTTGCATGAACACACAGACAATAAATGAGTTAATTAATTTACTCGAGGTTATTTTGAAACAAAACTATTTCACTTTTAATGGCTCGTTTTAGATTCAAAATGATGGCCTAGCAATGGGCTCACCCCTCTCCGGCCTACTGGCCGATATTTATTTGAATTATTATGAGAATACTCACTTGTTGAACAATAATATATATGCAAATAAAATAATATTTTATGCACGGTA
The DNA here is from genome assembly GCA_034769895.1 of Magicicada septendecula. NCBI lineage: Eukaryota > Metazoa > Arthropoda > Insecta > Hemiptera > Cicadidae > Magicicada > Magicicada septendecula. Next base: position 299,320,846 of record CM068371.1, read on the forward strand.
TGTAGACGATACGTTTTTAATTTTTGATGGTACTATAAGACAAATCGAATTATTTAAAAAATGTTTAAATAAAATAAATAGAAACATCCAGTTTACTCTTGAAACAGAGGTTGATAACAAGATAAACTTTCTAGATTTAACCATCACTCGACAGATGAATAAACTAAAGTTCAACATTTATAGGAAACCGACTACCACTGACACCACAATACACGCAGACTCTCATCATCCTCTTTCACATAAAATGGCAGCGTACAATAGTTTCATTCATAGATTATTGACGATTCCTTTGGATGATAATGACTTCCGTGATGAGCTAAATGTCATAAAATATATCGCGGTTGCCAATGGTTACAGTAGTTTAACCATTGACAAACTGTTGAGAAAACATGAAAAAAGAATGCTTAAACCCCGAATAAACAACAACACGCAAATAATTTTTATATCTACTAATTACACTAGCTTTATGCCTAAGGTTTTGTCTTCTATATTGAATAATAATAGTTTTACTATTTCATTCAGGACTAATAATAAGTTACTGGATATCCTCAAACCGAAAAAACACACGCCTCCAGAAGAAAAAACTGGCATATATAAGTTAACATGCAATGATTGGGAGTGCTTCTACATTGGACAGACTGGGAGAGGTTTCCTTAAACGATTTCGAGAACATTTACCTAAGAAAATAAGAAACATTGACAACATCAAATCAAATTACGCCCCACACCTGACTTCACACAATCATAATTACACAGATTTTAGTTCCATTTTAATACCGTTACATGTGTGTAAGAAGGGCCGTTTCATGAATGCCTTGGAGGAATTTGAAATTTACAGTGCATATGCAAACCCAATGAGTCGCGATATCGTGTTAAATGACCACCTGAACTTTGTATCCAACCGATTGTACGATACCGCCTTCAGTCTGCTTGCTGGGGCTACGATAAGGTAGAAACCGCTCAGTGGCAGAATGAACTTGAACGGGTGCGCACCCACATCCGCGTACGGTTCATATGCAAATCTTGACATTTTAACTTCTTAACGATCTCGCAAGGGTGACAGTTTTAACTTTTTAAGATCTGATGATGGAGCATACGCTCTGAAACGCGTCATAGACGAAGCATAAGAAATCACACGGCGGATAATTTAAGGTAATTAATTTATTAATTCGTACAAGTGATTTGTTTACCATATTAAACATGAATATTAAATTAGAGCCTAGCCAAGCAAGCATGGTATTTAAATTCCGAAAAGTCAAAATTCAGTTATTAAAAACTAACTTGCATATCAAGTTCAATAAAATTTGTTTACAAAAGAACATAACTCCTAAGTACGCTACTGTGAAAATTAATTGCTCTTCCAAGGACGCGAAAATAACACAACAATACGCTGAACGATTTCGCGTCAAGGAAGAAATTAAAGCGTCATACATTAAAAAATCTCTCCTCAATACTCGTTTGCTTACACTGCATTTGCAGATTCTTAACAATATTCATCCTGTCATTATCGATAAAGTTTTAGATTCCGTACACAGATACATATATAATATTGTACGTCGTATACATTTTAGTTAATCACGAAAATTTCTTATGCTAGAAACTGAACATCGCCAAGAGTCTGCCATTGTTTGTAAACACACATTTTACCCTAGAGTCATGAACTTAACTACAACAGTCTTTGATGATAACGAAATGATGCTTTTAAATAAAGGGATAAGTTATAATCTCCCAACCGTCGGTAAAAACAAAATTATCTATGAAGTCGTTGAAGCGGAGGCAGCCGTCAAATCTATTTCAGACCCACACTTACAAAATGAAGCACGTGTACTTATAAATAATAAATTCAATAGAGCCATTAAATTAAATAATAATCTACCTCTCGTTTCACGTGGTCAGTCTAGGTACTCTAGTGAATATAAAACTTTAAAACACATGAAAACCAAATTAATCGACAACAATGCCCTTATCGTTAAGGCAGATAAAGGAAATACGCTAGTCATCATGGACACTGATTCATACAGTGATAAAGTTCATGATTTTATTTCTAACAACAACATTAAAATATTAAACTCTGACCCCACTGATTTGTACGTCAGGGAACTTAACAATTGTATTAATAAATGTACCAATTCATTCAATGAAAGCACACGACGTTACTTAAAGCCCATCAACGCTAAAGCCCCGATATTCACAGGACTGCCTAAAATTCATAAACATAACGTACCTATCAGACCGCTCGTGAACTTTACCACTGCTCCTGGCTTCAAAACTGCAAAAGCACTAGTTCGTTTGATGAAAGATAATTTACAATTACGTAATAATCATAGTATTAAGAACAACAATAATTTTATTAATGATATTAAATCTGTTGAAATGCAACCTAACCACAAATTGGCGTCGTTCGACATAACTAATTTATACACGAACATCCCAATCACAGATACATTACAGATTTTGAGAAACAATTTATCTGACAATAGTTGCATGAACACACAGACAATAAATGAGTTAATTAATTTACTCGAGGTTATTTTGAAACAAAACTATTTCACTTTTAATGGCTCGTTTTTAATTCAAAATTATGGCCTAGCAATGGGCTCACCCCTCTCCGGCCTACTGGCCGATATTTATTTGAATTATTATGAGAATACTCACTTGTTGAACAATAATATATATGCAAATAAAATAATATTTTATGCACGGTATGTAGACGATACGTTTTTAATTTTTGATGGTACAATAAGACAAATCGAATTATTTAAAAAATGTTTAAATAAAATAAATAGAAACATCCAGTTTACTCTTGAAACAGAGGTTGATAACAAGATAAACTTTCTAGATTTAACCATCACTCGACAGATGAATAAACTAAAGTTCAACATTTATAGGAAACCGACTACCACTGACACCACAATACACGCAGACTCTCATCATCCTCTTTCACATAAAATGGCAGCGTACAATAGTTTCATTCATAGATTATTGACGATTCCTTTGGATGATAATGACTTCCGTGATGAGCTAAATGTCATAAAATATATCGCGGTTGCCAATGGTTACAGTAGTTTAACCATTGACAAACTGTTGAGAAAACATGAAAAAAAAATGCTTAAACACCGAATAAACAACAACACGCAAATAATTTTTATATCTACTAATTACACTAGCTTTATGCCTAAGGTTTTGTCTTCTATATTGAATAATAATAGTTTTACTATTTCATTCAGGACTAATAATAAGTTACTGGATATTCTCAAACCGAAAAAACACACGCCTCCAGAAGAAAAAACTGGCATATATAAGTTAACATGCAATGATTGCGAGTGCTTCTACATTGGACAGACTGGGAGAGGTTTCCTTAAACGATTTCGAGAACATTTACCTAAGAAAATAAGAAACATTGACAACATCAAATCAAATTACGCCCGACACCTGACTTCACACAATCATAATTACACAGATTTTAGTTCCATTTTAATACCGTTACATGTGTGTAAGAAGGGCCGTTTCATGAATGCCTTGGAGGAATTTGAAATTTACAGTGCATATGCAAACCCAATGAGTCGCGATATCGTGTTAAATGACCACCTGAACTTTGTATCCAACCGATTGTACGATACCGCCTTCAGTCTGCTTGCTGGGGCTACGATAAGGTAGAAACCGCTCAGTGGCAGAATGAACTTGAACGGGTGCGCACCCACATCCGCGTACGGTTCATATGCAAATCTTGACATTTTAACTTCTTAACGATCTCGCAAGGGTGACAGTTTTAACTTTTTAAGATCTGATGATGGAGCATACGCTCTGAAACGCGTCATAGACGAAGCATAAGAAATCACACGGCGGATAATTTAAGGTAATTAATTTATTAATTCGTACAAGTGATTTGTTTACCATATTAAACATGAATATTAAATTAGAGCCTAGCCAAGCAAGCATGGTATTTAAATTCCGAAAAGTCAAAATTCAGTTATTAAAAACTAACTTGCATATCAAGTTCAATAAAATTTGTTTACAAAAGAACATAACTCCTAAGTACGCTACTGTGAAAATTAATTGCTATTCCAAGGCCGCGAAAATAACACAACAATACGCTGAACGATTTCGCGTCAAGGAAGAAATTAAAGCGTTATACATTAAAAAATCTCTCCTCAATACTCGTTTGCTTAAACTGCATTTGCAGATTCTTAACAATATTCATCCTGTCATTATCGATAAAGTTTTAGATTCCGTACACAGATACATATATAATATTGTACGTCGTACACATTTTAGTTAATCACGAAAACTTCTTATGCTATAAAATAAACATCGCCAAGAGTCTGCCATTGTTTGTAAACACACATTTTACCCTAGAGTCATGAACTTAACTACAACAGTCTTTGATGATAACGAAATGAAGCTTTTAAATAAAGGGATAAATTATAATCTCCCACCCGTCGGTAAAAACAAACTTATCTATGAAGTCGTTGAAGCGGAGGCAGCCGTCAAATCTATTTCAGACCCACACTTACAAAATGAAGCACGTGTACTTATAAATAATAAATTCAATAGAGCCATTAAATTAAATAATAATCTACCTCTCGTTTCACGTGGTCAGTCTAGGTACTCTAGTGAATATAAAACTTTAAAACACATGAAAACAAAATTAATCGACAACAATGCCCTTATCGTTAAGGCAGATAAAGGAAATACGCTAGTCATCATGGACACTGATTCATACAGTGATAAAGTTCATGATTTTATTTCTAACAACAACATTAAAATATTAAACTCTGACCCCACTGATTTGTACGTCAGGGAACTTAACAATTGTATTAATAAATGTACCAATTCATTCAATGAAAGCACACGACGTTTATTAAAGCCCATCAACGCTAAAGCCCCGATATTCACAGGACTGCCTAAAATTCATAAACATAACGTACCTATCAGACCGCTCGTGAACTTTACCACTGCTCCTGGCTTCAAAACTGCAAAAGCACTAGTTGGTTTGATGAAAGATAATTTACAATTACGTAATAATCATAGTATTAAGAACAACAATAATTTTATTAATGATATTAAATCTGTTGAAATGCAACCTAACCACAAATTGGCGTCGTTCGACATAACTAATTTATACACGAACATCCCAATCACAGATACATTACAGATTTTGAGAAACAATTTATCTGACAATAGTTGCATGAACACACAGACAATAAATGAGTTAATTAATTTACTCCAGGTTATTTTGAAACAAAACTATTTCACTTTTAATGGCTCGTTTTACATTCAAAATGATGGCCTAGCAATGGGCTCACCCCTCTCCGGCCTACTGGCCGATATTTATTTGAATTATTATGAGAATACTCACTTGTTGAACAATAATATATATGCAAATAAAATAATATTTTATGCACGGTATGTAGACGATACATTTTTAATTTTTGATGGTACTATAAGACAAATCGAATTATTTAAAAAATGTTTAAATAAAATAAATAGAAACATCCAGTTTACTCTTGAAACAGAGGTTGATAACAAGATAAACTTTCTAGATTTAACCATCACTCGACAGATGAATAAACTAAAGTTCAACATTTATAGGAAACCGACTACCACTGACACCACAATACACGCAGACTCTCATCATCCTCTTTCACATAAAATGGCAGCGTACAATAGTTTCATTCATAGATTATTGACGATTCCTTTGGATGATAATGACTTCCGTGATGAGCTAAATGTCATAAAATGTATCGCGGTTGCCAATGGTTACAGTAGTTTAACCATTGACAAACTGTTGAGAAAACATGAAAAAAGAATGCTTAAACCCCGAATAAACAACAACACGCAAATAATTTTTATATCTACTAATTACACTAGCTTTATGCCTAAGGTTTTGTCTTCTATATTGAATAATAATAGTTTTACTATTTCATTCAGGACTAATAATAAGTTACTGGATATTCTCAAACCGAAAAAACACACGCCTCCAGAAGAGAAAACTGGCATATATAAGTTAACATGCAATTATTGTGAGTGCTTCTACATTGGACAGACTGGGAGAGGTTTCCTTAAACGATTTCGAGAACATTTACCTAAGAAAATAAGAAACATTGCCAACATCAAATCAAATTACGCCCGACACCTGACTTCACACAATCATAATTACACAGATTTTAGTTCCATTTTAATACCGTTACATGTGTGTAAGAAGGGCCGTTTCATGAATGCCTTGGAGGAATTTGAAATTTACAGTGCATATGCAAACCCAATGAGTCGCGATATCGTGTTAAATGACCACCTGAACTTTGTATCCAACCGATTGTACGATACCGCCTTCAGTCTGCTTGCTGGGGCTACGATAAGGTAGAAACCGCTCAGTGGCAGAATGAACTTGAACGGGTGCGCACCCACATCCGCGTACGGTTCATATGCAAATCTTGACATTTTAACTTCTTAACGATCTCGCAAGGGTGACAGTTTTAACTTTTTAAAATCTGATGATGGAGCATACGCTCTGAAACGCGTCATAGACGAAGCATAAGAAATCACACGGCGGATAATTTAAGGTAATTAATTTATTAATTCGTACAAGTGATTTGTTTACCATATTAAACATGAATATTAAATTAGAGCCTAGCCAAGCAAGCATGGTATTTAAATTCCGAAAAGTCAAAATTCAGTTATTAAAAACTAACTTGCATATCAAGTTCAATAAAATTTGTTTACAAAAGAACATAACTCCTAAGTACGCTACAGTGAAAATTAATTGCTCTTCCAAGGCCGCGAAAATAACACAACAATACGCTGAACGATTTCGCGTCAAGGAAGAAATTAAAGCGTTATACATTAAAAAATCTCTCCTCAATACTCGTTTGCTTAAACTGCATTTGCAGATTCTTAACAATATTCATCCTGTCATTATCGATAAAGTTTTAGATTCCGTACACAGATACATATATAATATTGTACGTCGTACACATTTTAGTCAATCACGAAAAGTCCTTATGCTAGAAAGTAAACATCGCCAAGAGTCTGCCATTGTTTGTAAACACACATTTTACCCTAGAGTCATGAACTTAACTACAACAGTCTTTGATGATAACGAAATGAAGCTTTTAAATAAAGGGATAAATTATAATCTCCCACCCGTCGGTAAAAACAAACTTATCTATGAAGTCGTTGAAGCGGAGGCAGCCGTCAAATCTATTTCAGACCCACACTTACAAAATGAAGCACGTGTACTTATAAATAATAAATTCAATAGAGCCATTAAATTAAATAATAATCTACCTCTCGTTTCACGTGGTCAGTCTAGGTACTCTAGTGAATATAAAACTTTAAAACACATGAAAACAAAATTAATCGACAACAATGCCCTTATCGTTAAGGCAGATAAAGGAAATACGCTAGTCATCATGGACACTGATTCATACAGTGATAAAGTTCATGATTTTATTTCTAACAACAACATTAAAATATTAAACTCTGACCCCACTTGTTTGTACGTCAGGGAACTTAACAATTATATTAATAAATGTACCAATTCATTCATTGAAAGCACACGACGTTACTTAAAGCCCATCAACGCTAAAGCCCCGATATTCACAGGACTGCCTAAAATTCATAAACATAACGTACCTATCAGACCGCTCGTGAACTTTACCACTGCTCCTGGCTTCAAAACTGCAAAAGCACTAGTTCGTTTGATAAAAGATAATTTACAATTACGTAATAATCATAGTATTAAGAACAACAATAATTTTATTAATGATATTAAATCTGTTGAAATGCAACCTAACCACAAATTGGCGTCGTTCGACATAACTAATTTATACACGAACATCCCAATCATAGATACATTACAGATTTTGAGAAACAATTTATCTGACAATAGTTGCATGAACACACAGACAATAAATGAGTTAATTAATTTACTCGAGGTTATTTTGAAACAAAACTATTTCACTTTTAATGGCTCGTTTTACATTCAAAATGACGGCCTAGCAATGGGCTCACCCCTCTCCGGCCTACTGGCCGATATTTATTTGAATTATTATGAGAATACTCACTTGCTGAACAATAATATATATGCAAAAAAATAATATTTTATGCACGGTATGTAGACGATACGTTTTTAATTTTTGGTGGTACTATAAGACAAACCGAACTATTTAAAAAATGTTTAAATAAAATAAATAGAAACATCCAGTTTACTCTTGAAACAGAGGTTGATAACAAGATAAACTTTCTAGATTTAACCATCACTCGACAGATGAATAAACTAAAGTTCAACATTTATAGGAAACCGCTACCACTGACACCACAATACACGCAGACTCTCATCATCCTCTTTCACATAAAATGGCAGCGTACAATAGTTTCATTCATAGATTATTGACGATTCCTTTGGATGATAATGACTTCCGTGATGAGCTAAATGTCATAAAATATATCGCGGTTGCCAATGGTTACAGTAGTTTAACCATTGACAAACTGTTGAGAAAACATGAAAAAAAAAATGCTTAAACCCCGAATAAACAACAACACGCAAATAATTTTTATATCTACTAATTACACTAGCTTTATGCCTAAGGTTTTGTCTTCTATATTGAATAATAATAGTTTTACTATTTCATTCAGGACTAATAATAAGTTACTGGATATTCTCAAACCGAAAAAACACACGCCTCCAGAAGAAAAAACTGGCATATATAAGTTAACATGCAATGATTGCGAGTGCTTCTACATTGGACAGACTGGGAGAGGTTTCCTTAAACGATTTCGAGAACATTTACCTAAGAAAATAAGAAACATTGACAACATCAAATCAAATTACGCCCGACACCTGACTTCACACAATCATAATTACACAGATTTTAGTTCCATTTTAATACCGTTACATGTGTGTAAGAAGGGCCGTTTCATGAATGCCTTGGAGGAATTTGAAATTTACAGTGCATATGCAAACCCAATGAGTCGCGATATCGTGTTAAATGACCAACTGAACATTGTATCCAACCGATTGTACGATACCGCCTTGTGTCTGCTTGCTGGGGCAACCGCTCAGTGGCAGAATGAACTTGAACGGGTGCGCACCCACATCCGCGTACGGTTCATATGCAAATCTTGACATTTTAACTTCTTAACGATCTCGCAAGAGTGACAGTTTTAACTTTTTAATATCTGATGATGGAGCATACGCTCTGAAACGCGTCATAGACGAAGCATAAGAAATCACACGGCGGATAATTTAAGGTAAATAATTTATTAATTCGTACAAGTGATTGGTTTACCATATTAAACAGAATATTAAATTAGAGCCTAGCCAAGCAAGCATGGTATTTAAATTCCGAAAAGTCAAAATTCAGTTATTAAAACTAACTTGCATATCAAGTTCAATAAAATTTGTTTACAAAAGAACATAACTCCTAAGTATGCTACTGTGAAAATTAATTGCTCTTCCAAGGCCGCGAAAATAACACAACAATACGCTGAACGATTTCGCGTCAAGGAAGAAATTAAAGCGATATACATTAAAAAATCTCTCCTCAATACTCGTTTGCTTAAACTGCATTTGCAGATTCTTAACAATATTCATCCTGTCATTATCGATAAAGTTTTAGATTCCGTACACAGATACATATATAATATTGTACGTCGTACACATTTTAGTCAATCACGCAAAGTTCTTATGCTAGAAAATAAACATCGCCAAGAGCCTGCCATTGTTTGTAAACACACATTTTACCCTAGAGTCATGAACTTAACTACAACAGTCTTTGATGATAACGAAATGAAGCTTTTAAATACAGGGATAAATTATAATCTCCCACCCGTCGGTAAAAACAAACTTATCTATGAAGTCGTTGAAGCGGAGGCAGCCGTCAAATCTATTTCAGACCCACACTTACAAAATGAAGCACGTGTACTTATAAATAATAAATTCAATAGAGCCATTAAATTAAATAATAATCTACCTCTCGTTTCACGTGGTCAGTCTAGGTACTCTATTGAATATAAAACTTTAAAACACATGAAAACAAAATTAATCGACAACAATGCCCTTATCGTTAAGGCAGATAAAGGAAATACGCTAGTCATCATGGACACTGATTCATACAGTGATAAAGTTCATGACTTTATTTCTAACAACAACATTAAAATATGAAACTCTGACCCCACTGATTTGTACGTCAGGGAACTTAACAATTGTATTAATAAATGTACCAATTCATTCAATGAAAGCACACGACGTTACTTAAAGCCCATCAACGATAAAGCCCCGATATTCACAGGACTGCCTAAAATTCATAAACATAACGTACCTATCAGACCGCTCGTGAACTTTACCACTGCTCCTGGCTTCAAAACTGCAAAAGCACTAGTTCGTTTGATAAAAGATAATTTACAATTACGTAATAATCATAGTATTAAGAACAACAATAATTTTATTAATGATATTAAATCTGTTGAACTGCAACCTAACCACAAATTGGCGTCGTTCGACATAACTAATTTATACACGAACATCCCAATCATAGATACATTACAGATTTTGAGAAACAATTTATCTGACAATAGTTGCATGAACACACAGACAATAAATGAGTTAATTAATTTACTCGAGGTTATTTTGAAACAAAACTATTTCACTTTTAATGGCTCGTTTTACATTCAAAATGATGGCCTAGCAATGGGCTCACCCCTCTCCGGCCTACTGGCCGATATTTATTTGAATTTTTATGAGAATACTCACTTGTTGAACAATAATATATATGCAAATAAAATAATATTTTATGCACGGAATGTAGACGATACGTTTTTAATTTTTGATGGTACTATAAGACAAATCGAATTATTTAAAAACTGTTAAATAAAATAAATAGAAACATCCAGTTTACTCTTGAAACAGAGGTTGATAACAAGATAAACTTTCTAGATTTAACCATCACTCGACAGATGAATAAACTAAAGTTCAACGTTTATAGGAAACCGACTACCACTGACACCACAATACACGCAGACTCTCATCATCCTCTTTCACATAAAATGGCAGCGTACAATAGTTTCATTCATAGATTATTGACGATTCCTTTGGATGATAATGACTTCCGTGATGAGCTAAATGTCATAAAATATATCGCGGTTGCCAATGGTTACAGTAGTTTAACCATTGACAAACTGTTGAGAAAACATGAAAAAAGAATGCTTAAACACCGAATAAACAACAACACGCAAATAATTTGTATATCTACTAATTACACTAGCTTTATGCCTAAGGTTTTGTCTTCTATATTGAATAATAATAGTTTTACTATTTCATTCAGGACTAATAATAAGTTACTGGATATTCTCAAACCGAAAAAAACACACGCCTCCAGAAGAAAAAACTGGCATATATAAGTTAACATGCAATGATTGCGAGTGCTTCTACATTGGACAGACTGGGAGAGGTTTCCTTAAACGATTTCGAGAACATTTACCTAAGAAAATAAGAAACATTGACAACATCAAATCAAATTACGCCCGACACCTGACTTCACACAATCATAATTACACAGATTTTAGTTCCAATTTAATACCGTTACATGTGTGTAAGAAGGGCCGTTTCATGAATGCCTTGGAGGAATTTGAAATTTACAGTGCATATGCAAACCCAATGAGTCGCGATATCGTGTTAAATGACCACCTGAACTTTGTATCCAACCGATTGTACGATACCGCCTTGAGTCTGCTTGCTGGGGCTACGATAAGGTAGCAACCGCTCAGTGGCAGAATGAACTTGAACGGGTGCGCACCCACATCCGCGTACGGTTCATATGCAAATCTTGACATTTTAACTTCTTAACGATCTCGCAAGAGTGACAGTTTTAACTTTTTAATATCTGATGATGGAGCATACGCTCTGAAACGCGTCATAGACGAAGCATAAGAAATCACACGGCGGATAATTTAAGGTAAATAATTTATTAATTCGTACAAGTGATTGGTTTACCATATTAAACAGAATATTAAATTAGAGCCTAGCCAAGCAAGCATGGTATTTAAATTCCGAAAAGTCAAAATTCAGTTATTAAAACTAACTTGCATATCAAGTTCAATAAAATTTGTTTACAAAAGAACATAACTCCTAAGTATGCTACTGTGAAAATTAATTGCTCTTCCAAGGCCGCGAAAATAACACAACAATACGCTGAACGATTTCGCGTCAAGGAAGAAATTAAAGCGATATACATTAAAAAATCTCTCCTCAATACTCGTTTGCTTAAACTGCATTTGCAGATTCTTAACAATATTCATCCTGTCATTATCGATAAAGTTTTAGATTCCGTACACAGATACATATATAATATTGTACGTCGTACACATTTTAGTCAATCACGCAAAGTTCTTATGCTAGAAAATAAACATCGCCAAGAGCCTGCCATTGTTTGTAAACACACATTTTACCCTAGAGTCATGAACTTAACTACAACAGTCTTTGATGATAACGAAATGAAGCTTTTAAATACAGGGATAAATTATAATCTCCCACCCGTCGGTAAAAACAAACTTATCTATGAAGTCGTTGAAGCGGAGGCAGCCGTCAAATCTATTTCAGACCCACACTTACAAAATGAAGCACGTGTACTTATAAATAATAAATTCAATAGAGCCATTAAATTAAATAATAATCTACCTCTCGTTTCACGTGGTCAGTCTAGGTACTCTATTGAATATAAAACTTTAAAACACATGAAAACAAAATTAATCGACAACAATGCCCTTATCGTTAAGGCAGATAAAGGAAATACGCTAGTCATCATGGACACTGATTCATACAGTGATAAAGTTCATGACTTTATTTCTAACAACAACATTAAAATATGAAACTCTGACCCCACTGATTTGTACGTCAGGGAACTTAACAATTGTATTAATAAATGTACCAATTCATTCAATGAAAGCACACGACGTTACTTAAAGCCCATCAACGATAAAGCCCCGATATTCACAGGACTGCCTAAAATTCATAAACATAACGTACCTATCAGACCGCTCGTGAACTTTACCACTGCTCCTGGCTTCAAAACTGCAAAAGCACTAGTTCGTTTGATAAAAGATAATTTACAATTACGTAATAATCATAGTATTAAGAACAACAATAATTTTATTAATGATATTAAATCTGTTGAACTGCAACCTAACCACAAATTGGCGTCGTTCGACATAACTAATTTATACACGAACATCCCAATCATAGATACATTACAGATTTTGAGAAACAATTTATCTGACAATAGTTGCATGAACACACAGACAATAAATGAGTTAATTAATTTACTCGAGGTTATTTTGAAACAAAACTATTTCACTTTTAATGGCTCGTTTTACATTCAAAATGATGGCCTAGCAATGGGCTCACCCCTCTCCGGCCTACTGGCCGATATTTATTTGAATTTTTATGAGAATACTCACTTGTTGAACAATAATATATATGCAAATAAAATAATATTTTATGCACGGAATGTAGACGATACGTTTTTAATTTTTGATGGTACTATAAGACAAATCGAATTATTTAAAAACTGTTAAATAAAATAAATAGAAACATCCAGTTTACTCTTGAAACAGAGGTTGATAACAAGATAAACTTTCTAGATTTAACCATCACTCGACAGATGAATAAACTAAAGTTCAACGTTTATAGGAAACCGACTACCACTGACACCACAATACACGCAGACTCTCATCATCCTCTTTCACATAAAATGGCAGCGTACAATAGTTTCATTCATAGATTATTGACGATTCCTTTGGATGATAATGACTTCCGTGATGAGCTAAATGTCATAAAATATATCGCGGTTGCCAATGGTTACAGTAGTTTAACCATTGACAAACTGTTGAGAAAACATGAAAAAAGAATGCTTAAACACCGAATAAACAACAACACGCAAATAATTTGTATATCTACTAATTACACTAGCTTTATGCCTAAGGTTTTGTCTTCTATATTGAATAATAATAGTTTTACTATTTCATTCAGGACTAATAATAAGTTACTGGATATTCTCAAACCGAAAAAAACACACGCCTCCAGAAGAAAAAACTGGCATATATAAGTTAACATGCAATGATTGCGAGTGCTTCTACATTGGACAGACTGGGAGAGGTTTCCTTAAACGATTTCGAGAACATTTACCTAAGAAAATAAGAAACATTGACAACATCAAATCAAATTACGCCCGACACCTGACTTCACACAATCATAATTACACAGATTTTAGTTCCAATTTAATACCGTTACATGTGTGTAAGAAGGGCCGTTTCATGAATGCCTTGGAGGAATTTGAAATTTACAGTGCATATGCAAACCCAATGAGTCGCGATATCGTGTTAAATGACCACCTGAACTTTGTATCCAACCGATTGTACGATACCGCCTTGAGTCTGCTTGCTGGGGCTACGATAAGGTAGCAACCGCTCAGTGGCAGAATGAACTTGAACGGGTGCGCACCCACATCCGCGTACGGTTCATATGCAAATCTTGACATTTTAACTTCTTAACGATCTCGCAAGAGTGACAGTTTTAACTTTTTAATATCTGATGATGGAGCATACGCTCTGAAACGCGTCATAGACGAAGCATAAGAAATCACACGGCGGATAATTTAAGGTAATTAATTTATTAATTCGTACAAGTGATTTGTTTACCATATTAAACATGAATATTAAATGAGAGCCTAGCCAAGCAAGCATAGTATTTAAATTCCGAAAAGTCAAAATTCAGTTATTAAAAACTAACTTGCATATAAAGTTCAATAAAATTTGTTTACAAAAGAACATAACTCCTAAGTATGCTACTGTGAAAATTAATTGCTCTTCCAAGGCCGCGAAAATAACACAACAATACGCTGAACGATTTCGCGTCAAGGAAGAAATTAAAGCGTTATACATTAAAAAATCTCTCCTCAATACTCGTTTGCTTAAACTGCATTTGCAGATTCTTAACAATATTCATCCTGTCATTATCGATAAAGTTTTAGATTCCGTACACAGATACATATATAATATTGTACGTCGTGCACATTTTAGTCAATCACGCAAACTTCTTATGCTAGAAAATAAACATCGTCAAGAGTCTGCCATTGTTTGTAAACACACATTTTACCCTAGAGTCATGAACTTAACTACAACAGTCTTTGATGATAACGAAATGAAGCTTTTAAATAAAGGGATAAATTATAATCTCCCACCCGTCGGTAAAAACAAACTTATCTATGAAGTCGTTGAAGCGGAGGCAGCCGTCAAATCTATTTCAGACCCACACTTACAAAATGAAGCACGTGTACTTCTAAATAATAAATTCAATAGAGCCATTAAATTAAATAATAATCTACCTCTCGTTTCACGTGGTCAGTCTAGGTACTCTAGTGAATATAAAACTTTAAAACACATGAAAACAAAATTAATCGACAACAATGCCCTTATCGTTAAGGCAGATAAAGGAAATATGCTAGTCATCATAGACACTGATTCATACAGTGATAAAGTTCATGACTTTATTTCTAACAACAACATTAAAATATTAAACTCTGACCCCACTGATTTGTACGTCAGGGAACTTAACAATTGTATTAATAAGTACCAATTCATTCAATGAAAGCACACGACGTTACTTAAAGCCCATCAACGCTAAAGCCCCGATATTCACAGGACTGCCTAAAATTCATAAACATAACGTACCTATCAGACCGCTCGAGAACTTTACCACTGCTCCTGGCTTCAAAACTGCAAAAGCACTAGTTGGTTTGATGAAAGATAATTTACAATTACGTAATAATCATAGTATTAAGAACAACAATAATTTTATTAATGATATTAAATCTGTTGAAATGCAACCTAACCACAAATTGGCGTCGTTCGACATAACTAATTTATACACGAACATCCCAATCACAGATACATTACAGATTTTGAGAAACAATTTATCTGACAATAGTTGCATGAACACACAGACAATAAATGAGTTAATTAATTTACTCGAGGTTATTTTGAAACAAAACTATTTCACTTTTAATGGCTCGTTTTACATTCAAAATGATGGCCTAGCAATGGGCTCACCCCTCTCCGGCCTACTGGCCGATATTTATTTGAATTATTATGAGAATACTCACTTGTTGAACAATAATATATATGCAAATAAAATAATATTTTATGCACGGTATGTAGACGATACATTTTTAATTTTTGATGGTACTATAAGACAAATCGAATTATTTAAAAAATGTTTAAATAAAATAAATAGAAACATCCAGTTTACTCTTGAAACAGAGGTTGATAACAAGATAAACTTTCTAGATTTAACCATCACTCGACAGATGAATAAACTAAAGTTCAACATTTATAGGAAACCGACTACCACTGACACCACAATACACGCAGACTCTCATCATCCTCTTTCACATAAAATGGCAGCGTACAATAGTTTCATTCATAGATTATTGACGATTCCTTTGGATGATAATGACTTCCGTGATGAGCTAAATGTCATAAAATGTATCGCGGTTGCCAATGGTTACAGTAGTTTAACCATTGACAAACTGTTGAGAAAACATGAAAAAAGAATGCTTAAACCCCGAATAAACAACAACACGCAAATAATTTTTATATCTACTAATTACACTAGCTTTATGCCTAAGGTTTTGTCTTCTATATTGAATAATAATAGTTTTACTATTTCATTCAGGACTAATAATAAGTTACTGGATATTCTCAAACCGAAAAAACACACGCCTCCAGAAGAGAAAACTGGCATATATAAGTTAACATGCAATTATTGTGAGTGCTTCTACATTGGACAGACTGGGAGAGGTTTCCTTAAACGATTTCGAGAACATTTACCTAAGAAAATAAGAAACATTGCCAACATCAAATCAAATTACGCCCGACACCTGACTTCACACAATCATAATTACACAGATTTTAGTTCCATTTTAATACCGTTACATGTGTGTAAGAAGGGCCGTTCCATGAATGCCTTGGAGGAATTTGAAATTTACAGTGCATATGCAAACCCAATGAGTCGCGATATCGTGTTAAATGACCACCTGAACTTTGTATCCAACCGATTGTACGATACCGCCTTCAGTCTGCTTGCTGGGGCTACGATAAGGTAGAAACCGCTCAGTGGCAGAATGAACTTGAACGGGTGCGCACCCACATCCGCGTACGGTTCATATGCAAATCTTGACATTTTAACTTCTTAACGATCTCGCAAGGGTGACAGTTTTAACTTTTTAAAATCTGATGATGGAGCATACGCTCTGAAACGCGTCATAGACGAAGCATAAGAAATCACACGGCGGATAATTTAAGGTAATTAATTTATTAATTCGTACAAGTGATTTGTTTACCATATTAAACATGAATATTAAATTAGAGCCTAGCCAAGCAAGCATGGTATTTAAATTCCGAAAAGTCAAAATTCAGTTATTAAAAACTAACTTGCATATCAAGTTCAATAAAATTTGTTTACAAAAGAACATAACTCCTAAGTACGCTACAGTGAAAATTAATTGCTCTTCCAAGGCCGCGAAAATAACACAACAATACGCTGAACGATTTCGCGTCAAGGAAGAAATTAAAGCGTTATACATTAAAAAATCTCTCCTCAATACTCGTTTGCTTAAACTGCATTTGCAGATTCTTAACAATATTCATCCTGTCATTATCGATAAAGTTTTAGATTCCGTACACAGATACATATATAATATTGTACGTCGTACACATTTTAGTCAATCACGAAAAGTCCTTATGCTAGAAAGTAAACATCGCCAAGAGTCTGCCATTGTTTGTAAACACACATTTTACCCTAGAGTCATGAACTTAACTACAACAGTCTTTGATGATAACGAAATGAAGCTTTTAAATAAAGGGATAAATTATAATCTCCCACCCGTCGGTAAAAACAAACTTATCTATGAAGTCGTTGAAGCGGAGGCAGCCGTCAAATCTATTTCAGACCCACACTTACAAAATGAAGCACGTGTACTTATAAATAATAAATTCAATAGAGCCATTAAATTAAATAATAATCTACCTCTCGTTTCACGTGGTCAGTCTAGGTACTCTAGTGAATATAAAACTTTAAAACACATGAAAACAAAATTAATCGACAACAATGCCCTTATCGTTAAGGCAGATAAAGGAAATACGCTAGTCATCATGGACACTGATTCATACAGTGATAAAGTTCATGATTTTATTTCTAACAACAACATTAAAATATTAAACTCTGACCCCACTTGTTTGTACGTCAGGGAACTTAACAATTATATTAATAATTGTACCAATTCATTCATTGAAAGCACACGACGTTACTTAAAGCCCATCAACGCTAAAGCCCCGATATTCACAGGACTGCCTAAAATTCATAAACATAACGTACCTATCAGACCGCTCGTGAACTTTACCACTGCTCCTGGCTTCAAAACTGCAAAAGCACTAGTTCGTTTGATAAAAGATAATTTACAATTACGTAATAATCATAGTATTAAGAACAACAATAATTTTATTAATGATATTAAATCTGTTGAAATGCAACCTAACCACAAATTGGCGTCGTTCGACATAACTAATTTATACACGAACATCCCAATCATAGATACATTACAGATTTTGAGAAACAATTTATCTGACAATAGTTGCATGAACACACAGACAATAAATGAGTTAATTAATTTACTCGAGGTTATTTTGAAACAAAACTATTTCACTTTTAATGGCTCGTTTTACATTCAAAATGACGGCCTAGCAATGGGCTCACCCCTCTCCGGCCTACTGGCCGATATTTATTTGAATTATTATGAGAATACTCACTTGCTGAACAATAATATATATGCAAAAAAATAATATTTTATGCACGGTATGTAGACGATACGTTTTTAATTTTTGGTGGTACTATAAGACAAACCGAACTATTTAAAAAATGTTTAAATAAAATAAATAGAAACATCCAGTTTACTCTTGAAACAGAGGTTGATAACAAGATAAACTTTCTAGATTTAACCATCACTCGACAGATGAATAAACTAAAGTTCAACATTTATAGGAAACCGCTACCACTGACACCACAATACACGCAGACTCTCATCTTCCTCTTTCACATAAAATGGCAGCGTACAATAGTTTCATTCATAGATTATTGACGATTCCTTTGGATGATAATGACTTCCGTGATGAGCTAAATGTCATAAAATATATCGCGGTTGCCAATGGTTACAGTAGTTTAACCATTGACAAACTGTTGAGAAAACATGAAAAAAAAAATGCTTAAACCCCGAATAAACAACAACACGCAAATAATTTTTATATCTACTAATTACACTAGCTTTATGCCTAAGGTTTTGTCTTCTATATTGAATAATAATAGTTTTACTATTTCATTCAGGACTAATAATAAGTTACTGGATATTCTCAAACCGAAAAAACACACGCCTCCAGAAGAAAAAACTGGCATATATAAGTTAACATGCAATGATTGCGAGTGCTTCTACATTGGACAGACTGGGAGAGGTTTCCTTAAACGATTTCGAGAACATTTACCTAAGAAAATAAGAAACATTGACAACATCAAATCAAATTACGCCCGACACCTGACTTCACACAATCATAATTACACAGATTTTAGTTCCATTTTAATACCGTTACATGTGTGTAAGAAGGGCCGTTTCATGAATGCCTTGGAGGAATTTGAAATTTACAGTGCATATGCAAACCCAATGAGTCGCGATATCGTGTTAAATGACCAACTGAACATTGTATCCAACCGATTGTACGATACCGCCTTGTGTCTGCTTGCTGGGGCAACCGCTCAGTGGCAGAATGAACTTGAACGGGTGCGCACCCACATCCGCGTACGGTTCATATGCAAATCTTGACATTTTAACTTCTTAACGATCTCGCAAGAGTGACAGTTTTAACTTTTTAATATCTGATGATGGAGCATACGCTCTGAAACGCGTCATAGACGAAGCATAAGAAATCACACGGCGGATAATTTAAGGTAAATAATTTATTAATTCGTACAAGTGATTTGTTTACCATATTAAACAGAATATTAAATTAGAGCCTAGCCAAGCAAGCATGGTATTTAAATTCCGAAAAGTCAAAATTCAGTTATTAAAACTAACTTGCATATCAAGTTCAATAAAATTTGTTTACAAAAGAACATAACTCCTAAGTATGCTACTGTGAAAATTAATTGCTCTTCCAAGGCCGCGAAAATAACACAACAATACGCTGAACGATTTCGCGTCAAGGAAGAAATTAAAGCGATATACATTAAAAAATCTCTCCTCAATACTCGTTTGCTTAAACTGCATTTGCAGATTCTTAACAATATTCATCCTGTCATTATCGATAAAGTTTTAGATTCCGTACACAGATACATATATAATATTGTACGTCGTACACATTTTAGTCAATCACGCAAAGTTCTTATGCTAGAAAATAAACATCGCCAAGAGCCTGCCATTGTTTGTAAACACACATTTTACCCTAGAGTCATGAACTTAACTACAACAGTCTTTGATGATAACGAAATGAAGCTTTTAAATACAGGGATAAATTATAATCTCCCACCCGTCGGTAAAAACAAACTTATCTATGAAGTCGTTGAAGCGGAGGCAGCCGTCAAATCTATTTCAGACCCACACTTACAAAATGAAGCACGTGTACTTATAAATAATAAATTCAATAGAGCCATTAAATTAAATAATAATCTACCTCTCGTTTCACGTGGTCAGTCTAGGTACTCTATTGAATATAAAACTTTAAAACACATGAAAACAAAATTAATCGACAACAATGCCCTTATCGTTAAGGCAGATAAAGGAAATACGCTAGTCATCATGGACACTGATTCATACAGTGATAAAGTTCATGACTTTATTTCTAACAACAACATTAAAATATGAAACTCTGACCCCACTGATTTGTACGTCAGGGAACTTAACAATTGTATTAATAAATGTACCAATTCATTCAATGAAAGCACACGACGTTACTTAAAGCCCATCAACGATAAAGCCCCGATATTCACAGGACTGCCTAAAATTCATAAACATAACGTACCTATCAGACCGCTCGTGAACTTTACCACTGCTCCTGGCTTCAAAACTGCAAAAGCACTAGTTCGTTTGATAAAAGATAATTTACAATTACGTAATAATCATAGTATTAAGAACAACAATAATTTTATTAATGATATTAAATCTGTTGAACTGCAACCTAACCACAAATTGGCGTCGTTCGACATAACTAATTTATACAAGAACATCCCAATCATAGATACATTACAGATTTTGAGAAACAATTTATCTGACAATAGTTGCATGAACACACAGACAATAAATGAGTTAATTAATTTACTCGAGGTTATTTTGAAACAAAACTATTTCACTTTTAATGGCTCGTTTTACATTCAAAATGATGGCCTAGCAATGGGCTCACCCCTCTCCGGCCTACTGGCCGATATTTATTTGAATTTTTATGAGAATACTCACTTGTTGAACAATAATATATATGCAAATAAAATAATATTTTATGCACGGAATGTAGACGATACGTTTTTAATTTTTGATGGTACTATAAGACAAATCGAATTATTTAAAAACTGTTAAATAAAATAAATAGAAACATCCAGTTTACTCTTGAAACAGAGGTTGATAACAAGATAAACTTTCTAGATTTAACCATCACTCGACAGATGAATAAACTAAAGTTCAACGTTTATAGGAAACCGACTACCACTGACACCACAATACACGCAGACTCTCATCATCCTCTTTCACATAAAATGGCAGCGTACAATAGTTTCATTCATAGATTATTGACGATTCCTTTGGATGATAATGACTTCCGTGATGAGCTAAATGTCATAAAATATATCGCGGTTGCCAATGGTTACAGTAGTTTAACCAATGACAAACTGTTGAGAAAACATGAAAAAAGAATGCTTAAACACCGAATAAACAACAACACGCAAATAATTTGTATATCTACTAATTACACTAGCTTTATGCCTAAGGTTTTGTCTTCTATATTGAATAATAATAGTTTTACTATTTCATTCAGGACTAATAATAAGTTACTGGATATTCTCAAACCGAAAAAAACACACGCCTCCAGAAGAAAAAACTGGCATATATAAGTTAACATGCAATGATTGCGAGTGCTTCTACATTGGACAGACTGGGAGAGGTTTCCTTAAACGATTTCGAGAACATTTACCTAAGAAAATAAGAAACATTGACAACATCAAATCAAATTACGCCCGACACCTGACTTCACACAATCATAATTACACAGATTTTAGTTCCAATTTAATACCGTTACATGTGTGTAAGAAGGGCCGTTTCATGAATGCCTTGGAGGAATTTGAAATTTACAGTGCATATGCAAACCCAATGAGTCGCGATATCGTGTTAAATGACCACCTGAACTTTGTATCCAACCGATTGTACGATACCGCCTTGAGTCTGCTTGCTGGGGCTACGATAAGGTAGCAACCGCTCAGTGGCAGAATGAACTTGAACGGGTGCGCACCCACATCCGCGTACGGTTCATATGCAAATCTTGACATTTTAACTTCTTAACGATCTCGCAAGAGTGACAGTTTTAACTTTTTAATATCTGATGATGGAGCATACGCTCTGAAACGCGTCATAGACGAAGCATAAAAATCACACGGCGGATAATTTAAGGTAATTAATTTATTAATTCGTACAAGTGATTTGTTTACCATATTAAACATGAATATTAAATGAGAGCCTAGCCAAGCAAGCATAGTATTTAAATTCCGAAAAGTCAAAATTCAGTTATTAAAAACTAACTTGCATATAAAGTTCAATAAAATTTGTTTACAAAAGAACATAACTCCTAAGTATGCTACTGTGAAAATTAATTGCTCTTCCAAGGCCGCGAAAATAACACAACAATACGCTGAACGATTTCGCGTCAAGGAAGAAATTAAAGCGTTATACATTAAAAAATCTCTCCTCAATACTCGTTTGCTTAAACTGCATTTGCAGATTCTTAACAATATTCATCCTGTCATTATCGATAATTTTTTAGATTCCGTACACAGATACATATATAATATTGTACGTCGTGCACATTTTAGTCAATCACGCAAGCTTCTTATGCTAGAAAATAAACATCGCCAAGAGTCTGCCATTGTTTGTAAACACACATTTTACCCTAGAGTCATGAACTTAACTACAACAGTCTTTGATGATAACGAAATGAAGCTTTTAAATAAAGGGATAAATTATAATCTCCCACCCGTCGGTAAAAACAAACTTATCTATGAAGTCGTTGAAGCGGAGGCAGCCGTCAAATCTATTTCAGACCCACACTTACAAAATGAAGCACGTGTACTTCTAAATAATAAATTCAATAGAGCCATTAAATTAAATAATAATCTACCTCTCGTTTCACGTGGTCAGTCTAGGTACTCTAGTGAATATAAAACTTTAAAACACATGAAAACAAAATTAATCGACAACAATGCCCTTATCGTTAAGGCAGATAAAGGAAATATGCTAGTCATCATAGACACTGATTCATACAGTGATAAAGTTCATGACTTTATTTCTAACAACAACATTAAAATATTAAACTCTGACCCCACTGATTTGTACGTCAGGGAACTTAACAATTGTATTAATAAATGTACCAATTCATTCAATGAAAGCACACGACGTTACTTAAAGCCCATCAACGCTAAAGCCACGATATTCACAGGACTGCCTAAAATTCATAAACATAACGTACCTATCAGACCGCTCGTGAACTTTACCACTGCTCCTGGCTTCAAAACTGCAAAAGCACTAGTTCGTTTGATAAAAGATAATTTACAATTACGTAATAATCATAGTATTAAGAACAACAATAATTTTATTAATGATATTAAATCTGTTGAACTGCAACCTAACCACAAATTGGCGTCGTTCGACATAACTAATTTATACACGAACATCCCAATCATAGATACATTACAGATTTTGAGAAACAATTTATCTTACAATAGTTGCATGAACACACAGACAATAAATGAGTTAATTAATTTACTCGAGGTTATTTTGAAACAAAACTATTTCACTTTTAATGGCTCCTTTTACATTCAAAATAATGGCCTAGCAATGGGCTCACCCCTCTCCGGCCTACTGGCCGATATTTATTTGAATTATTATGAGAATACTCACTTGTTGAACAATAATATATATGCAAATAAAATAATATTTTATGCACGGTATGTAGACGATACGTTTCTAATTTTTGATGGTACTATAAGACAAATCGAATTATTTAAAAAATGTTTAAATAAAATAAATAGAAACATCCAGTTTACTCTTGAAACAGAGGTTGATAACAAGATAAACTTTCTAGATTTAACCATCACTCGACAAATGAATAAACTAAAGTTCAACATTTATAGGAAACCGACTACCACTGACACCACAATACACGCAGACTCTCATCATCCTCTTTCACATAAAATGGCAGCGTACAATAGTTTCATTCATAGATTATTGACGATTCCTTTGGATGATAATGACTTCCGTGATGAGCTAAATGTCATAAAATATATCGCGGTTGCCAATGGTTACAGTAGTTTAACCATTGACAAACTGTTGAGAAAACATGAAAAAAGAATGCTTAAACCCCGAATAAACAACAACACGCAAATAATTTGTATATCTACTAATTACACTAGCTTTATGCCTAAGGTTTTGTCTTCTATATTGAATAATAATAGTTTTACTATTTCATTCAGGACTAATAATAAGTTACTGGATATTCTCAAACCGAAAAAACACACGCCTCCAGAAGAAAAAACTGGCATATATAAGTTAACATGCAATGATTGCGAGTGCTTCTACATTGGACAGACTGGGAGAGGTTTCCTTAAACGATTTCGAGAACATTTACCTAAGAAAATAAGAAACCTTGACAACATCAAATCAAATTACGCCCGACACCTGACTTCACACAATCATAATTACACAGATTTTAGTTCCAATTTAATACCGTTACATGTGTGTAAGAAGGGCCGTTTCATGAATGCCTTGGAGGAATTTGAAATTTACAGTGCATATGCAAACCCAATGAGTCGCGATATCGTGTTAAATGACCACCTGAACTTTGTATCCAACCGATTGTACGATACCGCCTTGTGTCTGCTTGCTGGGGCAACCGCTCAGTGGCAGAATGAACTTGAACGGGTGCGCACCCACATCCGCGTACGGTTCATATGCAAATCTTGACATTTTAACTTCTTAACGATCTCGCAAGAGTGAGAGTTTTAACTTTTTAATATCTGATGATACAGCATACGCTCTGAAACGCGTCATAGACGAAGCATAAAAATCACACGGCGGATAATTTAAGGTAATTAATTTATTAATTCGTACAAGTGATTTGTTTACCATATTAAACATGAATATTAAATTAGAGCCTAGCCAAGCAAGCATGGTATTTAAATTCCAAAAAGTCAAAATTCAGTTATTAAAAACTAACTTGCATATCAATTTCAATAAAATTTGTTTACAAAAGAACATAACTCCTAAGTATGCTACTGTGAAAATTAATTGCTCTTCCAAGGCCGCGAAAATAACACAACAATACGCTGAACGATTTCGCGTCAAGGAAGAAATTAAAGCGTTATACATTAAAAAATCTCTCCTCAATACTCGTTTGCTTAAACTGCATTTGCAGATTCTTAACAATATTCATCCTGTCATTATCGATAAAGTTTTAGATTCCGTACACAGATACATATATAATATTGTACGTCGTGCACATTTTAGTCAATCACGCAAACTTCTTATGCTAGAAAATAAACATCGCCAAGAGTCTGCCATTGTTTGTAAACACACATTTTACCCTAGAGTCATGAACTTAACTACAACAGTCTTTGATGATAACGAAATGTAGCTTTTAAATAAAGGGATAAATTATAATCTCCCACCCGTCGGTAAAAACAAACTTATCTATGAAGTCGTTGAAGCGGAGGCAGCCGTCAAATCTATTTCAGACCCACACTTACAAAATGAAGCACGTGTACTTCTAAATAATAAATTCAATAGAGCCATTAAATTAAATAATAATCTACCTCTCGTTTCACGTGGTCAGTCTAGGTACTCTAGTGAATATAAAACTTTAAAACACATGAAAACAAAATTAATCGACAACAATGCCCTTATCGTTAAGGCAGATAAAGGAAATACGCTAGTCATCATAGACACTGATTCATACAGTGATAAAGTTCATGGCTTTATTTCTAACAACAACATTAAAATATTAAACTCTGACCCCACTGATTTGTACGTCAGGGAACTTAACAATTGTATTAATAAATGTACCAATTCATTCAATGAAAGCACACGACGTTACTTAAAGCCCATCAACGCTAAAGCCCCGATATTCACAGGACTGCCTAAAATTCATAAACATAACGTACCTATCAGACCGCTCGTGAACTTTACCACTGCTCCTGGCTTCAAAACTGCAAAAGCACTAGTTCGTTTGATAAAAGATAATTTACAATTACGTAATAATCATAGTATTAAGAACAACAATAATTTTATTAATGATATTAAATCTGTTGAACTGCAACCTAACCACAAATTGGCGTCGTTCGACATAACTAATTTATACACGAACATCCCAATCATAGATACATTACAGATTTTGAGAAACAATTTATCTGACAATAGTTGCATGAACACACAGACAATAAATGAGTTAATTAATTTACTCGAGGTTATTTTGAAACAAAACTATTTCACTTTTAATGGCTCCTTTTACATTCAAAATAATGGACTAGCAATGGGCTCACCCCTCTCCGGCCTACTGGCCGATATTTATTTGAATTATTATGAGAATACTCACTTGTTGAACAATAATATATATGCAAAAAAAATAATATTTTATGCACGGTATGTAGAAGATACGTTTCTAATTTTTGATGGTACTATAAGACAAATCGAATTATTTAAAAAATGTTTAAATAAAATAAATAGACACATCCAGTTTAATCTTGAAGCAGAGGTTGATAACAAGATAAACTTTCTAGATTTAACCATCACTCGACAGATGAATAAACTAAAGTTCAACATTTATAGGAAACCGACTACCACTGACACCACAATACACGCAGACTCTCATCATCCTCTTTCACATAAAATGGCAGCGTACAATAGTTTCATTCATAGATTATTGACGATTCCTTTGGATGATAATGACTTCCGTGATGAGCTAAATGTCATAAAATATATCGCGGTTGCCAATGGTTACAGTAGTTTAACCATTGACAAACTGTTGAGAAAACATGAAAAAAGAATGCTTAAACCCCGAATAAACAACAACACGCAAATAATTTTTATATCTACTAATTACACTAGCTTTATGCCTAAGGTTTTGTCTTCTATATTGAATAATAATAGTTTTACTATTTCATTCAGGACTAATAATAAGTTACTGGATATTCTCAAACCGAAAAAACACACGCCTCCAGAAGAAAAAACTGGCATATATAAGTTAACATGCAATGATTGCGAGTGCTTCTACATTGGACAGACTGGGAGAGGTTTCCTTAAACGATTTCGAGAACATTTACCTAAGAAAATAAGAAACCTTGCCAACATCAAATCAAATTACGCCCGACACCTGACTTCACACAATCATAATTACACAGATTTTAGTTCCAATTTAATACCGTTACATGTGTGTAAGAAGGGCCGTTTCATGAATGCCTTGGAGGAATTTGAAATTTACAGTGCATATGCAAACCCAATGAGTCGCGAAATCGTGTTAAATGACCACCTGAACTTTGTATCCAACCGATTGTACGATACCGCCTTGTGTCTGCTTGCTGGGGCAACCGCTTAGTGGCAGAATGAACTTGAACGGGTGCGCACCCAAATCCGCGTACGGTTCATATGCAAATCTTGACATTTTAACTTCTTAACGATCTCGCAAGAGTGAGAGTTTTAACTTTTTAATATCTGATGATGGAGCATACGCTCTGAAACGCGTCATAGACGAAGCATAAGAAATCACACGGCGGATAATTTAAGGTAATTAATTTATTAATTCGTACAAGTGATTTGTTTACCATATTAAACATGAATATTAAATTAGAGCCTAGCCAAGCAAGCATGGTATTTAAATTCCAAAAAGTCAAAATTCAGTTATTAAAAACTAACTTGCATATCAAGTTCAATAAAATTTGTTTACAAAAGAACATAACTCCTAAGTATGCTACTGTGAAAATTAATTGCTCTTCCAAGGCCGCGAAATTAAAACACAACAATACGCTGAACGGTTTCGCGTCAAGGAAGAAATTAAAGCGTTATACATTAAAAAATCTCTCCTCCATACTCGTTTGCTTAAACTGCATTTGCAGATTCTTAACAATATTCATCCTGTCATTATCGATAAAGTTTTAGATTCCGTACACAGATACATATATAATATTGTACGTCGTACACATTTTAGTCAATCACGCAAACTTCTTATGCTAGAAAATAAACATCGCCAAGAGTCTACCATTGTTTGTAAACACACATTTTACCCTAGAGTCATGAACTTAACTACAACAGTCTTTGATGATAACGAAATGAAGCTTTTAAATAAAGGGATAAATTATAATCTCCCACCCGTCGGTAAAAACAAACTTATCTATGAAGTCGTTGAAGCGGAGGCAGCCGTCAAATCTATTTCAGACCCACACTTACAAAATGAAGCACGTGTACTTATGAATAATAAATTCAGTAGAGCCATTAAATTAAATAATAATCTACCTCTCGTTTCACATGGTCAGTCTAGGTACTCTAGTGAATATAAAACTTTAAAACACAAGAAAACAAAATTAATCGACAACAATGCCCTTATCGTTAAGGCAGATAAAGGAAATACGCTAGTCATCATAGACACTGATTCATACAGTGATAAAGTTCATGACTTTATTTCTAACAACAACATTAAAATATTAAACTCTGACCCCACTGATTTGTACGTCAGGGAACTTAAAAATTGTATTAATAAATGTACCAATTCATTCAATGAAAGCACACGACGTTACTTAAAGCCCATCAACGCTAAAGCCCCGATATTCACAGGACTGCCTAAAATTCATAAACATAACGTACCTATCAGACCGCTCGTGAACTTTACCACTGCTCCTGGCTTCAAAACTGCAAAAGCACTAGTTCGTTTGATGAAAGATAATTTACAATTACGTAATAATCATAGTATTAAGAACAACAATAATTTTATTAATGATATTAAATCTGTTGAACTGCAACCTAACCACAAATTGGCGTCGTTCGACATAACTAATTTATACACGAACATCCCAATCATAGATACATTACAGAATTTGAGAAACAATTTATCTGACAATAGTTGCATGAACACACAGACAATAAATGAGTTAATTAATTTACTCGAGGTTATTTTGAAACATAACTATTTCACTTTTAATGGCTCGTTTCGCATTCAAAATGATGGCCTAGCAATGGGCTCACCCCTCTCCGGCCTACTGGCCGATAATTATTTGAATTATTATGAGAATACTCACTTGTTGAACAATAATATATATGCAAATAAAATAATATTTTATGCACGGTATGTAGACGATACGTTTTTAATTTTTGATGGTACTATAAGACAAATCGAATTATTTGAAAACTGTTTAAATAAAATAAATAGAAACATCCAGTTTACTCTTGAAACAGAGGTTGATAACAAGATAAACTTTCTAGATTTAACCATCACTCGACAGATGAATAAACTAAAGTTCAACATTTATAGGAAACCGGCTACCACTGACACCACAATACACGCAGACTCTCATCATCCTCTTTCACATAAAATGGCAGCGTACAATAGTTTCATTCATAGATTATTGACGATTCCTTTGGATGATAATGACTTCCGTGATGAGCTAAATGTCATAAAATATATCGCGGTTGCCAATGGTTACAGTAGTTTAACCATTGACAAACTGTTGAGAAAACATGAAAAAAGAATGCTTAAACCCCGAATAAACAACAACACGCAAATAATTTTTATATCTACTAATTACACTAGCTTTATGCCTAAGGTTTTGTCTTCTATATTGAATAATAATAGTTTTACTATTTCATTCAGGACTAATAATAAGTTACTGGATATTCTCAAACCGAAAAAACACACGCCTCCAGAAGAAAAAACTGGCATATATAAGTTAACATGCAATGATTGCGAGTGCTTCTACATTGGACAGACTGGGAGAGGTTTCCTTAAACGATTTCGAGAACATTTACCTAAGAAAATAAGGAACATTGACAACATCAAATCAAATTACGCCCGACACCTGACTTCACACAATCATAATTACACAGATTTTAGTACCAATTTAATACCGTTACATGTGTGTAAGAAGGGCCGTTTCATGAATGCCTTGGAGGAATTTGAAATTTACAGTGCATATGCAAACCCAATGAGTCGCGATATCGTGTTAAATGACCACCTGAACTTTGTATCCAACCGATTGTACGATACCGCCTTGTGTCTGCTTTCTGGGGCAACCGCTCAGTGGCAGAATGAACTTGAACGGGTGCGCACCCAAATCCGCGTACGGTTCATATGCAAATCTTGACATTTTAACTTCTTAACGATCTCGCAAGAGTGAGAGTTTTAACTTTTTAATATCTGATGATGGAGCATACGCTCTGAAACGCGTCATAGACGAAGCATAAGAAATCACACGGCGGATAATTTAAGGTAATTAATTTATTAATTCGTACAAGTGATTTGTTTACCATATTAAACATGAATATTAAATTAGAGCCTAGCCAAGCAAGCATGGTATTTAAATTCCAAAAAGTCAAAATTCAGTTATTAAAAACTAACTTGCATATCAAGTTCAATAAAATTTGTTTACAAAAGAACATAACTCCTAAGTATGCTACTGTGAAAATTAATTGCTCTTCCAAGGCCGCGAAATTAAAACACAACAATACGCTGAACGGTTTCGCGTCAAGGAAGAAATTAAAGCGTTATACATTAAAAAATCTCTCCTCCATACTCGTTTGCTTAAACTGCATTTGCAGATTCTTAACAATATTCATCCTGTCATTATCGATAAAGTTTTAGATTCCGTACACAGATACATATATAATATTGTACGTCGTACACATTTTAGTCAATCACGCAAACTTCTTATGCTAGAAAATAAACATCGCCAAGAGTCTACCATTGTTTGTAAACACACATTTTACCCTAGAGTCATGAACTTAACTACAACAGTCTTTGATGATAACGAAATGAAGCTTTTAAATAAAGGGATAAATTATAATCTCCCACCCGTCGGTAAAAACAAACTTATCTATGAAGTCGTTGAAGCGGAGGCAGCCGTCAAATCTATTTCAGACCCACACTTACAAAATGAAGCACGTGTACTTATAAATAATAAATTCAGTAGAGCCATTAAATTAAATAATAATCTACCTCTCGTTTCACATGGTCAGTCTAGGTACTCTAGTGAATATAAAACTTTAAAACACAAGAAAACAAAATTAATCGACAACAATGCCCTTATCGTTAAGGCAGATAAAGGAAATACGCTAGTCATCATAGACACTGATTCATACAGTGATAAAGTTCATGACTTTATTTCTAACAACAACATTAAAATATTAAACTCTGACCCCACTGATTTGTACGTCAGGGAACTTAAAAATTGTATTAATAAATGTACCAATTCATTCAATGAAAGCACACGACGTTACTTAAAGCCCATCAACGCTAAAGCCCCGATATTCACAGGACTGCCTAAAATTCATAAACATAACGTACCTATCAGACCGCTCGTGAACTTTACCACTGCTCCTGGCTTCAAAACTGCAAAAGCACTAGTTCGTTTGATGAAAGATAATTTACAATTACGTAATAATCATAGTATTAAGAACAACAATAATTTTATTAATGATATTAAATCTGTTGAACTGCAACCTAACCACAAATTGGCGTCGTTCGACATAACTAATTTATACACGAACATCCCAATCATAGATACATTACAGAATTTGAGAAACAATTTATCTGACAATAGTTGCATGAACACACAGACAATAAATGAGTTAATTAATTTACTCGAGGTTATTTTGAAACATAACTATTTCACTTTTAATGGCTCGTTTCGCATTCAAAATGATGGCCTAGCAATGGGCTCACCCCTCTCCGGCCTACTGGCCGATAATTATTTGAATTATTATGAGAATACTCACTTGTTGAACAATAATATATATGCAAATAAAATAATATTTTATGCACGGTATGTAGACGATACGTTTTTAATTTTTGATGGTACTATAAGACAAATCGAATTATTTGAAAACTGTTTAAATAAAATAAATAGAAACATCCAGTTTACTCTTGAAACAGAGGTTGATAACAAGATAAACTTTCTAGATTTAACCATCACTCGACAGATGAATAAACTAAAGTTCAACATTTATAGGAAACCGGCTACCACTGACACCACAATACACGCAGACTCTCATCATCCTCTTTCACATAAAATGGCAGCGTACAATAGTTTCATTCATAGATTATTGACGATTCCTTTGGATGATAATGACTTCCGTGATGAGCTAAATGTCATAAAATATATCGCGGTTGCCAATGGTTACAGTAGTTTAACCATTGACAAACTGTTGAGAAAACATGAAAAAAGAATGCTTAAACCCCGAATAAACAACAACACGCAAATAATTTTTATATCTACTAATTACACTAGCTTTATGCCTAAGGTTTTGTCTTCTATATTGAATAATAATAGTTTTACTATTTCATTCAGGACTAATAATAAGTTACTGGATATTCTCAAACCGAAAAAACACACGCCTCCAGAAGAAAAAACTGGCATATATAAGTTAACATGCAATGATTGCGAGTGCTTCTACATTGGACAGACTGGGAGAGGTTTCCTTAAACGATTTCGAGAACATTTACCTAAGAAAATAAGGAACATTGACAACATCAAATCAAATTACGCCCGACACCTGACTTCACACAATCATAATTACACAGATTTTAGTACCAATTTAATACCGTTACATGTGTGTAAGAAGGGCCGTTTCATGAATGCCTTGGAGGAATTTGAAATTTACAGTGCATATGCAAACCCAATGAGTCGCGATATCGTGTTAAATGACCACCTGAACTTTGTATCCAACCGATTGTACGATACCGCCTTGTGTCTGCTTTCTGGGGCAACCGCTCAGTGGCAGAATGAACTTGAACGGGTGCGCACCCAAATCCGCGTACGGTTCATATGCAAATCTTGACATTTTAACTTCTTAACGATCTCGCAAGAGTGAGAGTTTTAACTTTTTAATATC
Source organism: Magicicada septendecula (assembly GCA_034769895.1). Lineage (NCBI taxonomy): Eukaryota > Metazoa > Arthropoda > Insecta > Hemiptera > Cicadidae > Magicicada > Magicicada septendecula. Next base: position 299,354,282 of record CM068371.1, read on the forward strand.
TGATGATGGAGCATACGCTCTGAAACGCGTCATAGACGAAGCATAAGAAATCACACGGCGGATAATTTAAGGTAATTAATTTATTAATTCGTACAAGTGATTTGTTTACCATATTAAACATGAATATTAAATTAGAGCCTAGCCAAGCAAGCATGGTATTTAAATTCCGAAAAGTCAAAATTCAGTTATTAAAAACTAACTTGCATATCAAGTTCAATAAAATTTGTTTACAAAAGAACATAACTCCTAAGTATGCTACTGTGAAAATTAATTGCTCTTCCAAGGCCGCGAAATTAACAGAACAATACGCTGAACGATTTCGCGTCAAGGAAGAAATTAAAGCGTTATACATTAAAAAATCTCTCCTCAATACTCGTTTGCTTAAACTGCATTTGCAGATTCTTAACAATATTCATCCTGTCATTATCGATAAAGTTTTAGATTCCGTACACAGATACATATATAATATTGTACGTCGTACACATTTTAGTCAATCACGCAAACTTCTTATGCTAGAAAATAAACATCGCCAAGAGTCTGCCATTGTTTGTAAACACACATTTTACCCTAGAGTCATGAACTTAACTACAACAGTCTTTGATGATAACGAAATGAAGCTTTTAAATAAAGGGATAAATTATAATCTCCCACCCGTCGGTAAAAACAAACTTATCTATGAAGTCGTTGAAGCGGAGGCAGCCGTCAAATCTATTTCAGACCCACACTTACAAAATGAAGCACGTGTACTTATAAATAATAAATTCAGTAGAGCCATTAAATTAAATAATAATCTACCTCTCGTTTCACGTGGTCAGTCTAGGTACTCTAGTGAATATAAAACTTTAAAACACATGAAAACAAAATTAATCAACAACAATGCCCTTATCGTTAAGGCAGATAAAGGAATACGCTAGTCATCATGGACACTGATTCATACAGTGATAAAGTTCATGACTTTATTTCTAACAACAACATTAAAATATTAAACTCTGACCCCACTGATTTGTACGTCAGGGAACTTAACAATTGTATTAATAAATGTACCAATTCATTCAATGAAAGCACACGACGTTACTTAAAGCCCATCAACGCTAAAGCCCCGATATTCACAGGACTGCCTAAAATTCATAAACATAACGTACCTATCAGACCGCTCGTGAACTTTACCACTGCTCCTGGCTTCAAAACTGCAAAAGCACTAGTTCGTTTGATAAAAGATAATTTACAATTACGTAATAATCATAGTATTAAGAACAACAATAATTTTATTAATGATATTAAATCTGTTGAACTGCAACCTAACCACAAATTGGCGTCGTTCGACATAACTAATTTATACACGAACATCCCAATCATAGATACATTACAGATTTTGAGAAACAATTTATCTGACAATAGTTGCATGAACACACAGACAATAAATGAGTTAATTAATTTACTCGAGGTTATTTTGAAACAAAACTATTTCACTTTTAATGGCTCGTTTTACATTCAAAATGATGGCCTAGCAATGGGCTCACCCCTCTCCGGCCTACTGGCCGATATTTATTTGAATTATTATGAGAATACTCACTTGTTGAACAATAATATATATGCAAATAAAATAATATTTTATGCACGGTATGTAGACGATACGTTTCTAATTTTTGATGGTACTATAAGACAAATCGAATTATTTAAAAACTGTTTAAATAAAATAAATAGAAACATCCAGTTTACTCTTGAAACAGAGGTTGATAACAAGATAAACTTTCTAGATTTAACCATCACTCGACAGATGAATAAACTAAAGTTCAACATTTATAGAAAACCGACTACCACTCACACCACAATACACGCAGACTCTCATCATCCTCTTTCACATAAAATGGCAGCGTACAATAGTTTCATTCATAGATTATTGACGATTCCTTTGGATGATAATGACTTCCGTGATGAGCTAAATGTCATAAAATATATCGCGGTTGCCAATGGTTACAGTAGTTTAACCATTGACAAACTGTTGAGAAAACATGAAAAAAAATGCTTAAACCCCGAATAAACAACAACACACAAATAATTTTTATATCTACTAATTACACTAGCTTTATGCCTAAGGTTTTGTCTTCTATATTGAATAATAATAGTTTTACTATTTCATTCAGGACTAATAATAAGTTACTGGATATTCTCAAACCGAAAAAACACACGCCTCCAGAAGAAAAAACTGGCATATATAAGTTAACATGCAATGATTGCGAGTGCTTCTACATTGGACAGACTGGGAGAGGTTTCCTTAAACGATTTCGAGAACATTTACCTAAGAAAATAAGGAACCTTGACAACATCAAATCAAATTACGCCCGACACCTGACTTCACACAATCATAATTACACAGATTTTAGTTCCAATTTAATACCGTTACATGTGTGTAAGAAGGGCCGTTTCATGAATGCCTTGGAGGAATTTGAAATTTACAGTGCATATGCAAACCCAATGAGTCGCGAAATCGTGTTAAATGACCACCTGAACTTTGTATCCAACCGATTGTACGATACCGCCTTGTGTCTGCTTGCTGGGGCAACCGCTTAGTGGCAGAATGAACTTGAACGGGTGCGCACCCAAATCCGCGTACGGTTCATATGCAAATCTTGACATTTTAACTTCTTAACGATCTCGCAAGAGTGAGAGTTTTAACTTTTTAATATCTGATGATGGAGCATACGCTCTGAAACGCGTCATAGACGAAGCATAAGAAATCACACGGCGGATAATTTAAGGTAATTAATTTATTAATTCGTACACGTGATTTGTTTACCATATTAAACATGAATATTAAATTAGAGCCTAGCCAAGCAAGCATGGTATTTAAATTCCAAAAAGTCAAAATTCAGTTATTAAAAACTAACTTGCATTCCAAGTTCAATAAAATTTGTTTACAAAAGAACATAACTCCTAAGTATGCTACTGTGAAAATTAATTGCTCTTCCAAGGCCGCGAAATTAAAACACAACAATACGCTGAACGGTTTCGCGTCAAGGAAGAAATTAAAGCGTTATACATTAAAAAATCTCTCCTCAATACTCGTTTGCTTAAACTGCATTTGCAGATTCTTAACAATATTCATCCTGTCATTATCGATAAAGTTTTAGATTCCGTACACAGATACATATATAATATTGTACGTCGTACACATTTTAGTCAATCACGCAAACTTCTTATGCTAGAAAATAAACATCGCCAAGAGTCTACCATTGTTTGTAAACACACATTTTACCCTAGAGTCATGAACTTAACTACAACAGTCTTTGATGATAACGAAATGAAGCTTTTAAATAAAGGGATAAATTATAATCTCCCACCCGTCGGTAAAAACAAACTTATCTATGAAGTCGTTGAAGCGGAGGCAGCCGTCAAATCTATTTCAGACCCACACTTACAAAATGAAGCACGTGTACTTATAAATAATAAATTCAGTAGAGCCATTAAATTAAATAATAATCTACCTCTCGTTTCACATGGTCAGTCTAGGTACTCTAGTGAATATAAAACTTTAAAACACATGAAAACAAAATTAATCGACAACAATGCCCTTATCGTTAAGGCAGATAAAGGAAATACGCTAGTCATCATAGACACTGATTCATACAGTGATAAAGTTCATGACTTTATTTCTAACAACAACATTAAAATATTAAACTCTGACCCCACTGATTTGTACGTCAGGGAACTTAAAAATTGTATTAATAAATGTACCAATTCATTCAATGAAAGCACACGACGTTACTTAAAGCCCATCAACGCTAAAGCCCCGATATTCACAGGACTGCCTAAAATTCATAAACATAACGTACCTATCAGACCGCTCGTGAACTTTACCACTGCTCCTGGCTTCAAAACTGCAAAAGCACTAGTTCGTTTGATGAAAGATAATTTACAATTACGTAATAATCATAGTATTAAGAACAACAATAATTTTATTAATGATATTAAATCTGTTGAACTGCAACCTAACCACAAATTGGCGTCGTTCGACATAACTAATTTATACACGAACATCCCAATCATAGATACATTACAGATTTTGAGAAACAATTTATCTGACAATAGTTGCATGAACACACAGACAATAAATGAGTTAATTAATTTACTCGAGGTTATTTTGAAACAAAACTATTTCACTTTTAATGGCTCGTTTCGCATTCAAAATGATGGCCTAGCAATGGGCTCACCCCTCTCCGGCCTACTGGCCGATAATTATTTGAATTATTATGAGAATACTCACTTGTTGAACAATAATATATATGCAAATAAAATAATATTTTATGCACGGTATGTAGACGATACGTTTTTAATTTTTGATGGTACTATAAGACAAATCGAATTATTTGAAAACTGTTTAAATAAAATAAATAGAAACATCCAGTTTACTCTTGAAACAGAGGTTGATAACAAGATAAACTTTCTAGATTTAACCATCACTCGACAGATGAATAAACTAAAGTTCAACATTTATAGGAAACCGGCTACCACTGACACCACAATACACGCAGACTCTCATCATCCTCTTTCACATAAAATGGCAGCGTACAATAGTTTCATTCATAGATTATTGACGATTCCTTTGGATGATAATGACTTCCGTGATGAGCTAAATGTCATAAAATATATCGCGGTTGCCAATGGTTACAGTAGTTTAACCATTGACAAACTGTTGAGAAAACATGAAAAAAGAATGCTTAAACCCCGAATAAACAACAACACGCAAATAATTTTTATATCTACTAATTACACTAGCTTTATGCCTAAGGTTTTGTCTTCTATATTGAATAATAATAGTTTTACTATTTCATTCAGGACTAATAATAAGTTACTGGATATTCTCAAACCGAAAAAACACACGCCTCCAGAAGAAAAAACTGGCATATATAAGTTAACATGCAATGATTGCGAGTGCTTCTACATTGGACAGACTGGGAGAGGTTTCCTTAAACGATTTCGAGAACATTTACCTAAGAAAATAAGGAACATTGACAACATCAAATCAAATTACGCCCGACACCTGACTTCACACAATCATAATTACACAGATTTTAGTACCAATTTAATACCGGTACATGTGTGTAAGAAGGGCCGTTTCATGAATGCCTTGGAGGAATTTGAAATTTACAGTGCATATGCAAACCCAATGAGTCGCGATATCGTGTTAAATGACCACCTGAACTTTGTATCCAACCGATTGTACGATACCGCCTTGTGTCTGCTTTCTGGGGCAACCGCTCAGTGGCAGAATGAACTTGAACGGGTGCGCACCCAAATCCGCGTACGGTTCATATGCAAATCTTGACATTTTAACTTCTTAACGATCTCGCAAGAGTGAGAGTTTTAACTTTTTAATATCTGATGATGGAGCATACGCTCTGAAACGCGTCATAGACGAAGCATAAGAAATCACACGGCGGATAATTTAAGGTAATTAATTTATTAATTCGTACAAGTGATTTGTTTACCATATTAAACATGAATATTAAATTAGAGCCTAGCCAAGCAAGCATGGTATTTAAATTCCGAAAAGTCAAAATTCAGTTATTAAAAACTAACTTGCATATCAAGTTCAATAAAATTTGTTTACAAAAGAACATAACTCCTAAGTATGCTACTGTGAAAATTAATTGCTCTTCCAAGGCCGCGAAATTAACAGAACAATACGCTGAACGATTTCGCGTCAAGGAAGAAATTAAAGCGTTATACATTAAAAAATCTCTCCTCAATACTCGTTTGCTTAAACTGCATTTGCAGATTCTTAACAATATTCATCCTGTCATTATCGATAAAGTTTTAGATTCCGTACACAGATACATATATAATATTGTACGTCGTACACATTTTAGTCAATCACGCAAACTTCTTATGCTAGAAAATAAACATCGCCAAGAGTCTGCCATTGTTTGTAAACACACATTTTACCCTAGAGTCATGAACTTAACTACAACAGTCTTTGATGATAACGAAATGAAGCTTTTAAATAAAGGGATAAATTATAATCTCCCACCCGTCGGTAAAAACAAACTTATCTATGAAGTCGTTGAAGCGGAGGCAGCCGTCAAATCTATTTCAGACCCACACTTACAAAATGAAGCACGTGTACTTATAAATAATAAATTCAGTAGAGCCATTAAATTAAATAATAATCTACCTCTCGTTTCACGTGGTCAGTCTAGGTACTCTAGTGAATATAAAACTTTAAAACACATGAAAACAAAATTAATCAACAACAATGCCCTTATCGTTAAGGCAGATAAAGGAATACGCTAGTCATCATGGACACTGATTCATACAGTGATAAAGTTCATGACTTTATTTCTAACAACAACATTAAAATATTAAACTCTGACCCCACTGATTTGTACGTCAGGGAACTTAACAATTGTATTAATAAATGTACCAATTCATTCAATGAAAGCACACGACGTTACTTAAAGCCCATCAACGCTAAAGCCCCGATATTCACAGGACTGCCTAAAATTCATAAACATAACGTACCTATCAGACCGCTCGTGAACTTTACCACTGCTCCTGGCTTCAAAACTGCAAAAGCACTAGTTCGTTTGATAAAAGATAATTTACAATTACGTAATAATCATAGTATTAAGAACAACAATAATTTTATTAATGATATTAAATCTGTTGAACTGCAACCTAACCACAAATTGGCGTCGTTCGACATAACTAATTTATACACGAACATCCCAATCATAGATACATTACAGATTTTGAGAAACAATTTATCTGACAATAGTTGCATGAACACACAGACAATAAATGAGTTAATTAATTTACTCGAGGTTATTTTGAAACAAAACTATTTCACTTTTAATGGCTCGTTTTACATTCAAAATGATGGCCTAGCAATGGGCTCACCCCTCTCCGGCCTACTGGCCGATATTTATTTGAATTATTATGAGAATACTCACTTGTTGAACAATAATATATATGCAAATAAAATAATATTTTATGCACGGTATGTAGACGATACGTTTCTAATTTTTGATGGTACTATAAGACAAATCGAATTATTTAAAAACTGTTTAAATAAAATAAATAGAAACATCCAGTTTACTCTTGAAACAGAGGTTGATAACAAGATAAACTTTCTAGATTTAACCATCACTCGACAGATGAATAAACTAAAGTTCAACATTTATAGAAAACCGACTACCACTCACACCACAATACACGCAGACTCTCATCATCCTCTTTCACATAAAATGGCAGCGTACAATAGTTTCATTCATAGATTATTGACGATTCCTTTGGATGATAATGACTTCCGTGATGAGCTAAATGTCATAAAATATATCGCGGTTGCCAATGGTTACAGTAGTTTAACCATTGACAAACTGTTGAGAAAACATGAAAAAAAATGCTTAAACCCCGAATAAACAACAACACGCAAATAATTTTTATATCTACTAATTACACTAGCTTTATGCCTAAGGTTTTGTCTTCTATATTGAATAATAATAGTTTTACTATTTCATTCAGGACTAATAATAAGTTACTGGATATTCTCAAACCGAAAAAACACACGCCTCCAGAAGAAAAAACTGGCATATATAAGTTAACATGCAATGATTGCGAGTGCTTCTACATTGGACAGACTGGGAGAGGTTTCCTTAAACGATTTCGAGAACATTTACCTAAGAAAATAAGGAACATTGACAACATCAAATCAAATTACGCCCGACACCTGACTTCACACAATCATAATTACACAGATTTTAGTACCAATTTAATACCGGTACATGTGTGTAAGAAGGGCCGTTTCATGAATGCCTTGGAGGAATTTGAAATTTACAGTGCATATGCAAACCCAATGAGTCGCGATATCGTGTTAAATGACCACCTGAACTTTGTATCCAACCGATTGTACGATACCGCCTTGTGTCTGCTTGCTGGGGCAACCGCTCAGTGGCAGAATGAACTTGAACGGGTGCGCACCCAAATCCGCGTACGGTTCATATGCAAATCTTGACATTTTAACTTCTTAACGATCTCGCAAGAGTGAGTGTTTTAACTTTTTAATATCTGATGATGGAGCATACGCTCTGAAACGCGTCATAGACGAAGCATAAGAAATCACACGGCGGATAATTTAAGGTAATTAATTTATTAATTCGTACAAGTGATTTGTTTACCATATTAAACATGAATATTAAATTAGAGCCTAGCCAAGCAAGCATGGTATTTAAATTCCGAAAAGTCAAAATTCAGTTATTAAAAACTAACTTGCATATCAAGTTCAATAAAATTTGTTTACAAAAGAACATAACTCCTAAGTATGCTACTGTGAAAATTAATTGCTCTTCCAAGGCCGCGAAATTAACAGAACAATACGCTGAACGATTTCGCGTCAAGGAAGAAATTAAAGCGTTATACATTAAAAAATCTCTCCTCAATACTCGTTTGCTTAAACTGCATTTGCAGATTCTTAACAATATTCATCCTGTCATTATCGATAAAGTTTTAGATTCCGTACACAGATACATATATAATATTGTACGTCGTACACATTTTAGTCAATCACGCAAACTTCTTATGCTAGAAAATAAACATCGCCAAGAGTCTGCCATTGTTTGTAAACACACATTTTACCCTAGAGTCATGAACTTAACTACAACAGTCTTTGATGATAACGAAATGAAGCTTTTAAATAAAGGGATAAATTATAATCTCCCACCCGTCGGTAAAAACAAACTTATCTATGAAGTCGTTGAAGCGGAGGCAGCCGTCAAATCTATTTCAGACCCACACTTACAAAATGAAGCACGTGTACTTATAAATAATAAATTCAGTAGAGCCATTAAATTAAATAATAATCTACCTCTCGTTTCACGTGGTCAGTCTAGGTACTCTAGTGAATATAAAACTTTAAAACACATGAAAACAAAATTAATCAACAACAATGCCCTTATCGTTAAGGCAGATAAAGGAATACGCTAGTCATCATGGACACTGATTCATACAGTGATAAAGTTCATGACTTTATTTCTAACAACAACATTAAAATATTAAACTCTGACCCCACTGATTTGTACGTCAGGGAACTTAACAATTGTATTAATAAATGTACCAATTCATTCAATGAAAGCACACGACGTTACTTAAAGCCCATCAACGCTAAAGCCCCGATATTCACAGGACTGCCTAAAATTCATAAACATAACGTACCTATCAGACCGCTCGTGAACTTTACCACTGCTCCTGGCTTCAAAACTGCAAAAGCACTAGTTCGTTTGATAAAAGATAATTTACAATTACGTAATAATCATAGTATTAAGAACAACAATAATTTTATTAATGATATTAAATCTGTTGAACTGCAACCTAACCACAAATTGGCGTCGTTCGACATAACTAATTTATACACGAACATCCCAATCATAGATACATTACAGATTTTGAGAAACAATTTATCTGACAATAGTTGCATGAACACACAGACAATAAATGAGTTAATTAATTTACTCGAGGTTATTTTGAAACAAAACTATTTCACTTTTAATGGCTCGTTTTACATTCAAAATGATGGCCTAGCAATGGGCTCACCCCTCTCCGGCCTACTGGCCGATATTTATTTGAATTATTATGAGAATACTCACTTGTTGAACAATAATATATATGCAAATAAAATAATATTTTATGCACGGTATGTAGACGATACGTTTCTAATTTTTGATGGTACTATAAGACAAATCGAATTATTTAAAAACTGTTTAAATAAAATAAATAGAAACATCCAGTTTACTCTTGAAACAGAGGTTGATAACAAGATAAACTTTCTAGATTTAACCATCACTCGACAGATGAATAAACTAAAGTTCAACATTTATAGAAAACCGACTACCACTCACACCACAATACACGCAGACTCTCATCATCCTCTTTCACATAAAATGGCAGCGTACAATAGTTTCATTCATAGATTATTGACGATTCCTTTGGATGATAATGACTTCCGTGATGAGCTAAATGTCATAAAATATATCGCGGTTGCCAATGGTTACAGTAGTTTAACCATTGACAAACTGTTGAGAAAACATGAAAAAAAATGCTTAAACCCCGAATAAACAACAACACGCAAATAATTTTTATATCTACTAATTACACTAGCTTTATGCCTAAGGTTTTGTCTTCTATATTGAATAATAACAGTTTTACTATTTCATTCAGGACTAATAATAAGTTACTGGATATTCTCAAACCGAAAAAACACACGCCTCCAGAAGAAAAAACTGGCATATATAAGTTAACATGCAATGATTGCGAGTGCTTCTACATTGGACAGACTGGGAGAGGTTTCCTTAAACGATTTCGAGAACATTTACCTAAGAAAATAAGAAACATTGACAACATCAAATCAAATTACGCCCGACACCTGACTTCACACAATCATAATTACACAGATTTTAGTTCCAATTTAATACCGTTACATGTGTGTAAGAAGGGCCGTTTCATGAATGCCTTGGAGGAATTTGAAATTTACAATGCATATGCAAACCCAATGAGTCGCGATATCGTGTTAAATGACCACCTGAACATTGTATCCAACCGATTGTACGATACCGCCTTGAGTCTGCTTTCTGGGGCTACGATAAGGTAGCAACCGCTCAGTGGCAGAATGAACTTGAACGGGTGCGCACCCAAATCCGCGTACGGTTCATATGCAAATCTTGACATTTTAACTTCTTAACGATCTCGCAAGAGTGACAGTTTTAACTTTTTAATATCTGATGATGGAGCATACGCTCTGAAACGCGTCATAGACGAAGCATAAGAAATCACACGGCGGATAATTTAAGGTAATTAATTTATTAATGAGTGTACGTAGTTTTATATAACTATTGTATGATTTTGTATTGTATCATAACAAATTTTTATTTAATTTTCGTACCTGCCATTGAGATAGTACCCCTAATTTCTTTGTAAACTGCTGCGGTATTAGAAAAGTACCCCTGGGTGTAATAGGAAAGTGGTTTTGGGGCGACCTTTCATACCTGAGGTAAATAGGGCGTTTTATTTTGTGAGAAAAATTCCCAAACAGGAAGGTAGAAAGATTTTCTTGAATGTTCGTGGAGCAATTTGACCCCGCAGAAAGGGAAAAAAGAAATCATCATTATATTTAATAACGTGGCACTTAATATAGTTACTGCTAATGTGCACAGTAACAACACATTATTACCCTTCACAAAGATTTAATCTCACCAACTTCAATCTATTTCCTAGCCCTGCTTTATCTAAAGTATTAGAGTCATATGGCGAGGCTGAACAGTCTTCATTTTGTTTTGGTTCCCTTCCTTATTTTGCTTTCTTCTTCTTAAACTCAGTAACATTATTTCCGTATGTAAATCCAATTAAAGCTCAAGTCATTCCTCGAAGACTTAAACTGACCGACTTGCTTGTGAGTTCATTGCTTAAAACATTCTTTTATCTCACAGTTTCTTTGGCTTCAAAATCATTTATCTTAGAGTAGATATTGGCATATTATTGCTACGACGGTGTCACGGGTCGTCTACTGTACAGTGGAGGCAAAATACAGACAGCAATGAAATCACTGATTACCAGCCCTAATTAAACATAAATAACAAATTGAAATCAATAAGGTACTCTCATACAATAATTACAATTAAATTTGTCAACACAATAATAATTGTCAATTATTAGAGTTCCGCACTAATTATAACACAATAATCCCTTTCCACTAATCCGTATCAATACAACTCTACTTGATTCGCACACTACAATAACGGATACTATTGTTAGAAATACTATAACTAACTTCTAAGCCGTCCGGTGTTGCTAATATAGGTTTCGCAGATGTTGAAGAATAATTTTCCATTCTTTTGGCAGCGTGACAGCATAATTTGAGTAGATAAGAGTACTCGAACAGTGCTAAAACATACAAAAGAATATCGCGCACTGCTGCCAACGAAACCATAAAACGTTTTTCACTAACGTTTTAGATGGACCGACTTTTGGCCGCTTTGTAGAAGCGTAACTATTTATAAAAAAAATAGTTCTGAAATATCAAAACAAAAGTAATTACCTAATTTGTTGACACATCTCTAAATCTATCTTTAGAATGTCAGTAAGATGAATTTATATTTCAGCCTATTTAATTGATATTTGTAAGGTTGTGCAAAGGTTTCGTTTACGGAAGTGATAGGTCAGTGACTGTACAGGTATAAATCCAATCTTTTAGCTTGTACAGGGAAGTTAATCTCTTACACTCTGTGGATTTATAACGTGAAACACTCAAAAATGTAGTAGCTTTCCTTGTGGTGTACCTTGATTCACAACACACAAATATCTGTTTTATAAACGACCTTTCTATTCAAAGTATTGATTTAGATTTGAAACAATAGAGTTATGCTTCACAATATTTTTAATATAATGTTTTTGTAAAGACATACTAACAACACTTAATATTAATACATTTTTATAAAAGACATAAATGATCTATGTCACATTAACACCGATCGTACACCAGCCAGATTCCCGCAGGCTTCAACGCTTTTGGATCTTGAAGGCTAAATAATCTGGTGCTAAACTTTCACTCGAGAAATTGTGAAGCGTTGCCGTTTTGATTTGGCATCTTTACGTCTTTTTCCGTCTAGGCATACAATTAAATTATAGAATAACATAGGCCTGCGTATTATTCTGATTGGTAATGTGCAATAAATAAGCTAACAACGTTCACTAATTTACATCAATGCAATATACGAAAACTCGTGAACAAGTTGATTTAATTATTTATTATTGTTATATTGCTACGACAATGACGTGCCACAACGCGTCGTTACTTGAGGCTGTTCTAGAGGTCACCTGTAGCAGTGTGTCAAACTTCCTGGTATGTACTGACCTAGTTATTAGCGAACTGCTAGCGCTTACGTAACGCATCTCGAATTGTTGGCCGGAAAGTGGTAGATATCTCTTGAACCTCTACGGGGTATACACAAGCGTCTGTGGTCGGATTACCAGTTTCAGTTAGATCTGGCGACTGTACAATTCCGGCACGCAGTTAGTGTTGCGGTTTATTGAGAAGTGATTATTGTATTAATTGGTGCAAACCTGTAATAAGGTGTCATTTTATGTTGGCCAAATTTAACTTCAATTATTGTATAAAAGTGCTGTTTGATTTGTAACCGCTGTTTGTGTCTAATTAATGTTTGTAGTTAGTGACTTCATAGGTGTCAGTTATTCTGTTCCTACTAAACAATTCGACGATCTGTGTGGCCGTCATAACAGTATTATGTAGACTGCGAGGTTTCCCCAGACGAAATTTTCCCACTAAATTGAAATCTCTCAAATAATCCCCATAGAAGTTACTATAACGATACATAATGTATAGGGCCTAACTAGCACAGCTTTTCGTCTCAGATTACTTTTGTCCATGTGTAAATATTGTTACGACAGTCTCACGAATCGGCATATTGTACAGTGAAAACAAAATACAGACACCAATAAAGTGACTAATTATCAGATTTAATTTGTAACTGTATTACCAGCTTTACGGTATAGCAATTTCTAATCAACAAGATACTTTCATACAACAATTAAATTTAAATGTATCCACTTGCAATAATAACCTCAACTATTAAGAGTTCCCCGCTAATTATACCCAGTAATAACTTTCCACAATCACTTGTTCAGCATTCTACAACATCCCCAGGTGTAACTAAGTTCCAACCCGGCCGCTGTTGCCATCTTTGCCACGCTGATAACCCCCTGATTTAGAATGGTATAAGCATCCACACAGTTAGTAAAATAGTTACCTACAACCATAATGAACCGCTTTCTATTGTCAGTAACTGGGTAAGGTCCAGCTATGCCTATGGAAATTCTCTCGAGTGCCAGTCCAACGTTACACTGTTTTATCCCCCCCCCCGCTTCTGGTTTGTAAGCCCACGCTGGCAGTACATATTTCACACGTCCGACACCAATTCTATACGTCGTGGCGAAGATGAAACCAATCATTTCCGTATTTTGTCAATTGTTTTATTAACACCAAGATAACATTCTGGTGCAACACTAAGATGCACCAAGATACATCCTTCAAAACAGACTGCACTTTACTTTGGGGAACTATCAGTTGCATGACCACGTCTCATCCATCTACACTTTCCCAAGACTTTTTCAGCAAACTGCTCTCCAAGGTTAGAGATTCCCATTGTGACAAATAGCTTTTCAGCACTTCGGAACCATGGCAGACATCTTGTCAATCTAGGCTGCGAAGTTCCTCTTTTGCCGTTCAAGATCTGTGTAATGTCTTCATCGGTTATCTGTTCTTGTCGAAAATCATGTGTCTTACTGTCGTCTGCCAGGTAACCTACAGTGATGGCTTGAACATGATCACTTGCGTTCTGCTCTTCCCTTCTGCGGCAATAGCGGGTAACTTCCCAGCAGGGCCTTTGAGATAACCCATGTGCATTACCATGAAGGCACCCCCGCCGTTTTTCTACCTTGAAGATGTCTCTTGCAGACGTTCGAGCTACCTTGCCAACTTCCCTTCCCGGTTTTTAAATCTCAAGGGTCATGAAAGGGCGGCATTGTCGGAGCATAATGAAACTCTTTCCATGTTACTATTTTATCCGTATGTTAATTTGGAAAAATGTATTAGTAATGGTTTAGGAAGATTGTAGTTATGTATATGTATTTAAGTAACTCAGCATGTGAGGATAGTAAATATTTTACTGATGTGAGGCACACTGTCTCACCGACACATACATGCATTCAGTTAATTGATCTGTTTACGTGTTTGATTATTTCTCTAGTTCTTACAGACATGTATTGATGATGCAAGTAAATATTATCAAAAAGTGGTCAAAAATTATGTGAAAATTGCATTTATTCTTATTAACCGATCTTCACTAAACTTTTCATCATATATTGCAAATACAATGTTACATATGGGCTATGAAATACTGGAAATGCTGGATATACATTAGTGTAACCAAATAATTACGTACTATTAAATAAACGTACAATGTATTAGGCCTATGCAAAAATCTAAGTCGCTAAGAAGTTACTTTCGTTAATCGGACACTTCATAATTGTAATAATTATTTAAAGTTGTTGCTAATGTCTGTGATTGGATAAAAACATTTTATTTCAATACCAAAGGTAAAATGAGAGAATCGATAAACAATTTGTGTTTAATTCGTAATGAAGTATAACGACATATCAGGGGTAAATTCACAGCGAAGTTTAATCAACATCAAACACGAGACAATTAATTTCTGTAGTTTAACCAAGCGATATTAACAACACCTGATAACTCCTGGATTCCTGCAAGCACATTATAATTAGAAGGCCATCTCCATACAGGTCTAGTTGACCTAAGAGGATAATAACAGTATAAATAATAATGACTCAAATACGCATTACACTTGGTGTCTTCTGGAAGCCATGTAAATAATAATTGCACTATATAAAAAGCTATATTCCATTTACTTTTACTGTATAAAATATTGGAAATAAGGTATTATAGAATCTTATGAAATATAAAAATCATTATGCCATATAAATTTCTGTTGTCACTATTTCTCTCTATATTATTTCAAAATCAAACTCCAATTACAATAAATAATTTATAATTTAGAGTTTTTGTTTACATAAAATAAGTGTTGTCTTTGATTAACTACAACAACTGCTTACCTAGGATTGTTATATTTGAGTATTAATGTCTGATTATTTTCTAACCAAAATATAGATGAAAATAAACCGTGGACATGTATAGGACCCTTTAGTAATATAATATTCATGTTTACACCTGATCGTTCGAATAGTAATCGATTAATTCTCTGCATAACGTATTAATTACTTTGAATTTGAAATGCCTGGAAAATTCTTGACATCACTATTAACTTCTTGTAGATTAGCGATTACAACGGTTGTCACTGGACTGGCCTAAAATTGTTAATATTTAACTATTCTTATAACTAAATTTATCCGGAAAATGCACCGTTACACAATATAATATATTTTGTGAATTCAAATTCGTTTCCTTTACGAATACTATAATTAGTTTACACAAACAATTTTTGTTGTAATTGAAGACAATAATATTTTTAATTTGGTGGCAACTAATTTTAAACCAACAATGTAGAACAGAGCTTTTTTTAAAAATTGAACATAATATTTATTAAGGTAATATAATTGTAATCAAATTACAATCAACTAATCTCAAACTACTGCCAATATAGATAATATTATTACTACTGATATTTATATATTATAATAAATTAAAGTAAACAACAAATATAAAAACACATAATTTTTAGTCCGAAAATTAGAAATACTCATATGTGTTACTTAATATTTATATTGCTAATACTAAATATGTGGACCACAATAACCTTTCCAGACTGGTACATAGAAATAAAAAACGGCGCGCGCGCACGTGTGTTTGTGCCAATTATGATTTCATGAGAGTTGGTTAACAACACTCAACTTAATATTCTTGAAAACATCTAACTTTTGTATTTAATTTACATAATGTACTTTACTTTGTCTTCATTGGAAAGGACTACCCTCAGCAAAGATCAATTAGAAACTGTCACTTATAAAATAAGTCATAAATTCTGTTGTACTCCTATGAAACCTAATGGAATTAAACATGTGTAGGCCGTATTAACGAAAGGTGTAGTGGAGAAAGGATGGAATAGTGCCCTTCAAGGGCTTTTGAATAATTTTGTAGTTCCTTTAAGTGTATTTAAAATTTCAAAGTAAACACATCGCACTGTGCAGAAAGGTTACCAAGGTATACGAACACTAAGTACACAAACGAAGTGCAAGTGTATAGTAATATATAAACAATTTTAAAAATAGTTTACAATATTTAACTCCCAGTGTCATCAGCTTCATTGATTTTTATTTGTTTTTATTTAACCATGTTAAGTAATGCAAAGTTTAATATATTTTAGTGAATATAATTAAACAGAATTTGGAATATAATTTCTTCCTTCAGAAAGAGAAAAAAGCGCATTGTGTCTCACCCATATAACCGAAATTCTAGATTAGATAGTGACGAATGTAGAGTTGGTGTGTTGTATTGTATTGATGGGTAATATCCAGTGAATATCCATGGGCCAATATCCACGTTATTTAACTTAAACAAATATTTTTGGAAAGTCTAAAAATAGTGAACTGTAAAGTTTATGTATAGTTATAGATAACAGGTTGACGTAATAGGAACGGTCTAAATTGTTACATAAAATATGTATCAATTAAAAAACAATAAAATTTTTAAAATAAGAAATTCTGTTCATTTTAATTAATCAATTCTCACGGATGAAGGCAGAAATATGTTACATATTTATTATTTATTAGTAAGAAATAATTACTTGAATGCGAAATTAGAAACCTAATGTACAAAATGATACGCGAGTTATATTAGTTGGATAAACGTTGCAATGCCATCTCATACAGAAATTATATTTCATATGGCACGCCTATGATATAGGCAACTTCTGTAGCAGCCTTGTTCGTTGCATGTTGGGTAAGATATTTACGGGGTCGGCTAACGTCGCAGGTTCCAATGTTTCTCGATGTCCCTTCAAGTGCAAGGTTTCTTCACGTAACTACTCCACACTGCGATTTTGAAGGAGTAGGCCTATAAATAGCTATGTTTCGGAATCGGTCGACACGTCGTGAGTTGCGATTCAAACCGAATTTTTGACAGCAGTTTAGTAGCATATAAATTGTTAATCAGTGTTCACAGACACTTGCAATGTGTGACATTTATTGTTTATTGCAATATTGTTATTGGAAAATATTCAATAGTAGTTCCAACTGTGATTAATGATTTATCTGGTATTAAACCTTTTATCCCAATACTACAAGATCATTATCCATGCGATTAACGTACCAGTATATATACCTATCTTAAATTAATAATAGGAGACACATTATTTACAAGAGCAAAACTTTTAATTCTGTGTATTAATAACAGTGTTTCTTAGGTAATATGTAAATTGTTATGTTTGGAGAGAAATTGTTTTAAAGTATTTAAAAAATATATTGTAAATAGTGTATCAAGTATAAAAAGTAAAACATATATAAAAGCGATAACAGTACCATAGTATAGGCCTATGTATATTATTACGCCATTACAGAACGTTCTACATGTTTCTTGGCTATCCCAGCAGTGTCCAGCTGTAATGTTTGTGTACGAACGTGATACTTAACATGCGAGACAGTAATACGTAATATGGAACAATCTCGTACATTCGATAGAGTTGTTCGTCAAGCTTCTTAACGACAACTTCATATCCATTGAATCACACCTTAAGTTTACTCGCTGTTTGATTTCTCAATAATAATAATAACCATAGTTGTAACTATGTAAATTTATAAAGTTAATTTGTGTGCCTTTCGCAACATTAATTTTCAACGTATCAATTTAAGACTGTCAGTTTTATTTAATTGGTATTATCACAAATGAATTAAAATAGAGACTTTACAATGTTTATTTTTTGAGAACTAAAAATTTATCATAAATGTAATAGTGATAGTTTTGTAGTCTTTCTTCTTTAGCAACGTAAAGAGTACACAGTCCGACCACTAATTGTAACACAGTGCAGAATTACAAGGTAAGTTAATTATAAAGCTTTTATTCTTTGACTTCTTCTCTCTTTTACTTCCAGGATTAGCCTAATTACGGTAGTGTACGTTTTCCTCATTTGTCACTTTTACTTTTTCCGAGGGCTATGAACGACTCTTTTATATCGGGATCTATAAATCAGATTTTTCACTGGGAAACCATCTTACCTCCATTTTTCCTATATACTCTATATATTTATTCTTATTTAATGGTCTTGTTAACAGATTTCCTTGTAATATACTTTATAATATTTTCATTGAATGTTTATAAGACACTAATTTTATAGAAAAATTAAAAAGACGAAGAAGGACCACAAATTGATATTTTTATTAAAAATTAAAATTAAAAACTGTTGAATTATTTAAATACTCGTAACGAAACATCTGTTTTGATAGGTGCATTTTTACATGAATGAATCTGATTAGTCCCGGTCCAAGTGGACCGAAACTGTTGAATAAAATAATGTTCCACAAGCGTGGACAGGAAGTGTTAGTTAATTGGGCCCGAGTGGGCTAAATGTATTCTTCTTGGTTTAAGTATTCTGCTGGCTGGTCTTCCGTAGTGATTGAGATAATGTGTAAATGAATTATTCTGAATTAAGAAATAACGAGAAATGGACTGTATACGAATAAGTTTAATATTTAAATAATCACATTACATATGTAAATTTGAATGAGGCTGGCTAATACTGCATGTTGCAAGTTAATACGAATTTAGTTAAACATGAAGAGAGCCTAGTCGGCCATAACCGAGAATAAGAAGTTAATTATGGCGCTAGTTGGCCATAAGCGAGAATGTAAGGGCCTAAAGCCTACATTTAATGTCGACACTAATTGACAGAGAAGAGTTCGGCGAACCGAACACCGAGAAAACTGAATGTGCACTGTGCAAAGTTCAACCACGCAAAAATTGATGCGCGATATAAATCAGATTAGCCAACCTAGAAAATAAAATCATTGCGCTACCGTCCATAAGCTGCCCGTCAAAAATCAAAAAGAATTTTTAATACACATTTTAATAAATTATAATACATTTACAATTTGATTTAAAGAGTACGGTTGTTATTAACCATGATTAGCTTCAAGGCCAAGTTGAACCTTGAGTTGAGATTAGATAACGGCAGTCTGCCGCTAGTTTAGAGATCAGCATGCAGATAGGCGACTGTAGGCCAAGGTCGGCGAACAGCTGTTTCATATACGAATAAGTCTGGTTAACAATATTTCTGGCACAAGTGTGCAGTATGTAACATTACAGAACATGAAAGAAAATACGTAATTATACAATGTTTAATACATGAACGGAGGTTCATCATGAACAAAATTGTTGTTGAACATGTTGTAGTTGCATGTTCTATTGTATATTCAGCAGTGCGGCATGTAATGACCTAGACATGCTATTCCTGAAGTTTCAGGAATTTACAATATGTAACAATATATGAGCAAGCTAGATGCTGAATGCAGCCCAGCTATGACATGTATGCCATAGTTTTAAATAAAGAATTGTGCATGCTTACTTACAAAATGAATTAAATATAAAATACAATATGAATAAATTAGACGTGGCAGTTACATACGGCAGACGCTTACAATCGTTAATGGACACAACTTATGTAATAACAACTTATGTGTTAACGGACATGTAATGGACACAATTTATGTGAAACAATACCAATAATTTGAATAATTACAAGATAAATAAAATAATTACAAGATAATGATTGCAATGTCAAATATCAATACAATAGTGAAATTACAGAGACAATTTAACAATTTAAGACATTCACAAAATAGTACATATTTATCAGCAACAATATAAAGAAATGAATGCATGGTTACTTAACGGCAAACATGCGAGTATTATGTAATAACATTTCATAAATAAGACCACCAAAATACATGCAATATACCCCATAACATCAAATGAAAATGTGTAAGACATAGTATGCCCCATAAATTAACATACAATACAAATATTAAGATACCACAGAACTGTGATAATTAGAAGCGTGCCACGACGCAAAATTGACAAAAATGTTGTGACAATTCATCACAATTATGTTGACCAAATGGTCGTAATAAATAATAAGCCAATGGCTGAATAAGGTAGCATTGTGCTATAATCATAATGTCAAATCTCGTCTCGCGCTGGCAACAGACATAATTTATGTATTGGTCTCCGCAAAACACCCGTAGGCGTGCGAATGTCTACGACGCGAACCAAGTTATCTGGGCCGGGAAATGTGGCGATGATCACGCCAAATTTCCAGGCTAATGGAGGCAAGTTATCCTCTATAATCAAAGCTAAGTCACCAATGGAAACATTATCTTTGGCAAACTTCCACTTGTGACGCTGTTGCAGCTGGTGCAAATAATCGCGAGACCACGCCTTCCAAATGTCCCGGACAAACCTCTGAATCAGCTGCCAACGACCAAGACGAGAAACAGTAACGTGAGAAAGGTCAGGGTCAGGAATCGCAGTTAGGGGCGCGCAAATCAAAAAATGGCCAGGTGTAAGTGGCTCCGGGTCGTTAACATCCGAGGAAATAGCAAATAAGGGTCGAGAGTTCAGACATGCCTCTATCTGAGACAAAACGGTCGTGAACTCTTCGAAGTTTAATATAGATTTGCCTACCACGCGCCGCAGATGAAATTTCAAACTCTTTATGCCGCTCTCCCAAAGGCCACCGAAGTGAGGTGAGGAGGGCGGAATAATTGACCATGATATCCCCTGAGAGGATGTGAATGACCTAATCGAGGTGATGGCACTCTTGTTGCGCCAAAAGTTGTAAATGTCATGTAGGATGGTGCGTGCCTTCCTGAAGTTCGTGCCGTTGTCGGAGTACAGCTGACTAGGTATACCCCGACGTGCCATAAAACGACGTAAAGCAGCTATAAATGCGCTTGCAGTAAGGTCGGACACCAATTCCAGGTGAATAGCCCTAGTTGCTAAGCAAACAAACAGAGATACGTAAGCCTTAGTAAAGGTTCTAGACTTCTGCCCGCCATGACGAATCATGAAGGGACCACCATAGTCAACCGCGCAAAATAGAAACGGCCTTGAAGGAGTGACTCTAGGGGATGGCAAAATGCCAAGTCTCTGGACCTGCTGTGTGGTACTAAACCTGATACACTTGAGACACTTACGAATAATGGAACGGATGACTAGCCGGGCATTGACAATCCACCAACGTTGACGCAGTGAATGATGCACGAGCTGAGCACCAGCGAGAAGTAAACGAATGTGTTCACGTTCGATGATAAGGCGTGTAATATGCGCCGAAGGGGGTAATACGATAGGATGTTTCGAATCGTAGGGTAATTGGGAATGCTGCAAACGTCCGCCCACGCGTATCACTCCAGAAGTGTCAAGAAACGGGTCGAGAGAAGCCAACTTGCTCCTAATGGAAACAGAAGATCCGTTCCGAAGACAACTAATTTCGGTTGCAAAGTGGATCGACTGAGATTGTTTTATGAAGAAATTGAGAGACTGATGAATTTCTACAGGGGTCAGATCGCCCGAAAGTTTGTCCACACATGGGTGCCTAATATTTCTGATGAAACGAAAACAGTAAGCGTATACATGTGTCAGCCGGTGCAACGAGGAAAAGTCCAACGATAAGTCAACAGCCAGGGTAGACATTAGCGACTGGTTGTGTGCGGTTTTCTCTTCCGCGATGACCTCCGAAGACGATGGAGTGGCCGGTACGAAGGATGGGACAGGATTAGACTCTGACGATTGAGACAGACAGCCAGGACCGTGCCACCAAAGCGAGCAATCGCGCAAAACGTCAGGGAAACACCCCCTAGATATAGGCTAATATCAGCAGGATTGCGTCGCGAATCAATGTGATGCCAGGTATAAGCTTGCGTGCGACGCTGAATTTCAGCAACCCGATTAGCGACGTATGTCTTCCAACGCGTAGACTGCGCATGAATCCAGAAAAGAACCACCATAGAATCAGAATACAAATGCACACCATCAATAAACGAATGAAGAGCAGGAATAACCTTGGATACAAGTCGCGATAATAACAAACAAGCGCAGAGCTCGATGCGAGGTAATGACACTTGGCGTAGGGGAGCCACGCGAGATTTGGAACACAGGAGACGACAGGAAGCAGTAGAATCCTGATAAATGACTCGAATATATATACAACAGCCGAACCCTTTCTCCGAGGCATCCGAAAACCCATGCAACTGAACCGTAACCGCCTCACGGTTGAAACGAATAGATCGCGGGACTATTATTTTACCAATCAAACTCAATTTGTTACACAAAGAATGCCAATCCGAAAGTGACTGACCGGAAATCGGTTCATCCCAACCAAGCTTACAAAGCCAAAGTCGCTGCATAAAGTGTTTATACAAAAAGACAACTGGTCCGATTAAACCCAGCGCATCATGTATTCCGGCGATAATTGAGAGAATCTTTCTCTTGGATATGCTTTGATCGACCGGAGATAGTTTGACATCAAACAAAAATGAATCGGCAGTGTTGTTCCAAAGAATGCCCAGGGTACGCACGTTGTCCTGTTTATTTAGGGGTCGTGAAAAGTTGTGATGATTTGCGACCGCTGTGGGTTCATTTGATGCCCATTTGTGCAACGTGAAACCATATTGAGCAAGTAACGCACCTAGGTCAGATTTCAGCTTGGTTAGATCGGGGATAGTGTCCGAACCGGTAAGTAGATCGTCGACATAAAAATCGTTAGTTATGGCTAAAGCCGCATGAGGAAAGGAAGTTTGATTGTCTCTAGCAATTTGTAGAAGGCACCGAGTGGCCAAAAAAGAGGCGCTAGCCGTGCCGTAGGTTACTGTTTGCAGCGCGAAATGCTTAAGTGGTTCGAGGGGAGAGTCACGCCACAAAATGCGTTGATAGTGACAATCTCCTTCAGCTACGCGAATCTGACGATACATTTTCTCGATGTCGGCAATCAGGACATACTTATGTATGCGAAAACGCAACAGAATAGAGAAGAGATCCTCCTGAACATTGGGACCCACTAATAATATGTCATTTAACGAAAGACCATTAGTAGTCTTGGACGAACCATCAAAAACAACGCGCAGTTTTGTGGTCAAGCTAGAATGTTTAAACACTGCATGGTGAGGCAAGTAGTAAATATTTGACGCTCCTGAATTGATAGCGCCATGATCGATGAGTGTCATGTGCCCAAGATCCATATATTCCCTGATAAAGTCCGCGTAGTCGTGAGCGAGCTTGGGATCGCGCCTGAATCGACGCTCCAAACTTACAAATCTTGATTCGGCACTTGTGTACGATTCCCCCAAGTGGGGATTATCAGATTTGAATGGGAGCGACACTATAAATCTACCCTCGTGGTTGCGCTGAGTAGAGCGCACAAAATGCTCTTCGCAAGCCGACTCGCCGTCAGGGGTATCGCCAGGGATTGTTTCTGCCTCCCAAAATCTCTCGAGAGATTGAAGAATTTGACTGTCATTGTTCCTTGCCAGGAACGAAACCGCAGGACCCTGGGTGTGGCAGTGTTTGGGCAGATTGCCGGCCAGAATGTAACCCAGTTTTGTTTCCTGAATGATAGGGAAGTTGTGTCCGCGTGTGTATTTATTGGCTAATATTAAATCCAGATAAAATTGTGCCCCCAATAGTATGTCGATCTGTGAAGATATATTAAAATCTGGGTCGGCGAGAAAAATTTTATTTGGAATGTGAAACCGGTTGATGTCAAACGAGATTGAAGGTAGATTATGAGTTAAGTTAGATAGGACGGCACATTTGGCCTCAAAACTATGTCTCTGATAGCGAGAAATAATACGCATGGAAACAATGTCAGTAGCGCAACACGCTGTGTTGTTTATTCCTGTAATTGGAATATTAGATCGGGTTAGTTTAAGGTGCAACCTTTTCGCAAATGATTTCGTACAAAAATTGATCTGGGACCCGGCATCTAGGAGTGCCCGAGCCTTATGCCTATTGCCAGCCTGATCAACGACATATACAACCGCTGTGGATAGAAGAATATTGTTTTTACACTGTAATTTAAATGAACAATAATTGCTGCTGGCAGCTGGTGATTGTGGCACGTAATTAGCGTGCAGCAAGGTGTGATGACCCTTTGAACAAATTTTACAGACTCGTTTACTTTTACAATTTGTTATCAAATGACCTGCTCTAAGGCAGTTAATACAGCATTTATGATTTGCAACCAATTGCCCCAGCTCAGCGGCACTTAATGTACGAAAATTGTTACACATGTAAAGCGGGTGGTCAGATTTACAACACACGCACAAATGCCTTGCCGCTGCGTGATGATTTTTAAAGGTATTGCTGCCAGCAGTATTTCTTAAGCTATATTTCTCAAATTTATTGTTTGCTTTACGCTAGGTTTGTTGAATTGCTGTCCGGATTCAATTGGCATTGTATTTTCTAAAAGCTGTCGGCGCAAGTTTAAAAAATGCGTAAAGTCTTGAAAACTGGGCAAGTTGTCAGGGTCTATTGACTCCTTCCACAGTTTTAAAGTAATAGGGTCAAGTTTGGTGGAGAGCAACTGTATGGTAATAAACTCAAATGTATTTACGGACAGCTTCATTGCCGCCAGTGAATTAACGGAAGACGTTATTGCATTCGTAAACTCCGCCAAGCTTTGGACTGAGTCCTTTATTGTGGACTTAACCTGAAGTAGGTTTTGTACGTAATATTTGGCTAATATAAATGGATTATTATACCTCTCGGACAGCAAGTTCAACGCTATTACATAATTTTCTTGACAAATGGGTAATGATTTAATTAAGTCTAATGGTTCACACTTCACCGAGGAATGCAAATAATGCAGTTTCTGTACTGGTGTTAAGTCGGATCTTGAATGCACTAGATCATTGAAAATTGAATAGAAGTGTTGCCACTCAAGTATGTTGCCTGAGAAGCAGGGCAAACTTATCGGCTTTAAATGCATAGGCGTCGATAGTACAGGAGGCACTGTCTGAGTATTAAAAGTGTCAAGAAGTTGTAAAATGTTTGCCTCAGTTGAGCATCATTTCCTCAACCTCGACTTGGTCTGCCTGAGCAGCGCTCGTATCCTTACTGATAAGTTCTATCTCAGACTGTACCTCGTCGTACTTCGAGGCCAAGCTCTTAAGACTTTCTAATCTTACAGTCAAAAAATGTTTTGTGCTTAAATGAATGTCAAACGAATTTACCGCGGATTGTATCCGCACTATCGCGGATTTCAATCCGCCTCTCTTTCTGGTCAGCACCTTGAGGCCTTCTTCAGACATTTTTTTCGCACCTTTTTACTGTTGCTGGTGGTACCTGGTTGGCGACGTCCCACAGCGTCGGCTCCTCGGTGACGATGGTGAACAGCTGGCAGAGATGACCACTTTGAAGCACTGCAGCCGGCAGGAACTTGTTATTGCGTTGTCCGAAGATGACGGACGAAATGGCGACGCAAATCACGCCACGGTCGCATTAGCTGACGTGCTAATTCGCCCGTGATGGCCAGAAACAGATGTAAAGATATTAAGTGGAAATCCAGGTCCGGAATGACCAAAAAAATGATTGGTCCCGGTCCAAGTGGACCGAAACTGTTGAATAAAATAATGTTCCACAAGCGTGGACAGGAAGTGTTAGTTAATTGGGCCCGAGTGGGCTAAATGTATTCTTCTTGGTTTAAGTATTCTGCTGGCTGGTCTTCCATAGTGATTGAGATAATGTGTAAATGAATTATTCTGAATTAAGAAATAACGAGAAATGGACTGTATACGAATAAGTTTAATATTTAAATAATCACATTACAGATGTAAATTTGAATGAGGCTGGCTAATACTGCATGTTGCAAGTTAATACGAATTTAGTTAAACATGAAGAGAGCGTAGTCGGCCATAACCGAGAATAAGAAGTTAATTATGGCGCTAGTTGGCCATAAGAGAGAATGTAAGGGCCTAAAGCCTACATTTAATGTCGACACTAATTGACAGAGAAGAGTTCGACGAACCGAACGCCGAGAAAACTGAATGTGCACTGTGCAAAGTTCAACCACGCAAAAATTGATGCGCGATATAAATCAGATTAGCCAACCTAGAAAATAAAATCATTGCGCTACCGTCCAGAATCTTTTATTATTACTGATGGTAGTCTATCTATACATGGCAACAATGTTCTACAAAATTATAATTCTACCTCGAATCGTAAATATACACACTGTCACAAGAAACAGGATATTCCCCTTATACCTTGCTTATATAAATGGAACCAATATCTCTGAATCGTTAGAGAGTTAGAGCTACAAAATTACGACTCAAGTTCTTGCCATCTTTATATGTCAGCTTACAAGCACGTGGTCTGGTATCAGCTTACTACTGAAATCCAGCAGAATTAATATTATCACTGTCTTCAAGCTAAAATATCGGACCTTGCTGATCTGCATATGACTCTGTTAAACTGATTGACGAAATAAAACAGTTCCAACAGAGAACAGAGTTGCAGAAATTAAAAATACACTGATGGTTTATAACTGATTATTACAAACTTTTCACAAATCATTGTTATAACCTTTACTCACCCGAAATATTAGTTATAATATTAGAAGTGTTTAAATTCAGTTTAATATTCAGTTTACCCCTTGTGGTATTTGCGTCTCTCAGATTTTAGCCATATAATGTACCTTGGATACTTCAAGAAACACTTTGTACTGAACATTTTCAGTTAAGTGTCATCATTTTATATAATAAATTATAATGTATAAAATGTAATGTTATTTAATTTATTTAATTTTACGAATACAACGGAATATCAAATTGATATAGCAGTCTGTAATGAATACAAAAAGGCAAAATGGCGTAGGCCTATATTGATTTACTCAATAAAAATAATTTATTTTACATAGTAAAATAGCAAATATCTAAACGAAAATAGAATTTAAGTTTCATAAAATATTTATAAATGATTGCTTGATAAGATTCGATTATTATCCATATTTAATTAACTAAAATTCATACTAAACTGCCTATACGTTTATACCGAATAAATATAAATTCAATAAATAGAAATTCACGAGTGTAGAGCTACTGATTGTACGTAAACAAGCTACTGAAAAGTGAAAATGTTTTTAATTTAAGTTAATAAGAAATATATATTTTAATGTTTATGTAGGATTTCAATATACCCAATGCAAACGTACAGATTTTTGGCTATTGGTAGTTCTGTATTCCTACAATAAAAATATCCTTATAATTGCACTAATAAAACGTTGGTTTCCAAGTGGTACTAAGTGATTCAGGTAATTCTTCAGACCTTTGTCTTACTTTAAAATATTTGTATTCGGACCAAGAATAATTTAACAATAACAGATGTTTTGAAATCAAACGAGAAAAGTTGTTTGTAAACAGGGTTGGTCGTTTCCTTAGAGCGTGACAAAAGACATCTGGAGCTCTCATTGTAAAACACAAGATGAACAAAGGTCTGACTGGCATTTGAAACATCCGCTTAAATGTAAAACACTCTGTAATATATAATGTTGTACAAGAACGCTAGTTGTAAGGCAGTGTGTTGTGTGCATGCTGATGTGTCGTCACATAAGAAACTCACTAAACTGCGTGCTTGCAAAAATAAATAATATTAATTTAGAATGTATTAAATTTAGGTTGGCACCCACATATACATTTTTAAATATAATATTCATGTTACTAAATATGTAAAGCATTTGTTGTTACAGTCACGAGAGGAAAACTTTGCAAAACTTTTACAAAAATGTATTAACAAACAAAAAATATATATTAATTTTTAATAGATTTTGATATTTAAGAGACATAAATTACTAGATTTCTCAGAGTACTCACAATGACGGTGACTGTCCTGTGGAATATAATTAGATAACCTAATGTGTTATATAAATTATATACTCTTAATAGATTCATGTTGTAGATAATTATAAATGTCTTTACGCATACTTGTTTTTACCTTAATTTATCCCTTACTCTCAGCCTCCAAAGATAGACTATTAAAAATTTTCTGATAAAACTCAAATGCAATTTTTCCCTGTAGCTTTTTGATTATTACAAACGGTCTAGTTTTAAGATTTTCATAATAAATAGACGCGACAAACTACTTCTGAATAATTAAGCTATAAATCTGAGACTTAATAACAAACAAAACCATTTCAATGTAATAAATTTTTACCATTCAATTTAAAATTTTACTTAGGAGTATTCCAAATATAACATGTATTCTGTAAAATGATTATTTTAATCGACTCAGAAATTTGTTGTCAGAAGTTAATTTGACATGCGGGATACACATCTTTGTAGAGACTGCTGACACAGGCCCTACTTATTGAAATTTACAGCGTAGTAAGTAAAGCTGGTTTACTTACTCTTTAACACATACTAAAGAGCACTTATTATATTGTTTTACTTTATACAGAATTTAAGAACCCGACATTTATTTTTAATTTTAAGTAAAAACTATCTTTCTTTGTTTAAGCGCCTAACAATTTTCTACTACAAAAAAAATTTATTTATGTTTTTATAATATTAAGAACATGGCTAATGTTAATGAACTTTCTAAATGACAACTTACTAATATGTGTAGAGTTTACAATGTGTGTATTCTCTTCAGTACAGCAGAGTAGTCACAATTCTAAACTTAATACTTGTGTTTACAAACATTTTTTTACTTTGTCAGTAAATACTTTCTCGCTATTCAGTATGATCACCCACTTTAGTAGTCCTATATCGTCTAGCAAAAACACTTATATAATTTATTTAATATGTATAAATACTTTACCTCAAGATATATTATGTTCTTATTTGGAACATGTTTCTGTAATCCTATTTCCCATCTTCAACCATCTTATTTTTGGGTGTTGTTAAGTGTTTGTGTTCCTGTTGGTGGTTGTTATGGTTTCCCCTTGGCTTTCGCTACTATGGCTGTAGCAAAAAGTGTTTGAATGTGTGTGTGTGTGTGTGTGTGCGCGCGCGCGTGCGCGTTTATGCAATGAGAGAAACATTCACACCATGTGTGAATATATGGGGACATTTTTAGAAAAACCCTTAGTTGGTGTCCTGTGTAGAGGGGTGTGAATGTGATAAGACGCTGTTCTCATTAGGGTAGTTCTGCATGTTAACATAATTTAAGACAATCATAAACAATAAAAAAAGCAGCTCAGTGTAGTGAGAAAATGAGTAAATGTTATACGCGTAACGAATTTTGTGAAGATAATTAACATTAAGCCAATTAAGAGACACACTTTAAGTCATTTATATTAGTGTGCAAATTGTAATAATTATTAATAACTAATTGTTTTAATATTAAATAAATTTCAATAGCATGTATTCTACTGACGAAGAAATCATGCAATCACATGCGGTTGAAAACACCTGATTTGGAAACGTCTAGAAACCGGAAATTCATGTTTATCACCACGTGGTCGATTTTTTCTACAATTCAGAATGTATTCTACAAAACTTGTAAAAATGATGTCATGTGCGTAGATCTATAAAATTACGGGTAAGCCGTGAATTAGACAGTCTCTTGAAGTCTATAATTAGGCAGTCTTTCATAATCCCTGGGGAATCGGAGTGTACCGTCGAGGGAACGGCTTAATTTAGTTCCACGAAGTCAGGCACAGCGTTCGAGATCTTCAACGACCGATGGCTGTCAACGAGAACTGAATTAGGTGCAACGAAGACGGACACAACGCCATTGAGGAAACTCTGAGATTCACATCCCATTTTAAAAAGACAACGGCCGGTGGGAAAGCGTAAGAGGCCGTAGAGATCTTCTGGACTGATCTAACGTAACCCAGAAAATCCACGAACGTGAAAATTGTAAAATTCTTTATAAAATATAAAACAAGTGAATACTGTCTTTTTAATTTATTAATATCATATATTTCAACATTTATATATTTTGTAACTCATAATTTTTAGATATAACACTATATGTTTTAACAATTCACCCTCTCAAATTATATTAAATTTATTTATGGAAGTGCAGTCAGCTCCAAACCTGTTACCTTGCAATTTATATTGCAGCATTACAATTTTTATATTTTGTGTATCTAAAGTACTCAACGTAACTATAAAATAACTTACCACCTAGGCCGTGGGACTTCTGTATTCGTTAGGTTAAGTCCCTTTTGTTACACAATATGTGAGAAGAGAGGAGAAAGATTTTGAAGCGTGGAATACATGTTAAAATAAGATTCAACTATATAAAAACCAAATTATTTCAAAATTAAAAAGAAATTGTATTAAAAGTTGCCTTTTAAGAGACGCTGTTTTACACGTATTAGTTGTAGTATACCTTATCAATTACACACAAATAATATTCGAACAAATAAAGTAAACACAGAAATGAATTTGTCAATAATAAACATAAAATACATATATAAAAACAATTATAAAAATATAAATTTGTTTTAATTACTTTGGTCTCTGACATTAGAATATAAAATTTGAGTAATTATTTCCAATATTACAAACCTGATATCAATTAAATATTTTTTGTAAAAATGAAAAGTATATTTGTAGTATTTTAATAAAACAGAATATTTACTTTATTTCAATAAATATTAATTATTATACACCCATTTTAACTAATTAGAAAAATTACGAGAAAACAGAAGTTACAATTACATAGGCTAGTACTTAAGTTATATTAATTACTAGCAAAATACCCGTGCTTCGCTACGGAGTTTCACGTTGTACGTAATTGTACAATTATTGCTCGCTTAATAGTATAGGATTAGATAGATTGTACAAATTCTCAACTCTTAGTTTGTTTATTTACGTTCATAGCAACAGCTATTTATTATTTATTTCGAGAAAATCGTTAGAGCCGTTTCCGAGAAAAAAAAGGACATACATTTATTAATTAACTAACTTCGAAATTTTCTCGACTATAAGAACGTGCAAACAACGAAGTTTTTCAATTTAAAACAATGATTAAAAACTCAGAACTAATTGTATTCGGGGTTTCCAATAAACTGAGATGTCAACCACTTCATTTACAAAGTATGCAATTCCCGCGATAAATTTCATTATTTGGTTTTTTGCCCCTTAGGAGTGAAAGTTTTTAAAACCGTTTCTTAGTGAGCATCTAAGATCTATGATGAAGCTACGTTCAAAGTTTCATTGATATCCATTCAGTGGTTTCAGAGATATCGTGATCAGTGAGTCAGTCAGTGGTATTTGGCTTATATAGATATCTATATCTAGCCGATTTACCCAGCGTTGCTCGGGTTCATAATTTATTCATAGGCTCATAGGCACCTATTCTTGTTCTAACGTTATATTACTTGTATATTGTATAATCTTCCTTATATTGTTACGTTCGCATTCTCACTGGAGGAATACTCTGTAGCGCACCTGTTTAAGAACATGTCATAAACTGTATTCTTATATCTGGAGAAGAATTCTGTTGCGCGTGATGCTCCTGCTCGATTTCTAACTCTGGGAGAGGGCGAACAGCTAAATTAGTTTTCAATAAAATGTCTACAGTACTTGCACGCGCTGCGTATTTACTGTCTTTTATAATTCATTGTGTTAATGTTGAAATAAGGCATTTGATAAATTAGCGTCTCCTAAACTTATTCTAACAATACAATACCTCTATTGATTTCAGCTTACCAATTTTTAAATTCAAACTGAAGCAAGGGCATTTATATTGTCTGAGCTCTATGATCTGAATACATTCGCTATCAAAACTTTGTTTTTTGTACTCGCTTATAACTTACTTCGATCTGAACTTATCCACTTTTAAATTCAAACTGAAACAACTCTGAATTCACACACTATTAAGACGTTTCTTAAGATGCATACACCACCTTTGATATCATAACCTATATCTTTATTTATAAGAACCGTGGACTCTGGCCCCGCCGTCTTTCGCGGGATCCGACCTAAGACTCCCCGGGTTCCGTGGATGAACTCCGGGGAAGGCCCGTCGGACGACTCCCGCGCTATTTCCTACGCGGGAGACTTCCACCGATGCTATGGTAACCAGAATCTATTCTATTGGGTTGCCATAGTAACCAGATCTAATAGTTTTTAAGACCCAAAGGACCCCCCAAAGGATCGTATCGAAAAAACACTTGTCCTATATTGGTTCTCCCGTTGCGTAACATATTTGTGCCAAGTTTGGTTGAAATCGGTCCAGTGGTTTAGTAGGAGACGTGGAAGACCCCAAAGGACCCCCCAAAGGATCGTATCGAAAAAACACCTACCCTATGTTGGTTCTCGCGTTGAGTAAAATATTTGTGCCAAGTTTGGTTGAAATCGGTCCAGTGGTTTAGGAGGAGATGTGGAAGACCCCAAAGGACCCCATCGAAGAAAACACCTATCCTATGTTGGTTCTCCCGTTGCGTAAAATATTTGTGCCAAGTTTGGTTGAAATCGGTCCAGTGGTTTAGGAGGAGATGTGGAAGACCCCAAAGAACCCCCCAAAGGACCCCATCGAAAAAAGCACCTCACCTATGTTGGTTCTCCCGTCGCGTAAAATATTTGTGCCAAGTTTGGTTGAAATCGGTCCAGTGGTTTAGGAGGAGATGTGGAACATACATACATAGATACATACATACAATAGGGGGGGGGTTTGCCCCTTAGGAGTGAAAGTTTTTAAAACCGTTTCTTAGTGAGCACCTAAGACCTATGATGAAGCTATGTTCAAAGTTTCTTTGATATCCATTCAGTAGTTTTTGCTCTACGTTGATTCTATGTCAGTTAGTCAGGCAAACTTCCCCCCTTTTTCCCCCTTTAAAGGTCGAATTTCCAAAAATCCCTTCTTAGCGGATACCTACATCACATAAGGTACCTACATGCCAAATTTCAAGTTTCTAGGTGTTATAGTTTCGGAGATTTCGTGATGAATCAGTGAGTCAGTGGTATTTCTCTTTTATATATACAGATTAAAACTGTGTAATTATTCTAAGTACAATTATTTATTTCTTCTTTTATTTATACCATGATTATAATTGTTTACTGTCTTTGTTCAAAAAATAATTGTTAGTTGTTCATCTATTTTTCACGGTTGCGTTACCGTGGCGTGTGTGTGTGTTAGTTTGTGTGTGTGTGTGTGTGTGTGTGTGTGTGTGTGTGTGTGTTTTGCTCCTTGATAATGACTATGATGATGATGTTCCTGGTGTCGCAGTCTGTTATCGGTTGCCCGTTGAGCAGCGTCCCCCGTCTTAGAATGATTGGCGTCTCCTATATTGCTAAGCAGACGGACGTAGTGTCCCCGTGAGCAAATTATTACCCTATGTTTTACGTTGCTTAGCAAACTAACATACTGTCCCCGTGAACAATTATTAGCGTCTGTCTTATCGTTCAAAATTCAACGGGGTTATATACTGAAGGCACGCCGACTGATTGAAGACTGTCAAAAACCATTTCAGACACGCACATCTTTGAGTCAGAGCGTCGGTTTTTATATATCAATTTTTTCGTATTTTTGCACTCATAATTAGTGTTCATGTGCGAAATAATAGAAGCATGTAATTCGCGAGATTTTTGTCTTTATTTAGATATTAATTAATTGCTCGTCACATATTAATTAACGGAGTATTTAATCAATTTGTTTATAGTTTGTTTTACTTTTACCTTTTACTTTCAAATTGTATCTACACATGCGTCATTTTCCACGTATTAAAATAAAATCATTTGCTTTGCTGTAAGTACTATCCGTGTGCAAATTTTATCAAATAAACATATTTTAATTAATTGAAATTTTTGCCTGTTTGGACTGGAGTTCACTATCACAAGTTAAATACACAAATACACTGGTACACAAAGACACTATTGGTATCCTCCCTCGATACAATACACAAACACACACATGTCAAAACACTGTATACACACTCGCAGTTCGCCACCCCTCAGTAACCAAGTAAAATAAGTAAAAAATTGTTTGTTCCTGTAAGCATAATTTTAAAACTATGCACAACTGTTTATAGGTTATTCATGTTATATGTACGAATAAAATAGCCTGGGCGAATATGCAAATATGTATCGTTGCAATATATCTTCGAGCTATGCGTTCACAACACGTAAACACAAAATACGCATATACAAGTATATGTATGAATCAAGGCCCAATTAATAAGTGTTAAAGTTTTTAAATGTAATAACCATATGGAAATTTTTCGTAATGCGTGTGCTATCCAGTTACGTTATATGCATGGGCCTGTAGTACGGACAGTTCCTTTCTCAAAATTTTTAGCAGAATGTATTAAACAACAAAATTCTTATTAAAGAATGTATTACCGCGACAACTACCTAATAATTTACAAACTTGATCCGATATTTAAAATAATAACGGAATAGATAATTACCTAAGCAACTAATATACCAAAAAATTATATTCCTTGTGACAGTAATGCAAAGAAATACAACACTTTCGTGAGAATAAAGTAAATGCCACATGAGGTTTTCTGCCACGGGTATATGTAATGATGTAATTATGATATAACTAAGAGCACGGTTACATTAATCCATATAACTGGACTTATTACTGCCATCATTATATTCACTTTTCTAAACGCAGAAACAAAAATTTAGCTGTTAATGTATCTGTAGTTTGACTTAGATTAGTGGTACGGCACAGGCTTCCAATCTTACAGTAACATGTAACAATAACTTACAATAAATCGCTACAATAATTTAATACATAATACTATATAGGTCTACTCTCAATGAATACTGAAATAAGGGTATTTATCAAAACCGATTATAGTAACTTTATAATAAATGTGCTCAAAATGACAATATCTCAGATCGTTGTCAATAACCAATTTGGTTTGCATTGAAACTAATATGTTGTAAGTGTGCCAATTTGGATGCTACAAGTATTTCAAAGTTTTACATGAACAGGTTACTGGTCTGTTGCACGACCCCCTACCAGGAGGAACAGAGACTCTTCTTTCAGGGTTACCGTACTTTAGCTGAAAGGCCCCTGTTTTGGGACGCAGGAGATTCGCCCTCACCGTCTCTTTCTGAGATAGGATTTGGTGGCTTTGTAACAGTTATTTTGATACTGAAAATTTCTTAGTTTTTCCAGTGCTCATCTATCGGCAACAGTGAGCACTCTAAGATCCTAAGCCACCCAAAATTAAGAAATTAGACTTGAAAAAGAGAGACACCCTAGCCCTTGATTACACTAAAAGCGTCGGGGTCAGAAAAGAACAAGAGGCAGTCAACAGAGATTAGACAGAAAAGACTAAAGGAAGGAATCTCACCCAAGACAAGTTGAAGCAAAGTGAGAATCCATCTAGGGCACATCGGGATTGTCAAACCCATATCCACAAGATGTGGACCCCTGAAGGCACGTTATTGTATTTACTAATTATCCATTTTCTAAATAACATTTGGATGGAAAACAAAATTCCAAAAGAATGGAGGCGGGCAAAAATGATTTCATTATATAAAAAAGGAGACAGAACAGATGTCAATAATTACAGAGGAATAAGCTTGCTAGACTCAACGTACAAAACATACAAGAATTCTTAATACAGATGCATTACTTCTTTAAGAGGAAATGGGTTTTAGAAAGGGTAGGTCGACTGTAGATCCATTGTTTTTATTACGACAGATAATAAAGAATAGACGGGAGTATAACCAGGAAACGTATACCGCTTTTGTTGATCTAGAAAAAGCATTTAATAATGTAGACCGTCAAAAGTTATGAAATATCATGGATAGATGAGGATATCCACAGGATTTAATAAATTCAGTTGAGATCCTATATAAAAGTACATCTGTAGCCTGGATCTGAATGGCAGGCACTCAGGTGACATTCCAATATATAAAGGAGTTAGGCAGGGATGCTGTTTCCCCAACCTTGTTTAATATATACATTGACGACATGTTGAGAGCACGGAAATCCAGAGTGACTTCGGGAATACAGCTTAACAAATCAATTTTTATGGGTTCCCTGCTATATGCGGATGACATAGTTCTTATTGAAGAAAATGAGGATGATTTGCAAAAAGCTATGTTTCAATTACAAGAAGTGGCAAGAGCGTACTCACTGACAATTACAGTAAGAAAGTCCACAACCTAGGCCTTTAAAGGTAAATATCCAGTGAGGACTAAAATAGTTATAAACAACAGCACTTTAGAACAAGTGAGCCGTTTCAAATATCTCGGCCGTGCAGTAAGCTATAAATCTGAAATGATATAAGAGAGAAGATAAATAAATTTAGGAATTTTTGTGGTACGATTCATAGAAATCTTAGAAATAAAACAGGACACGGCACAAGCATTAAATTTTATAAGACAATAGCCAGGTTGATTTATCCAAGTGAGGCGTGGGTCATGACAAAAAAGGAAAGCGTCAAGATTCAGAGTGATGAAACGCAGTTCTTACGAAATACTTTAAATTATACATTGCAAGATAGAATAAGGAATGAAGATATCAGAGCATAACTCGAAGTAAAGGACATAAATGAAATTATTGCAACTTACAGAAGACAATGATGGGATCATCTGCAAAGGATGACAGAGGATGGATTGCCGAAAGCGGCACTAAACTATAAAGCCAATGGTAGGAAAGACGTGGGTCGTCCGAAGATAACATAGATGCCGGAACAGGTTTATATAACCTAAGCCTTGAAGAGAAGAAGAAGAAGTGTGCCAAGTGTGACAAGCAGTCTTCCAGCGTTTTCTAAAGACTGCATGTCATACAATAATTGTACGAAAATCGTATCTTCACTTAAGAAATATTTTTGTGAACAAAAATTGAATGGTTAATGACATTTAAATTCGACAATAATGCAGCTTGAACTCATTCCTATTAGACTTGTTTGTAGACTTATAAGTGAATAGATAGGCCTAAATTAAAGAAGACGGTTTTTTAATAAATTACACTATCCACTGTTATAAATTATAATTTTACTCTATATTACTCATCAGTATCACGTGGATTTGAGTATAAGTAATCGGCTTTATAAACAACAAGCACCCTTTACAGATAATATGTTGTTATGTTGATGTAATATAAGAATGTGTAGGCCCATGTGAAGCTTGTCATCGTTGTCACGTCAAGGTGACACGACATGTTGCTCCAAACCTGTCTAGCAAATAGAAAACGCAATTATATTCAATAAGCCCTTACCCTTTTAATTGAAAAAGAACTGAAAGCTTCTAGATAACAATATACAACAAATACGTTTTGCAGGGTACATAAATACCGTACAAATGCAATAAATAGTGACCAACAGTGACGCAGTTCTTCTCAAGTGTGGTTTTATTTAGAAAGGGACACTATATTCTTTTCAAAGTGTTACTGCAAAGATTATTACAATTTTTTTAAGATTTATGACTATTATTACTGATTGTATAAAAATAATGTGCGATAATTGTAGTCGTAAAGAAATTGTTTCTATTAGGTTTTATTGTAAATTATGTCGATTTTTCTGGCGTTTGATCATTAGCTCCAGTCGTTTCTAAGGTTAAGAATCATGTCCTACTTGTACACTGGTTGCTATAACTGTTTTATATTAAGTCACAATATGTAAGATACTAATTTCATTGCACTGCAAGTTATTTCAACTAACAAATTATAAGTAACTTAATTCAAATTTTAAATTAGTCTATTTATCATTTTAATACAGTAAATACAATACAATAAAGTATTGTAAATTTACATTAACCAAATCGCTTAAAATATTTACCCAATATCGCTTGCACTTTTCTTTAGTTAATATAATGAAAACCAGTAAAATTCCACATATCAGTGCACTTTGTTTAGTTTGAACTGTGTTCTGATGAAGGAAAACGGTAAAGTTTTCTAATTCATGTATTAGGAGGACTAAAGAGTGAATCAATTCAACATTCTTAAATCCATTATTACTTCAATTGTATTTTCCTCGGAAACATATGAAATGTCGTTGGTTATCGATCAAAATTTGTTCAGCTAAGTGACAAAGTTTGTTCTAATATAATTGCGAAAGGTTTTGCAACAACTTGTATCACAAGTGTTTGTTTTACGAAAGAAAGCCGCTTGAATGATTTAATGCTTTTGCTAAAACTTTTAATGATTTGAGGATATCATTTTTGCGCAGTATTGATGCTAGAATACTGATTTAACCAAATGTATTGCCTAATTAGCAAATTTGTCATGTTCAAATTTTTTATAATTATATTATTTTAATATATTTTAAATATTATTTTGAATATTTCAGGTATTTTAATATTATGAAGTTTAGTATTTACAATGATTTTCGTTCTTAACTTGTGATATTTATAATCATATATAAAATTATATAACTTTGTGTATAAAACACTATGTAATAGGCTATACTATTACGTAAATACAAATAAATACCTAATTCCAATTGTATCAATTGTAAAAAATTTAAAACGTATTTAGGTAACATTTCTCAATGAATTTATAGAAACCAAAGTAGTTTGCACTTATCCGCGAGACAATATATTTTCCGTATGATTTTGAGGTGTACAAACAAATGGGCACACCTGTCCCCCATTAGTCTTACAGCTGTCACCACACATAACTGTGCGCTGCACAAAGTTTATTACGTACTGACGACTGGACAAGCACTATAAATTATTATGCTCAGTACACATGTTGTGTATCTACTACAATGACGTGTGTTGTACTTCGTGCTTGCTGCTAATTGTGCAATACGCACCTGGTAACTGTCTCAAACATTACGACAGCCTTCTTATAACCTATGCCTGTGTACTAGATAATTCATAAAGTTTAAAATTTTTAAATATGTATACAGTTGGCACAGCAACTTTACATTTAAAAATCTGTATTATGGCGTATTTTCTTCTATTTACACTTAAATTTGTAAGAAATGTGAGATTGCTTTTATGTTTTGAAATAACGGTTTTGTGGACCTCACTTACCTGCAGCGCATCTTTAGTCATATTTGAACATACTTTCAAATATCAGGCAAAAATTACTTAAATAGGACTCTCCTAATGTTTATTCATTTACTCAACATTATCTGTCACTGTTAATAAAGAGTTAAAGTTTCAACTAAAAATTTATTAAAACTAATAAATGCCAAGTACGACGCAAGAATACTGATGAAATAAAAGGAGGCAGATAGTACGTAGCGATTAAGAAACTGTCTTTAGAAGTAAAGAAATTGCATGCCCACCAACCTTTGAATTAAGAA
The DNA here is from genome assembly GCA_034769895.1 of Magicicada septendecula. NCBI lineage: Eukaryota > Metazoa > Arthropoda > Insecta > Hemiptera > Cicadidae > Magicicada > Magicicada septendecula. The sequence goes on from CM068371.1 coordinate 299,394,043, forward strand.
GAAGTACAGGAGGTGAACAAATTATATCAATTCTGAAAACAACATCTGATAACCGTAATTAATACTATAATGCAATTTCAATAAGAAAACTAAAAAATTGATTATCGTTGTTCATAAGTAAATCTAACAAATATGTTACTTTCTGTACTCTAAATGATAGTCTAGTATTACTTGATCATCGGATACAAAGATTATACATTTTCTTGTTTTAAATAAAGAATAAATGAATTACAGAATCTTTAAGGGTAAACCAGCAATCAAAAGTATGAAAAGAAAACCATTATTGAGCACAGATTTCTATGTATATAAAAGTGTAATAGAGAATGTAACAGATTTAGAATCTAGTTCAGAAATAATATCTCTTCTAACAATTAAATGTGAAAACATAACATACACACTTATTATTTGCCACTCACCAATCAATGAATACACAGGGAGAATCTATAAAAAACAGAAGAATTCTGTGATTTTTAAAAATTTAAGTATCCAGGATCCCCAAATCGAATGTTATAATACATCTTATTAAAATTGTTAAAATTGATCAGTTTTATGCTTTTCAGGGGAGGGGTAATGTGCGACCGAAAGATATTAAACGATTTTTTATTTATTTTTTGTTTTACTTATTTGTCCTAGGGGTAAGTTTTCCGCGGTATAGCGAATCAAAAAAATAAATAATTAAAAAAATTTTTGGGTCCACCGTAGTCCTTAGTTTCCAAGCACTTACAGATAAAAAAAGTACTCATACTAGTAATGACAGTTATAATAATACTAGCGAGTACCCGGCATGCGTTGCAATGCCACTCAAAGAAAGAAAGTGTTTGTATATATATAATATATAAAGACTTCGTTCGCGTGGTCTTCAATTTAATGCGATAATATATTTAGAACAGAATCTATTCCATTGGGTTGCCATAGTAACCAGATCTAATAAGTTAGTTTTTTAAGACTCACAAAGGACCCCCCAGAGGATCGTATCGAAAAAAAAAACACCTGTCCTATGTTGGTTCTCCCGTTGCGTAAAATATTTGTGCCAAGTTTGGTTGAAATCGGTCCAGTGGTTTAGGAGGAGATGTGGAAGACCCCAAAGAACCCCCAAAAGAACCCCATCGAAAAAACACCTATCCTATGTTGGTTCTCCCTTTGCGTAAAATATTTTGTGCCAAGTTTGGTTGAAATCGGTCCAGTGGTTTAGGAGGAGATGTGAAAGACCCCAAAGGACCCCCAAAAGGACCCCCCGAAGTATCATATCGAAAAAACACATATCCTATGTTGGTTCTCCCGTTGCGTAAAATATTTGTGCCAAGTTTGGTTGAAATCGGTCCAGTGGTTTAGGAGGAGATGTGGAAGACCCCAAAGAACCCCCAAAAGAACCCCATTGAAAAAACACCTATCCTATGTTGGTTCTCCCTTTGCGTAAAATATTTGTGCCAAGTTTGGTTGAAATCGGTCCAGTGGTTTAGGAGGAGATGTGGAAGACCCCAAGAACCCCCCAAAGGGCCCCATTAAAAAAAATTCATAAACCTTCGCGGGCGTGCGCACAGCAACTCACCGAAGTTTCATCGCAATCGGATGAATGGTATAGGAACGCATACGGGACAAAGAAAGAAACAAACATTCATTTTTATAGATATAGATTATTTAAAAAATAATAAGGTTGTTGTAATAAAGAAGTGTAGTTATTTCTAGTATAACAATTGTGTGTAGAGATAAATATATTTATTTACGAATAAGTATTTTCCTAAATTTTATTGTGTAGGGGTTATTTTATTTTTTATGACGGGACTTAAATTTTTTTTAAATTAGTTTCAGAGAGACTCATTCATATGTCTACACATAACAAGTTCACTTTTTTTAGAAAATAAAAGATTCTAATATAAGTAATAAAAAATATGTGTTGTTCACATCAAATATATTTACAATTAAAATGTAAGCAACAAAATGTATTCTCTATGATACTCATGATACTCTAATTGGGTATACATAGGCGCCGATGTGCAATATTATTTCCATTGACATCCGCAGTGACTGTTGTACTCTATGTATTAGTTGCTGTAAACACGGCACGGTGATTCATACGGACAGGAAACTACACACACACACCGCGTTGAAAGCATAAATTGAGGGCCTTACACTTAAAAAAAATCTTCGGTAAAGTTGAAGCACTCATTTATACAATTGAGTTTCAAAAGAGAGGATTGCCTCATGCTCACATTTTACTGTCTTCACATGAGCAAGATAAAATTGTTAACGCTACCGATATTGATAAAGTTGTATCTGCGGAGATTCCTAACATTCAAACACATCCTACATTACATGAATATGTTGTAAAACACATGATGCATGGTCCATGCGGTGTACTTAATCCAAAGTCTGTATGTATGAGAGATGGAAAATGCACAAAAGATTATCCAAAACGATTTAATGAATTTACATGTGAATCATTAAATGGATATCCATTATACAGAAGGCGTGATAATGGTATTAATGCTGAAGTTCGCGGTAGTTGCCTCGACAATCGTTATGTTGTACCATACAATCCGTATTTACTTGCCAAATTTAATTGCCATATAAATGTTGAAGTATGCACTACAGTTAAAAGTGTTAAATACATTTATACATACGTGTATAAAGGCTATGACAGTGCATCTGTTGAATTAGGTTCAGAGAGAAATGAACCAGGTCAAGAAATACAAATTGATGAAGTTAAAAATTTTTTAAATGGCCGTTATGTCGGATCAACTGAAGCTGTATGGCGCATCTATGAATTACCAATGCATTTTCAATCACATGTCATCGTTAGACTTGACATTTATTTACCGCGTAGACAGAATGTTTACTTTCGAGAAGGGCAAGAACGTCAAGCAATTGAAAATGCAAGGCAAACAAAATTGTTAGCATTTTTTGAATTGAATCGATCAGATCCATCAGCGCATGAATATAAGTATATTGAAATTCCTTTGCATTATGTGTGGGAAGATTCCCGAAAAAAATGGAAGAAGAGAAGGCGTGGAGGTGATAAAATCATTGTAGTGGAGGTGATACTACATATATGTAGTATCACCAAAAGACATCGAACTTTTCCATTTACGATTGCTTTTATTACATGTCTGTGGTCCAAAATCATTTGAGGATGTTAGAACATACAATGGAATTATACACACTTCTTTTGTTGAAGCGTGCCATGCTCGCGGCATTGCTTCAAATGATAATGAGTGGCGCGAATGTTTAAATGAAGCAAAAGAATTACATTCACCAAAACAAATGCGAAATTTATTTAATTACATTTGTGCATTAAATGTGCCAGCCAGTGCATTGGCGTTATGGAATGAATTTAAAGTAAATCTTAGTGAAGATTTTTTGAGAAATTACAACGAAGAATTATCCTTTAATACAGCTCTATTAGAAATTGAAGATACTTTGAATGTTCATAATTTGTCATGTCAAGAACTTGGTTTACCAGTTCCCACGTATTCACAGAGAACAGACGAAGCAAATGCTATTGATCCAATAGAACAAGAGTTTCTGTTTTCTGAGCATTATGAAACTGCAAATATTGAACAGCGTAATCTAATTGATCGTGTGATTCGTGAAGTTTTGCATCATGATACTGGATCTAATGTTTTTTGTTTAACCGCTCATGCAGGTTGTGGAAAAACATTCACACAAACAGCAATCATTCACAAATTAAATTCGCTTAATCTTAGTTGCATTGCAACAGCGTTCAGTGGCATAGCTTCAACTCTATTACTTGGAGGTAGAACTTTACACAATGTGTTTAAATTGCCTATACCCATTTTGGAAAATTCTGTAGCCAATATTACCGCAAATAGTAGCTATGGACGTTACATAAATTCATCATCATTGATAATTATTGATGAAATTTCTATGTGCCCACTGCAAGTGTTGAAAATCATAGATGGATTATTGCAGGATCTATGCGATGGAAATGATAAACATAAAACATTTGGAGGGAAAACGATACTTCTGTGCGGTGATTTTCGGCAAATCTTACCAGTTGTCCCACATGGATCACGTGCAAATTTAATTGAAAATTGTATCACGAGTTGGCATAAATTTGTTTATTTTCATAAAATAACGTTTACTCAAAATATGAGAGCCTTACCAAGTGAAATAGAATTTGTCGAATTCTTGAAAAAAATTGGTAATTATGAAGCCCCACAATTCCCTCAGTTTGGTGAAAATATTATTGAAATACCTCAGCAATTAATAGGAGATGAAAATAATATTATTAATGGGGTGTATGGAAATATTTCCGAAAACATACTCTCAGATAACATATTGAAGTCAGTTATTTTAGCACCTAAAAATGATGATTGTACTTTTATTAATACTGATATACTTAGTCGAATACCAGGTGAACAGAAAACATATCATAGCTACGATAAAATAAGAGAATTTTGATTCCACGTATAAATTTAACATATTCCGGTACTGTTTTACCATTTAACTTTCAAAGAACTCAATTTCCAATTATACCTGCATTTGCGATGACAATAAATAAGTCTCAAGGACAAACATTCGAAAAAATTGGAATTTTATTGAGGCAGCCAGTTTTTACACATGGTCAATTGTACGTCGCAGCAAGTAGAGTTCGATCATTCGATGGTTTGAGATTATATATTTCCGAATATAATGGCCAATGGCATTTAGCAAATGATGAAAGAGTTTTTACAAAAAACATCGTTTACACAGAAGTTCTGAATTATTAAATTCACTTTCAAATTATTTTAAGCTCAATGGACAACATTTATTTTTTTAACCGCCCGGTGTTTTTGATTTAATGAAAAATATATGAAAAAATACGAGGCACGTATTTTTTATTTTTTATTAATTTCTTATTTAAATTTTATATAATTCGAAAAAGATAGGCAAAATAACTGTGTAGCCTTGGCGAAACCTGTTCAGTATGGCAATAAAAAAAACCCAAGGAAATGTCAAAAAACGCGTTATTGCTTTTTAAATATGGCTTAGCCAAGCTAAACGTCATTTTTCCTATCATTCATATGTTTCAAATAACTCGAAAATTAATGCATAGAAACAAAAATTAAAAAATTATATAAGCTTTGTAGCAGATAATCTTCAAACTGTTTTCGAATTTTGTACCTTACCAAAAATGAAATGTAATCCACTGGAATTGAAAACAATGTATCTTATACTTCTATGAATGTCAAGTCTCATTTTTATTAGCGTTTATTTGACTCAATATTAACATGAAAAAATTAAAACTGACAATGAATTATATCAAAAAATAAATACGAATACAAGCTGTAATTGTTTTTTTTTCAACTGTTACTAACATTAAATTTTAAATTTCATAGGTATTGCAGGGAATTAAGGCAAACAATACACGCTAATGACGTATTTGTACATGCTCGCAGCTGACGTAATAGAACAAAATTCAAAAAAATTATATGCAATGATTATAGAGGTATACTCTTTGACAAAAGAACCTCAATAACGTTCAAACTTAAAAATTTAATGAATTACGGTCGAATTTCGACCACTGGGCGACCACTAGTTCTTATTAAAATAATAGTAATTCACGAAATAGATTTTCATTAGCTGACAATCATCAGTTTTAAATAGTCTTTTCCTTCTAGTTTTCTCTTTTGTCTAACAGAAAATTTAATTAATTATTGCAAAGGGTATTTTTACGTTTTTTGCATTGACATTCAATAATTAAATTAAAACCAGGTTCCAATGAAAAAGGCAAAACACAAATGAAAATTTGCAACTTTGTCAAAACCTGTAAATAAGATTGAGATTCCGAAAAACAGATAAGTTCCAACGTAAAGCAGGGTTTTAATAAAGGTGTAATTAATGGCGTGCTTCCAGTATGTAACTCAACAGAATAATAACTAAACAGATCTACAATCCGCGTTAGTTGTTTACGTGATGTCGTTTATATAGACGCGAGTTTCTACGTAATATCTTACAATTAAACTATTTTTTACTGGCTATTTTATTCGCTAGTAAAATTCATTATCGTGAATACCATTATCGATCTACGCTAGGCTGGAAGTCAGGAACTTAGAGATTTGAATCACATAATGCTCCAAACAAGTCAGCATTCATTTATAAAATACTCTGCAGGACAAATGTTGTTTAATGTCTTTAAATAGGTGGTAATACGATCAGGCTTCTTAGAAATTGTCACTGTATCTAAGAGCACCCTTACGGAATGACTAAGGGTGCTCAATGAAAATGAGTGAAGATATATATATATATATAGAGAGAGAGAGAGAGAGAGAGAGAGAGAGAGAGAGAGAGAGAGAGAGAGAGAGAGAGAGAGAGAGAGAGAGATGGAGAGAGAGAGAGTGTGTGTGACTGATAGAGAAAGGAAGGGAGCGGGTTTGTTAGTAATTAGTATTTTCAATTGTTTTTGTTTCTTCTTACTACTTCCCGTGTGTTTAACACATCATAATTTATTTTTATGTATTGAAATATTAACAGACAGTTACAACGTTATGACTAGCATATTGAAATATTAACAGACAGTTACAACGTTATGACTAGCAAAACATAAGTATTAGAACCATATGTTTCAACCTGTATTCTCACAAATTACAAGAGAATAAACAATTAGTTCAGTCGGCAGTGTTGGATGTGACTTTATTGTTTCAAGTGTGTACTGAAAAAAGAAGGAAAACTGTTAAGACATGATTGCACCATAAAATCGTTGAGTTATAAGTGACAAGTAACTAGATAAATATTAATAAATAAATTATTAATTTTATTGCTCATTTGTATTCTTTTTCTATATTGTTCCAATTTTATACAAATAAAACAGAAAGAAAAAATATCACTATAGAGTGAAAGCAGTCACGATAAGTAATACTTACTTTGTATAATGCAACAAGATTCTTTCAGAGAATAGAATAAACATCAACTATATATTATCTGTAGGTACTGGATCTGTCAAATTGCCATCTCTTAAACAAAATAAACAACAAACCGTGGCTTCCGCCTTTTGTCTGAACTAACAAGTATAATTCTTCATTTATATTGTTAATAAGCATCCTGACTGTATTGCCGCGCGTGTGAGTGAACGGTCTGTGTGGTTATAGTGCGTGTGCCTGTGCTAGCTGTGCTTCAGAGCAAGACACGTTACGTAAATTCGAATCTAACTTTAAGAAAAAAGATAATAAATAGACAACAAAAGGCGAAAAGTTGTTAACATTGTGTTCAACGTATCATAAAATGAATTCCATATATGTGACGCAGGCATATTGATGGTAGTAAGTCAAATTTAAGTCCGATCCCAATAAACGTTCAGAGTTAAGTGAAGAGTAAAAGTGTACATTTTTGCATTAAAAAGAGAGGCAAGTGATTTAATCGTGTGTATGGAATTCAGACAGTAGTAGGAGGAGGGGTTAGTGTCACATCAGAGGAGCAAAGGAAGAAAATGAAACTTGAATGCCAATAAAGAAACCATCTTAAAGATGAAGGGGTGTGATGATGGAGTGAAACACAATTTTTAATTCCGGAAACTTTATGCATAATTAGCTACTCCGTACTGCACAGGTCGAAAGAGAATTTTAGTACGTAATGCTCTGGCAAGTACGTAGTACTGCCGCTTGGCGGCGCATATGTATACTCGATTCAGCCCGTGCGGCCAATCGCTGTGTAAAAGCGCAAAAAAAAGGTAAATTATTATTTGGAAAACTATGAAAGAACAAACTTTTTTCACTAGCATGAAAATACGAGTATTTAAAAAAATAAAAACTTTGTCCTGTGATGTCAGGGTGTGGATTGGACCCAATTTTGAAAAATTTCCCTTTTCAAATTGAAAAATTTATTGTGACTTAATGACAAAATATTTCAAGATAAAAATTAATACGGAAATTTACCTATTAGGATACTATATTCTACAATTTTTTTATGAATAAAAAAATCATTATTTCACTCATTATTAACAAAATTCTGAAAATGCAATTTTTGCAATTTAAAATTTTTTGTAGGTTATATTGCCTTTAAAAAATGCACGACCAACACAGGTCGATAGGAAATTTTCCGGGGAACACACTGGTTTTTTATTTTTCTGATTTGGTGAAGTTATCATCGGAAAAATTTAGGAAAACTTCAGTGACTCGCGCTCCGCTGTTTGCCGGAAGTAAAAAGTCGGGGAAAATGGGGGGTCCGAAGTCTGTAACTAGGATAAACTTTTAGGTAAACACTAAACCTATCGTTAAAAAAAAATCAGCTCAAAAGATGCTGTTTCTGGAAATTTGCTATTTTAAAATTAGTCTTACTCGGCTAATTCTACAGATTCAGTTCTTATTTCTTGTAAGTAGTTGCTTTACAAAGGTTTTTTTCAAACAACGTTGTACGAAGGTCTCTTCAGCTAAATGTAACCTATCACTGTTACTGTAACGTCAATAAAAGAGACGTTACTTTACTGAACCGTAGATCACGTAAAAGAAATTAGCTACCTAGGGTTAAGAATTCAAACTACATTTTGATACAAAATAAATAACGAACAAAATATTTTAACGACATTACAGACAATCTACGTGTTTCTAGAATGTTCTAGTGGAACCGGCTGTAATGTTGTGTGCGTACGTGATTCTCACCGCATTAACTAGTCTGTGCCCGAATTCTCAACGCGCGCATTGTGTCAAGGCGGCAATGAATTATGCTCTAATGTTTTCCTTTATTGGTGATGCGTAATAGTATCGACTATTCTGGAATAATTCTGCTATCTATTTAAACGACGACATCTGCGCTTAGCAGTCAGTCTGAGCTGCGAAATATTGGAGTGTGGTTTCTAGTATTGTGGTGAAGTATTATGGGTTTTATAATTGTGCGAGACAATTGTAATACAACTGTAATATAATAATATTGTAACAATTGTAATATAATAATTTATATTAGTAGACATTTTTATTGCGTGTCAACAATTTTTATTTGATTTGTTGTAAGAGACTATCTTGTTGATTACAAACTGTGTAATTGTGATAATTAAAGCTGGCGATTAGTAACTTAATTGGTGTCTTGTATTTTGTTTTCCACTGTACCATAAGACGATCAGTTAGACCGTCGTAACAATATATATCACATATTTTGTCGTAAATACAAATATGTCGTATTTTTCATAAACACCTATACAAAATAATTATCAAAATTCAATGTTTTAGTATGTGTAAGCCCATTGATTTACTGTATTAAATAATTTCACTTCCCCCTCAAAAAAAATTCGTGCGGCACTCCCCAGCGCAGCAGTTGCCAAGTCTGCGTAGTTGGAAATCCACCGCTGCTAACAAATAGCTTTCGAACAGAGCGTTTTGGCCCAAACCTTTATCATACTTTGAATGGTACTATATGTGTGTGTGTATAAATTTATAGGTTTAGAAAACCAAATTAAAAATATACTAAATTTTAATGAGACCAAAGCAAAAGCAACAGCAAGCTCCGCAGCAAATAAAAACCAAATATATAAATAAAGACGCTAAGAAGATTATTGGGAAACACGACGAGACAAAATTACAAACGGAAAAGTCGGAGATCTGAAAAAAAAAATATATCACCAACATCGGATAAAAAAAGCTTCCATAAAGAAGAATAGGGCTTCCATGAACGATATGGTGGACTGCGTGAAACAATGAATTAAGGTAGGATATCTCTTACAGAAGAAGAAGAAGACGAAGAAAGTGGAGGGGCGAGGAGGAGGAGAAGGAGAAGAACAAGGAGAAGAAGAAGAAGAAGAAGAAGAAGATGATGATAATGATGATGGTGATACTGGTGATGTTGATGATGAAAAATACAATTTGGGTAGACTTGAAGCTCGTAAATAATTGGCATTTCATAGCTTAATAACTTCGCTTACCTTTATGCTATGACTCTGTGTGCCTCATTCCTCGTTTTTCTCTCTCTTTCTCTTCCTCTATCACACCCTTTTCTATAACCATGCACGACCGAAGTATCATTCAAATAATCTCATGTTTGAATTTATGTACGGCTCTGTTATCCATTGTATTCAGAACATTTTGAATGATAATCTACGACGGAAGTTTAATTTTATTCACTGCCGCTATTCAGTTGCAAATAATATACGTTTATGTAAATCCGTTGTATATTTCTCTGAGTAATAGATATAAATTCCATTGGTACATTACATACCAACGGGCTCACATTGTAGTGTTCAGAAATTTTTTCTGTGCGTCGTAAATGATCAAGCTTCATAATCATGTTCAAATACCGTATGCATATTCCTATAAACTTTGTTTAATTTTAATTGCTCACAGAATAATTATTATACATTCTTTTTTTTAATTCATCTAAAAATCATACAATATGTTATTGTGTTTCTTAAATAATATCTTTGAGGATCATACAATCGTAATTATATTTCAGAAAAAATTGTTACATAGCCTACAAGGGCCCTGAAAAAAAAAGTTTACACATTTTTTCTGTTGTAATTCATTAAGTTGTACCATGTACAGAGAAATAAGATTTTATTTGTCCTTGGTAATATCCTGACACCAATTCTAAAAACCCCTTATGTGTAAGCTATGAATATAAGCCCCATACATTTTTCATCATTATCATCATCGTCGTTAACCTCAAGGAATCGGCTCATTCTGAAGCTGTTACGGGACCCGCTTCGATCTCGGCCGTCGTACATCCCTCTTCACCACCTGTCTATTTTCCATTTCCAGCACTGGAAGTTGCTCCTTAGCTGTTCCAACATACAGTTTTGTGTTATTTATTTTCTCCACAGATCATGAAATTTGTACGACCTGACTGCGATTGATTCGGTATTCATTACCAAAATTCGCCATTAGTTATAGCCATTTTTATGGCAATATTATAGTGTTTTATGGTCATGTTATCAGTGAAATGTAGAAGTTGTATGCCACTGGAACAGAGATTACAGGGATTTCATAACTTGGAAACAAAAACATTTTTACTGAAAACGTTAATTTTACTTATCAAATCATACATTAAACAACACCATATTGGTAAACAGGGCAAACGCAGTGTGTTAACGCTTTCTTGTCTGCATATTAGTTAATCCTGTGTCTCTAGCTCCCTTTAATATAGTATTTTCAAGGAAAGTTGAATTTGAGGAAGCTGTGAATTAAGAAAGGCTATGAATTTGCGGGTGTAGAAGTTACTTTTTATAAAAAATTAACAGATGGTAAAGTTAAATTTTAATATAAAATTGTGGTTCTACAATTTTTCTGTCCATCAATGATGAAAATAAGTGGAGATAGCAGTATATTACTTCTAGGGTTCCTGGTTTTTGTAAGTTATTATGTAAAAATTATTTGTTTTTGTGTTTACGGTTTACCTAAAAATGCATTAAAAGATATCATGTGACCAGGAAATTAAAAAAAATTTGATATCAAAGTTAAGTTCTAAGAAACTATTTGGAACAAATGTTATTTACATTATTTTATTCGAGAAATAGTTGCACCGTAGCCCAGCTTTAAGCTGCAAACGACTCCTGTAAGCCGCCGTTAATTCCTTAAGACGTCTAAGCTGTGCACTTGATTGCTTCAGTCTCTACTCCCTGAAACCTCTAGCTTAGATTGTTTTCGTGTTAAAATGTTTAAATATCTTGTCCTTCTACAATAATTTTGTTACATTATTAGAACACAATAAAACGAGTTATACGCTTGAACTTTTATCTGTAGGATGACATCTTGAAGTTAGCTTACACATTATACACATTACTAAACAAATTTTTCTTTAACGATTTGTATTTCAACAGCCGTGTATAACGTCTCATGTATAGTCACATTATCTCATCAACATTTTAATATCCAGTCTGGTATTGAGGTAAGGTTAAGGCAGCTAGTTTACTATCATCATAATAATCACCACGTCACCTTTCATCAAGTATTAGACTGGTCTGGTCCTTTGCACCTTCTAGCCGTTGTACATAGTACGCGACCGCCAAAGAGAAACTAATAACGTATGTATATATTGGTATATATTGATCTTGTGTGTGTGTGTGTTGAATATGCCTGTAATACTTGTACTTGTCCGACCAGGTTTCAGGGATCTGTGCATATTCACGTCGAAGAATTATGTAACTTCACAAAAATTATGCTTCAGGCAGGAAAGAGTACAGTAAAAAAGAAATTGGTATTTTAAAATTTTTCAGTAGAGTAATTTTATAAATCTGAAAAAGTAATCTTTTATTTACAAAATCATATCAAACATGTCTTTTTTATAAGTGTGCACATCTACATAGAATAACTAATATACGATAGGATTATCAAGTAAAAATATCCTGTTAAGATAAAACAAATTATTTTAAAACATTATTTTTTATTCTGTGACTAACGGGTAAGATAGTAAACCTAACATATTATAGTAACCAGATTAAAACAATTTTCAAATTAAGAATCATACTACAGAAACAATTTGCACCTACAGGATTAATTACATACGTAGCGTTCTTAAATCTAATGGATACTTTGCAAATACTAGTTACTAAATTAGTGAACGTCTAAACTTTCCTTTGAAAATTGTATATAAAATATTTTACAAAATTTACATTTCTCAAATTTTTTTTAAATTATTGTTTTTGTTTTTTCTCTTTTCTTTATCACTACATGAGTCAGTTCATTGTCACCTAGGTGGTGGTGTTAATTGGCGTTTACCATGGTACTGCTGTGTGTGTGTGTGTGTGTTCTCCCTCACTGCCTCTCTCTCTCTCTCTCTCTCTCTCTCTCTCTCTCTCTCTCTCTCTCTCTCTCTCTCTCAAGCTTGCCTGATATCCCGATGCAGCACTACGATATCGCGTTACGTAGCCGGGATAAACGACACTGACGTTGTCTCACCGACGAGCAAATGGTAAGAAAGATTGTCCTGCCGGTGTTTGTGTATCTTACATAGACTTGAGTCGCATTCCTGCCAAGAACTGATTAAACTGTCCTAATATTGTCAAGGATTGTCAGTACATTAGTACCATCTTGGCGTCACTTTCAACAATCTAGAAATTATCGAAGTCTGTGCAGTTTGATTACGCGTAGGCCTACTTCAGCGGGTTCCACCATTACTAACACATGTTCAGTCAATTAACATTGGGCATTACAGTACAGTGTACTTATTATTCCGTAATCCAATTAATAGTAAATAGCTGCTCTCTTACTTTATTTACACAAGAATTCCCACAACCGATGTCTACGTGTGCGGGAGAGTATCCTATGCATTTTACGTTGCCAGATCTCATTTTTGCACTGTATTTTGCGTAAAACGTATAGTTTTTAGACTTTTTAATTTTCTTGTCAGTTCAGGCCTTATGCAGACGTATAATATAACATGTGTAGACAATAAACAGATCTGACTCAGCTTTCGTGACATGAGAACAGGTGATACAGTCCAGCTCGCTGTTCAAATTACAAGATGTCAAGTAAAAGTTCTAATTTTCTGGTTGACATAAATTTACTTACCAATCTTTGTACATATTATATCATGCTTTTTATTGTTGCAATATACATACTAAGAAGACACAAGTTGTCAGCTGTCTCAGTAGAAAAAATTGCAACACACAATTGAGAATTTTGATCGACAGAATTTATTGATATGAAACGTTTAATAGATATAATTTCGTTGTCATTTTATAAAGACAACAAAAACAAAAACTATTCTTCTTTATGTTAATTTGAAATATAAAAGAGGCTGTCTTTTGAATAAACTTAACAATAAATTTCTTTAATTGACTACACATATACACATGATTTAAACAAATGACAAACCGAACTTGACCGGTATAAAAGTATACTGTTAAAAAATTAAGTACCTGCCCGTACAACGAAAACCATATTTTTTCAAAGTCAGCTATATAACGATGAGTATTACTAACCACATAAGATTGATGGTGATAAATAAGTGTTACGCCAATCATTTTTCAAAACGGTGAAGCAAAGTGCACTGAAAATGTTATTACACTTCTCTGTGTGTGTGTGTGTGTGTGTGTGTGTGTGTGTGTGTGTGTGTGTGTGTGTGTGTGTGTGTGTGTGTGTGTGTGTGTGTGTGTGTGTGTGTGTGTGTGTGTGTGTGTGTGTGTGTGTGTGTGATAAATAATACTATTTTATTTATTACAAGACCATATTTTTATTAATTTAAAAACAGTGTCGCGACAGTTTTCTTTACTCTCGTCTTCATAAAGGAGACAGTCGAAAAGAAGTAAACATAGATTAATGAAAATATATTCTAGTAAAAAAATGCTATTTAATACTAATAAAACAAGAATAATTTTACGCAATGCGCGTGCACGTGCGCGTGCGTGTGTGAGTAAGCAAGAACTTCATGACGATCGTTTTCTGCTATTGTTCGATTCTAGCATGCAACTTGGTGTGATAAGTGTGATATTAAGTATGATAAGATGCACATAGAACGTGACTTTACTGTCAACAAAGGGATACAGCAACTGTAAACTCGAGTGATCAAAACAAGTCTCGTAAATGGCCTATACGACCTACTAGCGCTGTCTGCTAAATTCATCATTTCACTAGTTGCAAACTACAGTTAGGCCTGAGTATGGCAACTTTTTTTACTAAATACTTTCTTCTTCTTGTTACATTCAATTGTTATTACCATGCACTTCTACCATCTTATATTTACTTGTTTAAGAAAACATTTTATATTAGCTTCAGATGTTAATAGATTTGCTTGATGGGTGGTCAAGTTATTAAAAACGTCTGAAAACTGATATGACGAAGAGAGACCGAAAAGTGGAAGTCTCAGATACTTTTTCGAGAAATGATGGGTAGAGTTCCACCACTGAGAGGTGCATGGCGATGTAGTGACCCCAGTACACCTCTCTGTGGGGGACACATATCTGGAGATTGATTCTAACGTGAATGTCTTGCAAACATTAGGTTTACAGCAGTGTGCCGAGTCTAGGATAGAATCGGCGCGTGTTCGGTATTTAAAGTCAAAAATAAACGTTAAATGCGGTACTGCGTTTAGCTGTTGAGTTGCGTATGAATACTGCAACTGTATTACCATAAGCGCGGTGCTTGATTGGTGCTGCCCTCTAGCATGAGCCACGGTTTACGAGGTCAGAAACGGAAACTACGTTTTCTGGAAAACTTTATCTCTGGCCGACCGTCTACCTGTTAGCTGCGTCTTTTGTTTTCTCCGGCAGAGAAGAATTTGTTGCACCACTCTTCATCTATGGCAGGCTAAGTCTATACAGATCTGCGGGTCCCTCGCTGAAGACGGGGACAGCTCCACCCTGAACATGTAACACCAAGATTCTCTCTCTCAACTTCATCTGCCGGAGCAGAATGGCGAAGACTAACACAAACACCCTATCATGAAAGCCAGATGATCACCACTTCACACCCATGGAAAAATTAAGGTGAACTCAATCCATGTTATATATTCTTTACACATTCTGATGTAACTCACTAGAGCCAGTGAACATTCAATTACTCAACAACATGACTTTTAAGTTTTATACATTTTAATTGGGTCTCCGATTAACGGGACAGAATAGTGCGTGAACTGGGAGGGGAATCTTTTGTCAATTTTATTAATTTGTTTGTATGATCTGTGAGCTCAGAGGCTGACATGCATCTGTGGCTGCTCACTATTCAAACGTGCAATTCTTTCTTATTTTCAGTATAAGGGTTTCATTACTGCTATTAATTCATTCAATCAACTTGTAATTTCTCTGTTTCAATTTAGTGTTCATTTTATATATTAATTTCTCATTTTTAAATTCAGTTTAGATTATATAGGGATAGAAGTTTCTTTGGTAGTTAAGTCGGGTCACAAGTTTAATCCTGTACAGGTGCATGTCCATGCAGAGTTAAACATGCTGTTGAGACAGGTTGAGTTATGCACTGTCATGCCTATGAACATGTCGGTCTCTGGGCCAAAATTACTTTTAAAAGGTTTATAAGGTTCATGACACATTACTATTTTCAAAACTTAACAATATTTATCAAAATCTAAATTCTCTTAATTAATTATGATAACTGGGGTGTTCGCGGTATTCTAAATTTTATTTCTCCCAGTATAAGTGCCCAGTGTGGCAGCATTTTATAATAGTATTAGGCACTTGGCCAAATTTTGAATTTATTATGTCCTGGGGACTACTGGTGTTGCATATATAATCAGATACACATGTAATGTGTTAACATATTAAGAATTAAAACCTGACATGGATTTTCATAGATTATTAATGATGTACCTCATGGGGGTAGAAAAGGGTGTGGCAAGAGATCTATGTTATAATTGTCCTGTATTGTGGAACATGTAGATGTATTGTATATTTGTGTGTGTATTTTGTGGGGTTCTATATGTATTGTACATTTGTGTGTATTTTTGGGGGAGTTAGATATAGGGCTTATAAAAAGAAAAGATAAAACATAGGGTTATATATACATTTAATTTCTGATGGCAATTAATTAATTCTGTCTCTATTAATTTTTAATTAATATTTTTTTAAAGCGAATTAATTTATTTTAATTAACTTTAATAAAGAGTATGTAGATTTGTCTCTATTTATTTTAATTAATATTTTTTTTAAGAGAATTAGTTATTCTAATTAACCTTGTCAAGAAGTATATAAATTTTATCTCAATTAAGTTTCAATTGATTTTTTTTAAGAGAAGATAGAAAATAATTTTTGGATTTATTAATAATTTCAAGTAACCTTTTTAAAGAATATAAATTATTTTTAATTAACAGTTTTTAAGGGGAAAATAGATTTTGAATGTTATATTTATTGTTTTTGTAGGTAACAGAAAGGAGATAGAATAATAAAAGGTTTTTATTGATTGTTAATTTTATGAGTTTTAATTTCAAGTCCCGTCTCACTGGATCCAGCGCATTTTTGGCTTCTCTAGGCTTTGGTCTAGTTTTAATTATCTTGTGGCACCTCTTTAAAAAAAAAAAAAAAAAAAAAAAAAATTACCAGTCAAAGTTAAAGAGGGGTTACAGCAGTAGTCTATTTTGACCGCCTGGTGAATGCTGTCTCACTGACAAACTATTATAAAGAACTCAAGGAAATTCTTATTATTGGTACTTTCAATACCATGCTATCGCCTGTGTCAGTGAGTGAGAAGTTCGTTTGATTTTACTTTTCTATATTTTTGTTTTTCATATTCTTATGAAATGTATTAAATATATTAGCTTACAACAGACACACGCACGCGCGCACACACACACACACACACATAGATACATATATATATTAAATATATAATTAGGGGTGTGTGTGTAATATTAAAGGTTTATTATAAGAAACCTTCCTTAGATGAATAAATTTTGCATATGTTTAAGAAAATAGTAATTTACACGACTACAGTTTTATATTTCAAGTTTATCTTGCATTGTTCTCTATAATTACTGACTTGTTAAGTCTTGCTTTTTTTTAAATTAACATATTACATATTTAATACAGAAAGTTTAATCTTCCAATATAGAGGGCGATTTTGGCTTATAAGTATAAAGAAACCTCTAACGGTTTGACATATTGTGTTATGTGCCAACACAATTTACTAATTTTTTCTGAAAAATTACAACCGTAAAATTCCAATCCAATGCAGTGTAATTCAATATTGCATTTCTAAAATACATGAAGAATCAAAATAATCTAATTTGGAAGTGACAATATATAAAAGTAACTGCATTCTCTTTATTTCACGACAATTCTGTACAAATAATATTAAATACGAACTTTAAAACTCACACAGATATTTTTGGGTATAGTTATTAAATCCTTGTTGGCTTAGGGTACTTGAGATTGTCTGGATTCATTGTTTTCGATTCGCTTTTTGTAAACTTTAGTAAGTTTGTAAAAGTTTATTCTTGTGAAATTTTTTTGTGCATTTGAATACTGTATATACATATGAACAAAAGGTATGCATTCTGTAGAATACTGAATTTATGTATGAACATTTCCATAGTTAAAATAGAATGAGTAATTGATTTTAAAAATGTAATTGGCAGTAGTTACTTAAAAACTATAAAAAATATTATTTATGCGCTACATTTTTCACTTTTAAGGACGCATTTTAGGTATTATACGATTATCAATTCCTAATGAACAACATTCCATCATCAGCGCTAACAATCCTACAAAAGGTATTGTTGGTGTTAGGCTATTGTTCATTAACGACTTAACTGTGATGTAGTATCCGAAACTTGTCATCAGAAGTAAACAGTGTAGTGGTAGAAGAAAATTATTTTTTATAACCAAACAAATTAATCTATCATGCAAAATGGCGCTTTTTCTGTTGACCAGCTATCATGTAGTACAATAAAAATATTAGTCTATATCAATATTACCTAAACTGTATTCAAGTTCTTACATTATTAAAGTAAATTACTTTTATGCTACTTTCGATAGACGTGAACGCCTTAACAATTACACTGAACAATGGTTGAAATAATTTATTTTTCCTTAGGTATGTTTTATGTTTTAAATTGGCCTAGTAATCTTATAGCCTACATATTCATATAAGAATGTTAGAACGGTATTAAATTTTGGAAAGCGCTGTTTTGAATTATGTATTGGGACATGAATAAAATATAAATTTAATATTACTAAAAACTTAAAGTTTTAACCTGCAAAAAAATAAAAATTTATTTTAAATATTATTACCTTCCTTTATTTAAAATTAGGCCTATATTTCTCTGAAACGAAATACATTGTACTTACATAATTTATTATAATCAGGAACTAAAATATCATCCAAAGAACTTAATTGTATTTTGCTTCTTGATTTATTTATACTTCAGATCCAGTGAGTGTAATAATTAATATGTGTTGGTTTTAAGTTAAAAGCTTAATTAAAGTTGGAAATTTTTATTTCAGAAAAGCAGGTATTCACAAACGTCGCAAAGTACATGTTACAAATTTAAAAAAATTATATTCAGAGAAACATAATTTTTGATAGTTAAACTAGTAAGTCTTTCTTTCTAGTTCTTTCTTAAAGTGTTGACTTTGACCTACCAATAAATTCTTAGTTCAACACCCAAGCTTTATCATCATCCCGGCAATAATATTTGCCATTCTAGTTCAAATCCTTATGGATAAAGGTAACCAAAATATGAGATGACGATGTTAAGGCTACAGTTGAAGCTTAAGGCACATACAGTTTCTTAATAACGTCATTTAATTTTCAGTCTTTAGTTCCTGTGTAACCGTAATCATTTTGTATAATTATTTCTATTTGTAAAGAAACCGACATAAAAAGCAAACTACACTGGTAAGTGTAATTAATATTATCAAGGATTATAAACATTAGGCACACAATATTTAGTTCCTCTTCAAGCTTACGTCTTATAAGTACTGGTGTAGCGAAAAGGACATACCGTAGAACGGACACTCATTTTCCTTTAGCTTGCCTAGGGTCCTTCAATTTGTGAGCTCCTTTGTGTTTAATATTTTGGTTTCATCGGTCTTCCTTGACTAACTCTTGACTTTGCTGAATCCTACACTATTAGATTATTTGAGAAATAGGGTCTTTATTTTTTTATAGTTTCTTCGTTTACCATCATAAACGGTCTCGAGAATACTTGAGAAAGGAGAAGGCTAAAAGTGAGGATAAAGGTCTCACTGATGCTGGTAGAAAATGATAATATCTGTATAATATTCAAAACAACACATAGAAAACCAGAAAATAAAGAGTTGTGCCGAGCCTCCTGCACACTGACCAGGTGCTTTTGCAAGATTGACCTTGCAATACAACGACCTAGCAAAAGAAAGGGCAAGAGAATAGGAGTAATCATGTAGATTAACAAAACCAAACTAAATGGTATTCTCACAAAATACAAAGTAATCATGGTAGGTATTAGAGAAAGAAGAAAGGAAAATAAAGGTTACTAAGTATTATGTAATGTTTCATAGTGGAGTCGGACAAAGGGAGCACGCTGTAAGTTGGCTATGCTGGTTGATGGGAAAGGGCTCAAATTATAAAAAATTTTAGAGGTGAAAAGATACATATTTGCACTACTTAAGTGTGGTAACACACTACTATTACTTAATACTAATATTACTAATACTTATATACTACTATATAATTGGAATATTGAAACATATCCATCACAAAAGGGAAGGAGGAAGGAACAGAGAAATACAGTTATCTTGCACAATAATATGTATAGGCAACACATGATACTGGCACAAGATTTGAAATCCATAATTGGTAATAAACCGATTATAAATGTAATTGATACCAACGGTGGCAATAATTTTAAGATTTTAACAAAGGAATTAGTCAGGAATTAGTAGCAATATACACTACGAGAGTACAAAAAAGTTTGTCAAACAACAGAATATTAATAAGTTTACTTGACCTGTGCGTAGGTAGAGATCAGTTAAATGTAACATATCTGACAATCGTAAATTAGCTTGCGACGTGATTGATATAGCCTACATGTGTACAGACAGACACATGTGTGTTAACACACATTTAATTCATTGTACATTAACTAGATGGAGTGAACAAAAGCTAAACACAGAAGAAAATTTTACAATGTTACATATAAAATGTTACATACTTGAAATGTGTTTATTGCTATAAATTTTCGTATTTTTGCATTACTGACACAGTCACTTACAAAGATAACAACACGAACGGAGACTGATAAACAATGAATAAACATTAAAGGTGCTATGTCGTCAATGAAGTTGAAAGATACAAAGTTAAGGAAGAAACGAATAAGAGCGATACAGTATGAAACAAGGAGATCATATAAGCCATTGATGAGAAGGGTAAAGCACATGTTCAGGTGAATGTATAACATGCAAAAGAGCTACATCATACGGTAAGGCAACTGGAGCCTCTCGGCCAAAGGAAAACGATGTAATGGCAGACCGAGAACAAGATGGTAACTAAGGAACAGACCATAAAGCCTAAACCAAGGAGCACTGACGAAGGCAAAGAAGAAGAAATAAAAAAAGAAGAAAAGGAAAGCAATAGCAGTAGTTTAAAGTAAAGAACAAGAAGTAATTGTTATAACATAAGTCTTTTTTGATCGCTATTTTAATAAAAAATTTGTATTGCATGCAACGTAAACAGTATGGGTAACATACATAAAGCCTTCATGACTCATAATGTAAATAAGGTGTGTTCCAGTAAAGTCTAAAAACTCCTCCATGTTATTGCAAATGTGTGAAAACAATA
Source organism: Magicicada septendecula (assembly GCA_034769895.1). Taxonomy (NCBI): domain Eukaryota; kingdom Metazoa; phylum Arthropoda; class Insecta; order Hemiptera; family Cicadidae; genus Magicicada; species Magicicada septendecula. Next base: position 299,415,168 of record CM068371.1, read on the forward strand.
AATCTTAAGTTTTACCTGTAGACCCTAAGATTTTGCGGGTCTTACGGTAAACATTTGAAGCATCGTATGAAATAGAACATTCTTCTAACCCATGCACATAAGTGTTATGGTTTACCAGTTACATTTAATAACATCTAGAATCGTAGATTTCTTCCGCCCAGTGTGATTCTTTTATTTATTAAGCGTATCCTATCGTCGCCACTAGAAAATCACCTTCTGCTCTACTGCTCTGCCAGAGCCTGCTAGCTGCTCTACACACTGATTTATAACGACTAACTAAAACTGATTGGTGTTGCAGTGACAGTTATAGTTTGAGCTTCAGATTTAATGATCATCGTATTTTTCTGACTGCACTAGATTTTGCAGGAGCTTCTGTAGATCACATAGGGTAGCAAATATGCAATAATAAAATTAGCATCGGCGAGAAATGTATATACAAATTATTATCTGAAAAATACATAAAGGTATACAAGAAAAATACAGCGTACTTCAAGGATATATTATGCACGTTGAAATAAAGAAACAATTTCTTGTAAACATAGCTCCAAAAACACTTTGTTTTCAATGTAAGGTTTGCGAAAAATTTCACCTTGATTTTTGCTGCTAAGATAAAACTCTTAAGCCCTACTGTAATTCTTGGATCTTAAACTGAAAGTAAATTTGATGGTTTTATAGGTATTTGATCTGAAAAATTGAAAAAAGGGGGGTCTCAAAAAGTTTAATAGAAACATTTCATAGGTTTCAAAAACCTGGTGTTGAAAAACACACTTTTTTATTTTTCATGTAAATTTGCTTGTTTATATTGCGAATAAATAACTGTAAATATCAATACAATTTATATTGAATTTAATTCTGAAAAATGTGGTGTATGTATAGTCAATAAAAACAAATAAGCATTACAGAAAATCAACTTTTTTAAAGGTGCAACACAACAGAAAATGTAAGAAATTACTTCTTCTGGTAATATACTGAAAAAAAGTTGCTTTATTTGTTAATAAAAACAATTTATTAATAAGAGCTCTTAATTCAGTTAGTAAAAAACATTAATTTTATTTAATATCGAAAGGGTGATTTAAAATCAAAAAACAATTTTAATAACATTAACTCAGTTGATTTTAAAGGTATGTAAAAAGACTATAGTTGGCAATATTGTACTGTTCAGACTCAAAATTAGATTACAATCAGGAGAAAGGTGTTTAAAAATTACTTTATAATACAATTACTAACTTATTTATCTAGCTAAGTAATCTGCTTCTTGTAGAGTTTTCTATAAACATAATTTTGAGACGTCATTGCAATTTTTAAATCATGAGTGTGCAAATATATTTTCCAAGTATGAGTGTACGGTTTTAGGAAATTAAATTCCCGGCCTGCAAAACATCAGTATCAACCAAGATTTCCAAAAGACGAGTGCCTCATTATAAAATATTTTTTCTGGTCTTTCATAATTTACAAACTAACGGGTGGTTTCCAACATTTGCTTGTTCTATTGAACGCTCTGTAGAACACTGTGCATCATTTGTAGAACATTCAAAGAATACAGCGCAATCCTCAACTCAGCTCTAGAAGGGTTACACATTGGACTATCATCCTCATACTAAAGTCTGCATAACACTAAAGAAAGAGAACTTACATCCTTATTATTTGCATACTGTCCGACCAGGTAATCAGGTAACCCTGTCCTGTTGTACCAAGTGAGTGTGAGTTAAGATTAAATTTTTCTAGTGGGTAAAAGAAAATGTAAATATTGCTAATTGAATTTTGTTCACTGATGACTATGTTGAGAGAAACGGAAAATTTGAAAACAGTTACAGGTGGATAACTAGAACTCTAAATGAAATAATAGAGTCATAACTCTCAAAACTGTTTATCGTTATTTGTATGGTGTGGTATTATTGTGGAACGGATATTTCTACCATTTATCAATCAAGATACCCTTAGGCTACTAGTATGGTGAACAAAGAGGTTTTGTAGAAAAGGTTGCAAATATGCTTTCAAGATGATGGTGCATTACCTCATTATTTACATGATGACTGTTCTTAAGTCTAATTTAATTTTTTATAATGTTCATGTGTTTCTTACTAACTTCACATAGAAATCACTTCCTCAGAAACAAATTCTTTATAAATTGTTTTACAAATTCAGATTTATTTTTTACCAAATTAAATAAGTAAATTTACATCAAACCTAAAAAAAGTGTGTTTTGACAGAAAACTTTTTGAAATTTACGTAACGTTTCTATGAAACTTCCCAAAACATAGTTCTGGGACCTTTTTTTTCAAATTTTAAGATCAAATACCATATGAAACAATTAAAATTACCGTTTAATTTAAGTTTCAAAGAAGTCAGTTCAAAGAAGACGGCTTTATTTTAGCCGTGGAGTAAAAGTCAAGGTGAAACCATAAATCGAAAACGAATCGTTTCGGACCTATGATTATGCGAAATTCCTTCTTTACTTCAGTCTTCAGAATTCTTTCCTGAAGTATGTCCTATGGACACCGTGTATATTTATATCTTCTTGTTATTCAAGGAAGTTAATAAAAAAATCTTTAACTGATAGTCTCCAACTAATGTTACCAGTAGTACTGGCACTAAAATTAATAATTTCAGAGCACCTTAAATAAAATAACACTGAAAATGAATGGATCAAATTAAACTTTTAATTTATACGAAGCATCTTAATAAGAGCACAACTAATGCTTAGGCTCAGATAAAATGTTTAATATACAAGCTCTTCTCTGCATAAACTTGTGTGTAGCCGTAACGAGTTATTGTATTCACAGAGCACAACATGCTGCAGTTGATTGCACAACATAAATCACATAGCAATTTAGTATTTCATAGTGAAATCCCAGACACAGTGATTGCGTTTGCCGCCCTATTGATGTTCCCGTTATTTTTCTTTCAGAGCGTGTATATATTCATATAGCGAACGAACGCGCGCACGCGTGTGTGTATACTGTTTATGAGTAAACGCTTACCACTAAAGACACACACAGACCTAACTACTTCTGTGTTTCTTTAGTAAGAAAATTCGGCACTCTTGGCAGAAACTTCAAGAGCCGTTAGTAATTTTGACGTCGTCTGAGATGAAATGGTTATCTACATTGATATATTATGTTTATAGAAAATAAGCAAGGAATAAAATGTCAATATTCTATAAGAAAAAAAGGGGTTTTATATAATGACGAACGACATCTCTCTGGAAATAATTTTGAAATAAATAAAAGTCACGTTTGCTGTGGACATTTGTGAGAAAAAGGAAAAATTAGTTAATAACAGTAAACAGATGTCTTTCTTTACTATTATTTATAAAGTAATAGAGTGCCGATTAAAAAATTAAGCCAACTGAATAGTCACATTGGAGAAAAAAAGTCTGTTAATGTTAAAAATTATAGTAACTGTCAACCAATAAAGAGAAATAAATAGTAATGAGAAGAAATGTAAACAACATAGGGGGTTGAAAAACGAAGCTCACTAGACAGAAAAAACATGAACACCATTCACGAAATAAACTTATTGGAAGAGAGATTCCCAAGTTTCAGCCTTGGGCTTTGAACTCGTATCTTCTTTTCTAATTTTTCTGACAACTTTTATAAGAAATGTTGTATTTCCCTACAAATTTTAATTTTTCCAAATTGTTATATACTTTGTGTTTACATGTGTATGCATGTGCTCATTAGTTTGAACAATATTGTAGGGGCAGTAATCGGAGGATGGCTAAATATTGTTGAAAGTAATATAAATCATCATTAGTAAGTAGAACTAAATAAGCATCTTCGTCGCATGTTGTTAGACTAATTTTCTACTCGTTGCAAAGACAAGTACAAAATTTATCTAAAGGTAGCGAAGATGCCTTTGCATCTAAATTATCTAAAGATAATTTGTAACTTGTAACTTGTCCCCCATACACACACCAACACACACACACACACACAATATTATGATGTTATTCAATATAGTTTCTTCTGCAAGTAATGTATTGTGTTAACTGCTGCAAGGAACTTCGAGTTACCTATATAGGAAATTATATATATGGTATGATCGCTGATCGCAAGGCAGACAAGCCAGCCTGGACATTTCACACGTGAGTGAGACAGATCAGCCTTCCAACAGCCTTACAGATCAGTCTTACTGTGGACCACACTCTTCATTACTGACGTTGTAATTTATTGTGTGTCTTCTTAAGAATGGCGTAATATACATTCAAGCCTCCTGCGTTTATGTGTTTAAATAACTCAGATGATAAGCAAATGCTATTAGACTTAACAAAGTCACAAGATTAGAACCAAAAGATTAAGTTTTTGTTCCTGGATTTTGTAGTCCATGACGTGTCCGTTAATATTAATTAACTATAAATAATACTACCGGCTCGTATCACAAATTATTATTGATAAAAGTTATAAATTTTTACCTAATGGCCTAAACTAGTTCTGCTAAGTTAGAGCATAGTCAGAGGCTGCTGCTAGGAGCGCTGTCCATCCTGGTTTAATTTGCAAATGAGTAATGATAATGTGATGTATTTATAATGCACATACACTTATTCTTTTACTAATGGTACCTATAATTTCAATTTTCTATTGTATTGTATTTATTGTTTATAGCCTAAGGGTACCATACATACGATGTGTAATAAAATTTTTATTATTCGTTGCTGACGATGGTTTATAACCTGACAATGGTCTATGACCGAAATCGATCGTTTTTAAGAATGTGAATAATAAATATTTTATTACACATCGTACGTATGGTACCTTTAGGCTATAAACAATAAATACAATACAATAGGAAAAGGCAAATGAGGTTTGCTTTTCTGTCGGGACACTGCACTCCTGGCTTATAAGACGCATTGTAACATTAGTTATCTCATCCGCGTTGCCTGTCATCACTACGACTCAAACTTTTCTACTTTTATCTTAAATGTGAAGCCTCACCGTCACATCGGGCCATGTCCAATATAGGTGATCGTGGATTTTTGTATTTGCGGCATTCTGTTCTATTTGCAGGTCGAACACTGTATATTGGGTAGTCACTTATATTTTATATAATGCTTCAATTTCTCACTGTAGAACTTAACAGTGCGATACGAAAGTGACGATGGTTATCGTCTCGCCGTAAACTTGCCACGAGAATGTTAATGTTGTCTCACCAGCTTTCACAACACTGACCCCAGCCCAGCAGCCATATTAAAAATCCGTCGGCGTCTAGAATCCTAACGGGCATTCACATCTTCAGAACTCGGACGTTAACGTCAGCAGTGACAAACAGCGACCCCTTCGAAGCCTTCTACTGTGTCTTCCAGACTGCCGAAGATCACATCCGCCTGACTTGTTTAATCCTGTTAAAGTTTTCCGTGAGATTAGTTGGAGTAAAGTAAAAGCTCACTTAAGTGACTCCGCCCATTCTCACTCAAGCAAAACCGTTTCCGCACCAAAATTCTTAACGGAAACTATTGTTATTGAAGTCTCTAGTATCCTCATTGCCTCAGGGCCCAGGAAAAGTTCGGCCACTGTGTGCGTTTTGCTCACTGACGTTTAGCAGATTCTCTTCACTTCATATGATAGTCTCAGTATATACATAGATATTTTTCCTGACTTTTCTTAGTACATATATCCGTCGTGATCACCCCACTTGTTTTTTTCTTATTACTCTAAAACCTAGTTTTATATAGCTTACCAAAATTTTAGCGCAAATCATATGATGATCCGATCTACACTCTGTACTTTGTAAACTCTGACATATTGGATCCATCACTACTAATTCTGTTAGATAATATAATCAGTTATGGGATGCAAGCTTTATGAAGTTTGTAGGTATCTATATTTGTGTATTCCTTTGTGAGGAATGTTGCATTTTATATTTTAAAAGAACGTGCTCAACACAAAACTATTAGGTTTCTACCGCTATCGTTTTCCGCTTCTGCACTCTCTATGTATGTAGCCCTGTTATCCTGATCAATCCATGTTCGAGAATTAAATTCTCTCATAAGGCATACCTTATCATGAGAATTGGTTTCCGACAGTTTTTGTTACATCGCCATTCCTCCAACAGTAGTCTGAAAAATTTAATAATCGTATTCTGGGTTTGTCACGTATACATTTGATTAACTTGGCTTACACAGTATAGTCTGGAAAATCTTGTTTAATTAAATTTTTTAACTTATAAGTACAGTATACTATAAGCAAATGCAGATGAATGAAAGTACTAAAAAACAGTTATGACAAATAAGTGGGAAAAATAGTTCTATTATTTTAGGAACATAAAGGTACCCTTAAAAAATAAATAAATTGATGTGTTTATATAATAAGTAGGAAATTTTCACAATCGATGTTAGAGAAAAAATTCATTAAATTACTAAATTCAATTATGAATGATATAAACGGATGTGTTATGAAAATCGAGTAATCGTTCTTTAGCGGTGTCACTATTCTAGACTCATAATTCATATTTTACAAGTGGCGGCATGTTGCAAGCACATACGTAATTCACTTCAGAAATTCAATTTTCACGGTTCTGTTAGTGTAGTCTACAGAGTTGTAAATTTAATAACCTGAGAGCGTTACTGTACGTAACACGTGTTAATTGGTTCAGTGAACACGTATGAATTGAGGAAACGCGGTACTTTTTTTTAATTATTTGAAACATCAACATAATTCTTTAAACATTAACAAAGTAGTTTTAATTTACAGTAAAGTAGTTTCAATTCAATACGCATGGCAATGATTTCGTCTTTAACAGTCAAAGAAGAGTTTGTAATGGAGATTTATTACATTTTAATTGACGTATTCAAATTCAGTGCATATGTCTTTTGTATACACAAATATGCTAACCAGCAAAACATTTGATTCGTTAAGGTATTATTGAAGTTTATACTAATAATCAGATGTCTTTTCTTGCCACGTTACGAGTGAAAGATTAATTAACGCACGTTTTATTAATTTTATTATTAAACGAATATTTTACAAATTTAGTCTTATTCTCATTTTATGCTCGTCTTATTCTCAGAACTTTCTGTAATTTGAACATATTGTTTTTAGATACTGCGACAAAACATAAATTAGGCATAGTATATTAGAAATAATATAATCTGTTATCTGGAGTAAGGTTGTATATTTTAAACAAATTTAAATATTAAAATATGTAATTTTACAAATACTTTATTTTAATGTAATAATGTCTATGAATTTATCTGAACTGTTTTGTTTTAAAATGTCAATTGTTACTTATTGATGATATCCTTTTTACGGTCGCTTCGTAATACTTCTGCTGTCCTGTGGTCCGTTGAATTTGCACCCACCCCGCCAGCCGTTCTCAGCAACACTGACGATCCGTTGGACACTCCTCTCCCACGCACGCACGCTGACACACCGATAGTGATTATTTCTTTAACTCAGGGTTCGGAACTGGTTTATAACTGTACTTAACTGTACTTTATATTTATTTTAATATGGCGTATTGAGCGTACACCTTCCCGCGTCTTGAGGTGTCCTCGCGTTAACCCAGGCGTATCCAGGTGGATGAACCTCCCCTAAACGGATATCTTGCCTTACGCGATACTAGCACTGTTTTAATAATTAATTTATATTGTATTGAATTGAGTTCGTACACCAATATAAGGTATTAGCAAACGGGTAACTCGTCACTAAGATTCCCTTAATAACCCCTACATATGAACGTCTTCTGCACGAAAAACTCGTCCAGAGAGCATGTCTGTAATAGTCGAGATGGTAGATGGAACTGCCTGAAACATCTCGGACGGAGACCCAATCTTAATGAAAATTGGGGCCGCTGATTGTTCGAAACCCTTGACACGTGATCGATGGGTAGAACTGATAGACAGAAGTCCTGAACACATCGGTAAATGTCCGCAGAAGCAGGTATAGATTTTATCTAGAAATTTTATTACTTTTAGAAGATAAGGAATCTATAGCAACATGAGTTTTGCTAAAAAATACAACTACAAAATTTTTGCTTAAATAGTCTGTTTCGAGTCTTTGACACCAAGAAAATATAGCGCTAATTTAGACGCATGCGCTATCCAAGTCTCGATTCAATCCGTTAAATATTACCAGAGTTATTCACAAAAATCAGAATACCACGCGCACCCGCACACTAACTCCGCACATGACATGATAGTAAATAAAATTGTGGGCATTTTGACATATAATAGTTTTTTACCCAATTCTTAATTCTAAACTTATCTCTACTTAACAAAATTTAACAAAAATCAAATTCTGTCATGTCTACAACGTCATGAAATGATATAGAAGCATGTAGTCCTGGCTACAGATTCCCTTACTGCAATGTTCTATTGCAATACATGTCTTGATTATGTTGTTAAATTGCTTTATCCAATTACCTAAAAATTAATTGTACTGCCATCCATATTTTTGTTCTGTCGCATACGGCGTCAGAATCCATGATGATCTCTCACTGTGCGCATACTGTATCTGGCGATAAACGTTTTCACTGCTCTGTAGAGTAATATTTCACTCGGATGTGTGCTCGCTCGTCTGAAAGCCAAACCAAATTTTTCTGCGGTGAGAACTGAAAGTAACCTGTTGTACAAGTGTCACACTAACCTCTATAGTAAGTTGTGTTCACTAACTGAAAAATAAATTATACTCAATTTTAAACTATATTTAAGATTTATGAATACATGTCATAACTTCAACAGTGCGTGTGTAATGATTGTGTGCATATTTGTGTAAATCACTCCTTTCTTAGTTTTATAGATATTGGGAGAGGATGAGACATCAGTGCTTAGCTCAACCAATAATAATTTTTGTTTTCATATTTACGGACGTAAGCTGAATAATTGTACGTGTATAGGCTACGTTCCGTGCACACAGATCTTCAATAAATCTGAATCAGCTTTTATTCGTATTGACATAAACAATATGACCCTTGCTTTTATGGATATTAGTACTAGAGTAGAAATGAATGCTTACGTGATTCGAGACTTTTAACGGTTTTCAATTTAAATATATTTTTTAATGATTACAGAAAAGAAAGAGGTATAAATAAAATAATATATTGATAATAACTATTATAATATATTGATATGAGATTGATATGAGGGGTATGTATTCCGTAAACATTAATAAACCTTATTTGCACAAATGTAAAGTATGACAATATGGAAACTAGGCCATATTTTCGAAATAGAGATTTGGGTACATTACTTAAGTCGTTTCTGCAAGAGTTTTTATAGGCACATAGACAAGCAGAAAAGATAAATGAAACTCTAAGGCAGAAACACAAATGTATTGGCGAGAGTTTTAACTAACTCTCACATAATCTTTACTTTATCAGCGTGTTGAAATAATTGTGCTTTAGATATTCGCCTTCTTTTCATATATTTTAAATGTGTTACTAAATCTTTTAAAACATTTGGCTTTTCTCATTTGTGTTTTATACCAAATGAAAGAATCATATCAACTTTAATCTAGTCTTGAGACGGGGCAGTGGGCCAGGAGAGAGCAATGCCCAGGGTGCTATAATTGAAAATCATCAGCTATGAGATATTTTAAGTTTTAATAGTCAATGTTATGTAATAAATGTTTATTGTAGTGTAATAATTTTACAATAAAATTAGCATATGCCAAATGCTACACATATTGGAACGCCAGGCTACGGCGTCAGATGCGTTAATCTAACAAACACATGAGGGTATAGACCTGTTAAATAAAAAAAACTTCAATCTAATATTGGAGTAGAGAGTAATGTTTAACTCTACACCGTTGTATAATTTTATTCTATGTATGTGTTTATAAAATAATTTACTTCCTATTTAATATCCCCACTTTTTAGTTAACATAAGCTATATCATTTATCAAAATAATTTTGTTTATAAAAGACCATTCCAATTACAGGCGCCAAATTTTATTCGCGCTGTCGTGGTTTGATGTAACTAAATAATCCTGACCAATTTCCTTACAAGAAATATTATTTATCTTTTACTGATATACCTCTGTGTTTGAAGAAAAATAGGAAAATTTAATGATTATTACTATGAATAAGCTTTTAGATATTTTACGCAGTTGTTTAAATTTTTATTTTTGCCGTTACTTTTCATGTGAGTAAGTTTTCCACTTACGAGTTTTAAAGTCATTCATTACTCAATGTGGACATATGAACTTAATTTAAGTGATAAATACAGTTAAATTAGATTCAGGTAATTTCTATTTATTAGATTAACATTCGCTTTTAAACGAAAATTTAGCTATTCGAAATGAAAGCGGCGTACTGCGTCTTATCAAAGAGTACATATTTGTACAATTTAAGACTAGGTTTTTTCGTTTCTCCTGCACCTGCTGCTTCCACGTTTTTCAACTGTTTAAATGCAACACTGTATTACATTACTGCGTATCTTCAGTTTGGGATGGTTTAAAAAAATTTACATCAATTTTTCGATAAATAAATTAACTCTCAACCGTGGCGGCGTGCTAAGACACACACACCGACGCGATACTATTTTTTCCCTCATCGTTGCAATATATACTTTTCTGTAAGTTAATTATAAATTATATAACATGTTTATCTAATTGTTATTAACTTTGCTTTTCTTATGAACATGGACCATGACCTAAACGTAAGGTAATCTTTTTTAACCTTACGTAGATTCTCGGAGATTTCTTTTATCTGTAAATTATTAAGTTGTAGTAATTTTTAAATATATTTAAGTAATACTAATGTATATTTAAGAATACTGTCACATTTTAAATTGTAGTACAAAGTCCTATTTACTAAAATCTGCTGATATGTACTACCAGTAGTATTATTTTCAGTTTTGTACTGTCATTTAAAAAACAAGATATTTTATTCTAACAATAATTAGGAATAAAAATTGCTTAATTAAATACCTAACGTTACTCAATAATTGTGTATTGATAGCAGCTTTTCCTTATGTTTGGTGGTAATTGTTCACATAACTTAAAGCTCAATGTTGTTCGCCGTACGATGTGGATAATTCAACAAGTTAAAATTACTTCTCAAGTATTGAAACGCCTAGTTTAAAATTACACACTAAACATTTACTGCGATTAAAGTTTATAAACTTTATAGAATTCTCCATCATTTTTAAAGGTATTTTACCTATTACTCTTAAATTTAGTATTTGAGTATTATTTGCAGTTACATTTGTTTAAGTCGTAGGAATAGTTTTCCATGAAGATAACACAGTTCAAATGATAGTGTACAGTTTGCAAGTCGTCGATTAACTAGGTCGTCTCAGTAAAGAGGGACGATCAAGAGAAACCGCCACTTTACTTCTAAAGATAATTACACTATAAATCACTATATGTATGAACCACCCAAGTCACTACGTAGGAGTAGTATGCTCCATCTCTGCAGTAGTATGCTCTTGAAATTGCTTTTTTTCTGTATGAGTGTTTTTATTTTCTGTTTCATGCTTCACTTCGACTCGATCAACAGTACCTTCTGCTGTTTCTGTGTTTCTAGCAAAAGTGCTTTTTGTAATTACTCTGTGTCTTCTCTTATATACATGTGCTTCTCATCTGGTCGTTTCTCTGGTTCATGTGATTCTTATCATCGTTTATTATCCTATCTTTTCTTTGTTCGGAGTACCAGAGCTTGTAAAGTTTCCACCATCCGATTGGAATATACTCTTATAAATTAATTACTACGCACACTACTCTTCTTGCAAGGGTCCTCTGTTTCCACTGTTAAAGGTCCTATACCAAATTCTAACACCCAATATTCCGACGGTCAAGCGGAACGTCTTTTCCAACACTGGAAACAGAATAACTGACACGCGATGAAGACGCCAAATATAACTTTAATATACAATAATTCAAGCTAATAATTGTTCAATATACAGCAATATAACAATCAATAAATGTCACTTTATTAACGGCTTCGCACTAAGTACTACATGATAATCACTTTACACTAAACTGAAAGCTACAATAACAACAAATACCGTAACGCACATTAATATCGCAGGTCCAAAATTGAACTTGACTGACTGCTGGCACTTATGTATTTACAGGTGGTATTTACAGCTGGTCCTGTATTTACAGGAGGTTCAAAAAGAATCTACAATTTTCCGTGTGATGCCTCGAGAATAATTTCGTAGTTTTAGGTTCCTCTGAATATTCAGGAAGCTACGTCAATGCCCAACCCTGTACACATCCCGAAGACTGAATACCACAACGTCACGCATGTCAGCCACGGGTAGACATATATCAGGCATGCGGTAAATCTAGGAGAGAACAACCTTGCATTCCTCTTAGAAATTTCATTTCAGCTGCCTGAATCCTTTTTCGAATTCTTTCAGAGACGCTTCTGTACGTTACTTTTCCTCTTCTTCTTCTTTTTCTTCTTCTCTTCCAAATTAAGGCTTAGACTTAGAGCCTATCCTCATTTCTATAGAATTGTCTTCTCGTGGTTGGACTATCTTCCGTTTTTCCTTAGGCTACAAGCTACTACCTGTTTAAGTATCCTATGTTATTAATGTTATTATGCATATATGTTCCTTCCAATTTGCTCTCCTTTGTTCTATTGTGTTGTTTTTTGACCAGTGTGTATTGGGTTCGTATGTCGTTCTTTTGCCCTCAATCTCAGCGTGTTCAGTCTTTCGCGTTTTCCAAAAATTTCATTTACGCACACTGGTTTCTCTTTATTTAAGCTTTAAAAGTGTTATTCTGCAGCATTGATATTGTAAAGTCTAAGAAAGAAAACATTTTACAAATAGTTAGCTATTAAAACTACTTTTACTTAAAAACATCTGAGTATTCTATAGATAATCATCTCAATTCTTGTTCTATGTATGAGTCAAGTTTACTTACATGATATATTAATACATATATGAACTTAAGTGAGTATCTGCAAAAAGTGAATAAGAGGATGCGCTGACAAATGTCCTGTGAAGACAGAATATACGTATCTTTTACAAGAAACATAAAGAAGAATATAGGCATGCACACTGTTGAATCAATACTTACTTCAGTCATTAGGCAAATTACATGAAATTTTTAAGTTTTTAAATTTTAATAATCCTAAAATTATTACAAACAAGAGGCGTAAAGTATATTGTAAATGAATATTATATAACGCATGGATATAACATGGATATATGTCGTAACTATAAACGAACCTTATTTGCACAAACGTAAAGTGTATGCATTTAAAGAGATATTATAAGTAGTTACTTGTTTAGATTACTTAAAAAATCCATTGATATTAGATACGAATTTATTAGAATACAGAGGTTATATCACAATTCGTTTGTAACATTTCCATGGATCATTGCGGATTGTATAATTTTTAACATTTTTGGAGGTACATGTTTTATATGTCTGACGATATATCATGCATATATGTGTGAGACTGCACATAATTTTAGTACTTTATGTTTTATAATTTACGATACTTTATGTTTTTATAAAGTAAAAATAATCACCGAGATTTACTGATTAAACTAAGATAAACGGTTAATATGTTTAGTGTGGTGAATAATGCTTCAGGTATGAAAAATAAATATGTGGATTACTTAACTATGACTTTCTGAATTGATTTGAATAGTTGTTTCTTAATTAATCCAATCAAACATCGTAGATATTTAAGATTATCTATCATATAATTATTTAAAATCATAGATATTTAAAATCTATATCATAGACTTTTGATTTTTGAAACAATGGTCATTAGCTATTACAAAATAACAAAGTAGACGAATATATCACTTAATTACAATACCGTTCTCGCATGATTAAAAAAGTTCATGGTAGATAGAATGAAAAAAATAATAACGGGATCATACATTCATTCATTATTCCTGCATCTCCTAAGTGGAGCATAGGGCATCAATGAACTTCCGCCACCGGACTCTGTTCCGCGCCATCGTCTTGATCTCGGGCCAGGTCTTCCCTCCTTTCTCCATCCCTTTCCGCTATTACACTCCTCCTCCATGTGTTCCTTGGTCTGCCTCTTCTCCTGCTACCTTGTGGGTTACATTGTGGGCTTGTCTTGCTATGTTGTCTCTATCTCGTCGTAATATATGCCCAATCCACTTCCATTTCCTACGACGCATCTCAATGTCAATGGGTGTTTGATGGGTTCTTCTCCACAGCTCTTCATTGGAGATAACTTGTGGCCACCATATCCGCAGGATATTCCGCAAACTTCTGTTCACGAATTTTTGGAGTCTGCTAATCAGTTGTTTGTTAGTCTTCCAAGTTTCACACCCATAGAGCAGTACCGACTTGACATTTGTATTCAAGATGCGTAGTTTGGTATTGGTGTTAAGTTCCCTTGATTTCCAGATTGGTCTCAGCATTGCAAATGCTCCTTTAGCCTTATTTATTCTATTTCCTATATCCTCTATGGTTCCTCCCTCCGTGGTGACCATACTTCCCAGGTAACAAAACTGTTTGACTTGTTCGATCTCTTGGTTTCCTAAAAATAATAGTGCCTTATTGCGGTTATTATAACGCATCTCCTTAATTTTCTTTCCATTAATCTTCAATCCCACCTCTGATGGTTCGGTTTTTAAATCGTTCAGCTTTGCTTCCATATCCTTAAAACTGTTGGTTAGCAAGCACAGGTCATCCGCGAAGTCCAAGTCCTCCAACCTATCTGTCAGTCCCCACTGAATTCCTCTTCGGCGATTCATTGCCTTCTTCATCATGAGATCCAGCACCATAATAAATAATATTGGTGACAGCAAACATCCTTGCTTCACTCCTTCATTTACTGGGATGGGCTCGTACAACATCCCCTGGTGTAAAACTTGACTAGTGTAGTTCTCATACATTTCTTGAGTTAACTTAATAATTTTCTTTGGAATCCCAAACTCTTTCATGGCTTTCCACATCTTCTTCCTCATTACACTATCAAACGCCTTTTCAAAGTCTACAAATAGTAGATACAGTGACGACTGCAGCTCCGCGGATTGTTCTATAATTATACGCAGTGTATTGATCTGGTCCGTACAGGAATAACCTTCTCTAAATCCTGCTTGTACTTTCCTCAACCTTGAGTTAACTCGCTGTTTTATCCTTTCAAGAATTACTCGTGAGAGTACCTTACTTGGTATCGAAAGGAGGGTAATCCCTCTCCAGTTATCACATTCTAATAAATCTCCTTTCTTCGGAAGCTTAATCAACAGTCCTTTCTTCCAATCTGAGGGGATCTTCTCTTCTTCCCAAATCTTCTCAAAAAGTGGGAATAGAATCTCAACTGAAGTACCCATATCCACTTTCAAGGCCTCCGGTGCGATATTGTCCATGCCTGCCGCTTTGCCATTCTTAAGTTGTTTAATCGCCCTTTGAATCTCTGTTCTTGATGGTGGCTCTGTACTAATAGCAACATCTTCCTGCTCTTCTTCCATTATCACCTCTGTCTCCCCTTCTTCGATTGTTTCACGATTCAAAATCTCCAGAAAATGTTCTCTCCATCTTTCTAGCTGTTCTCTTTGTGTGGACAGTAATCTCCCATCTTTAGCTTTCACCGGTTTGTCCGCTCTTGAAAACTTTCCTGTTAATCTCTTGGTAATGTGGTACAGAGTCCTACTGTCATTGTTTTGTGCTGCCGTCTCAGCTTGTGTTGCAAGACTGTTGATAAATGCTCGTTTGTCTCGTCGAAAACTCCTCTTCACTGTTTCGTTAAGTTGATTAAAGTCTGTTCTAACTTGTACCTTCTCTTCTTGCGTTCTTGCGGTATTGAGTCTTTTCTTACATTCCTTCCTTTGATTCACGGCTTCCCATGTCTCTGAAGTAATCCATTCCTCTCTTCCTCTCTCCCTCTTGCCTAGGACCTTTTCACAGGTATTTATGTAGGTACTCTCTATGCTCTTCCAATTGTGTTCAATATCCTGTCCTTCTTCTTCCTCCCTTAGCTGTTGGAATCGGTTACTCAATTCTACTGAAAAATGTTGTTGCATCTCCTTATCCTTCAATTTATCAAAGTTATACTTTATCCTCCTCTTTTGATGTATGTGCCTAATACAACGGGATCATACAGCAAATAAGCAAACAATTTTATCTAAGTGAAATTATAAAACTGTTTATCTAAGTGCTGTTTACCTAAGTTAAGTGTACAACGATTTTACAAAACAATCTGGACGGTAATGTTGGAGCGTGTTACAAGCATTGACAATAAAGGACAGAAATGTTGCCCAAATAATATCCAATCAAGTATTTATTAGAGAGGTAAGTAGTGACCCGTTTAAAATAGTTGTTAATAGAAAACGTCAGAAACGAATCCAATGTTAAAATTGTATAATAGAATATACCGTCGGATAAGATAAACACTGATCATAAACGTTAACTACCCTACGTTTTTAACTATATTGTAGATTGCTGGTAGGACGCAATTGTGACCAAATGAAATTACGAACAATTTGCAAAACGTTATCATTGAAAAATTTATAAACATTGGGCCAGATTTATACAAGTAGTTGTATAAGGGAAATGATTGTAAATAACAGAGAGCGTATACATTTTTGTTTTCTGTTACTGGTGTAGGTTATACGGATTAACATAACTTATACTATTGTTACGTAATACGGAACGTTCTACAAGTATCTCGGTTATCCCAGCTGTAACGCGTAGGCCTACATGTTGCCGCTACTTTGAGATGAAAGACAATTTGTTCATTACAAACTGTTAATTGTGATAATTAAAGCTGGTTTTTAGTGACTTCATTGGTGTCTTGGATTTTGTTTTCCCCTGTACCATACGACGCCGACGATCAGTTAGTCCGCCGTAACACTATATTAGGCTATATAGATGTTTCTCACATCACAGCTTCCATTTCAATCTTCAAACTTACTGTTGTAGAATGCAATCCTCCATCGTCTTAATCACACTATCGTCTTAATCACCATTCAAAACTCACCATAGTCTTTCTTTTGCTGTCTCATTGCTGGATACCATTCCCAGAATTTTCTAGGCCATTTTTATTTTTGTATTCATCTTAGGCGTCTAGACCGCATTAATCTATTCGCTTTGCTAGTTTCTATTATGACAACGTCTATTTCTGATTTCCTCTGGTCTTATCATTTATACATTATGAGATAGTTACATGCTAAAAACTACCCGTTAACTCCTATAATCCTAACTTGAATTATAATAAATGATAAATAATAGATGAAGTGGTACGAGTTTTTTTTATAAACAATACTATACACAAGGTTAACAGTCAAATTTACGTTTACAATTTAGCACATTATAATGATTGTTGGTAAACATTTTGAGTATCTTACACGGATAAGAAATTTGTAACAACTATAAAATGCATACAATTTCAACTGGTTTTCATATCGTTTAGGGGACTAATCGATCAAATAATAAACTTAACACCTTACTTTGGAGTAGACATGAAAGTGGTAAGTACAAATAATATCCTTACCATTAGTTTGTAATGTAAAAGTTTTTAAATATGTGACACAATAAGGCTCTAAGTGGTTTGATTATCTGCTCCCTGCATTAGCATGCGTAGAGGAAAGTTTAAACCAATGTAACTTGAGAATTGTCTGAAAGTTATTTGTTAAAACGATTTTGTCGATAGAGAAACCTTTCTGCTCTAATAAGATAAGTGCAAAGTCCTGCTTCAACTCTGTATGTGTTTGTGTGTGTGGGTGTGTGTGTGTGTGTGTGTGTGTTTTTTACTGAGCGAGCGTGAATGTTAGTTTAAACGCAAGCCCAAGTGACATCGAGTAGGTCGTGGTATTCAAGAAAACGATAGATTTAAAACTGTACAATCTAGCCTTTGTTGAAAATGTATTATTTGAAACAATTTACTTGTTAATATTTAGAGAATAAGCCAAGATCTCATAAAATCCCATTGTGTGTGTGGTCACGAGTTTTTTAAATATCATAATGATGTAACTAAGTATTTGCAAGAGTAATTAAACAACCTGTTAAGTATAACAAACTAATTCAAAAACTAAAACAAACATATGACCAAATTGGAAGTTTCCCATTATCCGTCTTTGTACAGATGTACCTGTAAATTTCTTTGTAATTAACAGTTTAATAAGATAGGCATTGTACACGAACGTGAACTGAGAATTCACTTTGTACCAATAAAATATTTTATTATTATAGTAAATTCAATTATTATAAGGTACATAATACCATTCAATTTATACTATACACTATATAAAGCAATACTACATGTAACATAACTTTCCTCATCATACTTCAAATGCAAGAAGTCAAATAACCTGATTCCGTAAAGTCAAATATAAACACGTCGAAATTCTACAGCCTTTCAAGGCTGGTAAATACGTGTAGTAAAGAAACATGTTAATAGTTCTTACAAAAAGTGGACTGTTAATCATGAAGCAAAATATATTTTCACTCAGGTGTTAGTTTTAAAAACAGGTGAAAATTCTGTAACCAAAGATTATTCCTGCAAAAAGGTATGTTTCCTACCTTAAGGGTTTTAATTAACTCTTGTAACGTGAGCAGTGCAAAAAAAGTGTTGACAAATTTTAATTAACTCATCTAAATATTCTGCGCGTCAAATTTTACCGACAAGAATTAAAAAGTTTTTGCTCGACACCACGTTACACACATCAAGTAAGTAAATTTATATACTCCACTTGTATTTAGAAAGTTGTTGTGTAGGAATGTCTCTCTTTGCATGAACTCACTAAGGTTAAGAGTGACGAATTCTCTAGTGTCCTATAATTTATAAATTGTTGAAAGCCAATAACCATTGCAATCGTCATACAATTTTATATCTTTTGCAGTATGACGTATACGTGTCAATACTTATAGAGAAATATTCTGAACACATGTTTCACAGTAACATAGAGTATGATTAATATTTTATGCTGCTTAAACTTTTAACACTGTTTTGGCTGTTGATTATAATACTTAGTTCTGTGTTGGATAAATTTGAATGTTTATAGTACCTGACACGGCATAAATTTACAGTACCAGTGTTTTGCGTACAACGTTTTGGAAAACATAAAAAGAATCTGTTGTAATACTATATAACTAAAAAAAGCTTACTTACTTACTAGCCAACGCCCACCCTTGGCTGTTGGGCCATTAGGCGGCGCGCTGACCAGTAGAGACGTGAGAGCCTTGCCGTACTATCTTCGTCTTGGACTTGCGTGTCTGAGATCAAGGCTGGACATGTAATTAGGTGATCCGCATTCATGGAAGCGTATCCACAGAGGACACATTCAGGAGACGACAACACGCCAATGCGGTGCAGGTGGGAGGCCAGGTAGTCATGACCGGTTGTAGTTCTAAAAAGAGCAACACTAGTTGCTCGGGGTAGAGTTCTGTTGATGGGGCCGTCCGTAACCAATGTTGCCCATCTTTTTCCCACACAGGCTCTTAATTGTTTTTCTTTTAGCCATAGGCTTATTGAGGAGTTTATTCTTGCTTTCGCAGATGCATATGAGCTGGGGATCTCCGGCTGAGGTAGTGCTGCGCCCATTTTGGCGAGGATGTCGGCTTTTTCATTTCCCATGATGTTAACATGGCTGGGTACCCATTGCAGTTCAATCTGCCAGCCTAATTGTACAAGGTTCTGCAGTTCTCGCCTACACTCAATTGTCAGGGAGCAGTTTTGTGTCACCATTTGAGGTCACGTTTTGAATCGCTGCAGTTGAATCTATGAGGAAGACGGCTTTGTTAGGTGGTGAGATCTTGGCAAGCTCAATAGATGCTGCCTTTATGGCTGCTACCTCTCCGTCATAGTTGCTTAGGCGGCCTCCTACAGCGAGGTGGCCTTCAAATTGAGAGCTGTAGAAACCCCTGGAGTTGTTGCCCCTGTAGATGGTATAGAGGATCCGTCTGTGTAGATTCGTATCCACTGCTCAGCGGGAAAAGTTTTTGTACAGTGTGTAAGGCTGCTTGACGAAGCTCTTCTTCATTCGACTCTGTTTTTGTCTTATTATGGTCGAAGAGTTTCAGGTTAGCATTTGGGAGTTGGCTAAAGAATTCACGGTGATGTATAAATGGTGCTGCCTCATTTGGTTCAATGTCATATTTGCGTTGGAGTTCTTCATAGATCGCAATCGGGCATTTCTGAGTTTTCAGCCTTTCTGCCGCTGTTTTATAGTTATTCCACCGTTGTTGGTAGGCTCTTTTACATCTCTCCCAGGATATGAGGCACAGCTTTTCCCGTCTTACTTGGATAGGTTCGATTTGCAGTTGTGACTCCATGGCAAGTATAGGAGTTGATTTCGGCGCACCAGTTATCGTTCTAAGGGCTGCATTTTGGACCAAGTGCAGTTTCTGGCATGCTGCATTGGAGGCAGTAATAGTTGCTTCTGCGCCATATTCCAATAGCGGCCGAATGTAGCTCTTATATGCAGTTGTCAGAACGTCTTGATTTGCTCCCCATGTAGTCGCAGTGAGTGGTTTAAGTAGCAGGCAGCGCCTAGACGCACTGTTCGCGGACTGTTCTATATGGTGCTTCCACGTCATTCTGGTGTCTATATTAACACCCAGGTATTTAGATATGTTCACTTCCTCGAGTTCCGATCCACAGTAGCGCAGATTGACCGTAGGCCGCCTTGTTGATAGAGAGAAAAGTTGGTATGTCGTCTTGGTGGTATTTACCGTCATGGCATTTAGTTTGGTCCACTCTTCTAGTTTAACAAGTGCACTATTAATAGTTGCTTCAAGACCCATGATATGGCTGCTAGTTGCCCAGATGATAAGGTCATCGGCATACAGGAGCGCTTGTACTCCCGGCACACACTGAACAGCCACCAGAATGTCATTGACCATAAGGTTAAATAGGCTGCAGCTGATAACGGCACCTTGGGGTAGCCCTTGGCGTTGAATTCGGTACTTTGAAAGGCAATTATTATAGCGGACACGAATTTGTCTTTGACTCAGGAAGGACGCTATCCAGTTAAAAAGGGTACCTGCGACGCCACTCAAAGCAAGTTTGTGAAGCTACATGGGTCTCCAGACTGTGTCGTACGCGTTTTTTAGGTCAACCATTACTGCCAGGGAGGACATTTTCTTGTGGTACCCATCCTTAACACTTTGTGTGTGGACGACTTGGTCCATGGTGCATCGGTGCGATCGAAAACCTGCTTGGCATTCATCAATAACCGCATTCATTTCAAAGAACTGGTTCAGACGCCGCACGACCATTCTTTCGGCAACCTTGCAGCAAGCACTTGTTAATGTGATGAGGCGGTAGCCCTCAGGTGTATCACTTGGCTTTCCTTTCTTGGTAATAGGTATAATCTCCCTATAACTAAAAAAAGCAGTGATATGAGATGTTATATTTAATATCAGCTTTTAAAAACATGTTCAAATATTGACAGAGCTAGGCAACTAATAATATAAAGTAGTCGTAGCATAAAGCTAATATATTTTCTTATGATACAATAATAAAATGCATCAGTCCAGTACTGCTAGTAGAGGCTAGCAACGTATACTTTATAATACGAATCAATAATACTCACGTATTTCGTGTATTTTCTTTACCTAATCAATAAAGAATACTTCTGACACGAAAAACAGTTTATTAAAAAATTCAGTGTTCATTATTATTAAGAAAACTGTATGAAAACAACCCATATCAGGTAACTATATGTTTGTCTATTATACAATTTTGTCCTCCATAAAATCACTTTTTGGAAAAGTGTATGTTTATTTTCCACGTAAATGCACAACAAAGTATGGTTTTCTGCAGCCGCACTTACATATTTTACTTCAAATCCTGTAAAAAACAGTGTTTTTATTAAATAAGAACGTTTTGTAGAATGTTATAAAGCTTTTTTTAGTGAACACTTAAATTTGTACTGTGTTTAGGGAATGTCTGGGAATGCCGAAATTCTCTATAGAGATCAATGGACAGTCATTGGAGACAAATAATCTTTTGAATGTTACAATAGGACTTGACTATTCTAATTTTAAGAATATTTATTTTCCTTTAACTTTATTAGGGAAATAATAACGCACACACATTACGGTAAAAATACTAATTCTTTCTTCATTAATAAGTAAGAAGGAACACACGTCAGACGTGTTATAATGTGTTATTAATAGTTGCTGCGGAACGGTGCGTACAGTGACTTATCTTAAATTGATTGTTAACTGTTGTGTATTGTTTGCGGATATTTGTAACATGTAACTTTATATTTTTCAATATTATTTGTTGGAAAATTGTAAACCTGGTAAATTGTGTACAAGTGTATTGTTTATACGAACTGTCATTAAAGATGGATGTAACGAATTCTCTTCTGTTCAATGATGTGTTCCATTGCTTCGAGGGTTTGCAGTCGTCATAACACTATTATGGTAAATTACTGGGGGTAAGAGCTTGAGTATGTAATAATACAAATACAAGGGAATGTAGTAAATCCATAATTCTTATTACCAGTTTTAACGTCATAAAAGTTCAAATTACTCATTGAGATATTTTAATAAACCAAAAACCTAATTCATAAAAATCTAACTTGAAGTAAAGCTTATAACCATTCAAGTAATCGGCAACTTTAAAGACAGGTGCTCGGCATCAGTAGTGCTACTCAGGAATTTAGTTGTGAACCCCTATCTGCTATTAGTCAACAACAGTGCACTTCAGACTAACTGATTTGTTTCTCCCTTAGCTAAGGTGAACCGTGTTCCACAAACGCAAAGTTTTGGAAGTGCACAAACGTTACTATAACATGAAAATGTGTGCGTGTGGGTGCGTGCGTGTGGGTGCGTGCGTGCGCGCGTGCACGCGCGTGCAATTGATCGGCTCAGTATGTACATTATAAACAAGACAATTTTTCATTAAAGAAGTATTAACATTTATGAAATACGAGGAAAACGAAGAGCCACACACGAAACCACAGTTTCTCTATGATAACAGATATAGTACAAAATACTTAAGATACAAGTGAGATAAACAGATACCAATATTAATGTTTTGAAGGTACTAGTAAAATAAATTCATACCACAGGCAATAATGTTGTATATTAACAGCAAGTGCTTGGTCAAACGTATGCCGGTCTTCTACTCTTATTCCTCTTTTATTTTCTTCTTGTTGCCCTTCTTCTATCCGTAGCCCATGTCCTTTTAGCGGCATTAAAACTACAACAGTTGGTTGTACGCAGTTTATGACGATTAGTTGTGGTTTGGTGTCCTTTTGCTGGTACTGCAAGATGTTTGGTAAACGACTGTCCGTTAACGCTCCACGTGTTACTCTCAACTTCCTGGTGTTGCACATTTAGTGTTTACCTCTCTTCATCATTTATACACCATCAGCATGGAGCTTAAAAACGAATTTCAACAATCTAAATCGTTTTTTCTACGTATTACGTCTGGCAATAAAAGTAAGAATCCAAATTTCTATACCTTAAAACCCAAACAAAACATCCTTACTGTTTATTGTTTCAAAAACCATATCTCGTCAATATTTTTTAATAAAGATTTTAATATTCAAGAGAAATGTTTTATAGAAGGATTTTTTACATGTTTCTGTTCTATAATTAGGAATCCTTCTATGCATTATTGTTCAATATAATTGTGTAACACGTTATATTTTTTAAAAGGAATTATCAGAATACACAAATCTAGTGTGTAACTACTATGACTGAACTCTTCTCTAGTCGTTACAAATTAAATACATTATCCACACAAGACCTTTCGGAATCCTGTTTGCTCTTCCATAATTACTAGTATAAATAATAGGTCTCAAGCGATCAGGAAGTGCTCAATATAAAGTTTAGAACGCTAGTTCATCTCTGCTTGGAAAAATTAGAAGTCTGCTTTCTTATAAATGAGCAGTACTAATGTTTCCTTCCAACGGTATTCTACTTGTCATAGCTTCCAACTGTAATTAATAAAATCCAGAAGCTTTATTTATATAGGCCCTAAAATGGAATACGATGAAAACATTTTATAATTAGATTATGAGTATGCAATAATTTACTTGTTAAGACACTAGGAAAATGCCTTCTGAATTCTTCCCATCCTAAACGGTCAAGAATACCAGATTGTACGTTAGTTAAGTGCTCAACCAAGTCGACTTGTTCGTTCGCAGTAACAAGTCAACTTACGTCATCAAACAAATAGGCCTACTTTTACAATACCGTAACCAGAAACAAAAATTCAAAGCTTTACGTTTTACAGTATTCCTGAATTCTACAGTAAAATACGTTTTTATTTTATACACATAATTTTACACACTTTGGTGACCAGGCAAAAATTGTCTCCTCTAACATATCTGTTTGCATATTGCAAAATCTAAAAACATTATTTATTTAACGTTTATGAATTAATATATTTTCAAACAAACACATATTTAGGTACTTTCACAATTTTATGTATGACAAATCTTTAAATGTAAATGACGCATAAGTTATCGCAGATTGAAATAATTACTTATTGTTGTTAATATGTGTGTATAAAGTGACGGTAATAAGTACAAGTTTCTTTAACATTTAGAGTAATATTTAGAGTACGCAGTAAGGTCTCTTTCTTCACTTCTCTACACTAGACGGAATAAAAGAAAAAATATATATTAAATTTAACATTTGAAGGGTTCAAGCAAAGAAAGATCAGATTGAATAAGTAGAAAGCTTAGATATTGCCAGCAAGTCATAATTTCAGATACAACATACGATCAGGGTCCAGCTACTCAATAAAATAATTTTGTACTCAGAGAACAATCAACATCAACGGAAAAAGAAAGTATAATTCACAAATAAAGACATGTCATAAAGTCATGACTAGTAGTTGTTGATCATCTTAGTTAGCGTGACATCTTTGTTTGTGGCTGATAGTTATCTTAAGTTAACTAAATTTGTTTACGTGTTTTCATCAGAAGTGCAAATACAAAAAAAAATAGTGAAGTAACATTTGTTAATAATAATTCTGAATATATTAAAAAAACTTAAGTGTGACATCATTTTTAAAGCCATCAAAACGTGGGAAACAAAAAGTAGGAAAATCGTGATGGCTGTTGAAAAAATATCAGTGCTTCCATGTCTGCGTGTTTTAACATATAACCGAGCAATTTAGGTTAGTGAATTCAGTTTGACATAAAAATAGCTAATATTCTTACTTGCCCCAAATTATTAGGGACCTTCCTGTGAAACAAAAACAACCCTGTGAACAGTATGTTGGAATAGCTTTGCTTAAGCTACAAAAGTACGTGTCACTTTAGATAATAGTCTTGCTAAAATTGTAATTAGTTTTAATAGAGTTTTTATCCATATTTGGCATGACACTTTACTTGTGTGTACCGGAATGGCTCCAACAAAATGGGAAATATGGAAACAAAGGACAACAAATTGCTGGAACTTACATATTAGCCATTACGTATTTCCTAGTGCATTAAAGAGCATAAAACCATTATAGCCTTAAAGATATTAAGAAAGAATATTTCCTAAAATATTCGAAGGTTAAAAGCAGTTATGTCTCTGAAAAGGTTCCCAGTTTTTAAAATTTGACAGAGAATATGTAGAGAATGGCAATTTTTCTTTTGCTTACCTCCGCACTGATACTTGTAGTACCTGCGAAGCAAATAAAGCTCAGGAAGCAAACATAGAGTAGAAAAGACAATCACCAGAGGTCTAGAGAAGATAAGAAAATTTGGTAATCATTTGAAAAGGTTGCGAAAAGAAATGGAGGTGCACAAAAGGAAAGCAGATCAGTTTTGCACAAAAAATAGACAGAAAGCGCAAATGTTTAGGAATTTGGAAGCTATTATGACTATCTTAAACATATCACCAGACTTAATAAGCATGGATGCCTATTTTATTTAAACAAATCTTTGAAACAAAATTATACTTATTTTATTACATGTTTTACAAGATTCTATGTTTAATTAGGTTTAAAATTAATTATTACACTCGTTTGAAATTAAAGGCTTCTGATCGTGATCTTTGTTCTATGTATCGTTAATTTTCACTTGTTCTAGCCGACAAAATCATTCTCTTACCAGATTTCAACTTTCAACGCACAACGCTCGTCTCTTCTCAGTATTCCGTAAAGATAATGCGTGTGTTATACACGGAGAAGGCTATAAGTCGCTTGATAAAACTGCATATACGGTAACATCTATTTTTGAAAGGTTTGCGTAGTTTCTTCTTGATTACACTAATAATTACTCCGATCAGTGCGGCTTCCGTGTGAAGTTTCCATTACTCATTAGCTGATGACAATGATGGAATACATCACGGACGCCTGGTGTCGGACAGAACAGACCGTTGGCTGTTTCTTAGATGCTGAGAAAGCCTTGATAGCGTGTGGCAAGATGGGATTTGATTAAAACTCCGGGAAGTCTAGCTCACAGGCTGCTACCTTCATCTGATTGCTAGCTTTCTGATGGAGAGAACATTCTGCGTGAGAGTAGGCGATTCTGTCACTTTCGAGAGACGAATCACTGCCGGCATCCCGCAAGGAAGTGTTCTTGACCCCCTCCTGTTGTCAGTCTACGTCAACGACGTATCGATATAGCCTGGAGTACAGATGGCCTTATTTGCAGACGACCCCGCTTAGGTATCGGCAGAACGTACTTGCTCTGGTCCAACGAAGTGAAGTTCCTCATTGTATATCTCGACCGTCGGCTTACCTGACGAACCCACGCTCAGACAGTTCTAAGCGAGGATCCGCTTGTCTGAGTTTATTGTTTCCACTCCTTGTCAGCTCGGCTATGACTAGGAAACTGGGCAAAATGACCGCGTATTTGCTGCCGGTCATAACTTATGCTTTCCCGGTCTGGGATTACCTCGCCAATGTGCTTAAAAAGAAGTTGCAAAGTGTCCTCGACAGGGGACTTTGGTTAGCGGCTTAAGTCCCCCGTCGATTTTACTCTCGCCTTCTCAGGAGCGGATTTGGTGTCCGCTCCTTAGGTAACACCTTTAGGCGGCTTGCGCGCAACTTTTATCCACGTGCAGCAAGCGTTAAGGTTACTGGACAATCCTCTTGTACCCGGGCTGGGGAAGTATCGTATATGTCCAGTTGACTCGTGGAAACGACCTCAGTGTATATTGCGCGCAGTGTAGGCTAGCACAACAGCCGAGAAAGACCTGCTACAGAGCAAGATCGCCGACGACCATGAGGCAGGAGCTCCAAGAAGGCGGCTCGGAACTCAGATTCCATGTCGCCTCTGCGACGCACAACCACACAGCCCATAGTCAGTCAGTTATTGCTTACACATAAAGTTTAAACATTCGTGCCAACTTTTCGACAAAACTTGTGGTTATCATTGGACATACGTATATACGTACCAGCAATAGAAAATAATTGATAATTGTATAGTGAGTATCAATGTGTATACAGTATTATAATTAGTCCACAACTAAGTACAGTATAACAATACAATCTCGTGTAATATACATTTTTTAATGTATTGGGAGCTCGACAACTAAGGCCTTTGGCCCAACGAAGACTACCAGGAGTGTTTCTCGACTGGACGATGTGTTCTCACCTACATTCTAGTTAACTTAACAAAAGTGGAAAGTCGTACGCACTAAGACTCAAAGCAATGGTTTCAAAGCATACATAGTAACCTCGCTGCTTTTAGGAAGGACAGAGACTTTTGATCGCTTTCTGTTGGTTTCCGAGTTCTTCTTTCCGGTTACTTTTTATTCTGTGCCTTTGCCTGAATTCTGCAAGAGCACTACAGACTTCAATTAGATATTTTACTATAAGTGATTACCCTCAAATGCAGATGGGTCGTTCCTATCCTTGCAAGAGGTACGAAAACGTCAGGTTCGTGTGATCAATGTGCAGTCAGGTGATGAAAATTTGTTCGCAACGACTCAGATCACCTGCTACTTGCGGCACTTACGAACGCTCTGCTTTACGGCAGATAGTTTGGTCTGGCGAGTGTTCCACATCTGCTGCCACACATTAATAATGGTGTTTTGGCAACGAGCATCGACTCGTGGGCTGTGTGCAGCGTCAACCTCTTTGGTCCCTTCAATACATACATGCCTCGAACACCAAACAAATGAATAGATGAACCAAGGCATAACGCCATTAACTGTTGGTCACTGTGACCGGATTGTCCAACACAGTTAGAAAGCTCAATGACTCCGAACAGACAACAAATTTCCTTTCACCACGTTATCCATAGAAACGGAAATCTTGCCACACCGCATAAGTTCGGCAGTGTGTATACTTGACGCCTTGGGCAGCGTCCAGGAATGGGAGACGCCTTGATGACAAACGCACTACCCACTCCGGTATTCGTCTTCGTCGCATCAGTGTACACAATGTTGGGTTCCTTCACTTAATCCACCAGGTTTGATCTAAAAAATATTTCGGTTCCGTTGGGTGGCACGATTTTTTGTTGCTACTAATAACATGCCGACAATTTGGTCTGCGAAGCAGCCAGGGAGGTACTTCGCACGAAACGTACGCCTGGATGTTGTAGCGCCGGGCTATTTCTAGCGCACGGATGCCGACTGGTCGGATAAAAGTAGAATGGTGGTCGTATATTCTACCAAGTCTGTTTTTCGCAAGCACCTCGTGGCTTATGTGGCTAGGTAGGGTTAGAATTGTAACCACATATCTCAGCAACAGCAATTGACGTCGAAGATGTAACGAAGTCATTCCTGCTTCACAATGTAAGATTCGTTCCGGGCTAGTGCAGAACACCTCTTTGGAGTAGCCCATTGTGAACATGATATTTCTTTTCAAGCACGACTACCTGGCTGAAGAGTACACCGTGTGTCTATAATCCATATTGGAAAGAATAATAATAATTGTATTCTTTGTATAACTTTTACATTCACACAAAATGAAACAAATATTATATAAGTGTAGGTTTATTATTTCTTGCACTTAAAGAAACGATAATGTGTTAAGTGACTTTGGCCCACCATGTATAAAATAATAATTATAATTAATTAAATGCAGCATTGGCAGGAAGCACAGCGTTTGGAGAATACGTTTCCTTTATTTACGGCTGTCTGACAGATTAAATTAGAGAAAACGGTAGTTCTGTTTATCCAGTAAAACTGTCAACGTAATGGACACCGTAAATTACCTTTCCGCAGCTTTTACGCAGTGGAAACCCTCCAGCAAAATACGAATTCAGATTTTCTTTTGCTTATCCAACTTCTGATGGAAAATTTATTTTTAAACGTATAGTGATATAAAATTCATCTTCTCTCAAATTATGTACATGAATAAAAATGAGAAAAGTAGAAATCAATTGATAACATTTTGTACATGATACTATTATTTTAAAATATTGTATATAAAGTCACTGTTTACCCCACCCCTAATATTCGTATATATACGAAACGACATAATGCAACTCACGCCGTGACAATAATTACAATAATCTCAGACATCCGGATTTACTACACTTTTAGATAGCAGAAAATGTATCACATAAATATGTCATAGGACATTTATGTCAAATATAATTTTGTCTAATGCATTTCTTCTATATTTTCCGACATTGAACAAGAAAATTTAAAATTAATTCATCACAGTAGGAGTTCCCGTCGTCAGCTGTTAAGCTTACACAGCGAAGAGTGTATGGTAGTACCTACACACGTTTGCATAGTACGTTTCTGTTCTGCAAACATAACAACATTGTTTTTCTGTACCCAACGTAACAACAATGTGATGCTGGGCTCTTCTGACTAAAGTTTGATGACCTAAACCCATTTAGGTAGCTCTCTGTCTCTGTGTAAGCTATCTTTAGGTCCTAATATATTAAAACACTTGACTTTGTTTACTACTACTGCAATGTATTTAGAAACTATTGCATTTATTAATCAATTTACTTACGCCTTTCCTCCCTGTTTTAATATTGTTTAATTTTGTTACTTTTAGTTTATACTTGAAGTTTGTCCGGCAATATATGCGGCCCCCTGTATATAAGATGTTTATTTTATTCATGTTTACATATAAAATCAATCCAATAACAAAAAGGTAGAAATAAATCCTCTTTAGTTCAGTGGAAATACATTGTAGGAACAAATTTGGAAAGCAAATTTGGCATTCTTTGGTATCTACTTTTATATCTTTCGTATAAATTATGACACTTGATGACTACAAAGTATTTCACAGACAATATTGAAGTAAGGAAGTCTTACAGCCAGATTTTTTTCATTTTTTATCATTTCTTTTCAAAGAAACGTCATAACATCTAGTTTTGATGAGACGAGAAATAGAAGCAAACAATACGTACAAGATCATTACAATTGTGCGAATTTAGTTTAAAGGATGGAAAATTGAGAAAAGAGTAAAAGAATACAATTCAAGAAATTAAGGCAAATAATTAAATAGACTAAATGATTTAAAGATTAAAAAATCCATAAGATATACAAAATTTCTTGAATGGTTTTAAAAGGTGTAAATGAAATATAACAGCTAGATTAAAACAAACAAATTTGGATATGAACCAATAATTGCTAGAAACGTGTAAGTTTACAGTAATTATAAAACCCACAAAGAACTTCAAATAGTTAAACATTAAGTTTGCTTAAATTTTACCAAGAATTATGATTATGAAATGTGTGTTAAAGAGATCAAAATTCGTAAATCTTATCACATGATTAAAGTTAATAGAAAATCTATTTATATTTCATCAGAATAGGACCAGTTTTTAAGTCCACTATTATTAGAAATTGTGTAAACACATGTGCGTTTAAAACAACATAGTATGTGCGTTTAACACACATAACATGTGCGTACGCTATTAACACACTTAATATTTGTGTATGACGAAGTAGAAACTTAAGTTACATTTAGCTTTCCCGTAAGTAAATAAACGTGTGTTGATGCGTAATCCTTGTGAATGCGGGTGTGCAAACAACTTGTATACACTACCACGTTAGAGATAATCACACCATGCCTAAATCGGATAGGTTGTTGAGTATCAGAACTCGCTTAGCATTAAGAGTTGTGTTTATTCTATTAAACCCGCAGGCACACAATGTTAAACATAAAACCAGTTGCAATGTAAATGTGGTACGGGCCTTAATAATTTAATTGAAATATAGCAGTGTAAGGCAACACTTCGAACGGCCAGTATTACATATAATACGCATACGCAGGCGAATAAATCTTAGGCAGATTAAAAAAACCCTAATGAACGTGATATTATCTAAGGTTATTAACAATGCTCGTCATAACTTCAAATGAAAACCTGCAGCGAATAAAAGAGAATATAATTTCATTTAAAGAGAAGCAATAACATATATTATATTTTCTGTTTATTCTCTTAACCACTTATTGTTAGAACACCTTTTTTCTACATTATTACGGAGTTCATCATACGTTACAGTCAAAACCATAAATGTTGACAATGAACAAATATTTAATACAAACAAAACTTACTGAATTTAATCACATTTAACAGTAAAAATTTTAATAAATTATGGATCCTATATTTCAGTAGCATCCTATACTTCAGTACTAATAAAAAGTGGTTCTTAAAATATAATTAATAAGAAGAATTTTTTAGGTTCAATAGATAAAACTAATTGAAAAATATAAAAAAAACTCATTCGTTATTTGAACGCAGAAAAAGTATCTCTGCTTACCAGTTATTTAAATCAATTTTGTATCAATTACAATTTGGTATAATAGTTATATATGTACCTCTGTATATAAGTACCTCTGTGTACTAAATAAAACCACTTTTGTTAAATACACTTATATCAGAAGGCTGTGTTCAAGTAAATCACATAATCAGTCAGCTCAGATATATTTCGAAAACCTGTCAAATAACATTACACTTGAATCTACCGTTCCGGATAAATTATTCTAGTAAGTCTAATGAGCTTGAGATATTAGATCTCAAATACTTTTAATTCATTCTTCCATCCATTTATTTAATGCAATAAGGTAATCGATAACCTATCTGGAATACTCTGTTCTAATTGGGGAATGTATGAAAGATAAATGTTGTACAGAACTACTTGCTCAAAATTTAAAAGTCAAAAAGTTTACTTTTTAGACAAGTAAGTAAACTGAGATTAGACACCATTAAGAAGAACACTATAACTTACACAACAACAGTGTGTTCATCCGATAATTATATTTTAATATTTAAGTCTTAAAATAACACATCCTATTTCATATATTTTTATTCTAACTTTGGACAGTGCTGTGTCAACTCAAGTAATAAAAAAACATTGAAACAGTGTATAGTTTACATATGTAGATGTCGCATATAAGAAGTAGTCGAGACACTGTACTGGAAGGAAATGGATTTGTTAAAGATGCTATTCTTTTATAACAATCTACTAACCTTTTAATGCATTTTATAAAACAATTCATCTTTCTGTGTTGACCTTTGGAACACAATTATAAATTTCTATCTATACAATAAAATTAATTAATGT
Source organism: Magicicada septendecula (assembly GCA_034769895.1). Lineage (NCBI taxonomy): Eukaryota > Metazoa > Arthropoda > Insecta > Hemiptera > Cicadidae > Magicicada > Magicicada septendecula. The sequence goes on from CM068371.1 coordinate 299,447,435, forward strand.
TTAAACATTTTTTTGTCTTATTGACTACAAAGTCTTTACTGATTTTAGAGAGTCTTTCTTTTAATTAATTTTATTTTAATTAATAATCGGATAACTTGAACTTATTCCGGAATAGCCGTTACAATTTTATTTGCAGTAACTCTAGAAAATTTTAACTTGTGTTAGTAGCGATTAGCAGATCGATTGTCACGAACGATTCGACGCCTACCCGTTATCGATTCCCAAGAGACTGATCTATTCGCTTTACGATAATTCCCTCAACTGAAGTCTAATAATCTGATTGGTTCTTTAGTAAACCCTACTCACAATTTTTTTTACCGATAACGAATATCTTGTTCAAGAAGGCTTCCAAAAAGAACAATTCTTCTCCAAATAAACCTGATAATTTTTAAGACTGAAATTATACTTATAAAAACTTTTTACTTAAAATATTCATATTTTTAGTTACTGATTTGTAAAATAATTATTGTCATCAGTTAGGTATTTTATGACGAACATTCTGATATAAGTCACATTTAAATATTGCCCATATAGTAAATCTTGTTTAAAGTAACGTGTTACTTATCCCGTAAAATAATTAGGTACCCTCGTACACGTGCACTCCACACGCGGCTAACATCGTTACGCACCATTTCACAGCACTTAAAATAGTTTCATAAGTCTAAAAATAGTTGAAAGTATTAAAAAGAACATTTATAACATTGTTGCTTCTTAACTAATATAATATATAATAATGGTCAAACCTGCAACATCTGCTTATTCACACAGTCTCTTTATATGCTTTTAACTCTACTACATTACATATGGAATTAGATTCCCTATTGCAATGTGTGTGTGTGTGTGTGTCAATTTCTAAAATTGATGATTGGAAATGACTTCCTAATGTCTGTCATTTACCTAAGATAAAGTAAATTTTATTAGTTTTAATTAAATCCTTAAATTCGTAGTATCCGTCAATCAATGAATTTTTCCGGTGATGGGTTTGTGAGGATCGGTCAAAAAATATAACACAAATTTTAAGTTATTTATGTCGACGTTTCGACAATCTTAAGCAATTATGAATAATTTAAATTGTAATATTGTATAATTTAAGTTCAGTGATATTATAATTTCTCGTTGTCTTTAAAGAAAACATTTGATGATATAAAACAAACTATCTCAACTCCTTCACATATACAAATATACACACATACCTACGCACGCACACACGTGCGCAGACACACTCATATACACAAACACGTTCACTCAAATAATTCTTCTGTCGTGTTTGACATTTCTTTTCTATTCATACACAGGTCCTGATGATGACAATAAACATTGTCGAAACGTCGACACAAATAACTTAAAATTTGTGTTATATTTTTTGACCAATCCTCACAAAACCTTCACCTCAAAAAAAATTATTTTTAATATAAATTATTAAAATGACTGTTCAGAAATAGCTGATAACGCGTATCAATCTCTGATGAGTGGAAAAGTCTTCACATATATCGGTAGCGACGACGCTAGCCATACATTCAAGAATTGCCGATTGTTTTTGTTAAGATCGGCACTCCCGTATGGTGGCCGAATTGAATCATTTGTGCTGAATTTGGGGTGGCGAATTGAATCTTGCCAAAGCCATGCCGGACTATGCCACCACAATTGGAAGTTCCGCAATTTGTCTGGATGACAACCACGAGATAGAACATTGGCGGGGTTATCCTGGGACTTCACATGATGCCAGTCAGCGTTATTGGAACCCTGCTGGATTTCAGCCACACGATTGGCGACGAAGATCTTCCACCTGGAGGACTCACCGTGTATCCAGTGGAGGGCGACCATGGAGTCAGAGTACAGATGAATCTCGTGAGCATGTATGTTCAATGCACGGTGACAAACGTGTATTTAGACATCGTTATATGTAAATAACTTGTATGCAGTGTTTACTTTAATGCATTTTTTACGAAAAATAGTGCAAGGGAATCGAGTGTTTGGTGGAAACAACAGAAGCTCATAAAAACAAAGTACTGGGTGTCCTGAATATTAAGGTAGGTTATATTTACGATGTTTAGGATATTAGTTTCTATTTACTTTATTTCAAAACGTGATTTACTTTTCAGTATGCAATAGATTGGCCTATTCATCGAATTATGTGTTGCGTCCGTGTGTGTGTGTGTGTGTGTGTGTGTGTGTGTGTGTGTGTGAGAGAGAGAGAGAGAGAGAGAGAGAGAGAGAGAGAGAGAGAGAGAGAGAGAGAGAGAGAGAGAGAGAGAGAGAGAGAGACCTCTCATGTTTTCATATCGGAGTATTTGCGTCTTTGAAATATTAAACTATACGAATTTTTTCGTATTTATTTTATTTTCTTATTTCAACGCATATTTCGTTGACTCATAATTCTTCAGTATAGTCAACGTTGTTTATAAACTATAAATTTTGTTTTAGGATTTTAAACAATACTGATTAAACGAAATATGCGTATAAGAAAACAGTGTGTGTGTGAGTGTGTGTGTGTGTGTGTGTGTGTGTGTTTAATATTATAACATACAAGCTTACACACCCCACTCCTGTTACATAAGCACAACGCAGTTCCCGTCTTTTCTGTTAATGCTCCGCTACGCTCTGCTTACATCCTTGATATCTCAAAACTTTTCCTCAACACTTTCTCGGATTGTGATCTTAAACTTTTACTTGGACTTTCAGAAAACGGTTAACCAAAAAAAAGTATAGGTCTACGCTTTGGAAAAAAGTTCCCCGCTGGATGAAAAATGCTCACGCTCGCGTACTCATTCGATGCATCTTTGAAGAAATTTACAATTACATTAATAATTTACAGCTTTAGTATTCAACTACTACTCAGAAATTGTATAAATTTAAGTATACCAAAGATTTGTTATAAATGAGAGCAAACTATCAAAATGTGATCCGGTATAAAGTAATGCAATAGTCACCTATAAAGTAACGGCACGATATTTTTAAGTTGACTACTATCTGTTGTCCTTGCCAGCTGTCGTCAAGGTCAAACTCTCAGATTGGTACCGGCGTGTATACTTCTTTTACTATAGAATTTGGATGTAGACTGATAGCTACCTACGCGTCATATTAATGTCCTCATATTAATTTCACATGATATTATTCAATCTCGCATAACATGTAATAATGTTTGTATAATACTGACTTTGTCTTTGTTTTATATTGTATTTTTTGCGTAAATACTGAAGACTGGAATGTAAAACAATAACCAAAAAACATTTCTTTTATATTGAGTACTTAAATATAAAAAAGAAATTGTCAATGAAAGAATCATATTACGATTCTTTGTGTGAGACAAGAATAACCCTTCTTTATGTTTTCTGTTTATAAACAGTCTCAAAAGGGCTGTGTCGTTTCTGTTTCATGCTTAACTTCTCATTTATAGTTATCTGTACCGCTGAGTTTTAAATTCAACACTTAATTGTCCAGTTAAATTATTTACTTTCATCCAATTGTCAACCAATTCAATAAACATTACAATACAATCTGTAATAATTAACTAATATACGCTTTTGGTTAAATATAATAATGTTTTTTTTTGTTCTGCTTAAACACTATTGCCTTATATAATGCTACTTGAGCAACATACAAACTTATACAATGAACTGAGTTTGTATTGAAAGGCATTTCCATTTCTAAATGCCACAAATCACAATTAGAATACAATGATCTACATTTAATGGTGAAATCGTACAAGATAATACAAGACTTTTAGATTACTCTTTATTGTCATATTCGAAGTCTGTAACAAAGTCACCTAAAATACAAATTTACTCAATTAACGCAAATGTAAATTGCAAGAAAAGATTAGGCACTGTATTACAATATAAAACACTAAGCTATAACGTGGAATAAGCCTTAATAAATTAGGATCAGTAACCATTAAAAACGAAATAAAGATAAAGAAATAAATTACTAGGACAATTTTTAATTGGCAAAAAATGTAAACACTAAAAAATTGTTTGGAAGAAAATGTGAAGTTTAAAAAAGATTTTTGAAGACGTCAGAAACTTGTTTAAAGAAAATGCCAGATAGTAGGTATGTAGGAGAGTGTATAAATCGAGAGTACAAGAACTCTATACAAGATGTAAAACTAATAAAGTATACAAAAGGTAATGACGCATGTTGGTCAAGAGAGAAGTGTTACCTCAAAATAGGAAAGAAAAAAAGAAGATGATAATCCCAATTATCTTAGTAAAGTTTTTAATGTATACCTTAGAGCATAAAATCTATTGTTAAAATAAATTATCTAACTTAACAGCAGCATCCCTTAGTAGGTTAAGCGAAGTGACAGCAATTCAAGTTTATTAACATTAAGTCAAGTTTTATATGTTCTTTTTTTGTAATATAAAGTTTTTAATCATCGCAGTTTTATAGCTCAGCTTTCTTTATCTTCTGTAGGTTAATACTAATTCATACTGTAATATCTCTCAGGTTCTTCCGTTTATAATATTCACAACATACTGCATCTTGTAAAAATAATCGTAATTTCAAATTAGTTAAACTCTTTTGATCTAAATCAGTAATAGGTAGCAAACATTCGTTTGCTACCTATTACTGATTTAGATAGACAAATTAGATAGACAAAAGATAGACAAATTGTGTACAGTTCCTTAATTTAGGTTATAGTAGAGTTGAGAAACACTTTCTGCTAATCAACCTTTTATATGTTTTAAAACCCACTTATGGAGTACCAAAGTTAGTTCTTGCTTACAATTGACACTATTCAGAAGTGCCGCTAAGAGATTTGAGATTTTCCAGCTACAGGTGTCCTTCGCACAACTGATCAAAAGATTTAAAAATCCTGATCAGTTGAGATTTTCAATCGAATCACTGTCACGTATTCGGGAGAAGATTATCCAGTTTATCAGATTCAGACATTCAAGTACATACTGTAGTAAGTTGAAACCGTATTAGTTAAAGAAGGAACATTTGCAGCACTTTATACACCGATCGCAGTAACTAACGGTATAAGGTTTAGAATTACTACGTTTGCCTCCAAACTGTTTATACAACTTAATAGATCAAGTTCTCTGGTTGAGCGGCAATGATAGTCAATACAGTGATTACTGATGTAATTAATGGCGCTGTTTTTGTTAACCAGTAAAAAGCAATGTCTCCAAATGAACCGCCTGAGGGGAGTAGATTAACTGCTTCTACTAATCATACTAACTTTCATTTGCAAACACAGAAAAGGAAAGCCGAAACTTGAAAATTATCATTACTAACAATCACCCTTTGGTTATTAGTGTCTCAAGTGCACGTGGTAAGATTAATAACTAAAATAGTTACATAACATTTTTAAATCAAACTCATAATTACCCGAATAAAGATTTAAAATTTACATGATATAATTCATACTACTTATGAATCGTGAACAGCTACTTCACGGCCTGTAAAAGTGTTTGGAGAAATGAAAATACACCTACGCCTCGGTCGACTCGAGTTTGAGCAACAAGTACTTTTGCAGAGATTGTGGTTAAAGCAATTCTTGGTGTAGACGTTATGAACGCATATGGATTTATAGTCGACTTCAAAAACAATGTCTTGAGAATCGGAGAAGAAGAAGTAATGCTCTCCACAATGACTACATCATAAAAATTGATGGACGTTATAAACCAAGTGGCCGTAACTGTTCCGCAAAACTTCGAATATATCATCATTGTTAGGAACGAGGTAGATACCGGGGGCAACCAGTGTTCTATATTCAAACCCCAGGTAGTCAGCACACCGGGCATTCTAATGGCCAGAAGTTTATTAAAACCTGACCTTGTAACCCTTGAAAACCTTTGAGCCCTTGAAAAAATACGGAAGCGATTCTATTGGCTTCATCTTCGCCACGACGTAGAGAAATGTGTTCGGACGTGTGAAATATGTGCTGCAAGCAAGGGCGCAAAAACCAGAAGCAGGGGAAAAATGAGACGGTATAACGTTGGACTGCCTTTCGAGAGAATTGTCATAGACATTGCTGGACCATTCCGAGTTACTGACGATGGAAACCGGTACATCAAGGTTGCAGGTGACTACTTTACTAAGTGGGTGGAAGCCTACTCAATTCCGAATCAGGAGATTACCACTGTGGCAGAGGAGTTAGCTCACAACTTCTGTTGCCGTTATGTAGCCCTATAGAAATCTATATAGGAACAAGGAAAGAATTTCGAGTCATGAGTGTTTAAAGAATTATTCCGTCTACTCGGAATTTTAAAGACCAGAACAACGCCTCTCCATCCTCAGTCGGAGGGGATGGTTGAGAGATTCAATAGCACACTTGAGCAGCATCTTTCAAAGGTTGTTGACGAGAACAAAACAGACTGGGACCAACTTATACCACTATTTCTCATGGCGTATAGGTCATCAGCACACGACACAACCGGCATGACTCCAACAAAATTGGTGTTTGGGCGGGAAATTCTTCTTTCTGGGGACTTGATGTTCGGATCACCGGAGTCTCAGCCCCAAGAGCCACAGAACTATTCCTCGCAATTAGGAAACCAACTGCGAGAAATGAATCGTTTGATAATAGGACGGCTGAAGGTTGTCAGTGATAAAATGAAAACTAGGTATGACATTCGCAGCAATAGTGTGGGTTTACAAGAAGGAGATCAGGTGTGGTTGTACAACCCAAAGCGCCGTCGCGGTCGCTCACCTAAGCTCCAGGAAAACTGAGAAAAACCTTACACTGTGAAAAAAGAATCAACGATGTTTTCTATTGGAATCAACAGGAAGAACAGTGAAAGTTCAAGGTCGTCCATCCAGATCGGCTGGCTAAGTATTATTTCAGAGACGAGTTGCCAGTTAGGGACGAACAGGCTTAAGCGGGGGCAGTGTTACATAAGCCGGAAGAAATATTACACCATTAGAGAACATTCTACGTGTTACTCGGCTCTTCCAGCTGTAATGTGTGTGTACCTACGTATTGCTGCTACTGAGATGAAGGACAGTTACGTGACACTTGTTACGCGTCCGAGACTGATCCAGATTTCACCAGTCCGCGCGCTCTCTGTGTGCAAGGCCGCAATCAATTACGTTCTGGTGTTTTCTAGTAGCGTTCTTGACGCGTAGTATAAAATATTCTAGTATTTCAGCGGAGTATAAATATAGGCAATCAGCAGCGCTTGGTTCACTTGCAATTACGCAGTGCATTAGAGTTGCGATTTATTTCAGTGCGGTTCGAAGTATTGTGGCAAAGTGTTATGAGTTTATAATTGTGCGGGACAATTGTAATACAATTGTGTTGTATATTAGTTTACATTTGTATTGGGTGTGAACAATTTTTATTTAATTTGTTGTAAGAGACTATCTTGTTGATTACAAACTGTTTAATTGTGATAATTAAAGCTGGTGATTAGTGACTTAATTGGTGTCTTGTATTTTGTTTTTCCACTGTACCTAGACTGTCGTAACATAATATTTGTATTCATTATTTTATGAGTTTAGAATATCTTCTCAACGTTAACAAAACAGCATTCTATTTTATTTGAGTAAAATTATTAGGTTTACATGAAAATATTGCCAATTATTTCAACGAAACAATTATACAATCTCTCTTTCTCCCTCAAAAAAGTCTAAACTTATGTTCAACTTAACATGTGTAGTATATGGTTATAAAACTTAGAAACTTGGAATATGAATAGATATACTGATTAGCAATTATTATTGTTAATAATTATTAGCCATAACATATCACATTAGAGTCATCATAAATGTCATAAGTCATCAGTAAAATGACTACTTGATTATTCATTATATATTTGATTAAATTTTTAATAATAATAATGTAAGTAGGTCATACTAACTTTAAGTTTTTTATTGGGTTTTTATACTTAAATAACATAAGAGTAGAAGAACTTAATAAATTTTGTAAGACATCATTTTTACACTTTATTTTGCTTAATCATGGTAGCAGAAGAGATTAAGCAAATACAGTAATACGTCATCCTGTCTCAAATGGAATCTTAATCATTGTTTACATTGAGGGACCAAATGTTTATTTATTTTAGGATGGTTGAGCATTTGAAATCCTGTACTAACAGGGCGCTTATTTTGTATAATGTCGTGGCTCCAGCTAAAGGTCAGTCGAATCCAATACCGACCGTTCTCTATACGGGGGGGGGGGGGCACAGCATACCCGAACGATCTTATACTTGAAACACAAAATGCACTTAAACCTATTGACTATTCAGGAATAAAATTATAAAATATACAAGTGAAGTTACAGAACACACCCAACTTACAAACAGCACTGTATCCTGCTTTGATATATTTGCTACTGAACTCATGTACTAAGTGTATTATAAAGTATCAGAGTTTACGCACGAGTAGCATAGTGGATGATACTCAAGCAAATTGGTTTAGGAAGTAGTACGTATCACACTCGACAAAGGTCGACCCAAATGTTGTTATGAGAGACAATAACTGATTTATCAGTAACAGGAGTTGAAGGAGCTTGTGTTTGTTCCATCGCTCCGATATAATTGTTGAAATGTTTAAAGATATTCAGTTAGTCTATAATCAATCCAACTTTCAGACAATAAAATTGTTCATTATATACAGTCTTCAGATCGCGTTAAGATTTAATTTAAAAATCTTATAGATCGCAAAACGGATTAGAATAAAGGTATATTATAAATTTTAAATTAAATAAAATTGTGAATTTTCAAGATACGGCCTCTTACATTCATAACAATTTTTTGTTATTTTAAAAGTTTTAAAGTTTATAGTAGAAAAACCTTTTTTATACTGCAATATACTTTAATTATTTGCAGACAGTTTTACATTGACATAGTTGCCTACAGAATATGTCATGGTACTGTACATTCTATTAAGTCAAATTTATTTTAAATTTTATTCAATTTAATTTTTTATATTTGTGATAACAGAAACCAAGGGAGAAGTGACGATAACTCTGTGTAACCGAAACAGTGTTTTAGCCTAACCTCTGGTAGGAAGAACGATGATGTTCTTCCTTATTTGCGTTACATGATATCAATAGCGTTTTATAATATCATGGTACCAAATACTTGGGCAGCCAATAAACCCTTATTAGAAAAACTGCTGCGTAAACTATGTGCATCGTAGTGGTTTTTAGCTGTACAAGTAAAGTCCAAACATTAAAAAAAAATTGGATTTGCTTGATTGAGAATTTATTTTTATTACTTTTGTAATGTTTAGTTGTGAAAGTTAATAATGCTTAAGAATCTTAACAAAATTATTATTTGCATGTATTGTAATGTTTAGCTTCAGAATTTCTTACTCCAATGCAAACGACTAGTAAGTGTATGTAGGGATGTATAAATGACTATTTATTAGAACAAATTAATATCCTTGTCTAATCCGCCTTCTGCGAAATTACTAAAATCTTTCACAAAATATCTACGATTAGAGGGAAATCCTCCGATGCCTAAGCCAAACGGTGCAAACCTTTGTTGTTACAATATGAAGACTTTAGAGGGCTTGCAAAAAACTGGGAGACATGCTGAATTGTAGTGTAAAGAACTGCCAAGAGAAGGCAAATAATTATTGTTATGATTTAAAATAGAACTAAAAGTTCTATCTTTACCTGTTGTTTGTATGAATTAGAATACTTGATACATATTTGTGTTTATTATTTTTTTGAAAAATTTTTACTTAGTTTACTGTGCAATTACCGGTACATATATACATAAAAATTGTAAATACAATGTACAAATGAACTAAATGTATCATTTAATTTCCGTGTTAGTTCTGTTCTTTGTATATTTAGAAGGTAGGAAATTTATTTTGTCTATGTTGCTTTTTTAACCACAAACTTTTGTGGGATATTATTATGTTGATTTGCTCCCCAGAAAGTAATGCGGTATAGTAGACTACAAATCTACAGTACAACGTAACTTTAAAAGTTGGACAACCTTTCTTAGCTGGAGGCATAACAGAAACAAAAATCTAAAAAGTTTTGGCACTGTTATTCCTCCTGTCTGAAAACAAATACCTAGGCACCTCTAGAATTATTATGATCAACAGTTATTACAAGTCCCAGGTTGCAAAATAATAGAAAATTACATATCTGTTGATGAAACAGAAGCGTCGTGTCCAAAACTATAAAGTAAATAAAGTGTAAATTAATTTAAATTAATAAAAAAAAAAATTATATAAATTAAATAATTTAAAAGTAAAATTGCTAATGAATTAAGATACGTACAAAACACATATTAGCAGAAAAGAGAAATGTGAATTTATTAAAGGAATTGAAGCAATAATTTACACTACGTTAAACAAAAAAACAGATACAAAATCAACTTTGTGTTATCATCAATTTTCCAGACCACTGACATCAAACGATGAAATTCAATGGAAATAAAGTGACTATAGATAAAAAGAACAAGTTTTGACATTTTCAACGTTTGCTTAATTATAACTGTTGACTAACCAAACACGGAGGAGATGGTTAGTTGTTTTATTGTTTAGTTTCTTTAGTTAGTCTATTTCTGATCATGTGTATGTCACCATAGTGTTTTTATGCTCCGACGACCTTCCTGCAACCTGTTATCAGGTGTCCTTCATTGTGTTATATATATTTAGTACCCAGTACACTATAGTGTATAACAAAACGTTTCTTTCTAATTCAATGTCTAAGGTAGACTCTGTTATTTCGCTATTGACCAGGAAAGTAAAAGAGTTTCATTGTATGGGAATTTTATAGTCGACGTTGACTATCTCTAAAGCAAGGGCACAGAGTGGCCTTATTCAGATGGCAATCAAATTACAGTTATTACACTAGACTTGTCAGGTACTGTAGCTACTGGTATCACTGACTACAAAAATGTTCCAAGAAAATATTTGGCCAGCTTCAACGCAATTTAGGATCATTAGGCATTAAAAAAACTTTCTGCTAAGGTTTTTGAAACCATTACTGCTTTTTTAAATTCTCAGTGTTACATTATTACAAGTAATATGACATTTTGTTAAGTTTGTTCAATCGCTACACAAAGTTAGAAATGTTGATGTCGGTATGCATCTGTATGCCTGTTACAAGCAGAACAGCAATAATGAATACACAATAATGTATATTTTCTAACTGTCATATGATTATGAGAATTTATTTATGTATTATTAAATGAAAATAACAATAAATGGGTAATATTACTGTTCTTATTTAATAAACTTACACAAAAAGCAGTCAATATACATTCAAGACTATTGGTTATTTCTGTATTGTCCTTAGAACAATATGGTATCGATAGAACAGAATATTTAATTTACAGAACAAAGTGAATAAAAGTATTTTGGGTTCTTTAGTTGTTTCTCTTATAATGCCCATCATTTTCTACACTTGTACGTTACATTATATATATTGCAGTTAGCTAGAGTTTTCCTTACTTTTAAGTAAAATGTTCCGTTTAGTTTGTACCTGTGTAGTTTTAATTTATGTACTTTCTCTCTCTTTCCTGCCACTGTTTCACTGGTACTGTCACTTGACATTAATAATACGATGCTCTCAATAATATTTGTAATGTGTCACTAAATCGTTTCATAACCTATAGCTTTTAGAATATAATATATTTTTCAATCGTTACGGTATAATACAACACACACTTATTGTTTACTAATGGTACCTATAATTTCATATGTTAATATATAACATATATAATGAATGTTAATAAATATATATATATAAATATTAATGAATTACTAAAATTCAATTGAGTTCTCGGGAAGCTTTGGACAACGACGTACGTATCACGTTCATTAATCAATGTCAACGAATTCGTTTTTGTAAATAGTGGCTGTTTTACGACATTGAGACCGCAAGTGTGCTGTATATGACCTGACGATGGTCTGTGACCGAAATCGATCGTTTTTAAGAATGTGAGTAATAACAATTTTATTGCACATCGTATGTATGGGGACCTTTAGGCTATGAACAATAAATACAATACAATATAACATTAAAATAACATGATATTATTGGAGTGTATATTAAATAAACTTAAACTTATGTAATATTTATATTAAAGTAATCAAATTGTATTATAAGAATTATTCTCTTCTGCAGATAACAAAGTTATAGAAACCATGTGAAGTTTTGAATATTTTAAAGCACATCTATTTTATTCACACATGTAACATGTTCTTATGTAGTTACATCAAGTTTTAATACTTAATTGTTGTAACTAAACTTTTGCAATACTTCAATGATTGTGTGAATTCAGTTTGCCATCAGAAAATTAGAATTTGCATTTATGTAAATTAAGTAAATAACAGACTGCTTTAAACTGTTTAATCTTTTTTGAACTGTATAGCGTGCCGTCTGAGACATTTTATTTTCAAACAATTATAGACATTTGATACTCGTGGCAGTACCATTGTGTTATACAGAGAATTTTGTGAAATATATTCGAAAATGCCAATTCAAGAGGTCCGAACGTTGTAAAAGCGTTTGATATATTGGTTTAATTTATTTATTTTAAAATAAAATACAATTGAATAATACAAGAAATGAAATTAGAATTTACTAACAGATAAGTCACATACTGCTTATTCAGAAGACCGAGGAAATTTCTCTGAACGTGGGTTAGACGTTTGTTTTTTGAGATAGCAATGTTTTTCTCATCTAGAAGTTAATGAAAATGCATGAATATTGTAAGCATATTGTAACATAATATAATAAGCATAATGTAATATTGTAATATTGTAACATCAACAAGGGGTTAGATTTTTGTACATTACCTTTTAAATGTAAAAGTGAATGACTAAAGTCATGTGCCGAGGGTAACCCTGCTATAATCTCGTAATAACAACTACTCAGTAATGTGAATAGTTTCTATATCACATCAAATTTATTTTGATAGTTTGTTCATTAAGGGTCTATTATATGTTAATTAAAAAAGTAGAGGAAACTAAAGAAAAGATTTTCTGTTCCTAATGTGTGTGTGTGTGTGTGTGTGTGTGTGTGTGTGTGTGTGTGTGTGTGTGTGTGTGTGTGTGTGTGTGTGTGTGTGTGTAAATCTCTTTAAAACCTTCTCAAATAGTTACTAAAAAAGTTGATTTAGAAAATGTAATTATCATTTTCAAAGTTGAATGTGACCGCAGTTTGCTTTGTAGTTAGCACTGATTTCAATTAAATTTCGGTAATAATCCACGTTAACCTAGCGCTTTTACGATATTTCGTAATTGAAACATAGATTTCTTAAATGATTAGAAACCAACATCTTCAATATTTATTTTGTTTGAGTCTATTTTACCTAGTGTGATTATTTTGTAGTTCTTTCGTCTACGAGGGATAGGAAATCTAAATGGTCAATGAATTGAAAATTAAGTGGTAAGAGTACGCACTAAAGTAAACAAACAAAACGATTGACATTAGTAAGAAAAAATGTTTAGTACTTGACTAAATTTAATTTCTTAATGTCTTTTAGATTTATCCGCTATAGGCTACAGCTAAAAGGAGTAAGAAAGAAACTTTAAAACATATTTAGTCTCTAAAAACTCATGCGGTATTATAGCCTTTAAATTTACAATTTTTATTTTTATTTTACCTGGTCAGTAGATTATTGCTTACTACGGATAAAATAAATAACTATAGTAACTGATAGTCAAGCTCTACGACAAAGTATCATTTACTGTTCCTTTTAGTTGCCTTTTAAACAAATTCCTAATTACATAAAAATCATGATCACTAAGTTTATCATATCACTGATAACATGCCTTAATACTTTCAACGCAGCTAATAAATAAAATTAACAAAAAAATTAGTAACATGTGTAAATTAGTAAAAATAATAACGAACCGAAATGACTATAGCTTTATTGAAGGAAATGCTACTGAAAATTATAATATGTGAAATATACAATAACACGAGTCTGTGTAGTCTGTGTGAGTGCGATAATGATATTAATTGTAATGAAGTGTAAAATACTGCCAGCTATATAGATATGTCGCTTGAATCCTTGTATCCATGGAAACTGAGGACGCTTATCGATTTGCTGCTTCCCTCCATTACTGACCACTTGAAACAAAACGTTGATTTACTCGAGAGCTGACAATTTTAAATCTCCGTGCTGTTAAAGACGCCGGTCTACGTCTATAACAACCACATTATCTATATTAATATTTAATGTATTGTTACGACGGTCTACTTGATCGTCGTAGGTACAGTGGAAACAAAATACAAGACACCAATTAAGTCACTAATCAGCAGCCTTAATTTTCACAGTTAAACAGTTCGTAATTAACAACACAGTCTCTTATAACAAATCAAATAAAAATTGTCCACACGTAAATAAAGGTCAACTAATATTAAAACACAATTGTATTACAATATACCGTCCGATTATAAAACCCAACACTTAACTAATATCCACTTGAACGCACACAGTAATATCGCCCGATAATCACTAGTAATCGCCCGACAGTAAACTCGAACCGCACTGTAAATATATCGCAAATATTCTAAAAACTAAGGCCGCTGCCACCACGTATTTATACCTCCGCTCACAGACCAGAACGTTCCAAACTACGTCTTAGCGCCAGTGTGTACTACGTAATTAATTGCGGCCTTGACACAGTCCGCGCGGCTGGCGGCTTCGAGAAAAGTCTAGCGAATCCGTTGACAGTCACGATGCCACACACATTAGAGCGAGATTCTTCTGGCACATTCGACAAACACGTAGACTGTTCTGTAATGTCGTAACACTCTCTCCTCCTTAAGCCTGTTCGTCCCGAACTGGCAAACCGTCTCTGTAGTAATACTCGACCAGGCGACCTAGATAGATGTCCTTGCGAAAGATAATTATCCGGTTCTTCGAATTCAGTCTCGTCTGATCCAAACATCACGTTCCCAGGAATGCGAGTCTTCCGCTCAACCACTAGGTTTGCTGGAAACACTAACGTTGCGTCATGTACTGATTACCTAAACACCACTGGCTGATCCAAGTCTGTTTGGTCCTCGTCAACAACCTCATCTTCAGCCACTTTCCCCTCGGGCGCTTCTATCAGCTCAGGAACTAGCAAGAGTTTTGTCTCGACACCCATAGTTGGCTTTCCAATCAATTTTTTTGTCGTTACACTTATTTGTATTTTCTCTACTATTTCTTCTCCATTTCCGCTTGCAATAGGAAGGGTTCCTCTTGACCAGACCTGTGGAGTTTTTCTTCGACCAATGCCACTTGCTTAATCAAATGGTTGGTAGACCTGAAACCCCCCTTTTATTTTTCTAAGTTTTGTAATTTTTTTTTGAATTTTATTTAATTTTATTTTTATTAAGTTTTTTTTGTAAAAGGGGAGAGACATCATATTTAGAACTAGGTAAAGAAAAAACCTAGAGGAAGCAAAAGTGTGCAAGGCCCAAATACAATTACAGACATGTCCCCCCAGGTGAATGACAGGACTTGCAAATGAAAAACTCTTTTAACCAACAAGCGTGTGCTTTATTCAACCTGTAAGATCTTACATACATAGCAAGTTCGTAATTGTGTGAGCACACTATTAAAGGCAGAACTATATATATCTATCTATTTCCATTAATTCATAATGTCACAAAGTAAGTGAATTGATATTACTAATTGCAAAAATTTCTGCCTGATTATGTATGAGTCAAAGTTAGTAATAATCTCATTCATAAAGCAATACTAATCCATCAGTGTTGTATAATATCAATTAGGCTAGCCTGTTATCTCAGCAAGCACATTTATGGTTATTCTTTTTTTTAAATCAGTTACATATTCCCCCAAAATATATATATATATAGTAAAATTACAAACACAAACACATATACGACATGAATAACAAAACATCCCTCATTTCAACACTAACCTCCACATAAACCGATTCCCACTACAGTAAATAAATGAAGCCTAATATGTATAGCTAGGTACAAATATAAATGACAACGTAAATGGAATATCTCAGCTCCTAAGCATAGATTTGCCAGCATATTCACAAGCATAGTTCACACCAGAGAATGTAAGTGACCGCCCCGAAACTCAACCAGCCAAACGAACCCTTAGCTTAATCATTAAGCGTTAAGTATGTGTGTGAAAGAAAATCGTTTCTCATCTACAGCATCAGACAACCCCAGCTACGTTATTAAAACTCAGCCATGACCAGATGACTTGATAGCACGAGAAAATTAACTCCCTAATGGTCTTAATTAGATGAAAGTTAGATCTTACAGTAAACTGCGGATGTGTGTGTATGTGTGTAACTTCTTACACATTATACAGTTATAAGATACTTCATTAGGTGTACTGTGGTAATGTTCACACATGCAATAACATGATGATCACACATAATTGAACAAGAGAGTTTGTGCTAGAGTATAGTGTTCAGAACTTCACGAGTGAGCTTCTGGCGGCTTCTGTGCATTCACAAGTTGTAGAGAGAGAGAAATATATAATCAGAATTTTCCCACCTGGATTGTCCGGGGTACATAGTTCGTATAGGCGCGGATCAGTGATGTCACAGTCGTGTCACCCGTCCCTGGTGCAGCTTAGCGTTGGAAAAAGTCCTTGGTGCAGCTTAGCATCGGAAAAGTCCTCGACTGACGGCATTGTGGCTATAGATCGTCTCTGCCATTAGGGGGGGACAGATGTTCGTCCGCCCCTGACACCCATCTCGCCCTTGGTCGAGCACCTGGACATACAATACTTGTAGAGGGTGTCATAAAGAAAATCACGCCACTTAGGCCGTCCACATTAAATACCAACACTAACTTTAAGCAGCAACCACGCACACACACATCGCCACTAATTCAGATTAAACAGTATTAAGCTCGTCTAGCAATTACATTCTTAATGTTTCATTGAAATATTCAAATTGATTGGCTGTGTCTTTCGTTGTTATTAATTACATCAAAACAGCTGAGTGCAAGATACATTAGCATATTCTCTATTGAAATCAACTTGACCCACGACTCTCACATTCATAATTTAATAAATTTAATTTAATTTGATTTTGTAATAGCATTAATGCCCAGATTAAAAACTGCTCTATACGCACACACACACACACAGGCATACTCATAATGAAAGCTGAAACGCAAAATATATTTGGGGTTAGAATATTTTCAGAACCCTCAGACTTGCACGTACCTGGAGCAACACTTTATCTAGCCTATCATAGTGATAGGTTCGGAAGTCCTGGTTAGAAGTTCGCCGCCAGCCGAGACCAGATGAACAGCTTGGAGGATCAAGCAGAAATGAGAGCGATACAACGTTTCGCTCCAGCCAAGTAACCTCCGAAAGCAGGAACGTACAGACACACAGCTGGCTGGCACCGCCAGCTGTATTGCGTAGCAGCACAACCGTCTGTGTGTATAACCGACCGACAACAAACTATCGTAGCAGTGGCCGTGCGTGACGTCAGCGGCGCTCGTTTTTAAAATAATAATAATACGTCGCCGAAGCCAGTTCGGCACACCCTCACCCCAAAAGGGCAACATGGTTGACCCAAAACAAACAAGTCCCCAAGCACGACGGCTGCGGGAAACCTGGAAAATCTCAGATTCTAAAACCGCTCTTGGTGGGTTCAGTAACACAGGAAAACGAAAAAGCAGAAGGAAGAGGTGTGAGTCAGTGAATGTGTGTCTGAAAGAGAAGGTGTAAGTGTGAGTCCTGCATGCTCGCCGGGCCCTGGTCCGCATGCAGATAGAAGAGACAGGAAAGAACAGGAGAAAGAGAAGAATCGCCGACCAGCTCTGAGTACTGATCACCAAGGCCTCCCAAACTCAACAACTGAGACCCAGGACCATTAACACCATTACTCCTTTCCCAGGGCTGAAAATCTCCACCCCACTGCGACCATCCCCCACGCGAGTCCTCTCCTCCATGCCAAACTCTCGGGACCGCCCCAACACGTCACCATCTCCGGTTACCACCACCTAACTCTCCTGGTACTCACATATTCACGCCCGAAGGCTAACAAGGTGCTACAACCTTGATATGTGAGTACCATTTCTACAACCGTCCAGCTCGTGGACCGACCAGCCGTGTGCAGCAAAACAAGGCATTATCAATCCTTGACACGCGACTGGCCCACATCCCTACACTAGGGCGGACGGACCCGATTAGCAAGGGCGAGAAGACCGCATTGAGGGCACGCGAACATCAATCTCCCAATCTCCACTTTATAATAGTTATCTCTCTACCTAAGGAGGAGGGGGGGTTACTTCTCTGCGGACAGCCAACACTCAGCCATACAACCGACGCCCAAACACCCTGGGGACATCAACCCGGAATGAGGCATGGTTCGGGCCGAACACTAATCCACATTGAAAAACTGACCTACATTTTATATCACTCGAACAGCTGATCAGACAGAAAACAAATAAACTGGTCTTTGAATTTAGAAGCCGGATATAACGATACACAATCTATCAGATAAGCAGGCAGCAAGGCTTGAAATACTGTTACAGCTGCGGCTATCAGCCGGCCAAAGGTTATCTTTCGGATCAGTTTGTATCACTGTTCAAAACTATTGCATCGATTCTGGTTTAATATTCAATTTATTCTTTCTAACATCTATTGTCTTTAGTGCAGTCGGCGTTAAAATTTCCGTTTCAAAAACAAGCTCCCCAAAAAAAAATCCTAACTCAAATTCATCTGAATTCCTACTTCATTTGGAACGCCCCACTTACTACTTAAATTCGCTCAGTGTCCACCAGAATTATACAATTTACAACATACATCACAGACAACAATTTAACACCAACACATAAGGAAGAACTTGATCATTCAAGTGGCTCCAGAATGCTCTAGCGATACGACGAGATGGGTGTCATAAAAGCAGAGAAACAGCCATGCAAAATGCCCAGAAGAGAACACGACACAAAACAACAAAACTAACTCACTAAATACAACACACAAAGTACACATAAAATTCGATATAATCGAAAATATAAAGTATCACATCCATGCCCTTGGTCGGACCATAACCGCATTCAAAATACGATACCGCAACGCAACGCCCTCAATAAACAATTACCATACAACTGGGATGCTACCCAAACACGTTGTCTAATCCAAGAGACAAGTCATAATCAAACTCAACAAGTACCGACGGCCCTCATCATGTCCAGACTCCGTATGAGCTCCAGGGTATGTGCAAGTGCAACCAATCAGCACACATTCATTAAAAAAAATTAATCACATTCTCATAACCCATTTTCAAAATTCATCTCACACTCAACATCACAAAATAATCACTTAAACACTAACACATATTAAATTATTTTAAACTTCGTTAACCCCCTATTCATTTTATAAAATGT
Organism: Magicicada septendecula; assembly: GCA_034769895.1. Classification (NCBI taxonomy): domain Eukaryota; kingdom Metazoa; phylum Arthropoda; class Insecta; order Hemiptera; family Cicadidae; genus Magicicada; species Magicicada septendecula. The sequence continues at coordinate 299,466,690 of CM068371.1, forward strand.
GCTTTTTTTTCTGGTTGTTCATTCTGTTAATTTATTACTCTACCATTAAGTTTTCTTACAACACTTGGATTCTAATCAAAAATAATTTGAAATAATTTGCAAGTCCTAACACCAGCTGACACGTCTGTAGCCACACTAAGTTTCATTTAAGAAACTAAATATAAGTCCCCAGATTCTAAAATTTCTCACATTCAACAGAGAAAATAAGGCAGAAATAATACCTACTATCCATCCAGAATCATAAAAACCACGCTCTGAACTAACATTTGAAACCCCCCTTTTATTTTTCTAATTTTTGTAATTTTTTTTTGAATTTTATTTAATTTTAATTTTATTAAGTTTTTTTTGTAAAAGGGGAGAGACATCATATTTAGAACTAGGTAAAGAAAAAACCTAGAGGAAGCAAAAGTGTGCAAGGCCCAAATACAATTACAGACATGTCCCCCCAGGTGAATGACAGGACTTGCAAATGAAAAACTCTTTTAACCAACAAGCGTGTGCTTTATTCAACCTGTAAGATCTTACATACATAACAAGTTCGTAATTGTGTGAGCACACTATTAAAGGCAGAATTATATATATCTATGTATTTCCATTAATTCATAATGTCACAAAGTAAGTGAATTGATATTACTAATTGCAAAAATTTCTGCCTGATTATGTATGAGTCAAAGTTAGTAATAATCTCATTCATAAAGCAATACTAATCCATCAGTGTTGTATAATATCAATTAGGCTAGCCTGTTATCTCAGCAAGCAAGTTTATGGTTATTCTTTTTTTTAAATCAGTTACATATTCCCCCAAAAAATATATATATATATATAGTAAAATTACAAACACAAACACATATACGACATGAATAACAAAACATCCCTCATTTCAACACTAACCTCCACATAAACCGATTCCCACTACAGTAAATAAATGAAGCCTAATATGTATAGCTAGGTACAAATATAAATGACAACGTAAATGGAATATCTCAGCTCCTAAGCATAGATTTGCCAGCATATTCACAAGCATAGTTCACACCAGAGAATGTAAGTGACCGCCCCGAAACTCAACCAGCCAAACGAACCCTTAGCTTAATCATTAAGCGTTAAGTATGTGTGTGAAAGAAAATCGTTTCTCATCTACAGCATCAGACAACCCCAGCTACGTTATTAAAACTCAGCCATGACCAGATGACTTGATAGCACGAGAAAATTAACTCCCTAATGGTCTTAATTAGATGAAAGTTAGATCTTACAGTAAACTGCGGATGTGTGTGTATGTGTGTAACTTCTTACACATTATACAGTTATAAGATACTTCATTAGGTGTACTGTGGTAATGTTCACACATGCAATAACATGATGATCACACATAATTGAACAAGAGAGTTTGTGCTAGAGTATAGTGTTCAGAACTTCACGAGTGAGCTTCTGGCGGCTTCTGTGCATTCACAAGTTGTAGAGAGAGAGAAATATATAATCAGAATTTTCCCACCTGGATTGTCCGGGGTACATAGTTCGTATAGGCGCGGATCAGTGATGTCACAGTCGTGTCACCCGTCCCTGGTGCAGCTTAGCGTTGGAAAAAGTCCTTGGTGCAGCTTAGCATCGGAAAAGTCCTCGACTGACGGCATTGTGGCTATAGATCGTCTCTGCCATTAGGGGGGGACAGATGTTCGTCCGCCCCTGACACCCATCTCGCCCTTGGTCGAGCACCAGGACATACAATACTTGTAGAGGGTGTCATAAAGAAAATCACGCCACTTAGGCCGTCCACATTAAATACCAACACTAACTTTAAGCAGCAACCGCGCACACACACATCGCCACTAATTCAGATTAAACAGTATTAAGCTCGTCTAGCAATTACATTCTTAATGTTTCATTGAAATATTCAAATTGATTGGCTGTGTCTTTCGTTGTTATTAATTACATCAAAACAGCTGAGTGCAAGATACATTAGCATATTCTCTATTGAAATCAACTTGACCCACGACTCTCACATTCATAATTTAATAAATTTATTATGATGAGGGCCGTCGGTACTTGTTGAGTTTGATTATGACTTGTCTCTTGGATTAGACAACGTGTTTGGGTAGCATCCCAGTTGTATGGTAATTGTTTATTGAGGGCGTTGCGTTGCGGTATCGTATTTTGAATGCGGTTATGGTCCGACCAAGGGCATGGATGTGATACTTTATATTTTCGATTATATCGAATTTTATGTGTACTTTGTGTGTTGTATTTAGTGAGTTAGTTTTGTTGTTTTGTGTCGTGTTCTCTTCTGGGCATTTTGCATGGCTGTTTCTCTGCTTTTATGACACCCATCTCGTCGTATCGCTAGAGCATTCTGGAGCCACTTGAATGATCAAGTTCTTCCTTATGTGTTGGTGTTAAATTGTTGTCTGTGATGTATGTTGTAAATTGTATAATTCTGGTGGACACTGAGCGAATTTAAGTAGTAAGTGGGGCGTTCCAAATGAAGTAGGAATTCAGATGAATTTGAGTTAGGATTGTTTTTTGGGGAGCTTGTTTTTGAAACGGAAATTTTAACGCCGACTGCACTAAAGACAATAGATGTTAGAAAGAATAAATTGAATATTAAACCAGAATCGATGCAATAGTTTTGAACAGTGATACAAACTGATCCGAAAGATAACCTTTGGCCGGCTGATAGCCGCAGCTGTAACAGTATTTCAAGCCTTGCTGCCTGCTTATCTGATAGATTGTGTATCGTTATATCCGGCTTCTAAATTCAAAGACCAGTTTATTTGTTTTCTGTCTGATCAGCTGTTCGAGTGATATAAAATGTAGGTCAGTTTTTCAATGTGGATTAGTGTTCGGCCCGAACCATGCCTCATTCCGGGTTGATGTCCCCAGGGTGTTTGGGCGTCGGTTGTATGGCTGAGTGTTGGCTGTCCGCAGAGAAGTAACCCCCCCTCCTCCTTAGGTAGAGAGATAACTATTATAAAGTGGAGATTGGGAGATTGATGTTCGCGTGCCCTCAATGCGGTCTTCTCGCCCTTGCTAATCGGGTCCGTCCGCCCTAGTGTAGGGATGTGGGCCAGTCGCGTGTCAAGGATTGATAATGCCTTGTTTTGCTGCACACGGCTGGTCGGTCCACGAGCTGGACGGTTGTAGAAATGGTACTCACATATCAAGGTTGTAGCACCTTGTTAGCCTTCGGGCATGAATATGTGAGTACCAGGAGAGTTAGGTGGTGGTAACCGGAGATGGTGACGTGTTGGGGCGGTCCCGAGAGTTTGGCATGGAGGAGAGGACTCGCGTGGGGGATGGTCGCAGTGGGGTGGAGATTTTCAGCCCTGGGAAAGGAGTAATGGTGTTAATGGTCCTGGGTCTCAGTTGTTGAGTTTGGGAGGCCTTGGTGATCAGTACTCAGAGCTGGTCGGCGATTCTTCTCTTTCTCCTGTTCTTTCCTGTCTCTTCTATCTGCATGCGGACCAGGGCCCGGCGAGCATGCAGGACTCACACTTACACCTTCTCTTTCAGACATACATTCACTGACTCACACCTCTTCCTTCTGCTTTTTCGTTTTCCTGTGTTACTGAACCCACCAAGTGCGGTTTTAGAATCTGAGATTTTCCAGGTTTCCCGCAGCCGTCGTGCTTGGGGACTTGTTTGTTTTGGGTCAACCATGTTGCCCTTTTGGGGTGAGGGTGTGCCGAACTGGCTTCGGCGACGTATTATTATTATTTTAAAAACGAGCGCCGCTGACGTCACGCACGGCCACTGCTACGATAGTTTGTTGTCGGTCGGTTATACACACAGACGGTTGTGCTGCTACGCAATACAGCTGGCGGTGCCAGCCAGCTGTGTGTCTGTACGTTCCTGCTTTCGGAGGTTACTTGGCTGGAGCGAAACGTTGTATCGCTCTCATTTCTGCTTGATCCTCCAAGCTGTTCATCTGGTCTCGGCTGGCGGCGAACTTCTAACCAGGACTTCCGAACCTATCACTATGATAGGCTAGATAAAGTGTTGCTCCAGGTACGTGCAAGTCTGAGGGTTCTGAAAATATTCTAACCCCAAATATATTTTGCGTTTCAGCTTTCATTATGAGTATGCCTGTGTGTGTGTGTGCGTATAGAGCAGTTTTTAATCTGGGCATTACTGCTATTACAAAATCAAATTAAATTAAAATTATTAAATTATGAATGTGAGAGTCGTGGGTCAAGTTGATTTCAATAGAGAATATGCTAATGTATCTTGCACTCAGCTGTTTTGATGTAATTAATAACAACGAAAGACACAGCCAATCAATTTGAATATTTCAATGAAACATTAAGAATGTAATTGCTAGACGAGCTTAATACTGTTTAATCTGAATTAGTGGCGATGTGTGTGTGCGCGGTTGCTGCTTAAAGTTAGTGTTGGTATTTAATGTGGACGGCCTAAGTGGCGTGATTTTCTTTATGACACCCTCTACAAGTATTGTATGTCCTGGTGCTCGACCAAGGGCGAGATGGGTGTCAGGGGCGGACGAACATCTGTCCCCCCCTAATGGCAGAGACGATCTATAGCCACAATGCCGTCAGTCGAGGACTTTTCCGATGCTAAGCTGCACCAAGGACTTTTTCCAACGCTAAGCTGCACCAGGGACGGGTGACACGACTGTGACATCACTGATCCGCGCCTATACGAACTATGTACCCCGACAATCCAGGTGGGAAAATTCTGATTATATATTTCTCTCTCTCTACAACTTGTGAATGCACAGAAGCCGCCAGAAGCTCACTCGTGAAGTTCTGAACACTATACTCTAGCACAAACTCTCTTGTTCAATTATGTGTGATCATCATGTTATTGCATGTGTGAACATTACCACAGTACACCTAATGAAGTATCTTATAACTGTATAATGTGTAAGAAGTTACACACATACACACACATCCGCAGTTTACTGTAAGATCTAACTTTCATCTAATTAAGACCATTAGGGAGTTAATTTTCTCGTGCTATCAAGTCATCTGGTCATGGCTGAGTTTTAATAACGTAGCTGGGGTTGTCTGATGCTGTAGATGAGAAACGATTTTCTTTCACACACATACTTAACGCTTAATGATTGAGCTAAGGGTTCGTTTGGCTGGTTGAGTTTCGGGGCGGTCACTTACATTCTCTGGTGTGAACTATGCTTGTGAATATGCTGGCAAATCTATGCTTAAGAGCTGAGATATTCCATTTACGTTGTCATTTATATTTGTACCTAGCTATACATATTAGGCTTCATTTATTTACTGTAGTGGGAATCGGTTTATGTGGAGGTTAGTGTTGAAATGAGGGATGTTTTGTTATTCATGTCGTATATGTGTTTGTGTTTGTAATTTTACTATATATATATATATATATTTTGGGGGAATATGTAACTGATTTAAAAAAAGAGAATAACCATAAACGTGCTTGCTGAGATAACAGGCTAGCCTAATTGATATTATACAACACTGATGGATTAGTATTGCTTTATGAATGAGATTATTACTAACTTTGACTCATACATAATCAGGCAGAAATTTTTGCAATTAGTAATATCAATTCACTTACTTTGTGACATTATGAATTAATGGAAATACATAGATATATATAATTCTGCCTTTAATAGTGTGCTCACACAATTACGAACTTGTTATGTATGTAAGATCTTACAGGTTGAATAAAGCACACGCTTGTTGGTTAAAAGAGTTTTTCATTTGCAAGCCCTGTCATTCACCTGGGGGGACATGTCTGTAAATGTATTTGGGCCTTGCACACTTTTGCTTCCTCTAGGTTTTTTCTTTACCTAGTTCTAAATATGATGTCTCTCCTCTTTTACAAAAAAAAACTTAATAAAAATAAAATTAAATAAAATTCAAAAAAAAATTACAAAAATTAGAAAAATAAAAGGGGGGTTTCAAATGTTAGTTCAGAGCGTGGTTTTTATGATTCTGGATGGATAGTAGGTATTATTTCTGCCTTATTTTCTCTGTTGAATGTGAGAAATTTTAGAATCTGGGGACTTATATTTAGTTTCTTAAATGAAACTTAGTGTGGCTACAGACGTGTTAGCTGGTTTTAGGACTTGCAAATTATTTCAAATTATTTTTGATTAGAATCCAAGTGTTGTAAGAAAACTTAATGGTAGAGTAATAAATTAACAGAATGAACAACCAGAAAAAAAAAGCACATTTTATAAAATGAATAGGGGGTTAACGAAGTTTAAAATAATTTAATATGTGTTAGTGTTTAAGTGATTATTTTGTGATGTTGAGTGTGAGATGAATTTTGAAAATGGGTTATGAGAATGTGATTAATTTTTTTTAATGAATGTGTGCTGATTGGTTGCACTTGCACATACCCTGGAGCTCATACGGAGTCTGGACATGACGAGGGCCGTCGGTACTTGTTGAGTTTGATTATGACTTGTCTCTTGGATTAGACAACGTGTTTGGGTAGCATCCCAGTTGTATGGTAATTGTTTATTGAGGGCGTTGCGTTGCGGTATCGTATTTTGAATGCGGTTATGGTCCGACCAAGGGCATGGATGTGATACTTTATATTTTCGATTATATCGAATTTTATGTGTACTTTGTGTGTTGTATTTAGTGAGTTAGTTTTGTTGTTTTGTGTCGTGTTCTCTTCTGGGCATTTTGCATGGCTGTTTCTCTGCTTTTATGACACCCATCTCGTCGTATCGCTAGAGCATTCTGGAGCCACTTGAATGATCAAGTTCTTCCTTATGTGTTGGTGTTAAATTGTTGTCTGTGATGTATGTTGTAAATTGTATAATTCTGGTGGACACTGAGCGAATTTAAGTAGTAAGTGGGGCGTTCCAAATGAAGTAGGAATTCAGATGAATTTGAGTTAGGATTTTTTTTTGGGGAGCTTGTTTTTGAAACGGAAATTTTAACGCCGACTGCACTAAAGACAATAGATGTTAGAAAGAATAAATTGAATATTAAACCAGAATCGATGCAATAGTTTTGAACAGTGATACAAACTGATCCGAAAGATAACCTTTGGCCGGCTGATAGCCGCAGCTGTAACAGTATTTCAAGCCTTGCTGCCTGCTTATCTGATAGATTGTGTATCGTTATATCCGGCTTCTAAATTCAAAGACCAGTTTATTTGTTTTCTGTCTGATCAGCTGTTCGAGTGATATAAAATATAGGTCAGTTTTTCAATGTGGATTAGTGTTCGGCCCGAACCATGCCTCATTCCGGGTTGATGTCCCCAGGGTGTTTGGGCGTCGGTTGTATGGCTGAGTGTTGGCTGTCCGCAGAGAAGTTACCCCCCCTCCTCCTTAGGTAGAGCGATAACTATTATAAAGTGGAGATTGGGAGATTGATGTTCGCGTGCCCTCAATGCGGTCTTCTCGCCCTTGCTAATCGGGTCCGTCCGCCCTAGTGTAGGGATGTGGGCCAGTCGCGTGTCAAGGATTGATAATGCCTTGTTTTGCTGCACACGGCTGGTCGGTCCACGAGCTGGACGGTTGTAGAAATGGTACTCACATATCAAGTTTGTAGCACCTTGTTAGCCTTCGGGCGTGAATATGTGAGTACCAGGAGAGTTAGGTGGTGGTCACCGGAGATGGTGACGTGTTGGGGCGGTCCCGAGAGTTTGGCATGGAGGAGAGGACTCGCGTGGGGGATGGTCGCAGTGGGGTGGAGTTTTTCAGCCCTGGGAAAGGAGTAATGGTGTTAATGGTCCTGGGTCTCAGTTGTTGAGTTTGGGAGGCCTTGGTGATCAGTACTCAGAGCTGGTCGGCGATTCTTCTCTTTCTCCTGTTCTTTCCTGTCTCTTCTATCTGCATGCGGACCAGGGCCCGGCGAGCATGCAGGACTCACACTTACACCTTCTATTTCAGACACACATTCACTGACTCACACCTCTTCCTTCTGCTTTTTCGTTTTCCTGTGTTACTGAACCCACCAAGAGCGGTTTTAGAATCTGACATTTTCCAGGTTTCCCGCAGCTGTCGTGCTTGGGGACTTGTTTGTTTTGGGTCAACCATGTTGCCCTTTTGGGGTGAGGGTGTGCCGAACTGGCTTCGGCGACGTATTATTATTATTTTAAAAACGAGCGCCGCTGACGTCACGCACGGCCACTGCTACGATAGTTTGTTGTCGGTCGGTTATACACACAGACGGTTGTGCTGCTACGCAATACAGCTGGCGGTGCCAGCCAGCTGTGTGTCTGTACGTTCCTGCTTTCGGAGGTTACTTGGCTGGAGCGAAACTTTGTATCGCTCTCATTTCTGCTTGATCCTCCAAGCTGTTCGTCTGGTCTCGGCTGGCGGCGAACTTCTAACCAGGACTTCCGAACCTATCACTATGATAGGCTAGATAAAGTGTTGCTCCAGGTACGTGCAAGTCTGAGGGTTCTGAAAATATTCTAACCCCAAATATATTTTGCGTTTCAGCTTTTATTATGAGTATGCCTGTGTGTGTGTGTGCGTATAGAGCAGGTTTTAATCTGGGCATTAATGCTATTACAAAATCAAATTAAATTAAATTTATTAAATTATGAATGTGAGAGTCGTGGGTCAAGTTGATTTCAATAGAGAATATGCTAATGTATCTTGCACTCAGCTGTTTTGATGTAATTAATAACAACGAAAGACACAGCCAATCAATTTGAATATTTCAATGAAACATTAAGAATGTAATTGCTAGACGAGCTTAATACTGTTTAATCTGAATTAGTGGCGATGTGTGTGTGCGTGGTTGCTGCTTAAAGTTAGTGTTGGTATTTAATGTGGACGGCCTAAGTGGCGTGATTTTCTTTATGACACCCTCTACAAGTATTGTATGTCCAGGTGCTCGACCAAGGGCGAGATGGGTGTCAGGGGCGGACGAACATCTGTCCCCCCCCTAATGGCAGAGACGATCTATAGCCACAATGCCGTCAGTCGAGGACTTTTCCGATGCTAAGCTGCACCAAGGACTTTTTCCAACGCTAAGCTGCACCAGGGACGGGTGACACGACTGTGACATCACTGATCCGCGCCTATACGAACTATGTACCCCGGACAATCCAGGTGGGAAAATTCTGATTATATATTTCTCTCTCTCTACAACTTGTGAATGCACAGAAGCCGCCAGAAGCTCACTCGTGAAGTTCTGAACACTATACTCTAGCACAAACTCTCTTGTTCAATTATGTGTGATCATCATGTTATTGCATGTGTGAACATTACCACAGTACACCTAATGAAGTATCTTATAACTGTATAATGTGTAAGAAGTTACACACATACACACACATCCGCAGTTTACTGTAAGATCTAACTTTCATCTAATTAAGACCATTAGGGAGTTAATTTTCTCGTGCTATCAAGTCATCTGGTCATGGCTGAGTTTTAATAACGTAGCTGGGGTTGTCTGATGCTGTAGATGAGAAACGATTTTCTTTCACACACATACTTAACGCTTAATGATTAAGCTAAGGGTTCGTTTGGCTGGTTGAGTTTCGGGGCGGTCACTTACATTCTCTGGTGTGAACTATGCTTGTGAATATGCTGGCAAATCTATGCTTAGGAGCTGAGATATTCCATTTACGTTGTCATTTATATTTGTACCTAGCTATACATATTAGGCTTCATTTATTTACTGTAGTGGGAATCGGTTTATGTGGAGGTTAGTGTTGAAATGAGGGATGTTTTGTTATTCATGTCGTATATGTGTTTGTGTGTGTAATTTTACTATATATATATATTTTTTTTTGGGGGGGGGAATATGTAACTGATTTAAAAAAAGAGAATAATCATAAATGTGCTTGCTGAGATAACAGGCTAGCCTAATTGATATTATACAACACTGATGGATTAGTATTGCTTTATGAATGAGATTATTACTAACTTTGACTCATACATAATCAGGCAGAAATTTTTGCAATTAGTAATATCAATTCACTTACTTTGTGACATTATGAATTAATGGAAATACATAGATATATATAATTCTGCCTTTAATAGTGTGCTCACACAATTACGAACTTGCTATGTATGTAAGATCTTACAGGTTGAATAAAGCACACGCTTGTTGGTTAAAAGAGTTTTTCATTTGCAAGTCCTGTCATTCACCTGGGGGGACATGTCTGTAATTGTATTTGGGCCTTGCACACTTTTGCTTCCTCTAGGTTTTTTCTTTACCTAGTTCTAAATATGATGTCTCTCCCCTTTTACAAAAAAAACTTAATAAAAATAAAATTAAATAAAATTCAAAAAAAAATATGAAATGAAATACTCGAATATGTTTCCAGTTTTTAGTATCAGTTGCCTTATTTATACATTAAACACCAAACAGTATATAGGAACTTAGAATATAAACGTTGACATCGGAGTGAGTAACTTAGTGATATTATATTAACAACTTAACTTGTAAACTTTTATGTTGAGTTTGTCTCTTTCTATTTCATATATAACTTAATGTCTCTGATTAACATTTTTTTCTGAAGAAATAATTTAGTTAAAATTTTATATTATGGGGAGTACATAGAGGTACTTTTGTGCATCTATTATCAACAACTTGCCACATTATCAACGTGCGGAAGACCAGATTAAAAGAAGTTTGGTGTACTAAAATAACCCAAGATGTTGGCTTAAATTGTCAGTGTTTAAGACTTGACAGTTTTAGGCTAGTGCCTCTCATAAGCAAAGCAAGTGCTCTCATAATACATAAACCTATTTAGAATATACGTGTTTGAATAGCAGACAAATATTTTTACTCTACGGAGCATGTAAACTTATAAGCTATAGAGAGTTATGTAAATTTAGTTAAAACTAAAATTTAAAAAAAAACCACTACAGGAAAGTTTGTGGTAACTGCGTTTTATCTGTTTTATTTCTTTAGTTATAACAAAATATTTCTTTTCACTTTTTGCTTTAAATTTAAGTTGGCATTGTTTAATATGGAAATAAATTACAACAATACTATAGAAAATTCAATCCTTCGTAAACAATTTATTATTTATTACAAGAAAAGGCACTGGGAAAATTTTTTAACATTTCTGTTTCCTTAATAAATTTAATTGGATTAAATATATTGAGAAACATACTGTTATTTAATTTTTGGTATTCGTTATTCTTAAATACTTTATTCTTATTCATTACTTAATAATTTATTTATTAATTGCTTGTTTATTTTACTTAATAGTTTTTCAAATTTCAAAATGGCTAACTAAAATCAAAGATAAATATCACTGGTATTTTGTTTATTTTGCTTAACAAATGCAAAGTGAATTACAATTAAGTCAAAACAACCTTTGAATACCCCAATTTACCTTCAGCAATTCGACCTGTCCCCCACAGTGAAGACCTAGTAATACCACCTCATCCAGTTTCAATGGATATTAATGAAAATACAATCTCTGAAAAAGATCAGAATGAAGATTACGCTGATCGACGGGATCCAAATTTGAAGTTTCTAATGAGCTTCATCTGTTGACACAAGGAGACCTTAATTATTTAGTGTTTGCTTTGAACTTATTAATAGGACGGGAAGAACTTTAGAGATTACGACTTAAAGATGGAACTTTCTTGATCACGGGACTGAAGTATCGCCACTTTTACTAACCTGTGTGTATACTAAGAAATGACGTACAAATTTGGAGCTGATTACAGGGTGTAAAATTCTTTCTCTTAGTCACTATTAATTAAAAGTGGATTAGGAAGAGTTTTGATTAAAGAATTCTTATTTCTCCCATCTGCAGTACCTGTGTTTGTCCTCTGCATAGAATATTTTTTATATTACAATCCATCTGTGTAACAAAACAAGCCTCAAACAACTGACTACGTTATTTTCAGTAAAGCTCTAGAAAATCGAGATGGCGTACACTCACAGGTTTACATATAAAACTAAATTATCGCCAACCCAAAAACTGTACATCTAATGTAAAGCAACACTTAAAATATTGTACGTATCGCTATTGTGTTTGAGTGGACGTTAGTCCACATTTATACTAAATATACAAAAATAAATTTTTCATAGTACACATAAATTTTGGTGCCAGATTTGTTAGAAAGAGATGGAATATAAACTCACAAATCTATCTTCTAAGTTTAGGAAAGAACAATATGAAAGATTTTAGCTTCTACCTAAACCAATCTCTACATATTTCCTCTGGTAAATTAAGAAACGAAAACCATTTTTCTTTATCACGTAAGGTTGTTTTGTGTCACGTTTTACATTTATAACATTTTAACTTATGTTAATAAACAATATTTTGTTTACATAAAAGGTGGTAGTTGAAGGCTTCCTGGATTATTTGGCCTATGGAATGTCCCTTAGAGTCTAAAATTAATCTGCCAACATACTTCAACTCCCAAACCTTTTTCCTATGCTTGCAATATCCTGATGGTGTCGTTCACTTGGTTCATCCCTCACGCTCCTCAGGTTGGGAAAGAAATACAAATGGAATGGAGAAAGTGGATTTACAAAAGCATATTACACCCTATATCTTCAAAAGCTTTCAAAATTTTGAAATTAACTATAGTTGTCTGCCTTGTTGTTGCCTATGAAACGTTTTGTTCACTACGTTTTTAAAACCCATGCACTGTTTTCTAACTCATTCAACCTGCATTCAAACTCATCATCTTTCATTCGTTCTTTTATCTGGGGATCTAAGAAAATTACTTTTTTAATTTTTCCATCCCTAATTTTGGAAAATTCTCTTTTAAATGTGGAAAACCTCGTCCTTCTTGTCCATGGCTTTAAAAAAACGTTTCATTAAATCTAATTTTATGTGATGAGGTATTAGATGGATCTATTTAGGATCAACTAAAGGAGTAATGTTAACATTTTTTCACCAGGCATAAGAGATTCACGCAAAGGACATGTACTTTTTCTTAATTATTTTTACGACTTTTGCTTTCGTATTCACAAAGAAAACAGCAAACCTTTGTGTACCCAGCCTGTAGACTAAGCACTATACCAATCACTTTAATATCACCACATAAGTTCCGTGAGTACTTTTCGTACTGAATCTGGTCTAGAATGCGCGTCATATTCTCATAGGTCTCTTTTATACTGGTAGCATGTTCTGAAGGAACTGAAGTTTTAAATATTTTAAAACTTTATTTCCGTTGTGAAGGAGAAATGTCCTTAGGCTAACATTTGAGAAATCTATAAATAAACGCCATTCCCCTGGTTTATGATCATTTCCTAGAGTTTCCACTACAGAATAAATATTATTGCAGTGAAAATAAACCTTCCTTGAGAGAAACACTTCTTGAAATCTACTTGTCGATTAGGCTACTTGGCGATACTTCAGTCCCGTGATCAAGAAAGTTCCATCCTTTAAGTCGTAATCTCTAAAGTTCTTCCCGTCCTATTAATAAGTTCAAAGCAAACACTAAATAATTAAGGTCTCCTTGTGTCAACAGATGAAGCTCATTAGAAACTTCAAATTTGGATCCCGTCGATCAGCGTAATCTTCATTCTGATCTTTTTCAGAGATTGTATTTTCATTAATATCCATTGAAACTGGATGAGGTGGTATTACTAGGTCTTCACTGTGGGGGACAGGTCGAATTGCTGAAGGTAAATTGGGGTATTCAAAGGTTGTTTTGACTTAATTGTAATTCACTTTGCATTTGTTAAGCAAAATAAACAAAATACCAGTGATATTTATCTTTGATTTTAGTTAGCCATTTTGAAATTTGAAAAACTATTAAGTAAAATAAACAAGCAATTAATAAATAAATTATTAAGTAATGAATAAGAATAAAGTATTTAAGAATAACGAATACCAAAAATTAAATAACAGTATGTTTCTCAATATATTTAATCCAATTAAATTTATTAAGGAAACAGAAATGTTAAAAAATTTTCCCAGTGCCTTTTCTTGTAATAAATAATAAATTGTTTACGAAGGATTGAATTTTCTATAGTATTGTTGTAATTTATTTCCATATTAAACAATGCCAACTTAAATTTAAAGCAAAAAGTGAAAAGAAATATTTTGTTATAACTAAAGAAATAAAACAGATAAAACGCAGTTACCACAAACTTTCCTGTAGTGGTTTTTTTTTAAATTTTAGTTTTAACTAAATTTACATAACTCTCTATAGCTTATAAGTTTACATGCTCCGTAGAGTAAAAATATTTGTCTGCTATTCAAACACGTATATTCTAAATAGGTTTATGTATTATGAGAGCGCTTGCTTTGCTTATGAGAGGCACTAGCCTAAAACTGTCAAGTCTTAAACACTGACAATTTAAGCCAACATCTTGGGTTATTTTAGTACACCAAACTTCTTTTAATCTGGTCTTCCGCACGTTGATAATGTGGCAAGTTGTTGATAATAGATGCACAAAAGTACCTCTATGTACTCCCCATAATATAAAATTTTAACTAAATTATTTCTTCAGAAAAAAATGTTAATCAGAGACATTAAGTTATATATGAAATAGAAAGAGACAAACTCAACATAAAAGTTTACAAGTTAAGTTGTTAATATAATATCACTAAGTTACTCACTCCGATGTCAACGTTTATATTCTAAGTTCCTATATGCTGTTTGGTGTTTAATGTATAAATAAGGCAACTGATACTAAAAACTGGAAACATATTCGATTAAATTATTTTACCTTAATCCATCACTGTGACCGCTTGGTTTCTGTCAACTTACGCGTTTCGGATTAAACTTAATCCATCATCAGAGTAAAAAATCCGTCAGTTATGACTTTGTTAAAACATTAAAAGGAGACACTAAAGTACATCTATGTATATATTATACAAACACAGCGACGTACGCGGATGTGAGTGCGCACTCGACACCGGTTGAAGACGTACTGCCTTCAACAGTTGTAGGCAGTACGTCTTCAACCGGTGTCGAGTGCGCACTCACATCCGCGTACGTCGCTGTGTTTGTATAATATATACATAGATGTACTTTAGTGTCTCCTTTTAATGTTTTAACGAAGTCATAACTGACGGATTTTTTACTCTGATGATGGACTAAGTTTAATCCGAAACGCGTAAGTTGACAGAAACCAAGCGGTCACAGTGATGGATTAAGGTAAAATAATTTAATTATAATAATTGTGACGCGGATACCAGTACAATGACTTTAACATATTCGAGTTGTGTTTCAGTGCAGAACACCAAAAAATCTCCCACTTTTTAAAAGTCTTTATACTCGTTAATCTCTATCACTATTCTTCTTGAATTCCATTACACTTTAAACTTACTATGTAAATAAATTTACTATCTTAATTAAATTTGGTTTAGTCTAATTATTTCACACCAGGATGACCGACATTTTTAAGTTCTTCCTCATGTCAGGATGGAAAATGTCATATATGTATTTATACGAAAGGGACATACAGTTAAATAGACTAGGAATTTTTGTATTTATGGAACGAAATAAACTCAAAGGCAACAAAAGAATTAAAAGTGTTTTTAATTGTGCTTAACTCTACAACACTTCTCCAGAAATACGGTATACCTCATTACGAGTTAAACAATAAATTGCAATCTCGTCTGAGTAAAATAGACAAAAACAATTGCTATGACAAACAATTGTCTTTCTATAACTTCACACAAATCTTAAAGCACAACTGTATTAAACAACGACTGGTGGTTGTGCGGCTCGCGAGATGTGCAGTGTCCCAAGTCTCAGTTAGGATTCCTGCCACTGGGTAAGATTGAGTTCTATCTTTTTACTAAAGATCTTTTACAAAAGGTTTATTAGTATTTTTTTACTAATTGGAGCACCTGAAGCGACCCTCGATTGTAGATTATACCACCGGGGACAGCAAACGCGGTCGTTTACAAGACTCATTTCGCCTTGGAGTATATATTCCCAGTCTAGCGATGAGAGGATTGTGGATCACACGAGCAGCCCGACCATAGAATCTACGCCAGGCGTCTCAAGGTGTACTCAAAAGATCGGACACCTAGTCCTCTCCTCAAAGCTTTAGAAGAGAACCTCCGGGGGACTTTAGACGCGAGCTTCAGACCCGTCGAGAACGCGCTGGAGCGTCGATCTATGACAGCGTGCAAGGTATCCCCAAACAGGACAGGCATAGGTAATCACGGGCAACACGAACGTGTTGACGATCACTTTACCTAGCCAGGGGATCATCGCCGTATTAGATATCCCGGTCAAAGTCTGCTGAGTTGCGCCGAGGCACGTTGTCCGATATATTAGGCATGGGTTCGCCAGGTGACTGGAGAATCGACATGAAGCCCGAGGTACTTGACGCTACTGGTGCAGGGCAACTCGACGGGGCCTACTTTAAGCGGCCGAGGCTTACAATATTACCGCTGCGCTCTTAGTAGCGTTAACGGCAACTCTCCAATACTCGGCCCACCCGACATCCTCGTCGAATTGGCGCTGGAGCTTAACGGCCGCCAAGATTGCGTTCGGCTCTGAGGCAAAAGCCGCAGTGTCGTCCGTGAACAGAAACAACCTTACTACAGCCACTTGGGGTGTGCCATTGACAAACACCAAGAACAGAAGAAGCCCAAGGACGCTGCCTGAGGACACCAGTTGCAATACCCCTCTCCGAAGACAGAGCGTAGTCTTTTTTTACTCGGAAGATACGGTCTCGTAGAAAGCTGCCGTTCAAATGAATGTAGCAATCTGGGAGAAGGACTTCCGTGAGTTTGTACAGAACACCTTCGTGCCACATGCGGTCGAAGGCTTTCTCTACGTTCAGGATGGACGCGGGCATTTGTTTTCCCTGGCAACCAGCCTCCGTAATTTCACGAAAGCCGAACTGTTCGAGGATCAGCACATCCAATCTTTCTAGACGGTCGCGGATCCTACGCTGGATCCGTCGCTCGAAAACCTTCGACGTCGTGGACAGGAGGCTAATAGGTCTGAGGTTTCCTGCCCGAGAATAATTCTTTCCCGGCTTGGGTATCACTATCAAGGTAGTCGGTTTCCAATTCGCCGGAAACTAGGTTAGCCGGAGAAAGACAGTAAACAGCTTAAATAGGAAGCGTATTTTTTGCTCCGGAAGTCGTTGGAGTGCGGAGTCAATGAAAGGTGGCTGCCTTTGGTGGCAGTCAAAGTAAAATTGAAGTGAAAATAATTACTTTGGTTTTCTAAAATGTTTATATTAATCCTCGGACTACCAACCTTTTACTTAGGTATAGAATCTATACATTCTATAGGGGTACATCATGGGTTGACTCTGAGAGTTATTTATTTACAGGTAATTCATTTGTCAGCATGATTAAAGAATAGGATAGCCACATTACTTTTATCATCATCATTATCATTATATGCAAGGATTAAACCAAGGGTGGTTTGTTCCGGTCTCAAACAGGCAACGTCTTGAGTTGATCACACCAGCGCTTCTTCGGACGTCCCATACCTCTCCGTCTCTTCGGCTTATAGTTCCATAGTTACTTGGGGATGCGGCAGTCATCCATTCGGCCAAGATGTTCCCATCAATTTTGCCGGCACTGGGCAATCCTGTCAAAAATACCCATAATATTCAGTTCCTACCGTATATCTGTGTTTCTTCTGTGGTAATGCAAAGTATACCCTGAACCGTGCCTAATAAATCTCATTCCAGCCCCTTGGATACGACTAGCCTGGCCTTTCGTTAAAGTCCAATTCTCAGACCCGAAGGAAGTGTGGAAAGGGTCACCACCTTGTAGAATTTTAGGCGTGTTTCTTTACTTGCTGACTTAAGAGTTCGCCTGATGGTGCCGCACATAAGGTTGAACTTATGCAACTTATTCACAACGTCGTTTCTTATATTATAAGACACACTGTAGCCCAGGTATTCGAAATTGCTGACTTGTTTCAGGACAGTACCATCTATAACAATGTTTGCCCGTACGGGATCAGTTCCACGTAAAGTCATCTCCTTGGTCTCAAGTCCAATATTTGTAATCCAGAGTCTTTGCAGAGTTGATTTAACAAATGTATACCCGTCTGTAACCTGTTTTCCGAGTCCGGCAGAATAGCCTGATAGTCCGCAAACAACAAAGTGTCATTGCAGAGTGGATAATTATAAAATGCTCTGGAAGACACATCTGCCAATTATGTATGACATCGTCAATATACAAATTAAAAAGAGAAGGTGATAATGGACTCCCTTGTCGTGCTTCGCGATTGATCAGGCCAACTGTAGTAGCTGTTCTCGGTTTCCCTGCTTCAATTAAGATTTTATTCTTCACATAAAACTCTGTATAGCTTTAATTAGATGTTGTGGGATCCCTTTTCTTGCCATTATTGCCCGTAGTTTGCTCCGCTTTACCCAGTTGTATATTTCTAACTGCAATTAGTGACTTCTTCTGGTGGCAGTTATTCTGTCTCCACTGTACAACACGACGATCCATGTGACCGTAGTCACAGTAAGTTCGAGGCAACATTCTCAGTCTGTATTTTTCTAATTTTTTAGTACCTGCTATGTACAGTATAATTCTGGATGGATACTGAATTGTCAAAGCTATACGCGAAGGGCAGACTATATTTCGAAGTATAAAAAGGTATATCAAAGTCGGCCATGATTAATTTGACTACATGTTATGTCAAACTTACGAAAACGACTAATATTAATAAGATCAATTCCACCGCTCCACAACACGTTTCATTAGATCATAGTAAATTAGTTTGCAGCTCCCAAAGTTAGTGCGCTAATTCTGTCACCTACATTACGACTGATGCTGTTTAAACATTTGTGGTTTAGTGTAAATTTTAAAGTTATTCTGTTAAAGTAAATTTTCTGGTGCAAAATTATGAAACGTGTGAACAGAGTTTCTACCTAAACCAATTTTTTTTCTAAACAAAATTCCACTGGTCTGTATAATGCCACATGGGCTCTTGTAAGTTTAGCTGTGTCCGAAGTTTAGGTAGCTAAGGCCGTTATATGAAATCTATATGCAAATTTATTTACAAACATGATTTATAAAACTTTTAAGGTAGTTTGTGGTAAGAATACTTACTATACATTCTGTTTCAAGCAAATAACATTTCGCCTTGTCCATGAATTAAAAAAAAATATTATTTGTTTTAAAACTTGCTTCAACTTTAAATTAAATGTTGTGCTTGAATTACTTGTACCAAATCATACCAAAGTTTAACTTTCTTGGGGAAGTTACTTATCCATGTAAACTACTTTAGAATTCATTAAAACAAATGCACAGGGAATAGTATTCACCTTAAATAAATATTAATTTGTCACAGCTTAATACAAGCACTGTCCTCCTGTAAACCTACTCTACGTAGTATTTAATTAGAATAAAGTTTCAAGTAAATATAAATAAAGTTAGTACCAAGTTAGTACCATGTTTTAACTGAGTTTATAGTGAATCGCAACATTAACCATTTACGTTTCAGAGACGGCTTGTGTCTCGAGTGATTTCTTTATCAAAAAAAGTTGAAGACCGAAAGACAAACAGATAAATTAGAGTAAAAGTTTGAATTTAACCACTGACGGATACAGTAAAACAGCACAAAAACACACATAGCGTCGTTAAACACCTGTATAAATAATAGGTGCCCTAATAGGCTACTAAATATGGTATTTTGCACTTCCTATCAATTCAATTTTTTTCATTTTTAACATTAATTGTTTCATATTTATGTTATATTTACACCAGGAAGAGGTCTATAAAATATTATGACAATGAAAAACATTTTAACGTTAAATACAGTTTATTATATACGGAAAATTCTAATAGATTAACATTTACGGTATCAAAATTTGACTTTTATAGAAAAGTTACAGTTTCATAATGTTGATGAATATGATTAGACATAAAATTTTGTTATAAGTAACAAATAATATTCCTAGTCAGTGGGTTTATCTTAGTCGCTTTCCAAAGTGTGTCTGGGGAAAGTTACAAAATTAATTGTCAATTAAATGTTATTAGAAGTATTAAATACAGCGGAACATAATAGAAATATTACATCAACAGATACAAGAAACAGTGTGTAGTTTAAGCGTAGGCGTGAACAGGTTTTCTTGTGTATTCCAATTTCTGCCACAGGTACACGTGAAAAAAAAATGATTTTCTTGAACGTCTTGGAAACAGTAAGAACAAAAATTAAATAAAACAATCCAATGGGAAACAAATTGTTAATGAAGTATTTGGAAAAATAATTGTTTTAAGAATTACGGTTTAAGAATTTTACGGTTTTTGTAGTTGTTTAGTATAAAATTGAAGCTTTATTATTTGTTTCAGCACACATCAACAAGAGTGTCTATATCTCCTCCCTCTCCCTTTCCTCCGCCTCACATCCCCCTCTATCTGAAGTCCCCTCTTTATCAACCCCCTCTCGTTCTGTCTTAGTCTCTATTGTAAGTAGCCTAATGCGGTCCTTCAGATCCTTCAATTCAGTGCCGATTTATTAGCCTATGAGTACCTACAACATATCACTTCCTTATCACTCTCTGCAATCCCCTAAGTTCTTCCCATTTAATGCATCCTGTATCATCAAAATCATTAAATTCTCAGCCAATCAGATAGCAGCCGAGACTCAGACGTCTATATAAGTGCTACGTTTTGTAGTCTCACCGGAGGAGCAGAACGAAAGACCTAATAAACATGGATGCCGCAGCTGCAGTCCAGGCATCTGGATTTACAACAAAAGGACCGCGGCTCACCAGCCCGGAAAATATTTTTACTGAAGTTACCTCCAGCCGTAAAAGTTCTCATGTTACGATTAATCACCTCTTAGGGGAGGATATTTTACGGATAATTAGAAGATTTGAGGTTCTTCGAAAGAAGCAAGCTCAGTTATTAAGCGCACTGACTTTCCTGTTGCGTTGCCGTGACACAGGATTGCATACCATTCGGATAAAAAGAGTTTTCACTATAACTCGGGCTGACAGGATCTATGACAAAACGGAATGAGCGCATCTTACAGAACGGAAACACGACACGCGGCGCAAGTTGGCCCATAATGGGGAGGAACTGCTGGCCATCCATCTTGACATCGGCAACTAGATTCAGAGGCATGATTGGGACACACTAGTTCGGATCACCTAGGGTTCTGTGGGTAAAGATTGCTTGTCGCTAAAGAACAAAAGATGCAAAAATTCGACCATTAAAAAAAATAATTTAACTGAAATTTCTACAAGAGCTTGCAACGATTTGATAACTCTTGTCAATGTCGGTTATTAGACTGGGGAAACAATCTGACCGCCCAACTAGAGTCTAGGTATTTTCATATGTCTGTGACTGACGTGCGTGTTTGTCCAATTAAGAAATTGTTGATCACGAATTGTTATTGAGATCTCTTCATATTAAAATCTACTGTTTACTGAAGACGCTACTAAATGTTGATAATCTAATGCTTGTTAAATTTATCACTGAGTTGTCGGGTGCTTTCAACAGTGTATTAAAAGAACTTTAGAAACCGAATAACAATGTGTAAGTTAAATGGATAAAAATAAGTAAGTTACGATTAAGTTTCCCTCTTCGCAAGGCAAATCCCTTTAAATGAATCTAATTTGAGTGTACACGTAAAAAAAGTTAATAAACGTCCATTAAATAAGATAGAACTAAAATACACATCGAACTAAAATAAAACTAAAAACTACAACCACGCACAAAATAAACCTTATCGTAATAAACTAAATCAAGCGAAATAAATCAAAATAAGTTCTTGTATAACTAGAAATATATTTAAAAATGGCATAAATAATCTGGTGTGTTGTGTAATCACGTAAACACAAGGAATATGCCTTACACAGCGTGTATAACATACTACTGCTTTTTTGATGAAAGCTTTCCTTCCCTGAGAATAACGAAATAACAATACATCTTTCTAAAGTAAAACTATAACTTTCATTATAAGACTGCCTTAACGTATATTTAATTTCATGTAATATTGTGATATTATTCAATGTAGTTTCTTCTGCAAGTAATGTATTGCGTTTTTGTTCAACACCTGACGCACGTTTCACTGAAAAATATCAGCATCATCAGAAGTTTGTATGTAAATCAATAACAATCGAAATAATCCTATGTTAATATAGAAACTAACGAATAATCGAATTTGTTTCGTTTTTAATGTAAAATAATTGATAATTGTTTTAAGTTATCGATTGTTTTAATATTTATTTACTTAAGCAAATGTTTATCGGTTATATTGCAAATATTTAATGTTCATATTTTATTTATTTTATTAAATTTATAATTTTTAAATAGATCATCTTGTTTTGTTTTTATTTGAGTTTGTTCTTTAATTAATAAATTATTGTTATTGTGTTTGTAAATATTAAGATTTTTCCAAATTTTCATTTTATGACCTTCTTGTAAGTTTTTATTTAATTTTATATTTTCAATGCCCGGAAATTGGTGGTTATTATTTAGATAATGTGTGGCTAAATTAGATTTATAAATATTTGGTTTTGAAACATTAATTTCATATACAGAGTCCTGTACCATTCTATAGAATATAATAAGCAAACGATTCCTACCGTTTTCTGTGATGCAAGAGAATACTACCTGCAAAATTCCACGCACCTCTAGTCACAGTGAATGTTACTGCATATCAAAATGTTAATGAACGTTAAGTAAAAATTTAGGGACTTTGTCAGAACATGAAAAGTGAAAGAATGCATTCTAAGGGTGTGTTTTGTATGACTAATTGGTCGAGTGTTCATCTGATTCATAGATCCAGATGGAATACTTTTGGCCGAAAAACACAGTGGCCAGACCTGACGCCATATTTCTACCGCCTGTTCCCTCACTTAAAACAGTGACTACATTGTCAGCGTTTTAAGAATGACAAATTCAAGACAGGAATGGTAAATTGGCAGAAGTTACTACAGGATAATTTTTGACGTAAGCCTAAAAAATCTGCTCTAATGGTATTAAAAATTAATGAATGTAACTATAAGGCCTATGGAAAAATAAAGTAGACCTACATACGGTTTTCTTTACTTGCTCTTTTCTAAAAGTGTTTACATAGTTTTTATTTACTTGCTAAACGAAACTTATTTAATAGATGTTCTTTCGTAAAATCAAAATGTAAATTAATTGTACATTGCCTATTCATAAATTAATAACATGTTCTATGATCTGTATTAGTCTTCCATGTGTTGTTACTTTTGGAAACCTTATGAGTCGGTAATAGATATGAACCAGTCTCCTGCATCTTTAATGTTTAGAATCAAGTGGTAACTATTTTATCAGTATTTCTTGAACGCAATTGTTGACGTTCCTTATCGAAATTAATAGAATTAAAATGTACGTTTAGTACTCCCATCTGACCAATAGCTCTATATATTTATCATATAAACTGGCTGAGTTATGGTCTATTTCCACTTTTAATAGCTCAAGTTAATCATAGACTTTCTACACATGTTGGTGTACTAAAAAACATGTTTACTGAAATAAAAGTGCCTACAACACAATAGTATAGAGCTACAATTTCCTTTGAGCTGTTTCTAAATGTGGCGTATTATCCCCGCTACACTATACGTGAATTAGTTACAGTTCCGTCCTGAAAGTTGCCAGTAGATGAAGTAAAGCAGTGACATGAAGGTTAAAAATATGTTTTAATAAAGATTTAGGCTAGCTTTCAGATTTCTGAAATTAATTTATACTAGCATTTTTAACGCTAAAACGAGAGTGTAATATACCATCTCTTTCATTTGATTGTTAAACCACTTGAAAATTGAAAAATACGAAATAATCCAATTGTTATACAACGATGGTTTAAGTTTTAAAATATAAAACTGACATACAGCTAATAACAAAGTTATAGTTTGTGATATAGTTTGAGTGACAGTTTTACTGAAAGTTGAAAGTTTTATAATGCTGAGTGACACAACTTTGAGAGACTGACAGTTTTTATGAGAAAAAGAAAAGAGAATCCTGGGAAAACATTTTTAGGAATTACCGCACAACAGATTGTTGATAGAAAAAATACAAACGTTTCTGGGTGAAAGTACGGAAAAGTCATTGAAAATTTAGTGGAAAATGTTTAGGTTTAACATGACTCTACGCGACGCGATATTCGTGATGGCCAGGTTAGGAATTCGCGGATTTTGAGTACTAACACTGTAACGAAACAAAATGTTATAAAAAGAATTGTAAATATAATAGGGAAATCCTATACAGAGAGGGAACAAGAAATCACAATTAATAGTCAATTAAAGGAAATTACCAAGTTTTAAAGAGATTAGTAAAGAACCAAATATAACTAAATATTATAATAACTACCGAACAAACCAAAATTATCATAATTTTAGAAATAACCCAGGAGTTAATACCAATAATAACAACCAGGGTAATTATAATAATAATCGTCAGTACCGACTCCGAATAAATTATATTAGTGCAGAAGAAGGGGATTACTGGAGATACCATCAACCTCGGAGGAACAATTTTAATAACAGTTATGATCGAAGAGGAAATCCCAGAGGGATGAATCACCATGACAACCGAGTAAGAAGTAGAAGCCAGGAGGACTTCCGAGAACCAAGGGGGAGTGAACAATTAGACAACCGAGAGGTTGAACAACCAGGAACCGGCACACCATTCCAGGCAAATCAACAGTCATACCCGGAAAATAATCATGATGGCCTTAATTTAAACGGAGTGAGGCAGTAATAAACCCTCGCGACCCCTTACTGCTCCTATCTACTGGGTACAAAAACCACCAAATTCAAAAATATAGTAAGAACAACTTACTACCAACTAATTATGAAAAACTAATTATGGAAAATAAAAGAATTTTGAAGTATAACAACAACCAAATTTTAAGGACGGATAGTCAAAATCTTACTATTATTTACAATTATTATTTGAAAAATCTTCGAGAAGAACTGTTGGAGGAAACGGTGACAAGTAGAACCAACCAGCATAATGAAATCTTATACATAACCGCTCAAATTGAAGGAATTCCTACACGAATAATGATAGATACTGGTGCAAATGTATCACTTATTAACGACGCTGAACTAGAGAGAATACAGAAACAACGTAAAAATATAATACCTACCTTACCTGTCAATAATGTTATTTTAATAGGTGCCACTGGGCGTCAAAATAAAACAGTGAGAAAACAAGTGTCATTGGAACTAGAAAGCAAAGGTGTTACAATTAATATTAGATGTCTGGTCGCAATCGGCCTACCATTCGAAATATTAATCGGATGCGATATGCTGAGGAAATATTCAGCCATTATTGATTTGAGCAAGGAGAAGGTGTCCTTGAACTCAGAAGGTGTTATGTGGACGGCAGAGTTAATAGGAAGCGATGGTGCCCCTCTGAACCGTACCCATCACCAAGTTAGGGAATTAAATTTTTTAAATAATGACACCCAATGCAGAAAAATAATCTATAATATGACAAATGAAGACCTGTGGAACAGTAAATTACAGGAGATAAGAGAGTTTAGACACCAAGGCACAAATAATTTGACAGCAAAACAAGTAGAAGATCTCATTATGATATATAAGAAGTATAAACATGTATTTTCAGAAAAACCAGGAAAAGTAAAAAACTATCAGTGTAGAATACAATTTAAAGAACCAGCAGAAATCCACAGAAAATCCTATCCTATACCATATTCATTGAAGGAGGCGGTTAGAGCTGAAATTAATAAAATGTTGTTAAATGATCTAATTGAGCATAGCCAATCACCATATACTAGCCCAATAGTAGCAATTCAGAAGACGAACGGGCAGGTTCGACTTTGCTTGGATGCCCGAGAAATAAATAAACATATAAACATATAGTAAATGATCGCACGTCACCTGGAGAAATAGAAGAAATTCTAAAAAAATTTCACGGTACAAAATTCATCAGTACCTGGGACACAGTTTGTGGTTACTGGCAGGTGGAGTTGCACCCGATGAGTCGAAAATATATGGCTTTTATTTTCGAGGGTAGAAACTACCAGTTTAAGAGGTTGCAATTTGGATTAGTCAATTCGGTAGCGATTTTTGTACGATGTATGGACCAGGTATTGGGTCAGGAAGCGCTACAATTCACCACAGTTTATGTAGACGACCTGTTGATTACCTCTTCCAACTGGAAGGAACATTGTCACAGGGTGGAATATGTATTGAGTAAGTTAGCAGAGAACGACATAACACTAAAACTCGAAAAATCCTAATTAATAGCGAAGGAGGTTCAACTTTAGGTTTCAATTTGACTGAACAAGGTATTTCCCCATCACAAGAAAAGGTTACTGCAATCCAGAAGTTCCCACAACCAAAGAATAAGAGGGAACTCCAATCCTTCTTAGGACTGTGTAATTACTACCGGAAGTTCCAACGCAATTATTCCACATTGACATCTAAATTTCAGGAACAGCTGTCTTCCAAAAACAAATGGACATGAACAGGATGCTATATTACAACAGACGTACACGTACACGTACAACATTCTTAGAGACACCAATCCTTCATCATCTAAATTTTGATCACCCATTATTTTTAACTGTGACGCAAGTGATGTCAGTCTTGGGACGGTATTGTACCAAGAAGACAAAGAAGGAAACCATTTAGTCATCAGTTTTGCCAGTCGTGTATTAAACCACTGTGAGAGAAGGTAAATGTTACTGAAAAGGAACTATTAAGCATAGTCTTTGCTTGTAGTAAATTCCGAACGTACATTTTCGGATATCCTGTAACTGTCAGAACAGATCATAAGTCCATCTCATTTTTGAGAAGTTGTAAGCTGAGTCACGGAAGGCTTACAAGGGATGATACTCGCCTTGCAGGAGTATAATATCAAATGGGAATATATTCCAGGGAGTCAAAACGTGATAGCAGACGTGTTATCTCGAATAAACCTGGACACCCAGACATTTGAGGGTGAGAAGGAAAGGATTATCAAGGTGTACAACATTCTCAAAAGTAGATCTGATTTGGAGGCATTATTACAAAATATCAGAGCAAATCAGTTATTAGACCCAAAATTAATAAAAATCAAGGAACGTTTGGAGAACCAAAACTCTCCAATAAACCAATTCTATTGTGAACAAGAAGGAATTTTATTTATAAAAAATACAATGAACCAAGAAGACTGGGAAGTAATAATTCCCAGAATCATGGAGAAAGAACTAGTGTTGGAATATCACATAAGATACGGACATATGGGTGCAGTAAAGGTAGTGAAAGCATTGGAGGAGAATTGTTACATTAAGAACATACACAGGAAAGTACAAAATTATATAAAACCCTGTCATATCTGCCAATTGGTCAAAATTAATAATGAACGAAAGGAAGGTGTAATGATACCTATATCGTCAGAACAAAATTTAGAAAAACTATTCATTGACATATGCGGACCATTTCCTAAGAGTGAAGGTAGAAGCCGGTATAAATACATTATATTCATTATGGACCACTTCACCAAATTCACCAAATTGTATCCAATCAGTCGACCAACTACGCAGAAAATTCTTGAAGTAATAAATACTCAATACATTCCAAAAATAGGAATACCTGTTTCAATAGTTACGGACCATGGTACACAATTTCGAGGCAGAAAATGGAAGAACACATTGTTAGAACTGAACATCAAAAGCTATAAGACCTCCGTATACCACCCCAGTAGCAATCCATCAGAAATAATACTGAGAGAGGTTGGTAGAATCTTAAGAACCTATTGTCATCAACAAGAACGGAAGTGGCCTGATTACTTATCAGCTACAGAAGATTTTTTAAACTTGGCTTATCATCCATCTATAAATTGCACTCCATACACTGCCATGTATGAAAAACAACCACCCAGAGAGATCCAAGAATTGATTAAATTTCATAAGTCTCCACCGTACCAATTTAATAAATTAAAATTTTATAATCTGGTGATGGAAAATCTGGAAAAACGCAGAAACAAATACCAGAAAATCAAGGGTAAAATAATTAAATATGAAGAGGAGAGAAAGTGTTGTTAAAGAACAGGGAATTGCCTAGCACTCTAGAAGGGGTATCAAAGAAGTTATTGTTACTATACGTTGGACCCTACACCATAACAAAAAACAACAACAACACGTACGAATTAACCGACCCCATTTCAAAGAAGATCAAGGGCAATTATAATCAACAATCCATGAAAAAATATCACGAGGAAGAAAAGGAAAAATAACATAAGTAATTATGTCCTCACACCTAATGAAGTGTTCAGAAATAATTACTTCTGAAGGGAGGCAATTTGTAACGAAAGAAAATGTTATAAAAAGAATTGTAAATGTAGTAGGGAAATCCTATCCAGAGAGGGAACAAGAAATCACAATTAATAGTCAATTAAAGGAAATTACCAAATTTTAAAGAGATTAGTAAAGAACCAAATATAACTAAATAAAAACAACCTTTGACTTATTTAATATCATCAAGAGACCCAGAAATAACCCAGTAGAATAGGGCAGTAAACAGACAAAAATTTAAATAAGTAAACTTAGTAGGCCTAAATAACTTACCCTGAATAACACAACCAAACATTTACATAAAGAGTACCTATCCATATAATAAAATTGTATTAAACAAAATTGTATAGGCCTATAATCAAGGATAGAAAAAGGGACACAAACCTTTACAGTGATGAGTGATATAATAATAAATAGTGGCACAAACTATAGTTAAACAGTGTGCTATGTATTATTTATAAAAAGTGTTTTATTATTATCATACAGACAATAGTTTAAAAGTATGAAATAATTAAAGTTGTCAAAAACAAGTAATATTATTACGAGTTTTGTTATATGTTATAATAGTTTATGTTACCAGTTAATTTATTTAAATATATTTATCTCAGGGAGTCAAGGTAGAAATTACAATCAACCATAACAAATTGTTCCACCACATATCAGAGAAATTCAAATTAATAAGGTTTTACAGTTATAAACTGATGCATGTTTAGTACCAAATTGTTTATAATTATCTAATTAATAATCATGTAAACATTGCTTGTATCATTAGAGTATAATAATAAAATTATCTATTAAAAGTAATTTATAAAATATAAAGTAGGTAATGGGTATTGATCATATAACACTTATCCTGTACATAAATGGCCAATCAAAGTTTAAGAAGATTGTATGAGTTCGGTGACTAAAAAAGAAGAAATAACAATTAATTGTTAATTGTGATGGAGAACAGTTTAATAGTGCGTGTCGAGATGTTATTAATATAAAAATATAAATTACTAAACCGTTTGTGAAAGAAGATTTGTATGACCACCATTGAAGATAAATAATTCCTCCACTACAATCATTTCACGAACCAGGAACACACACAATCAAGAAAATATAAAGAATAAACCAGAAGACGTTCAGTAATATCACCTAGGTGTAAAGTATAATATGACTTAATAATTGACAATAGTTTTTATCCAAAAAGGAACAACCACTAGACAATACACCAATTCACGCTAACACTAATCACTAGTGAACATTTTAACAAGTGAAAACAAATTCCATATCTAAACGAAACAGTGATTACAAGGAAAACATTTATTTTTACACATTTAATAAACTTTATTATTCTCTGACACGGACAACGGCAGCCATGATGATGACATCACTCTAACCTGCATGCTTTTTACGAAGCGTATTGAATATCGTCAAACATTGTATGTTATTTAATATATAATTTTGTAATTTTTTATATTAGAAGTAATAGATGATTTGTAAAGGTACTCTATATTGTTAATTATCATGTAATGGAACTTTTCGTAGCAGCCACAAGAATTCCCACAAATATATTAACTTTATTTAATTATTCACTCCTGAGATAAATATCGATTGTGACTAACGTGTGTATCGAATGGAAATTTTTATCAGTTTGAACTCACATTACAGAGATTAAACAATTATGTTAATAAATGTCCATGCGTTATTATTTCATGAACATAAGATATTATCAACATTTAATTTATAATTACCAAGGATAAGAAGACGTCGGGGAGTCGTTGGAAGTACGCAAACTACAAAACCAAGATTAACCTCAAAGAATAGGTTATAAGCCTAATATCGAAGGTGACTTGAGAATTGTTTGGGATGACTCGACCACTATTTTTGAATTGATTTTGGAGTTCTAACTGCTGAATTGGAATAATAATAATTCTGATTATTAAACCAAGGCAGAATAATTCATTTTTTTAACTTATATATTAAATCACATTCGAAAACACGCAACATAAATATTCCACGATTAACTGATACACTATTTACAACTATTTATTACAAAATAACATTTTCAAAGCATAACACGGGCAAATTATTATACAATTACTATACTACGGGATACACGTTAAGTAATAACACTTAGGAAGATAGAACAGTTTGATGACAATATGGTGACTATTAACTTTAAAACTATACTCTTGCTATCGCTGCTATAATCCTGAATGATATTAAACACATTTTATTTTACTATATATAACTGATCTTTACAGCTGTCGCCGTTTCTCCGTCCCCAACTTTCATTGTAACCTATCGTAGCATAAGTTCTAAATTTCTCGCAACCATTGCTTCCGCTACGTCATGTCGCCAACTCCTCCGTGGAGGTCCTCTTTTCCTCCTCACCGGTGGTATCCATTCCAGTATTTTGCGGGGCCACCTATCATCTTCCATTCTTTCACATGCCCAAACCAAGTCAATTGTCTTCTTTCTATTTCATTTATTATTGTCCTGTTCATCTCATCTCATCTCTAATAGTCTCATTTCTAACCCTGTCTAATTTTGATCTTCTACAACTCCTCCTGAAGAAGTCCATTTCCGCTGCCATCAGTTTTTTCTTATTTACAGGAAGAGGAAAATCCTGTAAGCGTGGCATGAAAATACCAGCGAAAAAAGGTGACAACACCTTGCCACGAGGGGAGACGAAAAATACTACAAGGGTTAGAGGGGAAAACAGATAGGTAGACAGACAGAAATCAGAGAGTGGGCAGACAGACGGCCCAAAACAGGTGGAGTAATTTCCCAATGTGCACCACTTGAATACTGTATAAAACGTTATTTTCTATATGCAGACTGTAGAAATACATTACCTACTCTGTGCCTGTAGTATTTCCTATAGTTGTATTGAGAGATTTGGTTTACCAATTCAGTTACACTAGAATGCAGTATGAAATCCAGGCGGAATGCCATAATATATTTCAAGTAATATGAACGCACGATAAAACTGGATCCTAATCAAGTGCAGAAATCCATACACGTGGTCTTTGTACAACGTACAGACACGAAAGTATTCGCGTGCGTGCGGTATGATTGTTGTTAATTTAAATTTGACCTTATTCTATACACTGAACTACAAAAATGTAATGTTGATTATACCGATTCCAATAAAGTTGCATATTTCACTTGGCAAATATAAAATTACAGACTTCCCCCCTTCTGTTTTAGTTTTGCAACTAAATACAATAATATAATTCATATAGAATTGTATTTTCTCAAGAAGACCCATATAAAATTGTATTTTTACAAGACCTAATTTTGTATTGAATCGATGCGATATTATGTTTTAAATATAATGAAGATATTTAAAATTTATTACTGACTTATCCTGAAGCATAAGTGTGGGTTACTAATCATTCTGAAACTTAGATAAATGTACAGAAAGGAGACTGCTAACCAGAGTTACTATTGAAGATCACGAAAACTTTATTCTGGGACGCAATATTATAATAAGTAAGATTAAAGTTACTTAGTTAAGCTGATTATACTATTTACGTACTTCATTGCGTGTACTTTTGAAAGTAGGCCTGTATATTGTAAGTATGTGTTTGAAGCCAATGCTGTAGATGATGATATATTATATTATTAATATATCAAAAATTTTACTTATCTTATAATTAATTACTTTCTAAGTTATAATTATTTCATGTTATAGTTTGATTCATAAAAATGTTTGTAAGGTTACAATTACTTACCAGTAAGAAAGTGTTATGAAGAGAAGCTCCTAGGCTAGTTGTCCTGGCCATTATATTTTGACAATGTTATGATTAGACGCGCAAGTGTGAGACGTATCATTATAAAACGATAAATGTTATAATGTTATAACATTATAATGTTAAATCTTCATTAATTAATATTTTGACATGCCGTTTTAAAATATTTAGAAATAGAGTAAAAGGTAAATTTTGTACGTAACAATAACTATTGATTTTATGCGTTTGATATCATACTACGTATACCGTCTGCACTTACTGAGAAATCAATTTTTCGAATGTTTGCAAAACAATTCTAGATTTTCATAAATTACTAGTTTTCATCATCTGTTTATGCCAATATGAATAAAAAAACAATCAGCTCCATAACATTGACCTACATCGATCCGTTTGGAACGAGCCTGCAAACAATGGGTTTGTGTAACAAAATACAAGGAGAGGGTGAGTTCGTGATTGGATATTATGTTGGAATCTAATGAAAAATGATGAGCTCACGAGTCACATATACTAATAAAGTTTGTTCAACTTATATAAATCATGGACTCCACAAAGCGAAGGAAAGTGCTCCGGAGCATTAGGATACAATATTCTAATAAGCTCGTACGGTTTGGCTAAAACGTCTAAAGACCAACCTTGAATGCGTTGCTTCGCTGTGAGTATTTACAGACCCGCCACAGCATTTTCTAAACTGGTATTGATTCACTCCATTACTATAGGGTATATTTTGTCTGTTATCTTTTATTTTTCAACAAACCCTTTAAGTATGAAATAAAGATATATTTTCCTCCTTTTGCATGTTTAGCATCTTCAGATTTCATGATGTCACTCCGTGTCTGTTTCCATCAATCGTCTGGGGTCTGGTAATGGAGCCAATCCACACAATGCTATTTTTACTTTGATTACACTTTTTTCAATCTTAACCTTAAATTTTATTTTGTTTAATTCATATATAATTCTAAATTCATATTCATGTATAATTCAATGTAATGCATTCATTTTTAATATATACTTATAAAGTTGTCGAATATTATTTATCGACCGTATTAATTATGGGTTCTAGTTGATATCGAGTTCCAGTCGTAATAAAAATGCAACTTTTATGCAACGTTTGAAGATTTATTTAATTTCATAGACATGCCTACAACATAAAATAGAAAGTAGTGTAATTGTAATGATAGTTCTAAATTTAGTGTATACTTTCTATGATACCTATCAACAGTGGTATTGTGTTGTGTAGGGTAACTTATGGTACTTACATATATTGTTACGAGTCCCACATACACATTGTATTGTAACGAGAATCATATCGAACAGCCTAGAACGTTCTCCACTCGCCCCCCCCCCAGTGTGGCAGCTGCTGTCTCAGTCAAGGCGGCGTTCAAGTATGATCCAGATTGCTGCTGCCAGAGCTGTTGGGTTGTACGTCGTGAGACGACCCAATGGGTTCCTAGTATCGAGCCTCCGGTAGTGGCTCCTGCCTAGTGATCCTGTCCAGACGGAATATTATTTATTTAATTTTTTTTTTTTTTTAGTGGTCGCTACAACGACATGCTCGTACTAGGTCGACTAGTACAGTATTTGTCGAGGCCGTTTCCAAGATTCACCTGGACGTGTTCGGTACTTGCCAAGGCCAGCTATAAGTGGGTTTGCCTGGGTTCTCGCAGCTCGGACGTAAAATGTACGTGCAAGTCGCCTTATGGTGTCTTCCAAGGAGCGGACACCGAGTCCTCTTCTCAAGAGTCGAGAAGGAAACCTATAGGGGACTTTGGCCGCCAGCCGAAGATTCGCAACGCTATCGAGAACGCTTTGCAACTTTCTTTTATGAAAGGTTGCGAGGTAACCCCAGACAGGATAAGCGTAGGTAATGATCGGCAACAGATACGCGTTGACGATCAACTTACCCAGCTTGCGGGTCATAGCCTTGTAGACAAGTATCGGAAACAGTTGCGCGAGACGAGCGGACGCCTTCTTTCGCATCGTCTCAGCGTGGACACGCCAGGTGAGCCGACGATCAAGGTGGACACCGAGGTATTTAACTTCTCTCGACCAGGGCAGGTACGTTCTACCGAGTCTCACTCGGCCTCGTGGTTCTTTCCGGCGCTTTGAGAATAGCACCGCGGAGCTCTTGGTGTCGTTGACGGCAACTTTCCAGCTTTCCGTCCACGTCGTATACGCATCGAGTGCGCGCTGGAGTCGTGGGATAGCCCTGTCAGCGTTCCGATCGGCGGTATTGACCGCCGTGTCGTCGGCAAATAGAGCCATCTGGACTCCAGGCTCTCTGGGTGCGTCGTTAACGTACACGGTGAACGGAAGAGGCCCTAACACGCTACCTTGAGGTACCCCGGCTGTAATGCGTCTCTCGGAAGAGACATGGTCGTCTATTCTCACGCAGAAAGTCCTCTCCGTCAGAAAGCTAGCAATCAAGCGAAGGTAGCAATCTGGGAGCTGGATTTCCCGGAGCTTGATGAAGAGCCCGTCGTGCCAGACACTATCAAAAGCCTTTTCCACATCTAGGAAACAGGCGACAGTCTGCTCTTTCCGACAGCCGGCGCCCGTGATGTATTCGACCAGTCTCATCAGCTGATGAGTGGTGGAATGCCCCACACGGAAACCGAACTGTTCGGGGACCAGTAAATCGAAATTTCTTAGATGGTCTAGTACTCTCCGTTGTACGAGACGTTCGAGAACCTTTGACGTGGCTGACAGTAGACTAATGGGCCGGAGGTTGCCGGGACGGGAAGCATCCTTTCCCTGCTTCGGGATCACTATGACCGTCGCCTTACGCCATTTCTGGGGAAAATAGGCCAGTCTTAGACACGCGTTGAACAGCGCAACCAAGAAAATTACTCCTTGCTCCGGGAGTCCAGTAAGAGCGTCGTTCGAGACGCCGTCCGTGACAGGAGCTTTTTTCGGTACGATTTCAACGAGCCGATCTGTGACCTCTTCCCTAGTAATGGGTTCGGGCTCCGCAGTAATCGGAAGAGACAGAAAGTCTTCCACTTAGTTCTCGACTTCTTCATCGAAGTCCCAGTCCATGGGCGGGTTAGGAGCGAACTGTCGCTCGAAACACGCGCCCAAGTACTCGGCCTTCGCCTCCGGGCGAGCCAGGATTTCACCAACGTGTCCAGCAATCGCTGGGATACGAGGTCGGCGCCTCTTCCCTACCAACGCCGAAGGTATCCGGTAAGGACTACTTTCGTCCGATGCGTCCCCTGCTTGGGCCACGGCGAGTTCCCAACAGCGTCTCCGGTAGGCCTGCATTTCACGACGTAAAATGCCGGTCGCCCGGTTGTACGCTGCCTTGTCGGCCGGATCACGGGTCCACTGCAGCGTCTCCGGAGGCGATTTCTCTCGCAAGCGAGAGCACTCTTCTCCTCTGGGATCCGCTGCCAGTGGGGCGTGACGTCAGGCTTCATCCTGGAAGACACGTCGATCGCAGATACGACAGCCTCGTCAAACGCGGCAACTGCCTCGTCGACTTGGCGGACGGTTTCGAGTGGTCCCGCCTCTGGCAATCGGCGACTTAACGCCGGGCCATAGCGGTCCCATTCTACCACCTTCCTTGGTCCCATTCTACCAGGACAGTAAATTCCTTGGATCACCGCTATGTCCAAGACATCGGGAGCCGCGCGGAGTTGTGAGGGGTAGAACGTAGGTTTGGTAGGCCCAATCACTGTTACCCTGCGTGAATCAGCAAACCTGCGTAAACGCTTCCCGTTTGGGGCAGTCAAAAGACTGTTCCAATCGCGATGTTTAAAGTTCAGGTCGCCGGCCATGATAACCCTCCTGTGTGCATCGAACGCGAAAGCTAGATCGGGGTGAAGGAGCTATTTTTGCGGCGGTTTATACGCCGCGACCATCAGTACCCCGCCTAGAGTGTTTAACATCTCCACAGCGGTGCCTTCGAGGTGAGTCATTGCAGGCAAGACGACTCGGTGATGCTCGAGATTGAGCCTCACCTCGACGGCAGTACCGCCACTAGCAGTGCCCGGTCTGTCGTTTCGATAGCACACATAGTTGGCCAGTTGTAACCGGTTCGCAGAGGTCAAGTGGGTCTCATTGAGAAGCACTACATCGGGTTTGAGTCGGGCCAGTAATTCTTGGAGTTTCTTGATCTTATTAGCCAACCCGTTGGCGTTCCAGGAAAGAATTGAGAGGTCATGTTTGAGGACCCGATATAGTGCTACACAAGTGGCGCCTTCCACCAAGAGCATAAACCTCACGGTTATATCGGCAGTCTCCAAGCGGGAGCGGATGGACCTGAAGGTCTGGGCAACTTTGCGGAGGTCAAATTCCGCAAGGAAATCTTTGACGACGTAGTCGTCTGGTTCGGTTGTTGAGGCAGAGTGCCCGGAGACCGTTTGCGCATAAGAGCGCCGAGACTTAGCAATCGGTGGATTGGTGGAAGCCAAGGGTGTTCCAGATTCTTAAAGAGCACACTTGAAATACGCATTAGCGTCAGTAATTAAGTTGAGGATGGAAAATTTGTAGTAGGTGTGCATAACCAATAAGGCCCGATGCACACATCAGGTTTTTTAACGTGCGGTGTCGCTGAGTGCACGTTGCCGCAACCCAAAACGCAGCCTCGATACACATACGCGTGACTAACAGTCACCTAGCCGCAGTCGGCAGCCAGATTTTGCCACATAAAGCCATCGCTTTATATCATAGAAAACGTGTAATGTTCTCTTATTTAGTGGACAGACGTTTTGTTTGGAATTGGAGACGGTTTTGGGTCCATCCATTTACTGACTCAAGACTTATTAGAGGCAGATTTTGTATAACTTTTGGTGATTTAAGAGAAAATTCCGATATTTATTTTAGTTATTTTTAAATGTGTGTTCATTTATTTGATGAGCTTGAAGGGAAAAATAAGCGAGAAGATAAAATACCGAGATACGTGGATGAGACTGTCTGTACCTTCACAGGAAATGTTAGCTTTAACGCTTTAGGATAGCTAAGGATATTTTTTGATTTCACAAATAAACAGTTGTATGTACAAAAGGCCTTCAGAATTTGGCACAGCCATAACAACAATTACGTCAGATCACCGGACGTGTGCAC
The DNA here is from genome assembly GCA_034769895.1 of Magicicada septendecula. NCBI lineage: Eukaryota > Metazoa > Arthropoda > Insecta > Hemiptera > Cicadidae > Magicicada > Magicicada septendecula. The sequence continues at coordinate 299,503,563 of CM068371.1, forward strand.
TGCTCAATAAACAACAATGTACTGAGAGCCGGAGTAGTGTGTGCGGCGCCGCTGCGGTAAGGAAAGGAACTGCGGCGAAGAATGCACGCACAGTGGACGTGAGGTGCCGCAACTTATGGTCGCCGGAGGTATGTCTGCAGTGACTCATACGCCCTCCCGTTCGACAGAGACGAACTCGTTTCGTCTGTCTGTCGACTAAACCGCCGTCGCCCGCTGCATTACAATATCTCCCGGCCTCAGGCGTTGACCTCGTTCTCGAGCTGTTCAACTCTTGTCTCCGGCTACAGTACTTTCCCCGCCTGTGGAAAAATGCCAACATCGTTATGATTCCTAAACCCCGCAAGCCGCGCATGCTTCCTGCAAGCTATCGGCCTATATCTCTCTTGCCAGTTATCTCGAAGGTGTTCGGGCGGCTCCTGCTGGCCCGCATCTCGCCGTTGTTGGATAACTTTATCCGCAACAAACAGTTCGGGTTTCGCAGAGAGCACTCGACCATGCTTCAACTAGTCCGCGTGGTAACGAAACTCTCTGACGCCACCAACAGGGGAGCGGCTACGGCCGCCGCACTGCTGGACGTGAGCAAGGCCTTCGATAAAATCTGGCACGAAGGTCTTCTCTTCAAACTTGCCAACTCCCCCTTACCATCGCCCATAGTGTTTTTCCTTCGGTCGTATCTCAGCGACCGAACCTTCAGGGTGAGCGTCGACGGAACCTGCTCTGCAGTTCGTCCCGTCGCCGCCGGCGTACCTCAGGGATCTGTCCTCGGCCCCGTTCTGTACCTTGTGTACACGAACGACCTGCCTGTCTTGCCCGGAGTCACGTTGTCTTTGTTCGCTGACGATGGAATGTATCATTCCAGCTCTGTGTCCCCGCGTTTTGCGAGTACACAGCTGCAGCGTCAGTTGGACCAGCTTCCGGACTGGCTACGGAAATGGCGGGTGACGATCAATACGGAGAAATCCGAGGCGATCTGTTTCACTCGTAAGTCCATCTCCCGATGCCAGCCCCTCTCCCTGGAAGGGAGGACTATCGCCTATAAAGAGTCGGTGAAGTATCTAGGCGTTCGGCTAGATCGTCGCCTTTGCTTCAACGCCCACGTGACGGAAACCCTTGCCAAGGCTCGCGGCGTTCGAGCCAAACTTTACCCATACCTCGCGTGCCGCAGCCCTCTGGCGCTGCGCACGAAAGTTACCCTCTATCTGTTGTTTCTCCGGTCTGTATTGACCTATGCGGCACCTGTTTGGTGGTCACTTGCCTCCGCCACCAACAGGCGTAGGCTGGAAAGTTTCCAATCCAGAACCCTCCGTTCCTTGTCGGGATCTCCTTGGTTTGTTAGAAACAGTGTAATTCGAGGAGGTCTACGAGTTCCTGCTCTCTCAGCCTTTGTCTGGTCATTAGCTGCGACTCTCTTTGCCGCAGCTGAGACCTCTTCCTTCCCTTACCTCAGGACCATCAGCACCACGCAACCGCCTCCCCCTGTCCGGGTCAAACGCCCTCGGGCGATTCTCGATGACCCGCCATAACTTTAAGTAAAATTACTTAAACCTAAAATTGCATATTCACCATCTGACCATGCCCCAGAATTTACCTGTAAAGCTGCTTCCTTCCTCCCTTCCTAGTATACCGACCGCGCTGAATGCCGCTGCTACGCGCTATCACTGGCACGGAGGCTCTCTGCCTCGCGGGGAGCGACCGACGCCTCACGGCGTCTGCACGCGGGACTGGGAACAGGCGACATCTGTCACCTGAACCCGTCCATGCGGCAGTGCCCACTGATTGCTGAAATTTTTTTAAAATAAATAAAAAGTAAAAACCTTTCTCCCCCGCCTTCTCAGTTAACTGGTTGGCGGTTGTCCATTCCTATTTTTTCTAGCTACCTGTCGAATGAACCAGAACTACGTGTATCCACAGGCAGCCATTGGGCTCGTCCCAGATGCTGCAGTCATGCACCGGGTGCAAAGACGCCCCGCTACCACAGTGCTACATGCTACATGCTACGCCTTCCAGTACTCCACGCCGCACTTACGGGCAAGCAGCTACACCGTACGGTAAAAAACCGGATATATGCATCGAGCTTAAACAGCCATAGCAGCCGGCTTGTCAGTCAGTTACGTGAGCGTTTTTCCCCGGATCGAGTGTTTGTAGTAATATTGTAGCGAAGTGTTGTGTTATAATTTGTGAGGAATTCTTCATATGGATATTATTATTGCGTGTGGACAAATTAACTTGAATTATTGTACGAGTATAATCTTGTTGAATAACTTGTTGATTACAATTTATTAAAGCATTAAAGTTTATTACAGCTGATTATTAATGACTTCATTGGTGACTTGTATTTTGTCTTCCACTGTACCATACGGCGATCAGGGAGACCGTGGTAACAATATATTATATAACATTACACACTGAACTAATGTTAAATTACCCTTGAATGTCTTCTTGCATATTTTGTGTAACGCGTGTTTCTTTGCTATGTTTTATGATGCTTGTTTGTCTACAGTAACATTGAAGATCCTGTGCAACAGTGTGGTTGAAAAGCAAGTCCATCTTCGGTTAACATTCTTGAATCTTAGTGACTAGGATTTGATGGTGAGACAGGGTATCTGTGGGGTGTTTCAATGTGCCTTCAGCAGGGAGTTTATATTAAAGGTTGCAGTCAAGTTTTGGCGTTTGGTGTCTAGAGACGTCGCTTAAGGCAACGGTGGATTGGATACCTCCTGGTCATTAGCTATTAGCTTCTGTTCAATTTTCCTCCATGCTTCTGACGGTTAGAAAACTATATATTGGGGCCGGAGAGGTTATGCGACGAATACTTATTCGTGATGGTTGTTACAGTACATCTTCCACACCTCATCCTTCCGTTTTACCATCGGTACTCGGGTGACTGCAGTGGTTTCCCGGTTTCCCGGGTAATGGGTACGCCACACCGGTAGGCCTATTCGATTAATTTATTATAAATATAGCTCAAAAGTAATTCCGTTTATAATGAATAAATTCTGAGCAATAATTTCATACAGTATGCTAAGACTATCTAAATAACTTATTCTTTTCATTCTTGTTTCAATTTGCCATCACAAGGGTTTTGCAAGAGCACTATTCTTTTTCGGTGCTCTGCCAATAAACAAGTCAACTTCACTTTGTAAATCTAACGCCTGAAGTTTTAAACCCTATTATACTATACTCTTTAATCCGTAAATGAACTCTGCTGCTCTCGTACTCTTACAGTGTCTCATGCTACAATAAAATGACAAGAATAAACTATTAGGCATATCATCATTGTTAGTTGCAGTTTCTACGGGATCCCTAATTGAAAGTGACGTTAAGTCTTCCTATCAGCATTTAAGTGATATATTGCACAACTATGATTAGTAGTGAATTTCTGTAATATAAATTAACGTATGTACACATTTATTAATCATTTCCAGTGATGAATGCTTGCAACGTTTGGTTATTAACTAATCACAATTTCTAAAAGTTTCTGTCGATATTTCTACACTTTACTTACACTTAACTATCTCTATCACGATCATATTTATGAATAATTAATGTACACAATATATGATAATAACGTTACACACGCACATACACACATTTTTTGTGTAACACGCGCATAATAAACATTTATTGAAAATGAAATTGCTAAACTGCTACAATTTTTTTTTCTTCAGCCAAAGCTTTTCGTCATCTCTGACATCATCAGGTCTTGAACAACTTGAACTTGATCTTGAACGTTGTTCAAGACCTGATGATGTCAGAGATGACGAAAAGCTTTGTCTGAAGAAAAAAAAATTGAGCAGTTTAGCAATTTCATAAAAGAAATAGTAAGGATGGCTGCTAATTCAAATAATACGAAGAATAAAATTTATTCAAAAGGTACAAAAATACTTTCTGCATGTCTCGTGTACTAATCCTGGAGACGTGAATAAATTTTTGTAAAACGTTGACAATCATGTTTCAGTATTGCGTTTTATTAATAAACAAACATAAAATTTTCAACATTTCTTAGTCCAATTTTAAGTTACTGCTAATCCAATTCAATTTTTACTGTCAAGCGGCTTGTTGCTTTCTATGTGTATAAGAAAATGTTTAACCCACAAACATTTGTGCGTATTACATGGAGTGGTACATTATCGGTTGACTATGGCCTATTGATAAACTTTGAAAACGCAGAGTTTAGTTAACAAAGTAACAAATGGAGTTAAAAGCTTATTGATTACTACTGCCAACATAGTACAAATTGATACAGGCTTCTGTAATCTACAAGAGACAGTTATTTACTTGGGATAGTACTGACGCCAACATTGTAGAAACATTGGGGACTAAATTTGTAGGAAAGTGTTTACTTTCCTGCCCAATAAATCACTGTTCTCGGAATCGTACTACTATGGCACAATCTGCTGAGTACTACGTTACGTGCAAAACGCGTTGGTTAACATTTCCAAGTCAGAACATTATAGCACGTGCATGTTTCTTTACGAATTTTTACCAATAAAAATTTTACATTTAAAACTTGTAAAAAAACTACGTTTCTTGTTCACGAACCACCTTTCTATTTATCTTTTAACTTTTAGACAGTACATTTCTTTACATATTTACACATTACAAGAATATAAACCATCAAGTAATATACAAAAAAAAATTAATTTTAGCAAATCGGACCCAGAACCCAACTTTGTATTATGCAGTTTGTAATTACCTTATAACGGTGCTGCACTATTAACAATACGTTATTGCACATTTTGTATAACACAAAAGTTTCAGATCTACCCTTTATGGTAACAGTTTGTCAAGTAACCCGTATCAGTGTTAGTTTCAAACTTTAGTAACTGAAACTTAATTTATGTTAATAAACGTAAACATACATTTGGAAGGTAAAGAATTCTTATTCGTAAAGGTAATTCGGGATGGCTTTGGTGATGATTATTATATGATTTTTAAACAAAAGTAATTGTTAAAGACAAATAAATACTTTGAATTGCACTTCGCGTACACAGTAGTAATTTTTCCCCAAAATTCTTCTTAAATATAAAATATAAAAATCGAATTGCTTAAGTATAATACTACTTAAAATTATTATTTACAATTTTTAGCAATAACTACTGCATTGTAGAAATAGAAATTAGATGAGGTTACAGGTTTTAATTATTTAGAAAACACTCGAGTTAATTGTTGTATTCACTTTTAGTTATTTTGATTAATTAATTGTGATGTTAATATTTATTTAGATAACATTCTACTAAATTATACAATGTTTATTCTACTTGTTTCCTCTAACTTTAACTAATTATAACGTAGTTTAATACTTGAGGTATCAACCAGTCCAATGCTATCAGCCTAAAAGCATGCCAGTATTTGCAATAAATGTTAATAGTTTAATTTCATTACTACTTTTCTTTTTGCATTAACAAAATGCGTAGCTTTATTACAAGCCAAAGGGTAGTCAAAAAAGTTAGTTGCTCTTAAAGCTTATATTTTATATATTTGATAAGCGTTCTTGGAAAAACTGATAAGCTTCCGTTTCCGTCAGCTGTAATACCTTTTCTTATTTGGTAGGAACGGTTAGACCACTGTTACTAGCGAAACATGTCACGTCATTTACAAGTACGTGTTGCAAATTCGTCAAAATAAAAAAAAATCAACAACACTGGCTTGTTTTCAGTGAGAAAGTAGTCGTAACCTTACTGAAATTCATCATAAGCTGAGGGAAGTGTATGATGACATACAATTTTTACGCCAAGACATCATAAAATGACGCGAGATATTCAAAAATGGTTTCATGGATATCGTCGATGATTAGACACACCGTCAGGGAAAGCCACCAACTTGGCCGCGACGGATGAGCACGTTGAAAGAGGAATAAATAGGGTGATTACCAGAAAAAGGAAAGAGTACTGGATAAAATTGTGGAACATCTTGAAGTGAGTACAAGAAGAATTGGATCACATAACTGTATTCGCGATTGTACAAACCCAACGATTAAAAACCACACATTCAACAAAAGATACAAACCCTTGAAAAATTTTAGTATGAACTAAGACTATACAAAATTTAGTATTTTCTATACAAAATTGCACTTAAACCGCACTTATTTAGTCCCTGACATGTTTACTGATGAAGCAAATTTTACGTGAAATGGAATTACTAATGTCCAGCATGATCATTACTGAGCACAAAAAAAACACACTTCACACAGGTGCCTTTAAATTTGTTAAAAGTTATTAATTTTATTAAAAATCAGTCTTTCCCTTTATTGTAAACTGTTATTAATGACATCAGTTTTTAAAATAGTAATAATCTTAAATAAATGTTTTCTTATACTGGAGAAACCAAAGTCAGGCAGAATAAAAAAATCAGTCAGAATTTATGGGCAGGCCATAACTTGTTATATGTTACCAGATTTAAACAAACAAAATGTCACTGTATTTACAATAAAATACTTTTCATTTTAATTGATTAGTTACAATTTGAAACAATAATTACAATTTGCAGAGCTACAAGTGATCAAAAAATTTAAGTGGTCGACACTTCGAAATTTGAAACCATAAAATAACTGTGATTTCCTACATTATTAAATAACATGAATGTAAACATTGTAACGTACCAAAATAGCAGTTACATAAAATAAATGTCTAATACGTCAAATAGAAGAATAACATGAAAATATTTCATCAAGCATAGAAGAAGGAACAGGAGAATACAAATAAAATGTGTATCTACGAATGAATAATATTGAACCAACCCAACGAAGAAGAAAGAAGAGTAATAAGAATATCATCGAGTATAACAAAGAGAGAGAAAATACCAATGAGCCAATATAATACGTTAGCATCCAGGCCCAATAGATCAAAATAGTGAGGGGATATGCCGAAAATAATTATCAACGTAAGAAGGAGACGAATCAAATACAATCACCATAGTGAAAAAACAAACTAATTTGTTATGAGTGTGAAATAAATATATGACAATGACTACCATAATAATGAATGAAAGTATGGAAGAATATGACAATATTCAGGGAACATGAATTATTACAAATAATGTGTAACCAAGGAAAGCAACAACAGTGACAAACAACTAACCAGAAGAAGAAAAAGAAGAAGAAGAGGAAAAGAAATGTACCATGAAGAATGAAGATTATGTATGAACAGTACAAGACATCAACATTCACAAGATATGGAAGGAATTAAAATCAATGTAGTGACCAGAATAAGTGTAATGATTATTGGAATACCAGTAATAAAGAAACCAAGTGTTGAGCATCAATAAGTGATCACAAACAATGACAGTGAATACTTAATATAAGTGTAACAACATGTGATATAATAACATTTTACCCCAAGTAAACAGCACAAACAATAACAGTGAAAATGTTTATAACGGAGAGAAGTGATTAACCATTTGTAAGTGAAAGAATCAACGATTAACAAGTGAAGTGCACAGACAATTAGTGTAACAAGTTTAATCCAAGATTGTAAAACCACAGAGATAATCAATAAGACCACCAAAAATATGATACAAGAAAGTGAATTAATTGTTCATAGGGATTAATAATAAAAGCTTTGTAATCCTTGATATGAAATGTGCCTGAATGTCAAAGCAACACAGGACAAAATGTAGACGAATATCAAGACAAATAGTAGCAAATAAACTGATTTGTTGAGTATAAACAAGTAAATGTACCAAAGCCTAGGTACAATCCACCAGAGTATGTAACACAATTAGACTAAGAAAACCAGTATTATTGTTTCAACAAATAGTGTAAAAATGTGTACAAAATGTGTAAAACTTAATAATAAACCATTGTAGTAGAATGCCATAATGAGATGGCAATAGTTGAGATAAATACTGTAAAGAACTATGAAGCACATTGTTGTCAGACAAATGACACATAACCTCACATGAGTTGAACCTACAACATAAAATTATATACATTAATTAAACCAAGTAATTATCCATAATTGTTTCAAACAGAGACTAAATGAGAATAAAAATGCAAAACAATGAATACCATATGAACTGAAGGACACAACAAATGAATCAGATTAAATACAATAACATTAAACTAAATAGACAGAACCCCAATGTGACATGAGAGTTAGTCAAAAAACATTATCAAAACTTATAAAGAGAATGTAAAAAATGTTACCAGTAGTTAGAGAAATGTTCAATACTGCTATGAGAACATCTCACAAATATTATACTAGTAATTTAATAATTGAAATTTAATAAACTAACTAACTGCAATCATAGAACCAGGTGTAAATAACCACCATACCATAACTTAGAGAGATTTCAAATAACAAAAAGTTAGTGAATACATTGAACTAACCATGTACAACAATTGTACACAATTTTAATTATTAACAATATATCCCATGTGTACTAAAATAACTAAGTAAGTGACAAAATGGCGAGATGAGAGCATAATGTATTTTGAATCATACTATATGTGTATACAAAGTAACATTCTACCAAAATAAAGTATGAACAAATGTATATAGATATACCTATTAGTGTTATGATACAAAAAATATGTAGTAGAATAAGGGATAATAGCGATATAAGTAAATGTAAACAATCGGACATAGTTGGTATATACGCCATTAACAAATTTTGTTTAAACTATAAATATAGCAATATTATGTATTAACATGAAGGAGAAATGGACTCAAAATGTTTAGTAATAAGTATTAAGATGTAATTACAACGAAATATAGTGAAAAAGACTTGTGTTAAGAACCACTATATGAGTTTTGAAGAAGATCAAGTGAATTATTAATGGACGGAATTATTGCTTGTTTGGACTTAAAATGAAGCCGCAAGTGTCCGCGATTTAATGCCACTATCCAAATGACGATATGACAAAAAATAAGAAACTTATAGCCATTGTAAGTTTTTCGATCATTTTCGAATGTCCATCTATACGTCAGAGATAATCTCAAACCCAGACTTAGTGACGCTAAAAATTAGAATTTTTATTTAACCAAAGCGTTTGGGGTAGGGAGTATGACTTTCTAAAACAATCAAATGGCTTAATTTCACCAGACGAAAAGAGACGCTTTAGCGAGATTGTTTAATCGTTTTTCAACACTCGAGGCGACAGGAACGTGTCACAGTCGGCAAGACATATTTTAAAATGTGCGCGTCACCCCCAGTAACATGGTCAAACATTAACCTATACTGAACACCCCATTATCGAGTGACAGTGAAACAAGTGAATAGTGAATAGACATGACCAGTGTATAATAAGGGTCATGTCCAGTGAAAATAAACAGGGAGTATGATATTTTAACAATTTAAAAAAAATACTAAATGGAATAATTCTCGTTGATTAAACGAAAGTTATTGTTTGACTGCACTAGTCAAGTTAACGCTTGAGTGCCTTAACAGATAATGATGAATAATTATCAAAGTTTGATGAACAAAGTTATAGCCCATTGTGACGGCGACAATTAATTAAAAGATGTATTTTATATTTAAAGAATAATTGATAACGGCGGAATTAAATTTAAATACCGCTTACTAGTACTTGTAAATATAGTCGCTTAATTGACTATGAATTTTGACTTGATGAATAATAATTTTCTTTTGTGAATACTATCATTACTGATAATTCTACATCATATTAATAGTAAATAAAGCGTTTGTAAAAATAATATTAAGAATCTTATATAACATTACTTATTATACGTAACCACTTACTCTCATCTAGGCAAACTAACCTAGAACCTAAACATATATTTTGTCACAGAGAAACACTTCTGTCCTCAAATGATTTTTATAAAGTGAAATCGATAATAAGAGTTTTTTCAATTTTTTTCTCTTTCCAGTTCATAGTAGTAATAACTAATAAATGAATAAGAATATTTTAATAGTGCAACGTTCAAAGCACGTGTTGACAAATTTAGCTTCACTAGACCTCAGAATACCATACGATAGTATTGACTATCATATCGAGATTAATAATTTTAAATTTTTGTTCTTTTTTATCATAGTAGATAAGTAAACATTGTTATTCATAAACACATCTTTATATCTTGTATCATGTATCTTAAAAGAATTCACGAAAATCGGTAATACAATTAACCAAAGTGAACATAACCTAGTTCACCATATTATCGTACATTGTAACAGTGTTACCAGCCTTGAGCTGCAGAAATCTCAATATTTGTTTAATTTGTTGTTGTTTATAAAGATATCCATATTAATTGTTTTAAAAGAGTTTTGCTAAATTTCACTACTGTCAATAAAATCCTCAATTTATTACCAGTGGATACAGAGTCTTCATTTCTATAAAATAGAAGCAATAGTTTATTTTTTCAGAAACAATTATATCACAAGGTGGCGGCAATATTTAAATTATTGATATTATATTATTCAACTTACAATTGAATATCTGAATTGTTTTATTTTATGTGCATTTTTTCGATATTCAAACGGAATATCTGTGTGTTGCAAATGTGTTTACAGTAAGATAAGTCGCCCATCGAGAAGAGTGAAGATATTCACGGATGGTAAGTGGAAAGGTAAATACATCGAATTATTAGTGGTTCTAATACTCTTTTAAACACGAACTTTAACTTCCAATCACCCATTGCTAAATAATTATACTAAATATTAAACACACCTTATGACGACGTGAGAGTCTACAACAACAACAAAAACACTTCAATTCAAAATCAGAAAATCCTAATAATAATAAATCAATAAATCTAAATCTATAATTTATAATACAACGTGGTGCTCCATCGCGGGGCTTGATTGATCCACCAGCACATCTAAATCTATAATTTATATTATAACATATGAACTAAATTTGGTTAAGATATAAAGCTTTCTTCAAAAAACACAAAATGCCTGTCAGACCGGAAATAAAACAATTTCGGATGAAGGTGTATACGAACTTTTTCTCTTATACTGATGCATGAAATCCTAATATTTATAGTGATGACATCTTTTACGTTACACCGTAACGTGTGCGTTTGTGTTTGTGTGTGTGTGTGTGTACGTATACGTGTGTGTTAAACTGTAATATATAATACATTTGATATTACTTTTAACGTTATGTTCTTTAACACAATCTTTAACGTTTAATGTTTAATGTTTAACGATATGTTTAATACAAGGTTTTGCAAATTTAAAATTCAGGATTATTATTTTACAATATTACTTTTTTCATTGTGCTAATGTTTTGTCCTTGCTTTCCTGACCTGATGTTTTATATTGGTTGTTGACGCCATTTAATAACATTATTAAATAATATAAACACACTTTCAGTTATAGGGAATGCTTTTTTGTTAGTTAATATCATGTTATTCGCATGTAATGAATTGAGCGATTATAGTTCACGTAACTTTTAACACATAAGTATTTATATCATAAGTAAAATACTAGTAAATCTGTACAATAATTAATTTGTACTGCTTCTTGAAAAATGTTCACTTAGTGTAGAAGTAAAACGACGTCGCTGTTCATGTGACATCTACTTCAAAAACCTTCAATACCCGGAATGTACTATTGCCACACACGAAACCTGGCAACCTGTAGCCCATTTAACCACTGCTGAAAATTACGTATGGTGGGGCCATTAGAACAGAAAAGTAAATCACTAGCTAATAGATTCACATGTAGGCCTACATGACTTATCATTCCACATTTTTCAAACTTCAATTTTATAACGTACACTCTTTATAAAACATAATAATATAATGACTTCTTTGCTCTTTTTTGCACCTTCTAACTAGCTTACGTGTAGAAGGCTGGTTAGGCTTCTTACATTGACATTTTGGCATTGAACAGAGGCTACATGGCATTACACTGTACTACAGACGCCAGAAACGTAATCCGAAGCACTCATTTTTACGTGCTAATTCGATTTGGGGATAAAAAAATGCACGTTCAAACTTATTTTAGTTTTCACAGAAATTTGTTTAGTTTGGAAGTTCTTGACTGCACAAAGCTGCTAGGACCAGGAAAAATATCGTTCTCTACTAGTTAATGTAAACCACTTACCAATGAAGGCTAACGACAATAACTTATGTTAAAATTATTTATAATACTAATATATGGTTTTGTTACACCAGCAACGATTTCAATTAGAATAGCTATTATAGAGACACCGCTGAAAAGTTTGCTCTGTCGTACGGGTAAGTCACAGATTAGCATCTACCACTCTCTTTACAAAATTATCTGTGTGTTTTAAGTTACATGATGATAATGTAGATGATTTATACCGCATAGAAATAAAAATACTGGACACACTTTATGTAATACGAAACACAATCGGTACATCCAGCAGTTCAATAGGAAATATAAATGTTTTGACAACACACTGAAAACTTCTTTAATTCTGGTAGCTTCTGTCTCATTGTAATCACATTTCTTTCAGAAACGTAATATGAAAACCTTTTGCAGCGTTTGATAATGTTCTATTTATAAATACAGTAATTATACGGTTTTAAATACATATTATATCAAAATTACCGATTTAACCATGCATTACACTATGCTGGACACATAAAAATATATCCCAGTTATATTCGTATAGTTTTCATAAATATAATTACAATGCGCGAACGTTTCGAGAGTTAATAAGTTAATCTCTTGAGTTACCTACACAGTCCATAGACTGAACAATAAGTAAATTTTAATTGTTCAAAGAAATTTGCTTAAGACATTATAACACCATTAAAATATCTTGTTTTAATTCGAAATTTTTACGACTTTTTAATAATTTTAAACGCTGCTGTAATAATTTTCAAACTGACGTAAAAGAACATGAACTCGTAATAAAGTTAGGTGCATACAGAAAATAAGGAAAACGTAAAAGACATAAGAATTTGGTGAACTTTGTTGAACAGAACAGCGTATGTTTTATGAACGGTGTTCTACGAAGTAGAAAGAGAGATGAAGGTGGGCACATAAAAATCTGCCGGAAGCAACTTTTTCCCATATAAAGAAGATTGTTAATCATATTACTGTGTTCAGTTCTCTCTACGCACAAATTGATCATGATATATTTAGGTCATTTACCAAAATTAATCCAACAAAGGAAAGACTACTACATGAAACAAAATCAACAAAATGGAATGTTAATCTAAAACTTTAAGGATTTGAAACCTTTTTTCAAACTAGTCTCGTCAAACATTGTTAAGTTTGGGGAAACCACAAGCACACAAATGATTTTCAACTAAATTGTAAAACGTATCTAAGAAGTTAGAAACTCAGTCAAAATTGTTCAAAGAATTCACAGATAAAAAGTAAAGTTGGAAAAGTACTACGGATATGTATTCATGAGAACTGAAATAATAGTATTAAGTTAAGTTTAAAGAAATTATAAAAATAGTTAACAAGATTATTTCAGAAAACTTAAAAAATATTGAATGATACAGAAGCAAAATAATTAGAAAATAATCCACTAAGTAGAATAATGATGTACTTAAACTGAAAACAGAGAAACAACGCTGTTACAATCGACAATACCCTTGCGCACAGTTAACGGTTTCTTCCTTCGTACTTAGTTCCTTTCCTCCTATACCAAATGAAAGAAGAAATGGACGTGAAAAATAAGGTTACTTCTGAACGGGAAAGTAATATATTAGGATATTACTTTATAAGCCACATTGATATTTCACACATATTAGCTACATTATATCGCACCATAAAAAAATACTTTTATAATTTTTAATCTAGCAAATTTGAGGCACGAAATAAACCACATCCTACAGTTTGCAAATACTGTAAACACTCTTTTACGGTGCAAAGTATAATACTGCTTCTAAACGAAACCCTTAGTCATTCTTCACGTGCAAAGGCAGAAAAGGCACAAACTTGTTTAAAACACGTATTTGAAGAACGAGTGAGTACAATTAACAACAAGACAATGTGGACACAAGAAAATTATTCGTTCAAAAAATTCGTGATGTTAATAAAGATTATAAATATAATATTTTGGAGTTGTACAACTTGCGACAATCAAATTGAACAAAAAAATTCAGGTGCTCTTACTCATAGAGAAATACGCAGTTAACTAACATTCATCTATCCTGTTTTGACGTATATGATGTTCAACTCAAGTACTTACCTACTATACTACAATAACATCAGATTTACCGATCAGGAGTACAGTAGACGGCTCTCGAGTAAATTGGTTTAGTATATCGAACGTAATACACAACAAAGGGCAGCGTATAATCTCAAATGTTGTTGTCAAAGCTAATATCAACTGAATTATAAGTTATAGGAGTTCAAGAACCCACTTTGATATTGTTTACCGACAAGTATACTTTATACTTCAACTGGCTGACAGCCAGTTGCGAGCTGGCTATTACGCGTTGCGAGCAGCGTAGAATCCCTGCATTAGCTAGACATTTTTCTACACTGAAACAAACACGTCACATGGTGACCAGAGGAAATCCAAGCTATCTGATGTCTACGCATTTCCCTTTCCTATGTCAATCCCTCTCATTATATTGAAGGGAATCGCTTGCAATTTTCAGAGTATTTTGGGTACAGGAAAATTAATGCCTGACTTTAAGAACTGTAATTCTCTGACAAAACTTACTCTAACACTAGTGTCTTCTCCATTCGGTCTAAGAATTGCCACCAGGCTGGTCAAACAAAAGTTACTATCTGTCTTAGGTTTCTATCTGACATACGTCTGTACCGACCGAGACGAGTCGGTAATGACTTTAAATTTGCACGATTTAAAATTTTGTAATCAAATTTCTACTCTTGTATTCTAATAGTACGCAATAGAGCTTGGTACGTTGAAACGTTTGACAAACACTAACATATTAAATAGGGGTGGAAGTAAAAAATTAGTGTAAGTATTAGTAATATTGAAGTAATTACTGCTGGTGTATTGCCTAAGGCGATATTTTTTCCCTTCTACTGAACATTACAACTCATCTATTACAAAACGCTTACCATTGCCTTACTATTACCCTGTTGAAATACAACTCATCACCTGTCTTGCTAGTCTCAGACACTGTTTTCTGTTATATCGTGCCGTGTCAACTATAGCCATAATCCCAGTGATTTCGAGCTCTTTTTCGCAAAAATTCGACAGGCATACGCTTGACGTAAGACTTGGCTGTAACACTGCGTTTCATTTATTTCTTTTGATAGGTATCCCAGATGTACGTACATTGTGGAAATGGCATTGTCGTGAAACGGTGATCTCGTAAATACAGGACTCCAAATACATGACGCAAATAGTTCATAAAGAATAAATGTTTTGCAGGTTCGCATAAAAAAAATGCGTATTGAAAGGTGTAAGTAATCAGCGAAGGGGAACGCCGAACGTACAGGTCGGTACCGGAATGTCACGTTTCGCAAAAACTGAGAGTTTGTTACAGTGTATTTTATGTGTGTGAGTGTAAGCTAGTTGAATCCGGCATAGCGTCACCCCTGAATAAATGTGAATTAAATAAGTAATTTATTTAAATTTTGGTAAGTGCGCGTAAGATATGACAAAACAAATACGCCACGTTATTAATAATATAAAGACGCGCAAATGGCCAAAATCTAGTGCAAAACAAATAATACATATTAATGCAGTGTAAATAAAAGTGAATAGAACCAAGAACAATTAAAGTATAGAACAACTGTTAACATACAATTATACATAAAAAAATTACCGATCATATGAACATCGAGTAATAAACAAAGACTTCGCATTTTGCGAATAAATTAAAATAATTACGAAAAATAATGGAATCTGTAAAGGGGCGGTCGACAAACTACAACAATATAAATCGTGCACAGAATGATTGAAACATGATTTTTGCGCCCGACAGTATAAATAAGCGAGCAGCACCAGGGTCGACCCTCTTTCACTGGAACACCACTGCAGCCGAAGGCTATGCCCGACGGTGGAGCATCCATGGTCGAATCCCAGCAGTACCGTACAAGTCATCTGAATGCTGAGTGGACCAGGAGGACCGGACGACGGACTCCAGGAAGATCAGATGACAACGGAGGATCGAGACAGGATACAAGACTCAGGATCATGACGAGGAATCGCTGAGCATCACCGCACAGCAATAAGGTGACATACTATTTTTAATCGTCAGCCAACGAGTCATAAAAGACATTAAAAAGAAAAGAGTAAAGAGGCAATGATAACGTTAATAGTGTAAATAATAATTGTAACATTTAATTGGTTAGTTTGTAGTAATTTATAATGATATTTAAAATTTACGAAATTATTTTTTGAAATTATAACGTAGCATAAATATCTAAGTAATTCTATAATTGGCTGATATTTCATGAATACGATATTCATATGTAATAATATAAAAAAGTATCGAATTTAAAAAAAATACAATCTGAGCACGTCGAGTGCACATTATATATTATAAACATTTCTATTTATATATGTAAATTTATATCTTGTGTATTGTATTTATGAATATGTGTGTAATGTTATTTGTATAGTGACAATAATTGTGTGTATGATGAGCATACACAAAAGAAAAATGTTATGCGAATAATAATGACGAAATTTTTATTCGTAGTTTTAGAAATTTTACTTAATAAAGTTTTGAATAATTTTTATAAAGTCGATATGGTATAAGAAGTGTTATTATTATTTTAAAAACATACACCTATTACACCTTTTATCGTTAATATATATTGCAACAGTACAAACAGTAATGATACTGTGCATTGCCCAAATAAATAATAAATAAATAATAAAAAAGATTAAATATGAATTAATAAACATGATTCAGATTGCACAAGCCGAATCGTAGTAAAAATACGGAGTACAGAATTCATGCATGGACATGCAGTTTTGACACACCTGTCGCTAGCATTGTGTACGTGCGTACTTTGTTAGTGTGTGTGAAACCTGTCCGTTCCCGAAATGTAATTAACCCTTTTCAAGTAGAATAGTTATATGTTTATTGTTAATTATAAGAAAACTATGTACGATAGGATCAAAAGACACCAAAATGTGTAGAAATTATAGATAAATAAAATGTTAAAAAAACCATACAGAGGTGACGAAAAGTGCAATTACTATACATAAAAAATGAATAACTCTTTTTTTGAATACCATAAAGAAGTGCAATTTACGTATAGTAATCACATAAAAATTAGTGATCGATTGAGCATCGAGTGAGCTGAAACAAACTTCGTAGTTCGCGAAAATAGGCGAAAATAGTGAACAGAGCTAGAGTGGGGGTAAGTTGAAAAGTGTTCAGACAGGAATTTTTGCACGACCTAACTATAAATACCAGGTCGCGCTAATAAAGTTTCTTCTTCTCGATTCAACCATTGCCGCAGGAGGCTATGTCAGTTGAGGACACAAATTCACAATTATCATAAGAGTCACCGGATCAACTAGCTATACAGCCAGAGCTGCAAAATACATACGATGAGGTCTATGGACACACTGGCAGCATATAACGTGAGACGAGACGACTATTAATCAGCACACACGGAGGGCACGACCAAAGGACCAGAAACACACACGAAGGACACGGAGGACATACAGATGAATAACCACGTCAAACGAGGTGATAAAAAAGATTTAATTACAGACAGTTGAAAGACACTAATTGAAGCTTGAATGGAAGACATTCAACTAATATTAAAATAAATAAATGTAAAAGCAGTAAAAATTAGAATAATATTTCTTGTATCAAATTTAGTAATTAGTAACGTAAATGATAAGAGAAATAAGTAATTTTTGAATTAACGTAATTAGTAAAGTCTTTGATAATAAAGAAAAAAAAATGCATATGCAGTAAAAAGTAAAACAAAGTAATATAAACGAAGTTTGAATAGAAGTAAATTCATTTTTTGAAGCTAATGAATCAGCAATTGCAAAAATGTGAACACACTATGAGTAAGCCCAGAGCAAAATAAACATTTTAAAGTAATTACAAATAGATAATAAGAATTGGATATAACTTATGTATGTAATTTGTTAGCAATAAGTTATGTACGAAAACTTCGTACAAACGATTTAATAATGAGTTATTTTCTAATATCCGATATGAGAGATGTTGTTTAAATAAATAAATAATGGAACGAATTTAAACGTAAATAACGTATCATCTTCTTATTACGATTACACCCATGAATTCAATACACAATATGTAAATGCATTTAAATTGGTTAACTTGCGTTGTATAAATAATTGTCTCCCAAAAGCATGAGGCTACACAAGTTAAATTAACTTTAATCGATGTATTTGTATTGTTGTAATTGGCGCTCCAAAATCATGGGGGTCCACAAATTTAAATAAATTACAACAACAAATTTCAATTGTTGTAATATATATATATATATATATATATATATATATATATATTTATATCACTACCAACCCGGCATCCGATCATTGAAAAATTGCATTGAATGTGGCTTCCACCGCATCATGGCATCCATATACGGAAGTCAGATTACAATCCCCTTGTTTGACCGCCATCTTGTTTCAAAGATCCATTGGAGTGTTTTCAATTTTTTTGTCAGAAGTCAGAATGGAGGTGGAATGAATGTGTCACGAATATCAGTAGTTGAACCAAATTGCCACTAGGTGCGCTCTAAACGTGGAGTATATCAGAGCAGTGTATATTTATTTCCATACTTTCGCGTAAGTGACTTCCGTGAGATCTGGCAGCACTGCGGGGAGTACGTTCGGTTGCCTGCCTATTGTTACGTTCCTAGCACGTCGCTATGTGTAAAATGTAAATTTGACTGTATTTTGTTTTGAGTGATCGTCGTCGTTTACAATGATTGGTAACATCAAACAAAGAACCCGTTTGATGGTTAAAGCTCCAATAGAAAAATGTTCTTCTAATAAAGGTAAGCATATTTACACTATTTCTTCTATTGTTATAAGTAATATTATTTATAAATTATCCTTGTCAATTAAACTTTTTCTGCCTTACTGACTTTCCCCGTGGTAAGAAAAGATAAAGTCATATTCTGCAAATCATTAAAATTCAACAGGTCAATTAAAACAAAAGGTGTTGAAAGAAAAATAAATTTTACTTTTCTTACGTGTGCTAGGCGGCGGCGGTCAGAAACATTTTACTTAATTGATAAGCCAGTGAGTGACAGCCAGTTCCTGATGAAAAACAGGCAAATTTCCTTCGAACAGTTTCAACTGTTTATTCCCATCTGCTGCCTTTCCGTAACTTTAAAGAATGTCGTTTCGGGAAGTTGTGAGCATGTTCCGAAATTTTTGTATAATTGACCATTATATTGTAAAGGTGGAGCGGTCATGGCGTAGTGGCTAGCGTGTGGCGCAACTACGCTGTCGGCGCGGGTTTGATTATCGCCGGGGCCATCTGATTTACATACGACCGTTCCCCCTCGCGAGACGATGGCAAACCAGCGAGAGGTATCCCACCTAGTATAAGCCCTCCCCAACTATGCCGTTCGGATCCGGGGTTAAACTGTAGGTCCCATATACATGTGAGAGACTCCGTAACTCACGCACCGCGGGTATATGCGGGGAGGGTTCAAACTAGTAGAAAGACTGAAGGACACAATAATAACAATAATTGTAAACATAAAAATCTTAGTAATACAATTTGCTTCTATACAAATGTACCTATTTAAAGACATTCTGTTTTTTTATTTAAATGTAAAATGTTTAAAACTATTCTTTAGGTGCCAACACGTATAAAATCCGAAGTCAGATATTATTTATAAATATTGACAGGTGTACCTTTAATTTTTGTCTCTAAAGTTTTGGTAAATAATAGCTGCTGTGATGTAGTTAGAGAGGTCCGTTTAATTTTATATTTCCATTCCGAATGCTAGTAGAACCTACGTGCTTGTCTTTAGCCGAAGAACTTTAATCATGAACCTATTTTGATTAGTGTCGCGAAACTACTTTGTGCCTGAAGCCAAATCCCACACCCCATCTATTCCGGAATTCTTGTATACAGTAACATTAAAAGTTAAAAACATGTGCGCAGATCAGAGTTTATCACGGACAAGTGTATTCTAAAATGTTAAATGATAAGAGGAATTACTCAGTGTCATGCAGATTATACCAACATAAGTGCGTCGATATACTTTCATTGCTAGTTAACTTGTTACTTGTGCTTTTGATATTATCTTACTCTAGCGCAATCGATTCCATTATTAATTAACTGTATACTTATTTTAACTATGTACGTTTTGTATACTTATATCTAAATACATTTTAATGTTTATTTAATTTTATAGTTAATAATTCCTGCCTATTCTTATTTTAATTTTTGTGGTTATGTTTAAAAAAAGTAATACAAAATTGTCTTGGTACAAGTAGACATTGTACAGTTAAAATGACTTATTTCCCACTGAATGCTCAATTACGAAGGGTAGAAATATTTTCCCTAGTGTGTAACGGAAAATAACGTTAAGTGTTTTAGAATTTAGGAAAATGAAGCAGCTAAAGAATCAAAATTCCAGTAAACTTGTTTTGAAAGTGTTTCCGCGGTAGCTGGAATATCGAGCCGAACACTATCGTCTATCGCGGAAGAGGGAGAAGAATTAAAGAGAAATTTAATAGGGCAAAATAAACGAGTTCCTAGCTTAGTTTAAACATAAAGCCGCGTCCACCACCGGCCGCGCCATACCGTGCAACTTCGAGCACTAACAAACGCGATTCAGACAGTGTCGGTACATCAAAGGCAACTATTTGTTCGTGCGCGTTCTGTTTGGACAATGTTTCTCGTTTACTGAATCTGAGGGGTACTGACTGATTTTAGTTGACTGTGATGTTAGTATATTCATCTTGATTTAAGTTAAAAATGAGTTTCGAGTGGAGCCATCAAGAGATTGAAAAGTAATTGATCTGTACCGAGAGTAACCGGAATTGGGGGATCCAAAAGTAAATAATTATTACATAAAAAAATAAAAAACATGTTTATAAAAATCATAAAAGCAGATGTTGAAAGTCTTCCGACGACATACGACAAAAATTTTCAAACTGTCCATTATTGACAATAAGGAAGAGTTTGATAGAATGGTACCCAGTCTCAGAAAGGATTGTAGTAGCTCGATTTGCATCAAGGGTTAGACCTATTACACTGGTGCAGTGTTATGCACCGACAGAGACAGGAGATGAAGAAGACAAAGAGCAATTTTATGGTCAGTTACATCGAACCCTGTTAAAGGCAAAGAAAAGGGATATTCTGGTCGTGATGGGAGACCTGAATGCGAAAGTTGGCAATGATAATCAAGGAGTAGAAAATATAATGGGAAGACATGGCATAGGAACTAGAAATGAGAATGGTGAAAGACTTATTGAACTTTGTAGTAACCACAGGCTGGTGATAGGAGGCACTATCTTCCCTCATAAGAACTGCCATAAAGTGACATGGGTTTCCCCAGACCATAGAACGGAGAACCAGATCGATCATTTCACTATTAGCAAGACATGGCGAACCTCCCTGTTGGATGTGAGGAACAAGAGGGGGGCAGATGTGGGAAGTGACCATCATTTGGTAGTAGCCACGCTCCGACTGAAGATTGCAAGTATTAGACACATACATCAAAAGAGGAGGATAAAGTATAACTTTGATAAATTGAAGGATAAGGAGATGCAACAACATTTTTCACTGGAATTGAGTAACCGATTCCAACAGCTAAGGGAGGAAGAAGAAGGACAGGATATTGAACACAATTGGAAGAGCATAGAGAGTACCTACATAAATACCTGTGAAAAGGTCCTAGGCAAGAGGGAGAGAGGAAGAGAGGAATGGATTACTTCAGAGACATGGGAAGCCGTGAATCAAAGGAAGGAATGTAAGAAAAGACTCAATACCGCAAGAACGCAAGAAGAAAAGGTACAAGCTAGAACAGACTTTAATCAACTTAACAAAACAGTGAAGAGGAGTTTTCGACGAGACAAACGAGCATTTATCAACAATCTTGCAACACAAGCTGAGACGGCAGCACAAAACAATGACAGTAGGACTCTGTACCACATTACCAAGAGATTAACAGGAAAGTTTTTAAGAGCGGACAAACCAGTGAGAGCTAAAGATGGGAGATTACTGTCCACACAAAAATAACAGCAAGAAAGATGGAGAGAACATTTTCTGGAGATTTTGAATCGTGAAACAATCGAAGAAGGGAAGACAGAGGTGATGATGGAAGAAGAGCAGGAAGATGTATTAGTACAGAGCCACCATCAAGAACAGAGATTCAAAGGGCCATTAAACAACTTAAGAATGGCAAAGCGGCAGGCATGGACAATATCGCACCGGAGGCCTTGAAAGTGGATATGGGTACTTCGGTTGAGATTCTATTCCCACTTTTCAAGAAGATTTGGGAAGAAGAGAAGATCCCCTCAGATTGGAAGAAAGGACTGTTGATTAAGCTTCCGAAGAAAGGAAATTTATTAGAATGTGATAACTGGAGAGGGATTACCCTCCTTTCGATACCAAGTAAGGTACTCTCACGAGTAATTCTTGAAAGGATAAAACAGCGAGTTAACTCAAGGTTGAGGAAAGTACAAGCAGGATTTAGAGAAGGTTATTCCTGTACGGACCAGATCAATAAACTGCGTATAATTATAGAACAATCCACGGAGCTGCAGTCGTCACTGTATATACTATTTGTAGACTTTGAAAAGGCGTTTGATAGTGTAATGAGGAAGAAGATGTGGAAAGCCATGAAAGAGTTTGGGATTCCAAAGAAAATTATTAAGTTAACTCAAGAAATGTATGAGAACTACACATGTCAAGTTTTACACCAGGGGATGTTGTCCGAGCCCATCCCAGTAGATAAAGGAGTGAAGCAAGGATGTTTGCTGTCCCCAATATTATTTATTATGGTGCTGGATCTCATGATGAAGAAGGCAGTGAATCGCCGAAGAGGAATTCAGTGGGGACTGACAGATAGGTTGGAGGACTTGGACTTCGCGGATGACCTGTGCTTGCTAACCAACAGTTTTAAGGATATGGAAGCAAAGCTGAACGATTTAAAAACCGAAGCATCAGAGGTAGGATTGAAGATTAATGGAAAGAAAACCAAGGAGATGCGTTATAATAACCGCAATAAGGCACTATTGTTTTTAGGAAACCAAGAGATCGAACAAGTCAAACAGTTTTGTTACCTGGAAAGTATGGTCACCACGGAGGGAGGAACCATAGAGGATATAGGAAATAGAATAAATAAGGCTAAAGGAGCATTTGCAATGCTGAGACCAATCTGGAAATCAAGGGAACTTAACACCAATACCAAACTACGCATCTGCAATGCAAATGTCAAGTCGGTACTGCTCTATGGGTGTGAAACTTGGAAGACTAACAAACAACTGATTAGAAGACTCCAAACATTCGTGAACAGAAGTTTGCGGAATATCCTGAGGATATGGTGGCCACAAGTTATCTCCAATGAAGAGCTGTGGAGAAGAACCCATCAAACACCCATTGACATTGAGATGCGTCGTAGGAAATGGAAGTGGATTGGGCATACATTACGACGAGATGGAGACAACATAGCAAGACAAGCCCTGGAATGGAACCCACAAGGTAGCAGGAGAAGAGGCAGACCAAGGAACACATGGAGGAGGAGTGTAATAGCGGAAGGGATGGAGAAAGGAGGGAAGACCTGGCCCGAGATCAAGACGATGGCGCGGAACAGAGTCCGGTGGCGGAAGTTCATTGATGCCCTATGCTCCACTTAGGAGATGCAGGAATAATGATGAATGATGATGATTATTGACAATAAGCAATTCACTAAAAAATGATTTTCACTATATAATTCCCGACTTTTCAGTACGTGTCACCCAATGTAACACAATGTTTTCTAGAAATTTGTCTTTGTTTGTCGTTCAAGAGTAGATAAATAACTATGAAAGTAGCTCTTGCAAATTTTAAATTTTCACGCTCCATATTCAATTGTCCACGCGCTCACAGTGGAAACTGCTGCTCTTCCACAAACACCAAGCTCCGTTCTGCACTGCTCTGCGCAGTTTTGCATGATTCTGCACCGAGCTGTGCCGAGCATTGTTACGCGACCCAAAGCTGCGCGGTTGG
Organism: Magicicada septendecula; assembly: GCA_034769895.1. Lineage (NCBI taxonomy): Eukaryota > Metazoa > Arthropoda > Insecta > Hemiptera > Cicadidae > Magicicada > Magicicada septendecula. The sequence continues at coordinate 299,527,562 of CM068371.1, forward strand.
TGTGGATATCGGTGTGAAAAATTATCCCTTTGCAGAATTAAATACGTGTTTAATGAAACATCAAGGTAATCGCAAGAAAGGCAAAGCGGCAGTTACAAATCCAGGCCTTACAAGGACGAACTTTTGAAAGAAAAAGTATAAAAAGGAGCCAGAAAACAAAATAAAAAGAAAAATACAAGCTCAAGGAAGCCAAAGTATGATATCAACAAGAATAAAACCTAAACCCAAAAAAGGGAGAATTTCATATATCTAACAAACCTCCTGTCAGTTCTAAGCGGAAGCTTTTTGTGGAGGACCTTGAGAAAGATGAAGATAATGGCTCAGATTGCTTTTATTGTAGTGTACTGTATTAAAAATGACAGTCGAACGACGAATGGAAACAATGCCTGAGTGCCTTAAGTGGCACACGAAGAGTGTTGGCTGCGACGAAGAAGATGATTTTTTTGTGTTAACACTGTTGTCAATAATCTGGTTTTTGTAATTCCTTGTGAAAACTGTACAGAATATTTTTTTTTTATTTTCTAAGAAATAGTGAAATTAGAAGTTATAATTTTATAATATCTGTAACACATTTATGAAAAGTAAATCCACAGGACATTATTAAAATTTGTATTTGTATTTTGTTGACCGTTTACCAGTGTTAGGTAGGTTAAAGTTGCCATTATTTATGACATTTTGTAAAAATTGATTAGAAAGTATTAAGTTGAGCTGGTGCAAAAATAATATTTTTACATGTTTTAGATTTAAATATAGATTAATTAAAAATATTTAAATGATTTATTCATATTAAACACTAAGAGTAAAAAACAATTTTTGTAAAAGTAAGAGTAAAAAATACTAAAATCACAGTCAACTAAAAACAGTCTCTACAGCTCAGATTCAGTAAATGAGAAACACTGTCCAAATAGAACGGTCACGAACGAACAGTTTCCTTTGATGTACCGACACTATCTGGATCGCTTTCGTTGGCGCTCGAAGTTGCGTCAGAACAGGCCGCGCCGCCCCAATTTGTTTGGTTCGGCGCAGCGCAGCGCGGCCGGTGTGGACGCGGTTTAAGAGTAGACGCCTTTGGCAAGCTTGTGACTAATTATACTATTAGTGAATTTTACATCAGGCAAAAGAGACATCCAACGCTAAGTTCATTGCTACCCAAAACTCGAGAAACCACAAATGCCATCAGCTAACTAGTTACTTTCGAGTGGTTAAAAACAAAAAAATTGTTACAAAAGTTTTTCGTAAATTCAGAGAAAGGGTGTAAGTTGGAACCTAGTGGACAGGGCGAAACTTTAAAAAGCAAGGTGTTTATAGAGAATTTCTTTCATAACAATTTTTTTATAAGACTGCTGTTTAATACAGCCCAAGTGTTCTAGGAAGTAGAGCAAACAGCCATTGTTTACAATGTACAGTAATTAATGACGTACATCAATGAGATGCATAATCTCTGCACTCCATTGTGATAAAAGGCTGCAGTGTGAGACAGTGAGTCAACAGGATCAAGATAAAACATAGATATTCGAGTAGTCGCCTCGGTAAAACAGCAGACAGCGTCATTTAAAGGAAACGTTATCAGTCTCAATTTCTGCAGTCTTATTTTTGTTATCTCAGCTTTCCTCTTAAGCGCGCCCGTACCAGCTTGATGGGATTTAAATTACAACGGTAGGGGGGGCATCATGACATCATGTCCCTACTTTAGTCCAATTTCATCAATAAGGAATACTCTTTTAGTATTAGAATCTTTAATAACTTGCAGTAAGTCTGGAGAGAGTAAGAGAGAGTGTGTGTGAGAGAGGGGGGAGAGACAGACAGACAGAGTTTGTGCATGTGAGTGCGTGTGTGTGTGTCTGTGTGTCAGTTTTTTAAAATAATGGCTTTCCCGCGCAAATATTTTATTATATGATAATTACGTTATTCCACAAATTGCACGAAAATCACACAAATCACTTAGTCAGAAGCAGTTGATGTTTAGTACAATACGCGCGCGCGCGCGAGTGTGTGTGTGTGTGAAAATCCTTTCCTATGCGTAACGTTTTAAAAAATCTTTCATTAATTACTTTAACTATATGATTCTTTTAGGTATAGTCTGCTATCCATTATATTGTCAAAACCTTCCCTTTTCCGTTTAATAATTCTAACGTAAACAACAACATGTGAAAACACCTTTCCGTCCAATCCTATCACCGACTATGGTCGCGGTCACGCATAAGGAATGTTTTTGAAATAAGGGTTATGAACTAAAAAGAGTGAGTCCCCGTGCCCATAGACGGTGATAGGTCTTCATGAGAGGGTGTTTATATATCTTATTGTTTGCGTTATAATTATTGAAAGAAAGAAAGGGAAGGTTTTGAAAATACAATGCATACGAAACTACGCCGAAAAGGATCGTATAATTAAAAGGAATGAATGAAAGAGGTTTTAACACGTTACGTATAAGAATCGATGCACACACACACACACACCACAAAACTCGTTCAGTCAGAATGTTAGCCTAATATTCGAAAACATTTGATGTCACAATGTGCTCTTAATTGTGTAGCAGTTTTCGAACCTGCCACTGTGCACTAAACGGATGCCGGCGTTAGTAAGATGAGATTACTGTTTCAAGTCCACAGTTATTATCAATCAATCGCAACTTATCGGTTTCAATGGAACGGACCAATCTATATGCAGAAACATCTCAACAACGTAACTCAACAATTTTATACACTGATGCCAGATAAAAAATTATTTACCATAATAACAGTTGCTTTAATGCCGACTTAATTCTTTTTAAATGGGGAGTGTCATAGATGGTACTGACCCGATATTACTGTTAATCATTGTCACATCATTAGAGCCGCCGCTGTCGTTTATGCTGAATGGCAACGCCAACGTTCGTTGACTATTTTTCAATAAAGATGCCAAGTTCATATCAGCAGACACTTTGAAGTTATATTATGTTTATGAAATTATTGTATGTATTTTATTGTCCTCATTGTCCCACCATTATCAGCGCCTAGCAGTGTCAACATTAACCTTTGATTCGATTTCCAAGAAAATGTAGAGATATTGTTGAGCTACATTTATCTCTATATTGCTTTTTATCTGTTGTCTCTTTATACTTGCCCATAGATCTAGTGAGTATGGTCTACTGCGGACGGGTGGATGAGACTCGTTAGCTCAGTGAAGGCAACTCATCTAAGAGACGGTAACTCTAAACATAAAACCCCTGATCCTCCAGGTTGGGGGTTGGGCGTAGGGTTAACAACCCACCCCATAAAAAAATATTGTTATGAAACCAAGAGAAAAAGGAAAAGCCGGACGGATTAATAGAATTGGGACTGGATCGTGGAAAAGGGACAAAGATTTTAAACTTGCGACGTGGAGCTTGCGTTCCTTATACATACCTGGAGCCTTGAAGACATTAACAGGAGAGGTTCTCAAATATAAGATAGATGTTTTGGCTATGCAGGAGATGAGGTGGACTGGCGCTGGAATCATGGATCGAAGGGACTACTCGTGTATTACAGCTGTCAGAACCGGGACCATGTGCTTGGAACTGGGTTCTCGGTAAGCCGCAGATTGAAAGAAAACATCATTGATTTTAAACCCCTTACACCTAGAATGTGTAAAATAAGACTTAGGGGAATCTTCTTTAATTATACTATAATAAACGTACATGCCCCAACTGATGATAAGCCTGAGGAGGAGAAAGATGATTTTTAAGACTTGCTGGAGAATGCGTATGCCAGAAGCCCTAGACATGACATAAAAATAATCATAGGTGACTTAAATGCCAAAGTGGGAAGCAGCCATGCTTGCAGTAATATAGGAAAGTATAGTCTACACTCTGAACACTCAGACAATGGTTTCAGACTGTTGAACTTAGCAGTTGGTCAAAATATGATCATAGGAGGGACTTTCTTCGATCACAAAGACATACATAAGGGCACATGTATCTCTCCAGACGGGAGAACAGTCAATCAAATAGATCATGTTCTATTGGATGGCCGCCATAAGTCAGACTTACAAGATGTTAGAGTTTACAAGAGTGCGAACATGGATAGCGATCACTATCTCGTAGTTGCAAAACTGAGAGCTAGAATCTCCAATAATAGATATGAAAAAGGAGTAAAGACTGTTAGATACAATACAGAAATACTAAAGGAAGAAGAAATAAAACGGAGGTTCGAGGTAGTTACTAATGAGAAAATTAGACAGTGGAGAATTAAATGCCGAGAGGAACAAGATACAGAAAACCACTGGCTTAGTCTAAAAAACATATTAGTGACCACGGGAGAAGAAATCGTTGGTTTGAAGAAGAGACATGGGCGAGATGAGTGTTTGATAAGGAGTGTGAAGAGGCAACTGAATTCAAAAACAAGACATACAAATTAATGATCCAAAGGAAATGCACTAGGGCTGTTCAAGAGGAATACAGGAAGGCCAGGCGGATGGAAAAGAAGATTCATAGAGGAAAAAATAGGGAGTATATGATGAGACAGATGAAAAAGATAGAGGAATATAAGAGTAAAAGGCTGAGCCGAGATATGTATAGGAAGGTGAATGATATGAGACAGGAATTTCAGCCTAGAACAAATGCCTGTAGGGATAATAATAGTGGCCTTGTGAGTGATACTGCTGGTGTAATCAGGAGATGGGCAGAACACTTCGACGAGTTGCTAGGCTCAGTTGGGGAGGCTTCGATGGAGGCACCTGAGGATGAAGAGGAAGCAGGAGAATTCGAGGATGATAGAGAGGAGTTGGTGCCATTCTATGACGAGGTGTATGAAGCTCTAGAAAAGCTTAAAAATAACAAGGCAGCAGGTTCCGATGGTTTACCAGGGGAACTATTAAAGAGCACAGGAGGAGATTTCATAAAGGAATTTGCCCATCTGATAGAGCGAATATGGCTGGAGGAGATAATGCCTGATGAGTGGAACAATGGGGTGGTATGTTTAATACATAAAAAGGGTGATTCGCTCATATGTAAAAATTATAGGCGCATCTCTCTAATTAATACAGCATATAAGGTATTGTCCAAAATCATATTTTCTAGGCTGGTTCCCTACGCTGAGGAAAACATAAAAGAACAACACTGTGGATTCACTAGGAATAGGTCAACAACAGTCCAAATATTTACACTAAGGCAAATCCTGGAAAATACGTTGAAATATGGAGTGGCCACTCACCATCTCTTTGTGGATTTCCAGTCGGCATATGATTCAATGTCAAGATGTGAGAGGTGTTTAGGCCAAACGACCTTTGATAACTTTTTGGTAGATGAAAATGTATAGTAATAGGTACAGGTTATGTCAATATTTTTGAGTGTATCTTTTTGTAATGAATAAAGGTGTGTTAGTCGTTATAATCACAAACAGAAATAACACTATAGAAACTCTACACAACCTACGCCAAGCTTCACAGCTTATACTCAAATCGGAAATACACAATAATGAAATGACACATCTTTCAAACCCAACAAACCGAGCAGGGCCTACTCGTTTTCGCAAACAGGTTAAAGGTAAATGCTCTGTCTGGTTATTAAGCAACTGGCGGGTTCAGTCAACCGTGTCAGTATTTTCACACTTCTGTCCTAGTACAATGTGTGTGTGTGTGTGTGTGTGTGTGTGTGTGTGTGTGTGTGTGTGTGTGTGTGTGTGTGTGTGTGTGTGTGTGTGTGTGTGTGTGTGTGTGTGTGTGTGTGTGTGTGTGAAAAGACTTTCCTGTACGTAACATTTTAAAACCTATTTTATTCATTGCTGTAACTATACGATCCCTTTCGGCGTAGTTTGGTATGCAATACATTGTCAAAACCTTTCCTTTTTCTTTCAATAATGCTAATATAAACATGTGAAAACACCCTTTCAACCAGTCCTACTGAGGTAACCCTACTAAATGCCCTTTGTGGCTGTTTAGTAACTGACGGTTCATTCAAGCATGTAGGTATTTTCACATTGTGTGTACATTGTGTGTGTGTGTGAAAATTCTTTCCTATATGTAACGTTTTAAAATCTCTTTCAATCTTTACTTTAAATATAGGATGCTTTTAGGCATAATTTTCTATGTATTATGATGTCAAAACCTTCCCCTTTCGGTTTAATAATTCTAACGTTATGTGAAAACACCCTTTCATCCAGTCCTAACATCGACTATTGTCAAGGTCACGCACAAGGAATGTTTTTGAAATAAGGGTAATGAACTGAGAAGGGTGAGTGCGCGTGTCCATAGACAGTGATAGGTCTTGATGAGAGGGTGTTTGTATATGTTATTTTTGTGTTATAATTACTGAAAGAAAGAGGGAAGGTTTTTGAAAATACAATACATTGAAAACTACGCCGAAAAGATTATATAGTTAAATGGAACGAACGAAAGAATGTTTAAAACGTTACTCATAAAAAACGATGTAGATACACACAAACACACGCACGCGCACGCGCACACAACTCGTTCAGTCAGAATGTTAGCCTAATATTCGGAAGCATTTGATGTCACAATGAGCTCTTAATTGTGTAGCAGTTTTCGAACCTGACACTGTGCATTAATCGGTTCCGGCTTTAGTAAGATGAGATTACTGTTTCAAGTCACAGTAAGTTAGTATCCATCAATCGCAACTTATCGGTTTCAGTGGAACGGATCAATTGATGTGCAGAAACTTCGTAACAGTGTGACTACACAAATGCCAGAAAAAATTTATTTTCCATAATAACAGTTGTTTTAATGCCTACTGTCATTGTTTTTAAACGGGGAGTATCATAGACGATACTGACCTTGTATTACTCTTAATCTTTGTCATATCATGAGAGCCGCCGCTGTCGTTTATGCTGAATGGCAACGCCAACGCTCGTTGACTATTCGTCAATAAAGATGCCAAGTTCATATCAGCAGGCATTTTGAAGTTATATAAAGTTTATAAAATTATTATATGTATTTTATTGTCGGCATTGTCACACCACTATCAGGGCTTAGCAGTGCCAAAATTAGCTTTTGTTTCGATTTCCAAGATAATGTAGAGATATTGTTGAGCTACAATGTAGAGATATTGTTGAGCTACATTTATCTTTACAGTTGCTTTTCATCTGTTGTCTCTTTATACTTGCAAACCTTCCCGATAAGAAATTTTTATTTATATTTTGTTCCGACAAACAACTGCGGCTATCACGATGTGATTATTTCCTATTTCCAAAAATCAAAGTTTAAATCCGAGGCCGCCATTTTGGAAGTGTGGAGAACATGCATAAAATTTTGACCGACCAGCTAAAGGAATTAACAGTTTAAGACTTCCATCACTGTTTCAATCAATGGGAACAACCTATCCGTAAGTGTGTGGCTTCAAAAAAAAAATACTTTGAAGGAAATAAAACTGTTTATTGCATCTGTTAACTTTCCGTAACTAAATCAATTAAAAAGATGTGTTTATAGCATCAGTGTAATATTACGGTTTAGAGAATAGTCTACAAAATTTTTCTGTTGTATTATTGGCACTTAGAAAATTTAAGGAGACCGTTTACAGGAAAGTTGTTTATAAGACTTTAAAGAATGTCGCTTCGGGAAGTTGTGACCAGGATCTGAAAGTTTTGGTATAATTGACTATTATATTGTAAACGTACAAGTGTTAAGTAATAGAATTTGCTTCCATACAGATCCATCCACGGAAAAATATGCTATTTTTTTATTTTAATTGTTGAGAATATACTAGAAAACTCTGCATTCAATTTTAAGTAAGTATACCTGTTATTGTAGAGTGAAAGTTTGTATTGTGCGGTGGGAGGTCTAGCTACCTGGGCGGGGCCTCAGCCCACACACATGCTTGTTTACTGTGAGAAGTCTACAAAAGTAATGTTCTGGAAGTTTTAAATAAAAGGAAAAATCTGGAAGCTTTTTTCTATATAAACAGAGATGCACTCGACCAGTTCAGTTCAGTTTTAAATCTGCTTTTGTAATGTGTATTTCGTGTGTCCGTTTTATGTATACTTGCTACTAAACTGTTCTTCAATAAAGCGTGTGTTTGCTCCTGTACTCAAATTATTAATTATTTTTACCCATACCTCAACAGGTTATGGGCCCAGTGGCATTTTAAAATCGGAGTGCAGTGTGTAATTGGAGTGCAAGTATAAAATATTTGTGCAAAAATGGAACCGAATATAAAAATTGAAAAACTTCGAGACAAAGATAATTGGCATCAATGGCGCTTCGTAGTACGCACATTGATGGAAGAGGATGATGATGTGCTGGATGTTTGCGAAGGAAGATTAGCCGAGCCAGCTGCAGGTGCAGAAGATCGTGACGCGTTGTTGGAAAAGTTCAAGAAGGCGGACAAAATTGCCAGATAGTTAATTTTTACAACAGTGGAGAGAAAGCCTCTCGAACTTATAATGGGTTGTTCTACTGCCAAGGAGATGTGGGACAAATTGAATACAGCATATGATCTAAAATCTGATGAAAATCTGTCGATGATTCAAAAACAATTTTTTGAGTTTAAGTGGACAGAGAGTGAAAGTGTTACCTATAATATTTCAAAAATAGAACAGTTGGCTAGAAAAATGAAAAATCTCGGGGGAAAAATTGAAAAGACTATGGTGATGACTCGTGTTTTAACATCTTTGCCACAAAAGTTTAATCATTTTCACAGTGCTTGGGATTCGGTATCTGACGATAAGAAGAATCTCGAAAATTTGACTGAGCGCTTGATGGCAGAAGAATTTAGATTACAAGAGCAAAAGGAAGTACACGAAGAGACGACAGCGTTGCTAGCTAATCTGAAAATCGGTCATAAAGAACAGAAGAATGACTCTTATAAATATGAGAAGAATAATTTGAAACAAGAGCAGTGTTATAATTGTGGAAGACAAGGTCATTTAAAAAGGGACTGCTTCAGGTGTTATACGTGCAAAAGAAAAGGTCATAAAAGTAACAATTGCTTCATGAATAAGAATAATGGACAGCGAAGATGGTCGAATAATCAAGAAAGAAGTAACTCGTCTTCTGGACAGAAGAAATCAACATCGAGGATAGCACTAATAGGTGACAAAGGCAGCTGTGGCAATCGGGATGATCTCTGGATTGTGGATTCGGGTGCGAAGGATCATATGTCGAAGCATCGAGAATGGTTTTCAACGTTCGAAGAATATACAACACCAGTCAGTGTAAGAATGGGCAACGGTATGACAATGTCTGCATATGGTAAAGGTAATATTGACTTTGAAACTTATAAAAATAGTGAACGAGTAGAAGGTACTATCTATAATGTATTATATGTTCCTGATTCAATGTATAATCTGTTTTCTGTTAAATATGCGGGTAAAAGGGGTATAGATTATGAAATAACACATAATGCTACGAGATGTACTTTAAAGCATGGTAATGAAATTCTTGTAACTGGTTCCGAATATGAGCCTGGTAGTTTGCTAAAATTAGACATTCAAACTTTAATTCCAAAAGAATGTAACGTGGTAGAACAAAAGAGTAGATCGAGCATTTCCAACGGTAATGTTTTACAATTATGGCATGAAAGACTTTGCCATCAAAATGTAAAACATGTGAAGAAATTTTTGAAAAATCTAAATATAAAATTTACGGATGAAAATTTCTTTTGTGAAGGTTGCGCTTATGGCAAAAATCATAGATTGCCTTTTCACAAAAAGATCGATCGTGCCACTAAAACTCGCGAAATAATTTATACTGACGTTTGTGGTCCTATGGAAGTAGAGTCTCTCGGTAGAAAGTTATATTTTGTTTCTTTTAAAGACGATTTTTCAAGTTATAGAGAAATTCAGTTTTAAATCTGCTTTTGTAATGTGTATTTCGTGTGCCCGTTTTATGTATACTTGCTACTAAACTGTTCTTCAATAAAGCGTGTGTTTGCTCCTGTACTCAAATTATTAATTATTTTTTACCCATACCTCAACATTTCCAGATGTCCTCTTTTAATTCCATCCTCTGATCTATTGGTGATAATGGGATATTATATAACACGGTCCAAGTTTTACTGCTGATTGTAAACCAATATTCCGGTAAGATGTACATACCTGGGAAGTCTAGTATTGGTTCTAACTTCACTAATTCCTTTCCTCTGGCGTTTACGAATAGCATTGTTAATGCGATTCCAAAAACAGGTCAGACTCGACTACTCCAACTCATAGTGCGCGTCTCAAACATAATACCAACCGTTTTAGGCCAATGTTCGGAGACTGAATGGTTTCAGTCTATTTACATGTGTCACATATCGTTTTCTACCTTTTCGTATACAATAGTTACAATAGTCAGTCACTTTTTCTATTATCTTATGAGGTACTATCCAAGGTCGTTAATGAATTTCTTAATATCTGTAATCGGTCCTTTTCTTTACTTACTACATGCTTATAATTTCCAACTTTGTCTCTAAATCATTTAAAACAATAGATTTTATCTGTTTAGGTTCTTCCTTTTCAAATCCCGTAACTCGTTCTATTTGTACGCTAATTAACGCGACAGAATTGACATTTAATGTTCCAGCTTTATATATTATCTCATAATCGTATCCTTCTAATTTTAGTCGCCATTTGATTAAACGACTCCCTGGGTCTTTTACATTAAATAACCATCACAGTGGTTTATGATTAGTTACAATTTTAAATCTTCGGCCATACAGATATGGTTTAAAGTACTTGTTAGCCCACACAATTGCTAATAATTCTTGTTCCGTGGTCCTATAGTTAGACTCAGCTTTATTTAAAGTGCGACTAGCAAAATCAATCGGTCTATCTTGTCCAATGACCTCTTGAGATAAGATTGCACCAATTGCGACTTTACTGGCGTCAGTAGTTAAAAAACTCTCTGGTGAAATCAGGATATTGTAATACGGGTGCTTCCGTTACTATTTTTTCAATTTTTCGAATGTGCGGTTTGTTCGTTATCCCCAAATAAATAATAGTCTTTCTTTTCTTAATAAATTGTTTAGTGGTTTTTCTATGACTGCAAAATTTGGTATGAATCGCCGATAGCTCCTACTAGTCCTAAGTAAGACTTAATTTGTTTTGGTTTGGTGTAGTGGAAATTTTAATACTACTTTAATTTTATCTGGATCGGGTCTTACTCCATTCTTGTTAATAATATGTCCTAAGTAATTTATAAGTCTGATGAAGAAATTACACTTGTCAGGTTGTAACAGTAACTTATGTTCTCTTAAGCGATTCAACACCTTGGTTAATTTTCGTTAAGTGTTCTTCTACAGCCATACTATGACTCACTATGTGATCTAATTTGACAAAACAAACTTTTCCGATTAAACCTGTTAATACAGCATTCATAAGTCTTTGAAAAATGGCAGAAGTTCTTTTTAAACCAAAGGGAATTCGGTTAAATTCTAAGTATCCGTGGCTAGTGCTAAAAGCGGTTGGTTGTCGGTCTTCCTTCACTTGTATCTGATGATACCCGGATGCTAAATCTAATGTGTAATATTTCGAGTTCCCTAGCTGTTCTAATATTTCCGTGATATTAGGTAACGGATAAGAGTGTCCAATCGTAACATCATTAATTTTTCTGAAATCACGAAATCAACAGCTAACGCCACTTTCTCTCTCCACCATTGTCTAATTTTTTTTGAAACTACTATTATAGGTGCGCTATAGAGACTTGTACCATGTCTTATAATTTCTTGATCTAGCATTTTCTGTACCTGTCGATCTACCTCTGGTTTTAGAGTTTGTGGAATTCTATACGGTCGTACGTCCATAGGTGGGTGGTATTTTTTAATAGGGGTTATTTCGTGTTTTACTCTAGTGGTCCCGGTTAATTTATCCGCTAGCAAATAAAATATATCTCTACACTCGTCGCAAAGATTACTTATTGGTTGTTTTTCTTTCTTCCGCAAGTGATCTATTTTTAAGTGTTTTACTACTTTATTTTGATTGATTAGCTTTACATATTCTTCAATACTTCGCAGGGTGCAATGTATGTTACTAGCAATTACTTCATGGTTCGTAGTATTCATTAATGGAACATGGGATTTAGTATGGGCTATTTTCATTACGATTTTAGTAATGTATTTAGTATTTAGTGTTTTCGTGTGCTCCGGTCCGAGGTGAAAGTTTACATGGGGGCTAGTTAACGGTATTTTATTCAACCCGATTCTTAAATTCTATCACCATAATCGATGTTAACTTTTATTTCTGACAATAAATTTCTTCCCATTAACTTATCGGCTCTTAGTTTAATTTCCTTAGGAATAACACGAAAAAAATTCCTTTATTAGGCTTCCGAAGTTTATCGTTAATATTGTCTTACCCAGCGTGTTTATCACTTGATCATGAATACCTTGTAATTCTATTAGATGACTATCATCTACGAACGTTTCGTTTTGAAAGCAACTAAGTTTTATATTAAACAAATTTCTTGTCCGGTCCTTAACATCATTGACACCGTTGGTTTTATTGTTTTCTCTACAGCAATCATAGTATATTCATTGTTAGGTGGATTTATTAAGCCGATTTGTATTCGTTTGCTGGCCTGCCTGTACGACTTTCTAAAGGTAGGCGATTGTTGTTTCCTTGTCTAATTTCTTTATCGCGTTGGGCAAAGTTAAGTGGTTTTTTTTATTTAGTTCTACATTCTTTGGGCACGTGGCCCAACTTATTACAAATGAAACATCTTACTATTTGTAATTTAGTGTTTGTGTATTCTAGTATTTGTTACTTTTGGTTTAGTATATAACAGTCTTTAGTTTTTTTTGTGCTATTTTATTACAGTTAAAACATTTTGGTCTGTCGGTATAAGTACCTTGATCTCTTAATCCTAATATAGTTTCTACTGTCAAAATCTTGTTAGGCTAACATCTCTTTTTGTAAATTACATGCTATCGCTAATGTTTCTTTCGTTACATTTATACGTTTTTACGGTGAGTAAACCAATTCTTCGCTCCAACAGTTCCATGAAAGGATGTACCTGTGCATTAAGAGCGACCAACAGTTTCCTTTGCCGACATTTTTGCGAAATTTCTTCACTCCGGGTATGAAGGCGCTGTCATACTAGTCGACAGACACTTCGGTGTTCATCCACGCCTTTCAATAATTTTTGTAATTCAACGAGATTTTAGCATTTTTAAATACGGAGGTTTTGTTGACTTACCAATTAGGAGCATCGGGTTTTTATGTGTTCGGCCGCCATTATGATAAATTATCAGAGTGTCATACAGACAATAAACTTAAAAATAGTGGTATCTGCAAAGCTTCACTCCCTGCTTTGCAAACAAATATTAAAAAGATAACACAATAACATTAGCACTCGATAATGATAACGATAATGAATAAGCAGACGAAATAAAAAGTGTTTGTTTCGTTGGTTTTAGGTGACCCCGATTGGAAATAAATCTCCAGCAGTTGCAGAAAACACTTCTATAAATTTTGACAAGGATTTTAGCAACCATAGAACCGATGAAGACAGCAGTGATGTATCACAGTTTGCTAATTAGCCTCCCACTTGCTCCAAAGAAAAAAACAAATGATGCCGACAGTTACATCTCTATATAGAAACACTGTGGTTGAGGACACCATCTTAGAAACTCATTCTAAAGATTGTAGAGAACCTCTCGACAAGAACTCCAATTCCGTAGGTAAAAAGCGGAAAAGACAAAAGAACTTCTGTATCTACTGCGAGACTGCAGTAACTAATTTTTCTCGACACATCATCCGTAATCATAAACTGGAGATCGATGTACAACAAATATTGTCAAAGCCAAAACTCAGTAATGACCGTAAGCAGCTGCTGACATTGTTACGAAACATAGGTAATTTTTTAGAAAACGTAAATATATGCACAAAACCAATGAAAATGCTCTCAGGTCCTATTGATTCCGACAAGTATTTGCCCTCCTCTTCATGTTTAGGCTTTTACTCGAGGAAGCAGCTGTTGAGGCATCGCAAGAAATGCGTTCAGGTAGAAAGTAGTAGAAGTAAGAGTCACCAAGTTGATGGCCAAACTCTGTTATTACGTAACTATCAATATAATCAGCAACTAAAAGAGAAAGTTTTTCCACGGATGAGGGCAGATACCATATCTATCACTGGTAGCCAAAACCGACAGACTCATATGTGCTTATGGTGCCCGGTACTTAAAAATCCACAAAAGAAATCAATTCATCAACGTAACTTCTTGGAAAATGGGAGAACTTGCTAAATTATTACTTACACTTCGAACCTTGAACTCATCCATTACTGATCTCTTTTCAGCTCTACAGCCACAACATTACGACACTATAGTTGAAGCTACGTCAAGAATGTGTATATAAATCTCCAACCTACGCAATGAATATTAGCACTGCGCTAAAGAATTGTTGTGTGATAGCCATCAATTTCGCTCTGAAGAAGAAGGCTATCATTCCCAATCTGCACGCGGAAGAGGTTGAAGCAAACTTAAAGACTTTAATGCATTTGATTGAAACTAACTGGAGATACGATGTATCCAGCCAGGCTGCCGACGATCTCAATGTGAAGACTTGGAACAAGGTCTCTCTAGTGCCACTAGCATCTGATTTAAAGAAACTTAAAACCTATTTGGTCACTACTGGTAACTCAGCAGCTTCTACATTACGTGAAAATCCTGATGATGAGCGCGCTTTCATGAAACTAGTGGAAACTGTGTACTGTAGGATAATATTACTAAACAGGAGACGGCCAGGTGAACTGCAAAGGTTACCTCTGCACGTGTACGAAAGTTGTGGGAACCAGCCACGTGAAGGATATGAAGAAATCTTAGAATCCATTAGTCCGACAGAAAAGATTCTAATGGATCGATTCAAACGCGTAGTAATAAAAGGAAAAAGGAACCGTGGGGTACCCGTGCTGTTCAGCGCAGATATTCAGGATCATACACAACTATTATTACAAGTTCTTTCTTACTTTATTTCAAGTGTAAACGCTTATTTATTTGCGAAGCCGCGATCCAGTATTCCACTGTGTGGCTATAAAGTTGTTCAAAAGTATGCCAAGAAATGTGAAGCTAAAAATCCACAAGCTATCACTTGCACTAGACTCAGAAAACATTTAGCAACATTAACACAGATGTTAAACATGAATAACTCCGATGTACAGCAGCTCGCTAAATTTATGGATCACTCCATGCAAATACATTTCGGCTCATACCGACTACCAGACGATGTTTTTCAAACGGCTAAACTTTCGAAACTCCTTGTGTTGATGGAGAGAGGCGAAGCGGGGGAATATAAAGGCAACACTTTAGATGAAATAGTCCTCGATTTAAACGAAGTTATAGAACATCTACCAGACGAAGAGGTCGATGAAGAAACAACGGAACATTACGAAAGTATCACATCCAATACTGAACCTGAACTAATCCCAAACAGTCAACATTATTACACACAAGGCATGGCACCTAAGATGCATCAACTGCTGTTAAACCATGTGGAAAACGGGTTCCACATTCTCAGCCAGCTGAAAAATCGGGACCTAAACGCGTCCTTACACCGTGGACCGACGAGCAAAAAAATATTGTAAAAACAATTTTTTAAAAACCACATAGCTAACAAAACCGCACCGAAGAGATTTGAATGCGAACAATTAATCAGTGCCCATCCTAAAATAATGAATAACAAAGATTGGCTCAAAATAAAAGTTTTCGTGCAAAACACTTACACAAAAAAAAATAAAGTGTACCGGTGAATATGTAACATTTTTTTATGGTCATTCTAGAGAACCTCTCAAGAAGCCTTCCACTACCATGGGTAAAAAGCGGATAAGACAAAGGAACTTCTGTATCTACTGCGAGACTGCAGTAACTAATTTTTCTCGACACGTCATCCGTAACCATAAACTGGAGATCGATGAACAACAAATATTGTCAAAGCCAAAACTCAGTAATGACCGTAAGAAACTGCTGACATTGTTACGAAACAAAGGTAATTTTTTATAAAACGTAAATAGATGCCAAAACCAATGAAAATGCCCTCAGGCCCTATTGATTCCGACAAGTATTTGCCCTCCTCTTCATGTTTAGGCTTTTACTCGAGGAAGCAGCTGTTGAGGCATCGCAAGAAATGCGTTCAGGTAGCAAGTAGTAGAAGTAAGAGTCACCAAGTTGATGGTCAAACTATGTTATTACGTAACTATGAATATGATCAGCAACTAAAAGAGAAAGTTTTTCCACGGATGAGGGCAGATGGCCAAAACCGACAGACTCATATGTGCTTATGGTGCCCGGTACTTAAAAATCTACAGAAGAAATCAATTCATCAACGTAACTTCTCGGAAAATGGGAGAACTTGCTAAATTATTACTTACACTTCGAACCTTGAACTCATCCATTACTGATCTCTTTTCAGCTCTACAGCCACAATATTACGACACTATAGTTGAAGCTACAAAGCTCACAGCTTAGTACGACGTCCAAAAATGTGTGTATAAATCTCCAACCTATGCAATGAATATTAGCACTGCGCTAAAGAATTGTTGTGTGATAGCCATCAATTTCGGTCTGAAGAAGATGGCTATCATTCCCAATCTGCACTCGGAAGAGGTTGAAGCAAACTTAAAGGCTTTAATGCATTTGATTGAAACTAACTGGAGATACGATGTATCCAGCCAGGCTGCCGACGATCTCAATGTGAAGACTTGGAACAAGGTCTCTCTAGTGCCACTAGCATCTGATTTAAAGAAACTTAAAACTTATTTGGTCACTACTGGTAACTCAGCAGCTTCTACATTACGTGAAGATCCTGATGATGAGCGTGCTTTTAGCGTCATTCGGAATCATGAACTGGAGATCGACTTCCAACAAATACTGTCAAAGCCAAAACTCAGTAATGACCGTAAGAAGCTGCTGACATTGTTACGAAACAAAGATAATTTTTTAGAAAGCGTAGGCTATATAGATTTTCAAAACCAATGAAAATCCCCTCAGGAGCTATTGATCCCGACAAGTATTTGCCCTGCTCTTCATGTTTAGGCGTTTACTCGAGGAAGCAGCTCTGGAGGCATAATAAAGACTGGGTCATAATAATAGTTTTCATGCAAAACACTTTCACAAAAAATGTAGAGTGTACCTGTGAATGTATACATTTTTTTTGTTTAGTTTCAGTTTTTAAAAATATGTATAGAATGTGTACTTAATTTTAAGGTGTCAGTAACTTCCATTTTGTACCTACTTCGTCAAAAATAATTTATTCGTTACCAAACTCGCAAGCCTATCAATATAACCTTTACCGTAGTCCCTGTAGTCCATAGAATATTATACAACCTCATTTCTTTCTGTAAATGAATGAACTAATTAATAAGTAAGTACTGTGGAGCATAATCAAGTTTTTATCTTTACAACTTTGGAGCCTCTGACATCCTTTGTTGGTCGTAGGTAGATCCTCCAGTAAAGAGTTGTATCTGACTGGTTCACTGCCTGGTGGGAAAATTATTGGCACCAACTGTTAATAATATTATTTTGTGTTACAAATTTCTCGGTATAGGTTATGTTGTAGACATATTCATATAGACCTACCCTTCGAATGTCGGGATAACAACTTGTAACTTGGATATTTTATCTTTCTGGCAATCATTATTGGTAAAGTGGTTATTTTGTAAGTGAAATATATTTCGAAAAGAGAAGAATGGAAGGTGATATACTATTATAATTTAATTCAATATATAATTAAAAATCGTGACTTGGAATTCAAAACACTAGGTATGAATGAGTTACAGATTTAACCCATTTCTTAACACAAAACCAAATTTTTTTTAAATAAATACAAATTGAGGAAATGAAAATGTTTTGTGTTATACAAACAAAAAATTATCAATAGTAACTTGAGCAATTTACAAATTTTATTAATCATTATCATCACCATCACCACTCCAAGGACCTGTTGCGGAACCCATCTTCTCCTCGGTCTACCGACACCTCTCTTCCCAGAAGGGTGATAACCTAAGGGAGCCGCGGGTAGACGGATATCAGGTATGCGGTTCAAGTGTTCACACCATATCCTTCTGTGGTCTTCTATCTTCTGGTGCAACAATACAATGTTTGATTCGCTTCTAATATCCCCGTTCTTTTCTGATCCAGGAGAGAACAACCTTGTGTCCTTCTTAGAAATTTCCTTTCAGCTGTCTGAATCCTCTGTATGTTCCTTTTACGAAGTATTCATATCTCACTTGCATACAGGAATGTGGAGACAGCCACAGATTTGAAAAATTTAATTCGATTATCCTTTCCTGTTTTATTTTCCAGGAACCTATGAATCTTTTCACAGATGCGTCTAAATTTCGTTAGCTTAGAACCCAATCAATATGAGATATCACAACCTATATAGAATCCAGCTGAGTCGGCCTTTGTACAAAAGAAGACTCTCATCAATTGTTATCTCTCCTTAGAGTAACAAAAAGTTGAAATTTTTGAACGGGTATACAACAACAACTGGGTAAATTTTATGTAGTTTTGAGTTTTGATGAATTGTAGCGTCAAATGAAAAATGGATGTATTTTTTATTGCTAAAAAGCTATTGTAAGAAATTGTTTTGGAGAAGAATCGACTAAATATAAGCGGATTTTTTGTCCAATAGAAATATAAACCAGATTTTTTTTACAATGCTCTTCAAAATAATGAGATATAAGAATACTCTCATTTCATTTACACTTACGAAAAAATCCCGTGGATTTTTTGTCTGCCATAATATTTATTTGTTTCATTTGTGATCAACTGAAGAAGACTGTCATCAAAAATTAATTTTAAAAAGTCTAAAGAAGTGTTTCTACCTTTGTCTATTCCAGAATTTATTTTAGCATTCCCCAATAAATGAGAAGCGTGAAGGTGATAGGGGATGATTTTGTGGATCAACCCTACACCAAACACGGGCATCGCACACGGCAGCATCACCAGTGTCACTCTCTTCACTTGGGGTGTCTACTGACAAACTATATTCAGATGTTATCTAAAAACAGACGTTGAAATCATATAATCACACGCTGAAACACACGTACAAAACACTGTACACTAAAATACAAAGCGTATAGTCTGTAGAGTCGTTGACCACAGACATAACTGCACAAAATCATACCACTGCGGTAAAACACACACACACACACACATACACACACACACACACAAACTATATCCCCACTAACATCAACAGACATATAAGAAATGTCAGAAATATTGAGAGATTCTTTATCACTCACTGGAAAAATTATTTTTTAAAAGCTTACGACAACAGATATCAAGCAAGCATAGTAAACAGTAAAAACAGACGTTGAAATCATATAATCACACGCTGAAACACACGTACAAAACACTGTACACTAAAATACAAAGCGTATAGTCTGTAGAGTCGTTGACCACAGACATAACTGCACAAAATCATACCACTGCGGTAAAACACACACACACACACACACACACATACACACACACACACACACACACACACAGTCGCATCGACTTCAAAAAGACCCTGGAATTTGCACATCATAAACATGTCAGACTACTATATATTTACAACAGTAGCAGTGAGAGGCATAACAAGAGAGTACCGTTGCCGCAGGCAATTACCGTTCACCGCAAGGGGCTGGAAATTTTCGGCTACCCACATGGTTCGTAGCAAGTGAGTCTAAGAATTTTCTTTCTTTATAATTGACATACTGTAGTAGCCTCTGTGCAACAATAAATCTCTTCCTAGCAGCAATTGGAATAAATTTCTTTCTCATAAGCTTGAACGCGCTAATCGGAAAACATTGCCTATATCGTTGTGCAACAGTGTTATTTCTGTTTGCTATTATAACCATTAACACAGCTTTATTCAATTTATGAACTGTTGAATAAAGTAGAGGGACAATTTCTCAGAAATAATACCAATATGAGAGATGTTATTTCACTAACTGAAAGACTCGCCGTAACTCTAAAATAAGTGGTTTTAAAAATTACTTGGTTGTTTATTCTCCGTTCTTTATTTATCTAGAGCACGATTATTTCACAATGTAGTTAAACACAGTAGAGTGCTGAATGTGTCAAATGGAATTATAAACACAATTTTAGAATTTTGAAGACTTACTGACTTACTATCTCATGTGTCCAATCTACTCGCCAAGAATTTTTCTGGCTCAGCAATTTCTACAACTGTATGCGCAGCAAATTTATAAAAGCGTTAAAACTTGAAAGTTTTCATACTACTTATAAAAATATGTTGTTGACGTTTGAAATGATCTGAGGTGTCGAAATGACCTGATGATTTCTTTTTGAAAAACTTTTATCGTTATATAAATATGCAATTTTACACGAGATAACTATTCTTAGAAGTTTTTAGGTTTAAAAGTTATTTCTCAGCGATTTTAAGATAATCTGTATTCGATTTTTCTTGCTTGCTTTAAACTTACTTTTAACGTTCATAAATTTCAACGAACATTTGAAATTTTTCTGTTTTCTATTTTATATTGTAGTTTAACTAATTTAAAATTTAAATGAGTTAAAATGACTACATAATTTTGTTATTCACATTTATTACATGAATATCAATATTATCATCAGAGGTAACTTCAAAATTAATTAATTATGAATTCAAAAGTACTTTGTTAACTTAATAGAGTATATTCCTTGGTACGCAATATATTAGTGTAGTTATGTAGTAATTTTGTACTTTTATTTTACAGACATAAACTAATTAATAGATAGTATCTATCTCTACTTAAATAATAAACTCTACTGTGTAAAATTATAGTAACACAAGATTATTATTTATGTATACACATTATTTTCAATTTACATAAAGCAATAAAGTCATAAATTTATCTAGGATGATAAATATAACTATCAAATTACATACGACAAATTACAAATTTAGCCCTAATCCTCCTGTTAAATACATAAGTCTAACTCACAGTCAGTAACTGGACTGAGTGTGTAAATGGTCTGAAAGTGGAGATGTCACGGCACCGCGCAGTGCAGTGTGAAAAGCTCCATTTGCGGCAACGGTGGGTTGATATGGGCCGTGGTGCTCAAAAAGTTGTAGTTGAACTTCTGAAAGGTTACATATAAAACAATGTTGAATCAAGAACCACGGTGTCGCACCGGACACGGCGCATTGCGATAAATCGTACCGCCTGAACGAGGCCTAATGTCGGTAGACTGCAGAACTGGAGGTGGCTTGTAGTTGGTTCCTCTAAACTTTGTGCTTATAACGACAGACTGTCCCATGAGCTACTAGATGTACCAGGTTGTGGTGAATTACGCTGAAACTGGGAAGCGAAAAATGCTTGGCCTTCTAATTCTTGCACCACTGTAAATATTCTTCTTTTCGCTAAGTGCTGGTAATAAGGAGGAAGTTTCTTCAGAGTAGGGGACAAACCTTCTAGGAATGCATCTATAGGATGTTTGCCATTTTGATTTTGTTTTTGAATATTTTGTAGTACATATTTCATGAGAGTAGCAGAAGCGCTGTCTGGTATGTTTTTTATTTTCTTTCTTGGCCGTTCAACTTGGAGGGCGTCATTGTCACTGCTAGTTTTTGCGATTTTTTCGTTGGTCTCATTATCACAATCTGCAATCTGAATATTTACTGTATCGGAACTATTATGAGGTTGTCCTGAGGTTATGTTTGAATAGTTGATCTTTCATTTATGTGAGGCAACAAAAACTGTAAAACCTCTTCATATTTATATTTTTTTACAGTCGTGTCAGCCTCTTGTCCACTCTTGGTTTTTCGTTTGTTGAGGGACTTTTTAAATTGATCGCGAATGTTTATCCACCGCCTTTTGCACGAAACATCTGTAACAATAATAAAGCTGACTTCAGTAAATTTTCAGATATTGTCTGCGCGCGTTTTTGTAGTTGGCATTTTTTTTTTAACTAGTTGGTCTAACCGTTTAGACACGAAGCACTATAACAGATACAAGATCTGGCAATAGATCTGTTATAGATATAAGACTTGGATGTGCGAATGGAACGTCTTATACTATACTGTGGATTCCAAGTTTAAAAGATGTGCATAACATAGAAATTAGTTGTACATATGAAACTATTAGTAAACCGCTTAGTATTCAAGTAGAACATGTACTTTTTTCAGATACTTGGCAACAGGAGATTCTTTAAAAACTATATCCTATAGTTATAGATTGGGTCACGCAACTGTATTCCAAATAGTACATGAGACATACCGAGAAATAGTTGAAACGCTCATGAAAGAAGTGATACCGGAACCATCTGAAGAAGAATGGTTGGCTATCGCCGAAAGCTTTTGGAACATTCGGAATTTCCCTAATTGTTTAGGGGCACTAGATGGTAAACCGTTAATATCGACGCACCTGCCATCAGTGGCTCTGTGTATTTCAATTATAAAAGAACTTTCTCTGTTGTATTACTTGAGTTAGTAGATGCTAATTACAATTTCATTATGATTGATGCCGGTTCTATTGGGAGAAGCAGTGATGGTGGTGTATTTTCTCATTCGGCATTGGGGAAACGTTCAGAAAATGGTAGTCTTAACATACCGACAGTAAAGTCTTTACCCGGGACCAATATAGATGCGTCATTTGTTATAATCGCTGATGAAGCCTTCCCTTTAAAAATTTATTTATGAGACCATACCCTGGGCGTCAGTCTAGCGGAAATGAACATATTACAAATTTTAATTATCGGCTATCCCGTGCTCGACATGTCGTAGAAAATACTTTTGGTATTTTGACTCAAAAATTTAGAATTTTTTTAAGACTATCAAGTCGTCTCCTGAAAACGCGGACTACATTTTTACGGCTGCATGTGTATTACATAATTTTATAAAACAAATGAACAGTTCAGCAAACAAAGTTAGTACACGTATTGATGAGGTCTTGAGTACATCCCAAATTTTACTTAGTTTACCGCCTCAAGGAGGAAGAGGAACAGATACTGCCTTTGCCGTCAGAGAAGTATTTAAAGATTATTTCTCTTCACCTGTTGGCAGGATTGTACCTTTAGATATTAACGTGTAAACATATTATACAAAATAAACACTAACAAAATCTATCATTTTATAAAATTCATAAGTTTTGTATATGAATACTATGAAGAATAAATAAACGTTTCTACTGACCTGATTCGTTCATTTCATCCGATATTTTCTTCCAAAGTGATGCTTTTGTATTATTATCCAAGTACGAGATGAATATCTCTTAATCCAAAACACTACGTACACAACTCACCAAGTGTAGCAATGAACTGTGAACTACACGTTGGTTCGTTTAGGTTACCACGGGACGTGGCGATAACGTGACTGTGAGGAGGTGACGGGGACAGAAAAATATCGTTAGCGACGGGCGGCCAACGTGTACCTTACGGCACACGTCCCCGTAACATAAATGCCCTCTATGAAATCAGTGAGATAAAACATCGACGTGTCTCGTACGACACTCGTGCCGTATCCGCCCCGTTGTAGCATAAATAGGCGTTAACTGGAACACGTCGGACAGGTTGGCTACCACTGGTCCATGCACACCTAATACACGTTTTTACTCCATGTTAAATTGGCAACGTCGCAGAGGTCACTTCAGCGATCGAATGTACTTGAATATTCAACTGGAGGCTACATACGCGGTGAAATGTATCTTGATATACGCGCGGAAGTCACTTAACTCAGTATGAATGGATTCTACATTGAAGACAGAGTATACACACTTTGTTGTGAAGTGTATATTTTTAATAAGTATTGGATTTAAATTGTGAGTGGCATTAATTTTTCTGCCTTACAAATAAATGAAATATTCACAGTTGGATAGGACAAATTATTATTCCTTCAGGGGGATGCCATGATACCACAATCATGTACGGAAGCCGAGTTGATAGCAGGATGTATATATATATATATATATATATATATATATATATATACAGTATATTCTTGAAAAGCTTGAAAGTTCCTCTTCTAAACTCTGTTGTATGTTTTAATTTATTTAAAATTGTTGGTATTCTCTGGTTTTCAATACCTTAAACGCCCAGCGTTCGTTGCGCCACTTTGTAATAAATGCGATTTGCCCGCTTCTATTATTAAATTACGAATTATTAGGATTACTAATTATTAAAGTATGGTTTGTAGATTAAAAGAATTGTGGTTTCTAGTTGATTTCCTTTAGTTCGACGAATTGGTTAAGATTCTACCATAGGCATGCTTTAATTGGGTCTGACATTGTAAGTTTCTTTAATGAATTATAAGTTTAATAGTCATATGAGTTAAATTTATTTATTCACGAAGTACTTACTTAGACTGAAGATCTCCCTTGTTAACTGTCCTGTCAACAAGGCATAGTCGAGACGACAATCTAAAACATTTAAATAATTTCATTGCCGCCGGCGTGTTACCAACTACTATCATCTGTTCACCTAACCTGAATGCGTATCGTTTAACGAAATAATTTTACGATCTCTTTCATTTGGTTAAACTGCCGTTTATTCATTAATAATTCTTAAATAATTTATTTATATGACAATTAAATTGATAGTCGTTCATTTCCAATAATAATTAACTATTAAAAAACTAAAAAACTTTTCTCAGGGTGATTATTCTGTTTACATAAATCGTAGTAGTGGAAATTTGGTTAAGTTGTTTATATCTAAAGTGGGTTCTTTTAGCCTGCAAAATACGCAACTAGAAGAGTTACACTACTATAATAATTGAGTAGTAGGAGAGTGATTACATCAATAAAGAAAATCTTCAAATAATAACATAAAATTCAAAAACGACTTGCTTCAACATTTTTAGGTTAACACACTTAGGTCTAAAGCTAAACCCAGTTAACGTTGATTTATGAATAAATCTTTTCAACAATACATAAACCTACAAAGGTAAGAAGGTTCAAAGCCTTTTTATTTTATTTAGTGAGTAAATTCTATGCTGTCCATTTCAGTCTGTTAATTTACATTAATCACAACACATATCACCTTTTTGGGTCATTAATCTTAGTCATAGAATGGTCCTTATAATATCTAGTTTTAGTAGAGTATAAGATACTATAGTTTTATAACATTCTGAGTATTGATTCCTGTCATTATAAGTGAGAACGCTTAGTGAGCTAGGTTATGTGAACCCCCCACTCTAATTTACAATAATAGATTTACATGGTGTTTTATTTTTATGCGTTTTACTCCCTTATTCTTATTGACTAATAATATTAACTATCATTTATTGTTTTGGTAATTATGATTCAATCTAATTTATACTCTATTGACAAGTTATTTATCAGTTTTTCAAATATCCCTTTGGTTATATTAATTATACAATTTGCAGGTAACAGACAATCATATTGTTATCAGTTATCCATTATTATTTTATGTTAATACCGGTTTTATTTTCACTCTCCTAATCATTATTTAGTATGTTTTTATTTGAATTCAGAATTATAGTCATAGTCAATGCATTTAACATGGTCTGTTAATGGTTTCATATTATGATTTGTCCTTCAATCTGGAGTTCTCTTTTTCTATTTTAATTATCCTATAGTTATACTCATTTCGGTATTGAGTGGTGGAGATATTTTATCTTTGCTTTATATCCTTCTTTGGTTTTTTCCATGATGCCTTTTCACTTGTTGCTTTCATACTCATCGTACCTGTTTTTTAGTCTACTCACCTACCTAATCTATTGGGTATTTGGGTTAATCACATTTGGTATAGTATCTTCTTTTGTTTTTGTCTTCATTACTATATTATTCATTGTTTGTTAATTCATTATTTAGTCATTAACTCTTTAACTGAATTTAATAATTGTTATACAATTCCTTATACTTGGTTGTTTATATGTTAGCTGATGGTTAGTTTAGGTTTACTTGGGGTTCTTGGGTATGGTGACGATATTTAACGTTACAATATATATAATGCAACAGTACAACCATTAACGGTACTGAGCATTGCCAATATAAATTAAATAAATATGGATTAATAAACATGATTCAGATTGCATAAACTGTATCGTAGTTAAAAATAGGGAGCGCAGACATGCATGGACACGCATTCCTGGCACCCCTGTCGCTATCGTTGTGTACGCGTGTATTTTGTTTGTGTGTGTGAAGCCTGTCCGTTCTTGAAATGTAACCAACCCTTTTCAAGTAGGATAGTTTTTAAGTTTTATTTTAATTATAAGAAAAATGTGTACGATATGGTAAAACGAAAGACACCAAACTGTATAGAAATTAAAGATGAACAAAGGGTTAAAAAACCGTGCCAATGTGACGAAAAGTGCAATTACAATACGTAAAAAGTAAATAGCTCTTTTTGTAATTACAACACAAACAACAATATGAACATAAACAACACAGTAATGAGTTCCAATTACTAAAAAACATAAAACGTAAATTACAAGAACATAACCTAACCATACTCAAAGCGGACAAAGGCAATATTAATGTCATAATAGAAAAACAAACTTTAAACAACAAAATCGAAACATTTTTTAATGAAAATAACATCACTAAATTAAATAAAGATCCCACCCCAAATTATCACAAACAAATAAACAAAACCTTAAATAACACAAAACACATAGTATCACCTGACAACATCAAATATTTTAAACAAATTAAACCAAAAGCCCCTACACTTAATGCACTACCAAAATTACATAAACCAAATATTCCAATCAGACCACTTATAAACAACACACAAGCACCTGCACACAAAATAGCTGGACACTTAGATAAATTAATCAGAAATAGCATAAATTTAACTAACAACACCACTGTCATAAATAATTTAGATCTAGTGAATAAAACTCAACATATCCATATACCTCATAATTCCACACTAGCTTCATTTGACATAACAAACCTATACACCAATGTTCCCATAAAAGAAATTTTAATTACATTAGAACAATTACTAAAATTAAACAACATACCTGAAACACACATAAATGAGATCATAAATCTAACTAAAATTATAACAGATCAAAATTATTTCACACACAATAACATGTTTTACACACAAACAGATGGACTACCCATGGGCTCACCTATATCAGGTATACTAGCCGAAATATTTGTACACACCATAGAACAAGAACACATATTACACAATAACAAATATACTGATAAAATAATATATTGGCACAGGTATGTTGATGACATTATACTCCTATACAACGGCAACAAAAGACAAATAGAAAATTTCCACAAATATATTAACACTATACACCATAAATTAAAATTCACACTTGAAATAGAACTAAATAATGGTTTAAACTTCTTAGACCTCACAATCACCAAAACAAACAACACACACACATACAAAATATACAGGAAACCCACCACATCAGACATGGTCATACATAACTCATCCAACCACCCAACTCAACACAAACATGCAGCATTCAACTACATGCTCCATAGACTCACTTCAATACCCCTAAACACACATGATTACCAAGAAGAACTTAACACAATCAAATATATAGCAGTTAAAAATGGATACAACCCCGATTTGGTAAATAAAATACACAAACGCATCCTAAACACAAAAAATAAAACACATCAGACCAACAACACACAACCCAGTAAGTACATAACACTTACATACTACAACTCCAATACACACAAAATTGCTAACACATTTAGAAAACCCAACTATAAAATAGCCTACAGAACCAACAACACCATTAAGAAACATATAAATTTTAACAAAGACACAGACACATACAGTAAAACAGGAGTTTATAAATTAAATTGTAATGATTGTAACCAATTCTACATCGGCCAGACGGGAAGATCTTTTTATTCCAGATTTTCAGAACATATAAAAGCCCTCGCCACAAATTACATACATTCCACATTTACAAAATGAAAACCATAGTTACACAAACATAGAACACAACATGGAAATATTACACTACTTATCAAAAAGTAGAAAATTAAACACAGCTGAAAAATTTGAAATATACAGATATCACACATTACAACCAAACAACATATTAAATGAACAAGTACATTACAGATCACATATACTATTTGATACATTGATCCAAACACAAAATTTGAACCTCAGCGCCAATTCCCTCCCATCATCAATTCCCACCACACACACCTATAGTCCATAATCGTTATTCTGCAACAATGACTTTCAGTATTTACTCACACTGAGGAAGAGGCACAACACCTTGAAACGTTTGTGAAAGTGAGAACAAAAGAGTAAGTTCATTTGTGAAAGTTTTTTATATATAATAATACAATAAAGAAATATAATTTACGTATAGTAAACATAGAAAAATTGTCGATCGATTGAACATCGTGTAGTGTGAAACAGACTTCGTAATTCGCGAAGATAGGCGAAAATAGTGAAATAAGCCAGAGTGGGGGTAGTAACTCCTCGACAGAATCTGACAAGTTGAAAAGTGTTCAGACAGGAATTTATGCACGACCTGACTATAAATACCAGGTCGCGCTAATAAAGTTCTTC
This sequence comes from Magicicada septendecula, assembly GCA_034769895.1. NCBI lineage: Eukaryota > Metazoa > Arthropoda > Insecta > Hemiptera > Cicadidae > Magicicada > Magicicada septendecula. Next base: position 299,555,915 of record CM068371.1, read on the forward strand.
TTCTCGATTCAACCGTTGCCAGTCAGTCAGTCGACGACGCTATTTTAAATCTATAGTAAGAGTCACAGGACAAACTGAAAGTCCAACCAGAGCAGCAGAGCACATACGAGGAGGTCCATGGACACACCTGCAGCATATGATGTGAGGCGTGACGACTATTAAACAGCACATGCAGTGGAGTCCGACCAGAGGACCAGGAGGACACGACAAGTGGACCAGGAGGACACGACAAGTGGACCAGGAGGACACGGAGGACACGGACTGAGGACCAAAGGAGGACGTACGGATGATTAACCACGTCAAACGAGGTGATGAAAAACCATAGTAATTACAGACATTTGAAAGACACTAATTAAAGTTAGAATGAAAGACATTCAATCTGTATTAAAATAACTAATTGTACATAAATGTAAAAGCAGAGTAAAATTTAGAATAATATCTCTTGTATAAAATTTAGTAATTGAGAGTAACCTAAATGATAAGAAAAATATTTGATTTTTGAGTTAACGTAATTAATAAAGTCTTTTTTGATAAAGGAGAATGCATATGCAGTAGAAAGTTTTAAAACCAATTAATATTAAAGAAATTGGAATACAAGTAAATCCATTATTGAAGTAAATTAATCAGCAATTGCAAAAAGATGACCACACAATGAGTAAGCCGAGAGCAATAATATTTAATTAATTAAAATTAGATAATAAGATTTATGTATAACCTTATATGTAATTTGTTAGCGATAAGTTGTGTACGAAAGAGTCGTACACACGATTTAATAATGAGTATTATTTCAATATGCGAAATGAAAGATTTTGTTTAATAAAAATATAAATAATGGAACAATTTTAAACTTAAACATAGCCATCATCTTCTTTTTACGATTACACCCATGAAGTCAATACATTATATAAATTAGCGCTCCAAAAACGTGGGGCTACACAAATTAAATAAATATCAATTTTTGATGTTATATATATATATATATCAACGATATGTTTAGCATAAGTATATGTATCACCCCTGACTGAGGTATGATAACGTGCTTGTGTATGTAAGTATGAAATATGTAAGATGTACATAATAAAAATAATATAATAAATATACGTTAGGTATAAGAAATAATGTAATAAATATAAGTAGTATTTATTTTTAAATAAATCAGATATTGTAAGCAAGCATGTATATGGAAACTTATGGCTTAGTTGGTTTTAAAATCTAACGAAGGGGAGCAATTGACACGTGCTAACTCGTAGAGGTGACGTCAGAACGACATGCGGTCGCCTGTGTATCAGTCTGCGTGTGTGTGTATGTGTACATGTGTAAATAACAGACAGGTTAAATTATGCAAACGAGGGTGGAAGATTTCACACAGTTTTTTAAGTACTGTACGTGAACCATAAGTCACACGAATCAGCGACATATGTAAAAACATAGCTGACGCCTGGCGCTTCAATTTGGCGTTAAGCGGTCATTAATCGTGGGAACGGTTCAGACACCGTGTGAAATTTTGCCATCACTCCCATAATTTACACAGTGTAACATTCATAATTTGCATAAATAAGGTTTAATATTATACCGAACGATTGGTGTAATAATATTTATAAAAAAGTGTGCGCTTCATAGAAAGACGCGTAGGTGGAAAGTAACGATTAAACCTACGCGCCGGCCTGTTCAATGTTGTCAGAACAGTTTGCAACAGGAATTCCAACGAGGCAGCAGTATAAAACCCCAGCGAGCGACACACTCTTTCTCAGATCAAGTTTATTTAGTACGAGGAATCCACGCACCTCGACACCGTAAATTTTATAAAGTTGTAGTAATGTTTCAAACGGTAGTATATAAGTAAATTATTATAAATAAATCACCTTATATCCGTCGTGTGACTTCGTTACGTCGATTAAAATGACGCGTTTCGGAACATCTGTTCCATCATCAGATAAAATCGCTCTATTGAGGTCGTTAAACGTTAAAAACACATGTTACACATAATTGTCCACTATGTAATTCACTTGCTTCCTAAATGGTGCGCACCACGACGAAGCCGATCGGACACTGAACTATTATCTGAGTGATTACGCCTAAGCAGGTTCAAAGCTGTATCGTATAGCGGGTTGGATTTAAAATTTAAGTGGTCATTCAATATGAAGTCTCGGCTGTTTATGTTATTATATGCTTTGTATATTTCGAACTCCTCTATTGCGTCCATGTAACGGCCTTTGTTGCACACTTGTAGGGGTATTAAATTAGATTTAAAATCAGTATAATTATGATTGTGTAAGATTAAGTGGCGGGCAAAGTTGGACTTGATATTATTTAACAAAGTGAGATTATTTAGGTGACGTTTTGGTGTGTGTTCTTTAAATCGTTTGAGGAAACCTCTCCCCGTTTGACCAATGTAAAAACTGTTGCAGTCGTTACATGATAATTTGTATATGCCCGATTTCTTTTCTAAAGGTATGGGTTTTCTATGACGTAGTATTTTTAATAGACTATTGTTTGTTTTGAAGGTAGCAGTAATATTCAATTTATTAAATGTGGAGGTTAGAATCTTTGGCATATATTTGTGTATGCGGTGGAAATAAATGTTATTTGTGTATCCTTATCTATTGGGGGCTTGGATTTTCGAATTTTATGTTTGTTGATGAGATTATCAATCAACGTGTTTTGGTAACCATTAGCTAAAGCTATATGTTTAATGGTATTCACCTCCTCACGGTAATCATCATCACTGAGAGGTACTGCTAACAATCTGCGGATAAAGTAATTATAAGCTGCCAACTTTTGCGAAAATGAATGATAAGAGTCAGCATGTATTGTAAAATCAGTGATAGTCGGTTTTCTATAAATATTAAATTTCAATTTATTTACGTGTTTAGTGACAGACAAATCTAAAAAATTCAATTTATTATCCACTTCAGTTTCCAACGTGAATTGAATGTTTTTATTAATATTATTCATATAATGTTTTAGGTTTCGATCTGTCGTACAGTACCATTGAAAATTAGAAAGGTATCGTCTACATAACGTGCATAAAATATTATATCATTTTGGTATTTGTTATGTGAGAGCAAATGAGAGTTTTCATAAAAATTCAAGTAAACGTCAGCCAATAGACCAGAGGGAGGTGAACCCATGGCCAATCCGTCGTCCTGAATGAAAAATTGGTTATTGAAAGCAAAGTAATTTTGTTCTAAGATAGTTTCAAGTAAACCAATTAACTCGTTTATCGTCTGTACATTTAATTTATTATTCTCTAATAAATTTTCTTTTAAGATATTTAGTGTTTCCTTTACTGGTATGTTGGTATACAAATTTACTATATCAAACGATGCTAACTTATAATTTGGTAGTATATAAACATTTTTACATTTATTAATAAAATCCGTGTTGTTTGTGACACTATGATTGTTCTTTAAATTTATGTTTTCTTTGATTACTTTGACGAGTTTTTAGCTGTTTTGTATGCGGGCGCTGTGGTAAAATTAACGAGTGGTCTGACCGGTATGTCGTGTTTATGAATTTTGGGTAGGCCAGTGAGTTCGGGAGCTTTAGCATTAATAGGCTTCAGGAAGCGACGTGTGCATTCGCTAAACAAATTTACGCAATTATTGATTTTGTTATTCAATGTCTTGACATACATATCAGTAGGATCAGATTTCAAGGTTCTAATATTATTGTTTGAAATAAAGTCGTTTACTTTCGCTTTATACACGTCAAAGTCCATGACAACAAGAGTATTCCCCTTATCTGCCTTAGTAATTAGAGCACTATTATCAACTAATTTAGCTTTTATTTGTTTCAATAATTTAAACTCGTTGGAAATCTTATATGTTTCTGTAAACCATGAGGTGAATGGTTGTCAAAATTATGGTGTTTTATGGTATTATTAAATCTATTATTTATTAAAATGCGTGCTTCAGTTTGTAGTTTTGGATCGGCAATTGTTCTTACTGCAGTTTCTGCATTGATAATTTCTTGTACGATTCGATGTTTATTATTAAGAGGCAAGTTATACTTGATGCCTTTATTAAGGATGTTCATTTCGTCATCATTAAAAGCTATCGTAGTTAAATTAGACACACAAGGATAAAATGTGTATTTACAAGTGATGTCGGTCTCATGGCGATGTTTACTCTTTAAATTATGAATTTTACGCGTCTGTTTAAAGTATGTATTGTGAGAAACGTCAGAGACGTATTTATGTACTGATTCCATAACATTATTTACGATGGCCGGATGAATATCGTTCAAAATATGTAAATGCAATTTATAAAGTCGTGTATTGAGTGTAGATTTCTTAATATACAAAGATTTGATTTCTTCCTTGATCCGGTAAATCTCAGCATGTTTTTTGGTTGCTTTAGCAGCCCTAGAGAGGGCCTTCACATTTATAACTGCATATTTTGGTATTAAATGATTTTTTAAACAGATATTATAAAATGTAATGTGTAAGTTAGTTTTTAGTAACTGGATTTTAACGTTTTGATACTTATATACCACGCTTGCTTGACTAGCCCCCAATTTAAAATGCATATTAGTTCTTGGTATCCAAGTCACGTATGAACAGTAAATTATTATAAATAAAAAACCTTATATCCGTCGTGTGACTTCGTTACGTCGATTAAAATGACGCGTTTAATAGTCTATTAAAAATACTACGTCATAGAAAACCCATACCTTTAGAAAAGAAATCTGGCATATATAAATTATCATGTAACGACTGCAACAGTTTTTACATTGGTCAAACGGGGAGAGGTTTCCTCAAACGATTTAAAGAACACACACAAAAACGTCACCTAAATAATCTCACTTTGTTAAATAATATCAAGTCCAACTTTGCCCGCCACTTAATCTTACACAATCATAATTATACAGATTTTAAATCTAATTTAATACCCCTACATGTGTGCAACAAAGGCCGTTACATGGACGCAATAGAGGAGTTCGAAATATACAAAGCATATAATAACATAAACAGCCGAGACTTCATATCGAATGACCACTTAAATTTTAAATCCAACCCGCTATACGATACACCTTTGAACCTGCTTAGGCGTAATCACTCAGATAATAGTTCAGTGTCCGATCGGCTTCGTCGTGGTGCGCACCATTTAGGAAGCAAGTGAATTACATAGTGGACAATTATGTGTAACATGTGTTTTTAACGTTTAACGACCTCAATAGAGCGATTTTATCTGATGATGGAACAGATGTTCCGAAACGCGTCATTTTAATCGACGTAACGAAGTCATACGACGGATATAAGGTGATTTATTTATAATAATTTACTGTTCATACGTGACTTGGATACCAAGAACTAATATGCATTTTTTTAGGTAGTATATAAACTGAAGTGCGATGGAACCGGCAGTACGTCGGTGCAGTTATTAAACAACTCGAGTGATTTGAAACAGACTATATAAATGAATCTACGAGAGTTGAAACTACATAGAACTTTTAGACAGCTACGAGGGACAAGAAAGAAGAGGACGAGGAACTAGACAAGAAGACGAGAGGACGCAGGGACAGCACATGCAGCTACATCCAGCCGTATATCACCACGACTAGAGGTCCACGTCAGAACTCAGCATCCAGGAGACGGAGCGAGGAATTCAACAACACAGAGACAGAGGAGCTGATACCGAAGAGGATCAACAAACTCGAGAGTCCAGATGACAGTAACAACAAAGTTAAATGGGTGAAGAAAAATGCAGGTGAAGTCGAACATTTATTTAATATTATAAATGACCCTGAGGTCTATCGCCAAAAGCTCTAGTTTCCATATCCAAGTTTACAAGAACATTAATATATTTTTAGATTTGAATAATGAATAAAGAATTGTTCAAAATATAATTGAGTATAACTGTAGTAATCTCTTAAATAAATGGTCAAGCAAGAACCATATTATTTTATAATATTTTGTAATTGATTAAATGAGTAATTGTAAATATGAGAATTACATAATTAGAAGATTGTTAATTAACTGAGACATTAAATTTAGAATCAATTAACGTAATAAATGTTCTCTATTAATATTTTAATAAATATTTTAATTAATTGAAAGTTTTATGTAAGTGGTATATATTGAAAACCACGCTTGAAAAGACAAGATCAACATTTAAATGTTATACGTATTAATCACATTCCTATAATATTTATATGTGTTATATGTATATGTCTGTGTACTATTTCAGGTCATATATAATTTGTGTATGTGTATACTATGTCTTAGAAATATAAGAAATAAGAGTTAAACACATTATGAGTACATTATATTCAGATTGAATATAAGGGTTCATATAATAAGTAACCCGCATTAAACATTTAAATAACATGAGAATTTGAATTTAGTTTTTGAATAAATCAAATGAATATACTTTTCTTAAAACAGTCGTACTAATTTCACAACCAGTACTAAATCCTCTGTACTCTTTACTTGTAAATTAAAACTTAGAACGTTATTCACGTGCTTATCCACACTCAACCAACGACCAAAGCCTGCGACCCAGACTGGGAACATCAAGGTAAATACTACTGAAGAAGAGTATACCTCCGAGACGTGGGTAAGTGCTCGCATATGAGTAAGAGCGTGTGTGTAAAAGTAAGTGTATAAAAGTAACGTTGTAATATATATATATATATATATATATATATATATATATATTGTAACGGTACGTATCTTCACCGTACATTTGAAACAACTATAATGAATAAAACTCTCATTAGTTAACACTAGAACACACAAGAGATGGATAATATATGAATCATTGTGTACTAAATATTATAGCCGGTCCGTGATGTAATTAAAACTATAAATGAAGAATCGTAAACAATAATGAAGAAGAAAATATTGAAAACAACATAATAATGTGATTAATCAATAACCCAATATACGAGTATGTGGTAAATGAGAGGACAAAACAACATATACCAACAACAAACACCAACAAGATACAGAAGGTAACATGAACAAACGAAAATAAATTGATAAGCGAGGAAGAGTTAACAAATCTACTCTACAATGTGCCAATATGAATGCCAAGAGATAATGAAACAAATAAAGCAAAGAGTCAGCAGAGTTAAGAAACCAGTAAAGACAAACAGACATGGCCAAACTATTACTAAAGACTTGACCATGAATAAAACTCTTTATGCTAAGATAAAAATATTATTAATCAACAATAAAAACAATGAAATAAAATATTGGAATAGAAGAATGAGTTAGTTGTCATAGCAATAACAGAGTACCATGCCCGCTTTTAATACAATTAAATCCAATTAAAATATATAAAAGAAAACCAGGTAATCACCAGTAAACATGTAAAAATAGTGTGAAAAAATAATGAATAATGGTTAACAAGAATAGAAGTGTAAAATAATAACCTTAAAACATTGAGATCAGGGATTAAAGCATAGACCATTGTTGTCAAACAAGGGGGTCCCAAATAACCTCAATCCTTGTACAAATTCACTTGTAATTAGAATAATCTAAGAGTAAAACATTGTAAAACTAGTTTAGGTTATGCATTAATGAAAATAGACATAATAAAGACAAACGTAGTGCTATGATTTAGTAATTAACAGTGACATGGGTTGTGTTTAATGTAATTACACAAAGTGAAATGGACAGAAAGATGTACCCGTTAAACACACTCAGAATTCCCACAATATTGTAAACCAGAGAAGGACAGTGACATAAATGTGTACTGCAATATGTAGTACTACTATCATAGTATAAAATAATTATAATGAACTACTAATTAAACCATAATTATGAAAAATTAAGGTAACTGTCTAACTACACTAGATGCAAGAAGTATTAGTGAATTATTCACAATCTCACATATAATAATGGGAGGCTAACCATTATAAAACACTCTTTAGACTATAAAGAACCATTTGTACAAAAAAGAACCACTTAAAATTGTGTATATCATTAACCATGGACCGAATCATAATGACACATGGCGTACCAAAACTATGAATAACTAATAAAATTAAAAACAAGAAATTAATTATATTTGAAGAAAACCTGAGGTATCCAGAAGTTGTAATGGACATCTCAGAATGACTATATCAGAGTAAAAAATGGGCAGAGCTAATTATTTAAATAAAAAAGAGTGAATCAAATTAACAATGCTCTAGGCCAAAGAAAGCATAGACCAAATATTGTAATTTTATTAATTTTAGACAATTATGGTAAATACAACTATTTCATTAACGACTCGGAACAAAAAGTTTTTTATGAGTAAAAACATAAAGTTTTACCTTACAACCTGAACCGATTTTCACTTTTAAAAAGCTTCTTCATAGGTTCATTAACCATTGTTAACCATCCATTAGCCAACCTCTGAAGAAGCTTTTTAAAAGTAAAAACCGGTTCAGGTTGTAAGGTAAAACTTTATGTTTTTCTCATAAAAAACTTTGTGTTCCGAGTCGTTAATGAAATAGTTGTATTTAGTTAAGTAACGGATACGTCATAGACAACGAAATCTAACAATTATTGTAGTAGAGACTATCATAAAAGGACTTGGGAAGAAACATATGGATGAAATGTAACACCATTTGTTCAATTTCCATAATTAAACATGTAAAATCATAACAAATATGTCATAGTTGTAAGTGAAAAACATTAATTTTTTAATTAAAGCACTAACATATGTCTTGTGAGGACTTGTTTTAACGAGCAAATCAATTGTAATAACATGGTGTGGCTATATCAAGTATTACTAGTAACGCAAGGACGTTAAACCAATTTAAAATATATTTTGTTTTGGGCCAAAAGATAGCGTCATGACGCTACTCTCCACACCAAAGTCATTAACAATTTTATACAAATTAATTATTTTCACCGAGGGAGTGACCTCGCTCTAAGGAACGGCAGCAAGTCGAATTTATAATTCTATGTTAATAAATTTAAAAACTTTTAATGCCTTTTGTTTATACAAATCAGTTCCAACTACATAGTTTATACAGTAGTGCAGACATTTTCTGTTATGTATCTTGCAGTCTCAAAGGAACCACGAAAAAATTTTAAAACTAATGAACAAAGATTCAATGTTATATTTTAAATTTCTTTTAAAGAAAAATAGTTTCACTACCCTGAGAGTAAGAGTTAATAAGAAATAATGTCAATGATTAATGAGGCAAACAGCCAGTTATAAATATCAACTAAAAAATTCCAATTTATTAAAATATGTTAATAAATCAAATTGTGTAACAGAAAAAGGAGTTGACGACTTTCATTTAATAGACAATACTGATACGTGTTAGGTAACCATTAGTACTTCCACAGGTGGCAGCATTTAACTCTGATATATTAAAATCGAGTTATCTATTCGCTTGTTAACGTGTTTGTTAACGAACTAGACCTTCGAACTCAGTAAGTACATGGTGAGTACATAACTTGTGTTTATTTTAGCAATAATTGAACCTACGGCGAATTACACCTATCCACATGCGCCTGCGAGGGAGGCAACCCGACTAATTCGTTTCTGAGCTTCAATTTAAACGAACCACTCAGTGCAAAGAAGAGATATTAAACAATTCGTTATCAAACTTTTTTATTGCACATTAATAAACCATTTTTTCAGAATTAAATAAACCATACAAGATAAAACTAAAATAATTAATTGAGAGAACGAGCAGAATCACAACACACCGTATAGAAAACTTTTATTACAATATATATATATATATATATATATATATATATTGTAACATATATATATTTATTAACGAATGGGTAGATTAGTTTTTTTTTATTTTATTTTTTAATTATTTAAATTTGATTTAGTAGTAGACTCTTCTTCACTCCTCACGTTGTAATGTAAACATCGATGATTAATGTTGTTTAGTAAATAATTGAATTAGTATTGGTTAAAGTTAAATTAATGTTTGTGTTTAAAAAAAAAGATTGTAATCACTGATATCTTGATGTATTCACCTCCCCACTAACCATCCGTGAACGTTTTCAATCTACTTAATATGTTGCTCCTTTTCACTGGAAATACATGAATTGTACACAAAATACTTCACCTTGATATTAACACATACACATTAAATAAAATGACAATGATATTCAATCGTGAATTGAATATTCAAATACTGGCCGCTTGAATATTGCCGCCACCTTGAGAAACAATTGCTTCTAAAATGTAAGTTATTTGTACCTATTTAATAGAAATAAATACTCTCTCTTCACTGGTAATAAATTGAGGTGTTTATTAACATTAATAAAATTCAATGAAATCCTTTTTTAAAACAATTACTAAATTTTTGAAACAACAAAGTTAATTAATTTCTGAAAATTCCTCAGCTCAGGGCTGGTAACACTGGTACAATGTACAATAATATGGTAATTCAGGTTATGTTTATTTTGGTTATAAGCACTACCAAATTTCATGAATCCTTTGAATGTACATGATGCAAGATACAAAGATGTTTTATTAAAAAACAATATTTATTCATATATTATGATTAAAAAGACAAAAAATTTAAAATCGTTAACCTCAATACGATATTAAAATTATCGTACTATCGTACGGCAGGTGTGCTGCAGTCTGGTACTCAAAGCTGTGTACACGTGTTATTAACGTTACACTATAAAACAATATTACTGGTTTAATTATTATTATTATGAACTGGAATTGATAAAAAATAGAAAAACTCTTATTATCGAGTCTATTCACAAGAGTATTATTAATGACAGAAGTGACTCTCTGTTGGCAAATAAATACGTGTTGGTTATAGGTTAGTTTACCTATAGATGAGAGTAAGTTAACAAAATAGAATAATTAATATTATTAAAATCTTAATACTATCTTCACAAAAACATTATTTATCGTAATAAGATGTATAAGTAACGGCAGTGATTGTTCTCGTATATTAAATTATTATTTATCAAGTACTACATAAATCGTAGTCAAGTAAGCGACTATATTTTACAAGTATTGTTTGCGGTATAAATTATTATTTCCGCTTCTGTTATTACTTTTCTAACATAAATATTAAAATATTTTAATTAAATACCATTATTAAATCAAACGAGAACTTTTATTCATTGAACCTGATAATAATTCATCGTTCGCTAGTTAACCATGCATAGTGTGTTTGCTTGGCTAACGTAGTTTGCTATAATGTTCGTTAACCAACGAATATTATATTATCATTTTATCTTAAAAATTGTTAACGTATAATACTCCCTGCATCTTTCACTTAACATGGCCTTTATTATACACTGGCCATGTTCTTAATAATTCACTTTATCACTCGTGGCACTGTCACACGATAAAAATTGGTGTTCAGTTGAGGTTAGTTATGGTTATATACTCTTATACGCGCACATTTTAAAATATTTTTCTTGAGGACTGTCGCAGGCTCCGCTCGCATCGGTGGCTGGAAGACAATTAGTTCCTCTCATCAAAGCTTCTGCTCTCGTCTGGTAAAATCAGATCATCCTATTGGTGTAGAAGTCTGTACTCTCTACCCCAAATGCCTTTGTTAAATTAAAATTTTAATTTTTAGCGTCTATGCTTTGGGTTCGAGATTCAGCTATGACGCGTTCATTCCCGTTCGGAAATGACAGGAAATCTTATAATATTCATAAGTTTCTTATTAATTGTCTGATTGTCATTTGAATAGTCGCATTGTTTTGCGGATACTTGTGTCTTTAATTTAAGTCAAAACAAGTAATAAATCCGTCCATTAACAATTCACTTCACATTATTCAATATTTATATAGTGGCTCTTAATAAAAAATAAGTTTTTTCCACTATATTTTGGTGTAATTATATCCTAATGCTTATGATTAAACGCCTAGAGTCCATATCTCTTATAATTTAATACATAATATTAACATATTTGTGATTTAAGCAAAATGCATTAATGGCGTACAAGCCATCCATGTCCAAGCATTTATATTTGCTTACATCACCATTATTCCTTATGCTACTACATATCTTTGGTACTAGAATGTTATTTGATACTTTTACATATATTTGCTGATACTTTACTTCAGCAAATGTTATCTTATTTACACATATAGCGTTGTCTAAAATACACTATGCTATTATTTGGCCATTCTGTCGCTCTCATTTAGTTATTCTTCCACATATCATATGCATTATTGATAATTAAAGTGTGTATAAATATTGTACATGGTCTGTTTAGTGTACTTATTAACTTTTTGTTAGCTGAAATTTCTTTAAGTCACTGTATGATGGTTGTTTACACCTAGTCCTATGATTACAGTTAATTAGTTTATCATATTACAGTTATTAAATTACTTGTACAATGATTGTGAGGTATTCTCATAGTTGAATTGAACCTTCTTCTAACTACTGGTAAACTTTCTTACTCTCTTTTTACGAGTTTTGTTATGGTTTTTTGATTAACTCTATGGTCACATGGGATTCTGTCTAATTTGTTTATTGTTATTATTAATAATCTGACTTATATAGTTGTGTTCTTCAGTTCATAGGGTATTCATTGTCTTATACATTTGTTCTTATTTCGTCTCTGGTTGAAACAATTACTGATAATTACTTTATCTAATTATTGTGTCTGATTTTATGTTGTAGGTCCAGTTCAGATGAGGTTATGTGTCATTGAGTTGGCAACAATATGCTTCTTACTTTATTCAGTATTCATCTTAAATACTGTCATGTCATTATGGCATGTTACTACAATTGTTTATTACTATGTTTTACACACTTTGTACACATTTTACACTATGTGTTTATACAATAATACTTGGTATTTTATCTAACTATGTTACACATTTTGGTGGGTTGTATTTTGGCTTGTATACATTGATTTGTTTCTTTTCAACAAATTAGTTTGTTTACTACTTATTGGTTTTAACATTTATCTACATTTTGTCCTGTGTCACTATGACATTCAGGCACATTCCATATCAAGGATTATAAAGCTTTTATCATTGATCCTTTTGAGCAATTATTTCTCTTTTCAGTACCATTAAATTGGTGGTTTTATTGAGTATATTTGTGGTTTTACAATCTTGGATTACAATTGCTACACTAATTGTTTGTGTATTTCACTTGTTAACCGTTGATTTTTCACTTATTAATATTTATTCACTTCCCTCAGTTATAAACACTTCACTAATATTGTCTGTGTTGCTTATTTGGGGTTAGTGTTATTACATTATTTATTGTTGCACTTATATAAAGTATTCACTGTTATGTTTGTGATCACTTACTAAGGTTCAACACTTGGTTTTTTATTATATTGGTTTCACTATGTCCTTCTTCGATAGGTAGTTGTTATTACTACTAACCTTATAGTCATCATTCTTATTTTGGTTGTTATACTAGTTGTGGTGCTTTCCATATTTTGGGAATGTTGGTGTCTTGTTCTGGTTATACATAATCTTCATTCTTCATGGTATACTTCTTCTTCTTCTTCTTCTTCTTCTTCTTCTGGTTATTCAATTGTTTCTTCTTCATTTTAATTGTTTGTCATTTGTAAGGCATTTCTTGGTTCCTCACTATTTGTGATAACTCATGTTCATTTAATATAGTTATTATTTTCAACATTTTCACTCATTATTATGATAATCATTATCTTATATTTGTCTCACTATTATGACAAATTAGTCTATCCCCTCACTATGATAATTGCATTTAATATGTCTTCTCCTTATGATGGTATTAATTCTTGGTATATCCCCTCACTATTTTGATCTATTGGTTCGTCTCATCCTTATGACGATGGTCACTTTCGGCATATCCCCTCACTATTTTGATCTATTGGGCCTAGATGCTAAGGTATTGTATTATTTCATTGTATTCTCTCTTTCTTCTTTCTACTCGATGATATATTTTTATGACTCTTCTTTCTTCTTCGTTGGGTTGCTTTAACATTATTCATTTATAGATACACTTTTGATTTTCATACTTCTATTCCTTCTTCCATGTTTGATGAAATATGCTTATGGTACACTTTCATTTGACGTATTTTATTATTTTTATGTAACCGTTATTTTGATACGTTACAATATATATAATTAATCACTTTCTGCTACAGTTCGTTTCTTGATATATATAAATTATTTAAAATTTATGTTTATATTACCTCAAGATGTTATTTTTCTTTATTTGGAACACGTTTCGAAAGCTCCCGTGCTCTCATCCTCAGCCTTCGCGATCTTGTGTCTGGTGAAGTATTTGTGTGTTGGCTGGATGCTATTAAGGTTTCTTGTTGGTCTCTGGTATTTTAAAGTTGTATTATTGTGTGTGATTGTGGTATATGTATTTGTATTTTGTGTATTTTCGATGTTGAGTGCTTTGAATATTGTGTCATGTTTTGTATTGATTTGACAAATACACAAAATACAAATACATATACCAAAATCACACACAATAATACAACTTTAAAATACCAGAGACCAACAAGAAAGCTTAATAGCATCCAGCCAACACACAAATACTTCACCAGACGCAAGATCGCGAAGGCTGAGGATGAGAGCACGGGAGCTCTCGAAACATGTTCCAAATAAGGAAAAATAACATCTTGAGGTAATACAAATATAAATTTTAAATAGTTTATAAATATATAAATTCGTAGAAATACAAATATATATATTTGGGTTAAAACGTTTTGCGACGTTGTCCAATGCCTAATTGCCAATATCTCCTGTCGTTGCAGTTCACTTCGGTTAGACCTCGTACACTCATTGATCTCCTTCTCTGATACATACTAAATTTGTTTGTACTTATTTTCTCTCTTATTATTTTTCATAATTAAAAACGTTTGTAGTAAATCATGCACGTGGTCATCGATACTTTGGGACTTTCCGATTTCACCAGCGAGTCATTACACTTTTCAGATCTGTTCAGTACCATTCTTTCACAAACCAGCATTTCGCACATTTTCGTAATCACTTGTTAGCCCTTAAATCCTATGACAACATACTAAATACGTGATACATGACCATTCTTGTTTTTATAGAGAGCGATAAACAAGATGAACTCAGTACTTTTTCTTTTGATAATGATTGCTGTCTTATTTGACGTGGAAGAGATTTGTTGTTTATTTGATGACTACTCATTACCTAGACTCTCGATATACTGACATGGAATACCGTATGTAGTTGTCCCGTAACTAACACGTGTTTGAATGGCACGCTCCACTTGGGGTATGGTTTGAGACTCAAACCATATATATACTCAAACACCGGATTCGGCCAATGAGCAAAATGTTTGACCACGACGCGATCTCGACAGACCAAAATACACATAAAGCTACATGAGCATTTGTATTCGGTCATTGTCCGAACCGAAACTAAATGTCCATAACGCGTTGTGGGTAAACGCAGTTGCTCAATAGCCGATGTAGATTCGTCCTTCGGACTTTGCGCAAAATGGTATTACTCACAACGCGTCGTGTGTACGAGCGTTTGTCCACAACGTGTTGTGGGTATTCCATATTTCCACAAAGACCGAAATAACTTCC
Organism: Magicicada septendecula; assembly: GCA_034769895.1. Classification (NCBI taxonomy): domain Eukaryota; kingdom Metazoa; phylum Arthropoda; class Insecta; order Hemiptera; family Cicadidae; genus Magicicada; species Magicicada septendecula. Next base: position 299,571,389 of record CM068371.1, read on the forward strand.
ATCACAGTGAGGCTGAGCGTGATGAAAATGAAGATCTTCACACCCTTGGTACAAAACGTGGAACGTTGGACAAACAGTTTGCCAGAAATCAATTTCAAGTGATTAAAAATAAATTTATAAAACTGACGAGGTACCCGAAGAACCAATTAATGTAAGACATGAAGCAATGATGGCGTCTGGGTCAAAACATGGTTTCGTGAAATGCGGTTGCAAAAAAAGTTGTGCAGGAAAATCATGCAAGTCAAGAACAATTTAAAATGCAATTCCAAATGCCACAGCAACACTGCTTGTGCTTATTAGCATAAGTAGGCCTCATAGTCAAAAAAATTAATAAGACAGTAAAACATCAATGTAAAATTTCAGTATTGTTAAATAGGCATTAATTTAGTCATTTAATTTAAAGTATTGTATGTTATACAATACCTGACAATTGTATTTTTTGGAAATAAAAATTCAAATAAAATATGTAACCTTGCTTAAAAATAAAAAAATAAAAAGAAAAAAAACAAAAAACAAAACACAAAAAACAAAAACGAACCAAAAATATTAAAAAATGAAAGACTAAAACAAATTACGCAGTGGTGCACGTTGCCCGTGCCCATATTTTCGGTCTTTGCGTAAATACCAAATACACAACGCGTTGTGGACATTTAGTTTTTCTGACAATGACCGAATACAAATGCCCACGTCGCGTTATGGGTATTTTGGTGTGTCCACATCGCGTCGTGGGCAAAAATTTCAGTCATTCGCCGAATCCGGTGTTTGAGTATAACATAAAATAAACCGGATTTGTCCTGCTTCATATACATTGCCACGTTATGTTTTTGTGCTTTCGTATTCGTATGTTGAACGTATCTCTGATATATTTATAAACTTAACCTGGCCGTGGTATTTAAGCTTATTTAAGTTACTCAAAAAGATTAAATTTGTAGAGAGGAGAAAGTATCGCGAAATGAAGTAGTTATTATAAATTTAAAATAATGAAATTTCGCTTTAATATAAAACAAAAAAATTTAAAATAAATGTATGCTCCTTCTTATACGTATGCATGTATTGTAATCACAATATGTAATAATAATCATGTCAAAAACTTACATTTATTATAGGCCGCATATTGATAAGCTGGACAATAAAAATAATATTTATTTTAAAATTGGGTGCCAGACAGACATTAAGGAATTACTAACAGTTAACAATTTAACACTTTATAAATCGGGGTAGTAAATGTTTTATACTAACATAATTTTAATAACAACAATTTGCATCCTAATATTTTAAATAGTTAGTGTGTCAATGAAATTTTGATATCAAATTTCTTACTTCAGATTCTTGAATAAAAAGATATATTAATTTTACTTCCATGTTCCATAAGGAAATGGAAGTTTGGTGATGGCGAAAAAAATCGTGTTCCAATAAGAGTAATTTTGATGTACTACACTCAAAACATGAAGATAAGTCATTTTCCGAAAAGTGTCTGTCTGTGTGTCTGTGTCTGTGTGTAAAATTTTTTTTATGGCGCAAATTCAAACAGGATCAAACACATTTTTGCATATGTGGCTGAGTTGTAAAGGACTCAAGGCCCATTGATTTTGGTGAAGATCGGTTAAGGGGAAGGGGTAGTTTATCAGCACCATTTTATGTTTTAACAAGAGTAATTTTTTCTATGGCGAACAATAACTGCTGCAAATTCAAACAAAATCAAACAATTTGTTGCATATAATCTGAGTAGTAGAGGACTCAAGGTCCATTGATTTTGGTGAAGATCAGTTAAGGGGAAGGGGTAGTTTACCGGCAACGTTTTACGTTTTAGCAAGAGTAAAGTACTTAATTTTGATAAATAAAGTATCCTGAAAAGAAGATCATAATAATCCAGTGTAGAAAGGTATACGTATTATTTTAGAATACACTTTATGTAATGTTATATTTATATTTATGTTTTGTTAGATATTTATGAACTAAAATATAATATAGGGAAACATAGGAATATTAATAACTTCACTACTTTGTTTATCACTGGGTTAATTGAAACACAGTCGCGGAGCAACATCTATAGAGTAGGAGTAGAACTAGTATTTTTAGCGTATTATAAGATTCATATTTCGTGTAAACAACTGTGAATTTTCAAATCTATACGGCAATGTATTCATTGTTTATCAGCTGTTTGAAATTTACATGTCTTCGTGTGTTTTGAAAAATGGACAAAATTAAACATAGTGCTGTGTTTGAATTATTCGTAAAAAAAAGCTTTAGTGCCAATGGAAATTTACAACGAAATGACAAGTGTGTTAGAAGGTGCCGCGCTTTTAAAAACAATGGTTTGTAAGTGGGCACTTGAGTTTAAACGTGGTCGTAGAGCATTGAATATGATCCACGCATTGGACGCCTACAAAGTGCAACAACTTCGAATATCATTTAAAACATTTCATACACAGTTCTGGAAGAACGGCGATTGAGAGTGAACAATGCAATAACAGTCAAAACAATTGACTCTAACTGGCGTACGTGCTCCAAAGAAAGTAAAGGTGGTTTAATGAGCAGGACAGATCATCGCATCAATTTTCTGGGATGCAAAAGCCTTTTCTAATTGATTATCTCAAGAAACGCCAGTCAATAATTGAAGAATATTATTCAAACTTTCTGGAAAAAAGAAATAAATAAATTTGTGAGAAAAGATCCGGTTTAACAAAGAAAAAAATAATTTCTCATCAGGACAATGCACCTGTGCACAAAAGTATTTTGGCGATGAGCAAAACTGAAAGATTTGAAGTACGAGTTATTGGAACATCCACCATACTCACCAGGTCTAGCACCCTCTGAATTCTATCTATTTCCAAACCTTAAAAAATTTGTGGGTGAAAGGTATATGAAATATCTATTAATTAAAGTTATAGTTGAAGGGGGAGGGATAAGTTTTTATATGTGTACTACGTTATCGGCAACAAAGAAGTAGTTTGTTGTTAAAATTCCTTGGCGGGCTGTTTGGCCGTGGTGCAATGTTTTGTGCAAAACCAGGCTTTTCGGCAGTGCCATCGACTGCTATCATCAGTGAAAATCGAGTGAGCTAACGTGAGGATACGTTAGTGACCACAGTACTCTGGTTAAGGCTGCAGAAAGAAGTCGTTTCTATGGAAATATTTCATTTTGAAAATCTTAGAAATTGGAAGTCATGTATGCTTCTCCATACCAATTTTTATTCAAAAAACAAAAACTATTTACATTCTTACACTTTTTACAGGTTGTTCTTTCTTTTTTTATTACTGCCTCTGTTTATTTATTATTTTTTAAAGAATTTAGTTTATGTGAAGCTAATGCTACAGGTCACTCTATCTCAGTGTGTGTGTAGGACACAATCACTCCTGAGGCTTGTGTGTGGCACAGCCTCGTTGCTCCTCTCGATAGCAACCACTACTCGCGATACAATCAATTTTCACTCGCGACAATCTAGTAGCAAGAAAGCGTATAGTTTAACAGGCCTCAGGCTATATAGCTTCTGGCATTACAAACCAATCGAAGATTGATACTTCTGAGCTTGTCAACAATTGTTACAACAGGCTCAGCATGACCTTCAAAAATATCGGTATGGAGAACCATACATGACTTCCGTGTTTTAAGATTTATATTTTAAATCATTTTCGAAACGAATATTTCCATAGAAACCACTTCTTTCTTCAGCCTTACCCACAGTACTGTTGTCACTAACATATACCACCTCACGTTACCACACACGATTTTCACTGATGATGGTAGTCGATGGCATTGCTAAAACGTCTGGTTTTGCAGAAAACATTGGGACACGGCCAAACAGCCCGGGAAGGACAACAAACTACTGTACTTCTTTGTTGCCGATAACGTAGTACACAAATAAAACGTTATCCCCTCCCTATTCAACTACCATTTTCATTTATAGAAAACGTTGCCGGTAAACTACCCCTTTCCCTTAACCGATCTTCACCAAAATCAACAGAACGTGAGTCCTCTACAACTTTGGAACGTATGCAAAAAATTATTTGATTCTGTGTGAATGTGCGGCAGTAATCGTTCGCCATAGAAAAAATTACCCTTGATAAAACATAAAATGTTGCAGGTAAACTACCCCTTTCCCTTAACTGACCTTCACCAAAAACAATAGGCCTTGAGTCCTCTAGAATTGAGGGATGTATGCAATATATTATTTTATTCTGTTTGAATTTGCGGCTGTTATCGTTTGCCATAGAAACAATTCTATACACAGACACATAGACAGAGAGACACACACACAGACACGTTTCAAAAAATGACTTTTCTTCATGTTTTGAGGGTAGTACAATCAGAATCAGCCGTTATCTCGAACAAGATTTTTTTCGCCATGACCATACTTCCATTTCCTTATGGAACATGGAAGTAAAATGAAAAATTTATTTGCCTATTTTGGAGATTTTCATCGTCTGATTATCACTCTTGGCAAATACAATACTTTCTCTTGACTTGCAATATTCTTCACTTCCAGGTAGTATTTTTATTTCTCCGTAATTATTTGTATACTGGAGTAATTGACAAATAATTACCCTGCTATATTATTCTTGCTGAATTTATAATTTGTTATGAATCCCATTACTGCACTATAAATATCGTACACCGAGCAGCATCATTACCCTCTGTATATTCTGAAGGCCTCCTGGCTGTGACCTGACGGAAGGTCTGACGTCACTTCAAGACGGCAGTGGATCGGCTTCCGTACCCTGTGACTCGGCCATACTGTTTAATGTTTTAGTGAAAGTCGGTAGGGTGGTTAAAATAGGTTAGCTTTCCAGGTGTGTTTATTTTTTCTATTAGGTTTATTTTTGTGTGTTTAACAGTGATTATTGTTTGTTGATTGTTGGTTAATAGTTCTGATTGTGAATATAAACTTATCTGAGTATTAATTGTTTCTTTATTTTCCTTTAGACAGTTAGTTGCTCTTATACATGTACAGTTGTACAGTGTGATTTTTACGTTTTAAACCAATTGAGATATTAATCATTTAGTTGCGTTCAAAGTTACTGGTTACAATTACAATATCTAGATAGCCTACATATCTACGGTGTTGTTTAAATATTAAGTGTTGTGAAAATATGCCTAACAAGTGTTGTGTGCTAGGCTGTAAGAGCAATTACACTAGTGAATATAAGGTGCATGTGTTTAGTTTTCCATTAGACAGAGAGCTTTGCAGAAAATGGATTGCTGCTATATCCAGGGTTGATTGATTTTACACCAAATAAACACACAAAAGTAAGTGATTCACAGTCTGGAATGTAAATCATCAAGATCCTAAGACAGGACAAGTTATAAGTGCACTTTTAAAGTATCCAAGGCTTAAACCAGATGCAGTTCCAAGTCTTTTCCCTAACTGTTCTTATTATTATTCAAAATCTGTTACTGTTTGTAAACGTAAAGATAAAAAATTAGAACTAATTGAACAACAACAATTACAAGAAGTACTTAGACTCAGTAAGCAAGAATATTTAGCATATCAGAAAGCACCATGCTTCACAAATTTTAATGAGTTTCAAACTACATTTAAACTACTTTATACCAGAAAGTTTGTTTAACGTTATTGATAAATTTTCATACTGAACATAAAATACCATCCAGGGGCAGTTATATCTCATTCTATAGTAATAAATAATGATCTAAAACTAGAAACATTTCTTCATGGTAATGCCATTCTTATATTATGTAATAAAATTAAAACTCCATTTACAACAAATAATTTAAATGAGCTGAAAGATTTAATAAAAACAGTAGATACTTAAACATTTGAATATCCTTACCTGATAGTAATATTACATCTGACAATTTGGACAAAAAGAAGTTTTGAAGCAAAGTGATAATGACAGGATAAAACTGACACTTCAACATATCTTAAGTATTCTAGAGAGTCTTATAAAAGATGGTTACACTGGTTTAGATTACATTTTTGAACAGCTGAAATTGCATACTTTACGTAAACAAAGATACACAGACATTCTGCAAACGCGATGATTATAGTACTCCATCATCTACACAGTAAGTCCTCATGCATACAGATCCTTAAGACATTCAAACTGGCTTATATTACCACATCCGGAGAGCATTAAAAATGTCTGTAATAAATTATTAAGTGACCCTACGCCCAAGATAAGAAGTCACTTTTCACATATGCTAGGAACGTATATAAATGCGTAAGTCGTCACAAAAAATTTGTTGTTTTATTAATGGACGACATTCACATTCAGCCATATTCAGACTACAAAGGAGGAAATATTGTAGGAACTGCTTGCAATAATAAGTCTTTGGTCACTTCTGCTTATGTATTTATATTAAGCAGTATTTTATCAGATTTTAAAGAGGTAGTAAACATATGTCCTACATCAAGACTTGATCATAACATGTATACATTTATAAAATATCTAATAATCAATTTAGAGGAAATAGGGTATAGAATTTTTGTGTAATGAGTCACAACAATGCAATAAACAGTAAAGCATTGAACAATTTTTCAAAAGAAAAAAAGTTAAGCATAGTTTATTCTTATCCTGTTGATAACAAGAGACCATTGTTTTATTTATTTGATTCTGTGCATCTCTTTAAATGTATTAGAAACACCTGGTTGAATTGTAAGCCATATCAAGAACTAACCTTTCCAGGCTTTGGAACTGGAACTGAAAAGCCTGGAACTGCTTCTTTCCAAGCCTATAAACGTCTGCATAAAATTGAGCACAATACGTTCTTGAAATACGGATATTCTTTAAATCTGAAAGCTCTCTTTCCATCAGTCCTTGAAAGACAAAATTTGAAACTAGCATTATAAATATTTAGAAGAACAGTCAAATATTTCATTCTGGCCTGAGATTACTATTTATGTATGTGATGTTGAGGAGGCTCAGAATGATATGCCTGTAATAACTTTCTTAGCTGGATACTGTTGTTTCATAGTTTTGAAAAAAGTGAAGTGTGATTGTTGCAAAGTTAAATTAGTGCTCACTATGAACTACTCGTAGAAGATAAATACACACTATATATTTGCATATATATGAAGATAAATAATACATATATTTGCATATTTGCCCAGGGCGGTATGTTTTATATTGTAATTAGTGTAAATAGAATAAGGAACAGTTTATACAATTTTGTGGAAGAAAATGCAGACTCTGTCCTGTCGAGAGTGCACCTGCTTCGATAGTTAAAAATACGGCGTGTGTGTGTTTGAGTGTGTGAAGCCAGCTGCGACAAGAATATGGGGTGACGCGTACGAATTGTTTGTTGTCAATTAATCAGGTCTTAACAGGATTATAATAAACTAATTTCTTGTGTTAAACAAATTATAAAGACACCATTACATTAAGGAATTTTTGATGAGTACGGTGATGCAAAATTTATTGCCAAAGGTGCAATATTAAAGACGCTATTAAATTAACATTAATTACTAGTGTAATTAAAGAGTAATTAATATGTGTGGTATATGTGAGTGACCAGAAAAAATTACGCAAACAATGATATCTCTCATGTGACGAGTATGTTCATGAGTACGCGATAATTAACCAAAAAGTGAGTGTAATAAAAAGGACGCCTAGGCGCGAACTGGCAATCTCTAGCTTGTAAAAAACAGGCCTGTACCTGTCAAATCGCCACCAGTATAAATACCACTGGCAATTTCAGGCGATCCCACGCTGAGACTCAAGAAATCTACACACGACGTCACGCAGATCGACCAGGACACACAATTGTACAAGACTCACACCAAGACGTAAGGAGGTACGCTGGAGCATCACCAGCAGCAACAACCCATAGAGACAAGAAACACCGCATCAGCATAGCCATCATCATCATCAGCATCAGCATACTTTCAGGATTCTGGGGACACACACACACACGCAACGGTAACGACAGATATACTATGGTGATACAAAAACAATTATATTTTTATTGTGAAGAGAGCTCTCGAAAAGAACTTAAATATGAACAGTTAATAATTAGAGTTTTAAAGTAAAATAGTAGTTAGATAAGAGAGTGTAATTTAACAACAACTTGTTGAAAAAAGAAATACTTATCTTTTGTTGTATCTTTGGATGTATCAGTATAAATCAATAATATATTGGAAGTAAATGTAATATCATTTTTATTTGTTTATAGCAACAATAAATTCATTTTTGAATCTTAATATTATTTTGTTGGTAAATGAGTTGCTATCATTAATTAAAATTTGAATTAATTTCAGACACACAAATAAAAAGAATTGAAATAACTTGTTTAACATGTTTGGTTAGTTAGTAATATTATATGGGTGTTTATTTTTGTTGTATGTTATGAATAGCATAGCAGGTTACAGTATATTTGTAAAGCCTATAAAGTTGAATATTTATTTGTGTAACGTTTCTTTCCAATGTGCGCCGTAATATTCCAATAGCGGCCTTCAAACGATTCTTTAAATTGTTCATATGTAGTTAAATTATCTCTGACAATGTTATACCATCGTGCAGCACAATCTTGAAAATGCTTACTAACAAAGTCAATTTTATCTTTATCAGTTATAGTGTTACCTATAAATTCCATTTCCCGTTCAAAATTTAATAAAAATTCAACTGGGTTCTCTGTTTTCAAACCTTTGAATACTAGTTTGGTCCTTTCCTCTTGCTGTGTTGGATACATCATCATCTGTGCCGGTCGTCTCTTGATCTCCGTTCTCACACGTTCTACTTCTCCACGTAGATCTTCCTTAAGTGTGTTCATTTCACCTGAGTAGTCCTTGGTGGATTTTGCAGACTCTACTACAGCAGTTTCCAACGTCGTCGTTCTGGCTTCCAATTCCTGCGTTTTATTAATGTTTTCCCAGATTTGTTCACTAACTGTTCTTATCCTCACATTTTGTTCCTGCTTTGAAACTTTAAACTTTTCATTCCAGTGTTCAGCTAATAGTTTAATACCTTCTTTAATTCTTTCGACCATTTTGTTTTCTGTTCTTTAAACCTATTCTCCATCTTTAAAGCTTGTTCGTTTAGTGACTGTCTACTCTAGCTTCTAATATTTCTATTTTGGTATTAGTTTCTTCGAGTATTATTAGTTATTTTTGTGGAATATTCAAAGCACTCAACATCGAAAATACACAAAATACAAAAACATATACCACAATCACACACAATAATACAACTTTAAAATACCAAAGACCAACAAACAACCTTAATTGCATCCAGCAGCCAACACACAAATACTTCACCAGAAACAAGATCGCCAAGGCTGAAGATGAGAGAACAGGAACTTTCGAAACATGTTCCATATAGAAAAATAACAACTTGAGGTAAATTTAATTATAAATATTAAATGTATTATATACATCAAGAAACGGACTGTAGCAGAAAGTGATTGAATATATATTATATATATATATATATATATATATATATATATACACCTCAATATCAACTCCTTTCTGCGGTGTAGCTATTTCTTTCTATTAGAATTAAACTTATATTCGCTTTATTATTTTTTATTATTATTGGTAAACCGCGATTCTATTGGTTTTTATTTAATACTATTTATTTACGTTTGTTATTATTACAAATTATCTCATACCAACAATTTCTCTCCTCTTTCAGTTTTGTTTGAGCACCAGTTGTGAAATACACAGCAATATTACAATTACAATACAATAATATTAATAACAATAAAAATAATACACTTTTTATTTATAAACATACACAATAATTAACATATATCGAACCACACATTGGGCACGCCAATTTATTATGCAACGTTACAAGTATTTCAAAAATTCACACAAATACATTACCATGTACTCAACGCAACTATGAAGTGTATTACACTGGCCAGGACGCAGGAATTTTTTTTATTTTCGTTGCGTCAAGTATAAGTAGTTGCACAATAATTAAATAATTTTCAAAGAGGAGTGAGATGTTGTTGACATGAAATAATTAATTAAAACCGTTTCAAAATAATCATTCTACGATTTATTAATAATAATAGAATTTATGCAAATATTAAAATATTCGAAACATAGATAAATAAAAATAGTTTCTTTTATAAGTTTACACATACAATGTAACCTTCTATGCTGTTCATGACATATATAAAAGAAACAATCATATAATCTTACTAGATAAACAGACATGTTAAACAAATTATGTAAACCTTTTAATTTCAGTGTGTCTGACTTTGACTCAAATTTTAAATAATAGCAACTCATTTACAAACAGAAATAATATTCACTCTTAAGAATAAAATATTTGTTGCTATAAACAAAATAAACAAATTTAACATTTACTTCCAAGCTATTATTTATTTCTATTGACACACCCAAATTTTAACATATAACAGAAGATTAGTATTTTTAAATTTTTTTGTTAAATTTAATTATTTTCTTTAACTACTATTTACATTTTAAACTTTAAGTCTTTACTGTTCATATAAGTTTCTTTTTGAGAGTTCTTTTCACAAAGAAAAAAATATAATTGTTTATTCACCACCTGCGTACTGCCGACGTTACCGTTGCGTGCGTTGTGTGTGTATGTGTGTGTGTGTGTGTGTGTGCCGAATCCTGAGAATTTGATGATGATGATGATTATGCTGATGCTGTGTTCTCTGTCTCTACGGGTTGTTGTTTGTGTTGGTCCAGAGTTCCTCCATAAGTCTTGATGTGTGTGGTAAAGATGTCCTGATCGATCGGCAGACCAGCAGCGTGACGTTGTGTGAAGATATCTTGAGTCTCTGAGACCGCCCGAAAATTGCCGGTGGTATTTATACTGGACGGCAATCTGACAAGTCCAAGACTGTTTTCGACCTGTTAGATATTGTCACTACGTCCAAAGCGTCCTTTTAATTACAAATCACTTTCTGATTCATTTTCGCGATTTCGTAAACATACTGGTAGCATGAGCAATATCATTGTTTGCGTAATTTTTTTCTGGTCACTCACATATAACACACACATGTTAATTACTATTTACTTACACTAGTAATTAACATTAAATTACCTGGCGTCTTTATTATTGCAAATTTCTGCAATACTTTTACATCACTATATTCGTTAAAAATTCCTTAATGTAATGGAGTTTTTATAATTGGGGTAAGTCTTTGTTCACAGGTTTAAAACGTATTAATTAGTTTATTTTTATCCGGTTAAAACCTGATTACAGAGAATTCTTATCCTGCATAATATTGTTAAAAACTGTTCCTCATATATTTTTCTATGCTAAATATTTACAAACATACCGCCCTGGGCAAATGTGCAAATATATGTATTGTTGCAATATATATTGACTAGGATCCCACAGCTACTGCCGCATCCCGCATCTCATTTCCATATCAACTTATTCTGTGTATCTTCAATCTGCAGATTCTTTTTTCCATACTCCTTTCGATCCCTTCTATCCATTTTAATCTAGGTTTGTCTCTTTTTCTTCTGTTGCTAGGTATTTGAACACACTCACAGGTATTCTTTCTTCACTCATTCTCATTAGGTGCCCATCCAAGAAAGCTGTTTACGTTTTATTTCTTCTATTACAGTTTCTTTTCTATTTGCTCTTTCCCTTATTACGTCCTTCCTTACACGTTCCAGACGAGAAACTCTGGAAAGTCGTCTAAGATAGTCCATTTCTACAGCTTCAAACTTCCTGCGGTTTTTTCGTTGATTGTCCAACATTCTGACCCATAGGTGGTAATTGGTTCAACAATTGCTTTATGAAGATTGATCTTTGTCGGTAGCCCGATTTTGGTGGACCATAAAAGTGAGTTTAATTGGCGATGGTGCTTTTTCCTAAAACTAATCGATGTCTTATATCTTCAGCACATATTCCATCATCGCTAAAAATATTTATACTTTTCACATTTTTTGACGGAAGTATTATCTGATAACTGAAGATCTGATGTTCGACTTCCTGTGGCTAAGTACTCTGTTTTTTGAAGTTTATGTTTAATCTCCATTAATCGTATTTTTCTACTAGTTTTCTCATCATATAAGTGATATCTTCTTCATCATTTGCTATCACCACTTGATCATCTGCGAATAAAAGAGTGTATAAACACTTCTCTTCTAATTGTATTCCCATTCTGCTGCACTTGTTTTTCTATGTCTCCAGTGCTCCTTGTATATAGGTCTATACTTTAAATAAAGTGGGAGACAAACAACATCCTTGTTTCAGTCCCTTACTAATATTAAACGACTCGGACACTTCTCGTCCTATTTTCACTCTGGCTTGAACGTTTTTGTAGATGTTATATTCACTTCCAACGTATATGGGGTTAATTCCACTATTTTCTAAAGTTTCTAATAATTTGACTAGTGGGACATTGCCACAAGCCTTTTCGAGGTCTACAAATACCAAATGCGTTTCTAAATTCCTTTCCGTTCGTTTCTCAATTATTTGTTGCAACGAAAATATGTTGTCGACACAGGATCTTCCCGCTCTAAATCCACTCTGTTCTTCCACATTACCAATTTCTCCTTCAATTCTGTTTTTCAGGTTGCGACCATACAGTCTTCCTATTGAACTAGTTACACTAATCCCCCTGTAGTTATATTATTTCTTATTTCACTGATATAAAATGTAGCCTGATAAGATACAAACAATGAAACTTATTCTACATTTTGATTCACATCTTTACACCATATTTTTATAAATACGTGTTTTCATGTATTTTTCAAAATGGGATTTGCTAAATATGGGTAGAATAATGAAATGTTATTATTGGTTGAATGTTACACAACTTTTGCGACATAAAGCTATCGATTTTTAGAATGAGAAGTAATTGCTACTTAAAAGTAATGAAAAAGTAATAGTACAAGTAATAGTTTATTTTTCAGAAACTAAAATGACATATGCACATTTCTATGTGCGTGGTGTCATTGCCTCTGCTTAATGTGGCTGTCAATGCGCGGTAATCACCCGTCTAATATTAATCAATCTAATATTAGTCACCCGTCTAAAGCAAGTGCAAAAAAATTGCTTGGTGGAGTAATAGCCACATGGTGAGATTAGTACATGCGCACTGGTGCATTACTTAGAGTCAAGTATAAACTACAACGAAAGAGAAATTTACGTGTAATTCTTGTGTATTTTTCCTTCTTCTTCTTCACCACAACCCAGAGGCTGGTGGACTTTTATTTCTTCCCTTCCGCAAGCAGTCTCTTAATTATCACATTCCTTCGTCCTTCTCATCTATGTATTTCTGTGTAGGCTTTCCCCACCCACTTCACCCTTCATTCATTTCTTCGACAAGAGAGGTGAACCAGTGTGAATGCCGTATCAGGTGACCAATCATATTGCTTCTCCTTTCCGCAATGGCTTGAACCAGAATACTTCTTGAATCTACTTTCTTCGAAACCTCATCATTAGCCACACTTTCTCTCCACAGAATTTTAAGCCCGTCCTCCAGCAATACGTTTAAAAAGCTTGAAGGTAGCTCCTCTCTAAAGTTCTTAGGATACATGTTAATGACCGTTCATCTGCTCCAAATGAAACTTTTTATAAATTTCTTCACAGTTTTTATAAATTTAGTAGCTTATAGACGCCATAAGATATCTTTTCTTTAAAAATGATCTTCTTCCTTGTGTAATTTTAAGTAATTCACAACTTTTGCACCTCCCACTTTTTAAAAAATTAAGCTATTTTGCCGTTGTGACTGTTTATTCTATCATCGTTGCGAAGTATAAATTTTTTTCTTTCTAGCATTTTAGAGAGAACTGATGTTTTTATTTAACAAATAACAAGTTGGAGTTTATTGTACTACGAGGTTCACTAGTGAACGAAAATTGGTTGCTACTACTACTAGTACTACTACTACTACTACTACTACTACTACTACTACTACTACTACTTCTACTGCTACTAACACTACTACTACTACTACTACTACTACTACTACTACTACTACTACTACTAGTACTACTACTGCTGCTGTTTGTAGTATTCCAGCCACAGTCATACGTCTACTAAGCCTTCCATTGTACGCGTAGTGTTAGAAAATACAATAATACTTTTAGTTTCACTGACATTTTGGAGTACCAACTCGTGAAGAAGTGATAAACAGCAATGTATGTTACGCAGAGAATAACAATCCTCGTACTAAAGTGACGTCATTAATGCGGCTTATTTCTTTAGTAGTCGTCATATGAAATAGATAAGATTCAGCTGTGTAACTGAAGTGGCTGATAACATATTTCATTGTACGACTGGTTATGAAGTGTGCGTCAATCAGTTTCACTGAACTTCGACCGGACCTGTAAATACCTGTTTTCCCAAACGTCACAGTCCGGATTGTTCTACAGTGGTAGTGATGACAAGCACATGACGTATTAGCCGTAGGTGTTAATAGTGAGATAAATTTGAAATTTTAATGTCTGCGTTATAAATTAGTATTCCAACACACACACACACACACACACACACACACACACACACACACACACACACACACACACACACACACACACACACACACACACACACACACACACACACACACACACACACACACACACACACACACACACACACACACACACACAAACACACTCTAATAATTCTAACATAATATCCATCATATTTGCAGGATATTAAATATTATATCCTGAGGTATGTTTAAGGCAACTGATTTTTGAGCTTCCGTTTTTTGAAACAATGCCGGATTTAAAGAACAAATTATAATTTTGTGTAATGTAGTATTATAGGCACATGGAAAGCGTTCATATTTACAACTAGACATAATCACTATCATACACTTATCTCAACCATACATTAGATATGCTTAGAGATATTTGTTTTGAGAGATATTATTGGAACGCATTATGGGAGGCCACACTTCAGATAGATCGTTTTCTCTGATGGTGTTTTTTATGGGGTTGGTATTCCGCAGTAATGTTCAAAATATTCAGGAACACGAAAAAATATAACTTAAGTGACTGCAAAAATTTGAACAACTACCCTTCATCAACATTAGTAGGAATATGAAAAGAGCAATACTAACGTGTGCTACAGAAATTATCGACCATATTCATTACTACCATAAAATATTGTTACGATGGTCTACTGATCGTCGTATGGTACAGTGGTGGAAAACTAAATACAAGACACCAATTAAGTCACTAATCACCTGATTTAATTATCACAATTAAACAGTTTGTAATCAACAAGATAGTCTGTAATAACAAATCAAATAAAAACTGTTCACACGCAATAATAATGTCAAATAATATAGGCTCGCACAATTATAAAACACACAACACTTCGCCACAATACTTTGAACCACACTCGAATAAATCGCCACTAAACTGAACTAAGCGTCGCTGAGTACTTGTGTATATACCCCGCTGAGATTCCAGAATAGTCCATACTCGCTTCAAGAACGCTACTAGAAAACACTAGAGCGTAATTACTTGGCGCCTTGAACACAGTGCGCGCGGACCGGCGAAATCTGGATCAGTCTCGGCTACGGTTGCGCGGCAAGTGTCACTTAATTGTCCTTCATCTCAAAGTGGCAGCAACATGTACGCACGCACACACACACACATTACAGCCGGATTCGACTGGAATAGCCGAGAAACACGTAGAATGTTGTGTAATGGCGTACTAGTTTTCGGCAATACCCTTTTAATAATATGTTTGTCAGGTAGTGATATAAATGCTTTCAACAGTTTTGTAAATATGTGTTTCAGCAACAACAATAAAAAATAATAATAAATAAATATCTTTTGTATAATATACTCAATTGTTTTATAAATTAATCAACCTGAGTATTCTTACTTTCGAAATAACAGTTCATCAGTTCATCATACAAAGGTGTTTAACCTTTACATTAATTTTTGTTTCCTTTCAAATTTAATCGCTTTTGCTAAAATATTCACTTCTTTGTAACTGTTTTATGTAAGAGCTATATTTTTTGGTGCCCGCAGTTCACGTATGATTATTCCCGACCTTTATTGTCCATCTCTCTAATTTATAACTCATGCTCTAGAGAAAGATGACCTGAATTAAAATCCGCTCCGTTGATATGTGATGCTACATTATAAGTTGGCAACAAAATATTTATTAAATTACAGTTTATGTTTCGGAATAATTTCACTTTTCTGTAGGTAAGTAAAGATCGAACAACGTGTGTTAACAGTATTCACAGATAACTGAGAGTAAAGAGATAACAAAATAATCAGCGTAAACATTATAAATATGTAGTAAGCAACCAATGAAATTAACTGGTCTATAGAACAATTTATTTGTACATCCAGTTGATGCTCCGGTCATCAGCCAATAGACGGTAGTCATCATCATCATCATCTGCAAGGATTAAAGCAAGGATGGTTTGTTTACAAGTTCAATGGCCGTGCGGGACGAAGGGCTTGCTCGTCGCCCGCTCGTATACTACGTTCCGAGCTTCAAATAGAGCTCCTGCCGCAGGGACGACTGATAGGGTCTGGATTTAGGGTGTGGCCTGCTACCGGCCGTGCGTTTTCAATTAATTAATTAACTGTGGGTGAGTGTACGCCGAGGCCGGGTCCAAGATTCTCCTGGAACAGATTGGTAACGACCGAGGGCGCTGATCAGGTGGTTGCCCTGGAATCTGGCGGTGCGGCGATAAAATTTTCGGGACAGTGTCCGTATAGTGGCGTCCAGGGAACGGACACGCAGGGAGTCACGGATGGTTTTATTAGATGTCAGGTAGTGGGCTTTACACGCCCAGCCCAATCCTCGGTCAAGGAGAGACTGAAGCTTTCGCTTATGGGTCTTGGCCAAGTAGCCCAAACGGGTATCGCGTAGGTAACCATCGGCAACACATAGGTGGAGACGATAAGCTTCCCTAGGCGGCGGGTCATGGTGTTGCTGCATAACACGGGACGGAGTTGATAGACGACGATTGGCGGTCTTGCGGGCTACTTGTGCAGAGTGTGTCCGCCAGGTAAGAAGACGGTCGAGGTGTACCCCGAGGTACTTGACCTCTCGAGACCAGGGCAACAGAGTATCGCCTACTTAAAGTCTGTCAGGGAGCTTTAAGCGTCTGGAGAAGACTGCTGCTGTGCTCTACGCCGCGTTGATGGCAACCCTCCATTTCTCTGCCCCTTCAAGGTACTCGTCCAATTGTTCCTGGAGCCAGATAACTGCCGTTTCAGCTCGACGATCGACGGCATATACCGCCGTGTCGTCAGCAAACATGGCCAACCTGGTGCCAGGAAACCTGGCCACGTCATTGACGTACACAGAAAAAAGCAGGGGGCCCAAGACGCTTCCCTGAGTTACACCAGCCGTAATAGCCCTTGCCGAAGAAAGGGTGTTATCTACTCTCACGCGAAAGGTTATGTTCCAAAGAAAGCTAGCAATCAAATGAAGGTAGCAATCCGGAAGCAGAATCTCCGTGAGTTTGTACAGGAGGCCTGGATGCCATACACGATTGAAAGCCTTCTCGACACCAAGGAAAACGGCGACCTCTCGTGAGCAACCGGCCTCGGCCACGGTCTCCACGAAACGCATCAGCTGATGCGTCGAGGATTGCCCACCACGAAAACCGAATTGCTCGGGGACCAGAATATCGAACCGTTGAACTTGATCCGCTAGTCGCCGCTGACTAGTCGTTCGAAGACTTTCGAAGTGGACGACAGGAGGTTCTCGGCAAACTTGGGGTCTTTGCCCTGCTTCGGGATCATCGTGACCGTAGCCGAACGCCATTTCTTAGGAAAGTAGGTAAAATGGGACCAGGCATTGAACAAACCGACCAGGAAGCGAACTCCCCGGTCACGAAGTCTCTGTAGGCCGGTGTTAGGAACACCGTCCGGTCCAGGGCTCTTCCGGGGCCGAAGCACTATCCGTAACACTAGCCTGTCCGTAACCTCTTCCAACGAAGTGAGTTCGGGTTCGGAGGTGATCGGGCTGCCGAGAAAAGCCTCAACTTCGTCTTCAATCTCCTCATCGGAGTCTGGGTCTCCGGACGGGTTAGGATCAACTTGAAGCTCTAGGTGCCCGGCCAAGAACTCAGATTTCTCGTCCGGCTTGGCAAGGGGATGTCCCCCAGGTCCGTTGAAGGACGGGATTGGAGGACGACGCCTCATGCCAGTCAACGCGGAAGGAATCCTGTAAACGGAGCTTTCCTCCGGTGCATTGCCAGCCATTTTGGTAACCCCACATTCCCAGCAGCTTCGTCGGAAGGCCTCCAAGTCACGACGTAACTTGCCGGCCGGATACCGCGTCCGCTGCCACCGTCTCCGAAGTCTGTTCTTCTCTAAAGCGAGAAGACGGACTTCTTCAGGGATCCGGTGGTTAGATTGAGCTTTATCCGTGAGCACACACGCCGACGGAAGAGACCACGGCATCATCGAACAAGGCTACCGCCTCGTCGATGTGCTGAGTGGTATCAAGCGGAACCTCCTCGGGAAGTCTGCGACAAAAGGGAGGCCAGAATCCGTCCCATTCGACCACCCGTCGTCCTGCTCTCACAATCGTGTGTCGGGTAGGTACGTCCACTTCAATGAGACAATGGTCAGAGGACAGCTCCGTTAACACGGAAACCTCAATCTGGGTGACAACGCCCTTGACAGTAGCAATGTCAAGTATATCAGGTCGGGCTCCAGGTCAGCGGGGATAATGCTTCGGTAGTCCGGGTCCGTACTCGTCGGTGGTGGTCGTGAAGGTACCTGCTGAGCGCCCTCCCGGATGGTGTAGTCAGACGACTACCCCAGTCGGGGTGTTTGGAGTTCAGGTCACCTGCAAGAATAACCTTCCTATGCGCCCCGAAAAGATCAGACAGGTCAGCGTCTAGAACTGGAGCGGTCGGCCTGTTTGTAAGCCGAAAACAGGACGACGCCTCCGAGAACTCCGGGGAGTTCAACGGCGGTGGCCTCGATATTTTAGCGAGGAGGCAGGACCACGCGGTGATGCACAATGCAAAATTTCACCGCTATGGCCGTGCCTCCCCCCGCGTTCCGCCCAGGTCTATCGTCCCTGTAAAGCGCATAGTTGGGCAATCTCACTGTGTCATGGGCCCTAAGCCAGGTCTCAGAGAAGAGAAGCACATCGGGCTTCCGACGGGCTAGGAACTCTCTAAGTTCCTCGATTTTTGGTCGAAGGTTGTCGGTGTTCCACGCTATGATGGTAGGTCACGTTGGATAGAGGTAATTCTGTTAGCGTGGAGCATTACAGAAGACCTAAGGCGGCTGCAGCTTCCGCGAGCATCAGGAACCTAACTACTTAACCTACGAGCTAAGCGGGCGATGCCAACAAAAACCGTGGAAAAACAGCAAAAAGGCTTACCTTGAAGTGGTCCCCCGACGTAATCCCAATTACAGGTCCACTGGTTCGGAGTGTCGCGAAAGCACACACAGCACTAAGCACTGGTACACTACACTTGCCGCCTTTTGGCTTCTGGGGGCACACTAACCGACACCAGACCGCGAACGGCTACTGCCGTCAAGAAACACGCACACGCGCACACGAACACTACCGCACACACAAGTCGAAGCAACCGATCCACCCGGACTAGTGTTGTCGTCTGCTGCCACGCAGACCTAACAAGGAGCGTCGATGGCGGTCGCACGACCCACTAGATACGTGGCCGCAGCTAGCTTGGCTTCGCTCTTGCTTGTTATTGGACCGGCACTGCAGGTGATCCAGTTGTTTTCAACACCTTCAGTCGATGATGACCTTACTGCCGGTGCAAGCTAGGGCGGGAGTTCCTACCGCCAACAACGTTCCACGAAAGAGTCCGCTACGTACGTCAATCTTAGCCTTGGAAGAGCTCCTGAGCCTCGATGTGAAACAGTCCACAGTCAGACGAAGAATGCCTTCCCGTCCCAGGTTTGTTTAGAGCTGGTCACTCCAGCGTTCCTCGGACGTCCCACACGCCTCTGCCTCTTCGGCTTATAGTTCCATAGTTGTTTGTGACGGAAAAGGTGTTCCAACCAATTCACCCGATACTAGCCAATCCTGTTTAGTATACTAATAATATTTAGTTCCTGCCATATATCTGTGTTCGTCCTACGATCATGGAGAGTATACTCTGCCACTTGCCTGAGAAATCTCATTTTAGCTGTTTGGATACGAGTCAAATTCTCAATCCTCAGACCCATAAAGAAGCGTGGGAAGGGCCATCACCTTGTAGAATTTTAGGCTTGTTTCTTTACTTGCTGACTTAAGCGTTCGCCTGATGATACCGCACATAAATTTGAACTTATGTAAATTATTCGCAACGTCATTGCTTTCATTATAAAACATTTTAGCCCATGTATTCAAAATTGCTGACTTGTTCCAGGACAGTACTGTCTATAGCAATTTTTGCCCGTACGGTATCAGTTCCACGAAAACCCATCACCTTGGTCTTGAGTGTGGATATCTGAAATCCAGAGTTTTTGCAGATTCGATTTAACAAATGTATACCCATCTGCAACCAGTTTTCCGAGTCCGACAGAATAGCCTGATCGTCCGATAGACGATAGTATTATTACAAATTATTATTTTATATATTTTACTTGTTATTGTTTAATATTACAGTGTTATTATTTTACTTCAATTATTTATATTATTTCCTTGTGAGGCTTAGTAGATGAGTAGGTACTAATCTAGAGTTACCGAGTTTGATTTCTAACTGCGCTATAAATTTAAGCTGCATTTTCAGGTCTCAGTTGAACTCTGTCTGTAGAAATAAGTAGCCTAGGTACGATAACAGTCTGTGATAATAATGAATGGTTGAACCAATGCACTGATCCCAAACTACCCTCCTTGTGCACCGAACGGTTTACTGAAGGCAGGCTGAATTCTTAGACTGCTTAAGCGATAAAAAATTAACTATTAATAATAATAATAATATTGTTTTATATTATAATAACTTAATAATAATAATATTTTTTTTGTTTTTGGGCACGGTAACTAAGGCCTTTACCCAAGGGCGTCTACCAGGAGTGATGCTCGACGAAATGTTTTCTTCTCACCTACATTTTAGTTGACTCAACGAAAGTGGAAACTCGTACATACTAAGACGCAAAACGACACTTTCAAAGCCTATAAAGTAATGTTGCTGCTTTTAGGAAGGAAAGACATTTGTCAATCGCTAACTGTTCGTTTCCGATGTTAACCTTTACTCTGTGTCTCTGCCTCATTTCTGCAAGAACATCAGCCTTCGATTACGTGTTTCACTGTAAACGCTCCGCTACAAAGGTCGTTCTTGTCCTTGTAGGAGGTACGAAGATTTCAAGTTCGTGTGGCCAATGCGCAGTCTGACGATGCATCCGCGACTGCGATCACCCGCTACTTCTCATTTACAAACGCACTGCTTCACGGCAGAAAGTTTTCTCTGCCGTGTTGTTTCATATCTGATGTAACACATTAATAATGGTGGTTGTAGCAGCTACTTTTGCGTCATGACGTCCTACGGCAATCGCATCGACTCATGGGTTGTCCGAAGCGTTTCTCGCTGCAGCGCCACCTTCTTCGTTATCTTCAACACCTACATGAACCGGACACCAAGCAAAAGTAAAAGATGAACCAAGGTCTTCTAACGCATGCCATAACGCTATTATCTGCTGTAATAAAGAATCCACAATTCTCGGATTGTCCAAGGCAGTTAGAAAACTCAGTGAATCCATACATATAACATATTGATTTTCACCTAGGTGTTCACAGAAACGAAGAGCCTATACATTGCGTATAGTTCGGCGGTGTACACACACGCCGCCTTGGGCAGTGTCCAGGAGTGGGAGGCGCCCTCGATGACAAAAGCAATACACACTCCACTCTTCGTTTTCGACCTATCAGTGTACTCAATGTTGTTTCCCTTGTACAATTCCTTCAGGAGTTTCAGTTTAGCTCCGTGGCACGGTTTTGTGCTTCTACTGGCGACATTCAGTCGGGAATTCGGTTTACGAAGCAGCCAGAAGGGCACATCACACAGAACGTATGTGCTACCAGACCGTCGGCGCTACGGCTACTTCGAGCACACGAACGCCGACTGGTCTGGTAAAAGTAGAACGGCTGTCATATTCTCTAGCATGTATGTCGTTTGCCAGCAACACGTAGTTCATGTGGCTCGATAGTGCTAATTTTTTACTACATATCTCAGGAATAGTAGTTGACGTCACGAAACTAAGGACTTCATTCCAGGTTTACAATATAAACTTTCTGTAGGGCTAGTCCGGAACGCCCCTATGACGTAGCGTACCCCTGCGTTGTGAACAGGATACAGCTTTTCCAAGCATGACCTCCTGGCTGAGGAGTATATCGTGCGTCCGTGATCCATTCTTGATAACACCAGCACGGCGTACAGGCGCAATAAAACTTTTCTATCTGCCTCCAGGTCTTAAGGAAGATGCACCTGATTGCGATTAACGAGGATTTGTATCTCGCAGCCAGGTTGTCCACATGTGCATCCCATGTTAATTGTCTGTCAAATGTTAGGCCCAGAAATTTGATTACGGGTCTATAGAGCATTCAAGGTGGGTTAACGTCGGGTCAAGGTGGCTTTCTTACTTTCAACGGAAGTGGTCATATGTTGTCTTTGCTGCTGAGAAAGAAAAGCCTTTCTTGTTAGCATTTTCTACCAATGTGTTGTGACAGCAGCGGTATGCCAGGGTCAGGGGCTGTGCGGGACGAAGGGCTTGCCCGTCGCCCGCTCGTGTACTACGTCCCGAGCTTCAAAAGAGCTCCTGCCGTACGGACTACTGATGTTCTGGATTTAGGGTGTGGCCTGCTACCGGCCGGGGGTTGTCAATTAATTATTTAATTGAGGGTGAGTGTTCGCCGAGTCCGGGTCCAAGATTCTCCTGGCACAGATTGGTAGCGACCGAGGGCGCTAATGAGATGGTTGCCCTGGAATCGGGCGGAGCGACGATAGAATTTGCGGGACAGTGTCCGTATAGTGGCGTCCAGGGAACGGACACGCAGGGATTCACGGATGGTTTTATTGGAGGTCAGATAATGGGCTTTGCATGCCCAACGCAATCCTCGGTCGAGGAGAGACTGAAGCTTTCGTTTATGGGTCTTGGCCAAGTAGCCCCAAACGGGCATCGCGTAGGTAACCATCGGCGCCACGTACGTGGAGACGATAAGCTTCCCTAGGCGGCGGGTCATGGCGTTGCTACATAGGATGGGACGGAGTCGATAAAGTCGATGGGCGGTCTTTCGGGCTACTTGTGCAGAGTGTGTCCGCCAGGTGAGTCGTCGGTCGAGGTGAACCCCGAGGTACTTGACCTCTCGAGACCAGGGCAGAAGTGTGTCGCCTACGTAGAGTCTGTCGGGGAGCCTTAAGCGTCTGGAGAAGACTACTGCTGTGCTCTTGGCTGCGTTGATGGCAACTCTCCATCTCTCTGCCCACTCAACGTATTCGTCCAATTGCTCCTGGAGCCAGATAACGGCCGTCTCAGCACGACGATCGACAGCATACACTGCCGTGTCGTCGGCGAACATGGCCAACCTGGTGCCAGGCAACTTGGGCACGTCGTTGACGTACACAGAGAAAAGCAGGGGGCCCAAGACGCTTCCCTGAGGGACACCAGCAGTAATAGCCCTTTCCGAGGAAAGGGTGTTATCAACTCTCACGCGAAAGGTTCTGTTCCGAAGAAAGCTAGCAATCAGATGAAGGTAGCAATCCGGAAGCAGAATCTCCGTGAGTTTGTAAAGTAGGCCTGGATGCCAAACACGATCGAAAGCCTTCTCGACATCAAGGAAAACGGCGACGGTCTGCTCTCGCGAGCAACCGGCCTCGGCCACGGTCTCCACGAAACGCATCAATTGATGCGTCGAGGAGTGCCCAGCACGAAAGCCGAATTGCTCGGGGACCAGAATATCGAACCGTTGAAGGTGATCCGTTAGTCGCCGCTGGACTAGTCGTTCGAAGACTTTCGAAGTGGACGACAGCAGGCTGATAGGCCGGAGGTTCTCGGCGAACTTGTGGTCTTTTCCCGGCTTCGGGATCATCGTGACCGTAGCCGAACGCCATTTCTTAGGAAAATAGGCGAATCGGAAGCAGGCATTGAACAAGTCGACCAGGAAGCGAACTCCCCGGTCCGGAAGTCTCTGTAGGGCGGTGTTTGTAACACCGTCCGGTCCCGGGCTCTTCCGGGGCCGAAGCGCTAAAAGCCTGTCCGTTACCTCTTCCACCGAAGTGGGTTCAGGTTCGGATGTGATCGGGCTGCCGAGAGAAGCCTCAACTTCGGCTTCTATCTCCTCGTCGGAGTCTGGGTCCCCGGACGGGTTAGGAGCAAATTGAAGCTCCAGGTACCCGGCCAGGAACTCTGATTTCTCGTCCGGCTTGGCAAGGGGATGTCCACCAGGCCCGTTGATGGCCGGGAGTGGAGGACGGCGCCTCTTCCCGGTCATCGCGGTAGGTATCCTGTAAACGGAGGAGTCCCCCTCCGGTGCATCATCTGCCATTTTGGCGACCGTAAATTCCCAGCAGCTTCGTCGGAAGGCCTGCAAGTCACGACGTAACTTGCCGGCCGCCCGATTGAAGCTGGCCTTGTCGTCCGGATCTCTCGTCCGCTGCCACCGTCTCCGAAGTCTGTTCTTCTCTAAAGCGAGAAGACGGACTTCTTCTGGGATCCGGTGATAATCGGGCGTGAGATTAGGCTTCATCCGTGAGCACACGCCGACGGAAGAGACCACGGCTTCATCGAACAAGGCGACCGCCTCGTCGATGTGCTGAGTGGTATCAAGCGGGACTTCCTCGGGAAGCCTGCGACAAAAGGCAGGCCCGAAGCGGTCCCACTCGACCACTCGTCGCGCTGCTCTCCCAATCGTGTGACGGGTAGGTACGTGCACCTCGATGGGACAATGGTCAGAGGACAGTTCCGTTAACACGGACACCTCGATCTGGTTGACAACTCCCTTGACAACTGCAATGTCTAGTATGTCAGGTCGGGCTCCAAGTCGGAGGGGATAGTGCGTCGGTAGTCCAGGTCCGTAGGCTCGTAGGTGGTGGTCGTGTAGGTACCTGCTAAGCGCCCTCCCGGATGGCGTAGCCAATCGACTACCCCAGTCGGGGTGTTTGCAGTTCAGGTCTCCTGCAAGAATTACCTTCCTATGCGCACTGAAAATGGCGGACAGGTCGGCGTCTAGAACTGGTTTGGTCGGCGGTTTGTAAGCCGAAACCAGGAGGACACCTCCGAGAACTCCGGAGAGTTCAACGGCTGTGGCCTCGATATTTTGGCGAGGAGGCAAGACCACGCGGTGATGTGCAATGCAACGTTTCACCGCTATGGCCGTACCACCCCCCGCGTTCCGCCCAGGTCTATCGTCCCTGTAAAACGCATAGTTAGGCAATCTCACGTTGTCATGTGCCCTAAGCCAGGTCTCAGAGAGGAGAAGCACGTCGGGCTTGCGACGGGCTAGGAACTCTCTAAGTTCCTCGAGTTTGGGCAGAAGGCTGTTGGCGTTCCACGCTATAATGGAAAGGTCGCGCTTAATGGAGGTAATTCTGTTAGCGTGGAGCATTACAGAAGACCTATGGCGGCTGCAGCTTCCGCGAGGAGGAGGAACTTTTCAGTCGGGTTCGCCGTGCGAAGACGCTCCCGGATGGATCGATAAAGACGGGCCACTTCTTCGAGGTCATATTCCTCGAGGAAAGACTTTACCTCGGCAAGAGCTGAGGGGGATGTGGACGACGATGAAGCAGATTGGGCAGGGTCGCTGCGGGCGGCGGCAGCATAGCTGCGGGCTGAATTCACCCGAGATGAGTTCCTGGGTGGGCGCTCGGTCCTTTCAGCTGCAGGACGGGGCTCTACTCTGGACTGCCGAGCAACCCCAGCGCCGGAGCGCTGCGTTGGTCTGGTTTGTGGTTTCTGGGCAGGGGGAGCGGGAGCAGCGTTTTTCTGTTTCTTCTGCTTCTTCTTCTTCCTAGACTTGGGCTTGTAGCGAGCCGCAGGTTGGGGAGATTCAGACCTCTCAGGGACTGGCTCGACTACTTCCGGGGCAGGTTCCTCGTCCATTGGAACGTGCTGATCTAGGGTCGATGCTGGCGTAGCATGCTCTTCCCGAGCAGGTTGGGACGATGCACGTGGCTGAGCACGTGGGCGAGGTCGGGCGGGAGGTTGTGGCACAGATGAGCTGACCTTCTCCGGGAGACGGGGAAAGGCAGCACGATCCGGGACGACTGGAAGCTGCTGGCGGGCAGCACGATCCGGGACGACTGGAAGCTGCTGGCGGGCAGGAGGGTTAGCAGCGGTATGCGAACATCTGCTCTCCGTTACCAGCGGCCGAGACGTGACCAACTACGTGCTCGGAGCGAGCCAATCCGGCATCAGCAGCCGCCGAGACGTGACCAACTTCGTGTTCGGAGCTAGCCAATCAGCGATGCCGGTTAGTTAATAAAACCCGGGCCGGCAGAAAATTTTACGCAGCGGAGTCTACCTAGAGCTGTTGCCAGGGTAGGCTGCGTTCGTTTGTTTCTCTACACAAGTGGAATTTTCCATTGTGCAACGCTGGCTCCAGCTTGTCTGGAGCTCTCTATCTCAGTTATTATTCAGTATATTTCACTCAAACTTTCACATAGTGTTTAACATCATTAGTGCTGTGTGTTACAATTGTGCGGGCAGTGGTGAACTCGAGTTTCTGGTGTTAGTGGTGTTTTGGTGTTCTCCGCTGCTGTCTGTTGCCTGGTAAGTGTTGTAGCTATTAAGTAGTATACCTCACTACCCAGCTAGCGATCCGTGAAGTCTCACCAGCCTAGGCGTAGGTTAACCTCGCCGATGGCCGCAACCAACCTTCCCGTCGGTCCTTCTCAGGGCCACGAAATCCCACCTGGCGCTTTGGCGCAACCTCTACCAACCGAAACCGAGACAGTGTCTGCTGGGACGAGTGCCATGGACACTGAGGAGTGGCAAACTGTGAGTAGCCGGAAACGGCGAAACAGTGGCGACTCCGCGGGGTCCGGGCGGTCTTCCCAGCTGGGTCCTGCCACGGATAGACCCGCTACGGCCACCTCACCACCTACCCCGACTCGGCGGTTGCCGCCTCTGATCTTTGACCGGCCTACTGACTGGGATAAGGTCATGCGGCGACTTCACCGGGCCGCTCCTGCGAATACCCTGACTGCAGTTTGTCAGGGTGGCCGCTCCGTCAGAATTGAGACCACGACCATCGACAGTTTCCGGCTCGCCCAGAAGCTGCTGACTGATCGTGGTATCCCTTACTACACCTACGCCCTGCCGGAGGAGAGGGAACTCAAGGTCGAGATCGTCGGCATCCCCGCCGATGTTCCCGAGCCTACAATCTCGCACGCCCTTGAACTTTTGGGCTTTACTGTCAGCTCTGTAACTCCTCTCTTCTCCCCCGGCAGACGCATTCCCAGAAATGCCTTCCTTGTGAAAATCCTCAAGGTAGGGAATTTCCAAGCCATTTACCAAGTAGACTCTCTCTTTTACCTCCGGGTAAAAGTTTCAGCTTTCGAGTCCCGACCCGGACCCAAGCAGTGCTACAACTGCCAGAGGTACGGACACAGCAGTATCTATTGCCATTACCCGACACGCTGCATTCGTTGTGGTGAAGGTCATCACAAGGGCGATTGTCCTCGTGAACGCACCGCCACTGCCACGTGTGCAAACTGTCGCGAACCACACCCGGCAAGCTCTCGCCAGTGCAAGCACTATCATGACGCCCTCAAGCGCATCACCAAGGCCCAAAAGCCTATCCCACCTGCCCCCAAGAAACCCTCAGCCCCTGCATCTGCCGCCCCGGCGGCCCCAGTTCCGGCTACCTCGTCTGCGCCTGCAGCCGCTGTAGTCCCCCCGACCTGCCCAGCGCCTGCCGGAGCGCTCAGTTACGCGGCAGCCGCCGCCTCCGATGCATCTTTCCCTCCTTTGGCCTCGTCGCGAAAGCAACCCGCGCCAAAGAAGAAAAAGTCATCGACCACCATCCTCACGCAGCACAAGCCCGCTGCAACTAAGTCAGCATCTGCCCCAGCTCCCCAAGAGCCTCGGCAGCCTACAACTACACCTCGGCCCGATTATGGTATCATGTATCGAGTGCCCCCGCCCACGCCGCAGGCGCCATCGGCGGAGGAAGGGTCCTCGGATCCGACCTTTGCTGATCGTTTGCGTGTCTGGGTTGAGACCCTCATCCCTCAAATCTTGGCTGCCAAGGACGTCCAGTCTCTGCTAGTCACCATTCTTACCTCTCTCATGACTCTCCTGCCTCTCAATGTCTAGGCCTCTTCGGCTGGTGGCATGGAACGCGTGTGGTGTTCCGTCTCGCCGAGCCGAATTGGCTAACTTTGCCACTGAATATGACCTCGATGTCATCCTCCTCTCCGAAACTTTCCTTACCCCTGCTGCTTCCTTTCAGCTTCCGGCGTACACTACATATCGCACGGATAGGCCCCGGCTACAACCCCCCGCTCGTCCCAGCGGGGGTACTGCTATTCTCGTCCACAGGCGCATTGCCCATCGTCTCTTACCCCCTCCAGATACTAGGTATTTGGAGACGACGGCGGTGGCCCTCTGGATCGGGGATCGGGAGGTTCGCCTAATTTCGGCGTACCTTCCTCCCGGGCCCGGAGGGCCTCCGCCGCCTGAGGAGTGGGACGCCCTCCTCGACCACGAACTACCTACTATAGCTGCCGGAGACTTCAACTCCAAGCATCCCTCTTGGAACAGCCGTGTCACGAACCCGCGTGGCCGCTCGCTCTACAGCTACGTTCAGCGTCATCTGCAGGTCTCAGTTATTGGTCCTGACTCACCGACCCACGTGCCCACTAGGGGCCTTCCGGATGTCCTTGACATTGTCATTGTCAAGGACCTGGCCATTCCTATCACTGTCAGTGCTGTATCGGACCTCTCGTCCGACCACGACCCGGTACTTATCACTGTTCGTCCCCTGTTGGACACACCTCTCCAACCCCCCTCTCGTCCACGGAGAGTCAACTGGCGCTCCTATCATGACGAACTCCAACGAACAGTGCCATCTGACCCCCCGGCCCCCATCGCCTCTACGGCTGATGCGGACCGTATGGCCGACTATCTTCAAGAAGTCGTTACGTCCGCTATGGACACACACACCTATCTTGTCCCGGAGACAAATCGCCGGTCTCAATTACCTGAAGAGGTGCTCCTCGCCATCCAAACTCGGCGCCAACTCCGCCGGAGATGGCAACAAACCCGGGATCCTGCTATCAAACGCAGGCTCAACGCCCAATCTGACCTTGTCAAGCAGCTTCTGCTTGATGCCACTGCACATCGTTGGGACTCGTATCTCGAGTCTCTTGAAGTCCGGCCCGAGTCTGTCTGGCAGGCTGCGAGTCGACTTACTGGCGACAAAAGGACCCGCCATCCCCTCAGATCACCGGACGGCATTGTGTACTCCGCGGCCGGCAAAGCTGAAGTCTTTGCCGCAACCATGGAGGAGCAATTCACCGTCCACGGAGGCGTCTGCGACCCCGTCCACTCGGCCGAGGTCGCAGACTTCCTATCTGGATATTTTTCCCGCCCTCCAGCTGACATCCCTGACCCGTTCGACCGGGCCGATGTTGTCTCGGCTATTGGTCGACTTCGCCCTAAGAGGGCGCCCGGCGATGATCGTATCGGAGCGGCGGCGCTACAACACGCTCCCCCTAGCCTCATCAACTTGGTCCACGAGCTGTTCAATGGATGTCTCCGGCTTCATTACTTCCCCAGCCTGTGGAAGCGTGCGAAAATCATCATGATCCCCAAGCCTCGCAAGCTGCGTATTGACCCCTCAAACCATCGACCCATCTCACTGTTGCCAGTCATATCGAAGGTACTCGAGCGCCTCCTGCACGGTCGGTACGCGCCTCTGCTGGATGGTTTCATTCGGCAGGAGCAGTTCGGCTTTCGCAGAGAGCACTCGACGACCCTTCAACTCGTCCGGGTTGTTACCCATTTGACGGACGCCTACAACAAGCATCTGTCCTCCGTCGCTGTATTGCTCGACGTGAGTAAGGCCTTCGATCGAGTCTGGCACGAAGGCCTTCTCTACAAACTGGCCCACTCCCCACTCCCTGCCTCATTCGTTCATTTTCTCCGATCGTACTTGTGCGATCGTATCTTTAGGGTATGCGTCGAAGGGTCGTACTCATCCGTCCGACCAGTCGCCGCAGGCGTACCTCAGGGATCTGTCCTTGGCCCCGTTCTGTACCTCGTGTACACGAACGACCTGCCTGTTCAGCCTGGAGTCACTCTCTCGCTCTATGCGGATGACGCTATGTACCACGCCAGCTCAGCGAGTCTTGATTTCGCAGCTGGCCTGGTGCAACGTCAGCTCGCCGTACTTCCGGACTGGCTAAGGAAGTGGAGGATGGCGGTCAATGCGGAGAAATCCGAGGCGATCGCCTTTTCTCGTAAATTAACTTCCCGCTGCCAGTCCCTCTCCCTTGAAGGGAGCCCAATCGAGTGGAAACGGACTGTAAAGTACTTGGGCGTTACTCTTGACCGACGCCTAAGCTTTGCACCTCATGTCTCTCTGAGTCTCCAGCGCGCCAGAGGCGTCAGAGCCAAACTATTTCCCTTTCTCTCTCATCGGGGTTCAGTGCCTGTGCGCACTAAACTCACCATCTACTTGCTCTTTCTTAGGGCAATCGTGACTTACGCAGCCCCGCCTTTTGGGTACTACTCAGCCTATCCGTTGTCGCCCGGTTGGAAGCTTTCCAATCCCGAACCCTCCGCTACATCTCCAACTCTCCCTGGTTTGTCAGAAATGATGCCATCAGGCGAGGGTTGAAGGTTCCTTCACTTACCGAATTCGTTCGGTCCCTAGCCCTCAAACTATTCTCCCGAGCCTATGTCTCGACCCATCCTCACATCCGTCGACTAAGCACAGATGTCGGCCCACCACCTAGACGCCACAAACGCCCCCGAGCGTTGCTCGACGACCCCCCATAAGCACTTACAGAACATCTGCCCCATCCCCCCGACCTTGAGAATTTTCACGCTCCTCCTCCTTCCTTCTTTCTCATGTCCGTGCTGGCGCTCGGCGACAGACTAGAGGGGGGTCTGCGCTCGCCCTAGGTGTGCCTAGTGCCACCTCTGGTGGACGCTGCCTCCTCCTACGCTCTCTCCCGTGCGCCGACATTGCCGCCTGGCAGCCCTCGGCGACTTTTCCTGAGCGGCTAGGGGCGCCCTACCCGTTGTGGGAGGGTCATTCCTGCTTCTCACGCGAAAGGTCTTCGAGGTCTCCCCCATTCTGCCGTCACGGGTCTCTTCGAGGTCCCAGGGTCCAAGTAAAATCATAACATCCTGTCCCTCCAAAATAAAATTGATGGAGGTCCCATTCCTTTCAAAGCGCGAGATCGCTAGCCAAGGTAACAGCAAGGCAACATGCAGTCATCGGGTATCACCCGGACACTGGAGAAGAGGAGTCTACCTAGAGCTGTTGCCAGGGTAGGCTGCGTCACTTTGTTCGGCAATTTTGCCAGTGAATTTTTACCGTTGTTTGTAATTCTATCACAGTGATTTCTTCACCATATCTTCTTCTGTGTTCATCAACTACATTGTGCATCATTTTATCAGTGTATTGTGTCGTGCGCGTGTGTTTTTGTGATTCGTGTGCAGTGCGCGTCTGGTGTTCGTGTTCTTTGTCTGTCAGTGTAGTGATTCAGTGCTGGTGAAAGTTACTCTATCCTAGCCCTTTTTGCGTCTTCGACGTTCATTTCGGTTAATCCCGAGATGGCGTCGAACGCAACGCCCGTTCCTTTGCCGGCACCGCTGGTAACCTTAATGGAAACCTGCGGTACTGGTCCTCGTTCTACCCCGTTACCTTCCCATACAGTTAGTGCAAGTGAAAGTGAAAGTGATGATTGTGCGTCGATGTGTAGTGTGGGGACGGGGGAAGGTGAATTTTCGCTTGTGGAGGGCAAGTCTGCCAAACGCAAGCGAA
This sequence comes from Magicicada septendecula, assembly GCA_034769895.1. Taxonomy (NCBI): domain Eukaryota; kingdom Metazoa; phylum Arthropoda; class Insecta; order Hemiptera; family Cicadidae; genus Magicicada; species Magicicada septendecula. The sequence continues at coordinate 299,603,191 of CM068371.1, forward strand.
AATTGGTCGCCAGCCCGCCACCGGCCGCTGCTACGCATCGGGTATCTAGTCCCGGTAACAGCGCCAACCATCCGACTCAGTCTCCCTCTCAATCTGTGCCCAAGCCTAAAATTCCTCCGATTGTCATTCCCGACAATCGCAATTATAGGGAAATTCTTCGTTCCCTCCAGAATCTGCTTCCTTCGGCCAAACTCGAGGCCAGGTGCCAAGGCTCCTCGCTTCGAATTGCGGCCACAACAGTCCCGGACTTCCGATCGGTCCAACAGTTTCTTACCGATCGGAAGATCTCCTTCCATACTTTCGCGCTTCCTTCAGAGCGCGAAATTAAAGTTGTTCTTTCTGGACTTCCTTCCTGGACCGCCCCCGATACCATCAGGCAGGAGCTTGTCGCCTTAGGCTATTCGCCGACGGCGGTAAGTGTACTGCATGCTGGCAAGGGGGAAGATCGCCGTCCTGTGAATAGTTTCCTAGTGAAACTACTCAAAGTAGGCCAGTTCGAGGAGGTCTATGGCCTCCAAAACTTCCTGCACCTTCGGGTGCAAGTTCGTACTTTTGACCCGCGGCCAGGCCCCTCGCAGTGTTTTAACTGTCAGAGGTTTGGCCACTCCAGCTTATTCTGTAATCACCCTCCGCGTTGCGTGCGATGTACTGAGCCTCATCGTGGGTGTGATAAGCCCAAGACGGGGTTCACGGCCATTTGCTGCAACTGCGGCGGGGACCATCCGGCTAGTTATAGAGGATGTAGGGACTTTATATCAGCCATGAAGCTGCAGCGGACTCCTGCTCGCCCTGGCGCGCAGGCAGGCCGTGTTGCAGGTCCCCTCCCTAACCGCAGAGAGGCCTTCCCACCTCTCTCCGGAGCATCATCTCAGGCCCGGCAGCAGTTCCGGCTGCTCCCAGGGCCCCAGTTCCGACTGCAGTCGACGTTTCGGCGCCGCCTGCAGTCCCTTCTGTCCCGGCGCCTGCCGGAGCGCCCGGTCCTTCATACGCGGCTGTGGCCGCTACATCAGTCCCGCCTTCCGCTCCTCGGAGCCACAAACCAAAGCGCACTCGTCGCCGTCAGCGACAAGTTCCACAGGCCTTGCCTGTAAAACCTCAGCGGGCCCCGCCCGCCCCCAGCCATCAACCTAAGCTCCCAATTGAGCAGACCCCACGTCCGTCCCCGAGCCCTGCGCCATCTGTAACACCGGCCGAGGCCAGCCAGGTCCGTCTTCCGGAATCTCGGGAATCTTCCCGGGCCCCGGTGGACCCCCTGACTGCCTGGGCTGAAACTTTGGTAAACAACATCAGGTCTGCTCCAGATACAACCACGGTTCTCGCCCTGGTGTTTCAATCCCTGTCTACCCTCTTTCCTCTTCTTCCTTTGAATGGCTAGGAGTCTTAGGATCGTTGCGTGGAATGCCCATGGGGTAGTCCCTCGACGATCTGAACTGATGACTTTCGTAACGGAGTACGACGCTGATGTCGTCCTCCTTTGCGAGACTCATCTGGCTCGCTACCATACCTTCAACCTGCCATCTTACATCTGTTTTCGTCAGGATCGTCCCCAACGGCCTGGCTGTCGCCCCTCGGGGGGGACAGCCGTCTTAGTCCACAGGCGGATATCCCACAGGCCACTACCCCCTTTAGATACATCTCTTGTTGAAGGTTGTGCGGTGGCGATAGACGCTGGCGGATCGGAGTTGCGCGTTGTTGCGGCGTATCTCCGGCCCGGCCTGCGGCTACCTCCACCGCCCGAGGAGTGGGACGCTCTCCTCGATCATCCCCTACCAACCATCGTAGCCGGCGACTTAAATGCCAAGCATCCCTCCTGGAACAGCAGAGTAGCCAACGCCTACGGAAAATCTCTGTATCGGTTCGTCTCCGACGACCCGGTACTTCAAGTTATCGGCCCAGAAGACCCTACTCACTTCCCCTTTTCCGGTCATCGACCGGACGTCCTTGACATTGTCATAGCCAAGGACGTGACCCATCACATCCAGGTCTCGTCAGTGTCGGATCTCTCATCCGATCACAATCCCCTTTTTATAACTGCCCGTGAGCTGTCGGCCTCACCCCGACCTCCCGCTCAGACTGTTAGGAGAGTCAACTGGCGCTCCTACCATGATGAGCTCTCACGGCGGTTACCATCACTCCCCGCGGACCCGGTCGTCACTTGTGACGATTTGGATCTCCGAGCCACTCATCTTCAGGAGTTGGTCCAAGGTGTCATGGATCGACACACATATACTCTCGAGGTGAATCATCGTAAATCGGCCTTACCTGCGGAAGTACTCCACGCCATCTGGCTACGGCGCAATCTCCGCCGCAGATGGCAAAGAACCCGTGATCCCGGCGTCAAAAGGCGCTTTCAGGCCCAGTCTCTTTACGTCCAGCAGCTACTGCGGGACGTAAACTCTGATCGATGGGACTCATACCTTGAGTCTCTTGAAGTCGACCACGCCTCCGTCTGGAGAGCGGCGAGTAGACTGACCCGCGAGAAGAGAACTCGCAACCCACTTGAAACTCCGAACGGGGTTGTATCTTCATCAGAAGGCAAGGCAGAGGTCTTCGCCGACTGCATGGAGGTGCAATTTACTGTTCACCAAGGCGTCTCGGACCCTGCCCACTCGGCAGAAGTCCGTGACTTCCTATCTGGACATTTTTCACGCCCTCCCGAAATCCCAGCCCTCCCGTTCGACAGGGATGAACTAGTTTCATCTATCTGCCGACTAAATCGCCGTCGCGCCCCCGGTCCTGACCGGATCGGGGCCGCTGCTCTACAAAATCTCCCGGCCTCAGGCGTTGACCTCGTTCTTGAGCTGTTTAACTCCTGTCTCCGGCTACAGTACTTTCCCCGCCTGTGGAAATCTGCCGACATCGTAATGATTCCGAAGCCTCGCAAGCCGCGCATGCTTCCTGAAAGCTATCGTCCAATCTCTCTCTTGCCAGTCATCTCGAAGGTGTTCGAGCGTCTCCTGCTGGCTCGCATCTCGCCGCTGCTAGATGGTTTCATCCGCAGCGAACAGTTCGGGTTTCGCAGGGAGCACTCGACCACGCTTCAATTGGTCCGCGTTGTTACGCACTTGTCAGACGCCACCAACAGGCGAGCGGCTACGGCCGCCGTACTGTTGGACGTGAGCAAGGCCTTCGATAAAGTCTGGCACGAAGGTCTTCTCTTCAAACTTGCCAATTCCCCTCTACCATCGACCATAGTGTTTTTCCTCCGGTCGTATCTCAGCGACCGAACCTTCAGGGTGAGCGTCGACGGGTCCTGTTCTACAGTTCGACCCGTCGCCGCCGGCGTACCACAGGGATCTGTCCTCGGCCCCGTTCTGTACCTTGTGTACACGAACGACCTGCCTGTCTTGCCCGGAGTCACGTTGTCTTTGTTCGCTGACGATGCTATGTATCACTGCAGCTCCCTGTCCCCGCGATTTGCGAGTACAAAGCTGCAGCGTCAGTTGAACCAGCTTCCGGACTGGCTACGGAAATGGCGGGTGACGATCAACACGGAGAAATCCGAGGCGACCTGTTTCACCCGTAAGTCCATCTCCCGATGCCAGCCCCTCTCCCTAGCAGGGAGACCCATCGCCTACAAAGAATCGGTGAAGTATTTAGGCGTTCGACTAGATCGTCGCCTTTGCTTCAACGCCCACGTGACGGAAACCCTTGCCAAGGCTCGCGGCGTCCGAGCCAAATTATCTCCTTTCCTCTCGTGTCGCAGCCGCCTGGCCATGCGCACGAAACTACCATCTATCTACTATTTCTCAGGTCTGTATTGACCTATGCGGCACCCGCCTGGTGGTCTCTTTTATCCACCACCAACAGATGTAGGCTGGAAGCTTTCCAGTCCCGAACACTCCGATCCTTGACGGGGTCCCCTTGGTTTGTAAGGAACGACGTGATTCGAAGGGGTCTCCGTGTTCCTACCTTGACTTCCTTTGTCCGGTCGCTGGCTCTAACTCTCTTTGCTAAAGCCTCGACCTCCACCTTCCCGTACCTACGAACCATCAGTGCATCAGAACCACCACCGCCCATTCGGGTCAAGCGCCCTCGGGCGCTTCTTGATGACCCGCCATAACGCCATCCTCTTTAAATTAAATACAAACAAGTAATCATCAGTCCTAGACCAGAGTATTTCACCAAACTGTCCTTCTCTCCTTCCTGTCCACCTCCTAGCACGCTGAGCCGGCTGCTTGTCGCTGTCATCATTCACTGGCACGGAGGCTCTCCGCCTCGCGGGGAGCGACCGACGCCCTCAGGGCGTCTGCTGACTGGACTTGAAACGGGCAACATCTGTTGCTCGAATCGGTACCAGCGGCAGTGCATTAAACAAATAACAGTTATACTCCCCCGCCTTCTCAGTTAACTGGTTGGCGGTTTCCTTTTCCAGTCTTAGGTAACCAGTCGACATGTACCAGCACTATGTTTACTTCTGGCAGCCATTGGACACGATCCAGATGCTGCAATCAAGCCACGGGTGCAAAGACACCCCGCATCCATAATGCAATGCAACCCGGACACTGCGACCACCGGAGCACGACTAGCTGCTGCTCCGTTCAACTCTGGAACTCTGGACTCTGGAATTTTACGCACACCATCGCCACGCCATCGAACGCACTTCATCTCCTCTCCTCTCTTGGACGACATCGGGACGGAGTCAGCCGGAAGGAACAGCCGAAGAATAGAACCGCCGCCGTTCTTGCGTCTTCGCACTCCCGTTCCGCGCCAGCGATGGATTTCGCTGGGCCGGCAGCCGACTCTACAACCGGTGCCGAAAGAAGAGGAGGACTGCAGTACGCCACGATCAGCGGGCGCAGCCGCCGAACACCTCAGCGCGGCACGACCAACATCACAGTTCTCGCCACTCGGTCCTTTTTAGGGCCACCAAAATAACTAGAGTGTACGATTGGCGCCATTTGTCATGCGGCAAGCCTTTTGTCCGGTGACAAGTGGCGCCCAACGTGGGGCAGCGATCATCTTGCGGATGCAAGATCCAGCCACGCCAGCGAGCTACCAGCCGGCACACCAATCAACATGGCGCCCAACAGACACCTCCACAACATCTGGAGAAGAGCAGTAGGACGGGGTTGTAATGCTCTACCGGAGAGCATTCAAGACCCGGTGGAGTTGTGACAGCAGCGGTATGCGAACATCTGCTCTCCGTTACCAGCGGCCGAGACGTGACCAACTACGTGCTCGGAGCGAGCCAATCCGGCATCAGCAGCCGCCGAGACGTGACCAACTTCGTGTTCGGAGCTAGCCAATCAGCGATGCCGGTTAGTTAATAAAACCCGGGCCGGCAGAAAATTTTACCGCCCGAGGAGTGGGACGCCCTCCTCGACCACCCCCTCTCAACCATTGTAGCCGGCGACTTAAACGCCAAACACCCTTCATGGAACAGCCGCGTTGTCAACGCCTATGGAAATTCTCTGTTCCGGTTCGTCTCTGGCGACCCGGCACTTAATGTCATCGGCCCTGAAGACCCTACCTACTTCCCCTTTCACGGCCATCGGCCGGACGTTCTTGACATAGTAGTTGTCAAGAACGTTGCCCGCAACATCGAGGTCTCGTCTGTGTCGGACCTTTCGTCCGATCACAATCCCCTTGTTATAACTGTTCGAGAGCTGTCGGCGTCACCCCGACTCCCCGCTCAGATTGTTAGGAGAGTCAACTGGCGATCCTATCATGACGAGCTCTCTCGAAGGTTACCATCTCTCCCGGCGGACCCAATCGTCACTCGTGACGATCTGGATCTCCGCGCCACAAATCTTCAGGAATTGGTCCAAGGTGTCATGGATCGACACACCTACGCACTCGAGGTGAATCATCGTAAATCGGCCTTACCTGCGGACGTACTCCACGCCATCTGGCTACGGCGCCAGCTCCGCCGCAGATGGCAAAGAACCCGAGACCCAGTCGTTAAGCGACGATTTCAACAACAGTCCCTTTACGTTCAGCAGCTACTGCGGGACGTAAACTCTGATCGATGGGACTCATACCTTGAGTCTCTTGAAGTCGACCACGCCTCCGTCTGGAGAGCGGTGAGTAGACTGACCCGCGAGAAGAGAACTCGCAACCCGCTGGAAACCCCGAACGGGATTGTGTCTTCATCAGAAGGCAAGGCTGAGGTCTTCGCCGACTGCATGGAGTCGCAATTTACCGTTCATCGAGGCGTTTCGGACCCTGCCCACTCGGCAGACGTCCGGGACTTCCTATCTGGTTATTTTTCTCGCCCTCCCGCTGGCCCAGACCTCCCGTTCGACAGAGACGAACTCGTTTCGTCTGTCTGTCGACTAAACCGCCGTCGCGCCCCCGGTCCTGACCGGATCGGGGCCGCTGCATTACAATATCTCCCGGCCTCAGGCGTTGACCTCGTACTCGAGCTGTTCAACTCTTGTCTCCGGCTACAGTACTTTCCCCGCCTGTGGAAAAATGCCAACATCGTTATGATTCCTAAACCCCGCAAGCCGCGCATGCTTCCTGAAAGCTATCGGCCAATATCTCTCTTGCCAGTTATCTCGAAGGTGTTCGAGCGGCTCCTGCTGGCCCGCATCTCGCCGTTGTTGGATAATTTTATCCGCAACGAACAGTTCGGGTTTCGCAGAGAGCACTCGACCACGCTTCAACTAGTCCGCGTGGTAACGCAACTCTCTGACGCCACCAACAGGCGAGCGGCTACGGCCGCCGCACTGCTGGACGTGAGCAAGGCCTTCGATAAAGTCTGGCACGAAGGTCTTCTCTTCAAACTTGCTAATTCCCCCTTACCATCGTCCATAGTGTTTTTCCTCCGGTCGTATCTCAGCGACCGAACCTTCAGGGTTAGCGTCGACGGAACCTGCTCTGCAGTTCGTCCTGTCGCCGCTGGCGTACCCCAGGGATCTGTCCTCGGCCCCGTTCTGTACCTCGTGTACACGAACGACCTGCCTGTTTTGCCCGGAGTCACGTTGTCTTTGTTCGCTGACGATGCAATGTATCATTACAGCTCTGTGTCCCCGCGTTTTGCGAGTACACAGTTGCAGCGTCAGTTGGACCAGCTTCCGGACTGGCTACGGAAATGGCGGGTGACGATCAACACGGAGAAATCCGAGGCGATCTGTTTCACTCGTAAGTCCATCTCCCGATGCCAGCCCCTCTCCCTTGAAGGGAGGCCTATCGCCTACAAAGAGTCGGTGAAGTATCTAGGCGTTCGGCTAGATCGTCGCCTATGCTTCAACGCCCACGTGACGGACACCCTTGCCAAGGCTCGCGGCGTTCGAGCCAAACTTTACCCATACCTCGCGTGCCGCAGCCCCCTGGCGCTGCGCACGAAAGTTACCCTCTATCTGTTGTTTCTCCGGTCTGTATTGACCTATGCGGCACCTGTATGGTGGTCACTTGCCTCCGCCACCAACAGGCGTAGGCTGGAAAGTTTCCAATCCAGAACCCTCCGTTCCTTGTCGGGATCTCCTTGGTTTGTTAGAAACAGTGTAATTCGAGGAGGTCTACGAGTTCCTGCTCTCTCAGCCTTTGTCTGGTCATTAGCTGCGACTCTCTTTGCCGCAGCTGAGACCTCTTCCTTCCCTTACCTCAGAACCATCAGCACCACGCAACCACCTCCCCCTGTCCGGGTCAAACGCCCTCGGGCGATTCTCGATGACCCGCCATAAGTTTAAGTAAACTTAAACCTCACTTAACTTGTATATTCTCTATCTGCCCATGCCCCAGAATTTACCTGTAAAGCTGTTTCCTTCCTCCCTTCCTAGTATGCCGACCGCGCTGAATGCTGCTGCTACGCGCTATCACTGGCACGGAGGCTCTCTGCCTCGCGGGGAGCGACCGACGCCTCACGGCGTCTGCACGCGGGACTGGGAAAGGGCGACATCTGTCACCTGAACCCGTCCTTGCGGCAGTGCCCACTGATTGCTGATAATTTAAATAAATAAAAATTAAAAACCTTTCTCCCCCGCCTTCTCAGTTAACTGGTTGGCGGTTGTCCATTCCTAATTTTAGGCACCAGTCGAAGAACCAGACCTATGTATATCTACAGGCAGCCATTGAGCTCGACTCAGATGCTGCAGTCATGCACCGGGTGCAAAGACGCCCCGCTACTACATTGCTACATACATGCATGCTACAGAAAATTTTACGCACTCTTCATCGCCACGCCATCGAACGCACTTCATCTCCTCTCCTCTCTTGGACGACATCGGGGCGGAGTCAGCCGGAAGGAACAGCCGAAGAATAGAACCGCCGCCGTTCTTGCGTCTTCGCACTCCCGTTCCGCGCCAGCGATGGATTTCGCTGGGCCGGCAGCCGACTCTACAACCGGTGCCGAAAGAAGAGGAGGACTGCAGTACGCCACGATCAGCGGGCGCAGCCGCCGAACACCTCAGCGCGGCACGACCAACATCACAGTTCTCGCCACTCGGTCCTTTTTAGGGCCACCAAAATAACTAGAGTGTACGATTGGCGCCATTTGTCATGCGGCAAGCCTTTTGTCCGGTGACAGTGTCCATGGAGCCTTGCAATTTATGCTTGATCATCAACGTTGCTTTGTCCGAATAGAACAGCTCAAGATCGTCAGCTCAAGACGTTTCTATAACCTCAAAGAACCCGTTGATGACGATAGTAAAAAGCGTGCCGCGAAACGGAAATCCCTGCGGAACTCCATTTTCCAGCTCGCGAGTGGCCAACAGCGATTGTTCGATCTGAATACGAAAAGTACTGTCTCTGAGAAAGCTGGAGATAAATTTGGGCAGGTGACCTCTGAACCGCCAATCGTGTAGTTGTTGAATCTCCTCTTTTTTTCGAACACTTTCTTCAAGTCGAAAAAACTGCAAACTATGTGTTTGCCTTTGATGAAACTGTTCTGAACTCCATTTTTCATAGAAACCAGTTGATTTACAGTAGAATGTGTCGGTCAGAAGGCCGTGTTTTTAGGACACCAGGTAAGCCGGCTGTTTATTACCTACTCTGATAATGTTCCTAAACAGTACATCAACGATACTGGACGATAGTGTTCGGCTTTCATAGGATCCTTTCTGGCCTTCAGAAGCGGGCTGACATCGCTTTCTTTCATGGTTTTAGGTACTCACCTTGATTCTATATGGCGTTATCGAGTGCCAGTAATGTAGCCATTGCTACAACCGGCAGTTGGCGATGATCCTATAAGGAATATCGTCCGGTCCCGCTGCAGTGTCGGCAGCAGCGCGGACAGCGGAGTGTAACACCTCATAGTAAAAGGCACATGTACCCGTCACATTCGAAATCAAAGTCATGTTCGACTTTATCATTCCTTGTGAGGAAATTGATAGAATAACTTTCTGTACTACTGATCTCGGCATCTCAGGCAGCAAGGTATCAGCAAGTTCAGCAAGGTTTCCAAATCAATTCACCACCGTGCTATATGCATGTGATTGGCTTAAACAGTGAGGTGCAGCAATTGTTCTTCTTCTGTTGGGGTTGACGGTGATGTGGTGAGATCGTGACACGGGGGAGAGATTCGACTGCTCTCACTCGAAGAAGAAGGTTGTATACTACTACAGAAGAACGCAGCAGAGGACAGCCTCGACCTCAACGACTGCAATGAAGAGGCTCGGCCATCAACCGACGGAGGCCGCCAAGAAGAAGCCACCGGAGCATCATAAACCACCTCGCCAGCGCCAACATCAAGCAGCGATGGAGATAGATCAGCCGTCTTGCCAGGACGAAGACCAACGCAACACAACTGGGACCTGCCGCGCAGTGCCGGTAAGTGTTGTAGGTAGCGCTGTCCAGCGAAACCCGGGGAGTCCGAGAGTAGGACTGACAAATAGAGATGCGGGTTGCGCCGCCACTGTGACGGTGTCACAGTTCGGCCCCCGGGTACCCGCTGGACAAAGAGCCGAGTTAGTCGGCAGTAGCCCCGCTGTTAGTGTCCCTAAAGCACTGTGCGGCAGCATCGAGCCCCCCGGCCGGCCACTTGGGTCAGCCGGGAACCCTACGACTTGCGCGGGAAGCCCTGCTGAACCCGCGCAAGTACGTGAGCAAAATCGGTCCTTATTAGGGCCGACCAAGCCCGCTAAGGCCGGACCTTCCGGCTGCACGGCCGCTAGTAGGCCAAGCAGCCCAAATCCTCTGCCGGAGTCTGACTCCCCAGATATGGAGACCTCGGTTTCCACCGATTGGGTGGCAGTAGGGCGCGGTGGCAAGCCGCGAAAGTCTCCTTCCCTGACCTCCTTGAGTTCGGCCACGGACTCGGCGGCACTCCAAGCCTCCGCTGAGGTTGCGCCTAGTCGCACCTCCGAAGGAAGGGTCCCGCCGGTGTTCGTTACGAACGTCAGGGACGTTATCGGCTTCGTTCGCCGACTCCGTAAGACCGTTGCGCTGGCAGATAACGCATCTGTCAAGCTCCTTGCGAGCGAGACTGTGCGCGTTACCTGCCGCAGCGCATCGGAGCACTTCGGAGTGGTCCAGTGGCTGGAACGTGAATCGTTCCAGTTCCACACTTACACATTAAACCGCACCAAGCCTGTAGCCCTCGTCCTTCGGGGCCTGGACATACAGGCGGATCCGCAGGTCGTCGCTGACGAACTGTGCGACGCGGGGTATAAGGTTGTGGGAGCCTCACGGCTGTACACCACTTATGGCTCGCGTCGACCACTCCCGCTGATAAGACTCCTGGCAGAGAAGGGCGAATCCTCCCAGGCCTTATTAGATTTAAAACGGCTTTTCGGGCTCTGCGTAAGCGTCGAGCCCTGCCGTCAGACCGGGCGACTTTCCCAGTGCCACAGGTGCCAGCGGTTCGGCCATAGCAGCTTCGGTTGTCGGAACGCGCCGACCTGCGTCCGCTGTGGAAATGACCACTTGACGCAGGCCTGCGCTGTCCCGGCCAACCACCGATATTGTATAAACTGTGGCGGCGCCCATGCTGCAAATAACAGGCGCTGCCCAGTATATAGCGAGCAGCTGGACAAACTCAAGAAACCAGTCCAGCCTAAGCCTCGACATGATGTTAGACAGCCAGTCAAACCGGCCAAAGCCGCTGAACCTGTGGTCCGGAAACCAGCCCCTAGGTCTGCTCCGGTTCCGAAACCCAGCAGTGCAGTGAGCCCGAGCAAAGCTCCACAGGCCAAATCAACCATCGCGCCCCCGGAACCGGAACGCGAAGTCCCCCATTATACCCAAGTCCCGCTGCCGGACAACGAGGAAATTGATCCTCCATTGCCGCCGCCACCCAAGCCTAGATTCCCCAGATCGGGCAAGAAAGTTAGGAAACCGGCCAAGAACACGGGCCAGCCTAAACCACCTGCCACTGGACCCAAGCCCGTCCTCCAAAAGCCAGAGCGGCCACCCGCTCCAGTACCAGCCCCCAAGGCTTCCACCGTCTCGCCCCGCCGCAGCTATGCAGCTGCCGCCAAGCGTTCTCCCCCGGCCTCATCTTCCGATGATCTCGCCGTAGTATCAGACTTTCTGGCAAGCTACGACTTGCAGAAAGTAGCCCAGACTTTCCTTAAAATCAAGGAACGCTTGGCAACAGCCTCGCCCCAAGATAAGTTCCTCCTCTTGGTGGAAGCATGCCGTGTTACAGGTCTGTTATGAACGGACAACCACGGCAATCCCTCAAGCGAGACCTCGAGCTCGTGGCGTGGAACGCCAACGGCCTCGCTTCCCGGCATTCTGAGCTCTTAGAGTTCGTTGCCCGTCACAAGCCCGACGTGCTTCTTCTTGGCGAGACGCACCTGACCCCGCATCGTCGTTTCCGACTACCCAACTACGTGTGCCACCGGGACGACCGGTCGGGTCGCGCAGGAGGGGGCACAGCCATCGCGGTGAAGGCGAGTCTTCGCCATCACCGCGTTGTCCTGCCTCAGCGGCGGAACCTCGAGTGCACCGCGGTCGAGCTCCATGGTGCTCTCGGCGGTCTACTCGTGGTTTCCGCCTACAAGCCTCCACACACGGAGCTCCTGTCGAACGATCTGGAGGCCGTCTTTGGAGCACACAGGAGGGTAGTCCTGGCGGGCGACCTGAACTGTAAGCACCCCGATTGGGGGAGCCGCTTGGCGAACCCAAACGGGACCCGCTTACGCAGGTATGCTGATGCGGCTCGGGTCACAGTCATGGGTCCTACCGGGCCTACGTACTATCCCTCTCGGGCTAACTCCCGCCCTGATGTACTGGACATTGCCGCGGCCGGGGGTTTTTATTGCCCGGTCCACGTCTCCGTCATTTCGGAACTGTCCTCGGACCACTGCCCTATCAGTGTGCATATAGCTACCCAGCACGCCACCGTCCGCGACGAGCGGCGGGTAATCGAGTGGGACCGCTTTGGCCCGGCGTTCAGTCGCCGCCTACCAGAGCATATCCCGCTCGACACTACCCAGCATGTCGATGAGGCAGTTGCTGTATTCGACACAGCCGTCGTCTCGGCGGTTGACGTGTCCTCCCGGATGAAGCCGGGGCTCACGCCCGACTATCAGCGGATCCCCGAAGAGGTGTCTCAGCTCGCTAGCGAGAGGAATCGCCTCCGGAGACGCTGGCAGAGGACTCGTGACCCGGCCGACAAGGCTGCGTTCAACAGAGCGTCCGGCAAGTTGCGTCGCGACATGCTGGCGTTCCGTAGACGCAACTGGGAGCTAGCTGTAACACAGATGGATGGCCCTGCCGAGGACCGTAATGTCTGGCGGATTCCCAGTGCCCTAACGGGAAAGCGCAAACGCGCGCCTCTCCCCGCACTGGCCGGACCCGGCGGTCAACCCCTTGGTCGCCCCCTCGAAAAGGCAGAGTTCTTGGCTGATAGTTTAGAGCGTCAGTTCGCTCCCAACCCATCCAAGAACCCGGCCTTCACTGAGCAAATCTGCCGCGAGGTAGAGCGCTTTCTTACGGCCGATATCACAGTCCAGCCGGAGCCCATCTCCCCGGAGGAGGTCTCTGAGAGGATTGTTCAGCTCAAGCCCCGGAAGGCGCCTGGCCCGGACGGAGTCATGAATTCCGCCCTCCATCGCCTTCCGGAGCGAGGAACCCAGTTCCTCACTGACCTGTTCAATTCATGCCTCAGACTGGCCTATTTTCCGGTGAAATGGAAAACGGCTACCGTAATCGTGATACCCAAGCCGGGAAAGAATTCTTCTCGAGTGGAGAACCTCAGGCCCATCAGCCTCTTGTCCGCGACGTCCAAGGTTTTTGAGCGTCTGATCCAGCGTAGGATCCGCGACCATCTAGAAAGACTAGACGTGCTGATCCCCGAACAGTTCGGCTTTCGTGAGCTGCACTCCTCGACTCATCAGCTGATGAGACTCGTGGAATGCATAACCGAGGCTGGCTGCCAGGGCAAACAGACGGCTGCGATCTTCCTAGACGTAGAGAAAGCCTTTGACCGCGTGTGGCACGAGGGTGTCCTTTACAAACTAACGGAAGTCCTTCTCCCAGACTGCTACGTTCACTTGATCGGCAGCTTTCTGCGAGACCGTAGCTTCCGAGTGAGAGTAGACCACGCTCTCTCTTCGGAGAGGCGTATTACCGCCGGCGTCCCTCAGGGAAGTGTCCTTGGGCCTCTCCTGTTCTCGTTGTTTGTCAACGACACGCCCCGAGTTCCTGGAGTGAAACTGTCGCTGTTCGCGGACGACACTGCGGCTTTTGCCTCAGAGCCGAACGCGAGTTATGCGGCAGTTAAGCTCCAGCGCCAACTCGACGCGTATGTCGGGTGGACCGATGACTGGAGAGTTGCCGTTAACGCTTCCAAGAGCGCCGCGGTAATATTCTCGCGAAAACGCAAGCGGCCTCGGCCGCTTAAAGTAGGCCCCGTCGAGGTGCCCTGGACCAACAGCGTCAAGTACCTCGGGCTCCACGTGGATTCCCGACTCACCTGGCGAACCCATGCAAATTACATCAGACAACGCGCTTCGGCGCAACTCAGTAGACTCTGGCCCGTGCTATCTAATCCGGCAATGACCCCCCGGCTAGGTAAGCTCATAGTCAACACGTACGTGTTGCCGGTGATTACCTACGCCTGTCCTGTTTGGGGATACCTGGCTCGTGGTCATAGAATCACGCTCCAGCGCGTACTCGACCGGGGACTGAAGCTCGCGTGCAAAGTCCCCCGGAGGTACTCTTCTCGTCTTTTGAGGAGAGGACTCGGTGTCCGCTCTCTTGATGACACCGTGAGACGCCTGGCGCGACGATTCTATGTTCGTTCCGACAGAGTGACCCACAATTCCCTCATTGCCGGACTTGGTAAATACACCCCGCGACCAGGTGAGTCCTGGAAGCGACCTCGTTTGCTAGTCCCGGTGGTATAATCCACCAATCGCAGGTCGCTTCAGACCCCCCCCATAAGTAGATAAAAAGTATAAAATGAACTCTACCAGACCCAGTGGCAGGAGTCCTTTCTGAGACTCGGGACACTGCACTACTCGCGACCCGCGCTTCGCGCGGGCCGCGCAACCCCCAGTTGTGTGTGGTGATGTGGTGAAACGTAGGTTTCCCAGCTCGATCGTTTTGCAGCGAGTATTGTTCTACGAGAAGCGGCTCTATGTCTCCTAAAATCTATGATTATCTTCGGTCGGCGGTCGTTTATACCTGTTAAGGGATCGTCGCTTCACTCTTATTGCGTCTTTTACAGCGTTGTTCCAGCGCGGTATCGGTTCGCTGGATGAACGACTAGCGGTCCGCGGAATATGCTCCGTAGCTTCATTCGTAGGTGTACAATCAGTCTTGAAGCCTGTCCAATCAGCACAGTCCACGCAATATCTTTTCGTCGTGCGTATAACGCTCTTTGGCGTTTGCGTTTATATCATAACAGGGTAATTCTCTGTAAAGATCTGGAAACACTCTCTATTACAGACGTGGAGCAAGATTCGGGATAGAGATCAAAAGATTGACAGCCGATAAAGTACCACTTCCAACGTTGAAATGTTTGCTCTCACCTGTGTTTAAGAAGACAAGTGATTTATTTAGCAAGAGATCCTTAGTTCTTAATCCAGCGCTGTTCGTCCTAAGACAACCCCAAGTAGGACTATGGGCGTTGAAGTCCCCGACAAGGAATAATAGAATTGGTAGCTGTTCGACCATACATCTTCTGCTCGCCACTCTGAATCTGGTAAGTATAAGCAGCAAATCGTAATCTTCGTTAGCTGTAATAAACTGATTGGTACTGCTTGTAGAAGCGTATCTAGCGGAATACGTCCTGGATATGTGTTGCTAGGAAATATAGAAACGCCACCCCTAGCTCTGCTGTTTGGAGTAACATCACAGCGGAAGGACTCATCTCCTCCTCATATTATAATGTTCTTGCTGCTTTAAATGTGTTTCCTGCAGGCACACACATTGGTTTATGCCTGTACAGTAGCATTTTTAGTTTGCAATAATATAAAGCGCAACCGTTTAGATTACACGGTGTTCTCCACGCTGGGCGTTGCAGAGTCAGTCGTTATGGTCCATGTTTTTTTCCTTGGCTTCCCTTTCGGCCAGCATTTCTTCTTTTTTT
The DNA here is from genome assembly GCA_034769895.1 of Magicicada septendecula. NCBI lineage: Eukaryota > Metazoa > Arthropoda > Insecta > Hemiptera > Cicadidae > Magicicada > Magicicada septendecula. Next base: position 299,618,618 of record CM068371.1, read on the forward strand.
TTAATAGATTGCCGAGTTTTGCCAAGTCACCGAAGTCAGTGAGATAACTGTCACCGGCAGTCGAGCTGAATTCCGATGTGGAATCCTGGAACCCACCTCCTGTTCATCGGAGACCTGTTTTACTTCGGCGATTTGGTGTTAAGGAAACCTCCGTGGCTTACTTGGGAGCTGTGAAGACGGACGGCAGTATCCCCTCGCCGTCACGCTCCTACTAGAGGTGGCCGCTGGCGCAGCAAAAATGTTTATGTCCGCCCTTCTTGACGGACGAAGTATGAGTTTGCTGGTAGACCCGTCAACACTATCCTTTTGCACCGTTCGCGTGTCGCGTCTCTGTTGGTGACGCTGTTGAATTTACAGCCTGCGCATTACTGATTTTGTCGTGGTTGATTGGGCATACCGATTTCGTCGTATCGAAGTAGCTGAGTTTTTTCGGGGTACGTAGGCCTACTTCCTGTGGGTTGCACCCTTGGCTACGGTGTGTTTTCAAGCGGTACACAGCCTTGTCAAGCTACCTACCAGTGCCATGTTAGCCAGCTAAAGGGTACCGGATGTTGCCCCTCCTCTGCGAGGCTAACTTTTTGTAGGCCGGGCGTAAAGTTGGATTTCTGGGGGGATCATTATTATTATTATTAGTATTATTAAACATTATTATTATTACGCCGTCAGGGATGGGCGAGCAACGTCCCCGGAACGCCCCGGAACGTCGTTATCAGGCGACCGCAACGCCTTAGGAGTGCGCCTCTTGGCCCCCGGCAGATAATGTGCCGAGAGGTGCGAGAACAGCGAAGTGTACCTCAGGCGAGGACGAGTATACAGCTGCCCCCTTTTGTAAGAGCGTAAAAACACAGAGTGGAATCTACCTCGATATGGGGTGAATGTAGCTCAAAGTGCTACTCTTGAAGTTGATGTCGAGGAAAATAGCGTGCCTCAAAGATTCAGTGTAAGATGAGGGATGAGGAAGCAGAAGATCTGCAGAAATGCAGATTTATGATCGAGAGAATGAAGACTGTGATCAGGAGGCAGAGGAATACCTCTGTAGACATGAAAACTGGCCTGAAATGACTGGAGGGAATCATAGTTATGATTGCTCGCTGGAGAGCTAACTGGCTGAAGATGAAAGAAAAGGCCCAGAAGCGGGCAATACTTAACAGGAACGCCGAGTTATCGGCCAGTGGTGGTACTATATCTAAAGAGACAAATCACCTTCGGAAGGAAAGGCATTTGGGGATTCCCAACCGACTGGTGTAAATAGGAGAGCTTCAAGCCCAGCAGAGGCAAAGATGGAAAATAAGAAGAAATAAGTGGAAACCTCGGAATTTTCCAAAAAAAAAGAAAAGAGTAAGAAAATGAAAGTAGAAACAGCAGGAGAACAATCCGAGGTCTTATCCAAGAGAGGAACAGACTCTATTCCACGTGACCGGAAAAGAGGAAACAATCTAAGCCACGACTAGAGGGTCTGTTGATTGAGCCTTTACAAGGCAAAACGTATGCCGTAATGCTCGACCTAATCAGCAGTAAGATAAATCTTGATGCTTCTCAGTTTGAATTCAGATCGATCAGAGAGACTGGGTCTGGGTGAGTCCTGTTAGAGTTAGACGAAAAATCACAGGACCTAGCAGCATTCTATAATACTCTAAAGACCATCTTAGGATCAAACGCCACTGTGAGGAAGCTGGAGGCAAAGAAAACTCTCCAAATAAGAGATTCTGATAGTCTCTGCTCCCCAGAAGAAGTGACTGAGGCGAGAGAGAGGTCGGAGATTGTTTAGGGGACCTGAAGGTAACAACTACAAGTGCCAACAAGAGGGGACAAAAGATGGGCATCTTAGAAATTAACATAAAAGGCGCAGAAGAGATGCTGATTTCCCAACGTATTAAAATTGCAGAGTTTGGCGTAGGGTAAGGGTTATACGCTGTTACACTTGCTTTGGCTATGGTCATTGGTAGGCAAACTACAAGGGACCATCCGAAGGTAGTTACTTCTGTGTATTCAGTACGGATATCCGGGGCACAAAAAAAAAGAGCGACTGCAGAAAGTGACCAATGTGCTTCCTATGTACTAAAATATTTAGTTCCAGACAAGACGGGCCATATCCCAGGGACAAACAATTGTCTTGTGTTCCAGAAAGTACTGGACGTGGCAAACAAGAATCAAAGAATATGGAGCATATGCAGGGCAATCTACATAGACACAGAGTCGCGGATGATCTTCTTGTGCGGACTCAACAGGACACCAAAGCTGATATGATGTTCATCAGAGAACACAGTACAAAGACAGAGATGTACCAGGATGGTATTCCGATATATTAGGTACTGCGGCTATCTGGATACGAGACATGGGGAGAGTCTTCGTAGGTAGTCACGGTTGTAGTAGGGGATTCGTTTGGATTATAAGTGGGAAGGTTGCATTTGTGAACTGCTACTTCACCCCAAACGAGAGTATACATAGTTTCAGGAAAAACTGGACACACTATATTCCGCAGGAATGAGAAGGAACCATCATTGTTGCTGGAGACTTCAAAGCAAGGCCGGTTTGGGGTATGCCAAACATTAACTCAAGGGGAAGACAGGTGCTTGAGTTGGCTGCACGTTTGTCACTTAGCGTGGTCAACGTCGGAAAAATGTCGACATTTAGAAGACCAACTATGCAGAGACTATACCAGATATTACGCTTGCATCACAGTCTTTAGATTCCAAAATTATTGGTTGGAAAATCAGCGATGAATACACTGGTCCTGATCACCAGTACATAGTCTTTAGCCTCCATGATGAAAGAAGACAGTGGAGAGGAAGGCCTTGGAGGAGACGAAAATTGTAATGTTAGCAAACTCAACGCAGAGACCCTTCATCAGAAATAGAGAGGAGAGATAACTATATGCTGGAGAGGTCCAATCCCGCAGAGTCTGTAGTCGAGACCACAATGAAGGTGACACGCCAGGCATGCGACGTTTCAATGCCTCAGGGAAGAAAGTCATTTGTGAGAAAGAAGGCGGTCTACAGGTGAACTGAGATGTTTCAATCTACTCTGAGCACCTCAGACGTTCTGGAGGTGATTTCTCGTCCCTCCCCACTAATACTCCTTAATACTGTAACGTTACATAACCCGGTCCCAATAAATTAACTCATGATAATAAAAGTCAGAAATGGGTAAACTAAAGCTCGCTCAAAATTTAATTATATCACTCAACATGATAAACAATTTGAGTGGTATACAGTGCAAAGTGAGTGATAGTGTACCCATTGAGGTGAAAAAACAAAAGTGAAAGCAACGTATTACCAAACTGTGTTGTATGTTTTAGAAAGGACAAACTTATGAAAGTAGTATGTAATAATACTGATTGATTTTTGTAATTTTATTTATTTATTGTAATTTATATTGTATGAACCACAAATTGTTATACCCAAGTTAATATTATATTTTTTCAAATAATTGTGTTAGATTATAAGAAAACCCAGGGTTAATTTTAAAAGACATAAAAAATTTAACTACCAAAGATAATATAAAATTAAAATAATCCTATGAAGGAAATGGCAACAGGAAGTAGTACCGGGTATGAACACTATTCGAGACTAAATAAATAATATATAAATTTATTTAAGGATAATAAAATGATAAAATATTTATATACAATGTCATAAAAAAATTAACCAAAACATATTATGTAAAGTAAATTAGTAAAGAAACCGGAATGGAAGGGAATTATTTTTCCATAAATAAAATATAAATTTATAATAATTACAAACTGCCTACATAATAAAAATACTATGTGTTACTAAGAGTGATGAAAAATAACAAGTATTGTTAATAAGATATAAAATTTTGAACTAAACCGGAGAGTTGAAGAAACGATGCGACAAAAATTATAAAAAATAACCTTTTTTGGACGTTGGAGGAGGTGAAATTCACACAAGATTAATAAACAGAGTGACTACTAACTAATTATACCTGAGTAATCCAAATTAAATGGTGATATACATTAAAAACCAGTGGATGAAAACATTCTGAGGATCCAATATAGTTCGGCCTACTTCCAGTAGACAATTAGAAAATACTCCAAACGAAAAGGAAATAATAACGCAAGACGGACCTCATCACAGAATAAAACTTCAATCCAGTAAGAACAATACGGAGCGAGGTAATATAAACATTTTTTCGTAATAAGTCCAGAAGAAAACTCACTTTTTAACAGTGAAATAGAACAAAAATATTCATTTTAACATATGTTTTTTTCAAAGTAAACAAATACATGCTGCTCTCTTACGGCAATTCCGGAAACTACGTAATACTTGAAAAAATAAACAAAATTATTTATTAATTTTTCGGTAATTGTAAAGCGTAGCAATTATCCATTTCTGACACTCTCATAACACAAAGAATTCACCCTGAACCCTGGGGAATTATTAAGGATTATGTAATAATTGATGTTTTTTATTATAGCGTAATATTGGGTAAATAACAACATATATGTTTTGCTCCTTAGACAGATCTATGTTTACTCGGTAAAGTCGAGATGATGTTTTTTTCAGATAAGAGTAATTGTGATACCTATATTTTGGTGGCAGGAGACAAAGGTCAATAATAAATAAAGTAATATTATTGAAAATTAATATTGAATTATAACGTGTTATAATTTATTGTAGTGGGTAGTTAATAAAAATTTCAGCACAACATACAGAAGAAATCGTCACAACTGAGGGGCAATAATGATACTTACTCTCTCTTCTGCATAAGGCTGAACAAATTACCTCCTTGACCCCAAATCACATACTCTCGATTTCTTTTTAGATTGAGTAAAACAAGATAAACAAAATCCTTTATTTATACCTTTTAAAACGTCAGTTAGTATAATTCAAAAGTGACGCATACTGCGTGAGGCATATAATAACACTTCCATTACACCTCACGAAAAAAAAAGCAGGACGTTACAAATTGACGACTCCAACGTGGGGCTGAATTAACGAAGCCCGTAATTGCTAAACACTCGTAAGTGGTGGACGCCTCAAAAGCAGGACGTTACAATATGTACAACAGCTGCATGAGGGAGGGAAACTTTCTCAAATGTGGAAAGTGTAGAGGCTGGTGCTTGCCTGCAAAGGTAAGGGTGACGCGGGCAACCTGGATGCAGGGCGCATGCTGGATACAGCTGGAAAGTGTCTGGAAAGATTACTAAAGCCTCGTCTGTTAGCAGCCTTTCGAAGAACAGGAGACCTGTCCAACAGACAATACGGCTTCCGGAAAGGCCGATCAACTCTTGGAGCACTGGAAGAGGTAGTTAGAACTTTCCATGCGGCCCAACAGGGAAATCATTATTCAAGAAGGATATTCATGTTTGCAACGCTGTATATTAAGAACGCTTTTAATTCTGCCAGTTAGAGCTTAGGGCTCTTGAACACTTCTTCCAGATTCCACAGTCTTCCAGGACACGACTATCTCGCTTCACATCTGCACCGCCTCCACGTGCTGCCAACCCCTGAGTGCCAGCAGTGCGGCCACGCGACGATGGACGCCGACCATCTGAGAGACTGCCCGGCCTTGGACCACACCCCGTCCAACGAGGACACCGAGATCGCCGAAGCCCGACGCTACTGGTCAGCGCGTCGTCTAATGGCTCAACAGCCAAGGGTGGGCGTTGGCTAGTAAGTAAGTAAGTAGATTCCACAGTATCTCCTCCCGATGATGGATTGTTACCGGAGTGACAAACTACTAATATTAACTATTAACTATATTAATATTGACCATCATCTGACACAGTTCCTCAGTGGTCTTGGGAATTTTAATTTTAATTAATTTTCCTCAGTGGCCTACCTCCATAGAATGGGAAAGGTGCAAAGCCCAGCATGCTTCAAGACTCTCCCCATGAAGATGTCTTGCACACTTTTGAAGTTCTGCAGCTTCACAAGAGAGAGGATAGCACTAGAGATGAGCTCGGTGATTTCGCGCCCGAGAGCGTAGTTGAGATTATGCTTCGAGACAAGGCGGAATGGGACCGCATTTCTGCATTTATTCAGTGGATCCTACTAGAATAAAAAAAAAGGCTCAACTTGCACCCAACGAACAGTAGAAAATAAGGGACAACTACAAAGAGCCCAATAAGGGGGCAATAGGCTTCATCCTGCAGTAATACGCTAAGTGGTTCCCGGATGGATATGAATGCCTGAATTAGAGGTGGGTTTTCTGGTGAGTGAAAGTTCCACACACCGGAGAGACACGGTTTCCTCTGACGGTGCGTAAAGCACTTTCCGCCTCTTAAAAAAATAAAATCATAATATACTAACAATTATTATTATTATAAATATTGTTATTTTTATTTTTATTCTTGTTTTGTTGTTGTTGTTGTTGTTGTTGTTATTATTATTATTATTACATTATTATTATTATTATTATTATTATTATTATTATTATTATTATTATTATTATTATTATTATTACCATCTCTTTATTAGGATCTGATATATTGGAGGTATGAACGGAAAAGCCCGGGAGAGAGGACAGTTCGTAAGTGGGGTTGTATGGCATTGCGCAATAAAACAGTTGAGACTCGGTAGTAATAAAATGTCAGTTCGCCTTGTAATAACATAAATTTATTGTGATTAGTTTATTCAGTTTGTTGCTCCGTAAAATATAGTTGTTTACATAAACCCTAAAATGTGATTATTTTACATTAATATTTAGCATCAGGCATTATTTAAAATATTTGAGAAAAGATATGATAATAATGCATATGATAGTTGAAAAGTTCGGTGAACTGAAATGAAAATAACAAATTACAAAAATGACTTTATTTATCTATATAATCTCCTCCAACTTCAATACACTTGGTCCAACGCTTTTCTAATACCTCGATCCCTGTCTTAAAGTAAGATTCTGGAAGATCCTTAAAATACTGTTCTAAAGCTGCTGTTACCTCTTCACTTGATGAAAAACGCCTTTCAGCCACAAATTTTTTAAGGTTTGGAAATAGATAGAAATCGGAAAGTACTAGATCTCGTATGCTGGATGTTCTATTAATTCGTACTTTAAATCTTCCAGTTTACTTATCGCCAAAATACTTTTGTGCGCAGGGGCACTGTCCTCATGAGAAATTATTGTTTTCTTTGCTAAACCGGGTCTTTTCTCACAAATTTCTTTATTTAATTGTTCCAGAAGGTTTGACTAATATTCTGCGATTACTAACTGGCCTTATTTGAGATAACAAATTAGCAAAATGCCTTCTGCATTCCAGAAAATCGATGCCATGAACTTTCCTGCTGATTCGACCACCTTTGATTTCTTTGGAGCACTTTCGCCATTTAGAGTCCATTGTTTTGACTGTTATTCTATTGTTCACTCTCAATCGCCGTCTTCCAGAACCGTGTATGAAATTTGTTGAATGATATCCGAAGTTGTTGCACTTTTTAGGCGTCCAATACGGGGATCATCTTCAATGCTCGTACGACCACGTTTAAGTGGCCACTTAAAACTATTGTTTTTGAAGGTGCGGCATCTCCTAACACATTTGTCATTTCGTTGTACGCGTAAATCTCCATTGGCGCTAGACCTTTTTTACGAAGAATTCAAACACAGCACTATGTTTAATTTTGTCTATTTTGCAAAACACACGTAACATGTAAATTTCAAACAGCTGATAAACAGTGAGTATATTGCCGTGTAGATTTCAAAATTCAAAGCTGTTTACATGAAATATGAGTCTTATAATACGCTAAAAATATTACTTCTACTGCCACGCTATAGATGTCGCTAGCGACTGGGTTTCAACTAACCCAGTGATAAAAAAGTAGTGAAGTTATTAATATTCTTGTTTCACTATATTATATTTTAGTTTATAAATATCGAACAAAAGATAAATATAAACATAACATTACATAAAGTGTATTCTAAAACATTATTAGTAATAGTTATCAAAATGTGAAAACATAAATAAAATCTGAATTCGGCTTGCTAATAACTACATTTATTCTTTTATTGTTACACATAATCCTTGTCACATAGATAAACTAATTTTTTTCATTCTAAATTTACAAGTATTCTTTTTGGTATTGTAATACATAGCCCTACATTCAGTCACATTTGCTGAACTGGCTCAATTTGATTTACTCACAGTTGTATACTTTTATTTATAAAATAAATAAATTTGACGTAACTCAGAGTACAGATAAATCAACTATTGTTTAGAATACCATTTCTCAATCATAGTTTTATGAAATGTCATTGCATTTTGACTTACAATTTTGTTACCATCCTGGAATCCAGCTAGACCGACATACTTACCTAAGTACGTTACTATTTGCTGACGATAAAATAATAATACAAGAGAGTGAAGATAAATTACAACTGGCAGTGCACCGACTGAATCGAATATGTGCACAATATAATCTTAAAATTTCCTTGCATAAGACGAAAGTTGTAGCTTTCCAAGGCAAGTTTCCCGTTAGGTCGAAAATAATTGTCAACAATAAGCCAATCGAACTAGTATCAAATTTTACATACTTGGGCTGCGACACAAGCTACAATCATGACAATGACATGGAAAATAAAATAAGTAAGTTCCAGGCAATATGTGGCACAATAAATAGAACATTACGTAACAAAACACGAAAAGACACAAGGATAAAATTTTATAAAACGATGGCTGTACCTGTACTTATGTATGGGAGTGAAAGTTAGATAAATACCAAAAAAGGAGACAGCAAAATACAGGCAGCAGAAATGAGATTTTTGAGACGTGTCAAAGGCTGCACAAGAAGAGATTTAGTACGAAATGGAGACGTGCGAAATGAAATAAATGTATATGCAATACATGAAAAAATAACAGAATATAAAGAAAGATTGAAACATGTAAATAGAATGGAAAATGGGAGAATACCCAAAAAAATACTTAATTACAACCCAAGAGGGAAAGAGTTATAGGAAGACCACGAAAACGTAAGTTTGTGAGGACGGAATAGGCAAATGCCTAATCCTTGTAATGCAGAAGAAGAAGAAGAATTTCGTTACCAGCTCTAGGAATGATCGGGTCAAATACTCCTACTCACATATTTGTCACAAATTATTAGCGTTTATGAAAGAGTTGTAACTTTGGACAGGTAAAGTGATTTCATCTCATTGACTCTCTACCAACCAGGCAGAAACTCCAGTTACATTTATGATATATGTAAAACCTATATACTATATTGTGGTGGTGTACAAATTTATTATACTTAATGAAACTTATGGTGAAATGCCGGTATCAATCATCTACAAGCAACGATGATCCATATATAACACTAACTTCTGTTTTATCACTAAGTAGACTCACACTTCCATCTCGTAACGTTTTAGTCTTTATGATATGTTTTAGTATATACTTTTTTCTGTCCATTACGGAGGAATTAAAGAAATATATATTCTGTAAAAGGCAAATGTGTGCTCTTTACCTTATTATGATATGTACATGTATTAAGATAGTCTGTGCAGGATACTGTATTTATCTAATCTCATTGCACGCGATAGGAATTTACAGCAAGGAAACTCGTGAAAACATATTTCTGATTACTAACAAATCCGCGTGATGTTAAAATCAATCTCAAGCACACTCCACAAAATGATTATTAATTTTGCTTTTTACTATTATGAATATTATGAAAGTGTTATTCATATTTCTGAAATAGAATCGAAAATAAAAATAAGTTACTTGATATCATATCATCTACTTTACGAGGATCACATATCACATAAATGCAGTCGTTTGCGTTCTCGATCCACTGAAAACAAGCACACACACACACACACACACACACACACACACACACACACACACACACACACACACACACACACACACACACACACACACACACACACAACTTCATATATATTGTCCTACTGTTATTTAGATCAGTACGTAATTACTGCTTGAATAGGGTGAATTGTGAAGTTTTATAAAAAAGGTTTGTTTAAAAATGTATTTTAGGTCACATTAAGTATTTGAAGAGTATGAAACCTTTTAGTAGTTATTAGATTGTCTCCTAAAATATCTTGAAATATATTAATGAGAAGAATAAGTATATGAAAAAATTTTAATAACATAAATAAAATATGTATGAATTATTTTAAATCCTCAGAACCACCATTTTTTTAAATATTAACAGATTTAAGAAAATAAAACGCAAACTAAACGAGTAATGTAACTGTCACAGGCATTAAGTAAAGATAGGTAATATAATAAATTTTATAAATAATTAATGAGTGCAAATGTCAAAAACAGAAAATTTTAGATAAGTTACATATTGGTCATAAACGACTAAATATTAGGCCAAAATAAAAAAAGTATAGTGTAATAATCCAAATATTATTTAAGGTAAGGAAGAAGAAATTTTATAACACAAAAATTGAACTTCAAGAATTCAATTCTAATTTCAATCTTTTATCAGATTACTTCAAATAATAATTGTGTAAACACAAATTGTGAAGAAATTATTGCTAGTTTAATAGGGTATAGAAAACAGCAAAACATAATACGTAACCAAATAAGTAAATAAGAAGTAATTAAGGAATGGAAGAGACCTAGGAATGTGAAAAACAATATACTAAAATAGTCACATTAAGTAAAACAAGATAAAACAATTACAAACCAAATAATATAAGATATATCTAAGCGAACAATAAAATTATTAATGCGCGCGCGCGTGTGTGTGTGTGTTGGGACGGATGAAGACATACAGACACCAATGAACTCACTAATTACTAGCTTTAATTAGTCACAAATAACAATTTGCAATCGACTAGGTACTCTCAACAACAAATCAAATTCTTATTGTCTACACGCAATAATAATTGTCAACTATTGGATTTCCGAACTAATTGTAACACAATAAACACTTTCCACTATTCCGCAACAATCACTTGATCCGCACTAAAGATATCGCCCACTGTAGCTGACTTTCAACTAGACTGTAGACGCTTATATATACCCCGAAGGAGTTCCAGTATAATTTTACATTCTTTTGTCGGCGTGCCGGCTTAATTAGCGTAGTTACAAGTACTCGAACAATCTGGAGGCTACGGCAGTGTGCGACGCAGACAAAAAAAAAAAAAAATTGTAGGTATTTTATTATTCTAATAATCACCATTGACCTCAAAGTATTTTTACTATCACTGCATTACGCTTTTGAAGCAACGTCAAAAACTCGCCGTTAGCTACCGCAGACAATTTGTTTGCCCTTTGTCCATCAGCTCATCGATTTCTTAAACGCTCAAATTGTAGCTACTGGGCACAAGTTCCTGAGTGTAGGCTGAAAGAAAGAAATAGTTCATTCAGATTTCTCAATAAGGTAACCAGTCACTTTAATAGTATGTGAAAGGACGTTGTCACGAAAGGACTGGATCCTAAACCCTAGTGATAGCATTTTACATTTTTAGTGTTAAATAACGAGTCAAAGTTTCTGTAAAATTTTATAATATACATCAGCATTAACACTAATTCAGCATTCAAAATATCCTTTAAGAAGTCCTAATATTACATCTCAAAAATCAAGCCATCACTGGCTTATTCATATTTATTTTTATATAAGTACGGACACGTAAATGGAACTGAATAAAAGAACCTTTTGTTGTGATAACCTTATAACAAAAGAAGGTGTCTCCAATGCTGATATAAGGAAAACATTCTTCTTACAGTTGTTCTAAATTCTCGTCATACAATGTTCCACTCTAACTAGTATATAGGCTATAACTCTGACTAGATAAGGTACTGAATATCCTCTGTTAAAGCCTCTTCTATAGAAAATACTGTCCGTCTACCATAATAATAATCCGTCTCTTTATAATGCCTATAAGATTTTTAGGATAAACACTTGTTTTCATAATGTTTCGTAGAATGGGTCTGTTAACTTTATGAACTGCTTTCTCAAATTAAAGTGTCTCCGAATAAAATGTCCTTCCTTTTCTCAATAAATATTATCAAAAAAAAGTCATTAATGCAAGAATCGAGCCTCACAAAAATCTTCCTGTTTGTCTAACAGTAAAATATCTGAGACACAAGAAGTTTTTCCATAACTAATTTTCCCATATATATCTAAGTTTATTAATCAATATTAGATATCTATAAATTGATGGCACAATTCTCACCTTTCCTTAAAACATAAATAAACTTGGCTACTTTTCATTCATCCTCTGTACTGCAAATAAATATTTTCCATAATCTCTCATGCGCTTTGGAGTTGATGTATTTCACAGCAGTCCCATTGTGCGTACAAATATCCAAAACTTCACTGGTTTTTGTCTAAAAGTATTAGTGATAATCTGATGGTTTTTCTTGTATTTCTTGTTCAATATCTTCATTCATTAATTTTAAAATCTTTTACGTGTATCTATTGTTCCTTACCAATCACTGCATTACCCATTCTCTCCAAGAATCCCGTATATTCCTTCATTCTTCTTCAATATTGATACTAATAGTGAACAACTGTGCATACTCTGTTAACTAGTTTTGGTGCAAGTCACGGATAAATTTTGTTAGGAAGCAGATTTAACGTAAGCCTACATTAAAAGCTTCCTTTCTGTGTGAGTCAGGAGTTTCCTCATCATGTCCAGATCTTAATTTTAGAGATCGCCATATAATGATCAATTATAATCTCTGGACATCTAAAAACGGGCGTATCCCTCACAGGTGAAGCCATCTTTAGTTAACGATTCATTTACTAATCAATGAAAAGTTGAAGTTCTCTATCTGACCAAATATATTTGTTAAAATCCGTATTCCTAAAAAAGTATTTTTTTAATTATGTTTTTTGTATTAGCAAATTCTCTCAGGACAAATTAGTAAGAAAAATTAACAATAAAAGAATTAATAATTAATAGATAATATAAAATAATAATAATAAGGCAAAGAAGAAGAATTGCAATTAAAAAGTAACTACAACTGAAATTTGTGTTGCATTTAAATGCATTTTGTTTCATATTTAGATAGGACGTTTTTCTACAATGTCGAAACAATTCAGTAAAAAAATTTGTCTGTCTGTTTCAGTTACAACTGACTTGAAAATGGGACTCACTGAAAATATAATTTTGATCTAAGCATGTGTATAGGTACAGGTAGCCGCGCTAATATTCCGGGGATCAGCCTAACGGGATCCAACGTCGCGTGTGCTCACCTGGGCTTGGTTGACTGGCTCTTCCCCTGCATAGCAAAAGAATTTACTCTCCTATGCACGGGACTCTCCTATACAGACGCCGGTTATAAGAGGAACGCGGAGGTCACCCTACACGCCTTGGAAACAAATATAATTCACTGCAATGGTACAAGGTGAGTGATAATGAAAACATGTTACAGAATATGTGCGTTATCGCGATACCCGATAGTTCTGCTCTCCACTACTCAGCTGCACAACAGTGGTAAGAGACTAAGGAACAACACGTCCACAATCTTGGAAAAGTAATTAAACAATTCATCTGAAAAGTAAAAATCGTAGTTTTTTATTTGTGATAAGAAAACCTAAATATGCAGCACAGAATTAATCGCAAAATTAACTTTTTTCAGACTCTAATTAAAGCAAAAAACCTTTAGTTAAGATAGAAACTGATGTAAACAAGAAAAATTTGTTTACGTCGCTGATGTTCAAATTACACAATATTTGTTTTGTATTTTATATATTATTTTTATGACCTTCGGTTCGTTATAGTGTTGAATACTTCACTATTGTGTTGAACACAATCGTACACTATAGCATTAACAGCGGGACTTTCCCTAGCAATACGTTTGCAGCAACTACAAAGAACAATACTCTCTAGCCATAAAGACTATTTGTCACATATAACAAAAGGTTATGTTTCGTGCGTTCCTAGACATTATGATACTATAACTATTTCATCAAAATCGATTTTTCATACCGTAAAGAGTTATGTATTTGAGCTTAATTTAAAATGAATTTTGTTCGACGTTAAAATGAATATGGAGAATACCTTACATCGTAGTTACCTTATTGGCTTGTATTACACATAAATCTAATTTTATTATCCCCTCGTAAATGCAACGGAACAGATATGTAGTATTCAATACCTTACTTACTTGTTTGTTGAAATCTTCCATAGTATCCTGACATACTTTTCCATGACCTATCTATTTTGTTACATAGTTTATCTGTGCTAATCAGTGACTTCACTTTCACTTTTTTTTGTTCTTTATGTGTTTCCTTTCGCTTAAGTTGTATGTATTCAGCAACGTACTCTATTAGTATATTCAGCACTTTTCTTCTTCTTCTTCTTCTTCTTCTTCTTCTACTGCACTACAAGGATTAGGCATTTTCCTGTTCCGTATAGATCCGTCCGGCTTTACTTTGTGAGAATTACGATTATTTTTAAATTTTCTCCAGTACAGGGTACCAACCTGAAGCTGCATAAGTCAAGTGATGGGGCTGTCATCTCTAGGCCTCTTGACCTGCCTGATTTTTTTATCAGGGTTTACTCCCTTCACTGGTATGTTCCAGTTTTAAGGCGCCGGAAAACCGCCATTTGTCCTCTCCTGTTAGCTATTTAACGTAAACCCATTGCACGCCAAGCATCCGGAAGCCACGCGACTTAAATAAGTTTTGTCTTCGAGGACGTAGGAGTAAGACTTGTTGGCAGAGCTGATCCGATATCTTGGACACTGACTTATTTGTCAGAAATCAGTGGCCATTTATCAGAGTTTTGATACTGAGAGAGCACCAGCAACTCCTCAGCCACTGAGACCCTTTACCAACCTCTGACTTCCGCACTTTTCTTTATAAATAAAATATCTATATGCACTTCCAGCACAATGTTATTTCTGGAATACTAATTACGTAATCTGCAAAATCACGAATACAATCAGCAAAGATATATACCTACTTTTCTAATTACTTAGAAAAATATTCAAATACAACCATGCATTTAATACACTCACAGGACACTGTTTAATTAAGCTGCTGTAAATTAATACTTGTTTAAAACAAAACAACAAATACAGTTCTCTCTGTCTTTGTTTTAATGACTCCTAAAAGTTTACACAGTTGAGTAAGTGTTCTTAAAAAGTTTAACTTATTTTCATAAAGACAAAATTTAATTAAAGTTCTAGACAAGATTTAAAACAAATTGTAAAACTTTTTAGGTTAATGGATGAACCAAAGGAGAATATGTCTAAAAGAGTGTTGTGAAATACAGTCACCACGAACCACCCTGCGCCGCTTAATGCGTGTTTTATAAGCTATGGTTTTAAATACATTTGCATAGCGACTTAATCTAACGATGTTAGTTCCAGTAAACTTAACACACACAAAGCATAACTGCTTGTCAATGAAGTTTCATGAGCACATATGCCTTGTGATATTTTGGGTCTCATACTATCATAAACAAATGTTATATTTTGTAATGGAAAGAAATACTGCGCTTAAAATCTGTAGTTACACTTTATAGTAAATCTATGTTATGTTTTTGGAAAATTCACGTCAAACGTGAGTTACTTTTATTTTCATTAAAATTCAATTGAATATTAAAACGTTCAATTAAAATTGTTCCAGCAATTAAAAACTATCTCTGTAGCTGCAAGTACGTTTATTATGATATGATCAACTGGACACGTCACTGGGAACACATACTGAAACCTGTTGGGAACTGTCATGCTTAATCTTATAACCAGTTGTTGTGAGTTCAACATAATAACATTCAAATAGGACAATGGAAAATTTTGCTCTTATGTACAACCTGATGTTTACGCCATATCATTTATGAAACTTACTTATTAGACATTTCAAGGTGAGTTTCAAAGAGGAAACCTCAAATGTACTCAATAGTTAAAAAAAGAAACGTGAAATGATGGTTGTAACTTAAGATACCAATTATGATATGCGAGTTAGGCTTATCCAAGCCGGCAACGTATCTCAATCTTAGAATACTATAAGACATGTCAACTTGTCAACTAGTTGTTATATGATAACGGTCATTTCTACCCAGGCAACGTATCTCAATCTTAGAATACTATAAGACATGTCAACTTGTCAACTAGTTGTTATATGATAACGGTCATTTCTACCCAGGCTGCTGAGTGCCTGATAAATTCACCCCACACGGAATGACGCTTCTTCAGTAATCGGTGTGAAAATCGGTGTCCCTAGTAAGCCAACGATAAGCAGACATCTGTGAGATAGGCCTTATATTATTTGTACCAAGGCAAGTACGCGTTCATATTTGCAGATCTCTAGGATGTCATTCCGGCACACGAATAACAAACATCGTCGCAGCACTTTTCCTTACGTTAACGTTTACTTTCCAATGATAGTGCAATCATGAAAAATGTCAAATTAACACTGTTGTCATATGACTGTCCTGCCAATATTAAGGTGTCAAAAACCATATTTATCGCTGACGGGAGAGCTGGATTCTTAAGACTGCGACCAGATGTAGTCGTTGATGTGTTGATGTAGACTGCGACCAGACAGGGCTTTGAAAGGTTGTCTTGGAATACATTGCGATACATGTCTCGGAAGAGATGTAACGTTCTTATATTGTAGGCGCTCTTAATATGAGAAAACAAGTAAACCAAATGATAATAACTGCACCATTATGTACTACTGTTTCAATAACTCAATTTTCTTTCGACATAAAGAAAGGTATTTTACGAAAGTAGGAAAACGGCGATCACCAGAATGCCGGGGTATTCTATCTACCAGCTTATTTGCTGTGAATGGTGAGGTAGCCAAACAAAAACTGAATTCTCCAGGAATTAGAACTTACGTCATCGGAAAACACAACACGTGTCGTAATTTGCGATGTAACGACAACCATAGTCGCTTTCTGAGCTATGACCATTTCAAAAGGAATAACCGCTTGATTATCGGGAAGAGCTTGTGACGGTTTTCTGAGTCTCGCCGAACGTCTCCAATGGACCGGCGCAAAAACCTTACTGACCAGCACTGTCCAACTACACTTCCAAAGTTTTGACGTGTCCATAACATAGATTTACTATAAAGTGTGACTACAGATTTTAAGCGCAGTATTTCTTTCCATTACAAAATATAACATTTGTTTATGAAAGTATGAGACCCAAAATATCACAAGGCATATGTGCTCATGAAACTTCATTGACAAGCAGTTATGCTTTGTGTGTGTTAAGTTTACTGGAACTAACATCGTTAGATTAAGTCGCTATGCAAATGTATTTAAAACCATAGCTTATAAAACACGCATTAAGCGGCGCAGGGTGGTTCGTGGTGACTGTATTTCACAACACTCTTTTAGACATATTCTCCTTTGGTTCATCCATTAACCTAAAAAGTTTTACAATTTGTTTTAAATCTTGTCTAGAATTTTAATTAAATTTTGTCTTTATGAAAATAAGTTAAACTTTTTAAGAACACTTACTCAACTGTGTAAACTTTTAGGAGTCATTAAAACAAAGACAGAGAGAACTGTATTTGTTGTTTTGTTTTAAACAAATATTAATTTACAGCAGCTTAATTAAACAGTGTCCTGTGAGTGTATTAAATGCATGGTTGTATTTGAATATTTTTCTAAGTAATTAGAAAAGTAGGTATATATCTTTGCTGATTGTATTCGTGATTTTGCAGATTACGTAATTAGTATTCCAGAAATAACATTGTGCTGGAAGTGCATATAGATATTTTATTTATAAAGAAAAGTGCGGAAGTCAGAGGTTGGTAAAGGGTCTCGGTGGCTGAGGAGTTGCTGGTGCTCTCTCAGTATCAAAACTCTGATAAATGGCCACTGATTTCTGACAAATAAGTCAGTGTCCAAGATATCGGATCAGCTCTGCCAACAAGTCTTACTCCTACGTCCTCGAAGACAAAACTTATTTAAGTCGCGTGGCTTCCGGATGCTTGGCGTGCAATGGGTTTACGTTAAATAGCTAACAGGGGAGGACAAATGGCGGTTTTCCGGCGCCTTAAAACTGGAACATACCAGTGAAGGGAGTAAACCCTGATAAAAAAAATAAGGCAGGTCAAGAGGCCTAGAGATGACAGCCCCATCACTTGACTTATGCAGCTTCAGGTTGGTACCCTGTACTGGAGAAAATTTAAAAATAATCGTAATTCTCACAAAGTAAAGCCGGACGGATCTATACGGAACAGGAAAATGCCTAATCCTTGTAGTGCAGTAGAAGAAGAAGAAGAAGAAGAAGAAGAAGAAGAAGAAGAAGAAGAAGAAGAAGAAGAAGAAAAGTGCTGAATATACTAATAGAGTACGTTGCTGAATACATACAACTTAAGCGAAAGGAAACACATAAAGAACAAAAAAAAAGTGGAAGTGAAGTCACTGATTAGCACAGATAAACTATGTAACAAAATAGTTAGGTAATGGAAAAGTATGTCAGGATACTATGGAAGATTTCAACAAACAAGTAAGTAAGGTATTGAATACTACATATCTGTTCCGTTGCATTTACGAGGGGGTAGTACAATTAGATTTATGTGCAATACAAGCCAATAAGGTAACTACGATGTAAGGTATTCTCCATATTCATTTTAACGTCGAACAAAATTCATTTTAAATTAAGCTCAAATACATAACTCTTTACGGTATGAAAAATTGATTTTGATGAAATAGTTATAGTATCATAATGTCTAGGAACGCACGAAACATAACCTTTTGTTATATGTGACAAATAGTCTTTATGGCTAGAGAGTATTGTTCTTTGTAGTTGCTGCAAACGTATTGCTAGGGAAAGTCCCGCTGTTAATGCTATAGTGTACGATTGTGTTCAACACAATAGTGAAGTATTCAACACTATAACGAACCGAAGGTCATAAAAATAATATATAAAATACAAAACAAATATTGTGTAATTTGAACATCAGCGACGTAAACAAATTTTTCTTGTTTACATCAGTTTCTATCTTAACTAAAGGTTTTTTGCTTTAATTAGAGTCTGAAAAAAGTTAATTTTGCGATTAATTCTGTGCTGCATATTTAGGTTTTCTTATCACAAATAAAAAACTACGATTTTTACTTTTCAGATGAATTGTTTAATTACTTTTCCAAGATTGTGGACGTGTTGTTCGTTAGTCTCTTACCACTGTTGTGCAGCTGAGTAGTGGAGAGCAGAACTATCGGGTATCGCGATAACGCACATATTCTGTAACATGTTTTCATTATCACTCACCTTGTACCATTGCAGTGAATTATATTTGTTTCCAAGGCGTGTAGGGTGACCTCCGCGTTCCTCTTATAACCGGCGTCTGTATAGGAGAGTCCCGTGCATAGGAGACTAAATTCTTTTGCTATGCAGGGGAAGAGCCAGTCAACCAAGCCCAGGTGAGCACACGCGACGTTGGATCCCGTTAGGCTGATCCCCGGAATATTAGCGCGGCTACCTGTACCTATACACATGCTTAGATCAAAATTATATTTTCAGTGAGTCCCATTTTCAAGTCAGTTGTAACTGAAACAGACAGACAAATTTTTTTACTGAATTGTTTCGACATTGTAGAAAAACGTCCTATCTAAATATGAAACAAAATGCATTTAAATGCAACACAAATTTCAGTTGTAGTTACTTTTTAATTGCAATTCTTCTTCTTTGCCTTATTATTATTATTTTATATTATCTATTAATTATTAATTCTTTTATTGTTAATTTTTCTTACTAATTTGTCCTGAGAGAATTTGCTAATACAAAAAACATAATTAAAAAAATACTTTTTTAGGAATACGGATTTTAACAAATATATTTGGTCAGATAGAGAACTTCAACTTTTCATTGATTAGTAAATGAATCGTTAACTAAAGATGGCTTCACCTGTGAGGGATACGCCCGTTTTTAGATGTCCAGAGATTATAATTGATCATTATATGGCGATCTCTAAAATTAAGATCTGGACATGATGAGGAAACTCCTGACTCACACAGAAAGGAAGCTTTTAATGTAGGCTTACGTTAAATCTGCTTCCTAACAAAATTTATCCGTGACTTGCACCAAAACTAGTTAACAGAGTATGCACAGTTGTTCACTATTAGTATCAATATTGAAGAAGAATGAAGGAATATACGGGATTCTTGGAGAGAATGGGTAATGCAGTGATTGGTAAGGAACAATAGATACACGTAAAAGATTTTTAAAATTAATGAATGAAGATATTGAACAAGAAATACAAGAAAAACCATCAGATTATCACTAATACTTTTAGACAAGAACCAGTGAAGTTTTGGATATTTGTACGCACAATGGCAATGCTGTGAAATACATCAACTCCAAAGCGCATGAGAGATTATGGAAAATATTTATTTGCAGTACAGAGGACGTCATTCATGGATGAATGAAAAGTAGCCAAGTTTATTTATGTTTTAAGGAAAGGTGAGAATTGTGCCATCAATTTATAGATATCTAATATTGATTAATAAACTTAGATATATATGGGAAAATTAGTTATGGAAAAACTTCTTGTGTCTCAGATATTTTACTGTTAGACAAACAGGAAGATTTTTGTGAGGCTCGATTCTTGCATTAATGACTTTTTTTTATAATATTGATTGAGAAAGGGAAGGACATTTTATTCGGAGACACTTTAATTTGAGAAAGCAGTTCATAAAGTTAACAGACCCATTCTACGAAACATTATGAAAACAAGTGTTTATCCTAAAAATCTTATAGGCATTATAAAGAGACGGATTATTATTATGGTAGACGGATAGTATTTTCTATAGAAGAGGCTTTAACAGAGGATATTCAGTACCTTATCTAGTCAGTGTCATAGCCTATATACTAGTTAGAGTGGAACATTGTATGAAGTGACATGAAATGCTTGTTTTTAACTGCGAATCAGTTGTTTAATGATTTTTATTATTTTTTTAATTTGAATAGTTGAGTTCAAAAATATAATACAAAAAATGATTTTTATTATTTTTTAATTTGAATAGTTGAGTTCAAAAATATAATACAGCATTAAACAATGCGTAATATGTTATAAGGTACTTTTGTAGAGAAAAGTAAAGTCAGGAGTAAAACAGAGACTTCTGAAAATCAGTTTTGGGGTGACTAGATCCATGAGTTAATAAGTATACACGTTTTATTCAAATTATTATCCAGATTTATTTGTTTATTATTGTTCTACTAAAATTCTCATGCTGATCGATGTTGACATTACTATCAGACTTTTAAGCCTCACCTCTGGAGTTCATCTTCAGTGAAGGATTTCTGATCGTCTGACAAGATGTGCGTTAGTAAGCCACAGTAGGTCCTACCAGCAAGGAACACTTTCTTGAAGGTGGTAGAACAGTTTAGTGTTACCTGTAGTGTGTTCATAATAAATTCGTCTGATCTACACGCTCTGTACGCGCCCTGGAAACAATAGACCGGAAACATTTGTTCAGAGTACGATACGTTCTGCCTACAAGCATATCCTTACTGTAGGCATATATTCCCATGACAACTGTAGGTTTTATACTGCATTTTGACGCTAATTTTTACCGTAATAAAACACAGTTCAGGTTTCGAAACCAACTGTTGAGTCACTCGCTTAGAATTTGCACTTAATTCTTCAGTATATTATGACATTACTCAACTGTTGTGAAACGTCTTTTCGTGTCTAATGAAACCCAATTTCATGAATCAGGATATATAGATATACACATTTATCGATACTGTGTAATATACAACCTACACAGAAGTTTACAAACCGTTATACAGTGCTTAGTTTACATTGCGTTATTATATTGTATCAGCTTTAGGCATCGCTGGACGCTACTTTTGTGAGGCAGGTAATGGGTTTACATAAGTTATTAAGAAATGTTACCAAAATATGCTTCCTTATATAGTATTTACTGATATGAAGGCAATGAAAACCCTTTTTTTATTTGATAAGACGGAATAAAGGCGCAAACATATCTTTTGTTGCTCATTCTAAATAAACTTTTATATGGCGTGTGATCTCAAGTTTTGGATACTTTCTGTAGCCAGCGAGATCCCCCTACTTGTCCGATCCTTATTTCGGTATTTTAGGGCTTTTAAGACAAACATCTAAGCTAAAACACAAATAAATATCTAGCAGCCAAAGGAAATAATAATTTTTAGAGACAGATATATAAACATTAAATTCCTAGAACACATCACAGATCAGTTAATTGTCTGACTGAATGTTATTGTGACAGACACATAACAGAATGAGATTGTAGGCATCATGTATTCAATTGCTTATATGTAACAAAATTTAAAATCAAAAGTGCAAAATAAGGTAAGTAAATTTCCAGAATTTAAATTTATTATTATTGGAAAACTACTACGGAAATAGAACGAGAAAGCGTTTTAAAATTGAATTTAAGTATATGGAAATATTTCGTTGTGAAGATGTGTAGAAATCTGTTATCTGACTTTTACACTGGATGAAATTTAAGAGTTAGATTTCAAAAATAATTAAAGGCTTTGAGTCTACACCTAGTAGTGCTGTTGTGTCTTTTTGACTGAGATATCGCAAATATTAGCATTTCTCATGAAGGCTCACAAAGTTTCATTAATATTGCACGATACAGGGCTTAAAAGTAACAGAGAGCTGGTAATTGTTACAGAAAATTATGCCTGTGCGTACCAGATTAGGGCACACATCACTCTGCAGGCTCCAGTTGGTCGGCGTACATGTTTAAGTAGACTGCCTTTAATTACTACAAAGTTTGCATGCAACGTATGGCTTTGATAGATCATAATTTGAAATTAAGAAAAAAGACGCTACTATATCTTCTCACGTTGGTTTGTGAACTCACGCTCGAAGTTGAAGAAAAACGATGACTCTGACGGAACTTAAGAAACACTTTTATTACATAGGCGACTGTAGTAATTAACTCGGCGTAACGGAACAATTGCTCTAACATGATTGACGTAAGTTGTACGCGGATGCCCAGCAGTATGACGACACACGACATATCACAATCGTTGGAAATATAGCCGGACACGCAGCACATGACTGTGGTGCTAAACGTAGCTCACAGCACTTAAAATAATTTATCAGATTTTTTTTCTGTTTCTTTTTAAGAGTTCCACACATACGCCCATACTCTATATCCTATACCAGGGGTCTCCAAACTTTTTCACTTCAGGGCCGAATTGAAAAATCTTGGAAGTCACGCGGGCCAACACACACAACCACACACACATTTAAACTTATTTTTTTTAAGTTTACGAAATAATCAAGTCTATAAAATAGGTGTTTAAATAAAAATTAAGCAGACTTATCCAAAGTAAACAAATTCATTTACTTATTTAAAATAATGTAGGCTAAATAAAAGTAAGGAAAAAATAACATTCATAGATATTTCTTATGCATTATTTTTTGGCTTTCTTATGTACGTATGGGATGTGTAGAGTTGCTTCTGACATATAATGTCTGTCCATTTTGGGTCAAATTTTGATGTTCCTATCACTAGAATGGATTTCAAGTGTTCGTCTGACAAGTTAGCCATGTACCTTGATTTTACAAAGTCCATTTTTGAAAACGTTTGTTCGCAGATACAGGTCGATCCAAACATTGAAAGCATTGCTCTTGCCGAGCGCACGGGGGGG
Source organism: Magicicada septendecula (assembly GCA_034769895.1). Lineage (NCBI taxonomy): Eukaryota > Metazoa > Arthropoda > Insecta > Hemiptera > Cicadidae > Magicicada > Magicicada septendecula. Next base: position 299,642,115 of record CM068371.1, read on the forward strand.
ATAGGAATCTTCGCTTTAGGTTGATACGAGTGAAAAGCGTGATTCATTCGAGGCAGCCAGACGAACAAGCACATTAACCACGTAAATGTTTTAAACTTGTCCAAAATATTGTGACATTTTACTGAACTTATTTCTTGTTTAGTTATTTAGTAAAAAAGTTATAATATTTGAATAGTTTGACGATCTATTTAAAAACTGCATGCAGCATTGGCCGGGTTGCTGCGGGCCGTAGTTTGGAGACCCCTGTCCTATACTAAACGTAATATCCTAAAATAACCTAATATGCACATCAATAGAATCTCACGCGTAAACGTTTGCGTATTTGTTATTTGCAGTAGTAAGCAAGCTAGGAGAAAAACGTTTTGGGTACCCAGAAAATATAGGGTAGACAGCACTTCATAAACTTTTGAAGATGACTCTTGTAGAATTTAAATGTAGTTTGGTACGTTTTGTGGAAAACGTTTAGTGAGAAGCAGAAATATATATTGAAAATATACGTACCTTTATCTTCCATGCCAGTTAAGATGTTTTTTCACACTTATGCAAAGACATCATCAGGTGCTTAATTACGTTTACTACGTAAAGTGAAAAGTGAGCGTGCAAAAATGGCGAAACATTATTTTTAATTGTGTGTAAGATGAGAAAATATCAAAAGTTAAGAGACTTAAAGGCGAAACGACATTTTTGTTAATAAAGTAGTCCAAAAAACTTGCAATGCCTATTGATAATCAGTTACACCATGCCTTAATTTTCTTTAAAATTTCTAACATTTATAAGTTCTTTGCTAATAAAAAATTGTTAGTGTATTTTATATATTATGTTCTTCTACTTTCCAACAAAGGATTAATTCTTGTAGTGGACACAATGATAACCACAAACATTTTCACGTGATAATGTTAATTGAAGTGTTTCCATGAAGACAAACAAACCTTACCACGGAAAACTTTATAGGTTTACTATCGGATTTAACAGTAATAACGGTAATAAATTCTGAATATATAATGAATACGAACATAGTGTTATATAGTCTATTCAATGGGGATTTTTCTAGGAAATTGTAGAAAGTGTCCATGAATTTTCGTAATTCATTTTATTGTCTTCCTTAAAGCTTATAGGAAAAAGATAAACAAGAAGTTTTTGCCGCTTTTGAATTTAAGGGTGGTTTCCACCTCTTTTACAAGAATAAAAATAAAAAATTAAACTGACCCCAGGAATCGATAGAAAATCAAATTCTAAGTAAATGATATAGAATAATGGTTTTTGACAACATGCGTTGTTTTTTAGTTATTCAGACTTGAAAATTGCGTTTTTTTGAGAAAAATTCAATATTTTTGGAGGGTTCTTCGTACTTTACTCAAAAACTATTAACTTTTCGAAAACAATTATAAGAATCAAAATAAACGTTAATTTAATAAGGAATAATTTTCACTTTGTTTCGTCCCCATATATTTAATATTTATTGAGATATACTATAAACAAATTGGCAACTCTTAATTTTTTAAATGAAGAAGCGAACTTACACTTGATATTTATCAATGAAAAATAACGCAACTTGCGATGATATTATTACTAAATTAAAGCCCTTGAAATTTCCTATAAAATAGTAAGTCGATATTTTGCATATCTTGAAAAACAACGAAGTTACAGAGCAAAATAATGAAAATTCTAAATTTTGTTTTATCAAAAATAAAATTGTCGCCATTTTGTCAGTTTTGCATATTGGTGCGAGATATTGTAGATTTAGACTGTCTATTATATTAGGAATATCCTCAATTTTTTTTGTCTATTATAGATTAGAAATGCGTACCGTTTTCGTAAATTTTAATTTTTTTGATTTCAGAGAAAATTTGTCGTTTCAAAACATATCTTGAAAACAAAGCGTTTTATAAAAAAATTTATATTGACCAAAAATATAGCTCATAAAAAGGCGAATATTTTAATTCTTATTTCATGTGTTTTTAAGTATTTTTCGACAACTTAAAAATGTTACAATGTGTGTTTATAAGATTTATGGTAAAATATTTTTGTTTCTATGTACTATATCTTAGAAACAGTAGGTTTTTTACTATGATCCATCCCAAGAACGTTGTAGCCCTTTTAATTTTATACAAAATGCATTTTTTGTTTATTTTTTATCTGTACAATTAACTGAGTTATGGTTAAAAATGTGAGCGCTCAAAAATGATAAAATTCGGTAACTTCTTATTTTATCAACGGCTACTAAGTGGAAGTCGAAAATAAATAATAAATATGAAGTATTTTGTGTATTATAGTTTGTAAAATAAAAATATTTTTTTATTATTTGTTATTTTTTCACGGAATTTGAATTTTAACCGCTTCAATCTGTAGGCCTGCCCTCTAGCGGAAGAACCCGGTAGGCACACTGAGAAAAATATTATTGCAAAATTTGTAAATTCAAAATTTCTAACTATTGATGCTGTCTATACTGGAAAGGAACGCCGATAATGGAATTGTAATCAAAACATTCTGAAAGATAACTGTTATTGTACCTAATACTTATTTATAATCTGGGTAAGAGATGGGAATATTGCCACCAATTCAGTATTTTCAAAGTTATCCATCTAATATTCAGTTACATGCAAAAGGTTTTTACGGTGTGTGCTACGTGTGGCTGTTGCCTAAACGCTCCATGAAATAATAGTTAAAAAAATCTACCAATTAAATAGAAATTTTATATTTTTGAACAAGGTGCAAAATGGCGATATTGCAAACACGTGAAGGTATTATCACCATATTTGGTTATTTAAAGAATAATTTTAAAACAATTAACATTAAAATTATGTTTTAATTACAAAATAAGAACATTATAAAATACAATATAAAACTGAGTAGAATTTAAAAAATTCTTAAAATCGAATTTCTGTAACACATTTAAAAATATCAAGATACTGTCATTCATTCGTCATCCAGCATTGCACAACCGTCCTTACATTCTTGGCACAGTCCACCGACAGACACACATTTCCCGGATTCACACTTTTCGTGAAACCAAATCTTGCATTCAACGCACTGTATCCAATTTCTGTTATCTTTCTATTCATGATAAAAGACTCCACAATCACCACAAAAAACTTCCTTTTCCTATGTCTGCTTCACATTCGTTCCTTTTTCCTTCTTGTGGAATTTTTTTGATGCGTTTGCTTGTTGTTTTGGGTTAATTTCTGTCTTCCCCTTTGTCTTAGTTGCTTCGAACTGCAGAAGTAAATCTCGTTTCAAAACTACTGATTTACTGTTTAGTGATTTCCTTACAAAATTCTTTCGTTGAATTTTTGGGTTAGATAAGATCTCGGCAACACTCTTTTCCGAAGAACTACTACGTTTAGGAGACAATAATATTTCTTAATGACCTCGTTATGGTCAGATGTTCCGAAGGCAGGAAGTAAATATCTTGGAGCTGTTGTTGAGTCGTCACCATCTCCGGTTACAACTGGATTTAGAGGTGACACACATGGAAACCCATTATTTCCGTGTAGATGTTTCGGATTGACAGCTTGTCTTTCAGAAACTGAACTCGGAGCAAACGCTGTTTCTGGAAACACGTCCGGGTTAAAAGGGTATATTCCAGATGCCTTGAATCCTGAAACAGCGTTTTGAGTTGTTGCAGCTTTGAACCACGCTCTTGAAAAAAGTCTTCGGAACTGTTGCTTATTTAAAGGTGTGCCTGGATACATTCGGTGGAATGAATCTGTGGCGTCATCCCACCCACTTTTAAGAGATTTGAAGAAGCTGATATCAAGCGGCTGTAATTCGTGGCTTCAGTGGGACGGTAGACAGAGCATGACGATGTTGAATTTCTCAGCCAGTTCTAGTGCAAATTTAAAAAATGTTTGATCAGTATACAGTTATTGAGCATCTAAAAGTATCACTAAAAATATTTTAAAAGTGATTTGTCACGCAACTCCACAGTGAAGGTATTATCGCCATGTGGCGATATTGCAAACAGATGTGGGTGGCGATATTGTCAACATAACCTATATTATAATTAAATACGACTGTTATAACCACACGGAATTGTCCCGTATCAATCTTTTCTTCTATCCCCCACTGACGGGTTCGCCAATTTATAACACTCCAGGAATTACAGGTTCTTTATGCCTCACTTTGGATGCGTCAATTTATAACAAGACGGGTTTTAACTTAATTTATCCCTCTCTTTGTGTACATCAATTTGTAACATTTGTTAATTCTATTTCTATATAAATAAAACACATGGAATGGTATCTGGTAATAATAATAATTATAATAATATTGTAATTTTATTCAAAAATTGATATAGTCCATTTTTTGTAACTATTAATATAATTCAGAAATCTCAGGGTCGATTCTCTTCTCTTTTATGTTAATATTATTTTTAGGTCTTTTTGGCTGATATAAAGGTTTAGTGATTATAAAGAAAAACAAGTACAGAAAGTACATTACATTACAAACAATATAATAACGAATAATATAAATTTGGTATTAATTATAATAATATATATACTGTTACGACGGTCTACTCGATCGTCGTAGGTACAGTGGAAACAAAAATACTGTACAAGACACCAATTAAGTCACTAATCACACCTTTAATTGTTATAGTAAAACAGTTCGTAATTAACAACACAGTGTCTACAACAAATCAAATGAAAATTGTTCATACGCAATAAAATGTCCACTAATATTAAAACTCAACTGTATTACAATTATACCGTCCGAATACAAAACGCAACACTTCACTAATAACTACTTGAACGTACACCGTAATAACTCGAACCGCTCTGTAAATATATCGCACTAATACTCTCGAACCGCACAGTCAAAAATCTCGCATTGAACTGAAAACTAAGGCCGCGACGCGATGTATTTACAGTTACGCTCACACACCAGAAGCTTCCAAACTGCGTCTTATCTCTCGCGAACTACGTAATTGCTACGGCCTTGACACAGTCCGAGCGCCCGAGCGAAGCCTGGCTCAGTGCGAGAAAATTCTCGCAAAATGCGTCTAGTAGCACGTACACCACACGCTTACGTCGAGATCTTTCTGTCGCATTCGATAAACGCGTAGATTGTTCTGTGCTGTCGTAGCACTTCCCCCTCCTTAAGCCTGTTCGTCCCGAACTGGCAAAGCGTCTTCGAAGTAATACTCGACCAGGCGATCTAGGTGGCCGTCCTTGCGAAGGATAATTTTCCCGTTCTTCGAATTCAGTCTCGTGTGATCCGAACATCACGTTCCCAGGAATGCGAATCTTTCGCGTAACCACTAGCTTCGCTGGAATCACTCTCGTTGCGTCATGTACTAATGACCTAAATACCACTGGCTGATCCAAGTTTGTTTGGTCCTCGTCAACAACCTCTTGTGTAACCTCATCTTCAGCCACTTTACCCTCGGGCGCTTCTATCAGCTCAGGAACAAGCAAGAGTTTTGTCTCGACACCCATAGTTGGCTCTCCAATCACTTCTTTTGTCGTTATACTTATTTGTACTTCCTCTGCTAGTTCTTCCTCCATTTCCGCTTGCAACAGGGAGGTTTCCTCTTGACTAGACTTGTTGACTTTTTCTTCGACTAATGCCACTCGCTTAATCGAATGGTTAGTAGACCCTGTCATTTTAGCCACGCAAAGCTTTATCTTCTCTTGGCCAACTTTCAGGACATTCTCTCTTAAGTCCACAACGAATCCGTAGGCATTCATAATGTCCGTGCCAAGAATCACTTCATCGACAATGTCTGCAACGAGCATTTGGTGGCTAAAATCAAGAAGACCCAGGCGTACACGTACGTCTACCTTTCCTAGCACCTTGACGGGGCTTCCAGTCACAGTCTGTATTGTACAAAAGCTAATTAGAGGATGGTGGTTACAGACTAAGTCAGGGCGCACAATGGACACTGTTGCGCCCGTGTCAACTGTAAATAATGTTGGTTTACCATCCGCAAATCCACTAACAATCAAGTTTCCACTGATCTTATGTAGCGTGGAAACTGTGTGCTGTTCTGGGCCTTTACTTCTCCAATTGGTGCGATCAGTCTCTTCTCTCTGTATCTTCTTCTCCCAACAGTCTACCTGTAGATGACCACGTTTTCCACAGTTGTAACATTTCGGTCTTCTGTCTTTTTCAAATCGTTGCGACTCTCTTGAACTTTTGAATTGTTTGTCCGACAACACTGTTTTTCTGCACCCATCGTAACGGTAATGTGATACAGGGATCTTCTGACTGCAACGTGATGGCACAAACCCATTAATGTAGCGGGACGCTGACTTGGCAGCTTCAAACTCTAGGGCGTGAACAAGAGCTTCTGAGCTATCTCGGTGTCTTGCCATTCGTAACACTTGCTGAAGTTCACAATCTCCGATGCCATCAATAAATGTCTGCACCGTAAACCTTATTCGAAAGTCTTCTGGTGCTTCAGGATAGGCCAATCTAATCAATCTGTCGATACTTGCTTCAAACTCTTGAAGACTTTCCCCGGAATGCTGTCGTCTTGTTCTCAACTGAGCGTAGTACAACTCTCGCAAATGTTTATCACCGTAGCGTAATTCTAGAGCTTTTACCAACTCGGCATAAATGTTCTGGCTGTCAGGTGGCACTTTCTGTAGTAGTTCTGCCGCGGGTCCTTTTAATGCAAGAACAAGTGAAACAGCCTTGTCTTTTCCTGTCCAATTATTTGCGCATGCAGCAGCTTCAAATTGGCGGAGGTACGTTGCCCAGTGAGTGCTTCCGTCAAAGGTTGGAGCTTTGACATGAACTGTCCCTACTGCAGGCAAAGTGACTTTCTCTGTTAACTTATTTTCTGTGTCTTTTTCTGTCTTGATCACTGGTACAGTCTGTTCAGAAATTTGTTTTGGTTGAATCTTCATGCACTGTTCAACTTCACTTTTAATTTGTTCTCTTATGTTTGCCATTGAGTTTTCTACTGCAGATATTTTAGTTGAAACAGATTCTTCTATAACAGATATTTTTGTAGACATCGATTCTTCAACAGTGAAGACAGATTTTTCTAATTCAGCTATTTTTAATGTCATTGATTCTTGTACCTCCGATATTTTAGTAACTTGTTTATTAAGCTCACCTCGTAGGATACCCTCTGCTTCTTGCTTACGTTTTTCATCCTGTCTTTCTTCTGTTTCTAGCATTAGTGCTTTCTGACGTTCCTCAGCTTCTTCTCTTTCTTGTCTTCGTTCTTCCTTTTGTCGTCTTTCAGCTTGCAACAGCAGCGCCTGTAAATTTTCCATCATCTGACTGGCATCCATTGTTTATCGATTAATTACGAATCACACTTGTCTTGTACAAAGTGTCCGCTGTTTCCACTGTTAACGTTCTATCCCACTTCTGACACCACTGTTACGACGGTCTACTCGATCGTCGTAGGTACAGTGGAAACAAAAATACAGTACAAGACACCAATTAAGTCACTAATCACACCTTTAATTGTTATAGTAAAACAGTTCGTAATTAACAACACAGTGTCTACAACAAATCAAATGAAAATTGTTCATACGCAATAAAATGTCCACTAATATTAAAACTCAACTGTATTACAATTATACCGTCCGAATATAAAACGCAACACTTCACTAATAACTACTTGAACGTACACCGTAATAATTCGAACCGCTCTGTAAATATATCGCACTAATACTCTCGAACCGCACAGTCAAAAATTTCGCATTGAACTGAAAATTAAGGCCGCGACGCGATGTATTTATAGTTACGCTCACACACCAGAAGCTTCCAAACTGCGTCTTATCTCTCGCGAACTACGTAATTGCTACGGCCTTGACACAGTCCGAGCGCCCGAGCGAAGCCTGGCTCAGTGCGAGAAAATTCTCGCAAAATGCGTCTAGTAGCACGTACACCACACGCTTACGTCGAGATCTTTCTGGCGCATTCGATAAACGCGTAGATTGTTCTGTGCTGTCGTAGCAATACGTTACACAATGTTTATCAGTTCAGTTCAGTTTCACACAGCCTCCTGGTATCCGTGATGGAAATTTCCAGTGTCTTCAGTTTGTTTATTTGGTTCAAATGAAGAAATCCGCTTCTTTTGTGACCAATAGATGTTACCTCTTGCAATGTAGTTTATCTGAAATCTTCTGGTGTGATATAATGGTTGACTTCCAGTGTTTCTGTGTTTAATTTAACTCAAGTGTAGTTGTTCTTCAATGGTAATTTGTTTTAATTTAAAGGTTAGTTTTTTCCATAACTTAATTCGTTTTTATTTTCTTTAAATGTTCTTTCTGGTTGTTGGATCAATAATGTTTAAAGGCTGATTTGTTTATGCTGTTTCTTTATTTGCTCAAATTTTACATTCTGTTATAGTTTGATATAGTGTCTTTACTTTGTATTATATTATTTTTTAATAATATTCATATGTTTCTTGTATAAATATTTAGCTTGTTTCCAAAATTACACCCAACTCTCCTTCTTGGTTTATTTTCAATAATCATAATCCAAATTCTTTTTCTCTCTTTTGGTTTCCTGGATACACCTAATACTTTGGTCATATCTGTTCAAATTGAGATTTAGTTGTCATAGGATATTATTTTTATATAATATATTATTTTACCTTTTATGTACAAGCTGTTTTTTAGTTATTACATCATAATACTTAATACAATTTACATTTTATTTTATCTGACAAAACTATGAACAATTTTAATACCAAATATTATAGTTATTTGTAATTTGACAAATATTTTGGAATAATTTATTATTTACTGAACATAATCATCTAGGCCTATGTTGACTGATTATATTTTTATATTGGAAGACTCATAAACGATCCTGCTTACACTTGTTTTATATTAATTAATTTCTTTAAATATAAACAAACTATTAATTAACAATTATATTTTAATTACTATAATTCCCTTTAGGGCTTAACTGAATGCACACTTTTAAACCATTGTCTGTGTGATCAATATCTATTAAACTTATATAACACAAACACTAATAAAGAAAAACCTAATGTTAATGTCAGTATCATCTGCTACTATGGATTAGTAATTCATTTCATTAAATAATTGTTTATAATTACTACCCACTCACAGTTATTCTTAATTGAATACCACTGTATCTCACATCCTATCTCACATACAAAAATTAATTACACTTGTTTTATATTACATTTGTACCACATCTTAATTACATTTTACATTTACTTCTAAATTTTTATTGTACTTTGTGTACCATGGTATTTGATTTTTTCATCATTTATTAACTTTATCATCCTTAGTTATTTGTATATGAACTACTCCAAATCTAACTGGGCACTGTCTATCTAGTATAGTAATTTGTCATAGTAATGTCTGTTATAGGACTTTTGGTTTTTAGATAGGTTCAAACTTTTGTTTAGTACTGCTCTTCTTTCAAATTACCTGTGCTTTGATTTTGACTTGTTTATATAAATTGTTGTTATTGCTTGCTGATGTCTTCAATATTTGAGGTGTATGATATTATGGTATTAATATTGCTTGGTGATAAGATTGATATTTATTAAACAAATTCTTCATTATTATAGGCAAATTGAAACCTACCTTTCTTATCAATACCAATTATTTTCTTCTTTATCTCTGGAGTTTGGTTATTTGTATTGGTGGTTTTTAACGAATTGTAATTCTTGAGTTTTCTCTTGGATCATTGTATATTTTATTTATATATTCCATTATTTTATTCACGTTGATTCCATACTAATGTTAAATGATTCCCCCTATATTAATATGGTATTATGAATGAATATCGGCGTTGAGTGGCCCTTTTACGTCCAATTGCTCATCCGAACATTCACATACCTGGTACAGTGCACTTTGGCTGCTGCCTATAAAATAATTCTAGAGTGGCGCCTTAGCCTTCTACACTCTATAAATAAAAATAATTATAAATCTTATATCATTATACACACCATTGGAATCTTTTATCTTCTGAATATTTTTTCTTATTCTACCTTGCCTTCCAATAACTCCATTTATTTATTATATTCAATAATACTGTTGGTATAATTCTTAAGTAGGTTTCTTTCTCTTTTATATAACTTCCCTTCAGAATTCAATGATTTATTAACCTTAATGTCATTCACCTTTGTTATTCAATACCTCTTGTAATATAATAGTTTTAATTATCCTTATATTATTCTATCTGTTTTTATACTGCAACTCTTCTTCAGCAAGTTCATTTTCTAATTAGTTTATTAAATTTCTCTTAGACCTATTGTCATTAATATTGCGCTCCATTATTATTATTATACTACTAAATGTATTATTTATGCTTGATTTATATAATATGTGCTGATTTCTTCTAGAATTTTGGTATTATTTGTTTATTTTGACAATCATTATTCTTTTTTCTTTCTTTTACAATATCTCATTCCATCATTATTTAAATAAGATGTACTTATTACTTTTAGAATTTTGGTGTCGTTACACTGTGCATAACTACAACAAAAGAGATCAAATTCTCGTACTGCTTTAAAACATCTATATGGCCTTATGTATCAACAAATTATAATAGAAATTAATTTTGAGGAAATACAGAGTTAATAGAGAAACTTACAATAAGGTAAGTTGAAAATTTTTGCTGATTTTGTTGCTGTAACTGCGTAGCGCATCCTCAGTCAATGAAGTCACAGACGAACTGGCGTGGCCGGAAGTTTCTGCAATGGCGTCACAACGTTCCCACACTAACTACTGACAATCCTCCAAAGTAGTAGGTCACCCGCTCTGTTGGTTATTTTGCTGACTAATCTTTTGTACAACGGTGGCGATATTGCCTGCATGGCGATGTTCGCATCAGTTATTACCCTATGTTAATAAGCGCTGCGCTCGAATTTTCGAAACTCCTATGTATCGTTCCGGCTGGAACCGAAACAAATAATAAATAATAATATATAAATCTATATATTGCTTTGAAAGTGTTGTTGTTGTAAGTACGTTTATAACATTTATATTGCAGTAATTTGCAGGATATGTAATTAGATATTTGCCACTTGAATATGTACTTTGATATAAATTTTGTATAAAGTTGTACTTTCATTTAAATGAATCTTTTATTCTTCGGAGCATCAGCTGTGCGTAGAATTTGTTTATTGTGCCATTGTTACTGTTGTTATAGACAACTATATATTTCTTTGAAAGTGTTGTTGTTTTAAGTACGAACACATGGTTGGTAACAATACGGATTACAACAAAGAGAAACGTGTTCTGAGGACAAGTGTACCGTTGGCGCTCTATTGGTACGGATAGGACTACTTACTATAAATATCCCTTTCTAGCGAGTTTCATTTTAACTTCACAAACTACTGGCTGGACTACATTTGCCATTATTCCATCCAAAAACCTGGTTACACTTATTGATGTTCAGTGATTATCTTAGAATGTATAACAATACAACAATTTCAAATATTCAAAATATTTGATATTCAATAATAATAATGGCCCCCATGTGTACCACCGAAGCAACTTAGGAGTCAGGCAGGGTAGGCTGCCGTATGCGACCCACACGGGATACAAGGAAGCCAGTGTGGCCAGCACTACGCTTCAGCCGCCCATTATTATCCCTAGGATGTTATCCCAGGCACTTATTTTCAACAGGCTCAGTCGACCTGGGGGCTGAAAAACGCACCTTGATTTTATAGTGCGGGCCCGGGATTCGAACCCGGGACATCTAGGTTGGTCACTAGATACCATACCTACTGGTCCACTGAACCGCCATTTGATATTCAAATATTCAAAAAAAGAATCAACTATGTAGTTTATCGGATTCAACAGGAAGGACAGCGACAGTTCAAGGTCGTCCACCTAGATCGCCTGGGTAAGTATTACTTCAGAGACGGTTTGGCAGATTGGGACGAACAGGCTTAAGGAGGGGGAATTGTTACGACATCACAAAACAATCTACGTGCTTCTAGAACGATCCATTAGAATCCGGCTGAATGTTGTGGCATACGTCATTTCAACATGCGCTTGCGAGAATTTTCTAGACGACGCTGATTGTGTCAATGCCGCAATTAAATACGTCGAAATGTAGAGATAACGCGTAGTTGTGGAATGTTCTGATCTGTGAGCGGGATATAAATACAAAGCGTCAACGGCCGTAGTACAGTTATTTTGTCGGCAATTACTGTGTGCATTCAAGTGGTTCTTAGTGAAGTGTTGTATTTAATAATCGGGCGGAACAATTGTAATACAATTGTGTGTTATATTAAGTGACATTTTATTGCGTGTGAACAAGTTTTATTTGATTTGTTGTGGGAGACTGTCTTGTTAATTACGAACTGTTTAATTGTGATAATTAAAGCTGGTGATTAGTGACTTAATTGGTGTCTTATATTTTGTTTTCTACTGTACCATACAACGATCAGTAGACCGTCGTAAAAATATGTTATTAGATGTAAATTATGACAATGCCACTAAAATATTGAAAAAGTATTATTTTTGTAACTTCCAAATAACGTTATAGATATATATATTGCAACGATACAGCCATATGCTGTAAAGGGCATTAATTTAAATAAATATAAAATTTGTATAATTATTATAAGTTAGGGGTAAATGGACAGGTCTGAGATTGTAAAAATATTTCATTGTTATATTAGGGGGGAAATTAACCTGTTTCGACAGGCAAGGAACACCTGCTGGATTGTATGTGTGTTACGCGTGTATCTTGTGTGTGTTAGTGATGCATGTTCAGACAGGAATCTCAGCTACCCTCCCCAAATAATTATTTTAATTCACTATGTGAAAACTAATTAATGTATAAGTAAACCAAAGGCACCAAAGTGTGTGTAAAATTTATAGTTATCCCCAGTGAGTAAATGACCTTAATAGGACACATTACGCGGAGACAGTGCGTAATAAATGTGCCAAAAATACGCAAATTACACTAAGAAGCTCAAATTAATACAGTGAGTGCTTAATCAAATTAGCTATGATTTGTGCTATCTCGATGCAGTACAAAACATTGCTATTTACTAAAAATTGCAAATATATGAAAAGGTTCGGGAGTGGGGGCTAGCATGTGATCTGCAGGTCTCGACAAGATGATTTCGGAACCAACAGGTTCGGAATCTCGAGAGGGTATAAATTAAGGGTTCGACTGAAAACCCTTCTCTTCATTTCAAGACACAGTTGCAGTCGGACATGCTGTCCGTCGGCAGAACAGTTTTTATTTTATTATAAGTCTCATTGACGAACGAATAAGACGTTCAATAATTATGTTGACAATATTTCGGGAAGCGTAAAGTACCGGGACCGTTTAAGTCTACAAAGAGTATCTACGGAGAAGCTACAAGAGCGACGAGGGACGCTGGACGTTAGGAGATGTTTTTTGAAGCCTAACCGACGATTGAGATCCACCTTGCAGCAGATAGCAATTCTCTGAGACGGACCACGCACTGCTTGAGAACGACGTTGGACTCTGGACATATCCAGGACTACGCCAAGCCAGGAGTAACGGAAACCCAACTCTGGACAACGCTGGACCCCGTCAATAAGTCGTAAAATCATCAAAATTCGAGGTGACATGCATAATGCATTTATAAATGATTTTAAAGAAGAGCTCACAAAGACTATATCAAAAGACAATAAATTAAAACAAATAAAAAAGTTTATAATTAGAAGTAATATATTAGAATCTTAGATAAATGTTTAGTCGTAAGAATGAGCGATCGCATATAAAGAAATAAAAAAAAAAGAGTTTAAATTTGAGATAGTATATTTTTTTTATCAAAGTAAATAATTAAATTGATTTGATATTTGCATTTGTAGAAAAAATAATTTAAATTTTTAATATAAAACAAATGCCAGTCTAAAAGTAATTAATTTAATTTTTAAACATTGGTATAGACTGAGCAAGCTTAGGTCAGATCTGAATTAAAAGAATTCAATTCAAATTACATTTTAATTTTATTTGTTTTAGTAAATCAAATTGAATAAATGTCTAGATTAAGATTATTAACATGTCTAGATGTAAGAGTGTTTTAAATGTGTGTAACACCATATAGTTTAAGAGATAAACACTTAATAATGAGTGATATCTTGACCGAAGATTATTAACGATGTTTTATTCTTTATAAGGTTTGAGAAAACAATAAATATGAATTTTTAATTACTCATAAATCTAATACTATTGTTATAGTTACACCTGGTATTGGTATAATTACTTACAATCTGCATATATAATTGTGTTGTTATATAATTTTGTTGCCCGTTAACTTGGGGCTTGACATGCTTACATATAATAATATGTATCGTTGTATAATAATGGCGCTCCAAGATCGTGGGGCTCATCAAACACAAATAAATTTATCTTTGCAATATAGTACCGTTGTAATATCCTATCTCACCACTTTCGTGAGTTGGTCACAGAACACATTCAAGGTCAACTACATCAGTCAGTTGTGTGTTCGTGTGTGTACTATACTCGAAGCGACGTTTGCTTTTGTGAACGTAAATACAACGTTTTTATTCGCTGTTTTACAGCCGAAAAAGAAATTACTATTTTTTATGTCACATTTTGTTTAGTTCATTTCCAAAAGATGGAAGTAAACTGAAATTTTTCATAAATAACATTTAAAAATAAATTATATTTTTACGGTAAATTAACATCAAGCAATTTTAACTTATCAATATTTTTATACGGAACATTTAAAAAATGGACACAGCAATAATAAAATAATTAGTACACTTGTGCGTGATAAAATTTATAATACTGTACTGTTTTTACTTCCATGTTCCATAAGGAAATGGCAGTAAGGTGATGGCAAAAAAAATCGTGTTAGATATAACGGCAGATTCTGATTGTACTACCATCAAAACATGAAAAAAAGTATTTTTTCGAAAAGTGTCTGTGTGTGCCTGTGCCTGTGTGTCTGTGTGTCTATCTGTGTGTAGTTTTTTTAATGGCAAACGATAAAAGCCGCAAATTCAAACAGAACTAATTAATTTTTTCCATACAGTCCTGAATTGTAGATTTCTCAAGACCCATTGTTTTTGGTGAAGATCGGTTAAGGGAAAGGGGTAGTTTACCGGCAACGTTTTATGTTTTAATAAGGGTAATGTTTTCTATGACGAACGATAACATGCCGTAAACTCAAACAGAATCAAACAATTGTTTTCATGCCTCCCTGAATTATAGAGGCCTCAAGGTCTTTTGATTTTGGTGAAGATCGATTAAGAGAAAGGGGTAGTTTACCGGCAACGTTTTATGTTTTAACAAGGATAATTGTTTCTATGACGAATGATACCTGCCGCACATTCAAAGAGAATCAAATAATTTTTTGCATACAGCCTTGAATTGTACAGTACTCAAGGTCTGTTTATTTTGGTGAAGATCGATTAAGGGAAAGTGGTAGTTTACCAGCAACATTTTATGTTTTAATAACGGTAATTTTTTCTATGACGAACGATACCTGCCGCACATTCAAACAGAATCAAATATTTTTTGTGTACGTTCCTGAATTGTAAGGAAATGAAGGTCTTTTGATTTTAGTGAAGATCAGTTAAGGGAAAGGGGTAGTTTACCGGCAACGTTTTATGTTTTAACCAGAGTAATTGTTTCTATGACGAACGATAACTGTTCCACATTCAAACAGAATCAAATAATGTTTTGCATGCATCACTGAATTGTAGAGTACTCAAGGCCTGTTGATTTTGGTGAAGATCAGTTAAGAGAAGGGGTAGTTTACCAGCAACGTTTTATGTGATAACAAGGGTAATTTGTTCTATGACGAACGATAACTGCCGTAAATTCAAACATAATCAAATAATTTTTTGCATACATCCATAAATTGTAAAGAGCTCAAGGTGTGTTGATTTTGGTGGAGATTTGTTGAGAGAAAGGGGTAGTTTACCAGCAACATTTTATGTTGTAACAAGAGAATTTTTTCATGACGAACAATAACTGCCGCAAATTCAAACAGAATCAAATTATTTTTTCCATATGTGTCTGAGTTGTAGAGGACTCAAGGTTTAGTGATTTTGGTTAAGATCGGTTACGGAGAAAGGGTAGTTTACCTGAAACATTTTTTGTTGTAACAAGAGTAAAGTACTTAATTTTGATAAATGAAGTATCCTGATAAGAAGATCTTAATAATCCACTGTAGAAACGTAGATGAAATATTTATAAATGAAGAGGGTAGTTGAATGGGGTGGGGGTAATTTTCTATAAACTAAAATTATAGTTGAACGTGATATTTTCTTTTTATATATGTTCTACGTTATCGGCAACAAAGAAGTAGTTTGTTGTTAAAATTCCTACACGGCCTGTTTGGCCGTAGACCAATTTTTTCTGCAAAACCAGACGTTTCGACAGTGCCATCGACTTCCATCGTCAGTGAAAATCGAGTGCGATATCGTGAGATGGTATACGTTAGTGACCACAGTACTGTGGTTAAGACTGAAGCAGTAAGTAGAACGAAGTAGTTTCTATGGAAATAATTCATTTCGAAAATGATTTTAAATATAAATCTTAGAACATGGAAGTCATGTATGGTTCTCCAAACCGATATTTACTTTAATTCAGTCACGTTTAAGTGCATACAAATAGAGTACGTAGTTAATTTCATTTGTTGTTATTGAGTAGGATTATGATATATCCTAGTTTAAGAGTTTTATTTTATTAAAACACCTTGTACGCTGTAAACGATAATATTATTATTACGCGGTATTTTATTAACACATTGTATTTTTGTTTAATTAATACGTGCTAATAAAAAAGAGTTAATATACTATAATTTAGTCCTCTGTAGCTCCCGTGTTATTTTGTCTCACGTTGGATGCGTCAATTTATAGTCTCAACCTGTATCAACGTTAAGCCCACTGTTGGGTTCGTCAATTTATTACTGAACGTGTATCCCGTTGTATAATAATTTGCCCGTGTTATTTTGTAAATGTTAAGTTGTAATAAAAAGTTGTAAATAGTGTATCAGTTGATCGTGAATTATTTATGTTGCGTGTTTTCTAATGTGATTTAATATATAAGTTAAGAAATGAATTATTCTGCCTTGGTTTAATAATCAGAATTATTATTATTCCAATTCAGCAGTTAAAACTCCAAAACCAATTCAAAAATAGCGGTCGAGTCGTCCCAAACAATTCTTAAGTTCACCTTCGATATTAGGTTTAACCCTATTCTTTGAGGTTAATCTTGGTTTTGTAGTTTGTGTACTTCCAACGACTCCCCGACGACTTCTTAGTCTTGGTAATTATAAAACAAATGTTGATAATATCTTATGTTCATAAAATAATAACGCATGGATATGATTTATTAACATAATTTTTGTTTAATCTCTGTAATTTGAGTTCAAATTGATAGAAATTTTCATTCGATACACACGTTAGTAACAATCGATATTTATCTCAGGAGTGAATAATAAAATAGTTTTAATATATTTCGTGGGAATTCTTGTGGCTGCTACGAAAAGTACCATTACATGATAAATAACAATATAGCGTACCTTTACAAATCTTTCTAGTACTAATAATCTAAAAAATTACAAAATTAAATAAGAAATAACATACAATGTCTGATGAGATTCAATACGCTTCGTACAAAGCATGCTGGTTAGAGTGACGTCATCATCATGGCTGCCGTCGTCCGTGTCAGATAATAATTGAAGTTTACTAAATGTGTCAAAATAAATTTTTTTTCTTGTAACCACTGATTCTTTTAGATACGGAATTTGTTTTCACTTGTTAAAATGTTCACTAGTGATTAGTGTTAGTGTGATTTAGAGTGTTGTCTAGTGGTTGTTCGTTTTTGGATAAAAAATATTGTCAGTTATTAAGTCGAATTATACGTTACACATCTAGGCGATATTGCTGAACGTCTCCTTGTTTTTTCTTTATATTTTCTTGATTGTGTGTGTTTCTGGTTAGTGAGATGATTGTAGTGAAGGAATTATTTATCTTCAGTGGTTGTCATAAAAATTTTCTTTCACAAAACGGTTTAGTATTTTAGATTTTCATTTTAATAACATCTCGCCACGCACTATTAAACTGTTCTCCATCACAATTAACAATTAAGTGTCATTTCTTCTTGTTTAGTCACCGAACTGATCAAAACTTCTTAAATTTTGATTGGCCATTTATGTACAGGTTAAGTGGTATATGATCAATACCCATTAACTACTTTACATTTTACAAATTACTTTTAATATATAATTTTATTATTATATCCTAATGATACCTGCAATGTTTATATCATTATTAATTATAGAATTATAAACAATTTGGTACTAAACATGCCTCAGTTTATAACTGTAAAACCTTAGTAATTAGTGAATTTCTGTGATATATGATGGAACAATTTGTTATGGTTGATTGTAAGTTCTACATTGACTCCATGATATAAATATATTTAAATTAATTAACTGATAACATGAACTCTTATAATATATAACACCACTCTTAATAATAATACTTGTTTTTGACAGTTTTAATTTATTCATACTTTTAAACTATTGTCTGTATGATAAACCATTTTTACAGGTTGTTATTAATAACAAAACACTTTTTATACAAAATAAATAGCACACCGTTTAAATGTAGTTTGTGTCACTATCATTATTCTGTCACTTATATCACTGTAAGGGGTTGTGCCCCTTTTTCTTTCCTTGATTATAGGCCTATACAATTTTGTTTAATACAATTTTATTTTATGAATTGGTACTCTCTATTTTGTTTGGTTGGGTTACTCATGGCAAGTTATTTAGGCCTAGTAGGTTTCTTTATTTAAATTTTGATTTATATACTGCCCTATTCTTTGAGGTTATTTCTGGGTGTCTTGATGATAATAATATTATTATTTTAAAGATGGGCAACATTGGTTACGGACGGCCCCATCAACAGAACTCTACCCCGAGCAACTAGTGTTGCTCTTTTTAGAACTACAACCGGTCATGACTACCTGGCCTCCCACCTGCACCGCATTGGCGTGTTGTCGTCTCCTGAATGTGTTCTCTGTGGATACGCTTCCATGAATGCGGATCACCTAATTGCATGTCCAGCCTTGATCTCAGACACGGAAGTCCAAGACGAAGATGGTACGGCAAGGCTCTCACGTCTCTACTGGTCAGCGCGCCGCCTAATGGCCCAACAGCCAAGGATGGGCGTTGGCTAGTAAGTAAGTAAGTAAGTAAGTTGATGATATTAAATAAGTCAAAGGTTGTTGTTGTTTAGTTATATTTGGTTCCCTACTGATTTTTCAAAACTTGGTATTTTCCTTTAATTGGCTATTAATTATGATTTCTTGTTCCATCTCTGGATAGGGTTTCCATATTATATTTACAATTCTTTTTATAACATTTTGTTTCGTTACAAATTGCCTCCCTTCAGAAGTAATTATTTCTGAACACTGCATTAGGTGTGAGGACATAATTACTTATGTTACATTTTCCTTTTCTTCCTCGTGATATTTTTTCTTGGATTGTTGATTATAATTGCCCTTGAACTTCTTTGAAATGGTGTCGGTTAATTCGTACGTGTTGTTGTTGTGGATTTTTGTTATGGTGTAGGGTCCTACGTAGAGTAACAATAACTTCTTTGATATCCCTTGTAGAGTGCTAGGCAATTCCCTGTTCTTTAACAACACTTTCTCTCCTACTTTATATTTAATTATTTTACCCTTGATTTTCTGGTATTTGTTTCTACGTTTTTCCAGATTTTCTATCACCTGATTATAAAATTTTAATTTATTAAATTGGTACTGTGGAGACTTAAGAAATTTAATTAATTCTTGGATCTCTCTGGGTGGTTGTTTTTCATACATGGCAGTGTATGGAGTGCAATTAATGGATGGATGATAAGCCAAGTTTAAAAAATCTTCTGTATCTGATAAGTAATCAGGCCACTTCCTTTGTTGTTGATGACAATAGGTTCTTAAGATTCTACCAACTTCTCTCAGTATTATTTCTGATGGATTGCTACTGGGGTGGTATACGGAGGTCTTATAGCTTTTGATGTTCAGTTCTAACAATGTGTTCTTCCATTTTCTGCCTCGAAATTGTGTACCATGGTCTGTAACTATTGAGACAGGTATTCCTATTTCTGGAATGTATTGAGTAGTTATTACTTCAAGAATTTTCTGCGTAGTTGCTCGACCGATTGGATACAATTTGGTGAATTTGGTGAAGTGGTCCATAATGATTATAATGTATTAGGCTTCTACCTTCACTCCTAGGAAATGGTCCGCATATGTCAATGAATAATTTTTCCAGTTTTTGTTCTGACGATATAGTTATCATTATACCTTCCTTTCGTTCATTATTAATTTAGACCAATTGGCAGATATGACAGGGTTTTATATAATTTTGTACTTTCCTGTGTATGTTCTTAATGTAACAATTCTCCTCCAATGCTTTCACTACCTTTACTGCACCCATATGTCCGTATCTTTTGTGATATTCCAACACTAGTTCTTTCTCCATGATTCTGGGAATGATTACCTTCCAGTCTTCTTGTTTCAATGTATTTTTTATAAATAAGATTCCTTCTTGTTCACAATAGAATTGGTTTATTGGAGAGTTTTGGTTCTCCAAACGTTCTTTGATTTTTATTAATTTTGGGTCTAGGAACTGATTTGCTCTGATATTTTGTAATAATGCCTCCAAATCAGATCTACTTTTGAGAATGTTGTACACCTTGATAATCCTTTCCTTCTTACCCTCAAATGTCTGGGTGTCCAGGTTTATTCGAGATAACACGTCTGCTAGCACGTTTTGATTTCCTGGAATATATTCCCATTTGATATTATACTCCTGCAAGGCTAGTATCCACCTTGTAAGCCTTCCGTGACTCAGCTTACAACTTCTCAAAAATGAGATGGACTTATGATCTTTTCTGACAGTTACGGGATATCCTAAAATGTACGTTTGGAATTTACAACAAGCAAACACTATGCTTAATAGTTCCTTTTCAGTAACATTATATCTTCTCTCACAGTGGTTTAATACACGACTGGCGAAACTGATGACTAAATGGTTTCCTTCTTTGTCTTCTTGTTACAATACCGTCCCAAGACTGACATCACTTGCGTCACAGTTCAAAAAGAATGGGTGATCAAAATTTGGATGATGAAGGATTACTGTCTCTAAGAATTTATCCTTTATCTGTTGTAGTATAGCATCCTGTTCATGTCCCCATATCCATTTGGTTTTCGAAGACAGCTGTTCCTGAAATTTAGATGTTAATGCGGAATAATTGCGTTGGAACTTCCGGTAGTAATTACACAGTCCTAAGAAGGATTGGAGTTGCCTCTTATTTCTTGGTTGTGGGAACTTCTGGATTGCAATAACCTTTTCTTGTGATGGGGAAATACCTTGTTCAGTCAAATTGAAACCTAAAAGTTGAACCTCCTTCGCTATTAATTGGGATTTTTCGAGGATTAGTGTTATGTTGTTCTCTGCTAACTTACTCAATGCATATTCCACCCTGTGACAATGTTCCTCCCAGTTGGATGAGGTAATCAACAGGTCGTCTACATAAACTGTGGTGAATTGGAGTGGAGCGCTTCCTGACCCAATACCTGGTCCATACATCGTACAAAAATTGCTACCGAATTGACTAATCCAAATGGCAAACTCTTAAACTGGTAGTTTCTACCCTCGAAAATAAAAGCCATATATTTTTGACTCATCGGGTGCGACTCCACCTGCCAGTAACCACAAACTGTGTCCCAGGTACTGATGAATTTTGTACCGTGAATTTTTTTTAGAATTTCTTCTATTTCTCCAGGTGACGTGCGATCATTTACTATCTGTTTATTTATTTCTCGGGCATCCAAGCAAAGTCGAACCTGCCCGTTCTTCTTCTGAATTGCTACTATTGGGCTAGTATATGGTGATTGGCTATGCTCAATTATATCATTTAAGAACATTTTATTAATCTCAGCTCTAACCGCCTCCTTCAATGAATATGGTATAGGATAGGATTTTCTGTGAAATTCTGCTGGTTCTTTAAATTGTATTCTACACTGATAGTTTTTTACTTTTCCTGGTTCTTCTGAAAATACATGTTTATACTTCTTATATATCATAATGAGATCTTCTACTAGTTTTGCTGTCAAATTATTTGTGCCTTGGTGTCTGAACTCTGTTATCTCCTGTAATTTACTGTTCCACAGGTCTTCGTTTGTCATATTATAGATTATTTTTCTGCATTGGGTGTCATTCTTTAAAAAATTTAATTCCCTAACTTGGTGATGGGTACGGTTCAGAGGGGCACCATCGCTTCCTATTAACTCTGCCGTCCACATAGCACCTTCTGAATTCAAGGACACCTTCTCCTTGCTCAGATCAATAATGGCTGAATATTTCCTCAGCATATCGCATCCGATTAATATTTCGAATGGTAGGCCGATTGCGACCAGACATATAATATTAACTGTAACACCCTTGCTTTCTAGTTCCAATGACACTCGTTTTCTCACTGTTTTATTTTGACGCCCAGTGGCACCTATTAAAATAACATTATTGACAGGTAAGATAGGTATTATATTTTTACTTTGTTTCTGTATTCTCTCCAGTTCAGCGTCGTTAATAAGTGATACATTTGCACAAGTATCTATCATTATTCGTGTAGGAATTCCTTCAATTTGAGCGGTTATGTATAAGATTTCATTATGCTGGTTGGTTCTACTTGTCACCGTTTCCGCCAACAGTTCTTCTCGAAGATTCTTCAAATAATAATTGTAAATAATAGTAAGATTTTGACTATCCGTCCTTAAAATTTGGTGGTTTTTGTACACAGTAGATAGGAGCAGTAAGGGGTCGCGAGGGTTTATTATTGCCTCACTCCGTTTAAATTAATGCCATCATGATTATTTTCCGGGCATGACTGTTGATTTGCCTGGAATGGTGTGCCGGTTCCTGGTTGTTCACCTTCTCGGTTGTCTAATTGTTCACGCCTCCTTGGTTCTCGGAAGTCCTCCTGGCTTCTACTTCTTACTCGGTTGTCATGGTGATTCATCCCTCTGGAATTTCCTCTTCGATCATAACTGTTATTAAATTTGTTCCTCCGAGGTTGATGGTATCTCCAGTAATCCCCTTCTTCTGCACTAATATAATTTATTCGGGGTCGGTACGGACGATTATTATTATAATTACCCTGGTTGTTATGATTGGTATTAATTCCTGTGTTATTTCTAAAATTATCATAATTTTGGTTCATTCGGTAATTATTATAATTATTATTATTAATTCTATTACCCGGATGGTAATTTTGATTGGGCCTGTTGTTACTATTATTGTTAATTGGATTTCGATTGAAGTTTGCTTGTTGGTTATTATTTGGGGTAACATTTTGGTTGTAATTACGATCGTTGCCATTAAAGTTATAATTATTCCGGTTATTCATATTATTATTGTGATTATTATTCATTCCATGGTTATTATTTCTTGAACCGCACTGATCAGTTCGTTGTCTGCTTCTTATGTAGTAACCCTCGTGCTCATAATTTTCTAACAAGTCAGCCACTGCGTGGACCGTTTTAATCTGGCTTTCCAAGCGTGCTCTGGCAATTCGTGCGTTATAATGGTATGCCATTTTAGTTACTAGGGATTCTTCTGGTATTCTTGGCTCTAGGTGTCTAGCCAAACTCACGTTTCCCCAGAAGTAAGTAGTTGGAGATGTACCTCTATTTACATCATATCTTCCCTGACAAATGTTGTCCCTGATAATATTTTGTATAGCTTCGGACCAATATTTTTCTTTAAATAATTTTTTAAATTGAGTGTAGTCCATTATCTCATTCCTGGTTTCTGACCACCAGTTGTCCGTAATCTCCCTAAAATGCTCATCCAACATCTCTCTCATCGAGCTCCAGATAGTTATTCGATGTTTGTTAAAATGTTCCTCGATTCTGGCCAGGAATTCCATGGGGTTTCTACGATAATTTTTGAAATTAATCCCTTCTCTGGTTTCATTTGTGGAAATATGATTGATATTACTTGGTCTGGTTCTAATTAATTCAATTTCTTCTTGATTTTGGCGTACTTGACCTGTTAAATTATTCACTGTAGTGTTAATATGGTCACACCTTTCTCCGGTTTGTTTCTGTAAATTTACTAAGTTTTCTTGTTCCTTTTGTATTCCTTTCATTTGAATACGATTATTTTCTTGGACCTGGTCTATTCTTGCGTTTACCATTACTTTGTTTTGTGTGATGGTTTTGTTAGCTTTTCTCAATCTCTCATTAGTGTCAGCTATTTCTTGCTTCCTTTCCTCATCGATTTTGTCCATCTTCTGCTTAACTGTGCATTTACTTGTTCAATCCTCCCATTAATTCTTCTTAAATTCTCTTCATTGATTTGTCTGAATTCTTCCTTCATTTGGTTATTATTGTCACTTATAGTTTGCCTTAAGGTTTCGTTAGTACTTTCTTTAATACTGTCGATTTTCTCATTTATCCGTATATTCTCCTCCTGGATTTGTCTTAAATTCTCATTATTATGCTCGTTTTGTTTTCTAAAATTTTCATTGGTTTCTTCTCTGTTTTGGTCAAATCTCTCCTCCATCTGTTTTATTAAATTTTCACTCATTTTCTCATTTTGTACCCTTGAGTTCTTGTTAATCTCTTCCTTCATGCCGTCTATTTTCTCGTTTGTTTGTCTGTTATATTCCTTGATGCTATCAATTTTTTCATTCTTTTGCTTGTTTTGTTCCTCCATTTGTTTTAACAAATTTTGACTCAAAATTTCATTTTGTTTCTTTGAGTTATCAGTGAATTCTTCCTTGATGTTCTTCAAATCTTCCTTCATTTTTCCTTCTGCTTCTTAGAGTCTTCTTTAATTAATTCCCATAGTTGTTGTAAATCCAGGCCTCTTCTGGCTTCTACATCCTCCACCGATGTTACTTCTTTCTCTTCCATCCTGACTTCTTTCTCTGCCTCATTCGTCCGTTTCAATGATGTTGCCCTCTTACGCATCTTTATAATTTCTTAGAACCTATAGCAGTCGCCAGCTAAAAATTTGGAAATTAATTTACTTGTTTTAATTTCTTCACCTAATATTCCCTAATTTCAGCCTCACTAGTTGGTGCGCCAATTTATAATTTAGTTCTCTGTAGCTCCCGTGTTATTTTGTCTCACGTTGGATGCGTCAATTTATAGTCTCAACCTGTATCAACGTTAAGCCCACTGTTGGGTTCGTCAATTTATTACTGAACGTGTATCCCGTTGTATAATAATTTGCCCGTGTTATTTTGTAAATATTAAGTTGCAATAAAAAGTTGTAAATAGTGTATCAGTTGATCGTGAATTATTTATATTGCGTGTTTTCTAATGTGATTTAATATATAAGTTAAGAAATGAATTATTCTGCCTTGGTTTAATAATCAGAATTATTATTATTCCAATTCAGCAGTTAAAACTCCAAAATCAATTCAAAAATAGCGGTCGAGTCGTCTCAAACCATTCTTAAGTTCACCTTCGATATTAGGCTTAACCCTATTCTTTGAGGTTAATCTTGGTTTTGTAGTTTGTGTACTTCCAACGACTCCCCGATGTCTTCTTAGTCTTGGTAATTATAAAACAAATGTTGATAATATCTTATGTTCATAAAATAATAACGCATGGATATGATTTATTAACATAATTTTTGTTTAATCTCTGTAATTTGAGTTCAAATTGATAGAAATTTTCATTCGATACACACGTTAGTAACAATCGATATTTATCTCAGGAGTGAATAATAAAATAGTTTTAATATATTTCGTGGGAATTCTTGTGGCTGCTACGAAAAGTACCATTACATGATAAATAACAATATAGAGTACCTTTACAAATCTTTCTAGTACTAATAATCTAAAAAATTACAAAATTAAATAAGAAATAACATACAATGTCTGATGAGATTCAATACGCTTCGTACAAAGCATGCTGGTTAGAGTGACGTCATCATCATGGCTGCCGTCGTCCGTGTCAGATAATAATTGAAGTTTACTAAATGTGTCAAAATAAATGTTTTTCTTGTAACCACTGATTCTTTTAGATATGGAATTTGTTTTCACTTGTTAAAATGTTCACTAGTGATTAGTGTTAGTGTGATTTAGAGTGTTGTCTAGTGGTTGTTCGTTTTTGGATAAAAAATATTGTCAGTTATTAAGTCGAATTATACGTTACACATCTAGGCGATATTGCTGAACGTCTCCTTGTTTTTTCTTTATATTTTCTTGATTGTGTGTGTTCCTGGTTAGTGAGATGATTGTAGTGAAGGAATTATTTATCTTCAGTGGTTGTCATAAAAATTTTCTTTCACAAAACGGTTTAGTATTTTAGATTTTCATTTTAATAACATCTCGCCACGCACTATTAAACTGTTCTCCATCACAATTAACAATTAAGTGTCATTTCTTCTTTTTTAGTCACCGAACTGATCAAAACTTCTTAAATTTTGATTGGCCATTTATGTACAGGTTAAGTGGTATATGATCAATACCAATTAACTACTTTACATTTTACAAATTACTTTTAATATATAATTTTGTTATTATATACTAATGATACCTGCAATGTATATATGATTATTAATTATATAACTATAAAAAATTTGGTACTAAACACGCCTCAGTTTATAACTGTAAAACCTTAGTAATTAGTGAATTTCTCTGATATATGATGGAACAATTTGTTATGGTTGATTGTAAGTTCTACCTTGACTCCATGATATAAATATATTTAAATTAATTAACTGATAACATGAACTCTTATAATATATAACACAACTCTTAATAATAATACTTGTTTTGACAGTTTTAATTTATTCATACTTTTAAACTATTGTCTGTATGATAAACCATTTTTACTGGTTGTTAATAATAACAAAACACATTTTATAAAAAATAAATAGCACACTGTTTAAATGTAGTTTGTGTCACTATCATTATTCTGTCACTTATATCACTGTAAGGGGTTGTGCCCCTTTTTCTTTCCTTGATTATAGGCCTATACAATTTTGTTTAATACAATTTTATTTTATGAATTGGTACTCTCTATTTTGTTTGGTTGGGTTACTCATGGCAAGTTATGTAGGCCTACTATGTTTCTTTATTTAAATTTTGGTTTATATACTGCCCTATTCTTTGAGGTTATTTCTGGGTGTCTTGATGATATTAAATAAGTCAAAGGTTGTTGTTGTTTAGTTATATTTGGTTCCTTACTGATTTTTCAAAACTTGGTATTTTCCTTTAATTGGCTATTAATTATGATTTCTTGTTCCCTCTCCGGATAGGGATTCCATATTATATTTACAATTCTGTTTATAACATTTTGTTTCGTTACAATACCTAATCTTAAAAATTTTATTTAAAATGCCTCGTACGTTGACCGGAACTGTTGAACATTGTAATATTAGAGTCAAAATCATGTAATTAAAATGAATGCATCGACAGGAGCAGAATGCCGGCCAACAACTCACCCAACGACTTGCAGCACATTTTGGTAATTTGGACAAAAAAATAAAAAAACAACTTACTTCTTCTTCTACACTACAAGTTTTACCCATTTGCCTGTTCCGTCCTTACAAACTTACAACCACTGTTTTCGTGGTCTTCGTATATCTCTTTTCCCTGTTGGGTTGTAGTTAAGTATTTTTTGTGGTATTCTCCCATTTCCCATTATATTTACGTGTTGTTTCCATCTTTCTTTATATTCAGTTATTTTTTCTTTTACTGCATATACATTTAGTTCATTTCGCACGTCTCCATTTCTTACTAAATCTCTTCTTGTGCAGCCTTTGACCTGTTTCAAAAATCTCATTTCTACTGCCTGTATTTTGCAGTCTCCTTTTTTGGTATTTATCCAACTTTCACTCCCATACATAAGTACAGGTACAGCAATTGTTTTATAAAATGTTAGCGTTGTGTCTTTTCGTGTTTTGTTATTTAATGTTCTATATATTATGCCACATATTGCCTGGAACATATGTATTTTATTTTCCATATCATTGTCATAATTGTAGCTTGTGTCGCAGCCCAAGTATGTAAAATTTGATACTAGTTCGGTTGGCTTATTGTTGACAATTATTTTCGACCTAACGGGATACTTGCCTTGGAAAGCCATAACTTTCGTCTTATGCAAGGAAATTTTAAGATTATATTCTGGACATATTTGATTCAGTCGGTGCACTGCCAGTTGTAATTTATCATCACTTTCTTGTATTATTATTTTATCGTCAGAAAATGGTAACGTACTCAGGTAAGTATGTCGTTCTAGCTGGACTCCAGGATATTCCTTTGATTGCCATTTTTTAAGAACATCGTCAATATATATATATATATATATATATATTGAAAAGAGTGGGAGACAAGCTACATCCCTGCCTCACTCCTTAGTTAATTTTTATCACATCCCTTCTCTTATTACCTGTGTTAATTACTATTCTAGTAGAGTGATACAAGCATTTACAAGGTGTTGAGGATACCCATTGTTTATCATTATTATCCAGAGCTTATTTCTGTCAACTCGGTCAAAAGCTTTCTCGAAATCTATGAAAACGAGATGGGTTCCAAGATTAAATTCTCTACGTTTTTCTATAAGACGTTTGACTGTGAAAATATTATCGCTGCATGAGCGTTCTTGCCGAAATCCATTTTGTTCTTCTTGTAAGAGTGCGTCTGCCAATACCTTTAACAAAAAAAAAAATAAATAAATTTATTTGAATGTAATATTTTTAAACGCCGGTAGTATGGGCTAAGGGAGCATGTACCCTTTAACTTCAAAATGTTCGATGTCTTAATAATAAGCCTAAACAATTCTCCTGTTAATTCTGTTTAAGAAAATATAAATATAACATTGCATAACTTTGTAGTAATTTACTAGAAATTAATGATGACATGGCTGCACATCTTGGGCACGCGACTGTGTAGGTGGCGTCGAGGAATTCATGCAGTACAACTTCGTACGTACTTTATTGTTACAAATAACTGTAATAAATATAACAGATTTTATGCATGAGCATTCACTGCCAGAAGCAGTGGAGGTGATTAAGCCTGTATTCACACCCAAACTCGCTGAAACGCTGCCTGCACGGAAAACCGCAAAATCCTAATGAGAGCATAAACAGTTTTATTTGGAACACAATGCCAAAATCAACTTTTGTGGGATGTCAGGCATTAACAACTAGGAGTTACAGATGCAGTGATATGTTTTAATGATGGGTCAGTTACAAAATGTAGTGTGCTTGAGAGGTTAGGCATAAAACCAGGAAAACGTTTGGTTGAAGAACTCACAGAAATCGACAAAAATCGAATTAAAAAAGCAAGCAGTTGAGGCGGAAAACAAAAATAAGAGGATCAGAAGGAGGCTGTTAAACAGAAAAAGAAAAGACAGTGATAGTCCTGATTATTATACTGGCGGTTTTCAGTTCCGTTTAAGTGTTAATCCAACTTCAAACTTAATTTCCCGAAAGCACAATTTTTTAATTTTAGTTACCATTTTTGTGAAACCTAATAGGCCCACAAACTTCAAACTTGGCACAACTCTTCTTCATTACTTGGTAAGTAAAGTGTACCAATTTTGTTTAATTAAGTTAAGTGTGACCTAAGTATTTATATATTAATAAAAAAAATTGCGGTGAAGAAATTAAAAAAATAAATTATTTTATTTCTCCAAAACTATACGTTATTTTTTGCGGAATATACACAATTTTAAGCAAGTATATACTTGTAATAATCGTTACAAATTTCAAGTCAATCTATCAAGTAGTTTTTGAAATAATGCACCGAAATCATGTCATGTTTGCTCATTTTTAATACATTGTGGCCCTGAAGGGTACATGCTGCCTTTAAACATTCAGCTAGATGGTAGTTATAAAACATGCCATTAATATATTGATGTGAACAAAGGTGTTTGGAAAGATAATGAAAATGAATCCGGGCCCACAGCTTGATGCATTGAAACGGCTTACTTTGTAGAAGAGTAGTTACTGTTTTGCATCAGTGTTTTTATGCCAATTGCGATTTTTATTTACCCATTAATATCGGTGACTACTTTTTTAGATAAATTTTATTTTTAGCTACTATTTTAAAAGTTTCAGGTTAAAAAACTTGTAAATTCTGACTATTCTAAGTAACAATATGACTTATTATATATATGAAACAATATGTGTGAATAATATTTATATTTAGCCTAAATAATAATTAAATTCGTGTATAATCCCTGTTAACTTTCCTCTGCAACCCTGTGTGTTTATAGTTCCAAAATTCATTATCTTTTTCTGTGCCGTTGTCGTTTACCGTTGAGACCGTCCTTGTTTCCGAGGCTACCATTAGGCTTTTTTGCACTTTAAATATTTTTCCCGTGAAATGAGTTGCAAGCCCACTGTCACAACCCCCAACCTGGAGGACCAGGAAGATTTCTGTCGGGGCCTTGTACCTTTAGCTGACATGTTCCAGTTTTTGAGCCCCGAAAACTCGTTCTTCACCCTCTCTCTTCTTCAGCATAACGCACACCCACTTTACGCCATACACCCGGTAGTCACGCGACCCAAAACTGGTTCCTCGGGGACGTGTGAGCAGGATTTGTTGGCAGAGCTGAGTTTGATTTCTCAAACCCCTGACTCATTTGTCAGGAATCAGTGAGCATTTTTCAGATTTGTACTGCTGTACAGACGTCAGCAGTCTATACAACTCTGAGACTCCTTACCAACTTTTGACTACAACAGTACCTTTGACTACCTTTGCCTTAAGATGAATATTGTAACGCAACAGAAATGCTAGCATCCGTGTTACATAAAAACAAGGTTAACAGAATAATAAACAAGTCAATATCTAACCCCATGATAGAACGAAGATCTAATAATTACATTTATAATTATAGATAAAGGTAAATAAGGATACAAGGTAGTATTAACAAGAATAAACGAACCTGTAAGTTAGATAATAGTTGATGATATATGTTCAGTGAAGAGCAAACAAAAAATTAAACAATAATTTACTTTATAGTAATAGCAAATAAGAATTTTGAGTTAAGAGATATTATTTTGTGACAACAAATATTATGGTAAAGTTTATGTTATGTTATACCAAATATGTGTTGAGTTAATGAAAGATAATGAAACAAGATGTATTATTCAATGACTGTTGTAGAATGAAGTGTGAAGCAGCTAATTAACGTTAATAGATTTGAATTTTCTTATATGTGATCCATAGGTCAAGATAAAATTGTTATTAGATATGGAAAAATAATTGTTTATGTAAATGTTAATAGTTAAGATTTGATTATATGTATGAATTTATGTAAAAGGGGCTATAGATGTTTACCAGTTATAAACACAGGTAGATCCGTTTACAATAAAAGGCCTAACAGCCAAACCCACTATATAACCACTCATAACATAAAGGTTAGGTACATCAATTAATAATAATTAATGAATACGATTTGAAGAGCTAGAAAAAAACATTAAATTAATAATGATATATAATAAAATTTATACAAATTATGATAATGCCATAATGCCATGATATCGATTAATAACGTTTAATATCGAAAAGGTATTAAATATAAAAAAAAGAAAAAAAAAACCGGCTTATATAAAAAAAAACAGCAGAATATGTGTAGAAAATAATAAACCAACTATCGGTAAAGTTACATTCCGATAGGATAGCAAATTGATAAGGAATAGACAAAAAATATATGAAATAAACACTATATTCAAAACATGTGGAAGGAAGAAAATCATGTGTTGCTAGGGACGACAGGAAAAGAGGAAGTTGTTGATTTGACAATAATTGCTTTGATGATCTGAATGTGATGAGATTAAAAAGCCCAAGAAATATCTATTTAATCGGAATATACTACATTAGTAAAATACTATTATAAAATACAAAATACTAATGATAATATTTATGACTCTTGCTAGTATAAATTAACCAAACAAGACAATAGTATGAAATCGCAATAGAAAATAAATAACTGGATTCTATAAGGAAGGACATGAATTGTCCCATATCCGAAGGGAATTGATGATATATTAAACCAAATAGAAAGAATTAACAGTATCACAATTAATAATATACACTACACCAGAAGTTATAACCTTTCAAATACACGGAACAACACTAATTGCTTCAACCGAGAGAAGAACCTATTTGGATCCTGGAGTTGCAGAAGAAGCATCAATCGGGCTGTAAATCAATCCAGTTCGCTGTATTTCCGAAGTGGACAGGACAAGAATTCCATTTTAATAAACCGAAGAAAGAATATCGTACGGCATAATTGTCCAGAACAGTAAATTTATCAATCAACCGCCTACACGATTTGCTTCGTTCTAGTCTGGTAAATTATTATTATATTAATCATACTAACTACACAACACTTCAAATTTGTAAATCTTGCATTCTTATCTATGTATTTTTAATCTTCCCCACAGTTACAAGAACCTTCACACCCTGAATTAAATTAATTACAAATTAAAACACACTATATAACTGAATTTAAATAAAGGATCGGAATAATCAACAATCGATTCATGCAAGCTATAGCCCAAGCATATGTTAGTTAGAACATATCTTATTCAATGTTAAAGAAGTAAACAAATAAAGAACCTTTATATAATTGCAAAATCTTGTCATTTGGAGTATGATTTAATGAGTTGGGAATAAAAAGTAACTGGATAAGTATAGAATAATTGGTTAACATAAACAGTGAAATAACCTATAAGTTTCGTTGAGCCGATACTACAGCGGAATTATCTGACACCAAAGAGAGAGCGTAAAAATACAAAATTAGACATAATTCTCTTCAAGGTATAATAGGGTTGAACGAAATTACAGAATAACGCATTAATTATTTAAGTTTCAGGTACACTAACACTGATATTTTTTAGAGAGCTAAGTTAATATTAATTAATTACATCAATATATCCCACAACTCCAAATATCTCAGATATTTAAATAATTAAGTAAACTAAACGACCTAAGAGAGTAAAGACAGGGGAACATACCCGTTCATAGCAACGAATAGGCTTACATTGCGTGAAAATAACGAGACGCTCGTACTCGTCCCATTACAAATTAACAAACCCAACAGTGGGACTTGAACCGTACGTACTCGTTTACTAACAATATGTTTCGCATACAGCCCTGAATTGTAAAGTTCTCAAGACCTATTGTTTTTGGTGAAGATCGGTTAAGGGAAAGGGGTAGTTTACCTGTAATGTTTTATGTTTTAACAAGGGTATTTCCTATGGCAAACGATAACAGCCGCAAATTCAAACAGAATCAAAAAATTATTTGCATGCAGCCCTAAATTGTAGAGTTCTCAAGACCTGTTGTTTTTGGCGAAGATCGGTTAAGGGAAAGGGGTAGTTTACCTACAACGTTTTTTTAACAAGGGTATTTTCTATGGCAAACGATAACAGCCGCAAATTCAAACAGAATCAAATAATTTTCTGCATACAGCCCTGATTTGTAGAGTACTCAAGACCTATTGTTTTTGGTGAAGATCGGTTGAGGGGAAGGGGTAGTTTACCGGCAACGTTTTTTATCAAGCGTATTTTCTATGGCAAACGATAACTGCCGCAAATTCAAACAGAATCAAATAATTTCTTGCATACAGCCCTGATTTGTAAAGTACTCGCGACAGATTGTTTTTGGTAAAGATTGGTTGAGGGGAAGGGGTAGTTTACCTGCAACGGTTTTTTTTATCAAGGGAAATTTTTTTTTTTGGCAAACGATAACAGCCGCAAATTCAAACAGAATCAAATAATGTTTCGCGTACAGCCCTGAATTGTAGAGTTCTCAAGACCTATTGTTTTTGGTGAAGATCGGTTAAGGGAAAGGGGTAGTTTACCTGCAAAGTTTTTTTAACAAGGGTATTTTCTATGGCAAACGATAACAGCCGCAAATTCAAACAGAATCAAATAATTTTCTGCATACAGCCCTAATTTATAGAGTACTCAAGATCTATTGTTTTTGGTGAAGATCGGTTGAGGGGAAGGGGTAGTTTACCTGCAACGTTTTTTACCAAGCGTATTTTCTATGGCAAACGATAACTGCCGCAAATTCAAACAGAATCAAATAATTTTTTGCATACGTCAGTGAATTGTAGAGGACTCAAGGCCTTTAGATTTTGGTGAAGATCAGTTAAGGGGAAGGGGTAGTTTACCTGCAACCTTTTACGTTTTAACAAGAGTAAAGTACTTGAAAATTCATTTAAACTTTTTCAAACAATGGTAATTGTTGAAAATAAAATAATTTTGTTGCCAGGCAGTCTGACAATTTCAGATTTTGTACCACAAAATCTGAAAAGATTATACGATAGTTTATGAAATGGTTAATAATACGTCAGTGGAAGGTGTAATGAGAAATTAGCAGAAATGGAAACCTGGGGAATGTTAACTGTTCTGTAGATACAATTTTGTCAGAATGTTTGGAAATGATCATCAACATTGAAGAAAAAGTAAGCATATTAAGAAACATATGTAAGTACTTATTATAAAAAAATAATGTTTGTTTTTTGATAAAGTCATTTTGATTATAAAATATAAATATTTACAACAAGAAAAGAATTTTCAGTTTTCAAAATTTAAATATATTTTTATAAAACAATGGGTTCTTCATTGAGGTGGGGACCATGTCACTCACTCCATCTCAAGCCTCCTCTCCCATTTTGCAGAAAAAGAGGACCCTGTCAAGGCTGATACTTTGACGACAGTGACAGGGCTTTCCACCAAATTCAGCAGAGTGACAGGTAGGCCCAATTCTGATTGGCTCCTCAGATTTCCCCAGCGTTAGTAGGTTCTATGAAAATATTTTATTTCAAAAATGATTTTAAATATAAATCTTAGATATGTTTTATAAATCTCATGTTTTATGTTTTAACATGGGAAATTTTTTATATGACGAACCATAACTGCCGTAAATTCAAACAGAATCAAATAATTTTTTACATATGTGCCTGAGCTATAGAGAACTCAATGTCTGTTGATTTTGGTGAAGATCGGTTACGGGGAAAGGGCAGTTTACCTGAAACATTTTTTGTTGTAACATGAGTAAAGTACTTAATTTTGATAAAGTATCCTGATAAGATCTTAATAATCCACTGTAGAAACGTAGATGAAATATCTATAAATGAAGAGGCTAGTTGAACGGGCTGGGGGTAATTTTCTGTAAATCAAAATTATAGTTGAAGGGGGAGGGGATAATATTTTTTATATGTGTACTACGTTATTGGCAAGAAAGAAGTATTTTTTTGTTAAAATTCCTTCCCTGGCTGTTTGGCTGAAAATGATTTTAAATATAAATCTTAGAATATGGAAGTCATGTATGGTTCTCCATACCGATATTTTTTTTTGTCATAACATTTATATATTTTTTATTTTAACTTACATCCTTTTTAATGATGTGTTCAAATCATTTAATACATTTATTTTATTTGTATTATAAAGTATAATAACAGATCTTGTACATTAATTCACAATAAATAGTTTTTTATACCCTATTCAGAGTTACATTTCTTAATATGTAATGACCTCATTTTGGTCATTTCTGAGAATATCTGTTTCTCTTATAGTACATTATCAGTTTTACACTGTTCTTCACTTAAACAGTATATGGGGTTTGAGTCTTGGTCTTAGTCTTTGTCGTTTTTACATGTTAATGATATTAATTATCGGACAATATTACAAAATTTTTTGGATTACTTGGGTTCGATACTGTTCATCTCACTTTCCTCTTATAATAATTTACTTTGCAATTAATTTCCTTTATGGAACGTTCTGTGACGTTACATATGCCTCCCCGTTAAAATTGATAATTTGGGAAAAACATTTCTTCAGTTTTGATGAAATTATCATTTCTATATTAACCTTTTATTAGCTTACTTATATTTCATTCTTTTATCTTATAATTAGATTCCAGTACTACTCCTTTAATATATTAATCCATCTCATTATCCATGTCTCAATCTTTACCATATCTCCTTTTCCTTTCCTTTACCTTGTTGTTAATTATTTAATCTTTGATATAACTCCCTAACAATTCCCTAACTTTTATAGCGGGTTCGGAGTCAGAGGGGCCCCATTGGCAATCCAATCTCCGCCGTTCCCTAACTATAACCACTGAAATCAGAGGAAACACATCTCTGTCCAGAAAATATATAAGGCGTACTTATAATTGCACTTTCGCAACAAATAATATTAATAAAAAAATATAATATTCAAAGATCATAGGCTCCTACACATAAATTCCCTTTCTTAATCTCTTCTGATTATTTCTCAATTATATTAATATACTGTTCTCCGCAGGTAAAATTATCTTTTAAAATCATTCGATGTCAATAGCTATATTTATAAATTCATCATTACCTCCTTATGTAACACACTGTTTCCTTTTTTTTTCATTTATCATTTCCTTTTAGTTTTAATTACATGACAGTATTTCTCCTCCTTAGTAATATCAATTGTAATTTGATTGTTCAATAATTTATTTAATTAATTTCAGTAACATTGTAAATTATGTCTTTTCCTCCTTTCATTCTCTCCTTCTCTAAGTACGGGTAAGTTGGTAAATATACGTTGACTTGGCTATTGGAAATAAATTTATATTTTATATATATATTTTTGCCTTTGGTGGAAGGTGTCCTTCTCGTATTTTTATTTATTAATAATCTTCTCTCCTTTCTCTCCTTCTATAAGTACGGGTAAGTTGGTAAATATACGTTGACTTGGCTATTGGAAATAAATTTATATTTTACATATATATTTTTGCCTTTGGTGGAAGGTGTCCTTCTCGTATTTTTATTTATTAATAATCTCTCCTTTTCTGAGTACGGGTAAGTTGGTAAATTTGCGTTGACTTGCATTTTTATTCATGGTACCTTCTCAACGACGCCTGATTATATGTACCCTTTATTTTGTTATTGACAGTGTCTGTTACCCTCGTATGTATTGTTTTCTTTATCTTTCGTAATTGTAAAAGGTCCTGTATATAAAAGTAATAATTTTTTTGTTATATCTTGTATAGTTGGGCAATTCTCTATTCCGGACTAACACCTTTTCTCCTACCTTATACTTATTTTCAACTATATTATCCCTCTCTTCTAACAATTCCTCCCTAATATCTCTGAGATAATTAATTGTTCTCAATGTCATTGTCCTGTCTTCGTCCTGTCTATTTTTTCGTCCAAGTACCCCATAATATTGGATCAGTGAACGGCTGTCTTCCTTTTTCACTGCCGCGTCTAGTTTAAATGAGCACCTGTCTCATTTGCCCGGTCTCCCGGAACATTGGGTTGCTGACTTGTTTGTGGTTCCTGTCTAACCTCTGGGTTACCACTAATAGGTCGGCTATTTGTTGTATTACCTTGGTTACCTTGCGTCTGCTGTGGGTAATACACGTAAGTCGGTAAATTGTGTTGGTATGGTCGTTGACTATTGGCCATCGTATAGTTTACCTGGGGTCTGTACTCCTGATTCCTTCTATCACCTCCTCCTTGATTACCTCCGTTCCGATAATTATTTCCCTGACTATAATTATTCCCTCTATAATTGTTGCCCCGATAATTATTTCCCAGATAGCTGTTCCTATGGTAATTATTTTCGAGGTAATTACTTCGATTTGGTCGCGGATTGTTACGGTTATTCGGACCTTGATTATTATTATTGCGGCTATTTAGTGGGGTGTTATTGTTCTGGTTGTTCGGGTTAAAATTATTACCATTTCCGCTTCCATTCAAATTTGGTCCGTTGTTACTATTATGATAGTCTACCTTACGACTGCGGGGTTGGTAGTCTTGAAATTTTCCCGCGGACTCGCAGTTCTCTAATAGTTTAGCTAGGTCAGTAATTTTACTAAGTTGCTGGTATAACTGAGCATCTTTAATACCGTAGCTATAGTGTCCAGCCAACAGTCTCACCAAACATTCTTCCGGAATTGGCGGTATTAATTTTCGCGCCAAACATATCTTTCCCAGGAAATATGATGTTGGGGATTGTCCCTTGGACGCGTCGTATTTCCCGTAAAATATGTCCATTCTCACTTTGTTTTGCGCCGTTTCTGACCAATATTTTTCTTTGAATTGGCGTTGGAATTCGTTCAAGTTTGTTATTTCGGGTCGTACCGCTATCCACCAATTATCCCTCGTATTTCGGAATGTTTCGTCTAATATTTCCCTTATTCTATCCCATCTTGTTTCCCTATTCCTTTCGATGAACTCTTCCATCCTCTACAAAAATTCCATAGGGTTCGGGCGATAAATTTGGAAGTTAATTACCTCCCTATTTTCGCTATGACACGTATGGGTATTCAATATCGGTGTGTCCCTCAGCGCTTCTAATCTCTCCTGCAGGTTTTTCTCCCTCTAGTCAATTTCCTGTATATTATTTCTATTGGTTTTTATCTGCTCGTCTAATCTATTAGCTATGTCATACGTTCTTTGTATTCTCTCGCTAACGTCTTTCCGGACTTCTCCTACCTCCTGCATAATTTCGTCCTGGTTTTGCCTTACCTTATTATCGAGAGTTCGAACATCCTGTTTCGTCTCTACGGTTCGCTCCTCTATGGTTTCAAAACGGGTATTATTTCCTTCCTGCAACCTTTCTAACTGTTTCGCCATTGTCTCGACCCTCCTGTCACTGTCGACTTTACTATCATCGATTTTTTGGTTTACCGTCTCGTAATTTGCACTAATTTCCTTTTTCAGGGACTCTATACTTTTTTTATTTTCCTCCTGAAATAGCTCCAGCTTTTTTCCATTGTCATTGATCTTATCGGTTATATATTCCCTTAAAGATTCTATTTTTTTGTCTAATTCCTCCTTATCTTCCTGTCTATCTTTTCTCAGTGATTATTATCCTCCCTCAGGGATTCTATATTTTTGTTATTTTCCTCTTTCAGGGATTCTGTATTTTTGTTATTTTCCTCTTTCAGGGATTCTATACTTTTATTCGTATTTTTGTTTATTGTTTCTTCCATTCTTTGGAACATCATCATTATTGCGTTCATGTCAACGCTCCCTGTTGGTTTTTCTGGTTCGGGTTTCTCTGTTTGGTCTCCCATTTGTATTGGTCTTTCTCCCGCTTGTTTCTCTGGTTCATCTCCCGTTTGTATGGGTTTTTCAATTTCTAGTGTGGGCGGTTCTATTTCT
Organism: Magicicada septendecula; assembly: GCA_034769895.1. Lineage (NCBI taxonomy): Eukaryota > Metazoa > Arthropoda > Insecta > Hemiptera > Cicadidae > Magicicada > Magicicada septendecula. The sequence continues at coordinate 299,681,184 of CM068371.1, forward strand.
ATTTCCTCGACTTGGACTGCCTCCCCATCTTCCACAATTAATTCGGGTTCTACATTTTTCTTCACCTTTTTTCCTTTTGGTAGCGGCATCTTGATTTGTTGATAGTTGCCGGGCTTGTTCCTTTCCTTTCAAGTCTCACTAGTTGGGCTGCCAATTTATAACGAAAAGAGCTTTGTGTACGTCAAGTCTTTCCCTCGTTGACTCACGTTGGATTCGTCAATTTATAACGAAAAGAGATTGTGTGTTGTTTTGTGTTGTGATGTCGGGTGTTACACTCCGCGCACTTGTACTTACTGATTGCCGGTCTCTCTGCGTCGATGTTGTCCTGCAAACACAACTTATGCTAATATGTGTATGTGGGCGCCACTTGGATATTTGGTCCAAGAAATTATTATTATTAAGAATTGATTTTTTAGTTGTTAAATTAACTATAGAAAAAAATGTGAACAAGACAATTTGAATTGCAAATAACGTATGTTTAATGATCTTTCTTTTCATAAAAATCGTCTGAAGGACTAACACTCAAATTAAACAAAATTGCAGAGTTACAAAAAAATTATTCACAAGTTTTTTATTAATCATCGGCTGATAAAAATTTTATTGCTCAGTTGAATAGCATGAATTTAATGTATGAAAAAACTTGATACTCAGGACGTGACTCCTTTGAACTATCAAGACAAATCGGTGGGATGCTTTACAAAAATTGTGTGATTTGAAGGTGTTTGACATGTGTAGTACAACTGTATGACAAGGATACCAGGTAAAAATGATTTTAATTTTTTGAACAACTCACGTAAGTATTTCCTTCACTGGACACTGTTCTTGGGGATATCAATTAAATGATATTAATTATCGGACAATATTACAAAAGTTTTTGGATTACTTGGGTTCGATACTGTTCATCTCACTTTCCTCTTATAATAATTTACTTTGCAATTAATTTCCTTTATTGAACGTTCTGTGACGTTACAATATATATATATTCAAACACTTTTTGCTACAGTCCGTTTCTTGATGTATATAATATATTTAATATTTAAATATTTATACTGAAATTACCTTAAGATATTTTTTTTCTTATTAGGAACATGTTTCGAGAACCATTGTGTTCTCATCTTCAGCCTTCGTGATTTTGCCCGATTTCGCAAAATCACGAAGACTGATGATGTGAACACAACGGTCCTCGAAACATTTTCCTAATAAGGAAAAAATATCTTGAGCTAATTTCAGTATAAATATTAAATATAATATGTATACATTATATATATTGTAACATCACAAAATGTTCCATAACAATAATAAACACCAGAAGGGTGGATAATGCCAAAAGAACTATAAATGAGTAAACAGAAAGAATGTAACAGTGAAAATAATAAACCAGCAAAGAAGAAAAGAAGAGAAGGGAGCCTAGTAACCAGTGATGAATACGCAGCATGTATTAAATGACACTACAACCATAATAAACTAAATGACAAGGACAAAATGACAAGACAAGTTTCCTAAATAAACTGTCAAGTGAGCCCAATAAAAAACATTTAATAAATAAAATCAAACAGTATAAATAAAATACCCACTGACTTGGATAATATTGTACTATATATTATGAATAAATAACAGCATATTAGCTGATATAAGTAGAACAATGATATGGAAAAGACAAATACAATGTACTATGCTAGAGGTAGCCACAAACCTGTAAAAGATAGAATGAAAACCAAGTATGTGTTATTACAGATTAAGAATAACTATAAATGTAAGCACTAAATGTATTTAGGTAACTTCATACGTGAGTAATATGTGTACAACAAAAGATAATAATAGTCAGGGAACAAACATTGTAATATAATGGTAACAGATCCTGAATGACCAATTAAAATCAATAAAGTAAGAGTTAAATAGAAACCCTCCTAAATATAATATAGTAGAATCATGACTGGGATGAATACAATATAAGGTACCACCACATGTGTGATACTATATGAATAAGAAATGAGAAGGACATATTAAAATATAAATTGTAAATTATGAAAGTTGATGTTGGTAAATCAACAAAATTAGACAAATAATTGATATTGTTCAGCTGAATGCAGCAATTATATATAATAAGGTATTCTTTTTAATCATTTCATCATATTCAAATTAGAAAGTAAGAATAATTAATCCAATATTAGAAAAATGTTAATAGTCGGATTTGCATTGTTAGCAGACGACGCTTGTAAACAATGTTCTAGTAAGTTTAAATTAAAGGAATCTTAATGAAAACTGTGTTTAAACTGGCATCAAGCCATATCAAATTAAAGATAAATAAATAAGCTGTAAACTGATAGTAGTAGTATCCGAAATGGAGTTGTTAAGTGAAATTAACGTTAGCATCATAAATTTGGTGAATTACTAGGGAATACGAAGAATACTAACAAAAACGGTAACATACGCCAAGATACCACGATGTAATGTCTATTAATAGAATTACGTCATCATGACATAATTTGGAACCGATCACGGACGAGTTTAGTTAGACATACGACGCCCTAAGCGGAATGATGGAAAACTATATAAGCAAAGATCGTCGTAAACACCAGGTACACCAGGTATTTTGTCAAATTTCACTCTACCAGCAACAACAAATCCAGAACGAATAATCATCAAAATTAACTAATTCGACAATAAAGAAGAAGAATATTTTAATCTGTGCATCGAAACCAGTAGTGAACCTTAACTAGCAGTGCGTGTGATTGAACGAGGTTAGGAATCAACATAAACAAAAAGCAGTAGCTTATTTATTAAGAAGTAAATTACCTCGTTCCAGTGCGAATAATGTGAAGTGAAAAAACGATTATATAATCAGATCGTTAAAGTCATAATAATTTAATCATTACGATTAATCAACAGGTAGTACAGTGATCATAATTACTTGTTTACATTTTAGTAAATAACAGTATAACATAATACACGATTGTACTGACGCAAAAACAATAAGACTATAAGTAGATAACACTGTATCAAAGTTATTTAGAGGAATTAATATATTCCGACTTAATATATGTTAATTTTTGTATAACTGAACTCAACGTTAGTCAGAACAAACGAACTTTTCGTTCATTAACTTTCGATTATTAAAGGTGTCTAACCTAACCATATGATATCAATATAGTATTTTGAAATAAAGTGGCGTTCTATTCTGTAGCTTAACGAAGCCACCCTTGAGGTAAACAAATATAATAAATAATTTATCAATAATAATTAGAGTTTTCATTGTTAACTAAACTGAGCTAGGTAAAGTAAGGAAACCGGACGATTTGTGATCCGTTGATTGTTATTTAATACATGTACTTAATTGAAATTATTCAATAACGAATAATAAATACCAATATTGCACAGCAACAACATTTGTCAATAATTATTTCAACTAATAATTGGTAATAAGTATTACTAATCACTGAGGTGCATTTGATAGTAAAGAACCAAGTAGAAGTTTAATGCATGATCTTAATCTAGCTATCTAATCATTTATTGAGTAATTAACAATCAGAATTCAATATCAATTCATTCAGAAGAATTCTTTTTATGGGACATTTCTGTCGAAAACCCATATGGCCCAAGTAAATATTAAAAGTGTTACAAAAGCTTTTTTAGCAATAAAATACTGCTCAGTCAAAAGCTTGACAGTTTATTAACCAATTGTGAACAACTGAACGTCCAGTACATCATCACAGGTACGTGAGAGTTTAATTTAATATGTTTAATAATGTTGTCAAGACAATACACTGACATACACAGACGACACTTTTAACAGAAGAGTGAACCAACTTCAAGAGATCTACGCAACAGTTACATTCTTCAACGGATCTACTATTAAAATTTACTCATAAAAAATCTAAACCTATTTACTAAACGACGACAAGATTAAGTGAACCGATTTATTTATATTGGATTCAATAATAGATTGAATTGGATTGAATAAATCAATAAACCAAAACAACTAATAATAACAAACCTTACTAATAATTAATAATAACTACAATCGAGACATTATTAAACAATAATCGAGGACAGGATCTAGTCTCGTCGTAATATATATATTATAATTAAATTCGTGTAGTGCAACTAGAAATAATTACTTACAAGGATTACCCAAAACTACTGTTCTTCAAGAAAAGAAACTTAAGGACTTATCTTACTTCTTCTTCTTCTTCTACTTCTTCTTCTTCTTCTTCTTCTTCTACTTCTTCTTCTTCTTCTTCTTCTTCTTCTTCTTCTTCACTGCATGTTTTAGGCATTCTGCCTGTTACGGTTCCTACCTTTTCCTTGGTCTACCTAAATTTCTTCTTCCTCTGGCTTTGTATTTTCTAGCTTTTACTGGAATCCTGTATTGTTGCATTCTTTCTAAATGTTCTTGCCACTTGTTTCTATTAAATTTTATCTTTTCATTTAAGCTGAATACCTGAAGTTCTTGTCTAATCGTTTCATTTCTTATTCTGTCTATTCGACTATAGCCCTTAACTCGTCTTAAGAATCTCATTTCCTGTGCCTGAATTCGATTTTCTTGTGCCTTTGTCGTTACCCATGTTTCGCTGCCATATATAAGTGCGGGGAAAGCCATTGTTGTAAAAAATTTCCACATTGTCTCTTTGTTGGCTTTATTTTTCAGGCATCGACTGATAGTTCCGCAAATACGGTTAAAAGCACTAAATTTTTTGTCAATATCTTTTCTGTAATGGAAGGAAGTATCACAACCTAGATATTTAAAATGTTTTATTTGATCCAGTGTTTTATCGTTTAAAATGATATTGGTTCTCATTGGCTCTTTTCCTGCGAATGCCATTATTCTTGTTTTAGGAATTGAGATTTTTAAATTGTATCCTTCGCTAATTTGCTGTAGTTTGTATAATCCCTTTTGCAATTCTTCCCAAATAGTGTGAGGTCGTTAGCAAATAAAATTACAATTAATATTGTATCTTTGTGTTAACTTATATCACAAAATAAATTTTAGCAACATCGAAAACCAAATATAATTACAAGTAATCGATCAGTATTTCAATAAAATAATGGAATCAAATCGCTTGTCCGTTCAGAAATTGATTTTGTCAAAAGTGTGCGTGTGTGGGTGTGCGCGCTCGTGTATTGTAACGACGCAAGGCCCGTCATGTTTATAGAAATACTGTAACTAGTTGCCGCAGGATTCGTTACTCATCACTTTAATTACATTTCAGATAAACAACAGTAATAATAAACGGCCGTATACAGCAATTCTTGCAGTCTAACACACACTGAAGTAACACAGTAAGTATAGCCTAATTAACACTGTTGCAATTAATAACAAAAATAAACAAAGATAGAAATCTGCACACACTAACTCAAAACTATCAATTTACACTAAACAGCTGTAAAACAAACGCACGAAGCGCAACAAAGTCATAACGAAAATTCAACGGCAGTTTTTAAGCACGTCTATACTCCGCCGAAGAGATGATTTTACGACCTTTGTATAGCCAAGAGGAACCTAATAGGCGGAGGAACCTAGAAGGCATTGCCAAATTCTAAATTGCCTTGTTTGGCGAGCTTGTCATATCGCTGCCAAGTTCTACGACATAGATGACATGCACGATGCTTCTTCATAGTGTAAGAACACACACACACACACACACACACACACATCTGTACATACATTATATTTCAAATTCATTCACTTTGTACACTTCTTCTTTCTTAACATTGATTAATAAATGTTTTCAAAAGAACATTTTTTTGTTTAATTAAACGTATACTATAAGATTCTTTCGACAGCTTTTATTTTTCTCTCACCTCCAAATACCAAAAACTTTTTAAAAACAAAATCTGTCGTCTAGCAGCGTTGACGTATTTCTCAGACTGGCGCACTTTGCTTGAAAGGATAACGTTAATTTTGCTGTACGTACAGGTATTAAAAAAGAGAAGTACATGGTAGGATCTTGAAAATATTAGGTTTGAATATGGTTAAAATACGTTTAAAACGTAGGATTCACGGACAAATATGTGACAGTTGTCGTCTTAATATGGTTTTAATCACTGCATTTTTTGTATTAACTGAAAAAGGGTATATGATCATCATAACTAATTTAATTACTTTTTGATACTGACACCATAATTATAGTCAGTGTTTAATATGACTCACAAATTAGATTTAAGTGTCGCAGTTCGAAACATTTTCTTTTACAACGTTGTCATTTCGCACACACTATAATCTTGTCAAAATATAAAAAAGGAGAATATGCTCTGTAACTGACGTATTAGTGTTAATAAAAGTTCCCCTATGCTTTTATGTTTGATCGCTAGAAACATTAACAGAAAGACTTTTTCTCTATGTTATAAATATTTTGGACTGGCTTATGCCCTTCTTTTAAAGGTTTTGTATAACGATCAAAATACTATACAATATAAGGCATTAATTAGTTGAATACAAAATCATAAGAAACGTTGAATATCTTTAGGCATAGCATAACTAAAAAACATATTACAATAAACAATTCGAACTTATAATATGAATGTAAAAAAAAATTGTATTAACAAAGCTTAATGTTAAACTCCTTAAACTAAAAATGAAAATAGCAACTATAAAGAAGTATAAGTTTAGATAGTATAAAGCAAATATTCAGATTGGGGTGTTCTAAGACGTAAAGTACAGTCAAACTTTTAAGAAAAATGTGTGTAATACCCGTAAAGACTGCTACTTAGAATAAAGTATACAAAGAATTCGTAGCAGCTTCAAATCACGTTTTAACAACAGAAAAATAAAATGTAACAGCATATGGATGTCATAAAAGATGTTTTTTCATTATATCTTTAATATTGCACTATAAAAATTGAATGTTGTGAATAATCTGTCGAAAAATTACAACTACATTAAAAACGAAGAAAAAAAAAGAAGATGAAAGGAAAAGCTGTAGAAATAAATAGAATTGGAATCAAAGGTATTATTAAATTACTAATATATATACAAAACATTTTATTTCAAAGTAACAAACGTGCAACAGATAGGTACAAAGGATGGACATACTGATAAATAATGACGATGTGCTTGAGTGTTAAGGATGTGTATGAAGATGTATGACGTTCGAGACGAAATTCACATACGGAAGCGCACACTAACACACATAATCACGTGCGAGGAGTTATCTTTATACATTAAATTACTAGCGTTTTTTGAGTATCGATCACCGTTCGCAGTATTTATAGAGCTTCTTATCGAAGAAAAATTTAGTTTATCAGTAACTGCTGGTTACTGAGTATGTAAAATAAATCCAGTGTTAACTTACAATACAGTGAGTTCAGACCAATTCCAGTGGCGTTTTAAGCAATGGTTTTGAAGTTGAAGCACGTAACCGTAGAACCGGCTCTTCTAGCGTACGTTGTGGCAGTGCAAATAACATCTTTGGCCGACGTTAATCTGCTGTTACAGAAGGCATGTCATCCAGATCTTGATCAGTCGCCGGACCCAAGTCTGCGTTGTGAAGATGAAGTCGGCGCTCAGAAGACAATTACCAACATAAACACTTGGAAACCTATTTTGGACAGCGTCCTAGCGTCGATTTTTATAATATTTCTTGGCCAGTGGAGTGACACACACGGAAAACGAAGGAAGCCGATGTTGATTTTCCCTATAGTTGGTGAAATAATCAGTTTGTTGTTAGTTCTGCTGAGCGTATACTTCTGGAAACTGTCACCGGAACTGACAGCCCTGCTGAACGTAGTCCATTCTCTAACCGGTGGCTACTCCTGTTTTACCGCCGGCTGTTTAATCTACATATCTGACATTACGACTGAAGAACAGAGAACATTGAGAGTCGGAGTTATGGAAGTCATGATAGTTTTAGGACTCCCTATCGGTAGTACTCTAGCGGGATTTTTACGTGTTAGATTGTTTTTTTATGGAACTTATATTGTGTGCATAGTTATACACATAAATGCTTTATTGTTAGTAATTGTTTTCGTGAAGAATAATTCCACTGAAGAAACAAAATTGAAGATGTTTGAAGGTGTATTTTACCCTAAGGATATAACAGAAAATTTGAAAACTCTTGTAAAGAAACGTGAGGGTTACAAGCGTCTTATTCTTATACTAACATTTCTCGTGACTCCACTATTTATTGTATCCATGACTGGAGAAACCTCAGTATTCTATCTGTATACAAGATATAAATTTGATATGACTGAAAATGAATATGATTATTTTGTTACTTATAGACGCCTATTACTTATGGCTGGTGTAATACCGATGATCATAATATTTTTTGTTATTTTTAAATTGACCGATGTAACGTTCGGATTAGTAGCCAGTTTAGTGCAGATTGTTTCGGGGATATGCAGCGCAATAGCTCATTACCAGTGGCAACTGTTGGGACTTTCCATGCTGGAACCTGTTCGTGGAGTGGTCACAGTTACTTCAAGATCGTTACTAACGAAATCGGTGGACGCTAACGAATTAGGAAGGGTAACTAGCCTCCAGAGCGCATTGGAGACTTTCCTACCAATAATTTCGATTCCACTGTATAGTAGGTTCTACGAGCTGACATTCGGATACATGGCAGGTGCGTTCTTTTTACTTAATTCTTTAATTGCCGTTATTTTATCGGTACTTTTTGCCATTATTTTATTTATAGGAAATAAAACAAACAAAGACGAAAATTTGTAGTTATACACGTAGAACATAAGAGAAATCTGATTTTTAATTATTCGAGTATATTAGTATACTTTGTTGTATGCACTCTAAGAATAGGATATAAGTATAAATAAATTTTGAAATAACTTTGAAGGCTAATACCCTGTGTTTGCGTATCAGGCTTGTACCCTGTGTTACAATTATCATTCAAATTATTATTAATTTCTCATAAGTTTCTCATTTCACTTGATAATACAACAATTTTAAGTTTATATTTCCATATATTGTATTAAATTGTCCTTCAATGTTAAACTATTTTCTCTTTAACATCCTTTTCCCGTTATATTTAATTCTTCTCCTAAAACTATTTTAAATATAATTTCATATTTAATTTTTATATTCATTTTGTAACATATTTTATACGAAATTTTTAAGATTTAATGTTATTTTTAAGACTTACTGATAATTAGACTAAATTGTAGTTTATGTATATCATCACATTTGCTACAAGGTTAAGTTAGATTTTAATGTACTTAGTAAAGTCTGTCAATCCATTATTCAAACCATAGAATTATTTTAAACGGTGAAAACTTTGCACCACATTAAACGATTACATTAATTACACGCTTGTTGCATTTAAGACGTGAGGTATGTACTAACAAGTAACTTAAAAACGTTGTATCTTGTGCTATAACTGTACGTAATAGTAGAAAAGACTATATAGTAAAGTATATATGAGTATATATATATATATATATATGTGTGTGTGTGTGTGTGTACAATCAAATATAACTGGATACTAGTTACTATCTTCGTACTTAAATTGCGTTGTCTATATCTAGTTAATTGTTATCTTAATTTTATCCGTGTTCATTTATGAAGAAATTTTCAGAGATTACTGACAATCATTCATATAATTTAATTTAGCTCGTCAGGTATTAGTACACGTGATATTCGATATATAGAAAAGTAAAGTATATAACAAACATTGTGCAAAAGATTGATTTTCTTAATGACACTTTGTATTCATTCATACATGCCTTGACAACTTTTAACCATTACGTACATGAGAACGATCTTCATCAAAATTATGTTGTCTAAAAAGTAAGTTAATAAGTTCCGTCTGTAAATGCTAAATTAAAATTAAATGCCACGTTTCGGTTTAAATTAAATAAAATTTAATTTGTTTATCTTTCTTGATATAGCATTTATTATTATAACAAGGTTTTTTAATTGCACGTACAAATATAACTTCTAATTAATCTTAAAATGCTGTTTAAATTAGTAATACGTTTGGTTTTTATACAGATGTCCAAGAAAAGTTTAGCATAAATGTTAAACGAATAATTTTTCAGTAACGCAGTAAGATTTACGGTAGGATTTACAGAGTTATTCTAATTTTTAAACTGTACAGGATAGAAAAAAAAGGTTACTATTTGCAACTTCAGACAAAACCTTCTGTTGTCCTGGAGTAAATGTTATATCAAATAACTATATTATCTAGTTTTATGTAATACATCCTACTTGTGAGTAGCATGTAAAGAACTCGAAACACTGTTCAGTAAAATTTCTTTAGTTAATATATCAGTTATAAAGCAATGTCTGCCATATTATCAGATTTTTGTTTGAAATATACATGTAGTACTTGAGTTGTACTGATAATTTTGTGTTCAAACAAATAAAACTCTAGGCAGGCCACAAACGCGTTTTTTTCTTTGACTTCCCTTTAATTTCCTGAGTTGGTCTGTCTTCTTCTTCTACAACGCTACGTCCTAAGCTGAGCCTAATGTTTGCTGCTTTTACCTTTTGCCTAGAGTCTAATTTGTCTGAGCCGCTTTCTTTAAAATTCTAATACACAGAAGATCCGTGCCTAGTCGATTATCGGATCCTTAGCGGCTTTTAGAAAGATATTTTACTTTTAATACGAATAACAAAAGCTCTTGTCGGTAGTCTACCCTCCACCAATCAATTTACCTGTTCAAGCCACAACATTTTCTGTATCTTAACAAAATCTGTAGTAATGCTCCCGGGAGAAGGTTACGTATTTCATTAGTGTACCTAGTTCTTAAGATACCATTGTCTGTTTACTCTCTGTATTGGTCCGGTTACTCTTCGTAACAATGAGTTTTTGTAACGACTCTTGTGTGACAAACCTCCCTTCATTATTCTAACTTAGTATTAGTAGAACTGTTGTCTGGTACGCTCTCAATTCTGCATTTCTATACAGTTTCATCGACTTGATCGAAATAACGAAAGAGTCTAAAGTAAGTTTTACTTGAATCTGTTGTGCTTCTGGGTATCTTTACCTCTTCCATACCACCATAGAAAGATCAACCCACCAAGTATTCAAATTGTAGACTGTTTCAATTATGCCTGTTACATTGTTTATTTCTGTACCCATCCCCTAGCAGCAGTGCTTGTGTGTGTGTGTGTGTGTGTGTGTGTGTAACTGTTGCGATCCAACTGTGGATTGATTTGATCCAACACGATTGATCCGTCGTGAACTTTTACATTTACCAACATATTATTGTCTGTCAACTGTTTCATTAGAAATCATTACTTAATTTTGGGGATATGTTTTACATTCCTGTGGCTTTGTAATACTTTTTAGTTAAAAAGCTTCCTTACTCTGTTCTTGTGATGGGGTATTTATTGCTGTTGTATTTCCTGTTAAAATGTTCTTATTACGTGGTTTGCTTCTACCTTTGTAACATCTCAAGGAAGCAGCTGACATGCAGGGTCACTCTGACTGCAGGCAATTTTTTGGTGACATTGTCGTACAAAATTCTAAAATGGACCAACACATAAACAAGCTACTTAATTAGCATCGCTACGTACTTATTCAAATGTTCAAGAAGAGTTAAACGTTTAAATGCTTTGATTAATTATTCTTAATAAATTACCTAGTACCGTTAAACGATTTTTTTATCAACAGTTGAATCTACGACGTAAACGATCAATCTTCGGACAGCCAACAAAATATCTGAAGATATGCTATATTTTTGCTTTGCGAAAAGATGTTTGGCCGGAATTTAATCCAGTTTTGTGTATATTTATACGTAAATGTAATCACATTACTGTACTCTTTGGTAACTAATGTCTCGTTTGACTATGTGACTACAGTGTGTCTATTATTTTGGTGTAGTGTATATACTACTAGCATGAAAAGTAAAATGGAAGTGTTGTAAAATATGTAACATGTTAATGTGTACAATCAAATATAACTGGATACTAGTTACTATCTTCGTACTTAAATTGCGTTGTCTATATCTAGTTAATTGTTATCTTAATTTTATCCGTGTTCATTTATGAAGAAATTTTCAGAGATTACTGACAATCATTCCTATAATTTAATTTAGCTCGTCACATATTGGTACACGTGATATTAAAATCTGTAATATTTTAACGATGGAAAGTTTAAGGAGTATCGTACAATAAGCATAACACAAATTTCATTTTTCCTGTGTCGACGTTTAGACAATATTTATTGTCATCATCAGGACCTCTGAGCCGATACAAGAGAAAATATCAAACACAATAGATTGATTAATTTAGTAAATGTGTGTGTATGCGCGCGTGCGCGTGTGTGTGCAGAGAGTTAAAACAGTTTGTTTTACATCATACAATTAATTGAATTCATTACACGTTCTTTTCCCTAAATGCAGCGAGAAAATTATGCACTTTAATTTCTTAAACCTAATAATAAAATGATCTAATTCATACAAGTGTTACAATACATAATAAAAAAAATGGCTTTCGTACATTAACATGCTTGTCACATTGCCCTCCCCCTTCACACATGTCAGAAAACTGTTTTCTCCTCGTTTCATGTCCCGTCCTCGTGTAGATGACTAAACTTGCCGACGATGAAATGCAGTATGATCCAGGGCTCTGCTTTATGGCTGGATACATGTTTCGTCTGCTCTGCAATCGTCCACCTCTTTTATGCTAGCCCATTCTTTCATCCCGTTTTCGTAATGCAAAAACTATAATCATATTTGATCAAAGCTTGCATCTGAGGGTGTGGTGGATTGTTCCATAGCCAGATCTAGTGACTGTTGCTCAGATGGCGTTTAGGAATGACACTCTATGAAATATTTAGGCTGTTTAGGAAATATACGCTGTTCATTAAGTTCTAAACATTACTGTGTGACAAGGCAATTTTCTAGAAAATGTTTCTAGTTTCCTAAAAAAAATATTAGTACTATAATAATAAATATAAAATATTTATATTTTTCAGGATCATGCTTCTTCTTTGTTAACTATTATTATAATGAAGCACAAAGGTTGCTTACGATATACTTAAGACATCGGCTCTTTACAATATCAACAAAATACTTTAATTATTAAAAAAAACTGTAAAATAAATAAGGCTAATCAAAATGTGTAGAATTCATTAGATAATTTTCCGCTATAATTGCGAAACATTGGTTAGTAAGCTATTGGTAAAACTCTGCTATTCATTAAAGAATAAAAAAATGGCAATTTCTGACCTACAAGGCAATATTAATTAAACATCACTATTGTTTGACGACTCGGAATTATAAACAATAGTGATATTTAGTTAAGTAACGGACTCGTCATGGACAACGAAATCCAGCAATATTAATTGTAAGGTTCTTGCAAAAGAGATTATATTTTGTGCATATTTATATGCGGATATGTATGACAAGGAAAAGTAGCAGAAGACTTTAAAAAAAAGCATCCCTAATGGCCGAAGAGATATTATTAGCAAGATAAACCAGGCTAAAATTGCTTTTAACAAAAAATGGAGAATACTAACGACAAGTAGCATCTCCCTCAAAACAAGGAAGCGTTTCCTAATGAGTTTTATGTAAAACACTGTCACGTATGTTGCGAGTGGTGGAGAATTGGTATGAACAAACAAAATAGGTAATTTAACAGGTTTGAGATACGGTGTTATCGCAAGCTAAAAATGAAATGCTCTAACAAGATTACAAATGAAGAGATGCTGTACAAAATAGGCAACGAGAGGTGTTTGTTGAAAGGCATAATTAGAAGAAGGGTACAACGTATTGGATGAAGGGACTACTGCGGCATGAAGGACTACTAAAATTGATAATGGAAGGAACTAGAAATGGTAAAGGATATAGGGGAAGACCAAGGCTGTAGTATATAAAACAAATTATGAAGGATGTAAATTGTGAGACTTATGAGGAAATGAAGAGGAAAGCACAATATCAATCACAATGGAAGACTGTTGCAAACCAATCTTAGGATTGAATACATAAGAAGAACAATTTTTAGGCGGCATTAATTCTAAGTATTTGCTTTTTTCTAACATTCTGCTTTTATCTATTCATTTGTAAAACTCTAAATAGCAAGATGCCATTCTAATTTCCATCTGTAAGGCCGTAATAGTCAATCTAGTATTGACATGTTCTTTCTACAGAGATATGTATGAAATTAGTCCCATCCTTCTTTTACAGCGTGTTATTTGAGGGGAGCGTGCCTGGTAGACATATACAGTACAGTATGTGTCAAACACATACGGTATTTAAATTTAAAAATATTAAAATAAGATTACTAAAAACTAATTTACACATAAAGTTCAATCAAGAGTGCATTAAAAATAATGTAATACATAAATATGCCTTCATCAAAATAAACAGAAAGTCGGAGACTGCGATGAAAATCTAAAGACATGCTGAAACAATGTGGAGAAAGAGAAACTTGAATATTTGTATAAAAAGGAAGCAAAATTAAACAGAGATTTATAAATGACTCATTTACAGCTACTCGATAGCATTCATGTAGCCTTGCTAGATAACGTAATTCAGATTATCAACAAATACATTCATGACATACTACAACGTGTTTATCAGAAACAAAAGATAAAACTTCAAGCTCTTAAACACAAACAGATAAAGGAGGAAAATATCGTATGTAAACACAAGTTCTACACGCGTGTCTCAAATTTGACGTCTACACAATTTACATCTGATGAAATGGGTATTCATAACAAAGGGCTAAAATTTAATATTCCTTATATCAGTAAAGACCACATAATTCGAGAAATTATTAGTGCGGAGGCCGCTGTAAAAACAATACCAAGCCAGACATTACAAAACGAAACCCGTGCCGTAATTAACAATAGATTGAACAAATGCCTAAAAAATATAACAAATGACAAAAAACTGCATAAGGTAAATCACAGATACTTGAAAGAAAATAAAACCTTGAAAAAAATAAAAACGAAATTGATAGATAACAATACTGTAGTCGTAATAGACAGAGACGAATACACGTCAAAGGTTAATGAGTTCATATTAAATAGTAATATTGTAATGATACAAACGGACCCAACTACAGAGTTCGTCAAAGTTTTGAATAACAAAATCAATCAATGTACACAGTTATTTGATAACGCCACACGCCGATCACTAAAACCCATTAACGCAGAGGCGCCACAATTTGTTGGCCTACCAAAAATCCATAAGACCAATGTACTGATCAGGCCACTTGTAAATTTCACAACTGCACCGAGCTACAATGTCAGCAAAAAACTTGCAGTGAAAATAAGAAACAATATAAAGTTAAATAATAACGACAGTATAAAAAATAGCACTGACTTCGAAAAGAAAATTAAAAACGTTAAAATACAACCTAATTATAAAATAGCCTCTTTTGACATTGTTGACTTGTATACGAATGTCCTTGTACAAGAAACACTCACTATCCTTAAGGCAAATCTTACTAACGCCAAAATATGTAACTCTAAAGAAATCAATGATATAATTGATTTACTGGAAGTTGTACTAGACCAAAATTACTTTACATTTAATAATAATTATTACATCCAAAAAAAGGGTCTAGCCATGGGGTAACCTTTGTCTGCCTTAGTAGCTGATATATACCTAAATCACTTGGAGGTACTCAATAACTACGTCACTTGACGTATTTGCTCAATAACGTCAATAGACCCTCCGGAAAAATAATATCATATACACGCTACGTTGATGATACATTCATAATTTTTAATGGTACAATACGACAAATAGGAAATATGAAAAAGTACATGTACGGTATCAATAAAAACATACAATTCACACTTGAGACGGAGGTAAATAATAAACTTAACTTCCTCGACCTGACAATTACAAGACTGGATGAAAATTTCAATACAAGATTTACCGGAAACCAACCACCACAGATCTCACGATAAATGCTGAGTCACATCACCCCTTTTCTCAAAAAATGGCAACACATAACAGTTCAGTACACAGATTACTTTCCATACCATTGGAAGACAAAGATTTTCATGAAGAACTTAACACGATCAAATGCATAGATTACATAGCTAAGGCCAATGGTTATAAAGGCTCAATTGTGGAAAGTTTAATCAAGAAACACCGAAAAAAGAAAAACAACATAGAATACAAGAAAATAACAGAAATAAGGTTAGGTTTATAGCATTAGGATATGGTAACACACTACCAAAACCTTTAAACAATGTATTCAGTGAGATTAATATAAAAATGGCGTTCCGAACTAATAACAACGTTAATAAGATACTCCTACCTAAACCTTCAAAACCAGTTGAGGACAAGACGGGCGTTTATAAGATAATATGCAATGACTGTGATAGCTTCTACATTGGCCAGACTGGTAGAGCCTTTAAAAAACGCTTCAAAGAACATTTAACTAAAAAAAGAATTTAGCAAAACAGTGTCAAATTACGCGTGTCATCTGATGGACAAAAATCATAATTATACCGATTTCACGACGAACTTTCAACCCCTCCATATAGGCAAAAAAGGTAGTTATATGAATGCTGTCGAGGAGTTCGAAATATATAAGGCTTATTCAAATAAAAACACAAAAGAAGTCCTTCTTAACTTACAACTGAATTTCCAGTCAAATTCAAATTACGGCACACCGATAAGAATACAAAACAAAGTCCACAGCGCACGACCTATAACAACATGAGCACAGGAGTCGACTATAGTATTTCGTGGTGCGCACCAACGACATCGCGTGTGTTCTCACGTTTGGGTTTTTATATAGTTTATATTTATATTCATTGTGATGTGCGTAAAATTTTATATAAAATTGTTTTTAACATTTTAATTATTGGTCGAACTTCACCAAGGGATAATCCTGATGTTGGGTCATATGTCCCAAAACGCGTAGATATACATAAAGAAAAAAAAAGGCCACCAGACGGAAAAGAAAAAGGTAAACTATTTTACTATTCATATTGTAACATTACATTTTAAACCACTTAATATCGTACCCGATTTATTAAAGACAATGGATAAGAAGCTAAACAAGAAGAAGTATACCTTTCAAGATGATAGTGAAGAGGAACAAATAAATATTTCAGACTGACTAGTAATACAACTGACCGTACCCAAATTAATGATTCAGGCAATGTGATGCAAAATACATCGAACCCCGTTTAAGTCATGAACTTTAAATAAAGACAAAATAAGTATTATAAAGACTGACGGATTATGTATCAATGCTATAAGGAAACAAAAGGTTCCATTCAATGTGTCATAATATCAAGGTAATCAAAATACAAATTGATGGATAATAGGCCCAAACATACAATACTATGTAAAGAGAAATAGTAGTAAGTGATTGATTTGAATGATGTAATGAAAATATAACAAACCTTATTATAGATACAATGAACCATACCACTAATTGTAATAAATGATGGTCATAAGTTTGTCTAGAAAACAACACATAATAATTTATTCACAGTAACATTTTATAACAAGAGTGCATAATAGTAATTAGTAAGTGATTTACCAAGTGACAATTTAATAAGGGTAGGTACACCAAAGTGAAATGAGTAAAAGAAATAAATATTATGAAATAACCACTATTGACCCTAAAGTACAGTGAAAAGGTACAAAGTGCAAGTTTAACCCAAAATAGAGATAAACCACAAGAATTATAAATCAGAACTCATAGGCCTATAAAGGTGAGAGTGGACAATAAAATGAAAAACCCATAAAAACCAATAAGAATAAATATAAAAACAAAACCATTCTAAAATGATACTGAAGTACAATACAGTTAATAAATAAACTAATGTACAATAATTTTAAGAAAATACTATATGTAAGATTACATGACAAAAGTGGAAATAATATTTATATGAGAAGATAACAAATAATTAATCAAACAGTCAAAACTAGATGGATTAATTATTTATAAGTGTGACAAATAGAATCCAAACAGTGTAATACTAAACAGTGATAAAATAATAAACCAAGTGTTTTTTGAACAAGTATCACCAGTCAAGTGCTAATATTAAGGATATACCTAGATGACAATTGAGAGAATATTTATTTATATTCCCAATTCCTTAAACCTATAGGAATATGACTATGTTTAAGGGTGAAAAGTACCAAAAAATGGAATAAACAAATGAAGTAGTAGTAAAAAATAGTAGTAAAAAATGAAGAGTAATCAAAATATTGTTATTATAGTAAGAATTGATAGTAGCTTAATAGTATAGTTGTATTCAGGATAAAAATCCTCTAATGTTATTAAGGATGTTATTGTTATGAATGTTTAAATAGTAAGTTTATATAGTAAATGTTTATAAGCAGTGTTATGATAGCATAAAGAAAGCAGAGGAGATGGTAATATTAATGTTATAGAACGGTGCAAAAGTTATAATTGTTAAAATAAGCACTAAGAGTAAGTTATATTCTGTTGAGTGGTGATGAAGCCTATATTAACGTTATATTAAAGCTATGTTAAAGTTATGTTAAGGTTATAAATTTAAGAGTTAAACAATTGTATGGATTAAGTAAAAGCAGTTTATTTGTTCAAATGTTCAGTAGAATCATAGCCATGTGGGCATGAGATTAAACTAATAGGATAGTATATCCTTTTTGTTTTGTTAAGATAGTGTTATATGTTAAACAGTTTTTATGGTTGTAAAAAGTTAATTTAACTGATAAAGGTTTACTAAGATATCAGTCATGGAAAATGACATTAAGGTAAAATGTTTATAAACATGGTGATGAAGATAACACCAGTACATAAGCCAGGTAAAAGCCAACTTTTGTAAATTTTAAATAATACTGTTAGGAATTTTATGAAACAAATATTGAAGGATGAACAGATTGATAGTTAATAGTATACACTACAAATCTAGAAACAAAATAATTCGTTTTAAGCTATCTATGAAAAATTCAAATAACAAAATTGTAACAGCTGTATTTCTTAAGTAAAGGTAGGCATGTTTAGTGTCTATGTGTGTCAAATGTAAAGACCAAAATAAGGTTGATAATAGTTTTAAATTCCCAAACAGTACAGAAAAGTTATAATAATTTAAAGGTTTTGAACAAATTTTGACAGTGAAATAATGAAATTACATGACAATGTATATCCGAATCAACCAACCAGATTCCAAGTTTACCCAACCAGAAATTTCGGATAAATAAAATGAGACTTCTTTAACAACGGTCATAGCGTACAGACGCGTTTGTAAAACGTCTTAAATAATTAACTATAAATTCTGAAAACACGTTCCAGACATGTTAACACCAATAGATACACATAATACGAATTATTACAACCAAGTGAGGAACACCTAGCATTGGAAATAGAAGAATCAAGATCCAGGGAGGAGGACAGAAGTAGACGTGGGCCCTATCTTCGACCAAGAACCATATAAAGAAGAGGATTTGGTGACTTTGACATTTTATTATATTATGCATCAACACCAACTTTTGCATACACGACTTTTTAAAAATTAAGCAACTAAACTACAGACACCATATCACACCAACACTAAGAACACTCACTAATAACACGAATTGAGATTTGACACCTTTTTTAACCACCACAAGAACCTTTGATTTCAATAATAATTAATAAACACATGAACTGGACATAACCTATAATAACTAGCAGCCACGATTCAACTGCAGGCGTGCACATTACACTCTAAACTTTGTAATATCCTTGAACTGTAAAATTTGTACTTTGATTTATAGAATAACGTTTTGTTTAATTGTAATCCCCGAACAATATACGCCCTGAGATGATCTATCTTTAATAAGAAATAATAACCAACGCTTTATTTTGGTCTGAATGCAATAAGAATTACAACTACAGTACCAACTGGTAAAGGAGACACATAATTTTTGCCACGATTGTGATTATTATAAAAGAAACTTTTTGAATTAAATGGAATAAATCCAATTGTAGTCCCAAGCCACGTGTTTGTTAACCAAATACACTGTACTCACCGTCTATGGCTTTTTTCGTGATGTTTTTTCCAGTTTACATGTTTCAAGGCACTTGCCTCATCATCAGAACTTATAAAATCAATCTATGTCATAAATAATAACATTTGTCAAAATATTAAAAACACAATACGGCAATTAAACTATGTACATAAATTCGCTTTAAAAATGTTCGGTGTGCCTTGCAAGACAACACGCGCCGTACTCCGAAGTAAGCGAATTTATGTACATAGTTTAACTGCCGTATTGTGTTTTTAATATTTTGACAAATGTCATTATTTATGACATAGATTGATTTTATAAGTTCTGATGATGAGGCAAGTGCCTTGAAACATGTAAACTGGAAAAAACATCACGGAAAAAAGCCATAGACGGTGAGTACAGTGTATTTGGTTATAAAAGAAACGAGAAACAGTTAACCCATGCTTTATTGAATAAGTGATTCCTACAAAGATATATGGTTGTTGTTATATTTGCGTCGTTATTATTGCTGTTCCATTTAAAAAATAAGTTCACAGAGCACAGCGGACACCACAACGGTTGGCAACGGTGGGTGACGCCATCGAAACGGTACGTATAGTGGGAGCGAGCGGAAGATTACAAAATCATTCGCCGTTCAACATATATTATTAACAGTAACATTATTACAACAACAACAGTGTGGTTGAGGGTAATTAATACATATACATTTGTTACTAATTGACGTTTCCAACGGGCGGCGTATCTAATTTAAGTGCCCGCAACATTTATAAAATTTGTTATAAATTGACGAATCCAAAGTGAGGCTTTAAAGAAGTAACGAACATCTCTCTATAAAAACTTATCGTTACAAATTGACGAACACAACGAGGGGCTTTTAAGAATAAAGGAAGTACCAAATATATCGTTACAATATACATATAAGTGGCCAGGATACCAAAAGCATGGATCTAAAAATATACAGTAATTTGAAGACGGATAACACAATAATTCACTTAATTTAGCAGAGGCCAATAACATGTTACGTTGCTTTTTCTACTGGATTTTCCTCTCACATAAAACCAGAATATCTGTTTTAAATATATTAAATGTCTTCATAGGATTACTCCTATAACTTAGGAGGGTAGTACGCCTGTATACTTGAATAAAACAAATTGTAACAGTAAATGTAAAATGATATTTCTCAAAAGGTATTTTCAAATACACCTTCAATAAAATATTATTTTATGAGGTTGTCAATTTTACGGCCATTTCCTCTAAACGTAGAACGTAGATGAAGATAACTTAAACAGTCTGCCTAAATATTGCTCAAGGAAAAATTGTTGTTGCATTCAGTTCCATTCTTACTTATTTCCATCAAACGTCACGCCAATTGGGCGTATATAACGATAATCATTAATGTAAAAGCTTATCGTATTTACGATAACATGGATAGGATACCTGTAGCCCGATAAAATTGGTAACTGCGATAAACTACACAATATGTATGTAGCACTATTACGATATATTCATCTTATGGGGGTTGTAAAGAAATTGTACCATCAAAGTCATTCAGGTAATGGTAAAGAACGTAAACAGTTGATTATCAACTTCAGCTTTTTAGCGAAACAAGCAAAAGGAAAATAGACAAAGGATTTGTTTAGCAAGTCTTGAACACTGACTATAATTAATTATTTGTTCATGGTGAAATGTTTTTTCCCGAAAGTACCGGACGGTGTTCTTGTCAGCTTCTACAGAAATATGAATCCTAAGAATCATGAGGTATAAGAATCATTAGGTATAAGAATCATGGATTGAATACTGGAAAAGTTTAACATATTTAAATGTAGATATTAGGTAAATGAATTCTTTAAATATTAAACCACAGTAAATTTTTATAATAATAGTAATAATAATAACAATAATGAAATTAATGATACCCCCAAGTAATCTATCGTATGCCCGAGTCTATATCTTGGCCTCATTAAATACCTGTTAGTCTTTAGCTGGCTAACAAGGCAATGGTGAGGTTTGACAAGGATGTGCGATCGCCTGAAAAACGCACCGTAACTGACGGTGAGACCGATCGTGACAATAAGTGGATGTCCCTAAGTCAGTGATTTGCAAACGTTGGTCTCGGGGCAACCTTATGTATTTAGTCCTAGCTGTGGTATTCGCCTGGTCTGGTGCAGTGGTCTGTCTGTTTCCCCTGTACTCGTGGGAGCTGCATGCTAGCGTCACATATAAATTGAAGGGTTAGGGGACTCCTATAAAAAACTCTCGTCTTGAAAAGAACCTCCTCGGATGGTGAAGAAAAATAAGTACTACACGACTGTAGATGCTGAGAGGTTTTTGACTCGTCACTCAAAATGGCTGCGGTGCCTAAATGCTTGATTGCCAACTGGAAAGATGGAAACATCACGAAATAAGTTCATTTTTAATTGAAAAAAAGTAAATGATTACCAATTACCGATATCAGGAAAACAGCTGGAGGAATTACATTACTATATTACTGAAAATTTACTGAATAAACTACATTACCAACTACATCACAGAAAAAGGCAACACATTCATATAAACACACATGTCACACTTTCACACATATTAATAGAGTCTACATATGTCAACACACATAAACAATTTCACTTGCGAGTTGCTTTTAAAAATGAATACTGCATTCATATAATGCAACTGCCAAACAACAACTATAATTTGTAACTGCAAGATTTTCTTCTGTAGTAACCCACTCAACGTAAGAGAAATCTTTGTTAGCGATAAAGAACCCATTTAATTTCTAAACATGCTAGTGAATTTATTCATCCAAAAAAATGATTTAAAATGATTATGAAAATCATATCTTTGTACTACAGTTATATTAAACGTTTGTTATTTAAAGAAAAATAATATTTAAAAAATGTTATTTATAGCAGAAAAAATAGTACTTGCGTTAAATAATTATTGCGGTAAATATACTACAGAAAGTTAAAATTTTAAATTGACAACGATTTGAACAGAACACTGTAAATTCGGATAACGATTCAAAATATTCTCTGAGTAACTTTAATTTGAAATTATCCTAAATGTCGTTTTTCTCAACACTACCTGAATCATAATGTACAAGAATCTTGCAATATGGAAGAATTGTATTATTTTCTAATAACGCTTGTTATTCAGTAGTAATCGATAAAAACCAATAAGTAATCTCTTCCAACTAAAATTAGAAAAAATGACTATTTTCTTGCTGCTAATTTTAAAATTATGTTGGTTGAAATATTCGCATAAGATACATATAAATTAGGAAAGTAATCAGATAATTTAATTGCTAAGATTATAAAAAAATATTATTCTATAAATAAAGACTACTGAACACATTCATTAAATGTTATTAATACTGCAGTGAATTTTTTTATATCTCCCAATTATATTTAATAGAATGAAATAAATGAGTAATGACAATGAACTTATAAATTGTATAAAACATTTGATTATTTACTTACCATCTAGCAACACCAATTCTAAAAAACTTCATTATTTGCGATATGAATTATGTTTCGCCTTTAATAGTGGCACATCGAGAACGGGACTGGATTACTACCTAATTTGACCTGAATTGTAAATTTTAAAATATGAGTTTTCGTTATGTAAAGAGGTATCAGAGAACGCATGAAAATAAAGTCTAGTGAATCAACGGCACTTTTAATCTTAATTCAAATTAGAACTTTGTAAATGTAATTTAGAACATTACAAAATCCAATCGAATTTAAGTATCTTTTTTTAACAGCTGAATAAATTAAACAAATTTATTTTAATGTTATAGTACTCTATACAATATGTTTCCCACAATAAGCAAAGCTAAAAAACGTTGTATCTATAAAGTATCCACGATTGAAGTCTTCAACATCAGATGTATCGAAATCTCATTAGTTTGTATTTGTGCGCGCGCGCGCGCGTCTGTGTATTCACGCGTTTATGTTAGTTCATAAACGTAATAGCAATAAAACAATACTGGAAACGGACTATTTGTAATGATAATAACAATACTAATAATAGTAATGTGTTTAATATTAATAACTAGGCCTATACCTAAAATAAAGCATTTGATAGGCTATAAGTGCTGACAAATCAGTGTTTGTAGGGTAAAGTGTGTTAAGTCCAAAACGTTAGTTTTAAGAAAATCGATTTTAAAACTTCAAAAGCTTTCCCTATATCTAAATATTAAAGTAAAACAACTTTGCAATTTTTTATGAATAGCTCAAAATATTCTTTATAAACCTATCAACTTAATTTTCTCATTCAGCTATTTTTTTGTTAGTAAAAATTTATAATATTAAAATTTGTCTTAAAAAAGTGGACTAAACACACTTTACCCATATGAAGTGATAATCATATCACAAGTGAACTAACATCCACAAGGTTATTTTAAGTGCAGAATAGAATGTTTTTTCTGATTATTGTATACTTTTGTTATTTAAAATTTTTAAAGGATATACATTCTTGGTATCAGAAAATGTCTTCAGTTCACGATAGAAATCATGGAAAATTGAAGATATAAAATCGAGGAGGTCTAATAAATCTGACTTTTTTCTCTGTTAATTGAGATGGGTCCTTCGTATCGCGATTGTGGAGTGAGTCTACCAAATTTTCTTTTTCTCCTGAAGCTGACTTCTTTAAATGGCTTCTCGTGTTCAAGGGAAGATTTATAAAAAATTTTTCCGGAATTAGACTTAGTGTAGCATAACCATTTTACATCTCTCCAATTAAACTGGTTACCATCTTCAACCACCCTGCGTGCTTGTAGCTGGTTTTTCAATAGTGATGCAAAGTCGATGCAAATAAAGATTTCGATTCATTTCTGTTACAATGAAAGGTTTTTTTTTGTACCAGTCATTCGAATTAACTGAACCCAGTCATACAGATGTTCGATTGTACCGTTATAACGTTTTCTGATGAATCACATTCCATATGAGTATGTCCAGGTAATAAAAATTTATGATCTATTACCTCCAAAGAAGGGGATTCTTGTAGGGCAACCATGCACATCACTGCTATGTGGGTATTCTTGTTTTGCCCCTGACATGAATCAGAGTAGATAGTCAAACTCTTAACTCACACAACGGGGGGTCGCGAGTAGTGCAGTGTCCCGAGTCTCAGAAAGGACTCCTGCCACTGGCATTGCATTGCATTATGGATGCGGGGTGTCTTTGCACCCGTGGCTTGATTGCAGCATCTGGATCGTGTCCAATGGCTGCCAGAAGTAAACATAGTGCTGGTACATGTCGACTGGTTACCTAAGACTGGAAAAGGAAACCGCCAACCAGTTAACTGAGAAGGCGGGGGAGTATAACTGTTATTTGTTTAATGCACTGCCGCTGGTACCGATTCGAGCAACAGATGTTGCCCGTTTCAAGTCCAGTCAGCAGACGCCCTGAGGGCGTCGGTCGCTCCCCGCGAGGCGGAGAGCCTCCGTGCCAGTGAATGATGACAGCGACAAGCAGCCGGCTCAGCGTGCTAGGAGGTGGACAGGAAGGAGAGAAGGACAGTTTGGTGAAATACTCTGGTCTAGGACTGATGATTACTTGTTTGTATTTAATTTAAAGAGGATGGCGTTATGGCGGGTCATCAAGAAGCGCCCGAGGGCGCTTGACCCGAATGGGCGGTGGTGGTTCTGATGCACTGATGGTTCGTAGGTACGGGAAGGTGGAGGTCGAGGCTTTAGCAAAGAGAGTTAGAGCCAGCGACCGGACAAAGGAAGTCAAGGTAGGAACACGGAGACCCCTTCGAATCACGTCGTTCCTTACAAACCAAGGGGACCCCGTCAAGGATCGGAGTGTTCGGGACTGGAAAGCTTCCAGCCTACATCTGCTGGTGGTGGATAAAAGAGACCACCAGGCGGGTGCCGCATAGGTCAATACAGACCTGAGAAATAGTAGATAGATGGTAAGTTTCGTGCGCATGGCCAGGCGGCTGCGACACGAGAGGAAAGGAGATAATTTGGCTCGGACGCCGCGAGCCTTGGCAAGGGTTTCCGTCACGTGGGCGTTGAAGCAAAGGCGACGATCTAGTCGAACGCCTAAATACTTCACCGATTCTTTGTAGGCGATGGGTCTCCCTGCTAGGGAGAGGGGCTGGCATCGGGAGATGGACTTACGGGTGAAACAGATCGCCTCGGATTTCTCCGTGTTGATCGTCACCCGCCATTTCCGTAGCCAGTCCGGAAGCTGGTTCAACTGACGCTGCAGCTTTGTACTCGCAAATCGCGGGGACAGGGAGCTGCAGTGATACATAGCATCGTCAGCGAACAAAGACAACGTGACTCCGGGCAAGACAGGCAGGTCGTTCGTGTACACAAGGTACAGAACGGGGCCGAGGACAGATCCCTGTGGTACGCCGGCGGCGACGGGTCGAACTGTAGAACAGGACCCGTCGACGCTCACCCTGAAGGTTCGGTCGCTGAGATACGACCGGAGGAAAAACACTATGGTCGATGGTAGAGGGGAATTGGCAAGTTTGAAGAGAATCCTGCCACTGGGTCTGTTTGAGTTCATTTTATACTTTTTATCTACTTATGGGGGGGGGGGGGTTGAAGCGACCTGCGATTGGTGGATTATACCACCGGGACTAACGAACGAGGTCACTTCCAGGACACACCTGGTCGCGGGGTGTATTTACCAAGTCCGGCAATGAGGGAATTGTGGGTCACTCTGTCGGAACGAACATAGAATCTACGCGCCAGGCGTCTCACGGTGTCATCAAGAGAGCGGACACCGAGTCCTCACCTCAAAAGTCGTGAAGAGTACCTCCGGGGGACTTTACACTCAAGCTTCATTCCTTCGTTTGCGCGAGAATATTACCGCGGCGCTCTTGGAAGCGTTAACGGCAACTCTCCAGTCATCGGTCCACCCGACATACGCGTCGAGTTGACGCTGGAGCTTGATTGCCGCATAACTCGCGTTCGGCTCTGAGGCAAAAGCCGCAGTGTCGTCCGCGGAAAGCGACAACTTAACTCCAGGAACTCGGGGTGAGTCGTTGACAAACAACGAGAACAGGAGAGGCCCAAGGACATTTCCCTGAGGGACACCAGCGGTAATACGCCTCTCCGAAGAGAGAACGTGGTTTATTCTCACTCGGAAGCTACGGTCTCCTAGAAAGCTGCCGATCAAATAAACGTAGCAGTCTGGAAGAAGGACTTCCTTGAGCTTGTAAAGGACACCCTCGTGCCACACGCGGTCAAAGGCTTTCTCCACGTCTAGGAAGATCGCAGTCGTCTGTTTGCCCTGGCAGCCAGCCTCGGTAGTGCATTGCACGAGTCTCATCAGCTGATCAGTCGAGGAGTGCAGCTCACGAAAGCCGAACTGTTCGGGGATCAGCACGTCTAGTCTTTCTAGATGGTCGCGGATCCTACGCTGGATTAATCGCTCGAAAACCTTCGACGTCGCGGACAAGAGGCTGATGAGTCTGAGGTTTTGCACGCGAGAAGAATTCTTTCCCGGCTTAGGTAGGCCTATCACTATTACTGTAGCCGTTTACCATTTTACCGGAAAGTAGGGCAGTCTGAGGCGTGAACTGTGTTCCTCGCTCCGGAAGGCGATGGAGGGCGGAATTCATGACTCCGTCCGGGCCAGGCGCCTTCCGGGGCTTCTGCCAGTGTCTCCGCAGGCGATTCCTCTCGCAAGCGAGCTGAGACACCTCTTCGGGGGTACGCTGATAGTCGGGCGTGAGCCCCGGCTTCATCCGGGAGGACACGTCTACCGCCGAGACTACGGCTGTGTCGAATAAGGCAACTGCCTCGTCGACATGCTGGGTAGTGTCGAGCGGGATATGCTCAGGTAGGCGGCGACTGAACGCCGGGCCAAAGCGTTCCCACTCGATTACCCGCCGCTCGTCGCGGACGGTAGAGTGCTGGGTAGCTATATGCACACTGATGGGGCAATGGTCCGAGGACAGTTCCGAAATGACGGAGACGTGGACCGGGCAATAAACGCCCCTGACCGCGGCAATGTCCAGTACATCAGGGCGGGAGTTAGCCCTCGAGGGATAGTACGTAGGCCCGGTAGGACCCATCACTGTGACCCGAGCCGCATCAGCATACCTGCGTAAGCGGGCCCCGTTTGGGTTCACCAAGCGGCTCCCCCAATCAGGGTGCTTACAGTTCAGGTCGCCCGCCAGGACTACCCTTCTGTGTGCGCTAAAGACGGCCTCCACATCGTTCGACAGGAGCTCCGTTCTGGAGGTTTGTATGCGGAAACCACGAGTAGACCGCCGAGAGCACCATGGAGATCAACCGCGGTGCACTCGAGGTTCCGCCGCTGAGGCAGGACAACGCGGTGATGGCGAAGACTCGCCTTCACCGCGATGGCTGTGCCCCCTCCTGCGCGATCCGACCGGTCATCCCGGTAACACACGTAGTTGGGTAGTCGGAATCGTCAATGCGGGGCAGGTGCGTCTCTCCAATAAGAAGCACATCGGGCTTGTGACGGGCAACGAACTCTAAGAGCTCAGAATGCCGGGAAGCGAGGCCGTTGGCGTTCCACGCCACGAGCTCGAGGTCTCGCTTTGGGGATTGCAGTGGTTGTCCGTTCATAGCAGACCGATAATACTGCAGGCTTCCACCAAAAGGAGGAATTTATCTTGGGGCGAGGCTGATGCCAAGCCTTCATTGATTTTGCGGAAAGTTCGGGCTACTTTCTGCAAGTCGTAGCTTGCCAGAAAGTCGGAGACGACGGCGAGAGCATCGGTAGATGAGGCCTGGGGAGAACGCTTGGCAGCACCTGCATAGCTGCGGCGGGGCGAGGCGGTGGAAGCCTTGGGGGCGGGTTCTGGAGCGGGTGGTCGCTCATGCTTTTGGCGGACAGGCTTGGGTCCAGTGGTAGGTTTTGGCTGGCCCGTGTTCTTGGCCTGAGGTCTACCTCACTTTTTGCCTGATCTGGGGTAGCGAGGCTTGGGTGGCGGCGGCAGTGGAGGATCAATTTCCTCGTCATCCTGCGGTAACGGGACTTTAGCGTAGGCTGGTATCTCGCGTTCCGGTTCCGAGGGCGCGGCTTTTGGTGTGGCCTGTTTAGTTACGCTCGGGCTCACTGCACTTGGTGGTGGTTTCGGAACCGGAGCAGACCTTGGGACTGGTTTCCGGACCACAGGTTCAGAGGCTTTGGCCGTTTTTACTGGGTGAACAACCTGTCCAGGCTTAGGCTGGACTGGCTTTACAAGTTTGTCCAGCTGCTCTTTGTAAATTGGGCAGCGCCTGTTATTTGCAGCATGAGCGCCGCCACAGTTGGTACAGTACCTGTGGTTGTCAGGAACAGCGCAGGCCTGCGTTAGGTGGTCATTTCCACAGCGGACGCAGGTCGGTGCGTTCCGACAACCGAAGCTGCTATGGCCGAACCTCTGACACCTGTGGCACTGGGAAATTCGCCCGGTCTGACGGCAGGGCTTTACGCTAACGCATAGCCCGAAAAGCCTTAACCTTAAACTCTTAACTCAGGATCTAGTTGTCTTATATACTGATAGAAACTAAAGCCCACCTCATTAGCCCCTCTTCCTGCCATGGCTTCATGCCAGAGAAAGTTATAGCTTTGACCATCATCACAGTCGTAAACTATCAAGTTAAAAGTCCATAATGTACACTTGTAGAAAGCTATCGAATTTTTGAGAAGTGGTGTAGGCAGACACTGCTGCAAGTCAACCGTAACTGTCTTTTTTGTATATTATCATTTTTTGGCAGTCCTTTATCCATTGACTTACACTGGTACGCAAAATCAGCTAAGTTATGATGTTCGCTGAGTTCTTTCTTAAGAGAATCTTTGTCTTGTTCAGATGCTAATTTGATTTTTAGCGATATTCTGTCCCAAGTAGCACAGGTATCAATTTGTGGTTTTTTAATAGCAAGTTTCTTCTTATGAAATTCAGTGCAGAAAAGACGGTAAGATATGGGCATGATATATTTACAGTGTTGTTTTGAGTATTCTTCATATAAATCTGATAAAGTGAGATGAGGTGATAGAAATTTTTTCCCACAATCCCTCCTTGAGTAGTGACTTTCATAAAACGGAAGCTTGGAATGAAATTCTCTGGCATTAGTTATAACGTCTTCTAATATAGGTGTTTTTGAATGGGTACCCCTACAATCTGGCTGTACTATTCCCGTATCTGACGATCTTTTCTTTTGGATGGCAGTTTCCAAAAATCTTGTATTTTCACCAAATACTTTCATGAAACAAGTTTTACAAATTCTTCGTCGGCTCCCTTCAAATTCTACATGGTATTTCACGTTAATCTGCCTGAACCTATTACTCTTGCTTTCACTTCTAACTCTTGACCTTTTCTTTTCTTAAAATTCTAATAAACCTCCAACATAACTAACTCTTCTGTTGAAATCGTTCATTTCCCAGTATTCTTGAAATAATACTCTGGTAACCATCAGCCAACTGTTGCCAGCTTAACGAAAATACTGAAATAACAAAATTGTTTTCATATATGAACTACGTGAACTTGTATAATTTATTCTAATTCTATTTTTCTGCAAAAGTTTGCTTTAAGAAATATACATGTAAATATGGTTTATTCCACAGGAAGAATTACAGCAGTGTAAAGTGTGATAAGTCTTGTGACTTAATGCACTATACCCTCACATCGCCAAATACAGATTGTTAGTGAACAATGCGTTATGTCACATAATTGGACATAACTCACTTTACCCTGCTGTAGTGCTCATTTGTAACTCGTCAATAACTGGAACTGGACTTAACGCACTATACCCACGTGTAGAGCGGATTTCTCTCTTTCCGCTGTTTTGTAAACTCATTTTTCGACCTTTTGGACATAACGCACTTTACCCTGCAAACACAGAAATATTTTCTAAATAATATTAATTTTCTAAAAGTGTGCTGAATTTTCGTTAAGCTAATCTAGTCGTATTATTCAATAAGCTTATTTAAGAAGGTTTTCAAATCTTAATCAAAATCTTCTACTGGTTGAAATAATCTTTACTGCCAAATTTGAGGTTTCGTGGTTTTGTGCTTTTCTGTAACAAGGCGGCAATCCTTCAAATCATAAAATTCGTGTTGGTGAAGTCAGTCTTTTAAAATGGCTTTTTTTTTAGATTTTCATAAGTTACAAATAGTAGAATAACAACATATTCTGAAGTGAGACTTAAAATGAGATCTATAAAGACAAAAACTGAAAAAATATTCATTAAGTTGATTAATCTTTCTTCTCTTTATAAAAAAATTTGTGGAAGGAAGATCTCTAGTCTCACTGCAGACAGTTACTCGAGGTAAAACAAAACCTTTTGTAAGGAAACCCTGCTCAAATTAATTGTTATGTTAAGAATATTAACCAACTCCTTGTTTCCAGTATTTACATAAATATTAACACTAAATTTATATAATTACGGAATTCACTTAGAAAGAAATGTCTATTACTTGGCGAGCTGATATTATCAGATTTCCTTATTAATAAGAAAATAATTCTTTTTTTAGGAAAATAACTATTCCTCGATAACATCCAGTTAACTAGTTCTGTGGTCGATTCACGGTCGGATAATCGGTCAGTTCGAATTGCTTACCACAGTTGTCATGTGTACACGTTCTGGTACTGATGACTAACAAATTGTTACAAGAAGGTATGTAGCAATATTTTCGTCAGATGTTGTACTATCAAAGAGAACTATTTAATAACATACACCAGATATGTATACAATTGAAGACATAATATCTAATGCTGTTCTGGCTTCCACTTAATAAACCAACTCGTTTTCATTCAGTGTGTTACCTTGCATACGTATTCATAACTGTTTACTAGTCATTTATACACTAGTCAGGTTGATGAACGAAAGAAGTTATGCTTTATATCCGCGTAAAAAAGAGTGATGGTTTAAAATAATAATGTACATTTTAGATAATTCATTACGTTTGCTGATAAACCTAATTTTAATCAGTATATAATACGTAACTGTCTAACAAATATTTACATTATTACTCCTACGTTATTACGTATTTACACAAATACTCCAGAAATATTTCAGTGTTCACGTAAATTTTATAAGAACAAAATTAATGGTCTCTTACTTTAGTGTTTATTAGTTTAATCTGTTTTAAGCTTTGGCATTCAATTCACAACAATTATAAATTAAAAAGGAAATTATTTCTTAATTGAATGTAAAGTCCCTATTTCTCAATTGTGCACTTTAATAGTTGCAATGTAGCATTAACGTACAGAATTTATAATTTAAAGGGTAAATGGGTAAAACTAAATAAACATAAACAGGCTATAATAAAACGAAGAGGCTACGATAAATTGAACTATTTCTGCATTGATTTTTATAAAAGATCATGACTTATGAAACGCTTTGGAAGACAAATTGTAATGACACCAGTTAATGATATGTTAAAATATGTTACACCTAAATAACGCACGCAAAAACTAATAAATTAGTACTATTTTTCTTATTTAATTAGCTTAACTCAGTTACTTTAGTTAATGCTTACTACTACAGACTATTCAACGTAGCATTGCCAGTATACTGGTAATCACCTCCTTAAAAAACATGAATGTCTGTAAATTCAAGTTATGACTCTGAATTTTCACTGGCCATTTTTTTTGAGTTATGGGTTAATAATCAGTCGTGGAAAGTTATAATATTAACGAATTTTTATTAAATCATGATCGACTTCTATGATTCATCTTCAAGGCATGATATAAATGTCTTTTGAATACACAAATAAGAAATTTTGGATTCAGAATAGTTTAATGTAACAAATGTTAAATTATTACAATCTTTTTACTTCCATGTTCCTTAAGGAAATGGAAGTATGGTGATGCCAAAAAAAATCGTGTTCGAGATTATTGCAGATTCCGATTGTACTACAATCAAAACATGAAATAAAGTCATTTTCCGAAAAGTGTCTGTGTGTGTGTATGTGTGTCTGTAGATTTTTTTATATGGCAAACAATAACAACCGCACATTCAAACAGAATCAAATAATTTTTTGCATACAATCCTGATTTGTAGAGTATTCAAGACCTATTGTTTTGGTAAATATCGGTTAAGGGAAAGGGGTAGTTTACTTGCAACGGTTTTTTTTTAATCAAGGGTAATTTTTTTATATGGCAAACGATAACAGCCGCAAATTCAAACAGAATCAAATAATGTTTTGCATACAGTCCGGAGTAGTATAGTTCTCAAGACCTGTTGGGTTTGGTGAAGATCGGCTAAGGGAAAGCGGTAGTTTACCAGCAACGTTTTTTTATCAAGGGTAATTTGTTCATATGGCAAACGATAACAGCCACAAATTCAAACAGAATCAAATAATTTTTTGCATACAGACCTGATTTGTAGAGTACTCAAGACCTATTGTTTTTGGTGAAGATCGGTTAAGGGAAAGGGGTAGTTTACCGGTAAAGTTTTTTTATCAAGCGTATTTTTTTCCATGGTAAACGATAACAGCCGCAAATTCAAACAGAATCAAATAATGTTTTGCATGCAGCCCTGAATTGTAGAATTCCTAAGACCTGTTAGTTTTGGTGAAGATCGGTTATGGGAATAGGGTAGTTTACCGGCAACATTTTATGTTTTAACAAGGGTAATTGTTTCTATGACAAACGATAACTCCCGTAAATTAAAACGGAATCAACTACTCTTTTGCATACCTTTTTGAATTATACAGAACACAAGGTCTGTTGATTTTGTTGAAGATCGGTTAAGGGAAAGGGGTAGTTTAACTGCAACGTTTTTTATCAGGGGTAATTTTTTTTCTATGGCAAACGATAACAGTCGCAAATTCAAACAGAATGAAATAATGTTTTGCATACAGCCCGGAATAGCAGAGTTCTCAAGACCTGTTGATTTTGGTGAAGACCGGTTAAGGGAAAGGGGTAGTTTACGAGCAACGTTTTATATTTTAACAAGGGTTTTTATATGGCAAACGATAAAAGCCGAAAATTCAAACAGAATCAAATAATTTTCGCATACAGCCCTGAATTGTAGAGTACTCAAAATCTGTTGGTTTTGGTGAAGATCGGTTAAGGGAAAGGGGTAGTTTACCAGCAACATTTTATGTTTTAAGAAGGGTAATTTTTGTTTGACGAAAGATAACTGACGTAAATTCAAAGAGAATCAAATAATTTGTTGCATACGTTCCTGAATTATAGAGAACTCAAGGTCTGTTGGTTTTGGTGAAGATCGGTTAAGGGAAAGGGGTAGTTTACTTGCAACCTTTTGTGTTGTAACAAGAGAAATGTTTCCATGACGAACGATAACTGCCGCACATTCAAACAGAATGTAATATTTTTTTGCATGCAACCCTGCATTGTACAGGACTGAAGGTCTATTGATTTTGGTGAAGATCGGTTTAGAGAAAGGGGTAGTTTACCAGCAACGTTTTATGTTTTAACAAGAGTAAAGTACTTAATTTTGATAAATAAATTATCCTGATAAGTAGCTCATAAAAATCCACCGTAGAAACGTAGATTCAATATCTATAAGTGAATTGGTTGGGTGAACGAGGTGGGGGTAATTTTCTATTAATGAAAATTATAGTTGCATGGGGAGGGGAGAATTTTTTATATGTGTACTACGTTATCGGCAACAAAGAAGTAGTTCTTTGTTAAAATTCCTTCCCGGGCTGTTTAGCCGTAGTCCAATGTTTTCTGCAAAACCAGACTCTTCAGCAGTGCCATCGACTGCCATCATCAGTGAAAATCGAGTGCGAAAACGTGAGGTGGTATACGTTAGTGACCACAGTACTGTGGTTAAGGCTGAAGCAATAAGTAGAAAGAAGTAGTTTCTATGGAAATATTTCATTTCGAATATGATTTTAAAAATAAATCTTAGAACATAGAAGTCATGTATGGTTCTCCATAGCGATATTTAAAATAAAATTAACCACATTAAACAGAATCACCGAGGTGAAACAGAAACGTCACTATACATGTATTTCAATATTTGTCAAGCGAACAGCTTAAAGAATACGATTTTAGATATACAAAATTAATTAATTTTGTCGTATTTCATTACTTTTCAACTAGCTGTTAATTATCATTAGTGGATTAATTTCAGTCTGTGACTTAACGTTTGTTTCTTCACGTACTTAGAATTATGTACTGGAACGAATTCTCAGTATTATATAGGCGCGGTGCTTAAGTGAAAATTTTAGATAATACACTTAACTCTATATTTATACAGAATACATTTATACGTATTTACATAGGAATTATGAACGTCACTAAATAATAAATACACTTATATTTAATGAACAAAAAATAATACGTAAAAGAGGGAAAACCACTTCAAGCCAAGAAGAAACAAATGTATAAAACAGATGACCCAATGTGTATGTCGCTCATACGTTACTGAATGACGTCAGCCCAGAACCAAAACCAGACATAGGTAGCACTCGGATCAGTGTGGAGGATACAATATAACTACGTAAAACGTTAGCGCCTAGACGGACTGGACGGCTAAGCGTAGCCTTGGACGCCTCATAGTGACGCGTCCTCCACAACGAGCAAATTATATACACAGTGTCCACCCTTTCGTTCGGAGCGATACCTATGTGTATTTTGCAAAATCACGAAGGCTGAGGATGAGAACACAATGGTTCTCCGAACATGTTCCTAATAAGGGAAAAAAATATCTTGAGGTAATTTTAATATAAATATTAAATATATTATACTGCAACGATACAGCCATATGCTGTATTGAGCATTGATTTAAATAAATATAAAATTTGTAAAATTATTATAAGTTTGGGGTAAATGGACATGTCAGGGATTGTAAAAATGTTTCATTGTTATACTAGGGGAGAAATTAACCTGTTCCAACATCAAGGAACACCTGCTCGATTGTATGTGTGTTACACGTGTATCTTGTGTGTGTTAGTGATGCATGTACAGACAGGAATCCCAGCAACCCTCCGCAATTAATTACTAAAATAATTATTTTAATTCACTGTGTGAGAACGAATTAGTGTATAAACAAACAAAAGGCACCAAAGTGTGTGTAAATTTTATAGTTATCCACAGTAAGGAAATGACGTTAGTCGGACACACTACGCGAAGTCAGTGAGAAATAAGTGTGCCAAAAATAAGAAAATTACACTAAGGCGCTCAAATTAACACAGTGAGTGCTTAATCATTTTATCTATGATTTTTGCTATCTCAATTCCGTACAAAACATTGCCATTTGCAAAAAATTGCAAATATATGAAAAGGTTCGGGAGTGGGGGCTATCATGTGATCTGCAGTTCTCGACAGGACAATTTCGGAACAAACAGGTGCGGAATCTCGAGAGGGTATAAAGTAAGGGTTCGACTGGAAGCCCTTCTCTTCTTTTCAAAACACTGTTGCAGTCGGACACGCTGTCCGTCGGCAGAACAGTTTTATTTTATTATAAGTCTCATCTACGAACGAATAAAGACGTTCAGTAATTATGTTTACAATATTACGGGAAACGTAGAGTACCGGGATCGTTTAAGTCAACAAGAGTATTTACAGAGAATCTACAAAGAGCGAAGCGAGATGCTGGACGTTAGGAGATGCTTTTTAGACGCCTAACAGCCGAACGAAATCCACCTCGCAGCAGATAGTAATTCTCTGGGACGGACCACACACTGCTGGAGAACGACGCTGGACTCTGGACATATCCAGGATCACGCCAAGCCAGGAGTAACGGAAACCCAACTCTGAACAACGCTGGACCCCGTCAACAAGTCGTAAGGTCATCAAAACTCGAGGTGACATGCATAATGCATTTATAAATGATTTTTTTAAAGAGCTCATAAAGACTGTATAAAGAGACAATGAATCAAAACAAAAAAGTTTATAATTAGGTAAATAATGTAATAGAGTCTTATGTAAATGTTTAGTCGAAAGAATGAGCGTTCGGATATAAATAAATATAGAAAAAAAATAGTTTAATTTTGAGATAGTATTTTTTTTATCAAAGAAATGTAATTGAAATAATTTGATATTTGCATTTTGTAGAAAAGAATAAATTAAATTTTGAATACGAAACAAATGCCAGTCTAAGAGTAATTAATATAATTTTAAATTTATTTTTAAAAACATTCGTATAGACTGAGCAAGCTGATGTCAGATCTGATTTAAATGAATTCAATTAAAATAAAACTTAATTATATTTAAATTTTATTTCTTTTATTAAATCAATTTGAATAAATGTCTTGATTAAGATTATTAACCTGTCTAGATGCAAGAGTGTTTTAAATGTGTGTAACACCGTATAGCTTAAGAGATAAACACTTAATAATGAGTGATATCTTGATGGGAGATGATTAACAACGTTTTATGATTTATAAGGATTTTTAAACAATAAACATGAAATTTTAACTACTCATAAATTTACTACTCTTATTACAGTTACAACTGGTATCATTATACAACCTGCACACACAAAATGTATCGTTGTAATATATATATATATATATATTGCAATGGAACATCGCAGAAATGGTATTTGTAGCCAGGACTACATGCTTTTATACCAATCTATGACGTTATAGACATGTTGGAAATTGATTTTGTTTAAATTTTGTAAAATAGCTGTAAGTTTTAAATTAAGAAATGGGTAATTAACTGTTATGTGTCAAATGCCCATAAATTTATTTTCTGTCATGTCAAGTGCGAATGTATTGCGCGAGTGCGCGTGTGCGCGTATTATTCGTATTTACGTGAATAACTCTGGTTTAAATTAACGTATTCAATTGAGACTTGGACAGCTCATGTTTCTAAAATTGGCGCTACATTTTTCGTATGTCAAAGACTCGAAACATATTATTTTAATATGTATTTTTTAACAGAATTCATCTTTCTAAAGAATCCTTATCTTCTGAAGTCATAAAACTTTTTGATAAAATCTATACCTGCTTTTGCAGTTTTCAGCCAATTTGAGCAGGACTTATGTCTATCTATTTAACCAATCAATCACGTGCTAGGGGTTTTGACAAATCAGATTTGTCAAGTTTTGTCTATTTTCATTCAGATTGGGTCTCCGCGAAGGAAGTTTCAGTCAGTTCGACCTATCAGCTCGACCTAAACAGACATTCTCTCTGTGCGAGTTTTTCGTATAAGTATACGTTTCTATATAAGGGTTACGAGTACGGAATCTTAGCAACGAGTTGCCCGTTTGCTAAAATCCTATTGGATACTAGAACTCAAATAATATAAATTAAATTTATTAATTAAATAGTGCTATTCTCACGAGAGTCAAGATATCCTCTTAGGGTCTGGTGTATTTACCGGAATACATCTGTGTGAACGCAAGGACACATCAAGACTCGGGAAGGTGTACGTACAATACACCGAAACCACGTTAATTTAAATTACAACCCATTATCGAGCCCTGAGTAAAGAGATAAACGCTATCGGTGTATCAGCGTGCGTGCGTGTGAGCAGAGTGTCCACGTGTCATCAGAGCAGCAGATTTCAGCAGGCAGCGAGTGATAAGCAGATTCAACAGGCCGTGAGAGGTGGCATTCAACGGTACAACGGTATCGTAAAAGGAATTCAACGACCAAGTAAAAATAGACATTTAAGGAAAAAAAAATTTAAATCATTTTACAGACATTAATAAATTTATAATAAATATTTTTTGTCAATCACAGACCATTTAAAATTTGTTTAAAATATATACCTTACTCCAGATAAAAGACTCTATTATTATTGTATTTTTAATACTATGCTTTGTACATGTTTTGTCGCAATATATATATATATATATATATATATATATATTACTATAATATTTATAACTATTTTACCTCAAGATGTATTTTTTCCTTTAGGGACATGTTTCGGGAGATCCTGTTCTCCCATCTTCAACCTTCGCCATCTTGCTTCTGGTGCACCAGAAGCAAGATGGCGAAGGTTGAAGATGGGAGAACAGGATCTCCCGAAACATGTCCCTAAAGGAAAAAATACATCTTGAGGTAAAATAGTTATAAATATTATAGTATTATATGCATCAAGAAACGGACTGTAGCAGAAAGTGATTGAAATATATATATATATATTATAATAATTAAATTCGTCTAATGAAACTAGAAATAATTACTTACAAGGATTAACCAAAACTAGCTGTTCTTCAAGAAAAGAAATCAATTTCATTTATAATTAATCAAAGTACTTTCTGTGTCTTGTATAAGGTTTACTTTGTTCACGAAAGAAATTCCTTTACTACTGTACTAAAGCTAGCGAGTCCTCACAAAATCCAACTTTTAGTTACTTCACAATTAAACACAGAAAAATTAAACTAAAATTAAACTAAAAAATTAAACTAGGATACGAGACTTGCATAACTTAGCGTAATACAACTGTCTCCATCCAATCACAAGCAAGGGTGATTCACAAACCACAGGCAGACAGACAGAAGTGCGTCTTGATCATACTGATGTGTTTACGTTTTTCGGGCTTTAGCCCAACGGACGCCAGTTACTTCTTACAATTCTGGGTCATATATCTAACGAAGTCATGATGCAGGCCACGTTGCACGAATTGGCGTGCAAATAAGGAAGATCGTTTGTTTATATTTCTGATTTCATCAAGTCTGCGATACTGCCCGTTACTTATTAAGGACTTAACTTCATTCTTCTTCTTCTTCTTCTTCTTCTTCTTCTTCTTCTTCTTCTTCTTCTTCTTCTTCTTCTTCTTCTTCTTCTTCTTCTTCTTCACTTCATGTTTTAGGCTTTCTGCCTGTTCCGGTTGCCATCTTTTCCTTGGTCTACCTAATTTTTTTCTTCCTCTGGCTTTGTATTTTCTAGCTTTTACTGGAATCCTGTATTGTTGCATTCTTTCTAAATGTTCTTGCCACTTGGTTCTATTAAATTTTATCTTTTCATTTAAGTTGAATACCTGAAGTTCTTGACTAATCGTTTCATTTCTTATTCTGTCTATTCGACTATAGCTCTTAACTCGTCTTAAGAATCTAATTTCCTGTGCCTGAATTCGATTTTCTTGTGCCTTTGTCGCTAACCATGTTTCACTGCCATATATAAGTGCGGGGACAGCCATTGTTGTATAAAATTTCAACATTGTCTCTTTTTTGGCTTTATTTTTCAGGCATCGACTGATAGTTCCCCAAATACGATTAAAAGCACTAACTTTTTTGTCAATATCGTTACTCTAATGGAAGGAAATATCACAACCTAGGTATTTAAAATGTTTTATTTGATCCAGTGTTTTATCGTTTAAGATGATTTTGTTTCTCATTGGCTCTTTTTCTGCGAATGCCATTATTCTTGTTTTATGAATTGAGATTTTTAAATTGTATCCTTCGCTAATTTGCTGCAGTTTGTATAATCCCTTTTGCAATTCTTCCTCTTTTTTCCCAATTAGTGTGAGGTCGTCAGCATATAAAATTATATTTAATATTGTATCTTTGTCTTAACTTATATCACAAAATAAATTTTAGCAACATCGAAGACCAAATATAATTCCAAGTAATCTATCTGTATTTCAATAAAAGAATGGAATCAAATCGCTTGTCCGTTCAGAAATTGACTTTGTCAAAAGTGTGCGTGTGTGGGCGTGCGCGCTCGTGTATTGCAACGACGCAAGGCCCGTCATGTTTATAGAAATAATGTAACTAGTTGCCACAGGATTCGTTACTCATCACTTTAATTACAGTTCAAATAAACAACAGCAATAATAAATGGCCGTATGCAGCAATTCTTGCAGTCTAACACACACTAAAGTAACATAAAGTAAGTAGCCAGTAGCCTAATTAACACTGTTGTAATTAATAATAAAAATCAACAAAGACAGAAATCTGCACACACTAACTCAAAATTATCAATTTACACTAAACAGCTGTAAAACAAAAGCACGAAGCGCACAAAGTCATAACGAAAACTCAACGGCAGTTTTTAAGCACGTCTGTATTCCGCCGAAGAGATGATTTTACGACCTTTGTATAGCCAAGGGGAACCTAATAGGCGGAGGAACCTAGAACGCATTGCCAAATTCTAAATTGCCTCGTTTGGCGAGCTTGTCATATCGCTGCCAAGTTCTACGACATAGATGACATGCACGATGCTTCTTCATAGTGTAAGAACACACACACACACCCACACACACACACACACACACACACACACACACACACACACAACTATACATATTTCAAATTCATTCACTTTATACACTTCTTCTTTCTTAACATTGATT
Organism: Magicicada septendecula; assembly: GCA_034769895.1. Classification (NCBI taxonomy): domain Eukaryota; kingdom Metazoa; phylum Arthropoda; class Insecta; order Hemiptera; family Cicadidae; genus Magicicada; species Magicicada septendecula. The sequence continues at coordinate 299,722,191 of CM068371.1, forward strand.
AATAAATGTTTTCAGTAGAACATATTTTTGTTTAATTAAACGTATACGATTACACTCTTTAGACAGCTTTTATTTTTCTCTCACAACCAAATATAAAAAATAAACACTAAAAATTAAACTTTTTAAAACAAAATCTGTCGTGTAGCAGCGTTGATGTATTTCTCAGACTATCGCACTTTGCCTGAAAGGATAACGTTAATTTTGCTGTACGTACAGTTATTAAAAAAGAGAAGTACAAGGTAGGATCTTGAAAATATTAGGTTTGAATATAGTTAAAATACGTATAAAACGTAGGATTCACGGAAAAATATGTGACAGTTGTCATCTTAATATTATAACGTTGCAGAAATCAGACCCTATAGGGTATCCACAAGTATTAGGGTAATGATAAAGGGTAAAATAATTTAATGAATAATAATGAAAAAATATAAAATGGAATTAAGAAAGAAAAAGGAGAATTGTAAACAAGAATAATAAATAAATGAATAGACTAGACTGACAAACAAATGACTATGACCCAACCCCAGAGATTGGCCAGATAAAGACAATAAGATGAGAAAAGACAAATTAATGATAAAAGGCACAAATGAGTAAAGCAAATATAATAACTAATCATGAATAAAACAATAATAAAGAAAGTACACTAACCATAATAAATAAGTAAGACAATTATTAGTAAATAAAGTATGTTGTTAAGAACCTTATTATAATAAGAAAGTAAGACACAAAATGTTGAAGAATAATTATAAATGTGTGTTTAAAATATCATTCAAACCAAGAGTGAGAGATAGGTAGGGAGTGATAACCATAAATAGTAAAAGTGATGTGAAAAGTGAGGAATAATAATAACTAATCACACAGGCAGGACTGTGGAAATTCATGAGTTCAGTCAGTGCAAATATAAGCGTACTCAACCAGAAAGATTAAAAAACAATGTTGGAATAACAATAATAATAATTCCTCATTATGCTCTTCAATGAGTAAGGGGATTGCCAATTTTGGTATTAGTTACAAAATATCCCTATGTCTTTGTAACATTTAATGTTGATGCAAAGAGACATCAATAACAATAAGATACGTTACTTATTCAGTCAGAAAGAAATAAATTAAATTGTTTTGAAGAAACTGAACTGAGGAAAATAAGAGTAATATATGGTAAACAGTTTTGTTAGTTTAAAAAAAATTAGTTTATTTGTTGTGTGTTTATAGGAGTATAAACCAAGAACGCGTAACATTAGGGTAATATGTTTGTATTTTTTATGTATGTAATGATATTATAAAGAGATGAGGAGTATGTTAATTTCAAGTAATAACATACAATATAACAATTGTAATTAATAAGAAGGAACATGGCTGAACAATAGACAGACCATTAAATTATTTCTATGTTATGTTTTGTTAATAGATTTAAGTGTTAAATAGGTGTGTGAGAAATGGGAGTAGGAATAAACTAGCAATGATATAAAATTAACAAGCAACAGATTAATCACTATCATACAAATAGAAAAGAAAAAATATCAGATAAGAAATAATTTTTTTATAGTATAATAACACTAATAGATGGTAAAACAATTTCACAGTAATTCAAAAGCCAATAAGTGCGAAATGAAAATAGCAGAACATATGTATTTAATAAATAATGTTTAAATAGAGCAAAATCAGAAATTCTAAGATGTTACAGTTTAGGCCTATAAATGACATAGCTGCCTAACTTCAGAAAACCAATTGTAAACAATTGAATATTGTATTTGAATAATAAGACCAAGTAAATTATGTGATTACCATTAACTAACAACAATAATATGTAAAAATTGTAATAAACAGTATAAATAAGTGAAATATGTAATAACATAGTATTAGCAATTTTGTACAAAAACGTTAACACATGACCTAGACCAGCCTTGTGAGATGTCAATTTGATCTTTGAAAAAAAAATAGGGACATCTATATTAATATTTCATACATTGGTAATATCACCAAGGAACAATAACCATTATAAAATATTTATTCATTTTGAACAGAAACCCAGGATTTCTAACAATAGGTTCAAATGTGTTTAACCAATCAGAGTGTAAGCGGTTGCCATAACAACAAAACCGTATTATAGTTTTGACCGTTACGGAACGAGAGTTCCATTATTAACTATCCAGCGGTACAGACGCTATATTGACTGCGCTTCTATTAAAGGCTAATAAAGAAGAAAATCAGATATAAATAAAAGTAAAATGAACACAAGAAGTCAACCATACTTCCAGCAACTCAAGGAGGAACAATAAACAAAATTTTAAAATTAAAAAATAAATAAAAATTGAATAAAAAGAAACAGACGCCAGAAGGAGACGGGACCATTGAAAATTAAAGAAAGTACTATCACAACCTTGAAGAAATCCTGACGACCCATAACCAAAACAACGTGGTTTTGTTAAGTATAAATTAAATTATCAATAATGACGAACTAAAACTGATTAACTTTTTTCACAATATATAACTCTCACTCTGAACTTTCAACACCAAATTCTTTCAGGGATTAATGGATCATATTTATTCACACTGTATGTAACTGTAAGATAACCTATGTCTGAACCCTACAAATTTGACACACACTTTTAAACACCAAGAGTTGAAGCTCATGTAAAACGTTTTAGTATTTAAGTACCACAAATGTAAGGTGGTGTACTTTATTTAACATCTTGTTTTAAATCTTTTAGTAACCCAAAGAACTCATTGGCAGAACAACATGTGTAAATAAGAACGCTAGCCATTGCGGCGTAAAACGACTGCTGCCACCGTTGCTCTCAGCTGAGTGAAAATTAATTTGTTGCCGGGGTGAAACTTTATTATAATACTCTCTATTGTACAAAAGTTATCAAAAATTAGCGAATTTTAGACTCAAATAAACAAGTACGAATCATTACTAACTGTCCTTTGTTTTTATTGAAATTGTATTATATAGTTTGTGTTCATTAGCGGAGAATAGAATTCTTTGCCAAAAATTTATGTTGGCAACACGTTCAAAGACAAGCGAAATTCGAGTTCCCGCCAGTCTACGAAAAAATTGCGCTTTTAAAATGAAATTTTGTGAATAATCTGACTAAAAATAACAACTACGTTAAAAACGAAGAAGAAAATGATAGAAGGTGAAAGGAAAAGCTGTAGAAATAAATAGAATTGGAATCAAAGGTATTATTGAATTTCTAATATATAATCCAAACTTTTTATTTCAAAGTAACAAACGTGCAACAGGTAGATACAAAGGATGGAACATACTGATAAATAATGACGATGTGTTTGACTGTTAAGGATGTGTATGAAGATGTATGACGTTCGAGACGAAATTCACATACGGAAGCGCACACTAACACACTCGCCAGCGAGGAGTTATCTTTAGATAATAAAATACTGGAGTTTTAAAATTTCGATTACCGTTCGCAGTATTTATAGAGCTTCTTATCGATGAAAAATTTAGTTTATCAGTAACTGCTGGTTACTGAGTATGTAAAATAAATCCAGTGTTAACTTAAAATACAGTGGGTTCAGACCAATTCCAGTGGCGTTTTAAGCAATGGTTTTGAAGTTGAAGCACGTAACCGTAGAACCAGCTCTTCTAGCGTACGTTGTGGCAGTGGAAATAACAACTTTGGTCGACGTTAATCTGCTGTTACAGAAGGCATGTCATCCAGATCTTGATCAGTCGCCGGACCCAAGTCTGCGTTGTGAAGATGAAGTCGGCGCTCAGAAGACAATTACCAACATAAACACGTGGAAACCAATTTTGGACAGCGTTGTAGCGTCGATTTTTATAATATTTCTTGCCCAGTGGAGTGACACGCACGGAAAACGAAGGAAGCCGATGTTGATTTTCCCTATAGTTGGTGAAATAATCAGTTTGTTCTTATTTCTGCTGAGCGTATACTTCTGGAAACTGTCACCGGAACTGACAGCCCTGCTGAACGTAGTCCATTCTCTAACCGGTGGCTACTCCTGTTTTACCGCCGGCTGTTTAATCTACATATCCGACATTACGACTGAAGAACAGAGAACATTGAGAGTCGGAGTTATGGAAGTCATGATAGTTTTAGGACAGCCTATCGGTAGTACTCTAGCGAGATTTTTACGTGTTAGATTGTTTTTTTATGGAACTTATATAGTGTGCATAGTTATACACATAATTGCGTTATTGCTAGTAATTGCCTTCGTGAAGAATAATTCCACTGAAGAAACAAAATTGAAGATGTTTGAAGGTGTATTTTACCCTAAGGATATAATAGAAAATTTGAAAACTCTTGTAAAGAAACGTGAGGGTTACAAGCGTCTTGTTCTTATAATAACATTTCTCGTGACTCCACTATTTATTGTATCCATGACCGGAGAAACTTCTGTATTCTATCTGTATACAAGATATAAATTTGATATGACTGAACATGAATATGATTATTTTGTTACTTATAGACGCCTATTATTTATGGCAGGTCTAATACCGATGATCATAATATTTTTTGTTATTTTTAAATTGACCGATGTAACGTTCGGATTAGTAGCCAGTTTAGTGCAGATTGTTTCGGGGATATGCAGCGCAATAGCTCATTACCAGTGGCAGCTGTTGGGACTTTCCATGCTGGAACCTGTTCGCGGAGTGGTCACAGTTACTTCAAGATCGTTACTAACGAAATCGGTAGACGCTAACGAATTAGGAAGGGTAACTAGCCTCCAGAGCGCATTGGAGACTTTCCTACCAATAATTTCGATTCCACTGTATAGTAGGTTCTACGAGCTGACATTCGGATACATGCCAGGTGCGTTCTTTTTACTTAATTCTTTAATTGCCGTTTTTCTATCGGTACTTTTTAGCATTATTTTATTTATAGGAAATAAAACAACCAAAGACGAAAATTTGTAGTTATACACGTAGAACGTAAGAGAAATCTGATTTTTCATTATTCGAGTATATCACTATTCTTTGTTGTATGCACTCTAAGAATAGGATATAAGTATGAACTAATTTTGAAATAACTTTGAAGACTTATACCCTGTGTTTGCGTAGTTAAAATTATCATTCAAATTATTATTAATTTCTCATAAGTTTCTCATTTCACTTGATAATACAACAATTTTAAGTTTATATTTCCATATATTGTCTTACATTTTCCTTCAATGTTAACCTATTTTGTCTTTTACATCCTTTTCCCATTATATTTAATTCTTCTCCTAAAACTATTTTAAATATAATTTCATTTTTAATTTTTATATTCATTTTATAACATATTTTATACGCAATTGTTAAGATTACTGTTATTTTTAAGACTTACTGATAATTAGACTAAATTGTAGTTTATGTATATCATCACATTTGCTACAAGGTTAAGTTAGATTTTAATGTACTTAGTAAAGTCAGTCAAGACTTTAATATAATGGACTATAATATTAACATAATCGATTACATTAATTACACGCTTGTTGCATTTAAACGTGAGATATGTACTAACAAGTAACTTAAAAACGTTGTATCTTGTGCTATAACTGTACGTAATAGTAGAAAAGACTATAAAAGTAAAGTATATAACAAACATTGTGCAAAAGATTGATTTTCTTAATGACACTTTGTATTCATTCATACATGCCTTGACAACCTTTAACCGTTACATACATGAGCACGACGTTCATCAAAATTATGTTGACTAAAAAGTAAGTTAATAAGTTCCGTCTGTAAATGCTAACAGCGCGTGTTTACGAAAGTGGTAACCAACTGATGTAAACAACTTGACATCAGCTTCAACATAAACGTATTCTATTAAAGAAATGTAGATAAAATAATTCTTACAATTCTGGATAATTTTATACGTTCAAAAACCACAAACGTATTTGAAAAACAATTTGTCATCTTTAAGGCTTCATGTGTAATGACAGATTTAATTAACATTTAATGGAAAAGTAAGTGAAATTAACAACTCAAAAAGGTAGCTAATAATTTAGTGCAAATAGGCCTAAATGGAATTGAGTAAAATGAATATGGCTGTATGGAATGAGATGGCTTACTGCTGCAAACTGTTTTCAGCGTTGTATGAATTAAAAACTTCAAAATTGTATTCTGTTCTATCCTGATTTTTGTGCCAATTATAACAATATATATATATATATATATATTGTAGCGTGACAGATGTATGCATAATATTGAATGGCAATTGATCATTAGAATAATGAAGTTCTTCATTAGAATTTGGAAGAAAGCATTAAGTTTAATATAAATAGATTAATTCATAGCAACTGTGGAAAGAAATCATTATTATAAAGAAAATCCAAGTTCAAGTAAAAGGAGTTACTAGTGATGAGTCATCCAAGACCAGTCTCATAACCAAAGGTTTTCAAGGTATAACCCAGGAAGGTAAAATAGTAAATAACAAAGCAGTACACAATATGACCAAACCCACAACGAGGGAGAATAAATAGAATAGAAACCCTAAAATAAGCCAAGATCAACCAATACAGGTTGTGTATTTCTGAATTCAAGAAGAAGATGGAGAAGATACCAGTCCCAGAAGGCAGGAGAAAAGAAGACTGAAGAAAGAAGAAGAGGGCAGCATCCTGAAGAAGATGTCATGCTCTTATAAAAGACACCCAAATCCCTATATCCCCAAAATAAATATCTAAAAACAAAAGTATAACGAAATAAAAACCACATGTATATAAATTTAAGAAAGAGAAGTGAACAAAGTAAAAGTTTCCTGTGAACTAAGATGAAACAATAATATAGTACCCATGGAACAAATCTCCATTGAAAAAACGCTAACCAATTTATTATGTTAATAAGACTATACGACCATTTAGCATTAACATAATATATAAGTGAAAGTGAACCAGTGATAGTTTTGGGTATTATAAAAAATGAACCTTGTGTTTCATTCTTGGCAATCACAAACATTGGATGCAATGAAATATGCATTTTTCAATGACTTAAAATATGTACTGTGACAATGTTGTTCATAAGACATGAATCTGTTTAAAATAACATTTTGTTTTACATGAAAAAAGAAAAAACAGAGTTCATAATACCTTTTGAACAATTAATACTATTTATTTGTTAATGACCAGGGTACAATTCCCCAAAGACAATGTAAAAGACGGTATAAAAACTGTAGAATCCTACTTATAATAATAGTTAGAAATAAGAATATAAATATAAGGTTTTTTATGTATATAATACAAGAATGTTTAAAAATGTTTTAGATATAAGGCCATTTGTTTGGGTCTGAAACAACTAACATCAGAACTATAAAAATAGTTACCACTTGTAAATAGTAGAGAGTAATTAAGATGTTAGTTAGTAAAAAACCTTTGTTGTAAACCATATTTCCATGTTGGAAATGGGAATTTTGTTGCAAAATGTCTGATTTGAAGACAACCATTTATTTTAAAAAAATATTCTTTATTCTGTTTGACTATTGTTTGTATTGTGGCCGATACTAGTTGTTTTTGTGTAATTTGAAAGCATGTTTAATTTATAATACTATTTGTAAAAGTCAGAGAGGGTATCACACATCATATATTGTTTGTAAATTATTTTGTAAGAAAAATTGTTAAAAAATCATAGGCCAAAAGAATGGAAACCAAACTTCATCAAAACAGAGAAATTGCTCATTTAAATGCAAATAAACAAAAGGGGTTTAGACAAAATAAACTTGAGATCATGCCATATAATTGCACATACCATTTAGAGAGATTTTAATAAATTATATTCAGAATTATAAATAAAAATAAAATGACTAAACTCAGAAATTTAGACATCGGAGTCATATATTTCAGAATAATGTTTCAGAATACAACTAATTCAATTAATTACCAGAAAATAAGGGAATAGGAACCTTTTAATACAATATAGGATTATTAATATTAAATATAACTGATAAAATGGCTGAATTTATATAATGACAGGAAGTAAATTTTGATGTTTTGACTCTTCACAGTATACCAAACTGAAAGTGAAATTACTATTTTTTTGTACAGAAAACACTATAAAATGGCATTATTTAATCTGAAAATAACCAGAATGAACTGAAAGATTAATTTAAATCAAATCTAGTGAATAAAATTGACAAATAACCAAAGTATAGGCATTCATATAGTGAAAATGTAAAAGTGCATACAGGATGTGAAAAATATTTGAACAATGTTAAGGATAATATTATATGGGCTAAGAGTTTAATTGAAACTGGAGGAAACAGTTAGTTAATTATTGGTAGTTGAACGGTTAACATGACATACGTTTAATTACGTGGATAACCTAACCTATAATCGTCATACAAAGCGAGTGTATAGTGAGTTATTGTGAAATCGCGAGTGACTTGTAAAATTCTTCTGAAACTATCATATTATAACAGAAACGATCAAGTAACACTCCATAACACAGAACAATATAAATCTACTCCGAAAAACACCATAAAACACTAGAAAACTGTATAATACATTAAACCAAATTAGTGACGGAATCGGAGAAAGTGTTTGAACTAATAATTATACAGATACACTAAATACAACCCAGAATCACTACACCAGTCACTACACAACATATAACAAGAGATTTGCGGACACGAGAACAGAAATATTGCGTCAAAATACATTATTTGGAATGCAGCAGCAACGAGCAACATTTTCATCGACTTGACGGCAGCCATTTGCTTTGACAATTCCAGTGCCTCTTCTTGGTTCAGCACAGCTGTTTGGTGAAAACGATTATTATATTTACAATTTATTATTCAATGTCTGTGTTTATTAATAACTATTAATTTGATTGTAACGTTATACTTTTTAAATATTAGCCCGATTTCTCTGACTTTGGTAATAACTGGCTGTTTAAAGAACCCTATATAATTTTTATATCATATACTTGTAACTTTTTTCGATATCCTGAGAATCGATACTAATCGATAAGAGTCAATATTGCTGTTACTTAATAAAACATTAATACTTTTCAATACTTAATAGTTCTTTATTTCTTCAATAATACTAATTACCAATAATATAATTCTAATTGATAATCTACAAGGACTTTACCACCCGTAAGTGAAGATAACCTAAAAAATAGAAAGGTAAACAAATATCGATTGGTTTACAGACAGTCTTATGAGTGGTGATAGATTATTTAAATTATACTAAAACTTTAATAAAAATTTTCAGAAGAGCATTACACTGTTTAAAACTTCACAGCCCTATATTAATTAATTGATCCTAATTAATTAATTAATAAAATTAAAATTTTTTTTTATTATTTTTTTATAAAAATAATTTTTTTTTAATTTTCTTCAAAACAATAATTTTTGTTTTGAAACTTTCGTTGAAGCTGAGCATATATATTTCTTCATCAACTTTACGCTACTCGACCGGTCTTGCTACCATTGGGACTCGACCAGCTGGGAAACTTAAGGAAGTGTTTCAGGCCAGTAAGACGTCGAGAGCCACACCAATTAAACATATTACATTGGACTTGATTACATCGGAGTCACATACTCCATAATCTCTTATATCATCAACACACATCACTTTTTATTACAATACAACACATCTATATTTATTTTATTACAAATTGGCGCACAACTTTAGGGGCTTTAATTAGCGATTGGAAGGCCAATACTTTCTGCCCAATCACTAGTTGGAGCTAGGCAACAGCTACAAAGCCAGAGAATTTCAAGGGAAAATGCAACGACGTGCAACATCTAAGAAACGGGCGGCGGAGGCCGAGAATGAAATAGAAGTTAACATGGACAACAAGGAAGCAACGCCAGTAGACGCGGAAAGTTTGTTGCCACCAGTGTTGTCCAAACAACATGAACAACCAGGGGAACAACCTGAGATGCCTACACAGACAGAGGAAGTAAATGTCCAGGAAAGACATGTAGAAAAATCCAAAGTAACGGAAGAGGATAAAATGGACAGATTCATGGAAAGACTTCTACAAAAGATGGAAGACAAAATGGAGGAGAGTAACAAGAAAATGGAGGAGAATAGGAAGAAGGACACACAGTCTTTGAAAGAAGGATTAAGTGGGGTGAACAAGAACATAGAAAATTTGAAGGAAGATAATAAGAAAATGAAAGAAGAATTAAGTAAGAAACTGGATGAGTGCCACAAGTCGACAATGAAGAAACTGGATGATCAGCATAAAATACTAGATAATATGAACAAGAAACTAGATGACGAGAATAAGGAAATGAGGGAGGACAGATTAAAAAGAGAGGAATTAAGAAAGGAGAAGACTGAAGAAATAAAATATAATAGTAAACCAGAACCAGAAGAAGTACCAAATGATAAAACGCAGAAACAAGTAATGGTATTACCTAGAATTGAAACTAACCGAAACCAGGAAGATATTAAACCAAGGAAAAGGAGAATGTATCCAAGAAATGTAATAAAAACGAAGGAAGAGTTGGAGATGATGAAACATGGGTTAATTGATGGCAATAATATCCCAATTACCTATGACAAAGACATCATGAATTCTATGAATTATAGAAGGAGAATCGAAGTAATTTCAGAAATAATTTACCACAAGACAGTAGTTTATCACTGGGAAAGGACCAGAGGTAAACAGAATACCACAGGTGGAACAGACCAGTTTCAACGCAGAACCGGACGGTGGATTTCAGAAAAATGGAAATGTGATATCGTACCAGACTGTAATGACGGCACAGATGAATCACCAGAATGTATTCCATTAGTGTGCCATCCAGGACAGTTCCAGGGTACGGTTAGACTAAAATATATTCCTTCAGAGTGGATATGTGATGGTAAACCAGCTTATGGTGTTTCAGATAAACAAATAATAAGTGATAACCCAGATGAAGATCCTCACATATATTTGTCAGGTAACACAAAACATGGACCAGAGAAGTATTGGTGTATACAATATGATGATAGAGGGAACCAGCCCAGTAATTACGACGGCCCTAACAACCCGCCGCGTAATAACCAACTTATCGGTAATTTTAACGGCGATAGGAATAACAACCCCTATCCATACAATAGAAACAATTTATACCAACATAATAATGTCCCATACAGTCAGAGAAATCCATATCCCAACAATAATGATGACAGACCTTACCAACCTAACCGAAAAGACTATCATGATAAATTTAGTAATAAAAATAATAACAGTAATAATAACCGAGTGTCGCGCCCTAGGGTAAATTTTATAAGAGCAACTGAGATGATGGACCCTGGTTGACACAAATACCACACGACATCAAGAAAAGGGACGGATCATGATAACCGACTACGGCGAAAAACAATGTTGAAGGAGACGAAATAAATATCATTGAAAGGAAATGATACGAAGAATAAACATAGAAACAAAACTGGGTTTTATGAGTGAAGACTATGTAAGAAAATGAACATGACCAATAAAAATATGAGCAATGCAGTGACATAAAGAAAATCATCCATCTTCCTGGGTATATAAAAGAAAAGAAAATTTATAAGAAAAGAAAAAGTGGAGATCAACTTACAAAAGTATAAATAATATGGGCCAGTGTAGAGTACAATATAACCCCATATGTTGTGGTAAATGATAAGCATAACAATACATATGAGTTGAGGGAAATCGTTTCAGGAAGAATCAAAGGAGTGTACAATCAAGCTTCTATGAAGAAATATTATGAAGAATGAGTTGTGAGTTTTAGAATTTTGAATTTAATTAATTTATAAAAATTCGAAAATAATGTAAGTACATCTTACAACCTAATATTTTGAAAAGAACATTCTGGAGAATTATAAGAAGAAGGAATTTAGAATTTTTATTTGAAAAAATTCAAAAATATGTAAGAACAACTTACAACCTAATAATTTTGGAACAAACTTTATGAAAGAAAAAGAAAGACTTTTGAATTGAAATATAATTATAAAAATTTAAAATTGAGTAAGTACATCTTACTACAACCTGATAATTTAGAACAAAACTTTATGGAAGAAAGAGAAAGAGAGAGAATTTTGAACTTAATTTTACAAAATATTTTAAAAATGAAGTAAGACCAACTTACTATAACTAAGTTTGTGAGAAAACTTTATGGTAAATAATTAAGAAGAATTTGAATTTGGAGAAATACCAAAACATTCAGAAATAATAGTAAAATCACAATACTATAAACAATTCTGAATGAAACAATTCTGGGAATAAATGAATTAAACAGAATTTGAATGTTGATAGAACGTCAGTACTTTGAAACAAGATTAGATCAACATATTACAAGGATTTATGAGAAATATTTTTCAATTAATTAAAAAGAATAGTTTGAATTTTACATTAAAACTAACCAAGTTCCAAAAAATAATTATGTGTCAATTATGATTGAATTGAGAAGAAAATAAAGTGGTTAATTCAGAAAAGAGAATTAACGTTAATCCAGAATAAATGCTAGACATTCACAATAGCATTTGAAGGAGTAGAGAAGAATAACAAAAAAGAGTGTAATATGCCAGAGAAGGAAAAAAAATTTGGAAGCAAAGAGACTAATTACCTATGAAACGATAATGAAAACAGTTAATTAAGAGCGAAGAAGAACAACTCATACCAAACAGATGGAGAAGATGATTTTTGAACAAATGATAATAATAAGACCTATATGAAATGCAAAGAGAAGAAATACCACATGAAATATAATATAAATGAATTAATGTTAATGAATGCGAAGGTGGATTAATAACTTTCTAAGAGAAAGGAAAGAACCAAAATGTTTAAATAAAATGATCAATATAACAACCTGTATATCTAATGTAAAGATACAATGTCAAAAAATTAAATACAATATATTAAGACCATTCAAATAATGAATACGAAAGGCTATTTATAAAGACCATGCTAATACTATGAATAACCAGAAGAAAGTATAAAGAGAATTCAGATGAAGAAGAAAGAGAGTTACACTGTAAACAGTAACCAGAATTATTAAAAGAAAGGTTTTCAACCATAATTAAAATAAATATATCAGAGAAGTTAAGAGTTTTGAAAAAATATATATATAATGAGTATAATAATAATTATGAAGATTTATTAAGATAGAAAGTGAGATAATCTGAGAGACTACGAAGTGGAGAATCCAAAGATATTTTTATTAGTCGAAAATGAGACTACTTTTTATTTATTTATTCGATGACTGACTGAAGATAATTCCAGCAGCATTATGTTTTTTTGAGCAGGGATGGATATGCCCCTGTACTCAATTTATAGAAGTGGTGTATGGCCAGCAGAGAAGTAGCGTACAGTGCCCCTCTGATCTGCCCCAGCCCACGTGATAGGGAATGTTAGGGAATTAATATCCCAAGGATACAACACGAAGTTGATATAGAAAGAAAATGTATTACAATTATAATATACCTCAGAAGACACTAACTATCCGAAAAGGATCAGTAGTAAAACAAATAATTATATATATAAAATTAATTAAACTCTAATTATAAAATGTCGATATACAAATGGAGAAGAAAATGAATTATAAGAAATGATGAAATTATCATAAGAAATTATTTCATCCATAAACATGTCTGAAATAATTACTTCTGGAGGAGAGCAATCTGTAGCGTGACAGATGTATGCATATTATTGAATGGCAATTGATCATTAGAATAATGAAGTTCTTCATTAGAATTTGGAAGAAAGCATTAAGTTTAATATAAATAGATTAATTCATAGCAACTGTGGAAAGAAATCATTATTATAAAGAAAATCCAAGTTCAAGTAAAAGGAGTTACTAGTGATGAGTCATCCAAGACCAGTCTCATAACCAAAGGTTTTCAAGGTATAACCCAGGAAGGTAAAATAGTAAATAACAAAGCAGTACACAATATGACCAAACCCACAACGAGGGAGAATAAATAGAATAGAAACCCTAAAATAAGCCAAGATCAACCAATACAGGTTGTGTATTTCTGAATTCAAGAAGAAGATGGAGAAGATACCAGTCCCAGAAGGCAGGAGAAAAGAAGACTGAAGAAAGAAGAAGAGGGCAGCATCCTGAAGAAGATGTCATGCTCTTATAAAAGACACCCAAATCCCTATATCCCCAAAATAAATATCTAAAAACAAAAGTATAACGAAATAAAAACCACATGTATATAAATTTAAGAAAGAGAAGTGAACAAAGTAAAAGTTTCCTGTGAACTAAGATGAAACAATAATATAGTACCCATGGAACAAATCTCCATTGAAAAAACGCTAACCAATTTATTATGTTAATAAGACTATACGACCATTTAGCATTAACATAATATATAAGTGAAAGTGAACCAGTGATAGTTTTGGGTATTATAAAAAATGAACCTTGTGTTTCATTCTTGGCAATCACAAACATTGGATGCAATGAAATATGCATTTTTCAATGACTTAAAATATGTACTGTGACAATGTTGTTCATAAGACATGAATCTGTTTAAAATAACATTTTGTTTTACATGAAAAAAGAAAAAACAGAGTTCATAATACCTTTTGAACAATTAATACCATTTATTTGTTAATGACCAGGGTACAATTCCCCAAAGACAATGTAAAAGACGGTATAAAAACTGTAGAATCCTACTTATAATAATAGTTAGAAATAAGAATATAAATATAAGGTTTTTTATGTATATAATACAAGAATGTTTAAAAATGTTTTAGATATAAGGCCATTTGTTTGGGTCTGAAACAACTAACATCAGAACTATAAAAATAGTTACCACTTGTAAATAGTAGAGAGTAATTAAGATGTTAGTTAGTAAAAAACCTTTGTTGTAAACCATATTTCCATGTTGGAAATGGGAATTTTGTTGCAAAATGTCTGATTTGAAGACAACCATTTATTTTAAAAAAATATTCTTTATTCTGTTTGACTATTGTTTGTATTGTGGCCAATACTAGTTGTTTTTGTGTAATTTGAAAGCATGTTTAATTTATAATACTATTTGTAAAAGTCAGAGAGGGTATCACACATCATATATTGTTTGTAAATTATTTTGTAAGAAAAATTGTTAAAAAATCATAGGCCAAAAGAATGGAAACCAAACTTCATCAAAACAGAGAAATTGCTCATTTAAATGCAAATAAACAAAAGGGGTTTAGACAAAATAAACTTGAGATCATGCCATATAATTGCACATACCATTTAGAGAGATTTTAATAAATTATATTCAGAATTATAAATAAAAATAAAATGACTAAACTCAGAAATTTAGACATCGGAGTCATATATTTCAGAATAATGTTTCAGAATACAACTAATTCAATTAATTACCAGAAAATAAGGGAATAGGAACCTTTTAATACAATATAGGATTATTAATATTAAATATAACTGATAAAATGGCTGAATTTATATAATGACAGGAAGTAAATTTTGATGTTTTGACTCTTCACAGTATACCAAACTGAAAGTGAAATTACTATTTTTTTGTACAGAAAACACTATAAAATGGCATTATTTAATCTGAAAATAACCAGAATGAACTGAAAGATTAATTTAAATCAAATCTAGTGAATAAAATTGACAAATAACCAAAGTATAGGCATTCATATAGTGAAAATGTAAAAGTGCATACAGGATGTGAAAAATATTTGAACAATGTTAAGGATAATATTATATGGGCTAAGAGTTTAATTGAAACTGGAGGAAACAGTTAGTTAATTATTGGTAGTTGAACGGTTAACATGACATACGTTTAATTACGTGGATAACCTAACCTATAATCGTCATACAAAGCGAGTGTATAGTGAGTTATTGTGAAATCGCGAGTGACTTGTAAAATTCTTCTGAAACTATCATATTATAACAGAAACGATCAAGTAACACTCCATAACACAGAACAATATAAATCTACTCCGAAAAACACCATAAAACACTAGAAAACTGTATAATACATTAAACCAAATTAGTGACGGAATCGGAGAAAGTGTTTGAACTAATAATTATACAGATACACTAAATACAACCCAGAATCACTACACCAGTCACTACACAACATATAACAAGAGATTTGCGGACACGAGAACAGAAATATTGCGTCAAAATACATTATTTGGAATGCAGCAGCAACGAGCAACATTTTCATCGACTTGACGGCAGCCATTTGCTTTGACAATTCCAGTGCCTCTTCTTGGTTCAGCACAGCTGTTTGGTGAAAACGATTATTATATTTACAATTTATTATTCAATGTCTGTGTTTATTAATAACTATTAATTTGATTGTAACGTTATACTTTTTAAATATTAGCCCGATTTCTCTGACTTTGGTAATAACTGGCTGTTTAAAGAACCCTATATAATTTTTATATCATATACTTGTAACTTTTTTCGATATCCTGAGAATCGATACTAATCGATAAGAGTCAATATTGCTGTTACTTAATAAAACATTAATACTTTTCAATACTTAATAGTTCTTTATTTCTTCAATAATACTAATTACCAATAATATAATTCTAATTGATAATCTACAAGGACTTTACCACCCGTAAGTGAAGATAACCTAAAAAATAGAAAGGTAAACAAATATCGATTGGTTTACAGACAGTCTTATGAGTGGTGATAGATTATTTAAATTATACTAAAACTTTAATAAAAATTTTCAGAAGAGCATTACACTGTTTAAAACTTCACAGCTCTATATTAATTAATTGATCCTAATTAATTAATTAATAAAATTAAAATTTTTTTTTATTATTTTTTTTATAAACATAATTTTTTTTTAATTTTCTTCAAAACAATAATTTTTGTTTTGAAACTTTCGTTGAAGCTGAGCATATATATTTCTTCATCAACTTTACGCTACTCGACCGGTCTTGCTACCATTGGGACTCGACCAGCTGGGAAACTTAAGGAAGTGTTTCAGGCCAGTAAGACGTCGAGAGCCACACCAATTAAACATATTACATTGGACTTGATTACATCGGAGTCACATACTTCACAGTATCTTCTTATCATAAATCAACACAACATCAATTCTATTTAATTTATTTTATTACAATATATATATGTAAAATAATAAACGTAGGTTTAAATTACAGAAAATTTAATTTGTTTATCATTCTTGATATAGCATTTATTATTAACAAAGTTTTTTAATTGCACATACAAATTTAACTTCTAGTTAATCTTAAAATGCTGTTTAAATTAGAAATACGTTTGGTTTTTATACAGATGTCGAAGAAAAATTTAGCATAAATTTTAAACGAATAAATTTCTAGTCATGCAATAAGATTTACGGTAGGATTTGCAGAGTTATTCTAATTTTTAAACTGTACAGGATAGAAAAAAAAAATTTACTATTTGCAACATCAGACAAAACCTTCTGTTGACCTAGAGTAAATGTTATATCAAATATTATCTAAATGTTAATTTCTAGTTTTATGTAATACATCCTACTTGTGAGTAGCATATAAAGAACTCGAAACACTGTTCAGTAAAATTTCTTTAGTTAATATATCAGTTATAAAGCAATGTCTGCCATATCATCAGAGTTGTACTGATAATTTTGTGTTCAAACAAATAAAACTCTAGGCAGGCCACAAACGCGTCTTTTTCTTTGACTTCCCTTTAATTTCCTGAGTTGGTCTGTCTTCTTCTTCTACAACGCTACGTTCTAAGCTGAGCCTAATGTTTGCTGCTTTTACCTTTTGCCTCCAGTCTAATTTGTCTGAGCCGCTTTCTTTAAAATTCTAATACCCAGAAGATTCGTGCGTACTCGATTATCGGATCTTTAGCGGCTTTTAGAAAGATATTTTTACTTTTAATACGAGTAACAAAAGCTCTTGTTGGTAGTTTACCCTCCACCAATCAATTTACCTGTTCAAGCCACAACATTTTCTGTATCTTAACAAAATCTGATAGTAATGCTCCCGGGAGAAGGTTACGTATTTCATTAGTGTACCTAGTTCTTAAGATACCGTTGTATGTTTACTCTCTGTATTGGTCCGGTTACTCTTCGTAACAATGAGTTTTTGTAACGACTCTTGTGTGACAAACCTCGCTTCATTATTCTAACTTAGTATTAGTAGAACTGTTGTCTTGTACGCTCTCAACTCTGTATTTCTATACAGTTTGATTGATTTGATCGAAATAAAGAAAGAGTCTAAAGTAAGTTTTACTTGAATTTGTTGTGCTTCTGGGCATCTTTACCTCTTCCATACCACCATAGAGAGGTCAACCCACCAAGTATTCAAATTGTAGACTGTTTCAATTATGCCTGTCACATTGTTTATTTCTGTACCCATCCCCTAGCAGCAGTGCTTGTGTGTGTGTGTGTGTGTGTGTGTGTGTGTGACTGTTGCGATCCAACTGTGAAGTGATTTGATCCAACACGATTGATCCGTCGTGAACTTTTACATTTACCAACATATTATTGTCTGTCAACTGTTTCATTAGAAATCGTTACTTAATTTTGGGGATATGTTTTACATTCCTGTGGCTTTGTAATATTTTTTAGTTAAAAAGCTTCCATACTCTGTTCGTGTGATGGGGTATTTATTGCTGTTGTATTTCCTGTTAAAATGTTCTTATTACGTGGTTTGCTTCTACCTTTGTAACATCTCAAGGAAGCAGATCACATACAAGGTGACCCTGACTGCAGGCAATTTTTTTGGTGCCATTATCGTACAATATTCTAAAATGGACCAACACATAAACAAGCTACTTAATTAGCATCGCTACGTACTTATTCAAATGTTCAAAAAGAGTTAAAAGTTTAAATGCTTTGATTAATTATTCTTAATAAAAGACCTAGTACCGTTAAACGATTTTTTGTCAGCAGTTGAATCTACGACGTAAAAGATCAATCTTCGGACAGCCAAAAGTATATCTGAAGATGTGCTATATTTTTTCTCTGCGAAAAGATGTTTGGCCGGAATTTAATCCAGTTTTGTGTATATTTATACGTAAACGTAATCACATTACTGTACTCTTTGGTAACTAATGTTTCGTTTGACTATGTGACTACAGTGTGTCTATTATTTTGGTGTAGTGTATATACTACTAGTATGAAAAGTAAAATGGAAGTGTTGTAAAATATGTATCATGTTAATGTGTACAATCAAACGCTAACTGAAAACCTTAAACGACCACATTTAAGGCAAAGGCAAATGTAATAGTAAAAGCATATGTTCACTCAACGGCCGTCGTAAATTGATAACGTACCGTGGTGTGGTGTGACAAAATTGGCTTGGCAGGTCACGAGTGAGTTGCTGATTATTTCTGTCTCTCGGATATCAATAGTGAACAATTGAAGCAGACAAGTGATAGGCTCATATCTTATATTCTCTTATCTCGCCCCTAAGATAAGGTACCCTTGGTTCCGGGTGACTGGATATAACTGGACACTAGTTACTATCTTCGTACTTAAATTGCGTTGTCTATATCTATTTAATTGTTATCTTAATTTTATCCATGTTCATTTATGAAGAAATTTTCAGAGATTACTGACAATCATTCCAATAATTTAATTTAGCTCGTCACATATTGGTACACGTGATATTAAAATCTGTAATATTTTAACGATGGAAAGTTTAAGGAGGATCGTACAATAAGTATAACACAAATTTCATGTTTCCTGTGTCGACGTTTAGACAATATTTATTGACATCATCAGGACCTCTGAGCCGATACAAGAGAAAATATCAAACACAATAGATTGATTAATTTAGTAAATGTGTGTGCGCGCGCGCGTGTGCGTGTGTGTGGAGAGAGTTAAAACAGTTTGTGTTACATCATACAATTAATTGAATTCATTACACTTTCTTTTCCCTAAATGCAGCGAGAAAATGATGCACTTTAATTTCTTAAACCTAATAATAAAATGATCTAATTCATACAAATGTTATAACACATAATAAAAAAGATGGCTTTCGTACATTAACATGCTTGTCACATTGCCCCTCCCCCTTCACACATGTCAGAAAACTGTTTTCTCCTCCTTTCATGTCCCGTCCTCGTGTAGATGAATAAACTTGCCGGCGATGAAATGCAGTATGATCCAGGGCTCTGCTTTATGACTGGATACATGTTTCGTCTGCTCTGCAATCGTCCACCTCTTTTATGCTAGCCCATTCTTTCATCCCGTTTCGTAATGCAAAAACTATAATCATATTTGATCAAAGCTTGCATCTGAGGGTGTGTGGTGGATTGTTCCATAGCCAGATCTAGTGCCTGTTGCTCAGATGGCGTTCAGGAATGACACTCTGTGAAATATTCAGGCTGTTTAGGAAATATACGCTGTTCATTAAGTTTTAAACATTACTGTGTGACAAGGCAATTTCCTAGAAAATGTTCTAGTTTCCTAAAAAAATATTAGTACTGAATTAATAAATATAAAATATCTATATTTTTCAGGATCATGCTTCTTCTTTGTTAACTATTATTATAATGAAGCACAAAGGTTGCTTACGATATACTTAAGCCATCCGCTCTTTGCAATATCAACAAATTCCTTTAATTATTAAAAAAAAACTGTAAAATAAATATTACTAATCTAAATGTGTAGAATTAATTAGATAATTTTACACTATAATTGCAAAACATTGGTCAGTAAGCTACTGTTAAACTCTGCTATTCATTAAAGAATAACAAATGGCAATTTCTAACCTACGAGGCAATATTAATTGTAAGGTTCTTACAAAAGAGATTATATATTGTGCATATTTATATGCGGATATGTATAGCAAGGAAAAGTACCAGAAGACCTTAAAAAAAGCATCCCTAAGGAAGTGAGTACAATTCAATGTGGACAATATCAGACCATTAGTTTAATGACGCATGCTTCAAAAATATTGACCTCAATCTTGTACAACAGAATTGAAAGTAAAAGTGATATATATTATTATTATTATTATTATTATTATTATTATTATTATATATATGTATATATATATAATAATAATAATAATAATATATATATATGTATATATATAATATATATATATATTAGTATTATATATATATATACACACACATATATATATATATATATATTATTAGTATTATATATATATAAATATTTATAATAATAATAGTATGTTTTTCTTTTTTTTTATACTTCAATAAAAAAAAAAGAAAAACATACTATTATATATATATATATATATATATATATACATATGTATATATATTTATTATATATGAATATATAAATATGGTAATACAGTAATATTAGCATTAATATTTTTAATTTAACTATAAACATACTGTAAGCATATATTTTATGGACCGGATTTGCAAAATGTGGGTGTACAAAAATTGATGTAATTATTGTGTTTTAGCTAACTATTTAACTGTTACTAGTTATTCAGTTCCGTAAATTTATTTTAATCAATAAATATAAATAGAAAAAAATGAAGGAAAGAGTATATAAAGTTGCGAATTTAAGTATTGGCTGTAAGTATATTGTATAACAAAAGGTACACCAGATATTATAAGTCATACATAAAAAAAAAAAAAATAAAAATATTAAAAAAAATAAGGTGCCTGAGCGAAAAGGGTTATTTTGATAGAATAAATTATGTAATATTATACTCTTATTATGTTAACAGAGTTAAACTGTCTTTTAATATCAAAAATTAATGTTCTTCATAAACTACAACATATAAAAGATAAGCTAAAATTAAGCTAATGGGTTCATACCTCATTTATGGAAAATTATCCTCTTTTTAATTAAAAAAAATTCCTCTTATATAGTATTTGTGGCATTCTTGTTTTTTGGTATTATATTGGCGATTTGTTCAAACAATTGGCTGGGTTGTTGAATAGGAGTCGAGATAAATATGGTATCATTTTTGCCTTTTATAATGAATAAAATGAGAGTTTACTCATCTGAGTCAATAATTAAATATTTTATTATTCAGAGAATGGGTTCAAGACTATTATTCCTGTTTGTTGTTATTTTAGGAATATCATTTCAGGTAAAATATTTTATTATAATTAGTTTAATAATTAAAATTGGATCTCCTCCATTCCATTATTGATATGTTTCAGTAATTGATGGGTTGTCTTGACTAGTGTCTTTTTTAATTATAACCGTTCAGAGCATTATCCCCATTATTTTATTGAGTTATCTAGATATAAGATTGATTTTATTTATTGTTTTATCATGTATTTGAGGCTCATTAGGGGGGCTGTGTTATTCATCAATTCGAAAAATTTTAGCATATTCATCAATTTACAATTTAAGTTGAATTTTTAGAGGGGTTATATTAATAAATTATATATGGCTGGTATATTTTTTAATTTATTCCCTCTCTTTATTTTTGACTTGTTATCTGTTTTGAATAAATAATATGAATTATTTAAATCAAATTTTTATTTTGTTTAACAATCGGATTAAATCATTAATGTTAATAATTATTTTTATGTCAATAGGTGGATTACCACCATTTTTAGGGTTTTTTCCAAAATTTATGATGATTTATTGTCTTTTGGTTAATAAAATGTATTTTTTATGTTTAATTTTAGTAATAACTGCTTTATTAGTGTTATTTTATTATTTGCGAGTTGTAATGACAGGGTTAATGATAAACAATATATCTTTAAAGTTGTCAACTTTTTAATTAAATAATACATTATTTATAGTAAATTTTTTATTGATTGGATTTATAGTTGTAACCTTATTTAATATTATTAATTAGTAAGGTTTTAAGTTAATAAAACTATTATCCTTCAAAGTTAAAAATATAATTTCTTGTAAGCCTTAGATTTATTTTAATCACCTCTAAATTTGCAATTTAATATTATTATTAAATATAAGACTAAAGAAAGAAAAAAAATAAGAGAATAAGGAAGAAAGATTAGATTAGATTATTGAGAGGAAAATGTATCCATAAATAAATTTACAGTTTATTACCTAATTCAGTCATCTCAATTGGGAATAAATCAATGATTAGTTATGAATAAGTGATTTTTCTCAACTAATCATAAAGACATTGGAACATTATATTTCATTTTTGGGATTTGATCGGGAATAGTAGGTACAACTTTAAGAGTTCTTATTCGTGTTGAATTAGGCATTCCTGGATCTTTTATTGGAGATGATCAAATTTATAATGTGATTGTTACTGCTCATGCTTTCGTTATAATTTTTTTTATAGTGATGCCAGTTATGATTGGAGGATTTGGGAATTGATTGGTTCCTTTGATGATTGGTGCTCCTGATATGGCTTTCCCTCGAATAAATAATATAAGTTTTTGATTATTACCACCCTCATTAACATTATTATTAATTGGTAGAATAGTTGATAGAGGTGCAGGTACTGGTTGGACAGTTTATCCTCCGTTGTCAAGAGGCGTTGCACACTCAGGATCTTGTGTTGATTTAACTATTTTTTCTTTACATTTGGCTGGAGCTAGCTCAATCCTAGGTGCAGTTAATTTTATTAGAACAATTTTTAATATACGATCAGTGGGAATATACATGGATCGGCTACCTTTATTTGTATGGGCAGTATTAATTACTGCTTTCTTATTATTGCTTTCATTACCAGTTTTAGCTGGTGCAATTACAATGTTATTAACTGATCGAAATTTGAATACTTCTTTTTTCGATCCTTCAGGTGGAGGAGATCCAATTTTATACCAACATTTATTTTGATTTTTTGGACATCCTGAAGTATATATTTTAATTTTGCCTGGATTTGGGCAAGTTTCTCACATTATCACTCAAGAAAGAGGAAAAATTGAATCTTTTGGGTCACTAGGAATAATTTATGCTATAATATCAATTGGTATTTTAGGATTTGTTGTTTGAGCACATCATATATTTACAGTTGGTATGGATGTTGATACACGGGCTTATTTTACTTCTGCTACAATAATTATTGCTGTTCCAACTGGAATTAAAGTTTTTAGATGATTAGCAACTCTGAGACGAGTTAAAATCAAGATAAGACCTTCAATTTTATGAGCAGTAGGTTTTGTTTTTCTTTTTACTATTGGTGGATTGACTGGGGTGATTTTAGCTAATTCATCAATTGATATTGTATTACATGATACATATTATGTTGTAGCTCATTTTCATTAT
Source organism: Magicicada septendecula (assembly GCA_034769895.1). Lineage (NCBI taxonomy): Eukaryota > Metazoa > Arthropoda > Insecta > Hemiptera > Cicadidae > Magicicada > Magicicada septendecula. Next base: position 299,746,203 of record CM068371.1, read on the forward strand.
GTGTTATCAATAGGTGCAGTATTTGCAATTTTAGGAAGATTTATTCATTGATATCCTTTATTTACTGGATTATCTTTAAATTCTGATTGATTAAAAATTCATTTTTTGATTATATTTATTGGGGTAAATTTAACCTTTTTTCCCCAACATTTTTTAGGATTGAGAGGCATGCCACGTCGATATTCAGATTATCCTGATGCATTTATATCATGAAACATTATATCTTCTATTGGGAGAAGAATTTCATTTATTGGAATTTTATTTTTATTGTTTATTATTTGAGAAAGATTTATTTCACATCGATTGATTTTATATACGATTAATATAAATTCTTCTATTGAATGGTTACATAAACTTCCTCCGTCTGAGCACTCATATAGTGAGATTCCATTATTAGTTCAATTCTAATATGGCAGATGAAGTGCGATGAATTTAAGATTCATATATAAATAATTTTTGTTAGAAATTTCTAATTGATCTTATATTAATATGCAGGATGCTATATCACCATTAATAGAACAGTTAATATTTTTTCATGATCATACTTTAACTATTTTAATTATTATTACTTCAATTGTTACTTATATAATAACAGTTATCATATTTAATAATATTGTTAATCGACTTTTATTAGAGGGACAATTAATTGAATTTTTTTGAACACTTCTACCAGCTTTAACACTAATTTTTATTGCATTTCCATCCTTACGATTATTATACTTATTGGATGAAATTAATAAACCTTTAATAACTTTAAAAATTATTGGTCATCAATGATATTGATCATACGAATATTCAGATTTTTTAAATATTGAATTTGATTCTTATATAAAATCTCAAAATGAAATATTAATTAGAGAGTTCCGTTTATTAGAAGTAGATAATCGAACGATTTTACCTTTTAGCACTCAAATTCGATTATTGATTTCATCATTTGATGTTATTCATTCATGAGCTATACCATCTATGAGAATTAAGGTGGATGCCGTGCCTGGTCGATTAAATCAAGCAAGAATATGTATTAATCGACCTGGTATATCATTTGGACAATGTTCTGAAATTTGTGGAGCAAATCAAAGATTTATACCTATTGTTATTGAAAGAGTTGATATAAATTGTTTTATTAATTGATTAATAAGCTATTCATTAAGTGACTGAAAGTAAGTGATGGTCTCTTAAACCAATTTATAGTAACTAACGACTACTTTTAATGATGAAAAGTTAGTTTATTATAAAAACATCAATCTGTCAGATTCAAGAAACTAATAATGGTATTTTTCTATCCCACAAATATCTCCAATAAATTGATGTTTTCTGTTTTTCTTTTTTTTATTAATTGTTATTTTAATTATAACTTTTATTTATTTTTCTTTTATGAAAATTCCAAGGATAAATTTGACTAATAATTTTAATAATTTATATAACTGATTATGATAACAAATTTATTTTCAACTTTTGATCCATCAACAGGGTTATTTTCATTAAATTGATTAAGTTCATTAATTTTATTATTATTTATACCTATAGGGTTTTGATACATTCCTAGTCGTTATATAATTTCTATTAATAAAGTTTTAAATACAATAAGTTTTGAATTAAATTTATTAATAAGTTCAGGATCTTTTGGTAGATCATTATTGTTTTGTTCTTTATTTATTTTTTTCCATTCAATAATTTTCTTGGATTGTTTCCATATATTTTCACTAGATCAAGACATTTAGTATTTTCTCTTAGTTTAGCTCTTCCTCTTTGATTGACTTTTATTTTGTTTGGATTTGTTAACAATACAAATCATATGTTTTGTCATTTAGTTCCAATAGGAACTCCAATAATTTTAATACCTTTCATAGTATGTATTGAAACTGTCAGAAATTTAATTCGACCGGGGTCCTTGGCCGTTCGTCTAACAGCAAATATGATTGCTGGTCATTTACTAATAACATTATTAGGAAATAGATCAACTAATTTAGAAATTTATATAAATCTAATTATTTTAATTCAGATATTATTGATATTATTTGAATCAGCAGTTTGTGTAATTCAATCTTATGTTTTTACAGTTTTAAGAACTCTGTATTATAGAGAAGTATCTTAATGAATAACCATCCGTATCATTTAGTTGACTGTAGACCATGACCTCTAACGGGGTCAATCGGGGCTCTGACTTTTGTTTCTGGCATAGTAATAATATTTCATATACAAAATTTTATTTTATTATTTTTTGGATTTTTAATTTTAATTTTAACTATAATTCAATGATGACGTGACATTTCGCGCGAAGGGACGTTTATAGGACTTCACACAATAGTTGTAGTGAGAGGTTTAAAATTAGGAATAATTTTATTTATTGTATCAGAAATTTTCTTTTTTATTTCTTTCTTTTGGGGATTTTTTCATAGAAGATTAAGACCTGTTATAGAAATTGGTATAAATTGACCTCCTTCTGGAATTATGCCTTTTAACCCAATACAAATTCCTTTATTAAATACTATAATTTTACTGTGTTCTGGAGTAACAATTACGTGAGCTCATCATTCCATAATAGAAAGTAAACCTAATGAATCTGTTTATGGTATTTTATTAACTTTAATATTAGGTATATATTTTACTATTCTTCAGGTATATGAATATTTTGAATCATCGTTTTGTATTTCAGATTCTGTATACGGATCAACATTTTTTGTATCAACAGGGTTTCATGGGATTCATGTTATTATTGGAAGAACATTTATTATAATCTGTTTATTACGTCAATTGAAATTTCATTTCTCTAGAATTCATCATTTTGGTTTTGATGCAGCTGCTTGTTATTGACATTTTGTTGATATTGTTTGACTATTTTTATATATATCAATTTACTGATGAGGTAGATAAATATTCTATTAGTATATAAGTATATTTAACTTCCAATTAAAAGGATTAATTTTCAAATAGAATAATTTTCAATGTTGTAAGTTACTGTATTATGATATTATTAATTTTATTTACTTTAATAACTCTTTTATATTTTGTGTCAACTAAATCAATAATTGATCGTGAAAAATCATCTCCATTTGAGTGTGGATTCGATCCTTTTGAATCATCTCGAATTCCTTTTTCAAGACATTTTTTTATAATTGCAGTCATCTTCCTTATTTTTGATGTTGAATTAGTGATTATTATGCCCATGGTTATTGTAATAACAACTATTAATATTATTGAAATTTATTTAGTGATATTGGTATTTTTATTATTTTTAATATTAGGCTTATACCATGAATGGAAAAATAGTATGTTAAATTGAATTTAATGGGAATGTATTTAATTATAATTATTGGATTGCAATCAATAGGTGCTCATACTAGCCATTCTTAAAAGCAATGAAGTAATAAATACATTTAGTTTCGACCTAAAAAAAGAATCTTTGTTCCTTTGTTTATTAATTGAAGCCAAAAATAAGGCACTTTATTGTTAATAAAGTTATTGAACATATAATTTCCAATTAAAAAGGAAATAAGAATAAAAGCAGCTGCTAACTAGCTTTTAAAGCGGTTAAACTCCGTTTTTTCCTTATTTATAAAGTTTATAAAACATTTCATTTTCATTGAAAAGAGAGGAAAAACCTTGTAAATATTTAAAAATATTTATTACCTTAATATCTTCAATATTATGCTCTAATGTTTAAGCTATTTAAATATATAATAATTAGAAATCAAGCAATAAATGTTATTATTTGAATTTTGAAATTATTTTTTCTTATATTAATATTAAATATTATAATTAATTTTATCAACTCAATCATGCCTTGAGGTCCAATTTTTTCTCCTCATCCCAAATCAATTGATTTTTGAAATATAAGTGAATTTTTTAAAATAAGAAATTGAGTATGAAAGGTTGATAGTTGTTTTAAAAATCATATGGAATTTATAAACTCTCTTGTAAATTTTTTACTATAGATGAAAACATGGATATCTCATATCCAATTAATAACCCTAGAAAAGATAGAGCCATTGCTATTATCTTTCCCTCGATGGGGAGAATAATTCTTACAGGATTATTAAATATGATTCATCTAAACATAGACCCTGATAAAATTGAATAAATAGATAAAACCATAATTCTCTTTAATATACTATTAAGTGACTCGTTTTGTGAACTAAAATTATAATAACTAAAATTTATACTTATTGAAAAATATGTTAATCGGGCAGAATAGAAAGATGTTATTCCTTCCAACATATATCAATAATAAAATTAAAAAGTTAATATTTCTGGAGCATATTATTTCTATAATTAAATCTTTTGAATAAAACCCTCTCATAAAGGGTATTCCACATAATGATAAATTTGCAATATTTATGAATGTTTTAGTTATTGGTATATTATAACTTATACAGCCCATTATACGAATATCTTGATTATTCATTAATCTATGAATCAATACTCCAGCACATAAAAAAAGTGATGCCTTAAATAAAGCATGAATAATAAGATGAAAAAAAGATAATATTGGATAACCAAATATTAAAATTGATACTATAATTCCTAATTGTCTTAAAGTTGATAATGCAATAATTTTTTTTAAGTCAAATTCAAAATTTGCAGCTAGACCTGATATAATTATTGTTAGTACTGATAGCATTAAAAATACTTGAACTAGATTGAATGATATAATTAAATTTCTGAATCGAATAATTAGATATACTCCTGCAGTAACTAATGTTGATGAGTGAACAAGGGCCGATACTGGAGTTGGAGCAGCCATAGCTGCTGGAAGTCATGAAGAAAAAGGAATTTGAGCTCTTTTTGTAAATCCTGCAATAATAACTAATATAATTATTGGGCTTATTATTATCTTATTAATAAAAGATATAAAATTTCAAGATCCAAAATTTATCATTCATGCAATTAATAAAAGGATTATAACATCTCCAATACGATTTATTAATGCCGTTAATATCCCAGCATTTCTAGAATTTAAATTTTGATAATAAACAACTAAACAATATGATACTAATCCTAATCCCTCTCATCCAATGAGAATACTTACTATATTAGGTCTAATAATTAATAATACTATTAACATTACAAATATTATAATAATATAAATAAATCGATTAATATATTTATCATTTATTATATATATACCTCTATATAATATAACCATTGATGAAATAAATATAACAGTTGAAAGAAATAAAGTTGATATAAAATCAAAAATTAATGTTATATAAATATTACATGAATTGATTGTAATAATCAGTCATTCTATTATAATTGCATAATCAAAAATAATCATATTTATTGATAAAATTAATATTATTAATCTTAAAATCAATAAAATTAAGAAAATATATGTATTAAGTTTATTTTTAGTAATGATCCAATATAAATTTATATTTTTAAATCCACAATTTAATGTTTTATTTTAAACTAATTGAATTATATTAACAATGTTAATTTCAAAATACTTAAATTTAATGGAATTCAATGTATTATAATTAAAAAAAATTCACGCACATTCCCAGAATTGAAAGAGTAACAACCCGAGAAAATTATTCCATGTTGGGTATGAGAGTATAGATATAAACTATAACAAGCTGATAAAAATGAAGAAAAAGACAAGAAAACTATACACAATGGATTTCAAGACATTAATCTATTTAAAATTATAATTTCTCCTGCTAGACTAATTGTTGGAGGACATGAAATATTTCTAGAAGATATTAAAAATCATATGAGAGTTATTGAAGGCATAAATCTTAATATTCCTTTATTAATTAGGATTCTACGTCTTCCCGAACATTCATAAGAAATATTTGCTAAGCAAAATAAAGCAGATGAACATAAACCATGTCCAATTATTATGAAATATGCTCCGACTATACCTCATATATTTATTGTTATAATTCCTCCAATAACTAATCTTATGTGAGCTACAGAAGAGTATGCAATTATAGATTTTATATCAATTTGCATTATACAAGATAATCTAATCATAATTCCCCCTATTAATGAAATAGAAATTCAGATGAATCTATAATTAATAAATATTACTGGTATAATATATATAACACGAATTAAGCCATAAGTTCCTAATTTTAAAAGAATTCCAGCCAAAATTATAGAACCAGAAACAGGTGCTTCGACATGAGCTTTTGGTAATCAAAAATGACATATAAATAACGGAACCTTAATTATGAATGCTAACGTTATTCCCAAGTAAATAAACCTATTATCTGATCTCATTAACATTATAATATTAGTTATATTATTTCTATATATATATATATATATATATATATATATATATATATATAATTGAAACTAATATGGGGAGAGATGCGAATAAAGTATAAAACAATAAATAATATCTAGCATTCACTCGTTCAGGTTGATACCCTCATCCTATGATAATAATTATAGTAGGGATTAAACTAGTCTCAAAAAAGATATAAAATATCATAATATTGTATGAACAAAATGATAAAATTAATAATGTTATTAATAATAACACTATAAACAAAAATAAATTCATATTATTATATTTATATAAAGGACTAGAATTAATTATTAAGAAAGTAATTCAAATTGTAAGAATAATTAATCTATATGAAATATTATCTATATATATATTATATCCTAGTATAATTAAATCTTTTCTGAAGAATAAGATGATAAATAGCACTAAAAGAATTAGTATATTTCTTAATAGCCACATGTTAAATAATAAAGGGGTTAAAAATAATGAAAATAAAATTAATTTTAACATGTTTTTAAAGATATTGATAATAATTGATCATTACCATGTGATCGAATCATATTAATCAATCTTGACAATCCTACAACTCCTTCACAAACACTAAATGTTAGCAAAACTATTAATATATATATATCACTTAATTCAATTGATAGAAACGCAGAAAATATACAAAATAATCTTAAAATTATTAACTCTAATCTTAATAAACTTATCATGATATGTTTTCGATTTAAGCATAATGAGATAATGCCTGATATAAATATAATTAAATACAATAAAGGTAGTGACAGATTCATTTGTTTTAATAGTTTAAAAAAAATTTAGATCTTGTAAATCTAAGATAAATTAATAATTTTAAAACTTCAGAAGAGAGTAAAAAATCATTTTAAGCACCCAAAGCTTACATTTTTATTAAATTATCTTCTGTATGAAGATTATAATATCAATTACAATTTTATTATCAATAAATTTTATTTTTATGAAGCACCCATTATCAATGGGATCTATTTTATTAATACAAACAATACTAACCACAATTATTTGTATATTTTATATAAATTCCTATTTTTTTCTTATATCTTATTTCTTGTTTTTATTGGAGGAATATTAATTTTATTTATGTATATATCAAGAATTGCTTCAAATGAAAAATTTTATTTTTCAATAAAATTATTAATATCAAACATAATTATTTGAATTTTGATTATAACTATAAATGTTATTAGATTTAAGATAGATAGCGTTAATAAATTATTGGAAATGAATAATTTATTTGATAGATTTATAATTAAAAAATTATACATATTTCCGTCAGGAATAATTACTATTATGTTAGTCACTTATCTTCTATTTACATTGATTGTTGTTGTGAATATTATTAGAATTAAATTGTCTCCTTTACGTAGAAAATTTTAACAAATGTTAAGCATCACTCGACGTATACACCCACTAATTAAAATAATAAATAATTCACTAATTGATTTACCGGCAGCTACGAATTTATCATATTGATGAAATTATGGATCGTTATTAGGAATATGCTTAATTGTTCAGATTTTAACTGGATTATTCTTGTCAATACACTATAATGCAGATGTAGCAAGTGCATTTAATAGATTAAGACATATTTGTCGGGATATTAATCATGGATGGATATTACGAATTTCACACGCAAATGGAGCTTCATTATTTTTTATCTGTGTTTATTTACATGTTGGGCGAGGACTATATTATGGTTCATATAAAAATTTTGAAACTTGAGCTGTAGGAGTGATCATTTTATTAACTTTAATAGCTACTGCTTTTTTGGGTTATGTTCTTCCATGAGGACAAATATCATTTTGAGGAGCAACAGATATTACGAATTTATTGTCAGCAATTCCATATCTTGGGACAACCTTAGTAAATTGAATTTGAGGAGGGTTTGCTGTTGATAATGCAACATTAACTCGATTTTATTCTTTCCATTTTATTATACCATTTGTGTTTTAGCATTAACAATTGTACACCTTATTTTCTTGCATGTTATGGGGTCAAACAACCCACTTGGAATTAATTCAAATAATGATAAAATTCCATTCCATCCTTATTTTTCTATTAAAGATATACTAGGATTTTTATTAATTTTAATTATTTTTTTTTGTTATATTATACTTGAACCATATAAATTAAGTGACCCTGATAATTTTACTCCAGCAAACCCATTAGTTACTCCAAAACATATTCAACCAGAATGATACTTCTTATTTGCATATGCAATCCTACGATCTATTCCTAATAAATTAGGAGGAGTAATTGCATTATTCATATCAATTTTTATTTTAATTTTTGTTCCCTTCATAAACAATTCAAAATTTATAGGACTATTAAATTATCCTATTAATCAAATTTTATTTTGATACTTTTCATTGTTTTAGTTTTATTAACTTGGATTGGAGCTTGTCCTGTTGAATACCCATATATCAAGATCGGAATACTTTTAACAACAATTTATTTTATATATTTTGTTTTAGACCCCATAATTAAATCTTTTTGAGATAAATTAATTAAATAGTTAATTAGCTTATAAATAAAGCATTTACTTTGAAAGTAAAGAAAAGAAAATTAATTCTATTAACTTAATAGTAAGACAATTTTTAATGAATTAAATAATAGATTTAATCATGAAAAAAAAATCAATAAATTTAAACTTACTGGTAAATATGATTTTCGTGCTAAATATATTAATTTGTCATAACGATAACGAGGTAAAGTACCTCGAACTCAAATAAATAAAAATGAAATTAATGTTAATTGAATAGGAAAAACTAAAGAATTAATTTTTCTACCTAGAAATATTAAACAAAATATTATATTCATAAAAATAATTCTAGCATATTCAGCTAAAAAAATAAATGCAAATCTTACACCTCTATATTCAACATTAAATCCAGAAACTAATTCTGATTCCCCTTCAGAAAAATCAAATGGTGATCGATTAGTTTCAGCTATTGATGATGAAATTCAACAAATTCTCAAAGGAAAAAACAGAAATACTAATCATATAAATTGTTGAAAAAAATAAAATTCAATTAAATTAAAACTCTCAATTATTACAATAGGGCACAAAATAATTAATACGAGACTGACTTCATATGAAATAGTTTGAGCAATTGATCGAATACACCCCAATATAGCGTAATTAGAATTTGATGATCAGCCTGTAATCATTAAACTATAAACCCCTATTCTTGTACCAAAAAAAAAAAAATATTATACCCATATTGAACGAAACACAATTGATTAAGTATGGATAAATGGCTCACAATAGTAAAGAATTAAATAAGCCTAACACAGGTCTAATTATATAAATTAAATAATTAGATAGCATTGGTATATTTCTCTCTTTTAAGAATAACTTAATAGCATCTGAAAATGGTTGTAAAATACCAATAAATCCTACTTTATTTGGACCTTTACGAATTTGAATATATCTTAAAATCTTACGCTCCATCAAAGTTAAAAATGCAACACCAATCAAAATAAACAAAGCAGTAATTAAAATAGTAATCATAAACATTTTCTACATGTAATATTATTACATAATTAAATTCTAAATTTAATGCACTTTTTGCTAAAATAGAATAAATTAAATTATTTGACATGGTCCTTTCGTACTAATATCAAAAATATATTAGTAGATAGAAACCAACCTGGCTCACGCCGATTTGAACTCAGATCATGTAAGAAATTAAAGGTCGAACAGACCCAGAATATTTAGATTTTGCTCTAAACTCTTTTCTTAATCCAACATCGAGGTCGCAATCTAATTTATCGATATGAACTCTCCAAATTAATAACGCTGTTATCCCTAAGGTAATTTAATCTTATAATAAAAAAAATTGGATCAATTAAACATTAATTTATGAAAAATTCATTTAAAGTTTTATTTATTATAATGTCACCCCAACAAAAAATAAAATAATTTTTTCAGTTGTTAATTCTAAATTCTAATAAAACAAATTTATTTAAAATTCTATAGGGTCTTCTCGTCCCACTTATTTATTCAAGATTTTTTACTTAAACTCTAAATTCAATCTATTTTAATTGAAAAAGAAAATTTTTCATCCATTCATTCATACAAGCCTTCAATTAAAAGACTAATTATTATGCTACCTTTGCACGGTCAACTTACCGCGGCCATTAAAATATCATTGGGCAGAATAGACCTTTAATATTTTTCTAAAGGACATGTTTTTGGTATACAGGTGAAAATTATATTTGCCTAGTTCTTAAATACAACTTATCGTAATTTACTAATTTAATCATTTTAATAAAAATATTTTTATTAATTTAATTTTCTTAATATATACCTAAAATATACTAAATGTATTAAAATAGAAAATAAAATTTAACTTACTCATATAAAAAGGCTAATTGCAAGCCTATTTAATTAATTAAAATCTAAAATATTATAGAAATTATATTTAGCTTATCCTTAATATAATTAAATAAATATAAAACTTTATATTAAAATATAAGTTATAATATTTATTTTAAATTAAATTTAATTCTTAAGAAACCAGAAATATTATAGTTCGAGAGAAGTTTCATCACTAAAATTATTTTATTAATATTTATATTACAATAATTAACAAATAACTTTAAATCACTATAATTCGGGAAAAATAAATTTTTATATATAATTAATTAACCCTGATACAAAAGGTACAAATTATAATTTTACTTATTTATATTTATTGTTTAATCTTTACAGTTCAATTAAAAATATTTTTTCCATAAATAGTACTAAAACTAAATAATTATTTTTACTTAAAATAATCTCAATAAATTAATTATAAATTAAAATTATTATTCAAATTATATCGATAAATCAATAATTTTTATTAGTGTAAATAATATGCCTTAAGCTCTAATTTGCACTCTAGCCACACTTTCCAGTACAGCTACTTTGTTACGACTTATCCCACTTTATAGTGGGAGTGACGGGCGATATGTACATAATTTAGAACCTAAATTCAAAAAACTATATTTAATAAATTTACTTTCAAATCCAATTTCATGATTTTCATTATAGAAAACAATTCATTTTTATAATAATGTAATCCATTCTTTCTTTAAAATTAACTGCACCTTGACCTGACATTTTATTAATAAAATGAATGAAAATTATTCTGATAAAGCATTCTTGACAGAGGTATACAAATTTATATAAAGTGAAATCTATCGTGGGTTATCGATTACAAAACAGATTCCTCTGATTAGATAAATTACCGCCAAATTCATTGAATTTAAAGATCATAACTATTAATAATCTAGTTATTTTATTCACACTTTCAATAATAGGGTATCTAATCCTAGTTTTTGATAAAAGTTTCTCAGACATAAAAGTAAACACATATTTATACATTATTTCACCAAAATTTAAAAAACTTATTATTAATTTATTTTTAACTGAAACTAATATAATTAAATTTAGAGAATCGTGTAACCGCAACTGCTGGCACGAGCTTTGTCCTCTATAAATAAAATTATTATCTCTAAAATTAATAATTAATAATACTTAATACTGCGATATGGATAATTATCATTTAGATAGTTTTCAATCAATTTAAAGTTATGCATGTAATATAATTAAATATTTAATTTACAAGCTAGAATAAAACTCCTCCTTTTATCTATTTATTAATAGCATAGTTTCCCAAAATGTCAAACAATCCCTTTAAAGCAATATTCACTCAAAAATGTATTATTTTTAATCGATGTTTCCTCACAATAAAAATAAGAATTCATGGCTGGTGAATTTTTTGAGATATATTATTATATTTTCACATTAATTTATAAATCATGGCATCAAACCTTTGTAAACAGAGCTTTTACAATAATATTCACTCATTTGAGTAATCCCGATTTTTAAATATTTATAATTTTATACAGTATGTTTATAGTTAAATTAAAAATATTAATGCTAATATTACTGTATTATCATATTTATATATTCATATATAATAAATATATATACATATGTATATATATATATAATAGTATGTTTTTCTTTTTTTTTTATTTAATTTAAAAAAAAGAAAAACATACTATTATTATTATTTGTCCGTAATCGTTATTATTATTATGTAATCGTTGTCCGTACAAAACTTACATTATATCTACTGTTCCTCCGGACAATACTCACTTATGCGGCGCCCGCTTGGTGGCCTCTCCTGTCGGCCACCAACAGGCATAGGCTGACGACATTCCAGAACTGGACCCTACGCTCCCTCACGGGGTCCCCGTGGTTTGTGCGAAATTCCGCCATCCACCGGGGTCTCCGTGTTCCCACCTTAGAGGACTTCGTCTGGTCCTTGGCAACGAATTTGTTCGCCAAGGCCGGCGAGTACCCTTATCCGCACCTCCAAAGGCTGAACAGCATGGAGAATACACCGCCCCCTTGCCGCGTCAGGCGCCCTAGGGCGCTGTTAGACGACCTCCCCCTAAGTTCATCACATGAACCCCCCAGAAACCAACCCCCCCAACCTTCTGAAGACTGAAATGGTCACCATCATTCACTACCTACGCCTGCCGAAACTGTAGTCAATCATGCTGCTGCAGATTGGATTGATTATTGCCAGCATCGGTTTTGCCGATTCGGCAGGGCTGTGATCCGGGACACGGGCTCCCACGAGGTTGTGCAAATGCCTTCCTTGTGAGAGCCGACTGCCCTGGTGACGAGTCCCTTCGACTCGGCCGTCGCCTTCGGGCGGTCGAGCCTCTTGTCCTCGCCAGCGCGCCTCTAAGTTTCCGTGGGCTATGCCCTCGGGGACCACGGAGCCCCGCCCAGGCGTGGCAATTGGCTGAACCCATGACACCTGAGATCCCCGTCAGCACCTGCTTTGCTGATTCGGCAGTGTAATGACCTGAGACACGGGCTCCCGCGAGGTTGTGAAAGTGCCTTCCTTGCGGAAGCTGGCTGTCTCGGAGTCATTCCTTACCGTTTCGGCCGACGCCCTAGGGCGCTCGACCTTCTTGTCCTCGCCATGTGCGTCACTACGTTCCCAAAGGCTAGCCTGAGGGAACCATGGTGTCGCGCCTCGGCGGGACAATTGGCTGAAGCAAAAGCTCAAGCTTGCCTCCGTGGTGGCCATGTAGTTAATCATGGACCCGCGGACTGCACCATAACTCCCTTGTGCAGAGCAAACGACCGCGCTGACCTGTTGGCACCTGGCGTTCATCAGGCCTAGGCCTGGACAACGCACACAAATTAGGGTGCAAGACGCCCGTTCATCATCCATTCATCCGCGCCAGTACGGTCATAAAACCGACCTACACTTCTTACTTTACCGTATTGCATGTTTCGTACAGCATTTAAGGCAAAACTGTAGACTACTGATTTGAGTAGACTAAGAGTTAAAAATATATATTAAATGATATATCGTTAAATATTGTGTGTGTGTGTGTGTGTGTGTGTGTGTGTGTGTGTGTAATATTGTATGTTGTCAAATTACATTATCAAATTGTAATTATAATTATAATTATCAAATTATAATTCTGTAAGTAGGTGTATCTACTATTTTTATTGTTTTCATTGAACTGACGCACGTTTCACCGATTGCATCACCATCTTCAGAGGTTTTTAAATTGGTTAATAATAAAATTGATTCGATTTCAATATATAAACTAACGAATAACCGATTTTGTTTCAATTTAAATATTAAAAACGAATAATCGATTTAATTTGATTTAAATTATGGATATTGTAAGGTTTATTTAATTAGTCAACTCTTTCGACGGTTTTATTGGAAATACTTAAGTTTATATTTTATGTATTTTAATATATTTTTAATTTTAAATAGATTATCTTGTTTTGTTTATTTGTGTTCCTTCTTCAATTAGTAAATTATTCTTATTGGAAATATTTTTGGCAAATATTAATTTTTAGTTAACTTTTATATTTTAGTTAACAATTTGGATTTATAGAAATTGATGTCTGTTATTTAGACATTGCGTGGGTAAATTAGATTTGTAAATATTTGGTTTAAAAATGCTTTGCGGTAATGAAGGAAGCTATCGAGTATTTTTTTCTTTGTCTGGCCTACGTAAAATTTATTGCGATCTAATATATTCTATTTTGTATATTCAATGTTTATTGTAAATATTGGATTTAGTTTTAGGTTTTGTTTGATTAAAAACTAGATTATATTTGTTAAAAGATATTTTTTAATTTGCATCTTTAAATACATAGATGAAAATTTTAGAGAGTGGCTAGATGTCATACTGCTGTGACTACTACAGCTGATAGCCCTACGATTTTTACAACTGTAATTTGGTTTTGGATGGTCACTGTCTCCGACGACAATCAGCGAGTTATGTTCATACATAATAATACGTCCTCACGTAACCGACCAGACTTGCCGTTAAAGTATAGGCCTAGCATACTTCTTACAAATTATTAATATGATAGGCAAAAACACGTAACCAGATCTAAATTGCAATGTATGGAGTCAACTACATTTGTGAGAACCGTATTTAGTGTGCTATGATTAAAGTAAACACGACATTTAATAAATATTTTTTGTTCTTCAAATATAAAGATTATTGGATACCATCAAAGTATATATTTTTCCATTCAGTGAACAAGAAAGAAGTTCATGGCGTTAGTGACTACAATATGTATCTTGAACATTCCGTTTGCTTTGACCGAGAGCATGTTTCATCAGTCATCAGTCATGGCAGAACACAAAGCCAGAAGTAAAGGTAATGTTCATTTATCATTGAAGTGTCAAAATGCCTCACTCAGTTTCATTACAAACGTAATTCGGCACGTCTGTCTACCAATGTCGTACGTTTTTTCAAATAGATCCCACATCTTAGTATTTTATATTAAAAGAAGAGTTTTTGTGTAAATGTTAATATGTTTTTGTTGTCCGATAAACACAGGGAAGGTAGGCCTATTTACTATTTACGTTTTGCAGTATTTACGTTTCGTAGGTAAATTTTTATTCAGTATATTCGGTATTTATTACTGCTATTATCAGTACGTTCTTCTCCAACTATACTTTCTTACATAAATTCGTACCTTATTATTTTTTTGTAGTACAAGCATTATTTTTTTAATTTGTTAACCTAAAATGCCTTTAAAATTGCCAATTAGTTGAATGGACGTAATAATTATTTTACGTTCTGAAAAATAACGTAATTATTTTACGTGTCTTTAACTTTATAATAATTAATGGCTAGCTATAAATATCTGAGTGAAATGTAATATAAATTATGTTTTATACTTATACTCAGCATAAAATATACCACATGGGCATGGTATAAAACAATTTTGTTGTACCTTGTTGATGGACTGCTAGCTGCCGAAAGGTATCCCATAAGGCATAAGTCCACGTCACTTACCTACACCGGATACAATCTATTTTGAAATGATGTAATTATATTAATGTTGCATTACTTTCTGCAAACGCAAACTGCACACGTTAAATCTACAAAGACATTAACCTTTTTAATACAACAGTTTATTATGCAGTGACAGTTCAGTGTGTCTCCCAGGCAGAAACCACAATTTCTTAAATTGTATTCTAAGTTCTCCATGCTTCTTCTTGGCTTGTTCCTTAAAATTCATCTTAGTGTCTAGAATTATGTGTAAGTATTTTGTTTTGTTTGGATATAGAATTGTTTGTTGATTGATCACAATTTGCATGTACTCTGTTTCGTATTCGTAAAATTGATAGGAGTAGATTTTGCATCATTTCGATTTAGTTCAGTGTGCCACATTTTGTCAGTTTTATTTATGTCAATAAGTAGTGTTTTTATAAACATCAATGAAAAAAATCTTGTTCCTAAAATAAAATAAGTTATGGTTCTACAACCGTTTTATATATTAGGTACTATAATAATGCCATAAATCAAATCATGTTGACTCGTAAATAGAATAAACAATTTTATATTTAAGTTTATAAAATATTTTAATGAAGCAATGTTGCTTAAATATACTCTAACAACTCAACCCTATAACAATTTATCACAATTTATTTATGAGTTGTGGTTATATCTTGACCATGCTTTTCTCAGTCACACTCTCCTTTTTCAGAATAATGGTAATAACAAGGTTGAGATTTAGAAATGATATGAGGTGCGGTTCAAGAAAATACTCATCAGTTACATCTCCCCACTTTTCAACAAATGCAGCAGGTCAATTAGAGCATATATGTATATAAGTTCATATATTTTTTCATACTTACCTGAGTAGATTCTTTTCTTTATGTGTTAACCTAGAAAGCAAAGAGAATTATTTAATCTTGAAAGTACCAAGACTCTCCGCATATAAACTGTCCTAGACATTAATACAGGGAATGACTCCCATGATATGGCAGCCAATATATTTATTTATAAAAGTCATTACTTTATGAAAGTAACATCGAATACCCCATACATGTATATATAGAATATATTTAAATTAAATGAAAGATATATTGCTTTGAAGTCTTAGAAATTTGACATATCAAACATCAAACCACCTTGTCAAGTTAGTTTTACTACCATTTTTTCATGGGATTTCTTACCTATAGCCTACTTGATACGTACGGGTTCTGAAACTTATTGGTCATCTCTTGATGGTATCTACCATTATATCTAAAATACTGTAAAGTTCCAGAGGAGTTTCATACTATTATTGTTGTAAGACTGTACGTAGCTACACATTTTCATCTTTCAGCATCTTTGCCTTACTAACGTTTATCATCGTTCTTCATGCTACACCGCATAAGACATTGCACAATTGAAGAGACTATTACATTGAAGATAATATAACGTTTTAGATTTTAAAAACTACTATAATTTTAAAACATTTTAAGAACTATAATGTAATTTATCATGTTAATTTAATACGTAGAAAACAGAAAATTTTAAAGTAACAATTTTATGTTATTACCGATTTATATGAATAAAGTTTAGCTAACTCGTACTACTACCTTTTGTTCTTCAAATAATAAAAAATTTTTCATGCAAGCGAAGTCGGCTTAAAAAAACAAAAAACAAAAAACACGCCTGTTTCCTCTAAGCATGGTAGATTCGAAATGCGCACCGCACTGCTCGAGCCCGATAAGTTGATTCAAATGCTATAGTTTTGCCACAATTTTTCCGTAAAAAAGTTAAAAGAAGAAGTATAATGTTAAATAAACGGGATATAGTACTTTACAAAACAGTATACCTGTAATAAGAATATTATACACAATTATTTAAATTTTCGAGTTCAGAAATTGCTCAAAGCCCCACGTAAGGAATTACACTTCAGTACACCAAGTGCCATCAATAACAATGTTAACTTATTTGACAATTTAAGACTAGCTCAACTTTGAATACTGACATATCATAAACATCAAACAACTTTGTGTTAAATACTTTAACTTGTGCCGGTTCGGAGCCGGCGGTTACAAAATATAAATTCTAGAAAGTTTTCGTGATTGTAATATACGTGAGTGAGGCAGCGGGCGAACTTCGGTCCGGGGTATGAGGGGAGCGGCGCGGTGTGCGGTTGCGCGCGCAGCTCGGCTTGTGCAGTGGAAATTGTGTGCTGCAGAAGTCAGTCAACGCTTGGCCTCGCTCACAGAGTTCTTCCCCCTTCGTATCCGCTCTTTGTATTCGTTCTACGCAGTTTTGTATCTTTCTACATGATGGAGTAGAGAATAATACGACTCCCGGGTTCTCGCATTAAGCCGGGTTCCTGGCTTGCTGTGGGCTGAACATCTGCTCAAGCTGTGAACCATGTCAAGATCGCCTACGAAGAGGGAGACGGAGACCGAATTCCTATGTTGCACTCGCCAGCACACTTGAGGTGATATTTATACTGTATTTCATTTTTTGGGGCCGGGCCGGCAGTGTGCCCGTTTACTGCAAATTGCATAGATGCCATGGGACCACGTGTCCAGACTGTTTACCGGGAAGTTGAGCTGTGATCATGACTCTGAACATTATAACTTAAATTTCATAAACCTTTTTTTATAACTCATTTAAATTGCACTAAATGTCATGCCTGTAAGTGTGTGCTGCACTGCGAGAGCGCGCCAGAGAGATTTTAATATTGTACCATTTTATTGTTGCATCTAATTTTTTTACACCTTACAAAATTTGATAATTGCTCAGTAGCTCTGTTCCGGCTGGAACAGCTGTGTATAAATTTTAATTTGACTAGGGATTTCATATTTAAGGGCTGGGGACTTTCCGGGGGTTTTTCTTTGGGACTTTTCTGGGTTTACAATAGGGGACTTAGTTTTTCTGACACGCTGGTACAACTTCAGACAGGTCGAATGCCTGTCAACTTTTGTCAACTACATGTGGGCGCGCTCCCTCAGATGCCAGAGCACAACCACCTTACTGTATTCTTTTCTTTAATTAATTTTTTTTATAGTCATTTGAGGCTAATAGAATTAATTCCTAATGTAATGGGAATATTTTAGCTGATTTTGCCTCTTGCACAAGGGCTAAACTGATAGTTTTCTTAACTGGCCAACACATATGGGTTGACTTCCCATTTATAGCTTTCTGTGTTATTTTGACTATAAAACATGTATTCATCATTTTCTTATTGAGCAAATTATGTATTGTCAATATCTTCAGAAATTGTAATGCCTCAAACAATTAATTTTGTTTACTAATGTATATAGAGATGGATTCTTTCTGTAATTTTTTTGAAGTCAAATAACGGTTTAGAATTTTATAAATACCTTCTGAAAATAGAGGACGTAGTTGTCAGTTTCTATTAATGATGTGAAAAGAACTTAAGGTTCACACACTCATCTTGGGTCATTGATCCATGCAATGCTGGATAAAGGGGTGGGCCGGTTGTTTGTGCCCCCTGAATTATTATTATTCTTCCTGGGGGCTTTGGCTTTTGTTATTCTGCTGAACGGGTTGCCTATTGGCGTATATTTTGTCACTTCCGAGTTATAAGATTGTAGTTATTCTACCTGTTGGGTGGGTGCCTTCCAGGGGCATGTGCGTTAAAAACTAATGTAACTGTAAGTGGGTGTACCTTGTGTTCTGTGTGTGTTGTTATGTGTCTAGCTAGCCACGAGATGTGAGAATATTTTATAATTATATAGGCATGTGTC
The DNA here is from genome assembly GCA_034769895.1 of Magicicada septendecula. NCBI lineage: Eukaryota > Metazoa > Arthropoda > Insecta > Hemiptera > Cicadidae > Magicicada > Magicicada septendecula. Next base: position 299,765,550 of record CM068371.1, read on the forward strand.
CACTGATGTATATACACTTGTAATGTTTTATATTTATACACATTTGTCATTCTTAATTTTTATACACACTTGTTATTCTTAATTTTATAAACACTTGTTATTCTTAAGAGTTATACATACTTGCTATTTTAGACCTGTATTCATACTTGTGATTGGGCACATATGTTATTCTGATTTGAATATATTGTTACAATTTATTATAAAATAAATTGTTAGCGTTCTGTTACAGCTGAGTTTTATTGCAAGTCCCGTCATACTGGACCCAGCATAATTTTGCTTCTCTAGGCTCCTGCCTAGTTCTATATAACTTGTAACCTCTCTTTGAAAGCCAATAAGCAAGGCGATAGAAATTTAAAAGGAAATAAAATAAATACTAAAAGCAAAGAGGTGTTACAAACTTTTATACATCTTCAGCCCTATTAAACTAACGAAACTTGATTCGACACTTCACCTTCAATTTAATTACAACTGTTACTAAGAGTAACTTTTCTTGATATGGTGGACTTTTGACTTTAACATAACATTTACCATAATAGGTAATTTTTTGTAATATTTTTCTTATCTGTTTTATGTTTTATCAATAATTGTGGCACTTACCAGTTATAATTGAAATACATCCAGTTATAATTAGTACGTATGTTGAAGAAAATAGTATTTTTTAATTCCATGTTCCTTAAGGATATGGAAGTATGGTGATGGCAAAAAAAATCGTGTTCGAGATTATTGCAGATTCTGATTGTACTACACTCAAAACATGAAAAAAAGTCATTTTTCGAAAAGTGTGTGTGTGTGTGTGTGTGTGTGTGTGTGTGTGTGTGTGTGTGTGTAGATTGTTTTATATGGTAAACGATAACAGCCGCAAATTCATACAGAATCAAATAATTTTTGCATACAGCCATGATTTGTAGAGTACTGAAGACCTATTGTTTTTGGAGAATATCGGTAAAGGGAAAGGGGTAGTTTATCAGCAACGGTTTTTTTAAATCAAGTGTAATTTTTTTCTATGGCAAACGATAACACCCGCAACTTCAAACAGAATCAACTACTCTTTTGCATACAGCTCTCAATTGTAGAGTTCTCAAGACCTATAGTTTTTGGTGAAGATCGGTTAAGGGAAAGGGGTAGTTTACCAGCAACTTTTTTTATCAATCGTAATTTTTTCTATGGTAAACGATAACTGCCGCAAATTCAAACAGAATCAAATAATGTTTTGCATTCAGCCCTGAATTGTAGAATTCTCAAGACCTATTGGTTTTGGTGAAGATCGGTTAAGGGAATATCGTAGTTTAACGGCAACATTTTATGTTTTAACAAGGGTAATTTTCTTTACGAACGATAACTCCCGTAAATTAAAACAGAATCAACTACTCTTTTGCATACCTTTTTTAATTATACAGAATTCAAGGCCTGTTGATTTTGTTGAAGATCGGTTAAGGGAAAGGGGTAGTTTACCAGCAACGTTTTATATTTTAACAAGGGTATTTTTTATGGCAAACGATAAGAGCCGCAATTCAAACAGAATCAAATAATTTTTTGCATTCAGCCCTGAATTGTAGAATTCTTAAGACCTGTTGGTTTTGGTGAAGATCGGTTAAGGGAAAGGGGTACTTTACCTGCAACGTTTTTTATCAGGGGTAATTTTTTTCTATGGCAAACGATAACAGCCGCAAATTCAAACTGAATCAAATAATGTTTTTCATACTGCCCGGAATAGTAGAGCTCTCAAGACCTGTTGGTTTTGGTGAAGATCGGTTAAGGGAAAGAGGTAGTTTACCAGCAACATTTAATGTTTTAACAAGGGTAATTTTTTCTTTGACGAACGATAACTGCCGTAAATTCAAACAGAATCAACTACTCTTTTGTATACCTTTTTCAATTATATAAAACTCAAGGTCTGTTGATTTTGTTGAAGATCGGTTAAGGGAAAGGGTTAGTTTACCTGCAACGTTTTATATTTTAACATGGGTATTTTCTATGGCAAACGATAAGAGCTGCAAATTCATACAGAATCAAATAATGTTTTACATACAGCTGAATTATAGAGTTCTCAAGACCTGTTGGTTTTGGTGAAGATCGGTTAATGGGAAGGGGTAGTTTACCTGCAACTTTTTTTATCAAGGGTAATTTTTTTCTATGGCAAACGATAACAGCCGCAAATTCAAACAGAATCAAATAATGTTTTGCATGCAGCCCTGTGTTGTAGAGTTCTCAAGTCTTATTGGCGTTGGTGAAGATCGGTTAAGGGAAAGGGGTAGTTTACCAGCAACATTTTATGTTTTAACAAGGGTAAATTTTTATATGACGAACGATAACTGCCGCAAATTCAAACAGAATCAACTACGTTTTTGCATACCTTTTTGAATTAAAGAGAACTCAAGGTCTTTTGATTTTGTTGAAGATCGGTTAATGGAAAGGGGTAGTTTACCAGCAACGTTTTATGTTTTAACAAGAGTTAAAGTACTTAATTTTGATAAATAAAGTATCCTGATAAGTAGCTCATAATAATCCACTGTAGAAACGTATGTGAAATATTGTTAACCTTCAGAAAAATTACAAATAATACAAATAATAAGTCCCTTGTTCTGGGCGTCATCTGTTAACCTACGCACCATACCAATAAATATGATAGGTTATTTTTATGTATTTTATTGTAATTAAAGAAATACCCACCATACATCCGGGTAAACATGTGTCTTTCTTATCAACATACATTTGGTCTTTCGGGTCCAGGGTTTCGTTAAGCGAAAAGGCAGAGGTAGTCTGGTTTTTGAAATAACCATTCATACAACATATAGTTAAACAATTTAGGCTTTATTTGATTTTCAATATTCAAGTATTATAGACAATGGGAGTCATTACTGAGTTTAACAATTACCAAAATGGCGGCTTCATGACTTCCGCTTTTTGCCATGCTTTCATCTCTATATAGCGCTTATTTTTTCTGTAATTTAATCTTTTAAACAAAAGTATTTACTGCAGTATGGTTTTCAAAATTACTTGTTTCTTTAGATTCAATAAATAATACATATACTTAACACAAAGCAACGCACCAGATATTGGTTATTGAATGCCGGCAACCTTTCACTCTCACTTTCTCACACAAACCTTTCATACTCTGATGATGATTACATTCTGTACTGAATATATTTTGAGCTCATTTTTTACTGTTTAGAATTTAGAATAATTTGAAAAAGGCTTTCCTGAATTGAAGTGGTAATGACGCTCGTCAGACGACTCCCATGATGGTTGGCGGATGTTCGGCCGAACTTTGTGATTTGTCTTTTACTGAGTGCACTGAATTTATTATTTCATTTAACTGTCCACTTAAACTAGTTACTTTTATGATTACATTTTTTACAAAATTTTGAACATTTGCTGCTCACGGTTATCTAATTCTTCGTCAACAGATTCAGAAATTATTTCTATTTTACTTTGAATTTATTTAAATTTTTTGCTATATTATAGACAAGCTATTTTGTTTAAGGGTCAATATGATGTTTACAGCATATTTTAATGACGCGATTTGAATTTTCAGTTTTGTTAACCTACTTTTTAAATTACCTCGCTCACGAATTAATGTGTGTAAATTTCGATTTGATTTTTTTTTTATGAGACACTTTGATTTAGTAACTCAGCCTTACTTAGGAACGTTATTTTACAATGAGTCGGTACTCACTTGAGTGATAAGCTGTAAACAGATTATGTTGTTTGAAGTAGTACTGTACTTGCCGATGACGTGGTCAATACACCTGTTCTGTATCACCTGTCGCCTTAATCCGTAGAAGAGAGAGAGAGTGAGCGAGAAAGAGAGACGTGTAGTACACTGCCTACCAATCTGGCCGTTGCTGCGATTGCTTGTTGTTTCATGCCAAAACGATCAGAACAATACCATACGGCTCTTAACGCTCACGAATAACTTTTCAATTTCACGCACCCGCCCCAGAGGACCAACAATTTATGTTGACTGCAGAGAACTCAGTGCGTAAAGTAATAAAATTATGTTGAAGGGTCGCTAGTAAAAATCACAGGATGCGTGAAAATTATTTAATTAAGCATTGAATGAAAGCGCACAAAGAAACCAAAACACAGAATGATTATTTTACATTTACAATAATGATCTGATACAAATTAAAACAATATCTATTAATCATCCGCACATGGCACGACTGACAAACTATGTTATTATGTCACTGACTTGAACCCAACTAACTTGCTTCGGTTAATATTACTGTCTCATTATGCAGAGCGCAGCACAGTACATCGTACAAGTAGAATAATATTAAATACACATGGAAGATAATTAAGTTTATGGGGGAAACGTAAGCTATTTTATTTTCTTAATAATGATGAAATATATATAGCCTATGTATTTTACGAAAAAGTTTACGATTTGTATACGTAAGCCTATGTCTGCTTGCTTATAGCTTCATTATTACTACATTTTGATAACCAATCAGAAAGGTAAATATAATGTAGAGACAAGCGAGCAGATATATGTATAAGTGTGTGTGTTCGTGCTCGCGCCTGTGTAAATATGTGCATTTATTCATTTGCACTACACTCTTTTTAGTTGTTCTTGAAGTATATTCTTACCTTCAAAACCAGTTTTAATTCTGCGGAGCTGTTTCGGTAAAGGTCTTGATCAGTTGCTTTTGTATCTTGCTCATCACTGTCTCGTAATGGAAGAGTTTCTAGAATAAAATTACGTTCATGGAGAACCTATATTACTTGTTCATTTGCAGTCACGCAAGTTTCATATTTTTTATATTGTGTATCTGTATTTGTAAGACACGATATGTATACAAATCTAGAGCCCGAATTGGATCCTAAAGTAATGTAAATTGTGTTTCCTCCATTCTTCTTGTCTGTAGTTGACCTCCTGCGGTAACTCCCAACATTAATAAGCTTACGTATAGAGAACATTCTTTTATTCCATCTTCCATCGTTTTCCTTGCCATCTTCGGTGAATTCTTATCCACCATTGTACTGTTGAAATCTTGTTTTCCTAAAATACAGCCCATTTAAGTTATATAGCCCATAACGTAAGCCACTTAAAGGTAATAAAGTGCAGTGTAAGGCATATCAGAACACATCGTCATACTAACTTAAGTATAAAAGTACTACATACAATTAAAGTGTCCAAAATTGTTTGTTACTAATTTAACATTACTTATTTACGTCACTGCTGTAACTATTAACTAGCGTTCTCTTGAAAAAGTTTAAGGGACTCTATATGGCTTAGGCTTAGTCTCTTCCGTTACTCTATATTCGGTGTGGGCTGTTACTCTACTTGCAATACCATAAGCTCTGGAAATTTCTAGGCATTTAATGTAATTAATGAAGAGGTGGTATTTATAATTTATTTTTTATTTTAATATTATAAATAAGAAAATTTGTTTCTAAAGATTGTTTGGCTCTGGTGTTATCAAGCCTGAATTACAGAGGTATTAACTGTTAAATTCGTTAGCTTTGTGTGTGTGTGTGTGTGTGTGTGTGTGTGCGTGTGTGCGTGCGTGCGTGGCCGTGCGCGTTTTCGCTTCCCATTTCGCGAGTATATTTACTAGTATATGTGTAACTAAACTAACTGAAAAACCCATTACTATTAAAGCATATTATATACACATATAACGTATTACAACTGAACAAAGTAACCTACTCACTTATAGTTCTTGTAAATGAAAAAGAAGAAAATAATATGGATATTAAGCTATGTAAAAATTTATTAAGTCATTTGTAAGCAAGGGTGAGTTCCGACGCATGACGTTTGGAATATAAACATAAAATTTCTCTGTCGTAGTTGCATGATGAACGATCATGAAACATTTTTTTCCTTTTCAATTTTTGCTACAAATAGGATGACGGCACGATGCACACTTATCGCAAGTAAAGATGTAAAATATATTTTCAAGTTTCTGCTGTTTGTTAATCAAAAAATGACATTTGGACGTCAAGCTCAAATACATTTGTATATGTTACTCATTGAAAGAGTTCATTTCCACGTTATTGCCAAGATGTTTTAAATTCACAATTCAGCGCAAGTAAGAATTTACAATACTTTTGGATTCTTATAGTTTCTTATGTTAGATACCATTAGTGCTTTATAAACTCTTAAAAACATTATGTAACACTGAGAATCAATGGGTTTATAAAATGAGTCTACTCCAACCTACGCTGCAAAACTATTACTTACAATTTACTACTTAAAACCGAGTAAGTATATTGTTACGACATTACAGAACATACTACGTGTTCCTCGGCTATTCCAGCTGAGCCCGCCTGTAATGTGTGTGTGCGTACATATTGCTGCTACTTTGAGATGAAGGACAATTACGTGACACTTGTCACCCTTCCGCAACGAGACTTTTCCAGACCATAGCGGTCCGCGCGCGCTGTTTTCAAGGCCGCAATCAATTTTATATCTACTTTTTTTCATATTTTTAACTATAGACTCAGGTTTCGAGAGACTGCCGTGCAATTTTGAATCACCCTATATAAATATAAAAAAATTAAAAATTTGTCGAAGTAATTTAAAATATTTGTATTTATGAGTTCAATTGTTTGTTATCCCTGAAAATTTATTTAAAAATTTTTGTAGGTAGCAATTTAAGTAGACTTAAATGTTTATTTGTGTACGACTTAATGTCTTTATCCCTGTATACACAAAGTAAACATTCCTTTGGCGTATGTTTCAATAATCGTATGTTTAGGTCTAGGTACTTCAAAATTTAGTGTTAATGTTCAATATAAATCAATATTCTAAACCATATTAAAATACTAACATGTCACTATTATAGTAATTAACAATTCCGATAATTATAGTAATTCATAAGCAGTAACTACTAACGTCATTTTATTGCAATAAAAAGGTGCACTGAATATTCCAATAACGTTGTCAGATTAGTAAAAAAAAGGTGGCTAAATAAAAAATTACTCAAATGTAAATGTGGTTATCCATACTTTACGTGCCTGTTAATATTCTAAATATTATCCAGTAGTGCACAGACCTTTCTAGTTGCGCTTCCCCGTGATTGTTGCTGTAATTTTATTGCAATATTACTAGCACGTGTTTCCGATCACTGTACAATTATGCTACTGTAATTTCTGCACATAGTTTCTGCGCTGACATTAGTTAGTATCATGTATATAAAAAAGATTTTAAAGTAAACCTTACGTTTCAATTTAAAAAAAGGCTATGTAAAGGTATTTTGCTTCTATTATGATTGAGTGTATCACATTACACTTAAAGTCACAGGTAAGCCTTTTCACACTTTCTAGTTTCAGTGATTTACTTGTACCGGCTGTACATGCATTATTGACTAAAATGTTTTAGAATTGACATTTTCAATCGGTAGAAACGTGACATCCTTTGGTCGTTGAGCTGCGCCGATCCAGGGAATGAATTACCTCCACTTAAAAGTATAGTTAAGTCGTCTAGAGAGGGTTGAGGAGAGACAATGGAGTAATAGTTTGCTGTCTCACTTCTACACTAACTCTCTTTCTATCTTTCAATACTCTCTATCTCTTCTACCTCTAGCGCTAAGTAAACTTGCGGGAGGATCTTGGCGCCGTAAATGTAGCCTACAAACGCGACGCAACATCTAACACACGAGTAACTACATTATTTATAAAATGCACTTGAGTACTTCATGATTTATACTGAGTACTTCACACAGAGTTATAATCGTTCATTTAAGCACTAAGTTGGCCTATAAAGCGAGCGCTGTGTTTGCTAGGCACAAGACTATATTACTTGTTCTTCATCGTATTACGTTACTAACTACTAATTCCTACATGTCTATAATAGTTACGTTTTACTTTATAATGTGTACCTTATAATCATTAAAGTAATTTCGTATTCTGTTAAGTAATAATATTTAATTACTCTTTTACGCAAATAGTGTGCACTGTTGGTGTGTTTGTTTTCTTGTAACACTGCAACGGCTGGCCAAGTTTTGATAGACAAGGTATCAAATCTCTCGTCTTAATTTTCAAAGTGTCAACAAAGATATGCAATTTTAGAAAGTAAAATGGTACCAATTATTCTCTGTAAGGCCACTTTAGTATTGGCACTGGCCTTTGAATACAAAAATTGTTCCATGACTGTGGTACCCAAAAGAAAAATTCGTCGGAGACTACATCTCATACGAAAGTTTTACTTAAAAACCCATAAAATTTGTTATTTTTAGAAAAGTTTAAAAAGCGACAAAATTCGTTATAACTTAAGAGTAGGTTTACGAAAAAATTGTATACAAAATTTGATTTGTTATTTTGTTTTTAATTTATCCATTACCTACCAAAAGATCCTAGATTTTGGAACACGTAATTAAAGGACAGAATTCAGGATAATTCATGGACAAATATAGATAAATAGCTACACGTTTTGTGAAACTGAAACCGTTTATTGTCGCGGCCTCTTATACTATGAAATTAAGGAAATTAAGGCATTAACAATTTTAAATATATAAGATTCTTGGTCATTTCTTGGGCGTAACGTTTTACCTTCATGTGTATTAGTGTGTGCACGAGCACGCTCTAGCGTAAGCACGTGATTCCTGATACCACGACATGAGTTTTAAAAATTTTGTTTCCAGGTATATTAGGTAAAGTTCCTTTTATGATCTAACAGCGTAAGTGTAAGTAACGTTTAGGCCTACAGCTATATTTGTTGCTTATTTACCGTACTTCCTGCCAGAAATACTACTCAAAGTCAAAGTAAGTCTAATTACATGTAAAGCACAAAAACTGCTAACTTAGTAATTCACATATACCATAAAGACATTACACATACTATATACGTACTTACTTAATTTAAACTCGCTTACTGAAATTCTGATAAGAAATGGGGAATTTTTTACATAGGCTACCTATGTTAACTTAAATTTAACTTTAGTAAGTAGTAAGTTGATTTTACTGGATAGATTTAAATTGCACCTACCTTAAAAGGGGCATTCACTTGTCTTTAGATTATATATTTTTAAATTATTTTGTAATCTTGAGAACAACAAAACAATAGTAGGTACTTGTTTATTTAAAGCGGAAGGATTATTTACTTTTTTACCTCCCCATACGTCAGTATACAAAAAAGTCTTTGTACATATTTTGATTTACAGCAAAACGTTTTGGTAAACATTCCTAATATTAATTTGTCTTTCTGAAAAGTAAACGCTGCATATAATTTCCTACCAGCTCGAAAGGAGTGTACAAAAAGAAATGAAGATATTGCGTTAAAAAATCAACACATCCGAGTGCAGCTTACAATATTATCTATTCACAAAAGGTCTGATGTAATTCATAAAATGTGAATGTAGATGTAAACGGAATGAACTGTAGTCAGGATTCCGTACGATAAAGTTGCGTAGCTAATTTATAACTATAGGCTCTGAGGTATAAGAACTGTTTACAAACTAATTGGGAGGTGAGGATACCTGAAGCATGAAATAGGCCTTGATGAGGAAGAAGATGAAGATGAGTTTCTATCAGAGAATATAATTCTAAGCCGTTTATTATCCATATTTTATTGAAATTGTATCAATATTTAATGAACAAATTAAATATAATTTGATCATTTAAAATTATAGGACGTATTAAACTTATTACACTTTATGCTCATGCGGCTATACTCAGTCCGTCTGTCTACCTGTCTGTCTGTCCCTCTCTCTCTCTCTTTCTCTCTCTCCATCTATCTATATATTTATCTATCTATCTATCTCTCTGTATATATATCTATCTCTCTGTATATCTATCTATCTATCTCTCGTTCTCTTGATCACAATCTATCTATCTATCTATCTGTCTACCTATCTATTAACCTCTCTCTCTCTCTCACACACACACACACACACACACACACACACACACACACACAATCTCTTTCTCCGTCTCGCACGTGCGTGACCATGTGCTCTACTTGTTTACAAACGCACACACGTCTGCATACCGTACACATACACATATACACACACATGCTAATACACAAATACACTAACGTATTTTTTTGTAGATCCAAGTAAGTGTTGTTTTTTTTTAACTCTTTGTATCATTATGAATTAAGGAAGTTACTTTTCATTACATAAATATTATAATAATTGTAGAATTATAGTTACTTTAATTGTTTACTTTAAGACCGTGAATATTTGCGTCTTTAATGTTCCAATCCGTACAGCAACAGAGTGTAATTAAATCGATAACCTGGAAAGTGTTTTTCTCATTCCAAATTGTACAGCACTTTTTAAGTTGTGTGTTGCGTGTGACTCAGTTCTGCACGACGCCCGCACCTGAACGCATTTAGTGAAAATAAAATGTTGGCCACCTACAGTTTGGGGAACATTTTATTTATTTCCTGTTCGATAAGAGAAGAAAGTAAAATATCTTGTGTCAGCGGCCTAATTTACAACGTCAACTTTCACGAAGGAACGTCAGTGGCTTATAAATACACAAAATGGAAATTAACTAAATACTTCTACGCGTGTACATTTATAATTGTTTTATTCTTCTATACGACACGGATCCATACACACCATTGTGTGTGTGTAATATAACACACATTCCTGATATCTTAGTGTTGGTGCTGCTACTTTTGCTAGTCCTATTAAAATCGGAAGCAGGCTTCTCACTCGTACGGAACAATGTTAGAACACGTTATTAGGAAGATCAATATATTTTGAACGGATAAATCTTTTGTAAGACGTTCCAAAAATTTGTGGTATTAGCAAATTGTGTCGAACCACACAGCTGTTAAAGAGCATATAGGCCTAAAAGCAACTGATGAGCTCCTAATTTTGGACCCTTTGTGAATGTATGCGCGCGCGCGCTTGAGTGTGGTGTGTAAAACGGCAGAAGCACATAAACGAAAATAGTTTTTGAGCTCATAGTCGTTTGAAAAACATGAAAATTTTTAGGGATTAGTGCACGCTATATTAATGAATGTTAAAGTTACTGCCTAGTAAGTTCATTGGTTTATGAAAGTTATTGTATGTTGTGTATAATACGTAGTGAACTCGTGTATTATATTAGAAGGATAATTATAACAAAAGTCTGATTCTTTGCAAGAAGCGTTAATAAATATTATGGCTGTTTATTTCTCTGGGTACTTAATATTTTACAACATTGTACGAAAATTTATTTCATGTATGTGAACAAAATATTGTCAAAAACTTGGCAATATACTTTAATTGATTTACTTATTAACGTAAGTATCCATACAAGTGAACAGAAGTGTTTATGCAATCATCAAAATATTTTATATATCCCAATTCAAGTCGTGATGTATTTATTTAAAATCAGTATTTCTACAGTAGTTGGGAGAGATAGAATACAACGCATTTAAAGTTTGTGTGTGTTGATATGTGACGGCAAGTGCAATAATTAGGCTAGTCAGACTGACAGATGACTAGAGGACAGAGATGTAGGTAAGGCAAGTAAAGCAAAAATAAAAGTTTATTCAGTTTGTAAATAGATAAATAATGAGCAAATCTATGCCAACTTAAGCCTATTAAAGATGAAGGATAATTTACAGCAGCGTTATACATTGGAGGAGAAGTTCTCTACTTATTGATGATCGTAGGAAATTTATCGTACCTCGACGTTGGATCGTTGGTGATATAATATGAGCATGCCATGAAAGCTTAGTTTATGCACGAACCTGCAGGTGTTATCTCACCATACAGGAGGACTTCGTTTGGAACTCTATAATGAAAAAGGTAAGGGCGAGTTTAAGTAACTGTTGTGACTGCCAAACATCAAAATTAACAACCAGCACACATATGTGGAGATGAATAACATAATTAAAAAGCGTAAAAATGAAATATTGTGTGCTGACTTTCTACTTCAGTTACCCAGAAACGTAAACACTTATTAGTATTCATTGATGCTTTTACTAAGTAAGTAACATACTATGCCATAACGCGACCCACAACTAAAGTAGTATTAAACGTAATTCTCAAGAAACATATCCCTAAGCATGGACAAGACAAGAGGGTATTGCGTGACAAAGGTACGTAATTTCAAAGTAAATTGTGGTCCTATACAATGAGACAACATGGGAGTTAACATGTTCTGACTGCTATTAGGCGACCTCAAGGAAATTTAGCTGAAATAGTCAACAGGGAGTCAGGCAGGTTGTTCTGGGTGTACTGTCATGAATGGCATAATCAGTTGGCTGCATTAAATACAATTATTTCAACAATCTATTAATGAGAAATATAATACTGTCCAACCAAAAAAGTTGGATACAGGGAAACAACGAAGAAGATTTTGAGATGGTCACATAAAGCGTTTAAATACTGCCAATATATTTGTTCCGATTCGCATAAATGGATAAGAAGCGAACAAACGTATTCAGAAGCTATGGCACAAGCTACAAACATTCCGAGTTAGAGAATTTGTAATGATGGAAGTCCATAATTTTGAAAAAACCGAAGACAATACAGCGACGAAAGTCTTTCGACTCTAGAATGGACCATTTAGTTTACGTGAAACACAAACATTTAGTTTACAGTAAGTAGATATGAAACACATTTATTGTAGCAGATGAACAAAGAAACAAAAATTATCGGTAATTTTCACGCATCCTCACTTCGGAAATATTACCAGCATATACATAACAAATGTTACATAAAACACTTGAAAAAATTATATTAGGCTAGGTTGTAAATTTTGTAGGCTTATGTTTTCTATGTATTACGATATTAAAATCTATGATTTCACAATAATTACTATACAAATAATAAAAGAGAATTAAAGTAGGGAAAACAGGTTATACAAATTTTGTAAATCCTGAACGCAAACTAATTAATCACTAAAAATATTGAAATTATTATTGTATTAGATCAATAATATTACACTGAGATGAAAGACAATTACGTGACACATACTACGCATCAACAATTTAGGCTGTTTGAGATCACACCGATTGGCGCAATGCGTTTAGGGCCAGACATTGACACAATTTCTAATCGATTCTTGAGCGCCTGTTATACCCGATTTTCTCGACACGTCATCCGGAAACTGACAGATTCTTCTAGAATCTCAGCGCGGTATAAATGTAGGTCCCGCTAAGCATCCAGCGGCGTTCAGTTCAGCTCAGTTTAGATATGGCGATATTAGAGTGCAGAGCGAAATGATTGTTGTGGTGATTATTATGTTTCTGCTGACTCTATTAAGGACGAATTTATTAAAGTGTGTTGGACACACTTAACTCGAATAATTGTGTAAAACTGCTTTTGTTGATTTCTAACTGTTGTGTGTCTAATTAAAGTTAGTATTTAGTCCAGATTGGCGGCAGTAATTCTGTTTCCATTGAACAACACGACGATCGGTGTGACCTTCTTAAGAGTAGGTAGACTAGCGTCATAACGCACTGTCTCTGGCACTTATAATTATGTGACCTTATTATCCAGTCCTGTTTCAGAGAATATGTTCTCCTCGTAGATTTGGCTCCTGTTTTTTTTCATATGAGTTGTTTCATAACTAATAATCTGCATTTGTTAGCCCCAAGTTGTTGGTGCCATCTGTTACGTACCATTGATTCTCGACGTATTGATTATAATAAACTCATACTCTATGAATAGGTTGTGCATTGAAGTTGTTGCTAGAATTATGCTCTTTATTTTTATTATTGATTATTTATTATTAATTAAGTTTATTTGACCTAATTCAGGCGTCGAACCTTGGTCGCCAATTTGTAACTTTCGTTCTTTTCTATGTGTTATTAATTGTAATTAAGTGTGTTTACGGTATTTATGTTCTTCGTTAACCTTCGCTCTTGCATTATTTTAGTTAATGCATTATTATTTTATTATTTATCAATTTGTTAAACCCCCTCATTAACGGAAGAGCAGGTTTCGAGTATATCTGATTTAGTGTAATTGAATTAGGAATGAAGTCGGATGCGGAGCGTCCGTGGTACTCTTCACTTGACGTCGACTCTAAATCGCCTAAAACATATTGGGAGTAATCATGTCGGGTTACCATTATTTACTTACTTTGTATGAAGTGTAGTCAGTCATGATCACCTATTTAAAGAAGTCAGGCTTATAAATAAACAAATATAATGATTGAATCCTTTCTCTTTCGGTGGCTTTGAGTGCTGCCAACCTTTACACGAGTAAACATAATCTGTCCACTAATAATTAAATAGTTATTATAAATTTTAAATGAATTAAAGCTCCATTAAGGGTTAACAAATATAATTTATTCAGCGTTGAATGTTACTGAAACATGGTAAATACAATGGTTTACGTTAACTTGGGTTCACCATTAATTAAATTGGTTGAAAAATTACAATCTCAGGGTGTCATCTTGTTTCATGAAAATAAACATTCGTAGACGAGAATCGTTTAAAGTAAAATTGAATAAGTAGGTTCTTTTAAACTGCAAAATACGGACTCTTAAAACGTTAATTATAATTATTACATCTCGGAATAGGAGAGTGCTTACATTCTATCATCGTAAAATCTTAATACTATTACACAAATGGAGTATGAATAATTTCAATACTTTTAGTTTATTTGGTTAATCAACTCGAACCATTCTTAAACTTAATTTATCTCTACAGTACAAAGGAACATTAGAAAAGTTATTGTGAATCTAGTTGAGTATTCAATTAATAGAATCATTCATAAAAGTGTCATTATTTCAAATTACTTGGTTGTATGGTTGTATTATACCATAACATGTAAGTAACCATAAGTACACGATACTTTCCTTTATTTCCCTGAATTGCCAATTATTGTATACTAGGCAATTCCCTAATCACTTTTAACTTGATTTCACTTCATCGATTATAATTTACAATACTTAATTAAATATTAAACCGCACTGGTTTGGTTATAAAGATTTGTTGACATTCGTCGTACAGGATGCTGGGTAACAATGGCGGCAATTTGATCCGTAGAAATTCATCAACTGTATCGCATCGAGCTTTGACCAAAAAAGTCTTCAGGTGACGCTTAAACTCGCCGTTCCAATTTGCACTACTACCGGCTTCGGTCGTTTCTCGCTTCATGATTGGTGGAATTTTATGCTATTCCATACTGAAGTCATACTCCCTCTCAATTCGGAAATAATTTAATTGTATTGTCGGCTGGCGTAGCTGGGTTGGAGATTACAAAATAGACGCTTACTTTCTTACTAAAAATCATTGAAATTGTTTCTAATGGACATAATTCTGTTATACCACAAGTAAACTCACATACGGCTTCACCACTATTTGTCTTTTTCAATTCTGCACGTTTTAGCACCCCTTATGATATAATTCTGTCCATTAATGACAACGATCTTTAATTTTACTTATATCTTAATACAATAAATTTTATTAAACTAATTCTTACTATCTATTTATTTACAATTCCATATTGTTTCTGTCGAATTTAGCTCCTACAATGTCTTTTGTTGTTGTGAGCTAAGATTCTATACCCTTAATTATAAAAATAATTACAATAATTCTTGTTATGCTCATGGTGTCTGTAACATCATGAATTAGTTTATATTTGTATTATTCTCTCAGGTTTCTTAGAGTGTTGTCAATACTTTCTATTTGTTATTCACTATTCTTACCAACGTGTGGTTAACATATTCTGGTTACTGATGTGACTCTATTCTTGTACTTTGTGATTAAAAAACATATGCGTTATGGTACTATAGAATGGTTGTAATTATAATTGTTTCTTTATGAGACTTGATTATTTTTATTAACATCTTATCTGTAATCAAACATGAGGTTTACTATGCAGTTTGTGATATTTTGTCTCTGCTTGATTTTTTTTATCAATACTGGTTTTATATAATAGATCTTACATCTAGGTACAAATAGTCATATTTTTTCTAAATACATAATTCATGGTTTGACCAGTGGTAGGTATTACCTTGTTTATATTACAAAAGTTAGGTGATTTCTTATTGGTACTTTTGATAGTAATCACTCGTACATTGTGTGTATTGTACAATGTATGTACCTCACTTCTACATTACTTCATCAACGTACATTTCATTAATTATTCTAAATACAACCTTCTAGTTGTCTTGTATTAGTGATCAGAATGATGCTAGTGTTATCTATTTTTATTTAGTTATAATGCACACCAGTTTTATATCCTGTTGATTACATTTATTATCATTATAAGAGTGCTTTTATAAGTTGGTAGGATAGTTTGCCTCACTTTCCCTTTCTCTGACTAAATCTAATTTACATTGTTGACTCTCACTGGTTATAGTTTTAAACTATAATCATCTATATACAATATTACTCATTAATAATACTACTGGTTATTATTATCCAGTTTAACCTTATTATTTTACATCCCTGTTTAATTAGCAATCGGTCTTTTCTGATATTCTAGTATTTTCATCACTGTCATAGTTAATATTTAAAATACATGGTTATTCTCTTATATTCTGTCTTAATATATTAGTTACACTCATTTATTCTTTATTTTATCACTCTCCTAATCTAGTTGGATCTAATAGTTTTAAGTCTCAGTCATTATTATTCAGTATTTGGATAAGTCTGGTCTGTCAAATGGGGTATCTTGTTTCCTTCACCTTGAACTCATAGTTCTTTCTTAATTAATTTTACAGTTTTATCTAGTTCTTCTTCCTGGTGATGATTATTGTCAATTATCTTTTATCTTCATAATAATCTGGGATTTCTATTCCTTTTCACGATCTTAGCTACTTTTCATCATGAATACTTTGTTACATTGAATTTGGATGTTGCTGCTGTATTATTCCTAAGTTCATGGCTTATAATTACTCTTTGTTCTCTGTACCTTTGGTCATGTTATAGAGTGCAATATGAGCAAAGTGGAAAAGTGCTAAGGCTATTTTCTTAGAACTTGCGTAAGACATAATGTCAGAAAATTTATTGTCTACTACGATTCATGGCCAGAAGAGAAAACCCCAAGAAAATATACTCAAACAATGGCACCGATTGTTTAGGAACATACAAAGAATTAAAGGATTTGGCCGATTTATTTAAGACAGAACAATGTCAGTCGAACTTTGTACATGCACTAGTGAATGATGGAATTGAATAGTTTTCCAATCTCTAAGTGACCCACATTTTTTAGGTCTGTGGGAATCACACAATAGTAAAGTTTATCACGTTATTAACACAAATTGAGGCATGCATTAATTCACGTCCTTTAACTCCTATATCAGAGGAATCCTTAGATTTCCTTCCTCTAACACCAGCTTATTTTATTATTGGCGATGTTCTACTAATCTTCGAGAACCTAAGCTGCCATTCCTACTAACAAATTACCTTGCCCATTGGCAACAGGTCCAACAGATGATGTACCACTTCTGGTGACGCTGCTCAAGAGAATATCTCAGTAAACATCAGCACCGTACTAAATGGATAAGACAACTTCCAGCCTCCAAGTAAACGGCCTGGAGATAACCCGAAGATGTCTCCCGTTAAGACATAAAAGAGGATAAACTTTCTCCTCTACGATGGAAATTATTTAGAATCGCTGAGCTGCATGCCGGATATGACGGATGTTTACGAGTAGCCACACTCAAGACCTCAACTAAAATATGAAACGACTAAACTCTAGCCACTCACATTAGTGAAACAATTACATTTAATTCACGTTTGTTTGTATACAGATTTTACTTTCGATCACATAAGTTTTTATTACTTTTAACTTTTAACATTTAACAACTTCATGTTATATTAAATATGCATGTATTTACTTATATTTTATCTTTTTATCGTTATATTTTTTATCGTTATCGTGTTCCTTCAAGGTGGGGGCATGTTTGGGCTATGGGGTATGTGTTGGGTCTCAGTTGTAGACGGTGGAGAATTTTGGAGTGGTGTGTAAAAGCGATAAATTATCAGTGTGCAACCAGAGACGTGAGTGTAAAAACATTGAATTCAGTGTGTGTTTTTATACAGTTCATTGTGTGTAAAAATAAATACTTCAGTTTAGTAATAGTGTAATCATTATTCAACAAATTTAACTCTTAAAAATAGCACTCATTCATTAACACTCTTTGTGTAAGTAGAAAGTATATTAATTCTACCAAAATTGTTTTTGTACGCGGCGTTAATAAAAAAATGTGTTTTTTTGAATATTTAGAGAAATATTTGGTTCCTAGTGTAGTAAAAGTAGGGTACAGATGGGATTTAAAATTTAAAATTGAAGCACCTCCTCATAGACTACAATAAGTTGGCAGTTTTACCCCTCCTGGTGGAGAATGACCAGTCTGTTAGCAGAGTTCACCCGGGAATAGACCACATATGCCGTGGGGAAGCAGTCTTGCGTTAGATAAATCCCAAACATGTTCAGAGACTGTCCGTAAGCCCTGTTGATAATTATGCCAAAGCAAACTTTCACGGGAAACTAAACATGCTTAAACTGGAAGGGGTAGTTCAACGTAATGAGAGAATGCGGTGAATGAAAACAGTTTCAGCCTCCTCACACCTTGAGAAGATGATGGCTTCGATTATATATTTTTCGAGCGCCCTGATTTGAAGCCCGGTACCGTTCACAAGTTTAGTCGGGCTCAGGTTTCTAAGAAGTATTACCGTTGTCCCGACATTAAGAATGAGGGATTCCTGGGGAGCGGCGTATGTGCATAAACTCGACAGGACAATACACTGCGGGTCTACCGCCACCGAATCCATTGATCAGTAAGTCACCATCTCGGTAGTGAAATTTTCTACAAGCAAGTCGTGGATATGAACTGTCTTTTAGGGCAGGTATTAATCTCATCAAAGACCCGTAGCATGACATGCGGGGTTTGCTTGAAGTTCCCTGTCAACAGCAGAGTCACTCCACCCCATCAGATTCTTATTGTCTTGAAGGATTGCGTCAAATGCCACAGTAATTAGTCTGTAGGCTATTGTGTATTCATCGCATACACACAATCAACACACAGCCTCTCAGTACTTGAGCGATATTGGTTTGTTTAAGACGTGTTACAGTCTGGCGTTTCAGAACTGTTGAAGTTGAGCAGGTAGGTTGAAGGGAGAGTGGGGACAACTTACCACCTTTCAACATAGTCGCAGCCATGCCTGAGGAAGCCAAAACAATAGCTATTTTTCTGTTAGTCCTTATCTAGATATTGTAATACTGATTAAGACGTTTTCCAGTATCTTCGGAAGCGTCAAGAAAGAACACTCGACCACTTCCAGAATCGACACATTATCATACACCATGTATTATCATTATCCAGGTCGGAATTAGGTCTCGGTTCAATTTCAACACCTCCTGGTTCAGCTCGTTGACGTCGTCGACAAGGTCTCTATGATATTTGAGAATAGTTGTAGCAGCCTCCTGATCCCATATTAGAAGAGTGTGGTCTTTCAGATTAACAAAATCGCTTTTCATTTTCATCAAATCTTTTCTATTTTGGGCTTAACCTATTAATACAAAAAATAAATAAAATTTACATCTATTCATTGATAAAATATTGATAAGCCTATACAATGTACACAAAAAAATAATAATTCCATGGCTGTCCGAACATCTCCCCTACTGTACACCTTACGGTGAACAGAAAACCAAAATGCCCACAGACGAGGAGAAGTTTATGTCATTTAAAAATTACGCACACTGTCTCAAAGTACCCTTTACCGTCTACGCCGACTTCGAGTCCCTTATCACCCCCCTTCAATGTACAAATAATTCTTAATAATTAATAAATGACAAATGGACACTAATTTATAATGTTTATAAAAGTTAATGATTCAGACCAATCCAGTTGGCGACGACTTTCGGCTGACATACACTTTGCATGACGGGAGCTCCAAGATCTGCCAGTCGTATCGAGCACGATATCTTCGAGCAGAACCACGTAGAAATTTGGCAGAATTACAATATCACGGAAAAAAGTCACGAATTTTACGTGGTGAGTCAGAGAAGGCAGCCTCCTCAAAACGTCTGGTGCTAATGAGCGTCGTCTTCCAACAGTCCTCGCACTCTGCAAACAGATTTGAATGTGGAATGGAGCACGCCGTTAATCCTCTTCAGATTATTAAACGACCTGAACCCTTCTACTTTATGTAACAACAATCGGAGGTAACAACTCGACGTTTTAGGATGTACCGCGTAGACACTGCCCAAAACCTGGTCTCTCTCTACTCTGGTGTAGCCTGACTCGAACTTCCCTTGCTTCCTCCTGCTGAACGTATTGTCCTTCCACACATAGCACGATGAAACCTTGTAGTAAGGAAGGGTTCTTGTGACCCTTCAGTATCAGTTTAAATAAGTAGAAGGAGGCTAAAACATTTGTTTTACGGAGGCCATTAATTTTTTTTCATTTACGTTTTAACTTGTGAAATACACTCTCTGGTCATTCTCATGTTGAACAGCGAGATGCATAACAGGAGGAAAACACTTTTGGTTACGTAAGCACAATATTCGCCAGAGAGCCTCAGAACTGCTGATGTAGCGAGCTGCCTCACATCTTGTTACTTTGTTTTTCTTATATTGTCAAAAAAATATACTTACGGAACTTTTTTTCTACCAACCTGCAAGGTTCCAGAAATTGTTTCAGAAAATCTATTAAATAGTAGATTGTTCTATTTTGGGAAATTTCCCTAAAACTCCCTTAGAAGTAAAATAAAAAAAAAAGATTTCTTAGCATGCACCTACGCGCACAACTTAAGAGGAAGTTCTGCACCAAATGTCAGATATTTGTATTATTTGTAGAATTTGTAGTTTCGAAGATTTGATGTTGAGTCAATCAGTTGTATTTCGATTTTATTAATTAGGGGTTGAATTTTTCAGAAATATTTGTTAGTAAGCATCTAGGGTCTAAGAGTAGTCTTCATTTTAGAGATTTTGTGTTCAATCAGTCAATGATATTTTGCTCTCTCTCTCTCTCTCTCTCTCTCTCTCTCTCTCTCTCTCTCTCTCTCTCTCTCTCTCTCTCTCTCTCTCACACACACACACACATATATATTACATTCATATTTTCTCAATTATTCTTGTATACATTTTTATATTATTATTAATAATAAATACAATTTTTCGTACAAGAATATATTTTTTTAATATAACGCTGTTTCGATAGTATATATTTTGATGGTGATTATAGTTTATATTATCGAAACAGTGTATATTAATAAAAAATGTATTCTTGTACAAAAGTTGTTTTTATTACTAATAATAATATTATCTATATATACATTTATTTGTTACATTTGTTTCAGATCCTTTTTTTCGAATACAAATGTGTTGTAATATAATAATATTTTCTAAATTTTTGAAAAAATTTTCAATTTTATAACATAAAGAGTAGGCCTAATGAAATATAACGACATACTAAATTTAATAACGTTACAGTAGGCGATTAATTATACGTGGAGACAAAATAATTTAGTAGATTATAATGGCATTGTCCTCGGGCTTTTGTGGCATTTTCACAAATCCGGCCTGGCCGTCGGCCGCAATAGGACGGATTATCGCGTGCCTACCGTAATATGTTACGCCTATCGAATTGGTACAGTTCAGAGTGTCATCGAGTACGACTGACAAAGGAGAGTTCGGTGAAAATTTAGTGTATAGTAAATGTCACATGACGACAATTACAAGGTCAGCAAAAACTGAGAAGGTCGGAAC
Source organism: Magicicada septendecula (assembly GCA_034769895.1). Taxonomy (NCBI): domain Eukaryota; kingdom Metazoa; phylum Arthropoda; class Insecta; order Hemiptera; family Cicadidae; genus Magicicada; species Magicicada septendecula. The sequence continues at coordinate 299,787,122 of CM068371.1, forward strand.
AGTCTCTCGTTAAATTCGAAGATTTCAACAACCATAATTATAGTGATACTACCATTTATACAATGTAACAGAAGCTACGTAATACACAACGTAAGTTTATTACGCATTACGTTGACAGGATTATGAAAGGGATGCCATTTCCATGAAAAATGATAAGATATAGCCCATACAATATAGTTCCAATTATATCAGCTCACTGCCAAAAATAGCTTCGTGTATATATTATGACGTACTCAGCAGCTGTAAGAGTTTAATCGCAAAGTAATTAAATACAGAGAAACATACTGTGTGTTCAGAGTTCATTGATTAGATTATATATTTTCAAAGTAAACACATATCACTGATAACAGTGACAGCAGCAAAGTTATCTTAATCCCTTTAACAATACGTGTAACACAGACTAAAAATTTGTTTGTATGTAATTAACTTAGACTAAACATTTGCTAACTTATACTTAACCGTACTATTATGGGTCTCGTACTGAATCCTTTATGTTTCTAAGATATAAGAAACCGTGTTTTAAATTACAATTAACAATTTCCTCTAATTTCTTAGACTGGTATTTATTGTGTTCCGCCCATTCCTTTATCCTTCTGATTAAGCTTCTCTATAAGCTTTCTTCCTTATCTGGACTCTACATGACATGTCATACGAGTACTCCATCTTTTCGTATTCCGTTCATAAAATATTCTGGATGTTTCTCAGTACCATGTTCGAAAAGTGTCTAGTGATTTCTTGAGTCTCTTCCCAGTGAGCCATTATTCAGAGCCATTTATAGCCTCGCTCCATAAAAAAGTGGTTTTCCGGCGTGAATCCAATGATGAGAATAAATGTTTGTTTTTAATCAATACGCTACTTATAGCGTTAGTAAACATTAACTACGATTTTGACAACACTATGAGTTAACGTTACTACTTACGGTGTCCATAAACAATTTTACGGTGCTTAGTAAACGGTACATTGACTTACACTATTTATTATTGATTTTCAAGATATGAAGGATTTAAACAGAAACTTAAACTCTGGAAAACAACACAATCAATTAAAATGCCCCAGACAGAAGCATTTACCTGTACAAAATAAAACATGAGGAGACATCATCTATGGAAGAGAGCTATCGTAATGATCTGACAATATTAATCAAAGATAGAGACCTTAAAATAATCGGGTCAGAGGATTCTTCTTGATAATATGATTTAACACTGTTTCATAATGTTAATTTTTCACAGATAAGACAATACAATGTAATAATTCTTACACTATTGTAGTTATGATAATTAGGCAGTCCGGGGTTCGCTGAGTCCGTAACTAAAGGATAACGAAACCTCCGACGAAGGATACTTAAACTGACGCTTAGGGAAATGAAACCTGGGAATCATTACTGTATATTGTTACATGCCATTTTGCCATGCATCTTGTTAACATAAATATGTTCTAATACTCCTACCAAAAGTACCAAGAAACATGATAGTTTTGTTTCAAGAAATAATTAATTAAATACTTAATTAAATATTGTTTATTGTATTATTTAATTCATGTTAGCTAAGACTATAATAATTATGTTTATTACAGTTAAAGTAATGTTAATAATAATAAGTAAGGAGGACAATGTTTAGGAACTTACTTATAGGGTTTTGTTATATTTATAAAAACTGTATTGTATACAGAAAGTTAAGAGGAATGGTCATCTATTACTAATAGTTATTAGTAATTATTTTGGGTCACATAGATTAATATTATATGTGATAATATTAATAACAATAATGTTTATATTAGTAGGAAAGTACCAAAATAATAGTAATAAAGATTTGTAAAACTAGGCATGTTTAGCTTAGACAGTTAAGGTATTTTGAATAAGAATTTCTATTAAAATTATAATAAACAATGTGAGGTTAAGTTATATGATTACTAATGGTGTCCAATAGTTTTAATAAAGTGAAAAGTACAAGAAGAACTATTAATAAATAATTATGGGGCAATTAATTAATAGTGGAAAATGGTAACTCAAGAAATATGTAACAGAAGATAATCAAAAGTGGTATCAAAATAATCAGTGTTCTCTCACAAACTCCAAAATACTAATAAATTGAAGATCAAAAATCTTAAAAAAAAGTTATGACAGTTTAAAGGAAATGAAAGATAAAATATTAGAAGTTTGTTTATGTTGATGTTAAGATAGCACCATAGTAACATAAAATGTTACATTAGATACCAATAAAAGCTGAGATAGGCCTCAGCAACTGAAATGTTATAATAAATTAAATAAGGAGTTGATTATTGGATCTGAACGAGAAAGGTTGACATAAGAGTGACTCATCTAACAAATTGTAATTTTTCTATTAGTGAACATAATACTAAATTAAATAATACTGCTAGACAAAATAAATAGAAGAAAGAAATACAACACTATTCTAAAGAAGTAAGCCAAGGAATCTCTGAAGAAATACCATCAACCTATCCAGGAAGAGAAGTATTTCTTGATAAATTATTAAACAGAACAATTTTCTTCAAAGGCCTAGGCCAAACTTCTCAAAGACATTGTTTACACTTTTAATTAAAACAATTTTGAACTGTCACTGTGAAAATAATCTATGAATAACATTATTTTCATTATAAAAAACTATTAATATAGAGGAATACTCTCATCTAAAGTAAACTAGGTCTTACAAACATGTAACTCAACATAACCTAAACACTGAACATTGTAAAACTATTAATATAATCTTGTTAAGGCACTTTGTAATTATTTATAATCCCATGTATTTTGGTACTTTCCCTAACATATCTGTCGTTTATATCGTAGTCAAAAGGACCTAACTTAACACATTCTATTTGTATTTTATTTAATAAATATAAAAATCTAAATGTGGGCCTTGAGATATAAGAATTACTACTGCTACTGCTCCCATACTGAGCATATGTAAAGAACAGCCGGTCAGACTTTGTTAATGATTATATTTGTCTTTTAAAACAATTTAAAGAAAATAATAAAAGGATTTGAGTTTAATAAATACAGATAAAAGGTTTTCATTTCTTTATTTAATGGATACAAACATGTGTATGAGACAATAAACACTATATCAGTGACTGTGAATTTGCTTCATCAACAAAATTAAGTTGGCAACACTCTCCTCTAAGAAATATGGCAGCCTATTCGAATCTGCTTTGCTGAGCTTTAGTTATCACATTCGTCTATTAAATAAAAGATTAAATGAGATTGAATTATAGCTGAAATAGAAACCTTTATAATATTTTAACAAAAATAATAATTACTATTTTACAAATAAATTTTATTTGCAACCCGTGATTGCAAATTGGCGCTCAACAAATATTACCCTGACCAGATACTCATCCTTTAAATATTAACAAAGTACACATCTAAATAACCAGAATTATATAACGTTACAAATTGACGCCAACAAAGTGTGGCTAGAAAACCAGTATTTGCTTTACGTTACAGAATTGACGCCAACAACGTGTGGCTAAAGAACCCGTAGAGTTTTCTTTTACGTAACAATATTTGCACTTTCGTCAAAACACCACGATAATCAAGGCGAACTGTGGATCATCATTTCGTCTTCACTTCAAAGTCTCTCTCTCTCTCTCTTACTCTCTCTCTCTCTCTCTCTCTCTCTCTCTCTCTCTCTCTCTCTCTCTCTCTCTCTCTTTCTCTCTCTATCGTTTGCATAATAATCTGGTTGTCTTTTAAGCATTTTAAGCAGGGCCGTAACAAGGTACTCCTGCGCCCTTGGCAATTTTGACAAAGCTGCGCCCCCAATACCAATACCGGGAGGTCTGGGGGGGTCTGGAATACCCACCAGTGTAGCGGGGGGTCCGGGGTTCCTCCCCCGGAAAATTTTTAAATTTAAAGTGCAAAAATGGTAGTTTTTTAAGCTTTTTGAGCCAAGTTTTACCTTTTTTCAAGGTAATTTTTTGGTCGAATTTCTGTAAAATTCTATGTTATCTGAATACAAAAGCATTACTGTTGTAAGAGAAAGAGTGAACTTAAAACTATTTTTAAAAACTAACTGAAAGTGGTGGAATCTGTAGGAGGTATAAAACCTAATTTGCAGGTGATTGAACTATGTAAAAAGTAACTAAACAAAAAAAAACTTAGTTACCAAAGTACAGTACATGGTAAGGCCTACTAAAACTTAATATTTACACTACATTAAGGTAGGTAATATACAATTACAAACTTTTTTAGAATACAAACTAAACCTATAGTAACAGTATTTAAGTAAACTATAGCAGCTTCTGCTACCTGCAATATGAGAAAATGAGAAAAAAATGCAAAATATTTTTATTGATAGTTACATCAATTTACAGTAGGCCTTCTTTAGTTAACAGTTAGATTATATCACACTACTGTAACTGAGGAGGTATTGATTATAACAAAAACTACCAGAGAAATAATTCATAACTTTAGTCGGTGCTTTAGTTCTATAATTTATATTAATTTTTTTTACACAGGACTTCAGGACTTGCACTTACAACATTCTGTTGTTGCAACTGCAGGTACCATTTTTTTGGCTCTGGGGGCTGTAAATAACAAATTGAAACTCTTCAGTAAACAAATATATTGCTTTTACAAATTGTTACAGTATACAGCAGAAAAGCCATGGAACTAAAACTTTACCTTTCTTGCTTTCAGCAAGGCAAACTCACTAATTATTTCACTAAAATCAAGTTTTGAAGCAATCTCATATTCTATCGACAGGATAGCTATGTTTGTCAATCTGTTTTCACACATACTTGACCGTAAGTAGTTTTTGATTATCTTCAGCTTGCTGAAAGTACGCTCGCAAGACGCCACACTGACGGGCATTGTCAAAAATATCCTCAATGCTATTTCGATGTTTGGATAAGCACCTCTTAATCCATAGTTTGAAATAACTTTCAGAATATCCAAATGGGAAGCCTTGTAAATGTTCTTCACCGGCTCTTTTGCGTGAAACTTGAAAGCAGCTACTTCGTTAACTAGCTCAACTCTATCAATGTCTCTGCTACATATCGCATCAAGATCAGCTGCACACTTTTCAAGAAAAGTAACAGAGCATTCACTTAAGGACTTTCCTGACAAAAAACTGAAGTCTGATGAAACTGTGTGGTAAATGTGTACCCTTTTTTTTATTTCACTTACAATTCTATCAAATACAATGTAACATTCTATCTCAAATGATTTATTAGAACTCAACAAGTGTGCTTCGTCTTCAGCCGTCTCCCCAGCCATCCTCTTGACTTTTCTCAGCCTCTTAACAGCAAAACTGCTTTGGATGGCCATGGAATCACAAATAGCTTTGGCTTTTTCTGTGCATTTTTTAATTCCTTCTTTACGTAGGTCTTCAACTTTTTTTGCCAAACCTGAGAGCAAACTTGATGCTACGTCAAGAGTTGTGCCCTTTCCTTGCAGTGATTTGTTGGTGCAGTCCAAACTTATCAAAACATCAGATCACATCTCTAAAAGGCACACAAATTCGTAATCAATTTGTCTAAGCACAAGACAAGTTTCATAGCACCAGACAGTGTGTCAGTGTTCCAGCCGTTGTCTCTATCAGCCATGTTTTGTAAAACTTTGTGTACAGATGATAAGTTCTTCTTAACAGCTGTCACAGCTTGACGCCTGGAAGACCATCTTGTATCACAATGTCTCTTAAGGGTAGTTTTGAGACAACCAATCAAAGCCTCCCACCTTAAGGTAGAGCTACTAAAGAAGTTGAAAAACTCCAACACTTTTCCAAAAAAACTTGTCATCATAATTGACACTTCCGCGGCGTGCACGCCAACGAGGTTAAGACTGTGTGCTGCACAAGGCACAAATTTAGCAAGGTCGTTTAGTTGGGATATGTGCGCTTGAATGCCTTCATATTTTCCTGCCATGTTTGACCCGTTGTCAAAGCCTTGACCACGACAGTTCTGAATATCCAAGCCTTCATTGTTTAGTTTTTGCAATATTTCTTGTGATAACCCTCTTCCTTTTTCTGGTGACTTATGATGAAGTCCACAAAACTTTCTTCAACTGAGCATTTCCCATCCTTAATGTTAACATACCTTATTATTTCACTCATTTGTTCTAAATGAGTGCTGTGTCCGGGGTGCAGTCAAACATAATAGAGAAATACTTGGCACTTTTTACATTCTTCAGTATTTCAGATCGAACCTTATTTCCCAAAATGTCTTTGACCTCGTTTTGAATTAGAGGTGAAAAATAGCTTGTGACATGTTTTCCACTTTTAACATTTTCTATGTGCTTAGATAGTTGAGGATTGTAGTGACTAATAAGTTCTAATTTACTCAGAAATACACCACAGTTGCTGTCACTGATCGAATCGGAACCTCCTCTTAAAGGTAAGTTATTCCTGGCACAATGGAGAATTACATCCACAATACATTTGAGAACATTGCACCACTTTTCTACTTCAGCTTGTATCAAAGTTTGATGTTCTGCATCAACAGATCTACTAGTTTTCAGTCCAATTTCTAATTCTTTCCAATCGATATAAGAATGTCGGTGAGGTATCGACCTTTCGTGATTGACAATAAATGGGTTCAAGTGTCTCCAATCATTGAATCCCTCATCAATATTAGAGAAAGCAGATTTGTCCTTTTTGTCGTCTTTTGAAAAGAGAAGGCAAGGGAAACAAAACAGTGCGTCCTTAGACTGGCTGTACAACAACCATTGCCTTTTTACTTTTTCCCCGTTTGGTAGAATTTTATAAACCCATTTCTGAGAAAAGTGTCTTCCATCACAGTCAATTGTTTCAACAATTTTACAACGAACTGTGTCTGGTCGAAAATTTGCTGGCCATTTTTTGGGATCCTCGTAGATAATTTCTATTCCCACATCAGTAGTATTTAATGCACCATTTTCATTATAATTAGATGTGCAAGATGTGCTGGGTTTTCCAAGATCAGTAGATTGCCTGCCCATTGTGGAACGACTTAGCTCAGGATCACTTCCTTCTTCAAAATCAATGACGTTTGTGACGAACTCCATTGGAGTGATCTGGCTGTGGTTGTCTTCTGAAACAGTCTCACAGTCTTGCTATCTTCTTTTTCATTTTTTCCTTCCTTTTCTTCTTGGTCGTCTTCTTTTTCTTCTTCTTCTTGAAGTGCATTGCTATTACTGGCACTATCACTTTCACGTACTTCTTTCTTTTCATTTCGCAGCCAATTTCCAAGCGCCGATGCTAATTTTTCGTTGTCTTCTTCTTTTCGTTTTTTGATTTTTTAAAATTCACTTCCAGAAGGTTTTTTTGGCCCCATTTCTGAAATAAACCATTCCCAATTAATTTACATTGTATTACAGTTGTAAATGGCTGCCATTTAAAAACTACTCGACCGATCTTAAACATTAACGAGCTCCGCCAAGATATTGTGCCCACTGCCCAAGGACCTGTGTGACAAGTTTGGTCATAATCGGTAAATTTGTTTGGGCGCTGCCGCTGTCATTGTCACTGTTACAGTCACACAGACGGCCAAAAAGTTTTTTTGAATCCTAGTAATAGGATTACACGGAAAACCCGAAGCACTGTAAATACAAGTGAGCCTCTCGCGGTAAGAAAAAAGAAACGATGTCTGCGACGTTTTAACGCTATCACCGAATTTTTCGGTGAACGCAACTGTCGGCACTGAACATAAACACGAAATATTACGAAATTCGTGTTTGTGTTCAGTGCCGACAGTTGCGTTCACCGAAAAATTCGGTGGTAGCGTTAAAACGTCGCAGACATCGTTCTTTTTTCTTACCGCGAGAGGCTCACTTGTATTTACAGTACTTCGGGTTTTCCGTGTACGCGATCGCTCATCCAATTATAAAAAAAAATTGATACCATATTCATGAAATTTGTGATTGAAATATTTACGTAAACTAATTTTGAAATCGGGACTATTTTAGTCAGCAGACTTGCGCAACAAAATCAGCTGACACTTGCTGAAAATTGGACATTTTCAACCACGACCACTTCCGCTAAATATGAACCAATAGGAATATAAGTTATACCAATGGAACGGACCCGTTTTTCTTCTTTCTTCCGGTATTTTTTTAATTTTCTGTAGGTTTAAAAGTGAAACGGCGAACACAGTGATATTACTTAGGCCTATTTGGCTTTGTTAGTCTGGCAGTAAAGACAGAACGAATGTTGGGAAATTATTTCTGACAGCTGGAGTCAAGTTTCGCACGGTAACCTCCATTGATTGTTTGATTCACTGACGTTTTCGTGATGTTGAAGAGTAAATAGTATAATTAATGTATTGTTTTGCAATAATACCGTGTTATAATAATAATAATATGTAGTGTTTTCAAAAACTGTACAAAAAGGGAAAAAATAGGCCACCACCACGGGGAATAACATGCGCTAATTCTAGGGTTAATGTAGACTAAGCTATGGTACATTTTATTGAAATCATTCTTACCCGTACAACAGAAACAACGCCAAAATCAACAAGTAACAACACAAACACTATAAGTGTCGTCTAATCGCTGAGTGTGAAAATCACTTAGTTCACAAATTACAATAGAAAATAGTACCAGCGACTGTAATTACACTGAGTCTCAACAAAACCAGCAGAACAAACTAGAATAGAGCAATAGACTGACGTGGCCGTGGCTTGGCGATTGTCAATAAATTGTTAGTTATAAGTTGTGTACGAAGGAGTCGTACAAACGATATAATAATGAGTAGTATTTCTATATGGGAAATGAAAAATGTTGTTTAATAAAAAAATAAATAATAGAACAATTTCAAACTGAAATAACGTATCATCTTCTTATTACGATTACACCCATGAATTCAATACATTATATAATTTGTTATGTTATATAAATTGGCCCTGAACTTGGTACTATACAAAGTAAATTATATTACACAATCATTGTGTTGTTATAATATATAATTGTAATTATAAATAATATATAAAATTAATTAAAAACCTACAAAAAGGTCAAAAAATGAATATTTCGGAAAATCTTAACATTTACACACACAATAACAATAATTTATTAATAAAGAACAAACCCAAATAAAAACAAAACAAGACGATCTATTTAAAATTATAAATTTACTAAAAAATAAAAATGAATAAAACATAAACAACAAATTTTCAAATATAACCGAGAAAACAGCTGCTGAAGAAAATCAACATTAAAACAATCGTTAACCTGATAAAGCTGATAAGGAATTAGGCTTACTCAAACTGTGTATTATTTTATGTGTTATTTATTCATGTACTGTGTCTGTGGAAATGTGCGCGTGCGCGAGTGGTAAACGTTTTCCCGGCTGTGCGTGATATAATTATCGTATCGTTGTGACACTTGAACTGAACATAAACTACTGTATTAGCTACAGTTCCTGTATATTTCCTATCCTTAAAATGACGTAAAAATATGATTTCATTAAAATATAAAGTTGTTATAAAACGCATTTCTGCATGAGATAAAGGCATTCAGAGATTACCATCTATGCATTCTCTTGCAAATTCAATGCACTTTACGGCATGAAACACTGCTGAGTCATCTGCAAGTTAACCATGTGACTTCCTTCCGCCAATAAGAAGCTGGAAGGCAGTCGGAATTTTCTTAAGCCTGTTGCTGCACAGGCAGTCTTCTCATCTAGCTATCACGATCGGAACGTGCAATTCTTGTGCAAGATTTTCCGCTTGCAAGAATTTGTTAAGTCTACACTTAAATTCAAATCTTATTTTATTTTCTATGTTATTGTATTTATTATTTCAAGTGATTGGATGTAATAAACAAAACATCTTATACAATCAACAAAAATCTTAACACATTAAAATAACAAAACAAAAATCAAGAACAAAAAAAACAAAAATAAACACACATCTTACCCTCGAACCATTAACCTTAGCAATACAGAATTTAACAGAAAAGAAACAGAATATTTAAACAATATGTCAAAAACTAACATAACTCAAAATACAAACAAAAATCTAGAAAATTTAATAGTAGAAACAGAATCTGCCATTAACCTAATAAAAGACAATACACAAGAAGAAAAAAGAACAGAAGCAACAGATATAATTAAAAAAATAATCACTAGGGAAATGAAAAACAAAGATAAACAAAAAAAAAACAATAAAACAATAAAAGAAATTAAAAATAAAGTAAAGAACAATAATTTAATAATAACTAAAGCAGACAAAAGTCAAGCAACAGTAATCATTGATAAAGCAGACTACATAAAAAAAACCGAAGACTTCATCAACAATAATAAATGCGTACAACTAAATAAAAACCCAACAGAAAACTATCTTAAACAAACAATAAAACTAATAAAAACAACTAAAAACATATTCAACAATAAAAACACTGACATATTGTGATGGTACATTTCATCACATATGCATAAGATATATTATAACGATAAGATATAAATAACAAGTACTAGCACTAGCCATGAAAAAAAAAACAACTTATTAAAAAGTATGTAACTAACATTAAATTATCAATTCCAACATCCAACAAAAGTAACCTAAGAATATTATATTAATATTATATAAGAAACAGTAGTTATAAAAGGAAATCCAGAAAAGAACAAACAAAGAAAAATTTTTAATAACGTGACAAAACCCAATAGTTATGGTAGGTGAGGGGCATGAACATTAACACAAACAATATGAACTATATGAACAATAACACGAACTACAAATGGACTGATAATAAAAGAAAAATGAAACGGGCGACTATGAATATCACAAGAAAAATCAACATTGAATAGAAGAAATGAGAAGATGCAATGAACCAGATTTAGAACTGAGAAACAGAAGTTTGTACCAAAAAACATGACAAATTGACCCAATCTAATGAGTAAACTAATCCCATTCTTTTAGTAAGTCACCTTCGATATTAGGCTTTAACCTATAATTTGAGGTTAATCTTGGTTTTTACATTTTGCGTACTTCCAATGACTCCCCGAATTCTTCTTATCCTTGTTAATTATAAAATAAATGCTGATAATATATTACGTTCCTGAAATAATAACGCATGGATATGATTTAATAACATAATGGTTTAATCTCTGTATTATAGGTTCAAATTATTGGAAAATTCCATTCGATACATACGGTTGTCACAATCGATATTTATCTCAGGATTTACTAATTAAATAATGTTAATATAATTCGTGGGAATTCTTGTGGCTGCTACGAAAAGTTTCTTTACATGATAATTAATAATATTGAGTACCTTTACAAAAATCTATTACTTATAATCTAAAAATTACAAAAATTATATATTAAGTAACATACAAGGTTTGACGATATTCAATAAGCTTCGTAAAAGCATGTAGGTTAGATTGACGTCAACATCATGGCTACCATTGTCCGTCTCAGAAATAATGAAGTTTATTAATGTGTACAATAAATGTTTTCCTTGTAATCACTGTTCGTTTTGAGATTGAATTTGTTTGCACTTTAAAATGTTTACTACTGATTAGTGTTAGTGTAAATTGTTATATTGTCTAGTGGTTGTTCCTTGTTGGATAAAATTATTGCCAAATTATACTTTACACATCTAGACGATATTGCCGAAAGTTTTCTGGTTTATTCTGGATAATCTCTTGATTGTGTGTATTACAGGTTCATGAAAATTGTAGTGGAGGGATTATTTATCTTCGATGGTGGTCATTCAGATCTTCTTCACAAACGGGTTAACAATTTTTATATTTTTATTTTAATTACATCCCGACACGCACTATTAAACTGTTCTCCATCACAATTAACAATTAAGTGTTATTTCTTCTTTTTTAGTCATCGAACTCATACAAACTTCTTAAATTTTGATTGGCCATTTATGTACAGGTTAAATGTTATATGATCGATTCCCATTATTTTTTTACATTTTTCTAAATTACCTTTAATAGATAATTTTATTATTATACTCTAATGATGCATGCAATGTTCACATGATGATTAATTATATAATTATAAACAATTTGATACTAAAAATGCCTCAGTTTATAACTGTAAAACCTTATTAATTTGAATTTCTATATGTGGTGGAACAATTTGTTAGGGTTGATTGTAATTTCTACTTTGACTACCTGAGATAAATATATTTACATAAATTAACTGGTGACATAAAATCTTATAACATACAACAAAAACTCTTAATAATTATACTTGTTTTTAACAACTTTAATTATTTCATACTTTTAAAGTATCGTCTGTATGAGAATAATAAAACAATTTTTATAAATAATAAATAGCACACTGTTTAACTATAGTTTGTGCCACTATTTATTATTATATCACTCATATCACTGCAAAGGTTTGTGTCCCCTTTTCTATCCTTATTATAGGCCTATATGATTTTAATTAATACAATTTTTATTTTGTGAATAGGTACTCTTTTTTAGGTTTAGTTGTGTTTCAGGGTAATTTGATTATTTAGGCCTACTAGGTTTATTTATTTAATTTTGTCTGTTTACTGCCCTATTCTACTGGGTTATTTCTGGATCTCTTGTTGATATTACATAAGTCAAACCAACTATGTTTCCTTTAATTTGCTATCAATTATTATTTCTTGGTTCCTCTCTGGATCGGATTTCACTATTATTTACTATTCTTTTTGGAACATTTTGTTTCGTTACAAATTGCCTCCCTTCAGAAGTAATTATTTCTGAACACTTCATTACGTGTGAGGACGTAATTACTTAAGTTATTTTTCCTTTTCTTCCTCGTGATATTTTTTCATGGATTGTTGATTATAATCTTCTGAATTGCTACTATTGGGCTCGTATATGGTGATTGGCTATGCTCAATTATATCATTTAACAACATTTTATTAATTTCAGCTCTAACCGCCTCCTTCAATGAATATGGTAGAGGATAGGATTTTCTGTGGAATTCTGCTGGTTCTTGAAATTGTATTCTACACTAATAGTTTTTTACTTTTCCTGGTTTTTCTGAAAATACATGTTTATACTTCTTATATATCATAATGAGATCTTCTACTTGTTTTGCTGTCAAATTATTTGTGCCTTGGTGTCTAAACTCTCTTATCTCCTGTAATTTACTGTTCCACAGGTCTTCATTTGTCATATTATAGATTATTTTTGTGCATTGGGTGTCATTATTTAAAAAATTTAATTCCCTAACTTGGTGATGGGTACGGTTCAGAGGGGCACCATCGCTTCCTATTAACTCTGCCGTCCACATAACACCTTCTGAGTTCAAGGACACCTTCTCCTTGCTCAAATCAATAATGGCTGAATATTTCCTCAGCATATCGCATCCGATTAATAATTCGAATGGTAGGCCGATTGCGACCAAACATATAATATTAATTGTAACACCTTTGCTTTCTATTTCCAATGACACTTGTTTTCTCACTGTTTTATTTTGACGCCCAGTGGCACCTATTAAAATAACATTATTGACAGGTAAGGTAGGTATTATATTTTTACTTTATTTCTGTATTCTCTCCAGTTCAGCGTCGTTAATAAGTGATACATTTGCGCCAGTATCTATCATTATTCGTGTAGGAATTCCTTCAATTTGAGCGATTATGTATAAAATTTTATTATGCTGGTTGATTCTACTTGTCACCGTTTCCTCCAACAGTTCTTCTCGAAGATTTTTCAAATAATAATTGTAAATAATAGTAAGATTTTGATTATCCGTCCTTAAACTTTGGTTATTGTTATACTTCAAAATTCTTTTATTTTCCATAATTAGTTTTTCATAATTAGTTGGTAGTAATTTGTTATTACTATATTTTTGAATTTGGTGGTTTTTGTACCCAGTAGTTAGTAGCAGTAAGGGGTCGCGAGGGTTTGTTACTGCCTCACTCCGTTTCAATTAAGGCTATCATGATTATTTTCCGGGCATGACTGTAGATTTGCCTGGAATGGTGTGCTGGTTCCTGGTTGTTCAACCTCTCGGTTGTCTAATTGTTCACTTTCCCTTGATTCTCGGAAGTCCTCCTGGCTTCTACTTCTTACTCGGTTATAATGGTGACTCATCCCTCTGGGATTTCCTCTTTGATCATAACTGTTATTAAAACTGTTCCTCCGAGGTTGATGGTATCTCCAGTAATCCCCTTCTTCTGCACTAATATAATTTATTCTTGGTCTGTACGGACGATTATTATTATAATTACCCTGGTTATTATTATTGGTATTAACTCCTGAGTTATTTCTAAAATTATTATAATTTTGGTTTGTTCGGTAGTTATTATAATTATTATTAATTCTATTACCCGGATGGTAATTTTGATTGGGGCTGTTGTTACTATTATTGTTAATTAGATTTCGATTGAAGTTTGTTGGTTGGTTATTATTTGGAGTAAAATTTTGGTTGGAACTACGATCGTTGCCATTAAAGTTATAACTATTCCGGTTATTCATATTATTATAGTGATTAGGATTCATACCATGGTTATTATTTCTTGAACTCCACTGATCAGTTCGTTGTCTGCTTCTTTTGTAGTAACCCTCGTGTTCATAATTTTCTAATAAGTCAGCCATTGCGTGGACCGTTTTAATCTGGCTTCCCAGGCGTGCTCTGGCAATTCCTGTGTCATAATGGTATGCCATTTTAGTTACTAGGGATTCTTCTGTTATTCTTGGCTCTAGGTGTCTCGCCAAACACACCTTTCCCCAGAAGTAAGTAGTTGGAGATGTACCTCTATTTCCATCATAGCTTCCCTGACAAATGTTGTCCCTTATAATATTTTGTATAGCTTCGGACCAATATTTTTCTTTAAACAGTTTTTTAAATTGAGCGTAGTCCACTATCTCATTCCTGGTTGCTGTCCACCAGTTGTCCGTAATCTTCCTAAAATGCTCATCCAACATCTCTCTAATCGAGCTCCAGATAGTTATTCGATGTTTATTAAAATGTTCCTCTATTCTGGCCAGGATAATTATTGAAATAATAATTATTATAGTTAATAATTAATGATAATTATTGATAACTATTCTGGTTTCTCCGATAATTTTTGAAATTAATCCCTTCTCTGGTTTCGTTTGTGGAAACATGAGTAATATTATTTGGTCTGGTTCTAATTAACTCAATTTCTTCTTGATTTTGGCGTACTTGACCAGTTAAATTGTTCACCGTAGTGTTAATATTGTCACACCTTTCTCCGGTTTGTTTCTGTAAATTTATTAAATTTTCTTGTTCCTTTTGTATTCCTTCTATTTGAATACGACTATTTTCTTGGACCTGGTCTATTCTGGTATTTATCACTGCTTTATTTTGTGTAATGGTTTCGTTAGCTTTCCTCAATCTCTCATTAGTGTCAGCTATTTCTTGCTTCCTTTCCTCATCGATTTTGTCCATCTTCTGGTTAATTGTATCATTGACCTGTTCAATTCTCCCATTAATTCTTCTTAAATTCTCTTCATTGATTTGCCTGAATTCTTCCTTCATTTGGTTATTATTTTCACTTATAGTTTGTCTTAAGGTTTCATTATTACTTTCTTTAATACTGTCAATTTTTTCATTGGTTTGTCTATTACTTTCCTTAATGCTGTCTATTTTGTCATTCATTAGTTTATTATTTTCATCTGTATTCCTGTTAATACTGTCTATTTTCTCGTTTGTACTGTCCATCCCCTAATTCATTTGTTTTATTAAATTTTCCTTCAAATTCTCATTTTGTATCCTTGTGTTCTCGTTAATCTCTTCCTTCATACCGTCTATTTTCTCATTTGTTTGTCTGTTATCTTCCTTGATGCTATCAAATGTTTCCTCCATTTGTTTTAATAAGTTTTGACTCAAAATTTCATTTTGTTTCTTTGAGTTTTCACTGAATTCTTCCTTGATGCTATCAATTTTTTCGTTTGTTTGTCTGTTATCTTCCTTGATGCTCTTCAAATCTTCCTTCATTACTTCCTTCTGCTTCTTAAAATTGTCATTCGTTTCTTCCTTATTTCTGTCCATTTTTCATTCATACTATTCATTAACTCCATTAGTTTAATAAGATTCGGTTCTCCTCTATCTTCCTTTCTTGCTACCGTCTCCACATCCTCCACCGATGTTACTTCTTTCTCTTCTATCCTGACTTCTTTCTCTGCCTCCTTCGTCCGTCTCAGTGATGACGCCCTTTTATGCATCTTTATTATTTTTTGGAACTTATAGCAGTCGCCAGCTAAAAATTAGGAAATTAATTTGCTTGTTTCAATTTCTTCACCTAATATTCCCTAATTTCAGCCTCACTAGTTGGTGCGCCAATTTATAATACTTCTCGTGTACCCGTAGTATCTTAATGGTATAATAATTTGCCCATGTTATTCCTTGTATATGTTAATTTGTAATAACTATTTTTAAATAGTGTATCAGCTGATCGTGGAATATTTATGTTGTATGTTTACGAATGTGATTTAAATATATAAGTAAAAGAACTGAATTATTCTGCCTTGGTTTCTGAATCAGAATTATAATTATTCCAGTTCAGTAGTTAGAACTCCAAAAATCAATTCAAAATAGCGGTCGAGTCATCCCAAATAATTTTCAAGTCACCTTCGATATTAGGCTTTAACCTATTATTTGAGGTTAATCTTGGTTTTTGCAGTTTGCGTACTTCCAATGACTCCCCGAATTCTTCTTATCCTTGTTAATTATAAAATAAATACTGATAATATATTACGTTCCTGAAATAATAACGCATGGATATGATTTAATAACATAATGGTTTAATCTCTGTAATATAGGTTCAAATTATTGGAAAATTACATTCGATACATACGGTTGTCACATCGATATTTATCTCAGGATTTACTAATTAAATATGTTAATATAATTCGTGGGAATTCTTGTGGCTGCTACGAAAAGTTTCTTTACATGATAATTAATAATATTGAGTACCTTTACAAACAATCTATTGCTTATAATCTAAAAATTACAAAAATTATATATTAAGTAACATACAAGGTTTGACGATATTCAATAAGCTTCGTAAAAGCATGTAGGTTAGATTGACGTCAACATCATGGCTACCATTGTCCGTCTCAGAAATAATGAAGTTTATTAATGTGTACAATAAATATTTTCCTTGTAATCACTGTTCGTTTTGATATTGAATTTGTTTGCACTTTAAAATGTTTACTACTGATTAGTATTAGTGTAAATTGGTATATTGTCTAGTGGTTGTTCCTTGTTGGATAAAAATATTGTCAAATTATACTTTACACATCTAGACGATATTGCCGAAAGTTTTCTGGTTTATTCTGGATAATCTCTTGATTGTGTGTATTACTGGTTCATGGAAATTGTAGTGGAGGGATTATTTATCTTCGATGGTGGTCATTCAGATCTTATTCACAAACGGGTTAACAATTTTTATATTTTTATTTTAATTACATCCCGACACGCACTATTAAACTGTTCTCCATCACAATTAACAATTAAGTGTTATTTCTTCTTTTTTAGTCCCCGAACTCATACAAACTTCTTAAATTTTGATTGGCCATTTATGTACAGGTTAAATGTTATATGATCGATTCCCATTAATTACTTTACATTTTTCTAAATTACTTTGACGATTTCATTAATAAAATTATGGTAATTAATAAATAGGTAATGTGAAGGCTGAGAAATTTTAAATTTTTAATAATATCGCACATGGAAACTAAATCTTATTGCTATCATTAAATAATAATAATATTTAATAAAGAGTTGTAATAATAATAAAAAAAGGAATACGAGTGTACAGAAAGGGTAAACCTTGTTAATTAATCCTGCATAGACATGCGCTAACCGGAATTAACTTGAATTCCGACCCCTAAACAAACTAATAATACTTGTAAATTTGACATTATTGAAATAATTAAACAAGACCACTGTAATTTACTTTAATAACGTCTGTAATTAAGAATATCTCTGCTTAATTAAATAGTCAAACTTTAATCCTTTAAATAAAGAAGGAACATGGAACTACTTTTATGCTGAATAGTAAATGACGCGAGATTACTACTCTCACCCCTTAACTATGAACCCACTTGCAATGGAGCGCTCACGCCGTAAGCTGCGCACAGCGTTGGTTCGCGACGCAGAGATAAATATGTGAAAGTTCGCTAAAGAATATCTTAATAACTAAATTGTGCGCCGATGACATCTCTATCCAATCTTAAATAAGAAAGTATGTAATTAATACAGTACTAGAACCATGAGGTGAAATTCAACTAACAAATAAACATGTGAAGTGAATACCAGTGAAACAAACTTTCGCTTTATTTATTCTAACAACAAGAATTACTACAGTCATCTAAGAAGAGAGTACCACACCCAGAATGATTTAACATACGTCAGGAACTTCACCGTCACCGGATACTAAGGTAACGACAGACCTTCAGGAAACACACCGAGGACCGAAGAGCCAAATCTGCATCAACTACAGGAAACCACAGGTGACATGGAGGCTTGTCTTCCATGGTTATGAGATACTAAAAATTATAACCAACAAAAGACAATTTAACTAACACTTTAAGACTTTAAAAAAAACAGACATTATATGTAAGATGTAGTCTGTAATCTAATAAAACTGTTTGTAGTAAAAGAGTAAAAGTTTAAACTGAAAGCATTATTGTTTTAAAAAGGTTAAAAAGTCCATTCTTCAAAAGGCACAATTTTCAAGATTGTATATGGGGAGGTAACCATTATTAACATAATATATTCAATCCCGGATCCGTGGAATAAATTAAATTGATGTACATCTTTATTTTGAGGGCCCTTGTGAAAGAATAAGATATAGAATCATCTTGTAAACTGTAAGCTGTTGAACCATATATGTCGAGAACTTTAAGTAGAGCAATTAATCTCATTATGTAATAAAGAGATGTCATCTTTAGTACAGACTAAACTGAGTGCATAAATCAACAGTCTCCCCTTCCCAGTTTCCTTTTATATTAATTTGTTTTGGTGTTGTGATTAATTTTCAGCTCGTCACAACGAAGGCAGCCTGTATATTTGGCAGAACCAATTAATGCGGGTTCCCTATGTTATAACACAAGTTAAGATGTTATAAATTGCGCCACTGTGCTACATCCAGACGAATTTGCTGAAAGAATCTACGCAAATTAGTAACATTGTATTTCCTGATTTACAACGCGGGTAGGGTCCTGAAAAGTCTAAATAAATTTTGAATAACGGGGTAGCAGGAATTTCTGAGATTAATTGACTTATTTCACTGTTTCTCGCTGGTTTGCTGAGTGCACACAACTTACACCTTTTCACGAAATTAGCGATCTCACTGTTCATATTTTCCCAGTGATATTCTTTACGAATTCGATGTATGGTTTTATTTATTCCCATATGTGCTCCAATGGTGGAAGAGTGATAGTATTCCATCAGCATAGGTTTAATAATATCAGGGGCGATTATTCGTAAATATTTTCCGTTCGCTATTCTACAACATAACACTCTCTTACTTAATATGTATTTCTCTGACTTATTTCCTTTATCGAGTTGTTCAATAATTGGTCTCAAACGTGGGTCTTGTTGTTGATACTGGGCTAAGTCCGTAAATGCAAGAGGAAATTCGGTCATTAAAGTATTGATAATCGGCGTTTCTCTACTCTCCTTGTTTTCGTATGTTTTACTACTCGGCTGGAACATACGTGACAGTGTATCGGCAACTGGGTGCCTCTAATATGTTGTACGTTGAATTTAAAACAATTTAATCTTAATACCCATCTTCCGATACGACCTAACTGTTTTGGGTGATTTAATAGCCAAGGTAATGCTTGATTATCTGTTTCTAACAAAAACTCTTTATGTTCTAAAAAGGGTTTGAACTTCTCAAAAGCGAAAACGATAGCTAAACATTCTAATTCGTATGCGGAGTATTTCTTTTCTTGATCTGTCAGGGTGCGTGAAGCGTAACTAATAGGTAATCTGGAGTTATCTACTTCCTGATATATTACTGCACCTAGGGCTACACTTGAACTGTCTGTCTGCACTACAAACGGTTTTGTAAAATCGGCTAATTGTAGTACTGGGGGTGATATGATGCTTTCTTTTAATTTCTCGAATGCGGTTTGGTGTTGCTCATTCCACTCAAATTTAACTCCCTTCTTTCTTAAGGTATTTAGCGGTGCTGCAATTTCGGCTAGATGTGGGATATACTTGTTGAAATAATTTATCATTCCTAAAAATCGGGCTATTCCTTTTGCATCCCGCGGTGGTAAAAATTCTCTGATAGCACGGGTTCGCTCGGGGTCTATGCTTACCTTTCCGTTGGCTTTTACGATGTGACCTAAAAATGAAAATTGTGTGACAGCAAAATTTACTTTACTGGGGTTTACGGTTAATCCAGCTTTCTCCAATCGGGATAGTACTTCACGTATATGTTTAAGATGTTGCTCAATTGACTCGCTGCAGATAACGATGTCATCTAAGTAGTGGTACACATATTTAAATTTTATATCATGAAATAATTTTTCTAATAATCTGCTACATACAGAACTACCTTGGGATATACCAAAAGGGTACCCTCGTAAATTGGTACAGGTTGAAAGGGACGGCAAATGCGGTTAGACGTTTTGATTCTTCCGAAAGGGGTATTTGATGAAATGCCTGATTTAAATCCATAATGGTAAAAATTTTTGCTTTCGTAAAATAATAAAAAGCACTGTGGATGTCGGGAAGCGGTATAGATTCAAATTCTATCCGTTTATTTAGTTGTCTGTAGTCCACAACTAATCTATGTTTGTCGTTACTTTTGGGTACTAAAAACGCGGGTGATGAATAAGATGAAGTAGAGGGTTCGATGACTCCTTGTTCTAACAATTTGTTAATTTGGTTCCTCATTACTTCCATTTTTGGAGGTGATAACCTTGTATGGGGCTAAACGTATTACTTTATTGTCGCTCAAATTTATTTTGTACTCTATCAGGTCCGTCAGTCCTAACTTTGGGGTGAGGAAATTGGAGAATTGTTTTATTAATGTTTGTATGTTCCGTCTATCGTTACTTTCCAGATGACCTAATTCAGATTCGTGATGTTTTAGATGTGCAGAGGTCGTGCTAGTACTCTCACTGTTATTTGCATTATCATCCAAGTAATATTTTCGTAAACGATCGAATCCAAAATAAAATTTCTTATCGTGAATATCTAGAATTATTCCTGTTTTACTGATAAAATCAGCTCCCAATATTAACTCGGGTCCTAACTCGTCGCATACCAACACTTGGATACCAATACATTGGAAAATACCACGTTAGATTCTTAATTTTTACTTTAAACGTGACGATAAGTTTTATCATTAAGTTTTGTTTATTAGCAGAATGGCGCAATTTATAACATCTTAACTTGTGTTATAACATAGGGAACCCGCATTAATTGGTACTGCCAATTATACAGGCTGCCTTCGTTGTGACGAACTGAAAATTAATCACAACACCAAAACAAATTAATATAAAAGGAAACTGGGAAGGGGAGACTGTTGATTTATGCACTCAGTTTAGTCTGTACTAAAGATGACATCTCTTTATTACATAATGAGATTAATTGTTCTACTTAAAGTTCTCGACATATATGGTTCAACAGCTTACAGTTTACAAGATGATTATATATTTTATTCTTTCACAAGGGCCCTCAAAATAAAGATGTACATCAATTTAATTTATTCCACGGATCCGGGATTGAATATATTATGTTAATAATGGTTACCTCCCCATATACATTCTTG
Organism: Magicicada septendecula; assembly: GCA_034769895.1. Taxonomy (NCBI): domain Eukaryota; kingdom Metazoa; phylum Arthropoda; class Insecta; order Hemiptera; family Cicadidae; genus Magicicada; species Magicicada septendecula. The sequence continues at coordinate 299,808,774 of CM068371.1, forward strand.
AAAATTGTGCCATTTGAAGAATGGACTTTATTAACCTTTTTAAAACAATAATGCTTTCAGTTTAAACTTTTACTCTTTTACTACAAACAGTTTTATTAGATTACAGACTACATCTTACATATAATGTCTGTTTTTTTTAAAGTCTTAAAGTGTTAGTTAAATAGTCTTTTGTTGGTTATAATTTTTAGTATCTCATAACCATGGAAGACAAGCCTCCATGTCACCTGTGGTTTCCTGTAGTTGATGCAGATTTGGCTCTTCGGTCCTCGGTGTGTTTCCTGAAGGTCTGTCGTTACCTTAGTATCCGGTGACGGTGAAGTTCCTGACGTATGTTAAATCATTCCGGGTGTGGTACTCTCTTCTTAGATGACTGTAGTAATTCTTGTTGTTAGAATAAATAAAGCGAAAGTTTGTTTCACTGGTATTCACTTCACATGTTTATTTATTAGTTGAATTTCACCTCATGGTTCTAGTACTGTATTAATTACATACTTTCTTATTTAAGATTGGATAGAGATGTCATCGGCGCACAATTTAGTTATTAAGACATTCTTTAGCGAACTTTCACATATTTATCTCTGCGTCGCGAACCAACGCTGTGCGCAGCTTACGGCGTGAGCGCTCCATTGCAAGTGGGTTCATAGTTAAGGGGAGAGAGTAGTAATCTCGCGTCATTTACTATTCAGCATAAAAGTAGTTCCGTGTTCCTTCTTTATTTAAAGGATTAAAGTTTGACTATTTAATTAAGCAGAGATATTCTTAATTACAGACGTTATTAAAGTAAATTACAGTGGTCTTGTTTAATTATTTCAATAATGTCAAATTTACAAGTATTATTAGTTTGTTTAGGGGTCGGAATTCAAGTTAATTCCGGTTAGCGCATGTCTATGCAGGATTAATTAACAAGGTTTACCCTTTCTGTACACTCGTATTCCTTTTTTTATTATTATTACAACTCTTTATTAAATATTATTATTATTTAATGATAGCAATAAGATTTAGTTTAAATGTGCGATAATATTAAAAATTTAAAACTTCTCAGCCTTCACATTACCTATTTATTAATTACCATATTTTTATTAATGAAATCGTCACATTACCTTTAATAGATAATTTTATTATTATACTCTAATGATATATGCAATGTTTACATGATGATTAATTATATAATTATAAACAATTTGATACTAAACATGCCTTAGTTTATAACTGTAAAACCTTATTAATTTGAATTTCTATGATATGTGGTGGAACAATTTGTTATGGTTGATTGTAATTTCTACTTCGACTACCTGAGATAAATATATTTACATAAATTAACTGGTGACATAAAATCTTATAACATACAACAAAAATTCTTAATAATAATACTTGTTTTTAAAAACTTTAATTATTTCATGCTTTTAAACTATCGTCTGTATGAGAATAATAAAACACTTTTTACAAATAATAAATAGCACACTGTTTAACTATAGTTTGTGCCACTATTTATTATTATATCACTTATATCACTGTAAAGGTTTGTGTCCCCTTTTCTATCCTTATTATAGGTCTACATGATTTTAATTAATACAATTTTTATTTTGTGAATAGGTACTCTTTATTATGTATAGGAGTGTTTCAGGGTAATTTGATTATTTAGGCCTACTAGGTTTATTTTTTTAATTTTGTCTGTTTACTGTCCTATTCTACTGAGTTATTTCTGGATCTCTTGTTGATATTAAATAAGTCAAACCAACTATGTTTCCTTTAATTTGCTATCAATTATTATTTCTTGGTTCCTCTCTGGATCGGATTTCACTATTATTTACTATTCTTTTTGTAACATTTTGTTTCGTTACAATATTCAAAGCACTCAACATTGAAAATACACAAAAATCTAACACATACACCACAATCACACACAGTAAAACCAATTTGAAGTACCAGAAGCCAACAGGAAGCCACAATAATAATAGTCAACGAACAACACATATGTACTTCAGCAGACACAAAAACCGGAAGGCTGAAGATGGGTACAAGATGGTACCTGAAACATGTTCCTAATAAGGAAAAAAAGGTATATCTAGAAGTAAATTTAATTATAAATATTAAATGTTATATATATATATATATATATCTCTGTCAGCCTACAATACAGTAATTTGTTCTAAGCCAGTCATAAACGACGTGTTAATCGTTATTTCTATATTTTTTTTTAATCGCACAATCTGTTTGACAAGGTTCTAACGGTATTTTAGTCAATTCCGAGAAAAGTGAGTTTGCAATTTACATTATCATTAACTGTTCATCAACAGAACTACGGTTTATCACCCCAGAAAGCTGACCCCACTCGCTTCATAAGAAGTGTTCTTCTAGTTAGTCTATATTCGTTGCTAAAACCAAGAAGGCGCAGGTGCAGTGCAGTGACCCAGTGACTGACTCAAAATGGGATGGGCGGAGGGGAAGGGATTTTCGCTTTGCGCTTGGCCCGACTCCGCGCCCATCAGTAGGGCATGGTCCAGTGCAGTTACTAAATTTACGTAGCTGCTTTTTGTTTATTGTATAATAGACACAACTATGGACAGTTCACGTACAGTACCTTTTAACAATCTGAAACTGAAAGATTTTTTCCAATAACGTGGAGTTTTTATTTGCTTGACAAATAGTACCAATCTAACTCAAAAAAAGATATTTTTCATGGTCAATTTTGCACCCTCTTTGTACCTGCGCCCTTGGCGGGGGCACATCTCGCCACCGCCTAGTTACGGCCCTGGTCCCTTCTTCGGTTAAATGTTCTTCGCAATGGTATATGATCTTCTGGGGTATAGTTTATTGTCACTGGTGTATCATGGAATAGTTCACTTTGTGTAAAAATGTTGTTAAATGGGTATATCTACTGGTGTTTATGCGTGTCAGTTAACCTCGAATTTTCACTTGGTGTTTGGTGCGATTTCAGTGTTATTTCATTTAATTAGTTATATGTGATTTCGTTTATAAATGTTATGTAGTTCGTGGGTCAACTTCACCACTTCACTTTCATTAAAATAGTTAAAAATTTAGTTTTACATAAAATGATTCCGAACTCCGTGATAATGTAACGGCCATTAAATGTTGGTTCTATCAAATATTCACATGAAGTGCTCTCTTCGAGGTATAATAATGAACTGTCTGTATTTCCTTCGTCTCATGAAAACCTTAGCCTATATAATATATCTCATACATTGTTTCAAATTGCCATAACTTCCGACACACTTTAAAAATGTACATTATGCTCATAAAATAAATTCGTTATTATTTAACTGTTTGAAATATAAAATACATATTCGTTTTCACTATTCTATTCTACTTATTTTGATAGTAATTAAGTTAGTATTACAAAGTTTTATCTGAAAATTATATTTCTTATAATTTTTTGGGAGGTAGGCCTAAAATTATACTTCCTGTCTTCTGTGTAAATAATAGCCATTTTCCCTAATATAATTATTATTCTATTAAATCTGAAATTTGTATAATTATCAATTCTCACTTATTTTATTGCAATTTAGTATACTAATGATGGTTTTTTAATATAATTCATTTGTATATGACTCCCCCTAGGATAGTGTCAGTTAATCTATTTCAGTTTTAATGGTATTTTATTAGACAATTAAATAATTTTACTCATATAATGACCATATCTTTAGAAAGCCTTATTTACATAGTATTTAATATGTTGGGTTTATCTTGCCTAAATATTGTCATTTTATCTGGTTTATAAGACTAGGTTTGTTAATTATTCTGCAGTTTAAATTTATTCTTTGGCCTAGATCTGATGTGTGGCTAATTTCCAAATGTTTTATTAATGTAGTTATTTTATATCCTTCTCTGACTGGTATAACATAAATTATTGATTATATAATTAACATATAACATCTCTCTATATCAAAACTAGTGTTCTGAATAACATTGCTTAGTATATTACCTAATAACATAAATAAAAAATATTCTATAACATTGGAATGGTATCTAATTTTAGATATGTCATTCCTAAATTAAAATGAACAATAAAATAACAAATTATAACACTAACATTTCTTATGGATAATTCTTACTTATCTAATTACTATATGTAATAGGGATCTGACGTCCTGGTTACATATAGTGGTTAACATCTTATACTACTCAACATTGACAATTTGTTTTGTAATTCCCCATTTTACAAGATTTATGCCCCCTCTTTAAGTATAACCCTGGCTGTCTAAGTTATATTCCATTCTATGGAATGTTCATACAGCTTTAGTAGCTTTTTATTAGTAACATTACTATTTCATTATCAAAGTAGACACTGTTCATGAAACTTAAAGTTTATTGCTTTGTACTGTAACTCATGCACCTTTTTTAAAGTTTATTATTTATAATTTGATCACTTGCACTTGTCTATGGTGAATTATCAATATATTTACTAGTCTTTCTCTAGTTTTTAACATGAAATATTCAACCATGGGGGAACTATGAAGATTTGTTTATACAAACTAAACAATAACTTTTTGAATGCACTAATATTTAATACTACTAACACTTTTAGTTTTTTGTCAGTTTTACAGTGATATGGTTTTTTAGGGTGTTATACTTTCTCTTTGGACATTCATTGATTTTGGGGTTTTTTGGGGGTTCTTTCCCTATGGGGTTTTTGTTTTATATGGGTCGTCTTAATTATTCTTCTTTCTTCTTTGAGTTTGGTTATTCTTCCTTCTTCTGTAGTTTTGGATTATCCTTCTTTCTTCTTTCTTCTGTAGTTTTTATTTTTATTATTCTTCTTTCTTCTTTGAGTTTGGTTCTTCTTCTTTCTTCCTTCTTCGGTAGATTTAGTTTTGATTAGTCTTCTTTCTTCTTTAGTTTTAATTAGTCTTGTTTCTTCTTTCTTCAGTAGTTTTGGTTTTGAGTTATTCTTCTTTCTTCTGTCTTCAGTAAATTTGGTTTATTCTTCTTTCTTCTTTCTTCTCTCGTTTTAATTAGTTTTCTTTCTTCTTTGAGTTTGGTTCTTCTTCCTTCTTCCTTCTTCTGTAGTAGTAGTTTTAATTAGTTCTTCTTTCTTCTCTAGTTTTAATTATTCTTCTTTCTTCTGTCTTCAGTAGCTTTGATTGTTCTCCTTTCTTCCTTCTTCAGTAGATTTAGTTTGGGATTATTCTTCTTTCTTCTTTGAGTTTTAATTGTTCTTCTTTCTTCTTTAGCTTTGATTGTTCTTCTTTCTTCTTTCTTCAGTAGTTTTAATTAGTCTTCTTTCTTCCTTGATTTTAATTATTCTTCTTTCTTCTCTCTTCAGTAGTAGTAGTTTTAATTAGTCTTCATTCTTCTTTCTTTGGTAGTTTTAATTATTCTTCTTTCTTCTTTCTTCAGTAGTAGTAGTTTTGGTTTTCTTCCTTCTTCTCTCTTCAGTAGCTTTGATTGTTCTTCTTTCTTCTTCCTTCAGTAGTTTTAATTAGTCTTCTCTCTTCTTTCTTCAGTAGTAGTAGTTTTAATTAGTTCTTCTTTCTTCCTTGGTTTTAATTATTCTTTTTTCTTCTGTCTTCAGTAGTTTTAATTAGTCTTCTCTCTTCTTTCTTCAGTAGTAGTAGTTTTAATTAGTTCTTCTTTCTTCCTTGGTTTTAATTATTCTTTTTTCTTCTGTCTTCAGTAGTTTTAATTAGTCTTCTCTCTTCTTTCTTCAGTAGTAGTAGTTTTAATTAGTTCTTCTTTCTTCCTTGGTTTTAATTATTCTTTTTTCTTCTGTCTTCAGTAGCTTTGATTGTTCTTCTTTCTTCTTTCTTCTATAGTAGTAGTTTTAATTAGTCTTCCTTCTTCTATCTTCAGTTGCTTTGATTGTTCTTCTTTCTTCCTCCTTCTGTAGTAGTAGTTTTAATTAGTCTTCTTTCTTCTCTAGTTTTAATTAGTCTTCTCTCTTCTGTCTTCAGTAGTAGTAGTTTTAATTAATTCTTCTTTCTTCCTTGGTTTTAATTATTCTTTTTTCTTCTGTATTCAGTAGTTTTAATTAGTCTTCTCTCTTCTTTCTTCAGTAGTAGTAGTTTTAATTAGTTCTTCCTTCTTCTATCTTCAGTTGCTTTGATTGTTCTTCTTTCTTCCTTCTTCTGTAGTAGTAGTTTTAATTAGTCTTCTTTCTTCTCTAGTTTTAATTAGTCTTCTTTCTTCTTTGGTTTTAATTATTCTTCTTCTTCTGTCTTCAGTAGCTTTTTGCTGTGTATTCCTTTGTTTCTTCTAGTCTGGTTTCCTTGTCGGGGTATATTAATTGCCTGCTTCTATCTTACCTGGGTAATTTTGTTGTTATCATTTTTAGTTTCCTGGGTTTTTAAATTTGTATTATTATATTATTTGCAGAATTTTTCTTTATTCAACCTTTCTTGTGAATATATTAGTAAATAGTGCATTTTAATTAATTCTCATCTGGATATTCCATATATTAGAGCTTTATTAATGATCATTGAGTAATGCATTTGTGTGGATTATCTATCACGCTACAATATGGAAATAAGAACCAAAATATAGTGACAAAGTGTTTTTTTCTTAAGTGTTTTGATAAACTCCAATGTACTATGTTATGTATAATTATTTATTCATAAGGATTGAACACTTATTCATTTTTAAATAATAAGATATAGTGACATATAAAAGAGTTAGGGTAATAAACACCCATGTTCAGTTATATTAGAAATAGTTAATATGGGAGCCTGTGTGCACCATTAATTTATATGTTATAAAAAGTTTTGTTAAAAAAAATGTTAGTTATTTAGTGAACAGAATGTTCATAAACTGTTCAAAATGTTAATCAGGTAAATGGGAAAGATCTAATATTATAAAAAGGATATTGTGCAGAAATAACTAACTGTTAGACATGTAGGCCTAAGGAATTGAGCCAGACACAAGCAACATAGAAATAGTTAGATAAACACTACTAAATTAAATAAAACTAAAAACAAAAGCTTTTTTTTGATAAAATATAAAGATGTTAATGGAGGGAGATGTATAAACCATCCATTGCTATCATAATATAGATAATGAACATAATTATAAAGTGTTTAGTAAGCCACTAAGCTGACATGGCTTCAGTATTATTGTTATTGTCAGAAAAATAGGTGTAGATATTTTAATTAATGATATTGTATGTAAAGTAGGAATACTCAGAATTATATTTAGTAGTAAGAATTACAATATTAGAAGATATTAGATCTGTAAGACATACAACAAAAATGTCAAACAAGATTAGGTCAATGCATCAAAACACAAAAGTATAAACCTGCCAAAACAATAGATAAGAGGCCAAAATGGGGCGAGATTAGTATCAAAACTATTTAATTTTAATGGACAATAAAATGGTACTAATTAAAAATAAATTTAAAACAAAATAAATAAAACGTAATCTGAGGTGACAAAATTAAAAACGCCAATTTTCAAAAAATAACTTAGTCACGTGACGTGGGGTCAAGGCTCTAGACCAATCAAAAACACCAAAAGCTAGGTCACCAAGGAGATTTAAATGTTTTTAGAGAGACAGTTGAATTGTTAGATATAAAACTGAAAACTTCAACAGCATATTGCTGGCAGTAAAAAGTTAATATTAAAAGAGTGAAAACTTACTCCAGGAGAGGCGATTCCGATAAAAGTAATACCGAAAGATCGACAACACATGACACGACACCAGAACCAAGATAAACCAACACACTAACGAGAATCTGAGAAAATAGATACCCATCTCAAAAGCGTCCATCCCGTATATGCACAGCAACGGTGAGAAATTTTGGTTAATTCCAGCAGAATACTACATAACATCACAACACAATTTCCACTAAAAACAGCTGTTTCCAGATAAAGGAGGCTATATATCAACTATTATTATAAACTACTATAACTAAGACTTTATTTAAAACACTTTAATTGGAATTTAAAGAACGTATTTTTCTGAGGCGAGAACTCAATAGTCCGCCATGTTGTGTTACTGTAGGCACTGTTGCAAACTGTAAGCGAACAACTTTGAAAAACATTATTATATACATTTTGTTAGTCGATAAGAAGTAATTATATTTTGTAATGCATTGTATTTTTAAGTAGAAGCATATTTCCTATCTTTCCTAGCAACTCCAAGTACCCATTACCTGAGAAACATAAAATATATATATATTGTAAATGTTTTTGTTAGCACGAACTATTTGTTACGGCGGACGAACTCATCTAATTGTAAATCCTCGAATAATGAAACGGTAATTTGACCAATGTTTCAAAGAAATTACGAATAAAAGAGATAATTTGTCAATCGTACCAGTCCTAGTTTATTTCAATAAAGTAATTATAAAGACTATTAATTACAGGAACCAGAAGAGAAATTTTGAGGAGGGCGCAAGGACATCCAGACACGAAAGTAGATCCAGTAGGCTGCTTACACGATCTATTTGACCACTACTAAACAAATATTATTCACGCGCCGATTTCAAACGGACGGTGACATACTACATTCTCGTTCCTATAAAATCGTTGCTAATCAACGAATACTGAACGACAACACAGTAAACGACAACAAAATAACTAATATAATTAATAGTCATAACATAAGGACATTTACGAGCCGATTAACAAGTACAACCGAGTTTTGAAGGGTAACTTATTTCTTTATCCGCATATTATTAACATACAAAACTAATAAAAACAAATTACAAAATCTAAATAGCTCACACAACATAGATAATACAACAACTAACGGCATATACAAAATTGAATGCCAAGATTGCAATAAATGTTACATAGGACAAACAAAAAAACAGCTGAAAAAACGTTATTTTGAACACCTAAATGCATACAAAAAACCAGAAATATATAAATCCAATTTAGCCACACATGCAATAAACACAGGACATGAATTCCCAGACATAACGAATGTAACACTAATAAAACATATACCACACAAAGGCACCATAATGAACATTTGGGAAAATTTACAGATATACAAACATAAAACAGAAAACAAACTAATACCTGAACAAATACAAATCAATACAAAACATGACACAATATTCAAAGCACTCAACATAGAAAATACACAAAAAACTAACACATACACCACAAACACACACAATAAAACCAATTTGAAATACCAGAAGCCAACAGGAAGCCACAATAATAATAATCAACCAACAAAACATATGTACTTCACCAGACAAAAAAACCGGAAGGCTGAGGATGGGTACAAGATAGTACCCGAAACATGTTCCAATAAATAATTCCAATTCCATGTTCCAATATATATTTCAACAGATCAAGTTTTATTATACTAATAAGGATATAGTGAGTGTGTACAAATCACAAACAAGTCTAATATGGTGGAGATGAAAAATTATTTATTATACACACAAATATAGTTTTTAAAGAGGTATATTGTATTATAAATTGTCATGTATTGTAATTTGCAATAATAGTTTATAATGTTCGAAATATATCGGTTTTACTTGATTGAGGCTAGACGTCAGTACGTGCAATCCTCCGCTTCCTACAGCCACTCCCCTCCTGGCGTCCTCTTCGTCCTGGTGTCCTCTTCGTCCTGGCGTCCTCTTCTTCTGGCGTCCTCTTCGTCCGTCGTCTTCTTCGTCTTGTCGTCCTCTTCTCAAATATGTTAAACATACAATGCTTATTAATTTCTCTAGAATAGTTTATTATTAATTGATATGTAAATTTTATCAATCTCAGAGTGAATATGGGTATCAATTTAATAAAGTGTATTAGTCGTACACCTTCCACGTAATCTTGAAGTGTCTTTAAATTCCCTAAGCGGATATCTTACTTACACGAAAAGCTTTATAATATATTATAATTCTATTTAAATAATTTACCCACTCGGCTCTGAACGCAGAACTTCGTACAGAATACCAAGGATTATGTTAAATTATACTTTTCTATGTTCGCTCGAGAACAACTCTCTCACGCACGACCACAACTTCACCTTGCAACTTCTACAGACAGACTGTGTCGATCTTTACTCTACAAAGAATGAATGTTACTGAATTTAGTGTTTTCCGATCGGCTAAACCCAAGTCACATGATTGATGGTTTCAAAAAATATAAACTTTTCCGGAAAGAGTTTGTATAAATATGCACTAACTTGCATTGAAGTATATACAAATTTTTAATGACCCTATTAATGATAAGTGTTTCAAATTGAGTATTTCCTACTTTAAGAACCATATTTTTAAAATAGTTATGAACCATAGAGTACACATAAATTGAAGCTATTAACATAAACAATTCATTGTCAAAGTTTCACATCGATCGGTTAATTACCCCGAAAGATATAGCGATCACACGTTATCACACCCGCAAACGCACACAAATTCACTCAAAAAATACATGACAATAAAGAACATCTTTTTACGGAGAATTTGGTATACCCTACATGCTTATCCATTTCTAAATACAAAAAGTACGGCTAAAAGACAAAGTATTATATAAAACCAATTTAAACATGAAAATGCTCGTCATCCATGTGCTCTGATATAAACAACATAGCTTATCATCCTGTGTTACGTTGCAATATATATATATATATATATATTTATATTGTAACGAGACCCTGTATGCCGGTCTTTACAAAAATAAAATAGTAGATGAAAAATTTTATAAAAAATAAAATTTTCAATAAAAAAAAATTTGTTTATGTTAATCAATGTTTGTAATTAAGAAATAATGCTGTTTTAAAGGTTTTTGTAAAAAATTTAAAAATTAGTAAGGTATTTATTAACTATCGAGCACTTCTGGAAGATTTGAACCAAGTCTGGAGTTAATCAGATTAACTCCGGTCGGCAATCGATTGATGGTTTTTCTTGCTGGTCCAATATCTCACTGAAATAAAATATTTTCTTCTTCTTGAAGTCTCTTTGCCTTAATAAATAACCTTAAATTAGCCTGTGAAATAATAACAGATAAAAACAATTGAAATAAATGGATTTATTAAACAATTTAATAAATAGTCGATTTTTATCGATTGAGAACAATTATCGACTCCGTCTCAGGGAATTATCGATTATGCATACAGTAGACAAAATTATTATAAAGATTATAAAAAGGACAGGTTCTTTGAGCGATTAAATTAATAGTCAGAAAAGGGTTACGAGAAAGTATAACATTAACAATTAAAGTAAATTTAATAATTATTATTTAACAGTATTCAAATAATTCTGATATATAATATTTAAGACAATTGTTTTGTCAGACCATATGTAGCTTCTATGACGTCACCACGGGATGAAGAGGGCAGGCTTAGTAAATTCAAAGATGGCCGCTACTAGATCTGCCGAGGTCACGGAAAAAGTCGTCGTGTTAAAAGCTCAGCAAAATTATCTTCATGAATGTTTGAAATGTCCCCGCACTGGTGTAATCTGTCTATTAGGTAGTTTGGTGTGTTCTGAAGAAGTGTTCCGTGTATATTGGTGTTAATTAAGTTATTCGGTATGTGTTCACTTCTGTTGGTTAGGTTGTCTGTAAAAGTGATTATGCGTTGTAGCGTGAATTATGTCAAATATATTGTTTTACTGTTTTAGATCACTCGTATCATGAAGTTAGGTGTTATTTTTCACTATTGTCGTTAAAGTTTTGGTAAATTTAGCTAAGAAAGTGTTCAATTCATCTAACTCTCGATGCACTGATATTAATGGCAAACTGTCGTACCATTTTCTACTCGGTTTTAAGGAACGTTTTTTCACACAACTATTCAGCTTGATATTCAACAAAAGACTAATTAACTTGGTCAAAATCTGGCCCAGTTAATCTTTGAAAAAGTATTGTTAACATATTTCGATTACCTATACACATGATACAATATTACATTATATATGGAATTTATTTATTTTATTCATCATTATCATGAATTATGAACCTTATCATTGGTTTAACCATCTCATTCCTTTTAAATTGATATATTATAGTCAATATCTGTGGACATTTTGTGGAAATTACCAAATTTCTTTCCTTTTTGAAAATCTAGGCTCAAAATTTGATTTCCGCCTTTATACAAATTTTTCTTCCATTTTAATTGTTATTAATTCTATTATAATAAATTTTAATTAGTCATATTTCTCTTCCTTTCCTTAAATACATATAAATTAAACTTTTGAACTGGTTTTTTGTGTTAATCTCTGAATTTGACATTGCTCTATAAAATTAATTAATTTATATATTTTGAAAATTTACAATATTTTAAGGTATATTTCCTTATTATCATTTTAACTCATAGGATCATTCCCAGTAGTGGTTAACTGATTTACCTTATCTAAATCTTGCTAGTTTACAGGATTTATAAGTGAATTATACTGGTTTATATGGTTTCTGTGAATTCACCAAATGGCCTAGAGTTTAGAATTTTACATTTCTGTCTTTCTCAAATAAACTTAATTCTACCACTCCTCTGACTTTACATAGTTACTATTACATGAAAATAAAATGGTTTATAACTTATTGTGAGGTGTAGTATTTAATTAACACTACTGTTATAAAAAGAACAATTATGAACATTATTTAGCAATCTGTACAATTAAACATATTGCTGACATGGTTTGAACATATACATTTAACTCCTTTTGAATTAACAGAGCATACCTACTGAAACATTATTAATGGTATGTATGCTGTTATTTAGCAAACATAATTCATTTTAAACACATAATATAAATCTTATTTTCTAATAACTCTTACAAATACATTGATTTTATTGCTGTGAACAGACAGTTTATTTAAACATTTTAAACCTATGAATACTAAATTAATGCCAGTCCTTTCTGGTCTAAACCATTATTATTTATGATCCCCTTCATCAGTAAACATGACCACCCATACTCTAGTTATTAGCATTTTTTACAAATGTCTTGTAAATAAAGAGTTATATTAAAATAATAAAATACTGGAAATCTTCCATTCTATTATTTTATTATGCTGTTTATTATTGGATATTTAAGTTGTTATATAGCATATTGATAAGTCATAGTATCACTAACTTTAAGTTTATTGCATTTTCAAAAAACACTTACACAAATTCACTTTCACTGGTGGTTCTGATATTTTGAGTCTCACTATCTCAGACCAGACCTTTAGTAATCATGGACTGTTAAGACTTGTTTATTTTCTTATCACACAATAGCTTTAGTCGGTTCACTTCTTATAATACTATACAACACTTTATGTTTCTAAATAATTACATTTTATAGGATTTTGGTACGTTATACTTTCTTTTTAATCGTTTTGGTGGGTTTGGGGTTGATGGTAGTTAATAATAATAATAGGTTTTACAACGGTGTTTCCTTCATACTATTTCTTCCTCTCCTTCTTCTTATCTTCTTTCTTGTCTTCATTCTTGTCCTTCTTCTAGTCTTCATTCTTGTCCTTCTTCTAGTCTTAATTCTTGTCCTTCTTCTAGTCTTCACTCTTGTCCTTCTTCTAGTCTTCATTCTTCTGGTCTTCTTGTCTTCCTTCTTCATTCTTGGGTAAACCAAGGTACTTTGTGTTATCTCGACTGATGTTTAGTTTGGAGCATCGAAGTTATTTACTGACACGGACCTTACTCTTCTCTAAAGGTTTCAGGGTATTGTTTTCTTCCTGATCACAAACTTTATTCTTCCTTCTTCTTGTCTTTGGGGTATTTTGTTGTTCACCACTCTTAAAATGATTCTCTTTCTTCTTGATATGGTGTTATTTAATTTGTTTACTGCTCCTAGCTTCCTGGGTAAATTACTGATCTTATAATATGAGTTGCTTTCAATACTTTCTTTGATATTTAAACAGTGGTTTTTATATAATGTAATGAGGATTTTTATTTTATCGTGGTTAATTCCTTTGATTTCATTAAATCTCATTCAATATTATTTTAACATACGTGGTGTAATTAAATTTTTATGAATTTATATGACTTAATAGGTAGTGGATTTTCTGTCACGCTACAGAATGCCCTTCTCCAGAAGTAATTTTTTCAGACTATACTTGCTTTTCTGAAACAGTTGCTTATGATAATTATTCTAGGTTTGTTATTATTCTGGACTTCCTTCCATTTTAAAAATTTTCTTATTTATATTTGAGTTTATATCCTTCTCATTCTCACTTGATCTTCCTTGATAGTAATAGTCATCTGAGTTTCATATTTATTATTTCATTTTCATATTTCTTCTTAGTATTTTCTCCTTGGGATATTTCCTCCCTATCGTTCCCTACTTTGTGAGCTGGTTCAGTTCAGAGAGGCACTGTACGCTACTTCCTCTGCTGTCCAATACTTCACACATATTTGAGTACAGAGGCAAATCATCTCTGCTCAAAAAACATATTAATACTGCTGGAATTATCTACAGACAGATTAAAAAATTATTCAGAATAGTACACATTTGTTACTATTTAAAAAAAATATCTTTGGGATACTTCACTTATTACTTATTATATTTCTCAGAGATTTTAATATTCCTATCTCAGTTGTTCTTCTGACTCGTTAACTGGATGTTTCATTCATTTGATATTATGGTAGGAAGCTCTTCTATTATTACATTTTTCAACTTTTCTTATCATATAAAGCTTTTGGTGATAAATTCTTTATTACCTTCTGGTTTTTTTATTATAATCTGCATTGTTTATTTTAGCATATCTTTATGACATTTTTAGACTGTTTCTTTGTTCTTATTATTTCCACTTGTTCTATTTTCTAGAACTTTTTATAACTGTCATTATCATAATTGACATTTGATTCATAAATCATTTTATATTAATTCGTTTAATTACATATATCTTTGATATTATTCTCACATTATTCCTGTCATGGTTATTATACTTTCGAATGAATGTTTTTTATTAATTTTATAATGAGGTCATAATTTCTCCTCATACCACTTCAAAGTTTTATTATCTCATAATTCCACATAAGTTTTTGTATCTTATTATGTTCAATCACTCAAATCGTATTAACTCAAATCGTATCAACTCAAATCGTATTGCATTTTCTTTTTTATTTCCTTTGGCATCATTTTATGGAAAGGTTTTTACTCTTTATATTGAAATTAGACATGATCATACTTTCCAGAATTATTTGTTTTAATTCTAAAGTCTGTTTCCTTTATTCATCCCATTATGATCCTTTATAAACATGGTAAATATATTTGATGCTTACCATAAATATGGTATTAAATCTCTTCTGTTTATTTCACCAAAGTGTTTTATTAATAATTGGTTGGTAATTTGTACTTATTTTTGGTTTGGAAACTTGATTTCTACACAATTCAAAATTCACTCTTCTTATATTATTCCATAAAGTTTTCTCCAATAATTTGTATGTAAGGTGGGCTTGCATGTGTTTTAGAATTTAGATGGTTTATTTCTACATTCCGTTTATTACATTCCTTCCAAATAGTTTATTTCTTAAATCTTTGGTATGTAAGGTGATATTACATTGTTTTTGAATTTAGTGGATTTTTAAAATTCTTTTTCTTCTCTTTCCAAAATGTTTCTTTTAAATAATTGTATGTAATTTGGTATTACATTATTTTTGAATTTTGTTGATTTTTATTTCTAAATTCCGTTTATTATATTCCTTCCAAATGGTTCTTTTAGTATGTAATGTGATATTATATTGTTTTTAGAATTTAATTGATTTTTAAATTCTTTTTATCTTCTTCTTCCCAAATGGTTTTTTTCAAATTTTTAGTATGTAATTTGATATTACATTATTTTTGAATTTTGTTGATTTCTAAATTCTTTTTCTTCTCTTTCCAAAATGTTTCTTTTAAATAATTGTATGTAATTTGGCATTACATTATTTTTGAATTTATCTGTTTATTCATAAAATTTCTTCATGGATGCCTGGTTAAAGACACCCTTCACCTTATTTGAATTCATCTCCTTTATTTCGTACGTGTTGTTGTTATTGTTCTTAGAGACAATATAGGGACCAGTGTACAGAAGCAATAATTTTTTTGTTATCCCCTCTAAGGAACTGGGTAATTCCCTATTCTTCAACAACACCTTCTCTCCAACGGTATAACTAATAACCTTACCCATGCTTTTATCGTACTTATTCCGCCGTTTCTCCTGATCTTCGGCCACCTTATTATGAAATTGAATTCTATTAAATATATATTTATGCTCTCTGGGGAACTCCAAGATATCCTCGATCTCCCTAGGGGGTTGTCTCTCGTACATTGCGGAGTATGGGGTTATTCCTATAGCTGGATGGTATGCCAGGTTGAGGAATTCTTCAGTGGCCTCCAAGTATTCTTGCCACCTCCTCTGCTGATCGTGGCAATACGTTCTTAATAGGCGCCCCACCTCTCGCAAGACTATTTCGGCCGGGTTACTGCTCGGGTGGTATACTGATGTCTTGTATGTATGAACCCCCATTGACAGCAGTGTATCCCGCCATTTCCTCCCCTTCAATTGTGTTCCGTGGTCGGTTATGATCGATACCGGTTTTCCGATGGTTGGGAAGTACTGGTTGATCAGGATTTCAAGAACTTTCTTCGTAGTCGCCCGATTCGCTGGGTATAGCTTAACGAACTTGGTATAATGGTCCATTATGATGACGAGATATTTGTATCGGTGGCGGCCTCCACTGCGGGGAAATGGCCCACAGATATCCAGGAATACCTTCTCAAGTTTCGACTGAGAGGTTATCGGAATCATTTGCCCCTCTCTTTTCTCGTTGTTGGTTTTTACGAGTTGGCAAATGCGACAGTTTCTTATGTACCTTCGTACTTTCCGATTTATGCCTTTGATATGGCAGCTCTCTTCCAGGGCCTTTACCACCTTTAAGGCGCCCATATGCCCATATCGAACATGACAATTAAACACTATCTCCTTCTCGATATGGGTCGGAATAGTAACCTTCCATTCCTCCTTATATAAAGATGGTCTTGAAAACAGGATTCCATTATGGACTTTATAATATTGCGAGATTGTCTCATCCCCTGCTTCCAATCTTGTGATAATAGAGATTAACTTTGGGTCAGCTTGTTGGTGTGTGCTCAGGTGTTCCAAAATTGATTGTAGACCGGCGCTGCTGCTTAGAATATGGTATACTTTAAGAATACTCTCCTTCTCCCCCTCGAACGTCTGTTTGTCAATGTCTACTCTAGACAATACGTCCGCGACGACATTCTTCTTTCCGGGGATATACTCCCACTTAAGGTCGTATTCTTGCAGCAATAGTATCCACAGCGTTAACCTTCCATGGCTTAACTTACATCTCTTAAGGAACGAGATAGACTTATGGTCTGTCCGGACGGTAACGGAGTAACCAACGATATAAGTGCGGAACTTTCCGCACGCGAACACGACACTCAATAATTCCTTTTCTGTAACGTGGTAGTTTTTCTCACATTGATTCAATGCTCTGCTGGCAAAGCAGATCACAAGATGTTCGCCCTCCTCATCCTCTTGATATAAGGTAGTGCCGAGGCTGATGTCACTGGCATCACAATTAAGAAAGAAAGGCTTGTTAAAATCTGGATGGCGAAGTATAATGGGTTCAAGGAATTTTTGTTTTATTAAAGATAATATATTCTGTTGTTCATTACCCCAGATCCATTTATTTTTGGATGACAGTTGCGGCTGAAATCTGGCAGTCAGTTCTGAGTACTTTTCCTGGAACTTGCGGTAATAATTACAGAGTCCCAGGAACGACTGTAACTGCCTTTGATTCTTAGGTGTAGGAAAGTTCTGAATCGCTTCGACCTTTTCAGCCGACGGTGAGATTCCCTGATCATTTAAGATGAAGCCTAAGAATTGTATTTCCTTAGCAATGAAATGAGATTTTGCTAATTTCAGCGTAATATTGTTTGTCGCTAGCTTCTGTAATACGTGTTCCACACGGTAGCAGTGTTCCTCCCAAGTTTCTGAGGACACTAGCAAGTCATCGACATATACGGTGGTGAATTGTAGTGCTTCTTGGCCAAGTATCTGGTCCATGCAGTGCACAAAGACTGCGACTGAGTTTACCAGTCCGAAGGGCAATCTCTTAAACTGGTAGTTCCGCCCTTCGAATATAAAGGCCAGATACTGGCGACTCTGTGGATGTAATTCCACCTGCCAGTACCCGCACACCGTGTCCCAGGTACTGAAGTATTGGTACCGTGGAACCGTTTTAAAATCTCCTCAATCTCACCGGGCGAAGTCCTGTCATTAATGATCATTTTATTTATTTCGCGCGCATCTAAACACAAACGGACTCGTCCGTTTTTCTTAGGAATAGCCACGATAGGACTTGTATATGGGGAATGGCTACTCTCTATAATGTCACGGTTAATCATTTGCTCTATTTCAGCTCTTACTGCTTGCTTTCGTGATTGCGCAATGGGGTATGACTTCCGGTTAAAGTCCACTGTGTCTCGGAACTGTAGAGTGCACTGGAAGTTTTTCACTTTACCGGGCTCATCAGAAAAGACTGATTTATATTTGTTATATATGTTTATTAATTTGTTCGCTTGGTTTATTGTTAACCTTTCGCTAGTTATACCGCTCCGGAAATCCCTGATTTCCTGGATTTTTTGTGACCATAAATCTTCATTGGAGGTGTCGTCTATCCTTTGTTCAATTATAGATGTTGGATGGATGTAGTTAATTTTGCGGATTTGCTGGTGGATACTATCGGGAACGACTTGGTCACTACCCACCAAGTTCGCCGTCCAAGTATGTCCGTTAGTAAACAGCGACAGTGTCTCAGTTCTCAGATCAATGATGGCGGAATTCCTCCTGAGCACATCGCACCCGACCAGTATATTAAATGGCAGACCGCTCGCCACCAAGAATTCCATATCAATTGCTATACCACAGCTCATCACACTGGCGGAGACTTGCCTACGTATTGTTTTATTTTGTCGACCGGTTGCTCCTAACAAAATAATATTATTCAACGGCAACGTTGGTAAAGTTCTCCCGCACTCCCGCTGTATCCTCTCCAACTCCGTCGTACTTATGATTGACACGTTCGAACCAGTATCGATCATTAACTTGGCTGGGATGCCTTCTACCTCGGCGTCGACATGTATTATTTCATTATTGAAGTTATTGGTGGGATTCCTGTTATCCTCTTCCAATAACTCATGTCTGATGTCCTTTAGGTAGTTGCACCCTATGACTGTGATACGATTGTTATTGTACTTATGATTGCACTCATTATTATGATTATACCCAGTATTTAGGAGCAGTAACGGGTTCTGGCAATTTATTACTGCCTGTGCCCGTTTAAAGGCTCGGCATCATTGTTCCTTTGAGCCATATTAGTTGATGCCTCATTTGGGATGCTTAGAGTGGTTCCCTGTCGATCTGTCCTATGGTCTTCCGGTCGTTCGTGGTTAGTCCTCCGTTCAGCGTTGTCTAAACTATTACTCCTCCTTGCCGGATAGTACCTTGGTTGGCCCCGTTCTAGGCTCCTCCGCCTTTCCTCATATCCGCGGTAGCTGTTTCTTCGATTGTGGTCGAATCTTCGCTGTCGTCCATCTGTGGCTCGTATGAAGTTCACTCTAGGGCGAGGAAACCTATTATTAACGGGATTACCATTATTGGGACCCGCACGATTATTATTATTATGGTAACGATCATTACCATAATTGGGGCTTCTCTGACTATTTGTGTTATTAGGGTAGGGATTGCGGTTACCCTGATAACCATTAGAAGGTCGACTCGGGTTTGGATGGTTTGGACCCGTATTATTATTATTATTGTAACTAGAATTGTTCACATTATTATTATTATTAAAACTGTTATTTTGCGGGTATGCCCGGCCTCCTTGGTACCCAGTGTTTATGTTGTTCGTACCCTGGTTGTTGTTCTGATACGTCCTTGGTTCGGGCCCATCACTTCTTCTACGACTCTGTCGGTAGTAGTCTTCATTTTCATAGTCTTCGAGGAGTTCGGTCATTGCCTGATGGTTTTTATTTGGCTGCCCCTCCTCGCACGAATTACTTCTTCATCATAATGATATGATAACTTATTTATTAGGCACTCCTCAGGTATGGCCGGTTCTAAGTGCTTGGCCATACATACCTTGCCGAGGAAATAAGCTGTCATCGAACTACCGATTTGAGGTTTGTAGTGGCCGTGGCATATATTGTCTCTTATTAAATTTTGAGTTGTCT
This sequence comes from Magicicada septendecula, assembly GCA_034769895.1. Lineage (NCBI taxonomy): Eukaryota > Metazoa > Arthropoda > Insecta > Hemiptera > Cicadidae > Magicicada > Magicicada septendecula. The sequence goes on from CM068371.1 coordinate 299,828,864, forward strand.
CCGACCAGTACTTGGCCTTGAAAAGGCTCTTAAATTGTTGATAATTGTCGATGTCGCTCCGGTTGGCCATTCACCAATGGTCACTAACCTCCCGAAACGACTCGTCAAGGATTTCCAAGTTCTGGACCCATCGGTTACCTCTGTGTGTTTTCTAAGTATTCCTCTATGCGTGCCAAGAACTCCATAGGCTTCCGTTTATATTGCCGGAAATTGAGCCATTCTCTGTTTTCTGACATGGGGAAATTATGATATCCAGATGGTCTGTTCCTTATTAATTCTATCTCCTCCTGGCTCTGACGCACCTGTCCCGTGATGTTCGACATAGCGGCTTCCACGCCGTCGCATCTTTCGGTTACCTGTGTCCGCATTTTATTCACTTCTTCCAAGGGAAATTTCTTGTTTTCTTCCAGTTTCGTTTCCTGTTGCTCTTTGACCTGTGTAATCTGTTTATGTATTACCTCCCGGACTTCCATCACTTCGTTTTCGGTCTGACGACATCTTTCGTCTACTTCTCTGATCTGCTGGTTAACAACCACGACTTCCTGTTCTATCTTCTTTACGATGGATTTTTCGTCTCTGTTATCTTTTTATTCAATTCCTCTTTAGCTAACTCAATCCTCTCGTCTAACTTATTCATGTTCTCTTGGTTAACTTCCCTTAATTCTTCTCTCAGCAGTTGATTGTCCTCTCTCAATTCTTCCAATCTTTCCCCCCTTGTCTCTTCCATTTTCTTGTTATTTTCCCTTAACTCCTCTTTTAATTGTTGGTTGTCACTCTCTATTTTCTTACTGGTTTCTTCCATCTTCTTTTCCATCTTTTTACTCAAGGATTGGTTGTCCTCCTTCAGATCTTCCATCTTCTTATTCAAATTCTTACTGGTTTCTTCAATCCTCTTGTTAGTGTTTTCTATGCTTTTATTTATTCCACCCAAATCTTCCTTCAAAGCTTGTTTGTCTTCCCTTCTTTCCTTACTGTTTTCTTCTTTAGTAGAGTCCATTTTCTTTTCCATCTTCTTACTAGTTTCTTCCATTTGCTTACTCATTTCCTGCTTACTAGCTTTTATCTCTTCCTGCGTGGAATCCATTTTCTTATGCAAGTCTTCCTTTAATTCCTGATTCAATTTCATTATAATTCTTATTAAGGTTTCCTGGAATGCAACCTCCCCGGTTTGTGTCGGTTCTTCCAGTTGTTTCTCTGGTGGTGCGGTTTGTTTATCTTCCAGTGGGGGTAGTACCACCTCCAGATCCTCCACGGGTGTTGCCTCTTTATCCCCCATGTCCACTTCTTTTTCGGCCTCTGCCGCCCTCTTTTTCGAAGTAGCTCGTCTTTGCATTTTTCTCTCTTCTATTAATTAACCGCTGCCAGGCGTATCTTATCAAGCCCTCTAAGTTGGACGCCACTTTGTAACGCGACCCTGTATGCCGGTCTTTACAAAAATAAAATAGTAGATGAAAAATTTTATAAAAAATAAAATTTTCAATAAAAAAAAATTTGTTTATGTTAATCAATGTTTGTAATTAAGAAATAATGCTGTTTTAAAGGTTTTTGTAAAAATTTTAAGAATTAGTAAGGTATTTATTAAAGCATTAAAGGAAACTAAACTTGTTTTCGTGATTTTCACTCGTCAATTTATTTAAAAAATAATATACCACGACAGCTGTTTCGGCACACAGTGCCTTCTTCAGATGGTAAAAGCTGACTAGTTACTTACAATAAAACATCACATAAAGCCAGTGCTATTAAAACGATAATCGACTCAAGTTCGAACAATAAACAATACACATTACATATACACAACTATATACAAATTAGAAAAGAACATACATTTACTTATATAATTTCAAATTTAAAAGCGGAGAGCTATTTAAATCAGTTTGGTTGTTCAAAAGCAAACCTAAATCCTTACGCTTAATAATTTCGAGGGCTTCAAGTAAATCAAGTTTTTTACCCTTTTCCAATACATGTAAAATTTTAAAGTTATCATTAAAATTATGATCTTTTTCCAACAAATGATTCGCATAATTAGATTTACCATCCTGATATCTTAAACTGTAATTGTGATCGTACATTCTTTTTGAAAACGATCTTCCAGACTGGCCAATATAAATTTTGTCACAAGACCCACACGATAACTCATATACTCCTGACTTTTGGAGTTTTTCTACTTTACTTTTATTGTTCTTAATATATCTACCAAGAGAAGATTTCGTCCTAAAAGCTATATTTACATGTTTTTGAGTAAAGTATTTACCAATTTTATCCGATACAGTACCTATGTAATTAAGTGTGTGGAACTTTTCCTTATGTGTTGGAATAGGATATACCAATCTTAATGTTTGTAAATATAGTTTTTTATTCAACAACTGATCTATTAGACTTGACTGATAACCGTTGTTAACTGCTATTTGTTTTAAATGTTAAGTTCTTTTTGAAAATCTGAATCTAAAAGTGGGATACTAATAAGTCTACGAATATAACTATGAAAAGCTGCTAACTTATGTGAGTATGGATGTGCAGACGTGTTGTGTATAACCATATCCGTATTCGTAGGTTTATGGAAAATGCTAAAATTGAGTTTATTATTTTGTTTTGTAATTGAAAGATCTAAAAAGTTAATACTATCATTTACTTCAATTTCTATTGTAAAGGTTATGTTTCTATGTAAATCATTAATAAAATTTAGAAAATTCTGTAATTGCCTACGCGTACCACGAAAGATTGCCAACACATCATCCACATATCTGTACCAAAACATGAACAATTTAAAATACGGATGAGCTCTTATTTTTGTTTCTAAATAATACATAAATATTGGCTTCTGAAATATTTATGGATTATTTAGAAACAAAAATAAGAGCTCATCCGTATTTTAAATTGTTCATGTTTTGGTACAGATATGTGGATGATGTGTTGGCAATCTTTCTTGGTACGCGTAGGCAATTACAGAATTTTCTTAATTTTATTAATGATTTACATAGAAACATAACCTTTACAATAGAAATTGAAGTAAATGATAGTATTAACTTTTTAGATCTTTCAATTACAAAACAAAATAATAAACTCAATTTTAGCATTTTCCATAAACCTACGCATACGGATATGGTTACACACAACACGTCTGCACATCCATACTCACATAAGTTAGCAGCTTTTCATAGTTATATTCATAGACTTATTAGTATCCCACTTTTAGATTCAGATTTTCAAAAAAGAACTTAATATTATAAAACAAATAGCAGTTAACAACGGTTATCAGTCAAGTCTAATAGATCAGTTGTTGAATAAAAAACTATATTTACAAACATTAAGATTGGTATATCCTATTCCAACACATAAGGAAAAGTTCCACACACTTAATTACATAGGTACTGTATCGGATAAAATTGGTAAATACTTTACTCAAAAACATGTAAATATAGCTTTTAGGACGAAATCTTCTCTTGGTAGATATATTAAGAACAATAAAAGTAAAGTAGAAAAACTCCAAAAGTCAGGAGTATATGAGTTATCGTGTGGGTCTTGTGACAAAATTTATATTGGCCAGTCTGGAAGATCGTTTTCAAAAAGAATGTACGATCACAATTACAGTTTAAGATATCAGGATGGTAAATCTAATTATGCGAATCATTTGTTGGAAAAAGATCATAATTTTAATGATAACTTTAAAATTTTACATGTATTGGAAAAGGGTAAAAAACTTGATTTACTTGAAGCCCTCGAAATTATTAAGCGTAAGGATTTAGGTTTGCTTTTGAACAACCAAACTGATTTAAATAGCTCTCCGCTTTTAAATTTGAAATTATATAAGTAAATGTATGTTCTTTTCTAATTTGTATATAGTTGTGTATATGTAATGTGTATTGTTTATTGTTCGAACTTGAGTCGATTATCGTTTTAATAGCACTGGCTTTATGTGATGTTTTATTGTAAGTAACTAGTCAGCTTTTACCATCTGAAGAAGGCACTGTGTGCCGAAACAGCTGTCGTGGTATATTATTTTTTAAATAAATTGACGAGTGAAAATCACGAAAACAAGTTTAGTTTTCTTTAATGCTTTAATATAATGGATTTTCATCAAGTAAAGGCCTCCAGTATAAATTATTTGAAGGTATTTATTAACTATCGAGCACTTCTGGAAGATTTGAACCAAGTCTGGAGTTAATCAGATTAACTCCGGTCGGCAATCGATTGATGGTTTTTCTTGCTGGTCCAATATCTCACTGAAATAAAATATTTTCTTCTTCTTGAAGTCTCTTTGCCTTAATAAATAACCTTAAATTAGCCTGTGAAATAATAACAGATAAAAACAATTGAAATAAATGGATTTATTAACAATTTAATAAATAATCGATTTTTTATCGATTGAGAACAATTATCGACTCCGTCTCAGGGAATTATCGATTGTGCATACAATAGACAAAATTATTATAAAGATTATAAAAAGGACAGGTTCTTTGAGCGATTAAATTAATAGTCAGAGAAGGGTTACGAGAAAGTATAACATTAACAATTAAAGTAAATTTAATAATTATTATTTAACAGTATTCAAATAATTCTGATATATAATGTTTAAGAAAATTGTTTTGTCAGACCATATGTAGCTTCTATGACGTCACCACGGGATGAAGAAGGCAGGCTTAGTAAATTCAAAGATGGCCGCTACTAGATCTGCCGAGGTCACGGAAAAAGTCGTCGTGTTAAAAGCTCAGCAAAATTATCTTCATGAATGTTTGAAATGTCCCCGCACTGGTTTAATCTGTCTATTAGGTAGTTTGGTGTGTTCTGAAGAAGTGTTCCGTGTATATTGGTGTTAATTAAGTTATTTGGTATGTGTTCACTTCTGTTGGTTAGGTTGTCTGTAAAAGTGATTATGCGTTGTAGCGTGAATTATGTCAAATATATTGTTTTACTGTTTTAGATCACTCGTATCATGAAGTTAGGTGTTATTTTTCACTATTGTCGTTAAAGTTTTGGTAAATTTAGCTAAGAAAGTGTTCAATTCATCTAACTCTCGATGCACTGATATTAATGGCAAACTGTCGTACCATTTTCTACTCGGTTTTAAGGAACGTTTTTTTACACAACTATTCAGCTTGATATTCAACAAAAGACTAATTAACTTGGTCAAAATCTGGCCCAGTTAATCTTTGAAAAAGTATTGTTAACATATTTCGATTACCTATACACATGATACAATATTACATTATATATGGAATTTATTTATTTTATTCATCACTTTCATGAATTATGAACCTTATCATTGGTTTAACCATCTCATTCCTTTTAAATTGATATATTATAGTCCATATCTGTGGACATTTTGTGGAAATTACCAAATTTCTTTCCTTTTTGAAAATCTAGGCTCAAAATTTGATTTCCGCCTTTATACAAATTTTTCTTCCATTTTAATTGTTATTAATTCTATTATAATAAATTTTAATTAGTCATATTTCTCTTCCTTTCCTTAAATACATATAAATTAAACTTTTGAACTGGTTTTTTGTGTTAATCTCTGAATTTGACATTGCTCTTTAAAATTAATTAATTTATATATTTTGAAAATTTACAATATTTTAAGGTATATTTCCTTATTATCATTTTAACTCATAGGATCATTCCCAGTAGTGGTTAACTGATTTACCTTATCTAAATCTTGCTAGTTTACAGGATTTATAAGTGAATTATACTGGTTTATATGGTTTCTGTGAATTCACCAAATGGCCTAGAGTTTAGAATTTTACATTTCTGTCTTTCTCAAATAAACTTAATTCTACCACTCCTCTGACTTTACATAGTTACTATTACATGAAAATAAAATGGTTTAAACTTATTGTGAGGTGTAGTATTCAATTAACACTACTGTTATAAAAAAAACAATTATGAACATTATTTAGCAATCTGTACAATTGAACATATTGCTGACATGGTTTGAACATATACATTTAACTCCTTTTGAATTAACAGAGCATACCTACTGAAACATTATTAATGGTATGTATGCTGTTATTTAGCAAACATAATTCATTTTAAACACATAATATAAATCTTATTTTCTAATAACTCTTACAAATACATTGATTTTATTGCTGTGAACAGACAGTTTATTTAAACATTTTAAACCTATGAATACTAAATTAATGCCAGTCCTTTCTGGTCTAAACCATTATTATTTATGATCACCTTCATCAGTAAACATGACCACCCATACTCTAGTTATTAGCATTTTTTACAAATGTCTTGTAAATAAAGAGTTACATTAAAATAATAAAATACTGGAAATCTTCCATTCTATTATTTTATTATGCTGTTTATTATTGGATATTTAAGTTGTTATATAGCATATTGATAAGTCATAGTATCACTAACTTTAAGTTTATTGCATTTTCAAAAAACACTTACACAAATTCACTTTCACTGGTGGTTCTGATATTTTGAGTCTCACTATCTCAGACCAGACCTTTAGTAATCATGGACTGTTAAGACTTGTTTATTTTCTTATCACACAATAGCTTTAGTCGGTTCATTTCTTATAATACTATACAACACTTTATGTTTCTAAATAATTACATTTTATAGGATTTTGGTATGTTATACTTTCTTTTTAATCGTTTTGGTGGGTTTGGGGTTGATGGTAGTTAATAATAATAATAGGTTTTACAACGGTGTTTCCTTCATACTATTTCTTCCTCTCCTTCTTCTTATCTTCTTTCTTGTCTTCATTCTTGTCCTTCTTCTAGTCTTCATTCATGTCCTTCTTCTAGTCTTCATTCTTCTGGTCTTCTTGTCTTCCTTCTTCATTCTTGGGTAAACCAAGGTACTTTGTGTTATCTCGACTGATGTTTAGTTTGGAGCATCGAAGTTATTTACTGACACGGACCTTGCTCTTCTCTAAAGGTTTCAGGGTATTGTTTTCTTCCTGATCACAAACTTTATTCTTCCTTCTTCTTGTCTTTGGGGTATTTTGTTGTTCACCACTCTTAAAATGATTCTCTTTCTTCTTGATATGGTGTTATTTAATTTGTTTACTGCTCCTAGCTTCCTGGGTAAATTACTGATCTTATAATATGAGTTGCTTTCAATACTTTCTTTGATATTTAAACAGTGGTTTTTATATAATGTAATGAGGATTTTTATTTTATCGTGGTTCATTCCTTTGATTTCATTAAATCTCATTCAATATTATTTTAACATATGTGGTGTAATTAAATTTTTATGATTTTATATGACTTAATAAGTAGTGGATTTTCTGTCACGCTACAGAATGTCTGTGAAAGTGTGTGAAAGTCACTATATACTCTGACTAGTTTCATTATGACTAGATTCATTTATGAGTAGTCGATGTGAAAAAAAGAAAATACATTTACATTCCCATAATGTTGATTGCACTGCATTCAGAAGAAAGCTCTGGCGGCTTTCTGAGAGGTATATATTTTACTTAAATTTATAACCAGAAGTGTACACGCAAAAACATAATAACAACCTTGAATGTACTTATGTGTGTGTTTTACCAACAAACAACATGCGCGGTGAGGCGTGGAGTACAAGATACCGTACCGATTAAAATGAGTTTAGCATTCCAGCTAAGGAAGGGAAAGCAGACATGAACAGCAGTGTCGTAAGAATAGTAAACAGAAGCAATAGTTAAATGTCAAACAATGTTTCTTGTACAATAATGTTATACATTTTTTAGTAGGTAATCAACATACACAGAGTTTTCACTGTGCACCTTATGTTTTACGAAATGATTTGATACTACTACAAGATTACGAATATTACTAAAATTAACTCATGATGCATAGGAATAGAAAATTTTTAATGTAGTAAAATACTGTGAAGAGCAAAATATCCACAACTACACAAAACAAATAATAATGTCAGTAATTTCTAATTAATTTCGCTTAACAGACAATAAGCGAAAACCTAGGCAATAGGGAGAAACTCTTGGAAACACATTTGGTTGCTAAAATGTGTGTGCGTGAATGTGTGTGTGTGTGTGTGTGTGTGTGTGTGTGTGTGTGTGTTGTAATGAGTAGAATAAGCGTATAGAATATTACTTTGTCGCGAAGCGCCTGATGGCATGTTGAAATGGAAATTTACGTAAGTAAAGACTGCAAGTTTGGACATTGTATATTAGGCGATAAGAGACAAGTTCGAATTGATAGTTTTAAGTATTTCTAGACAGCAAAAAAAAAAAAAAAGTGTTGTGATATAGTGCGGAAATATGCGTGGGCTTGTGGCGAGTGCGTGTGAGTGAGAATATTTAACTATTTTATAGAATAATAATAAAAAACGTATTAAAGTATTAAATTAAATAACTTTTGTTCTAAGTTGAGTTTTGAGATGAGAATTGTACGCCTAATAAAAAGACCTATCGAATGTCAGTGTTTGTTAGTAATTTAAAGAACCGAATATGTCAGTTTTTAACAAAAAACGTTTTATGGCTCTTTAGAAAAGTAGTAAAATCACACTCGTATTCGGACAGGCCGTGCATTCCTTACAAACAGTTTTATACACGAATTATTTTATCTTGGCTCCAGACGCAGAGAAGAGTTACGAATTAACAAATCAACGTACGAGAAATAGGGCAAATTTTCAATCAATTCTGATTTCTTGTCAGACAGGCAGTCTATCTGTGAACTCAAAGGCGTGCGGGTGTATTGTTCTAGTCTATACGCTAGGTCTACTAAGGCTTTACGAATACAAGTTAAAAAGTTTGCTAGTTGCTGATATCGTAAATTATTAAATAGTGGTAATCCGGGGAAATGGAAGATTGTCCGTATAAGGATCAAAGACACTTGAAGTCTGGTGTATTTATTGTGTAAGCAAATACACAAAATTATAATAAAAATAAAATAGTGGTGAAAAATTAATTATCTGGAATTTATAGAATCGTTTAACTCGTAAATGACCCTGAACGCCGAACACCAGAGGAGGTCACATCTGTATCCAGAGCAAAGCAGCCTACACCTGTACCCAGACAGAAATACCCATGTCTGTATTTCAGACTGGATCATCAACGTTTCGACCTACATTCGTCACACAAGGAAAGTGACTTTTTTTTGTTTATAAATTTTCATATACATGTTATACTAAAGAGACAAAAGAACTAAAAAAAAGATCTGATGTAAATATATTTTAATGTTGACACTTCCAACTTGACTACAGGGTATAGCCTAATGGTAATATGGAGTTCTATGTGATCGAAGTGTAGAAATAATCCATAAGAATGACTTCGTAACTGAGACACAGATAATGAAAGAACGAGACATGAACCAAGTCACCACTACACATCAAGTTTTTCTTTGGGTCCAAAATTTCTTTACCTTTGGAAGAACAATTAGAGAAAATAAAATAAGTACGTCTTACCCAACGTGCATATTCAATTATACAGATGTATCTCTCACAGCTGGATTCGGAGTGACTTATACACTATGACCTCTTATTGATTTTAAACTACCGAGTTGACTCTGGTTAACAATTCATTCTTGCTAAACAGTATATTAGTGCAGAAACAGTAATGGTGCGTACGGTACCGCAACGCAATATAGAAAACTGTAGAACACATTTTTGGACGTCAACTGGCTTAGTGTTATCAAAGAAAACAGAGTGAACAATATATACTTAAAAGCAAGATAATTTATGTCGTCATACTGTTGCAGAATGGAAGTAAATAATGGATCGAAAGTACGTATGTAAATACGTTAAAATACAAAATAATGGCTGTTGCTAAATATTGACAAATTCAAGTTTGACATTACTAAGTATACAGTATATTACACCGCCGTATAATATAGAAAAATATTTGAGTTTCTCGCAAAGGAAATTGTTTATAAAGTAAACTATACATGGCAGCAAATTACCTAAATAATTCAGCGCTTTTGTAATAGACACGTGAAAATGTACTACTACCTTTCTGAGCTGTAATCTAGAGTACAGTGACAACAATGTTTTATGACATCAAGACTGCAACCACAGTTATAATAGTACATAAAGATTAATAGCCCACAAATAACATTAAATTTTATCGTCTCAGAAAAGTTGTCACGGGTACAAACGACAATGGGATATAGTGACATAACGACAAAGGGAATAAAGTATGTTCAAATCCAGTATATGATAACGAAAAAAGCATATGAGGTCAGTAATCACCAATCGATTAACTTTTGTCTTTTTGTTCTCAAGATTGATGTACACGTAGCCTTAGTGTATTAACTTAACTTTACTGTTAATTTGTTGTTAAGAAAACCTTAAAACAACTTTCAGATCTTTCTTGTATTCTGTGTGTACTTTTTGACTGTGTCATTCTAACAGTAATGTAATGTAATCTGACAAGGATTCATAATTCAAAATTCATAACTATAAGTCGGAAACTAGTTTCCGAGGTGAACGGAATATTGAGAATTTGCGTAAAAATAACAAACGTTAAGTGGGTGAAGAACGTACATTGGTGGTGCGGTTAGAGCAATAAGTTCAGTTGCCCAGAAGAAACGATGGATGATTAATGTAATTTAATTCCGTTTTCTCAATTCATTGGGTTAAATTCATAGTAGGCTTAATACTGTAAATACCATTTGAATAATTTATTTAGATGAACATGGAGGTGCGGAATGATGACTGTTATCTTCCAACAAACATCTTCAAGTAATAAAATGTGGTGGAAATATTTGAAGATGTTCTTTAAGGAGGTACGGATGTCCACTTGCAACACTCCTACATTTATATTACAGCATAATGTTTGCATGTTACTATACCCGATAAAGAACTGACATGTTTTACAAATGTATCATAACATCAAATATTAATTTACAAGACATTTGTCGTCACAAAACAAGTTAAACTTTTTCTCTTGGCATTCGTCTAGCTTCGGACAGTCCGTACATAATGTTGAATTATGCACATAAACATCACACTCACTGGCTCACTGACTAAAGTGTAAAAGAATTCTTCTTCTTCTTCTTCTTCTTCTTCTTCTTCTTCTTCTTCTTCTTCTTCTTCTTCTTCTTCTTCTTCTTCTTCTTCTTCTTCTTCTTCTTCTTCTTCTTCTTCTTCTTCTTCTTCTCCTATAACTTCCTCGATAGGACTGTGTCCTGTTCTATAACAAAGGTCCTACTTGCTGTCACTCCACCTCTTTCTTGGCCGATCAATGCTCCTCTTTGGTTGGCTATCTCTTGCATTTTTTACAAGCCTTGTGTCATCCATTCTTTATATGTGTTCATTCCATATCCTTCTTCCTTCCGTAATCCAAGAATTAATGTCTGTTACACTACATACTTCTCTTACACTATTGTTTGGCTACCTTGTCTTTCCTAGTACACTCCATAATATAGCAAATTCTATAATTTGACATTTTGTTTGAAATGTTGCTGTATCTGGCTTGGTCTCTAAAGCACAGGTTATTACCTGGACTTATTGTGCCTTTGCAACCACCCTTTCTTAATTTTAAATTATTAATAACTACTTCGACATACGAATTTTAGTTGTAGCAATACTTCGTTGTGGAAAAAGTAGATTTCCCTTAAAGACTAATGACAGATGACTTTTTTAGTGGAGTAAATCCATTTTAAGAATCTTTTAAAACTGCATACAGACACATACATTGAGGAATTGTATACATTTCCTTTATTACGCTAGGACAATAATTAGAGGTAATAATTACAAATAGTGACAGATAGTCAATAATTACAGAAAATCACTCACTAAAAACCTCTGTAAACAAGTAATAAACAAAATCTACATGCACAGCATAAATAGAAATGATACAAATCTAGCATATCCAACGCAAAAATTCAAAACTTTCTTTACTTTATCACGTTAAATTGCACGTTATATATATATATATATAGTAATTTTAAAATTTATGTTTGTATTACCTCAAGATGTTATATTTTTCCTATTCGGAGCATGTTTAAAGAGCTCCCGTGCTCTCATCTTCAGCCTTCGCGATCTTGCGTCTGGTGAAGTATTTGTGTGTTGGCTGGATGCTATTAAGGTTTCTTGTTGGTCTCTGGTATTTTAAAGTTGTATTATTGTGTGTGATTGTGGTATATGTATTTGTATTTTGTGTATTTTCGATGTTAAGTGATTTGAATATTGTGTCATGTTTTGTATTGATTTGTATTTGTTCAGGTATTAGTTTGTTTTGTGTTTTATGTTTGTATATTTGTAAATTTTCCCAAATGTTCATTATGGTGCCTTTGTGTGGTGTATGTTTTATTAGTGTCACATTGGTTATGTCTGGGAATTCATGTCCTGTGTTTATTGCATGTGTGGCTAAATTGGATTTATATTTTTCTGTTTTTTGTATGCGTTTAGGTATTCAAAATATCGTTTTTTCAGCTGTTTTTTTGTTTGTTCTATGTAACATTTATTGTAATCTTGGCATTCAATTTTTTATATACCATTAGTTGTTGTATTATCTTTGTTGTGTGGGCCATTTAGTTTTTGTAAATTATTTTAATTCGTTTTGTATGCTATTTTTATATCTGTGTTTTTAAATAATTTTGTTAGCTTTGTCATTTTATTATTTGTGTATGTGAATGTAGCCCATTTTTTGTTGTTGTTATTATTTATGTGTTGTTCAGTTTGATTAATTCTTAATTGTTCAGTTTTTATTATATATTTGATTTTATTTTCTATTTTGCTTACAGTATTTTTATTGTATCCATTTTCATAACCAATTTGGTATATTATATTTCTTTCTTTGTCAGTTTCTTGTTTGTTTAGGGGAATTTTGTACATTCTGTTAAATAACGAATAGAATGCTGCCATTTTATGTTGTGGTGGGTGGTCAGAATGGTTAGGTATAATGATGTCGGTAGAAGTTGGTTTTCTGTATATTGCATATTGTATGTCTAAATAGTTGATGTTGTTATGTTTTTCTTTGTCTTCTGTGAATTGTATTTTTGGATGTATGTTATTGAGTTGTTTTAATATGTTATCTGCATTTGTATTATTGTTACTTGATACATATAGCCCATCATCTACATATCTTATCCAAATGCCATTTGGATCAAAGGTTTTATAATGTTTTGTATTTTGGTATCTATGTGTTGTAGGAATATTTCTGCTATTATGCTTGATAATGGTGAACCCACTGCTAAACCTTCTTGCTGTTGATAAATTTTGTTATTACATTCAAATTAATTTTGTTTTAGTATTAATTGGAGGCTATTTTTTATTTCTGTTATATATTGTTTGTCTTCATTTTGTTATTTAAGTTTGTTTATTATTATGTCTATTGATTCTTCCACTGGGATGTTGGTGTACATGTTTGTGATATCATATGATGTGAAAAATGTATTTTCATTTATATTTATTATTTTCAGTTTGTCTATTAATTCGTATGTATTTTTTATGTTATGATGGTTATTTGTTAGATGGTTACTTATTAGTTTTTGTGCTATTTTGTATGTAGGAGCTTTTTTGAAGTTGATTAATGGACGTACTGGGTTGTTTAATTTGTGTATTTTTATTAGGCTATTCATTTTAGGTGGTTCTAATACACTAATATTACTAATAATCCAATAAAAACTAATAAAAACAACTAAAAACATTTTCAACAATAAAAACACACACATGTATGTAAATAATAATCCAGAACCTAGCAGAATCTCCTGAACGAATTTTTAACTTTTCTCAAGTAGTAATTGTTTAGTGTGCATATAAGAACTCTGAGGAAAAAGCACTTCTGCTTCTGTAAACTGTAATTTTACATTACATAGAACCATAGTATTGCTGGTTCTAATTTATTTAAGAAGATTTCTCTCTATTAAAAGACACGCTACTGGGTGTCTGTCTACTTATTGAATTGCCCTTGATGTTGTTAAATAGATACAATTTTCCAATCACGAAATTTGTACAAGTAACACAGAATTTTTTACAAATTTTTTCTCCTTCAATTACAATATCAGACAGAACAGGTTACATAACAACTTGCGGTGTAACGTATCTGTAGTATAACTTTGACCTGAGGCCGGATAATACTCCACATAAACAGGCCTTGCTTCCGGACCCAACGGAAAGTGATGTTATTAATAATGCTTAAGCGTTCGCAAGGAAGTTAATTTACTTTCCTCACTGCAGACTAGAAAAATGGTCAAGTGAAAAACTAATTGTAAATTTATGTACACACCAACGGTATGGCGGAAATGATATTTACCCTGTGGTTCACATAACGTTTTATTACAATTTCTGTATTTAAACGTAATGTCTGTTTTAAATAATTTTTCTCAAGAATGTGTATATGCAAATAACCATGTCAATTTACTTATCCTTTTTAAAAAATACGAACATATTAAATTAGTTCTTTATACTACTGTGAAATAGTTTTTTTTACTACAAGGTGGGACGAATCTTGAAAATTCATATGCTGAATCAGCGATTTAAATACTAAAAATACCTTATAAAAACCACTTCCTCAAGTCACCGTTCCTCAGAAAATTCTTTATAGAAGGAACCAAAGGTACGTAGAACTGTCTTTGTTTAGAAACTGATAGCCACCGTCCTCGGTAATCATACGCCTATTCAGTTTCGTTATTTCATGGTTGCAACAGCAAAGGCAGTTGCAACACCAGATGATCGTCGACCGGTAGAGACGGAATGGATTGCATTGACCTATTGTTTGTGTCTTCATAAATGGGCTGAACAAGGCAACAATTAAAGAAATTTGATGACTACGATGATCGTTGATGCCTTGACAAAACGGTATAATACCATGAAGCAGATATTGAAGAAACGTTAAGTGTTGGAGACGATTAATTAGGGCTTTTAAATTTAAATTTAAATATACTATGAAATAATTGTTAGAAAAAACAGAGGATTGTTAACATTTAGTCAAAATATTATTTTTCGTCTTGACAGAATTTACTTTACCATTCTGAAACTACATAATTCTATAAAAAATAGTGCTAAATATGTTGTAACCTGTTTTAAACGTCCCTCTAACTTCCAATTACCTTATCGATTATTTACCACCAATATGTATTACCAGGTTTTAATCATTATACACTATGGTAGTCTATTGTTCTCTATTTATAGGCTAGGCTTATATACTAGAGTTTATCGTGAATCAATTTATTATTAAACATAGAAATAAAACACACTTATCTTCGAGTACTAAATATATTTGGTTTTATATACTTTATTTTACTTACATAACTGAATATATTATGACTAAATTCCACATAATGTTTTTAATAACCACACAAATTGTATATTTGGATTAATTAAGGCCCTTGTAATGTGGCGGTAAGAGAGGCCATTACGGCAATAATCGTTAGAAGATTTCGAAATTTCTGTAGCGGCTACTTTACATTAAATGTCTTAAACGATACTAAATCGTAAACCAGTGCTTCGTATTTTGTATTTTGAGGAATACTGTAGGACTACATTAAGTGTCAAAATCCTCACAAACTATATAAGCTACTAAACTACATAAATCTAGAAATCTCTACGTAAAAATTAATATTTTAATATTTATGAAGTATTTAATCATAGTACCGTTTTATATTTTCATCATTGAACAAGTCGACACTATTACCAACCCAAATAAAATGAAGTGCACTATTTATTGCTACGTAGTCGTTGCAGAATCTCACACCTCTATACTGTTTACCCTATACCAAACGATAGTTGCAGTTTCAATATATGTATTAAACTTGGCCTCTCGCGTATTTTTTGTTTTTGTTTTATTTAGTTGGTCCAATTGCACGATATTTTAAAAAATCATTTTTGACATAGAAAATGTCCTTTTTTTAATACCGTAATATGTTTCTCTTCTATCATACAATCCACATCCTCAGTTGCTGTTATTTCCAGCATAATTCACTTACATCAAAAAGTAACTTTCTGCCGGATACAATTTTTTACCTTTTATCTTACTGTTGCTCTTTGCCGATGAATCTAAATCGACCCTTCTCATATTCCTCCACCAGTTCATGCTCCTATCCATTTGTAACGTAACAGTTTTTAATATGTCTCCATTTAACCTACCCCATGTGTCTACACTTTCTCCCAATATATCTACCACTATTTCTCAGTGTACGATTATACCTCGTTCAGCTAGCCATTTCCAAATTTTAATTTTCCAGTTTCTCCTTCTCTTTAGTCTAATTGTAACAACCTTCATCCATTACAAATAGTCCTTATATTTGATTTTTTTCTTCTCCATTTGTCCCTTAGTTGTTCCTTATAACTATATGTGTTCTCTAACCTTACGTTAAATTTGGTGGTCAAATCATTTTTAATGAACACAACCATATGTTTGTTTTTTATCGCAATTACCTTATCCAGAAAACTACTTAGCTTCATCAGTAATACATTCTTCTCTATCTTATATATAGAACGAAAACATAACCTTACCTCTAACCTCTCCTGTTTGGAATTTGACGAGCCCTCTTTAAAATCCCGTACATCACTACTATTCATTTTTCTTGTTGAGACAAATTATTTTGTCTCCTTCCTTGTTACAATATATTTTCTGTTAAAATATCTTTTATCTACTCATTTTCCCCTTCACTTTTTAACTTTATTCTTTTATTTTTGAGTCCCCATTACATTTTCTAAGTTATTTTGCGCATTCCTGTTGCTCCTATCTACACTTATGTACATGTTTTGCTTGTTTTTCCAGCACTGCAAGCATTTTATCAAATTTATATCTTTTACTCTACCCGTACCTTGTCGTTTATTACGCTGACCATTCACTTGTAATCAGTATTGTACTCTCATCATTCCTACTTCGATTCGTTTACATTTATAATAATATCCAATATCATATCTCACTCAACGCTTTCAGTTGAATGAATAAATAATCAGAAATAAATACATGAAATGCTACACGTAAATATAAATTATAAATATATTTATTACACTACCCCTGAACAATTCACTTTACGCAGTTCGGTACGTGAAATTCTCTACATAATAAGGCGCAACTCGACGCTTGCCGTAAGGGCATAGTGGTGATTATTAAACTCTTAAAAGTTTAAAGTCTGACCCGAAATAGCAGTAATCCGTAATCGTGCTAACACCTCCACCTATTCCCACTACATGTTAGCATCTAGATGCTTCAGTAGCCGTGATAACTCTCCCCCTATTTTATTTTTCATAACTGATAACGTCACTTCCACTCTCGTTTACGGCGTTTAAGGATGACGCTAGTAATAATTCCTCTGTTATTACTAGTGTAATAACCCATACCCATACAGTATTTCTTCTTCTTCTTCTTCTTCTTCTTCTTCTTCTCCACTTCAGGCATCAGGTCATAGACCTGTTCGCCCTCCGGCCGTGATAGAACTCACGCCCCACGCCAGCCAGAGAGATATTAGCTAATCTTTTAACCCACGCCCGGTGGCAAGCCGTGCGGGGAGGGGGGAAGAGTGTTGTTTATGTGTGTAATATATATTGTGTGCACTTGTTACTTATCTGGCCCGGATATTCCAGAAAAGACGTACGTATTATTTGTCCGCGTACGTGCGGGTGGAGGAGCAAATCGAGCCGTGACCTTGACTCGATCTCACCAAATCGGCAGCACAGCAACGCTCTGATTATGAGTCAGAGACGCTACCACTATGCCGGCCCGCCCACTTACAGTATTTCTCTTGCAAATAGTTAATACCTAATTGCAAATCTACCGGTACAAAGCCGACACTTCCTCTATATACTTATATCAGAACAACTCACAGAATAAATTAATCAATATTATTCACTGACACAACATCACATTAAACAAAAAAACTTATACAAATATAGATATACAGTGAAGCAATAATAATATCCACACACATATACACACCCACCCACACACACACACACATACATATATATTGCGATGTACAAGGTACGATAGAATATGTAGTCGATGTTAGGTAATGGAAAGTTTTGGCTTTTATTAAAGATTTTCTTAATTTTTAGGTTGAACAGTGTTTTACTACAGTTTATGATAACACAAAAAATTAATAGACTGTCTCTAATACAAAATAAAATAAATATGTTTAAATAAATAAATTACTACTTCTGTTGTAAATAAAAGTAATTAACTGTTTCTTCTGGAAAATAAAATTGACAGTTTCTGTTGACCTTCTCTTTATACATAAAAATAA
Organism: Magicicada septendecula; assembly: GCA_034769895.1. NCBI lineage: Eukaryota > Metazoa > Arthropoda > Insecta > Hemiptera > Cicadidae > Magicicada > Magicicada septendecula. The sequence continues at coordinate 299,846,962 of CM068371.1, forward strand.
TTCTTTCCTACACTCTAATTACATAACTCTTAATTACTACAAGTTTTGCTGTATCTTTCAGTTTATAATTGTTGTATTTATTGATTTAGTTTATATAAATGGTTTCGCTTCCCTGATTTGATTAACGATGCGGTGTTTCTCCCCTTCTCCTGATTAAGTGTAGACTGATGTTTCTTTCACGTAGTAGTCAGGATACCGCAGCTCCTTCTGTGGTTCCCCTTTAGGATCTCCTCCTGCTTTCCAGCTCTCAGGGTCGTTTACGGGTTGGGTGTTTCTATGAACAGTATATTACTACTCATACATGACTCCGGCAAACTTTATGTGTTCATAAATGCCTACACGGACGATCTTGAACTTCACCGAACTAGCACTCATTATTCAGTCGCGCACTTTACTATATATGGTTGTAACTCGTGACAGACCTATCATCTAAATCAGAGTTAACGATTACACATTATAGAGTAAGTTCTTCTGAGTTCTAAGGTAGACTCCCTTACATCCCATCACGGATCAAATCAACTGATATATTAGCCACTTCCATTGGTCAAAACGTTCCCTCACCCTTACGGCTCTAGTCTACATAACATTCTACTTGTAAGAAATTGCATATCAACAATGTAAAACGTACAAAAACCCGTATAATTTTATTGCTTTTCTTGTGGTTGTTAAAAGGTTTATATGAAAAAACTCATATATTTTGTTCTTTATATTATTAACAAATATGACTACCAGATAGGTCCCTATTTAAGAACATTCTAGTGTAGTCTTATGTCAGATATTTGACTTACGTAAAAGTTATTTAATTTAATTCGTTTTTATATTGTTATTTCGTAACACAGTTATTCACACGCGCACTCGCCATATGTCTATGCATATGATCGCACTACTTCGCAACAAAAATTATTTTTTTATACAGTCGAAAATCAACTTAATCTAACAATTTTGACACAATTCTTATTGTCTATACTACAATGTTCCAACATGCAAATTTTACTTTAACCAATTCTCATTGAAATATGCTATCATATTTTGAGAGTGAAATTATTATTTTATATGCTAATCTTACCTATTACAATATATATATATATATATATATATATATATATATATATATAAGACTTACTAACGTTTCAGTGAAACATGCCCCAGGTATTGAAAAGACAAAAACGTTATACACTACTTGCAGAAGAAACTATATTAATAAAATAACTGTATATAGATATTGCAACGAAACAAATGAACGTGCATAGACAAGTAATAATAATAATAATATGCAACAGTCTATTATCTGGAGGTACAAAAATTTATTAAATTAAAAACAATTTTAATTCTTGTATGTTATTTTCCTTTAAACCTCAAAATTATTTTGCTGAAATATTATGTCTGTTATGTAGTAATGAAATTTTCATCTTGAACAACTTGGTTACCGTTACTTGTTTCAAGAAATTCCTTCTCCTGTTGATCAGTATACTGTTGCTACGCTATTATGTTGACCGCTGGCCTCGATGATACGTTGTCACCCGCGATAAAAACACGCACGCCGTTTTTCTGCCCGTTATTGTTTACACTGATATATTTCAGGTTCTGAAATGTGGGTTAATTCTTAATATAAAGTTGGTGTATTAGGCTTAACCTTCCAGTTATCTTAAAGTGTCCACGCGTTAACACAGGAGTATTCCGCTGAATATTATTGGGCCTAAACGGATATATTGTACTAACGCGGGATAGCACTGTGAAATGAGCTATGCAATATGAATTGCAAATTCAGTTAATGAGTTTTATCAACCCTCGATATAGCATACGAGTAACTCATAGCTAGTACCTCGGACTGGCGTCACCTTACAGAAAAACGTGTTCTGACACGAAAAATTCGCGCAGGGAGTATGTCTTTAAGGAACGAGTTTTAGAAGCGAGCTGACGATCTTCGTTTGGCAAGAGACATAACCGAATAAATTCTGGAGTTCCTGATTGGCTGGAATTTTCAACACGTGATAGATTTTCACATTGATATCTTCACATTATGTTACGACTACGTTAAAATCTGCAAAAGCTTATAGAGATGTTATCTAAAAATTTTATGACTTTCCTGCAGATGTGTTGATAGAAAAGTAAATTTAGATATAAAACCCATAGTAAAATTGTATGTTTGGAGCGTCTGACATATAAGAAATGTAGCGCTAATTATGACGCATATGCTGTCTAAATTTCATTCTGAAATGTTAATTAACGTAGACGTTATTCAGAAAAATACGAATAACACGCGCACTCGCGCACTAAAATTGCACTAAACATTAAAGAGAATAAATTTATGGGCATTTTGATATATAGCACATAACTAAGCATCTCTTGTTTCATAACTTACTGCTAATTTACAAAAGTGAATAAAATCAATTTTTAACATGTCCATGAAAGTCATAAAATGTGTAACAATATCTTAACATTCATTTAGCATGGCTTCACTGCAATGTTCTGTTCCTCTCTGTGTGTGTGTGTGTGTGTGTGTGTGTGTGTGTGTGTGTGTGTGTGTGTGTGTGTGTGTGTGTGTGTGTGTGTGTGTGTGTGTGTGTGTGTGTGTGCAGTGACATCCGTGATATTCAAACTCTGTACTGTATTATTCAATACAGTTTCTTCAGCAAAGTAGTGTATTGCGTTTTTGACGTTTCAGCACCTGACTGACGCACGTTTCACTGAAAAATATCGGCATCGACATTAAGGTAAAGAATTCTTTGCTGAAGGTATACAAAAGCTTGTAAAGAGATGGGACAAGTGCATAGGCGTTGCTGGAGACTACGTTGCAAAAAAAAATTGTATTGATTGAATAAAAAGTTTTTGCTCCACAGCTGTTTGTTTGTTTACTTATTGAATGAGCCTGGTATGTGTATTTTTTGTACGTTGATATTACTAATCTGTTGGGTTATATAGCCTATTAATTAGCGATTAACAGTAATTTGCTTACTTTACATAACTTATAATAAATATATCATTATAATTTTTTCTTTGTATAATTATTTAAATTCAAGGCGTCTGATTTGCTTAGATCAGATTATAATTTTAACAGACAGATAAAGCTAGTTGATAAAACTACCTGGAAATTGACAGTTTGGCTAATTTAGATATGCGGTAAAAATTAAAAGCAATTCACAAAAAGTTCATAATTAAAGCACTGATGAATTATTTCTTCCGGTATTTGCTTACTTGCCAAAAATATTATGAAGATAAACGTAAAGATTCAATGAGCAATTAAACGACAGATACTACATATTTATATTCATGGTGCGAAAAATAATAATCGGGGTAGATGAAAAACAAGAGTAGCTGATGTAAGAAGGCTTGTAGCAATACAGTAATTCAGAAGAGAGTTTTTTGGCCACAAGCTGAAAAGAACGGATAACCAAAAACAGCTAACAACGTGACGATTGAGGAAAAAGAGACCCAGACAGACGACTACAGAAACAGGCAAACGACATACCACAAACTCAGAGATTAGCGTAAAAACAGTTTCCTACTGAAACGAGGCTATCTAAAATCTCCGCCCGTAGTTGAAGGAACTTAAAAACAAAAATAAAAATAATAGTACACGATTAAAATATTTATGGTGTGTAGTTTTAAGATTTATTTGTTTTAAACATTACTTTCAATATGTTTTTCAATCATTTATATCCTAGTAAGTTTTACGTGACAAAGATATTCAAATATGAAAACTACGTAAATATGTTCTATATACTAAATCACGTTTAAGGAATATGTCATTGGTATTAAGTACAATGTTTGAACAACTGGAGTTGCCATGGTGGAAGCAGAGTGTCTGGAATAATAATGTTGCCTGCTATTTATAGCTTCAACATACACACGGTCTACAAGAATCCTCCTTCTCTGTAAATACGAAATGGCACTCAACTTAGGAGCAGTATACAGGCTTCCTTTACGTGCTGTGAACATTCGTTTTAGTATGTTTTATACAAAGGGGTATCCTTGTGCCTTGAGATAGTTTTAATTTTTGTGTGTAGCTGCTTGCTATTTTACTTTCTCAAACCAATGTGATACTGTGTCTTTACCACCAGTGTACAAATTGCATTATGATCCTCAAAAAAGAATTTATTCTCATATGAAGTGTATAGAATTGATCGTCGTGTATTTTATTACTAATTGGAAAATGCTGTGCCACTGGTAAGCGTAAAACGTGTGAGAAAAACAAACTTATAAACACTGACTGAAAAGGTCTTGTCATGGGAATTGGTTTGCGCATTGTCATTAGTGTGATGTCACATTCGGATTATCTGCGATTTAGTAAATACGATGACGTCACTGATTGCATCGTTTACTGCAAAAAGTAAATGGGAAATGATACGTTATTGTAATTACGAAGGAACAATGTGGTATGTGTGTGACTTGGGGAGAAGTGAACAAAACTGTCAAATTTTATACCGATTGTGTAACCTACTATCAATCGTATTTCTATCGACTAATATACGTGTATCAATATTACTTTCACAAATTATCTATCTCAATAACTGTCTTCTGTAATTTTTATTTAAACTTAAAACACTAAGATCAATTTATTAGTAAAAAAGTAATAATTCATAATATTTCTCCATGTAATATGTTTATTAAAAACATGCGTACCTTAAAAGACACGGAAAAACTGGGTTCCTGCAATAGTATGACCTTACATTAGTTTGGTATCCCTCCATTAGAAGCTTATATTTACTCATACTACAGGTCACATATATTCTTATATTCTTTTATCTACTTCAGTCTTCATAAATTTAATAATTTATATAACAATTTCAGGAAAATATTCGGTGTGTCATAACCACGGTTGCTTAGAATGTCCAAAAGTACAGATACAGAAAGTGTATTTTTTCATTAAAAGAAACATACATAAACAAATTTAACGTTTTTTCTTCAAATTTGTTCAGTAAAATGAAAGGTTATTTGAAATTCAACTTTGACTTTTCTTGAGAGATGTTTTTGAAACTAAACAAAGACGAGGTTTTGAGACAAAAATTAAATAATGTTACTCAAGTAAACTATAGGAAATGTTCTAAAAAACGAGATTGTAAACATTTTATAGATTTACACCGTGATTTTACAGATTCACAGAGAAAATCCTTCTTTTAAGGCACACATGAATACTTAATTCATTCGGAAAAGGAGAGAATTTAACACTTGTCAAGCTTTCCAGATTTCAGTTTAAATATTGACAACACATTTCAGTTCTGAGAACACATTTTTCAAGTAACTACAGCATCTAGGTTGCTCAAGCAACTACTGGTATCATAGTGCTGGTAGAGGAAACGCCTGTTTCATAAGTATATAAAACACATTAAATATGTACGTGGCTTAAGAAAGTTGTTTTCTTACAATGAGATAGGAAATAGTTATACTGCCAGGTCAGAGCTGTTGGGTTGTGCGTCGTGAGACGACCCAATGGGTTCCTAGTACCGAGCCTCCGGTAGGGGCTCCTGCCTAGTGGTCCTGTCCAGACGGAATATATTTATGTAATTTTAATGGTCGCTACAACGACATGCTCGTACTAGGTCGACTAGTACAGTATTTGTCGAGGCCGTTTCCAAGATTCACCTGGACGTGTTCGGTACCTGCCAAGGCCAGCTATGAGTGGGTTTGTCTGGGTCCTCGCAGCTCGGACGTAAAATTTACGTGCAAGTCGCCTTGCGGTGTCATCCAAGGAGCGGACACCGAGCCCTCTTCTCAGGAGACAAGAAGAAAACCGATAGGGGACTTTGGCCGCTAGCCGAAGACCTCTATCGAGAACGCTTTGCAACTTTCTTCTATGAACGGTTGCGAGGTAACCCCAGACGGGAAGAGCGTAGGTAATGATCGGCAACAGATACGCGTTGACGATCAACTTACCCAGCTTGCGGGTCATAGCCTTGTTGACAAGTATCGGAAACAGTTGCGCGAGACGAGCGGACGCTTTCTTTCGCATCGTCTCAGCGTGGGCACGCCAGGTGAGCCGACGATCAAGGTGGACACCGAGGTACTTCACTTCTCTCGACCAGGGCAAGTACGTTCTACGGAGCCTCACTCGGCCTCGTGGTTCTTTCCGGCGCTTTGTGAATAGCACCACGGAGCTCTTGGTTTCGTTGACGGCAACTTTCCAGCTTTCCGTCCACGTCGAATACGCATCGAGTGCGCGCTGAAGTCGTGGGATAGCAAAGTCTGCGTTCCGATCGGTGGTATAGACCGCCGTGTCGTCGGCAAATAGAGCCATCTGGACTCCAGGCTCTCTGGGTGCGTCGTTGACATACACGGAGAACAGGAGAGGCCCTAGCACGCTACCTTGAGGTACCCCGGCTGTAATGCGTCTCTCGGAAGAGACATGGTCGTCTATTCGCACGCAGAAAGTCCTCTCCGTCAGGAAGCTAGCAATCAAGCGAAGGTAGCAATCCGGGAGCTAAATTTCCCGGAGCTTGAACAAGAGCCCGTCATGCCAGACACTATCAAAGGCCTTTTCCACATCTAGGAAACAGGCGACAGTCTGCTCTTTCCGACACCCGGCGCCCGTGATGCATTCCACCAGTCTCATCAGTTGATGAGTGGTGGAATGCCCCACACGGAAGCCGAACTGTTCGGGGTCCAGTACATCGAAATTTCTTAGATGATCTAGTACTCTCCGTTGTACGAGACGTTCGAGGACCTTTGACGTGGCTGACAGTAGACTGATGGGCCGGAGGTTGCCGGGACGGGAAGCATCCTTTCCCTGCTTCGGGATCACTATGACCGTCGCCTTACGCCATTTCTGGGGAAAATAGGCCAGTCTGAGACACGCGTTGAACAGCGCGACCAAGAAAAGTACTCCTCGCTCCGGGAGTCGAGTGAGAGCGGCGTTCGAGACTCCGTCCGGGCCAGGAGCTTTTCTCGGCACGAGTTCAACGAGCCGATCTGTGACCTCTTCCCTAGTAATGGGTTCGGGCTCCGTAGTGATCGGAAGAGACAGAAAGTCTTCCACTTCGTTCTCGACTTCTTCGTCGAAGTCCGAGTCCATGGGCGGGTTAGGTGCGAACTGTCGCTCAAAACACGCGCCCAAGTACTCGGCCTTCGCCTCCGGGCGAGCCAGGATTTGACCGAAAGGTCCAGCAATGGCTGGGATGCGAAGCCGGCGCCTCTTCCCTACCAACGCTGAGGGTATCCGGTAAGGGCTACTTTCGTCCGATCCGTCCCCAGCCTGGGCCACGGTGAGTTCCCAACAGCGTCTCCGGTAGGCCTGCATTTCACGACGTAAAATGGTTGTATGCTGCCTTGTCGGCCGGATCACGGGTCCGCTGCCAGCGTCTCCGTAGGCGATTTCTCTCGCAAGCGAGAGCACTCGTCTCCTCTGGGATCCGCTGCCAGTGAGGCGTGACGCCAGGCTTCATCCTTGAAGACGCGTCGATCGCAGATACGACAGCCTCGTCAAACGCGGCAACCGCCTCGTCGACTTGGCGGACAGTTTCGAGTGGTCCCGCTTCTGGCAATCGGCGACTTAACGCCGGGCCATAGCGGTCCCATTCTACCACCTTCCTGACATCTCTGCCTACGACGTGCTGGGTAGCGACGTGTATCAAGATGGGGAGATGATCGGACGACAGTTCCGTTAGCGCGGACACATGGACCAGACAGTCAATTCCTTGGATCACCGCTATGTCCAAGACATCGGGAGCCGCGTTGCGTTGTGAGGGGTAGAACGTAGGTTGGGTAGGCCCAATCACTGTTATCCAGCGAGAATCGGCAAACCTGCGTAAACGTTTCCCGTTTGGGGCAGTCAAGCGACTGCTCCAATCGCGATGTATACAGTTCAGGTCGCCGGCCATGATGACCCTCCTGTGTGCATCGAACGCGACAGCTAGATCAGGGTGAAGGAGCTCTTTTTGCGGCGGTTTATACGCCGCGACCATCTGTACGCCGCCTAGAATGTTTAACAACTCCACAGCGGTGCCTTCGAGGTGAGTCATTGCAGGCAAGACGACTCGGTGATGCTCGAGATTGAGCCTCACCGCGACGGCAGTACCGCCACCAGCAGTGCCTGGTCTGTCGTTTCGATAGCACACATAGTTGGCCAGTCGTAACCGACTCGCAGGGGTCAAGTGGGTCTCATTGAGAAGGACTACATCGGGTTTTAGTCGGGCCAGTAATTCTTGGAGTTCCTGGATCTTGTTGGACAACCCGTTGGCGTTCCAGGAAAGAATTGAGAGGTCTCGTTTGAGGACCCGACTCATAGAAAACCTACACAAGTGGCGGCTTCCACCAAGAGCATGAATCTCTCGGTTGTATCGGCAGTCTCCAAGCGGGAGCGGATGGACCTGAAGGTCTGGGCAACTTTGCGGAGGTCAAATTCCGCAAGGAAGTCTTTGACGACCTGATAGTCGTCTGAATCGGTTTTCGAGGCAGATTGCCCGGAGACTGTGTGCGCATAAGAGCGCCGAGGCTTATCAATCGGGGGATTGGTGGAAGCCAGGGGTTTCTTAGGGCCAGGTGTAGCGCCTCTAGCGGAGGTGCTAGGAAGAGGGACAGATGCGATAACGTCGGTCTTCACGCGCTGCGCAGGCTGTCTGGACTGTGCGGCTGGGTTGGCAGGAGCCCGGGAGCGAGCGCCTCGAGGCTTACGATGCCGCTTCTTTTTGCCTGCATTAGGGTACCGCGGGGGCGGGAGGTCGAGCGAGGCTGCTTCTAAAGCAGGGGCAGGATTCTCCGGTGCTGGGGAGGATAGAGAATTCTCAGGCTCCACAACCGAGATGTTGTCTGTAGGCTGGGTGGTCTCACATTTAGATGCCACGAGTTTTCGGCGCTTTTTCGCCATAGGCGGGACAGGGGCCTGGGAAAGAGCCTGAGTTGGAGTTGCCTGAGCTGCAGGTGCTTGCTTCGGGCCTTTGCTGCGTTTACGTTGCTTGTTAGCAACTGCGGCGAAAGACACGGCAGCCGTAGTAGGAGGCGCAGGGCCTGGCTGCTCGGTTGCAGGTCTGGAACCAGCTTCCGGATGCCTCGGTGGTGGCAGGCGCCCTTTCGGCTTCCGCCGCTCGAGCTCCCGCTGAAACACCGGACATGCCCGGTAGCTGGCGGGGTGACTTCCGCCGCAGTTGATGCACCTTTTAAAAGCTGGTGCGTCACAGTGTTTACTGGCGTGAGGTAAAGAACACCTCACGCACGCCGGAGCGTTAGAACAAGTCTCTGAGTGGTGCCCGAAGCGTTGGCACTTGTAGCACTGAGGCAGAGCCCCGGGAGCGCGGCTTCGTTCCACTTTTACGCGGAAACCAAAAAGCCGCGTAAGAGAGAGTAGGCTTGCGCCTGCCTCGCTGTTCTCGGCCATGATGCGGACCAGGGGAATTGGACGCCTAGGTCCGGCGGGAGCAAACACCCGATGTACCGCGCGAACCGGATAACCCAGCTCGCGCAGCTCATCGAGGATTTCCTCGAGAGGGGAGTCCACGTCTAAGCCTCTGAGCACGAAGGATAAAGGCTTCACGTGTTTCGGGGTGAAGGTATGGTACTGTAGGTTGGCGGATTCGACGAACGCCATGACGCTGCGGTACTCGTCCATACCTCGGACAGCGATCTTGACGGTGTCGCCCCCAAGGACCTTCAAGTCAACGCTGGCCGGGGAAAGTCCGGGAGCCACTATCAGTCGCTGGTAAAAACCGGTGACGTTGTTCACGCCGTGAACGAACACGGGCGGGATGCGACGAGTGGCCGGCGGTGCTTGGGCAGCGCCGGCCACAGTCGGCCCCGAGCCGGATTCGCCATCGGCGGGGACAACTTCCATGGCGGACGTCGAGGAAGAGGTTGAGGAGGACCGATTCCGCCTCGGTTTCTTAACCGGGCGCCCCCGTGGCCCAACCACCACGAAAGCGTCGGTCTCGTCACCGGGCAGCGGAACCGTCCGGGGATCGACAACTTGGTCCGCATCCATTGCCGGAGAACACGGCGAATCGCTCGTGTGGGGTATGGAGGAGGCGAGCGACTGCGTGCTCGTTGACGCGCCCGAACCGGGCATTTCCGCCAACGAGCGGGAGGTTCGCCGACCAGAGGCAGCCAGGCTGCCTCCGGCGGTAACCAGGGACCTAGGGTCCGGCCCGAGCCGGATCGCTTGCGGGACAACTGGAACGATCAGGCTTCCTACGAGCTGGGCTAATGACCGGCTTCGTTAGATACCTCTCCTTACCAAGAGAGGTGTCCACCGGCCTCTTTACCTAGGCGATATCCAAGCTCGCTTACCACTGGTGGGGGCTCGCAAGGATCGTGCTAGGCAGCGCTACCTATGAGCCTGAGCGTCAGCGGGCAAGATGCGCTGCGCAACCTTAAGCTCTGGTAGGCCAAAATTGCGTCCTCTTCAAATGCAGTTGGTGGTCCTGAAAAGGGTCACTCGTCTAGTGGTCCTTAGAAGGTCCGACGACTCAGCAGTGTGTGCTAGCTACTCAGATCACCAGCCAGCTGGGTTTTCTTCTTCCTTCTAAGGCCTGATGTAATCCAGCAAGCAGGGCACCAGATGCAGTTTGCCTGTTCTCGTCAAGTGAAGGCAGCAGGGCAGCAGCTGTACAACAGCGAGTCGTTTCCGAAAACGTCCAGTGAAGAGCTGATCCAGAGAGGAGGTCCTTCCTGTACGAGAAGCTGAAGCGACGTGGACTGTCAGACTGGACGACCTAGTTATACTGGAAATGAATTTACATATTATATACCTGGCTAATTCGTAGATGATCATTTCTGCTGCATCAGCTAAGCTACTGATACGATGATACTAGACCTTTCCTGGCGTGTTCTTTGTTGTTTATAGGAAAGGCTATTTCAACGGCTAGAATCAGACATCGCTTTGGCACAGAGTAATATAAATGCCGGCAGAAATTCCGGCTTGAACTTGAAGAAAGAGACGAACAGCAACCAATAATATTCAAAGTAAAAACATATTGGTTATTGCATGAAAGTCTGCATGCAATTTATTATGTTAATTAGTATCAAATATAACCCATTGACTCTACACTTATATATCATATATAATAAAGATAATATAATTAATAATCAAATAAAACTCAACATTAAAACCAATATTCACAATAACAATGGAATATACAAAATAGAAGGTCCAGATTGCAATAAAGTTTACGTAGGCCAGTAAAAAAAAAAAACTACTCAATAAATTCCTTCAACACCGCAATGCATTTTTTTTTAAACCAAATATTTATAAATATAATTTAGCCACACATTGTGTAAATAATAACCACAAATTTCCAGGCGTTGAAAATTTAAAATTAATTAAAAACATACAGAAAGGTCAAAAAATGAATATTTGGGAAAATCTTAATATTGACAATCACAACAACAATAATTCATTAATTAAAGAACAAACTCAAATAAAAAAAAAACAAGATACTCTATTGAAAATTATAAATTTATTAAAATAAATACAACATTAAATATTTTCAATATGACCGACAAAACAGTTGCTTAAGTAAAGAAACATTAAAACAATCCTTTAAATAATCGACTTAAATCAATTATCCGTTATTTTACATTAAAAAAGAAACAAAATCGATATTCGTTAGTTTCTATCTTAACATAGAATTATTTCGATTGTTAATGATATACTTACAAACCTCTGATGATGCCGATATTTTTCAGTGAAACGTGCGTCAGGTGCGGAAACGACAAAAACGCAATAACTTACACTACTTTGCTGAAGAAACTATTGAATAATACAGTACATAGTTTGAATATCACGGATGTCACTGCACACACACACACACACACACACACACACACACACACACACACACACACACACACACACACACACACACACACACACACACACACACACACACACACACACACACACACACACACACACACAGGAACAGATCATTGCAGTGAAGCCATGCTAAATGAATGTTAAGATATTGTTACACATTTTATGACGTTCATGGACACGTTAAAAATTGATTTTATTCACTTTTGTAAGTTAGCAATAAGTTACGAAACAAGAGATGCTTAGTTATGTGCTATATATCAAAATGCCCATAAATTTATTCTCTTTAATGTTTAGTGCAATTTTAGTGCGCGAGTGCGCGTGGTATTCGTATTTTTCTGAATAACGTCTACGTTAATTAACATTTCAGAATGAAATTTAGACAGCATATGCGTCATAATTAGCGCTACATTTCTTATATGTCAGACGCTCCAAACATACAATTTTACTATGGGTTTTATATCTAAATTTACTTTTCTATCAACACATCTGCAGGAAAGTCATAAAATTTTTAGATAACATCTCTATAAGCTTTTGCAGATTTTAACGTAGTCGTAACATAATGTGAAGATATCAATGTGAAAATCTATCACGTGTTGAAAATTCCAGCCAATCAGGAACTCCAGAATTTATTCGGTTATGTCTCTTGCCAAACGAAGATCGTCAGCTCGCTTCTAAAACTCGTTCCTTAAAGACATACTCCCTGCGCGAATTTTTCGTGTCAGAACACGTTTTTCTGTAAGGTGACGCCAGTCCGAGGTACTAGCTATGAGTTACTCGTATGCTATATCGAGGGTTGATAAAACTCATTAACTGAATTTGCAATTCATATTGCATAGCTCATTTAACAGTGCTATCCCGCGTTAGTACAATATATCCGTTTAGGCCCAATAATATTCAGCGGAATACTCCTGTGTTAACGCGTGGACACTTTAAGATAACTGGAAGGTTAAGCCTAATACACCAACTTTATATTAAGAATTAACCCACATTTCAGAACCTGAAATATATCAGTGTAAACAATAACGGGCAGAAAAACGGCGTGCGTGTTTTTATCGCGGGTGACAACGTATCATCGAGGCCAGCGGTCAACATAATAGCGTAGCAACAGTATACTGATCAACAGAAGAAGGAATTTCTTGAAACAAGTAACGGTAACCAAGTTGTTCAAGATGAAAATTTCATTACTACATAACAGACATAATATTTCAGCAAAATAATTTTGAGGTTTAAAGGAAAATAGCATACAAGAATTAAAATTGTTTTTAATTTAATAAATTTTTGTACCTCCAGATAATAGACTGTTGCATATTATTATTATTATTATTATTATTACTTGTCTATGCACGTTCATTTGTTTCGTTGCAATATCTATATACAGTTATTTTATTAATATAGTTTCTTCTGCAAGTAGTGTATAACGTTTTTGTCTTTTCAATACCTGGGGCATGTTTCACTGAAACGTTAGTAAGTCTTATATATATATATATATATATATATATATATATATATATATATTGTAATAGGTAAGATTAGCATATAAAATAATAATTTCACTCTCAAAATATGATAGCATATTTCAATGAGAATTGGTTAAAGTAAAATTTGCATGTTGGAACATTGTAGTATAGACAATAAGAATTGTGTCAAAATTGTTAGATTAAGTTGATTTTCGACTGTATAAAAAATAATTTTTGTTGCGAAGTAGTGCGATCATATGCATAGACATATGGCGAGTGTGCGTGTGAATAACTGTGTTACGAAATAACAATATAAAAACGAATTAAATTAAATAACTTTTACGTAAGTCAAATATCTGACATATGACTACACTAGAATGTTCATAAATAGAGACCTATCTGGTAGTCATATTTGTTAATAATATAAAGAACAAAATATATGAGTTTTTTCATATAAACTTTTTATTAACCACAAGAAAAGCAATAAAATTATACGGGTTTTTGCACGTTTTACATTGTTGATATGCAATTTCTTACAAGTAGAATGTTATGTAGACTAGAGCCGTAAGGGTGAGGGAACGTTTTGACCAATGGAAGTGGCTAATATATCAGTTGATTTGATCCGTGATGGGATGTAAGGGAGTCTACCTTAGAACTCAGAAGAACTTACTCTATAATGTGTAGTCGTTAACTCTGATTTAGATGATAGGTCTGTCACGAGTTACAACCATATATAGTAAAGTGCGCGACTGAATAATGAGTGCTAGTTCGGTGAAGTTCAAGATCGTCCGTGTAGGCATTTATGAACACATAAAGTTTGCCGGAGTCATGTATGAGTAGTAATATACTGTTCATAGAAACACCCAACCCGTAAACGACACTGAGAGCTGGAAAGCAGGAGGAGATCCTAAAGGGGAACCACAGAAGGAGCTGCGGTATCCTGACTACTACGTGAAAGAAACATCAGTCTACACTTAATCAGGAGAAGGGGAGAAACACCGCATCGTTAATCAAATCAGGGAAGCGAAACCATTTATATAAACTAAATCAATAAATACAACAATTTTAAACTGAAAGATACAGCAAAACTTGTAGTAATTAAGAGTTATGTAATTAGAGTGTAGGAAAGAATTATTTTTAAGTATAAAGAGAAGGTCAACAGAAACTGTCAATTTTATTTTCCAGAAGAAACAGTTAATTACTTTTATTTACAACAGAAGTAGTAATTTATTTATTTAAACATATTTATTTTACTTTGTATTAGAGACAGTCTATTAATTTTTTGTGTTATCATAAACTGTAGTAAAACACTGTTCAACCTAAAAATTAAGAAAATCTTTAATAAAAGCCAAAACTTTCCATTACCTAACATCGACTACATATTCTATCGTACCTTGTACATCGCAATATATATGTATGTGTGTGTGTGTGTGGGTGGGTGTGTATATGTGTGTGGATATTATTATTGCTTCACTGTATATCTATATTTGTATAAGTTTTTTTGTTTAATGTGATGTTGTGTCAGTGAATAATATTGATTAATTTATTCTGTGAGTTGTTCTGATATAAGTATATAGAGGAAGTGTCGGCTTTGTACCGGTAGATTTGCAATTAGGTATTAACTATTTGCAAGAGAAATACTGTAAGTAGGCGGGCCGGCACAGCGGTAGCGTCTCTGACTCATAATCAGAGCGTTGCTGTGCTGCCGATTTGGTGAGATCGAGTCAAGGTCACGGCTCGATTTGCTCCTCCACCCGCACGTACGCGGACAAATAATACGTACGTCTTTTCTGGCATACCCGGGCCAGATAAGTAACAAGTGCACACAATATATATTACACACATAAACAACACTCTTCCCCCCTCCCCGCACGGCTTGCCACCGGGCGTGGGTTAAAAGATTAGCTGATATCTCTCTGGCTGGGGTGGGGCGTGAGTTCTATCATGGCCGGAGGGCGAAACAGGTCTATGACCTGATGCCTGAAGTGGAGAAGAAGAAGAAGAAGAAATACTGTATGGGTTAACAGAGGAGTTATTAATAGCGTCATCTTTAAACGCCGTAAACGTTAGTGGTAAATGACGTTATCAGTTATGAAAAATAAAATAGGTTGAGAGGTATCACGGCTAGCGAAGCATCTAGATGCTAACATGTAGTGGCAATAGGTGGAGGTGTTAGCACGAGTACGGATTACTGCTATTTCGGGTCAGACTTTAAACTTTTTAAGAGTTTAATAATCACCACTATGCCCTTACGGCAAGCGTCGAGTTGCGCCTTATTATGTAGAGAATTTCACGTACCGAACTGCGTAAAGTGAATTGTTCAGGGGTAGTGTAATAAATATATTTATAATTTAAATTTACGTGTAGCATTTCATGTATTTATTTCTGATTATTTATTCATTCAACTGAAAGCGTTGAGTGAGATATGATATTGGATATTATTATAAAAGTAAACGAATAGAAGTAGGAATGATGAGAGTACAATACTGATTACAAGTGAATGGTCAGCGTAATAAACGACAAGGTACGGGTAGAGTAAAAGATATAAATTTGATAAAATGCTTGCGGTGCTGGAAAAACAAGCAAAACATGTACATAAGTGTAGAGAGGAGCAACAGGAATGCGCAAAATAAATTAGAAAATGTAATGGGGACTCAAAAATAAAAGAATAAAGTTAAAAAGTGAAGGGGAAAATGAGTAGTTAAAAGACATTTAACAGAAAATATATCCTAACAAGGAAGGAGGCAAAATAATTTGTT
Source organism: Magicicada septendecula (assembly GCA_034769895.1). Lineage (NCBI taxonomy): Eukaryota > Metazoa > Arthropoda > Insecta > Hemiptera > Cicadidae > Magicicada > Magicicada septendecula. The sequence goes on from CM068371.1 coordinate 299,862,918, forward strand.
TAATGAAGAAATTTGTGTTAGTGGTTGAAATCACAATCAGAATGATCACAGTTGCACACCACTATATAAAAATTATCCCAATTAGCGCTTTCAAGCTTCACAGCCCATCGTCAGATTGGAATAGCCAATTTGACGATGATGACAATTTGACTATTCCAATCTGACGATGGGCTGTGAAGCTTGAAAGCGCTAATTGGGATAATTTTTATATAGTGGTGTGCAACTGTGATCATTCTGAAAATAATTTGTCTCAACAAGAAAAATGAATAGTAGTGATGTACGGGATTTTAAAGAGAGCTCGTCAAATTCCAAACAGGAGAGGTTAGAGAGGTAAGGTTAAGTTTTCGTTCTATATACAGGGTAAGTCAAAAAGTAAAGGCAAATTTTATTTTCCCTGCTCCAATGGAGGGCAGCACTGACTGAACAATGACATATCGTAACCTCAAAGTTTTGTTGGTTTTTAGCTGTGTTGTTTCAGTGCTCAGCTCCATTCGTAGTGATTTCAGGGCATTTTATTATGAGTGCCCCGTTGTCCGTGTGCACCAAGGAAGAAATGAGGGGAGTGGTACGTTTTCTGCACTCTGAAAGAACTAAACCTGAGGAGATTTTTCGCAGAATGCAGCAGCAGTACGGTGAGAGCTGTCTTAGTGAACGCAAAATTTATGAGTGGATAAATCGCTTTAAAAATGTTCGTGTATCTATCTGCGATGAAGAGCGTTCAGGTAGGCCATCACTTCGAAGACGGACAAGAACATCGAGACAGTTGAGCGAATGATTCATGATGATCGTCGTGTCAAAATTGATGATATTGCGCATGCGTTGAACATTAGCCACGGTTCAGCAGTTGCAATCATCCACGAATCACTAAATTACCGTAAAGTGTGTGCTCGTTAGGTACCACATCGACTGACAGACCAGCACAAACAGAAACGTTTGGAAATTTCGAAATCACATTTAAGGCGTTTAGAAGAGGAAGGAGAAGAGTTTCTCAGTTGCATAGTAACCGTTGATGAGACGTGGGTCCATCACTTCGACCACAGAGTAAGCGGCAGAGTATGGTGTGGAAACATCCATCCTCGCCTACAGCAAAAAAGTTCAAAAGACAAGTTTCTGCAGAAAATTTGATGATGACAGTGTTTTGGGATATGAAAGGTCCACTTCTAATTCATTACACTCCTAAAGGTCAAACAGTGAATAGTGACAGCTACTGTGAGCTACTGCGAGATCTGAAACCCAAAATCAAAACAAAGAGGCGAGGAAAATTTTCAAAAGGTGTGCTTTTGCTTCAGGACAATGCCCGTCCTCATACTGCGGGGAAAACGATCCAGTGCATTCAAGATCTTGGTTTTGAGCTGCTGGAGCATCCGCCGTACAGTCCTGACCTAGCTCCAAGTGATTTTCACCTTTTTGGTCCGATGAAGGAGCACCTGCGTGAATCAAAGTTTTCGTCGGATGACGAGGTTGTGGAGGCGGTGCGCGAGTGGCTGTGCACGATGCCACAAATCTTCTTCCAGGACGGAATTACGAAGCTTGTCAAGAGATGGACCAAGTGCATAGAAGGGATTATGTAGTGCAGTTGAGGGAGATTATGTAGAGAAATGATGTTACTTGTCATCTTGTTTTCACAATAAAAAGTTCCTTTTTTAAATTTGCCTTTACTTTTCGACTTACCCTCGTATAAGATAGAGAAGAATGTATTACTGATGAAGCCAAATAGTTTTCTGGATAAGGTAATTGCGATAAAAAACAAACATATGGTTGTGTTCATTAAAAATTATTTGACCACCAAATTTAACGTAAGATTAGAGAACACATATAGTTATAAGGAACAACTAAGGGACAAATGGAAAAGAAAAAAACAAATATAAGGACTATTTGTAATGGATGAAGATTGTTACACTTAGACTAAAGAGGAGGAGAAACTGGAAAATTAAAATTTGGAAATGGCTAGCTGAACGAGGTATGTTACTACACTGAGAAATAATGGTAGATAGGGAGAAAGTGTACACACATTGGGTAGGTTAAATAGAGACATATTAAAAACTGTTACGAGACAAATAGATAGGAGCAAGAACTGGTGGAGGAATATGAGAAGGGTCGATTTGGATTCATCGGCAAAGAGCAATAATAAGATAATAGGTAAAAAAATTGTATCCAGCAGAAATTTACTTTTTGATGTAAGTGAATTATGCTGGAAATAACAGCAACTGAGTATGTGGACTTTATGATAGAAGAGAAACATATTACGGTATTAAAAAAAGGACATTTTCTGTCAAAAATGATTTTTTAAAATATCGTGCAATTGGACCAACTAAGTAAAACAAACAAAAATACTCGAGAGGCCAAGTTTAACACATATATTGAAACTGCAACTATCGTTTGGAATAGGGTAAACATGTTTAGAGGTGTGAGATTCTGCAACGACTACGTAGCAATAAATTTTTGCACTTCATTTTATTTGGGTTGGTAATAGTGTCGACTTGTTCAATGATAAAAATATAAAACGGTACTATGATTAAATACTTCAGAAATATTAAAATATTAATTTTTACGTAGAGATTTCTAGATTTATGTAGTTTAGTAGCTTATATAGTTTGTAAGGATTTTGACACTTAATGCAGTCCTACAGTATTCCTTAAAATGCAAAATACGAAGCACTGGTTTACGATTTAGTATCGTTTAAGATATTTAATGTAAAGTAGCCGCTACAGAATTTTCGAAATCTTCTAACGATTATTGCCGTAATGGCCTTTATTACCGCCACATTACAAGGGCATTAATTAATCCAAAATATACAATTTATGTGGTTATTAAAAACATTATGTGGAATTTAGTCATAATATTTTCAGTTATGTAAGTAAAATAAAGTATATAAAAAGAAATATATTTAGTACTCGAAGATGAGTGTGTTTTATTTCTATGTTTAATAATAAATTGATTCACGATAAACACTAGTATATACGCCTAGCCTATAAATAGAGAACAATAGACTACCTTAGTGTACAGTGATTAAAACCTGGTAATACGTATTGATGGTAAATAATCGATAAGGAAATTGGAAGATAGAGGGACGTTTAAAACAGGTTATAAAATATTTAGCACTATTTTTTATAGAATTATGTAGTTTCAGAATGGAAAAGTAAATTCTATCAAGACGACAAATAATATTTTGACTAAATGTTAACAAACCTCTGTTTTTTCTAACAATTATTTCATAGTATATTTGAATTTTATTTTAAAAGCCCTAATTAATCGTCTCCAACACTTAACGTTTCTTCAATATCTGATGATTGTATTATATCGTTTTGTCAAGGCATCAACGATCATCGTAGTCTTCAAATTTCTTTAATTGTTGCCTTGGTCAGCCCATTTATGAAGACACAAACAATAGGTCAATGCAATCCATTCCGTCTCTACCAGTCGACGATCATTTGGTGCTGCAACTGCCTTTGCTGTTGCAACCATGAAATAACGAAAGTGAATAGGTGTATGATTACCGAGGACGGTGGCTATCAGCTTCTAAAAAAAAACAGTTCTACGTACCTTTGGTTTCTTCTATAAAGAATTTTCTGAGGAACGGTGACTTGAGGAAGTGATTTTTAAGAAGGTATTTTTAGTATTTAACTCAGCATCCGAATTTTCTAGATTCGTCCCACTTTGTAGTAAAAAACTATTTCACAGTAGTATAAAGAATTAGTTCACTATGTTCGTATTTTTTAAAAAGGATAAGTAAATTGACATGGTTACCTGCATATACACATTCTTGACAAAAATTATTTAAAACAGACATTACGTTTAAGTACATAAATTGTAAAAAAGTTATGTGAACCACAGGGTAAATATCATTTCCGCCATACCGTTGGTGTGTACATAAATTTACAATTAGTTTTTCACTTGAGCACTTTTCTAGTCTGCAGTGAGGAAAGTAAATTAACTTCCTTGCGAACCCTTAAGCATTATTAATAACATCACTTTCCGTTGGGTCCGGAAGCAAGCCCTGTTTATGTGGAGTATTATCCGGCCTCAGGTCAAAGTTATACTACAGATACGTTACACCGCAAGTTTTCATGTAACATGTTCTGTCTGATATTGTAATTGAAGGAGAAAAAGTTTGTAAAAAATTCTTTGTTACTTGTACAAATTTCGTGATTGGAAAATTGTATCTACTTAACAACATCAAGGGCAATTCAATAAGTAGACAGACACTCAGTAGCGTGTCTTTTAAGTAGAGAGATCTTGTTAAATAAATTAGAACCAGCAATACTATGGTTCTATGTAATGTAAAATTACAGTTTGCAGAAGCAGAAGTGCTTTTTCCTCAGAATTCTTATATGCACACTAAGGAATTACTACTTGGGAAAAGTTAAAAATTCGTTCAGGAGATTCTGCTAGGTTCTCTTTACCGTCTACACCCTGCTCATCAGGCTTGTTTTTGTTTATGTACTTCAAGGAGGTACTAGGTAGGTAGGTAGGTAGGTAGGTAGGTTCAGGCTTCAAATTAATTAATAAGAAAAACTCAATCAGTCTTCAAAACCGATTTGCTCTGAATGACTACAAAACGAAATATTACTACTGACATTAAAATGTCTACGTTCTGCCTCAAATTCTGGATACTTGAGTTCAGATACTTACCACAAATAAACACGTTTGCAAATTACTGTGTAATTTTGCGAATTCATATGCATGCTTATTATATTAGTTTTACAACTTTTTCCACAACGAAGTATTGCTGCAACTAAAATTCATATGTCGAAGTAGTTATTAATATTTTAAAAATGAAAAAAGGGTGGTTACAAAGGCACAATAAGTCCAGTAATATCATGTGCTTTAGAGACCAAGCAACAGTTCAAACAAAATGTCAAATTATAGAAATTGCTATATTATGGAAGGTACTAGGAAAGACAAGGTAGCCAAATAATAGTACAGGGTGAGTCAGCGTTACCTGACGTTTTTCGCTCGAGTAGTAGCGAGGCTGTACTCGTAGTAGAGGGGCGCGGTTGGTCTCACAGTTTGCCCCTAGAGCAGCAGTTTAGTTACAATGGAGAGGTGGACAGCGCAACACCGTGCGTTCGTCGTAGAGTCGTTCTTTAAAAATGCAGAGTCTGTGACCACCACTCAGAGGAAGTTCCGTCTCCAATTCAACATTCCACGCAATGGTGCAATTCCAACCCGCAATACCATTCTGCTATGGGTTCAGAACCTTCGTGAGACCGGTTCTGCATTAAAAAAAAAAACGGGAGGCAGTGCGAAGACGGCCACGTCACCTGAAAACGTTGAAGTTGTGCGTCATGCAATTCAACAGAGCCCAGCCGATCTGCAAGACGACACGCTCAGTCTCTTGGGTTATCAAATTCTTCCGTCTGACGCATTTTACACGGTCTAAACATTCATCCCTACAAATTGCGATTGTCCAGGAGTTGAAGCCTCAAGATTTTGTGAGAAGGAGACGTTTTGCTGACATAATGAGAGAGATGTTGGAAGAAGAACCTGGGATTGTGATTTTAACGTCAGATGAGGCTCACTTTCACCTAAATGACAGTGTTAATAAACAAAACTGTCGTTATTGGTCCCCAAATAACCCTCAACAACCGCACCAGCGCCCATTGCATTGTGATAAAGTTACAGTGTGGGCTGCATTGGGGAAATTTGGCGTCATAGGGCCTTATTTTTTCGAAGAAAATGGGAGAGCAGTCACCGTGAACTCTGAGCGTTATTTGACCATGTTGCGTGAATTTCTCCTCCTGGAACTTCGTCGCCGTCGCATAAATCGTCGAAATGTGTGGTTTCAACAAGACGGAGCGACAGTTCACACTTCGAATGTGTGTATGGCCGAAGTAAGGAGGTTGTTTTCAGGGAAAGTGATATCCCACAGAGGAGATGTTGACTGGCCGCCACGCTCTCCTGATCTTAGTCCATGTGACTTTTTCTTGTGGGGCTACCTCAAAAACAAAGTGTACATCAATAAGCCACGTATTGTGGTTGAATTAAAGGATGCCATTGAACGAGATATTCGTGCTATACCCCGTAACATGGTGGAAAGGGTGATGACAAACTTCGCGCAGAGGGTCGACGAGTGTACCAAAAAAGAGGGCCAGCACTTAAAGGACATTATCTTTCACAAATGATTAATTTCTGTAAAAAGTAACATATGAGATGTAAACTGCTATTCATTGTGTATATTTTGAAATAAAAAAAGTTGCTACACCTTAAAATTTCACTGTGTACTATAATTTCAAAAACCATCAGGTAACGCTGACTCACCCTGTATAAGAGGAATATGTAGTGTAACAGACATTAATTCTTGGATTACGGAAACAAGAAGGATACGGAATGAACACATATTGTAACATTACATTTGGCATGGCTTGATATCGTACCAGATTTAATGAAGATCATGGATAAGAAACTTAACAAGAAGAAACATATCTTTTAAAAATGATAGTGAAGATGAACAAATGACAAATTTAAACTGACTTAGACTATAACTGACCGTACCCAAATTAATGTTTAGGTAAAGCGATGTAAAATACCCCGATGATGAGACAAAATCCAAATAATTACAATAATAATACTTACAAAGCCAGACAGCATTATGGACCATTACCATCAGTAAACAAATTGTTTTGTTGAAAGTATCACATAATATAATAATAATCAAAATACAAATTGAGGGATAATAGGCCCAAATACATCAGAATGTAAAATAATATAATGACAAAATGTTAACTAAATAATATAATTGAATAATGCAAGAACACAATCATTATAGATACATGGAAACATACAATTAATAGTGTGAATAATGGTGGATCTAATGTGATAAGATAAAAACTGTACAATCAAATAATAATCATCAAATGTATATAAGATGAAAAAACAGTAAAGGTACCTAGTACAGCAATGGCTGAACTGCCTAAGAAAAATAGAAAATCATTATTAAATGATTAAACTTTTATTTAAATGTTCAAAAGTAAGGATTTATGTGTTGATGTTATTTATAGTTTTGTTAAGTAATGAGTGGACGATATGTCTTATGCAGGATTTATGTAACCAAGCATTTACAGATTGTTTAATCACAAAATGTGAATTATGTTTTTTCGATAATGTTCCAGTAATAATTATTGTTATAATTTTAAATAATAATACTAATAGAGTTATATGGAGTAGTTTTGATGGTAGTTGCATAGTTAATAGGTGTTACAATAACAGAAAATAGAAATTTAACATGTCAAGACATAGGCCTATAAAAACTTAGGAATTTTGTAAATTTTAGGAAATACATTTAGAATTTTATAAAACAAATGTTGTAATAAGGATAGGTTTATAATTAATAGTATACACAGCAAATATGGAATCGAAATAATCAGTTTTAAATTATTTAAGAAAATACAAATAGCAAAAATGTAACATCAGAATGTCTTAAGCAAAAATAGGCATGTTGGGTGTCTATGTGTCACAAATGTTAAAACCAAAATAATGATGCTATTAGTTTTAAATTTCCAATTAGTATAACCGAGTTATACTAATTTAAAAGTTTTGGCCAAGTTCATGCAATAAAACAATGAATTTGTATGACAATGTATATCTGAATCAACCAACCAGATTTCAAGTTTTACCTTAGCAACCGAAAATTCAGATAAATAAAATAAGGACTTCTTTAACAACCATCATAGAAGACAGACGCGTTATTAAAACGTATTAACTAATTATATTTTAACAGAGTAAACCTAAACCAAACATAGTAAAACGAATCAGGACAGTCATTGAAGAACATATAGGAACCCAAGAACAACCAGACACCAATTCGGAAAAGTACACATCCTGGAAGAGGAATTGAAGAAGATTTGGACCCCACTTTCGTCCTGAACGAATAAAAGAAGAGGATTTGGGTGAATCTGCATCATTTTATAACCTTGTTTAACACAACAATCACATATGAGTACACGAACCAATTAGAAAACTAAATAAGAAAAATCACATACACTATAGCATACACCAACACTAAAGAACACTTGAAAATAACACTAATTGATAATTACACCTTTTTGAATACCATACAACCTGAAAGACAACTAATAAATAGCTAAAACTGTTCATAACCTATAACTGTGAACGACACACACACGAATACTAGTTTGCACTATAACCATCAAAACCTTTTTATATCCTTCTATTGTAAAGTTTGTATTCTGATTTTAAGAGTGTATTAATTGTTTAACCATAATATACGGACCGAATACGCCCTGAGATTATTTTATTCAATAGAAATAAAACGACAAGCATCATTGTTTTGGCTGATTCCCGTACAGTAATCTAGTTACTACCAACTTATGAACAAGACGACATAAGTTGTCATAATTTGTATTTAAAATAAAGAAAAAACGAAAACGTAATTGATCAATCCTTCAATTGAATAAAGGTTGATTGAAGCTGTACATCTGTTTGGTTGTTATTTTGCATTATTATTACTGTTTTAATTAAAAATTACGACAGCACAGCAAAGCGAACGGAGCGACAGTTGGCAGCTCCGCGTTACGTCACTGGCGTTGGATTCCGAGGCGAGAGCGAACGGCGGGAATTTAATATAATATACGTCCCATTAATAGTTATTGTTACAAATTGACGAACCCAACAGTGGGGCTTAATACAGATACGTTAAAGCGTAAGTTATTTGTTACAATATAAAGAATGGATGACACAAGGCTAGTAAAAAATGCAATAGATAGCCAACCAAATACCAAGAGGAGCATTGGTTGGCTAAGAAAGAGGTGGAGTGACAGCAAGTAGGACCTTTGTTATAGAACAGGACAGAGTCCTATCGAGGAAGTTATAGAACAAGAACAAAAATAAGAAGAAGAAGAAGAAAAAGAAGAAGAAGAATTCTTTTACACTTTAGTCGTGAGTCGTGTTGTTTATGTGCATAATTCAACATTATGTACGGACCGTCCGAAGGTAGATGAATGCCAAGAGAAAAAATTTTAACTTGTTTTGTGACGACAAATGACTTGTATTGTAATATTTGATGTTATTATACATTTCTAAAACATGTCAATCTCTTTATCGGGTATAGTAAACATGCAAACATTATGCTGTAATGCAAGTGTAGCAGTGTTGCAAGGGGACATCCGTACCTCCTTAAAGAACATCTTCAAATATTTCCACCACATTTTATTACTTGACGACTTGACATTTTATACCTGTAATAAGTCTATATGCAATTGGACCACCCACCACGGCGCCCGTATTAACGTATTAAATGTCGTCTTAAATAAATACATCCCTAAATATGAGCACGTTAAGAAAATTTTATCTGACCAGCGTAAACTGTTCACCAATAGGAAGTGGCAATCCGAATTGGAAAAGCACAATATCCAGACTGTGTTAATAGCGAACCGGAGACCGCAGGGCAACCTCCCTGAAAGTGTCAACAGAGAGTTAGGTCGACTGTTCCGTACTTATTGTAATACCAACCAAAGTAGATGGTCGGATTATGCGAAATTACTTTTATTATTTATCGATGAAAACTATGCGCACATACAAATGCTTTTTTATAAAGGAATAATAACTACAATAAGCGAAACTGTACACTGAAATGAAACAACGTTTAAAAGCACCTTACAACCCCTCATCCTGCATTGCTGAAGACATTATGGATTCCATAAATTTCTTTCTATAAAAACATCTTGCCTCTGTGTTTATGGTATTCAGAAATTAAGTCTGATGCCACTAGAGACCCTCTTTTGGTTGCGTAGTACGATTACTTGACGTGTCTGCATAATACATGCCATTAAGTTAAAAAATATCTGTGACATAATAACTGACTACGGAGTACTCTGTCAGTGTATGATTCACATTTTAAAAACGTTCTGACCAATATGAAATTTATATTTATACTTTAATGTTATTAGGGTCACATTTTCCCTTTTATTATTAAACAATGTACCTTATAAGCTTTGCAGTTTAACATGGTATACAATTTCCTTTTGTATAAAAGCTCATTCATCTAGTCAACAGTCCTGTTAGTAAGTCACCTCCGTGCTTTATTTCTTTTATAACACTCCTTGGTCCAGGAATTACGCCATTCTTCGTGGTATGCACGGTATCCTAAGCAGGCATGAATTTATCTCTTTATTTAGAGACACATTTTTGTAATGACATATCTCCCATTTTTTATCTGCACCGTGCAGCTCCACTTCTCTCTTGACCGAACCCATCTTCTGTTTTGGTTTCCACAGATGTGTTGATTGTGGTCCACCAGTCTGACTTATATTTCCAAATATTATCTTTCCCATATTTCATCTTTTTCCCATAATTTTCTTTTCAAATTTCTTCTTTAAACTTTCACATTTATCATGTTTTCTTTTATGATATCTATTGGTGATTTGTTAAATTCATAATTTCAGTTCTCCTTTCAGTAGTGTGAAAGATAGTGTGAATGGATTAAAATTCTTATTTCCTTCCGAAGCAAATTCTTCTGTAATACTCGATATAGGGTACACTTACTTTGCAGAGACGTTCTTTTCAGTGTAATCAAGCAGCTCCTGGCTCTGAAGATGGTGGTTTAGTTCTCTCTTGGAAAGATGTAGGCCTCTCTGTCCCTTACACATTAAAGTAAATAAATTTATACCCATGATACAACTAATGAGGCAGTGGCAGATAGTTTGTACTTTGATTTCTATCGTTTCAATTTTATTTCACTCTAATCATACGGATAAAATGATGGTGTGATCTAAATCTAAATAAACCCTTCTGACTTTAACTGTTTCTTAGTGTTTTCTTATTTGCTAGAAAATGTAGCCTATAATAGACCTCTGACTTTGAATTGGTCGCAAACATGTATTCTGATGTACGAATTTAAGTTATAAAAAGGTGTGACTTTCTGAACTATATTTCTTACAGATCTATTAATATTTGCTCGGTGGTCTCCATACAAGCATGCCACCATTTTTTCAGTCAACAATTTCAACTCTTCTACTAAAACGACCAGTCAAGTTTAAAATCTATATGTTTTCAATTTATCTCTGCTGTTGACACAATCATACTTTTTATTTGACTATGCGTAAAAGCTACAATAATGTATTTTGTAAACAAGAATAAAACTGACTGCAAATAACAGCACGGGATTGCGTGCGGACGTACTCACACAGCCACACGCATGCCCAATAAGTCTCAGGTAAATAGTTCTATTCTGCTACTTATTGTATTATAAATTCACACACACCCGTTAATTTATAATGGGAACAATAGGTAATAAATAAATAACGAATTAGTCTTACTTAAATTAGAGGTATTATAATGAATAAATATAATATATAATATTATAACATAACAAAAATACGCCTCAAAAGAAAAACCAATGTACCATCAAAATTCACGGTGAAATATGCATAAACGCAATCCTTTTAAGTAACCGAAACAAAAAGACAAATATTATAATAAATAAATAATTGAGAAATAGAGAATGAAAACTCATGAAGTAAATAATTTAATGACAGTGACAAACAATGACTGACGATGACCAAAATACCCAGAAGTGTAGATCAAATGACAAAAACAATGTACATAGTTATTTATAAATAGAAATATAATAAGATAAATGTTAAAAGTAGTATGTAAGAAATAAGACATTGTGACTAAACTATTTAACTATCAGGAGGTTTGCGCACCTCAGACAGTTATTTTGTATCATTGAACTACAGAATGTGAATGATATAAAATTTTACAAATATAATAAGATCAAACTATAATTGTAAAAGTTGTATTGTGTGACAGTGCTAGAAAGTGAAATACGGTAAAAAGGAAAAATTGTGTATAATGAAAGTGATTAAACATAATTATAATGACCATTGAAGGGAATATATAATCAATATTGTAACATTATATTTCTTCCCCTCCTCTTTTTTACATTATCCCATAATAAAATATAATAATAAACCATATTGAAGTACAAAATACCTACCTATTTGCCTATGTAACAGAAATAGGTGAAAGCTATGTAAATAAAGTTAGTAAATAATGATGGATGATGTAATAACCATTGTTTGTTTTGTGAGGTAAAGTTATTATGTAAAAATGAAAGTTGTGTTATGAATAATTACTTGTATGACAAGCAACTAATGTTATGTTATGAAGACTAGTTCTGACCAGTATAATGATTCTAATGAGTTTAATAGTTTTGAACAGTCTAATTGAAGACTAATAAGATTCATAATATGGGTTAAAATAATTATTAATAATTACTTGTATGACAAGGAAGATATGTTATGAATTATGTTCTAGCAGTCAATTATAATGCAAATAAGCTGCATAATATCTTTTAAAATAACTATTGATAATTAATTGTTTTATGTTAGTTTATTTTGTATATTGTAATTGGATTAAGAAGGTTTCATGTTCTTAAGAATAAGGGAACTGTAATTATAAATGTATTATAAACAATGTGCATTAGGCCTATAGAAAAATGAAGTAATTTAAGCAAATTGTATACAAAAGGAGTAAATTTAAATAAATTTATAAGAGTAATAAAAAATGTCAAACTAGTAACTTTGAGATTACTGGACAAAATCTAATCAAATGAGATATCAAATTAATCTAGGTGCAGAAAGCAATTCAATGATAGTAGTATCTTCAAAATTGAAGCTATCATAAGAAAATTGCATTAAATTTAAGAAATTTATTCAGTTTGTGACAAAAACTAGAAACCATGACAACTCAATGTTATAAGGTTTCCACCAATGGGAATTTTATACTTTGTGTCTTAGCAACCAAAATATTAGATGGAAAACAGTTAGTTGATTGTTAAATTCAGAAGAGAAAGGGTAAGACTTACGTACAACTCGATGAAATAAAAAATAAATAGCATTGAATTGAAATAAGGCTAGGTAATATAATGACCTAAGAAGAATGAAGAATGAGAGTGAAATAGTATAAATAGAAGAATAAGTGTATAAAAAAAAGAAAAAATAAGTGGAACCTAATACTTGAAGGAAGGTATTATTTACAATATTGAATTATAAAAGAACAATAAGTACAACAAATTATACTACACATTTACACTATTCAATCACTGGTAAACTATATTTAAACATTAATGAACAAACTTGTGATTAGAGATTTACTTTACTATTAAATTAATAATTTATGTTGATAAAATCGTTGAAAGGGTAATAGCTATTAGAACAGATAACCTTTAAACACAGACCGTTGTTAAGACGAACTATTAAAAACATTAAATTTAATGTATTGATGATTTTTTAGACTTAATTACAATTGTATGACATTTGGTACTTCACTAGAGCCATTTTTGTTAACTTTTCTGTAGTCCAAAGGACCTAACAAATATAATTTTAATAACGAAAATAATATGCAAATAGGCTTGAGCAGTAGTGCCATCCGTGAGCATTAAAAACATAGCCGGAGCAAATTGTTAGGAATTATAAATTTAATTAACTTTGTTATCAAAGAAAGAAAGTAAAAGATTGAAGGAAATAAAACGTTATTAAAGATTTTCAATTGTTTAATTACTTTGTTTTGCTATTACGACATATTTATTATTCATACAGTTGAACGTTATTTTTTTATCAACAAAGAGAGGTTGGTAACACGTACACAAGAACCACGAAATTCGAATTGAATACCATTGAAAGTAAGTATTTAAGCCATTGAAGTAATTTAATAAAATAAATAGTATCAGAAGAAAGAAGAAAAAATTTTGGGAATTATATTTATTATTGCAGATTGACAACAGCTGATAAAAAATAAAATAAAACACAAATATACTTTATTTGTAACAATTGGTTACAAATTGGCACTCAACCGTTAGCACAAGATAAATAATTATTATTTGAAAATTATTTTATGATAACAAACAAAATACACAAAAGAAAAACATACATAAGAAAGATTCACACAACTTGGAGATAAAAACACGAATTAACTCTATTAGTACGAATTGACGTTCAACAACGTGGGTCGTTAAAGAAAAATAAAAATACAAACAAAGATCAAGATAGAATTTACAGTACGAAATAAACTTATTTGTTACAATATGAACCAGTTATATAACCCATATAGTGAAATCAAACAAAGTAAGTAATTAAAAAATAGAATAACTTACGTTAAAAAACTAATAATAATATAGTGACGAAGAAAAAAATAAAGGTCAACAGAATCATGTTAATTAGAAATTGTGAAAGCGAACCTGTGACCCATAACATATCATAGCCGAAGCGTTAACTGAAGGAATTATTGTTTTGGTAAAAAGAAGGATTGTTGTTGGAAAAAATCTAAAAACATGCAGAACATATTAATATTACTGCTGAACCTTTATACATGCCTTTATACTGCCTTTTATTAATGGCAGATAAAAGACGAGATGATCAAGAAAACCTATTGAAACAACTAGATGAATAATGTTTTAATCGAAAGTACAAAAACTTGAAGTCCAGGAGTGAAGAATTAAGCAATAAATGCATAAGAGAACTACCAGATTGGTGAGATTGCTCTAAGGCTAAGCCAGATATTTTAACCTACATTACTACATTAATGATCGAGTTACAACTAAGTAATATGACAAAAACAATATAAACGCTATAAAAGTGAATTTTTATTTGTACACATGTACACCATAGTTATTAGTAGTCATAGTTTTTTTGTATTGTTCTTGTATGATCCAAAGAACCCATCACTATTCAACAGACATTCACAAAATATAATTAACACATCTAATCCACAAATATTATATTTTATGTTATATTTATGATTTGTAAAATATTTGACATTACTTTTACGCTAACCCTGAGATTGAGATTTGTTCATGTTCTACAACAGAAATGAGATTCTAATGTTAAATAGGAACATTGGATGTTGTTACAATTAAATCAATGTCAAAAATAAAAAAGAGAGTAAATAAAAATTAGTTGAGTTTGAGACAAAAGGAGAATAAGGTGTTTGACTACTTATTTAACACGGAGTTACATAGAAATCGTAACGAAACGTTGTTGCAAATAAAAACTGTGTTATTTAAATTTTCGAAAAATTTAAATATTTTGTTTTAAAATTAAAAAAAAAAGTTTTATGTTTTAATGTTTAATAATTTTGTAAATAATTTTGGTAATGGTGTAGTGTTGAAATTTTATGTTTATTCGAGTTAATTGTATCAATAAACTTGCTTATAGTTTACTGTAAATAAATTCGGAGTTATTAGGATTGTCTCACTTCACTAATCGATTGGCGATACTTCGTCTTTCTCGTATATATTAATCCCACTTGAGTAATGGTCGCCTTTCTTGTACTCCTGTTGTTAAATAAACTCTATTTTTTAAATTTATAAAATAAATTTAAAACCAAATAATTGAATTACAATATTTTATTGACAATTTTATAAAAGATCGCTTTAAAATCGATTATCAAATTATTGCTCGACTCTTTCACAGGGCGATCGATTGTTAATACAGGTTATTGAATATAAATATTTTCATAGGTTCTTTCAACGGTTATAATTAATAGTCAGAGAAGGGGCAATGCTAGACAGTATAACATTCACAATAAAATACTTAATAGTTAACAAATACAAAATTAATTACGAATATATATAATATTTATAAATTGAAACGTCTATACCAATGACGAGCTGAATCCTAATAGTAGATTTCGTTTTGCATGACGGGAGCCAACATGGCCGCCTTACGTACTGCTGGAATTAATGTGACTTCGATCAGACGAAATTTCTTTCATATAAAAGCTGCCTATTTCACGTTCCTCGTCTTTGCAGTATGGAGAATTCCTTTTCGTGTTATTAGAGTTGTCCTGGTTAAGTGTTCTGTGTTCACAGCGATTAAATGTGTTGGATTATGTGTGTTCACTTCTGTCCATGTGTGTGTTGAAAATCGTAATGTTCGTTGGGTTATGAATAATTATTGTTGTACAGTTTTAAGTCTTTATATCACTTGTTTTCAGTTCAGTAGTAATTGTTTTCAATGTTTGTGGTGGTTGTGTTCACTGAATTTAAGTTTAAAGTAAAAATTTCAGTAACTCTCGATTTTTATACTGTAGGCTATGCTCTACTGTTAAACGCCATTAACGATTCTGATATAGATTTTATTAGCGAGAGCTTCATCAACCGTACTCGACGAATGTTAATTAAGAACCGTTTTACTTCCTTCGTCTTCTGAAATATCTTGCCAAGTTAATATTAAAAAAGTATTGTTTCAATTTTTATTCGTTTCCTATACATGTAAAAAAAGTACATTATAATCAGAATATATTTTGGCTATTATTTACTTTCATGAAATGGTAAATACATAATTGGTTTCTTTAATTTCTCCTGCTTAATTTGATATCCATTAATCTAATTTTACAAAGTTTTTTATTAAAATTGTCATATTTCTTTCATTTTGGAAACGTAGGCTCAATTTTTTGTTTCCTGTCCTCCTCCAAACATTAGCCATTTTAATATGTCATAATTAGGACTATAATAAATTTCAGATTTACCTAAATGTTTATATTTCCTTAATTTCTTGCAATTTTATCAATTGATTATCCTTTTAAATATAATTCATGAATTTATATCTTCCCCCTCTGAAATTTTTAGTTAATACATTTACAAAATTTTCAATAATTATATATATCCTTTTATATTATTCTATTAAAGTATAGTATTAGTCATAGTATTTGGTGACTGATTCACCTTATATAAATTCCATCTGTTTACTTGGTTTATTTAACTTAATTAGTAAATTATCATGTTGTTGGAATTTCCTATTTGGCCTAGATTTTCTGGTTTTACAAATAATGTTTTTGCCTAATACTGTTTCTATACCCGTTCTGACTTTTTTATTTTAATACATTATTTAAAATCTCCTTAATTAACAAATAAAACATGTAGTATTGTATTCCTACTCATAATCTAAACAATATTTAAAATTAATAATATGGTCTTCAAAGTCAGACATTTTAGTTTTTTAACTACTACTAATAACATATTATAAACATTTTAAAAAGAGTATGTTATTCATACTTAAACATTTTAGTATGGATTAACACTTATTAAACATATTAAACATTTTTATAAATACAACAATAAAATCTTATTCTATTCACCATTGAATTATGGAGTTCATGGGCTTGAATATATACATAACAAGCCATTTATTTTTATTTGTTTCTTAAACTTATGGTTGCAGTCTTATCTGTTTCTATTTTGGGTATTACAATTTTCTCCCCTGTCACTTTATTTAATCACCACCTGCTTAGAAACATTAGTAATGTTTTCATAATAATATTTTATAAAATTTTATTCCTGTATAATAGAAAACACCAAAGTTGTTTTATGGTATACATATACTTAGTTGCAGTATTAGTTTCACTTCTACTTGAAGTTTATTTAATATATTGAAACAACTTGCACTGGTTCACTTATATTTTGGTTCTTATCTCTAATTGAGTTTTACTATTTCAAGACCAAAATCTTAGTTATAAGGGATTATGAAGATTTGTTTATTTCATTGCACAATAACTTTAGTGGGTGCACTTCTACTCACAACACTAAACACTTTGTTTATAACTATTTTACATTTAATATCAGGTTTTGGGGTGTTATACTTTCTTTGTGACCTTTTACTCTTTTTCGGGGTTGGTTATATTCTTTTGTAATAGGTTTCCCTTGGGTACTTCTCGTAGTCCTTCCGTCCTTACAATTTTGTTTCTTGATTCTTTCTTCTTGGTTTCTTCAATTCATATGAGTTTATCATGTCCGATGGTTTGTTCGGGGTATCTTCCTTATTATATGGTTATCTTGGTACGTTTATTTATTCTGGGTATCTTCCTTACCTACTCCTATCCTACCTGGGTATTATTCTTATTTAATTTTAGTTTTTTAGGGTTTATATATCTTTATACAATTTTGTTGCATTTTGGTTCTTTATTATTATTTTTTCCATTCATGGTGGTACTTTATTTTGATAGTTATATGTTCTCATTTGAATTTTCCTTTATATTTATTGTAATTGATATTTCATCATGATCATATCTGGATCTTTATTTAGTGGATTATCTGTCATGCTACAAAATATACTAAGAAGGGTAAGTTTAAGAAGTTTAAGAGTTAAAAACAGTAGACAGCTTTATATTTTATATTACAATACGCATTATAATGTATTATATTATAAATATAATATTATAATCTAATAATAATATATTATATTATATTATAATATTATAATAGATATTGACTGTAGCCTAATAGTTAAAGTGAAACGAAAAAGGAAATGCAAAAGAGAACAAATTTCTCTTTGTAATAAAAAGCGTAAATAAATAAAATGTAACATAAATAACAACATTCTCATTAGAGATTCAGTTTACACATTTATTTGTTTATTTTTCTTTTCATTAGTTATACTCATTCAACACATACAAAGCCTATTGAAATACAAAACCGGAATAAATAGGAATAGACGTACAATAAAAATTAACAATACGTATAAAAATATAAACCTAAGCGGATGTATATAATTAGGCTACACGTTTAGCAACAATAAATAAATCATAATCTCTAAACATTCTATTTTCAAACTGAAATGCAACGATTAAATTACACAACGTGATATGCGTAGTGAAGTACGCGAATATTCTAATTACGAATAGAAATAAAGTTTGTATATTGTGCAATCAGTGACAAATGTATTCAACAAATATATTCAGCGTTGTTCAACAGCTGTTACATAAACACACATCTGACTGTAGAACGTTTGTTTCAAAAACGTTTTGTCGCGGTTCACACGTACGCATCTGCTAAAATAATGATAGCAATGCAGCAGTTACGTGTTACGTTGACGGGTTTACCTACTGTTGGAAACGTAAACGTTAATCACGCCAAAATTACTTACAATTCCAGAAATATCCTTGTCTCGTGAGAATACAAAAACGCGGAATATGTGGAAGAACAAGTATTATTTTAATCTTACAAAACAAAAACAATTATTTAAATTACGAAAAGCTTTTAAATATTCGTAAACTAACAAAACATGTGATACCTCTGGTAGTAGAGAAAACGAGGCGCAAATTAATAGGTTTACTAAAGAACATGAGGTACAGAATAATATTTTTTATTACATAATTTTTTACGGCATAGATTTAGAAATGAAAGGTTTTGTAATGAAGCATTATGTAATTCAACAAATAAAAGAAAAGACAATTGAGTTCCGAAAACCATCCTTTATGTGTCTGATAGATCTCTAGAAGGCATTTGATAGGGTCGGAGTCTCGGACGTGTTAACATTTGACAACAACGAGGAGTCGTAATCGAAATCACAAACCTACTAAAGAGATCTACACAAACACTTCAATGTGAGTAAAAGCCATTATCAGAATTATCAGATAATAAAAGCCAAAAACAATTATCAGATAATATACCTGTAAAGGGATCAGGCAGGAGCATTCCCTAAGTCGTATATTCTTGAATGTAGTTACGTTTAAAATTATTAAGGAGGTAAAGGATATAGGATGGGTAGAAGTGTGTTTAATAATATATGTTATACAGGCGACATTATATTAATTGTGAGAAATTAAAAAACTTACAATAACTTGTATATAATTGTAACAAAGCTTGCCAGAAATATAACATGAATATAGCGGAAGTGAAAACAAAAGCAATTACAATTTCACATGACAGATCAAGGTGTGAGCCTGTAATAAACGACAGAATAATAGAACAAGTAATGCAGATAGACTACTTAGGGTATTAACATGCCGACGCAACATTACTCATAGACAGCAGAATACTGTGCGACATTACTGTACTGTACGACAGTGAGGCCATTACAAATATATAAATTTAAATAATAGCGAACATGTCGAAGGTGCTTACTGTACTATTATACTGTGCAGCAGTTAGAGTGAGGCAAGAACAAATTATTTTGTTTTTCTCTCACGGAAGACAGTAATGTAGTAGTAGTGGGCGGTAGGCTACCTGATTGGTTCACTCGAATCACATGACTTCCCTCACTCCTTTAGCGCTCACTCAAAATATCTGTATATCAAAACAGTATTAAGTGTTTCAATTACCAAAACCCTCGACATTGTCAACTAGGTGATCAAATACCTATTTTGGATGAAATACTTTCTTCAATATTGTCACATTACAGTTTATCTGGTAGGTGGAAATGTTTATAAGTGAAACGTTTATTTAACACATTATAATAGATGTTTTTATTTTACTGTATTAAATTTGATTGGAACAGAATCTTTTAAGGCATACAATTTTGAAAAGTCGAGAACAAATTTTTAAAAATAAATTACTGTACAGTATTTTACAAATACTGTGTAAAATAATATATATATATATTTTTAATTTTTACGTTTTTTATCTAAATGGTCAAGACCAGTCTTTCTACTGGCAAAACTGGATTCGTATGATAATTGTTCTTGCATTTTCCAATTTTCGTTTTGATACTTTTGTAAATGTATTCAAATGTATCAGACGTGACTCTCATATACGCAGGAAATCTCTTTGGATCTTTTTTTAGTTGTTAAAATAGGTAATAATAGTTGCTTAAATCTTGCTTTCTCTAATTTAAGGAGTTAGATAAGACCACCATTGGTGGTTTGAGAAGTTAGATATTAGACACCATTTTGTACTTAAAGACATGTACGTGTCGTCACGGTCACTATCACTTTATAACATAATTTAATTATTAAATTTAATAATTTAATAATTATTAAATTTCAATTAATCAATAAAAACTGTGTATAGGCCTACACATATACATAACAAGTAAAAAATATAAACTTTTAGAATTTATAAGAGAGAAAACGGTCACTTCTTTCATCTGCGACAACGAAAGTTGTCGCGATGTCTCACAGTAAAGATAAACTCTTCGGTATGTTTGTCGCTGACTTGCCGCTATGTCGTACGTACAGTAATGTCTCACAGTAAGCTGCAGTCTACCAGTAATGCTGCATCGGCATGTTCGTACCCTTAAAAATAAAGCTTACAAGTAACAATAGGACAGATGCAGAAATAAAACATGAATTCATGAAAGCAAGAAGAATTTCTGAATGCATGATAACCTTATATGAAATAATAAATTCCTTACACAAGAAGCAAAAACCAGAATTTACAAAAGCACAATACGTCCAGTAATATCCTTTGCATCAGAGACCAACTCAGATACGGGAAAAATTCAAAGAAAAACAAACTATAGAAATGATTATATTACGGAGTGTACTAGAAAAACGAAGGTACGATATGTTGCCAAACAATAGTATAAGAGAAATGTGTAATGTAACATATATTGCGGAAAGAAGATGGATATGGAATGAGACAATTCAAGAATTTATGACACAGGGTTAGTGAAAAAGACAAAAGATAGCCAACCAAACACCAAGAGCAGCATTGGTCGGCCCAGGAAGAGGAGGAGTGACCGCATGTAGGACCGTTGATATAGAACAGGACAAAGTCCTAACAAGAAAGTTAAAGTAGAAGAAGAAGAATATAATATTTTTTGTAGTAGCTTTATCATTTAAACCATCTAAAAGTCTGTTCTCATGGCTTATTAGAAACAAAATAACAGGCCTAACAGGCCTACTGTGTATGCAATAACTTTTATATTATAAACATTTTGCGTCTCTGGTAATTATTTATTTAATATTTAAATTATAAATCATAAATTCAAATTATTTAATATTTTACGAAATTACGGAGAGAGAAAATCTTATCATACTTATTTAACTGCATGTACTTTTTTAAAATGTTAATTTATTATGTTCAGTGAAATATTAGTATAAAATATTTGACGCTTTTCTCTTAAAATCGTTTATAGGCCTATAAAAATGATGATTGTACCAACTTCCAAATAAAAGTTACTAACACGATCATATACAGCATATTGTGTCAGTACCCAAACGTGTTCTCGAGCGATAAAAATTTTCCCTCCTACAGAAATCTTTAACATCGTACAGCGTCTCAGAAGAACAACAACTGTTACCACGTACACGATTGCGTTCGTAGAGCTGAATTTTTAAACCACAACTTAGGATTCATTTAACATCGCGTATGATTGAAACTTCATTTGCTTAACACGTACGCAAAACATGTATATACTATGCTTGTCTTACAGATAACGCGTTGTGAAAATTAGTAACGTATAACAGGGTGACAACAAAATATTAACCAAATTTGTAGCAAAACTAAATCATTTTTGTTATTGTGAACTAATTCCAGATCACAATTTTCAAACATCATCACCGTTATTTTTACTACTAATATTTCTATATTACTACTATTTAATATGTTTATTCTTTTTCTGTTTAGGCAAACTAAAGCCTTAGCCCAACGACGTATTGGAAGTGATACTGGTATTTTATTAAAAACGATGTTGATAAACGATGAACGTAGAATGTTGTACGCACGTTGACGCAAAACAGAGTTCTGCCTACCGCTGGTTGTCCATTTAAGAGATCCTCTTTCAAGTTACTTTTTACTTCGTGTTTTTGTCTCAGTTTAGCAAGAGCGCTACAGTCTTCAATTATCTTTCGCCGTAAGTCACTCTGTTCGTGCCACACGTTATTATTGGTGGTTGTACCATTTGCGTCCTCAGGTTGTAAGACCATTCCACCGACTTTTGGAAAATATGCAGCTTTTCTCGTTGCAGTGTCAGATTCTTCATTTTATTCAATACCTACATGACTCGGACGTCAGAAAAACGTAAAAGATAAATCAAATTAGTTGTCTAATGCGTAGCATTAGATTAATGCGTAGTATTACATGTTATATTAACGGATTTACGGTGCCCGGATTGTTCAAGGCAGTTAGAAAACTCTGTGAATCTATGCAGATTAGAATTTTTCTCTCACCTCAGTGTTCACAGGATCGAAGATCTTACCACACTGCATTCACTCGCCGCCTTTGGAAGTGTCCATGAGTGGGAAGTGGCCTTGATAATAAATGTACTACCCACACCGCTCTCTGTCCTAGAGACAACAGCCTACTTAATAATATGATCTTCAACGTGTTCCTGAAGGACTGATATAAAAATAATTTTAGTTCGTTTGGTTGTTACAATCTTTTGCTTCCACTGGAAACATTCAGCCGGGAATTTGCTTTTGCACAGCAGCCAGGAAGGCACCATGCATGGAGCATTCACTTGGACCATCGCCGGATGTTGTAGCTCCTGAGTACTTCGAGGGCAGGGATGACGGAGAAAAGGCGGTTCCAAGTCTGTTGTTCGCAATCAACAAGTGGTTTATGTGGCTGGGGAGTACATATCTCAAACCGTAATTTTAGCCACATTTCTTAGCAACAGAAATTGACGTTTGAGATGTAATGGTGTCATTCTGCTTTACAATATAAGCTTTATGCTGGGCTAACGAGGGATGTCTATGTGACATAGCGCAACTCAGCACTGTGTACAGGATCTAGCTTTTCCAACCACAACCTCTTAGCTGTAGAGTACACTGCACATCCGTAATCCATTATCAGTAGCACTAATGCGCGGTACAGGCACAATAAAATTTCTATATTCATATTGGTGTTGCAGTAAATGGCACTTGGCAATAATTTTAATGTTACAAACGTTTGTTACATTTTACTAAATAACAGTAGAACATAGCAGGCGCTGACACAGTACTACGTGAAAGTCTGGATGTATGGTACAGATATGAGACAGTATGTTATCTAGTATTGAAGAGCTGTTTGCTTGGGTCACCTTGTAGGTACTAAATCGATACTTATTAATGTACTAAGTAATTAAAGTTTTTAGTTTTCATGACAAATGTATCCCTTAGCCAAATAGTTTAACAAAGCATCCTCCTACGTATATACACTAATTCCTACTTACATCTTTGAATTATTTTTGTTCTACTGAAAGCTAGAATAGTGCCATAATATGTGCTGTGTATTATAGGCATGTCACAGGTTTAGCCATACAATTAACTAAAACTTACTGGTATTAGCTACTGGAATTTGACATGATGTATAGCGTCTATAGTCGGCGGTTACTCAACAACGCAAAGTGCTGTCCTTTCCGTACTCACCTCACGTTAATGCGATGTGGAAAAGGTTAGGCGATGTGTTATGAAAAATAGCAATGTTGCGTGTTTTGTGGATTTTCCTGGATGTAATAAATTTATTTTTACGGTCTAGCGTGCTTAGCAAACATAAACTGAAGGTGGAGTTTACGACAATTGTTCCACCGTCATTATAACGTGACAACATACGCATAAGTAAGCCTTCTGCTAATTGGATTTCACCATAGAGCAATGAATTCATAGAACTTAAGGAACAAGTATGCTTTCTATTTAAAAGACGGAAGTACGGATGCTTCCATAATTTACACGTTTGCACGTCACAAACTACTACTAATCACTAACTCTCATACAATGAATACTTTACAGTGTGTGTGTGTGTGTGTGTGTGTGTGTGTGAGTCCGGTGAGGAGTTTCCTAGTTTTGGAAACCGCTAGTTCTTGTCTTTTCTCATCCTGTTTCGTCAAGGAAGCTCTTGATGTACTCTTGAGTTATTCTTAGGAACTCTAATTGGAGATGGCTGCTTAGAAATGAAGTTTTAAGTGGAATGTATGGTTTTTATATAAATAATTGTTTATTGAAATCTATTTGATGCGATTGCTGGCACGTGTAGTAATTACCGCTTGCATGATGCCCGCTAATTAAATTAGAATTAAATATCGAATGACATAATCGTAAGAAGTAAGACTGAGATCGCCCAAGTAGACTTAGCGCATGTTGAACATGCTAATAATTTAAATAATGAAAATCCTGTAGCCGCGGCTGGAAATAGAAACGAGTGGCCTTCTCGGAGTCTTGAGTAGAACTAACGTAATTGTTACTACAGTCAGCCCTGCTAAAGACCGGCTGTAGATAACAACAAAAACGTGACGTCATCTACACGTGTCGCAATGCAGTATTCAGAATACAAAGTTTACAAGGTTCAAAGTTTGACCATACTGCCCGCGCAAAATCGGGGCGATTTTGCAATTTAAGTTATTATGTGAAACGTAAATCACAAATTATTATCAAATGTTGTATACAAGAAAATACATAATATACTTGAAAGCCTTATACACTAAATAAATTGACCTTTTGCTTAAAGTAAATCGTCTCTGACTTAAAAATCTGTAAGTAACAAAATTAATCAAGCTATCAGAAACAGGCTCAAAAGTAAAACAAAACAATTTCTGTGCTGAAAACGTACAAAATAAAGCTCATGATGAAAATAAAAGTACTTATATAACTAACATAATCTTTCTTGAAGGACTAAAATATGTTTAGTAATTACATACATTTAATTTTTAACAGAAAGTAAGTGACAACATTCAATTTATATAAAAGAAAACATCCTCAAAAACTGACACAATATAGTAAAACAATGATAAAGACATAATAGCTGATTCAATAATAGTAGACTAACAATCCCCCCCCCAAAAAAAATTCAAAGATACATAAAGATGGTAAATACAATAGTGAAAAACATAATAATGTACATGCTTGTATTAGTATAATGATATCAAAATTCAATGGTACATAGCAGTAAGATAGACATATCCAAATGGATGTAAAAATGCATAATATGAGTATACATAATACATAACGATTGACATAATAATTAATAGTACATAATAGCATAATAATAATCACAAAAAATTCAATAACATAAATAATAACATAATAATGATACATAGGAATACAATAATAAAAACTTAATAATAATATAACACAAACAACAAATAGAAAACATGATAAATGTTCAAAACAATGATGCATGATAATGCGAATTAGTCTGAGTCCACCGGAAGTGGGCACAATTTATGAATGGGTCGACGTAGGACACCATGTGCGGTGCGAACGTCAGCAACGCGCACTATTGAGTCCTGACCCGAATAAACATTCGTGATTACCCCGCGTTTCCACTGAAGGGGGGAGAATTATCATCTAGAATGAGGACGATTTGTCCGGGAGTCAAATTTTTTGACGTAATGCGCCATTTGTTACGCTGTTGCAACTGGTGCAAGTAATCTTTTGACCACCGTCTCCAAATGGATTGTGTGAATCTTTGGAGTAGCTGCCATCTGCCCAAACGACTAATATTGACTTGGGAATAGTCGGGTTCCGGGAGTGCCGTGAGCGGAGAACCAACCAGGAAATGAGCGGGAGTTAAAAGTCATTGGATATTGCGAATAAAGGGCGTGAGTTAAGGCAGGACTATATTTGAGTTAGGATGGTATAATACTCCTCGAAAATCAGAATGGTTCCGTCAATCACGCGACGCAAGTGAAATTTTACACTTTTTACTCCGCTTTCCCACATACCACCGAAATGAGGGGCTGAGGGTGGAATAAAGAACCACTTGATGCCTTAGGCACTGGTAAACTCCTGGGTTGTTTGCTCAAATCCTTTAGACTTCAAAAGTCTGTACAATTCGTGGAATGTGCTGCTAGCACGACGAAAGTTCGTACCATTGTCGGAGAATATCTGATCGGGGATACCTCTACGCGCGATGAACCGTTTTAAGGCCGCTATGAAGGCGTCTGAGGTAAGATCTGAGACAAGTTCCAAGTGAATGGCCTTAGTGGTCATGCATATAAATAAAGCAATATACGCCTTTGACGTCGATTTTGAGCGCTGCCCGCCATGACGTACAAATACGGGACCGGCATAGTCGACAGCAGATTGGGAAAATGGGTTAGCAGGCGTGACCCTGGAAGGGGGTAATTGTCCTAATAATTGGTTTGCGCTCCTAGCACGGAATCGAAAACAAGTGATGCATTTATGTATTACCGAGCGTATATAGGATTTATCATTAATGATCCAATATTTCTGCCGTAGAGAAAACTGGGTTAATTGTACACCAGCGTGTAGTAAACGAAGATGAGATGCTGAGATGAATGCGGGTGTAGTATTATTTTATGTTTGCTCGCGTAGTTAAGCTGGGAGTGCTGCAGACGTCCATCCACGCGTAATATACCTGTCTTGTCCAGAAAGGGGTTAATTGAAAGAATTTTACTGTTATTAGGGATGCAGCGATGAGCCTCAAGTTCCTTAATCTCAATGCTAAAGTGCGATTGCTGAGACTGGCGAATGAAAACCAAAAGTGTATCATGCAACTCCTGGGTCGTTAAAAAGGAAGTGTCCCTATCAGCTATGGGGAGCCTAGAGTTCCGAATGAATCGGCGGCAATATGAAAAAACGCGAATGAGTTTTGAAAGAGATGAATAGTTTTCAACATAACTGGATGTGGATGAAGCGACAATTAGTGACGTTTGGGCCTGCTTACATCGTTCCTGCTCCAGATCGGGATGAGTGCAGGGAGAATGAGTATCGAAGGCACTGATAGGCCATGATGATGACTCGTGCGGGTGACCGTGTAAAAATCGGTTACGTTTACGGCTACGTTTACGTTTACGTTTCTGCTGGACCTTAATTTCCAGAGATTGAGATCTGCGGATAGCGCCGTGAAGAGAATCGCCTAAATGAGAATTGTATGACTTGCGAGGCAGGGATACCACAAATCTGCCATCCTTATTACGGACAGTATTGGATACAAAATGATTCTCGCATTCCGAGTCCTCAGCGGAGGGATCACGAATAGCAACGTCCTCCAACTTCCAAAATTCCTTTAGTTGAGAGGAAATGGCACTATCATTTTCACATACCATAAATGATGAAACCGGTTTCGTCATGTCGACCTTAAATGCCAAGTTACCTGCGAGAATGAATCCCAATTTTGTCTCCTGTATTATAGGGAAATGTGGGCTACGGATAAATTTGACAGGTTCAATTAATTGCAAGTAATACTGAGCACCGAGCAATAGATCGACTTGCGACGAGAAGTTGAGTTGTCGGTCGGCTAAGAATATGCCCTTTGGTAAATTTAAAGATGCGATATCAAATGATTCGGCAGGGAGATTATTAGTGATACTGGGAAGCACAGCGCAATGTATGTTTAAACTAAAATTCTTATAGCGTGAATGCAACTTACTCTGGTACTGAAATCGGCTTGAGACAATGAATTATTTATACCCGTTATGGGTAATTGAGATTTAATCAGTTTCAGACCCATGCGACGTGCGAAAGTCATAGTGCAGATGTTAGGCTGCGAACCTGAGTCTAATAAAATCCTAACTGGGTGCTTTCTACCTGCATGGTCAGTTGTCATGCAGACCGCGGTGGATAATAATATAGACTTATTTGTTTGCAATTTTAACGAACACTGATTGTTCCTTGACGAATCGTTTTTGTTAGATATATGAATCATTGTGTGATGGCGTTTCGCACACGTTCTGCAAGAAAATTTGGAGGGACAGTGTGCAAGATCGTGGCCTGGGCGTATGCAATTTAGGCAAAGTTTATTTTTAATTAGAATATTTTTTCTCTTCAGTGGAGTAATCGCTACAAATTGTGGACACTCATTACGTCGGTGTTTACCCTTGCACAGCTGACATATATTATTTCCGATATGAGCGTGGAATGTTGATTTGGAAACATTTACCGGTTTAATTGCTTTGCTATAGTGAGCCTTATCGCCAACGTTTATCTTGCTTGCTGAAGTGGCCGCGCTGTCCAGGTTTTGTAATAACTGTCTACGGGTATTTAAAAATTTTATAAAATTACTAAAATTAGGAAATCGTTCTTCCGACAAGCTTTCTTTCCAGAGACGACACGTGTAATTATCGAGTTTTTGGGCTAAGTAATGAATGAGAATAATTTCAAATGTATTTACGGGTAGATTTAATGAGTTTAAAGCATTGATATTCGCAGTTATCTCGTCAATGAATCTGGAAATGCTAACCCTGGACTCTTGTTGAACTGATTTCACACCCAAGACATTCCCTATGTGATGGGCTGAGACAATTAACTTACTGTCATACCTGCTTCTTAATAAATCAATGGTTACCGCATAATGTTCATGGGTAATTGGAAGAGATTTTATTACATTTAATGCCTCGTCATTCAATGAAGAGTGCAAGTAGTGTTACTTTTTAATATCCGTCAGGTCGGTTCTGGCGTGTACTAATTCAAGAAATACATTGTAGTAATGTTGCCACTCAATAATGCTACCTGAGAAGCAAGGCAATTTAATTGATTCCAACTGTATAGGGGGGGCTTTAATTGGCGTAATTTCCGTATGAACAACGATTTCTGGTTCACCTGCTCTACTTGCTCTAACAAGTGGTGCAACTTGCATTCGATATTACAGAGATCATCCTCGGTTTGGACTTTGTCACTGGCTGATGCGAAATCAGAGTCATCAGACTCAATTTGAGTCTGAATATCATCATATTTAGCGGACAATTCCATTAAATGGCGAAACTTAATTTTTAGTGCGTGATGATCGCTTATGTTTGGATCGAAATTATCCGCGAAAGTGTTCACACGCAATATAGACGCTTTAATCGTGCCCCGTTTCTTTATTAACGCCTTCACATCAGCCATGATTGTAATTCAAAATGTAATTTAAAAAACAAATTTAAACGTAGAGTAGGTGAACAATTGTTGTAAATTTGAATAACTTGCTAAAATCTGATATAATGCGGGAGCCAGTGATCGGTATATACCTTAACACATTACTTACTATAATAGATACTTGTTGTCTCTTTTAAAAGAACAGCCATAAGCGTTATTGAAAGTATGAATTATTTAAATGATAATATACATATAGCCTTATCTCGACACTTGAGCTTCTAATGCGTTATTGTACAGTTGTGTAAATGGAAATTTATGCACAAATGTACATATGAAAATCTAGTTAAAATGAAAGTTTATGCTCACATGATAATAATATCTGCTTACGTAAAAGTCTCAATAATACCATATTAAATGTAAAATATTATTAAGTTTGTTGTACTCATGCATTATATATAAACAATTGTAAAGAAAAATGAAAGTTTATAATCACGTGGAATCCTGGCGTGTTTAAAACTGCTTCGGTCCTGTTGGTTCCGTGCTGATCCCGTCCGGCAATCCTTTGAAGTTGGCGCACCGCCTGTTTGTGCTGGTTGGGTGACGCTTGACGTTGTAGTTCTGCATAATTTTACAGTTGTGGAATTTTGCTGCCGTCGAATAACAGTCTTGTAGTGTCTTGTAGTGTCAGATTTGACGCTCTACAGAATCTTGCATGTCACGCATGAAGTTTGTTTTTATGGCAAGAAAGGCATGCCACGGCAAGCAATC
Source organism: Magicicada septendecula (assembly GCA_034769895.1). NCBI lineage: Eukaryota > Metazoa > Arthropoda > Insecta > Hemiptera > Cicadidae > Magicicada > Magicicada septendecula. Next base: position 299,893,101 of record CM068371.1, read on the forward strand.
TAAATTCGAAAGTATTTAAGCTTGAAGATTGTTTGGGCCACAGGTTGTTTGGGCCCATTACGTGAAATATTTTGAAATCGTGGTGAACAAAAATGCGGTCGCTGTGGACCAACAAATGCGGTCGCTGTGGACCAACAAATGCGGTCGCTTGTGGACCAACAAATGCGATCGCTTGTGAACCAAGAAATGCGGTCGCTTGTGGACCATAAAATGCGAAATCCGGCCCGGAGGACCAAAAATGTTGCGTCAAAGAAGCTCTTGATTTATTCTTGAGTTATTCTTAGGAACGCTAATTGGAGATGGCTGGTTAGAAATGTAGTTTTTAGAGGACTGTATGGTTTTTATATAAATAATTTTTTACTATTTCTTTTATGAATTTGCTAACTGCTATAATTTTTATTGTTCGACTAAGCTTTTCGTCATCACTGACATCTTCAGGTCTTAAACAACAGGTCTTAGTTGTTTAAGACCTGAAGATGTCAGTGATGACGAAAAGCTTAGTCGAACAATAAAAATTATAGCAGTTAGCAAATTCATAAAAGAAATAGTAAGGATGGCTGCTAATTTAAACAATACGAAAAATAATTGTTTATTGAAATCTATTTGATGCGATTGCTGGCCCGTGTAGAAATTACCGCTGCATGATGCCCGCTAATTAAATTAGAATTAAATATCGAATGACATAATCGTGAGAAGTAAGACTGAGATCGCCCAAGTAGACTTAGCGCATGTTGAACATGCTAATAATTTAAATAATAAAAATCCTGTAGCCGCGGCTGGAAATAGAAACGAGTGGCCTTCTCGGAGTCTTGAGTGGAATTAACGTAATTGTTACTACAGTCAGCCCTGCTAAAGACCGGCTGTAGATAACAGACAAAAACGTGACGTCATCTACACGTGTCGCAATGCAGTATTAAGAATACAAAGTTTACAAGATTCAAAGTTTGACCACATCCTTTATTACTTTACTCTATATTTTGTCGAAATGTATGTCTGTTTTTTACAAGATTATTACCATCTGTTCCGTGACAATCCAAAGCGTTCTTTACTGTGTAACGAATAATTACATATTTTATCGAAATCTGTCATTGACCACCCTAATTAATTGCTCCAACCTGCATCTGTTATTGTATTAAGGAGGGTGTAGTTACCAAATTTGTAATATCTTAGTTTCTAAAACAATCTTTTACCGATCATTTACTTTCATCACTCTTCTTGTTTTCCCCGTAACTCCTCATATTCATTACATAAAGAATAACTTCCATCCAATTTTGTAATGGCCTTTCTTTTGTTTTTAGTCTTGTAGTTAACCACTACACCTCATTTTTCAAAGTATGATACTAATGGCCACCCCAGATTTAATTTTCAGCATTGGTTAAATGCGCTACACTTTTACCAGATTTCGGGTGTGACGATATTGCATTCAGCGCTTTGAAGGCGTTTTCACTGAAGGGCTACAAGTTGTTGCAGAATTTTATTAGTGTTTTACTTATAGCATAGCGAGTAGAAGGGGAAGTGTGCTCACTCCCGCTTGTAAAGCATTGCGACAATGGGACGGCTGAAGGCACGCTGTAGAGAGTGCGCCACAGTCGACTCAGATCCAGATGTGTAGTTGCTAGGCTGTGCACGTGCGTGTGTGCTGGCTATTTTCGTAAAAGATAAGTGCAAAATAAAGTCGTATACGTGTGAGTGTGTAAGCCGAAGTGTGTGATATATTCGTAAGATCATTATCAATAAAAATGCCGGCCTGTTTCGTGCCGGGATGTCGCTCTGGATATAGAATAGATGAAGGTAAGCATTTCTTTACACCTCCTAAAGATGAGAAGCTGTTTTCAGCGTGGGCTAGGGCGATTCCAAGGAAAGATATCCCACTTACGCGTAAATCTGCCGTTTGTGAATGCCATTTTGCTGATGCTCTTTTAATTAAAGCAGATTCCTTTGTTATTGATGGGAAAAATGTGGAAATTCCGAGAATTAGATGGACCTGTTAGATGAACAGCCGGGCGCTGTTCCACATATTTTTCCTAGCTTGCCTTCTTATTTAAGTAAACAATTAAAGTTTCGGAAATCCCCTGTGAAACGGGAATCACACAAGGAGTCCGCAGCTAGTGGCAACAGCGCTAAATGCAATATTTTAGAAGTAATCGACCCTAATCATAATCTTCCCTCTACATCTAAATTAACCAATTCTAGTGCTCATGATCCACCAGTTATTCAAAATTTGAAGAAAAGAATAAGAAACTTAAACAGTAACTTAAAAAGAACACAAAATAAATTAGCAGTTTACAAAGCTAAAATAAATTTGCTTGAAAGAAAGACGCGCCAAATCAATTCGACTGAAGCAGAGGATCGCTTAAGTTGTCTAAGTAAGAAACAAAAACTTATGGTTGACACGATGCTGAAGAAATGTAACGTTCGTTCCAAAGGCATGCGATACTCAAATGAATTTATATTGGACAGTTTGCTGTTAAAAATAAAATCGCCTAGAAGTTACAGACACTGTCTTTCAGAATCTCACCTGAGAAAACTGTGTAAACGTTTTAAGAGTAATTATGGTGTGAACGGAAACGCCATAATTGCGATAAGGAAGCTTACGCAAATGAGAAAGATGAAAATAAACGGTTAGGAATTCTCATTTTCGATGAAGTAATATTAAGGGAGGACATTAGATTCAATTCGTCCACTTTGAAAATTGATGGTTTTGTTGATTTAGGTGATGAGACTCCGGACAGCAATAAGAATATTCTAGCAAATCATGCCCTTGTGTTTATGTTCGTTCCTTTGCTGTGTAATTGGATCCAGCCCGTGGCAATTTATGCAAGTAAAAATGCCACTCCTGGGGACATACTTTCTAAAATATTAATTCAAGTTATTATTCAATTAGAACAATCTAGAGTGAAAGTGATAGCATTCACGTGTAATGGTAGCCAGTCTAATAAAAGGGTCTGGACGATTCTAGGGATCTCAGGAAAGGAGGGGAAAATAAAGTGCTTTATTGAAAATCCAGTTGACCACAAAAGGAAAATATGGGCGTTCTCCGATAGTGTTCATATTTTTAAATGCATTCGCAATCATTTCCACGACAAAGTAAATTTGATATATAAAAGCACAGAAGTGAATTATGAATTTTATCGAAAGTTATTTAAAATTGACACATCATGTGAATTCGCCGGTCTTCGAAGCTGCCCGAAGTTGACATCCTCCCACATAGACCCTAACTCATTTCAAAGAATGAACGCGAGGTTGGCTTTTCAGCTATTCAGCAACAGTGTAGCAAATGCAATTAGAATTTTCAGAGAAATGAAGCCTAATGAGTTTCGTGGCAGTGAGAATACTGAATGTTTAACCAGAGATCTCAATAACCTTGTGGATGTCCTGAACTCTACATTGCCCGTAAAAGGACTGTACAAAGGTTCTCCCTCACACAAACTTCTAGAATTAGAATTTTTAGAAAATATCAAAACTCAGAAGAACACATTTGCGTGTTCAAGAACTATGGAATCATTGAGAGTAACCCTGACAAGTACTCTTGAAATATCGGAATTTTTGTGGGCTAGAGGATTTACCTATGTTTTAACTGCTAAATTTAATCAAGATCCCTTAGAGCGTCATTTCAGAATTTTGAGATCTCTTAAGTTGTGATGATCATCCTTCGACCGTCGACTTTTTACATTTACATATGTTGCAATCCATATATGTTCCAACGAAACTTGTTCTACATTCGTCAGCAAACAGCGAACCCAAAGTAGAAGCACCCCTTACTTCGTCTGTAAATCAGATGCGCGCAATGGCTAGAGAAATTGCACAGAGGAGCAAAGAAATTAAGGACAGTGTAGGGATGAAAATCAAAGATAAAATTGTAGTGACTGACTGGGAAAATGAAATCACCCTCCCATATCAAGCAGACCTCGTTAAGCAGAATTTAGTGTTCTATCTGGCAGGCTACATAGTGAAAAAAAGTGACAAGTATATTAATTGTCCACAGTGTATTCGTACACTGTCTAGTGAACAAGTTCCTGACCCTTCGGTAGCAATGTTTACTTCCTTGAAAGATTATGGTTACGATAAAGATGTCAGGTATTTAACATACCCCTCCCGTTGCGTACTCCAGTTGCTTTTACAAGCAGAGGCGGTCATCTCAGAGAAACTTCGCTCGGAACATAATTTATGGGGCGACATATTTTTCAACTGTTTGGATAGCATTGATTCTATCTTCGTCGGCTCTTCAGATTTAGGATGCAGTGGTGACCACAGAAGTGAACTTGCGGGAAAGTTAATTTTCCACTACCTCAAGTGTCGTTTTTTCTTCCGCACCAAGGAACTGAGGAAGGAGCTCCTATCATCCAAGAAAGCCAAGTCTTCGCGAAAGTTGTCCAAGGTTTCCGACAGCTGATGCAATCACGGTGAGTTCAGGGTAATTTTATATGGTTTGACACACAGATATTAGAAATGTAAGCAGTTTTTATCTTGATGTGTGTTGGCTTATCGTACTGCGATATATCCGGTTACCTCACAGATAGTTAACTGGTTATTAGATTCCTCAAATAATAATACGTCGATATGTGTGATAACTGTGTCTCTTAAGTTTATTTCGCGCAGTGATTTCCGTACAGATATTATTTGGCGTCTGTATTAAACGTAATCATAACAACAAATTGTCTCGCCCTGTCTCGCTTGTTGGATCTGTAACGACACGAGTGCGATCTGCTGGCTGGGCCAGGTAACATCGAGAGTGCGCTGACTTCCTTGTTCTATAGGCTATGCTTATAGTGTGATGTCACCTTGGACTAGAGATTGGTGTTCTGTAAGTATAATCGTTTTATATTTGTTTTGGTGTGTGTTTTATATTACAGGGTTTCAAATTTCAGTGACTGGAATACTGGCGCATGAACACTACCGATAGACAGACACGCGGGCGCGCTCATACTAGTAGGCCCACATAACTATCTATTGATAACATATTTCTTAGTCACTGTGGATAAAAAGTACTCTTCAAAATATACGTCGAAACAAATTATACGACAAAACAATATGATTACGGTCGTCGAAAGTCTCTGTTTGTAACCGACGGTCGAGTTATAGCCGACGAAACATGAATCCTGTCAATGTCTCTCCAGCCAACTAAAAGGTGCGTACTAGTATTCGTTCAAACGTACCACCGTGTCTTGGATACATTTGAGACTGTGCCTCAAACTGGTGGACGGCGTCATCGGATGATGAAAAGGAGGTAGAGAAACTGTCCGGAGCTGCTTGTGTCATGCAGGACCATCCTTTAAGTGGCCCGATGTAGACGGAGGGAAGCTGCTTGTGTCATGTAGGACAATCCTTCAAGTGGCACGATGTAGACGGAGGTCGTCCCGGTCAATCACTGTCGGATGAAAGGTGGCGCCAATTCGCCCATTCATAGATAAGGGGGTCGACTCCGTTTGTCGGTGACTCGTCGGTACGGGCAAGAGCGCAGACTCTGCGTACTTGAAAAGCTTCAACTTGAGGAAAGTTCACAGACTCTAATAGCGGATGATCAAGCGTGTGTTTTTGCAGTCATTTGACCTGTTAATGGGAAAATCGAGAACGGCACACCGCCAAAATTAATCCTGAAAGAATTGCCATCGTGTCACATAGATGATAAGATAATGTAATGCAACCTAACCTAGATGAGTCTGGTTGGCTACCCAGCGCTTTGACACAAATGAGAAACTCATTAGTAGATATAACTTTTGACAGCGTTTCGCGACAAAGTCTGAAAAAGCTGTGCAACGGTATAATAAATACATGTATGTATATGGAGATTATCTGTAAATATTACACAAACACGTACGTAACTTTCGTACCTAATAAAATCTTCTTGCCTATTTTTGTTTGCTTTTAATTGCCAATCAGATGTTAATTTACAAATACGCTTGTAAATTTAGTTTTGCACGCAAACTATACGTAACTTGAATTATATTACTGGTAAATAGTAAACTAATCTTGAACAACAAACATAACATAGACACAAAGTTTCAAAATTTTTTAACTCCGTTTATTTCATATCGTCAAAACTAAATACATACATTTTCGGTACAATTCAGGCACTTGCTGACGGTCGCATTTAATCTTAAGAAGTTCTCTGGTACACACATTCTTTATAAAGTTCTCAAGCTTTGAACTTTATATGAGAATCTTTCCAATTTTTGAGTCTCCTTTATATTTTGCACTTTGAACAAACAGTACAATAATTGCGGTACTAGTCACTTAGTCCACTCCTTGTTCTAACTCTGAAATCTTCTAATCTTTTCCTCAGAATTGGTGTTGTGTTGAATTTCCGTGAGAAGCTTCAAATCTTCGATTGTCTTATCATGTGGTACAGTCGGAAAACTGTCAACAATTATATATGGAGCAGATTACACAAATGTTTAGTCGGAGCACAAATTTTCTGAGTGTTCTTAAAGAAATCTCACAGTTGTCAGTTTGACATCCACATCTGTAGTGTTCCGTCTTGTTAATAATGTGACGAGTCGTTTTGAAAAATGCGTCAGCTGACTAGATGGGTTGGGAAACTTGATTTAATCGATGTGGTCCTCTTGGTTGGTTAACTTTTTACCGTAAGCCCTGCCACCCCGGCAAGGTGGGACCACATCGGCAGGGACGGGAGCCCTGAGGTGGAATTTGGGCTCCCCCTGCACTAAAGAAGATGCTTAGAAGATGTAGCCAACGACTACACCTTGTTCTGGTGTGCATTCAGGGAAGATCTGAAAACAAATTATAAATTATCACTGTATGGAACGATATTCATGAGACAAGACACAAAATTTAAAAATATTATGAACTACACCAAATCATTTTGACAGATGCAAGATAGATTACATATTAGTAGATTTTGTGCTCACTAAACACATACAATTTGTTAGTTTTAACTATTAAAAGATTTAATTTCATAAATAGAGATTAATTTTATTTTAAATTCCCCAAAAGAGAATTTTTATTACTATTAAATATACCTGTGTTTTTAAAAAAAATTATAAAATTTCAATACATATTTAAATTAATAGACCAAGTACGTAATCAAGAATATTATTTTAAACCATGACACAAATTGTATGCGCTTGCGCACACGCTGCATGTATCCGTTCGTCTGCGAGCCTACTTTTAAATTTACCTCTAAATTCTACACGTTACAGTAACTAAACAGGCGACTACTTTTTCAATAAGAATCTAACTTTCTGAATGAGAGGAATTTATAATATACATTTAGTCCAACGGTTGTACAAAATTTCAAATTTCTCAGAACATTACTTATGCATTTGATGAACAAACCAATGAAACAACAGGTATATTGTGTAACGTACGTTTCATCAAAAACAAAATAAACACTTACGGTTATGTTAATAATGACGTTTAAATAAATTATAATTATGAAATTAAAATACTGGAACCTGAAGAAAATAAGGTTTAAAAGCGTTTTTGGGAATTCTAGTCACAAAATATTTACAAAATATACTATAATATAAAAAATTCTGTTTTACTATACTGATCCTGAGAAATGTGTACTTCAAATGCTACAATATGAATAAGTGTCATCCTATTCTTCTTAATGTCACCAGATTCAGTAAGTAAGAAACAGTGAAATTGCTTCTGAACAAACGTCAAATCTAATACTGCATGCTAATGCATCTAGCATTTAAGTAACAAAACTCTAGTAAAAAATGTTATATCTTATTAAGTTTTTTAATGAATTCTGTATTACGTTGTCAACATACATCTGCCGTGTAGACGGCAGTCATGTAGGTTTTTTCATGTCGTCTGAAGAACTGCACTTCACCTTGGTGGACGCAATACTCCACCTTCCACACATCCGTGCAGACCTGGAAAATAAATAAAGAGGCTATATATTTTACTATTATTATATTTAATTTAGTAGTAAAAAATCAAAGTATATCACTTTAGAATTCAGTATACAGAATATGTAGAAACATATACAGAATCAATCTCTCTTTGTAGAAATTGGAACATCAGAAGGTGAACCAAAATTCTGAGAAAGTATGCACAAATGACTACTTTTGAGTACCTAGAATTCTCTTCAAGCACGCAAAAACAAATATATATTATTTACAGTCTACCTTAAAGAGGAATGTTCAAATGAGTGATTACAGTGTAGCGTAATCAAGTTTGAGTAAACAAATTATATTGACGTTTGTTATAATTTTATTTAACTGGAGATACAGGTTCAACTAGCAAACTGTGGACTACTGCTTATCCGGTTCCTGTTCTAACGACAAGCCAATGTAGCGGCTGGATCAGATCTTTGTGTACACAAATATAAAAAACAACACGATAGCGTTAGCTAGCAAAGGTATGCATACAAGTGTGGTGTGTTAATGTGGACCAATCCTTTTATTTTTTAATAATTATTTGCTTTGTGTTGAGAGGAACATTGTTTGTAATATGAAACAGTAGTAAATATCCGCAAAAATAATCTAAAAACATAGGATTGTCTATTTACACGTGAGCGAGCACCCCCATTTATCTGTTTTATAAAAAAATAACTTTCAATATTATATTTATAATTTTAACAGTATTTTTAGAGCATACACAATAAACTTTACATAATTTTTATACATTTCTTAATAACTTAAGGATTATGTTTGTGTATACTGAAAGTGCCAGTATTTTTCTATTTCCATAATACACCACTAAACCACATTCAAATATTTATTTATCAATTAGGAATGAGCATCTACTGTTAATTACTGAGTATCAATTAATCATCTTAAACACTAATGCCCCCACACACACATACACAAAGCAAAATACAGCCGCTCTCCTGTTTCATTAATTATGGTTTTTCAGTGAGCTTTTAATATTTATAGTAATAAACAGTTAAATTAAATTATATGATGATATAAACAATCAAATCTGTGCTTAATATTTTAATTAGATTACGATTTTCAACTTGATATTTTGCCTACCAAATTAACAAATAAATGTAATAGTCGGTACTATTGAGATCAAAATTTAACTATTGTTAAAAGTTGGTTTAGATTTCTAAAGAGTAACGATTATATTGTCAAAGGCAAACTGCTTGTAATTTGTCAGGTTTGTTTTGCATCTTCAAGCAGCATCATAACAATTGAAGGCTTTAGTAATTCCAATTGAACAGAGATAAAAGTTGAACAAAGCCTTGTTGACAAGTCACCAAGATCCATGACATATGGATGAACGTCCATATAATGAACGTCTCCCACATAATGAAAATTTAACCTGTCTATGACATTTTGAGTAACAGCCTAAATCATTTGTCTGGATTTTAGTGAAAGTCCTGTATTCTCTATAAAAATATTCTGACTTTCGAAGTTTTGATACTCTAATCTAAGAAAGAATCAAAATTAACAAGTAATTCAGTTCTAGTCCTTTACAGCAAATATTTGCTTCTTTCTAAAAGTTTGTTGAATTGGTCCGATTCACTTGGTTGCAGCAGTATTGTTAAAAATAAGGGGTATCTTTTTAAACAGTCCTGCAGAGCTGTCTTGTTGGCCACCAATAACCAGTACAAGCATTAGCATCAAGCTCAACACCTTATTTCGATTATTAACACATTTTAAGAACTTTTAAAGAGGTTGTTGCAGGTTAAAGAGTTATTATTCTAGGAACTATTTTAAGTTCTTGTCTAAAATAGCTAAAACATGTTTCCATTACACTCACATAGAGAACTTACCAATGTTTCGAAGCCATCGAACCGTATTTCAGTTCTTATCTGAAACAATAAGGTAACAGTCAAAATAATACTGCTAAATAATCGTTATTATTACACACATGCAACTTAATTCTGCAGAGACAATTAGTTACCAAAACACAAAAACTACAGGACACACACACACACACACATCTAGCGTATGCTACTGCCAAATAATGTAATTTTAATGTTCTATTTTAAGTTATATTAAACTTTAAACCGCAGTAACATTCAGTAATTAATATTGTAATTTACCATAAAGTATTATGTACAAAGTACAATCACAAATGTTTTAACGGACATAAAGTTTTACAAAATTTTCAAATTTCACCTTTTCACAACTAAAATAAGAATGAAATATGAAATTAATCCTTTCATAAAAAGAACAACTACTGTAAAATTATGTTACTAAAGAAGAAATGATCATAATAAACTAAAATTCGACATAGGTAACAACTGAGAAATATAACTTACGTTATATTATACTATATAATATTATATTACATTATATATTATATACATTGTAGCATGACAGATAATCCACATAAATCAATTACTAAATGATCATTAATAAAACTCAAATATATGGAATATCCAAATGAGAGTCAATTAAAAAGCACTATAAATTATTATAATAACAAGAAAGGTAAACATACAGAAAAAAAATGCAAATAATATAATTATACTACAAATTAAAAACCCAGAAAACTAAAATTTGAATAACAATATTACCCAGGTAGGATAGAAGCAGGCAATGAAGATACCCAGACAAAGAAAACAGACCAGAATAAACAAAAGAATATACAGCGAAATGGTACTGAAGAACCAAGAACGAAGAAAGAAGAAATATAGAATGAACCAATATACTGAAGAATCAGAGACCAGTGAAGCTCAAATAGAATAAAGGAAGTGAAACTCGAACAATACCAAATAGAAACCCCATAGGGAGAAAACCAAAAAAACCCCAAAAATAAATGTCCCAAAAGAAAGTATAACACCCCAAAAAAACCATATACTAATGTAAAACTGATAAAAACCAGAAGTGTTTAGAGTATTAAGTAACAGTGCACCCAAAAAAGTTATTGTGTAGTTTATATAGACAAATCTTAACAGTCCCCCCATGGTTAAATATTTCATATTGTAAAACTATAAAAGGACTAGTGATAATATCAATAAATAACCAGGGGCAAGTGCAAGTTATTACATTATAATCAATAAACTTTGAAAAGGTACATGAGTTACCGTGCAAGTAAATAACTTTAAGTGTTTTTGAACAGTGTCATAATAATAGTTACTTAAGTAATATGGTGAAGGAGCAAGGAATAATATTTCTAATGAAATGCCACTGTTTATTAGAACATTCCATAGAATGAATAACAATAATAAAATATTATTTTGTTATTAATTTAAATTAGGAATGCAATATCTAAATGTAGATACCATCCCTATATTATAAAATATTTTTATTATGTTACTGTGTGTAATCAGTACACAAAAAAGGTATGATTCAAAGTACCAGATTTAATAGTAAATAAGTGTTATATTTTAATTGTAAAATCAATATTCAATGTTATAATAATCAAGGAACAAATTGCTAATAAATTATATAAGAATAGAAGGTCAGAGAAGGGTACAAACTAACTATATTAGTAAAAACTTTGCAAATAGCAACAGATCAAATCTAGGCCAGATAGTAAATTTAGACTACAGAATAATTGACAAATCTAGTCCTATAAACCAGTTAAACTGATAATATTTATGTAAGATTTATTTATGTACCCAACATATAGTAATACCATGTAAATAATACTTTATAAAGATATGGTCAGCAGATAAGTAAAATTACAAATAAAAATGGAATGTACTAACTGACATTATCAGAGGAGGAGTCATAGATAAATGAATTGTATTTAAAAACAATAATTAATAAACTAAATTGCAAGAAATTAAGTAAAAATAGACAATTATATCAATTTCAGATTCAATAGAATAATAATTATATCAGAGAAAATGGCTATTATCTGCTTAGAGAACAGGATATACAAAATTAAGCCTACCTTCCAAAATGTAAGAAATATAATTTTGTTAATGAAAACTTTGTAAAACTATATTAATTAGTATCAAAATAAGCAGAATAGAATAAAGAAACCGAATATGTATTTAGTATTTCATACAGTTAATTAATAGCGAAATTATTTTCCGAGTATAATGTATTCAAATAAAATGTATCGGAAGCTAAGATAATTTGAAACAATGTATAATAAATATTAAATTGGCTAAGATTTTCAGGAGACGAAGGAAATGAGAACTTATTATCCGTTGAAGAGTGTACTTAAACGAGATTTTTTGCTCGAAATAACCTATAATGGCGAACTATAAGTAAACCGAGTTCGGTAAAAATTTCTATAAATTTTTATTTTGAGTTTTTTAGTTGTGAACCGGTGAAATTAAACTATGAACAGTGCATCACCAATAAACAGAACCACACACGCCTAATTAATTAAAATAACACCAATACAATAAAATTTACAGACGAACAAACCAGGTTAAACTCGACACGTATAGACAAAGTGAAATAGACATAATCACAACAATTTACACCAAGTGAACTATTAAACAATACACCAGTGACACTCAATTAACTCCAGAACCAATTGCTGAGACCATTTAAACGGAGAAAAGGCATCTTTATTTGAACAAATATTTCGTCGAGGTTACACGTTTCCACTGCGCATGCGCCAGTCGGCCATTTTGGTTCGTCGCCGTTCTTACTACCGCAAGGCAGAGAATTTCTAGACATCATTTGGTTTGAAATAATTATTATATAAACTTTATTTATCAATTATAACATTGTATTTTTTAGTATTAAGTCATTCATCATTGTAAGTGTTATGCTTTCCTGTCCATACCCTTCTCTGGCTATTCTTAAATAGCACTATATTTATATATATAACCAATGTAAACTTTTTTATCGACCGGCCCTGAGTGAGTCGATACTGCTGTGTAATATCGATTCTTATCGATAAACTTAATAATTTGTTAATAAACTTTCTGTTTATGCAATTTGATTTTAAATTTTCTTTAAAATACTTAACAAATAAATTAATCAAGGACTCAGACTAAACGGAAGGCGGTATATACGAAATAACGAACGCTTCGAAGAAGAAGAAGAGAGTCGTCTTTCGACTAGGACTGGAGTTAACCAGATTGTCATAAAGTGAATTTACAGAAAGTGACATTACTACACTAACAAACATAATAACATTTAATTATTAACCACAAACATTAACCACGATTATTTTTTAAATATTAGGAATATAAATTACACAAAAAATATTTTTTCAATAACAACAAAATTTTTTTTTGAAATAAAATTATTTTTTTTATTTCAAATTTTTTAACAGCAGTCACACAGTTTATTTTGTATTATTACAAAGTTGGCGTCCAACTAAAGGGCTGTAATTGGGGATTGAAAGGCTATAATAACTCGCCCAATTTCTAATTCAGCTTGGCAGCGGTTATCCAGCCAGAGAAACAGGAAAGATGCAAAGTCGTGCTACATCAAAGAAAAGAGCGGCGGAGGCCGAAAAGGAATTTAATATGGAGGATAAGGAGGCGACCCCAGTGGAGAACGTAGAAACGATATTAACCCCGGTGGAACATAAACAACCAGCACCACCAGAGGAACAACTCGAAGTACCCACACAAACAGGGGACGTAAATATCCCAGAGAAACAGGTAGAAGGGTCCACGCGAGCAGAGAATGGGGACATGCAACAAATGTTCAGGCTGATGATGGAAATGAGTAAGAAAATTGATTCCACCAAGGAAGAAAATAATAAAAAGTTAGAAGATTTGAAGAAGGATAATCAGTCCACCAAGGAAGATTTGAGTGGAATGAACAAAAATATAGAGGAATTGAAGGAGAACAACCGATCCACAAAAGAAGAATTGGGCCGTAAGATCGAAAGGACCAATAAGAGAATTGAGGAAACCAGTAAGAAGGTGGAAAAGAAAATGGAAGAAAAAATGGAAGAAGCCAGTAAGAAAATAGAAAGGGACAACCAACAATTAAGGGAAGAATTAAGAGGAAATAACAAGAAGATGGAAGAGACGATGGGGGAAAGGTTGGAAGAGTTAAGAGAAGATAACCAACTGTTAGGGGAAGAATTACGGGAAGTTAACCAGGAGAATCTAGACAAGTTAGACGAACGAATGGAACTATTAAGAAAGGAAATGAACAAAGAACTCAAAAATAATAAGAAATCTATGAATGAGAGGCTGGACGGAGAAGCAATAACTATAAATCAACAGATAAGAGAAGTTGATGAAAGATGTCGGCTAACTGAAGGGGAGGTACAAGAGTTCAAGGAAGTGGTAAACACCAAGGTCACAAATCTCGAAGAATCTAATCGCAAGAAGGCAGAAGAGAATCGAAAGGAAAGCCAGGAAGAACTGAGTAAAGTACGGACTCAAATTACTGAAAGATGTGACGGAATGGAGGTAGTGATGACTAACATCACTGGTCAAGTGCGGCAGAGCCAGGAGGAAATGGAAGCAATTCGGAATCGACCAACCAGCTTCGCAAATATCCCCATCAACGAAAACAGGGAATGGCTTAACTTCCGCCAATATAAAAGGAAGCCGATGGAATTCTTGGCCCGTGTCAAGGAATATATGGCCAAACATAGAAGTAATAGATGGTCAAATAATCGAGAGCTATTGGACGAATCATTCCGTGAAATGACGGACAATTGGTGGATGGCGAACAGGAGCGAGATAGATGATTACCAGCAGTTTAAAAATTTGTTCAAGGCCAAGTATTGGTCGGAGACTACCCAGAATTTAATAAGGGACAACATCTGCCATGGCCGATACAAAACCTAGTTTGGCAATACCATGACCGCGTACTTCCTTGGGAAGGTGTGCCTGGCCAAGCACCTGGAACCGGCCATACCAGAGGAATGCCTGGTGAAAAAGCTTTCCTACCATTATAACGAAGAGGTCATAAGAGCACGAAGAGGTAGCCAGATAAAGACCATCCAGGCAATGACGGAGCTTTTGGAAAATTATGAGAATGAGGAGTATTACAGGCAAAGTAGAAGAAGGAATGAGCGGCCAGAATTCCGAAATAATCCGTCCCCGAACAATAGTAATCAACAGAACAACAGTGGGTACCAAGGGAACCGGTATAATCCAAATTACCATAATCAGCACCCTACCAAAGGTAATAACAACAATAACCACGGTAATGTAAATCCAAACATTAACCGAAATAATAACGGATTCCCCGGTAATAGAAATAATTATTACCCAAATAATAATGTAAATAGCCAGAGAAACCCCAACCATACCAATAACACCGAGCGGTTTTATAATAACAATAGGGGTTACCCAAGTAATAACAATACTAACAACAACAGGTTCTCTCGACCCCGGGTAAATTTTATACGCGCAGAAGGAAACAGCCAACGCAGGTATAACCATCAACGGCGGAACAGTTTCCACGAGTACGAAGATCGACGCAGAAGCCGAGAACGGGATAATTCCAGATATAATCCGCCAAGGCGAAGTACCAGCCTAGATGACCCAGAGCGGCAAACAAATAGGGAGCAAATATATGAACAGCGAACGGAACGGCTGGAACCCACTCAAGGTTTCCCAACTGACGCCTCTGTTGGTCCAAATAATAACCAGGATAATGAGAATTTAAACGGGAGGAGGCAGTAATAAATGATAAGGACCTTTCGCTGCTTCTATCGCCTGGGTATATAAGAGAATTGCCAAGAGCAAGTAATAACAATAAAATTACTATTATTCGCTGTAACTATTTAAAAAACATTCGAAATGAACTACTGGAGGAGGACGACACTCGCCTCCATAGTATAAATAACGAGATAATTTATATTAACGCTGAAATAGAAGGAACATTCGCACAGCTGATGATTGATACTGGTGCGAATGTATCTATAATTAACTCAACAGAATTGGAGAGGATCCAAGAGAAATGTGGTAAATTATTGCCGACCTTACCTATCAATAACATAGTATTAATCGGTGCCACTGGTCGCCAAAACAAAACAATAAGAAAGCAAGTGTCGTTGAATGTGATTAGTAAGGGTATAGCAATAAACATGGTCTTCCTAATTGCGGCAGGATTACCTTTCAATATATTAGTGGGATGCGATGTGCTGAGAAAAAACTCTGCTATCATTGATTTACGATCGGAGAAGGTATCGCTGTTTACCGGAGGTCTGACCTGGACGGCCGATTTAGTCGGTAGCGAGATAACACTTCCAAGCAGTATCCACCAGCAAATTGGTAACATTAACTATAAGAATAATAACACCAATTATAACCCAATAGTATACGACAACACGGACGAAGATTTATGGTCTCAAAAGATACAAGAAATAAGGGATTTCCGGAGCGGAATTACTAGAGAGAAATTGCCCATTACTCAAGCAAATCAATTGATAAAGATTTATGAGAAGTACCGCTCAGTATTTTCAGATGAGCCAGGCAAGGTAAAAAATTATCAATGTACCCTTAAGTTCAGAGATACAGTGGAATTTAATAGAAAATCCTACCCTATTGCGCATTCACGAAAGGAGGCTGTGAGAGCGGAAATAAACCGAGTGATCAATAGCGATATTATAGAACATAGCCAATCCCCATACACCAGCCCTATTGTCGCTAATCCCAAGAAAAACGGCCAAGTCCGGCTTTGCTTGGATGCACGGGAAATAAACAAAAAAATAATAAATGATAGAACATCGCCCGGTGAGACTGAAGAAATCCTGAAACGTTTCCACGGTACCAAGTACTTCAGTACCTGCGATACGGTGTGCGGTTACTGGCAGGTAGAGTTACACCCACGGAGTCGCCAATATCTGGCTTTCATTTTCGAGGGACGCAATTACCAATTCAAAAGATTGCCCTTCGGATTGGTAAACTCAGTTGCCATCTTTGTGACCTGCATGGACCAGATATTGGGACAAGAAGCACTTCAGTTTACCACAGTGTATGTAGATGATCTACTAATAACATCCGAAACGTGGGAGGAACACTGCTACCGTGTGGAACACGTGCTTGAGAAATTATCTGTCAGTAACGTCACTCTGAAGTTAGAAAAATCCAAGTTTATTGCCAGAGAAGTGCAATTTTTAGGGTTTAACTTGGACGATCAAGGAATCTCACCGTCGGCAGAAAAGGTGGAAGCCATCCAGAAATTCCCGGCACCCAAAAACAGGAAGCAATTACAGTCGTTCCTGGGACTCTGTAATTACTATAGAAAGTTCCAGGAACAATATTCGGAATTAACCGCAATGTTTCAACCTCAATTGTCGTCAAAGAATAAATGGGTATGGTGTAAAGAACAGGATATGATTTTCCAACAAATTAAAGACAAATTTCTGCAACAATAATACTTCGCCACCCAAACTTTAAATTACCATTTTTCATGAATTGCGATGCCAGCAACATCAGTCTGGGAACGACACTGTATCAAGAAGACGAGAAGAGTCAACATCAAGTAATTAGCTTCGCGAGCAGATCTTTGAACCAGTGCGAGAAAAACTACACGGTGACAGAAAAAGAATTACTGAGCGTAGTATTTGCTTGCGGTAAGTTCCGCACTTATATTTGGGATACCCTGTTACAGTCCGAACAGACCATAAATCTATTTCGTTCTTGAAAAGCTGCAAATTGAACCATGGCAGACTAACGAGGTGGATACTTACCCTTCAAGAATACCATCTAAAATGGGAATACATCCCAGGTAAAAAGAATGTCGTAGCTGATGTGTTATCCCGGGTCAATGTGGAAGAACAAACTTTCGAAGGGGAGAAGGAAAAATATACCATCTTCTTAGCACCAGAGCCGATTTAACAACGACATTGACAAATATGAGCACCCACCAACAAGCGGACCCGAAATTGAGAAACCTCAAAACTCGATTAGAAGAGGGAGACGAAACCGTTGCTCAATATTACCAACTAAATGAACAGATCTTGTTCGTTAAAACCTAGTTGAAGGAGGAGACCTGGAAGGTGGTTGTTCCAACACAGATCGAAAAGGAATTAATCGTAAACTACCACATACGTTACGGGCATATGGGCGCCCTAAAGGTAATAAAAGCTCTGGAGGAGGCTGCCAGATAAAAAACATAAATAGAAAGGTCCGAATGTATATAAAAAGCTGTAAAATCTGCCAGCTTGTAAAAACAAATAATGAGAAGAAGGAAGGTGTTATGATTCCTATCACCTCACAAGCAAAATTGGAGAAGGTATTCTAGACATTTGCGGACCATTTCCCCGTAGTGGAGGTCGACACCAATATCGATACCTAACAATCATAATGGACCACTTCACAATGTTTGTTAAGCTATACCCTACTAATCGAGCGACTACCCGGAAAATTCTAGGGATATTAACGGAACAGTATATCCCAAACCTGGGGAAACCATCTTCGATCATCACTGATCATGAAACCCAGTTTAAGGGTAGAAAATGGCGAGATACCTTATTGTCGATGGGCATTCGTACATACAAGACCTCGGTCTATCACCCGAGCTGTAATCCGGGAGAGCGGGTGTTACGAGAAGTGGGGAGGATCCTAAGAACTTATTGTCACCATCAACAAAAAAGGTGGCAAGACTATGTAGAAGCCACGGAAGAATTCCTCAACTTGGCATACCATCCAGCTATAGGAATAACCCCATACTCCGCTATGTACGAAAAACCACCCCCACGAGAAATCGCAGATATCCTCGAGTTCCCGATAAACCATATGTACAAATTTGACAAAGCTAAATTCTACAACAAGGTGGCAGAAGACCAGGTAAAACGGCAAAATAAGTATCAAAAGGCTAGTGGTAAATTAATAATTTATGAAAAGGGAGAAAAAATCTTATTAAAAAATCGTGAACTACCCAGCACACTGGAAGGAATAACGAAGAAGTTATTGCTGTTATACACCGGACCATATGTAAATCCAATGTAAAAAATAATAATACTTATGTAATAAAGGAAATAGATTCAGAAAGGATAAAGGGTGTATATAACCAGGCTTCCATGAAAAAATATTATGAGTAATTGAAAGTATAGAAGATTGAATTTTGTGTTTTAAAATTGTCAAAATTCCAAAACAAAGTAAGCACAACTTACTACCGAATATTTGTGAAACGATTTTTGAATTAAAAGAAGAAGAATTTGATAATAAATTGTCAAAATTCCAAAACGAGGTAAGCACAACTTACTACCAAATTTTTGAAACAACTTTTGAATAAATGAAGAAAAAGAAGAATTTGATAATAAAATTGTCAAAATTCCAAAACGAGGTAAGCACAACTTACTACCTAATATTTGAAACAACTTTTAGAATAAAAAGAAGAAGAATTTATAATGAATAAATTCTAAAATAATGTAAGAACCACTTACAAAACAATTATTTGGAGAAGAAACTTTATGGAAAAATAAAAAAGAATTTTGACTAAAATATATAATATAAAAAATTCCAAAAGAAAGTAAGCACAACTTACTAACGAATATTTGAACCAACTTTTAGAATTAATGAAAAAGAAAGAAATAACTATGTATAAATTCAAAAACAAAGTAAGCACTACTTACTACCCGAATATTTATGAAACTATTTGTGAAAAAACTAAAGGGAAAGAATTTAGTAAAATACAAACAAATTTAAAAAACCAAATAAGTACAACTTACTACCAAACATCTATGAAACTCAAATCATAGAATATAAAAGAAAAGAAAAAGCATTTTTAAGAATAACCACAACATTCAAAAGGAAGAGTAAGTTCACATTACAAACAATTATATATGGAACCAACTCTGAAAAAATTTCGAGAATCAAGAAATGGCAATAAAAACCACTGATACAATTAAAATGAATAAACTTATTGTGAAATAAAATTAATAAGACTTCTAAGCAAAATAAGCAGAGACAATAACCACATGGAATTAATAGTTAAAAAGTGCATTTGGATAAAAAGCAAGAGCACAATAAAATTTTGAAAAAGAAGGAAAAACTATGTATAAATAAATCCATAGGAAAAATATGATCATAAAATAAATGTCAATTATAAGAAGGACAATTAAAAGAGTAATTGCAAGAACATAAACTAGTGGAACGATTCATAAAAATTAAGAAAAAAACAAAAATATAATAAAAAATACATGTTACCAATGACCAGAAGGAGATTGTAATAACAGTCAAGGTATGACAGAGAACTAAAATAAATAAAAACTTTACACTGAATAACAAGTGATAATTATATTAAACCAGCTTCCAACCATAAGGAGAAATAAAATGCCAGCAGAGCTATCCATTGAGAAAAGTAACTGAGATAGAAATTAACTACAATAGAATATTAATAGATCTGTTCAAATACGAAGTGAAGTATCCAAAGATATTTAATTTTTTTTTATAGTCATAAGGTGGACTATTCTTATGTAATTTTTATTAATAACTGTCTGTAGATAAGTCCAGCAGTATTATTATCTATTGATCAGAGATGATGTGCCTCTGTAATCAATAAATGACGTAGTATGGCCAGCAGAGTAGTGTAGCCTACAGTGCCCCTCTGAACTGCCCCAGCTAACGTGTTAGGGAATTTTAGGGAATAAATATCCCAAGGATAAAGAACCAAGTTAAGGAAAAAATGGAAAAATAAAAAATATCGAACCTCAGATGACTATTACTATCAAGAAAAATCCAGTTAATAATGAAATATAGATAAGCTCAAAAATAAAGAAGAAAAAATTTAGAAATGTGAAAGAAGTAAAGAAATGTAATTTAGAATAAAATTTCATAAGCAATTACTTCAGACAAACCAAGTATGATCTGAACTAATCACTTCTGGAAGAGAGCAATCTGTAGCATGACAGATAATCCACATAAATCAATTACTAAATGATCATTAATAAAACTCAAATTTATGGAATATCCAAATGAGAGTCAATTAAAAAGCACTATAAATTATTATAATAACAAGAAAGGTAAACATAAAGAAAAAAAATGCAAATAATATTATTATGCTACAAATTAAAAACCCAGAAAACTAAAATTTGAATAACAATATTACCCAGGTAGGATAGAAGCAGGCAATGAAGATACCCAGACAAAGAAAACAGACCAGAGTAAACAAAAGAATATACAGCGAAATAGTACTGAAGAACCAAGAACGAAGAAAGAAGAAATATAGAATGAACCAATATACTGAAGAATCAGAGACCAGTGAAGCTCAAATAGAATAAAGGAAGTGAAACTCGAACAATACCAAATAGAAACCCCATAGGGAGAAAACCAAAAAACCCCAAAAATAAATGAATGTCCCAAAAGAAAGTATAACACCCCAAAAAAACCATACGCTAATGTAAAACTGATAAAAACCAAAAGTGTTTAGAGTATTAAGTAACAGTGCACCCAAAAAAGTTATTGTGTAGTTTATATACACAAATCTTAACAGTCCCCCATGGTTAAATATTTCATATTGTAAAACTATAAAAGGACTAGTAATAATATCAATAAATAACCAGGGACAAGTGCAAGTTATTAAATTATAATCAATAAACTTTGAAAAGGTACATGAGTGACCGTGCAAGTAAATAACTTTAAGTGTTTTTGAACAGTGTCATAATAATAGTTACTTAAGTAATATGGTGAAGGAGCAAGGAATAATATTTCTAATGAAATGCCACTGTTTATTAGAACATTCCATAGAATGAATAATAATAAACAGATAGCTTGTGTTTAGCATAAAGTGACGGGGCATACATCCTTAAAATTGGGAAGTACAGATCAGACTGTAAATAAATAGTTTTTAAGAAAGTGTTAATCTTTTAATGGAACCAATATGTTATGTTCCTATTTCCATATATGAACTAGATAAATAAGATTTAGTATTAAGCAGTATTATAATTATAAAATATTATTTTGTTATTAATTTAAATTAGGAATGCAATATCTAAATGTAGATACCATTCCTATATTATAAAATATTTTTATTATGTTACTGTGTGTAATCAGTACACAAAAAAGGTATGATTCAAAGTACCAGATTTAATAGTAAATAAGTGTTATATTTTAATTGTAAAATCAATATTCAATGTTATAATAATCAAGGAACAATTTGCTAATAAATTATATAAGAATAGAAGGTCAGAGAAGGGTACAAACTAACTATATTAGTAAAAACTTTGCAAATAGCAACAGATCAAATCTAGGCCAGATAGTAAATTTAGACTACAGAATAACTGACAAATCTAGTCCTATAAACCAGTTAAACTGATAATATTTATGTAAGATAAACCCAACATATAGTAATACCATGTAAATAATACTTTATAAAGATATGGTCAGCAGATAAGTAAAATTACAAATAAAAATGGAATGTACTAACTGACATTATCAGAGGAGGAGTCATAGATAAATGAATTGTATTTAAAAACAATAATTAATAAACTAAATTGCAAGAAATTAAGTAAAAATAGACAATTATATCAATTTCAGATTCAATAGAATAATAATTATATCAGAGAAAATGGCTATTATCTGCTTAGAGAACAGGATATACAAAATTAAGCCTACCTTCCAAAATGTAAGAAATATAATTTTGTTAATGAAAACTTTGTAAAACTATATTAATTAGTATCAAAATAAGCAGAATAGAATAAAGAAACCGAATATGTATTTAGTATTTCATACAGTTAATTAATAACGAAATTATTTTCCGAGTATAATGTATTCAAATAAAATGTATCGGAAGCTAAGATAATTTGAAACAATGTATAATAAATATTAAATTGGCTAAGATTTTCAGGAGACGAAGGAAATGAGAACTTATTATCCGTTGAAGAGTGTACTTAAACGAGATTTTTTGCTCGAAATAACCTATAATGGCGAACTATAAGTAAACCGAGTTCGGTAAAAATTTCTATAAATTTTTATTTTGAGTTTTTTAGTTGTGAACCGGTGAAATTAAACTATGAACAGTGCATCACCAATAAACAGAACCACACACGCCTAATTAATTAAAATAACACCAATACAATAAAATTTACAGACGAACAAAACAGGTTAAACTCGACACGTATAGACAAAGTGAAATAGACATAATCACAACAATTTACACCAAGTGAACTATTAAACAATACACCAGTGACACTCAATTAACTCCAGAACCAATTGCTGAGACCATTTAAACGGAGAAAAGGCATCTTTATTTGAACAAATATTTCGTCGAGGTTACACGTTTCCACTGCGCATGCGCCAGTCGGCCATTTTGGTTCGTCGCCGTTCTTACTACCGCAAGGCAGAGAATTTCTAGACATCATTTGGTTTGAAATAATTATTATATAAACTTTATTTATCAATTATAACATTGTATTTTTTAGTATTAAGTCATTCATCATTGTAAGTGTTATGCTTTCCTGTCCATACCCTTCTCTGGCTATTCTTAAATAGCACTATATTTATATATATATAACCAATGTAAACTTTTTTATCGACCGGCCCTGAGTGAGTCGATACTGCTGTGTAATATCGATTCTTATCGATAAACTTAATAATTTGTTAATAAACTTTCTGTTTATGCAATTTGATTTTAAATTTTCTTTAAAATACTTAACAAATAAATTAATCAAGGACTCAGACTAAACGAAAGGCGGTATATACGAAATAACGAACGCTTCGAAGAAGAAGAAGAGAGTCGTCTTTCGACTAGGACTGGAGTTAACCAGATTGTCATAAAGTGAATTTACAGAAAGTGACATTACTACACTAATAAACATAATAACATTTAATTATTAACCACAAACATTAACCACGATTATTTTTTAAATATTAGGAATATAAATTACACAAAAAATTTTTTTTCAATAACAACAAAATTTTTTTTTTGAAATAAAATTATTTTTTTTATTTCAAATTTTTTAACAGCAGTCACATAGTTTATTTTTTATTATTGCAACATTATATTTTTATGTTATAACATATTATATAATAGAAAAGTTTTACGTATATAATATTATATTATTTTATTATATTACATTATATTATATAAACAAAGTACTGTTTGACTTTCTTAAAACTCGGTAAATTTGCTAATGCAGATGCATTAATGAGATGTCTCAGTATTACAATATAATGTTTACTAATATTAAAACAATTGCAGTTAAAATACTGTAAACTAAAATGGTATTAATAATATAGGCCTTATATATAAATCAGGTGATGCTGCTGAGTTTAGTGGGTTTACCCTATAACTCTAGACCTTATAATAACAGCGTATAGGGTTGAATTAGACTTATGAGTTCCAAAACAAACTGGAATTGTACAATACGTTTTACAGAACCTTCACAAACAAAACTTTTATAAGTTGATGTATGTACTTTACTAAAAATAGTATACTTAATATAATTTACGCCTAATCAATTTAAAAAAAACAATCCAAAAAATTATGCAGAAGCTGTTACTGAATGACTGTTGGTTGCATACAACTGGAATATATTAAATTTTAACGCAAATTGTTCTGTTTTTACGACTTTAGAAAATGTAATTTTATCAATTTTAACAAAAAATATTCTATAAATTGTAACCTCCAGTGTTCCTACTGAGTTTTTGAAATAGCACATTAGCTTAACAAATTCGTTTCTAGATAGCTAAGACATACTAATTAAAGTAAAATGTATATATACTGAGATCTTAGTGTGTCAGGAATAAACTGTATTACAATGTAGGAATGTAAAGAGTTAACATTGATGACGATGTTCTCAAGATTATGATTACAGGCACAACAGAAAACTGGACGGCAGATCATTTAATAGTGGAGACTTAAAATTGTTATATTAATTCATTATCAGACGTTATGAACATAATTAAATTAGGATTTCTAGAAGGTAAGTTTTAAAATATGAAACAGCTTGAAATAAGCCTATATCGTTCAATACTGCGCTATGCAAGAGACGTAAAGATTTATGCAACACAAAATTAAAAAAAGACTTTACAGACAAATACATGCAAAATGCTACAGTATCCTAAATACGGAGAAAGGTGTTATGGTGATCCTAAAATATTACATAATATTAAGTGAGTAAAGTTTGGATTAAAAACACGTTTTAATGAATGAATAAAGTGAATTGCACGTTAAAATTATAGCTTATACTTTAGAAATGATACTAACGGATGAAATATTGACACAAGTATCCGTTAATTGACAGAGGCATAGACAAGAGAAAAGCAAAAATAATGTATGAAAACCATAATAAAGAAAACAGAAAATATAGAAAATTCAATCACTTATAGAGTAAGTGGAACGGTGTATATATAAACACTAGATTAGAAACTGAAAGATTCATTAACGTACGTACCTCGGTTTTCAGGTGTACTGGTCTGTACACTAGTGGCACCAAGCCGACGTCGACGGGATATGGAATCCTATCCACGGTATCTGCTAACATTAACAAAAGCATTATATATACGCACAAGTTATTGTAAAACAGAGTGGTCTTTTATTTTAAAGAATTAATAGACATTCCAAATGGTGAATGGAAATAACTTAACATTTAGAACTACAAAAACTGTTTACGGTTCCAAATTGGGCTTAAAACAACCTGCTGTAATTTTCCACATAAACTAAAATTCTGTGTTAAAACAGATTAAAATAATTGCCTTTATATAATCCTACATTAATTCTAATTAGAGAAACCGTTTTTAAGTATAACTTTGTAATAATTAAATACATTATATCTATAAACGCAGCACAATATTTAACCATTTTACATTTATTTTAATAAACTTTCAATTTTTACTTACTTCTTGGTGTTGTGCTGGAATCCACGGAGGTCCCATCGGCATCTGTCAAAAAAGAGTTAAATAAAATAACAAAATGATGAAAGTCTTTACAACTTACACATTATAAATAATATAAAGGACAATTCATACATAGGTCTATACTACACACGTCAGACTAGTTTAGTTTTATATAAACGTGTTTATTTGAAAATATAATGTGATACGTTGGAGGCTTACCACATTAGTGTTTAAGATTCTCGTTATGCAAGTCAACGGGCAGTAAGTAAATAGTAAACGGGATTTTAGGAGCGCCGTTAACTGCTGCTAAAGAATACATCACATCTGGATATGAGATCAGAATGCAAATGAGTACTGAAAGAGATGCGTGTTGTTGCCAGAGACTAAGACACACAACTATGGCTATCAAAATGATATCCAGGTCGTACTCGATGCACTACAAGGAGTGACGCTGCGGCAAAGAGTTGGAAAAATCTAAGTAGCCTCGAACGAACTAAGATACAACCTGGAGTACACACGACTAGTATACCTCGAGCACTACGAAGGAAACAAAAAACAAAAACAAGCCTAGAGTTGTAGGAAAATGCCAGAGACGACAAGAAAATACTCAAATAACTGGAAAAATTAAAAGAAAAATGCAATCTAAGGGAAAGCTTTGCCATCAGGAATAGAAGGACCTCTATCCAGACTACAGACGGAATAGGTTAACATGAATATACAACGGGCTGAGTTCATGATTATGAAACTAAGCAAGATGATGCAAACGTAGTACAGTAACTGCGACAGATCATCAAGGCAGAAATGTCAAATGTGGCCTTCGGATTCATTAAATAATTAAAAAATTCGAAGTTTTCTTGAACATAGTGAAAAACACTGAACATGCAGAGGAATTTTGTGAAGCTATAAAAAAACAAACGAGAAAGGAACTAGCAAAGTCTTTGTTACCCACGTTAACACAAGACAGAAAACTGCAATAGTTGTCCTCAGCAAAAACGAGGCGCACAGTGTTCTGTACACAGCGAGAATAAAAATAGGGTGTATGAACTGTAGAGGGCGAAAGAAAATGAAAGTACGACTTTGCTTCAGGTATCTTAACCTTGGACATTTCGAGGAAATATGCAAAGGAAAAGAGAGGAAAGACGCTTACTTTAAGCAAGCACAGAACAAAAGTATACCATGCTGCCTCACATTGTATTCTATTTATGGACCGTGGTATTAGAAGTAAAGCATAAGCACAGGGGAGCATTCTGTGTTTCTGAGGGCACTTGAATGGTTAAAGTTGTACAGGTGAACATGAACAGTAGTAAACTAGCCACCTAGTTCATTTGCACAATAAGATTGGAAGACAGGTTGACATGATAACTATAAGCAATCTATGAAAACAGGAGTAAAATTCAAGGTTCACAGATCCCCTGAAGTAGCAGCTACTTGGGTAGCAGAAGTTCAAATTTCCATACACACCCTTGCTACGGGCTGGGGATATGTTTCAGTTAAGAGTACAAGCACTAATCACTTCAGTTCTTGTCTTACTCCAAAAAAAAAAAGCAACAAGGTCCTGTCATGGAAAAAATGTAAAAAATAAGAAAACATTCTATGAATTATACAGAAATTTTCCTTTTATTCCCAAATGTGAATAGCAAATCCCTATTGCTATTTACACAATAATCAAACACGTACAAGGTACATTAAATAAATTATTACATCAACTAACTTCAATTTTGTTAGTTCAACTAACTTAAACTTATAACATAAATTAAAATACGTAATGTATTAAAGACACTACCCTCTTCCTTCTTCTGTTTCTGCTTGCCTTTTAGGCAAGTGCAGCAAAGTATGTCTAAAAACAATACTAATATTAAAGCACATTTAATAAACACAAAAACACATTCAATTATTTAATTAGACTTTGAGGTACAAAACATACACACAAACACACACGTACGCAGTCACGCAAACACATTCCTAGAGTTTATCAGTTGTTTGTCTGAAGGCAAAAATGTAGTGCTTAGAAGCATTTTAATATTTAATCTTCATTATCACTACCAACATTATCATCGTCGTCGGTATCATAATCGTTTTAACTCCAATGATCAAACCTTAGTTAACCTGTTCCATAGCCAACAGCCTGCTTGGGCTCTAACCTTTCTGTTTCCAATAGGCTTACGTCTTAAGATGGTTACTCATAGTTTCCTATCTGCCTTGCGACCCAAGGGTACGCATCATCTTTTTGTATTATGTGTAAACTTCTTCTGTAAATATACAATTTTTAATTCTTCTCTAATTAAGAAATATAAGTGTTTTCACTTGTTTCCAATCTAGGAGGCACGTACAGTAGCCTTTCATTTCATTAACTTGAATTTTTTGTCTTCGTTTTCGCCAAATGTCAACATTTTAGTTGCATATATGATGTGGTAATAGCTATTGTTTTCTAATTCCTCAAGAGGATATCCTTTCTTTTTATAATCCTTCACTTTTATGGATATTTCCACAGATGTTTTGAGTTCTTATAAGAATCAAAGGCCTATACAATACATCGTTATTATTAAATATGTATGTTGTATTATAGTAAACATGAGTTTTACTAAACTCTAGTATCGAGACAATATACAATAATATTTATTGAATTATAAATGTACGGTTACGTGTGTGTGTGTGTGTGTGTGTGTGTGTGTGTGTATCAGTAGATTTATGAGAGATCTGTGTATGTTTTATCAATTAATTTACGTGCATAAATGAAAACAGTACAGACAAATGTAAGCTACAATTATTTATATATTCATTATAATTTAAGGCACTGCACGTTTAGCAACTTAAGTGAGATAAATATATAGTATAAATTATAATCACTTGCATCGGCAAACCTTCTTAATAAAACCCATCGCTCTGGATAAATAGCTATATAGGAAAAAGAACAAAAAACGCTATTAAAACAAAGTAAAAAGTGTGGCTAATAGTAAAGTAGTCTTCGACAGCTACAAAATCACCAATAATTTTGAATCAAACAGAATTGGTCTCGATTGAAAGCTTTTGTGGTGTTCACTTTTAATAACAAATCAGCTTAGCCGTTTAATACGAGCGCTTTATTTTTCTAGTAGCAAACGTTTTGCCCCTGAAAGGTTAAAGCATCCTCAGCGGCTGGACTGAGTGTAATCTAAGAAAAATAAAACTTGAGTTAAACCGTAAATCTAAGTTGTTATTGAAATCATTTAGGCATTAGTGTCAATGACTAGACAGGCAAAACAACAAATTATTTCTACAGAAAAGAGAAGTAACTGTAATACTTACGACGTCTGCAATTCAGAAGTATATTAAAACGAGTTACCCTATTCATTAGTACGCATTAATAAAGGCTACCAATTAGGAGATCAGTTGTGTTTATCGAATCCCGAATATTATGTACCATATAGGCCTACTGTAATAGACTTCAGTCGACATAAATAATTTCTAATCTTAAGGCAGTTATGATTACTCTGAAAAACTTTTATTTACATGAGTAAACTATGATTTTGTGTTACCAACAACCAGCACTAAGCATAATTTACCAACGAACACTAAATATGGTAAGGCACACTGTTTGATATAAGACATTTATAACTTGCATTGTGATTTAGTTAATATACAAGCTCTTTCATGTTAAAAGATTAATATATTGAAAAGCTATTTCAAAAAATAAATTATTTCACCTTGACGTTAAAACACAATGATTAATTTTATTTTGTTAGAGAAGTTATTCAAATTCTAAAAAATTCTAATAACACACTCTGTGTAATAATAGGAATTTTTAAATTGGTATTTAATTAAAGCAATAAAAAAACCTTGAAAAGGTAAAATAATAGAATTTAAAAAACAAAAATACAATATTTCAATAAAGACACAGAAAATTGGGAAACGCTGACTTGAAACACGGTTAATTTAAATCAAATTAGACAATCTTATTATCCTTACCTTTATTTATTGGCTAACAAATATTAAAAACCATAAAGTGAATATAATGTATTGTAGACATCGATTTGAATACACTAGTCCAATATTTTATATGTAGAGCACAAGAATAATAAAATTTTCTATAATCTCTTTTGAAACCTATTTTCTTTAATCAGAATAAGACAAATCAGGCAGTAGTTTATTAAAGAATACACGTATAGTTAACTTGAACTGAAGAAAATGTTTTCTTAAATTATAAAAACTATTATAGGTTAAAAATGTTTTACCTAATAAAGATATAACTACCTCCGTCATTAAATTACAAGTTAAGCTGTTTGAGACAAACTTTGAGCGAAAGAAAAACTAATAAACTTTTATGGGTAACAAACAAAATATACAGCATAGTACGTACATACATGCAAAGTAAAAGTACATTATATTAGTCGTAACTTTAGTAAATAAGTTTTAATGGCAACAGATATGTTTAACTATTATTTCTGATAAATAACAGTTCTTTAATAATTTGAACATCATGTAAGGCCAAACAAGACATATCCTCTAATTTATATTGAATATTAATAATGTAGTGCTAAAATTACATACATAAAGTCATTAATTAGTGAAAATAAAATATACTACATATTATGAGTAAAGAAATACCTAAAATAATGTATAAAATGCATTATTTATTTATCGAGTAGAACAAACGTCAGACTTACCTTGATGGTTTAAAAAGATTAAAATATCGTTTTGAAAATATCGGTATGGAGAACCATACATGACTTCCATGTTCTAAGATTTATATTTAAAATCATATTCGAAATGAAATATTTCCATAGAAACTACGTCTTTCTACTTATTGCTTCAGCATTATCCACAGTACTGTGGTCACTAACGTATACCACCTCACGTTTTCGCACTCGATTTTCACTGATAATGGCAGTCGATGGACTGCCGAAAAGTCTGGTTTTGCAGAAAACATTGGACTACGGCTAAACAGCCCGGGAAGCAATTTTAACAAAAAACTACTTCTTTGTAGCCGATAACGTAGTACACATATAAAAAATTCTCCCCTCCACTTTCAACAATAATTTTTAATAATAGAAAATTACCCCCACCCCGTTCACCTAACTTCTTCATTTATAGATATTTCATCTAAGTTTCTACAGTGGATTATTATGAGCTTCTTATCAGGATACTTTATTTATAAAAATTAAGTACTTTACTCTTGTTAAATCATAAAATGTTTCAGGTAAACTACCCCTTTCTCTAAACCGATCTTCTCCAAAATCAACAGACCTTCAATCCTCTACAATTCAGGGATGCATGTAAAAAAATATTTGATTCTGTTTGAATGTGCGGCAGTTATAGTTCGTCATGGAAACATTTCTCTTTTTACAACATAAAATGTTGCAGGTAAACTACTCCTTTCCCTTAACCGATCTTCACCAAAATCAACAGAACTTGAGCTCTCTACAACTTAGGAAAGTGTACAAAAAATTATTTTATCCTCTTTGAATTTTCTGCAGTTATCGTTCGTCATAAAAAATTACCTTTTTTAAAACATAAAACGTTGCCGATAAACTACACCTTTCCCTTAACCGATCTTCAACAAAAACAACAGACCTTGAGTTCCCTTTAGATCAAAAAGGTATGCAAAAACGTAGTTGATTCTGTTTGAATTTACGGCAGTTATCGTTCGTCATATAAAAAATTACCTTTGTTAAAACATAAAATGTTGGAGGTAAACTACCCCTTTCCCCTAATCGATGTTCACCAACACCAATATGTATTGAGAACTCTACAATTTAGGGCTGTATGCAAATAATCATTGAATTCTGTTTGAATTTGCGGCTGTTATCGTTTGGCATAGAAATAAATTACCTTTGATAAAAAACCGTTGCTGGTAAACTACCTTTTTCCCTTAACCGATCTTCACCAAAAACAACAGGTCGCGAGTACTCTACAAATCAGGGCTGTATGCAAAAAATTATTTGATTCTGATTGAATTTGCGGCTATTATCGTTTCCCATAGAAAATACCCTTGTTAAAACATTAAATATTGCCGGTAAACTACCCCTTTCCCTTAACCGATCTTTAACAAAATCAACAGACCTTTAGTTCTGTATAATTCAGAAAGGTATGAAGAAGAGTAGTTGATTCTGTTTTAATGTACGGCAGTTATCATTCGTCATAAAAACATTACCCTTGTTAAAACATAAAATGTTGCTGGTAAACTACCCTATTCCCGTAACTGATCTCCACCAAAACCAACAGGTCTTGAGAACTCAACAATTCAGGGCTGTATGCAAAACGTTATTTGATTCTGTTTTAATTTGCGGCTATTATCGTTTACCACAGAAAAATATCGGTATGGAGAACCATACATGACTTCCATGTTCTAAGTTTATAATTAAAATCATAGCCGAAATGAAATATTTCCGTAGAAACTACGTCTTTCTACTTATTGCTTCAGCAATAACCACAGTACTGTGGTCACAAACGTATACCACCTCACGTTTTCGCACTCGACTTTCACTGATGATGGCAGTCGATGGCACTGCAGAAAAGTCTGGTTTTACAGAAAACATTGGACTACAGCTAAAAAGCCCGGGAAGCAATTTTAACAAAAAACTACTTCTTTGTTGCCGATAACGTAGTACACATAAAAAATTCTCCCCTCCACCTTCAACTATAATTTTTAATAATAGAAAATTACCCCCAACCCGTTTACATAACCTATTCATTTATAGATATTTCATCTACGTTTCTACAGTGGCTTATTATGAGCTTCTTATCAGGATACTTTATTTATAAAAATTAAGTACTTTACTCTCGTTAAATCATAAAATGTTTCAGGTAAACTACCCCTTTCTCTTAACCGATCTTCTCCAAAATCAATAGACCTTCAGTCCTTTACAATTCAGGGATGCATGCAAAAAAATATTTGATTCTGTTTGAATGTGTGGCAGTTATCGTTCGTCATGGAAACATTTCTCTTGTTACAACTTAAAATGTTCAGGTAAACTACCCCATTCCATTAACCGATCTTCACCAACACCAATAAGTATTGAGAACTCTACAATATAGGCCTCTATGCAAAACATCATTTGATTCTGTTTGAATTTGCGGCTTTTATCGTTCGCCATAGAAAAATATCAGTATGGAGAACCATACATGACTTCCGTGTTCTAAGATTTATATTTAAAATCATATTCGAAATGAAATATTTTCATAGAAACTACGTCTTTCTACTTATTGCTTCAGCATTAACCACAGTACTGTGGTCACTAACGTATACCACCTCACGTTTTCGCACTCGATTTTCACCGATGACGGCAGTCGATGGCACTGCCGAAAAGTCTGGTTTTGCAGAAAACATTGAACTACGGCTAAAGAGCCCGGGAAGCAATTTTAACAAAAAACTACTTCTTTGTTGCCGATAACGTAGTACACATATAAAAAATTCTGACCTCCACCATCAACTATAATTTTTAATAATAGAAAATTACCCCCACCCCGTTCACCTAACCTATTCATTTATAGATATTTCATCTACGTTTCTACAGTGGATTACTATGAGCTTCTTATCAGGATACTTTATTTATAAAAATTAAGTACTTTACTCTTGTTAAATCATAAAATGTTTCTGGTAAACTACCCCTTTCTCTTAACCGATCTTGTCCAAAATCAACAGACCTTCCATCCTCCACAATTTAGGGAAGCATGCAAAAAAATATTTGATTCTGTTTGAATGTGCGGCAGTTATCGTTTGTCATGGAAACCTTTCTCTTGTTACAACATAAAATGTTGCAGGTAAACTACCCCTTTCCCTTAACTGATCTTCACCAAAATCAATAGACTTTGAGCACTCTGCAACTCAGGAAAGAGTGCAAAAAATTATTTGATTCTCATTGAATTTTCGGCAGTTATCGTTCGTCATAAAAAAATTACCCTTTTTAAAACATAAAACGTTGCTGATAAACTACACCTTTCCCTTAACCGATCTTCAACAAAAACAACAGACCTTGAGTTCCCTTTAGATCAAAAAGGTATGCAAAAACGTAGTTGATTCTGTTTGAATTTACGGCAGTTATCGTTCGTCAAATAAAAAATTACCTTTGTTAAAACATAAAATGTTGGAGGTAAACTACCCCTTTCCCCTAATCGATGTTCACCAACACCAATATGTATTGAGAACTCTACAATTTAGGGCTGTATGCAAATAATCATTTGATTCTGTTTGAATTTGCGGCTGTTATCGTTTGGCATAGAAATAAATTACCTTTGATAAAAAACCGTTGCTGGTAAACTACAACTTTCCCTTAACCGATCTTCACCAAAACGACAGGTCTTGGGTACAGGCTTGTATGCAAACAATTATTTGATTCTGTTTGAATTTGCGGCTGTTATCGTTTGCCATAGAAAACACCCTTGATAAAACATAAAACGTTGCTGGTAAACTACCCTATTACATTAATCGATCTTCACCTATAATGATAGGTCTTGAGAACTCTACAATTCAGGGCTGTATGCAAAACATTAGTTGATTCTATTTGAATTTACGGCAGTTATCGTTCGTCACAGAAAAAATACCCTTGTTAAAACATGAAACGTTGCAGGTAAACTACCCGTTCCCCTTAACCGATCTTCACCAACACTAACAGGTATTGAGAACTCTACAATACAGGGCTGTATGCAAAACATCATTTGATTCTGTTTGAATTTGCGGCTGTTATCGTTTACCATAGAAAAAGTAAAAAATTACCCTTGATAAAAAACCGTTGCTGGTAAACTACCCCTTTCCCTTAACCGACCTTCACCAAAAACGATAGGTCTTGAGAACTCTGCAATTCAGGGCTGTATGCAAAATATTATATGATTTTGTTTGAATTTGCGGCTGTTATCGTTTGCCATACAAAATACCCTTGATAAAACAAAAAACGTGGCCGGTAAACTACCCCTTTCCCTTAAACGATCTTCACCAAAAACAATAGGTCTTTAGTACCCAAGAAATCAGGGCTGTATGCTAAACCTATTTGATTATTTTTGAATTTGCGGCTGTTATCGTTTGCCATAGAAGATACCCTTGTTAAACATAAAACGTTGCTGGTAAACTACCCCTTTCCCTTAACCGATCTTCACCAAAAACAACAGGTCGCGAGTACTCTACAAATCAGAGCTGTATGCAAAAAATTATTTGATTCTGTTTGAATTTGCGGCTGTTATCGTTTGCCATAGAAAAAATCTACAGACACACACACAGACACACACACACACACAGACACACAGACACACACACACAGACACTTTTCGAAAAATGACTTTTTTTCATGTTTTGAGTGTAGTAGAATATGATTGTATTCTGCAATAATCTCGAACACGATTTTTTTTGCCATCACCATACTTCTATTTCCTTAAGGAACATGGAAGTAAAATATCGGTATGGAGAACCATACATGACTTCCATATTCTAAGATTTATATTTAAAATCATTTTCGAAATGAAATATTACCATAGAAACTACTTCTTTCTACTTACTGCTTCAGCCTTAACCACAGTACTGTGGTCACTAACGTATACCACCTCACGTTATCGCACTCGATTTTCACTGATGATGGAAGTCGATGGCATTGCCGAAATGTCTGGTTTTGTAGAAAACATTGGACTACGGCCAAATATCCCGGGAAGCAATTTTAACAAAAACTACTTCTTTGTTGCCGATAACGTTGTACACATTTATATCAGTGGCGAAGTTACATGGAGGCAATTGAGGCAATGCCTACCCTAAAAAATTCTGTAGAATAAAAATTATAAACATGTATGAACTACATAACGTAAAGATTATACATTGTTACTGCGACTGTCAATTTATTAAACCGAAACGTGCTTTATTGAGCGACCGCTAGATGGTGACAGGTGAGATTCGGCATAGTTCGTTTAAAGCGAATGAGGCAACCTGAACTTGCCTCAGCGTTTTTTGTATACATCGTATGTAAGCAATGTAGCGATGTGATAGGGAAGTGATGGGAGGGGGGATTGTCCCGCGCTGTACACATAGAGCGTTGAGGCATGCCTCACTTCTGTGGTCCAAACAGTTAAGTTAAAGCGCCTGTGTTGTTTCTAAGTGTTTATTTTACGCGGTTATTAAAAGTGTCACTGTTATTCTGCTGAACTAACAGATGATCAAGATTGTTATTTGAATTATTTGTAACATTAAACATATATATAGAAACTAATCAAGTTTAAAAATTTGAAGTTCAATCAGTTGTATTATTGTGTATGACTAATACAAGGATTGTTCAGTAGAAACACGTATAGAGCTGTAAAGAATTTTTTATTCAACGATTTTAAAAGAAGTCTCCAATAACATTAAGACATGAGTTCCACTGTTGCGCTAACCTGTAGATTCCCTGCTAGTAAAATTCTTACGGCTGTTTGTGGAACCATTCGGTTACAGCAAACTCTACCTCAGGGTCCGATTTGAACCACCGTCCTTTTAGTGATTCCTTAAAAAAAATTTAAGTTAAGATTTTTGCCTTCACATTCATTAACTACTAGCTTCGCCAGTAAGCAAATTGATGTCCATTTTTTCGGCTTGCACGCGTTATGTTGGTGTGGGTTTCGGCACTTTCCATTTAAAAAGCGTGCAAATGTAAGAAAATAAACATGAGTGAGGCCAGAAATAACGTGAATTGTGTGTGTGTGTGTGTGTGTGTGTGTGTGTGTGTGTGTGTGTGTGTGTGTGTGTGTGTGTGTGTTACCTGCCTTTTTATTGCTGTATTAAATGAAAAATATTATATTACATTAAAATGAAAAAATTATAATTTTATTGCCTAGCAACAAAATTATTTTATTTTTAACAATTACCATTGTTTCAAAAAGTTTAAATGAATTTTCAAATACTTTACTCTTGTTAAAACGTAAAAGGTTGCTGGTAAACTACCCCTTCCCCTAAACTGATCTTCACCAAAATCATACGTCCTTGAGACCTCTACAATTCAGGGACGTATGCAAAAAATTATTTGATTCTGTTTGAATTTGCGGCTGTTATCGTTTGCCATAGAAAATACGCTTGATAAAAAAACGTTGCAGGTAAACTACCCCTTCCCCTCAACCGATCTTCACCAAAAACAACAAGTCTTGAGTACTCTACACATCAGGGCTGTATGCAAAAACTTGTTTGATTCCATTTGAATTTGCGGCTGTTATCGTTTGCCATAGAAAATACCCTTGTTAAAAAAACGTTGCAGGGGTAAACTACCCCTTTCCCTTAACCGATCTTCACCAAAAACAATAGATCTTGAGAACTCTAAAATTTAGGGCTGTATGCAAATAATCTTTTGATCCTGTTTGAATTTGCGGCTGTTATCGTTTTCCATAGGAAATACCCTTGTTAAAGCATAAAACGTTACAGGTAAACTACCCCTTTCCCTTAACCGATCTTCACCAAAAACAACACGTCTTGAGAACTCTACAATTCAGGGCTGTATACGAAACATTATTTAATTCTGTTTGAATTTGCGGCTGTTATCGTTTGCCAAAGAAAAAAAAATTTCCATTGATAAAAAAAAACCGTTGCAGGCAAACTACCCCTTTCCCTCAACCGATCTTCACCAAAAACAATGGGTCGTGAGTACTCTACAAATCAGGGCTGTATGCAAAAAATTATTTGATTCTGTATGAATTTGCGGTAGTTATTGTTTGCCATAGAAAAAAAATCTACACACAGACAGACAGACAGACAGACAGACACTTTTCGGAAAGCGACTTTTTTTCATGTTTTGAGTGTAGTTCAATCAGAATCTGCAATAATCTCGAACACGATTTTTTTTGCCATCACCATACTTCCATTCCTTAAGGAATATGGAAGTAAAATTACCCTTGATAAAAAACCGTTGCAGGTAACCTACCCCTTCCCCTTAACCGATCTTCACCAAAAACGACAAGTCTTGAGAACTCTGCAATTCAGGGCTGTATGCAAAATATTATATGATTTTGTTTGAATTTGCGGCTGTTATCGTTTGCCATACAAAATACCTTGATAAAACAAAAAACGTGGCCGGTAAACTAACCCTTTCCCTTAAACGATCTTCACCAAAAACAATAGGTCTCTAGTATTCAAGAAATCAGGGCTGTATGCTAAACCTATTTGATTCTGTTTGAATTTGAGGCTGTTATCGTTTGCCAAACAAAGAAAATTACCCTTGATAAAAAAAACCGTTGCAGGTAAACTACCCCTTTCCCTAAACCGATCTTCACCAAGAACAACAGGTCGCGAGTACTCTACAAATCAGGGCTATATGCAAAAAATTATTTGATTCTGTTTGAATTTTCGGCTGTTATCGTTTGCCATAAAAAAATCTACAGACACACACACACACACACTTTTCGAAAAATGACTTTTTTTCATGTTTTGAGTGTAGTACAATCATATTCTGCAATAATCTCGAACACGATTTTTTTTGCCATCACCATACTTCCATTTCCTTAAGGAACATGGAAGTAAAATTACACTTGATAAAAAACCGTTGCAGGTAAACTACCCTTTACCCTTAACCGATCTTCACCAAAAACAATAGGTCTTGAGTACTCTACAAATCAGGGCTGCATGCAAAAATTTATTTGAATATGTTTGAGTTTTCGTATGATATCGTTTGCCAAAAAAATACCCTTGTTAAAACATAAAACGTTGCTGGTAAACTAGCCTTTTCCTTTAACCGATCTTCAACAAAATCAACAGACCTTGAGTTCTGTATATTTCGAAAAGGTATGCAGAAGAGTAGTTGATTCAGTTTTAATGTACGGCAGTTATTTTTCGTAAAAAAAATTACCCTTGTTGTTAAAACATAAAATGTTCCTGGTAAACTACCCTATTCCCTTAACCGATCTTCACCAACACCAATAGGACTTGAGAACTCAACAATTCAGGGTTGTATGCAAAAAGTAGTGTATTCTGTTTGAATTTGCAGCTGTTATCGTTTGCCATAGAAAACAATTACCTCCGATAAAAAAAAATGTTGCCGGTAAACTACCCCTTTCCCTTAACCGATCTTCACCAAAATCGACAGGTCTTGAGAACTCTGCAATTCAGGGCTGTATGCAAAATATTATATGATTTTGGTTGAATTTGCGGCTGTTATCGATTGCCATAGAAACAAATTACACTTGTTTAAAAAAAAACCGTTGCCGGTAAACAACCCCTTTCCCTTAACTGATCTTCACCAAAACCAATAGGTCTTGAGTACTCTACAAATGAGGGCGACATGCAGGAAAGTATTTGATTCTGTTTGAATTTGGGACTCTTATCGTTTTCCATTAAAATACCCTTTTAAAACATAAAACGTAGCCGGTAAACTACCCCTTTCCCTTAACCGATCTTCACCAAAATCAACAGGTCTTGAGAACTCTACAATTTAGGGCTGTTTGCAAATAATCATTGATTCTGTTTGAATTTGCGGCTGTTATCGTTTGCCAAAAAAAAAATCTACAGACACACAGACAGACAGACACACAGACAGACACACACACAGACACTTTTCGAAAAACGACTTGTGAGTGTAGTACAACCATAATCTACAATAATCTCGAACACGGTTTTTTTTTGCCATCACCATACTGCCATTCCTTAAGGAACGTGGAAGTAAAATTACTCTTGATAAAAAACCGTTGCCGGTAAACTACCCCTTTCCCTTAACCGATCTTCACCAAAAACAACACGTCTTGAGATCTCTAAAATTTAGGGCTGTATGCAAATAATCGTTTGATTCTGTTTGAATTTGCGGCTGTTATCGTTTACCATATAAAATACCCTTGTTAAAACATAAAATGTTGCTGGTAAACTACCCCTTTCCCTTAACCGATCTTTACCAAAATCAATAGATCTTGAGTACTCTGCAAGTTAGGGCTACATGCAAATAATCATTTGATTCTCTTTGAATTTGCGGCTCTTATCGTTTGCCATATAAAATACCTTTGTTAAAACATAAAATGTTCCTGGTAAACTACCCCTTTCCCTTAACCGATCTTCACCAACACCAATAGGACATGAGAACTCAACAATTCAGGGTTGTATGTAGAAAGTAGTGTATTCTGTTTGAATTTGCGGCTGTTATCGTTTGCCATAGAAAACAATTACCTCCGATAAAAAAAAAACGTTGCCGGTAAACTACCCCTTCCCCTTAACCGATCTTCACCAAAAACAATAGGTCGTGAGTACTCTACAAATCAGGGCTGTATGCAAAAAATTATTTGATTCGGTTTGAATTTGCGGCAGTTATTGTTTGCCAAAAAAAAAATCTACACACAGACAGACACACAGACAGACAGACAGACAGTTTTCGGAAAACGACTTTTTTTCATGTTTTGAGTGTAGTTCAATCAGAATTTGCAATAATCTCGAACACGATTTTTTTTGCCATCACCATACTTCCATTCGTTAAGGAATATGGAAGTAAAATTACACTTGATAAAAAACCGTTTCCGGTAAACTACCCCTTTCCCTTAACCGATCTTCACCAAAAAC
Organism: Magicicada septendecula; assembly: GCA_034769895.1. NCBI lineage: Eukaryota > Metazoa > Arthropoda > Insecta > Hemiptera > Cicadidae > Magicicada > Magicicada septendecula. Next base: position 299,933,093 of record CM068371.1, read on the forward strand.
GACAGGTCTTGAGAACTCTGCAATTCAGGGCTGTATGCAAAATATTATATGATTTTGTTTGAATTTGCGGCTGTTATCGATTGCCATAGAAACAAATTACACTTGTTTAAAAAAAACCGTTGCCGGTAAACAACCCCTTTCCCTTAACTGATCTTCACCAAAACCAATAGGTCTTGAGTACTATACAAATGAGGGCGACATGCAGGAAAGTATTTGATTCTGTTTGAATTTGCGACTCTTATCGTTTTCCAATAAAATACCCTTTTAAAACATAAAACGTAGCCGGTAAACTACCCCTTTCCCTTAACCGATCTTCACCAAAATCAACAGGTCTTGAGAACTCTACAATTTAGGGCTGTTTGCAAATAATCATTTGATTCTGTTTGAATTTGCGGCTGTTATCGTTTGCCAAAAAAAAAATATACAGACACACAGACAGACAGACACACAGACAGACACACACACAGACACTGTTCGAAAAACGACTTCTGAGTGTAGTACAACCAGAATCTACAATAATCTCGAACACGGTTTTTTTTTGCCATCACCATACTGCCATTTCCTTAAGGAACGTGGAAGTAAAATTACTCTTAATAAAAAACCGTTGCCGGTAAACTACCCCTTTCCCTTAACCGATCTTCACCAAAAACAACATGTCTTGAGATCTCTACAATTTAGGGCTGTGTGCAAATAATCGTTTGATTCTGTTTGAATTTGCGGCTGTTATCGTTTACCATATAAAATACCCTTGTTAAAACATAAAATGTTGCTGGTAAACTACCCCTTTCCCTTAACCGATCTTTACCAAAATCAATAGATCTTGAGTACTCTACAAGTTAGGGCTACATGAAAATAATCATTTGATTCTGTTTGAATTTGCGGCTCTTATCGTTTGCCATATAAAATACCCTTGTTAAAACATAAAATGTTCCTAGTAAACTACCCCTTTCCCTTAACCGATCTTCACCAACACCAATAGGACATGAGAACTCAACAATTCAGGGTTGTATGCAGAAAGTAGTGTATTCTGTTTGAATTTGCGGCTGTTATCGTTTGCCATAGAAAACAATTACCTCCGATAAAAAAAAACGTTGCCGGTAAACTACCCCTTCCCCTTAACCGATCTCCACCAAAAACAATAGGTCGTGAGTACTCTACAAATCAGGGCTGTATCCAAAAAATTATTTGATTCTGTTTGAATTTGCGGGTGTTATCGTTTGCCATAGAAAACAATTACCTCCGATAAAAAAAACGTTGCCGGTAAACTACCCCTTCCCCTTAACCGATCTCCACCAAAAACAATATGTCGTGAGTACACTACAAATCAGGGCTGTATCCAAAAAATTATTTGATTCTGTCTGAATTTGCGGCAGTTATTGTGTGCCATAAAAAAAAAATCTACACACAGACAGACACACAGACAGACAGACAGACACTTTTCGGAAAACGACTTTTTTTCATGTGTTGAGTGTAGTTCAATCAGAATTTGCAATAATCTCGAACACGATTTTTTTTGCCATCACCATACTTCCATTCCTTAAGGAATATGGAAGTAAAATTACACTTGATAAAAAACCGTTGCCGGTAAACTACCCCTTTCCCTTAACCGATCTTCACCAAAAACTACAGGTCTTGAGAACTCTGCAATTCAGGGCTGTATGCAAAATATTATATGATTTTGTTTGAATTTGCGGCTGTTATCATTTGCCATACAAAATACCCGTGATAAATCAAAAAACGTGGCCGGTAAACTACCTCTTTCCCTTAAACGATCTTCACCAAAAACAATAGGTCTCTAGTATTCAAGAAATCAGGGCTGTATGCTAAACCTATTTGATCATTTTTGAATTTGCGGCTGTTATCGTTTGCCATAGAAAATACCCTTGTTAAAACATAAAACGTTGCTGGTAAACTACCCATTCCCCTTAACCGATCTTTACCAAAATCAACAGACCTTGAGAACCGTAGAATGCAGGGATGTATGCGAAACATTATTTGATTCTGTTTGAATTTGAGGCTGTTATCGTTTGCCAAACAAAGAAAATTACCCTTGATAAAAAAAACCGTTGCAGGTAAACTACCCCTTTCCCTCAACCGATCTTCACCAAAAACAAAAGGTCGCGAGTACTCTACAAATCAGGGCTATATGCAAAAAATTATTTGATTCTGTTTGAATTTGCGGCTGTTATCGTTTGCCAAAAAAAATCTACACACACACTCACACACACACACACACACACACACACGCACGCACAGACACTTTTCGAAAAATGACTTTTTTTCATGTTTTGAGTGTAGTACAATCATATTCTGCAATAATCTCGAACACGATTTTTTTTCCCATCAGCATACTTCCATTCCTTAAGGAATATGGAAGTAAACTACCCTTTTCCTTTAAGCGATCTTCATCAAAATCAACAGACCTTGAGTTCTGTATAATTCGAAAAGGTATGCAGAAGAGTAGCTGATTCAGTTTTAATGTACGGCAGTTATCGTTCGTAAAAAAAATTACCCTTGTTGTTAAAACATAAAATGTTCCTGGTTAACTACCCTATTCCCTTAACCGATCTTCACCAACACCAATAGGACATGAGAACTCAACAATTCAGGGTTGTATGCAAAAAGTAGTGTATTCTGTTTGAATTTGCGACTGTTATCGTTTGCCATAGAAAACAATTACCTCCGATAAAAAAAAACGTTGCCGGTAAACTACCCCTTCCCCTCAACCGATCTTCACCAAAACCAATAGGTCTTGAGAACTCTATAACTCAGGGATGTATGCAAATAATCATTTGATTCTGTTTGAATTTGCGGCTGTTATCGATTGCCATAGAAACAAATTACACTTGTTTAAAAAAAAACCGTTGCCGGTAAACAACCCCTTTCCCTTAACTGATCTTCACCAAAATCAATAGGTCTTGAGTACTCTACAAATGAGGGCGACATGCAGGAAAGTATTTGATTCTGTTTGAATTTGCGACTCTTATCGTTTTCCATTAAAATACCCTTTTAAAACATAAAACGTAGCCGGTAAACTACCCCTTTCCCTTAACCGATCTTCACCAAAAACAACATGTCCTGAGATCTCTAAAATTTAGGGCTGTGTGCAAATAATCGTTTGATTCTGTTTTAATTTGCGGCTGTTATCGTTTACCATATAAAATACCCTTGTTAAAACATAAAATGTTGCTGGTAAACTACCCCTTTCCCTTAACCGATCTTTACCAAAACCAATAGATCTTGAGTACTCTACAAGCTAGGGCTACATGCAAATAATCATTTGATTCTGTTTGAATTTGCGGCTCTTATCGTTTGCCATATAAAATACCCTTGTTAAAACATAAAATGTTCCTGGTAAACTACCCCTTTCCATTAACCGATCTTCACCAACACCAATAGGACATGAGAACTCAACAATTCAGTTGTATGTAGAAAGTAGTGTATTCTGTTTGAATTTGCGGCTGTTATCGTTTGCCATAGAAAACAATTACCTCCGATAAAAAAAAAGTTACCGGTAAACTACCCCTTCCCCTTAACCGATCTTCACCAAAAACAATAGGTCGTGAGTACTCTACAAATCAGGGCTGTATGCAAAAAATTATTTGATTCTGTTTGAATTTGCGGCAGTTATTGTTTGCCATAAAAAAAAATCTACACACAGATAGACACACAGACAGACAGACAGACAATTTCGGAAAACGACTTTTTTGTTTTGTTTTGAGTGTAGTTCAATCAGAATTTGCAATAATCTCGAACACGATTTTTTTGCCATCACCATACTTCCATTCCTTAAGGAATATGGAAGTAAAATTACACTTGATAAAAAACCGTTGCTGGTAAACTACCCCTTTCCCTTAACCGATCTTCACCAAAAACTACAGGTCTTGAGAACTCTGCAATTCAGGGCTGTATGCAAAATATTATATGATTTTGTTTGAATTTGCGGCTGTTATCGTTTGCCATACAGAATACCCGTGATAAATCAAAAAACGTGGCCGGTAAACTACCCCTTTCCCTTAAACGATCTTCACCAAAAACAATAGGTCTCTAGTATTCAAGAAATCAGGGCTGTATGCTAAACCTATTTGATCATTTTTGAATTTGCGGCTGTTATCGTTTGCCATAGAAAATACCCTTGTTAAAACATAAAACGTTGCTGGTAAACTACCCTTTCCCCTTAACCGATCTTTACCAAAATCAACAGATCTTGAGAACCGTACAATGCAGGGATGTATGCGAAACATTATTTGATTCTGTTTGAATTTGCGGCTGTTATCGTTTGCCAAACAAAGAAAATTACCCTTGATAAAAAAAACCGTTGCAGGTAAACTACCCCTTTCCCTCAACCGATCTTCACCAAAAACAATAGGTCGCGAGTACTCTACAAATCAGGGCTGCAAGCAAAAATTTATTTGAATATGTTTGAGTTTCCGTCTGATATCGTTTGCCAAAAAAATACCCTTGTTAAAACATAAAACGTTGCTGGTAAACTACCCTTTTCCTTCAACCGATCTTCAACAAAATCAACAGACCTTGAATTCTGTATAATTCGAAAAGGTGTGCAGAAGAGTAGTTGATTCTGTTTTAATGTACGGCAGTTATCGTTCGTAAAAAATTACCCTTGTTGTTAAAACATAAAATGTTCCTGGTAAACTACCCTATTCCCATAACCGATCTTCACCAACACCAATAGGACTTGAGAACTCCACAATTCAGGGTTGTATGCAAAAAGTAGTGTATTCTGTTTGAATTTGCAGCTGTTATCGTTTGCCATAGACAACAATTACCTCCGATAAAAAAAAAACGTTGCCGGTAAACTACCCCTTCCAATTAACCGATCTCACCATAACCAACAGGTCTTGAGAACTCTATAGCTCAGGGATGTATGCAAATAATCATTTGATTCTGTTTGAGTTTGCGGCTGTTATCGATTGCCATAGAAACAAATTACACTTGTTTAAAAAAAAACCGTTGCCGGTAAACAACCCCTTCCCCTTAACTGATCTTCACCAAAATCAATAGGTCTTGAGTACTCTACAAATGAGGGCGACATGCAGGAAAGTATTTGATTCTGTTTGAATTTGCGACTCTTATCGTTTTCCAATAAAATACCCTTTTAAAACATAAAACGTAGCCGGTAAACTACCCCTTTCCCTTAACCGATCTTCACCAAAATCAACAGGTCTTGAGAACTCTACAATTTAGGGCTGTATGCAAATAATAATTCGATTCTGTTTGAATTTGCGGCTGTTATCGTTTGCCAAAAAAAAAATCTACAGACACACAGACAGACAGACACACAGACAGACACTCACACAGACACTGTTCGAAAAACGACTTGTGAGTGTAGTACAACCAGAATCTACAATAATCTCGAACACGGTTTTTTTTTGCCATCACCATACTGCCATTTCCTTAAGGAACGTGGAAGTAAAATTACTCTTGATAAAAAACCGTTGCCGGTAAACTACCTCTTTCCCATAACCGATCTTCACCAAAAACAACACGTCTTGAGATCTCTAAAATTTAGGGCTGTATGAAAATAATCGTTTGATTCTGTTTGAATTTGCGGCTGTTATCGTTTACCATATAAAATACCCTTGTTAAAACATAAAATGTTGCTGGTAAACTACCCCTTTCCCTTAACCGATCTTTACCAAAATCAATAGATCTTGAGTACTCTACAAGTTAGGGCTACATGCAAATAATCATTTGATTCTGTTTGAATTTGCGGCTCTTATCGTTTGCCATATAAAATACCCTTGTTAAAACATAAAATGTTCCTGGTAAACTACCCCTTTCCCTTAACCGATCTTCACCAAAAACAATACGTCTTGAGAACTCTACAAATCTGGGCAGTATGCAAAAGAGTAGTTGATTCTGTTTGAATTTGCGGCTGTTATCGTTTGCCATAGAAAACAATTACCTCCGATAAAAAAAAAACGTTGCCAGTAAACTACCCCTTCCCCTTAACCGATCTTCACCAAAAACAATAGGTCGTGAGTACTCTACAAGTCAGGGCTGTATGCAAAAAATTATTTGATTCTGTTTGAATTTGCGGCAGTTATTGTTTGCAAAAAAAAAATCTAACACAGACAGACACCCAGACAGACAGACAGACAGACACTTTTCGGAAAACGACTTTTTTTCATGTTTTGAGTGTAGTTCAATCAGAATTTGCAATAATCTCGAACACGATTTTTTTTTGCCATCACCATACTTCCATTCCTTAAGGAATATGGAAGTAAAATTACCCTTGATAAAAAACAGTTGCCGGTAAACTACCCCTTTCCCTTAACCGATCTTCACCAAAAACGACAGGTCTTGAGAACTCTGCAATTCAGGGCTGTATGCATAATATTAAATGATTTTGTTTGAATTTGCGGCTGTTATCGTTTGCCATAGAAAATACCCTTGTTAAAACATAAAACGTTGCTGGTAAACTACGCTTTCCCTTTAACCGATGTTTACCAAAATCAACAGATCTTGAGAACCGTACAACGCAGGGATGTATGCGAAACATTATTTGATTCTGTTTGAATTTGCGGCTGTTATCGTTTGCCAAACAAAGAAAATTACCCTTGATAAAAAAAACCGTTGCTGGTAAACTACCCCTTTCCCTCAACCGATCTTCACCAAAAACAACACGTCGCGAGTACTCTACAAATCAGGTGTATATGCAAAAAATTATTTGATTCTGTTTGAATTTGCGGCTGTTATCATTTGCCAAAGAAAATCTACACACACACACACACACACACGCACAGACACTTTTCGAAAAATGACTTTTTTTCATGTTTTCAGTGTAGTACAATCATATTCTGCAATAATCTCGAACACGATTTTTTTTGCCATCACCATACATCCATTTCCTTAAGGAACATGGAAGTAAAATTACACTTGATAAAAAACCGTTGCAGGTAAACTACCCTTTACCCTTAACCGATCTTCACCAAAAACAACCGGTCGCGAGTACTCTACAAATCAGGGCTGCATGCAAAAATTTATTTGAATATGTTTGAGTTTTCGTCTGATATCGTTTGCCAAAAAAATACCCTTGTTAAAACATAAAACGTTGCTGGTAAACTACCCTTTTCCTTTAACCGATCTTCAACAAAATCAACAGACCTTGAGTTCTGTATAATTCGAAAAAGTATGCAGAAGAGTAGTTGATTCTGTTTTAATGTACGGCAGTTATCGTTCGTAAAAAATTACCCTTGTTGTTAAAACAAAAAATGTTCCTGGTAAACTACCCTATTCCCTTAACCGATCTTCACCAACACCAATAGGACTTGAGAACTCAACAATTCAGGGTTGTATGCAAAAAGTAGTGTATTCTGTTTGAATTTGCGGCTGTTATCGTTTGCCATAGAAAACAATTACCTCCGATAAAAAAAAAACGTTGCCGGTAAACTACCCCTTCCCCTTAACCGATCTTCACCAAAACCAATAGGTCTTGAGAACTCTATAACACAGGGATGTATGCAAATAATCATTTGATTCCGTTTGAATTTGCGGCTGTTATCGATTGCCATAGAAACAAATTACACTTGTTTAAAAAAAAACCGTTGCCGGTAAACAACCCCTTTCCCTTAACTGATCTTCACCAAAATCAATAGGTCTTGAGTAATCTACAAATGACGGCGACATGCAGGAATGTATTTGATTCTGATTGAATTTGCGGCTGTTATCGTTTGCCAAATAAAAAATCTACAGACACACAGACAGACAGATACACAGACAGACACACACACAGACACTGTTCGAAAAACGACTTGTGAGTGTAGTACAACCAGAATCTAAAATAATCTCGAACACGGTTTTTTTTTGCCATCACCATACTGCCATTTCCTTAAGGAACGTGGAAGTAAAATTACTCTTGATAAAAAACCGTTGCCGGTAAACTACCCCTTTCCCTTAACCGATCTTCACCAAAAACGACATGTCTTGAGAACTCTGCAATTCAGGGCTGTATGCAAAATATTATATGATTTTGTTTGAATTTGCGGCTGTTACCGTTTGCCATACAAAATACCCGTGATAAATCAAAAAACGTGGCCGGTAAACTACCCCTTTCCCTTAAACGATCTTCACCAAAAACAATAGGTCTCTAGTATTCAAGAAATCAGGGCTGTATGCTAAACATATTTGATCATTTTTGAATTTGCGGCTCTTATCGTTTGCCATAGAAAATACCCCTTGTTAAAACATAAAACGTTGCTGGTAAACTACCCTTTTCCTTTAAGCGATTTTCAACAAAATCAACAGACCTTGAGTTCTGTATAATTCGAAAAGGTATGCAGAAGAGTAGTTGATTCAGTTTTAATGTACGGCAGTTATCGTTCGTAAAAAAATTACCCTTGTTTTTAAAACATAAAATGTTCCTGGTAAACTACCCTATTCCCTTAACCGATCTTCACCAACACCAATAGGACTTGAGAAATCAACAATTCAGGGTTGTATGCAAAAAGTAGTGTATTCTGTTTGAATTTGCGGCTGTTATCGTTTGCCATAGAAAACAATTACCTCCGATAAAAAAAAACGTTGCCGGTAAACTACCCCTTCCCCTTAACCGATCTTCACCATAACCAACAGGTCTTGAGAACTCTATAACTCAGGGATGTATGCAAATACTCATTTGATTCTTTTTTCAATTTGCGGCTGTTATCGATTGCCATATAAACAAATTACACTTGTTTAAAAAAAAACCGTTGCCGGTAAACAACCCCTTTCCCTTAACTGATCTTCACCAAAATCAATAGGTCTTGAGTACTCTACAAATGAGGGCGACATGCAGGAAAGTATTTGATTCTGTTTGAATTTGCGACTCTTATTTTTTTCCATTAAAATACCCTTTTAAAACATAAAACGTAGCCGGTAAACTACCCCTTTCCCTTAACCGATCTTCAACAAAATCAACAGGTCTTGAGAACTCTACAATTTAGGGCTGTATGCAAATAATCATTCGATTCTGTTTGAATTTGCGGCTGTTATCGTTTGCCAAAAAAAAATCTACAGACACACAGACAGACAGACACACAGACAGACACACACACAGACACTGTTCAAAAAACGACTTGTGAGTGTAGTACAACCAGAATCTACAATAATCTCGAACACGGTTTTTTTTTGCCATCACCATACTGCCATTTCCTTAAGGAACGTGGAAGAAAATTACTCTTGATAAAAAAACCGTTGCCGGTAAACTACCCCTTTCCCTTAACCGATCTTCACCAAAAACAACACTTCTTGAGATCTCTAAAATTTAGGGCTGTATGCAAATAATCGTTTGATTCTGTTTGAATTTGCGGCTGTTATCGTTTACCATATAAAATACCCTTGTTAAAACATAAAATGTAGCTGGTAAACAACCCCTTTCCCTTAACCGATCTTTACCAAAATCAACAGATCTTGAGTACTCTACAAGTTAGGGCTACATGCAAATAATCATTTGATTCTGTTTGAATTTGCGGCTCTTATCGTTTGCCATATAAAATACCCTTGTTAAAACATAAAATGTTCCTGGTAAACTACCCCGTTCCCTTAACCGATCTTCACCAAAAACAATACGTCTTGAGAACTCTACAAATCTGGGCAGTATGCAAAAGAGTAGTTGATTCTGTTTGAATTTGCGGCTGTTATCGTTTGCCATAGAAAACAATTACCTCCGAAAAAAAAAAAACGTTGCCAGTAAACTACCCCTTCCCCTTAACCGATCTTCACCAAAAAGAATAGGTCGTGAGTACTCTACAAACCAGGGCTGTATGCAAAAAATTATTTGATTCTGTTTGAATTTGCGGCAGTTATTGTTTGCCATAGAAAAAAAATCTACACACAGACAGACACACAGACAGACAGACAGGCACTTTTCGGAAAACGACTTTTTTTCATGTTTTGAGTGTAGTTCAATCAGAATTTGCAATAATCTCGAACACGATTTTTTTTGCCATCACCATACTTCCATTCCTTAAGGAATATAGAAGTAAAATTACACTTGATAAAAAACCGTTGCCGGTAAACTACCCCTTTCCCTTAACCGATCTTCACCAAAAACGGCAGGTCTTGAGAACTCTGCAATTCAGGGCTGTATGCAAAATATTATATGATTTTGTTTGAATTTGCGGCTGTTATCGTTTGCCATACAAAATACCCGTGATAAATCAAAAAACGTGGCCGGTAAACTGCACCTTTCCCTTAAACGATCTTAACCAAAAACAATAGGTCTCTAGTATTCAAGAAATCAGGGCTGTATGCTAAACCTATTTGATCATTTTTGAATTTGCGGCTGTTATCGTTTGCCATAGAAAATACCCTTGTTAAAACATAAAACGTTGCTGGTAAACTACCCTTTCCCTTTAACCGATCTTTACCAAAATCAACAGATCTTGAGAACCGTACAATGCAGGGATGTATGCGAAACATTATTTGATTCTGTTTGAATTTGCGGCTGTTATCATTTGCCAAACAAAGAAAATTACCCTTGATAAAAAAAACCGTTGCAGGTAAACTACCCCTTTCCCTCAACCGATCTTTACCAAAAACAACAGGTCGCGAGTACTCTACAAATCAGAACTATATGCAAAAAATTATTTGATTCTGTTTGAATTTGCGGCTGTTATCGTTTGCCAAAAAAAATCTACACACACACACACACACACGCACAGACACTTTTCGAAAAATGACTTTTTTTCATGTTGTCAGTGTAGTACAATCATATTCTGCAATAATCTCGAACACGATTTTTTTTGCCATCACCATACATCCATTTCCTTAAGGAACATGGAAGTAAAATTACACTTGATAAAAAACCGTTGCAGGTAAACTACCCTTTACCCTTAACCGATCTTCACCAAAAACAACCGGTCGCGAGTACTCTACAAATCAGGGCTGCATGCAAAAATTTATTTGAATATGTTTGAGTTTTCGTCTGATATCGTTTGCCAAAAAAATACCCTTGTTAAAACATAAAACGTTGCTGGTAAACTACCCTTTTCCTTTAACCGATCTTCAACAAAATCAACAGACCTTGAGTTCTGTATAATTCGAAAAAGTATGCAGAAGAGTAGTTGATTCTGTTTTAATGTACGGCAGTTATCGTTAGTAAAAAATTACCCTTGTTGTTAAAACATAAAATGTTCCTGGTAAACTACCCTATTCCCTTAACCGATCTTCACCAACACCAATAGGACTTGAGAACTCAACAATTCAGGGTTGTATGCAAAAAGTAGTGTATTCTGTTTGAATTTGCGGCTGTTATCGTTTGCCATAGAAAACAATTACCTCCGATAAAAAAAAAAACGTTGCCGGTAAACTACCCCTTCCCCTTAACCGATCTTCACCAAAACCAATAGGTCTTGAGAACTCTATAACACAGGGATGTATGCAAATAATCATTTGATTCCGTTTGAATTTGCGGCTGTTATCGATTGCCATAGAAACAAATTACACTTGTTTAAAAAAAAACCGTTGCCGGTAAACAACCCCTTTCCCTTAACTGATCTTCACCAAAATCAATAGGTCTTGAGTAATCTACAAATGACGGCGACATGCAGGAAAGTATTTGATTCTGATTGAATTTGCGGCTGTTATCGTTTGCCAAATAAAAAATCTACAGACACACAGACAGACAGACACACAGACAGACACACACACAGACACTGTTCGAAAAACGACTTGTGAGTGTAGTACAACCAGAATCTAAAATAATCTCGAACACGGTTTTTTTTTGCCATCACCATACTGCCATTTCCTTAAGGAACGTGGAAGTAAAATTACTCTTGATAAAAAACCGTTGCCGGTAAACTACCCCTTTCCCTTAACCGATCTTCACCAAAAACGACAGGTCTTGAGAACTCTGCAATTCAGGGCTGTATGCAAAATATTATATGATTTTGTTTGAATTTGCGGCTGTTACCGTTTGCCATACAAAATACCCGTGATAAATCAAAAAACGTGGCCGGTAAACTACCCCTTTCCCTTAAACGATCTTCACCAAAAACAATAGGTCTCTAGTATTCAAGAAATCAGGGCTGTATGCTAAACCTATTTGATCATTTTTGAATTTGCGGCTCTTATCGTTTGCCATAGAAAATACCCCTTGTTAAAACATAAAACGTTGCTGGTAAACTACCCTTTTCCTTTAAGCGATTTTCAACAAAATCAACAGACCTTGAGTTCTGTATAATTCGAAAAGGTATGCAGAAGAGTAGTTGATTCAGTTTTAATGTACGGCAGTTATCGTTCGTAAAAAAATTACCCTTGTTTTTAAAACATAAAATGTTCCTGGTAAACTACCCTATTCCCTTAACCGATCTTCACCAACACCAATAGGACTTGAGAACTCAACAATTCAGGGTTGTATGCAAAAAGTAGTGTATTCTGTTTGAATTTGCGGCTGTTATCGTTTGCCATAGAAAACAATTACCTCCGATAAAAAAAAAGTTGCCGGTAAACTACCCCTTCCCCTTAACCGATCTTCACCAAAACCAATAGGTCTTGAGAACTCTATAACTCAGGGATGTATGCAAATACTCATTTGATTCTGTTTGAATTTGCGGCTGTTATCGATTGCCATATAAACAAATTACACTTGTTTAAAAAAAAACCGTTGCCGGTAAACAACCCCTTTCACTTAACTGATCTTCACCAAAATCAATAGGTCTTGAGTACTCTACAAATGAGGGCGACATGCAGGAAAGTATTTGATTCTGTTTGAATTTGCGACTCTTATTGTTTTCCATTAAAATACCCTTTTAAAACATAAAACGTAGCCGGTAAACTACCCCTTTCCCTTAACCGATCTTCAACAAAATCAACAGGTCTTGAGAACTCTACAATTTAGGGCTGTATGCAAATAATCATTCGATTCTGTTTGAATTTGCGGCTGTTATCGTTTGCCAAAAAAAAATCTACAGACACACAGACAGACAGACACACAGACAGACACACACACAGACACTGTTCAAAAAACGACTTGTGAGTGTAGTACAACCAGAATCTACAATAATCTCGAACACGGTTTTTTTTTGCCATCACCATACTGCCATTTCCTTAAGGAACGTGGAAGTAAAATTACTCTTGATAAAAAACCGTTGCCGGTAAACTACCCCTTTCCCTTAACCGATCTTCACCAAAAACAACACTTCTTGAGATCTCTAAAATTTAGGGCTGTATGCAAATAATCGTTTGATTCTGTTTGAATTTGCGGCTGTTATCGTTTACCATATAAAATACCCTTGTTAAAACATAAAATGTAGCTGGTAAACAACCCCTTTCCCTTAACCGATCTTTACCAAAATCAATAGATCTTGAGTACTCTACAAGTTAGGGCTACATGCAAATAATCATTTGATTCTGTTTGAATTTGCGGCTCTTATCGTTTGCCATATAAAATACCCTTGTCAAAACATAAAATGTTCCTGGTAAACTACCCCGTTCCCTTAACCGATCTTCACCAAAAACAATACGTCTTGAGAACTCTACAAATCTGGGCAGTATGCAAAAGAGTAGTTGATTCTGTTTGAATTTGCGGCTGTTATCGTTTGCCATAGAAAACAATTACCTCCGATAAAAAAAAAACGTTGCCAGTAAACTACCCCTTCCCCTTAACCGATCTTCACCAAAAACAATAGGTCGTGAGTACTCTACAAACCAGGGCTGTATGCAAAAAATTATTTGATTCTGTTTGAATTTGCGGCAGTTATTGTTTGCCATAGAAAAAAAATCTACACACAGACAGACACACAGACAGACAGACAGGCACTTTTCGGAAAACAACTTTTTTTCATGTTTTGAGTGTAGTTCAATCAGAATTTGCAATAATCTCGAACACGATTTTTTTTGCCATCACCATACTTCCATTCCTTAAGGAATATGGAAGAAAAATTACACTTGATAAAAAACCGTTGCCGGTAAACTACCCCTTTCCCTTAACCGATCTTCACCAAAAACGGCAGGTCTTGAGAACTCTGCAATTCAGGGCTGTATGCAAAATATTATATGATTTTGTTTGAATTTGCGGCTGTTATCGTTTGCCATACAAAATACCCGTGATAAATCAAAAAACGTGGCCGGTAAACTACCTCTTTCCCTTAAACGATCTTCACCAAAAACAATAGGTCTCTAGTATTCAAGAAATCAGGGCTGTATGCTAAACCTATTTGATCATTTTTGAATTTGCGGCTGTTATCGTTTGCCATAGAAAATACCCTTGTTAAAACATAAAACGTTGCTGGTAAACTACCCTTTCCCTTTAACCGATCTTTACCAAAATCAACAGATCTTGAGAACCGTACAATGCAGGGATGTAAGTAGTAATAAAAGGTTGGTTCTGGGACAGCCACGCCCCCCTCGTTTGTTTATGTTTACATTTTTTTCACTCCCTCCACCCCCGTCTTCACCTACATACCGCCCGCGCGGTCACTCAACTCCGCTCGTTTGTTTACGTTTTTTTCGGTTTGTTTACATTTTTTCTCTCTCGCCACACCCCCCACTCCTCTGTTTATGTTTACATTTTTCCTTCCTCCCCACCCCCGCCCTACCCCGCACCCACCGCGCGGTCATCGACCTCTTCGTGTTTATGTTTACGTTTTTTTCTCCACCGCGTGTACCAGCTTTGCGTTGTTTACGTTCTCTCCTCTGTTTACGTTTACATTTTTTCCTTCCTCCCCACCCCCGCCCTACCCCGCACCCACCGCGCGGTCATCGACCTCTTCGTGTTTATGTTTACGTTTTTCGTGTCCCAGCTTTGCGTTGTTTACGTTCTCTCCTCTGTTTATGTTTACGTTTTTTTCTCTCTCGCCGACGCGGCGGCTATCACCACGTGCTCGTTGTTTTCTTTGGCCGCCGCGTCGACGACACGCTGACCCAGTAACAAACGTAAACATAAACATTCCGACAAACGTAAACAACGCAAAGCTGGGACACGAAAAACGTAAACGTAAACATTCGGAGTTCGGCGACCGCCGCCGGAGCGCGTCTGTTTGTAAACAAATGTTTAGGAGAAGGGATAATGGCGTGATATATTTTTTTATTAATGTGGTATTGTTTACGTATCAATTTTTTCAGTTAATACGAGATTTTCGTTTATGATGTCTGTAACGCGTGTTACACCCGTCCAGATTGTGCTAGATTTTTTTGTCAACGAAGGTTTTGTTTTTATAACTAATTCAGATAATATTAAATGCAGCAAGTGCGGTTTTAAAACAAAAGTATATCTGACAATCGCGCATATCCAGTTCATGCATAAGCTTTTATATCCGAAATGCGGAATGATTCGCGATAGGTATTATAAATTTGAAGATTACGCTAAATCGAGAGAGTGTATTACAAATTATCCAATCGCTGTGAAATGTGTTCGAGAAGCGCGGAAACAGATGGAAGCATCATTTGCGTTTCCTCGATGGCGAAAACGTTACCCGTCAGTCGAGAGACTGGTATCAGCGGGATTTTATTACACCGGAACGGAAGACGACGTAATATGTGTTGAATGCGGAATAGTACTTTGTGATTGGAAGGAGACTGATGATCCTTGGCTCGAACACGCGAAAGCTTCGCCAGACTGTGTATTAATTAAATTGCACAAGAGACAGTGTGCGGAAAAATAGTAGTAGTAATAAACAAGTTTTATCTGGAAATGTATGCGCTTTTTTTATTTTGAATTATTCGTTTAGTATCGTTTTAAAATTATTATTTATCAAATATGATTTGGTCGTGTGCGTTAATTGTATCCTATAACGGTTTTATCAGTATTATTAGTTCATAGGTTCGATCCCTCGCATTACCAAATCATATTTTTTTTTTTATTAATTAAAATATATAAAGAACAATTTTCAGTTCCCGATTAAACAAATGTTTATTCTCTGTCAGTAAATAGCTTGCGGTCTTAGCGGCAACATTGTGTTTTTACGAGCGCAGATTTTTCGTCAGATTTATTTTGTAAATAATGAATTTTCTGAGACAAATGTTACTCGCTAAATCAAAAGAGTGTATTGCTAATTATCAGAATGCGATAAAATGTGTTGAAGAAACAGAAGAAATGATGAAGTTGACATTTTATACATGGCCAAAACGTTCACCGTCAGCCGATAGACTCAGATCAGCGGGATTTTATTATACCGGAATTGAAGATGACGTAATGTGTGTGGAATGCAAAGCGGTTCTTTGTGAGTGGGAGGAGACTGACGATCCTTGGATTGAGCATGCGAAAGCCTCGCCATATTGTTTATTAGTTAGAATATATAAAGAATTATTTTCTATCCCCACCTAACCGAATATTTAGTATACGTTCAATTTTATTGTCAGTGTTCAGTTTACAGTCTCTGTGAGAACATGTTAACGAAAGAATGGTCGGTAGAAGTATAATCGACTTATTAAAACGCGAATTTTCAGAAGACGTTGTATTAAGGTTATCAAATATTATTAAAGTAACGAGTTTAGACGATTTGGTGATAGATCATTTTCGAACGTGCCAACTGAAGGGAATATATGATTGCTTAAAAGAAATTATTTTTTATTGTGAAGTAAAAAAGTTATCTGAAGACGGGTGTTGTTGTAGTGATAAGTTTACTGACGTTATAGACGGTCCGTGCCCGTGCGCTATTTTTGAAAGAAATAAAAATAAATTACTGTGTTGTTTACAGTTGATTGAAAGTCATGATGATTCAGAAATTAAATTATTTTTTGTAGATAGATATCTTCGATTTTTAAAAACAAAATGACTGATAAATTTGAAAACAGTATTTCCGCATTTAATTGGCAAATATATTATTTCGGCCCGCCGCTCGATGGAGAATTAAATTTTAACGAAATTTGTTGTTTGATAGTGAACGAATTTACACGAGCAAATGTTGTTAAAATTGAAAGGAATAAGCAGATTATTAAAATCAGTTTACCGATTACTTATACGTACGGTGCTGTATTGAAAAAATTAAAAAACTGTAGTCGTCAAACACTACTGAGTATCGATCATGAAGAAGAAGAAAAATTGTATAAAGTAAAATCAGTTCGTGCGTCACCAGTCGTTGTGAAGACGTCGGTTAAAAAACAATGTCAAAACAAGCGCTGCTGTGTGAAAGATTAATCAATCATTCGATAAACGAATTGTTAGAATCCGGTTTTGTTTTTAAACGATATTTAGATAGTGTTCAGTGTTCTTTGTGCGGGTTTCAGACAAGAGGAACTTTACCTATCGAACATATTCAGTTTATGCATAAATTATCGAAGCCGAATTGCGAGATGGAGCAATGCATAATGTATAATTTCAATAATTATAGGAATGCGAAAAGATGTATTGCAGAGACTAAAAAAGTGATGTTATTATCATTTAAAAGTTGGCCTACACTCGAGCCCAATTTTAAAAAACTGGTTAACGCCGGATTTTATTATACCGGCGTTGGTAGTAAATTATCATGTATAGAGTGTAGAGTCATTTTAAACGGTTGGAAATGTTCTGACGATCCTTGGACTGTTCATGAAAAAGTATCACCACACTGTTTTTTGGTGAAAATTCACAAAG
Organism: Magicicada septendecula; assembly: GCA_034769895.1. NCBI lineage: Eukaryota > Metazoa > Arthropoda > Insecta > Hemiptera > Cicadidae > Magicicada > Magicicada septendecula. The sequence goes on from CM068371.1 coordinate 299,950,608, forward strand.
GTGAAGATTGTATGTAATTAATTATTATTATTATTATTATTATTATTATTATTATTATTAAAAAATAGTATTGATGTATTTGTGTTTGTTGTTTTTTATTTATTTTCTTATCGTAGTTAGAACCATCAACATATATATAATGAGTGTAAGAGAGAATCCATCAACATATATATATAATGAGTGTAAGAGAGAATATCAGTAACGAATTACATAAACAAGTTAGAAAAAATTTTTTAACTCGTAGTGTTGAGCTCAAAGGTCTTGATGATTTATATCAAGCCGATCTTGTAGAAATGATTCCATATGCAAAGTTGAATAGAGGTTATAAGTATACATTAACGATGATAAATTGCTTCAGTAAATACGCATTCGCTGTTCCAATAAAAACAAAATCGTCTGAAAATGTTGCGCGAGTACTTAAAATTTTATTACAAAATAATAAAATGAATCATTTACAAACAGATAAAGGTAAAGAATGGTACAACGAACGTGTGCGTAATTTGTTGAAGCAATACAATATAAATCATTATTCTACACATTCAGATAAAAAAGCTTCTATTATCGAACGGTTCAACCGTACTTTGAAAAATAAAATGTGGAAATGGTTTACAACTAACGGTAAGTATACGTGGTTGAATGTCCTTCCTGATTTATTGAGAGACTACAATAATACTGTGCACAGAACAATTAAAATGAAACCTGTAGATGTAAACAAGAATAACGAAAAAGAAGTATTGTTACGAATAAATAAAATAAAACAATTAACGTTCAATAAGAAACCTCCAAAATTTAAAATCGGCGATAGAGTAAGAATTAGCAAATATAAAAAGGTGTTTGCTAAAGGTTATCTTCCCAACTGGACAAACGAGTTATTTACTATTTATAACGTTAAATCTACAGCGCCGAGAACGTATATTCTGAAGGACGATAAAGGTAATATATTAGAAGGTGGTTTTTATGAACAAGAAATAAGTAAAACAAAATTTGGTGACGTATATTTAATTGAAAAAATTTTAAAACGTAAAGGCGAGAAAGTACTTGTACGTTGGTTGGGTTATGATAAATCACACGACAGTTGGATTAATAGAAATAATATTATATAATAACGTGTGTAAAAAAATAGACGTCAGTGATGAAGCTTAAACGGCAGAAACATAAAATAAATATTCGCGATATTGATACGATTGTGTGTAATTGTAGTGATCTGAAGAAAAAGAGAAAAAAACATAGTAAATTATTACCAGATAATATTAGATGTTTAATTACAGGCTCATCAGACATGGGAAGACTAATTTAATGCTTAATTTGTTATTCGATCCGAACGGATTATGCTTTGAAAATATATATGTGTTTTCAAAATCGTTGTATCAGCCTAAATACAAGTTTTTAAATAGAGTGTTTTCAAAAATACCGTTTATAGGTTATCATACGTTTACAGATAATGACGAGGTTATACATCCGAATGAAGCTAAACCTAATTCTGTAATAATTTTCGACGATATAGCTTGTGAACGGCAGTATAATATACGAAATTATTTTACAATGGGGAGACATAATAATATTGATGTTTTTTATTTGTGCCAGTCGTATAGTAAAATTCCAAAACAACTGATACGAGATAACGCAAATTTAATAGTTTTATTTCGGCAAGATGAACTAAATTTAAAACATGTTTTTGCCGATCATGTTAACACGGATATGAGTTTTGATTGTTTTAAAGAATTTGTAATAAAGCATGGATACGTGGTAAACATCATTTTTTAGTAATAGACAAAGAGAGTGATATGCGTCGCGGTCGTTATCGTATTGGATTCGATATTTATATAGATACATAAGGATTGATAAATTATTGTACAAGATGACGTCGCGAGCGAAACGTGAACAACTTGCGAAAGAGATTAAACAAATTAGGAAAGATATTAGACGGAAACACGCTAATTTGACTCAAAGTGCTATCAGCGAACAACAGAAATTAGAGAAACAATTAGAACCGATAGTTCAACCTTTAAAAAAGTTAATAAATTTACGTGATGTGCTTTACGATACGGATGAAAAAATGGATGATGTAGAAACGCGTTTAAAAAAACATAAACGTCGTGGAAATAAAATAGAAGAACAAAAAGAAGTAGGAATTACGCCGATTAAAATGAGAAAAATTGGATCGATAACTAGTACACCTGAAATGGATGTTAACGAAGGTGTTACGGAAATATATGAAACACCGCCGACATTACAAGAAGTACTATCAACATCTACTGGTCTTAGTAGAGCAAATTATTGGATTGATAACGCTGTCACAGGAAAATTGCCTAGACTATATTTACGTAAATTGTTTAATGATAAAAATAAGGAAATCGATCATACTTACGGTGTTTATTTTGGAGACGATGATTCGATAAAGATAGGCAATTCAACTATTAATTTCGAGGGCGATAATATTATTATCGATAATGTAACGTATGAAGGTACGCCTGGACTTTATGAACTTCTTTTTATGAAAATACCTGACGATTATATATATTCAGAAGAGGATCTGCATACGTACGGTTTGATACTAAAAGCGACAAATGCTCATAAACAGAGTCACTCTGATCGAGTTAAGAGTAACGAAGGGCATAAATATAATAATATAATTAAAAATCTGGTATCAGAGTCAACGTCTACTAAATCGAAACTGAAACGTATTGAAGGACGCGGTGTTTTATCGTTAAATAACGATGATAAGCCGAATTATGTATATTGGGATGATCCGAACGAGTTATGCGACAGATTACGTTGATTAATAGCATCTAAGAATACCGGTCATTCCGGTCATGAAAATGAAATCATATCAATTATCGAAGAATTGCGAGAAGCGAATATAATAAAATAACGTGTAGTAACGTTAATTTTGTCATTTACAAAATGAGTATCGATAAATTCGGACGTTACAATAGACATATGCGGATAAACGTTGTTCGCGGTCCTACTGGTGAAGGTTTTCGTTTAACAGATGAGGGTGATTATGATATAGATAATAAAGGACTCTGTAATGTCGGTAACGCTGTTTCGGAAGAAGATGCTGTTACTTTTAAAATTTTAAAAGAAAATTGTTTATATCAAATTGATAATCAGTACGACGTTGCTTTGAAAAATATAATTAATTTAGCCGATCCGAAATTACTTACTGACGCAGCGACTAAATCGTATGTAGATACAAAAATTCCGACCGTATCAAATGGAATTTGTAACTTCGAAGGTTATAGGTTAAATAACATAGGTTATCCATCGGTTCCGACAGATGCTGTAAGCAAACAGTTTATACTCGATACAGTTAATATAGTTCAACAGAGAGTTGAAGACAGATTAGACAATTTTGTTAATATATTAAACAATCACGTGTATAGTATATTATATAATGTTTATGTAAAAACAACGAAAGATAATCCTGTCAGAGATATAGAAGATTGGAAAAAAAATATATATTTGTAAATTATTATTTATCGCCGTCACAAATGCGTGTATATCAGAAGAGTGCAGAAGATGTCCGTCGCGGTCGAGGATTAATCGGAAATTTACTGAATAAAGCGGTCGATATTTTACCTATCGAACTACATGTTCCTGGTTATCAATACTGCGGACCGGGTACGAAATTAAGTAAACGATTACAGCACGGAGATTCGGGTATTAATAAATTAGACGCGGCTTGTAAGGAACACGATATAATATACTCGAAATATCGAGATACTGAAAATCGTTCTAAAGCCGATCGTGAATTAGCGGAAAAAGCTTGGCAACGTGTAAAAGCACGAGACTCGTCTATCGGTGAAAAAGCTGCTGCTTGGGCGTTAACTAATATTATGAAAGCGAAAAGTAAATTCGGCGGCGGTATTAAAAAGAAAAAAAAGAAAAAAATAAGCGAATTTCTAAATCAAAAAAAAGAAAAAGGAGGGGAAGGGGATTATACTTACGACCGTATAAAAAATCTGGTGGTGGTGGCGGTGGTGGGAATAAAAAAAAAAAACATCGAAAGAAATAAAGATTCCTTCACACGCTCTCACCAATAATGAATTGTTTTCCTACGCTAAACTCTTGAATGTATCTAATTTTAGAGGTGTTTTTATGAAAGATACTTTACCGTTAAAAATTCAGAAAAATGAAACCGGTATTGTTAATTTAGATAGTATACGCGGGTTAGGTACGCATTGGGTATGTTACCGTAAACAAAATAAGACAATAAACTATTTCGATAGTTTTGGTAATTTAAGACCGCCGATTGAATTAGTTCGTTACTTTCAAACATCGGAGCAACAACCCGTCAATATAAACTATAATTATAAACGTTATCAGCGATCGAATACAGTTAATTGTGGACGTTTGTGTTTACAGTTTCTTAGTAATAATGTTTAGCTTAAACGGAGTAGGATCGTCACTTAGTTGTGATATATTTCCTCCCATCGAACTCGAAGGAAATTGGGAACTCGGATTGATTAATTTCATGACATACAATTCCATACCGAATGTTGAAGAAAATGTAAATAATATGTTTTATTTCGGTGACGATGGAGTGATTGCATTACCTACAGGCTCTTATGAAATCGAGGATATAAACACTTATATAAATCAAAAATTACCAAAAAGTAATAAAAAGAAAATTATTAAATTATTAATACGTGCTAATAATAATACTTTGAAAAGCGAAATCTATTCGAGTGAAACGATAGATTTCACTAAACCGAATTCTTTGGCTTCTCTTCTCGGATTCGCTAATACTGCCAAACTCGAACCGCTTATATGGCATTCATCACAGTCGACAATCAACATTGTAAAGACAGATGTTGTGAGACTTGTCTGCAGTGCTGTGGTTGGATCATTGAAGAACGGCCGAGAATCTCATATATTACACGAATTTTATCCGACAGTCGGACCGGGGTATAAATTAGTAGAATCACCGACAAACGTTATCTATTTACCAGTGAATACAAATAGATTAGATAATATTACAATACGATTAGAAGATCAAGACGGAAAGTTAATAAATTTTAGAGAAGAAACGATTTCTTTGCGATTACATATAAGAAAAAGACGAGATGAGGCTAATTTTTCCATATGGGCAAAATAAAACAATAGTTAAGCCCGTAAATAGTGTCAGTAAAATACGGGATGCTAATCAGTTAACATCTCTTAATAGAAAATTTTTAAAATCGTTAGGGTATAAAGTACTTATTAACAATGAGTATATTGGACGTGTTAAATAGCGCTGTCTATGATGATGATAGTATCATCGGACGTGCGTATCATACACACACTCCTTACGCATCTACTACATTAAATAATAATGATGAGATACGTATTCCTGTTCATCAACAAGATCATTATACACTTCCCTGCGAGAGTTATCTACATATCGAAGGTAAATTAATGGGTGAAAACAATCAGAAAAACGAAAATATTCAATTAATTAGTAACGGATTAGCGTTTTTATTCGATGAAATACGGTACGAAATATGTGCTACGGAAGTAGATCGTGTTAAAAATGTTGGTATCACATCAGTAATGAAGAATATTTTAACATTCAAACCCAGTGATATGAAGAAAATAACTAATGCAGGATGGACGGGAGATGTAAAAAGTTGCTTCACAACAGATTCAACGAATTTCGTGTTTTGTATTCCTTTAAAATTATTACTCGGTTTTGCTGAACAATACAAACGCATAATTTTAAATGTGAAACAAGAACTGATTTTAATACGATCATCGTCTGATAATAACGCTGTAGTTTTAAACGCTATCGATAAATATAAATTACAATTAACAAAAATCAATTGGCGAATTCCTTATATTTATGTTAGCGATGAGTATAGACACAGATTATTGAGTATTGTTGATAGAGATACGCCAATAAAATTAGCGTTTCGTAGATGGGAGTTGCAAGAATACCCGACTTTACCAGAAACTAAACAGTTGACGTGGACGATAAAAACTGTAGCACAGACTGATAAACCGCGTTATATAATTGTAGGTTTTCAAACAGATAGAAAAAATAACATAACAAAAATGCCTCTCATTTTGATTTATGCAACTTGCATAATATTAAATTATATTTGAATTCGCAATACTATCCGTATGATAATTTAAACGGAAGTAAAGAGACGCTATACGAAATGTATAAAGGGTTTCAATCATCGTATTATGACGGCAGCGAGAACGAACCTGTTCTGGACAGGACCGATTATTTATTATACGCGCCGATAATTGTTATTGACTGCTCTCATCAGAGCGACCTTTTAAAAACCGGTTCTGTTGATGTTCGTTTAGAAATAGAATCAGCGCAGAATTTTCCGTCGAAAACGACTGCATATTGCTTACTAATATCTGATAATTTGCTTGTATATTTACCTTTATCTGGTGTTATAAGAAAATCGATAGAATGAATCGATTGTTAACATTATATTTATTCCCTTGTCATACACATTTTATAATCACTTGTAGTGTTAGCGCTTTATAATAATGATCGGTTTTATTGTTGATGTTCAATGTTTTTTCGACGACGCTAAAAATTATATTGTTAAAGAATTGTGTGTACAAAGAATAGAAAATCACAACTGTACCGGTGTGAGAGAACATTTTTTGTTTTTACCACCATTCGATTATCGTTATTTATCAAAAAATAGAAAAAAACAAGTAGAGTGGTTGAAAAGATTTTTTCATGGTTTCAGCTGGAATTGTGGAATTCACAGCTATGACGAACTTCACAATATTTTAAACAGCATCGTTACTGAAGGTGACTATGTGTACACTAAAGGAGCAGAAAAACAGAGACTCATCCAGGACATGATCGACTACAAGTCGGTTGAAGTAATAGATCTCGAAGCGCTTAAGTGTCCATCATTAAGTGCCTTACAACAGCAGACTGTGGCACGTGTCGATTGTCCATATAAACATAATCTTGATCATTGTGCGCTAAATAATGTATTTCATATAGCAAATTGGATATTGAATAATAAAATTTAAAATGTATTTTTTTAATGTATTTATTTCACATCTTTTTCCTTCACTATTATTAATCTATGATCGACTACAAGTCGGTTGAAGAGTCCCTCATTAAGTGTCTTAAAACAGTCTGTATAAACATATTTTTTTTCTTCACTATTACTATGCTAGAACATCACATTATTATTAATCCGGGAATCCATGATAAATACCAAACAAAGGAAAGGATTTTGTGAAAGTATTAAACACCAACACTAAATTTTTTTTATATGCTATTTATTTATACATATATATATAAAATTACAAAAATTCTATAATTTTTTTATTAATTCTTTTATAAACGGTTGTATAGTCGAGCCTGGTCTGTCGACTATCGCTTTCAATTTCACAATTTCTCCAGGTGTTAATCTTTTTGGCGAAAAAAACCATTTATGGAGAAGACGACTCTCCTCCTCCTGTTTTGATGACGTGTTCATTTCCATCAAAGACGCAAATAGAAGTAGGTCAAAAACAGCTGTAAATGTGTTCTATGTAAAATTAAATACGGTTTAAAAATAACATAGGAAAGTCTTATAACAAAAACAAATTAATTTTTTGAATAGAGAAATATAAAACACGTTATACCTTGTAATAATACATATATTAAAAATGATATAAAAAGAACACACTTATTTTACAGGTGACAAAAAAAAACAAGAATTATTATACACGTTCTTGTGTAAAACATATTATTTTTATTATATATATTAAAATTAAATTATTTATATATATATACATACAATTAAAATTAAATACTTATTTATAATATATACATATTTACATACATCAATCAATCAATCAACTAACAGACCAACCTTAAATTATTTTAATACGGCTTATACCGCGTCTTGTACGAGCCGTGTGCTACATCTTTAACATTTTTAATTTTGTTTAAAGCCGATTTAAATAAATCGGCTGTTGCCACGAACAGCGGGTCTTGTTGTGACGATGCTAAAACAGTCACTTTACGGGATACTTTTTGCCACCAGCTGTCGGAAGGTACACGTTTGATGTCAGCCGTCTGCGTTAATTTTACCTCGATCAAATATGGACCTTCCTCACCTGGTGTTTTAACCCATTTCTTCATACCGTCTTTTAATATCTCAAACTTTTGTTCAAATTTAGTGTTTTTGATTTTTTTTGATTTTTCAGATTTTTTAGATTTTTTAGATTTGGAAAAAGAGTTAAAAATTTTATCAAAATCGTCTTCGCTATCTGATTGAGTATCGGTACTACTATCGCTGTTTTTATTGAGTTCAATCGTCTCGGCCGATTTCTTTATACTAATTAATTCACGAAACAATTTAATACTATCATGATCTAAATTTTTGCTATTGTAAAGTTCGTCATCAATCTGAGAATTAAAATAATCGATAATTTCCGCTAAGGTCATTTCTTTTTGTTTCCTACGGAAAATATCGATTTCTGACGGTTCATCATCAAATATATGCATGACCGCATTCTGAATAATTAAATATAAATTAATAATAATTGAAGGTTGGTCCAGTACAATCGCTTTCAAATTTTCTAATGCCTCCTCCCACAGCACTATTTTTACCAGCCCCGTTATGTAAAGACATTGAATCACGTCTTTAATTGAAAAATACGTCGATGGGCCGGCGGATGCTGAAGGAGAAGTATTGGATGCTTCGCGTTCCATTACTAGAAACAGAAAAAAAATAACATAATTAATTTCTAACAACATTTTTAAAAAAATAAATAATATTGTTAGAAAAAAAGAAAATTTAGAAATCTGTTAAAAATTTTTCTATTTCTAGCAATAAGTTTTCATCATCATCATAGTTATCTGCAACGCTTGTTCCTCCTGTCGAACCAAAACCACAAGAGCCGCGAGCTGTTGAATCTAAACTCGCTAATTCTTGTAATTTTGGCTCAGCTATTTGTTCGCATATTAACTGCGCTATACGATCTCCTTTTCGAATGTAAAAAATTTCAGAAGAATGGTTAAATAAAATTACACCAACATTTCCGCGATAGTCTCTGTCAATAACGCCTGCACCGACGGCGATATGGTGTTTTAACGCTAACCCAGAACGTGGTGCAATTCGTCCGTAACATTTCTCTGGAATTTTAACAGCCAAATCAGTTTTAACTAACGCATTGTCATGAGGAGCGATCATACAATCATACGCGCTTCTGAGATCGAAACCCGCAGCATATGCGCTCATTTTGACTGGAGGATAAGCATTATCAGATAACTTGACAAAAAACAGAGTTGGAACTGCCATTATGCCTGCAACACAAAAAACAAATTATACTGCCTTCAGCGATGATAATATCTATATACAAAAACAATTACATTATCGGATAATATTAACATATATTAAAAAACAATTTTAAACAATTACTTACTGAATTGATGTATGAAGTTGTTGTACAAAAAAGAGAAGAAGAACAAGTTGATAATATCTGTATAAAACAAAATCAAGTATTAGTTTTATAACTTAACATAATCACCAGTAGCGTTAGTATTTTTTAATAAAAATAATCATTTACCAAAAGTGACGGTAGTCAGTCGCTTGATAAAAACGTACGAAGGGAGACGAAAGCTGATATAAATACAAGCTGATAATATCTGTATAAAACAAAATAAAGTATTAGTTTTATAACTTAACATAATCACCAGTAGCGTTAGTATTTTTTAATAAAAATAATCATTTACCAAAAGTGACGGTAGTCAGTCGCTTGATAAAAACGTACGAAGGGAGACGAAAGCTGATATAAGAACAATCTGATAATATCTGTATAAAACAAAATAAAGTATTAGTTTTATAACTTAACATAATCACCAGTAGCGTTAGTGTTTATAATATAAATAATCATTTACCAAAAGTGACGGTAGTCGATTGATAAAAACGTACGAAGGGAGACGAAACAAGCTGATAATATCTGTATTAATTTTACAACTTAAAATCTATTACTATCAACAGCGCTAATGTTTTTATATTAAATAAAAATATCCGCTTACCAAAAATAGTAGTAGTAGTAGTAGTAGTAGTAGTAGTAAGCAGATGATATCTGTATAAAAATAAAAAAAAGTATTAATTTCACAACTTAACATTATCTATTTAAAATCTATCACCATCAACAATGTTAGTGTATACAAAAAATTGTCTCTTACCTGAGATAGCAGCAGTACAACACGTCGAGTCGAACGAAGAATTGTACATAGATCAGTAAAATTCAATTTACTTTATATACATTTTTTGAGAATACCAATTATGACCTCTGTACAGAGACTTGTTTACTGTTTTCCGTTATCAAGCCACTTCCATTTACGTAATTATACAAAAAAACTGTGATTAATAATCATGTGATATACGCGTGAAACTTGTTATTTACAGATTGTAATGTCAAAACAACAAAAAAATAATATAAAGAAATAAAAATACTGTAAAAAGAATAATAATTAGGACTTTGTATCCAGATTTTGTTTACTGTTTTCGTTATCAAGCTAATTCCATTTACGTAATTGTACAAACAACTGCAATTAATAATCATGTGGCATACACGTGAAACTTGTTATTTATAGGTTGTAATGTCAAAAAAAAAAAAAAATAATATGTAAGAATACAGTAGAGAGAATAATAATTAAAACTCTGAACCCGGATTTCGTTATCGAACCAATTATTTTAATAACTGTAATTAATAATCGTGTGATATACACGTGAAACTTGTTATTTACAGATTGTAATATAAAAAACAAAACAAAAAATAATATAATTAAGAGTACTGTCGATTAAACAACCCGGAATTATCGCAAATTGGTTTTTCCATTTATGTACGGCGCCAATTAACTGAAATGACGTAAATATTTTTTTTTTCTCAATTTGTATTTTACTGTTATAGACGCAAAACATTTAAATACTATGATTTTATTTCTCTACATCAGTATGAAGACAAATTCATCAAATTCGTTACAGGACAGATAGAGAGATACAATCGCTTCATAACAAAATCAACGAATTTTGTGTACCTTCAAAACTATTACTCAGCTTTATTGAACAACAGCAACCTATAGGTATTGGAATTATTTATTTTACTGTTAGACTAATTCAATAGTAAATATTTACTTTTTAAAAAATGAATGATTTTACTTTTTTTTAGATTATAATGGACAAACAACTCCCATTCAAAAAGAGATTGTCTGTGAGAACCGATAATGACGCAAATACTCGCACACCTGAACCGGGATCTTCATCCAGACAAGATCCTCAGCCTGGGCCATCTTATATACAACATCCAAGTTATTCTTCCACATCATCACCATCATCATCATCATCATCATCATCATCATCATCATCATCATCATCATCATCATCATCATCTAATAATAATTTACATTTAAAAAATAATAGATTAAAACATATAATTTTAGAAAATAAATTTATAGAAATAGAAAATGCGTTTAAGGGTAATTTAAGAACGTATTTTTATAAAAATAATAATAACGTAATTAAAGACATATGTCTATTATTAATTTATTTAAAATTAGAAATATTAAACATTTTAAGTAATATGATTGTAATATATAACGCTATAAAATTCAATATTTTAGTTGAATGTACATACGTTAAAAATAATATTAATGAATATCAGGACAGAACATTTAAAACCAAAAATATTATTTTACTTCATAGTTCGTCTATACCATCTGAAATAGACAGTATGATAAACAGTATTTGTAATGAAGAAGACATATATGTACAAAAAGGCTCTGGATGGTCGTTACATTCAATTGACGGGATATTAATTCGAATTAATCGTTTTAAGCCTTTAAGAGGTAGTTCGTATATTCCGCTTTCACCAAAACTGACTGCTAAAAAAAGCATAATTAATCCTAAAAATACAGATAATTATTGTTTTAAATGGGCGATTCTTTGTAAATTCGTAAACGGTTCACACCCGGAACGCATAAATTTTCGTTATAAGGATTTAGAAAATAAATTTACTTTTAATAATATCGATTTTCCTACTCCGTTAACACAAATAAAAATTTTTGAAAAAAATAATAACGTTTCGATTAACGTGTATGGTGTTGAAAACGATATCACAATTTACCCGTTAAAAGTATGTGATAATGAAAAATCAAACCATTTCGATCTTTTATTATTAAATAAAAATAATACGACCCATTATTGTTATATTAAAAATTTCACCAAATTAATTAGATCGCAAGTAACTAAAAGTTTTAATGATATAGAATTTTGTAAACGATGTCTAACCTACTTCACTGTTAAATCTAAAAAGTTAAAAATACATAAACGAAACTGTCAAAAAAATACACCTACACGAGTGATAATGCCGACTGATAATTTAAAATTTCAAAATTTCCAATACCAATATAAACTTCCAATAGTAGTTTACGCGGATTTTGAATGTATATTAAAACCGATAAGTACTTGTTACCCTGATCGGAAATATTCTTTTACAGTCGCGAATGAACTACACGAACCTATGAGTTTGTGCGTTTATTTCGTTGTAGATAATTCAATTCCCGCTAATATTAAAAAACATTTGCCATCAGAACCGTTCTTATATAGAGGTAAAAATGCTGCGGAAAAATTCGTATCATATCTCGTTGAAAACATAAATTTATTAGGTTTGCTTCTTAATAATATTATACCGTTAAAAATGACAAAACAAGATAAAATCAAATATAAATCTACTACACATTGCGAAATGTGTAAACGCGAATTCACGTTATTTTACAGACCCGTTAGAGATCATTGTCATATTACCGGTCGTTACCGTTCCGCATTATGTAATAATTGTAATCTGAGGAGACAAAATCAAAAATTTGTTCCCGTTTTTATTCACGCTAGTTCAAATTATGATTCTCATTTTATCGTCCGCCAATTAGGGTATGATATTAGGCAAATAATTGTTATTCCAAATTCGACTGAAAAATATATATCATTTTCAAAAAAAACGTGTAACGGAATAACTATTAAATTTGTTGATACTTTTCGTTTTCTAAATAGATCCTTAGCGGAACTAAGTAATAATCTACCAAAAAATCAATTTTTTCATACTAGCAAATTTTTTTCAAATAATGATATGGATTTAGTCACTCGAAAAGGTGTATATCCTTATGAATATACCGATTCGTGGGAAAAATTGGAAGTACAAGAACTACCTCCTAAAGTCGAATTTTATAGTAAATTAAATGCGAAACATATAAGCGATGAAGATTATAATCACGCGGTTCAAGTTTGGAATCATTTTAAAATTAAATCGTTGGGCGACTACAGTGATTTATATTTGAAAATTGACGTATTGCTTTTATGCGACGTTTTTGAAAGTTTTCGTTTGCTTTGTTTATCTTCACATAATTTAGATTGCGCGCACTATTTAACCGTTCCAGGGTTTGCTTTTGATGCGATGCTATTTTGTACTGGTATTGAACTTGAGTTGCTTAACGAATACGAAATGTATATGTTTTTTGAGGCCGCTGTAAAAGGAGGAATATCGTCATGTATTAAAAAACATTCAAAAGCCAATAACGAATATATAAAAGAAACATATAATCCAAATTATCCTAAAACATTTTTAGCATATTTAGACGCGAATAATCTATACGGGTGGGCGATGAGTGAATATATTCCGTATTCTAACTTTGTATGGACTGATAAAATTACTATTACAGATATATTAAATACCCCTAATAATTCTAAAACAGGGTATATATTAGAAGTCGATATAGAATACCCTGAAAGTTTACACGATAACCATATGGATCTACCATTTCTTCCAATTAATAAAAGTATAAATCACACAAAACAAACAAAATTACTAACTACATTAGAACCAAAAGAACATTATATTTGCCATTATATCAATTTAAAACAAGCTGTCAATCACGGGTTGAAAGTAACTAAAATTCACAGAACGTTAAAATTTTATCAAAAACCATGGTTAAAACCGTATATCGATTTAAATACGGAAAAACGACGAATTGCAACAAACGAGTTTGAAAAAGATTTTTTTAAATTGTTAAATAATTCTGTCTTTGGTAAGTGTATGGAAAATGTAAGAAAAAGAATGAAATTAGATCTTGTAAGTGAAAATAAAAAATTATTAAAACTTATTTCTAAGCCGACTTTCAAAGACAGAATTATATATGATAAATCACTTTGTGCTGTATTATCAAACAAAACGTCTATTTATTTTAATAAACCAATTTATGTAGGTTTCGCGGTATTAGAATTGAGCAAAACCTTAATGTATGAATTTCATTATGATATAATGAAAAAAAAATATGGAAACAAAATTTCGTTATTATATACTGATACTGACAGTTTGTTTTATGAAATATTGACAAATGATTTTTATGAAGATATGTTAGATCCAGATTTGAAAATGTTTTTTGATACTAGCGATTATCCTCCTGATCATAAATGTTATTCTACTATAAATAAAAAAGTAATTGGCAAATTTAAAGACGAATGTAACGGTATTCCGATTAAGGAATTTATTGGTTTACGATCAAAATTATATACCTATACTACGCGTGACAATAATATTCAAAAGAAAGCGAAAGGAATTAAAAAATGTGTAATTAATAACGAGATCGCGTTTAACGATTTCAAAAATTGTCTTCATAATACTCTTTCGGAAACAGAAAAACGTAGAATTATGAAATTAATAAGATCGAAAAAACATATAGTAGAATCGGTATCAATTAATAAATTAGCGTTAAGCAATAATGATGATAAGAGAGTATTATGTGATAACGGGATAAATACAATCCCGTACGGTCATTATTCATTAAGCCATTCAAGTTGATACTTTATAGTCGAACTATGAATCGTCTTTTTATGTTGCAAAATAAACACAATCAACGTAAAAACATCGTTTTTAATATTTACGATACTCAGACTATGGGACTTAAAAATTTTAATATCTGTTATTCTAAAATATTTAAATTTCTTCGTGAAAAAGTAGAAGAATATGATAATAATGTGGAGTGTGTTAAAAATTGTACAAAGTTTAATGTGTATCAAAATACTTGTTGTAATAATCATTTAAAATGCGATCAACGTGTTACTCAACTTTGGAATACTATATCTCAATTATTTTAACATATTTTAATTTACCATGACATTTTATGTATATATTTTTAATACCTGAACAAAAAAAACGATATCGACAATATTCAAATAATTTCCTACACAAAAAAATGTTCATTGAAACGCATACTGGAAACGTGATTGTGTTAATTGCAATGAAACCAATATTAAATTAATCTTTTGACCTTCTACTTATAACACGTACTGACGATAATGCGTTTTCTGTCTATATAAACCGATTAAAAATTGTGGCTCAGCATCCAGAAGCATACCAACTGTTGTAATGTATAATCACACAGAATTTTTGAAACGCTTAAAGACGTTTTATAAAATTGAAAAAGCTGGACGAAAAAAACATTATCATAGATTTTATCCTAATAGAAATCAAAATCCTCACAATCTGGCAGCCGCTGGATTTGTTTATGAAGGCGATGGCGACACCGTTCGATGTCTGACATGTAGAATCAGATTTATGGAATGGACGGCGGAGGATTGCCCTATAGCATTACATAAGAAAAGAATGCCGCAATGCCAGTTTGTGATAACACAACTTGGATGTGATCATTATCATCTTTAAGGTATTTTTTTTTAAAATAATTTTTACTATTTTAAAAAAATAGGTGATTATATTAGTTTCACAATATAATTTAATTCGTTACCTGTAAAATAAGTAGGTTCTTCATATGTCGTTTTTACATTTCTCGATTCCAAAAATTTTGTCTTATAAGTCTTTCCTATATCATTTTTTTTAAATATGTAATTATTAAAATATATAATGTATTCTGTACGTTTCTCTATTACTTTTTTATCTTTAGTTAATAGGATTCAATTTTTAGTTCTTAAAAGTTTAGTTTATCTTTTGTTCAATTTTTAAAAAATATGACTTTTTTTCAAAGGATTCTTGGTGCGTTTAATTAACAAATTATTATTTTTGTTTGTTATAGGTTGGGGAGGACTGACTTCCAACTGCTGACAAAAAAAAAATAAAATAAAAAAAAATAAAAAAAATAAAAATAAAAAAAAATAAAAAATAATATGTTAATATAATCTTAATTATTTTGTTATCATAGTTCAAATAGTTATTTTGTATGTACTTTATAGTTAATGTAATCTCAATTATTTTGTTATCACAAAATTTGTTAGTCATTTTGTATGTACATAGTTATTTTGTATGTACTTGTTAATATAATCTCAATTATTTTGTCGTCATAAAATTTGTAACTGTTCAAATAGTTAGTTTGTATGTACTTGTTAATATAATCTCAATTATTTTGTTATCACAAAATTTGTAACTATTCAAATAATCATTTTGTATGTACTTATTTATATAATCTCAATTATTTTGTTATCACAAAATTTGTAACTATTCAAATAATCATTTTGTATGTATTTGTTGATATAATCCGATCATTATATATGTATTTAATGGTATGATAATAAATATTGTGATCTGCTTTGATTTGTTATTATTATTTCGTAGGAATAATTAAAATAAAACCAGTGTTTTGTTAACAATACAATTTATTACACTCTTTACAACAATGAAATATTTCTCAATACAAAAATTCGAGTCATATCAATTTGAAGGTTATAGGTTGTCCATCGACTGTAACGTAAACAAGCGTCGACAATAATACATATCAACTCTATTTTTATAAATTTTATTTACAAACTGAACTTTTATTCTTCTTCATCGATATTACTATCAATTATTGTGTGAAATCGATTGGTCTTTCTTTTGAATTATCAATTGTAATATTAATTCTTTCAATTTGTATAGTACATCATCATTTGCACATTTCAATCCGAATATCGATAGATTATTTTGTTCTGTTCTAACTAATCCGCCCGTAAATTCATTAAAGACATACACAGTGTTATTCTTAAAAAAGTATAAATTGCCATCAGAAAATCTAAATGATGAATCGATTTTAGGCGGTATTCCAGGAAATGTATCGGATATATAACCCCATGATTTAGTAGTGAACATACACTCATTGACTTCTCTATAATAATTATCATCATGAAATATATAAGTTTTACCTGTATAACTGTTAAATACCGCATGCAAATTATTCGGTTGTATGTTAAATAAAGACTGGATATGCTTCGGATAACCATGACTTAATTTAAGACTCATTAAATCAAACATGAATACCAAAGAATCTATAAACATAACTATCTCGCCAGATGGCCGTTGATATACAGCTAAAATTTTTGTGAAATTTCTTGGAAGAAACGTTAACCAATGCTTTATTATAAGCGGTTTGGTGTACATCATCTCTGTCGGATTTAATATCCACAGCCATTTTTCATGTAATATATATAATCGTTTATCGGCAATTAAAAATAAATTAATATTTTTAAAATTACAAAGATCAATTTTATTTGTATCTATAGGACGCTCGTCTTCCGTCTCTGGTATTGAAGAAGATGGTGACATCGGCATGAAAGACGTCATAAAAGTGTTTTGTGTCTTACCATACAAATTTTGAATAGCTAAAATATCATCATCACCTAACTCGATTTTACCGTTGTAATAAGCATACATTACAGAATCTGATACATCTGAATGTGATAAACCTATAGCATGACCGATTTCGTGTATTAAAGTTGCATACAAACTTGATTGGCCAAGAGGAACGACTTTATCAGTCGAATATGACCAATTTTCATCTTCATCAATATGAATTTCTCGTCTTGAATTATTATAATCAGGAAAATATGCGTGCGCTAATGTTCCGCCTTTGCCGTCAAACATTCTCGTACATTGCCATGATTCTTTTTGCATCATATGTTTCAATCGTTTATTAGAAATTAAAATATCTGTATTCACTCTATCATGTTTGAAACGTATACCAGACTTTTCCTCCCATACTGCGAAAGATTGTTTAGTAAATTCTAACACCTCTTGATTCGCTAAATAATAATGCCATGTTACTTCGGGCTTGTTCCATTTGAAACTAGATACTCGATAATCGATAATATCACTGTTACCGCACCTAGTTTTCGACATTAAGTTTATAGTTTCATTATTTAATTCGCCATCAGTAGGCAATTTATAGTATTCTTGAAATATAAGTAACGCGTTAGCAATATCTGATTCATTTACCGCTTGCAACGAAAATTCATCATATGTTTTAAGATAACCATAGTCATATAAATATCGCTTAACTTTATCCATTTCAATCTGTGTTGTATTATCGGCCGAAGAATTTGCTAGTAATATTTGATCGCATTTTACCCATAATGTTAAAAAAAATATTACAGATTTAAGCGGCGTCATAGTTTCCGATTGTACTGTACAATGACAAATACCAAATAACGTTATTAATAAAAAAAATATATCACGCCATTATCCCTTCTCCTAAACATTTGTTTACAAACAGACGCGCTCCGGCGGCGGTCGCCGAACTCCGAATGTTTACGTTTACGTTTTTCGTGTCCCAGCTTTGCGTTGTTTACGTTTGTCGGAATGTTTATGTTTACGTTTGTTACTGGGTCAGCGTGTCGTCGACGCGGCGGCCAAAGAAAACAACGAGCACGTGGTGATAGCCGCCGCGTCGGCGAGAGAGAAAAAAACGTAAACATAAACAGAGGAGAGAACGTAAACAACGCAAAGCTGGGACACGAAAAACGTAAACATAAACACGAAGAGGTCGATGACCGCGCGGTGGGTGCGGGGTAGGGCGGGGGTGGGGAGGAAGGAAAAATGTAAACATAAACAGAGGAGTGGGAGGCGTGGCGAGAGAGAAAAAATGTAAACAAACCGAAAAAAACGTAAACAAACGAGCGGAGTTGAGTGACCGCGCGGGCGGTATGTAGGTGAAGACGGGGGTGGAGGGAGTGAAAAAAATGTAAACATAAACAAACGAGGGGGGCGTGGCTGTCCCAGTTATAAAAACAAAACCTTCGTTGACAAAAAAATCTAGCACAATCTGGACGGGTGTAACACGCGTTACAGACATCATAAACGAAAATCTCGTATTAACTGAAAAAATTGATACGTAAACAATACCACATTAATAAAAAAATATATCACGCCATTATCCCTTCTCCTAAACATTTGTTTACAAACAGACGCGCTCCGGCGGCGGTCGCCGAACTCCGAATGTTTACGTTTACGTTTTTCGTGTCCCAGCTTTGCGTTGTTTACGTTTGTCGGAATGTTTATGTTTACGTTTGTTACTGGGTCAGCGTGTCGTCGACGCGGCGGCCAAAGAAAACAACGAGCACGTGGTGATAGCCGCCGCGTCGGCGAGAGAGAAAAAAACGTAAACATAAACAGAGGAGAGAACGTAAACAACGCAAAGCTGGGACACGAAAAACGTAAACATAAACACGAAGAGGTCGATGACCGCGCGGTGGGTGCGGGGTAGGGCGGGGGTGGGGAGGAAGGAAAAAATGTAAACATAAACAGAGGAGAGAACGTAAACAACGCAAAGCTGGGACACGCGGTGGAGAAAAAAACGTAAACATAAACACGAAGAGGTCGATGACCGCGCGGTGGGTGCGGGGTAGGGCGGGGGTGGGGAGGAAGGAAAAATGTAAACATAAACAGAGGAGTGGGGGGCGTGGCGAGAGAGAAAAAATGTAAACAAACCGAAAAAAACGTAAACAAACGAGCGGAGTTGAGTGACCGCGCGGGCGGTATGTAGGTGAAGACGGGGGTGGAGGGAGTGAAAAAAATGTAAACATAAACAAACGAGGGGGGCGTGGCTGTCCCAGAACCAACCTTTTATTACTACTGATGTATGCGAAACATTATTTGATTCTGTTTGAATTTGCGGCTGTTATCATTTGCCAAACAAAGAAAATTACCCTTGATAAAAAAAACCGTTGCTGGTAAACTACCCCTTTCCCTCAACCGATCTTCACCAAAAACAACAGGTCGCGAGTACTCTACAAATCAGGGCTATATGCAAAAAATTATTTGATTCTGTTTGAATTTGCGGCTGTTATCGTTTGCCAAAAAAAATCTACACACACACACACACACGCACACACACTTTTCGAAAAATGACTTTTTTTCATGTTTTCAGTGTAGTACAATCATATTCTGCAATAATCTCGAACACGATTTTTTTTGCCATCACCTTTCCTTAAGGAACATGGAAGTAAAATTACACTTGATAAAACACCGTTGCAGGTAAACTACCCTTTAACCTTAACCGATCTTCACCAAAAACAACCGGTCGCGAGTACTCTACAAATCAGGGCTGCATGCAAAAATGTATTTGAATATGTTTGAGTTTTCGTCTGATATCGTTTGCCAAAAAAATACCCTTGTTAAAACATAAAACGTTGCTGGTAAACTACCCTTTTCCTTTAACCGATCTTCAACAAAATCAACAGACCTTGAGTTCTGTATAATTCGAAAAAGTATGCAGAAGAGTAGTTGATTCTGTTTTAATGTACGGCAGTTATCGTTCGTAAAAAATTACCCTTGTTGTTAAAACATAAAATGTTCCTGGTAAACTACCCTATTCCCTTAACCGATCTTCACCAACACCAATAGGACTTGAGAACTCAACAATTCAGGGTTGTATGCAAAAAGTAGTGTATTCTGTTTGAATTTGCGGCTGTTATCGTTTGCCATAGAAAACAATTACCTCCGATAAAAAAAAAAACGTTGCCGGTAAACTACCCCTTCCCCTTAACCGATCTTCACCAAAACCAATAGGTCTTGAGAACTCTATAACACAGGGATGTATGCAAATAATCATTTGATTCCGTTTGAATTTGCGGCTGTTATCGATTGCCATAGAAACAAATTACACTTGTTAAAAAAAAAACCGTTGCCGGTAAACAACCCCTTTCCCTTAACTGATCTTCACCAAAATCAATAGGTCTTGAGTAATCTACAAATGACGGCGACATGCAGGAATGTATTTGATTCTGATTGAATTTGCGGCTGTTATCGTTTGCCAAATAAAAAATCTACAGACACACAGACAGACAGACACACAGACACTGTTCGAAAAACGACTTGTGAGTGTAGTACAACCAGAATCTACAATAATCTCGAACACGGTTTTTTTTGCCATCTGCAAAATATTATATGATTTTGTTTGAATTTGCGGCTGTTACCGTTTGCCATACAAAATACCCGTGATAAATCAAAAAACGTGGCCGGTAAACTACCCCTTTCCCTTAAACGATCTTCACCAAAAACAATAGGTCTCTAGTATTCAAGAAATCAGGGCTGTATGCTAAACCTATTTGATCATTTTTGAATTTGCGGCTCTTATCGTTTGCCATAGAAAATACCCCTTGTTAAAACATAAAACGTTGCTGGTAAACTACCCTTTTCCTTTAAGCGATTTTCAACAAAATCAACAGACCTTGAGATCTGTATAATTCGAAAAGGTATGCAGAAGAGTAGTTGATTCAGTTTTAATGTACGGCAGTTATCGTTCGTAAAAAATTACCCTTGTTTTTAAAACATAAAATGTTCCTGGTAAACTACCCTATTCCCTTAACCGATCTTCACCAACACCAATAGGACTTGAGAACTCAACAATTCAGGGTTGTATGCAAAAAGTAGTGTATTCTGTTTGAATTTGCGGCTGTTATCGTTTGCCATAGAAAACAATTACCTCCGATAAAAAAAAACGTTGCCGGTAAACTACCCCTTCCCCTTAACCGATCTTCACCATAACCAACAGGTCTTGAGAACTCTATAACTCAGGGATGTATGCAAATACTCATTTGATTCTGTTTGAATTTGCGGCTGTTATCGATTGCCATATAAACAAATTACACTTGTTTAAAAAAAAACCGTTGCCGGTAAACAACCCCTTTCCCTTAACTGATCTTCACCAAAATCAATAGGTCTTGAGTACTCTACAAATGAGGGCGACATGCAGGAAAGTATTTGATTCTGTTTGAATTTGCGACTCTTATTTTTTTCCATTAAAATACCCTTTTAAAACATAAAACGTAGCCGGTAAACTACCCCTTTCCCTTAACCGATCTTCAACAAAATCAACAGGTCTTGAGAACTCTACAATTTAGGGCTGTATGCAAATAATCATTCGATTCTGTTTGAATTTGCGGCTGTTATCGTTTGCCAAAAAAAAGTCTACAGACACACACACAGACAGACACACACACAGACACTGTTCAAAAAACGACTTGTGAGTGTAGTACAACCAGAATCTACAATAATCTCGAACACGGTTTTTTTTTGCCATCACCATACTGCCATTTCCTTAAGGAACGTGGAAGTAAAATTACTCTTGATAAAAAACCGTTGCCGGTAAACTACCCCTTTCCCTTAACCGATCTTCACCAAAAACAACACTTCTTGAGATCTCTAAAATTTAGGGCTGTATGCAAATAATCGTTTGATTCTGTTTGAATTTGCGGCTGTTATCGTTTACCATATAAAATACACTTGTTAAAACATAAAATGTAGCTGGTAAACAACCCCTTTCCCTTAACCGATCTTTACCAAAATCAATAGATCTTGAGTACTCTACAAGTTAGGGCTACATGCAAATAATCATTTGATTCTGTTTGAATTTGCGGCTCTTATCGTTTGCCATATAAAATACCCTTGTTAAAACATAAAATGTTCCTGGTAAACTACCCCGTTCCCTTAACCGATCTTCACCAAAAACAATACGTCTTGAGAACTCTACAAATCTGGGCAGTATGCAAAAGAGTAGTTGATTCTGTTTGAATTTGCGGCTGTTATCGTTTGCCATAGAAAACAATTACCTCCGATAAAAAAAAAACGTTGCCAGTAAACTACCCCTTCCCCTTAACCGATCTTCACCAAAAACAACAGGTCGTGAGTACTCTACAAACCAGGGCTGTATGCAAAAAATTATTTGATTCTGTTTGAATTTGCGGCAGTTATTGTTTGCCATAGAAAAAAAATCTACACACAGACAGACACACAGACAGACAGACAGGCACTTTTCGGAAAACGACTTTTTTTCATGTTTTGAGTGTAGTTCAATCAGAATTTGCAATAATCTCGAACACGATTTTTTTTGCCATCACCATACTTCCATTCCTTAAGGAATATGGAAGTAAAATTACACTTGATAAAAAACCGTTGCCGGTAAACTACCCCTTTCCCTTAACCGATCTTCACCAAAAACGGCAGGTCTTGAGAACTCTGCAATTCAGGGGTGTATGCAAAATATTATATGATTTTGTTTGAATTTGCGGCTGTTATCGTTTGCCATACAAAATACCCGTGATAAATCAAAAAACGTGGCCGGTAAACTGCCCCTTTCCCTTTAACGATCTTAACCAAAAACAATAGGTCTCTAGTATTCAAGAAATCAGGGCTGTATGCTGAACCTATTTGATCATTTTTGAATTTGCGGCTGTTATCGTTTGCCATAGAAAATACCCTTGTTAAAACATAAAACGTTGCTGGTAAACTACCCTTTCCCTTTAACCGATCTTTACCAAAATCAACAGATCTTGAGAACCGTACAATGCAGGGATGTATGCGAAACATTATTTGATTCTGTTTGAATTTGCGGCTGTTATCATTTGCCAAACAAAGAAAATTACCCTTGATAAAAAAAACCGTTGCAGGTAAACTACCCCTTTCCCTCAACCGATCTTCACCAAAAACAACAGGTCGCGAGTACTCTACAAATCAGGGCTATATGCAAAAAATTATTTGATTCTGTTTGAATTTGCGGCTGTTATCGTTTGCCAAAATAATCTACACACACACACGCGCGCGCGCGCGCGCGCGCGCACGCACACGCACAGACACTTTTCGAAAAATGACTTTTTTTCATGTTTTGAGTGTAGTACAATCATATTCTGCAATAATCTCGAACACGATTTTTTTTTCCCATCACCATACTTCCTTTCCTTAAGGAATATGGAAGTAAAATTACACTTGATAAAAAACCGTTGCAGGTAAACTACCCTTTACCCTTAACCGATCTTCACCAAAAGCAACCAGTCGCGAGTACTCTACAAATCAGGCCTGCATGCAAAAATTTATTTGAATATGTTTGAGTTTTCGTCTGATATCGTTTGCCAAAAAAATACCCTTGTTAAAACATAAAACGTTGCTGGTAAACTACCCTTTTCCTTTAACCGATCTTCAACAAAATCAACAGACCTTGAGTTCTGTATAATTCGAAAAGGTATGCAGAAGAGTAGTTGATTCTGTTTTAATGTACGGCAGTTATCGTTCGTAAAAAAAATTACCCTTGTTGTTAAAACATAAAATGTTCCTGGTAAACTACCCTATTCCCTTAACCGATCTTCACCAACACCAATAGGACTTGAGAACTCAACAATTCAAGGTTGTATGCAAAAAGTAGTGTATTCTGTTTGAATTTGCGGCTGTTATCGTTTGCCATAGAAAACAATTACCTCCGATAAAAAAAAAAAAACGTTGCCGGTAAACTACCCCTTCCCCTTAACCGATCTTCACCAAAACCAATAGGTCTTGAGAACTCTATAACTCAGGGATGTATGCAAATAATCATTTGATTCTGTTTGAATTTGCGGCTGTTATCGATTGCCATAGAAACAAATTACACTTGTTAAAAAAAAAACCGTTGCCGGTAAACAACCCCTTTCCCTTAACTGATCTTCACCAAAATCAATAGGTCTTGAGTACTCTACAAATGAGGGCGACATGCAGGAAAGTATTTGATTCTGTTTGAATTTGCGACTCTTATCGTTTTCCATTAAAATACCCTTTTAAAACATAAAACGTAGCCGGTAAACTATCCCTTTCCCTTATCCGATCTTCACCAAAATCAACAGGTCTTGAGAACTCTACAATTTAGGGCTGTTTGCAAATAATCATTTGATTCTGTTTGAATTTGCGGCTGTTATCGTTTGCCAAATAAAAAATCTACAAACACACAGACAGACAGACACACAGACAGACACACACACAGACACTGTTCGAAAAACGACTTGTGAGTGTAGTACAACCAGAATCTACAATAATCTCGAACACGGTTTTTTTTGCCATCACCATACTGCCATTTCCTTAAGGAACGTGGAAGTAAAATTACTCTTGATAAAAAACCGTTGCCGGTAAACTACCCCTTTCCCTTAACCGATCTTCACCAAAAACAACACTTCTTGAGATCTCTAAAATTTAGGGCTGTATGCAAATAATCGTTTGATTCTGTTTGAATTTGCGGCTGTTATCGTTTACCATATAAAATACCCTTGTTAAAACATAAAATGTAGCTGGTAAACAACCCCTTACCCTTAACCGATCTTTACCAAAATCAATAGATCTTGAGTACTCTACAAGTTAGGGCTACATGCAAATAATCATTTGATTCTGTTTGAATTTGTGGCTCTTATCGTTTGCCATATAAAATACCCTTGTTAAAACATAAAATGTTCCTGGTAAACTACCCCGTTCCCTTAACCGATCTTCACCAAAAACAATACGTCTTGAGAACTCTACAAATCTGGGCAGTATGCAAAAGAGTAGTTGATTCTGTTTGAATTTGCGGCTGTTATCGTTTGCCATAGAAAACAATTACCCTTGATTTAAAAAAAACCGATGCTGGTAAACTACCCCTTTACCACAACCGATCTTCACCAAAAACAACAGGTCGTTAGTACTCTATAAATCAGGCCTGTATGCAAAAAATGATTTGATTCAGTTTGAATTTGCGGCTGTTATCGTTTGCCATAGAAAAAAAATCTACAGTCACACAGACACAGACACACACACAGACAGACACACGGACAATTTTCGAAAAACGACTTTTTTTTCATGTTTTGAGTGTAGTAGAATCAGAATCGGCAATAATCTCGAACACGATTTTTTTTGCCATCGCCATACATCCATTTCCTTAAGGAACATGGAGTAAAATTACCCTTGATAAAAAACGTTGCTGGTAAACTACCCCTTTCCCTCAACCGATCTTCACCAAAAACAACAGGTCGTGAGTACTCTACAAATCAGGGCTGTATGCAAATAATCATTTGATTCTGTTTGAATTTGTGGCTGTTTCGTTTGCCAAAAAAAAAATCTACAGACACACAGACAGACAGACACACAGACAGACACAAACACAGACACTGTTCAAAAAACGACTTGTGAGTGTAGTACAACCAGAATCTACAATAATCTCGAACACGGTTTTTTTTTGCCATCACCATACTGCCATTTCCTTAAGGAACGTGGAAGTAAAATTACTCTTGATAAAAAACCGTTGCCGGTAAACTACCCCTTTCCCTTAACCGATCTTCACCAAAAACAACACTTCTTGAGATCTCTAAAATTTAGGGCTGTATGCAAATAATCGTTTGATTCTGTTTGAATTTGCGGCTGTTATCGTTTACCATATAAAATACCCTTGTTAAAACATAAAATGTAGCTGGTAAACAACCCCTTTCCCTTAACCGATCTTTACCAAAATCAATAGATCTTGAGTACTCTACAAGTTAGGGCTACATGCAAATAATCATTTGATTCTGTTTGAATTTGCGGCTCTTATCGTTTGCCATATAAAATACCCTTGTTAAAACATAAAATGTTCCTGGTAAACTACCCCGTTCCCTTAACCGATCTTCACCAAAAACAATACGTCTTGAGAACTCTACAAATCTGGGCAGTATGCAAAAGAGTAGTTGATTCTGTTTGAATTTGCGGCTGTTATCGTTTGCCATAGAAAACAATTACCTCCGATAAAAAAAAAACGTTGCCAGTAAACTACCCCTTCCCCTTAACCGATCTTCACCAAAAACAACAGGTCGTGAGTACTCTACAAACCAGGGCTGTATGCAAAAAATTATTTGATTCTGTTTGAATTTGCGGCAGTTATTGTTTGCCATAGAAAAAAAATCTACACACAGACAGACACACAGACAGACAGACAGGCACTTTTCGGAAAACGACTTTTTTTCATGTTTTGAGTGTAGTTCAATCAGAATTTGCAATAATCTCGAACACGATTTTTTTTGCCATCACCATACTTCCATTCCTTAAGGAATATGGAAGTAAAATTACACTTGAAAAAAAACCGTTGCCGGTAAACTACCCCTTTCCCTGAACCGATCTTCACCAAAAACGGCAGTTCTTGAGAACTCTGCAATTCAGGGGTGTATGCAAAATATTATATGATTTTGTTTGAATTTGCGGCTGTTATCGTTTGCCATACAAAATACCCGTGATAAATCAAAAAACGTGGCCGGTAAACTGCCCCTTTCCCTTTAACGATCTTAACCAAAAACAATAGGTCTCTAGTATTCAAGAAATCAGGGCTGTATGCTGAACCTATTTGATCATTTTTGAATTTGCGGCTGTTATCGTTTGCCATAGAAAATACCCTTGTTAAAACATAAATCGTTGCTGGTAAACTACCCTTTCCCTTTAACCGATCTTTACCAAAATCAACAGATCTTGAGAACCGTACAATGCAGGGATGTATGCGAAACATTATTTGATTCTGTTTGAATTTGCGGCTGTTATCATTTGCCAAACAAAGAAAATTACCCTTGATAAAAAAAACCGTTGCAGGTAAACTACCCCTTTCCCTCAACCGATCTTCACCAAAAACAACAGGTCGCGAGTACTCTACAAATCAGGGCAATATGCAAAAAATTATTTGATTCTGTTTGAATTTGCGGCTGTTATCTTTTGCCAAAAAAAATCTACACACACACACACACACACACACACACACACACACACACACACACACACGCACACACACACGCACACACACACACGCACACACACGCACACGCACGCACGCACGCACGCACACGCACAGACACTTTTCGAAAAATGACTTTTTTTCATGTTTTGAGTGTAGTACAATCATATTCTGCAATAATCTCGAACACGATTTTTTTTTCCCATCACCATACTTCCATTCCTTAAGGAATATGGAAGTAAAATTACACTTGATAAAAAACCGTTGCAGGTAAACTACCCTTTACCCTTAACCGATCTTCACCAAAAGCAACCAGTCGAGAGTACTCTACAAATCAGGGCTGCATGCAAAAATTTATTTGAATATGTTTGAGTTTTCGTCTGATATCGTTTGCCAAAAAAATACCCTTGTTAAAACATAAAACGTTGCTGGTAAACTACCCTTTTCCTTTAACCGATCTTCAACAAAATCAACAGACCTTGAGTTCTGTATAATTCGAAAAGGTATGCAGAAGAGTAGTTGATTCTGTTTTAATGTACGGCAGTTATCGTTCGTAAAAAAAATTACCCTTGTTGTTAAAACATAAAATGTTCCTGGTAAACTACCCTATTCCCTTAACCGATCTTCACCAACACCAATAGGACTTGAGAACTCAACAATTCAAGGTTGTATGCAAAAAGTAGTGTATTCTGTTTGAATTTGCGGCTGTTATCGTTTGCCATAGAAAACAATTACCTCCGATAAAAAAAAAAACGTTGCCGGTAAACTACCCCTTCCCCTTAACCGATCTTCACCAAAACCAATAGGTCTTGAGAACTCTATAACTCAGGGATGTATGCAAATAATCATTTGATTCTGTTTGAATTTGCGGCTGTTATCGATTGCCATAGAAACAAATTACACTTGTTAAAAAAAAAACCGTTGCCGGTAAACAACCCCTTTCCCTTAACTGATCTTCACCAAAATCAATAGGTCTTGAGTACTCTACAAATGAGGGCGACATGCAGGAAAGTATTTGATTCTGTTTGAATTTGCGACTCTTATCGTTTTCCATTAAAATACCCTTTTAAAACATAAAACGTAGCCGGTAAACTACCCCTTTCCCTTATCCGATCTTCACCAAAATCAACAGGTCTTGAGAACTCTACAATTTAGGGCTGTTTGCAAATAATCATTTGATTCTGTTTGAATTTGCGGCTGTTATCGTTTGCCAAATAAAAAATCTACAAACACACAGACAGACAGACACACAGACAGACACACACACAGACACTGTTCGAAAAACGACTTGTGAGTGTAGTACAACCAGAATCTACAATAATCTCGAACACGGTTTTTTTTTGCCATCACCATACTGCCATTTCCTTAAGGAACGTGGAAGTAAAATTACTCTTGATAAAAAACCGTTGCCGGTAAACTACCCCTTTCCCTTAACCGATCTTCACCAAAAACAACACGTCTTGAGATCTCTAGAATTTAGGGCTGTATGCAAATAATCGTTTGATTCTGTTTGAATTTGCGGCTGTTATCGGTTACCATATAAATTACCCTTGTTAAAACATAAAATGTTGCTGGTAAACTACCCCTTTCCCTTAACCGATCTTTACCAAAATCAACAAGTCTTGAGTACTCTGCAAATTAGGGCTACATGCAAATAATCATTTGATTCTGTTTGAATTTGCGGCTCTTATCGTTTGCCATATAAAATACCCTTGTTAAAACATAAAACGTTGTTGGTAAACTACCCCTTTCCCTTAACCGATCTTTACCAAAATCGACAGATCTTGAGAACTCTACAATTAAGGGTTGTATGCAAAAGAATAGTTGATTCTGTTTGAATTTGCGGCTGTTATCGTTTGCCATAGAAAACAATTACCCTTGATTTAAAAAAAATCGTCGCTGGTAAACTACCCCTTTCCCTCAACCGATCTTCACCAAAACCAACAGGTCGTGAGTACTCTACAAATTAGGGCTGTATGCAAATAATGATTTGATTTAGTTTGAATTTGCGGCTGTTATCGTTTGCCATAGAAAACAATTACCCTTGATTTAAAAAAAACCGATGCTGGTAAACTACCCCTTTACCACAACCGATCTTCACCAAAAACAACAGGTCGTTAGTACTCTATAAATCAGGCCTGTATGCAAAAAATGATTTGATTCAGTTTGAATTTGTGGCTGTTATCGTTTGCCATAGAAAAAAAATCTACAGTCACACAGACACAGACACACACACAGACACACACACAGACAGACACACGGACAATTTACGAAAAACGACTTTTTTTTCATGTTTTGAGTGTAGTAGAATCAGAATCGGCAATAATCTCGAACACGATTTTTTTTGCCATCGCCATACATCCATTTCCTTAAGGAACATGGAGTAAAATTACCCTTGATAAAAAACGTTGCTGGTAAACTACCCCTTTCCCTCAACCGATCTTCACCAAAAACAACAGGTCGTGAGTACTCTACAAATCAGGGCTGTATGCAAATAATCATTTGATTCTGTTTGAATTTGTGGCTGTTATCGTTTGCCAAAAAAAAAATCTACAGACACACAGACAGACAGACACACAGACAGACACAAACACAGACACTTTTCGAAAAACGACTTTTGAGTGTAGTACAATCATGATCTACAATAATCTCGAACACGATTTTTTTTTTTTTCCATCACCATACTTCCATTTCCTTAAGGAACATGGAAGTAAAATTACCCTTGATAAAAAACCGTTGCCGGTAAACTACCCCTTTCCCTCAACCGATCTTCACCAAAAACAACAGGTCGTGAGTACTCTACAAATCAGGGCTGTATGCAAATAATCATTTGATTCTGTTTGAATTTGTGGCTGTTATCGTTTGCCAAAAAAAAAATCTACAGACACACAGACAGACAGACACACAGACAGACACAAACACAGACACTTTTCGAAAAACGACTTTTGAGTGTAGTACAATCATGATCTACAATAATCTCGAACACGATTTTTTTTTTGCCATCACCATACTTCTTTTTCCTTAAGGAACATGGAAGTAAAATTACTCTTGATAAAAAACCGTTGCTAGTAAACTACCCCTTTCCCATAACCGATCTTCACCAATAACAATACGTCTTGAGTACTCTACAAATCACGGCCGCATGGAAAAAATTATTTGTGTCTGTTTTAATTTGCGGCTGTTATCGTTTGCCATAGAGAATACCCTTTTAAAAAATAAAACGTTGCTGGTAAACTACCCCTTCCCCGTAACCGATCTTCACCAAAAACCACAGGTTTTGAGAATTCTACAATTTAGGGCTGTATGCAAATAATCGTTTGATTCTGTTTTAATTTGCGGCTGTTATCGTTTCCCATAGAAAATACCCTTATTAAAACACAAAACGTTGCCGGTAAACTACCCCTTTCCCTTAACCGATCTTCACCAAAAACAATACGTCTTGAGAACTCTACAAATCTGGGCAGTATGCAAAAGAGTAGTTGATTCTGTTTGAATTTGCGGCTGTTATCGTTTGCCAAAAGAAAATTACCCTTGATTTAAAAAAAAACTGTTGCCGGTAAACTACCCCTTTCCGTTAACCGATCTTCACCAAAAACAACAGGTCTTGAGTACTCTACAAATCAGGACTGTATGCAAAAAATTATTTGATTCTGTTTGAATTTGCGGCTGTTATCGTTTGCCAAAGAAAAAAAATCTACAGACACACTCACAGACAGACAGACAGACAGACAGACAGACACACACTTTTCGAAAAATGACTTTTTTTCATGTTTTGAGTGTAGTACAATCAGAATCTGCAATAATCTCGAACACAATTTTTTTTGCCATCACAATACTTCCATTTCTTTAAGGAACATGGAAGTAAAATATCGGTATGGAGAACGATACATGACTTCCATGTTCTAAGATTTATATTTAAAATCATATTCGATATGAAATATTTCCATAGAAACTACGTCTTTCTACTTATTGCTTCAGAATTAACCACAGTACTGTGGTTACTAACGTATACCACCTCACGTTTTCGCACTCGAATTTCACCGATGATGGCAGTCGATGGCACTGCCGAAAAGTCTGGTTTTGCTGAAAACATTGAACTACGGCTAAAGAGCCCGGGAAGCAATTTTAACAAAAAACTACTTCTTTGTTGCCGATAACGTAGTACACATATAAAAAATTCTGCCCTCCACCTTCAACTATAATTTTTAATAATAGAAAATTACCCCCACCCCGTTCACCTAACCTATTCATTTATAGATATTTCATCTACGTTTCTACAGTGGATTACTATGAGCTTCTTATCAGGATACTTTATTTATAAAAATTAAGTACTTTACTCTTGTTAAATCATAAAATGTTTCAAGTAAACTACCCCTTTCTCTTAACCGATCTTCTCCAAAATCAACAGACCTTCCATCATCTACAATTCAGGGAAGCATGCAAAAAAATATTTGATTCTGTTTGAATGTGCGGCAGTTATCGTTCGTCATGGAAACATTTCTCTTGTTACAACATAAAATGTTGCTGGTAATCTACCCCTTCCCCTTAACTGATCTTCACCAAAATCAATAGACCTTGAGCTCTCTGCAACTCAGGAAAGAGTGCAAAAAATTATTTGATTCTCATTGAATTTTCGGCAGTTATCGTTCGTCATAAAAAAATTACCCTTTTTAAAACATAAAACGTTGCTGATAAACTACCCCTTCCCTTAACCGATCTTCAACAAAATCAACAGACCTTGAGTTCTCTTTAGTTCAAAAAGGTATGCAAAAACCTAGTTGATTCTGTTTGAATTTACGGCAGTTATCGTTATAAAAAATTACCCTTGTAAAAACATAAAATGTTGCTGGTAAACTACCCCTTTCCCTTGACCGATCTTCAACAACACCAATAGGTATTGAGAACTCTACAATACAAATCTGTATGCAAAACATCATTTGAATCTGTTTGAATTTGCGGCTGTTATCGTTTACTATGGAAAAAAATTACCCTTGAAAAAAACCGTTGCTGGTAAACTACCCCTTCCCCTTAACCCATATTCACCAAAAACAACAGGTCTTGGGTACTCTACAATTCAGGCTTGTATGCAAACAATTATTTGATTCTGTTTGAATTTGCGGCTGTTATCGTTTGCCATAGGAAACACCCTTGATAAAACATAAAACGTTGCTCGTAAACTACCCTATTCCATTAACCGATCTTCACCAATAACAATAGGTCTTGAGAACTCTACAATTCAGGGCTGTATGCAAAACATTAGTTGATTCTCTTTGAATTTACGGCAGTTATCGTTCGTCACAGAAAAAATACCCTTGTTAAAACATAAAACGTTTCCGGTAAACTACCCCTTTACTTTAACTGATCTTCACCAAAAACAATAAGTCTTTAGTACTCAACAAAACAGGGCTGTATGCAAAAACGTATTTGATTCTGTTTGAATTTGCGGCTCTTATCGTTTGCCATAGAAAATACCCTTTTAAAACATAAAACGTTGCCGGTAAACTACTCCTTTCCCTTAACCGATCTTTACCAAAATCAACAGATCTTGAGAACCTTACAATTCACGGCTGTATGCGAAACATTATTTGATTCTGTTTGAATTTGCGGCTGTTATCGTTTGCCAAACAAACAAAATTACCCTTGATAAAAAAAACCGTTGCTGGTAAACTACCCCTTTCCCTCAACCGATCTTCACCAAAAACAATAGATCGCGAGTACTCTACAAGTTAGGGCTGTATGCAAAAAATTATTTGATTCTGTTTGAATTTGCGGCTGTTATCGTTTGCCATATAAAAAAATCTACAGACACACAGACACACACACAGACACACAGACACACACACACAGACACTTTTCGAAAAATGACTTTTTATCATGTTTTGAGTGTAGTACAATCAAATTCTGCAATAATCTCGAACACGATTTTTTTTGCCATCACCATACTTCCATTTCCTTAAGGAACATGGAAGTAAAAATTAATTCTTACTTGTTACCATGGAAACAAGTTGAATTGTTAATTTTCTTTATTAAATAAAGTGGAAAAAGTATTCTTTTCTTTAACTAAACATAAAATTACCTGAAATATGATAACGAAGAGTTATTTTGGTCAGAGGTGGGGGCAGCTTGATTGTGCAAAACTGTGTTGGGAAGAACCGTGGAGTTACGACTGTACATACAGCTACATTTGCCAGTCACCAAGTATTCTGTATGATGTTAAAGTACGATCTGTATTGAAAGGAAAGGTCTGTAAACAAAACATGGATTTTGGCACTTCTTATGTGGCGTATATTTCTGTACACGTGTAGAATTACTACACGCTTTATAGTAACTCTTACATTCCTTGTATTTATTATATTTGTTTATAGAAATACAATAATAATAGATTTCTTCTGTTAATGAATGCACATTAAAGTACAAGATAGTTGGATTCAGATTAACTCAACACCGAACTATTAATACATTCGTATTTCAATTATAGCCGAAATTTAGTTTTAAGGCATCTTGTACATTTTAATGCATATAATAAAAGGCGTACAGTAAATCTGGCTTATTGGCTTAAACCCGTTGGATCAAACGTCTTGACATAAAACCTTTCTAAGTAATAGTTTATCTCAGTCAAGCAATTACTACATATATGTATTATTTTTATTTTCACACTAACGGATGAAAAAAGACGTATAGAATGTCATTTTTCTATTTGCTCTCGAAGATTCACAAGTGAATCTTTATGCTCGTTACATCAGAGTCTTGCTGAAGCATAAACAATTAACAAAAATGTAACAAAATTAACAAAATTTTAAATTGTTAAATCCGTTCTTCGTAAATGAGAGCAAGATCTTCTTGCTTTCGATTACATTTTCTACTATACAATAACAAAATATATAAAATAAATACACGAGCCTGTATAGTCAGATAAGAGAATGCAAGTTTGTATAACTCGTTCTCGAGAGAACGAGACAGAAGAGGTTAATTTTTCCCTCGCTCCATTGATTTAGCATGTCTAGATTTACACTACCTGAGTATAATTTGATAAAGTAAAAGGTAATTGGAAGAAGTCACAATGGAAGCCAAACTAACTACGACATGGTCACATCAACATTAGAAAGTGAAAGACAATGGAAGATGTAAGGATCGGAAATAATAGATTTAAAAAATTAAATAATTTGATGTCAAGAGTAAAATAAGGATGCCGTTTAGGAAGGAATATGGGAAGAAAACAGCCTGTTTTCTAAAGCCAAGAGCGCTAAGGAACAAAATATTACCTAGGTTTACACAAATAAAAATTTACAGAACCCTATTATGGTCCATAGCCATCTGTGTGTGTGTGAAAAGTTGACAATGAGTCAATTAACAATATAGACTTATGTCAAGACCAAAATAAAATAAAATTTTATGGAAAATTTTGAACCAATTAATGAAAACAGTAACTACACAAATCGCTATAATCAAGAATGATACAAGATAATAAAGGGACATAATAAATGATTTTTCTAAAGGTCCAAAGTTTCAATAGAACACGAGGTGCTACATTTATTCCAAACGGATTATGGAAATATTTCAGAAAGAAAGAGGAAGACTCCAATTTTGCTGGATGGAATGGTTAATGGCGAGATGATGGGGAGAAAATATTAAAGATAAGAATGCATGGAGGAAATCTGTAAACGTGACCGCGGCCTATGAAGGGGTGTAGCACAGAGTGATAGGTAAGTAGGTTACATAATGTAAAGCATACAGCTACGGATGTACTACTTTGGCCAATCAAAGTAAATACGTCATGTTCTAATTTTTTAAATAATATATATTAACAACACTTTGTAAACCTTTTAAACGTCTTGCCTAATAAGGACAAGAATGGACGGTGCAGAAAGAGAATTCACAACTGGAAAATCCGCAAAGTTATTATAAAATACACCAACAAATAATTACTACTTTAGTACTACTTATAGACAAAACCCTGGAAAAAATGAATTTGTGATTATACTGCTTACTACAACTTTGTCAGTATCTAATATATATATATATATATATATATTACTTTAATTTAATATACATCAAGAAACGGACTGTAGCAGAAAGTGATTGAAATATATATATATATATATTTATTGTAACGAATAAATATAAGGGGCGTCCTTCTTATTTAAGCCTCACGTTGGAGTCGTCAATCTGTAACGATGACATTCTAAATCTCGTACGTACCTGTATATAAAATTGTTACACTTGTTTTTTATGTGTATAAGTGTTAATGTGGTGTGTTCGCCTCACACCGGTCGTTACAATGATGGTTGTCACTACTGAAGTCTGTAGCGTGGTCTAAATTATCAGTACAACCTACCTGTTTATTCATAGGGGTTGCGAATCCCGGGTGGCGCCAAATTGTTTATATTAAAACAATTAAATTTGTTAAATTACAAGTTAACTAAGTGTTGTCAGCGTTGACGGCTGGAGCGTTCAAATGATTCCCGCCGCTGTACAGTTTGTCGTATTGTCCACTCGTGAAGAGCGCTAGTTGGTTAATCGGTAGAAATTGCTAACACACACTTATATTATACAACGTCCTACGAAATAAAACGATGGTAATACTCTGTACTGTAATTTTAATGAAAATTTGGTCATTAATTAATATGACAAAAGGATTATAAATGATTTTTTTACAAATTGCTCCGGCTTAGAACATGAAACACATATATCTTCAGGTTGGCGAAATTGATTTTGAAATGAACTATTCTGATGCCGTCATGGCTTCTGTTTACATACAATATATTAGTCTGTTCAAAATCTGGGGTTCTTTGGATTATAAAATAAAACATAAAAGCTGGTTACATTAAAAAAGTACACTACCATTCCTTATACATACTTAAATAGCATAAAGTGTTTTTACAAATTTTTCGGTAGTGTCGTATTAGTTGTTACAAAATTCGCACACTAATGCGAGGTTATATCTTAATTAACAATTGTTTTACGTAATTTGATTATTATTCAAACCTTTGAAAGAAAATTAACTTTGTTTAATAATGAGAAATTCTGATTGATTTGAGAAATATTTAAAGTAATTTGGTTTCTGGGATAATTGAGTTTAGTTGACATTTATCAGTTCAGACGGTGGTGATATGTTGTCGTCTGGGGTAATGGAAATTCATCGATTTTGGGGCTGATTTAGGCTTCGGGCATCTTCTTCTATCTCGTCTGCTATTTAATTTCTTTTATTTGGTTCCAGGACATCGGTTAATATTAGAAGCTCTGCATCTACTCGTCATTGGCTCTTGTAGTCGATTTCTGAACGTCTTTTGAACTTTTTAATGTAAAATTTTGGTCATCTCAATCTTGCGTACCTCTTACCCACGCGTCATTTTTTCAAGTCTAATAAATTTAACGGAAAATTAGTATTCAACGGCCAGTTTCTATGGTAACAGAAACCCTTTGATTGGTTAAGGCCTCTTTCTAAAGCATTGTTATGAGATTTGAAATTTTTATTCAAATTTATTATGTATTTTCTTAATGATTTTATTCTTCTGTCATCCCTTCTGGGTAATAAATAATATCACTATTGTTTTTATTTCCTTTCAAAGTTTAAAATGATACCTCATAAGGTCATATTCTATTATATATCAACTTTTGTCTAATTATGTTGATATTTGATAATTACATATCTCTTTTAAATTAAACTTTTATAATAACATTTCTCTTTTAAAATGATTTACACATAATTACTGGCTATTTACTTGCCTTAGATTTGTAAATTTCCTTGTGAATTTGTTACAATTGACCTTTGTATGTGTCTGACAGTTAGACATTTTCATAGCCAAAAGTAGCTATGATGGTATTTTAATTATTTATTTTAAATTACATTTTAATTCAGCCTGATGGGCTTCACTTTGTTATTATAATTGTTTGTGTTTCGTTTTGATTCTGTTTGTGTTCTGATTTCATGTCAATATAGTTTTCACTATCCATATTTAAAATATAACAATTAGGCTTATGGACTGCAAGTCTCCTTCAGCCATATCCTATTCATAACATTAAAACGAACAATTCTTTATAAGTTATTAGTTACTGTTGGTTTAACATTCATTTCATTCTTTTGCTATTACTTTGAATGAGAAACATCATCACTTCTTTCAAACTTATTAAATTTATTTTCCCTTCTAACATGGGGTGTTTTTTAATTATATACTTAAATTCTTATTTCATTACTACTTCTTTCCTCCATTCCATGTTAACACAAACTGTTTTTACATGGGCTTTCTCCCTGAATAATATTACATCCTTCACTTATCTCTATTTTAAATACTATTTCTAACTATCCTTAATTATATAATTTTTCATAAACTCACTTAAATCATTTATTGGTTTATCAATGATTTATTAAGTGTTTTCTTATCTATTAATACTTTTTATTACTGATAATATCTTTTTCCACATATCACTTTCACCTTTTATTAATTGGTGTTTATCACTGATACACTCACTATTTTGGGGTATTTACACATACACTATTGCACTTTTTTCACTGTTTATTTTAAGTGTTACTTAGTGGGTAATCCCTATACTTATTTCTCTTTCTATTTCTCACTATTTCTTTCATTATAACATGATACTTATTCTTAATGACATTTTGTTAAATATTTCACAACATCTAACTTTAATATTTGGATTAGTGTACTTTTCTTTACTAAGTTACTTTTTAACTGTTTTTTGTTTAAAACAGGTATATAAATTATCTCATTTACAACAATAATATTTGCTTTCATTAGTGGATAATTATTTGGGGTTTATTTACAGTATTCTATCTTTGAGTATACCATTTCTCCCTTTTATATGTGGTGTCTCTTATTTCTTGGTTTCACTTTGTTTCCTCTTCCTTCTTCTCCTTCATTTTCTTCATCTTCCATTGTCTTCATTTTGATTCGGTTCTCCTCTTCTCGTCTAGTTTAATTTCTATTTAGTTGTAGGAATTTGTTCACTTCCTTTTATTTCTTCTTTGGTTCTGGTTTCTTCCCTTCTTTTGTTAGTTCGTATTTGTTTGGTTAATCACTTTTTCCTTTGTGTATTTTTCGTGGTTCCCTTCTTCTTTTGTTTTCTGTTGTTGTCAATCACTTGGGTTGGGTAATGTCGTCGTTCGTCGTGTCATAGTTTTTATATTTTATTTATTTTTAAACATTCTATTTGATATGAAGTATTTTTACATTTGGAATTATCTTTTATATCCCTGGTACTGGGGTGGCTTATTTGTGTTGTAACAATATATATATATATATATATATATATATATATATATATATGAAAGAAGCGTTTAGATATAACTGACAGTGCTCACATAGTATTGCAAACAGTAGAAAAGAAAACTACTTATTAACACACTACTTGATTGTAACAAATGGTGACTGCATGAAGGCTGTTTGCATTGATTTAAATGAAATGTGTACACAGAAATTACACAAGCTACATAAACTGCATACCTTTACTTAAACTGGCGTAAAGCTAGTATATGATTATGAGGTCAGAGATCAGCGAAGATGGCTTCCGGAAGAGGCGGTGCAGCCTAAGCTGTAAATGGAGAAGAGAACGAAGAAAAAGAAGAAGAAGAAGAATAAAAGACAAAAATTTTAAAAATTATAAACTGCATAATTTAAAATTTACCTTCGCTTTAACTTGTTTATTTAAAATTACGTTAAACGGTTGTTTTAAAACAAACCGTCAAACTAATATAGGATAGAACACAGATAATATGAGGTCAATCTCATTTCAGCGCTTATGGTTTAGAAAAGAGTTAATTAAATACTGTGTACATTAATAAATTAATATGAACCTATTGGAGTAAATAAATACGTTAACATTAACGTATACAGACCTGATTATTACTAATTAGATAATTTGTAATCTTGACGATTTTTTAGTAGATGGGACAGAGATATCATTAATTTTTCATAGTTATCTTGAGCTATGAGAAGACAAAAGTTTTTACCTGTTTTTCCCGTATAATGCTGTCTTTAAAACATAATTTACCTCCATTTCGGTCTCGCTATCCACACATCAGCAAGTTTATGTTTGAACTATAGTACTATACTATAATGAATTTTGCTCAAGTAGTACAGTGTGTAAAGGGTACTTCCTTTGTACTCCCTTCCTTTGCATATCGAACTCTGACGATTCGAACGGAACCAGTACCAATGTTTTGGCCGTTGGTTCCCGAGTACTAAAATTGCACGTAACAAATAACCAGTTTTTAGAAGGATGGAAAATTTAAATTACACTTATTTATGAAGATATTATTTATTGATTTTTAGACAGTCATATACAAAATAAAGAAGATAATGTACGTTCGCTTCTCTAAGTTTTCGCAAAAAAACAATTAAAACACCCTTTACTTTCTCAACGTCCCTAGTACTCATAAATAAATGTTTAACCGGACTTGTGTTAAAAATATGTAAACAATTTTTGTGTTTTATTTTTTAATAAACATAACTTTCATAGATTTTAGTAAGAATAATTAATATTAATTAATAAAGAAATTGTTTAACGACTCGAAGTTGTACCATTCGACGTTGAGATTTGAGTACGAGTGTATGGGAGGAGACGTGACATGTGACAGCGCGTATTCACAACGCAGATGTCGCTGCGTAAACGACTGAGATTAATTAGACAAGACGCCTAAGTACGGCGCCGTTCCCAGCAATAACTCGCCCTAGACGTCTGCGATTTACGTTTCGTTCTGAATAATCAGCTACACACCACAGTTATTCAACTGTTATTCTTTATTCTGTTCCCGCCGTACTTAATTCTGAACATTTAATAAAATTATTTTCTTTCATGCAGACTAATGTCTACTTTCAATAGTCCTAAATGTTTCTCAGCGTTGACAGAAACCATAGTTTGTATAAGTAAGAGTTTTTCAACTTGTTCCCTAAATGTAATACAACCGACAATACAGTTTGTGATGATGGTCTTGCTAGATTGAAAACATGAATTGAAGAATAATTCCCACAGTTGTAGTTAACAGATCTAACTAAAGGTAAACGATGAAACATGGCCAAACACGCGTGGAAATAACACAAAACGAAACACAAAGTGTTCTGTATTAGTAGAAGAAAACAAATACTTCCATCTTTCCGCCACACCATTATTTGGGTACTATATAATACCAGTATAAAAGGCAAGTTGCACTGCGTATTACTGCTGCGTAAGGGTAACAGAATACATACGTTGAAAAACCCTTAAAGTAGTTTCTTAAAACGCCATTCTTGTGTTTACTATTTATTGAATTCCACATTTTATAGCGTTAATTTGAAATTTGTAGAAGTAACAGGCCATCACCTAATGTTTGAAAACAAAATTTTAATATCCATGTAAAAATACTGCATTGAAAATTAGTTATTGTACACAACCCGTTGAATATGTGAGGAGTGAAGTTGCTAGACAAAGACAACGTGATGAAACAAGTGTTATCCTTCTAGTCAGTCAGTCAAGGCTAAATTACGGTAGCTTCTGTGCTACTATATTACGCTACCATATTAATGTAACCACACTTCACTGTCGCTCACTAAAGTCCTTGAGAGAGCCCGACCTACTTGCAGTCATCGGAGGAGTCACTCCGGGCACTGCTACCATGCAGGGGCCTTGAGCCCCGTCCCCTCATTAGCTACGAGCTACGAGCTACTGTCGCTCGTAATATCGTAGTAAACAAATATATGCTGAAATAATTTCCTTATCACTTATTATTATAAGACGTAAAGAAAGAGTCAAGTGTTAAAAACTGTGAATAAGTGGAACGTGTTGAAGAGAATATAAGAAATTTGCGTCAATGTAATTATTCAACAAGAGGATTCACTAATTCTTTTTTTTCATATCAGCGGCCATCCTATCACAGTAAGAGCACAGAATCGTATGTAAAAGGAATTCTGTTTCATTGCAGAGTTTTGTTTTTGTGGTATGAGGTAGTTGACATACTGTAATTGAGGTTTTCTATGCGTCCAGTACAGCAGCCCAAAACGTATGTCAAATAGAGTTAATTGAACTTCGTACATTGGGGATGAAATTGTTGCTCTTTATGCTGGTGTATGAAATGTTTTACGTATTACGCAACGAATCCACTTTAAAACTTACAATTGTACTTAAATTAACGTCTAACAAGCTCGTGATATAATTAACAAACATATCTCATTAACCTATAATTTTTTGTAATTACCTACTTATTAAAATTAAATAATATTTGGTATATGTGTAATTAAATACTGCTACTTCAGTGAGCCATATTGGTTGCGAGTTTTTACTCGTTTGCATTTACTAATTTTGTTTTCAGTTTATAAATGATGAAACGTTTTGTGAATATCAGTGTATAAGTTCAGACTCGATGTTTACACAACTTGTGTCGATTTGGATTTTGACATATTTACTGCCATCTTCAGGCCTGTGTGTGGGCAATACAGAAATAATCAAACACATAAACAGACCAGTGGATTGAGTACATGTGTTTGTGTATGTGTTTATGTGCGTGAGACAATGAGTTATATAAGCAAAATTTTTACTATTGCTCACACATTTTTGTAATTAAGTAGAAAGATAGATGTAATTAAAATATTGCAAACCGTTATTACTAAATTATTACAAATTAATATACTGATAACTAACATAATAATAACTTAATCACAATTATAAATACAGATAGCTTATTAATATTATAAATACAGTTTTAATCGAATATGTATTGGAATGAGTACGTTTAGCAATACATGTACGTATATAATTTGTTATGGCTGAATACAGAATGTAGGGAAGTTTAAGTACGGTTGACGTTTCGTTGGGTAAAATAAGCCGTTGTATGACGTTCTATCTTGATTGTTTTGGGATTCTAAATGTACAGCTTGAAGAAGTGTCGCTGTTCTTTGGATGGAACGTGTAGTAGTCTAATGTTACCAGTTTTCATGTAGTAGCTAGCAGTACATTTAGCCGCTCAGTGGGTGCGTGTTAACGGACGTTCCTTAATAGCTCCCTCGTAGTGTCATAATGTTACTATTAATGTGTAGACTCTGTAAGAAGAGGAGTCGGACTTCCTGACGGCCGAAAGACGTCCCTCTGTGTAGACGTCCTGACGGCCGAAAGACGGGCTGAGAAAATGCTATTGTTGTCCCAAGTGAACAACAATTATCACTACAGTGTACTTAATTATTAATTAGGACCAATACAGTTTATAAATTCAAAAATGTCTTCAAAAAGCACACGAAATATTGCATATAATCGTTACGTTGGACGAGATCTACTGTCATCACTACAGTGAATCATTTTATCGAAATCTAAGTTTTTATGTGTGCGTGTGCTCGCGCGCGCGTGTGTAAGCTGGTTGAGAGTGAGGCTTCAGGTTTCCTTACTGTGTACTAATGAATGTAAAGTTTATTGAAACAATATAGGCGTACATTAAATTCTAATATAGGCTTAGAGACAGACCGGTGTGAATCACCGACGTGACACGTGACGTGAATCGTCAGACTCTGCACTCAACCTTGGAAGAGATCGGACGTACAGAACAGAAGAGCATCGCAGAATAGGATAGCTTCGTCCTCTACTTACTGCCATGAAGAGGCCTTCAGCGCAAGCTACTGCGGCGGCAGTAAAGAAGAAACCGCCAGACCAGGAATCGCCTCATCGCCAGCGCCATCATCCAGCTGCTGCGATGGAAATCGACCTACCGCCTTGCCAGCAAGACGACGCCAAGCAGCACACAACTGGGACCTGCCGCACAGTGCCGGTAAGTGTTCTAGGTAGCGCTGTCCAGCGAAACCCGGGGAGTCCGAGAGTAGGGCTCACTAATAGAGATGCTGGTTGCGCCGCCACTGTGACGGTGTCGCAGTTCGGCCCCCGGGTACCCGCTGGACAAAGAGCCGAGTTAGTCGGCATTAGCCCAGCTGCTAGTGTCCCTAAAGCACTGTGCGGCAGCAACGAGCCCCCCGGCCGGCCACTTGGGCCAGTCAGGAACCCTACGACTCGCGCGGGAAGCCCTGCTGAGCCCGCGCAAGCTCGTCCCAATAATCGGTCCTTATTAGGGCCGACCAAGCCCGCTAAGGCCGGACCTTCCGGCTGCACGGCCGCCAGTAGGCCAAGCAGCCCTGTTCCTCTGCCGGAGTCTGACTCCCCAGCCATGGAGACCTCGGCTTCCACCGACTGGGTGGTAGTAGGGCACGGTGGCAAGCCGAGAAAGTCTCCCTC
This sequence comes from Magicicada septendecula, assembly GCA_034769895.1. Lineage (NCBI taxonomy): Eukaryota > Metazoa > Arthropoda > Insecta > Hemiptera > Cicadidae > Magicicada > Magicicada septendecula. The sequence continues at coordinate 299,994,541 of CM068371.1, forward strand.
CCTGACCTCCTTGAGTTCGGCCACGGACTCGGCGGCATTCCAAGCCTCCGCTGAGGTTGCGCCTAGTCGCACCTCCGAAGGAAGGATCCCCCCAGTGTTCGTTACGAACGTCAGGGACGTAATCGGCTTTGTTCGCCGACTCCGCAAGGTCGTTGCGCTGGCAGATAACGCATCGGTCAAGCTCCTTGCGAGCGAGACTGTACGCGTTACCTGCCGCAGCGCATCCGAGCACTTCGGAGTTGTCCAGTGGCTGGAACGTGAATCGTTCCAGTTCCATACCTATACTCTCAACAGAGTCAAGCCTGTAGCCCTCGTCCTTCGGGGCCTGGACATACAGGCGGATCCGCAGGTCGTCCTAGACGAACTGCGCGACGCGGGCTATAAGGTTGTGGGAGCCTCTCGGCTGTACACCACTTATGGCTCGCGTCGACCACTCCCGCTAATAAGACTCCTGGCAGAGAAGGGCGACTCCTCCCAGGCCTTATTAGATTTGAAACGGCTTTTCGGGCTCTGCGTCAGCGTAGAGCCCTGTCGTCAGACCGGGCGACTTTCCCAGTGCCACAGGTGCCAGCGGTTCGGCCACAGCAGCTTCGGTTGTCGGAACGCGCCGACCTGCGTCCGCTGTGGAAATGACCACTTGACGCAGGCCTGCGCTGTCCCGGCCAACCACCGATATTGTATAAACTGTGGCGGCGCCCATGCTGCTAATAACAGGCGCTGCCCAGTCTATAGCGAGCAGCTGGACAAGTTGAAGAAACCCGTCCAGCCTAAGCCTCGACATGTTACACAACCAGTAAAACCAGCCAAAGCCGCTGAACGTGTGGTCCGGAAACCAGCCCCTAGGTCTGCTCCGGTTCCGAAACCCAGCAGTGCAGTGAGCCCGAGCGAAGCTCCACAGGCCAAACCAACCACCGCGCCCCCGGAACCGGAACGCGAAGATCCACACTACACCCAAGTCCCGCTGCCGGACGATGAGGAAATCGATCCTCCATTGCCGCCGCCACCCAAGCCTAGATTCCCCAGATCGGGCAAGAAAGTTAGGAACCAGGCCAAGAACACGGGCCAGCCTAAACCACCTGCCACTGGACCCAAGCCCGTCCACCAAAAGCCAGAGCGGCCACCCGCTCCAGTACCTGCCCCCAAGGCTTCCACCGTCTCGCCCCGCCGCAGCTATGCAGCTGCCGCCAAGCGTTCTCCCCCGGCCTCATCTTCCGATGACCTCGCCGTCGTATCAGACTTTCTGGCAAGCTACGACTTGCAGAAAGTAGCCCAGACTTTCCTTAAAATCAAGGAACGCTTGGCAACAGCCTCGCCCCAGGATAAGTTCCTCCTCTTGGTGGAAGCCTGCCGTGTTACAGGTCTGTTATGAACGGACAACCACGGCAATCCCTCAAGCGGGACCTCGAGCTCGTGGCGTGGAACGCCAACGGCCTCGCTTCCCGGCATTCTGAGCTCTTAGAGTTCGTTGCCCGTCACAAGCCCGACGTGCTTCTTCTTGGCGAGATGCACCTGACCCCGCATCGTCGTTTCCGACTACCCAACTACGTGTGCCACCGGGACGACCGGTCGGGTCGCGCAGGAGGGGGCACAGCCATCGCGGTGAAGGCGAGTCTTCGCCATCAGCGCGTTGTCCTGCCTCAGCGGCGGAACCTCGAGTGCACCGCGGTCGAGCTCCATGGTGCTCTCGGCGGTCTACTCGTGGTTTCCGCTTACAAGCCTCCACAAACGGAGTTCCTGTCGAACGATCTGGAGGCCGTCTTTGGAGCACACAGGAGGGTAGTCCTGGCGGGCGACCTGAACTGTAAGCACCCCGATTGGGGGAGCCGCTTGGCGAACCCAAACGGGACCCGCTTACGCAGGTATGCTGATGCAGCTCGGGTCACAGTCATGGGTTCTACCGGGCCTACATACTATCCCTCGAGGGCTAACTCCCGCCCTGATGTACTGGACATTGCCGCGGTCAGGGGCGTTTATTGCCCGGTCCACGTCTCCGTCATTTCGGAACTGTCCTCGGACCATTGCCCCATCAGTGTGCATATAGCTACCCAGCACGCCACCGTCCGCGACGAGCGGCGGGTAAACGAGTGGGACCGCTTTGGCCCGGCGTTCAGTCGCCGCCTACCAGAGCATATCCCGCTCGACACTACCCAGCATGTCGACGAGGCAGTTGCCTTATTCGACACAGCCGTAGTCTCGGCGGTAGACGTGTCCTCCCGGATGAAGCCGGGGCTCACACTCGACTATCAGCGGATCCCCGAAGAGGTGTCTCAGCTCGCTTGCGAGAGGAATCGCCTCCGGAGACGCTGGCAGAGGACTCGTGACCCGGCCGACAAGGCTGCGTTCAACAGAGCGTCCGGCAAGTTGCGTCGCGACATGCTGGCGTTCCGTAGACGCAACTGGGAGCTAGCTGTTACACAGATGGATGGCCCTGCCGAGGACCGTAATGTCTGGCGGATTCTCAGTGCCCTAACGGGAAAGCGCAAACGCGCGCCTCTCCCCGCACTGGCCGGACCCGGCGGTCAACCCCTTGGCCGCCCCCTCGAAAAGGCAGAGTTCTTGGCTGACAGTTTAGAGCGTCAGTTCGCTCCCAACCCATCCAAGAACCCGGCCTTCACTGAGAAAATCTGCCGCGAGGTAGAGCGCTTTCTATCGGCGGATATCACAGTCCAGCCGGAGCCCATCTCCCCGGAGGAGGTCTCTGAGAGGATTGTTCAGCTCAAGCCCCGGAAGGCGCCTGGCCCGGACGGAGTCATGAATTCCGCCCTCCATCGCCTTCCGGAGCGAGGAACCCAGTTCCTCACTGACCTGTTCAATTCATGCCTCAGACTGGCCTATTTTCCGGTGAAATGGAAAACGGCTAGCGTCATTGTGATACCTAAGCCGGGAAAGAATTCTTCTCGACTGGAGAACCTCAGGCCCATCAGCCTCTTGTCCGCGACGTCCAAGGTTTTTGAGCGTCTGATCCAGCGTAGGATCCGCGACCATCTAGAAAGACTAGACGTGCTGATCCCCGAACAGTTCGGCTTTCGTGAGCTGCACTCCTCGACTCATCAGCTGATGAGACTCGTGGAATGCATAACCGAGGCTGGCTGCCAGGGCAAACAGACGGCTGCGATCTTCCTAGACGTAGAGAAAGCCTTTGACCGCGTGTGGCACGAGGGTGTCCTTTACAAACTAACGGAAGTCCTTCTCCCAGACTGCTACGTTCACTTGATCGGCAGCTTTCTGCGAGACCGTAGCTTCCGAGTGAGAGTAGACCACGCTCTCTCTTCGGAGAGGCGTATTACCGCTGGCGTCCCTCAGGGAAGTGTCCTTGGGCCTCTCCTGTTCTCGTTGTTTGTCAACGACACGCCCCGAGTTCCTGGAGTGAAATTGTCGCTGTTCGCGGACGACACTGCGGCTTTTGCCTCAGAGCCGAACGCGAGTTATGCGGCAGTTAAGCTCCAGCGCCAACTCGACGCGTATGTCGGGTGGACCGATGACTGGAGAGTTGCCGTTAACGCTTCCAAGAGCGCCGCGGTAATATTCTCGCGCAAACGTAAGCGGCCTCGGCCTCTTAAAGTAGGCCCCGTCGAGGTGCCCTGGACCAACAGCGTCAAGTACCTCGGGCTCCACGTGGATTCCCGACTCACCTGGCGAACCCATACAAACTACATCAGACAACGCGCTTCGGCGCAACTCAGTAGACTCTGGCCCGTGCTATCTAATCCGGCAATGACCCCCCGGCTAGGTAAGCTCATAGTCAACACGTACGTGTTGCCCGTGATTACCTACGCCTGTCCTGTTTGGGGATACCTGGCTCGTGGTCATAGAATCACGCTCCAGCGCGTACTCGACCGGGGACTGAAGCTCGCGTGCAAAGTCCCCCGGAGGTACTCTTCTCGTCTTTTGAGGAGAGGACTCGGTGTCCGCTCTCTTGATGACACCGTGAGACGCCTGGCGAGACGATTCTATGTTCGTTCCGACAGAGTGCCCCCTACAATTCCCTCATTGCCGGACTTGGTAAATACACCCCGCGACCAGGTGAGTCCTGGAAGCGACCTCGTTTGCTAGTCCCGGTGGTATAATCCACCAATCGCAGGTCGCTTCAGACCCCCCCATAATTAGCTAAAAGTATATAATGAACTCAAACAGACCCAGTGGCAGGAGTCCTTTCTGAGACTCGGGACACCGGACTACTCGCGACCCGCGCTTCGCGCGGGCCGCGCAACCCCCAGTTGTGTAATATAGGCTTACCTTGCGTATCTCAAGAGACAGTTGTGGCACTTGACACCTAAATCATCCTCGTAATTATCACGTAACACTAGTGTTACCGAAAACGGTTAATACATACTCCGTAATTATGTGGCGCTGCTGTAATTTACTGCTGTCCTTTTGTGATGTCACACGTTCATTCTTGTCTCTCAGGTACACATATTTACTTTCTACACACAAGAAACATTATCTTTTACATGCATGTAATTCATTCTTTTTTCCATTTCCCTTGTGGCATTTGTAGTGCTAGATGTACTGCTTACATTTTAGATTTAAAATTGTTACCTTGCTGTAAAAACCCTACAAATCATTATTTTGAATGCCTTAATGCTTTTGACTGTGGCTTATGGCGTAGAACAGTGTGTGTGTGTGTGTATATATATATATATATATATATATATATATATTGCAATGGAACATCGGAAAGAAGGCTCTTCGTAGCTATGACTACAAGCTTTTATACAATTTATGACGTTATAGATATGTTGAAAAGTGATTTTGTTAAAATTTTGTAAAATAGCTGTAAGTTTTGAAATAAGAAAAGGGTAATTAACTGTTGTATATCAAAATGCCCGTCAATTTATTTTCTGTCATGTCAAATGCGAATTTAGTGCGCGTGTTATTCGTATTTACATGAATAACTCTTGAGTAAATTAACGTATCGAATTGTAACTTATACAGCTCATACATCTGAATTAGCGCTACATTTTTCATATGTCACATACTCAAAACATATTATTTCAAATATGTATTTTTTAACAGAATTCACATTTCTAACGAATCCTTATCTTCTGAAAGTCACGAAACTTTTAGATAAAATCTATACAAGCTTTTGCGTTCTTCTAAGCAGGACATATGTCTATCTATCTAACCCATCTATCACGTGCTATGGGTTTTAACCAATCAGAAGCTCCTATTTTATTCAGTTTTGTTCCTTTCGGAAGACGTTTCGCTCATTTCAACCTAACAGCTTGGCCTTAACAGACGTTGTCGTATCAGTATACGTTCTTCATAAGGGTTACGAGAGTACTGGATCTTAGCAACGAGTTGCCCGTTTGCTAGATCGATTGGGTATTAGAACGCAAAATAATTTAATTATAAATTAAATAGTCTTATCTTGCGATAGTCAAGATTTTTCCTCATAGGAATCAGTGTATTTTCCGAAATACATCTGGGTGAACGCGTTGACACGTCAAGATACCGGAAGGTGTACGTAAAACACACCGAAATTGAATTAATAATAGTAAAACCCATTATCGAGCCCTGAGATAAATGAGATAAACTATATCGTTGATAAACGGCGTGCGTGCGTTAGTCGCGAGAGTTCTACGTATCATCATTGCAGCTGATCCAGCAGGCGACGAGTGCGGCAGTGGAGCAGTCCAACAGTTCGTCAATGGAATTCGTCGTACAAGTAAAATAGACTATAAGAAAGAGAAACATTCAAACCATTATAAAGACACTATTTAAATTGAAGAATAAATAATTTATGTTCAAATCACAGACCATATTAAATTTGTTTTTAAATAAATACCTAACTCCAGATAAAATTCTCTGATATTATTTTGTTCTAATTTACTATGCCTTCTATTTGTTACGTTGCAAGGCATAACATACGTATTTACGTAACAAATAAACATAACACAATGTAAAGTAATAAGTATAAGTGGATGTAAGGATGTAAGTTCATATAAGTGGAATACTAATGCTATAACACAATTTCTGACGGCCATAGACATGTTAAAAATTGATTTTGTTCTTTTCATAGTAAAGTAATCATAGGTTTTGAACCAAGCTATGTTTAAAGACGTATCTTATGTCCAAATGTTCATAATTTTGTCCTCTTTTATTTCATGTAAAATACTTGTGTGTAAGTGTGCGGGTACGCGTGTGATTTACATTTTATTTAGTAACTTCGTTGAAAATTGACTTTCGTTCTGAAACTTGGATAGAATATTCTTAAGCTTATAAGCTACATATTTCATATAATCAATTCTTCACAACGATAATTTTTATGTTTTTTTTAGTGAAATCAGTTCTTTATTAATTTCATTATCTCCTAAAAAGTTATACAATTTGTAGGTTAAATCTATACAGGCCTTTGCAGAATCGGAGAGAGTTTTAACCTGATGTCTGTCTGTCAGTGTACTCATCTATGACGTTGCTAGATTTTCCACCAATCAAAAGGTCTAAAAATTATATGAGACGATGCTCTGTCGATCACGGTTCAGTCAGTTTGTTCCAAAGTCTTGCCATAGAAAGACGTACTCGCTGTCACGAGATTTTTGTGACAACACAAGTCGATTTCCATAAGACTTAGTAGTTGGTTAACGGTTCGAGTTATTCGTAACCATTGCCAGTATAGAACTTCAGTAATATTTAAATAGATTACATTCTAGTAGTTTTTCGCGTACAGTGGAAGATTTCCGGATTATGGCAGATTATCTACCATGATGTTCTGATCATTAACGCGAGAACACTTCAAGAAGCCGGAATTGTGTAAGCCTAATACACGATCTATTTTTACCCAGTTTTGATCCCTGAGATTAAGAGTATTTAAGGTATAAACAATAACAGTTTCATATCACAGTGCGTGTGGGTGCCGCGACGAGGATATTCAGCGTTAGTGATCTTCGGTCGGTCGACGTGCAGAGTAGCAGCGGTCCAGCGGAGCAGGGAGCGGAGCGTCTGGTGTCTACGCAGTTGGAATTCTACGCACAAGTAACTTATATGTAAAACAAGCCAATAGACTCCTTTATTAAAAGACAATTCTTTAATAAACAATTTTATATTTTAAAGCCATAAGGCAATAGTAAATTTTAATGTGTTAATGAATAAAATTTTCCTACCTCCAGTTATAGATTCTGTTGTAATAATTTCAGTGTAACCTATCTGTGCAGTTATAATTTGTATCGTTGCTACATTATATATATAATGCGTTTCAAAACCAATACAAAAAACTGTAGACCTGTGTGTGTGTGTGTGTGTGTGTGTGTGTGTGTGTGTGTGTGTGTGTGTGTGTGTGTGTGTGTGTTTGTGTGAGAGAGAGAGAGTTCTTTTTTATATAATACAAAAACGTGTTCAAAATTGTAATTCCAATAAAATAGTCAGAAATTATGTCCAAAGATATTCACACTACTAGCCCTACTACCTTAACGTCAATTGTTAAGAAAGTAAACAGGTTAAAAGAATGTAAGTGTTATAATCGTATCCAATTAAACTGTATTTATTTAGAATACCGACACAGCATAAATGGATACCTGGGTCCAACAGAGGCCGGAGTAGTGAAGAAAACGTGAGAGAAGTGATACACAGGAGAGAAGCTGGAGAGATCGGCATCAATAAAGCAGAGCGGTATTATGAGATTCCATCCCTAACTCTTAGACGCAGGAGGAGCTCAGGTAACTTAATGAAGATGTCTCTATGTCTTCAAAGAATACTTAGACCTGACAATGAAAAAAGGTGTGTTGCTCACGTCTGGGAAAGGTAGATTTTGCACCCAATAGGACAACTGTTAAATTCCTAGCTTTTGAATTCTCTGAGTCACTGGGTATAAAACACCGTTTTATTGAAAAATTGGGTATCGCTGGTTACGACTGGCTAAATTATTTTTTAAATAGAAATAATAATGTTATCATTTGGCATGGCAGCCCGAGCTCTGTCTCTTGCTCGATCGGTAGGTATGAGCAGGTTAGAGATAGATGGATTTTCTGTCAGTGCCTCACACAATGAGCTACGTGAGGCTCTGACAAATCAGGGAAGTTCATTCTCTCATTTGTGCTGAAAAAGGCGAGAACGTTTCATTAATAGCAAGCTGTAATGCAGAAGATATATTTCTTCGACCTGGGTTAATTTTCAAGGGAGAGAGAAAAATTCCAGCATTCTCAAATGGCCTACCACCATGTTTGCAGATCTGTATGGAACCAAAATCGTCTTATCTAATCTGATCTCTTTGGTAAACGACTTTAAACTTCAAGCCCCCGAAAACGTCCAGGCAAAGTTCTACTTATAATGGACGGACACACTAAACTATACGTCTTTAGACATGTTAGAGAGATGCAGGAAAGAACGACATTATCCTCTTGTGTTTGCGTAGGCTCTACACTACTCAGGCTCTACGACCTCCTTAACAAAACCTTCTTCATCCCTTTCAAAAATCAGAACAAAACAGAAATAAACCAGTGGGTGGTCCATAACTCCAAAATGCCGATAAAGAGAGTACATACTGCCATGCTGATTAATAATGCATGGGAAAAAAGTCCTTCTATTGAAAACTGCCCTAGCGGTTTCAAAGCCACTGATATATTTCCCCCTTACCCAAAATGGCATTTTAGAGAACTTTTTCAACATTTCCGATATTTCACAGAGTGACAGACTTGAGACAGTAAAGGACCAGGTATGCCATCAAATAATCCGGTTACAGTTTCCTGCTTAGCAGACTACAGACTTAATGACCCTCAGCCTTCTACTAGCGGCTCTAACAACGATTTTGTTCCTGTTGAGCTTCGTAGACCTGATAAAACTACTTTAAAAATTAACAATACTCCTAAAATTCTTCATAACGTAAGTCCAATCCCAAAAATACAAAGAGACAGAATAAACAAGAGAAAACATTCACCTAGACTACTAGATAATAAATTTATTCTTGAAAACAAGAAAAAGATTGAAAAACTGGGTAGTAATGGCGGAGAGAAAATAGTAAAGCTTAATACCAAAAAAGCTACTAAATCGACAACGGCCGACTCAGTAAGAACAGATGAAAATGATTAGTTGCAATGTGTGGAATTGACGGACTATGAGAACTGCTGTCTAGAGTGTTTATACAACTATTTCAAGACAAAATCAAAAGCAGAATGGTTAGAATGCATAGGGTGCAAAAGACTGTTGCACGAAATTTGTACACTGTATAGTGAGAGATGTAATGTTTATAGAGAAATATACAAATTAAAAATGTTTTAATTATTGGTGGTGAAATTCTGCTTTTAAAATAATTTTGTAGATTCTAACTTTGTAGGTGGGTAGATTTTTAAAAGGATTGAAAAGATTTTTAATTGAATGAAAAGTTTTTGGAAACCGTATGTTCTTAAAATTTTAATTTACGTTATATTTTTGAATGTAACATATACTTGAAGTACTTGAATCAATTGTTATTTGTTACATGTACCTATAATTATATCGTAACTATCAAAAACAAATTTAATTTTTTCTAGTATGGCGTCCTCTACATTTTTTTAGCTAAACTATTAATATTTAAGGAGATATTATAACTTAAAAATATATATGTGAGTTTGTGACTCTTTGTTATTTTGTAGATTAGATCTAGGCAAATCAATGACACAAATATCTCTGTCACTGGCACAATTTATTATAACGTAGGTTTCAAGTAATTTTAAACATTTAATTATGTCTTTCTACTGTTCTGTACATTACTGAATTCATTACTATCGTGTTGGTTTGTAATTTAAGCCTAACTATAGAGTTTGTCAAAATCAGATTAGTATTATAAGTCACAATTTGTTAACAACAAAACTGTATTTGTGTTACAATACAGGAACCTAATTCTTTTATTTGAGGTTAAAAAGATTTATTATACACATAAAATTATTTGTTTGTGTTAGAAGATAATAAAAATCTTGTCTGCTACTAAATTCGACTTAAAAAATTTTCTCTTTTGTACATTTTCTGTGTATATTTACATTTATTCTAGGTGAGGTGTCTCTCCCCCTCGCTATACCTGAAAGCGAGAGATAGCCAAAAACATGAGTTTACTTTTAAAGATAAAACTCAGATATATTACAGGTTTTACGATCTTTGTTATCTACATCAAATTCTTAATAGAAGGTACTTAACTGTGTTAACTTTAGATTTACAATTACAAAATTTATTAAGGTTTTTTTTTGGAGCAACTCTTCTGGACTTCCTTTAAATATGTTTATAAATTTCTTGTTACTTTTCAAAAAGATGTTTTAATAATGATCTCTTAATACATTACTGTAATTACTGCTACTGTAATTAAAATCAGCGTATATATATATATATATATATTACATTTAATATTTATAATTAAATTTACCTCAAGATGTTATTTTTATCCTTTATTGGAACATGTTTCGGGTACTATCTTGTACCCATCCTCAGCCTTCCGGTTTTTTTGTCTGGTGAAGTACATATGTTTTGTTGGTTGACTATTATTATTGTGGCTTCCTGTTGGCTTCTGGTATTTCAAATTGGTTTTATTGTGTGTGATTGTGGTGTATGTGTTAGTTTTTTGTGTATTTTCTATGTTGAGTGCTTTGAATATTGTGTCATGTTTTGTATTGATTTGTATTTGTTCAGGTATTAGTTTGTTTTCTGTTTTATGTTTTCAAAATAACATCTTGAGGTAAATTTAATTATAAATATTAAATGTATTATATATATCAAGAAACGGACTGTAGCAAAAAGTGACTAAATATATATATATATATATATATATATATATATATAACGTTTTACTACCTTAACAACAGCTAAAAGTAGACAAGCACTAGTAGCAAAATTGTACAGCAACAATCAACTTGAAGTTGATTCAAGTTAAGTTTTCAGTTTTAAATTAAATTTTACTCTGTTGTAGTTTATTGTTGTGTGTATAAAATTGAAATCGTTGCTAATAAATATGTAGTGACTTTTATTATGTTTCGAAGACGGTTAACCGACATTTTTTTAACAGTAATAAATAAATAACAAGAAATAACAATAGAAATAGGAAGAGAAAGAGCTAGATGTTCGTTGTGTGAACTTGCGTCAGTGTGATTGTGCTTCCCGGTTCTGTATAGCGAACTTAGGTAGGATGTGGATTTCTTTCTTCTTTGTATAGTTTTTCCATAGTTGTGTTTAACTTTGTAGGTGATAGTGGTTTATTAATTACTTCCATATTCCTTAAGGAAATGGAAGTATGGTGATGTCAAAAAAAATCGTGTTCGAGATTATTGCAGATTCTGATTGTACTATACTCAAAACATGAAAAAAGTCGTTTTTCGAAAAGTGTCTGTGTGTGTGTCTGTGTGTCTGTCTGTGTGTCTGTCTGTCTGTGTGTAGATTTTTTTTCTATGGCAAACATAACTGCCGCAAATTCAAACAGAATCAAATAAGTTTTGCATACAGCCCTGATTTGTAGAGTACTCACGACCTATTGTTTTTGGTGAAGATCGGTTGAGGGAAAGGGGTAGTTTACCAGCAACGGTTTTTTTTATCAAGGGTAATTTTTTTTTTGGCAAACGATAACAGCCGCAAATTCAAACAGAATCAAATAATGTTTCGCATTAAGCCCTGAATTGTAGAGTTCTCAAGATCTGTTGTTTTTGGTGAAGATCGGTTAAGGAAAAGGGGTAGTTTACCTGTAACGTTTTATGTTTTAACAAGGGTATTTCTTATGGCAAACGATAACAGCCGTAAATTCAAACAGAATCAAAAGATTATTTGCATACATCCCTAAATTGTAGAGTTCTCAAGACCTGTTGTTTTTGGTGAAGATCGGTTAAGGGAAAGGGGTAGTTTACCAGCAACGTTTTTTTATCAAGCGTATTTTCTATGGCAAACGATGACAGCCGCAAATTCAAACAGAATCAAATAATCTTTTGCATACATCCCTGAATTGTAGACATCTCTTGGACTTTCGATTTTGGTGAAGATCGGTTAAGGGGAAGGGGTAGTTTACCTGCAACCTTTTACGTTTTAACAACAGTAAAGTACTTGAAAATTCATTTAAACTTTTTCAAACTATGTATGAGTTAATATCTTTATATATATAATTCTTCAGTACGTGTGTATGTTACTGAACTCCTCCATGTATAAAATAATATATCGTTCGTGGCATGTAAGCATATCTCAGTTATGTAATGTTTACGTTTCCATTTTATTATTATGCCTACAGCAATAAAAAGGCAGGTAAGACACACACACACACACACACACACACACACACAATTCACGTTATTTCTGGCCTCACTCATGTTTATTTTCTTACATTTGCACGCTTTTTAAATGGAAAGTGCCGAAACCCACACCAACATAACGCGTGCAAGCCGAAAAAATGGACATCAATTTGCTTCCTGTGGATCGCTGAGCAGTGTAACTGCACGTGTTTACAGAGGAACGATTCATAGACAGACTTTTCGTCTTTAGGGAATGAACCCTCTGCAAGATGCTGAGGGTCCATGAGTGACTTCGGAGCGCTCCTTCTTTTTCGCGTGTTTGTTCTGTGAAACATACACTGTAGATTCGCAGCTTTACTCTAAGCAACGCTCAATAGGAAATGTTGAAAATTTTTGTCCACAGTGTACCCTCATTCACACTAAACCTGCTCTGATGTTTTAATTACGGACATCATAATATTAAAACTTTGGAAACTTGAGCACTACTTAATGGAGATCAATCATTAACTTATACAAGCCATTAATTTTATGCATATTTTTTATATATATATATGTGTACAACGTTATCGGCAACAAAGAAGTAGTTTTTGTTAAAATTCCTTCCCGGGATATTTGGCCGTAGTCCAATGTTTTCTACAAAACCAGACGTTTCGGCAATGCCATCGACTTCCATCATCAGTGAAAATCGAGTGCGATAACGTGAGGTGGTATACGTTAGTGACCACAGTACTGTGGTTAAGGCTGAAGCAGTAAATAGAAAGAAGTAGTTTCTATGGTAATATTTCATTTCGGAAATGATTTTAAATATAAATCTTAGAATATGGAAGTCATGTATGGTTCTCCATACCGATTTTTGTTTTTGACGGTTTACGATTGTTAGTGAACGAATGTCGGGTAGGTTTAAGTTAGTGTTTAATGAATGTTATAGTTTATCTTACACCTGAAGATGACCAGACTGTTTAGTGGTCAAAAGCTGTGTGATAAATTCTTACGATGGTTACTGTTCGACCTAACCATTTTGATAAAATAGTAGTAAGTTTTACATAACTTCTAGTGAATTTTTATACACAAAACGGAGGAAACATTATTTGAAACATTTATTAAAAATTGCTAATTGTTAAGTAAAACTTATTTAATTCTACAAGTTCAACTGTTACGACATTTATAATTGCACAAACAAAAATAATTACAAAAAAACATACAGAACGAAAAGGTTTTTTTGTACATTTTTGTACAATTATATTTTGTGAATCATTGTCTCACGCACTAACGTTAATTTGGTAATCACATCCAATATACTAACATTTTGTTTCATTCTTTCAATGCAGTTTAAAAGATTTACCGTTTCCTCATATTTTTAGTCTCATATATAAGTTTACTCTCAGAAGAACAACATTGGTTTCGGGGAGGGGGAGGTTCACAACTGATAATATCTTTATGTTAAAACAAATAGTGGAAAAAAGAATTGAATTTAATGCAAAGAGAGATCTTGGGTTTGTGGACCTCGAAAGAGCATTTGACAGATTGGATAGAGCATCATTATGGAAGATAATGCAGAGGAGAAGATACCCTATTCATTTAATAAAGTTAATTAAAAGTGCACATAATGGAACGCAAATACGGATAAAAACTAACATATTCTCAGAGCCCATTGGAATAACCCAACGTGTTCTGGAGGGTTGCAGTCTTTCTTCTGTTTTATTTAATATCTATATAGACGATGCTATAAGGAAATGGAAATTGAACGCTCCCGAAGAATTATACTTAGGGAAAGGATTTTATTTAAATATTTTAATGTATGCAGACAATCTTCTGATCATCCAAGAAAATAAAAATAACCTCGAAAGGTCGTGTTTTATCTTACTAACATTTTAACTGATTACAATCAAACCATTTCTTTATCCAAAACAAAAGTTATGGCTTTTTCTGGGGCAAATCATATTGGAACCAAGATTGTCATACAGGACTCACCGATAGAACAGACGCCAGATTTCAAGTATCCATGGTGCAGCATCGCATACCAAGATGATAACGAGGTTGAAAGCAAAATTAGTCTCTTTCAGTCGCTTTGTGGCTGTATCATTAAGCACTGATAGAATAAAACAAGAAAAGGGACGCAATTGAAATATTATAATGTAATGGCCATACCTCTACTACTGTATGGTTGTGAAACTTGGATTAGAAAGGCCAAAGATATACAATACAGGGAGCGGAAATGAGGTGCTTGAGGGCTGTAAAGCTTTGTGTCAGGAGAGATCATATAAAAAAATGATCATATTAGAATGAAACTAGGCACAGTTGAAAGCATAAATGAGAATATCTCCACTGTACAAAAGGGGGTGGCGGTTACACGTAGAGAGAATGTAGCCAACTAGATTTTCAAGAGGAGCCCTTGACTATTATCCTAGGGGGAGGAAAAATGTGGGAAGATCCCGTCAACGATGGTTGGATGACTTCCATTGAGACTGGAATAGGCTACTAGCCTAAGCCGTAAAAGAAGACGACGACAACGACTCACATTAATTTACAGTAACGACGTAATCTGGAACACAACATTTTTTTGTCGTGCTTTGATTAATACATAATATTCCTTTGTCTCGAATTGATTCAAAATAGAATAAGCACGTTTGTTAGTAAGTACGTGTACTGTATAGGTATAATATGTAACGCCAACACTATTTATTTAAAAGAAGCCTCATTCCTCTATCAATTAAATAAATTTAGAATTAGTTCTTTTTGAGAATGATGCTGGGTGACGTGTGAGCGCATTAATTGTACCTGGGTTTCCTACTTGCTGCAATCTGACGGTTTTAAAAGTCTCATAAGTTTAACGTATTTTACAGTGTGCAATGCTTCTGACACCGCCTCGTGGATTGAATAGGAGTGGTATATCCTTTCACAGCGATGAAGGTTTGCAGTTATTTCACTTAGCATGCTATTTATCAAAGTTTTCAATAGTCACTGCCAGAGCTATTGGATTGCGCGTCGTGAGACGACCCAATGGTATCCTAGTACCGAGCCTCCGGTAGGGGCTCCTGCCTAGTGATCTTGTCCAGACGGAATATTGATTATTAATTTAGTGGCCGCTACAACGGCATGCTCGTACTAGGTCGTCCTAGTACAGTATTTGCCGAGGCCGTTTCCAAGAATCACCTGGACGTGTTCGGTACTTGCCAAGGCCAGCTATTAGAGGGTTTGTCTGGGTCTTCGCAGCTCGGACGTACAATTTACTCGCAAGTCGCCTTGCAGTGTCTTCCAAGGAGCGGAGACCGAGTCCTCTTCTCAAAAGTCGGGAAGAAAACCGATAGGGGGCTTTGACCGCTAGCCGAAGACACCTATCGAGAACGCTTTCCAGCTTTCTTTTATGAACGGTTGCGAGGTAGCCCCAGACGGGAATGGCGTAGGTAATGATCGGCAGCAGATACACGCTGACGATCAACTTACCCACCTTGCGGGTCCTAGCCTTATTAACAAGTATCGGAAACAGTTGCGCGAGACGAGCGGACGCTCTCTTTCGCATCGTCTCAGCGTGGGCACGCCAGGTGAGACGACGATCAAGGTGGACACCAAGGTATTTAACCTCTCTCGACCAGGGCAAGTACGTTCTACCGAGTCTCAATCGTCCTCGTGGTTTTTTTCCGGCGCTTTGAGAATAGCACCGCGGAGCTCTTGGTTTCGTTGACGGCAACTTTCCAGCTTTCCGTCCACGTCGAATACTCATCGAGTGCGGGCTGGAGTCGTGGGATACCCCTGTCAACGTTCCGATCGTCTGTATAGACCGCCGTGTCGTCGGCAAACAGGGCCATCTGGCCTCCAGGCTCTCTGGGTGCGTCGTTGACGTACACGGAGAACAGAAGAGGCCGTAGCACGCTACCTTGAGGTACTCCGGCTGTAATGCGTCTCTCGGAAGAGACATGGTTATCTATTCTCACGCAGAAGGTCCTCTCCGTCAGAAAGCTAGCAATCAAGCGAAGGTAGCAATCTGGGAGCTGGATTTCCCGGAGCTTGAACAAGAGCCCGTCGTGCCAGACACTATCAAAGGCCTTCTCCACATCTAGGAAACAGGCGACAGTCTGCTCTTTCCGACACCCGGCGCCCGTGATGTATTCCACCAGTCTCATCAGCTGATGAGTGGTGGAATGCCCCACACGGAAACCGAACTGTTCGGAGACCAGTACATCGAAGTTTCTTAGATGGTCTAGGACTCTCCGTTGTACAAGACGTTCGAGGACATTTGACTTGGCTGACAGTAGACTAATGGGCCGGGGGTTGCCGGGACGACTAAACTCGTGAGTTTTTTATTTTCTATGTTTCTATATTCTATTATATTATGTCTATTATAAGCCGCAAAATAATACGTTTTATACGAAACAAACCTATTTCACTCTGTCATTAAGTCTCATATTTGTGATATTTTTCGACATATACTATATTTGGCAAATTGCGATTTGCAAAAAATTCTGACGTGATGGAAATAAACTAAGGTCATTTTTGGATTCAGCCCACAAACATACATAAGAATCCATCATCAAAACTTGAAAAACATGATGCAACCGAAAAAATGCAGGCCTGTGTTATTTAATCATGACGTATCCCGAAATACTACAGTATTTGGTTCATAAAAAAAGTTTAACAACATAATGGCTTAGTGAAAATTTAATTACTAAATCGAGCTAATAATGCTGGAATATAAACTACAGAGTAATACTCGTGCTCTCCAGTGAAACAGGACACAGGCAGTTGGATAATCACTGGTGTTAACTAATTATTTTTAAACGTCAAATAAAGATTAAAATGTATTCAGCTACTGAGCATCTACTAATTAATAATAATGCTTATTTAACGTTAGTCACGCAGATTTGGGTGCGATATTTTTTATTTCCATTGGTTTCCGTTGGAGTCAATGTCATACGCTTGGTTTCGAATTTAAAATCATCATTATATTAAACTTCACTACAGTAAATAAAAACCAAGTGAATTTATATTCATTCTTCATATTCTTAATTCTCTCTTTATTATTATTTCTTCTTAATAATAATAATAATAATTGTGTAAACGTTTATATACTATAAAGTCTTAACATTTAGCCATACATATAGAGTGTAACGTAAAAGGTGTTTTCAATCTATACATTTAGAATCTATGCATCGATTAAAAAAATCCTTAAAAATTTCGTATAATCATAGGTTTAGAAACGTATCTCTGGCTTCCATGTTCTTAAAAAATGTATATCTCAAGTAGGGTCTGCGATATTTTAATAAACTGAGATACACATGTTTACATTAATTTATTTTATCTTTATTTTCTATGTCACTCTTGAGTATTTCTTGCAGGTTTTTATATTATGTATAATTCTTCAAGTATTCTTGCAAGTAAAGTTATATTGTACTATCACTTTACGCACGTTTCACTCATTAAATCAGCATCATCAGAGGTTTGTAAATGACTTGTAATTATAAATATTTATAGAATCATTTATAAACCTCTGATGATGCTGATTTAATCAGTAAAAATTACGTAAGGTGATAATGCAAAATACAATTTTACTTGCAGAAATACTTAATATTTAAAGAACTCTTAAAATTTATTTTAATAAAAAAAATTCATGGATTTTTTTTTATTCTCTCAAATTTCAAAGTGGCAGGCACTTTAACTTTTGATTACATAGAGCTGTGTTATTTTAATTTTTTTAATTTATAGTTTATCAGGTAAATTTCTGAACAGTTTATTGTAAACACATCGACATTTTGTTTATTTAAATCTAATAACAGAAAACCGAGTTATGTGGGTTCATTGTGTTCATGAACTAGCAAGTCCACCTTTTACCATGATGTTCATTTAAACAGCAACGTACAATGTGACTAAAATGAGTACGAGCGCCCTTATGTATAAAGATTATTTGATTTCCTGTGGCTTATAGAACCTCTCCAATGTGGTTCAACACAATATTATAAAAGATTCAATATAATTCTGATAACATAGTCTTGGCGGTAAAATGAAACACACACAATGAATAAATCACCGATCATACCTACCTAGACATTGACAGAAAAAGATTGCTAGAATCTAGACTGGAATTAGTGGCGAGGATGTTCATCTGCCCAATAATGATTACTACCTCCTGTAGATCCACCAAAGATTAGATCGGTTATTCTCCCTGTAAAAGATTTTTGACAAAATGACAAGTGCGGTCACGCTCTGCTGATATAGCCTAGACCTTTCATTTAAGATCTAATGACATTCAAAACTTAGCACTGTAAAAGTATGAAAGGGATAGGCATTCTGGGTAAGTTTGAGGTTTGAGAGGTATGCGATTGACTGACCGAGCCGCTTGCACTAATTGTGCGGTCAACCAACTTCCGCACAGTAAAGCCAGAAAGTAAAAGGTACTAAGTCGTGCTAAGCGTTACTGCTTCTCTGTTGAAGTTATCGTCGTGTTTATTAATTTTGATTGCTTCCAGGACCGTTCTCTCATAATCTTATAATACCTGTGGTACGACCATATAACAGACAGGTTTTTAAAGTGTATCACGTGAATAGTTGTAGCTGATTGCTCAGCAACTTTCGAGTTTTCTAATGCTAGGTTCTTACAACCATCCCATGTACATTGGGAACAAAAAAGTAAGGGCGTTTACATCAGCGCATGTTTACAAAAATGTATACGCCTACGCCTTGTTAGGTGTAAAGAAATCGTCTGATTTTTAATATTGCATATTTCTAATCTGATGAGTTGTAAAGCTTGAGAGCGCTAATTGGGAATGTTTTACATAGAAGTATGAAAGAGCGTAATTTCTGTATGTAATTATAAACATTAACACAACTTTATTAACTACACAGGGTGATCCAGAAAGGACTTTACAACTTTGAAAACATGTAGAAATTAAAGTTAAATGACTTACAGATTCGGTAAATGTAGTATTTTAAAGCAAAACACATTACGTTTAACTCACGTCGTGCCATAGTTTCAAATGCAGCCACCAGAAGCACCATTGTTCTTCAAATTGCTACTTTTACTGGTGCGGAACGTGCTCGTGTGTTTTAGTATCATGAAGCAATGTTTGCTAATAAAGTGCAACGTAATTTTCATACTGAGTATGATAAAGATCCTTCAAATAGGCCTATAATTTAGTTTTGGCACCAAATTTTGTTGACACTGGTTGTTCTGTACAACCAGCTGGTGTGAAACCAGAATGCCCGCAAGTTTTTGATGCCGCTGTAGAACAATGCTCTTTCAAAAGCTTCTAAATCGGTTTTTATTTTATTTCTTGGGTGTTTTTTTTAGGAGTACTGATTGATCAGCCGTACACGATACACGATGATCAGCCGGTCCTTTAATAATTCTAAAAATACTAAACACCGCATCTAGAGACACACCGCTCGCCTGAGCTAACCATTCCTGTAATTGTCTTTCTGATATTTCTTTATCTTCTGATTTTATACACTCGTAAACATTTTAAATTAGTTTCCTGCTCTCACTACGTATAACTTTCCTCTGCATAGAAGTTGACTACCTTCCAATCTTATCAATCTTTCACTACACAAACTGAAAATTAAAGCAAAAACTAAACAACCTTAAACGCTACACTTTTGATTAAAAAAACTAATGTTTTTCGAAAAGTGCAAACACAATAACCGCCATGGCTTCTTACAGAAAAGTAGGAATTTTTCTCTGCACAGTATATATCATGCGGCGTTGACATGAAAACAGTTGATTCATGTCTGGTAAACTTACATATACTGGCCGTAGCAATAACCTGTATACACTAGTAACACTCAGCGAATCAGTGTTTGAAGCGTGTTTGGTATCATGAAAAAACAACGTCTTTTCCGCAGAAATTTTAACTGGACTCTTCCCCAAGGAACGCGAAAAACGGTTTCTATTTTGTTCTGATCATAATGGTAAAATAAATTACACTTATCGAATAGTTGCTCAGCACTTGGTAGATCATTTTATTAATACTCGAATTGAATAAATAAACATTTAGTTCTACAGATAAATTTTATTTCTTATTAAATCTGTCAGTACAAATCCAATCTCTGAAACTGCCGTGACTGGTGAAACAATTGTCAAGAAAATAAAAATTACCTGTAGAACTACACCAAGTATTTATTTATTCAGTTCGAGTAGTAGTCAAATAACTCGTCCAAAATTTTTTATAATTACACTGAACGCACAAAGAAAGCAGTTAAATGTTTGTGTAAATAATATTGTAATTTATTTAGTCATTCATGTTGGCGGATGCTTAAAATAGAATATCCAACATTTCAACGGATTCTTTATGTCATGTTGTCATCTTCGAGGCCGTTGCAAAATATGACTTTCCTGAAAGAATGTGAGACTACAGTAAACAGTACGCCATACCTTTTTCTATTTTTATACATTTATTTTTACTTGTGTAGTTTGTTGTTGAAATCTATAAAATTTTAGGTTTTTAATTATAATGTTTTACTTCAACAACTCGTCATAATCTTGTAATTTGTTGTGACTTTATTTTTTTAATTTAGATATATGACTGCTAAATTTTTAATTTCTTCCAGGTACTTTCAACCAGCCTAGTTTATGGTTCATGTCCAGCCTACTTACCAAACAAGTACTTTATGCGTCTTTTTTTCACTAAAATTTAATCTATTTTAATTAACAACCTCCAAAAATATTAGATTACTCTTTTTACAGTCAGACGCTATTTTTGGCACAGTTTTCATGAAACAATAAAAATATGTTTTATAATTTATAGTTTAAAAAGAACAGTCTTAGTTACTAAGTAGTATAAAAACCCGTTTTCTGCAGCCAAAGTATTCGTATGTTTCTTCACAGTTCGGTTTACGAGGTGTTGAATAATTTATACAATTTATTATGTACACACACACATTACTATTCGTTTTACCTTCCTTGTTTACAATGTGCACAGTAGATGTTTTGTTCTGGTTTAGTATTTTTGCTCGTTACTGAAAAGGGACGTGTCGTTTCTTGAACCTAGAGGTTCTCCAGCCTTGTAGCATAAACTACATTTGAGAGAGGCTGAACATCACCTGAGGGGATATTAATTGCAAAGCATTACACTTAATTGGCTCATACTAAACTAAACTGAGTAATTATAACGCAATATTATTACTCAAGCAATATAACCATAAAATATTTTAAACCAATTTAGTGTACACAAATTTAAAAGATTCAAGTTAATAATTCTGAAAAAATATATTAACATTATCATTTGCAGTACTGAATATATTAATGTACCATACGTAATGAACAGAAGGAGCAAAATTACTAATATCCCTACTCATTTTTTTTAATTCAGGATCAAAACGCCCAACCTCCATCGTTGTCTGTCGTTGCAGTGTTCATCGTTTAATCCTCTAACGCTCATTGATCTTCTTATGCCCTCCATCCACGTTTTCTTGAGTCTTACTTTCTTTCTGTGCTCTCCAGGTATCCATCTCATAGTTTTTTTGGTAGTCGGTCTTGTCCAATTATTTTTACGTGTCTATACCAGGTCAGTGTTTTTCTTCATTGCAGTCGATGATTGTCTTTTGTACGTCCATTTCTTGTTTAATCATTTCATTTCGTATTTTCTTTAGCCTTGAAGTTCTAGCATCTCGTCTCAAAGCATCCATTTCTGTAGCTTCTAACTTTCTTTTTACCTGTTTGTTTATTTTCCAAGTTTTGGATCCGTACATCAACGTGCTTTTAATCATACTATCATATATTCTTTTCTTCCTTTCTTTTCCAATTCCTGTGCTCCATAGAATACCATTCAATTATCAAATTATTTGTTTTGCTTTGTTTATTCTTGATTTTATTTTACCATCATCTATTCCTTCTTTATTAAATTTATTCCTAAGTATTTTTAGCTCTTGCATTTTTTATAGGTGTTTTGTTTTCTAAGATTAAATCTGTTGTTTCTTCTGCAATACACAGATACTGCGTTTTTTCTATGTTCATCAGTAATCCCCATTTTTTTTGTACTCTTCCTTCAGTTTGTGTAACATATATACCAGGTCTTCTTTTCCATTTGCACATATCACTTGATTGTCTGCAATCTGCAGGGTGTACAAGTATGTGTCATTGTCAATTTCAATACCCATCCCTTTGCAGTTTTCCTTCAAATGGGTTAGAGCTTTTGCAACGTAAATTTTGAAAAGCGTGGAGGATATGTACAGCTCTGTCGTAATACCTTATTTATTCTGAGCTGTTTTGTAATTCATGAGCAATTTCTATTAATTTTCCTCTGCAACCTTGTGTATTTAAAGTTCCAAAATCATCATCCGTTTTCTATGCTTTTGTCGTTTTCCACTTAGACCGTCCTTTTGTCTAAAGCTAGAATTAGGCTTTTTGCATTTAAAATTTTTTATGTGAAATGAGGACCAAGGCCATTGTCACAACCCCCTTCAGGAGGACCCAGATTTTCTTAGCCGTTATGTTCCAGTTAATTATAGGCTCTGGAAACTTATCTTTTCACCTTCTCTCGTCTCCTATATAACGTACCCCCATTGCACGCCATGTATCCAGGGGCTAAGCGACATATGTCTTCGAGGACACATATCCCTACTCATTACAATGGTATTTATTTATTGTTTTTTTTTTGTAGTAAGCGAGGTCTGTCTAAACTATAGTCAATGAGTCTGTTTAAAAGATATGTATGCATATATGTTGAAAAGATGGATCAATACGGACACGAAGAATCATGAACGGGATTAAATAAGAAACTCAAGAGATTTTCAAAGTGATTTTATTATAAAGTTTAAAGAATCTGCCACACAGAACAAATTATTTAGTTGTGAGAGAAAAGCTTTTTAAATCAAGTTCTATGAAAGACAGGGGTCAGGAGGAACACCATCACCAAAAAAGTACTAGTGGTGATTGTGCTGAGCCTTCGAACTTTGACCTTACAAGTACGTTCGTAAGCAATCAGAGAAACAGGAAGTTCCGTACAGAACGTTATGAAGGCGTTACATTTTGCTTTAAATCCATTTAAATCTTAAGTTATAAACAAACTGTGGGTTAATGACTTGAAGAAGAAACATGAAGCTTTTTAGCGATTTCCTAGGGGGTGTGCGATACTTTGCAGTGCGAAAGCCAGAAACATTTACTGATAAAGCAAATGGAAAAATTCATCATGAAGAAATTAAAAGCAATCTTCTTCATGTAATGATGTGGTTAGTCAATGTCTGACCCTTTTTTTTCGTCGGACTCGGTGTGTTTTGTAGACAAGCTCCTTTCAGCCGTGTAGATATGGGATTGTAAAGGGACGTACGCCAGCGGACCGGGCCGTTGAGAAGGTGGAGGAACGTAGTTGGGAGTGTATTTCTTGTGGGTTATATTGTGTGCAAGTGTAGTTGGTAGTCATATGCGAAAAGGAGAGGTAGATGGATGTGGCCATTATAGTTGTTTGGTGGTATATATTGCGACAATACAAGCAAAGGCTGTAATGCGCATACATAATATATTGTAAATATTTAAGTTAATTTCAATAATATATAATAGACGAGCAGGTGTGAGATTGGAAGCTGGCTTTCAAGCAGGAACCAACAGGTAAACATCACGCGAGTACCACTGCATGTGTGTATACAAGTAAATAATGTGTGTGCTTGAAGCCTGTCTGATCCTGAAAGTTTGCGACCTCACCACAAGTCAATGCTAAATTTAGAGTATATTTAATATTAAGCAAACCATAAATGTTAGCGAGAAGGTAAAAACTTCTAAAAATGTGTAAAAATCGGACACGAGTGCAGTACGAATTTTACGTAATTCGGACAAGCAGTGCGAATCCAGTGCGATTTTTAAAGCATTATACTTACACTAGTAGTGCGAGCATCATGAAAATTGCACATCACATAGGTCATTGAATTAGACAATATTTTATCGCCGTGAAATCTGCGTTAAACAGTGCGATTGGCGAAAAAGTGCAATTATGTAAAATGAGACGAGAGTGGGGGCTATCATGCCATGGTTCAACTGTCGACAGGCTGATTCCTGAATCGACAGGTGCAGTTTTCTGACTGGATATAAAACTGGATATAGAAGCCCAGGAGAGCTAATCTCTCTCTTCTAACATTCATAGTCGCGGCGGTACGCTATGGCCGTCCGAGACGCGAATTTTTTAAACTACTTTGGATAAAGCTAGACGCTAAATCTAACATCAGTATGATTTTTGTAGCTTAACTTATAACGTATTACGGCAATGTTTTAATTTAAAGTATTAATGAAAACAAGAATTAAAAATGTAACGTAAAGAAGAAATCGTCGGACGTCTACAACCAGTCGACAGCTAAGAACATCAACTCCTGACAGAGGACGAGAGCACGACTAGCAGAGGAACGAGATGCAGAGGACTAGAGACGTTTCTATCATAACAGCTACAGATCCAGAGCAACATGTCATCATAGTCTATAGCAGCCAATGTACCATGAAGGACGAGAGACGAGAGGACGAGCAGTGAGGACATCCAAGAGGATCGAACCGAGGGAATCACTGGAGGACATGGGACAACTCTGCCGAATTTAAGGTGATGAAAAACCAATACATAATTATCAAAGGGAAAGACATTAAAAGACTTTAATAAAAAAAAGAAAAACAAAACATTTTTGTAAGAGTAAATAATAAGTATGTAGATAGAGATAAAATCAATGTAATTCATGTGTAATCAGAAAATTATTTAATTATTTTTCTTTAATGAATGAACAGTCAATGAAACGATAAGTTAAATACTTGCTGGGAAAATGAACAAGTAATTAATTTATTTAACTTTTTCTTAGTAAAAGCACATAACGTAGAAACATTGAAAATAATCAATTGAGTGTGCTAAAATGATTATAAAGCCGTAGGAAGGTATAAAGAAAATATAGAATAAGAATGCATTAATAATTAATTTTAACAAAAGCACACATTTAGACTGAGTAGGCAAGAAATCTTAATATAATGAAGAAAAGTTTCTAAATACAATTTATAATATAATATCTAGAATTTAAGATATATGTTTGTGATGATAACACGGCAAGTAAAGAAACTTTGAAACCATAGATAATGGATATCATATGGCGAATTGATCATTATTTTTATATTATTATTTTTTATGTTTGTTTAAAGTAATAAATGAAACATATTACGATTCCTGAAAAGAGTTACTCGTATTATAATTACACCTGAACCCCAATTACACATACACGTTATTTATATTGTTATAATTTTGTCGTCCGTCAACGTGTGGCACGACACGCTTACATTTAATAACGTTGTATCGTTGTAGTAAATGGCGCTCCAAGATCGTGGAGCTCCACAAATTTAAATTATATTAAATTTGCAACAACGTTAATAACGTTGTATCGTTGTAATATATTTATTTATTTTGTTTTAATTATTTCTTCTTCGATGTTCTTTGGGGGGGGGGGGCTGCCAAGACAGGGACGTGTAACGCAGGTCGCCAAGGTTGTTATGTGGCGACAAGGTGCCGTCAAGGTAGGCGGAGAAAACGGATTTGTGGATTACAAGCAGGGACGTGATTGTGAGGAACTAGTGTGTGTGATTTCATGTGATTATGCGAAGATAGGGCTTAGAGTTTTAGAGTGTGGGGGAATTTAGCAGAGTGTTGAGTATTTAGGCTGCATGAGTGTGTCTAGTCGCTACCCCTGGAGAGTAATGAAGCATGTGCGGAGGATTGGTATGTGTGTTTAATTGTGTCTGTGTCTTTGACGCTTTCGGCGGGGGAGTTGAGGGAAAGGACCATTGGCTATAGTGAGGAGGTGATTTATTAAGTAGGAAGGTCTGCTTGAGTTACGGGTATTTCTGTTTATTGAAGGGACTATTGATTGTAGGGATGTGCGGCGTAAGGCTGTGCGGAAATACTTCCAGTTTAACTTAACGAGGAAGGAGTCTTAGTCAGGGAAGTGGATGTTTAGCGCATACAGAGCTGCGTTGGAGGTCTTCGTGAGGCGTGGTCGGCGGTATATGAGTCTTAGGGCTCGTCGTTCTGTGACTCGGTGGAGATCTAGGTAGGCAGGGGATGCGGTAAGGAGAACTGGGTGGGCATACGTGATGATGGGACGAATGCAAGTCGTGTAGATGCGGGCTAGTAAGACGCTGGAGCAGTGGTTAAGTCGGCTGAGGGTTCTGGGAGAACGTAGGCATGGTACGGTCGATGGTCGTTGTTCTTTTGATATGTGGTCGCCAGGTATGCTTAGAGTCAAACGTGATACCCAGATACTGGCTTTCACGCTTCGGGCGTACTTATGATGGGCCTACGCGGATGATGATGCCAGTGTACGCCTGCTGAAACCCAGTAGGCAGTATCGTCTGCGTACTGGGCTAGGCCTGCTGATGGGTAGGGTTGAGTTGGAGGAGGGGGAGGGGTATCTTTGGAAAAATGATATACAGTAACGGGCTAATGGCGGAGCCTTGGGGGACACCGGCATTGAGGTGGAAGGTTGCCGAGAGATGCTGGCGGACTCGGACTTGTGCAGTGCGTCCATCCAGGAACTGGGAGAGCCATTTGATGATGGTTGGGGGAAAGTGACATCCGAGGATCTTGAAACAGAGGCCGTTGTGCCAGACAGTGTCGAAGGCTTTGCGGATGTCGTGTAAGGATAAGATGGTCGGGTGTTTGCGGACCGAATTGTCCTGGATGGCGCTGATAACCCGAACAAGTTGGTCATATATGTTGTAGCCAGGGCGGAATCCGCCCTCGGTACTGGGGAGGACGCTGTGAGTTTGTAGATGGGGATGTATCCTGGCGACGAGGATTTTCTCGAAAAGCCTGGAGATTGCAGGGGTAAGAGAAATCGGGCGATAATTCGACGGGAGGCTGGCGTTTTTGAGCGGTTTGGGGAACATGAGGACATGGGCGTGCTTCTAGGCCCGAGGGACGTATCCAAGGAGGAGACTTGCAGTATAGAGATGCGCGAGGACTTCGATAGCAGTGTCGGGGAGTGCTTTTAAAATGCGGTTGGTATTCCGTCGGGACAGGGGGCAGTATTTCTACACTTGGTGAGTCTGTCTCTGATGTCGTCAGGGTCGATAGGCTGCTGCAGCGGATGGTCGTGGTCTGCGTTCAGGACGTCGTAAGGGGTGAAGAGGTCAGCGTGGTTAGCCAAGAAAGTGTCTATGGAGTGTTCGGCGATGGCGTCAAAGTTCGGGCTGACGGTGTGGCTATGGATAGACTGGAGAGAGTCCCGAAAGGCAGCAGCCTTCTCCTCGTCGCTGACAAGAAGGCGGTCGTCTGACAGGAGAGGGGTATCAGCTTTGGGCGGGTTGTGTAGTCGTTTGACCTGCTTCCACAATCGTGGTGTGTCTGTGTGAAAGGAATCCTGTATTGAACTACATAGGCTCTCAATGCGGAAGAACGAAAGTCTTTTATGGCGAACTTGACAGCATTTGAGAGTCTTCTATGCTCTGAGCGGAGGTGCTCGTTCCGCCGATCTCTGTTTAAGAGGCGACGGATCCAGCGTTTCCGGCGTATCAGTGTAAGGACAGGGGGAGGGAGCCTGAGTTGGGAGTACCTGACCTGTTTAGTAGGTATGGCCTGTGAATCGATGTAGTCAGGAAGTCATTAAAGTCATCGGTTTGTGCGGGAGTGGGAAGGTGGGGCGGAAAGTGGGGATATAAGTGAAGCTAAAGCTTGAGAAAAAAGAGGGCAGTCGGCAGCGTTATAGTCTGTTACGGCCATCATGCGGGGTTCAAGGGTGGGGTATTTTACGTGGCCGTAGGAGATTACGAGAAGAATAGGGATGTGGTCTGAGCCAACATCCGGTCCTTGGGAGATCACGCTTATTTTACGGGAGATGTCAGCTGAGGTAATCAGCTTATCAGGACAGGTGGGTTGTTGGGCCGGAGTTACCGGCTGGCGGGTAAACGGAGTACGATGGTGCCTTAGACCAAATGTATTGACTGCCCGAAGCACTTGCGTGCCCCGGATGGTGTTATAACGGTCTCCAAGATGCTGGTGGTGGGCGTTCAGATCTCCGAAGAGAAGTAAAAGGGTGTAGATCGTGGCCAAATGATGGAGGTAGTTGACGTCAAAGTCGGCACTTGGGGGGCAGTAGTAGGTTGCTATGAAGAGGGGAGGTGAGTTTGTGAAGCTTAGTTTGACCAGAAGCGAGTCGGTCGGGCTGTTTGGTATAGGTACTAGGTGTGCTCGGAGAGAGTTACGAACTAGTATCGCAACTCCCCCCGAGTGAGAGGCGTTGTCCTGCCGGAAGAGGGTATAGCCCGGAAAGAACAGGCGATGTCTGGCAGTTAGGTACGTTTCATTGAGGGTGGCGACGTCTGTATGTGATTCCTGCAGAAAGTGTAAGAGTTCATCGCGTCGAGCCCGGAGGCTGCGAACGTTGAGATGAAGAAGGGTCAGATGGTTCTTGCTGATTACGCTGCCGTCTTCTCCCATTTAAGCTTACCGCTTGGACTTGGAGTGAAGGATCGTAAGGCCTTCGGGGGTGCGGTTGAATAGCGTCCTAGTGTCAAAAAGTCTTTTAGTAATTTCGTTCACACTAGTCCGTAGTTTGGTATGTGAGGAAGGTTCCGTGACGTTGTAGATGACCGCAATGAGGGCGTCGAATACCGAGCTTGTCATGTCAGTAATCATATTTTGGACGTCAATCATCACCGACTGGAAGAGGCCTAGGATGGTTGTAGTGTCGATGGTTGCTGGAGTAAGAGGAGCGCTGGGGGATTCAGGTGTTGTTTCGTTTTCGGAGGCTTGGTCGTCGGCCGTTTGTGGTAGGGTGGGGGCGGGTTGTGTGGGTGCCGAGGCGGTGGCGATGGCAGAATTGAGAGAGGGAAAGTCTGTGGGCTGCGATTTCCAAGGGTTGGCTTTAGGTGGTGTTGCAGGTATTATGGGTACGACTGGGGCTTGAGAGGCAGGGACAGGTGTCTGCTTAGGGTATTTCGGGCATTTTGTTTGTTCTGTGAAGTGGCCACCCATATTTTCAGCTCGTTGTTGCTTTTAAAATGCCTACAAGCAAATTACCTATATCATCATGTTACTTCATTGGTTTATTCTTCAACTTCAAAATTTGGAACTTCTCGGACAAGTCTACTTCAGCAGGATGGAGTCTAGTACATTACGGCTTTAGAGTTCCTTTAGAGAATAACTTTACCTTATCTTCAGAGATAAAGATATTAGAATAGCTTCTGCATAGTGTAATAGAACGTAGTTAATTACAAATAATATGTTTAAATAATAATCGGTTAATAAAACTTTTAATTCTTGTATTTGTTTTTTATATAATTAATTTATTTAATTAATTTAATTTTCTTAATTGGTTTAATTGCTTTAATTGTTGTATGTTCAATTAATAAAAATATACTGATTAATAACTGTGTAAGCTCTGATGAAGAATTATTTGTTTCTTCACGTTAAATGGATTATCGTGGCCAAACCGATTGCATGTAGCGGCCGATTCACTATCTGTGCTTCTTCTTCTGCTCGTTCCTTTCCTTCAGAAGTTCATGTTAACATTTAATAATTAATGTAATTTAATTTATAACTCAAATAATCAATAAAACAACGTTTAAACAATAATTAAGTTTATTAGGTTCAAAATAATTGTTTGAATTGCCGCGACTGGCTCGAGTCTGATTCGAGATTAAGTTCCAGTTCGATTATTACATATAAATTAATATTCAATTAAATTAATATAGTATAAGGGTTCTTTTAACTGTAGAAATAGTCAGGAAAGGCAAGAGAATTCAATACTTACAAATTATTAAAAACTTATTCATTAAACAGGCAAAATAATAAAGTATAATGTATATAAAATTTTAATATTACGATACAGATGTTTTCTCCGAAGTCACTCGTCACGCTCCCATCAGCCTCTACGAATGGAATCACAAAATGGCCGCCTTGATGAGTTGATCTGCTATGCAAATTCAGCTCCAAGATTTCGTTCCAAATAAATGTATTAGTTGTTTAATTCCTCTTCCGTGATGCCGCTATTGGAATCTTCACAAGTTGTAGTGTGTAGTTGTGTTCCTCCACTGGATTTTGTTCGGTAACAGTTGTGTTGTGTCCAAATGGTTACTGCCAACCAATGGCTAGTTCTATTAGTTTAAATTTATTCTTTCAATCTCGTTCATATGTAGTGACAGCTCTATTTAGTGGTGTTTAGTTTAACTGTGTATTTCCCACGATTATTTTAATTGTATTCGGAACTTTACTGTCTATTCCTCATTCATTTATATTTTCACAATATAAATCTCGGTTGGTGTTATTTGAAAAAATTTCCTCCAATTTCTTTTAAAAGTAATTGACACGTCTGTCCTGTTTGGTTTTTAACAATCAACTAACTGATATTTGTTCCTTCATATAGAAAATTCTATAAGATTTTGGTATCATTTCTCATTGTTCATGAATCAGCTGTTCCTATCAAATAATTCAATCTTATTGAAAAAAATGTCATATTTTATATTTAATTGGCTATAAATTATTTGTTTAGTACTTTTATGTAATTATAATTATAGAACAATATTCCTGCTTTTATTGTACACAAGTTAATACTAAATTCGTCCTGTTTTGGTTTGAATTAAGCTTCAGAATTACATTCTTTGAAATTTATCTATAGGCCTTATTTTGATTCACATAAATACCTATTAAATGGTTTCCAATATGTTTTATGTTACAATTTTACTCACATTTGATTACTAATTAGGCCCTTGTAATTTACCTTTTATGTCTGGCTATTATTTTCAATATTTAACAAGTTATTTGCATTTTACTAGTGCTTGCTTACTGCTGTTGGGCATTCTCTTATACAATCACCATTTTGGTCAATTTTACATGTTGATTCCTTTAATCACTATTATAGGTCGTTGTTATCATTAGGATAAAGTATTTGTATTCTGAAAATGATAATTTATATCAATTTAATCTAGGTTTTATAAATTTATATTCTCTGATTTAGTTTATATGGTCAAAGTTGACTTTGTCTTGGTCATCAATTTTCAATTTTCCTAGCAATGTTATTATGAATTCATCTTATTAGTTTTATATTTTTTGATTTACTATTTATGGGTCGTTTGAATTATTATTTTGCCTTTCCTTACTTTACAAAAATACAACATTAATTAACAAGATTCAAATACAATAAACTCTTACATACTAACATCTAGTATTCCCTACTATCAACATATTTTGTATGGTATACTCTAAAAATATTAACACATAATAATTATATATATAAACACTTTAAAACTTTATATTAATGATGGTCTTTTGTTGTCCTTTTTTAACACTGGTTTGGGGTGTTCCCCTTAATCACATTTATTTCAATTATAACTAATTTTACATTATTTCTCATTATTTGTATTGGATTCTCTTTTTTGGGCTAGTTGTTTCATTTAATTTGGTATAGCTGATATAGTTTAATTTCTTTTTAATTATTTGTTTGCTGCTATAGAGGTTTCTGTCTTTGCAATAGGTTTTTTGGGTATTTTGATATTAATCCATTTTGATTCATTTGTCATTTTAATTTATTTATTCTGGGCTGTTACTCCTTACTACTCCGTATCTTACTGGGTCTACTAATTATTTTATTGATATGATATTAATACTATTTGTTTTTTAACACTTTTTTGGCTATAATTGACTATATGTAAATTCTTTGAATCCATTAGTTTAGTTCTGTTAAGTCCTTTTAATGATGATTGTAATTACTTTCCTCTGCTATTTTTATTTAAGTTGATATTACTCATTCCAGATGACCTCTTCCCTTCTTTTCCTATATGATCTTATTTTGTAGAATAAGGTAAAAACTTCGTTGTGCTACAATAGTTATCAGCATTTCTACGGTGGCACTTCTAAGTCTAAGTCATCTGTTATCCTAAGACAACGTATTCTACTGGTAGAACAAACAAAAGGTAGCTATCGCCCGATATGAGATAGCTGAATACCATAATGAATATGTTTAAATGCGTGTGCTTTAATCACCACAACACTATTAAAGGGGCCTACCGGACCAAACTTGAAGGCGAATTATCATCTGCTATAAAACTAAAGTGTACGCACAAGCACACTAGGAAAATTTTTATCAATAGCTAAATCTGGTCAAATGCGTTCTATGTAAATTATTCATTTTACATATGTGTATCTGAATTTTATTCATTTTAGTAGCGTATTGTTCTATGTATAGGCTACTTTTTCATTGATGTTACACTTGAATAAATAATAAATATAGAGTAATGATACGTTTTTCTTACTATGAACTAACAGTTCTGTATCCAGAATACTATACAGACAAGAATGGAACAATATAATTCTACCAATAGTAACGTACCAAAAGCATCAGCAACATATCATTTTTTCAATATGAATGAACTAACAACAATGCTCCAACAGTAATGAACAAACAGCGAAGTTCAAACAATAATCTGCCAACAGTAAAAGACCACACAATTTTACAACCAATGTCGCAACGCTACAGAGCTGCGGAGTGTCTGTAGTTTGTCCAGAAATAGTTATTATTTTATTGCTTTCTCTGTTAATATTGTAAGCTATTAAATATAGCAAAACAACTATTTGAAATTCAAACAGTTTGACCTTTTAATAAGAATGAATATTTTATATGTAGATAATAATAATAAATGTTTATGTGTCGCCGACGTACGTAAGAGAGGTCAAGCAGTGCATGTCCACCGTACGAGCCGTTCGGCGTGTAGCGAAGGTAGTGGAATCGCCATAACCTTTTGTCCCCCATAATTCCTTGTGTATGTATCACAAATACTGAATTACGCAGCCTGAATCCATCTTTTGGCAGAAGAAAAAATTTTGATTTTACGAAACCGCCGGTAATTAAATCTATATCCTGTAGGGTAGTTGCCAAACACTACACCTATGAGTTACCTTAACTATTTTAAAGTTTTATACAAGAATTTCAGTTTAGAACATACTGGTTTTATGATTATGTTTATTTAATCTTTAAAAATTCTATCGAGGAAAACGTACTAAAGCGTTTTGTAAGAACATATTAAATTACTGAATACCATTCCCATAAACTTTATTTTCCAGATATGTTTGTGTCACAGGTGTATATACCACGAAAAAAAGTATTGAGACGGTGGGATAGCTGTATGATTATAGGCCTATATCGCGTCATTATTCAAGGCCACAGGTAGTAATTACTGTTGTCTGTATATAACAGGGACGGATATTGATATCACGACAAAAGTTGTAGCTACGATGCCTGTAGTCAAAAGATAATCGGTTGTTGCGGTTCCAAACTTTGCAGCCAACAAACACAATCTCATGTCTTACTCATTCACCGTTCCAAACCTCATCAGTAATTTATAACGTATTTGTTTCCTAACTCTGACTCCTACATAATATATTTTGCTTTTTCAATTCACCTTGAGTTCTACTTGTAAAGCCTTAATAAACCTGCTTCATAATGTACTTTCACGGGATTATGGTACAGGTGTATTTCCAGTTTTAGTAGCTCATAAATTGGCCTAGAATTTTAGAAATTAACCAAAATGCTCCACTTGACTTAGTTCAACCGGTATACATTTACCCCGTTAAATATTTTATTTTAAAAGAAATAAAATTTATTTGTTCAACCCAACATTATGTGTCTTATATTTTACTTTAATAATAAGAGCAAACTTTGATAATAATGTTCAGAAATATAAAGTCACCATGTTACCATTTTTAGAAGCAATATAAAACGTCATTGTAAAAGATAGAAACAAATCTCTTATTAAACTAATAAAGTCAGTCCACTTTTGAAGGAATTGCGGATTTTCTCTATTGAAAGATGCGATTGTCATTGCGATATTTACGGCAGACATTACACAGACACGTTCAGCGAGTTGTCAGTTCTGTGTTACGTGAACACTCAAATTACCTTCCTATAAAATAAATTCTGTTGTAAAAAGGAAAACTTATTTATAACGTACTGGCAATTATATATTTGATTTCTCTTTTCACAATTGTACAGACACTTGATGTATTCCATTTTTAACAATAATTATACTATTAAAATTTTGTAGCGCGTTCTTCGATTTGTTAAATTTAACAAACTATATTGTGAAGGAAAAATTTGCGAACAAAAATTTCTAGATTAGACAATAATCACAAGTCACTGCAATGTCAAAATGTCGGTTTTCAGTTGGGAAGTAAGGTTGTTTTGCTCGTTTTATGACCGACATTCGGCAAAAATCAGCAAATCGTCGTAATCCATTATAAATTTTTAATGATTTCCTAGGTTCTTGAACATCGTTTACTAGTTTCCATGACATGTTTTCCGACAATTTTTCGTGTTGGTTTTTGGATATTTTAGTTTACATTGACGTTATTCAACATGTAAAAATAGTAGAATACATAGCGCTGCTATCAGGCGACTGCTTTTTTTCTAGAAATGGCTAAAGCATTTGACTATGTTACAGTCTATTACCTACCTGATATTACCTATGTTATCCCCGGTTTTGGATACGGTGCTGGTAGAAATCTCATTCTCTAACTTGTTTCTTGTAGATTGTGATTACATTTGATGTACCCTCTCTGGGTGACAACTTGACGTGTCTAACAATTTATTTTTTTATAAGAGAGATGTAATATGTGCAGGCACTGTATAAGGCCAACATTTGCAATTGTTCGATTTGAATGCTGTTATGTCAAACTTATGAAACCAAATATTGTTCATAAGATTAACCATAACATTTCATGCAGTTTTCATTTGACGTTTCCAGTGTAGTTTCTAGTTGACCACAATAAACGAGTTTGTAGCTGAGGAAATTGTTGCTGTAACTGGCTTATATGCATTGTAAATGTTTTTTAATGCTTTAGTGTAAAAAAACAAGTTACTTTATAATGTAAAATTTTTAGAACATGACAAAGAATTTTTAAAAGGTGTAATCAAATTCCTCACTGTAATGTGTTTTTAAGTACAAAATGTAGCATTTATTTATGCATGTAGGGGGCTCAAAATATATAAACCATCTAACGCTTTTACAATCTCATTGATATAGAGTTGAAAATTAGGCATCTAACACTGTTATCTATTTACAACCATGGTTTATGAAATTTTGTAGAGTAGTTTGTGGTGACTATATTTTATTATAAATTTATTTGTAGGAAAATAATATTTCGCATCGCCCTCTAATCTAAAAAGTTTTACTATTTGTTTTAAAGTTTGCTTTGAATTTTAAATTAAATTTTGAATCTAGAAAAATAAATTACTTAAGTTTTAACTTTATTCGAGAAGTTTTTCCACTATGTAAACTGTTTTAAAATTTATTAAAACAAAGGCACAGAGAACTGTATTTGTTCTTCTTCTCTCAAGCGAATATATTTACCTCAGCTTAATTAAGTGACGACCCTGCAAACTTATTCTACGTTACATTTAACTATAAGAAGGTCGAAATAATTGGAAAAATAATTAAATACCATGTTTGATTAGATTTACTGTAATCTAGCACATTTAGTTATTTATGTTTCAGAAATATCTGTGACAAAATGTTATAAAGGTATTTCCTTTAGAAACAAAAATATTAATTACTTCTGCAGCACGTTGCTGAATCGTAAACTTGACCGAATGGCAAACACATAAGTAACACAAAATGTGGGACTGAGACTCTGACTGGCACAGGAAGTTTGTACAAAGAAGTAGACAAAGCGTGAAAAATCTGTGCTAAAATAATGGGATTCTTAACAGATAAGTAATTACAGCACTTTATATCTGTTCCGCTTCTTTTCATTTCTTACCATTCACTACATGATACACCTGCACGGTTAGATGTATCTGCTACACGACCGTATACGGTCAATACGGTTGTGAATATCTCATCCCCCCCGGACATAAGGGTCTCAACGTCACATCAAACGTTGTCCCCTTCTTCTTCTGGAACCCAATAGTCTTGCACAATATTTTCATTAATTTCAAAAATCAGAATAAATTGTGGGAAAACATTTGCAGTCAGAAAACTACAATTCTTCACTGCCAGTCAAAACTTCTTGTTGCTGAAGAAGTAGAAGAATTCAACATAGACGTTGGCAACTTCAGTGTCTATCACAATTAGGTATATCATTCTGCATGCCCACCAATAAACTTGCATCTTACACCCAAGAGAATAGTCATGGGTAATCCACTAAGTCCAAGAAGAACTACAGATGACAGAAGTACAGATGTGTACAGATCTGTTCTAGTCAAGTGTGAAGGAAGACTAGAAACTTTCATGACCTATACATCACAATCCAATAAGTTAAATTTGTTGGTTACACAGTGCAAGAAGCTTCTATGAACTCCATCAGTGGGTTCGGACCATTTATAAAGAGACTACTTATCTATTTATAAAGATTTATAAAGAGATACACATGACTGTGTACTGTTACTGTCTCCCAAAACATTTGCTACGGCCTAGATTTCTGCAGGCTTTAAAGACAACAATTACAACGTGCTGAGTGAAGAGAAAGAGAAGCTTTGAATCCATAAGAATCCGCAGATCAGATACTAAATCGTTTTGCTACATCCACATTGTCTAACTTATAAACACGTGAAAACGGATTGGTCCTACGGATGTATGTGGCTTTTACAATTTTCTTATGACTTAATTACTACAAACCCTTCAGATAGATTCACACCAAATCTTACTCGAGAGCGTCACTGTTGAAAGTAGATGCTGAAGTAAATGGAGACAAATACCAAACCCATTAATTTAATCAAAAAAACATGGTGTAGCAATTTATCAACCACCTTCATGAAGTACAAATAGACGACGTCCACCGGCTCTCAATGCTGGATAGGTGACAGACAGAAAAGACGCAAAATTGGTAACCATATATCGTCCGTTTATAAAGCCCTGTTGGTGAGGAGCAAACAGGTAGGATGTTCCTCTATAGAGATACTTACGTATGATATTTTCAAAGATCTTGGGAATAACACCAACGACTGAAATTGGCCAAAATTATACATTGTATTAGGATCTTTCTTTGAAATATGAGTAACAGCAGCTACTTTCTACAGCCATGATACGAGTATTCACGTGAACACTCGTATTTTCTAGATGTTAAACTCCAATTAAAATTTGAGGCAAGAACGGAAGCGACAAACTCAGCTTCAGCTTAAATAATAAATTATTGAGTCCCATTGATGCCAACCGCCGTCCTCATCTTCCGACCTTTTATCGCTGATAGCACAGCAGCACAGCAGTAGTAGAGATGTTGAGGCTATTGACAAGATAATAATAATAATAATAATAATAATAATAATAATAATAATAATAAAAATATGAATAATAATAATAATAATCACAAAAATAAAATAATAAATAAAGTGTATTGCAATTCGAAATAACAAACATCACCTTTGCTCTGAATAACCTAAATGATATTAATTTATTTTCTCTTATTTGGGTAAACTCGACAAATATTTTTCTACGTTCCCGAGACCAGGAGCTAACGACTATCGTATTATTAAAATTGTCTGCTTGTTCTTGTAGTTGGTCGTTCCTAGTAACTACGTCTTCTACTATTATCATAAACTAACTGTGACCTAGCAATCTTAACTCTACCAAACGCTTCAGATTGTTGGGAGTGATGCAGAATAATTTCGTTTGTTTGGAGGACGTCATACTACCCTAGAGTAAGGGTCTCTAGTGATCGCAAACTAGAGAGCAACATCTAGTCTCTTCGCAAGCGGAAACTGCTTAATTTATTTAATCAGAAGCGAGAGAAAGATAATTGGACAACTTCTGCCTCAAGTACAGTAATTGCTTTGTATATTTCTGTAACAATATCCAGTGGAACCTATTCAAGAAGCTGGCGAATGAACGTTGTCCTTTATAATATAAATCGGCGACTCACTGACTTCTCTTATCTTAGCAGGCAGAGCTCACCTGATTCTTTTGGAGAGTAAAGTAAGGAGACCTCCGTGGGAGAGACGTAAGTATCCACTGCAGGTACAACGGTGGTGCAATGAGTGTAAGAAGACTCACTCGGAGGGAACCGGCGATGCTGTGCAATTGGTTCTCTCTGATAAGAGATTACTCTTATTGTGACAATTCCAACCATTAATCAAGAGTATACGCAGCTTTCTTTGACTACCTGAGCATAAAAAGGGAGTACTAGATATTGAAGTACGACTGCCTTTAGACAGTTTTATAAGCTTTCTCCGCGAGGAAGCTAACAAAAGTTCGGTTCATTTGAGTCCTAGTTACTTCGAAGTTAATCAGTTGAGACACGAGAACAAGCCTAGCAACTGTAAAAGCTTTCAATACATCGGCCCTTACTATGTACTAAATACATCGCGATATAGCAAGCGGGGAATTAAGGAAAATATAATAACCAAATAAACTATTTACTCACAGGTGTATTTACTAAATCATGCCACATTGATATAAACCAAGCAAAGGAATTTTATTAGAAACAACAGTAAATGTTAAGAGACTGCTGTCAGAAACAGTAGTGAAAAAAGGAAAAAGTATGCACATACTGCTAAAAAATACTGTTAACAATAGTAGCTGACACATGCTGCTACAATGTACTACTAATAATAACGGCCGAAAACACAATACGATATAAAACCCTAACTGACTTTTAAAAATGGATGTAAAAATTTGGAGAAAGTGTTTTGGAGAAATACAAAGGAGGGGAAATATAAAGCAGAAATTTAATTTGTGGTATATTATTTGTACTTTATTACCCGCCTGGACGTGTATCCTTCCTTTTTTCAGACATCCCCTACCTTCTCCCTTTACTCTTCTATTTCTCTATCTCTGTTCGTCTGCCTATATATCTCTTTCTCCCCCTCCCTCTATATAACTATGATGCACACAACATATTCATTTACACACCTAAATAAATATCTCTTTTGGGTGTATGACTATAAACCTATATGCTTGCACAAGTATAGATACGTGTACAATGTATTAATGAAACATTTTCCTTGAAGTGAATTTGTGTTGCCAGACGGGGTAGTCAAGTTTTCAATTTGGTGGAACGTGGACTTGGAAGCAGGCACAATTAAATTGTTGTAAGCGATAATGTTATTGTCCCTTTGAGTCCAGAACCACACATAAATTTGTAACGTCCACACTATTAGAACGACACCACAGCACGACCCTGCTAATAAAATTATTTACATCTCCATTTTCACTATTAGCGTAGCCCTTTGTCTTATATTGAGACCATAAAAAATTATGTACATACATAGGCCAATGGTTCTGTGTGTGTTATGTAGACTATTTTTACACCTTATGTTTTTTTATTTAAGCGATAATTCTTTTTAATCCGTTAAGACGGACGATCTGTTTCGTCAAGCGTGTTAACCCGTTTCGTTTCAACAATGTTGATTTTTAATAGCAGATTATCCAGGATTTCCACAAATTTATTTTTTTAAACGCCAGCAGCATAAATAAAAGAAACACAAAAGTAATCATTATGTTTTTTAAATAAAAAAACAAAAACAGAAACTAAAACATAGGTCTATATTATTACATTTAAACTGGATAAATTGGAATAATAATGTGAAAGAGTGCTCCTCTGCCGACGTTCATTAGTTTTCAAGTAGCTGCAACAGTAGCTTTCATTTTTCAATTTAAAAAATAAAATTGTTAGCTAACTTTTATTTTCAACAATTATATTGTTAACTAACTTGTATTAAGTAACATCCTACAATAGTAACAGGCACACATTACATGTTTTGAATCTGCGATTTTGTCTGGCTTCCAATGTGACATAAACTTTGCTTCACATATAGTTTTTGTGTCAAAGCATGACAAATTAGTCTGATTTATTCTAGAGGACGAAGGTATTCAAGATGGTTTTGAAAACGATTGAGAAAGGTGAAGATTGGAACTTCCAATAAAAGAGAACTTTGTCATCTAATTTATGATTGTTTTATTTAAGAAATTACCTCTTAAAATCACTGGAAACCACGAAACACACACACCAATTAACGCCGACTGTTTTGTAGATTGCGTAAAGTAACTTATCCGCTAAAGAGGTTTTGCGTGAAGACAATAAATAAAATGTTCCTGAAAGTTGTAGAATAAACAGAAATGGGCAGGTACTTTGAAATGTTTTTGTTACTGTACTCGTCGAATAAACTGTTACACATTATCCTGATTACGACGGTACCGTTTACCTTGTCGGCGATCCGTTTAATGCCACAAGACAACAGAGCGTCGGCATGTTCTCCTAATAAGTATGTCTTATTAGTATGTCTGGTATAAGTGGCATCAACTTCTTATAGGCCTAGATGGGGTTCAGTTAAATATTGTCTTACTGATTGATATTTTACTTTGTGAATAGCGAATAGTAGATTTTAATTGGGGAAGGAGAACGCGTTTCGTATCACGAG
Organism: Magicicada septendecula; assembly: GCA_034769895.1. Lineage (NCBI taxonomy): Eukaryota > Metazoa > Arthropoda > Insecta > Hemiptera > Cicadidae > Magicicada > Magicicada septendecula. The sequence continues at coordinate 300,034,992 of CM068371.1, forward strand.
TGTGATATTTACAAAAGCGTAACAATTTTCGCTTATTTACTTATGCGTTATTTAATTGTACGAGCGAAGCGAGTTCTCATTTTTAATTCAACAGTTTGGGATTTGTCAGTCTGTCTCTCTCTGTCACTCAATCTGTTTGTTTTGAGAATGTCTCGTGATACCGGTTGTATCCATGAACCGATTTTTGTAAACCTTAACACGTGTGAACATTTACACTACAAACCCCGTGATTTTTCCTTAAATCATAGATTTTGATTGAGATTGATTCCTTAAAAATAGGGAGCGGGTGCCAAAAATTTGAGAGACTCAAAATTGTAAAAAAAATCGCAAAATTCAAGTACTCGAGTATAACATTACAGGAAATAACGTTGTATCGTTGTAATATATTTATTTATTTTGTTTTAATTATTTCTTCTTCGATGTTCTTTGGGGGGGGGGGCTGCCAAGACAGGGACGTGTAACGCAGGTCGCCAAGGTTGTTATGTGGCGACAAGGTGCCGTCAAGGTAGGCGGAGAAAACGGATTTGTGGATTACAAGCAGGGACGTGATTGTGAGGAACTAGTGTGTGTGATTTCATGTGATTATGCGAAGATAGGGCTTAGAGTTTTAGAGTGTGGGGGAATTTAGCAGAGTGTTGAGTATTTAGGCTGCATGAGTGTGTCTAGTCGCTACCCCTGGAGAGTAATGAAGCATGTGCGGAGGATTGGTATGTGTGTTTAATTGTGTCTGTGTCTTTGACGCTTTCGGCGGGGGAGTTGAGGGAAAGGACCATTGGCTATAGTGAGGAGGTGATTTATTAAGTAGGAAGGTCTGCTTGAGTTACGGGTATTTCTGTTTATTGAAGGGACTATTGATTGTAGGGATGTGCGGCGTAAGGCTGTGCGGAAATACTTCCAGTTTAACTTAACGAGGAAGGAGTCTTAGTCAGGGAAGTGGATGTTTAGCGCATACAGAGCTGCGTTGGAGGTCTTCGTGAGGCGTGGTCGGCGGTATATGAGTCTTAGGGCTCGTCGTTCTGTGACTCGGTGGAGATCTAGGTAGGCAGGGGATGCGGTAAGGAGAACTGGGTGGGCATACGTGATGATGGGACGAATGCAAGTCGTGTAGATGCGGGCTAGTAAGACGCTGGAGCAGTGGTTAAGTCGGCTGAGGGTTCTGGGAGAACGTAGGCATGGTACGGTCGATGGTCGTTGTTCTTTTGATATGTGGTCGCCAGGTATGCTTAGAGTCAAACGTGATACCCAGATACTGGCTTTCACGCTTCGGGCGTACTTATGATGGGCCTACGCGGATGATGATGCCAGTGTACGCCTGCTGAAACCCAGTAGGCAGTATCGTCTGCGTACTGGGCTAGGCCTGCTGATGGGTAGGGTTGAGTTGGAGGAGGGGGAGGGGTATCTTTGGAAAAATGATATACAGTAACGGGCTAATGGCGGAGCCTTGGGGGACACCGGCATTGAGGTGGAAGGTTGCCGAGAGATGCTGGCGGACTCGGACTTGTGCAGTGCGTCCATCCAGGAACTGGGAGAGCCATTTGATGATGGTTGGGGGAAAGTGACATCCGAGGATCTTGAAACAGAGGCCGTTGTGCCAGACAGTGTCGAAGGCTTTGCGGATGTCGTGTAAGGATAAGATGGTCGGGTGTTTGCGGGCCGAATTGTCCTGGATGGCGCTGATAACCCGAACAAGTTGGTCATATATGTTGTAGCCAGGGCGGAATCCGCCCTCGGTACTGGGGAGGACGCTGTGAGTTTGTAGATGGGGATGTATCCTGGCGACGAGGATTTTCTCGAAAAGCCTGGAGATTGCAGGGGTAAGAGAAATCGGGCGATAATTCGACGGGAGGCTGGCGTTTTTGAGCGGTTTGGGGAACATGAGGACATGGGCGTGCTTCTAGGCCCGAGGGACGTATCCAAGGAGGAGACTTGCAGTATAGAGATGCGCGAGGACTTCGATAGCAGTGTCGGGGAGTGCTTTTAAAATGCGGTTGGTATTCCGTCGGGACAGGGGGCAGTATTTCTACACTTGGTGAGTCTGTCTCTGATGTCGTCAGGGTCGATAGGCTGCTGCAGCGGATGGTCGTGGTCTGCGTTCAGGACGTCGTAAGGGGTGAAGAGGTCAGCGTGGTTAGCCAAGAAAGTGTCTATGGAGTGTTCGGCGATGGCGTCAAAGTTCGGGCTGACGGTGTGGCTATGGATAGACTGGAGAGAGTCCCGAAAGGCAGCAGCCTTCTCCTCGTCGCTGACAAGAAGGCGGTCGTCTGACAGGAGAGGGGTATCAGCTTTGGGCGGGTTGTGTAGTCGTTTGACCTGCTTCCACAATCGTGGTGTGTCTGTGTGAAAGGAATCCTGTATTGAACTACATAGGCTCTCAATGCGGAAGAACGAAAGTCTTTTATGGCGAACTTGACAGCATTTGAGAGTCTTCTATGCTCTGAGCGGAGGTGCTCGTTCCGCCGATCTCTGTTTAAGAGGCGACGGATCCAGCGTTTCCGGCGTATCAGTGTAAGGACAGGGGGAGGGAGCCTGAGTTGGGAGTACCTGACCTGTTTAGTAGGTATGGCCTGTGAATCGATGTAGTCAGGAAGTCATTAAAGTCATCGGTTTGTGCGGGAGTGGGAAGGTGGGGCGGAAAGTGGGGATATAAGTGAAGCTAAAGCTTGAGAAAAAAGAGGGCAGTCGGCAGCGTTATAGTCTGTTACGGCCATCATGCGGGGTTCAAGGGTGGGGTATTTTACGTGGCCGTAGGAGATTACGAGAAGAATAGGGATGTGGTCTGAGCCAACATCCGGTCCTTGGGAGATCACGCTTATTTTACGGGAGATGTCAGCTGAGGTAATCAGCTTATCAGGACAGGTGGGTTGTTGGGCCGGAGTTACCGGCTGGCGGGTAAACGGAGTACGATGGTGCCTTAGACCAAATGTATTGACTGCCCGAAGCACTTGCGTGCCCCGGATGGTGTTATAACGGTCTCCAAGATGCTGGTGGTGGGCGTTCAGATCTCCGAAGAGAAGTAAAAGGGTGTAGATCGTGGCCAAATGATGGAGGTAGTTGACGTCAAAGTCGGCACTTGGGGGGCAGTAGTAGGTTGCTATGAAGAGGGGAGGTGAGTTTGTGAAGCTTAGTTTGACCAGAAGCGAGTCGGTCGGGCTGTTTGGTATAGGTACTAGGTGTGCTCGGAGAGAGTTACGAACTAGTATCGCAACTCCCCCCGAGTGAGAGGCGTTGTCCTGCCGGAAGAGGGTATAGCCCGGAAAGAACAGGCGATGTCTGGCAGTTAGGTACGTTTCATTGAGGGTGGCGACGTCTGTATGTGATTCCTGCAGAAAGTGTAAGAGTTCATCGCGTCGAGCCCGGAGGCTGCGAACGTTGAGATGAAGAAGGGTCAGATGGTTCTTGCTGATTACGCTGCCGTCTTCTCCCATTTAAGCTTACCGCTTGGACTTGGAGTGAAGGATCGTAAGGCCTTCGGGGGTGCGGTTGAATAGCGTCCTAGTGTCAAAAAGTCTTTTAGTAATTTCGTTCACACTAGTCCGTAGTTTGGTATGTGAGGAAGGTTCCGTGACGTTGTAGATGACCGCAATGAGGGCGTCGAATACCGAGCTTGTCATGTCAGTAATCATATTTTGGACGTCAATCATCACCGACTGGAAGAGGCCTAGGATGGTTGTAGTGTCGATGGTTGCTGGAGTAAGAGGAGCGCTGGGGGATTCAGGTGTTGTTTCGTTTTCGGAGGCTTGGTCGTCGGCCGTTTGTGGTAGGGTGGGGGCGGGTTGTGTGGGTGCCGAGGCGGTGGCGATGGCAGAATTGAGAGAGGGAAAGTCTGTGGGCTGCGATTTCCAAGGGTTGGCTTTAGGTGGTGTTGCAGGTATTATGGGTACGACTGGGGCTTGAGAGGCAGGGACAGGTGTCTGCTTAGGGTATTTCGGGCATTTTGTTTGTTCTGTGAAGTGGCCACCCATATTTTCAGCTCGTTGTTGCTTTTAAAATGCCTACAAGCAAATTACCTATATCATCATGTTACTTCATTGGTTTATTCTTCAACTTCAAAATTTGGAACTTCTCGGACAAGTCTACTTCAGCAGGATGGAGTCTAGTACATTACGGCTTTAGAGTTCCTTTAGAGAATAACTTTACCTTATCTTCAGAGATAAAGATATTAGAATAGCTTCTGCATAGTGTAATAGAACGTAGTTAATTACAAATAATATGTTTAAATAATAATCGGTTAATAAAACTTTTAATTCTTGTATTTGTTTTTTATATAATTAATTTATTTAATTAATTTAATTTTCTTAATTGGTTTAATTGCTTTAATTGTTGTATGTTCAATTAATAAAAATATACTGATTAATAACTGTGTAAGCTCTGATGAAGAATTATTTGTTTCTTCACGTTAAATGGATTATCGTGGCCAAACCGATTGCATGTAGCGGCCGATTCACTATCTGTGCTTCTTCTTCTGCTCGTTCCTTTCCTTCAGAAGTTCATGTTAACATTTAATAATTAATGTAATTTAATTTATAACTCAAATAATCAATAAAACAACGTTTAAACAATAATTAAGTTTATTAGGTTCAAAATAATTGTTTGAATTGCCGCGACTGGCTCGAGTCTGATTCGAGATTAAGTTCCAGTTCGATTATTACATATAAATTAATATTCAATTAAATTAATATAGTATAAGGGTTCTTTTAACTGTAGAAATAGTCAGGAAAGGCAAGAGAATTCAATACTTACAAATTATTAAAAACTTATTCATTAAACAGGCAAAATAATAAAGTATAATGTATATAAAATTTTAATATTACGATACAGATGTTTTCTCCGAAGTCACTCGTCACGCTCCCATCAGCCTCTACGAATGGAATCACAAAATGGCCGCCTTGATGAGTTGATCTGCTATGCAAATTCAGCTCCAAGATTTCGTTCCAAATAAATGTATTAGTTGTTTAATTCCTCTTCCGTGATGCCGCTATTGGAATCTTCACAAGTTGTAGTGTGTAGTTGTGTTCCTCCACTGGATTTTGTTCGGTAACAGTTGTGTTGTGTCCAAATGGTTACTGCCAACCAATGGCTAGTTCTATTAGTTTAAATTTATTCTTTCAATCTCGTTCATATGTAGTGACAGCTCTATTTAGTGGTGTTTAGTTTAACTGTGTATTTCCCACGATTATTTTAATTGTATTCGGAACTTTACTGTCTATTCCTCATTCATTTATATTTTCACAATATAAATCTCGGTTGGTGTTATTTGAAAAAATTTCCTCCAATTTCTTTTAAAAGTAATTGACACGTCTGTCCTGTTTGGTTTTTAACAATCAACTAACTGATATTTGTTCCTTCATATAGAAAATTCTATAAGATTTTGGTATCATTTCTCATTGTTCATGAATCAGCTGTTCCTATCAAATAATTCAATCTTATTGAAAAAAATGTCATATTTTATATTTAATTGGCTATAAATTATTTGTTTAGTACTTTTATGTAATTATAATTATAGAACAATATTCCTGCTTTTATTGTACACAAGTTAATACTAAATTCGTCCTGTTTTGGTTTGAATTAAGCTTCAGAATTACATTCTTTGAAATTTATCTATAGGCCTTATTTTGATTCACATAAATACCTATTAAATGGTTTCCAATATGTTTTATGTTACAATTTTACTCACATTTGATTACTAATTAGGCCCTTGTAATTTACCTTTTATGTCTGGCTATTATTTTCAATATTTAACAAGTTATTTGCATTTTACTAGTGCTTGCTTACTGCTGTTGGGCATTCTCTTATACAATCACCATTTTGGTCAATTTTACATGTTGATTCCTTTAATCACTATTATAGGTCGTTGTTATCATTAGGATAAAGTATTTGTATTCTGAAAATGATAATTTATATCAATTTAATCTAGGTTTTATAAATTTATATTCTCTGATTTAGTTTATATGGTCAAAGTTGACTTTGTCTTGGTCATCAATTTTCAATTTTCCTAGCAATGTTATTATGAATTCATCTTATTAGTTTTATATTTTTTGATTTACTATTTATGGGTCGTTTGAATTATTATTTTGCCTTTCCTTACTTTACAAAAATACAACATTAATTAACAAGATTCAAATACAATAAACTCTTACATACTAACATCTAGTATTCCCTACTATCAACATATTTTGTATGGTATACTCTAAAAATATTAACACATAATAATTATATATATAAACACTTTAAAACTTTATATTAATGATGGTCTTTTGTTGTCCTTTTTTAACACTGGTTTGGGGTGTTCCCCTTAATCACATTTATTTCAATTATAACTAATTTTACATTATTTCTCATTATTTGTATTGGATTCTCTTTTTTGGGCTAGTTGTTTCATTTAATTTGGTATAGCTGATATAGTTTAATTTCTTTTTAATTATTTGTTTGCTGCTATAGAGGTTTCTGTCTTTGCAATAGGTTTTTTGGGTATTTTGATATTAATCCATTTTGATTCATTTGTCATTTTAATTTATTTATTCTGGGCTGTTACTCCTTACTACTCCGTATCTTACTGGGTCTACTAATTATTTTATTGATATGATATTAATACTATTTGTTTTTTAACACTTTTTTGGCTATAATTGACTATATGTAAATTCTTTGAATCCATTAGTTTAGTTCTGTTAAGTCCTTTTAATGATGATTGTAATTACTTTCCTCTGCTATTTTTATTTAAGTTGATATTACTCATTCCAGATGACCTCTTCCCTTCTTTTCCTATATGATCTTATTTTGTAGAATAAGGTAAAAACTTCGTTGTGCTACAATAGTTATCAGCATTTCTACGGTGGCACTTCTAAGTCTAAGTCATCTGTTATCCTAAGACAACGTATTCTACTGGTAGAACAAACAAAAGGTAGCTATCGCCCGATATGAGATAGCTGAATACCATAATGAATATGTTTAAATGCGTGTGCTTTAATCACCACAACACTATTAAAGGGGCCTACCGGACCAAACTTGAAGGCGAATTATCATCTGCTATAAAACTAAAGTGTACGCACAAGCACACTAGGAAAATTTTTATCAATAGCTAAATCTGGTCAAATGCGTTCTATGTAAATTATTCATTTTACATATGTGTATCTGAATTTTATTCATTTTAGAAGCGTATTGTTCTATGTATAGGCTACTTTTTCATTGATGTTACACTTGAATAAATAATAAATATAGAGTAATGATACGTTTTTCTTACTATGAACTAACAGTTCTGTATCCAGAATACTATACAGACAAGAATGGAACAATATAATTCTACCAATAGTAACGTACCAAAAGCATCAGCAACATATCATTTTTTCAATATGAATGAACTAACAACAATGCTCCAACAGTAATGAACAAACAGCGAAGTTCAAACAATAATCTGCCAACAGTAAAAGACCACACAATTTTACAACCAATGTCGCAACGCTACAGAGCTGCGGAGTGTCTGTAGTTTGTCCAGAAATAGTTATTATTTTATTGCTTTCTCTGTTAATATTGTAAGCTATTAAATATAGCAAAACAACTATTTGAAATTCAAACAGTTTGACCTTTTAATAAGAATGAATATTTTATATGTAGATAATAATAATAAATGTTTATGTGTCGCCGACGTACGTAAGAGAGGTCAAGCAGTGCATGTCCACCGTACGAGCCGTTCGGCGTGTAGCGAAGGTAGTGGAATCGCCATAACCTTTTGTCCCCCATAATTCCTTGTGTATGTATCACAAATACTGAATTACGCAGCCTGAATCCATCTTTTGGCAGAAGAAAAAATTTTGATTTTACGAAACCGCCGGTAATTAAATCTATATCCTGTAGGGTAGTTGCCAAACACTACACCTATGAGTTACCTTAACTATTTTAAAGTTTTATACAAGAATTTCAGTTTAGAACATACTGGTTTTATGATTATGTTTATTTAATCTTTAAAAATTCTATCGAGGAAAACGTACTAAAGCGTTTTGTAAGAACATATTAAATTACTGAATACCATTCCCATAAACTTTATTTTCCAGATATGTTTGTGTCACAGGTGTATATACCACGAAAAAAAGTATTGAGACGGTGGGATAGCTGTATGATTATAGGCCTATATCGCGTCATTATTCAAGGCCACAGGTAGTAATTACTGTTGTCTGTATATAACAGGGACGGATATTGATATCACGACAAAAGTTGTAGCTACGATGCCTGTAGTCAAAAGATAATCGGTTGTTGCGGTTCCAAACTTTGCAGCCAACAAACACAATCTCATGTCTTACTCATTCACCGTTCCAAACCTCATCAGTAATTTATAACGTATTTGTTTCCTAACTCTGACTCCTACATAATATATTTTGCTTTTTCAATTCACCTTGAGTTCTACTTGTAAAGCCTTAATAAACCTGCTTCATAATGTACTTTCACGGGATTATGGTACAGGTGTATTTCCAGTTTTAGTAGCTCATAAATTGGCCTAGAATTTTAGAAATTAACCAAAATGCTCCACTTGACTTAGTTCAACCGGTATACATTTACCCCGTTAAATATTTTATTTTAAAAGAAATAAAATTTATTTGTTCAACCCAACATTATGTGTCTTATATTTTACTTTAATAATAAGAGCAAACTTTGATAATAATGTTCAGAAATATAAAGTCACCATGTTACCATTTTTAGAAGCAATATAAAACGTCATTGTAAAAGATAGAAACAAATCTCTTATTAAACTAATAAAGTCAGTCCACTTTTGAAGGAATTGCGGATTTTCTCTATTGAAAGATGCGATTGTCATTGCGATATTTACGGCAGACATTACACAGACACGTTCAGCGAGTTGTCAGTTCTGTGTTACGTGAACACTCAAATTACCTTCCTATAAAATAAATTCTGTTGTAAAAAGGAAAACTTATTTATAACGTACTGGCAATTATATATTTGATTTCTCTTTTCACAATTGTACAGACACTTGATGTATTCCATTTTTAACAATAATTATACTATTAAAATTTTGTAGCGCGTTCTTCGATTTGTTAAATTTAACAAACTATATTGTGAAGGAAAAATTTGCGAACAAAAATTTCTAGATTAGACAATAATCACAAGTCACTGCAATGTCAAAATGTCGGTTTTCAGTTGGGAAGTAAGGTTGTTTTGCTCGTTTTATGACCGACATTCGGCAAAAATCAGCAAATCGTCGTAATCCATTATAAATTTTTAATGATTTCCTAGGTTCTTGAACATCGTTTACTAGTTTCCATGACATGTTTTCCGACAATTTTTCGTGTTGGTTTTTGGATATTTTAGTTTACATTGACGTTATTCAACATGTAAAAATAGTAGAATACATAGCGCTGCTATCAGGCGACTGCTTTTTTTCTAGAAATGGCTAAAGCATTTGACTATGTTACAGTCTATTACCTACCTGATATTACCTATGTTATCCCCGGTTTTGGATACGGTGCTGGTAGAAATCTCATTCTCTAACTTGTTTCTTGTAGATTGTGATTACATTTGATGTACCCTCTCTGGGTGACAACTTGACGTGTCTAACAATTTATTTTTTTATAAGAGAGATGTAATATGTGCAGGCACTGTATAAGGCCAACATTTGCAATTGTTCGATTTGAATGCTGTTATGTCAAACTTATGAAACCAAATATTGTTCATAAGATTAACCATAACATTTCATGCAGTTTTCATTTGACGTTTCCAGTGTAGTTTCTAGTTGACCACAATAAACGAGTTTGTAGCTGAGGAAATTGTTGCTGTAACTGGCTTATATGCATTGTAAATGTTTTTTAATGCTTTAGTGTAAAAAAACAAGTTACTTTATAATGTAAAATTTTTAGAACATGACAAAGAATTTTTAAAAGGTGTAATCAAATTCCTCACTGTAATGTGTTTTTAAGTACAAAATGTAGCATTTATTTATGCATGTAGGGGGCTCAAAATATATAAACCATCTAACGCTTTTACAATCTCATTGATATAGAGTTGAAAATTAGGCATCTAACACTGTTATCTATTTACAACCATGGTTTATGAAATTTTGTAGAGTAGTTTGTGGTGACTATATTTTATTATAAATTTATTTGTAGGAAAATAATATTTCGCATCGCCCTCTAATCTAAAAAGTTTTACTATTTGTTTTAAAGTTTGCTTTGAATTTTAAATTAAATTTTGAATCTAGAAAAATAAATTACTTAAGTTTTAACTTTATTCGAGAAGTTTTTCCACTATGTAAACTGTTTTAAAATTTATTAAAACAAAGGCACAGAGAACTGTATTTGTTCTTCTTCTCTCAAGCGAATATATTTACCTCAGCTTAATTAAGTGACGACCCTGCAAACTTATTCTACGTTACATTTAACTATAAGAAGGTCGAAATAATTGGAAAAATAATTAAATACCATGTTTGATTAGATTTACTGTAATCTAGCACATTTAGTTATTTATGTTTCAGAAATATCTGTGACAAAATGTTATAAAGGTATTTCCTTTAGAAACAAAAATATTAATTACTTCTGCAGCACGTTGCTGAATCGTAAACTTGACCGAATGGCAAACACATAAGTAACACAAAATGTGGGACTGAGACTCTGACTGGCACAGGAAGTTTGTACAAAGAAGTAGACAAAGCGTGAAAAATCTGTGCTAAAATAATGGGATTCTTAACAGATAAGTAATTACAGCACTTTATATCTGTTCCGCTTCTTTTCATTTCTTACCATTCACTACATGATACACCTGCACGGTTAGATGTATCTGCTACACGACCGTATACGGTCAATACGGTTGTGAATATCTCATCCCCCCCGGACATAAGGGTCTCAACGTCACATCAAACGTTGTCCCCTTCTTCTTCTGGAACCCAATAGTCTTGCACAATATTTTCATTAATTTCAAAAATCAGAATAAATTGTGGGAAAACATTTGCAGTCAGAAAACTACAATTCTTCACTGCCAGTCAAAACTTCTTGTTGCTGAAGAAGTAGAAGAATTCAACATAGACGTTGGCAACTTCAGTGTCTATCACAATTAGGTATATCATTCTGCATGCCCACCAATAAACTTGCATCTTACACCCAAGAGAATAGTCATGGGTAATCCACTAAGTCCAAGAAGAACTACAGATGACAGAAGTACAGATGTGTACAGATCTGTTCTAGTCAAGTGTGAAGGAAGACTAGAAACTTTCATGACCTATACATCACAATCCAATAAGTTAAATTTGTTGGTTACACAGTGCAAGAAGCTTCTATGAACTCCATCAGTGGGTTCGGACCATTTATAAAGAGACTACTTATCTATTTATAAAGATTTATAAAGAGATACACATGACTGTGTACTGTTACTGTCTCCCAAAACATTTGCTACGGCCTAGATTTCTGCAGGCTTTAAAGACAACAATTACAACGTGCTGAGTGAAGAGAAAGAGAAGCTTTGAATCCATAAGAATCCGCAGATCAGATACTAAATCGTTTTGCTACATCCACATTGTCTAACTTATAAACACGTGAAAACGGATTGGTCCTACGGATGTATGTGGCTTTTACAATTTTCTTATGACTTAATTACTACAAACCCTTCAGATAGATTCACACCAAATCTTACTCGAGAGCGTCACTGTTGAAAGTAGATGCTGAAGTAAATGGAGACAAATACCAAACCCATTAATTTAATCAAAAAAACATGGTGTAGCAATTTATCAACCACCTTCATGAAGTACAAATAGACGACGTCCACCGGCTCTCAATGCTGGATAGGTGACAGACAGAAAAGACGCAAAATTGGTAACCATATATCGTCCGTTTATAAAGCCCTGTTGGTGAGGAGCAAACAGGTAGGATGTTCCTCTATAGAGATACTTACGTATGATATTTTCAAAGATCTTGGGAATAACACCAACGACTGAAATTGGCCAAAATTATACATTGTATTAGGATCTTTCTTTGAAATATGAGTAACAGCAGCTACTTTCTACAGCCATGATACGAGTATTCACGTGAACACTCGTATTTTCTAGATGTTAAACTCCAATTAAAATTTGAGGCAAGAACGGAAGCGACAAACTCAGCTTCAGCTTAAATAATAAATTATTGAGTCCCATTGATGCCAACCGCCGTCCTCATCTTCCGACCTTTTATCGCTGATAGCACAGCAGCACAGCAGTAGTAGAGATGTTGAGGCTATTGACAAGATAATAATAATAATAATAATAATAATAATAATAATAATAATAATAATAATAATAATAATAAAAATATGAATAATAATAATAATAATCACAAAAATAAAATAATAAATAAAGTGTATTGCAATTCGAAATAACAAACATCACCTTTGCTCTGAATAACCTAAATGATATTAATTTATTTTCTCTTATTTGGGTAAACTCGACAAATATTTTTCTACGTTCCCGAGACCAGGAGCTAACGACTATCGTATTATTAAAATTGTCTGCTTGTTCTTGTAGTTGGTCGTTCCTAGTAACTACGTCTTCTACTATTATCATAAACTAACTGTGACCTAGCAATCTTAACTCTACCAAACGCTTCAGATTGTTGGGAGTGATGCAGAATAATTTCGTTTGTTTGGAGGACGTCATACTACCCTAGAGTAAGGGTCTCTAGTGATCGCAAACTAGAGAGCAACATCTAGTCTCTTCGCAAGCGGAAACTGCTTAATTTATTTAATCAGAAGCGAGAGAAAGATAATTGGACAACTTCTGCCTCAAGTACAGTAATTGCTTTGTATATTTCTGTAACAATATCCAGTGGAACCTATTCAAGAAGCTGGCGAATGAACGTTGTCCTTTATAATATAAATCGGCGACTCACTGACTTCTCTTATCTTAGCAGGCAGAGCTCACCTGATTCTTTTGGAGAGTAAAGTAAGGAGACCTCCGTGGGAGAGACGTAAGTATCCACTGCAGGTACAACGGTGGTGCAATGAGTGTAAGAAGACTCACTCGGAGGGAACCGGCGATGCTGTGCAATTGGTTCTCTCTGATAAGAGATTACTCTTATTGTGACAATTCCAACCATTAATCAAGAGTATACGCAGCTTTCTTTGACTACCTGAGCATAAAAAGGGAGTACTAGATATTGAAGTACGACTGCCTTTAGACAGTTTTATAAGCTTTCTCCGCGAGGAAGCTAACAAAAGTTCGGTTCATTTGAGTCCTAGTTACTTCGAAGTTAATCAGTTGAGACACGAGAACAAGCCTAGCAACTGTAAAAGCTTTCAATACATCGGCCCTTACTATGTACTAAATACATCGCGATATAGCAAGCGGGGAATTAAGGAAAATATAATAACCAAATAAACTATTTACTCACAGGTGTATTTACTAAATCATGCCACATTGATATAAACCAAGCAAAGGAATTTTATTAGAAACAACAGTAAATGTTAAGAGACTGCTGTCAGAAACAGTAGTGAAAAAAGGAAAAAGTATGCACATACTGCTAAAAAATACTGTTAACAATAGTAGCTGACACATGCTGCTACAATGTACTACTAATAATAACGGCCGAAAACACAATACGATATAAAACCCTAACTGACTTTTAAAAATGGATGTAAAAATTTGGAGAAAGTGTTTTGGAGAAATACAAAGGAGGGGAAATATAAAGCAGAAATTTAATTTGTGGTATATTATTTGTACTTTATTACCCGCCTGGACGTGTATCCTTCCTTTTTTCAGACATCCCCTACCTTCTCCCTTTACTCTTCTATTTCTCTATCTCTGTTCGTCTGCCTATATATCTCTTTCTCCCCCTCCCTCTATATAACTATGATGCACACAACATATTCATTTACACACCTAAATAAATATCTCTTTTGGGTGTATGACTATAAACCTATATGCTTGCACAAGTATAGATACGTGTACAATGTATTAATGAAACATTTTCCTTGAAGTGAATTTGTGTTGCCAGACGGGGTAGTCAAGTTTTCAATTTGGTGGAACGTGGACTTGGAAGCAGGCACAATTAAATTGTTGTAAGCGATAATGTTATTGTCCCTTTGAGTCCAGAACCACACATAAATTTGTAACGTCCACACTATTAGAACGACACCACAGCACGACCCTGCTAATAAAATTATTTACATCTCCATTTTCACTATTAGCGTAGCCCTTTGTCTTATATTGAGACCATAAAAAATTATGTACATACATAGGCCAATGGTTCTGTGTGTGTTATGTAGACTATTTTTACACCTTATGTTTTTTTATTTAAGCGATAATTCTTTTTAATCCGTTAAGACGGACGATCTGTTTCGTCAAGCGTGTTAACCCGTTTCGTTTCAACAATGTTGATTTTTAATAGCAGATTATCCAGGATTTCCACAAATTTATTTTTTTAAACGCCAGCAGCATAAATAAAAGAAACACAAAAGTAATCATTATGTTTTTTAAATAAAAAAACAAAAACAGAAACTAAAACATAGGTCTATATTATTACATTTAAACTGGATAAATTGGAATAATAATGTGAAAGAGTGCTCCTCTGCCGACGTTCATTAGTTTTCAAGTAGCTGCAACAGTAGCTTTCATTTTTCAATTTAAAAAATAAAATTGTTAGCTAACTTTTATTTTCAACAATTATATTGTTAACTAACTTGTATTAAGTAACATCCTACAATAGTAACAGGCACACATTACATGTTTTGAATCTGCGATTTTGTCTGGCTTCCAATGTGACATAAACTTTGCTTCACATATAGTTTTTGTGTCAAAGCATGACAAATTAGTCTGATTTATTCTAGAGGACGAAGGTATTCAAGATGGTTTTGAAAACGATTGAGAAAGGTGAAGATTGGAACTTCCAATAAAAGAGAACTTTGTCATCTAATTTATGATTGTTTTATTTAAGAAATTACCTCTTAAAATCACTGGAAACCACGAAACACACACACCAATTAACGCCGACTGTTTTGTAGATTGCGTAAAGTAACTTATCCGCTAAAGAGGTTTTGCGTGAAGACAATAAATAAAATGTTCCTGAAAGTTGTAGAATAAACAGAAATGGGCAGGTACTTTGAAATGTTTTTGTTACTGTACTCGTCGAATAAACTGTTACACATTATCCTGATTACGACGGTACCGTTTACCTTGTCGGCGATCCGTTTAATGCCGCAAGACAACAGAGCGTCGGCATGTTCTCCTAATAAGTATGTCTTATTAGTATGTCTGGTATAAGTGGCATCAACTTCTTATAGGCCTAGATGGGGTTCAGTTAAATATTGTCTTACTGATTGATATTTTACTTTGTGAATAGCGAATAGTAGATTTTAATTGGGGAAGGAGAACGCGTTTCGTATCACGAGTGTGATATTTACAAAAGCGTAACAATTTTCGCTTATTTACTTATGCGTTATTTAATTGTACGAGCGAAGCGAGTTCTCATTTTTAATTCAACAGTTTGGGATTTGTCAGTCTGTCTCTCTCTGTCACTCAATCTGTTTGTTTTGAGAATGTCTCGTGATACCGGTTGTATCCATGAACCGATTTTTGTAAACCTTAACACGTGTGAACATTTACACTACAAACCCCGTGATTTTTCCTTAAATCATAGATTTTGATTGAGATTGATTCCTTAAAAATAGGGAGCGGGTGCCAAAAATTTGAGAGACTCAAAATTGTAAAAAAAATCGCAAAATTCAAGTACTCGAGTATAACATTACAGGAAATAATAATGGCTCCCATGTGTACCACCAAAGTAGCTTAGGAGAAGGCAGAGTAGGCCATTACAGGAAATGCCAACCAAAATCTGAATGTAATGGACATTTTAGTAAAAATTTAAAAAAATTTTGGACGTCAAGGCACAAAAAAGGGGGCTCAAAATTTTTATAAAATAGCAAATTAAAGATATTTTAAACTAATACCTGAATCTGAGTGTTCAGTTTAAAACGTGTCAATATTTTTGCATTCAGGGCCCAAAAGACAGATTTAAAAATTGAAAAAATTGTAAAATTCCAGCAGTGTGTCGGACTTAAATAGTTGTAACCCAACTCCGATTGTTTCGAATTTGTCCTGTTTACTGTGTGATTGTGTGCTCTAATTTTTTGTACTAAAGAAATAGTAAAGTAACAAAGATTTTTGTATTTTTCGTACAAATAAAAATGATCTAATATTGAAATTTGTGTATTAATACATGTAGACCTCTTTTTTTCCAAAAAGTGTGCAAGTCCTGAAACTCAGGGAGCATACTAGTTAAACTCCCACATTGCTTACTGTTCTTTACATAACAATATGCTAGGGATATTATTTGTAATCCAGCGTATGTGTTAAGCTGACTGTGCGTGCGTGTGTGTGTGTGTGTGTGTGTGTGTGTGTGTGTTTTAATTTAAAATGTTGAGATTCTCTTAGGCTACATGAAAAAGTCAGTTTCCAACTAACCATCTCGGAAGTTAAGAAACAGTGAAGAAATTTATGTAGGAGTTTTGTCATCTATAAATTAACAGAGGTTAACCAGAAATAAAATAATAATTACCTTATTACCTATTTATTTTGTGTTTATATATTTTTTAATATTTTGTACTATGTTAAATATAATGTCTAACCTTATATATACGACCCTCGCGTTTATTATATTGTTACATAAAACTTATGAATTGTAGAAAGTGCATTGGTTAATTATGTACAAACCGTACGTAAACGAGATGCAAAGAGGTAATTGTCATGTTATACGGGTTTGATGTAAAACTGTTGCATTTAAATTTTCCTGTAGTTCTGCAGACACATCGGTCTTAGGGTACATCAAACCATACGCTACAACTAATTATAGCACCAACACAAAACGCTTTGACCACAATATGTAGTTATAATAATTAGGGAGTATGCAGTACACTTCAGCACCTAGAATGTTGCAACGTAGTCTTAGCACATAAATGTAAACATAAAATACATATTTATTTGGACTCCAACTTAAACAATAATACGCCTACGCCTAGCTTAAAATAAGTAAAACTGGAGAAAACTTGGACACACAATAAGTCAGTGTATATGCTGGATTGTGCGGATTTGTTAGTTTTTGTAAGAGCTAATGTACAATAGATAAAACCGGATAATTTCTCTAGATGCAGTATATTAAGCGGAAATCCCCAACATTGTAAATAAATGTACCTAAAGAAAAAAAGACTAATGAAATATTATTCTATGAGACAGAATTAGTGCAAGGTATAATGTATCAGTTGTTAGGTTTTTGATAGAACTGACTCTTTAAACTACACTAAAGAAAAGAGTGTACTTACAATATAGAAAACTCTTGAACTGCACTTTTATGAAATCTCTGAAATCTCATCAAACGTATTTAAAGGAAAGGTCTCAAGTAGGTTGGTGAGTGATGGTTTTAAGAAGAATTATTTTTAAAAGCAGAACATAACAGAGGCATAGAAGGCGCTTGGTCCACAGATCGGCGAGCCCTAAGCATGTGAAAACGAGCGCCGACCGAAGATAGTAGCTTCGCTGTTAAGCGACTTTGAGCCACCGATAGTAGAACAATACTTGCTCCAAACCAATCAATCTTGAAAACCTACGACTCGACCATAACACAGTTGAAACCAGTGACAGAAGTATGGAAGAAGAGCAATCGCTGTTATATCGGTTTTTAAGTCTATTTCATGAATAAAGCACGGTGGTAAATTGATTACCAGCACCAATAAAGTTGCTGACAGCTTGGCTACGAGTATGCCGAGGTCAACAGTACAAGAAATTATCCTCTCTACTTCCTCGCAAAGAAAGATGAATTTGAACACGGACTTGACTTCGAATGCGTATTACAGTCCGCTGTCCGCGCGACCGACGACACTGGAGTTCCGTAGTGACTTTGGTTGAGCGGCACGCTTTTACTATCGCCATCAGCGGGACCTTTGAGTTATAGTAATGTCATCTGGTAAGTGCTTGTACGTTGACGGTGTGATTCTCGGTGAAAGCAACGGCGATGGTCAATCGTAAAATGCAAGGCGCTGTAGACCCGTTTGTAGAAATTGCTAACAACTTAATCATTTCTTTCTCTACAACAAAGACGACCCGTGTCCATTTCTGTCAAAAGCGATGGAGCACCTATACCGATATTTCCGGCTGCACTATAGGCCCGTAATCAGATTTCTAGGTCTAACTTCTGACAGACAGTTAACATGAAATGCGCATATGGACGGCTTGGCTGCCAAGTGAAAATCCTTGTTAAATGGGATCAGGTGCGTCTCTCATATAACCTGGAGAGCAGATAAAAAAATTTTACTGCGCCTGTACACAGTTATCCAAAATGGATTAAGCATGCGCGGTGTACTCTTCAGCTAGGAGGTCGTGATTGGAAAGACTGGATCCTGTTCACAGCGTAGGGGTGCGCTATGCCACAGAGGCGTTCCACACTAGCAAGAGCTGATATTGTGAAGCAGGAATGACGTCCTTACATCTGCAACGTCAACTACTATTGCTGAGATATGTGGCAAAAATGTATCACTACTGAGCTACATAAACAACGTGTTGCTAGCGAAGAACAGACTTGCTAGAGTATACGACCGCCGTTCAACGTTTACCCAATCAGCCAGCATTCGTGCGCTCTTAATAGCAGTGCCCATTTAGCTGCTCACAAATCAATTTACCGGCTAGAATAGCCAGTAGAAGCGAGTATTCATATGTTCCAATTGAACTGATACTCCTGTTTAGATCAGTCCTAGAGGAATACGTTTGTGTACACTGGAAGGTCAAAGACTGAGAGCGGAGTCGGTAGTGCGTTTGTTATCGAGGACGCCATCCTCTCCTGAAGTCTGTCCAAGGCGGCACGTGTATATACCGCTGAACTGTATGCGGTATGCGGTTCTTACCTCTTTGTTTCTATGAACACCGAGGTGAAAGGAAATTTGTTATCTGTACGGACTCACTAAGTTCTGTAACTCATTTGCAGAATTCATGCATAGTGGGTCCGTTATTACAGCCTATAATGGAATTATGTCATTGTGCTAGAAGACGTAGGTTCATCTTTTACTTTTGTTTGGTATCCGGGTCACGTAGGTACTGAAGGTAGCTAAGAAACTGACGCTGCAACGAAAAAAACAGCCCTTGAGTCCATGTGATTGCCATACAACCTGCCGATGCAAAACTGTCTTCTACAAACTTACAAACTCCATTATTAATGCGTAGCAGCAGATGTGGAACACACGGCAGAGCAAATTTTCTGCCGTGAAGCAGAACGTCGGTAAATGGCACATAGTAGGTGACTGAATACAAGTTGGCATCAACAGACTGCGTTTTGGCACATGACCTTGACGTCTTCGTACAAAGGCCAGAATGACCGTCTTCACTTGTGAGGGAGCAGTCACATAGAAGTTATATTGGTGTGCGCTTCTATGTGAGACAAATAATTTACAGAAAGACGAAAACACAACGAAGACGTATTATAATAAAACATGGTTGTTATGCTGTAAATAGGCTACTGTGAGTTAAAATGTAAATTAATCCTCTTGAATTTCTCAATAGATTAGGCTGTATACAAACAGTTACTGAAGAAATGAAAGCCTGTACACATGAGGATAGCATGCAATCTAGTACGAATGTTTTATCAGTGCTGTTATTATCTTAATTCATAATTGGTTCACCTTTTCTTCGCTTAAAAATTTTTTTATTAAAATTTTATTTGTCAAAAAGAGATCAAACACGTTTGAATTATACATTCTGAAAAACCTTCTCCCACTATTGTACGGAACTGCTAGAAAGACAATTTCAATGTAATATTGTGACGTTTTTGAATTTGTTCCTTCTGCAAGTAATGTAATTTCGTATTTTCTTTTTAACACCTGACGTACGTTTCACTGAAAGATATCTTTATCATCAGAGGTTTGTAAGTAAATTAATAACAATCGAAACAATTCTATGTCAATATTAACTAACGATAATCAAATTTATTTAGATTTTAATGTAAAATAACTGATAATTGATTTAGGTCGATTAGTTAACGATTGTTTTAATGTTTACTTACTTCAGCAGCTGTTTTCTCCGTTATATTTGAAATATGTAATGTCATTACCTATAAAACTTTATTCTATTAATGATGTATTTTAAAGATCGTTAAAATATATTTCAAAAATTTATCTTTCTAGTCTTACAATTATGATCCTAGTCTTTTACTTAGTTTTCAAATAAGGCCTTCTATTAAGCGAAAACAACACGTACTGGAAAAATCAAGTATTTAAAGTCATTATAGCGTTTATAATATTCAATTTTTAATAATAATTGCAATAGGATTAAAATACATTATTCAGCGTCTAACCTGTTTGGTATTATATAAAATGTGCAGCTTTATTCAATCATTATTTACATAACGATTGAAATAACTGAAATAAAAACTTTAAAATTACACCCCCAAAAATTAGAAATATTAGATTTTATGGTTTTCTAATGCGAAAAACAATTCCAATCCTGGAATTTATCAACAAATATCAAAAAGAAAAAATATACACCACAGTGATCAGACCTATAATAACATACGCAAGCGAGACATGGGTACTGAAGTTGGAAGACATGAAAAACTGGTGTTTCCAACAGAAAAATTCTGAAATGATTTTATAGACCTGTGTGGGATGGAGGGATGTAGAAAATAAGAAAGAATCGTGAACTAAGAGATTTGTATGCAGAAGCGGACATAGTTGCAGCAGTGAAGGAGCAAAGGTTGAGATGGTTGAGCAGGAGCAAAGGCCACGTGGTGAGAGTGAGAAGTGACCAAGGCCCAAAAATGGCATTGGAAAGGAAGCTGGAGGGTGTAAGGAGGAGAGGGCGTCCGAGGAGAATATGGGAATTTGAGGGAGATGCAAGTGGCAGGTTGGAGAAGTAAGGCTCTGGACAGAGAAGATTGAAGGAGAATCGTTGAGCAGGCCAGCGTTCTACAGGGACCGTAGTGCCAGAAGAAGAAGAAGAAGAAGAAGAAGAAGAAGAAGAAGAAGAAGAAGAAGAAGAAGAAGAAGGTTTTATGTTAATTTTATGTTGCATGTATCTGAAAAGTAAATTTTAGTATTTACCATATAAAAGTAGCGAAATCGTTTGGAAGGTCTTACATATCATACGTCTTATAAAACTTAGACAACCAAACGTAAGTCTGTGTGGAAACTATGCGGAAAGTAACCATTATTTTTTTATACTTCTCATTGCAATACTAGTCATTTGCGGCCTCGACGGGGTTGTCTTATGTTAGTTGTGCAAGTGCCTTCTTTCATCAGGCGCCCGCCCTGGATACGCAACGGGCCTGCGCTGATCACCGCTACGCGGACAGTGGGGCCACGTCGGAGACAGCAGCGATGGCCAACCGGTCCTCATATGTCCTGGGAGGTTTCTTCGCTGTGACTCGGACGCGTCACCGCTGGCTTCAGGGCCCAAACCCTACCAGACTTTGGCTAGGCTGAGCACCTCAATTGTGAGATCCTCTCCCCTACCCAACAGCAAAAGGAGCACACCATCCCACCCACTTGACCTTGTTTTTCCGAAAGTCCTTGAGAGAGCCCGACCTACTTGCAGTCATCGGAGGAGTCACTCCGGGCGCTGCTACCATGCAGGGGCCTTGAGCCCCGTCCCCTCATTAGCTACAAGCTACCAGTGGCAGGAGAGACTTCGCTTCAGCTTCTTGAACAGGAAGGACCTCCTCTCTGGATCAGCTCTTCACTGGACATTTGCGGAAGCTACTCGCTGTTTTCAGCTGCTGCCCTGCTGCCTTCGCTTGAAGACGACAGTCAATCGTTTCTGCTGCCCTGCTTGCTGGATTACGCCTTGGAAGAACGAAGACTACAACTCAGCTGGCTGGTGAACTGAGTAGCTAGCACTCACAGCTGAGTTCGTCGGACCTTCTAAGGACCACTAGCCGAGTGACCCTTTTCAGGACCACCAACTGCCGTTGAAGAGGAAGCATTTTCAGCCTGCCAGAGCTTAAGGTTGCGCAGCGCATCTTGCCCGCTGACGCTCAGGCTCTTAGGTAGCGCTGCCTAGGACGATCCTTGCGAGCCCCCACCAGTGGTAAGCGAGCTTGGATATCGCCTAGGTAAAGAGGCCGGTGGACACCTCTCTTGGTAAGGAGAGGTATCTAACGAAGCCGGTCATTAGCCCAGCTCGTAGAAAGCCTGAGCGTTCCAGTAGTCCCGCTTGCGATCCGGCTCGGGCCGGACCCTAGGTCCCTGGTTACCGCCGGAGGCAGCCTGGCTGCCTCTGGCCGGCGAACCTCCCGCTCGTTGGCGGAAATGCCCGGTTCGGGCGCGTCAACGAGCACGCAGTCGCTCGCCTCATCCATACCCCACACGAGCGATTCGCCGTGTTCTCCGGCTATGGATGCGGACCACGTTGTCGATCCCCGGACGGTTCCGCTGCCCAGTGACGAGACCGACGCTTTCGTGGCGTTTGGGCCACGGGGGCGCCCGGTTAAGAAACCGAGGCGGAATCGCTCCTCCTCAACCTCTTCCTCGGCGTCCGCCATGGAAGTTGTCCCCGCCGATGGCGAATCCGGCTTGGGGCCGACTGTGCCCGGCGCTGCCCAAGCACCGCCGGCCACTCGTCGCATCCTGCCCGTGTTCGTTCACGGCGTGAACAACGTCACCGGTTTTTACCGGCGACTGATAGTGGCTCCCGGACTTTCCCCGCCCAGCGTTGACTTGAAGCTCCTCGGGGGCGACACCGTCAAGATCGTTGTCCGAGGAATGGACGAGTACCGCAGCGTCATGGCGTTCGTCGAATCCGCCAACCTCCAGTACCATACCTTCACCCCGAAACACGTGAAGCCTTTGTCCTTCGTGCTCAGAGGCTTAGACGTGGACTCTCCTCTCGAGGAAATCCTCGATGAGCTGCGCGAGCTGGGTTATTCGGTTCGCGCGGTACATCGGGTGTTTGCTCCCGCCGGACCAAGGCGTCCAATTCCCCTGGTCCGCATCATGGCCGAGAACAGGGAGGCAGGCGCAAGCCTACTCTCTCTTACGCGGCTTTTTGGTTTCCGCGTAAAAGTGGAAAGAAGCCGCGCTCCCGGGGCTCTGCCTCAGTGCTACAAGTGTCAACGCTTCAGGCACCACTCAGAGACTTGTTCTAACGCTCCGGCGTGCGTGAGGTGTTCTTTACCTCACGCCAGTAAACACTGTGACGCACCAGCTTTTAAAAGGTGCATCAACTGCGGCGGAAGTCACCCCGCCAACTACCGGGCATGTCCGGTGTTTCAGCGGGAGCTCGAGCGGCGAAAGCCGAAAGGGCGCCTGCCACCACCGAGGCATCCGGATGCTGGTTCTAGACCTGCAACCGAGCAGCCAGGCCCTTCGCCTCCTTCTACGGCTGCCTTGTCTTTCGCCGCAGTTGCTAATAAGCAACGAAAACGTAGCAAAGGCCCGAAGCAGACACCTGTGGTACAGGCATCTCCAACTCAGGCTCCTCCCCAGGCCCCTGTCCCGCCTATGGCAAAAAAGCGCCGTAACCTCGCGGCATCTAAACAAAGTGAGACAGACCAGCCATTGTCAATCATCTCGGTTGTGGGGCCTGAGAATTCTCAACCCTCCCCAGCACCGGGGAATCCTGCCCCTGCTTTAGAAGCAGCCTCGCCTGACCTCCCGCCCCCGCGGTTTCCTAACGCAGGCAAAAAGAAGCGGCATAGAAAGCCCCGTGGCGCTCGTTCCAGGGCTCCTGCCAACCCGGCCGCACAGTCCAGACAGCCTGCACAGCGCGTAAATAATTGCTCATTTTTCACCTGTTGTTCACTGTTGAGTCACCGTGACGTGTGTGTGTTATTGTATTTTGCTCCTTGGTGGTGAATATGATGATGATGTTCCTGGTGCCGGAGTCTGTTGTCGGTTGTCCATTGAACAGAGTGTCTTCCGTCATAGAATGATTGGCGTTTGTCCTATGTCGCTGAGCAATCGGACATAGTGTCCCCGTGAAGAAATTATTAGTGTCTGTTCTCTCGTTACACGATTGGGGGTTGCGCGGCAAGCACGTGTGGGAGTTGTGCAGTGTCCCGAGTCTCAGATAGGACTCCTACCACTGAGTGTCAGAGCTGTTGGGTTGCGCGTCGTGAGACGACGCAATGGTTTCCTAGTACCGAGCCTCCGGTAGCGGCTCCTGCCTAGTGGTCCTGTCCAGACGGAATATATTTAAATAATTTTTTATTGGTCGCTACAACGACATGCTCGTACTAGGTCGACTAGTACAGTATTTGTCGAGGCCGTTTCCAAGATTCACATGGACGTGTTCGGTACTTTCCAAGGCCAGCTATGAGTGGGTTTGTCTGGGTCCTCGCAGCTCGGACGTAAAATTTACGTGCAAGTCGCCTTGCGGTGTCATCCAAGGAGCGGACACCGAGTCCTCTTCTCAGGAGACGAGAAGAAAACCGATAGGGGACTTTGGCCGCTAGCCGAAGACCTCTATCGAGAACGCTTTGCAACCTTCTTTTGTGTACGGTTGCGAGGTAACCCCAGACGGGAAGAGCATAGGTAATGATCGGCAACAGATACGCGTTGACGATCAACTTACCCAGCTTGCGGGTCATAGCCTTGTTGACAAGGATCGGAAACAGTCGCGCGAGACGAGCGGACGCTTTCTTTCGCATCGTCTCAGCGTGGGCACGCCAGGTGAGCCGACGATCAAGGTGGACACCGAGGTACTTTACTTCTCTCGACCAGGGCAAGTACGTTCTACCGAGTCTCACTCGGCCTCGTGGTTCTTTCAGGCGCTTTGAGAATAGCACCGCGGAGCTCTTGGTGCCGTTGACGGCAACTTTCCAGCTTTCCGTCCACGTCGCGCTGGAGTCGTAGGATAGCCCTGTCAGCGTTCCGATCGGCGGTATAGACCGCCGTGTCGTCGGCAAACAGGGCCATCTGGACTCCAGGCTCTCTGGGTGCGTCGTTGACGTACACGAAGAACAGGAGAGGCCCTAGCACGCTACCTTGAGGTACCCCGGCTGTAATGCGTCTCTCGGAAGAGACATGGTCGTCTATTCTCACGCAGAAAGTCCTCTCCGTCAGAAAGCTAGCAATCAAGCGAAGGTAGCAATCTGGGAGCTGGATTTCCCGGAGCTCGAACAAGAGCCCGTCGTGCC
The DNA here is from genome assembly GCA_034769895.1 of Magicicada septendecula. Classification (NCBI taxonomy): domain Eukaryota; kingdom Metazoa; phylum Arthropoda; class Insecta; order Hemiptera; family Cicadidae; genus Magicicada; species Magicicada septendecula. Next base: position 300,060,062 of record CM068371.1, read on the forward strand.
AGACACTATCAACATCTAGGAAACAGGCGACAGTCTGCTCTTTCCGACACCCGGCGCCCGTGATGTATTCCACCAGTCTCATCAGCTGATGAGTGGTGGAATGCCCCACACGGAAGCCGAACTGTTCGGGGACCAGTACGTCGAAATTTCGTAGATGGTCTATTACTCTCCGTTGTACGAGACGTTCGAGGACCTTTGACGTGGCTCACAGTAGACTGATGGGCCGGAGGTTGCCGGGACGGGAAGCGTCCTTTCCCTGCTTCGGGATCACTATGACCGTCGCCTTACGCCATTTCTGGGGAAAATAGGCCAGTCTGAGACACGCGTTGAACAGCGCGACCATGAAAAGTACTCCTCGCTCCGGGAGTCGAGTAAGAGCGGCGTTCCGAGACGCCGTCCGGGCTAGGAGCTTTTCTCGGTACGAGTTCAACGAGCCGATCTGTGACCTCTTCCCTAGTAATGGGTTCGGTCTCCGCAGTGATCGGAAGAGACATAAAGTCTTCCACTTCGTTCTCGACTTCTTCGTCGAAGTCCCAGTCCATGGGCGGGTTAGGTGCGAACTGTCGCTCAAAACACGCGCCCAAGTACTCTGCCTTCGCCTCCGGGCGAGCCAGGATTTGACCGAATGGTCCAGCAATGGCTGGGATGCGAGGCCGGCGCCTCTTCCCTACCAAAGCCGAAGGTATCCGGTAAGGGCTACTTTCGTCCGATCCGTCCCTTGCTTGGGCCACGGCGAGTTCCCAACAGCGTCTCCGGTAGGACTGCATTTCACGACGTAAAATGCCGGTCGCCCGGTTGTACGCTGCCTTGTCGGCCGGATCACGGGTCCGCTGCCAGCGTCTCCGGAGGCGATTTCTCTCGCAAGCGAGAGCACTCGTCTCCTCTGGGATCCGCTGCCAGTGGGGGGTGACGCCAGGCTTCATCCTGGAAGACGCGTCGATCGCAGATACGACAGCCTCGTCAAACGCGGCAACTGCCTCGTCGACTTGGCGGACGGTTTCGAGTGGTCCCGCCTCTGGCAATCGGCGACTTAACGCCGGCCCATAGCGGTCCCATTCTACCACCTTCCTGACATCTCTGCGTACGACGTGCTGGGTAGCGACGTGTATCAAGATGGGGAGATGATCGGACAATAGTTCCGTTAGCGCGGACACATGGACTGGACAGTCAATTCCTTGGATCACCGCTATGTCGAAGACATCGGGAGCCGCGTGGCGTTGTGAGGGGTAGAACGTAGGTTGGGTAGGCCCAATCACTGTTATCCTGCGAGAATCGGCAAACCTGCGTAAACGTTTCCCGTTTGGGGCAGTCAAGCGACTGTTCCAATCGCGATGTTTACAGTTCAGGTCGCCGGCCATGATGACCCTCCTGTGTGCATCGAACGCGACAGCTAGATCGGGGTGAAGGAGCTCTTTTTGCGGCGGTTTATACGCCGCGACCATCTGTACGCCGCCTAGAGTGTTTAACAACTCCACAGCGGTGCCTTCGAGGTGAGTCATTGCAGGCAAGACGACTCGGTGATGCTCGAGATTGAGCCTCACCGCGACGGCAGTACCGCCACCAGCAGTGCCCGGTCTGTCGTTTCGATAGCACACATAGTTGGCCAGTCGTAACCGACTCGCAGGGGTCAAGTGGGTCTCATTGAGAAGGACTACATCGGGTTTGAGTCGGGCCAGTAATTCTTGGAGTTCCTGGATCTTGTTGGACAACCCGTTGGCGTTCCAGGAAAGAATTGAGAGATCTCGTTTGAGGACCCGACTCATAGAAAACCTACACAAGTGGCGGCTTCCACCAAGAGCATGAATCTCTCGGTTGTATCATTGTGTAAAGAAAAGAAGAAATAAATTATTGTATACAGTGTAATTTAAAAAATTTAATAATTAATATAATTTAAGCATGTAATTGTAACATCTGTTTCGTTATTTAAAATGGGTGCACAATAATTAATATTTATTGAATTAAAGTAATTTTGTTATTAAATGCTACAAATAAAATTTTATTTTTATAATAAATATTAAATCGATATCAGATTTGCAACATTGAAAATAATTACTTCAAGTCTATATTATAAATTCAGACGCCCAAGCAAATAAAACAATTTTTTAATTATTTTTAAACTATTTTACAGTATTATAATTGTTTATATATATGTGTGTATATATATATATATATGCGATTTTATGTTTACTATTTATATGTTCATATCTGTAATTATTTTGTTGTTTACATATTATTTATGTGTAATTTATAAGGTGTATACTATGACTAATACGTGTAAAACAGATTCTCTTAAAAGGCGAATTTTAATACATGTTTGTTTATAATTTTTTAAGAATCTGTTTTTATTATAAACCAATGTTTTATTAGCATTTATTTCACGCCACAAAATCTTTCTCTTTTCTTCTCACTTAAATTAATTTTGCAACAAAAGTGGCTTCACGTAACGAAAACAGAAATCCCACGTCCTAGCTGGTAGGTTATTCTGCAGTTACGTGGAGTACTCTTCCAATACATTATATATATATTGTAATGTTGCAATATATACATATTGCAATAAAACATGCAACAAGAGTCGTTCTGAAAATGCGAAGACGCTATTACACACTTTATGACGTAGGTAATAGACATGTTTTAAATTAATTTTGTTCGATTTTTTGTAAAGTTGCTGTAAGTTTTGAAATACGAAATGGGTAATTATGTGTTATATGTCAAATACCCATAAATTTATTCTCTCTCATGTGAAGTGGAAATTTAGTCTGCGAGTGCGCGTGTGCGGGTGATATTCATGTTTTTCTAAATAACTTTTGTAATAATTAACGTATCAGAATGAAACTTGGACAGCGTATGCGCCATCAATAGCGCTACATATTTCGTATGTCATAAACTCAATACATATCATTTTATTATGTATTTTTAACTGAATTCACTTTTCAATAGAAGCCTTATCTGCAGAAAGCCATAAAACTTTTTGATAAAATCTATACACGATATTTTAGACTCTGGCCAAGTCTTACATGATGTCTAACTACATGATATCACGTGCTCTAGATTTTAACCAACCAGAAACTGCAATTTCCATTTGAGATGTGCTCTAGTTAAGTCAAGATCGTCCATTTCTCTTCTGTAACTCGTCCTTGTAAGACGTACTCTCTGTGCGAGTCTTTCGTGACAATACACGTTTTTCTATAGGGATGACGACAGTCCAAGATTTTAGGTACAAGATACCCGTGTGCTAGATCAAGGGGCTAATAGAAACCAGAACTCAGTTGAATTGAAAACCTAATAGTGCTCAATCGCGTTAGTCAAGATTTCCGCATAGGATCGGTTGTATTCAGTGGGATACACACCTGTATGAACGCGTGGACACATTAAGATTGCCGGAAGGTGTATGCTAAACACACCGCATTAAATAATAATTAATTAACTAATTATCAAACCTGAGATTTATAAATAAAAAATAATATCGGCCAGATAAACGGCGTGCGTGAGTGAATCGACAACGCGTCAGCGAGGCCAGCGGTCAACTTTAACGTAGCAGCCCACAACCGTACGACGAGAAGAAATTCTTCAACCAAGCAAAATAAACAATTGTTCAAATGAATATTCATTAATAACTAAAGACAATATATTTTAAATAAATAATTTGTGTAAAGAATATTACATACAAGATTTAAATTTGTTTTAGTTTAATAAATTCCTACCTCCAGATAAGAGACTCTGTTATGTATCATTAGTTCTAATACACGTCTATGCATCCTCCATTTGTTTCGTTGCAATATATATACTACCGCCCAAACCCGATTTCAGAACAAACTAGTTACTCCTAGGCCAAACTAATTTTTCTGAAAATCGATAGGAGCAACCGGTTTGGCTAGTCTAACCGGTTTATCTTAAAAATAAAACGAGTCTGATAGGATAAAATGATATTTCCTAGTTCGAAACAGTTTGGCCTATAGTCGCCGTTTACTGAATAGGACAAACTGGTTGAGCCTAGTCAAAAGTGATAACGATAAATGCTGGTAAATTCTCGTGCGTGCCGCCTCTTCCCCGTCATCGTTGTTGCCCAGTTTCTTTACTTCCTCGTTAGTACCGTGAGTTTGTTCACGAACTGCGTACTTTCTGTACTTTCCTGAATAATACAATGTTATTTTATATCAGTTTCGTTAGTTCGTCCACAATGTCGTGCGTTCGTAGGCTTATTGTCTACGTTTTGTTATTAACTGATTGGCAGAATTTTATTTTACTTTAACGTCTTAGAGTTCTGTTCTTTAGTTTGTTACCACCACGGATGAGGGTTCGTTTAGTGAACAGAGTTGTCAAAGATAGTAGATAGAAAAATTATTACAGAGATTTCAAAATGTGAAAACAAAACATCGACTTATTATAATGTGCTTAGAAAGGAAAAATACTTAGCAAATATGAAAGAGGTGGAGGATGCTGAAAAAGCGGAGAAGAAAACACCACTACAACAAAGAAGGATAAAACGACTGTGTTCTGGAAATCGGAGGCGAGAAAAAAAATTTGTTGCTCGAAATGAAGAAAACGACAATATAAAGTACTACCATACATACAGCAACTCATGTGGCTGTTGGTCATGGTGGTTGTGACGGATGTTGGTTGGCTGAAACATCTTAAAATTAGCACATATTACAAAGAAAATTATACTTCTCTTTTTGTCTATGTGTGAGGCGTGTCAACAAAATAAAACGAAGAAGGGAAGCGGATTTAACCCATTCTGCACTCTGAGATAAATAGTAGAGTTGCTTTCACTAGATGGATCTCATTGACTTTCAGACACAACCGGATTATAATTTAAATATGTCTATCAAGATCAAATAACAAAATTTTTTTTGCTCCGTCCGTTAAAAACCAGAAGAATAGAGGAAGTGACATACACTTTAACTGACATATTTCTAAATACAGGAGCTCCATGCATCTCACAATCCGACAACGAACAAGATTTCATCACTCATGTGACTTCTCAACTCACATGGCTGTGGCTCCAGCTCAGAATTTAAAGAAAAACCAGACTTGGAAAAATTAACAAAAATTTTTAACTAAATAAAGTTAAAGATAGTGTTATATAAAAATAACTAAGTTAAATCTAAAGTTAATGCATAAAAACCTAACTGATTAAAGTCAAAGTTGAAATTAAATTAACTGTTTAAAAGTTAAAACGTTTTTCTTTCGATTTAGCAAACTAATTTGGTTATTGAAATAATTAAAATCAGATTAACATAAGAGCACAAATGTGATTGTAACTTGTAAAATCTCGATATCTAAGGCCAGTATGACTTTGACATATTTATATGAAAGTAATAAACAAAAACAATGACCGGTTTGTGAAAACAAAGTCAGTGAGACTGTAACAAAGGGACAACTTATCCAAGGTCTGTTGACGGAGTAAGAATATTTGGAAGAAACTTTCTCCAGCATTGACTTTAAAAATAATTTTGGCTACTCACTTCCTCGGGCAGCCAAAAATTAAATCCGTAAAACTAGTTTTGACCATTTCTTGTTTCCCTTGTCAGAGGTAGTATTCGACCCACGTCATCTGTGTCGAATGTTATTATTTTTCATTCTGTTGATTATGGCCTCCGAAGGCGCGGCCGTAACGTCTAGAAGAAATTATAACAGCAATCGAGTACGCAGCCTAACAGCCCGGTAGTTCATCAGTATTTTAATTATTTCGAATTATTATAACCAAGTTCAATATCTACGCTCAGAAATTTCTACATAAGGGGAAAGTCAATCAGGATTGTAAAATTGCATTGAGAACTGGAGCCATCAAACACTACGTTGGAACGGCACGAAGTTTCGTCAGGTGCAGCTGTACTAAAAACTGTTCAACGAACAAATGTCTGTGCAAAAAGAAATCTATTCCCTGTCATTCAAAATGCAATCAGAGTTTACCGTGGAACAACAAATAAATATATACGAGAGGCCATAATACAAACAAACAAATAAATATGAAAGGCATATACTAAGGCGTAATTGATTTAATTAGTCTTGCATTAAACTTTTAGCCTACGAAATATCAGTTTATCCTTTCATTATCACTTTCGACTAGACTCAACCAGTTTTTCCCATTCAGTAAAGGAAGAATATAGAGGCCAAACTGGTTTAGACCAGGAAATATCAGTTTATCCTGTCAGTCCCCCCCCCCACACACACAGTGTACAATACGTTAAAAATTACTTTTTTCTTAATTCGTCATTCGAATATAAAAATGTATTTATTACAGGAAATACAAGAAAATAAATAGTGCAGTGTTTTTAGTTTTACACATAAAAAAGTAAAGAACTAAATGAAAACTATTATTATATAAAAAAATATTTGTCTACCTCCACAAAATTATTTCCATAGCAGAAGCTACAGGAAAAGATCTAAAATAAATAACATTCCCCTAAAATGATGCTGTGAAGGAAGACTTACGGAAAGACTGTAAAAACAAATAACCAATTCATTTAGTAAACCCTCTCAATTAATCAGATTGCTTTGGTTGTAACTAATATTGTTTGACCTCAACGGTCGATTCTCTTTTCTAATTTTTTGCGGGCTGTAGGCGTGGAGTTTAACAGCGATGTACATGTCGATAGTAAACATAAATATATACATACAAAACACATTAAACTGTTTATACAAAAATTTTGCTTGCTTTGACGTTTCACAAAAGTAGTTGTACAAGAAAAAATTAAATGAAGCTTGGAAGCAAATCAACTGACTTTAAAATGTAATTTGGTAATTCTAAACCCAAACACTCATGAATGCTTTAAGTGATAGTTATTAATTCTGTGTTTAAAAATTTGCAAATTGCATAAACTAATTTTATCTAAAAAGGTCATGAAATCTAGAAATAAGTTTTCTAAATTTTCATGTAGTTTCTTAAAGTAGAACTACTTATTTAAAAAATTGATTCCTCTATAACCGAATGTATATGAGAAGGATTAGGTTTTAAGTCATGGATAAATGTTATACAATCTTATCCCCAAAAATATGTAGGAAATAATTTAATTGGCGTTTATTAACAAAACCAACGTAATTGTAAAGTAACTGATGATATTCCGATACTAAAGTCATTGCAGTAACATATTAAGTCATAAAATCGATTGTTGTACGACGATCATATAACATACTCTAAAACTATTACGACAAAAGTATAGCAATGGACGAAGATAAAAGTAATTAATGTAATGTAATGTGTTAAATGTAAATGTAATCTAATATTGTAAACAAATGAATCACTATTTTCTTGTGTATTTCGTTAGAAATGATGTAATTCCTGGATGTCTTCAAGTTCCTACTCTTGCTGCTTTTGTCCGTTAGCAGGTTGAAACTCTCTTTTTTCCAGCAGCGACGTCTTCCTTCCCCTAACCATTGGTACGTTTGCACCACCGCCAATATTCAGGATTAAACGCCATTGGCCGATTCTTGATGACCCCCTCGTAAAGTCAGCCTCGCCAAGCTATTTCTGAATAGTCCCGAGAAACTTTCTATCACTTAATATCAATAATTTTCTCTGTTAAACCTACACACGTCAGGGAAATCCTTTCTCAATCATGCTGTAGCACACTGCTTGTCCTGGTTACCTTTTGCCACCGGCACGGAGGTTCTCTGCCTCGCGGAGAACGACCTACGTCTCAGTCTGCCGTCCGCATCGCCACAAGGGGCAGTGCTACAAAAGTATCAAAATAATCATTCTCAACATCCGGCGCTATCTAGCGGAAACCCGTGTTGGCGTGTCCCCTCCCATTTTTACGTACCCGTAAGAAAGACCAGCACTGTTTTCATCTGGGAGTCATCGGGCACGTCCAGGACGCTGCAATCAAGTCACGGGTGCAAAGACGCCCCACTAAATAAAGCAAAGCAAAAGAAGCAAATCCTTCGGGTCATAGCGATGGAACAATGTCTGAAGATTTCAACGGACTTCGTGTGCAGCCAAGGGTAGTAGGCACTCTTCGAGGACAAGATCTTGATCTCCTCAAGAAGAACGCGGCTCCTACTACTTTCGGCTGCACATGGATCCGTGAAAATGTTCAAACATGTTTCCGCCGCTATAAAGCCAAGAGATTGCGTTGTGTTGCGTCATTGTAGCGGGATGTCTCTGCACCCGTGGCATGATTGCAGGATCTGGATCGAGTCCAATGGATTACTCAACAAAGGATTTACTCCAAAGAGAAATTTCTTAAGATAGAGTAGATAAGCACTAGTTGAACAAAGAGCAGACACATTTTAACAGATGATGATGATGATGATGATGATGGTGATTACGATAACAATGCTAATGATTGTGTTGGTTGTGGTGGATTTTACTGTACGGATAAAATATTTTATTTAAGTACTTATGAAAAACTTTATTATTGGTTTGAAGTACATTTCTAATCTGCGAGACAATTAACTGTGTGTTATGTACTCCTAAATAGTTTTCTAAATGTAAGTAATTGTCTGACACTTATGCTATCACAAATTACTTTATCTAATGCCGATAAAATTGATTAAAATTGATTTAAAGACAAAGGATAGACCTATACCTCAAGTACAATAACTTTGATGCACTCAGTTAAAGTTTCTCACTTGCTTGAAGTGATATTTTTTTTTTTTACTTTTTAAAACAAGTTACACCCCAAAGTAGATACACATAAAGCAAAACGTAAACATACACAATTAAGTGACACACAAAATAATTTGAATTTGTACAGTTACTCTTGCTCTTTATTTGTTTTCCTGTATCAAACTGGAGTCAGAAGGCATATTTTGGATTACGCTGTATTTGCCTACAAACTTCGCAGTTTTTTTAAAATATATTTGTTCTCTTTAAAACTAGCAAATAATAAATAAACATGATCTATTATACGAAAATATTTCCTTAAGTTGCACAACGTAATGAATGGCGTTTATCATTTGTAACGTATGTTTGCTCTTTAAGACAAATTTGTATAACGAGTTGTCTTTTAATTTTAATAAAGTGTTCTGTTACTATCTTAGAATGGTTCTTACAATTTTTTGTTTCCCGCTTTTTAACAGTAAAGTGAATAATGTTATGGTTGTAAATCAGGAGAACTCTGTTAGGAAAAAACCATATATATGAGTGAAATTTAAAACTTTCTTTTTAAATACTTTTAGTACGTTTTAGATATTAAAGAGTTGCGAATCAACAGTGAATTAAAATAAGTAAACATCAACGCATTTGTAATCACGTCAGTCATTAATTCTGGCGGGTGGAAAGTTTGGAATATTTGTTTCTTAGGAATTAAAGACATATTTGGTAATTCGACATGCTTAAAATCCCAAACGTGCTGAATTAAAGGAAGCTTACACACAACACACACGCACACACATTCATTGAACGTACAAGTCCCTTAAGAATATTAAAATGAGGTCCATTAGGAAATAATGGTTGTAAGCAATAAGTGTCAAGAAATCCAGTTAAACCACGTTTATTTCACGTTACTCCAGTTCCTCACCTTGGTACTACATTCTAAAAGAGACGTTAAAATGTTTTCTCTGCGTAGTATTACAATACATCACAACACAGCCGATATAATGTCAGATATTTTAATTGTCTAAAAGCGTGTAGGTAACAAGTCCAAGACTCATATCATGACTTATATTGCTGTTTTCCTATATGAGGTGGATTACCAATGTCCTTTTATTTCACAGTTTGCAATATGAAAACGCACTGGTTTCAACAGTTAATAGCAGGCTTTTATTTTTTGTTATAAAGAATGCTATCAATTCTCTAAGTTGTTAACATTACATTTCACAGAAATTTTTCACGACAGTGTAGAATGGACGGAATAAATAATTTTTAATCGGAATTCTTGCATTTTTAATTCTTAATCTGCTTTATTAAGATCCCGTTTACACAGAATTTCTCCTACTTTCAATTCAATTTAGTACTTTTACAAAACATGTGGAACCAAAAGGCTATGCGAATGAGTTTAATACTGTTTGTTTCTATTGGGTAAAAATTACAATACAATAATAACAGTTAGGTATTAAAACTTTGAGTTAAATACATTAATGTATTAAAATTATAGATATGTTACTGTTGTTTTAACATTGAAAATGTTTATAAGGACGTGTTGCACATTTGCTGTCGATCGCTGGTGCGTTATCGAAAATGGGAATCTGTGAGTTTCCATTGAAACTACTTCTTTGTTGTCAATAACGTAGTACACATACAAAACTCAACTGCTTTCAAAGTGAAATCGATGAATCTCAAGAAGAACAGCGAGCTTCTCTCCGTGCGCGCTTATGAATGCGACTACATTTAACTTATAATCTGTACATTGGTAAATGAAAAAAAATATATATATATATTTTTTAAATTTATTGAAGCATTTTCAATGCCCTTCTCTCTGCATTGCATTTGTGCAATGCCTGTACATTTTTTAGTAATGTATTAAAACTTGTGTTTGCAGTTGACAACTTGCTGCAAATCAGTTTTTCTTTAATTTCAATTTAATTTTTAACATGTTGTTTTATAATTCAGTGCTTCCTAAGTGCATATGGCTGTGAAACCCTTCATAAATATTTCAAAAGCTGTACAATAGTTATTTTTTGTATATTATATATTAATTATAGGTAATAACACAGAAACGTTTTATTTGTTACTACACTGTTTCAACTACGCGGACTTCCCTCCTACAAACGACTGAACAGAATATACGAAATAATGAACTGAAATACAGAAATTTTAAGTCATATAAGCTTCATCTTAGAACAGTCGCCACACATGAAGAACGTAGTGATAATTTTGAAGTTGCTTTGTTCTTCCTCATTTTGTAAGAGTTCCTAATTTTGGGCGATACAGCTCAAGATAGAGCCTTGACTTTTCTACCTTGATTCTCCATCTAACTCTGTTGGTAGCGTAGAACTTCCGATATCGCGCTCGCAGCATATATATCACATCTGCGGCAACATCTTCACAGCAGCTCCTTGGTCTTTTGGGTTTCTGCTGTCAATTTCCTTTTAGGCCTACCATTCTACCATGCCCGTTCTCACAACATGATCCATTCCAATGGCCTCAGTTTAAGTTCATTACTACTGCTGACTCATTGAAATGATCATATCTCTCTCTCTCTCTCTCTCTCTCTCTCCTATGGCACTACAGCCCTTGTCGGTAGCCATTCTCCTCCAGGAACGCACTTTAGTCGTTGTTTCCGTCCAATCCGAAGCTTTCTTGAAGGTTGCGTGGTGTGGTTTTTTCTCCAGGGGTAGGTTACCAGCCTACCGCCCAGCCCCCAACCTGGATGACCAGGGATTTTTCTGTTAGGGTTCCCTTCACTTAGCCGATGGGTCCCAGTTTTCTGACGCCAGGAACTCGCCATTCACCCTCTCTCGTCTTCTACATTACGTACTCAGGAGCTACGCGACTTTCGTCTTCAAGAACGTGAAAGTAGGATCTGTCGGTAGAGCTGAGTTCCCTTCCTCTGGCTCTTTCATCAGAAACAGTCGGCGTTTCTCAGAGTTTTAGTGTTGTATCCAATCGGCATCCAATACAACCTCCGAGACCTTTAACCCTCATATCTCTTGGCTATAAGCCCCTATTAGCTATTCTGTATATAAGGTCCATCTCATTGTCTTGCTTTCAAATATCTATCAAGTGCTACAGTACAATGCTATTTGTACAGTGTATCCAGGTTTCACTAATAGAGTGTACGAAGGGTCGTTCAGTTTTTAAGCATATTCAGTTTTCTGTGCCCATAAAAGTCTTCTGACTGAACGGTAGCTATAAAAGCCAAATATGCTATATGGCGAAATTAACGCATTATAATCACATCAGTTATTAAATTCTGGCAGGTGCTGAGTTCTGAATACTTTTCTCTTAGAAATTAAGGAAGGTTTTCATTCAACACGCGACTTTGATTAATTTCTCGTGATATCACTCCTAACTTTCATTATTATGAGTAGCAATCCACAGCCTAAGAATATTTAGGAAACAAGGCACTTCGAACAGATTGTGTCACTGCATAGACGTTGTCTTAGAAATAATACAAGAAAACGTTCCATAAAAATAATTTCATTAAGTTTTTATACGTCACACGAAAAATATATAATAAAAATTGAAATCCCCTTGTCAGGTTTAGTGACTAACTTTGTTATGCAATAGTTAGTTTTTCAAATTAATTGTAAGTCTTGTGTAGTAAAAACGTAAGGAAGAGACAGTTAATTACATCATCGTTTACACCAGTCTAAGAGTATACTAGAATATTTTTGTTGTGTATACTTAAACAGTTACTTTATGTAAAAGTGTCCTAACAGAAACACATTTTTACAGTCAATAGTAACTTAAGATTTACTACGTAATAAAGATTCCAATTTCATAATAATAATAATAATAATAATAATAATAATAATAATAATAATAATAATAATAACAATAATAGTAACAAACACATTTTAGTACCATTGAACGGCTTGACAGTGCAACTTGCTAACTTGAGCCACACAGCACAACTTTATTACAACTTTACTACAAACACTATAAGGTGCCAACAGGTTGTGTAAAGTAAGTTCTACTACATATCTCCCCTGTTGAACTGAAAATTTTATGCTCCCCTGGTGGCCATTAAAAAGCAGTTTAAATTTTTTGCATAAAGGACATTAAATGTAAAACTTTACTGTGGTGACAAATAGTAGGCTAGGAGTTCGTATCAGGTTAGGAAACTATAATTAATTAAACTATTAAATAGTGCATCATGCCAATGTCAACATTTTTATAATACTTAAACAAATATTAATAAATTAACGCTTTCAAAATGTTGTTATAATTAAGTTACAGAAAAATTGTTCCCATCTTAGGTAGACAGAAGTACAGAATTCAAATACTTTGTAATTATAACGTCTTCATACGACAGAATGCTGTAATTGTTTTAAATAATTTTTTCTAGGTTTTACGTATACAGGTAAACAGTGCTTACTACCTTCATTTGTTCAAGAGAACATTTTATTGTCGTTAAAACTACGAACATTAAGCACACTTTTTACCCTAGTACACACAAATATATTGTAATGAAGTATACACCAATATAATGGAGTATAGATTCCTCTATTTATCTAGGCTTGTATATATGTATAGCTAGATTAATATACATAGTGTCAACTCTCAGCTGTCACTATGCACTATGCACTATGTTACAACCATTGAATGGAAGAAGAAATTTTAGATCGCATTGAGTTCCAGAAACTAAAGTGTAACCAAAATTTGTCGTATTGCGTTTAAGTGAATTTGATAATCTTCTTATTCAGATGTTAGTAGAAATAAGGCTTAACACGGTCAGCTACTTGGCACTCGTTAAGTATTTAAGACTGACGTTATTCACCTGTAGTACAGGCAAATTAGATTTATCGGTGGAAATAATTCGGAACAAGCTGAAATTTGGTACACATGTCTGGGTTAGGCCTAGAAATAACCCAGCAAAACTCAATTAAAATCAATTGGTGGGAACGGCCGCCATCTTGAAAAATAAATTTCTGGTTTCGTGTTTTCCAGTATATTTTTGTCTTTTTCTGAAATATCACTCAAGATACGATAAAATTATACTAGACCTTTGTTGTAGAGTATAACATTTTCTATCAAACTGTAAATTTTTGTGTTTGTAGGCCAAAGACTATTATTATTAAACTAGTAAACCTGTGCGGTTCAATGCGCCGCAATAAATCACCATTGGGTCTGCTAGATTGTAAATTTTAAAAATGAACTCGACACCTTAAATTACTGTTTAATATAATCAAACAAGACATTTTTTAAGCTGTATGGTGAGGAAAAAATTGAATGGTTAAAAAAATAATAAAGAAATTAAACATACAAATGATTATAATATTATTAGGGGGTTTAAGTTTTGATTACTGTTTTTTACAAGTCGGAAAGGGGGGTTTGAAAATATCAAATTTCATATTTTGTTAATATTGAGCGCTTTCTTACTTAATTAATTTCTCTTATTTTTATATTTAGTTGCTCTCAGAGATTTTACAAAAAAGTAAAGAGAAAAAATTAAGCTGTTCTAGCACAAATAAATATTTACAACTCTTAAGTGATCAAATTTAAAATTTACATGCAAGATGTGCTGTACTATTATGTTATTTACATATATTGCTGCCATATCTGTCTGGCTTGTTTTTAGTTATCGTAATATTTGCTACCATTATTTGAGCATTCTGACGTAGAATAAATAAACAAAATGTAGATATTCAATACATTTATTAGTGTTAAGTACAAACATTTTAGTAGTTGAGATGTGACAATGTTTTAAAATAAGTCAAAATATATATAATAAGTTATTGGTTAAAAGAAATATAAAGTCAAAACAAAATTTTCTTGTTACTATTGATGTGCTCGGCCGATCAAAGTGGGAAGTCATTTCAATGGCCGACACCCCTTCATCTTCCTTGGTGTAATCCTTTGCTGTTGCATCCTCAGGTTGGTTCAAATCTTCATCACAATCTTCTTCAACGTTTTCTTCTTCCTCTTCTGCTGTAGGCTGTGGTGAGTTTTGGCAACCAATCCCCTTACAATGAGAGCATGCTAAGGTGCACCTTAAACCTGTTTTCACGCAGCCACATCCTGAGTGGCAACCCTTTAATACTTCTGCACACAACCAACGAGGTTTTCAGGTGCGGGAGGCTTTAAGGTGGTAACTGGAACTAAGGAATTCCAATGCTGTTTCTGCCATCCCCACTTTCAGGATCAAAACATTTCCGTACCACAGCTGCACATGGTGAAAGACTCTTAACATATGTTGATGGGCAGCTTCAGTTGTCGGTGGAAGACTTGCCAAGTTCACTTCATGTTTTCTTTTTGACACCAACTGACAGAATTGATTGTATCTTTACTTGTTTGAAGAAGTTTCTTTATCCTTTGCTCCGTAAATGCGCAGCAGTTTTTTTCTCCGGCAGCTTGCAAGACTTCAGGCTGTGCTGACGTATCATTGAAAACTGACAACATACCTCTAAGTCCTGGGTCAGATTGGACTAATTTGAAATTTTCTTTTTCCTTTGTTTAAATAATGACGAAGTTGTGTCACAGCCACTTAATCCGTGCAGGAACAGTAGTTGGTCTTTGATGTCTTTGAAGTCTTACTGGTTGTCTTTTGAGTGGAATAATAAATGAAGTTCCACATCGGGAATTTTGCCCTTTCCAAGTTTTAAAAAATAGACAGAATTGTGTTGGGGTGTAAGTGTACTCATCAGAATCAACAAATTCACATCTTCTCCCACTACGACGACAGGCTTGGTGGTGTTGCTTTGACACTCTACTATGGCTGTTTGGACGATGAGTGTGTCTGCATCGTCATTGGTCTGGATAACAGTAACGCCTTTATCTTCAAGTTTCTTGGCCAGCTGGTTAATGAATCGGCTTTTATTAGTCAAATTCGACAAAAACTTGCTTTGTTCGACAGTTGAGCTCATAGTTTCTTCAAAGAGAATGTCAGGGCAGGAGATTTTTAAAGAACGTCTCTGTCTTTCCAATTTTTTAGTTAGAATCGAACTAGAATCATAACCATCAAACACAACTACCGTATCATGACCATAGAACTCTACCACATAATTGCTGCACGCTTTGTATATACACTCGTAAGGTGTTTGAGAATGCCAGACAACTTTGTGTAGAAGATGGCCCCCTTCAACCACATACTTGCAATTCTGTAGATGAAAATCCGAAATCGGTCTGAAAATAGAGTAAAGAGCAGATTTGCGGGTCTTCCTCATACCGCTTTCATCAAACAATGAAACAATGACAATGGCACTAGCGATAACTCATATTCAAAATATGAACATACGTATTTCATTTTTGTCTTTCACAGTTCTAATCATTCTTTGATACAGGACGGTAGATGTCAAAGGTAACACAGTATCGTTTACTCGAGAGTATGGGTTGACTGCAGAGAGTGGCAAAACTCTCGTTTTACGCTTGAATTTGACATCATGAAAGTTGTTTCCAGCATTTATTTTTACAAGTTCTGTGCCAACTTCTTCACTGTTGATGCTTAGAGTTGATGCTTTCATCCCCAATAATACCTGTTGCTAGGGACATAACGTTATGATTTCTGGGAACCAGTGGTTGGTGATCTTTAAGCCATTTTCCGATAATCTCCACATATTTTCAAAACACACTGGAATTTCCAGTATCCATTGTGCTAAAGTGGATGGCGATACTCCTCTGCCATGGGTCAACCACCCTGAAGTCTTCATAGATCTCATTAGAGTCTGTTCTATAGTCATATCTGACCATATACCTGCCCAAGCCTTTACTGATCTACGTATTGTATATTCAAAAGGGGTCAATTTGTCTTCGAATTCAACCATTTCCTGCAAATATAAGTGCGATTCTTTTGTATAATGTAAATATCCAGCAGCATGATCCACATATTGAAGATGCAGATTCCAGTCGCATATGCGCTCAGCTTGGATGAATAGCCGAACCAAGGATATCATTTTATAATATTGAATCCAAAGCTTGGATGTAGCACATTTCCCTCGAGACGTTCAAGTTCCTTATTGAAGGTCTTTACAGTCATTGTAATCAATTTCGAGCTGTTGATTTCCTCATTGGTAAATGGATCAGCTTCTAACCTTGCAAAAATCTTGTCTTTTACTGCTTCACATACTTCAGGTGACAGGCTCATCTCATTTAGTATCAACATTCCTAGAGCAGTTTGGCTTAAAAGGTGAGCTCTTAAGGAGCGTGCATATTGATGTCTTGACATCATGTGCTCTGCTGTGTTAGGTGCATAAACCATTTGCCACAAATCTTTAAGTTCGCTACCATCCATCGCGTAGCCAACCACTCCTAAAAATGACATAAGTAAGTGAAAACCACCAAGTCGAAGAACTATATTAGACAATTGAGTCTCCCCTTGTTGACTGTGAACAAAATCTTGGACTCGCATGTACAAAGGTTGATCAAAAGTCAGAATCGTCATGGTTTTCTGTAGCCTACGACATTCATTGGCAGCCAAATGTAGTACTGTGTTGATCCCGTCATTGCTATCTGCCTTCACGTTGATGAAGGGTAGAAAAAGAATTTTGGCTGTATCTTTGTTTTCAGACTGAAAAAGTATCTCCATCAATACCGACCAGTTCGTAATGTTCTCCATCCTTAAAAATCTACCTGTCATCCAAGTTAACTCGGCAGGAGTAGTGTAATACTTCTTGACCGTAAGTGAAAGTATTTCTTCAACATCCTTGATGAAGACTTTTTGAAGACCGAACCCTTCCTTCCTGTAGAATGGATTTGTTGGAATTTCGGCACGAGACTGAATTTCTTTGGCTGATAGTAAGCGTGTTAATTTTGTTATTGGACTTGTTGTTGGCACACTCTTTGGCACACTCCCATTTACGTGAAAATATATATATTTTCATGTTCTACAAAAAAGGTCCAGTGTAATTGTATCCTATCTTAAATTGTTTTTGCACAAAAAAACAAAAATATGATGAAAACACGTCCCTGAGATATATTTCTCAAGACGGCGGTTATTTCCAGCCATAAAGTCTAAGCCCCACAGAAAATATTTGTTTTAAATAAGAAGAAATTTTATGCTCTACAAAAAAGGACCAATACAATTTTATTCTATCTTGAATGGTTTTTGCAAAAAAAAAAAAACAAAAATATGCTGAAAAACACATAGCGGAAATAGATTTTTCAAGATGTCGTCCGTTCCCGGCCATTGATTTTAATTGAGTTTTGCTGGCTTATTTCTAGGACTAACCCAAACACGTGTACAAAATTTCAGCTTGTTCCGAATTATTTCCACTGATCGTCCATTTTTCGTCTAATTTGCATGTACTTCTGGACATCGACGCAATTCGCTAGACGGATTTGTTTTAAGTGTTACTACCACACTAAAGTATTCGTGATTATTTAGCAGTATTGAGGCGTATTGTGTATACTCCTACCAAATACATTATAATGGGCAATTATATTGGTACCAAAGTAAAAGTATATTCGTTGTGAGTGATTAAATCATCTTTATGAGAGTCTACTTAATTATATTTTCCTTATTTTCCTCGTCTAGTTCATGGTATAGGCTTAAGCCTGTTTCGATTGTCACAAAAACCATCTTCTCCTGGTCTGTCCTAGGTATCTTTCCTTTTGTCTATTGGCGAGAAGCTATTCAAGTATTATGTAAACATTTTTTTTTCTTGGGTTCTTATGTTTTAAGTTTCTATTCAGACTCTGTCACATGTGTAATCTTCTACGTTATACAAAACTGAATTCTCATTATTTTAGTTTTAGATGTATTGCTAGAAAACGTTGATAATTAACTCCTGAACATAAACCAATTCAAAAATTTTGTTAACATGTATTTATTAAAATTCATTTACATTCGAGATAGTGTAGTCTGTTTCAACAACACACTGTAATTTATAGGTCTCAGTGTTATCGGAATATGAGCGAACAAAGGCAAACCTTAGTAACGGGCGGCAATGTACTCAAATACTACAAGCCTTCTAGTTATGTGCGGTACATATATAAGCAGATATGGTTTATTTTATTCCACGTTTCTATCTACAATCAACGTCAGCCAAATTTATTCAGATTTTTATAAATAATGTCACTCTTCTTTTTATTCAAATTAGCACTGTAGCAGAAACGTATGCTTTTATATTCATAAATATTCAAACAGACGGAATTCGCTGCTTCCAATGGAAATGTACATTACTTTGTATGGCTGGCATTAAAATTCATGAGATATCAAATCAGAAGTTGTATATTTTGGGTAGACATATTTTTAAATGTAATAGTTATATGTAATTTTATCTTAAAACTTCTCAGTATCTTACAGAAAAGTTCATCTCAATTCCTAAAATTCAAATTTTGCATATAACGTAAGTTTACTTACGTGTTGCGTTAATTCGTTTATAAATGTAAATAAATATCTGCGTGAAGATGAAGAGAATGATATGGGTATACAGATAGATGCTCTCTGCTGTCAGAGAATACATATCTTGGGTACAAAAATACTGATGAGAAGAGGACGCGTGTTTTATAAACAGTACTCACTTAACCCATTTAATCTTAAATAATTAAAAATTGTATATTTTCAATTTTTCTTTAAAGTGACACATAAAAACAAGATATTGTGTTGACAGCATGTTTCATATTATATAATTATTAAGGACATAAAAAAAAAACACCATAACTATATGTAACTGTAACTGTTTGTAGGCCAGTCTTGATAAGTAGGAAGACAGGACGGAAAAGATCAAAGGAGCTGTGCGAAAGAAAGAGAAATGTAGGTTCGATGTTCGATATCGCTAGCTGCAGACGCTGACTTGCCATACATCTATCCATTGACTCGACGCATGACTTTGTTCAGCTTCAGCTGAGCCAGATCTGCAACACGTGCTGTGATGACTGTCGCCACATCGTCAGCGTACTCGACCAGGAGCATCTCGGGCATCTTTGTATGGAGCAAGCTGTTCTACGAGACGTTCCAAAGGTCAGGTCCCAGTATTGACCCCTGCACCGCACCACAGATGATGATCTTTGTATACTGATCCTGCCTTGTCCCTGATACAAGCCGGCGATCCCACAGGTAATTTCTTACCATAGCTAAAAGATATGGTGGTAATCGGAAAGTCCGCTCAGAAGTCTCTAACATGTCACACCAACGCGCTCTCTCAGACCTTATTATACAAAGATTTACAGCACGGTCTCTAATATTGTCTGACGTCAGCAACGGTTCAACGAGCAGTATGCGTATAGCCGCCATTAGTGCTTCATTGTTTTGAACTAGTAAGGTTACCGCTGGTTATTCCCGTGTTATAATTCTTTGTTCCTTCGTTTAACTATTTTATGTTGAAAATCTCGTTGGTGTTGTTTGTGTGAAGTGATTAAATATCATCATTTCCGTTGGTTGAGAGGATTCACTTTACAAAAAGAAGATATCTTATTGCTGTTGTTAGCAAGGTCAGTCGCAGACTCCATACCTTGTATTTTGTTAATTATTAATGATCGTATCCGTTTTAGTTCATATTATACTCTTAGTTTAAGATAATATATTAAGTATAGATAAAGAAACTGTAAGCACATTATTACAGTAAAGAACATTTACTGGTCTATTACTTAAAAATTTGTTATTTTATTCCAACTTTTTCATTTTTATTAATACGTTAGAGCTTAGGGTATGTTTGGCTGTAGTTTTAGTTATATCAGTTTCAGTTGCAGTTAGGTTATATAAATGTTATTATAAGGGAAATTTAGGTTGTTATGGCTTGGTAATTTTATACTGTTGAAAGTAAATGCATAATGTGTTGAAACGTTACATGATAGTTTGATAGAGGTACGATTAAGTTTGGTTAAGGTCACATTAGGTTGCATTCAGATAATGTGTTAGAACTCTTCATATTTAGACTTTTGTGTATAATATTTAAATTTGCACTTCCAAAACTGTGCCCACTGAATTAAATAGAATAGTCTCCGCTCACTGTAATGTTTGCTTAATGCTGTGTAGTACATAAGATATCTGTCTTAAGAAACCGGTAACAATTAGGTCTAAATTAGTATTATAATTGGTCATTCAGAATAATTTTACTGACTTATGAATTGAAAACTCTGTGACAAAAAATTCGTGTAACACTTAAGTTGTTTATTTTATGTAAAATTAAGTTACCTTATTAGCAGTAATTCACTTGATACGTATTTTTAAGTTACAAATACTGGAACCATTCAGATAATTACAGTAATTGTTTTAATAAAGTGAAAGCACTGCAAGAAAAAATCTCTCTCTAAACTCCCTCTCTCCCCCTCTCCATCACTCTATTTATGCACCTAAGCATTCAAAGAATTTCGACGAAACCGAAACATCGAAGCATGATAATGTTTTTAGGCTTTTGAAACATATAATGCTGATTACGTTTGGTGGATTACGGTAAGTAATAAACCAAATTCATTCTCACTAAAACGTTTGCTAAACTCAATGTCAGCAGCTATTATTTCTGT
This sequence comes from Magicicada septendecula, assembly GCA_034769895.1. NCBI lineage: Eukaryota > Metazoa > Arthropoda > Insecta > Hemiptera > Cicadidae > Magicicada > Magicicada septendecula. Next base: position 300,081,012 of record CM068371.1, read on the forward strand.
CTTGATGCGTTTACATATCAAATTTCTAGACTGTGGGGAATCGAAAGTGTGGAAGCGTCACGTTTTTCGATGACGTTTTTGTGGAATGACCCCCAGCCTAAAAACATTTTTCAAATGTTCTGTAAAATGTTACAGTCATTTTTAAAACGAACAATAATATTCAAAACGTATTACGCGCAAAAAGAAACAAAAATCCTGAAACATGTTCCGGCATATATAAAATTGTATGTGATGACTGCGAGAAATTCTATATTGGACAAACAGGAAGAGGTTTTAAAGATAAATATATAGAACATCTGCCCAAGAAGAATTTCAATAATATAAAGTCCAGTTACGCGCAGCATTTAATGGAATACAACCACAATTATACCAGTTTTGTACAACATTTAAAACCTCTACATTACTGTATGAAAGGACGTTTCATGGATGCAATGGAAGAATTTATAATCTACAAAGCTAGTAAATTCCAGCGTGATGAGTTATTGAATGATATGTTGTCATTTAAATCCAACGACTTCTTTGACACAGTAATACGCAACACAACAAGAAGAAAGCAGACGACTGCCTGTGTAAGTTGTGATAACAAATCAGTCGACTTTTAACTTTACGACGACGCGCACGTGAGTGAACACACATAACTATGTGTTTACGCGAATACGAAAGTTGTGCAGTGGTTTTATAATTTTAAAAACTTAACGACGAGTGACTAGTGATTTATTTAATTTTATAACTTGATGATGGGACTGTGATCCTGAAACGCGTTGTTACGCAAATAATTAAGTTGCAAGGAAGGAATTAGATAATGGTAATTACCAATCTATATAATTTATTAAATTACGCAACTTGGAGACCGTACCAAAAATGAACTTTAAAAACTGATAACAAACCTGTGACTTTGTTTTAGACTGTGACAATAAGTTTACATTTAAATTCAAGAATATTATATGATGAGTAGGCCTACTATTTGACTAGTTAAAAGACATTGGGGGAATTCATGAGAAGATTTATGACATGAATTTATAAGATTTTCAGTGGTACAGAAAACACCAGTTCTAGTAACAGTGATGGCAGTAATAAATAAGATGTAATAACAATAGTTTGTACGTACGTTTTTACATGTCTTCAAAAGCATGTAAAAACACCGTGTCAGGACAGGAAAAATTTATTATAGATTTTATGGTTGAACAACCAAATTTAATTAACTGCAAGCCAGAAAATTGTCGGTACAGCGCAGATCTATAAAACTTTTCTTCTTCTTTTTTAATTTCCCCACAGGCATACAAATTTGTTAGACAATCTGGTCATTCTAGTCATTCATAATTATTCTTCCTCAATATAATGACAATTAAAAAAATTAAAAGCAAATAAAATTAACTCCTCAAAATGAAATGAGTGATCGTAGTTTCCTTTCGTATTTAAGTAAAAAATAAAATTTTTGAAGAAATATGATACAAATATTCTGATAAAGATTCATGAAAGAAGCTGAAATAGTATGTAGATTCTATAGGAGGTGTTAATATTGGTATGGCATATGACGATTCAACTTGTTTATTTTCATGATTAAAAGTATTGCCGGTACGTACAAAAATGTGGCTTATATTACCTGTAAAGAAAATTACAGCTGATTTTTTGTTTGCTGTATTAAAAAATATAATTTGAAAGTTACAGGCAATAAACTTCCAGGTAGTTATGGTTGTCACTTACAGAAACTCTACATTAACGTGTTGCCGGATATCCCTTTCAGTATTAGGTACCCGATTGTTGCATCAAAACTAAGTTTACCACCAATCAGCCACTGGGCTCGACCCAGATCCTCGGGTCCAAACCCACCCCACTACTTAATGCAATGCAATGCAATCAGCACAGGGAAATGCTTGCTCGTGGACATCAGGGAGCACTCTCCACGACATACGTGGAGCGAAACTCGGACTACAGATGAAAGGTCGATAGCCAAAAAGTACCACTTCCAACGTTGAAATGTGTGCACCCACCTTCCTGCCTGTGTTTATAAAGACAAACGCGTTGTTTAGCAACACATTATGAGTTCGTAATCCAACGCTGTTCGTATAAGACAACTCCAAGTGGGAGTATGGGCGGTTGAAGTCCAGATCCTGTTCGCCGACCAGATCCTGTAGATCTTCTGCTTGCTACTCAGAATCTGGCAAACAGGAGATTGTCATATTCAGTCGCTGTAATAAACTGATTGATACTGTTTTTATAGGCGTAGCCAGCGGAATACGTCTTTACTCTTTGTTCTTTCCTTTTTTCCAATACTCTTTCATCTTCTCACTGTGTCTCTTCTTCCTGTCTTCAGTCCACTTTGAACCTGGGTTTTTCTCTCTCCTACCCTAGACTCCCTCCATTTTTAACACTTTTGCCCGAAACTTTATTGCTCACTATCTTTATTGAATTCTGTTTTTTTTTTTTTTATACTTTTTAGAATCGTAACGCTTGATAAAGCAGACTACCGAAGATAATGTATAGTGACAATGGAGTCTGGTGACGCTGTTGAATTTACAGCCGGTGCATAACTAATTTTGCCCTGGTTGGCTGAGCATACGTGTTTTTTCGCATCGAAATAGCTGAGTTTTTAAGGATACATAGTTCCTGAATAGCCACCTCTTGCTAATAAACGGGGCAATCGCGATATTTAGATGCATGCTGACCACATTAATTAACACATTCCATTGCTTCGGCACAGGGATCGCACATTGAACCAATTTCCCACAAAAGCGTGTCTTTATCCGAGCACATCTAGATGCTGTGTGCCATAAACGCAAGGACCGACGTTGTGAATAGGTTGCATAAGTTTAACCTAATGTGCGGGACCATCGGGCAAACTCTTAAGTCAATAACTAAAGATACACGCCTCAAATTCAACAAGATGATGGCCATTCTCACACTTCTTTATGGGTCTGAGAATTGGACTTTAACGAAAGGCCAGGCCAGTCGTATCCAAGCGGCTGAAATGAGACTTTTCAGGGACATGGCAGAGTATACTCTCCATGATCATAGAAGGAACACAGATATACAGCAGGAACTGAATATTATGAGTATACACGACAGGGGTGCCCAGTTTCGGGTGAATTGGTGGGAACATCTTTGCCAAATTCATGTATCCCCCATCCCCAAACAACTATGGAACTATAAGCCGAGGAGACGGAGAGGTGTGGGATGTCCGAGGAAGCGCTGGAGTGACCAGCTCTAATCTTGCCTGTTTGAGACAGGAACAAACCATCCTTGGTTTAGTCCTCGCAGATGATGTTGATGTTGATGATGATGGTGATGCCGGTAATGTTGATCGTGATGATGATGCTGATGATTATGATTATTATTATTATTATTATTATTATCTTTATCATTATCATAGTAGATAGTATTAGATATATTTTTCCTGGCGAATAACGTCAAAATTTTAGTTATTTTGAAAATCCTTAGCACATATGCAGACAGCACACACACACACACACACACAACATACACACAAAATCGAAAATATAATCAAAGTGACTGCTTTGCTGGTGTACTAGGCGTAAACGCTGTCGCAAATGACTGAGACAGTGTATACCCAATATAATTAATACCCTTTCCCTGCTTCCCATGTTAATTTTTGTAACGTGCAAGAAAACCTACAACATCCACACTTTACGTAACTCTCTACATAACATATCAAAGGGTAACGTAAGAGGTCAGTTGTCAGTAGTTTTTTTCCGGAACTATGAGCTAAGAAGTACAGATAATTAATAAATACAAAAAGCATTTTACAGTCATTGAGTTAAATCTACTATCTATGGAGAGAAGTTTTGTTAAATTATCGAATGTATCGTATTGTGTATGCGCGTGAGTGCGTGTAAAGTTAACCTATTAACTTTGCACTAACAAAAGGTTTTTGTTTTTTAATTGAACCTGAATTTCCTGCGTACATTTGAATGTATAAACGACTGGCGTGTTTCTTTTATCTAAATTAAAATCTACAAGACTAACGTCCCTTAAGCTATATTACAATTACATACATGTTTTAAAGAACCTCTTAGTCGTTTAGGTTAAATGCTACAAAATTATTCTGCACAGAAATCAGCCCAGAAGTCTTTTCCCTTTTCTTACTTATGACAAAAAACGCTGCTAATGTAATAAGATAAAAACCAAACATAAAAAATTGGTCTGAAAGACATATCACATGTATACAGACTGAGAAGAATATGATTTCAGTACATGCCACAAGGAGTAAACGAGGTAAGCCTTTCATTACAAATTAAACGTAAGTAAATACGAAAAATCAAACTAACTTATCGGAATAACCTACCATTTCCTCTGAAAGCCACTTTTAACAATTGAAAACTCGAAATCATATTGGTCAATAAAAATTTTCTGTTAGTAGTATTTAAGCTAAAGTAAGTTTAACTTTAAAAAGCATTTGCGAGCGAAGTGTGCTCAACTAAATTTCTTAGAAAAAAATTTACAGGCATTGCAAAAATGCAATGCACAGAGAAGGGCTTTGAAAATGCTTCAGTAAATCTAAAAAATATACATATTTATGTTCATTCACCAATCAATGAATTCATTCTTCATTTACCAATGTACATATTATAAGTTAAATGTAGTCGCATTCATAAGCGAAGTTTTATATGTGTACTACGTTATTGACAACAAAGAAGTAGTTTCTATGGAAACTCACCGGTTCCCATTTTCGATCACGCACCAGCAATCAGCCGCAAATGTGCGACACGTCCTTATAAACATTTTCAATGTTAAAAATAGTAACATTCTCTAATACACCTACAAAAATATTCACACGCGAAAGGCACAGATTATTTTATGTTAAGTACCGGTAATGAACCCTTCACATATGTTTCTACATTATCTGATATAATATGTCTCTACACGGGTAGATCTCAGGACTATTAAATTTCATGATCATTTTTGTTACAGCGTGATGTAACATAATGTCTATTTGCTTAGTCAGCAATACGTGAGAAGCTGTCTGTACGGTGTCTGCCATAAGAGTACAGTAATTATACAAATCATTTACTATTATCACTATTTTCTCTTTGCTTGACAATTGTATAATACGTAATTGCTACAATCGGTTTTTGATTCTTTAGGTTCAATACGAATGCTTTATTTGCAAGCACGCATTCCTTCATCTATAATCGAGTTTGTTATCGTATTCGTCTGATTCTTCTCGTATTCTTCGAAGCCAAACCGTTACGGTTTAAATCAAGGCAAACAGTTAGAGACTATTACCTTACTTAAAATTACAAAATTACAACTTATCAACGAAATAACAGAAACTCTGAACATTATCACAAAACAAATTACTTCACATATAACAATAAATTTTACACACAGAATGATGTAACACAGAATGACCCATGGGGACACCCATTTCCAGCATTCTACCAGAAGTCTTCCTCCAACACTTAGAAAAAACAAGAATCCTCACAAAAAATGACAGACACTTACAAAATAATAATATATTGGCACAGGTACGTTGATGACATTCTATACAATACAGGGGAAACAAAAGACAATGTGAACAGTTACTAACGCACATAAACAAAATATACAAAATCATAGAACAGAACAACATCACAGAACTAAAACACGACCCCACTGACAGATACCAAAACACAGTAAAACAACTAATCAACAAAGTCAAACACATAATGACACACAAACAAAAGCCCTACATGAGATAAATCCGACCATCAGCCCCTACCCTTCAAGCGCTTCCCAAAATCCAAAAAGAAGAAATCTCGATCCGCCCCATTATCAATTACCGAAATGCCCCTGCATACAAACTCGCAAAACATCTAGAAAAAATTATCAGACAACACACACAACTAGACAACAACATTGCAGTAAAAAACAACACAGACCTAGTCACAAAAATAAAAGACATACACATCCCCCATAATCCCACATTAGCCTCCTTTGACATTAAAAACCTGTACACAAACCTCCCCATCTCCGAAACAATCACCATCCTACAAAACAAACTCAAACAGAACAACATACCAGACGGACTTATCAACGAAATAACAGAAACTCTGAACATTATCACAAAATAAAACAACTTCACATATAAAAATAAATTGTTCACACAGAATGATAGTCTATCCATGGGCTCACCCATATCCAGCATTCTAACAGAAGTCTTCCTCCAATACTTAGAAAAAACAAAAATCCTCACAAACAATGACAGACACTCACATAAAATAATACAGTATATTGGCACAGATACGTTGATGACATTCTAATACTATACAGGGAAAACAAAAGACAATGTGAACAGTTAACTAACGCACACAAACAAAATACACAAAACATAACCTTTACTGTTGAATACGGGACAACAATACCATAAACTTCTTAGACCTCTTCATCACAAAACTTGAAGACAGGCACAAATTCAGTATATACAGAAAATCGACTACAACTGACACACTAATACACAACTCCTCCAATCACCCAATACAACACAAACTAGCTGCCTTCAGAGCAGATACATTGACTTACCAACATCCCACTAGATGAAAAATACTACAAAGACGAACTAAACACGATAAAATATCTAGCAGAATCCCACGGATATGACAGAACAATAGTCAATAAACTCCTACATAAAACAAACAACAGACAAAGGCAGAAAACAACAAATTCATAACACTAACATACATCAACAACCAAACTGAAAAAATAGCCCACAAATTCAAAAAAGCATGATACAGAATCGTATACAAAACTACTAACAAAACAGAACACGCACTATCAAAACACACACACAAAACACAAAACAAATTCGATCTACCTGGTGTTTACAAACTAAATTGCTCAGATTGCAACAAATTCTACATAGGCCAGACAGGACGTAGCTTCAAACAAAGATACATTGAACACACAAAGGCACTACACTCCACTATAGAATCCACCTTTGCAAACTACCTCATTGAAGCAAACCACACATACAAAAACATAAACAATTACATGGACATTCTACACGTACACACAAAATGTCGAAAACTAGACTAGACACTCTAGAACAATTGGAAATATACAAACATACGAAAACACATAAAAACGACATCCTAAACGAACAAACACAATTCAAATCTCACGCATTATTCGAACATATCACAACCCACGCACACAATATCGATCTTTCAAAAGTCGATACCGTCGTCAACACCAAGCGGCAGCCTCTGAAGAAGCTTTTTAAAAGCGAAAACCGGTTCAGGCTATAAGGTAAAACTTTTACGTTTCTACCCATAAAAACTTTGTGTTCCGAGTCGGTAGTGAATTAATTATATTTACAAAATTATGGTTCTCGACTTCTACAGCTAGGAAGTCATCTTCCGGTAGATAAAAGACTAATGCATAAGTTTATCAAAACCGGTAATATTGGGAACGTAAGTTTAACCAGCAAAAAATGGCATTAAACAGAATGATAAAATTACAAAAATTGTAATTACATCTGTTTTTTTAGCTTGAGTAATTCTCGTCATTGTGTAAAACATCTGAGTTACTTTTAAATGAACGTGATCGATGATAAAATATACTCCTTGCTGACGTTTCAGCAGAACGCGAAACAATCATCTTCAGAGTGAGAAATAGGTATTTTCTACAACGGTAATAATGATTGTTCCCTTCTTGGGAGATTTGCATCCCGCCCTGATGATGATTGCCGAAACGTCAGCAAGGAATAATTTTAGTCATAGCCCACGGCGATTTAGCGGAAAGATTTTACACAGTGAACAAAATTGTATAATCCTTAAGCATAAAAACAAAATTATCGATATCAGTCAAAATTATTCCTTGACACTACCAACTGAAAATCACAATGTCAGAAGATCATCAGGAAGAACGACAGACTGACCATCCCTTAAATAGACCAACCGGATAGGAAAAAATCTCCGCCCTGTAGAAGTGTTACCTCTAACCGGTCCATCCTTCCCTTTATTTTTAATTTTTCCACTAGATTGTGGAAATATCCTTACTCGTTTGCCTGATGCATTTATCATACACTGATAACAGTGTAAAAGCTCTCATGTTTATCATACACTGTTACATTCAACACTATTCTAACATCTTCCAATAGAATATAATAATAATATAATAAAATAATAAAATTCTATATGGCTTTTATTTTCATTATTGTTATGTTCAGATCGTTTTCACAGTTATTTTCTTAAATCTGCTCGTTTCGCACACGTATAACGCCCTAAAGTTACACGGCATGGTGTGTACACATATATTGTAATGGTACATATAACATAACCAACACCAACGTATCACAAATGAATTGAAAGCCACTACAAATAAAATTATCTACAAGGTTGAACATACAATCATGGATAAAAGAAGTATCATAAGCCAAATTAGGTGAATAAAATGAATAATGAATTACTAGTAAATGTACAACTGAAGAAAATAAAACAGGACTAACGACGAGACGACATACATAAGTACCCAATAGATCAAACAGCGAGAAAGATCAAACCAGTGACAACAACATCATGAAGAAACTTATTAAGAGTGAGGAAGGAATCAGTGCAGAGAAGAAGAAAACATATCTATGTCAAACACCAAAGGGAGATAATATAAATTATAATGAATTAACAGGTACAAATAAAAGTATTATTATAGAAGAAGAAAGTATAAGTGAAATAAACAACATGATTTAAATCCCTAAGCTGTAAAATTGACACTGACCTAAACTTATTAAGCAAATACCTTCCGTAACAATACCGTACAAACAGATAATAAAAGTTAATTATTGAAAACAGAAGTTAATAAAGAGAATGAGTAACAGTATGATAATTTCATAGATAAATGATGTATAAACATGACAAAAGAGGACTACGTCCAAAACACTAATAACAGATTGTAAAGTGGAATTGAAATTGTAAATGACCAGTAATTACCAATAATAAAGACTGTGAAAATAAACAAACTGAAACCTACTGATAAACAATAAATATGCCAGCGCTACATAAAGTTAAATAAATCAAATGTAATGTAGAAATTCAAAACTGACAATAAACCATTGTTGAATATTTAGAATAGAACATAACCTAATCTGGCCAACTAGTTTTCAATAATACCATAAAAAAATAAGACTAAAGCTATGTTGAACTAAAATGTGTTGTAGTATGACATAAGTAGATAATATAAGGAACATTATTACAACAGATAATGTTTTAAGGAAATATAAAGGCTGAATTGGTGTAATTTAATATAACCAAATGCTTGACATAGAATGGTTGCATGAGACAACAAAGTTATCTAGTAAACTTGTAATAAAAGAGTAGGAACTCAACTAATAACCTTGGATAAGGCAGAATAACGTTTAAATAAGTAAACTCAAGGATTATAGCCACCTGAATAATAATAATAACACAAATAATAAGTAAAACATAGTGACAGCTAGATGCAAGTAATCATGGTAAATTCAAACCAAAGTAATTGTCATTGTAAATGCAGAATTAACTACTGCACAGTACTAACAGTGTTATCAGAACACTGATAACAGATAACAAAACAATAATGAGATTAATTTGAAGGAATTACAACTCATGAAAAAATGTAACTTTCAAGAGTATAGAAAACTCACCTAAAAGACTATAATTAAGGTAATAAAACCCAGTGATAAATAAAAAGGACACTATCAGAAGTGATAATGACCAATGCATTATGCATAGGCCATAATAAAATGTTATTATCAACTACTATTATTGTAATATTATTGATAAACAATGTATGTGACAATAAGCCTAGGATTTGAACCTAGGAAAATAGATATTTTATAATTATTAGTACATGACTAGAAGTGAAAAGTGCATAATACTGTAACAATATGTTATCACCATGAACAAATGGGATACAAACAATGTATTTCAGGTATTAGGTAACTTAAGAAGTATTATTAGTTTATACCACGTTTATCAACCCCATATCAGAACTATATGATGAGGGTATGCAAATTACTCGTAATCAAAAGATAGAAACGATGGGAGTGATAAAAATATTGTCAGTGTAATTATAGATAAGATATTTGACTGATAGGAAAAAATTAGAAAGTGACAAGCCCTTGCGCTTGGCTAGGTGACCAGTAAATTATAGTCTCGAACCCAGCTCCTGACGCTAGGTTAAGCGTCTATTTTGACGAACCTCACCGAGAGTACACGACATAAAGACAATTAGCCAATCAGAGCTCATTAAAAAATACGAAGTGTCGAATCCCGACCAGGTAACAATAACCAGTTTCATCACCAACATTCGAGAGATACTCCAGGTTAGCGGAGCGGCCATCACAATATTGAGTTGACAGCCGACAGCTGATAATGCACTGCTAACCTCGAAACTTTGAGTTGAGGTTAGGTCGGACCGAGAGGACAGTGAAGTCTATTTTCAAGTGTTCTATAACGGAGTTCATGCGTATAGGCAGTGTGTGATGTAAATTAATGAAAATTAATTAAAATATTAATTAATTATTAAAAGTTAAAAAGTGTTAATTCTTCGAATCAACAGAATACGCAAGTATCAGTGCACATGACTATTATATTGTATATCAAATCATGAAGTAATTAAGGAACGCTAATAGCGGATTTAATTTGTTTAAATTAAATAACAAATAACCCTGATTCCACAAGGAAGGGGACTTTGAAAAATAAAATAAACTATAATCAAATGAAAGATTCTGCTAATGACAATTTTAATTTTCTTTTATTGAAATCAATTATAATAGTTTAAGAAGAGACGTTGAATAATCACTGAGGGAAAAATGAACCCTAGCAATTAATAATTTTAAGATATTATTGTATTTAATTGTAGTACTTGAACTCAAAGTCACACATGAGTGGACCCTAGTCGTAGCGAATTAATTTGAATTACCTATTTTGTTTATATCCAATCTTGGAGATTATTCAGGAAAATAACACTGACTTTAATACTTAATATCGATGTACAAAATAAGTAATGCATCAAAGAAGCATCCTTTAATTAATTACAAATATGTAAGGTTACAATGAACCGTAATTAACCTCAATTGGAAACGATGAACAATCGTTCATATTTTATGTTATGTTAAAGCAACAATTAATAATTTTATTCTCCTCCTACTCATTATCACAGTAGAGCATTTTATTGTTGAAGTGTATCTTGCAGACTCAAAGAACCTACAAATTTTATAAAGCATAATAACCAAATTATTTGCAAACAGAAAATAATCGATTTGCCAAAATACAGTCATACTGTAACCCCTCTTTCCCTTTATGCTTTTATCTACAGAAAACAACTCCCCTTTTTCTTTTCCTTTTTTTTTTATTATTTATTTATATTTAATTTTATTTTTTTTTGAAAGAGAGGCCACAAGTTATTTAGAACTAGGCAGGAGCCTAGAGAAGCTAAAATTGTGCTGGGTCCAGTACGATGGGACTTGCAAATGAAACACTGATTTCAAGATAACAATAACAGTATTTATTGTACTCTACCTTGTACAACATATGCGCCCGTAAGGCAAGATAATTAAGTATTTCACAATCAGAATCGCTCATTTCCAAAACCCTTAATTGTTGTTATAATTCCACTAATATATGCATTGCCAAATAGTGGAACAATAAATAATAAATTATTAACCTCAATAAATATTGAATAAATAATAAATAGCTGAATAATCATTGAATAGTAAATCGTTGAAAGTCACATAAATGATAATAATACAATTGTAAAATGGCACACAATCTCGAGCTGCAAGTAATTACACATTTCCTAACATGATATAAATATGTAGAAATATACACATGTATAATCAAATATAACAATGTAACAATCATATAAGACACAACACACACATATAATTGACATAGAAAGACATTTACAGGTAAGTAACACATCACATGTTCACCCCGGTTAGCAGCGTATATTAGTTTCTTTTTTTTATACACCCTTAACCCCCTTATTCTGACCAAGTATCCGGCCCACCTCAATTTTCACTTAATAAATAACTACACCCCAAAAACCTCAATTATTATATCCCAAGGAGTGGAGCAGACATGCCCGAAAATTTTAATTAGATAAGTAGTAATCTAAATGTTCTATGTAAGCATTGCAGCCTGCGCCCAAATACCAAGCAGATGTTTAATTATCAATTCCGGATCTCGTCAATAATAATGATGAAGAGTGCCATGACGAGGTTAACATGGATGCCCGGTTGCCTAACTGCATTTCGTATTTCTCTTTTTATTTTCTTGACAGAAATTGTAAAAATAGTGGAACGTGACCACCCATGAATATTGATAACTGAAACTGATTAATCTTGTATTCTTTAATCGTTAATTAATTGGTATAGTGAGCAATAAAAGGTTAACCGTTACAAAATTTAAACTATGGTAAAATACAAACTGTGACAATATTTAACTGGCTATGGCAAAATTTAAAGTGTACAAATTAGCTGAACAGTGGAACAGAATTTTTGCAAAACGGAATCTATGTCATGAAGGTACTAAAACCAGCTTACAGTGTTCATAAAAAACTTGACTACCGGCCGGGTCAGGCGTCCGGGCGAGATCCAGCAAAATCTGACATATACAGACCTGCAGTGGACGGCCCCTGCGGGAGTCGCCCACATGTTAAAACATCTCCCAGATCCTTAATTAATAATAAAATACATGAGCCCTCATTAACCAAAAGATTAATTATTGTTCCCAACGTGGACAGATACATCCGTCCAGGCATGCTTAAAACAGAAACAAATTTACATCCGACCCTATTTACAGAAACTCCCCTCGACCCGGGTGGTGCATGACCCTGGCCGAGTTTACACTCTCAGAACGAGATAGACATAATATTGATATATGAGGCGGAAGCCTTACAAATTACAAAATAACATATGACACCCACTGTCCGTAAATAATTATCCAAACTGGAGCGTCTACACGAGAGTCTCAAAGAGTTTATCGGCCACAAGATTTAGGTTTAATAAGGTTAAATTTCACCTGGTTAGTAGCGTGTAGTTAGAGGGTTCCGTTGGGTGTATTTAGTCCATCCTTCCGGCTGACAGCTGACGAAGGTGTTTGAAACTACAGCATCGGAGGCAGTTGTTCGGCCGTCCTTCCGGAGCGGGGCAGATTCCCATCTACATCAGAAACCCTGCACAATTATATCTGGGATTACTTACAAGTTAATAAAACACACTACCACATTTACCAGCTGACATAGCATGGCCTGCCCAGTTTATAAACTCCGAAAATTCACTAAGTATAGAACACCATTGAATCTAGTAAATCGCTTCAAAATAACCCCATTAAATATTTTAATATATAACATGTCCAAATATAGTCATTCCATAATAATAGTCATTTCAATTAACAGTTATGCAAAAGTTTTCATGAAGCACTTAACTCACCCTTACAGGAATTAGCAACTTTTAACAAGTCCGTGATGTACACGGATTTCAGAAAATAACTGACTTACGCCCCATCTTGGTTTAATGAATTTAGTAGGATCATTACTACATTAATATAACCCATTATTATATTATTACTGCTAAAATCGGTTAACCAGCGTGAGATTAAACATACATGAAACAAATTTTTAACCTGGTTGCCTCCACGTGGTCGTGGTCGTGGTCGTGGTCGTGGTGGTTGACTCACTGCAATATATATCGCAACGCATCCACGTTAATATCAAATAAATACAACTTGTTTTTATGAATAATTAATTTATATAAGTTAATAGACTTACCGGAGGTCACGTAGGCTTCTACCTATCCATAGAAGTAGTTGGAAGACGAAAAACGTTTACATCTACTCTGTCAGCCGGAGACCAGATGATAATACGCCGAGAGCCAAAATTGAACTGCCCCAAACCGGCGATTGAAAGAACAGTACGGACTATCTAGCCTAGAGCGCGCACGGGTCGCCAGCAGGGAGAGAACACATAACACAAAGTCCAACCGTACGTAAATTTTTACGCACCCCTCGCGTAGTCCAATACGTAAATTTTAATTATTCCGCGATATAAAGGTACACCGCCGCGTTTTTCCCAAAACACGGCACAATACCACCCTGAGAATTTAATATTTTTAAGATTCCATGTTCAACTTTAATTATTTTAAAAAGGAAAATAAATTATAAAATTGTAACAACAACCTTGCAACTTGAGTTAAATAAATAACTATTGTTTCACGAACAAATTAAAGTGTTGACCTTTTTTGAAAAGAATAGAATTACAGCTTAGGTGAGCAACAAGAGACGGTTGGTATCAGGAGCCAGAGCGAGAATTCGAATCTAATGATTCTCACCAGCAATATTATCTTATATCATTAGCATACTACAATTGCTAGTAAGTATCATATGAATGTTGTGCTTATGTTAATTTCTATACAGGAATGTACCGATCGACTCACCGCAGCTAATGGCAGAAAAGTCAACGCAACTTATTCAGATATGAAATCAAGATATTGAACAAAAACATTATAAAAAATGTAAACATAATTAATAAACAACGTCAAGAGTAAGTGAACCGATTTATTTATATTGGATTAAATAATAGATTGAATTGGATTGAATAAATCACTAAAACAAAAAACTAATAATAAAAAAAACCTTAATAATAATTATAAAACAGATAACAAGATCCTACGAAACTCTAACTTCGTCTAACTACAATATATATATATATATATTGTTACATGACATTTTTACCATGCTCTTTTAACATAAATATACTTTAATTATCTTAATAAAAAAGTACCAAGAAACATAAGATTTTTAAGAAATCAGTAATGAAAAGACTTGATTGAATATGGTTTATTTTAATTGTTTAATGTATGTTAACGAAGACTGTGATAGTTGTGTTTATCATAGTTAAAATGATGTCAATGATGATAAGTAAGAAGGACAATGTTAATGAACTTACTTATGGAATTTTGTTTTATTTGTGCAGACTGTAAATTTATAAATACAGTCAGTTAAGGGGAATTATAATATATCACTAATAGTTATTAGTAATTAGTTTGGGTCACATTAATTAATATTAAATATGATAGTGTTAATAACACTAATGTTTTTCTTAACAAGAAAGTACCAAAATAATAGTCATAGATTTTTGTAAAACTAGGCATATTTGAGCTTAGACAGTTAAGTTATATGAATAAGAATTTCTATTAAAATAATCATGAAACAATGTCAGGTTATGTTAAAGGATTATTAAATGTGTCAAATAAATTTAAGAAAGTGAAAAGTACAAAAAGTAATAATAATAAATAAGTTTGGAACAAATAGAATAAAAAGTGTAAATTAATAACTCAAGAAATATAGAACAGAAGATAGTCAAAAGTGGTGTCAAAATGATCAGTGTTTCATCAGAAGATCAAAGAAACCAATAAAGTGAAGATTAAAGTTCTTACAAAAAAGGTATATCCTTTTAAAGAGAATGACAGATAAAATAGTAAGAGTTTGTTTATGTTATTACTATGATATCACCAGGGTGACAAAAAATGTTACATTGGAAACCAATAAGATAGCTGATATAGGCCTTAGCAACTAATATGTTATAATAAATGAAATAAGAATTGTATTATTGGATCTGAATGAGAAAGATTGAATTAAACACCACATAGTGACAAAGTTAAATTATGAGACATGTTATATCAGTGCATCTAAATAAAACAATTAAATAATCATCCTCAACTAGACTGAATAGAAGAAGGAAGTGCTACATGACTAAAAAAAAGTAAACCAGTGAATCTCTAAAGAAATTGAATCAACTGACACAGGAAGAGAAGTATTTTTTGATATAAAATTAATCTGAACCATTCCCTGTTAAGCCTAGACTATAGGTTTCAAAGACATTGATTACACTTTTCATAAAAACCATTTTGGAACTTTCACTGAGAACAATATTAATGAATAGTATTACCATAAGTATAAAAAACCATTGATGTATAGTGTTACTATAATCTACAGTGAATTAAGTCTAAAAAACATTTTACTAAACATAACCTAAACACTGAACTTTGTTAAACTATTTATATAATCCTGTTAAGGCACATTGTAACTATTTATAATCACATGTATTTTGGTACTTTCACTATAAAAACTGTTGTTTATATCCTAGTCAAAAGGACCTAACTTAACACCTTATATTTGTATTTTATTCATTAAATATAAAATATGAAATGTTTATGCCCTGAGGTATAAGAGTTACTATTGCTACTGAGCATATTTAAAATATAGCTGGCCAAACTTTGTTAAGAATTATATTTGACTTTTAAAACAAGATAAAGAATAAATAAAGGATTTGAGTTTAATAAATACAGCTAAAAGGTTTATTCGTTTCTTTCTTTCATGAATACAAAATGGGTATGATATACTAAACAAGATATCTGGTGCTGTGAATTGACTTCAGTAATTAGATTAAGTTGGCAACACTCCTCATTTGAAAGTCATGGCAGATTATTCAGATCTGTTTTGATGAGCATAAGTTATCACATTCATCGCTGAAAGAAAAGATTAAAAGAGATTTAATTACAGCTGATAAAGAAACCATATAAAATTTTTTTTTATAAAAATTTATAATTGATATTTTACAAATAAATTTTATTTGCAACCGGCGATTGCAAATTGGCGCTCAACAAACATTCCCCTGAACAGATACCCATCCTTATAAACTATTAACAGAGTATACACATTAAATAACCTGTAGTAAACCCTTTTACACGTTGCAGAATATACATATACAAAGCTTTTGTGTTAAATTTACGTACCATTGACTTATTGTTATATTAATAAAATTTCTTAAAGTTATTAACAATTAATTTATTTAAAGTATTATTTTATATAACAAAAAAAGGAAATTGTCACAAGATATCTTCCATGAGGGTTCCTTATTTTCCTTTAAATACCAAGTAGATACGGTACATAATATTGTCCTTCACTCATCTACACAGTTCTTATTACACGAATTATAATCTCGAAAAAATTTTCTAATATATCAAGTTTTAGTTTTCATAGAGAAATCACGAAATATGTTATCAATCTCTTGTTCAGTAACCCTTGTATAAGAACGTTTCGTGGTGTTAGTATATTATGATGTGTTATTTGCCAGGCGTGTTGTTTTGCCACACGTTGGATGCGTCACTTTGTAACTATGACGTTTTGCCGGGTATTTATTTAAATTATTATTGAAGGTTAAATTATTTATTAGTGTGTAGCTAGCCGTTTTATACTTTGTCTCACTACTTACTGGTCGACCGTATTTCTCGTCGCTCCGTTCAAATTTTCCGCCTAGCCGCCTGATTGGTGCTCACTGTCTGGTCGAGTTGAATTCGTTAACTAAAATAATTTTTGTTGTTTGTATCACCCACTCAGTTATTACCTTTTTAAAATAATTCAAACATACAGTGGTTGGCAAGTACGAGGGTTTATTTAATTACTTTTTATAATATCAGGTCAATTACAACTGTGAACAAAACATACATTTATTATAGCTCCGGCTTTTACAAGTTACGAGGTTGGCAGTCCGTTCTGATATCGCTCAGTCCATGCAGAGATGCCGTGATGGCTTATAGTTTTCGTTTCAATAATTTATTCTCCCAGGGAAAAAAGTTCTTTGGACTGCAGAATGTTGGTTTACAGACAAAAAAATGCACATAAATTTACAATACTCCTTATATCTAATACATAATATGTGATATTTTATAATGTAAAAGTAAGTTATTGCAAAATGAGAAGTAGTACGATTCTAGGTTAAATTTTCTTGACAAGTTATGTTTTTAAAATAGTGTTAAAATCGAAATGCAGTGATAGATTTGCTTTAATAAAAAGTGATTATTTAGTCAAGTTCTCCTTTGAAAAAATTTATTTAGTGACTTGTGAATTGGATATAAAATTGTTCCGTTACAGTGAGTAGTTAAAAGTTTTTTGTTTTGGGGTAACGTATTTAGTTTATACTCATCGACTCTTGAATGCAGTTTTTCTTGCGATTCTCGTCTTCCTCTGGAATATGTCCAAGGTTCCTCTCTTGTATGTGTTGTTTAAGATCTGGGTTCAAACGATCGAATTTCCAGGTTCTGTTTCTATCAGACTTGAAGCTTTTTAAGATCCCCTCAGGTTGAGTTGAATATCTTCTTTCTTCCTTCAGTATTGATGGTATTAAACTTGGTTTATTTTTTTTTTCAAGTTTCGGATATGAAGTATTTATATAACTGTTTTTAATTATTCAATAACTCATTTATAGTTAATCTAGATTATCTTCTTATAATTCTTCATTAAAATTTTTCTACATTTAATTATTTTGAGATTTATTCTTCTGCAAGGGTTCCATACATCTACCCTCTATGCTATTCAATAATGGAATGCAAAATTTTCAATGGCCTAAGCTTGTAACAAACTTAGTTGTCATGGTAATTCCTCAAGATATACTATTTCTCATTGGTCAATATCTTATAACATTGTTATAATTCAACATTTTATTTCTGTTCAATTTTTACTAAAATCCTTTAAATTATAATTACTTCCTTATGCTAGCAGTAATCTCAATTACAATAATATCATTGTTTTTCTTTTGTGATAAGGGTTAATTTGATACCCCTCATGACTACCTTTGGTACAAATTAATAACATATTTCTTATTTTTACTATGGACATTTCTTTATATTACTATTTCAAAACTAAATATTATTTATACATTTTTGTACCTGATATTCATAATTAATTACATAAACATATCATATAATTTAATTGCCCTTTTTATACTGTTTTGTTTTGAAACTTACTAAATCACTTCATTCCTGCTAAGCCTAATGCCTAGTTTCTCAATACTTCTATTTAAACATTCTTTACAATCCTCTTATATCGGATAATTCTATTTACTTGTTTATTGAACATTGTATAAAGAAACAAACTAACTTAGTAAAAACATTGGTGCTTTGAACATCACACTTTTTATATAACTAACATATTTTTCTTTTTAGGTCCAATGCCTGAAACTAATCTTTTACTTATTATTGCTTACTAATTTCCACATCACTTGTCTTTTTAAACTTATTAATACTAGGGTTCATTTAGTAACAAAACTCTTATAACTATAACTTTTTAACATTACTAATCATCTTTATCAACAAATATAAATTCCCTTAACAAGATTCAGTGTCTAAATCTCACTGTTTCTATTAATATATTACTTTTATCACATTCTTCAAAATGTTTATTATTTATATATTAGTTAGTGTTTCTTATTTTAATAATATAATAATTCTTATTGGTTAATCTACTATTTTAACATTGTTTGCTATATATTTTATATAGTCTTATTTAAATAGTACTTCCCAATGTGGACACTTACACTACACTTTCTCTATTCACATGGGGTTTATTTCCCTGATGTCACTATCACTTTTTTTAATGATTTTATTCTATGTTATTTACATAGTTAGTTGTTATTAGTTTCTATTTATGTAGTTCCAAACTTCACTTTACATTTCATATATATTGTTTATTTATTTACTATTATCATCATTGGGTTATCATTGGTCATTAAAATTTTTTTTATTAATTTATTATTTGTCACTTCTGTATTAATTATTACATATTCTAGGCTTGATTATATTGTATTTGCTTTTGCCTATTTAATATTTAATAAGGTATTTTTATTTCTACCTTCCTATCTTAGTTTTATACAACTATTTTCCTTTTATTCTCATTTAACACATATAATATATCTTTTATTTTTTTTATGGTTTATACATTTACATTTCATTTATGCCCTATCTGATTTAGTGCATTTGTTATACATATTATCTATTTATCAGCTACTTTTGGGATTATAATGATTGTAGTCATACTTTGGGTTGTATTATGGTTTCTTGTTCCTTCACCTTCTTTTATTTCCAATCTATTGGGTTAAGTCATAGTCAGTTTCTTAGTCATATGTGGTTTCGTAGTTGGGTTATCAATTTTCATTTTATAAGTTTCTAATATTTCTTTCTATCTTCAGCTTTTCTTTTTATTAATTATTATTGGTACTTTGTGCTGTCTATGTCATGTTACACCCTTCATCACAAGTATCTACCGCACAACGATTTTATACGCACGGTTGTACACAGTTTATGCACGGGTAGCATAGACAGATTGGCTATCGTGTACTCATCCGTGTGTGTTGATTTCATAGACACTGCCACTTATTATAAAAATGTTTCCACACTACCAATGAATTATGTATTGTTATTTATTTGTAAACTTCCTCCACCATTGTGGCTTTAATAGATTGAAGTTTTAATTTATATACTCTAAAAATCTTTTTACTTTTGTTTTCCATGTTGCCACATTACTAATGTTCATCCACATACATACGTCAACCAAAGATAACGCACGTCGACACTCCTACCCAAAATCTCCCCATCGAACCGATTGGTCAAAGGCGGAGACGACTATGCATCCACAGGTAAACCCTCCTTCTGCACAAAAACGTGTCAATATATTGTAACTGACTGAATTAATTCACAGTCCTAGTAATTCCACGATGCACTTTACGGACAGGGACGTTTGCGTAGACGGCTATTTCGCGAGATATAAAAAAATAAAGCACTTTATTACATTTTTGTAATTGCTTTATTAAATTACTGGTTCGTATTTGTACATGTACGTGTACCAATCTGTGTTAAGTGTTTTGTTGAACCTGTTATTTTTTCAATACAGCGTATAAACTATTCGGAGTAATTTAGTAACGTAACTTTCTTGATACCGTTTTCGTGATATATAGATCACTATGTAAAGTAACTTGACCAATTTTATAAACTGTATTGTATCATTTCAACAAGTCACCCGTTTTGTTTACTTTGTTTACATGGTTACACAAATCGTAAAACTTACCGTCTGCTGTAAATCTCGAGTCATTTACATGAACTACGCCTCCACAGCAAAAACAGGAATCTTAGCAACCTCTCTTTACAGCACGTTTAAGGAAAGTTTCTTAAGAATGCCAACAGACTTACTTCTTGAGACTGTTCCAAGGTTTCCTTGAAACGATGGTGTCCTTCTCTCTTTTTAAGAAAAGTACATCAAATGTATCGGTATACATTTGTTAAATCGAATCTGCAAATACTCTGGATTACTAATACCTACATTCAAGACCCAGGTGATAGCTTTACGTGGAACTGATCCCGTACGAGCAAAAATTGTTACGGTATAGATGATACTGTCCTGGAATAAGTCAGCTATTTTCAATACCTGGGCTATAGTGTGTCTTTAATACAACCAGCAACGTAGTGAATAGGTTACACAAGTTAAGCCTTATGTGCGGGATCATCAGGAGAACTCTTAAGTCAGAAAGTAAAGAAACACGCCTATAATTCTACAAGGTGATGGCCCTTCCCACACTTCTCTACGGGCCTGAAAATCGAACTTTAACAAAAAACCAGGCCAGTCGTATTCATGCTGCTGAAATTAGATTTTTTTTATTAATAAAGTTCTGTTAGTGGTTATAATAATAAACAAAAATAACACTGTTGCACACAACTATAGAAAAATTATTCCGATTAGCGCTTTCAAGCTTCACAGCTCATCATCAGATTGAAAATTTAAATTGAAACTAGATTTCTCAGGCACATGGCAGTGTATATTCTCCATTATCATAGAAGAAACACAGGTATACGGCAGAAACTGAATGTTATGAGTATACTCGACAGGATTGCCCAATATCGACTGAATTAGTGGAAACATCTGTGCAGAATGATTGCCGCATCCCCAAACAACTATGGTACTATAAGCCGAAGGGACGGAGAGGTGTGGAATGTCTGAGGAAGCGCTGGAGTGACCAGCTCTAGACTTTGCCTGTTTGAGACCGGAACAAACCATCCTTGGTTTTATCCTTGCAGATGATGATGATGATGTACATCAAAAGATGAAATATATATATATATATATGAAGTTTAAATCTTTGTTAATGTTGTCCAAAATATTGTGCATTATGACACATAAATCCGAATCTTTGTAGACTCCGACACTAGCGGGACCGTTTTGGGAGCAGTTTGACTAAATAATTTTCAATAATTACATTATAACTATAACTCTAATTCCAATGTACTCTACGAATTTAAAAAACATTGTTCTGTAAATGGTCAGAAAGTACTGGAAATAATTTTTCTGTTAAAAATTCCAAAATAATACGGTATATACGGTAGCCCATTTACATTTTGAACAAAACACAAGCAACTTGTACAAACTTTGGAAAGCACTCAGAATTGCCGTAGGTAACTATTGACAGGTTGCCAAGTTGCTCGATTATAGTAGGCTCTTACAACTTCAACGAAAACTATAATGAAGGGTGACTTAATGTTTCAGCTGTATTTTCTTACATTTACAGCTTGAGGAGTCTAATATTTTCTTTCTCGTATGCAGATATTTACGCCAAAACTACTATCATTAACACCGGATAATTTTAAAATATATTAGGTAAATAAAAATAAATATATTTGACATTTAATTTTGTCATTTATACTTTGTTATTTGAGCAGTATGTTGGGTTATTCAAAATAAATGTGCCTGCATTTCATTCTATCATTCATAATTAATATCAGCTTTATAGGCGTATTAAGTTATTCAAAATACTCGTAAATGTATCTGACATTACACTTTGTCGTTTTGTTAGACTAATGCAACTTTTATCCTTAAGAATAATAATATGAAACAATAGTTACGCCTTTACGTAAACTTGTAAATCCAAATACGGCGGTTTAGTATCATTAGTATGTCTTTTTTTCCTTAAAATTCTTAATGAAGAAATGTAATTCTTGATATAGAGTCCCTGGCACATTATCGGGGTGCCATTATCATGGTTAGCCAATATATCCTGGCCGTTTTCAATCAATAGTTTCACACATGTGGTGTAAAATGCTCACTACTCACCGCTGGACTTATTGACGAAAATTCATGGAACACAGTACTTCAATCGTTATCTGACTCTCACAATCTTCGGCTCGTTGATGAAACTATTTGAAGCTTTATTGCTGTCCTTAAACCGTTTGTTCAAGCATAACATGCTTGCCAAAAACCTCCTGTAACATTTTATCACGACGGAGCAGTTTATTTCATTCCTTACGCAGAAATTAATCCGTGTTTTATAATTTTACATTATAGAATGCCTAAAAAAACGCCAAATATTAAAAAACCAAAGCAGACTAACTTCATTTCTTATTCGGTTACAATAAATTATGTAGAACCATGATCGAATTATGAGGTTTCGCCAGTAATTGTCATTATTCAACGTGTGAAATCTAAAATCCTTCCAGTAATAAGTAAACAACATAAAGATAATAAATCACGTGTTACATCTTGACCTCCATATAAAATTATTTAAGATTTACACATACATTATCGAATGCCCAAAAAAATTGTCAAATACACTAAAATATAAATTACTCAAGTACGCAAATTACTCAACCTGTTAGATCTAAACTTCTCGTCCATTAGAACTAACAATGTAGACGATTGTCATGAAAACGTTTATGAACATCGCAAAAAAAATAAAGTTGTTCGATTAGACGATAAATTAAAAAACTGCACTAAATGTTTGATAATTCCTTGCATATCCTATTTTAATTCTTATGAGTAGATGAAACGGAAACAACAGAGACGATCGGTGTAAGAAACTGCTACATATCCATCTACAGATTGCTAACTAAAGAAGAAGAGTCCTATTATATTCATAAATTCTGCCAAACTTATAAATATATGGAAAGATCATTTATATTTGCACTGTATATTTGTATTCTCTGAAGGTAGGCCTACTATACAAGTACAGAAAAACCGTCGGAACAGTGTAAGAAATGCTAATAAATGAAATATATTCCTACAAAAATAAAAAAAAATGTTTATTATTAATATTTATTTATAACAAGAATAACTGTGGGCAAGTATGGATATTGTCAACTCAAATATGAATCATACAAAATTATGATTATAAAAATTATATCATAAAAATTATCTATTTAAATATTGAAGTTATATAGACATCAAATTGACATGCTAATATGGCTTTTTGCCTGGCTTTTAGTACCACTGATTCGACAAATATGTTATTGTGGAGCAAAAAATAATACGATTGAAAACGAGAAAGATCTGTTTGAAGAGCTAAATCAGTTGGGTTAATTACGAACAATTATACCTAACGTCAGACAAACTACATGCATATTTATCCCACGATGTTCAACAAAAAAACAGTGTAGATTAATAAAATGGGTTGTCACAAGATCAGATGTACCCCACTCAAATATCTTCTCACTCAAAAACGAGCTAACAAAACTAGTTTTTACCGCCCAAATTATAATACAATAAATTTTCTAATTTCTGATTCCTATTGTAAATAAAATTAAAAAACCGACTTGTTTGTTAACACAAGTTATGGTGAATTCATTGCAACAGATCATAGATAAAGAAACGTGAAATTAGTGGAGGAAACGAGGAACGCCTAAGTTACCATCAGACTTTGAACAGTCGCATATATTGTTCAAGAAAGTGAGTTTTTCGAACGTGGAGTGTTGTACTTGAAACTGCTAATAATTAATCTTTCAAAAATTGTAATATACATATTTTATTATCCGCAAACCATTGTCTACATAATTTAATAACTTTATCGTATTTTAACTATATTTATTGTAGTTATAACATTTGCAAACGGTTTTATAACAACAACAATATAGTAAAAGTTCGTATTAAAGTAGAACTCACTACAAATTATATTTCTGTTAATTGAAATTTGTTTTACTGGTAAAATCAAAATTTCAGTAACATTAAACTTGAATTTAATAAGCGTTTATTTTTTAAAGAATTTAAGTCTCAATTCTATTATATTGTAAAATTAATGAAAAGCTGTAACTGCTGAACATATGGCGCATATTGTCGTAACCTATTTACCATGAAAGAAAATATATCTCTTACTCCATAAGCTGAAGTGCAAAAGTCGTAATTAAATTAACTTGCCTACTTAACCCAAAGTTTCTGTACACTTATATTGTGGATAAACTTCCTCAACGTTGTGAGTTCATTGATCGTAACATAAATAATTACTAGTTATATCGTTTTCAAATTACTTATTTCGGAGCTAAGAGTACTAAAAGTATAGGGTAAATACACTTAAATATGAATTTGATAGTCAGTGTTTCTGTATCTTGTAATAAAATTGAATTTTTATTTTTTAATAATGAACAGGTAACCTTTAGGTTCATGGGTCTGACTTTTTTCATTTCCATTGTCTTGTACCAATTCTAGTAAATAAATTCCATTTTCAGTTCTATTGATACAGGGGTCAGGTGGTCCTCTCTTTGATTACTTGGTGCTTGTCACTGTAATATTCTATTGGACCATCTTGATTCATCCATCCAAATTACGTAGTTGTTTCATTGTAGTGCCTTGCTTTTTAGGATCTTTGTAAACGAATACATTATTTTCACCTGTCTCTTGAATTCGGAATTCGCATTTCCACCTGTCATTATTTTCGTCTTTCTTGAATTCGGAATTTACTACCTTGCGTTATTCCAACCCAGAATTGAATTGCCGTTTCAAGGTCAAGGACCCATTTCCTAGCACACGTAACCCGGAAGCCATCCACTTAACACACTTCTAAGTCGTGAACTTCATACGACTGGAAAACTCAGCTTTTTCCGTTCGTTTCGAGATATTTGTAAGTCCATTATAGATTTTGTGCACCGAATATTATAACTTGTATTCTATACAATTTTTTTATTCTATTGCTTTTTATTGTTAAGCTCAAAAAAATACCCCATATATTAAAAGTCTATAAAGAAAACATAATTTTCAGCACATAGAGTTATGTTAAAGACCTTGTAATGGACCAACCAAACGCTACTACAAATAAACAGTTTACTGACATCTTAACGTAACCTAAACCTGAGTGTTGCGTATGATTCGTATTATTATCAACTTAAATGACCACACGGTAGTTATTCTCCTATGCAAGTGGCTTGCACCGTCCCGCGTTCCTTAGCCTCAGTCAGTCTACCATTCCAAATGACCATGTAGTTCTTTTTCCTGTCTTATTACGGTTGCCAGTCTAAAAAATTTTAGACTACCTTTCTTCTGCCATTCGCACCACATATCCATAAAATACTAAACGTTTAGCGTCCATAGTTTCTATTATGTTAATACCTACTACTGTTGTTGACTCAGTCTCGAGATATGTAATTTACACGATAGTTATAACTTATAATCCAACGTTTAACTATTATATGATCCAATATTTAAGTGTGAAATTCATATGAGCATGATGAATAAAATACATTGTTGTAACATATTATAAACAACAGGAACTAACAACTCTAACTGCATCCATAAACTGTTGGAAACAGCTATGAAATGCATGTAGCTTCAGCTCATTGTTTAACTAAGCTGTCAGACAATAATATTTATCATTACTAACTATTTTAGAACGGACCTCAGTGCAGGACTTCAAACTAGTTTCCTTTTTATTAATTTATAACGTTAAAGTTTGTATACAAGTAACATAATAAGATACATGCTGTCGACTACCTCACGTCTGTATTATCATGAGTAAAGAAAAGTGTAAACCAACAAACCGTCAGAAATTTCTGAACGTTATATGGTTAAAATGTTTTTACCTCTAGAGAAACCTTACTGCCCTAAGGCACAATATTTTCCGCACTACCTAATGCAAGTGCAACACGTTGTTTGAGATTGTGTATGTGTGTGTGTGTGTGTGTGTGTGTGTGTGTGTGTGTGTGTGTGTGTATTGCCCGCACGTAATGGTGTTCGTTTGAATGCTTGAACATTAGTTTCTGAGTAATTGTTGGTTTGAAATCAAGAAAAAGCTAATGCTTAATTTGAAACGATGTTCGGTAAGGTTCTGTTGACAACTTACCATATAAAACATATGAGATGTTAAATATTTACGAGCAAGCAAATATTTTCCAGACGTTCTTAGACACAAGAATAATGTAATCAGTTATTCATAACAAATTTTGGGCATGTGAATTTTTTCTAACAGAATAACTTGAAAATTAAAGTCTATTTTTACATATCCGAAGTTTTCCATAAAATTATCTGATTTTTTTTGCAAATGTAGTAATAAATGTTTCTATAAATCAGAAGTATGATATCAGAAGTATGTGCATTTCACATGTAGGCTACATGAAGCTAAATGTTACTCTTGTCTTAGTCCTTATTTACACTGTACCGGTCCTAGCACAACTTCGAAAACAAACAAATTTTACAAAAAGGAAAAGCGTGTAGAATGCTGAGTTATTAGAAAATTAGAATGTTTAGTTTGTTTGTCAGTTTAAATTTGTTAACAATTTTCGTAACTCCAATTTTGTCCTGAGTACATAGTGAACTGCTACTTGCTTCTTACTGAACGAGTCCTTTAGTTTCTCTACCTTTCTTCCTAAATAACGAAAGCATGTCCTAAACATTATGCACTGTTGTTTATGGCTTGACAATAATAGACACATTTATAGGCTTTTATGGAATATGATTAAGTAGCATTTAAGCAATAACCACCTACAGAGTACGAATATTTGTACTATAACTATCACAAAAATATTTCATAGTTATAATAACACTTTACAACTATAATTCTATAACTATACTTCACAACATAAGCATATTAATAATTTTGTTCTACAACAATTTTGTTTAAAAATGATTTCACTTTGTGTTGTAAATTAATTTGGAACACGAATTTCTTGAAAAGGTAAAATCATTGTTTACATATCAATCACTGTTTCCTTTAGTAGTTTTAATATCAACACATGTTGTCTTTTTGTTCGTCTAAATCGTTTACAAAATTCTGAAAATCAGGTACTTATTTATAAGATAGTTAAAAACGATACCCTTTCTGCCCTTTATTCTTTGCTAATGTGGATACAATATTTGCGTTAGCATAAATATCTCTCGCCCAAGTCAGTATTTATTCACGTCAGCTTGAATCTCAGCAGGAAAAATTTATTTGTTAAATGTGTAGGCTAATTAAAGTCACAATTTGCTTTTGTTCAGGTGTTAGTGTCAGCAAGGAAAGATATTAGGCCTATATTCGAAACCACATTGGATTTACGAGTAATTTTTTGTACTCGCTGGCCACTAGATTTATATACTTTCAACTTTTTTCTTTACTAAAATTATCCAATTGTTATTTAAATATAGTTACATAATATGTCACTCTCTGTATGCAGGCATACCTATACCTACTGCACAACCACATGTTTGTCACTGGAGGTCATATGAATTACGAACAGTCGGCCTAATGTTAGTATATCTGTTCCATGATTTATCTGGTACTACCATGACAACATCAACAGCAAAATCTGCTCCACGTGTAGTTTATTAATGTAATAATATAATGCACAAAATGTCTTGAAGCACTTAAAGTGCTTTATAATTACATGACACCTCAACTCTGCCTTAATAAAGCTGATACACACTCAACATAATCCTGATTGAGGAACAAAGTACTTATTAAGATGCGTATATGTGCATATGTGCGCTATATAAACTTTATGTAGAAGAATGTACACATTACAATTTAACAAATTTTTATGATAACGGTGGACGTTTATTTACAGTGAACAGATGTTTATACGCGTTTCTCACTGAATTTTGAAAGGAGAATATATATAATAAACTGACAACTTGAATGAGAGGGCGACTGGTATAAATGACAGTAATAAACATAACTCTCAGCACGAATAATGTAAACAGTAAACTACGCCTAGGTACTGAAAACGGACGTCTATAAGGCATGAACACGTATTTCAAACTAGGCGTATGGAAGTTATTTATATCACATGTCATAGCATACAGAACATCCCGGATATAATAAACAGACCACACTTTATGGGCCTCACTTCGTCTGACCTGTCGTTACCTTTCGACTCTACATGGTTTTTCACTCTCGTGTTTGCGTGTCGATAAGGTAAAATTACCGTTCTGCAATCCCACTTGCGTTTAAGTAAAAAGCTGCTTCATATTCCCACAGCACTTACGAAAACACTAAAACGCTATTAACCTAAGAAAAAGTAATATATTTATTTCATAGGTATAAATTAAAACTAGTCTACCAATGTTATATTACTTTTTACTGTGTATATGTGTGTGTGTGAACATTATGTGGTCACGTTTATTAAATTAAAAAGATTAGAATGGTCTGGACACGTTATACATGCTTGTGAAAGCAGAGTTATTAAGAAGATATTTAATGCAAAGCCAGAAGGTAAAAGGAAAGTTAGGAGGCAAAACTGGGTTGGATGAATGTCATCTTGCCTAACTGAGGCAAAAAAACAGTAGTCTTGGAATTAGAAACTGGAAGAATATGGCTATGAATAGAGAAGAATGGTGAAATCTTCTGAAGAAGGCCAGGGTCCACAAAGGGCTGTCGAGCCATTGATGCTGATGATGACGATAATGATGTGTGTGTGTGTGTGTGTGTATAGGCGCGCGCGCACGGCGTCTGCATCTATATCACATGGTGTAATTTTAATAAATATAACACGAGTAAATCAAAATGTAAACCATAGGGAATTAAAACTTAGTTGCGCTTATAATAATTGTTATCCAAACACTACTTAATTCAACAATTCTTTACCATTAATATATTTTAGTAAAACCATTCACAATGTAAAATAACATAAACTAGACCACTAACTTTACTATATCAGACTTGCACATCCAGGAGGACGACGTACATTACGTGTATTAGGTATTAGAGTATTGTTGAATTTCGAGGTGGACTATCTGCCGCCGTGTGTTGTATACAACGTGATAGGCCTACGCAGCTGTCGCCTACTTTGCTGGTTTAAACATACATGATGTGTGAGCGATTTGCATTTAGTGCTACAACAGATAGTCTCACCAGCTATGAGGTTTGCGCTGTGATACGTTTTCAGGTTACAAAAATACTGTTGAGCTTCATAGACATGTTTATGAGGTTTATAAGCCGAACGTTTTACGTGACAGTAAATTTAGGCAATGGCGTCCCTTGTTTAAGGAAGAACGAATGAAAACGAATGACAGGTAGTTTAGTAGAGAGAATGAATGCAAACATTCGTGATAATTAGCAATTCATGGTTTCGAAATTACCTTCTAAATTTTCAAACATTTTACGATAGGTACTTTACACCATGAAGAGAAACTTTCTTACAAAAAAGTGTTACTATAATTTTTCAGTTTTAATTTTTTGTGTCCCGAAATTTATTCTACTGTTGAAAGATTACAATCAATTTGTTTAAAACGGTGTCACTTTTATTGTTTACGTCACTTAAATTAGACAATGTACGTGGTTTGCAAGACTGTGTAATTGTTTTGTATAAATATTATGGTAATATGTCGGAAACAACGAAAAATCAAAAACCAAATTTCAGTCGCTCTGCCAAAAATCTTTAACATATCCTCATTATCATGACCGCTAACACCACAATCTTTAACATATACACATCTTGTCATCGTTTTTTTAATTATATAATCATCGGTACTTAGTGCGATTTACGTAGAAGCATGCAAATAAATCTAGAATAAATAATATTGTTGATACTCACGTGAACAAACTTTTTACAGTACATTTTCTATAAAAACAAATGTAGTACTATACATGGAAGAACAAACATGTTTTTGTAGTTTATAAATGTTTCAAAGCTCCACATACATACATTGTACAAACATACATTCCGCACGCAGTAATTCAATTATAGACATTAATTTTACCTGTGAACACACTCGCCTCATGAAAGGAAATTGAACACAAATTTGCTTAACTTAAATTCATTGCATGTCACTGTATGTCATTTACACAAAGATCTTCTGTAGTATAAGTCTTATATAAGATTCAAATATATTCTTTTATTGTTTCTAACTAATAAGCAATATAATATCAAGACTACTTATAAAATTACTTATAATTTCTTAATTATAATTCTTTCTTAATATAATAATTCTTAATGACTATTTATAATTATACAATTGACACTACAGCTAAATACTTAAAACATAAATAGCATTCAAAATATTTGTAGTTACATTTCAAAATACAAACTGTTATTTTTGCACAATTATTTACATAAAAAAAATTTACCGTTAATTATTGTGCAGCATCTGCCGTTACACGTTTACTACAGTAATTTACAAGATGTTCGCTATAAAGTCACTAACAACTTACACCTTACACCTTATACCTTGAAATTACATCACAGTAATCAGTGATATGAAATAAATTGTATATTATAACTGCAAATTTACGTAAAAATAAACATGTTATTTAAATTCTGAAGAAAATCTTTGTAATAATCATTTTGCAAAATAGAATAATTATTTTGTGATAATTGAATCATTCTGTAAAAGTATACGGAATATACGTATATTTCGTTGAACGTTACAACACCGAAGTAAAAATAGCAATATTCATTTTAGAAATATTGCACAATTAATTTTTCATTAACAAAGTGCTTATCTGTACTCGGAATGATTCCGTCAATGATTAGAATGCTAGATTAACTGTCATACAACAGATACATTGTATTTTATAAAAATAACTGTTGAGTAAAATAATTCTCAAAACAAATAATCAAACAAAATACTCAACATTTTTTTCAAACTAATTATGTATAAATTGTGACAAATGTAAGCACTTTCTATTATTAATAACAATGTACGTGGTTTTAAAAACTGTATAATAATTTTTTTTATATGTATTATTTTAACATTCTGAAAACAACAAAAATTAAATAAACATTTAATTAATTAAATAAATTAGTCGCTCAGCCAAAAATTGTTAACATATCCTCAACGTTATGACCACCAACTCCAATGTCATCATTGTCTTGTCATCGTCATCATTACCATCATGTTGCTAAAAATTAATTACAGGTACGAAATACAATTTTAAAAGTTGTACTTGTTTAGAATCACGGACAATATTTTCTAGTACAAAATAAAATTTATTGCTTTATTTTCTAATAGAAATTAGTTCACGCCTTTCCGTCATAAATCACTTTCCAGGGTTCTTTTCTGTAATGTAATGGAAATTCCATACAGGTGGGAAATTTCTATTCTGAAATAATACCTATTGTGTATTATTTCAATATTTTAGACATGATCGCTGATTCTAAATTTCTGCTTGCGCTTCCAGATTAAATTACAGTAGTTTTAAGTAAACCTTCATGAGTCATACTTCAAAACGTTGGGAGTTTTCCATTGCACCATCAGCTTTCTGTCAATTTATATTGAAGTCCTTTAGATTAAGCTACTTTTTGTTTTGTATTACTAAAGGTAAGTTTTTCACACTGAAGAGTTTGCTGATACCAAATGTGTTCTGCCTAAAGAGGTGGTAAACGTTAGTTTATAAGTAGTCTACTTTTGAAATTTTTTAATTTTCGAAGTTAGAATGTCAACTATAATGTAACATTTTGAATATTACTACTATTTTCTCAGACTAATAATCTTATACTTTTTAAATGTATCTGGTGATTCTTTTATTAGTATAGCACGACAAAATATTCCTATTTAAAATCATTTCTATTCTATAATTCTAGTTTTTGGACACACTTCTTTCAATGGACCAACAGTATTTGGTCTTCAAAAATATTTAAGATACCTCTGTTGATCCGTCTCCAAACGTTTTAACCCCCATCACCCTTTCGATGCTGACAATTCTTCCTTCCTACCACCGTCGTCTTTCCAAATTTACTGATTATACTATGTCACGCAATTTTACTTATTCTTTTTTTGTAACACTTCGTTAGAGTGTCACCTGCCTTTTTTAAGGCAAAGATTTTTCCCTCAAAATTTTTAGTTCTTAGAATATTTTTGACACTTGCATAAACCCGTTCCGACAATGTTTATTGTCGTCATCAAGACCTGTGTATGAATACAAAAAAAATGTCAAACACAACAGAACAATTATTTAGGTGAACGTGTTCGTGTATATGAGTGTGTGCGCGTGTGTGCGCGTACACGTGTCCGTTCGTATGTGTGTATCATTGTATATGTGAAGGAGTTGAGATAGTTTGTTTACATCTTCAAATGTTTTCTTTAAGAAAACGAGAAAATTATAATGTCACAGAACTTAATTTATATACTATTACAATTTAAATTACTTTATGTAATAATATTTTTAATTAATTATAAAAGCAATAATCAACAATTAGATATTAGATTGGTACAGAAAACGTTTATACATATAGCAGTCAACATCTAGCATAGTAAAATATATTATAACTAAAAACAGATTAAGGGATGTTCAACTATGTAATTATTAAAAGTTATTTTTAACATGTTTCACTCACTGCTGGTATTAAAAACAATCATTAATTTAGAAACATATAAATTACACAATAACTGTAAAACTTTACGACCTTACATCAGATAGATGACATATGTTGCAAACACAGTTTATGGTAAATCTATCTAACAAGTAAACTTGGATAATAATTGTAATCATATTGTTCTAAATTATAGTCCAGAGTACTATAGAATATTGTAAATTTATGTATATGTCCACAATCACACCTTCTCTCTCACCCATTCTCCCTCTACCTCTCATTCTCACGATCTCTCACTCTAACTTGAAATCGCTCTCTCACTCTCTATCTCACCCACTCACTCCCTCTCTTGCTCTCTTTCTCACTCCCTCTCATTTAATCTCTCCCTCTCCCTCTCGCACTCTTTCTCTCTCTCTCACTCTTCCAACCTTCTCTCACTCTCTCTCTCTCTCACTCACTGTCCTCTCTCTCTCTCTCTCTCTCTCTCTCTCTCTCTCTCTCTCTCTCTCTCTCTCTCTCTCTCTCTCTCTCTCTCTCTCTCTCTCTCTCTCTCTCTCTCTCTCTCTCTCTCACTTGTCTCTTTCCACAAATGGCGCTTTACAACTCTCACCATTTCTATTAACGCTATCGTCCTCACATTAATTAGAGAATTATGTAACAGACAACAGTATAGATTTAATAACTTACATTGAAGAGTTACAAACTATTACAACACAATATTATAGATAACAGATCTATTATATAAAAATGGTTATTACTTAATATTTACATTATTTTACAATGTTATTTACCTAGAACTTGGTCTATACCATAGTCTCATGTAGTTAATGTATATGTCAGTAGTCATAATCTCTCTCACTCATGCTCTTTCACTCCCTCTCCCTCTCTCACATCTCCCTCTCTCTGTCCCCCCTCTCTCTCTACCTCTCTCTCTCTCTCTCTGTCTTTGACTCATTTTAGACTCAGACAACACCTTCTCACACTCTCATTACACACTCGGGCACACTCTCTCTCTCTCTCTCTCTCTCTCTCTCTCTCTCTAAATCTTAAACAGATATATATCCTCAATTTAACACACGCGCACACACTCACATACACGAACACGTTCACCCAAATAATTGTTCTGTTGTGTTTGACATTTCTTTTGTATTCATACACAGGTCCTCATGATGACAATAAACATTGTCGAAACGTCGACACAAATAAGTTAAAATTTGTGTTATGTTTTTGACCGATCCTCACAAACCCTTCACTGAAAAATTCATTCATTGGCGGTCACTACGAATTTAACGAATTTAAGGATTTAATAATAATAATAATTATTATTATTATTACCACCAGTTCTAATATTCTACTACAAAGGCATATTATAATAAGAATATTCGAATTTTTTAATATTGTTAGGAACGGAACATTCATGGACAATGGAGTGTGTCGTTCCAAGTGCTTCTAGGCTATCCCAGCAGAACCCAACTGTAATGTTTGTGTGCGTTCATATTTCTAATTTGAGAAAAAAAGACAATTACGTGACTGTCATCATGCGTCAACAATCAAGGCTGTTTCAGACCGCAGCGGTCCGTGCACTGTGTTCAAGGCCAGACACGACACTGTTTCTAGTTGATTCGAGAGCCCCCGTAAGACGCACTTGTTTAACACGTCATCCAAAAAATGACAGATTATTCTGGCATCCCAGCTGGGTATAAATATAAGCAGCGACAGTCAATTCAGTTTACGTCGGGCTGACTCCTGCGTTCAAGTGGTTATCAGTGAAAAATGATTATTGTAAGGGACTCTATTGTTGAGTGTGGACAAAAATAACTGAATTATTGCACGAATATAATCTTGTTGAATAACTTGTTAAGTTCAAACAGTTAATTGTGATTATAATAAAACTGGTGATTAGTGACTTAATTGGTGTCTTTATTTTGTTTTCTACTGTACAACACGACGGTTAGTGAGAATATATTAAAAATATTTTCCAGTAAATTTATTTATTACTTATTTCTATCCAAATAAGTACAATTTTTCGTTGCGCGCAAAACTAATATCCAAAAGCAAAAGAGAATACAAAAACTTTTGTAACAATTTCTAGTTTCCAGTTTTTTCTTTTAAATTCATTAAGAATATATTGTAACACTGAATAATGGAGGGTAGAAAATATAAAAATAATAAAACAACTTTTTAATACGAAGGGAAATTAAGTTGTTGTTTCTTACTGTTGCCGCTTGTTTCTCAAAGTCCATATCAACCCTTTCGCTACTTTAGTAGAACCGACATTTCATACCCTTGCCTGCTTAATTCGACTTTAGTCCACATAGCCCAAATACAGTTTCCTTTCGCTGGTTTATTCGACTGTAGTCGACTCTGAACTAATACGATGTTTTTAATACATAATATAGTGGTGCGCTCTAGTGGCGACTCTGAAACTTTGACCTCTGATTGTTGATTCTGTGCGCCAGCTGACTCACGTGAAGCGTGTTTATAGTGCATCTGGGTTTACGTTGGTTTTAAGTGTTTTATGCCTTTACTATTTGTTTGTTTGTAACTGTTTTTTTCTGTGATTCATTCTGTTTGTTTAGTTTGCAAACCATAATTTTGTTTGTTCCATAATTATTAATATTAATGTTTCGGTAATTATGGTACTTTCTGCCTTCTTAGTTTGAGCGCCACACGTGTTGAGGTTACTGCATTTGTTTTCGTTTCTAAGTAAAAAGTAAAAATGTCTCGTGCTGCTCTTAGTGATAACTAAATAGCGGTTATTGTAGACACCCAGATTTCCTTATGGGTGACGAAGATTGATTTGACAGTGATAATGACAGATACAGCGGTTCTGACGTAAGTGATACTAAACTGGAGAAGACGTCACACAACTCAACTCTTATCTCCACGTATAAGCCAGAAGGTATTCTACAATGGAATAAAATAAGTGATCTTTTCACAGATAATACTATAAAACTTAATTCTGTTCCAAATGTTACCGGTTACAGAAACACAAAAAAATCGTAATGGTCTTGAACCACTTGATGTTTTCTACAAGTTTTTTCCCGTGAATATATTTGACTTTGTAGCTGAACAGATGAATTTATATTTTAGCCAGTGTGTAGATAAGACTGTAGACTTTCAACCTCATTCTATGGGTAAGACAGTGGGTAGGTGTCTCTTCTAATGACATCAAAGCATTTGTTGCATCTGAGATAGGAATGAGGTTATGTAACAAAAAGGAAAAACCTTCTTATTTTCAGTACTTCCTAGCTCACAAGAACTCTAGCATTTAGAGAAATTTGTACAACAAGAAAATACTCTCTCTCTCTCCTATGGCGCTACAGCCCAAGTCGGGCCCTGGCCTCCTCCAATCTCCGCCTCCAATCCACTCTATCCACTGCAACCCTCCTCCAGTTTCTTATCCCCATGTCTCTCGCGTCCTCTGCAACGCCATCTTCCCACCTCTTCCTCGGTCTACTTCTAGGTCTCCTTCCCTCCCAAGTACCCAGCAAAGCCCTCTAAGGGTTCCTGCCATCCTCCATTCTCATAACATGTCCGGCCCAACGCAATCTTTCAATTCTTATAAATTTTGAGACTGGTATCTCTTTATATATTTGATACAGTTCGTTGTTGTATCTCAGTCTCCATGAGCCATTTTCTTGTATTGGACCTATAATGCGTCTGAGGATTTTCCTTTCAAAGGTGTCTACTATGTCGACTGTTTTCTGTGTGATTGTCCATGCCTCACACCCGTAGCATAACACCGGTCTAATGACAGTCCTATATATTTTCATTTTTGGTTCCCTGTGCACATCGCCAGACCTAAATGATGGCAGCAATGCGAAGTACGCTTTGCTAGCCATGGTGGTCCGTCTTTGGATCTCCGGCTCCTCTGATCCAGTCTTTGCTATATTGCAAGAAAATACATTCTTATTAAATAATTTTTACATTTTAATAATAACGAAAATCAATTCAAGAAAGGAAGTATCGGTTATTTTCCATTGTATAAAATTAGGCCAATTATTGGGAGCACAAAAGACACTTATTT
This sequence comes from Magicicada septendecula, assembly GCA_034769895.1. Lineage (NCBI taxonomy): Eukaryota > Metazoa > Arthropoda > Insecta > Hemiptera > Cicadidae > Magicicada > Magicicada septendecula. The sequence goes on from CM068371.1 coordinate 300,118,322, forward strand.
ACAGGTATTTGAACCTGGTCAGGCTTTGTGTGTTGATGGTCAAATTTAAGGGTAGGTTATCTTTCAAACAATATTTACCTTCCAAGCCTTCAACAAATTATGGAATAAAGATCTGGTCACTCTGTGATTCTGACACTGGGTACGTTTTACGATTCTCAGTATATACAGAACGAGCAGGCCTGGCTCCAGGCAGGGGCGAACCGTGCCACCACCCATGGCGGCAGATTCCGGGAGGCTAAGTTTTGAAATTGAGCGAGAAAATAAAATTATTCACTTTATTTCATTACAATATGTAAGATCAGTAAGAATTAGTTTATGTATAAAGTCAACGGAGTTTAAAGAAGAGTCGAAAACTAGTGAACGTAAACCTGAATTTTTCGAAGCTCAAACTTATTTTTTAATTTTTTATTTTTTATAAGGTCGCTGCAACAGGAACGGTCATTAGCGACCACAACAATGAATTTGTACAAATTCTTAAACAGATGTATTAACATATAGTAAATATTTGTTGAAATACCAAATATTGTAAACATATGAGATAGATAAAAATATTTCACAAATAACAGTATTAGTTTAACTGATGGAAAATAAAATGAGAAATATTAACCCACCACAACACAAACAATATAAATACACATCATGCACATAAATAATATAAGTAAGTATACATACAATAAATATAACACTAAGTAACAAAATATAACAACTATATAACAATAAGTCATAATAACATATCAGTTCATTAACTTAATTACACAACTTTTAATGTTCTTATAATTTTCTTAGTTCGTACCTATATTGCTGTTAACAACTGAATCTCCTTTAAGAGAAGAAGTATGTTGGCGGCTGCAGTCTTGTCATTTAATCTTTTTCGCACATCTGCAGGGATATTAAATTTGCTTCGTAGATGTTGAAGAGCAGGGCACTCTGAAACAAGATGGAAAGCTGAAAAAACCGTGCCACAGCGATTACATCTCGCAGGAGGCTCTCTTGTGAAAATGTACTTGTGAGTCAGTAGCGTGTGGCCGATGCGGAGTCTTGTTATGACCACTTGATTTCTCCTGGAGTCTGTAGCACGTGAGTGGTGCTCGTAAATATTTTTCCTCACTCGGAATAGCTTGGCGGGTGGTGACTTAAGCCATTCATCATTCCAGTGCTCCAAAAGTTTTAAATGCAGATATTTCTTAAGGTCATTGTGGGATAGTTTGTGAGGATGATATTGACTCGACGTAGCAGTTTTCGCAGCCCTATCACCCATCTCGTTGCCCTTAATTCCGATGTGCGATGGTATCCAAAATAATGAAAATAATTTCCTTGCACTGTCTAGTTGAGATATCAAGGGTTATGTTACTTATGACTTGAATAATGGGTTGAATAATAGGAGCTGTCCTCCTGCTGCAGACTATCTAAAACACTTCGAGAATCTGAGAAGATAATATGCTTGGAGTCCATGGAATCTTTTATTATTTCCAGTGCTGAACGAATTGCATATGCTTCGCAGAAAATAACCGTGCATACCCCGTCTAACCTGAATAAGTATTCATGTCCAGATAATATTACTGCACATCCATTGTTTCTGTCTGTGCGAGAACCATCCGTGAACACATGAGTGTACTCTGTGTATTTATCAAGTTTTTCGTAGAACTTAGACAAGAAAATGTACGGAGTTGTAGTGGCTTTTGTGGATTCTGAGATTATGTTATCAAATTTGAGAGGTTTACGACACCAAAGAGGCTCTGGTGGATGTTTGGATGTTGCTGGGTGAAAACAGAAGAAACATGAGTGTTTAATTTGCGTAGGTAGGCCTAGATATTAATACGTTCATAAAATGGTTTGGGTAGGGTTGGGCGTTTAGCAAATTTGTCGCTGCTCCTATTTGAGAACACATTAAGACTTACAGGTTTATCAGGATTTGACGCTGCTCTTATGGAAAATGACAGACAGAGTATTATTCTTCTCGTTCTAAGCGGATATTCATGAGACTCGGCTAGAATGCTGTTAATCGGGCTAGTTCTAAACGCTCCTAGGCCCAGGCGTAGGGCGCATGTATGTATAGTCTCCAGAGATTTTAAAATGGTTTGTTTAGCTGAGTCATGTATTATTTCTCCGTAATCCATTTCTTAACTTAAAAAGGCTTTGTAGGTGTTCATGATTACGTCTTTGCTGGCACCCCAGTTGCATGATGCGATTGATTTAATAAGGTTCATTCTCCTTAAACATTCACCTTTTAATGTTCTTATGTGAGTACCCCATGTGAGTCGCTGGTTGAACGTGAGACCTAATATTTTGATTTGATTTGATCGTCTAATTTCTTTGGTTCCAAGTGACAACTTTATATTTCTTGAATGTGATCTTCTGATGCGAGAAAAAATTATATATTCAGATTTTGATTCTGAAAATTTAAAACCCGTGTTTTGCGCCCAGTTAATTAATTTATTGAGAGTTTCCTGAATGCAGTCCGTAGTGGACTGGATGTTGATTCCTTTGCACAACAGCGTTAAATCGTCGGCGAAAAGACATTTTTTGATGAGCTTTGATATTACAGAAGAAATTTCGTTAATGGCAATTAAAAAGAGAGTGGCACTAAGTGGAGAACCCTGTGGCACTCCGTTTGAGATTTTATATTTATCTGATAATATGCCATTCACTCTTACCCGGATTTCTCTGTACTGTAAGAAGTTTATTACAAAGTTAAGTAATATTCCGTAACTCCAACATTTTTCATAATGTATAGAATTCGGTCCTTCCATACCAGTTCATAAGCTTTTTCCATATCTAAGCAGACGGCAACAAGATGTTCATTATTTATAAAGGCCTCGCAGACATTTGCTTCGATATTTATTAAGTGATCTAAACTAGATCGAGCTTTCCGAAAACCGCTCTCATCCGCTGATAAGAACTTAATACTCTCCAAGTACCATTGTAATCTTCTGTTAATAATTTTTTCCATTAACTTACATAAAGTACAGGTAAGAGCAATTGGACGATAGTTTTCAGGTTTACAATGATCTTTATTTGGCTTAGGGAGTGGGATAACTTTCGCTTCCCTCCATTTATCAGGGAATGTTCCGGAACACCATATAACATAGAACAAACGTATAAGGAATGGTCAGTGCTGCTTCAGGAAGATTTTTAAGAATGATGTTATGGATACCGTCTGACCGTGGACTAGAATTTCTACATTTCGACAGAACATTTTTTAGCTCCTTTAGAGAAATAAGGTGATTCGTTTTGAGATCCGTAACTGCGCTTGTTTTCGTGATTTTATTTATCAAAATGCTAGATGTTTTTTTGATTTCTTGAAAAACTGGGTCGTAGTTGGTGTCGCAAGAGTTTTTAACGAACTTTGCAGCTAATGTATTAGCAATGTCTTCCGGTTGTGAAATTACCGTCCCGTCTTCTACAATTAGGACTTTAGTCCCGTTCAATACTGTGAGACATTTTATATTCTTAAGTTTCTTCCACACATCGGTGGTCGGTGTCTGATTAGTGATGGATGAAACATATGAAGTCCACGCCGCCCTCTTGCATTGTTTGAAGGTTCTACGAGCCTTCGGTCTATATTGCTTGTATTTTATCTGGTTATCATAAGTTGGATGCCTTCTGTAAGTATTACAAGATTTACGCATTAAACGATGGACCACCTTACATTCTTCATTCCACCAAGGAACTCGTGACTTGGTATTCTTATTGGCGGTTTTTGGAATACTCTGATTAGCAGCAGTCAGTATTAAGTTAGTAATTATCTTAACTTTGTTGTTAGCTGTTAAATTTTCTTGTTCGTGTGCACAAAAAGCGCTTAAGTGCTCCGTGATTATGTTTTGGTATTTTTTCCAATTGGCTTTGGTTTTTCTGAATTTCTATTTACGCTGGGGTGTTAGGTTTGGGGCTCTATGATGCATTTCCAAGAAAATAGGAAAATGATCACTGCCATAGAGATTACAAGAGACGGACTGAGTAGATGGGCTATGGAAGGGCTGCAAAGTCAATCGAGCTAAATTTGTTGTACGACAAATTTAAGTGAGTATAATGATTTTTGTTCAATATTACAAGGTTTGTGTTTTGTATTATTGTCTCGATGACCCTTCCGCACTTTTCTGTTTTGTAAGAACCCCAGACAAAAATATGTCTATTAAAATCCCCTACTATCAGAAAAGGTTTGGGTAGTCGATTTACAATACCCATTATATCATTATGAGAGAAATTGTACCAGTTTTGTAAATAAACATTACAAATCGTCAACAAAGCGATAGGGAGTAATACAGACACAGCTACCGGCTCAGTATCAGTATTTATTGCGACGTTTGTTTTGCTGAGTTTGCTGCACCACTAGCGTGTTGACAGTTGATTCTGTTTTTGAAAGTAGTTGAGTAATTTTTTATTTTTGCATGGTAACTCTTTAAAATTGGTTTCCTGTAGGCAGATAACGTCAGGAGAAAATTTTTTGATAATCAGTTCCAAGTTTTCTTTTTGTGGATAGTACCCGTTGATATTCCATTGTAAGATAGGTTGTTTCACGAGGTGTGGGAAGCAGTGTTGATTTTTTTGTAGAATTGAAGGGGGGGAGTAGTTTCATCACCACTTGAAAACGATGCGTCACTTTCAGATTCCTTATTGATGCCTATTGAAAGTTTGTTTATAATTCTCGTAAAATTGCTTTTGATTTTCATTTCGGTAAGACGCTGGTAAGTGGCTTTGAGTAAGGAAATTAATGCTGGGATATTCTCAGTGAATTCAAGTGTTAATTCATGTAATCAGATTTTCCCTTAGCTCTTTCGAGAAATGTCTTGAGCTGATTGTAGTTTAGAATATATGGATTATTTCTACTCGTAAGTAAGCTTTTTAGCGGTTGAAACTGATTGTCTAGAGGATCTTGCACAATCAGAAGATGTTGGTACTATTTGTTTTTGTTTCTTGTTACGGGTTTTAGTTATTATGTTAATTTCTGGGCAATCTGGTAAATTTTCGGCGGGATTTTCTTCAGAACTTGATGCTGTTAATGAAAGCTGTTTTGTTGTATTTCTAGTGAATTTCTCTTTGTGTTTAGTTTTTTACGTGTTTCTAATGACGGGGTAACAGTTCCTACAGGATTTTTCAATGCGGGAAAACTTTGTTCCGGTATAGTATTGTAATTAGAAATGTCTTTATTAAATATAGTATGCTGTTCCGCTTCTAATTCGTTTTTCTTGTGTACATTGTTGTCACAATTTTTTGCCAAATGTCCTAATTGCTTGCAGAGAAAACATGATATCATATCTGTTGAGGGGTAAATCCAGTAAACTGTGTCTTCATAATTAATTCTTATTGATGGAGGTACTTTAGAAACATCTTCAGGGTGAATGTAAATTTGCCTTCGAAACCTCATGACGGTTCAGAGACACCTGCTCTCAGAAATGAAGTTACCGATCCCAACCGTATATCATGTTTCTTAAGTTCGACCTCGAGGACGTTGTGGGGAATAACAGAACACACATTTGATAAAATCAGTCTCTTGTATTTGGTTAGAAGAGGCTTAATTGTAAGTATGTTGTTGCCTAAGAATATAGATGTCTTTTGATCGGTAACTTTCTGAACTATTTCTTTGCTTGAAAGATGTATACAGACTCTGATCATTGAGATCTTGGAGGCAAATCTAACATGGGATGGGTCTATAATTTTTCCTAAGCTAATATGTAGTCGTTGATTGGTATACCTTCGATTGACTCTAATACTATGGCTTGATCTTTAATTGAGAAAACTTCTTTTTGTGTAGCATTGGCATAACTACGTTTCTGTTGTTCAGTGGGCTGTGATTGATTACTTTAACAGAATTAGGCATTGTCAACGTTGGAGACGCGCGTGCGTGTAGTCCACAAGACTACCAGTTTTATGCCCTTATAATGATGTTGCACACGTAGCTACTATCTATAGTGTACTCTGATTATACTCACTTGGATAGTAATAAACGTTATCTCACAGCACAACACAATTCACTTATAAACCGGTATACGCAACCACTCTCCGCGACTGCTCGCCGTAAACTTATTAAACTTATTAAAACTTATCTCAGATCGAGAATGTCCGAGACTCGCCTCGCCTGAGTGGTCTGGCGACTATATCTACAGAACATAGGTTAGCTGAATCACTTGATTTGAACGAAGTCATAAAGGAGTTTGCCAGTGCAAAAGCTAGACGAGTATTTTGTTACTAAGGTATATGATATATTACTTTTGTTATATTTCAATTATAATGAATTTTATTTAGTATTTTAATTTTAAGTTATCACATAGGCATACATTTTTATTGTATCACGATTCCTTGTATTGTCTCTACAGTTTTTAATGTAGCAGTTCGCCGCATCGTAAACGCAAAAAAGGCCTAGTTATTTGATAAACACAACAATGTAAACATTCCTAGTCGTCATTTGAAGGCAATCGCCGTATATTTAGAGTAGGTCTACTGTGCGTGAATGTGTTCAGAGTTAAAATAGGGAGGGGGTGGCACTCATAAATACTGCCCAGGACGGCAGAAGCGCTGGGGCCGGCCCTGAGGACGAGAGGTACAACAAGAATGTAAGGCTGAAGGTTAAGCACAAATAATTGTAAAGTATTTACTGGGAGGTCTAGAAAACAGAGAACATATTGTTTACATGTATAATTTTTATTCAAATGTAAACTTTTTTTAAAGAGATAAAAAACAGTTTGCTCTAACCATAGAAAGTTTCCACATGAAATGAGATACTCGAAGGAAAAGAAAGGTGTTTTGCCAGATGTTTGGATGAAGAAAGAACACAAAATGCTTGCTTGTTCGTGGCAACACACAAGTAGGGTTAATACGCTTTCAACAGTGGGTGATGTTGGTGTAACCAAGGTCGATGTAAAGTCGAAAAACGGTACACAAAAGGTACTACAACCCAATGTTCGGTTACTATACAACACAACCATGGGGGGGGGGAGTAGATCGTCTTTACCAGTACTGCTTTACATACCCATATGGCTGAAAATCTGCCGAATGTATATACGCATTTAAATAATTACATTTCTAGAGAATTTAGAAATTGTTTGCAAAAAAAATTCATTTTTATACAGCCATTATATAAACCAACTTAATAAATAAATATCAACAATATAAATTTAATTTGGTTTTTTGTCCAAAAATACAACTTTTTAAGTATTAGTTCAAAAATTAGTTAGCAGCAAAAGTTTCAAACGAATCCTGTATAAATTATACATTTCCATTGTTGAATTCGAGATGAATAGAAGAATAACATGACTTACGAGTCATGTTAAATAATTTAACAAACAATTGGGAAAATAATCCAAATAATTTATGTTCTAAATATTTAATCCTTTTTATATGTGACTTAATTATTATTTGTTTCATGACACATTTTCATTCAAAACTTGCATTGTATCGTTAATTACACAAATATATTACTGTAATTTTTACTGTACACCATCTTGCTTAACATTATTGAATCACAGTCCAAGACATTGATAACAAAAGCCACAAAGGTTACATATACTTCTCGTAACGGTGAAAATACTAATTGTATATTTTTTATTCTTGTTCAATTTACCTTCTGTAAAATTAAAACAATAAGGTATTAAGAAAGTAATAAAATCATCTTTACATAAATCTTTACAAAATCATTTAATGTTGTTTGATATTACACGGACATTTGTATTTGTAACTAAATATTTTACAAACATACACTTAACAGCTTACAAACACTTAAGTGTACAGAGTTCTAGAAATTTCTATAAAGTGTTCCAGAAATGTTTTATAATGTGGACGATAAAAAGAAGAACGTAAGCAGGAGGCAAAGGAACGGAAGCGTGAAACAGAAGACATCAAAACATTAATACAGGAGAAAAGCAGATGCAAAAACAAACTGCTGCAGAGTTGGGTCTATTACAAGGTGAGCTTAATACTAGAATACTAGAACACGAGTTAAATTACTAGAATATCATCTGATGTAGAAGAATCGATGTCTAATAAATTATCCAAAGTAGAGAAGGATGTAGCAACTATAAAAGACTTGATTGGAAATACGAAAAACAGATTAAATGTAAAGTAGAGCAGTTAATAAAAATACAACCAGGCGTAAAGACAAAAAAGACATGGAAAATAAGACAACACAGAAAGTCACTTCGCCTGAACCTAAAGCAGTTCATGTCAAAGCTTCAACCTTTGACAGAAACAGTCACTGGGCGATGTACCTTAGCCAATTTAAAGCTGCTGCGCAAATAATTTGACAGAGAAAGAGAAGGTAGTTTCATTCGGTCTTGTTTTAAAAGGACCTGCCGCAGAGCAGAGCTATTACAGAAAGTGCCACCTGACAGCCAGAACGTCTATGACGAATTGATTAAAGCTCTAGAATTACGGTACGGTGATCAACATTTGCGAGATGTGTACTACGCTCAGTAGAGAACAAAACGACAACGTTTCGGGAAGAGTCTTTAAGAGTTTCAACCAAGTTTCGACAGACTGACTAGATTGGCATATCCTGAAGGACCAGAAGCTTTCGAATGAGGTTTGCGGTGCATTTATTGAGCCCATCGGAGATTGTAAACTTTAGCAAGTGTTACAAATGCAAGACACCGAAATAGCTCAGAAGCTATTATTCACGCCCTAGAGTTTGAAGCTGGCAAGTCAGCGTCCCGCTACATTAATGGGTTTGTGCCATCGCAATGTAGTCAGTCAGAAGATTCCAGTGGCACATTGCCGTTACGATGAGTGCAGAAAAACAATATTGGCGGACAAGACAAACAATTAAAAAGTTTAAGAGCCCCGCAACGATTTGAACGATAAGAAAAAGACAGAAGACCGTAGTGTTACATCTGTGGGAAACGTGGTCATCTAGAGGTAGACTGTTGGGAGAAGAAAATACCGAGAGAAGAGGGTGATCGCACCAATTGGAGAAGTAAAGCCCCAGAACAACGCACAGTTTCCACGTTACATAATACTAGAAGAAACATGATCTTTAATAGATTTACGGAAGCAAGCGGCTCAAGTGGGAGACCCTCAGGAATGATCTAGATTCTGATCCCTGGGGTCTGGGGTACAGGCTTGTAATGAGTAGGCTTGGAGCCCGGCCTCGTAGCCCAAGGATGGACGAAAATCGGATGCGCTTCATCGTGGACGGTCTATTTCCTCGTCACCCACTGAGGGATCGTGAGGAGTATCCAGGCCCATTGGAAGACGTCCCCATTTTCACCGAGGACGAGCTATCACTAGCTGCTAGCTCCCTGCGCAACAAGAAGACACCAGGGCCGGATGGTATACCTGCGGAAGTGCTGAGGGTGGTCGCTAGATCCTGCCCCCAGTTGCTACTCAATATGTACAACCGTTGCCTCAAAGACGGAGTCTTCCCGAAGAGGTGGAAGATCCAGAGACTAGTCTTAGTCGACAAAGGGAAGGATGGCCCGAATTCCCCGTCGGCATACAGACCTCTTTGTATGCTGGACACGGCGGAGAAACTACTGGAACATCTACTCAGGCCTCGCCTAGTAGCGGCAATTCGGGATGCGGGAGATCTGTCAGCGAGGCAGTACGGGTTCAGAACGGCCAGATCCACCATTGGAGCCATACAGGAGATCTTGAATGCCGTCCAGGTGGCCCAGCGGGGTAATCACTTCTCCAGAAGGATGGTGATACTCGCTACACTGGACGTACGCAACGCCTTTAATTCGGCCAGGTGGACAGACTTGCTAGCTGCTCTGGAGGACGTCTTTCAAGCGCCGGACTACCTGCTCCAGATAATACGAAGTTACCTGAGGGACAGGGAGCTCCGATACGACACAGCAGATGGGCCACGCAGCAGAGAGATAACAGGAGGCGTAGCTCAAGGCTCTATCTTGGGCCCCGACCTGTGGAATGCTTTCTATGATGGAATCCTCCGGATGGAGATGCCAGATGATACCTTTCTGGTAGCATATGCTGATGACGTGGCTGCCGTGATCACCGCGAGAGACGCAGAGGAGGCGCAGCGCATGCTGAACCAGGTCATGCGCAGGGTCCGCATCTGGATGGACGAACACGATCTGAGCCTCGCGACGGAGAAGACAGAGATTGTGCTGCTCACTCGACGACGTATACCCACAATCACACAGTTCGTGGTGGGGGAAAAGGCGATAATATCAAAGCCAGCGGTGAAGTATCTAGGGGTGCACCTGGATACTAAGCTTTCCTACTGGGAGCAAATTTGTTCCTCGGAGAAAGCCGCTAAGGTCGTTGCTGTGCTAAGCAGACTAATGGCAAATGTCGGAGGCCCAGCTGCCGAAAGACGGCGACTGCTGATGTCGGTGACCAACTCGATTCTCCTCTACGGATGCGAGGTCTGGGCCGACGCACTGAAGCAAGAAAAATACCGCAAGCAGATGGCCGCGGTACAACGAAGAGGAGCACTTCGGATTGCAAGCTCCTACAGAACGGTGTCGGAACCAGCAGTGTTGGTTGTCGCTGGAGTAATGCCAATAGATCTGATGGCTGAGGAGAGAAGGAGGGTCTACACAACCAAGAAAGACTTGGGGTTTGTAGAAGCAAGAGCAGTGGCCAGCGCACACTCCATGCGGAGCTGGCAACTACGATGGGAGCAGGAGAGTCGAGCTAGGTGGACGGCGAGGCTGATTGGGAACCTCCCTGAATGGATGGACAGAACGCACGGCGAGGTAGATTGTTACCTTACTCAATTCCTGACAGGGCATGGTTATTTCTGTGCATACCTGCGAAGGATGGGTAAGATGGAGGATCCGTCGTGCGTGTATGGCGACTCAGACTCTGATGACGCTCATCATACTTTTTTCGAGTGTCAACGGTGGGTGCTGGAGAGGCGAGGACTCGAATCGGAGATAGGCCCCATGACGCCTGATAACATCATAGGCGTCATGCTCAACAGCAAAGAGAATTGGGACATGGTTGTGACCTTCGTGAGGATGGTCCTGCGGCAAAAGAAGCCTGAACTGGACCGTCTCACAGGTCGATCATATAGATAAAGCTGTAGAAGCCTAGTAGGCGCAATACGAGGTGCCACCCTGAAGCCATACGAATAGTTGTTCCAGGGGGGGTTCCCTGCCTGTAAAGTGGAGGTTTTTTAGTGGGTGCGAGTCCCAGACGCCCGGGAGACCAGTCGGGTGTCTCCTGATGGTGCATAATGCATTTTTCCTCCCCCGCAAAAAAAAAAAAAAAAAATTACGGAAGGTAAACCAACATCACTTACATACAGTTGACACGGGCGCATCAGTGTACATTGTGCGTTCTGACTTAGTCAGCAACCGCCAGCCTCAAATTAGCTCTTGTACAATACAGACTGTGACTGGAAGCCCCGTTAAAGTGTTGGAAAAGGTAGACGTACGTGTTCGCGTGGGTCTTCTCCAGTTTAACCACCAAATTGCTTGTTGTATACATTGCCGATGTAGTGATTCTTGGCACGGACATTATGAATGCCTACGGATTCGTTGTGAACTTAACAGAGAACGTCTTAGGCTAAAAGGATTAGCCAAGAAATGGTAAAGCTTTGCATGGTTAAAATGACAGGATCTGCCAACCATTTCCAACAAGCAAGTGGCATTGGCTGAAGAGGAAGTCAACTGGTCTGGTCAAGAAGAATTTTCCTATTGGAGGCGGAAATGGAAGAAGAACTATCAGAGGAAGTACAAAACGTGTAACGCCAAAAGAAGTGATTGGAAAGCAAGTATGGGTGTCAAGGAAAACCCTTGTTTGTTCCTGAGTTAATAGAAGCACCCGGGGCAAAAGATACTGAAGATGAAGTTACGCAAGAAGTTGTTGACGAGAACCAATTAAACTTGGTCCAAATAATTGCATATAGGTCATCAGTACATGACGCAACGGGAGCGATTCCAGAAAAACTAGTGATTGAGCGGAAGACTCATATTTCTGGGAACTTGATTCGGGTCACACGAGACTGGATTTGAAGGGCCGGAGAATTATCTTTCGCAAGTAGGTCAGCTATGTAGATCGCCTTGCCAAGTATTACTTCAGAGATGGTTTGCCAATTCGGGACCAACAGGCTTAAAAGAAGGCGCAGTGTTACGCTAATACAGAGTTCTACATGTTTCTCGGCTATCCCAGCAGAGACTAGCTGTAATGTTTGTGTGCGTACGTGACACTTAACATGCTTCAACAGACGAGGTTATTCCATTCCATACCGGTCGGCGCACTTTGTTCAAAGCCGTAATCAATTACGCTCTAGTGTTTTCGAGTAGTGCTGACGCGCATTATGGATTATTCTGGAACACTTGTGCTATCTATTTAAAAAACGACAGCTGCCGCTTAGAGTCAGTTTTACGTTGGCGATTACTTAGTTCAGTTTAATGTCGGACGATTTACACGGTGTGTCTCAAGTGATGCATTAGTGAAAAGTGGATTATAGTGCGGAATTCTTTATAGTTTGTTTGGACAGATTGACTTGAATTATTGTACGAGTATAATCTTGTTGAATAACTTGTTAATTGTGATAATTAAATATGGTTTTAAGTGAATTCTTTATAGTCGACTTTATTATTTGTGTGGACAGGTTAACTTGAATTACTGTACAAAAATAATCTTGTTAAATAACTTGTTGATTGCAAACTGTTTAATTCTAATAATTAAAGCTGTTTTTTAGTGACTTAATTGGTGTCTTGTATTTTGTTTTCCACTGTACAATACGACGATCAGTTAGACCAGCATAACAATATGTAAAATCGTAGGTCTAATAATTATTATTATTGCGGGAACAAAGACAAACCTTAATATCCTGGGATAATAAGATTCTTTAAGCATTATAGTTATGTCGTGGCACAAATACATAAGCAGATGTGAGTTTGTTTTATTCCAATGTTTTTATTTATTTCTTCAGTCTACCTTAGGCAATGAAATTTATTCGGATTTCCTTAAATAATATGACACTCGTTTTATTCAAATTAGCACCATAATAAAAACGTATTCATTGATAAGAATTTATGAATACTTAAGCATGGGGTGAGCTCGCTGCCTCCAACAGAATTATACAGTAAAGTCATTAAATTTCATGAGATATTAAGTCAGGATTCGGATATATCCTTTACATATATAGCCTATTAAAAAATGTAAAGTATATATAGTCCTATTACGAATCTTAAAAAACTCTCAATATTCTACAGAGAAAAACAAAGAATTGCGTTTTACATATTATTCAAGTCTATACTTAAGTGTTATATTAACTCATTAGGCCTATTAACAAAATAACCATCCTTAAAAAGTTAAAAATATTAATGTAGATATGCAGACAGATGTTCTGTTTACTCAGAGCTTTGTGTTTCTTGGACACCAAACATGAAGATGAATATAAGCGTGTACATTTTCAAACAATTTTATTTACGCAATTAGGTAATATTAAAGTTTTTCGATTTTAATATTTTTAGAAGTATTATAAAGAAGAGCGGCTTAAACAAGAAAAAATTAGTAATAAATAATATACAAAATAAAGCTATAATGTGTACATATACCATAACTATAAACGGTGTCATTTGTACAAATGTAAAGTATACGAATTTAAAGAGTATATTCCTAAAATGGAGGTTCAGTTACATTACATAAATGCGCTTCTGTTAGTACGGTTTTGTGTAGTAAGTCTTTACATCTATGCACGTAGAAAAATAGAAAAGGTTTCATGCACTGTAAGAGAGAAGGTTTCATACAGTGCCATACGCTTTACTTTTGTCACATGTTGAAACTGTTGTGCTAAAAGACAGTCTCCTTTACATTTATTATATATGTGTTATTGAAAACGTTAAACCAATCAGCTTTTCTATTTCGTGTGTTGTAGGAAATTAAAGAATCTTAACGTCAAAGTAGTCTTGAGTCGGGGCTGAAGGCCATAAGAAAGCAATGCCAGAGGTACCACACTTGGGGATCGCAAATGTCAGAAACAAATTACATCATATTAGTTAAATGTTTAATAATTAATTGTATATAATACGAGTCAGCTCTTTTTGATGAGATAGTTTGTAACTTTTTTGAACTAACAATACAGTACCTATATATTAAACACTTAAATCAAAAAATTGTAACCCTTTAAATGAAAAACAGGTGTTTACAGTGTTATCTGCAACGATTGTCAATGTTTTTATATAGGCCAAGCAAGAATACTATTCAGTAAAAGATTTAAAGAACACCTACCCAAAAAAGATATCTTGAAAAAAAATTTCAATTTTTGACGACACTATAAATAATAATCATAATTATACTGACTTCGATGCAAATCTTAAAACTTTGTACATATGTAAAAAAAAAGGTGGATGTTGGAGAGTTTGAAAATTACGAAGTCTTTCAAGAAGAATTGAAGAAACTATCAGGATTTTCCTACTTGTAAAAATTAAGAAAAATATATTTCACATGCTACGCAAATTACGTAAAGCTTTCGAAAATTCCGGAGCGTTATTCTACATATTTCTCGACTAGCCCGGCTCGTGCAACGTCTGTTTTATTGTGCAATACGACTATCGGTGTGACCGTTTGTTCGTATGGCTGCCATTTTATGTTTTGTACGGAAAATTTTATGTCTCAAACGTAAACTGAGGTATTTTAAAGTATTTATTACATAAACCATGTTTTACATTAGTATTCAGTGTTTAATAAAGAAAACACTTTAATTTCAAAACGGCGACTACTTTAAATTTGTATCACTAATAAATATATATTTTTATCAAATTAGAGTTTATTTCATAAAATGTTAAGCCTTTCATTGTAAAGTCAACGTCATCTTCTTAGTTGAAATCTATTAACAAATAACCGAAATATGGCTCATAACAGGCTCTCCATAAATTCTGAACACTTAATTTTTTTACAGTATAGAAAAAATGTATTTAAAGTTATTATTGTTTTTGCAAATTAACTTTTTAACGATATATATAACAAATTAAATGTCCTATTTTCAATGTAATTAATCACATAATAAATTCAACTACAACTACTTACACATTATAATTTGGATCACAGGAATTAAAATTATTTAGAATTAATAGAAAGTTATATTGAAATGTTTCAATTTGCAGTTTGAAAGATCATATCTGGCTTTCAGTAAAACTATAATTGGGCATTCTCAACAGTCACACGATAAACAATGAGTAAATAAACGCAAGCAAAGGGAATTTCAAAACAGTCTTTGATTAAAGTAACTGACGATATTATTTAGTTAAGAAACATGTGTAATAACCGTATTCACTAAAGTAAGCAGATTATTTAATAATCGAAACGCGCTAACTACAAGTCAATCAAGTAGTTCGCATTTATGGATAGCCTTTTAGTTTTCCGCCATTACGCGGTAATTTAGTAACAAACAAGATGTCTTCCAATTCATAATAATAGGCTTAACATTATGTAATAAACCATAATTTGATTAAATTAAAAATTACAGGGCTATTAGTGATTAAACAATTAAAGTGGCCGCCATTTCGGTATTTGAAGTACTATAAAGGTACTATTTATTTGTTCAAGAATATTAACATAAACACGTGTACCAAATTTCATAAAACATCCTTATTCTTGAGATTTAGGTTTTTCTTAAAAAACATAAAACGGCGGTCAAACGGAAAATGAATCGTTTCCTAGGCTTATGTGAACTTTTTTCTTTATTTCCACCAGTAGAACACGACCTGAAAGTTTCTCCGTTTCTTCGTGAATCGCCCTGTATAATGGAATGAAAATCGACTCAAATAATAGATTAAATTACCAAACCAAGTTCCAAACTGACGCTTTGTGTGATACCTCAATGACAGTTTATGTCGTGTAGCCAGGCCCACGCCACATGTTTGTTGTAAGTCACACACGAAATGGTGTACTCCGTTCAAGTAGCAGGTACGCAAATATGTTTCACTGATATATGTGTGACTTTGATTAATAAATTTGAGTGATCGACGACCTCTTATGAAGGGTGTATGAGTCTGATACGCTTCACTGAGCTACTAGTTGTCACAAGACGGAACTGAAATAAGGTAACATAACAATTATATCAATTGTGGCTTGAATACTGGAAACATTAATCTCATTGAAAATTACCATGTCGTTGGTAAATTTTATTTTATATCATTTTTATTTGTTTTCTGCGTAAGCGAATTTTATTTTTCAGTTTTCTTATTTCAAACTGTTCAAAGATTTCATGATGAGAAGATATATTTGGATCCAAGTGTACAACAGATGGTCTTAGTATTGTTCAATGATACTCGTGAACTGCGTACAATTTATAGTATGGTATAAGAATTGGGCCATTTGGGCCAGAATTACACAAGCAGGGAAAAATAGTGTGAGGAAAGTTAGAGATTACGCCAGCATATTTTCTACTATTCGATTGTAAGGAAAGTTACACAACTTATGTATTTGTAAAGTAAAGGCCATGTAATCGTTTATTATACCAGAATCTCACTGACGTGTAAACTCCGCACAATTTCATAGCCGAATGCATACCATAGAAGGGATGCCGTTACAGGCTTTGTAATTTTTTATTTATTTCGCTTCAAAAACTTCTCTACTAAAACTCTGATTTACTACTATGTAGTTGCCTTGAATACTATACACTTAACCATTGTTTTTGTAACAATATATAGTTACTTTAATTGTTTTACAGTGACAGTAATTGTAAGATTTTTATGTGTCCCTATAAGTTACATTCATAATACAAAAATCTGAATTCTACGATGTGTATAACCCTTCTTAGTATAGAGTTGACTTACCCAAGGGCTCTTTAACGAATGAAATTTTGTTTCTACAGTTTGTACTAAAACCATAGTACAATTATTAAGATAATTATTAAGAATAAAAACAGGGAATAATAAAAAGTATTAAATTATTAGTAAATATAACAAAACACTTTTATTTAATTTACGCTTTGGAATAAATTATTAGCAATAAGACTAAATTCAACTGTCTAAAATCCGTCACAGCCATCTTTTCAAGAAGTGTGTGTGTATGTGTGTGTGTGTGTGTGTGTGTGTGTGTGTCTGTCTGGCTGGCTGTCTGGCAGGGTGCCTGGCTGTGTGTCTGGCTGGCTGCCTGGCTGGCTGTCTGTATTAGTAATAGGGTAGAAGGGTTGCAAGAGAAATATATGGCGTTACCTTTGCAGGAAAGAAAATTTTTTTTACTAATTAAGCCTGTGTTTATTTAAATGCAGAGCAGTACTCTCGTATTCCTTTTAACTGAATTAAATTTTCCAAAATTAAAATCGTGTAATCTTTGTAGGATAGGCTACAGTGCATTCACTTACGGGTTTTGACGAGTCATTACTGTCTTTTGTTTAAAACGCTGTCACAAAATAAATCTGCCCAGAATTTACCAAGACGTTCGTTTTTTTTTTACTTCCGACAAAACAGTCCATTAACGTAACGAAATAAATTTAGATTGGGCAAACGAACATATCATCTGTACAGGATCTTTACTAATCCATCCGTTATGAATTGATTTCACTGAGTACAAGAGAATACAAATAAGGTAAACGCTATCATTGAAACCTTAATATCTGTTGAAAGAAATCAAACTACGTTACGGTTATTTCTGAAAACTACTTGTTAAAATTAAATTTTCGGAACACATGTTTCTATTATTTGAAGACTTTAATTTGTTTTTCTATTTTTCACACTAAATAAATATATGGTAATCGTGAGTGTACAACAAAGAGTACTTTGCAATAAGGTGTGCTAAATTCATGGCGGTTTACTAGAGACGATATTCAGGTAATGTACATGTGAGTTACAAACTGTTGATAGCAATAACAATGTCAAGATGTTCGCAAGGATTATGATCTACACTTAGTTATATAAATCCTTAATCGCCGGGAAAAAATAGTAATAAATTAGCACACAAACTTTTACACTTATATATTATTACTCCTACGTTACGCTCTGTACACACAGCAAATACGTTTTACAAATTCCAGAAAAATATAAGAACAAAATACAGTCATAACATCTGTGTTAGTTCAACACTTTTGAGTGGCACTAATGCCTCATATGACTGGCTGGAAAAGGATTTGGAAAGCTGACTGAATGCAGTATAAGTGACTTGTAGCGTAGTGCACATTAAAAGTTTCCAGATGTTTCTACATTAATGGTTGAGTTTTAGAAATGGGCGATCGCATGCTTGTTTTATTGGCTAATGGAATATCGTGTCTACTCGTTACTAGGCAGTTCGTGTATAAATGGCTGTACGTACGTGCGTAGCCGTAGCTATACACACACACACACACATCTAAAGTCAATGACTGATTATTGAAAGATAATTGACGAGCTTTGTAGTCAAAAGCTCAATACACCACCCACCGTAAACCATCTACAAGTTTTATACCAACATATTTTTTTAAATTCCCCCATGCTATTCCAACTCCCCCCTACAAGCTTTACAACATGGGTAACATTATCATCCTTATAAGATATAAAACACTTACATATAGGCCTACATATATCAACCAATGAACATTGTTATCATCATCAATACTAGCGCGCGCATACACACACACACGTTTACCCTTTTATACAAACGGTCAACACCCGTTGTAACATGACGGTTTCTCTTAAATAACCCTTGGAGGCTTGCACATTTTGAAAGTATGAAATTGTGAAAGAATGGATCCCTTAACTACTTTGGACTAAAGCCCTGAAGTACAAAATAAAAATAAAATATTAGATTTATTTTGTAAGGTGTTTGCAATACCATATTCTGTGAATGTTATAAACTGTTATACGACCTTTAAGGAAGGGTATACAAATCAAGTTAAACCCTTGTTATACTTGTTTTAATTTAATACTATAATAGCAATATCACCTAAGGGATAACTAAGTAATATGATATATAATATTAATAAGGAAAACTTGTATTAGTTCAGGAATAAGACTGTTAGACAAATAACACTTACCTAGTACTCGTTTATTTGTCAAACAAGTAAGATTTGTTAACTGTATACTAAATAATAAGTTATGAAGAAGTGTAGTGTTATATAGAAGAATGTGTAAAACAGTAATCAGAAGTTATGGATTGACTTTCTGTTATTATTATGTTTTCTGTGTTTAATATTGTGGTAAAAATGAAAACGATAAACTAGATATTATATGATTTAGCTCAATGTTGAAAGTTAATGCCAAAATTTTTAGATGGAATGATTGAATTTTGTTATATAATACTTATATTAATTTGTTATGTTAAATCGTAAAAACTAACTATATTTAATGTGACAGAGTATGTCAGGATTGTGATTATTATATTAGAGAATATGTCGGTACTATGATTATTTTGTTATGTAAATTGGCAATGTGTCTTAAGAAACTAATAGAGTTAAAGGGCATATAAATCAATCTATTATGATTATACTGTACTACAGCCAGCAGGAATTTAAGACAAAAGGGATATTAACGTTTCTCATTACTGATACTAATTAGTATAAATTGATTTAACTAACAGTGTTGTATATAATGATAATATCGAATGTTTCGTAGCATTAATAATGAGAAATTTAACATATAGAAATACTTAGCAAAACTTAGCTTGTGAGGTATCAAATTAATCAGTGTAAAAATGGGATTTCATTTATAATAATCTCGTTGAAATTGTATTTAGTATAATATGAGAGTTTTGCAACTAGTAATCGAATGTTTGTTCGGTCTAAGATATGCCGCCACAATTCTAAACAATATAAACAATTTGGACCAATTGGAATTTTGCTATTTTGCACCAAGAAGCTAGTAAAACTCAAAAAAACGACATACTCTATTTTTAGATCTCGAAGTGTAAAGAAGGAATCTCTGCTATACTTTTAGTCAGGAAGTTGCAAATAGAGTCGAGCTTATAACAGGTTATGCCACAAACATAAAAAAGTGAGAGTTAATTCCATAATAAATAGTTTAAGTGAAACACGAAGAATAAAAAAGTGAAATATACAATAAGAAACCAGGAGAGTATAACAATCGGTGAGATAAATCCAATTTAACATTTCCGAAAATAACCCAACTCTGACACATGAACTTAGATTATCTGATTTTTTTAATGTAAACACTACAACACACTGAACACTATCACTTTAATCACAATGCCGCTGTTATCCGTTAGTTGGAATATAATTATTTATTTGTGTTTAGCTATAAGAATTGTATTGTTATGTATTAAACTAAGAATCAATTCGTGGTTAACTTGGTATTGGTGCATGCGCAACACATCGGTACGTTGTCAAGTTGTAAATAACTTGTCATTTCTATTTTAAGGTATCACGCATTGTTATTATTTTGTACTTCATAAAGGGCATTCTCGTAACTTTAATTGCAGTCACAAGAACTCGTATTCAGTTATTTAAATTTTAATTAATCCAAAACTTAATAATTATTGTCTCTGAGATAAAAGTCAGTGTACTAACTGTATTTGAGCGAAATTAATTTTGTAATTGAGCCGTGGTATTTGCTGAGTGAACATTATTTAATTATTTTATTTAAAAAACTGAAGAAATAAATTAAAATATTTTGTCATTTTACTGTGAAAAAACATTGTTTAATTCTTTTGAGCGGTTACTGAATTGCTGACTGAACTACGTGAGTCAACCCTGTTGAGGATTATTGCGACATCTGATACATACTTGATGTACCAAAGGTAAGAAATAATGGAATATTCTTAACTCTAAGCCTCCCTTGAAATAAAAAGCACATACTGAATTAACCGAAAATCATAGTCAGAAACCCTTGTTTATAATTTTATATTTAATAGTTACACATTAAAAATTCTCAAGATTAATCATTCGGCACATCTAAGGTGCGGCTATAAGATCAACAAACGGAATACTTTAATTAATAAATATCTTAAAATTACATAATAATAAAAATATTGACCAACAACGTAGAGCTACTCAAGAGTTAGGCTAACTAATCATTTAAATAAGAAAAAGCGATAAACGAATTTATTTTCAAAAATATTATTTACAAATCTCATATAATAAAGATATTATATATTTGGCGCAACAACGTGAAGCAATTTTACAGAAAAATATAAATACACACGAATTCCTAAATAGTAAATATTACATAATTGGCGTGCAACGTGAGGCGTCAAGAAGAAATTTATATACTGTATATACACACACACATATACGCTAACTCAACGTGAGGCGTCATTAAGAACACAAATAGCGTGTACACAATATTAATTTATATTACACCGTTTATTTAAATACAAGTAACTGCTATACCAGTTTATGGAGACAGTCAATATCCAATTAATTAAACACATGTGACTGTTAGATCCGATTATGCAATGTCAACAACATTTTATACAACAGTGCACGGGAGTTGAATAGAGTAGGAATAGCGTGTACACAATATTAATTTATATTACACCGTTTATTTAAACATAAGTAACTGCTATAACAGTTTATGGAGACAGTCAATATCCAATTAATTAAACACATGTAACTGTTAGATCCGATTATGCAATGTCAACAACATTTTATACAACAGTGCACGGGAGTTTCTTTAAAAGTTTGGTACTACTATAGAACGATCGAATCAGACTGTGTACCTGCTGGCATCGACGGTAGTGTTGCTACGCTGTTGTTCCAGTTCGTGTCACTTCGTCGTTCCGAAATATATCCGTCATGCTTCCACCCACCCCTTAATCGATTAATTACTAAGGCAGGCCATTTAGCATCGCCTTTTTATTCTCTTCGCGTATCTGCAATATTGTTTTAACGAGCAATACGAATTGCGCTGGAACGTAGAGAAATGCCCTCGACGTGGTGTACTGCAAGCCTTTGGAAAAGGTTATATAACGTATAGATATTCATTGGTGTGGAAGGAACGCGAACTGCTAAAGCTGAGTGCGAACATGAGATTCGTATATGTTAACGTATTCAAAAAAGACCTGGTCCGTGTAATGATGTAAAAGAGAAACGTAAAGCTCAACCGATCGCTGTAAGTTGGATTCACCGTGCTGGACATTATTAAACGCGTGGTGTACAGTTTCCATCACGATTAGTCGCAAAATACGGATCGCGTGTTCGATTTTGTATGACCGACACGGAATCCTCGTTGTACGATATACGGAGCGAGGACGTGTAAGAGGACATTAATAAAAACCTTCACCTTTTTGATAGGTGCAAATAAAAAAACGGTTGGGTACTTTTAAGGACGAGACGCACGTAAAACCTATTCTAGAATTCGTCGGGTTGCGCGTAAAATCTTATTCGCTGCTAGTGTTGCAGGAGACAACGGTGATAAAAAGGAGAAACGAGTGGCGAAAGGAAAGTTGAGTGTAGCTATGGAGAACAGATTAACGCACTCGGGCTAGAAAATATGTTTGCTTTCATCGGTATCAAGTAACTGACAATCGTATATGTCCGTTCTGATTATCCATAGTGAAACCACCTACTTCACACGTTCGACATCGTCAAGTTGTCACTGTCGTCATTCGACTATAAGCGATACGCCCTATACAAAGATCGCTGGCGTACGAACACAACGGAATTGAGGAGACCGCGGTGTAGATGTATGAGGAAGCAGCGGACAGTCAACGTACCGGTGTTATACAGTTTGCGCGTCACGAAAGCGTAATTCACTATACTCGATGCGGATACTCGAGGAGAATAAATAGGCTATTCGTAAATGGCATGCATTGGTATTCGATGACGGGCGGGCAGAAGCGTAACGGATATCTTTCGGCACGACGATGCGCCGTGAAATCCGACAACAGTGTTGGAACTCTCGTCCATCGATGCTGGCAGGTACAGAGTACGATTCAATCGCTTTACAGTGATACCAAAATTTTAATCAAGCGCTCGTACACTGTTGGTATAAACGTGTATTGACTGAGTGCATAAACGGGTAGAACAGTCACATGTGTTTAAATAAACGGTTATATAATCGGGTATAAAAGTTACATTGTAATAACAGTTGAAAACTGTAAGTGTAATAAATGTAGTCAGAATCCAGTTTATTTAGTTAAATGAATATATGAAGCATCACGGTAATATAATTCTTGTAACTAAAAATGCATACTTTAGAATTTTTGGAAGAATATTAGTAACCAGAAGTGACAGGTACAATATAAGAAGTGTGAAAGTAAACATTCCCTGATAACAATAGGCATGCGATCGTAAACAATTAGAGAATATAATATATTATATTAGCTCAAAATAATGAAAACTTTCCTTTCGTTCATCTCTTTTAGTTTTCTCTCGACTTTCCATGTGTCCTAACGAGAACATCCATAATTTTTTCATTTTTTTAACACCAATCATAAATTGAAATATTTTTTGTAATCTATTTTACGGTTTAATATAATCAGAGGATATTATCTGCCCTTTTAACATCATGAGGGTTTGCTAGAGAGACATCTATTTTCACTTACTTAATATCGTTTCAGTCTTCTAGTAACATGCTTTTGCAAAATTTGTTGTATTTGAGGGTTAGTATGTATTTTGAACACTTCATAACGTTCCTTAAATGGTATCGTCTTAATTAAGAGTACCATCTTGTTGTCGCTTGAATTGTTATGTGATTATCTTCTATTTCTCCTCTTGATCGACGCCTTCGTTGCAGCAGGCATAATATGTGTGTATATGTGTATAAAAAAGTATTTAAAGTATTTAGCTTTCATTTATTGTCTTCGTTGTCGCAGTCTCGTATAATTGTACAGTATTTGTAACTTACATTACCATGTGTTTGAATAATTGAATGTGTGTGTGTGTGTGTGTGTGTGTGTGTGTGTGTGTGAACTTCTTCTCGCCATCGTCGTCGTCGCAGGCTTATGTGTAATTGTGTATAACTTAATGTAAAGGGGATATAAAAGTAACATAAGACGTTTTGCCTAGTGTAACTAGTATAACCCTGACCTACCTGTATGCAGGATGGTGGTTGTGACTGGTAAAAGACGAAAGGATAGAGGATGGGAAAAATAACGAGCTTTTTTGCTTTTTCTACATTTATTAACATTACAAATATTACAGAAACGTACTAGTATTATTATGATTCTTATTATTATTATTATTTTAATGCAAACTTCTTTTTTTCTGATTAAATACATTAAAAGCAAACTGATAAAAATATTGTCTTTGATATGTAGAAATAAACGAGTTACAATTAATTATGTTGTTTAAGCTTGTTTGGACGAATAATGATTTTATGTAACATATTTTTGTTTAAGTAAGAATATTTATAAGTAAGGACATAGGGCAGAATCCTTGTTTATTAAGAGAACAACGAGAGATCCACTACCGTGGCTAATGGAAGTGCGTTGTAAGCCCGGCTCTTGACATTAGTTAAATAGCTGCTTGCGTACTTCTCATACTTCACCAACACCTCCAGTAGAACAGCGTAAGTAGCTGTTCACATAAGACGGCTAATTGAAGGTTATGATACACAAACACAAAATGTCACTTTACTGAATAATAAAGATTTTGTTATCAACATAAAAGTAATTCTTCAGCATAATTGAACATAAAAAATACGATTGTTTCCTACATTACATTGAATCCCTATTTCATCATGGTGGAAATTTAGATTCATTTGGTCTCATGTAAAGGTTTTTTCTTTTTAATCTAGTTGGAAAAAACTGTCATCAAGCAGAATATTCGCTCATACTTGTATTTAACAGATTTAAAACTTCTTTCTTGGTTATTCCAACCCTTGTAATTTCTAAATATAACTAATTCACTACCGACTCGGAAAACAAGACTTACCGACTTGTGTTCCGAGTCGGTAGCGAATTAATTATATTTAGTTAAGTAACGGACACGTCATGGACAACGAAATCCAAGAACCTTGTAATTTCCTTCTGAATTATAATTTTCTGCGTTTCAGCCGGTCTTCCTGTACTCCTTGCCACATGGACTTCCTGTTATATCTACTTCTGTTTTGTTTATGCTGAGTCTATTGAATCCTTTTTCTTTTTTATTATCATTTTACTAGTAGGCATTCATTGAGACTTTTAATTTTTGTTAGATTATTATTTTTTTTCACGCTTATCCAAAACAATTTTGACATTGTTAATAATTCCAATTAACAGGCTGTACCTAACACAAGGTAGGCTTTTAAATTTGCCTCTTTCTAGTTTCAGGTAACGTCCAAGTTTCATATTCACACGGCAGTATCCACTCTACATTTACGTTGATTATCCGCAAATTAGTTTTTGTAACTTACATGTGGAAATACTCTTGTACATTTTTAAGACTGAACTATTAATAGTCTACATGTGCTAGATGAAGTGTTGTTGAATAGCATTGGTGACTAACATTAGTAGATAAATTATTTTATTTTTGTTGTATTCTCAATTCTGTCGTTTTTTTATGTTTATTAAGCGTTTTGTTTTCCCCCCTCTATATTATTAGGAAAAATTAGTTACCTTTTTATTTATATCTCTGACACTTATTATTACTAAATAGATATCACTTGCATCCTGTGGGTGTTCCCTATAATGCATAAATAATTCCAATCTTTTTAATAAAAAAAACCCCCTGACGGTGCTGCTAAATGCGGATGGAAAGCTGTTGCTCTCTCTTCTCTACTTTAATCTATGTAAATCAATAGTACTGGTTTACGGTTTACAGAAATTCTGCACTACAAGTGACAACACTTCACTATTCCAAGCAAAAGCCATAGCTTACTGCTTACGTTGTAATAGAATTCATTTATTAGCCATTTTATTAAAATGTACACGTATTTTATTAGCTTTGGAAGAGGCGTTCTACACACACACCGCAGCCGGCACAGTACAATAAACTGTAACACACAATGACTTTGGCCGCATAACCTTGAACGTTAAAGCTCGTTTTGGGGACGTTACAACCGTACTTTATTTCTGGCGTAATAGTTTAATAAAAACTGACCTTCTGTGACCCCAAATAAAATCTTACCTAAAATAAATACGTAACTTGTAATAACCGAATTAGTAGGATTAAAAACTACAAATTATTACGAAACCAAGAATAAAAAAATACAGTTTATCTATTTTTAATAAGCAGTGACTAATATTTCTAATTTAGTATAATCTATGTTTTGAGTTTCCTGCATTACTTTCAACCGTTCCAAAGTTTATAAATGTCAACATCATCGTAGTTATCAGCCTGAACATATTTTTTATGTTAACATTTTTTTTTTTTTTGTATCGGCCATCTAAGGACCACATGCCGATTTCAATTCTTTATTCTTTTTTATTTTCTTTTTCTCCAATATTTCTAAAATTTTCTTTTATTCTTTTCTTTTTCGTTAATATCTTTATTATATGAATTTTTCAAGTAGACAAATTTGTTTGTTAATTTCATGTTATATTGACGTGTACTATAACATTCCAAATTGTGGAATTCACGTTTAGTATCAACAATTATGTCGAATAATTACCTCGGAAACACTACTTATTATTATTCTTGATTAGTTCTCATTATCAATGACTGGAAACTCCTACAGCATGGTGCAGACCGCATGAACTATGTAGTTAATGCCTTCATACACAATATAGAAGTCATCTGAAAAACACTCAGCTTGTTACGCTACCTAACAATTAAAATAGGGCAATGGAGTTTTCAGTCCGTTGTATTGTGTAGAAAATAACCGTTTAACCGTGTACAGTAATAAGAGTTAATATAGATAAATAAACAGTAACTGGATCGGTTATAAAGACTTCGAAAACGAGAACATGCGTATTTGGGCATATTTTGAAACAAATGACTATTACAGTGGTTTGTGACAGTACAGTGAAAACAAAACGACAGGGCGAAAAAGATTAGCTCTTTGATGCCGTATAAAGAGAATAAAGTTCAACCCTGGAATAGGTACAAATGGAATCGGCGAGGGTGGATGAAACCTGGTAGGTGGCAGATGATTCTATGATAATGATGATAGAACAAACAAAATGTTCAATAAGATGGGGTAACAAAAATTGATATCTGCGTCTAATGTCTGTGAATGAATTAAATATTAAGATAAATACAAATGAATATATACGATAATATAACTGAAGGCACAACCTTAGAAGTTGTTAGTCGTATACGTTTATACTGAATTGCCTGAGAAAATGTCTCAATATTATGAAAATAAATACCTGTTATTTCGTCTATAAATTAAAGTTTTTAATCTACAGTACATGCTTTCTGCAATTAATTATGAAATAAGAAATATAGGCAAAGTGTCGAAAACCTACAAATTTATATAATAGAGTTGAAAAGCAAGAGAGCAAAAAAATTAAATGGAAACGTAACTAAATTAAAATAACTGTTAATTAACAGGCAAACTATTTCCATTACAAGAACTCCTTACTTTTCACTTCTTTATGATTGTTTTATGTAATGCCACATGAGTCTTTTTATTTTGCAAGAGGCAGCAGAAAACACGAACAAAGTTTATATAGTTTGGAAGGATACATAATCTTAAAGAATGAAGTCGGGAAGTTTGAAGTTTTGTTGTTTATACAGGCTTAAACATATAACGACTTCAAGGATTGCATTTTCAATACAACTTATAATTACAGTAAAATTTATGATATTACATTCACGTTATTTATAAAACTATGTTATAACAAAAATATGCTACAATAATTCTGGAAGCTAGGTAACGTTTCGAAGACGGTGTATTTTTGTCTTCCTGCTCAAATTATTGCTTAACAGTTGAAAGGAATATTCTCAAAGCTTACAAAACACGTCAAGCAAGAAAAATTCCCTTGGTGATACAATTTAGACATAATCACCACTCAAAGGACGTTAGGGTAAACAAGTTCACTATAACCAAGGGTAATATACTGTAAGCGTAGACAACAATCTTCTCATTTGTACATACAGTAAGGACGTGTGTGTATAGTATAGCCTGAAAGTCAGTAGCGGTTGTATAAATTATTAGATTAATTCTCCATAACCAAGAACTCCTCTAAATTATAAAAAGCTGCACAAGCATACATCAAAGTGCAGAATTTAGTCTAGCAAGCCTAGCCTAGCAAGTATTCGTAAACTTCCCCCTTTCCAGTTCACAGTTCTCATATTGTAGCGCTTGACACGACGTCAATAAGAATTTCAGATGTGCCATTTCAGGTAATATTTTTACTATTAAAAAGTGTGATGCACATTAAATTCCGTACAGCCAGACCAGCAACTGGATTTACGGCGGGTCAGACAGCTGGTGAAAATCTTTTATTTCATTTACAGTTGTCGACTGTCTCTAACAACCGCATGTTACTTTTTATTACAATTCAAATTAGCGCTATAAATTGTGCAAAGTTTATAGCTTGAGTAGGTGTTATTGAAGCATGTAATCGCTCCAAGGTAATTGTATTCTGATATATTTCCGATCATAATATCTCCAAATTCGACAAACGAAACGAAAGAGATAAATGCATATAAGAATTAAGAAAACATTTATACACATTGAAATGATCTACTTTGTGTTGCGACCTACAGCTGCCTTTTGTTCAGACGTAAGGTTTCTCTTTTTCTACCTTTTTTGTGTTATTTTAGTCTATATTTTTACTGATTCTCAAGAAGTACACTGAGTTGTGCAGACTTTAATCGTGACCAGACCAGCTCTCAAAAAATTTGTTAAATTCCATAATAACTTTGACACACATGTTTAAAATTTACTTATCGAACTATTAAAATTCAATCACATTCATCAACACTTGTATTTTTTTTTACATTGTGCGTCAACATGCAAATACTATGTTTACACTTGAAACGATACTGTATAACTGTATCATAATTTAATATGTATGTAAATAGCTATAATAAGTAAGCAAAATTTAATGATAATTTAAATTATTAAAATGTACGTAGTTTTAAGAAAAGTTATAAATGAATAGTGAATCTAAAGAGGCTCGGCTGTGCGACAGTCCGGCGCCGACAAAAATATATATAATAGACCTAAGACACCCTACATGTCGTAAACACATAAATTGTATTGTAGTGTAAAACTAGCAAAAAACGCCTAGATACCGTTAGGCTAACGGTACAGTGTCCTTCAACAGACAAAAGAGGCCAAGCCAGTAAATATGACGATTTTAGAAAGTCGCGTCACTTTTTAGGGAGTATAACGAACACCCGCGTAAAATTATCGCCCGCACTTTGGGAACCAATCACCTATAGCGTCAGTAGTGAGCGCGAAAAAGAGACGACACCAGACTGGATACATTCAAAAATACCGGCAAAATTTTGAATGTAAGACCAATAAGGAACGATCAACAGAAGATGTAGTGAGGGTAGAATTGAAGAAACTATAAAAATAACACGCGGAGCCCACAACGGGAAGTCTAAGTTAAAAACTCACGAAAAACACGTGAAACCTGCGTCACTCGATGTGAGCAAATTAAATTAATCAAAGTTTAAATTAATATGCTCTCGGTTTAATAGTGACAGTCAGCAAGAAGTTTTATTTAGATATGTGCGCGAAAGTACGTGTGGACAAGAAGCTATTTAAATTGAGCGCGTAATCTGAAACAAAAGTATATTATTTATTTGTGCGTGACATACAGTAATAACGCGAGCGTGTGATGTGTTTAAAGAAAGTGATAAAGCGTGATCAGTGAAGGTGTCGTGTGATAGTTAACGCAAGAATACAATTCGTCATTCGCCTATAAGGAATCCTGCAACAAGTAACAATGCCTCATTTATAAATTACACTATAATTGATTAACATAAATTTCATATCTCAATAAACTCATCTCATTTTCAAAGACCCACGATGTTCAGATACTAAACATTCAATTTATGCTAAACGACATGTTTGGGTGACTTATGATATAGCAAAGTAAGAAACCAATACTAATAATTATTGAAACGATAAATGAATTAAATAATTAAATATAGACTGAATAGTATAGAAGCCGTAGCAATTAAGAATTGATGATAGATATACTTAGACACACATATATGTTTGTTTGATGAATAGCGGTGATTTAAGTTTAGTAATGGAGTAAATTGAATCTACTAAGTACTCCTTTGAATATACTTGATTAATCTGATTTCGAAGAAGCTGTAAACTAGAAATATTAATAAATTCTTTTGTTGTTATTAACTATAAAGATGATAGTAATGATTAAGTCTATGATGTATTCAGTAACAAGAATCTAACAATACAAATATTAGTATCTGAACAGTTTGTTATTATTTCATAAACAAACCTGAGATCTCCTGCTCTGGCGCCCAAGTAATAATTAATAATATAAATTTGAGTGGTGCAGTCTCACAAAATCTTATTAGTTATTAAACGAAGTTATATTTGTCGCCATCAACGTGGTGCAGTTGTTCCAACAAGTAGTTTCTCCTCAAAGTAATATTTGCCGCCCAACTGGTGGAGCTTAATTATAAAATTAAGTAAGCTCGGTAAAATGAGATGAGTAGAGAATAAGAAATAGAATATAAAAATTTAAAATTAATGTTAACTAGAAGTAAAACTAGAGAATTAAGGAAGTTTAATAGACATATAAATAGTGAAGTAAAAATGGCAAGTAACGATATTACCAATAATACCAATAATAGTGATGAAGGGGAGGTCGAAGTTAATAACCAGATGGGAGAGACGGGAATACTTGACGAACTAACCGATAACAAAACCGCACCGGGTCCTTCAGAGGCAAGGGGACGGGCAGAAGAAAACGTAACCAGCGCAACACAACATAAAATAACAAACATAGACATAGTCACAATGCTACAACAAATAACGGAAACCAATAAACAGACAATGGAAAAAGTAACACAACAAATGACAGAAAAACTAACAAAGCAAATGACAGAAATCACTAAACAAACAATGGAAATCAATAAACAGACAACAGAAAAATTAACACAACACATGACGGAAAAACTGGCAGAAAATACCAAGCAGCTAGAAAAAAGAATTGAAGATGTTAAAGAGAGCATGCATGAAAACAATATACAATTAAGGGCGGATATTGAACAGTACATGACACAACAGTTAAACGAGCACAGATTGCAAGTAGAACAACAACTTAGTGCGATTAGGCGCGAGAACCAAGAATTATCAATAAAAGTGAGATCGGAAGCAAAGGAAGTGGTAAATGAAGAGATGAAAACATTTCAAACGCACGTGAACGAACAACTGGAGAGAAAAGAACAGATCATCCGGCACACGCGAGAAGAAGTCGCACTAGAAATTAACAAGCTAACTAAAAAGGTAGATCGAAATAATAAGAAACAAGAAGACCAAGTTCAGCAACACAGACAAGAAGTTACCCGTGAAATAAATGAGGTAAGAGATGTAACGACAGAGCAGATACAAAGACTCACAGAACGATACGAAAATAATTGTGTAGAAGTGGATGGACGATTAACCCAGGTAAAGGAAGACGTGAGAGCGAGATTTGCGCAGTTGGGAGCTGTACCAGTGCAACGCAGTATCACGGTGGAGCATCTGAAGAGTGTGTCGTTCAACGGGGAAGGGGAATACCCCATGGAATTCGTAAAGGAGTTGGAGGAGATCCGGAAGGAGTATTACGCGAACGAGGGGGTAAACTGGGTCGCAAGACATCTAGAAGGTGAAGCAGCGATATGGTGGCGGTTGATACGATGTGATATTAATACATTCCAAGAGTTCCAGAACGCATTCATTGCGAAATATTGGAACCAAATGGTACAAGAAGAGGTGCGTGACCGGCTGGAATTCGGGAAATACAGGTATGAGAGTGGATTGAGCATGGTTCAATACATGGAGAGATGTATATTACAAAATCGCCAACTGATTCCACCCATATCTGATCAACACTTGATAAGGAAGTTAGCACGCCATTACCACCACGATATAGCTGTCGCTATTATCACTAGAGGAGTGAGTAACATTGCCGAATTCCAAATGCTATTGATGGAGTTTACAGCAATGCGAAGTATGAATACAGTACAACGACACCAGGTAAAGCGAGAAGAAGAAAGTACAAATCGCCCGTGGCAGAATAGGAGGGCAGAAAGGCCGGCGGATAACGGTAATAACTCATGGCGCAACCGGGTGCAGAATAATAATGAGCACGGTCGACGGGACGTAAACAAGGGTCCACAAAAGCACGTGTACGAGGCGCAGGTCAACGCCGTCGCAAGTACAAGTCACGCTCAAGAACAAACAACCAGCCCAAATACACAATATTATAATTCAAAAACTGAGTAGGGTTTCACGTAGTGATAAGGTAGATTTAGTAAGTAGTTATAAGGAAATTAGCACAACATTTGTAGATGTAAAGGATGACTTATTAGAAGAGGATAAAGAGACGATAAGAACACGAGGATTGAAATGTCCGGAAGTGGAGTTGTATCTAAATGGGGTACCGGTTATTTCTTTACTTGATACTGGGTCCCAGATTAATGCAATTTCCAGAGAATGGTTTAATAAAAACAGAAATAAAATGGGAAAATTGAATATACTAAGACTAACAAATACAATAGTGAAAGGAGCGGTTGTTAAAAAATCTAAGCAAATTACCCAACAAATATTGGTAGAAGTAAAATTCGGTGCGTGCGTGATCGATAGTGTGTTTATTATAGTACCCGATCTTATAAGAGATTGTATAATGGGGATTGAGCTGTTACAAGAAGGTGGCTGTATCATCAATTTCAATAAAAACCAAATAACATTTAAGAATCACGTCACAGAAATAGGTGTACCGGAAAGTTTAGAAATGCTAACACTGGAAAGGGTGAGAAGAGAGCGAGGAAACATAATGAAGGGAAAATGCAGCTGAAGTTCAATTTTGGAGACCTGGTGCTGATCAGAAATAACCCGATCTCTGAGTTAACAAATAAAATCACTGCGAAATTTTGTGAGCTCTACGAAGGCCCATACAAGGACAAGGAGGTCAAAGGGGGTGCAACATACGTGGTAGCTGAGGTCGACGACATTGAATCGGTGCGGGGAATCTTCAACGTCAGACAGATGAAGCCATATTACCACGAATGATTCGCTATGCAAAGGGGAATTTAAAGATAAATAATATTTAAATTCCTTAACATAAACAAATTTTATGTAATCAATTTAACCTGAGATGAATAAAGTGTATTAATATTATATGTAATTAACATAACGTAAATATTATGTAACATAACTTAAATATGATGTATGTAAAGAAGATAAAAAGAAATTTGATGTTAGAACTAAATAGACAAAATTTTAAAAATAGTAATCGAATGTTATACGTTAAGGAGAGAAAGAAACTTAAGTCTTAGAAAGGGATAGTGATTGTTTAAAATGTGTGTTAAAGTAGCGAGTAAGCTAGGGTAGGAGAAAGTAATGTCATGTAAATTAGAAGTGAGGGTGGTAAGATATGTAGCACCGCGTATACCCTTCGTGCGAAAGCGACAGTGACTAGCTAAGGGGACCGGTTTTGACCGTATTGTAAAGTGGGTCACACCAAAAGTGTAACTTTCATTGAATGGTTGTGCTGTTAGAGGCATACGAAATGATTCCACAAATTATATAAAACAATTACTGGAATCAGTTCGGGGGACAGATGAAACGATACTGTATAACTGTATCATAATTTAATATGTATGTAAATAGCTATAATAAGTAAGCAAAATTTAATGATAAATTAAATTATTAAAATGTACGTAGTTTTAAGTAAAGTTATAAATGAATAGTGAATCTAAAGAGGCTCGGCTGTGCGACAGTCCGGCGCCGACAAAAATATATATAATAGACCTAAGACACCCTACATGTCGTAAACACATAAATTGTATTGTAGTGTAAAACTAGCAAAAAACGCCTAGATACCGTTAGGCTAACGGTACAGTGTCCTTCAACAGACAAAAGAGGCCAAGCCAGTAAATATGACAATTTTAGAAAGTCGCGTCACTTTTTAGGGAGTATAACGAACACCCGCGTAAAATTATCGCCCGCACTTTGGGAACCAATCACCTATAGCGTCAGTAGTGAGCGCGAAAAAGAGACGACACCAGACTGGATACATTCAAAAATACCGGCAAAATTTTGAATGTAAGACCAATAAGGAACGATCAACAGAAGATGTAGTGAGGGTAGAATTGAAGAAACTATAAAAATAACACGCGGAGCCCACAACGGGAAGTCTAAGTTAAAAACTCACGAAAAACACGTGAAACCTGCGTCACTCGATGTGAGCAAATTAAATTAATCAAAGTTTAAATTAATATGCTCTCGGTTTAATAGTGACAGTCAGCAAGAAGTTTTATTTAGATATGTGCGCGAAAGTACGTGTGGGCAAGAAGCTATTTAAATTGTGCGCGTAATCTGAAACAAAAGTATATTATTTATTTGTGCGTGACGTACAGTAATAACGCGAGCGTGTGATGTGTTTAAAGAAAGTGATAAAGCGTGATCAGTGAAGGTGTCGTGTGATAGTTAACGCAAGAATACAATTCGTCATTCGCCTGTAAGGAATCCTGCAACAAGTAACAATGCCTCATTTATAAATTACACTATAATTGATTAACATAAATTTCATATCTCAATAAACTCATCTCATTTTCAAAGACCCACGATGTTCAGATACTAAACATTCAATTTATGCTAAACGACATGTTTGGGTGACTTATGATATAGCAAAATAAGAAACCAATACTAATAATTATTGAAACGATAAATGAATTAAATAATTAAATATAGATTGAATAGTATAGAAGCCGTAGCAATTAAGAATTGATGATAGATATACCTATATACACATATATGTTTGTTTGATGAATAGCGGTGATTTAAGTTTAGTAATGGAGTAACTTGAATCTACTAAGTACTCCTTTGAATATACTTGATTAATCTGATTTCGAAGAAGCTGTAAACTAGAAATATTAATAAATTCTTTTGTTGTTATTAACTATAAAGATGATAGTAATGATTAAGTCTATGATGTATTCAGTAACAAGAATCTAACAATACAAATATTAGTATCTGAACAGTTTGTTATTATTTCATAAACAAACCTGAGATCTCCTGCTCTGGCGCCCAAGTAATAATTAATAATATAAATTTGAGTGGTGCAGTTCTCACAAAATCTTATTAGTTATTAAACGAAGTTATATTTGTCGCCATCAACGTGGTGCAGTTGTTCCAACAAGTAGTTTCTCCTCAAAGTAATATTTGCCGCCCAACTGGTGGAGCTTAATTATAAAATTAAGTAAGCTCGGTAAAATGAGATGAGTAGAGAATAAGAAATAGAATATAAAAATTTAAAATTAATGTTAACTAGAAGTAAAACTAGAGAATTAAGGAAGTTTAATAGACAATAAATAGTGAAGTAAAAATGGCAAGTAACGATAATACCAATAATACCAATAATAGTGATGAAGGGGAGGTCGAAGTTAATAACCAGATGGGAGAGACGGGAATACTTGACGAACTAACCGATAACGAAACCGCACCGGGTCCTTCAGAGGCAAGGGGACGGGCAGAAGAAAACGTAACCAGCGCAACACAACATACAATAACAAACATAGACATAGTCACAATGCTACAACAAATAACGGAAACCAATAAACAGACAATGGAAAAAGTAACACAACAAATGACAGAAAAACTAACAAAGCAAATGACAGAAATCACTAAACAAACAATGGAAAACAATAAACAGACAACAGAAAAATTAACGCAACACATGACGGAAAAACTGGCAGAAAATACCAAGCAGCTAGAAAAAAGAATTGAAGATGTTAAAGAGAGCATGCATGAAAACAATATACAATTAAGGGCGGATATTGAACAGTACATGACACAACAGTTAAACGAGCACAGATTGCAAGTAGAACAACAACTTAGTGCGATTAGGCGCGAGAACCAAGAATTATCAATAAAAGTGAGATCGGAAGCAAAGGAAGTGGTAAATGAAGAGATGAAAACATTTCAAACGCACGTGAACGAACAACTGGAGAGAAAAGAACAGATCATCCGGCACACGCGAGAAGAAGTCGCACTAGAAATTAACAAGCTAACTAAAAAGGTAGATCGAAATAATAAGAAACAAGAAGACCAAGTTCAGCAACACAGACAAGAAGTTACCCGTGAAATAAATGAGGTAAGAGATGTAACGACAGAGCAGATACAAAGACTCACAGAACGATACGAAAATAATTGTGTAGAAGTGGATGGACGATTAACCCAGGTAAAGGAAGACGTGAGAGCGAGATTTGCGCAGTTGGGAGCTGTACCAGTGCAACGCAGTATCACGGTGGAGCGTCTGAAGAGTGTGTCGTTCAACGGGTAAGGGGAATACCCCATGGAATTCGTAAAGGAGTTGGAGGAGATCCGGAAGGAGTATTACGCGAACGAGGGGGTAAACTGGGTCGCAAGACATCTAGAAGGTGAAGCAGCGATATGGTGGCGGTTGATACGAAGTGATATTAATACATTCCAAGAGTTCCAGAACGCATTCATTGCGAAATATTGGAACCAAATGGTACAAGAAGAGGTGCGTGACCGGCTGGAATTCGGGAAATACAGGTATGAGAGTGGATTGAGCATGGTTCAATACATGGAGAGATGTATATTACAAAATCGCCAACTGATTCCACCCATATCTGATCAACACTTGATAAGGAAGTAGCACGCCATTACCACCACGATATAGCTGTCGCTACTATCACTAGAGGAGTGAGTAACATTGCCGAATTCCAAATGCTATTGATGGAGTTTACAGCAATGCGAAGTATGAATACAGTACAACGACACCAGGTAAAGCGAGAAGAAGGAAGTACAAATCGCCCGTGGCAGAATAGGAGGGCAGAAAGGCCGGCGGATAACGGTAATAACTCATGGCGGAACCGGGTGCAGAATAATAATGAGCACGGTCGACGGGACGTAAACAAGGGTCCACAAAAGCACGTGTACGAGGCGCAGGTCAACGCCGTCGCAAGTACAAGTCACGCTCAAGAACAAACAACCAGCCCAAATACACAATATTATAATTCAAAAAACTGAGTAGGGTTTCACGTAGTGATAAGATAGATTTAGTAAGTAGTTATAAGGAAATTAGCACAACATTTGTAGATGTAAAGGATGACTTATTAGAAGAGGATAAAGAGACGATAAGAACACGAAGATTGAAATGTCCGGAAGTGGAGTTGTATCTAAATGGGGTACCGGTTATTTCTTTACTTGATACTGGGTCCCAGATTAATGCAATTTCCAGAGAATGGTTTAATAAAAACAGAAATAAAATGGGAAAATTGAATATACTAAGACTAACAATTACAATAGTGAAAGGAGCGGTTGTTAAAAAATCTAAGCAAATTACACAACAAATATTGGTAGAAGTAAAATTCGGTGCGTGCGTGATCGATAGTGTGTTTATTATAGTACCCGATCTTATAAGAGATTGTATAATGGGGATTGAACTGTTACAAGAAGGTGGCTGTATCATCAATTTCAATAAAAACCAAATAACATTTAAGAATCACGTCACAGAAATAGGTGTACCGGAAAGTTTAGAAATGCTAACACTGGAAAGGGTGAGAAGAGAGCGAGGAAACATAATGAAGGGAAAATGCAGCTGAAGTTCAATATTGGAGACCTGGTGCTGATCAGAAATAACCCGATCTCTGAGTTAACAAATAAAATCACTGCGAAATTTTATGAGCTCTACGAAGGCCCATACAAGGTCAAGGAGGTCAAAGGGGGTGCAACATACGTGGTAGCTGAGGTCGACGACATTGAATCGGTGCGGGGAATCTTCAACGTCAGACAGATGAAGCCATATTACCACGAATGATTCGCTATGCAAAGGGGAATTTAAAGATAAATAATATTTAAATT
This sequence comes from Magicicada septendecula, assembly GCA_034769895.1. Taxonomy (NCBI): domain Eukaryota; kingdom Metazoa; phylum Arthropoda; class Insecta; order Hemiptera; family Cicadidae; genus Magicicada; species Magicicada septendecula. Next base: position 300,156,001 of record CM068371.1, read on the forward strand.
CCTTAACATAAACAAATTTTAAGTAATCAATTTAACCTGAGATGAATAAAGTGTATTAATATTATATGTAATTAACATAACGTAAATATTATGTAACATAACTTAAATATGATGTATGTAAAGAAGATAAAAAGAAATTTGATGTTAGAACTAAATGGACAAAATTTTAAAAATAGTAATCGAATGTTATACGTTAAGGAGAGAAAGAAACTTAAGTCTTAGAAAGGGATAGTGATTGTTTAAAATGTGTGTTAAAGTAGCGAGTAAGCTAGGGTAGGAGAAAGTAATGTCATGTAAATTAGAAGTGAGGGTGGTAAGATATGTAGCACCGCGTATACCCTTCGTGCGAAAGCGACAGTGACTAGCTAAGGGGACCGGTTTTGACCGTATTGTAAAGTGGGTCACACCAAAAGTGTAACTTTCATTGAATGGTTGTGCTGTTAGAGGCATACGAAATGATTCCACAAATTATATAAAACAATTACTGGAATCAGTTCGGGGGACAGATGAAACGATACTGTATAACTGTATCATAATTTAATATGTATGTAAATAGCTATAATAAGTAAGCAAAATTTAATGATAAATTAAATTATTAATATGTACGTAGTTTAAGTAAAGTTATAAATGAATAGTGAATCTAAAGAGGCTCGGCTGTGCGACAGTCCGGCGCCGACAAAAATATATATAATAGACCTAAGACACCCTACATGTCGTAAACACATAAATTGTATTGTAGTGTAAAACTAGCAAAAAACGCCTAGATAACGTTAGGCTAACGGTACAGTGTCCTTCAACAGACAAAAGAGGCCAAGCCAGTAAATATGACGATTTTAGAAAGTCGCGTCACTTTTTAGGGAGTATAACGAACACCCGCGTAAAATTATCGCCCGCACTTTGGGAACCAATCACCTATAGCGTCAGTAGTGAGCGCGAAAAAGAGACGACACCAGACTGGATACATTCAAAAATACCGGCAAAATTTTGAATGTAAGACCAATAAGGAACGATCAACAGAAGATGTAGTGAGGGTAGAATTGAAGAAACTATAAAAATAACACGCGGAGCCCACAACGGGAAGTCTAAGTTAAAAACTCACGAAAAACACGTGAAACCTGCGTCACTCGATGTGAGCAAATTAAATTAATCAAAGTTTAAATTAATATGCTCTCGGTTTAATAGTGACAGTCAGCAAGAAGTTTTATTTAGATATGTGCGCGAAAGTACGTGAGGACAAGGAGCTATTTGAATTGTGCGCGTAATCTGAAACAAAAGTATATTATTTATTTGTGCGTGACGTACAGTAATAACGCGAGCGTGTGATGTGTTTAAATAAAGTGATAAAGCGTGATCAGTGAAGGTGTCGTGTGATAGTTAACGCAAGAATACAATTCGTCATTCGCCTATAAGGAATCCTGCAACAAGTAACAATGCCTCATTTATAAAGTACACTATAATTGATTAACATAAATTTCATATCTCAATAAACTCATCTCATTTTTAAAGACCCACGATGTTCAGATACTAAACATTCAATTTATGCTAAACGACATGTTTGGGTGACTTATGATATAGCAAAGTAAGAAACCAATACTAATAATTATTGAAACGATAAATGAATTAAATAATTAAATATAGATTGAATAGTATAGAAGCCGTAGCAATTAAGAATTGATGATAGATATACCTATATACACATATATGTTTGTTTGATGAATAGCGGTGATTTAAGTTTAGTAATGGAGTAAATTGAATCTACTAAGTACTCCTTTGAATATACTTGATTAATCTGATTTCGAAGAAGCTGTAAACTAGAAATATTAATAAATTCTTTTGTTGTTATTAACTATAAAGATGATAGTAATGATTAAGTCTATGATGTATTCAGTAACAAGAATCTAACAATACAAATATTAGTATCTGAACAGTTTGTTATTATTTCATAAACAAACCTGAGATCTCCTGCTCTGGCGCCCAAGTAATAATTAATAATATAAATTTGAGTGGTGCAGTTCTCACAAAATCTTATTAGTTATTAAACGAAGTTATATTTGTCGCCATCAACGTGGTGCAGTTGTTCCAACAAGTAGTTTCTCCTCAAAGTAATATTTGCCGCCCAACTGGTGGAGCTTAATTATAAAATTAAGTAAGCTCGGTAAAATGAGATGAGTAGAGAATAAGAAATAGAATATAAAAATTTAAAATTAATGTTAACTAGAAGTAAAACTAGAGAATTAAGGAAGTTTAATAGACATATAAATAGTGAAGTAAAAATGGCAAGTAACGATAATACCAATAATACCAATAATAGTGATGAAGGGGAGGTCGAAGTTAATAACCAGATGGGAGAGACGGGAATACTTGACGAACTAACCGATAACGAAACCGCACCGGGTCCTTCAGAGGCAAGGGGACGGGCAGAAGAAAACGTAACCAGCGCAACACAACATACAATAACAAACACAGACATAGTCACAATGCTACAACAAATAACGGAAACCAATAAACAGGCAATGGAAAAAGTAACACAACAAATGACAGAAAAACTAACAAAGCAAATGACAGAAATCACTAAACAAACAATGGAAAACAATAAACAGACAACAGAAAAATTAACGCAACACATGACGGAAAAACTGGCAGAAAATACCAAGCAGCTAGAAAAAAGAATTGAAGATGTTAAAGAGAGCATGCATGAAAACAATATACAATTAAGGGCGGATATTGAACAGTACATGACACAACAGTTAAACGAGCACAGATTGCAAGTAGAACAACAACTTAGTGCGATTAGGCGCGAGAACCAAGAATTATCAATAAAAGTGAGATCGGAAGCAAAGGAAGTGGTAAATGAAGAGATGAAAACATTTCAAACGCACGTGAACGAACAACTGGAGAGAAAAGAACAGATCATCCGGCACACGCGAGAAGAAGTCGCACTAGAAATTAACAAGCTAACTAAAAAGGTAGATCGAAATAATAAGAAACAAGAAGACCAAGTTCAGCAACACAGACAAGAAGTTACCCGTGAAATAAATGAGGTAAGAGATGTAACGACAGAGCAGATACAAAGACTCACAGAACGATACGAAAATAATTGTGTAGAAGTGGATGGACGATTAACCCAGGTAAAGGAAGACGTGAGAGCGAGATTTGCGCAGTTGGGAGCTGTACCAGTGCAACGCAGTATCACGGTGAAGCATCTGAAGAGTGTGTCGTTCAACGGGTAAGGGGAATACCCCATGGAATTCGTAAAGGAGTTGGAGGAGATCCGGAAGGATTATTACGCGAACGAGGGGGTAAACTGGGTCGCAAGACATCTAGAAGGTGAAGCAGCGATATGGTGGCGGTTGATACGAAGTGATATTAATACATTCCAAGAGTTCCAGAACGCATTCATTGCGAAATATTGGAACCAAATGGTACAAGAAGAGGTGCGTGACCGGCTGGAATTCGGGAAATACAGGTATGAGAGTGGATTGAGCATGGTTCAATACATGGAGAGATGTATATTACAAAATCGCCAACTGATTCCACCCATATCTGATCAACACTTGATAAGGAAGTTAGCACGCCATTACTACCACGATATAGCTGTCGCTACTATCACTAGAGGAGTGAGTAACATTGCCGAATTCCAAATGCTATTGATGGAGTTTACAGCAATGCGAAGTATGAATACAGTACAACGACACCAGGTAAAGCGAGAAGAAGAAAGTACAAATCGCCCGTGGCAGAATAGGAGGGCAGAAAGGCCGGCGGATAACGGTAATAACTCATGGCGGAACCGGGTGCAGAATAATAATGAGCACGGTCGACGGGACGTAAACAAGGGTCCACAAAAGCACGTGTACGAGGCGCAGGTCAACGCCGTCGCAAGTACAAGTCACGCTCAAGAACAAACAACCAGCCCAAATACACAATATTATAATTCAAAAAACTGAGTAGGGTTTCACGTAGTGATAAGGTAGATTTAGTAAGTAGTTATAAGGAAATTAGCACAACATTTGTAGATGTAAAGGACGACTTATTAGAAGAGGATAAAGAGACGATAAGAACACGAAGATTGAAATGTCCGGAAGTGGAGTTGTATCTAAATGGGGTACCGGTTATTTCTTTACTTGATACTGGGTCCCAGATTAATGCAATTTCCAGAGAATGGTTTAATAAAAACAGAAATAAAATGGGAAAATTGAATATACTAAGACTAACAAATACAATAGTGAAAGGAGCGGTTGTTAAAAAATCTAAGCAAATTACCCAACAAATATTGGTAGAAGTAAAATTCGGTGCGTGCGTGATCGATAGTGTGTTTATTATAGTACCCGATCTTATAAGAGATTGTATAATGGGGATTGAGCTGTTACAAGAAGGTGGCTGTATCATCAATTTCAATAAAAACCAAATAACATTTAAGAATCACGTCACAGAAATAGGTGTACCGGAAAGTTTAGAAATGCTAACACTGGAAAGGGTGAGAAGAGAGCGAGGAAACATAATGAAGGGAAAATGCAGCTGAAGTTCAATATTGGAGACCTGGTGCTGATCAGAAATAACCCGATCTCTGAGTTAACAAATAAAATCACTGCGAAATTTTGTGAGCTCTACGAAGGCCCATACAAGGTCAAGGAGGTCAAAGGGGGTGCAACATACGTGGTAGCTGAGGTCGACGACATTGAATCGGTGCGGGGAATCTTCAACGTCAGACAGATGAAGCCATATTACCACGAATGATTCGCTATGCAAAGGGGAATTTAAAGATAAATAATATTTAAATTCCTTAACATAAACAAATTTTATGTAATCAATTTAACCTGAGATGAATAAAGTGTATTAATATTATATGTAATTAACATAACGTAAATATTATGTAACATAACTTAAATATGATGTATGTAAAGAAGATAAAATGTAATTTGATGTTAGAACTAAATGGACAAAATTTTAAAAATAGTAATCGAATGTTATACGTTAAGGAGAGAAAGAAACTTAAGTCTTAGAAAGGGATAGTGATTGTTTAAAATGTGTGTTAAAGTAGCGAGTAAGCTAGGGTAGGAGAAAGTAATGTCATGTAAATTAGAAGTGAGGGTGGTAAGATATGTAGCACCGCGTATACCCTTCGTGCGAAAGCGACAGTGACTAGCTAAGGGGACCGGTTTTGACCGTATTGTAAAGTGGGTCACACCAAAAGTGTAACTTTCATTGAATGGTTGTGCTGTTAGAGGCATACGAAATGATTCCACAAATTATATAAAACAATTACTGGAATCAGTTCGGGGGACAGATGAAACGATACTGTATAACTGTATCATAATTTAATATGTATGTAAATAGCTATAATAAGTAAGCAAAATTTAATGATAAATTAAATTATTAAAATGTACGTAGTTTTAAGTAAAGTTATAAATGAATAGTGAATCTAAAGAGGCTCGGCTGTGCGACAGTCCGGCGCCGACAAAAATATATATAATAGACCTAAGACACCCTACATGTCGTAAACACATAAATTGTATTGTAGTGTAAAACTAGCAAAAAACGCCTAGATACCGTTAGGCTAACGGTACAGTGTCCTTCAACAGACAAAAGAGGCCAAGCCAGTAAATATGACGATTTTAGAAAGTCGCGTCACTTTTTAGGGAGTATAACGAACACCCGCGTAAAATTATCGCCCGCACTTTGGGAACCAATCACCTATAGCGTCAGTAGTGAGCGCAAAAAAGAGACGACACCAGACTGGATACATTCAAAAATACCGGCAAAATTTTGAATGTAAGACCAATAAGGAACGATCAACAGAAGATGTAGTGAGGGTAGAATTGAAGAAACTATAAAAATAACACGCGGAGCCCACAACGGGAAGTCTAAGTTAAAAACTCACGAAAAACACGTGAAACCTGCGTCACTCGATGTGAGCAAATTAAATTAATCAAAGTTTAAATTAATATGCTCTCGGTTTAATAGTGACAGTCAGCAAGAAGTTTTATTTAGATATGTGCGCGAAAGTACGTGTGGACAAGAAGCTATTTAAATTGAGCGCGTAATCTGAAACAAAAGTATATTATTTATTTGTGCGTGACGTACAGTAATAACGCGAGCGTGTGATGTGTTTAAAGAAAGTGATAAAGCGTGATCAGTGAAGGTGTCGTGTGATAGTTAACGCAAGAATACAATTCGTCATTCGCCTATAAGGAATCCTGCAACAAGTAACAATGCCTCATTTATAAATTACACTATAATTGATTAACATAAATTTCATATCTCAATAAACTCATCTCATTTTCAAAGACCCACGATGTTCAGATACTAAACATTCAATTTATGCTAAACGACATGTTTGGGTGACTTATGATATAGCAAAGTAAGAAACCAATACTAATAATTATTGAAACGATAAATGAATTAAATAATTAAATATAGACTGAATAGTATAGAAGCCGTAGCAATTAAGAATTGATGATAGATATACTTATACACACATATATGTTTGTTTGATGAATAGCGGTGATTTAAGTTTAGTAATGGAGTAAATTGAATCTACTAAGTACTCCTTTGAATATACTTGATTAATCTGATTTCGAAGAAGCTGTAAACTAGAAATATTAATAAATTCTTTTGTTGTTATTAACTATAAAGATGATAGTAATGATTAAGTCTATGATGTATTCAGTAACAAGAATCTAACAATACAAATATTAGTATCTGAACAGTTTGTTATTATTTCATAAAGGTATTTTAAAGGTATTTCATATTATATTTTAAAAATAGTAATCGAATGTTATACGTTAAGGAGAGAAAGAAACTTAAGTCTTAGAAAGGGATAGTGATTGTTTAAAATGTGTGTTAAAGTAGCGAGTAAGCTAGGGTAGGAGAAAGTAATGTCATGTAAATTAGAAGTGAGGGTGGTAAGATATGTAGCACCGCGTATACCCTTCGTGCGAAAGCGACAGTGACTAGCTAAGGGGACCGGTTTTGACCGTATTGTAAAGTGGGTCACACCAAAAGTGTAACTTTCATTGAATGGTTGTGCTGTTAGAGGCATACGAAATGATTCCACAAATTATATAAAACAATTACTGGAATCAGTTCGGGGGACAGATGAAACGATACTGTATAACTGTATCATAATTTAATATGTATGTAAATAGCTATAATAAGTAAGCAAAATTTAATGATAAATTAAATTATTAATATGTACGTAGTTTTAAGTAAAGTTATAAATGAATAGTGAATCTAAAGAGGCTCGGCTGTGCGACAGTCCGGCGCCGACAAAAATATATATAATAGACCTAAGACACCCTACATGTCGTAAACACATAAATTGTATTGTAGTGTAAAACTAGCAAAAAACGCCTAGATAACGTTAGGCTAACGGTACAGTGTCCTTCAACAGACAAAAGAGGCCAAGCCAGTAAATATGACGATTTTAGAAAGTCGCGTCACTTTTTAGGGAGTATAACGAACACCCGCGTAAAATTATCGCCCGCACTTTGGGAACCAATCACCTATAGCGTCAGTAGTGATACCCAGATTATCAATAAAGGTTGAAAGGTGATGTCCCGGAGTGTAACAGGAATTCTTCTGTTCTTCGTTCTTCTTCGCGATCCTCGTGGTTGCCGGTCCCAGTGGAATTGGTGTAGTATTACAATTTCTTCAATCTCTTGGAAGTGAGGTTTATGTCTCCAATACCAAAGGTTCTTGTGTATATTTGGTTTATATTTGCATTAATTTTGACTTCTTGTCCATTCAAGAAGAATCTTGGTTTAATTGTAAATCGGGTTCATCATCATCTTTAATGGAATTAGTTTGAAGAAGAAATTATTAATTCCGCTAATTTTGGGAGGTGTAGAATTATATTTCTTGAAATCTAGTTCAGTAATTATTACTCAGTTTTGTTTTAATGGATTGGCTTTAATACATTAGATTTATTAAGGTTGATTCATTTTTATTTATTTTTTTTTACGTTTAAATTTGTCTACTGAACTGTTCCCAATAGCATATAACAATCGAATATATAGGTTTTATATAAATTCTTTTCTGGATTCGTATGAATTCAACTTAACCCATTGGCATATAACAATCGAATGTTGAAATCAACAAAATTTCTTGCATTTCAGTTACCCTAACAACCATTACTTTCTGTCATTGGATAATATGTGATATCCTAGAGCCAGAATTAAAAAATATTACTACTCTTATTTAATAAAATACTCCATGCTTGGAATTACACCAAATCACATAAAACTCTCACTTAATCTGCCTTATTAAACCGTATACATTTTACTACATTTTCATCTGAATGGACTTATTAAAAAGGTATTAAATTCCTTTTACAAATATTAGATTTAGGCCTATTGGTTTTATTACACCTGTTATAATTTTGTTTTGTTTTTAACTTAATTTTTCTTTACCTGACCTACTGTACAAATAGTCACTGGCTTATGGCCACTTACATCAATTTTAATTTCCTGGTTTCAATTCATTATATTATTTAGTTCATCATTGAACCCTTCATTGTTTTTTAACATAACTATAAGAACTACTTGCCAACTTATTAACACTTATTGCCTTCCTGGCTAAGTTTACAAACATTATTTTAAACATCTTCATTAATCAATTAAAGTAAATACATTTAACATAATATCATAACTAATAAATGTACTTATACTTAATTATTTAAATACAATTTTAACATGAATAAATTGAGTACCTAGGACTTAGTACTTCCTTAAAGCATCAGCTCCACACTTACTATCCACAAACCTTAAAATAAATATCCTGTAAACACTATATCATGCTACAGTACAACACCAAGTACATTTTATAACACATTAAATATTAATTGAACAGTATATTATACTCAACTCCTACACATTAAACTCCTCCCACTAGACACAATGTTTAACCATTGTTTAACCATAATTATCCACTTTATGGATAAACATTCAATTTATGCTAAACGACATGTTTGGGTGACTTATGATATAGCAAAGTAAGAAACCAATACTAATAATTATTGAAACGATAAATGAATTAAATAATTAAATATAGATTGAATAGTATAGAAGCCGTAGCAATTAAGAATTGATGATAGATATACCTATATACACATATATGTTTGTTTGATGAATAGCGGTGATTTAAGTTTAGTAATGGAGTAAATTGAATCTACTAAGTACTCCTTTGAATATACTTGATTAATCTGCTTTCGAAGAAGCTGTAAACTAGAAATATTAATAAATTCTTTTGTTGTTATTAACTATAAAGATGATAGTAATGATTAAGTCTATGATGTATTCAGTAACAAGAATCTAACAATACAAATATTAGTATCTGAACAGTTTGTTATTATTTCATAAACAAACCTGAGATCTCCTGCTCTGGCGCCCAAGTAATAATTAATAATATAAATTTGAGTGGTGCAGTTCTCACAAAATCTTATTAGTTATTAAACGAAGTTATATTTGTCGCCATCAACGTGGTGCAGTTGTTCCAACAAGTAGTTTCTCCTCAAAGTAATATTTGCCGCCCAACTGGTGGAGCTTAATTATAAAATTAAGTAAGCTCGGTAAAATGAGATGAGTAGAGAATAAGAAATAGAATATAAAAATTTAAAATTAATGTTAACTAGAAGTAAAACTAGAGAATTAAGGAAGTTTAATAGACATATAAATAGTGAAGTAAAAATGGCAAGTAACGATAATACCAATAATACCAATAATAGTGATGAAGGGGAGGTCGAAGTTAATAACCAGATGGGAGAGACGGGAATACTTGACGAACTAACCGATAACGAAACCGCACCGGGTCCTTCAGAGGCAAGGGGACGGGCAGAAGAAAACGTAACCAGCGCAACACAACATACAATAACAAACATAGACATAGTCACAATGCTACAACAAATAACGGAAACCAATAAACAGACAATGGAAAAAGTAACACAACAAATGACAGAAAAACTAACAAAGCAAATGACAGAAATCACTAAACAAACAATGGAAAACAATAAACAGACAACAGAAAAATTAACGCAACACATGACGGAAAAACTGGCAGAAAATACCAAGCAGCTAGAAAAAAGAATTGAAGATGTTAAAGAGAGCATGCATGAAAACAATATACAATTAAGGGCGGATATTGAACAGTACATGACACAACAGTTAAACGAGCACAGATTGCAAGTAGAACAACAACTTAGTGCGATTAGGCGCGAGAACCAAGAATTATCAATAAAAGTGAGATCGGAAGCAAAGGAAGTGGTAAATGAAGAGATGAAAACATTTCAAACGCACGTGAACGAACAACTGGAGAGAAAAGAACAGATCATCCGGCACACGCGAGAAGAAGTCGCACTAGAAATTAACAAGCTAACTAAAAAGGTAGATCGAAATAATAAGAAACAAGAAGACCAAGTTCAGCAACACAGACAAGAAGTTACCCGTGAAATAAATGAGGTAAGAGATGTAACGACAGAGCAGATACAAAGACTCACAGAACGATACGAAAATAATTGTGTAGAAGTGGATGGACGATTAACCCAGGTAAAGGAAGACGTGAGAGCGAGATTTGCGCAGTTGGGAGCTGTACCAGTGCAACGCAGTATCACGGTGAAGCATCTGAAGAGTGTGTCGTTCAACGGGTAAGGGGAATACCCCATGGAATTCGTAAAGGAGTTGGAGGAGATCCGGAAGGAGTATTACGCGAACGAGGGGGTAAACTGGGTCGCAAGACATCTAGAAGGTGAAGCAGCGATATGGTGGCGGTTGATACGAAGTGATATTAATACATTCCAAGAGTTCCAGAACGCATTCATTGCGAAATATTGGAACCAAATGGTACAAGAAGAGGTGCGTGACCGGCTGGAATTCGGGAAATACAGGTATGAGAGTGGATTGAGCATGGTTCAATACATGGAGAGATGTATATTACAAAATCGCCAACTGATTCCACCCATATCTGATCAACACTTGATAAGGAAGTTAGCACGCCATTACTACCACGATATAGCTGTCGCTACTATCACTAGAGGAGTGAGTAACATTGCCGAATTCCAAATGCTATTGATGGAGTTTACAGCAATGCGAAGTATGAATACAGTACAACGACACCAGGTAAAGCGAGAAGAAGAAAGTACAAATCGCCCGTGGCAGAATAGGAGGGCAGAAAGGCCGGCGGATAACGGTAATAACTCATGGCGGAACCGGGTGCAGAATAATAATGAGCACGGTCGACGGGACGTAAACAAGGGTCCACAAAAGCACGTGTACGAGGCGCAGGTCAACGCCGTCGCAAGTACAAGTCACGCTCAAGAACAAACAACCAGCCCAAATACACAATATTATAATTCAAAAAACTGAGTAGGGTTTCACGTAGTGATAAGGTAGATTTAGTAAGTAGTTATAAGGAAATTAGCACAACATTTGTAGATGTAAAGGATGACTTATTAGAAGAGGATAAAGAGACGATAAGAACACGAAGATTGAAATGTCCGGAAGTGGAGTTGTATCTAAATGGGGTACCGGTTATTTCTTTACTTGATACTGGGTCCCAGATTAATGCAATTTCCAGAGAATGGTTTAATAAAAACAGAAATAAAATGGGAAAATTGAATATACTAAGACTAACAAATACAATAGTGAAAGGAGCGGTTGTTAAAAAATCTAAGCAAATTACCCAACAAATATTGGTAGAAGTAAAATTCGGTGCGTGCGTGATCGATAGTGTGTTTATTATAGTACCCGATCTTATAAGAGATTGTATAATGGGGATTGAGCTGTTACAAGAAGGTGGCTGTATCATCAATTTCAATAAAAACCAAATAACATTTAAGAATCACGTCACAGAAATAGGTGTACCGGAAAGTTTAGAAATGCTAACACTGGAAAGGGTGAGAAGAGAGCGAGGAAACATAATGAAGGGAAAATGCAGCTGAAGTTCAATATTGGAGACCTGGTGCTGATCAGAAATAACCCGATCTCTGAGTTAACAAATAAAATCACTGCGAAATTTTGTGAGCTCTACGAAGGCCCATACAAGGTCAAGGAGGTCAAAGGGGGTGCAACATACGTGGTAGCTGAGGTCGACGACATTGAATCGGTGCGGGGAATCTTCAACGTCAGACAGATGAAGCCATATTACCACGAATGATTCGCTATGCAAAGGGGAATTTAAAGATAAATAATATTTAAATTCCTTAACATAAACAAATTTTATGTAATCAATTTAACCTGAGATGAATAAAGTGTATTAATATTATATGTAATTAACATAACGTAAATATTATGTAACATAACTTAAATATGATGTATGTAAAGAAGATAAAATGTAATTTGATGTTAGAACTAAATGGACAAAATTTTAAAAATAGTAATCGAATGTTATACGTTAAGGAGAGAAAGAAACTTAAGTCTTAGAAAGGGATAGTGATTGTTTAAAATGTGTGTTAAAGTAGCGAGTAAGCTAGGGTAGGAGAAAGTAATGTCATGTAAATTAGAAGTGAGGGTGGTAAGATATGTAGCACCGCGTATACCCTTCGTGCGAAAGCGACAGTGACTAGCTAAGGGGACCGGTTTTGACCGTATTGTAAAGTGGGTCACACCAAAAGTGTAACTTTCATTGAATGGTTGTGCTGTTAGAGGCATACGAAATGATTCCACAAATTATATAAAACAATTACTGGAATCAGTTCGGGGGACAGATGAAACGATACTGTATAACTGTATCATAATTTAATATGTATGTAAATAGCTATAATAAGTAAGCAAAATTTAATGATAAATTAAATTATTAAAATGTACGTAGTTTTAAGTAAAGTTATAAATGAATAGTGAATCTAAAGAGGCTCGGCTGTGCGACAGTCCGGCGCCGACAAAAATATATATAATAGACCTAAGACACCCTACATGTCGTAAACACATAAATTGTATTGTAGTGTAAAACTAGCAAAAAACGCCTAGATACCGTTAGGCTAACGGTACAGTGTCCTTCAACAGACAAAAGAGGCCAAGCCAGTAAATATGACGATTTTAGAAAGTCGCGTCACTTTTTAGGGAGTATAACGAACACCCGCGTAAAATTATCGCCCGCACTTTGGGAACCAATCACCTATAGCGTCAGTAGTGAGCGCGAAAAAGAGACGACACCAGACTGGATACATTCAAAAATACCGGCAAAATTTTGAATGTAAGACCAATAAGGAACGATCAACAGAAGATGTAGTGAGGGTAGAATTGAAGAAACTATAAAAATAACACGCGGAGCCCACAACGGGAAGTCTAAGTTAAAAACTCACGAAAAACACGTGAAACCTGCGTCACTCGATGTGAGCAAATTAAATTAATCAAAGTTTAAATTAATATGCTCTCGGTTTAATAGTGACAGTCAGCAAGAAGTTTTATTTAGATATGTGCGCGAAAGTACGTGTGGACAAGAAGCTATTTAAATTGAGCGCGTAATCTGAAACAAAAGTATATTATTTATTTGTGCGTGACGTACAGTAATAACGCGAGCGTGTGATGTGTTTAAAGAAAGTGATAAAGCGTGATCAGTGAAGGTGTCGTGTGATAGTTAACGCAAGAATACAATTCGTCATTCGCCTATAAGGAATCCTGCAACAAGTAACAATGCCTCATTTATAAATTACACTATAATTGATTAACATAAATTTCATATCTCAATAAACTCATCTCATTTTCAAAGACCCACGATGTTCAGATACTAAACATTCAATTTATGCTAAACGACATGTTTGGGTGACTTATGATATAGCAAAGTAAGAAACCAATACTAATAATTATTGAAACGATAAATGAATTAAATAATTAAATATAGACTGAATAGTATAGAAGCCGTAGCAATTAAGAATTGATGATAGATATACTTATACACACATATATGTTTGTTTGATGAATAGCGGTGATTTAAGTTTAGTAATGGAGTAAATTGAATCTACTAAGTACTCCTTTGAATATACTTGATTAATCTGATTTCGAAGAAGCTGTAAACTAGAAATATTAATAAATTCTTTTGTTGTTATTAACTATAAAGATGATAGTAATGATTAAGTCTATGATGTATTCAGTAACAAGAATCTAACAATACAAATATTAGTATCTGAACAGTTTGTTATTATTTCATAAACAAACCTGAGATCTCCTGCTCTGGCGCCCAAGTAATAATTAATAATATAAATTTGAGTGGTGCAGTTCTCACAAAATCTTATTAGTTATTAAACGAAGTTATATTTGTCGCCATCAACGTGGTGCAGTTGTTCCAACAAGTAGTTTCTCCTCAAAGTAATATTTGCCGCCCAACTGGTGGAGCTTAATTATAAAATTAAGTAAGCTCGGTAAAATGAGATGAGTAGAGAATAAGAAATAGAATATAAAAATTTAAAATTAATGTTAACTAGAAGTAAAACTAGAGAATTAAGGAAGTTTAATAGACATATAAATAGTGAAGTAAAAATGGCAAGTAACGATAATACCAATAATACCAATAATAGTGATGAAGGGGAGGTCGAAGTTAATAACCAGATGGGAGAGACGGGAATACTTGACGAACTAACCGATAACGAAACCGCACCGGGTCCTTCAGAGGTAAGGGGACGGGCAGAAGAAAACGTAACCAGCGCAACACAACATACAATAACAAACATAGACATAGTCACAATGCTACAACAAATAACGGAAACCAATAAACAGACAATGGAAAAAGTAACACAACAAATGACAGAAAAACTAACAAAGCAAATGACAGAAATCACTAAACAAACAATGGAAAACAATAAACAGACAACAGAAAAATTAACGCAACACATGACGGAAAAACTGGCAGAAAATACCAAGCAGCTAGAAAAAAGAATTGAAGATGTTAAAGAGAGCATGCATGAAAACAATATACAATTAAGGGCGGATATTGAACAGTACATGACACAACAGTTAAACGAGCACAGATTGCAAGTAGAACAACAACTTAGTGCGATTAGGCGCGAGAACCAAGAATTATCAATAAAAGTGAGATCGGAAGCAAAGGAAGTGGTAAATGAAGAGATGAAAACATTTCAAACGCACGTGAACGAACAACTGGAAAGAAAAGAACAGATCATCCGGCACACGCGAGAAGAAGTCGCACTAGAAATTAACAAGCTAACTAAAAAGGTAGATCGAAATAATAAGAAACAAGAAGACCAAGTTCAGCAACACAGACAAGAAGTTACCCGTGAAATAAATGAGGTAAGAGATGTAACGACAGAGCAGATACAAAGACTCACAGAACGATACGAAAATAATTGTGTAGAAGTGGATGGACGATTAACCCAGGTAAAGGAAGACGTGAGAGCGAGATTTGCGCAGTTGGGAGCTGTACCAGTGCAACGCAGTATCACGGTGGAGCGTCTGAAGAGTGTGTCGTTCAACGGGTAAGGGGAATACCCCATGGAATTCGTAAAGGAGTTGGAGGAGATCCGGAAGGAGTATTACGCGAACGAGGGGGTAAACTGGGTCGCAAGACATCTAGAAGGTGAAGCAGCGATATGGTGGCGGTTGATACGAAGTGATATTAATACATTCCAAGAGTTCCAGAACGCATTCATTGCGAAATATTGGAACCAAATGGTACAAGAAGAGGTGCGTGACCGGCTGGAATTCGGGAAATACAGGTATGAGAGTGGATTGAGCATGGTTCAATACATGGAGAGATGTATATTACAAAATCGCCAACTGATTCCACCCATATCTGATCAACACTTGATAAGGAAGTAGCACGCCATTACCACCACGATATAGCTGTCGCTACTACCACTAGAGGAGTGAGTAACATTGCCGAATTCCAAATGCTATTGATGGAGTTTACAGCAATGCGAAGTATGAATACAGTACAACGACACCAGGTAAAGCGAGAAGAAGAAAGTACAAATCGCCCGTGGCAGAATAGGAGGGCAGAAAGGCCGGCGGATAACGGTAATAACTCATGGCGGAACCGGGTGCAGAATAATAATGAGCACGGTCGACGGGACGTAAACAAGGGTCCACAAAAGCACGTGTACGAGGCGCAGGTCAACGCCGTCGCAAGTACAAGTCACGCTCAAGAACAAACAACCAGCCCAAATACACAATATTATAATTCAAAAAACTGAGTAGGGTTTCACGTAGTGATAAGGTAGATTTAGTAAGTAGTTATAAGGAAATTAGCACAACATTTGTAGATGTAAAGGATGACTTATTAGAAGAGGATAAAGAGACGATAAGAACACGAAGATTGAAATGTCCGGAAGTGGAGTTGTATCTAAATGGGGTACCGGTTATTTCTTTACTTGATACTGGGTCCCAGATTAATGCAATTTCCAGAGAATGGTTTAATAAAAACAGAAATAAAATGGGAAAATTGAATATACTAAGACTAACAATTACAATAGTGAAAGGAGCGGTTGTTAAAAAATCTAAGCAAATTACACAACAAATATTGGTAGAAGTAAAATTCGGTGCGTGCGTGATCGATAGTGTGTTTATTATAGTACCCGATCTTATAAGAGATTGTATAATGGGGATTGAGCTGTTACAAGAAGGTGGCTGTATCATCAATTTCAATAAAAACCAAATAACATTTAAGAATCACGTCACAGAAATAGGTGTACCGGAAAGTTTAGAAATGCTAACACTGGAAAGGGTGAGAAGAGAGCGAGGAAACATAATGAAGGGAAAATGCAGCTGAAGTTCAATATTGGAGACCTGGTGCTGATCAGAAATAACCCGATCTCTGAGTTAACAAATAAAATCACTGCGAAATTTTGTGAGCTCTACGAAGGCCCATACAAGGTCAAGGAGGTCAAAGGGGGTGCAACATACGTGGTAGCTGAGGTCGACGACATTGAATCGGTGCGGGGAATCTTCAACGTCAGACAGATGAAGCCATATTACCACGAATGATTCGCTATGCAAAGGGGAATTTAAAGATAAATAATATTTAAATTCCTTAACATAAACAAATTTTAAGTAATCAATTTAACCTGAGATGAATAAAGTGTATTAATATTATATGTAATTAACATAACGTAAATATTATGTAACATAACTTAAATATGATGTATGTAAAGAAGATAAAAAGAAATTTGATGTTAGAACTAAATGGACAAAATTTTAAAAATAGTAATCGAATGTTATACGTTAAGGAGAGAAAGAAACTTAAGTCTTAGAAAGGGATAGTGATTGTTTAAAATGTGTGTTAAAGTAGCGAGTAAGCTAGGGTAGGAGAAAGTAATGTCATGTAAATTAGAAGTGAGGGTGGTAAGATATGTAGCACCGCGTATACCCTTCGTGCGAAAGCGACAGTGACTAGCTAAGGGGACCGGTTTTGACCGTATTGTAAAGTGGGTCACACCAAAAGTGTAACTTTCATTGAATGGTTGTGCTGTTAGAGGCATACGAAATGATTCCACAAATTATATAAAACAATTACTGGAATCAGTTCGGGGGACAGATGAAACGATACTGTATAACTGTATCATAATTTAATATGCATGTAAATAGCTATAATAAGTAAGCAAAATTTAATGATAAATTAAATTATTAAAATGTACGTAGTTTTAAGTAAAGTTATAAATGAATAGTGAATCTAAAGAGGCTCGGCTGTGCGACAGTCCGGCGCCGACAAAAATATATATAATAGACCTAAGACACCCTACATGTCGTAAACACATAAATTGTATTGTAGTGTAAAACTAGCAAAAAACGCCTAGATAACGTTAGGCTAACGGTACAGTGTCCTTCAACAGACAAAAGAGGCCAAGCCAGTAAATATGACGATTTTAGAAAGTCGCGTCACTTTTTAGGGAGTATAACGAACACCCGCGTAAAATTATCGCCCGCACTTTGGGAACCAATCACCTATAGCGTCAGTAGTGAGCGCGAAAAAGAGACGACACCAGACTGGATACATTCAAAAATACCGGCAAAATTTTGAATGTAAGACCAATAAGGAACGATCAACAGAAGATGTAGTGAGGGTAGAATTGAAGAAACTATAAAAATAACACGCGGAGCCCACAACGGGAAGTCTAAGTTAAAAACTCACGAAAAACACGTGAAACCTGCGTCACTCGATGTGAGCAAATTAAATTAATCAAAGTTTAAATTAATATGCTCTCGGTTTAATAGTGACAGTCAGCAAGAAGTTTTATTTAGATATGTGCGCGAAAGTACGTGTGGACAAGAAGCTATTTAAATTGTGCGCGTAATCTGAAATAAAAGTATATTATTTATTTGTGCGTGACGTACAGTAATAACGCGAGCGTGTGATGTGTTTAAATAAAGTGATAAAGCGTGATCAGTGAAGGTGTCGTGTGATAGTTAACGCAAGAATACAATTCGTCATTCGCCTATAAGGAATCCTGCAACAAGTAACAATGCCTCATTTATAAAGTACACTATAATTGATTAACATAAATTTCATATCTCAATAAACTCATCTCATTTTTAAAGACCCACGATGTTCAGATACTAAACATTCAATTTATGCTAAACGACATGTTTGGGTGACTTATGATATAGCAAAGTAAGAAACCAATACTAATAATTATTGAAACGATAAATGAATTAAATAATTAAATATAGATTGAATAGTATAGAAGCCGTAGCAATTAAGAATTGATGATAGATATACCTATATACACATATATGTTTGTTTGATGAATAGCGGTGATTTAAGTTTAGTAATGGAGTAAATTGAATCTACTAAGTACTCCTTTGAATATACTTGATTAATCTGATTTCGAAGAAGCTGTAAACTAGAAATATTAATAAATTCTTTTGTTGTTATTAACTATAAAGATGATAGTAATGATTAAGTCTATGATGTATTCAGTAACAAGAATCTAACAATACAAATATTAGTATCTGAACAGTTTGTTATTATTTCATAAACAAACCTGAGATCTCCTGCTCTGGCGCCCAAGTAATAATTAATAATATAAATTTGAGTGGTGCAGTTCTCACAAAATCTTATTAGTTATTAAACGAAGTTATATTTGTCGCCATCAACGTGGTGCAGTTGTTCCAACAAGTAGTTTCTCCTCAAAGTAATATTTGCCGCCCAACTGGTGGAGCTTAATTATAAAATTAAGTAAGCTCGGTAAAATGAGATGAGTAGAGAATAAGAAATAGAATATAAAAATTTAAAATTAATGTTAACTAGAAGTAAAACTAGAGAATTAAGGAAGTTTAATAGACATATAAATAGTGAAGTAAAAATGGCAAGTAACGATAATACCAATAATACCAATAATAGTGATGAAGGGGAGGTCGAAGTTAATAACCAGATGGGAGAGACGGGAATACTTGACGAACTAACCGATAACGAAACCGCACCGGGTCCTTCAGAGGCAAGGGGACGGGCAGAAGAAAACGTAACCAGCGCAACACAACATACAATAACAAACACAGACATAGTCACAATGCTACAACAAATAACGGAAACCAATAAACAGGCAATGGAAAAAGTAACACAACAAATGACAGAAAAACTAACAAAGCAAATGACAGAAATCACTAAACAAACAATGGAAAACAATAAACAGACAACAGAAAAATTAACGCAACACATGACGGAAAAACTGGCAGAAAATACCAAGCAGCTAGAAAAAAGAATTGAAGATGTTAAAGAGAGCATGCATGAAAACAATATACAATTAAGGGCGGATATTGAACAGTACATGACACAACAGTTAAACGAGCACAGATTGCAAGTAGAACAACAACTTAGTGCGATTAGGCGCGAGAACCAAGAATTATCAATAAAAGTGAGATCGGAAGCAAAGGAAGTGGTAAATGAAGAGATGAAAACATTTCAAACGCACGTGAACGAACAACTGGAGAGAAAAGAACAGATCATCCGGCACACGCGAGAAGAAGTCGCACTAGAAATTAACAAGCTAACTAAAAAGGTAGATCGAAATAATAAGAAACAAGAAGACCAAGTTCAGCAACACAGACAAGAAGTTACCCGTGAAATAAATGAGGTAAGAGATGTAACGACAGAGCAGATACAAAGACTCACAGAACGATACGAAAATAATTGTGTAGAAGTGGATGGACGATTAACCCAGGTAAAGGAAGACGTGAGAGCGAGATTTGCGCAGTTGGGAGCTGTACCAGTGCAACGCAGTATCACGGTGAAGCATCTGAAGAGTGTGTCGTTCAACGGGTAAGGGGAATACCCCATGGAATTCGTAAAGGAGTTGGAGGAGATCCGGAAGGAGTATTACGCGAACGAGGGGGTAAACTGGGTCGCAAGACATCTAGAAGGTGAAGCAGCGATATGGTGGCGGTTGATACGAAGTGATATTAATACATTCCAAGAGTTCCAGAACGCATTCATTGCGAAATATTGGAACCAAATGGTACAAGAAGAGGTGCGTGACCGGCTGGAATTCGGGAAATACAGGTATGAGAGTGGATTGAGCATGGTTCAATACATGGAGAGATGTATATTACAAAATCGCCAACTGATTCCACCCATATCTGATCAACACTTGATAAGGAAGTTAGCACGCCATTACTACCACGATATAGCTGTCGCTACTATCACTAGAGGAGTGAGTAACATTGCCGAATTCCAAATGCTATTGATGGAGTTTACAGCAATGCGAAGTATGAATACAGTACAACGACACCAGGTAAAGCGAGAAGAAGAAAGTACAAATCGCCCGTGGCAGAATAGGAGGGCAGAAAGGCCGGCGGATAACGGTAATAACTCATGGCGGAACCGGGTGCAGAATAATAATGAGCACGGTCGACGGGACGTAAACAAGGGTCCACAAAAGCACGTGTACGAGGCGCAGGTCAACGCCGTCGCAAGTACAAGTCACGCTCAAGAACAAACAACCAGCCCAAATACACAATATTATAATTCAAAAAACTGAGTAGGGTTTCACGTAGTGATAAGGTAGATTTAGTAAGTAGTTATAAGGAAATTAGCACAACATTTGTAGATGTAAAGGATGACTTATTAGAAGAGGATAAAGAGACGATAAGAACACGAAGATTGAAATGTCCGGAAGTGGAGTTGTATCTAAATGGGGTACCGGTTATTTCTTTACTTGATACTGGGTCCCAGATTAATGCAATTTCCAGAGAATGGTTTAATAAAAACAGAAATAAAATGGGAAAATTGAATATACTAAGACTAACAATTACAATAGTGAAAGGAGCGGTTGTTAAAAAATCTAAGCAAATTACACAACAAATATTGGTAGAAGTAAAATTCGGTGCGTGCGTGATCGATAGTGTGTTTATTATAGTACCCGATCTTATAAGAGATTGTATAATGGGGATTGAACTGTTACAAGAAGGTGGCTGTATCATCAATTTCAATAAAAACCAAATAACATTTAAGAATCACGTCACAGAAATAGGTGTACCGGAAAGTTTAGAAATGCTAACACTGGAAAGGGTGAGAAGAGAGCGAGGAAACATAATGAAGGGAAAATGCAGCTGAAGTTCAATATTGGAGACCTGGTGCTGATCAGAAATAACCCGATCTCTGAGTTAACAAATAAAATCACTGCGAAATTTTGTGAGCTCTACGAAGGCCCATACAAGGTCAAGGAGGTCAAAGGGGGTGCAACATACGTGGTAGCTGAGGTCGACGACATTGAATCGGTGCGGGGAATCTTCAACGTCAGACAGATGAAGCCATATTACCACGAATGATTCGCTATGCAAAGGGGAATTTAAAGATAAATAATATTTAAATTCCTTAACATAAACAAATTTTAAGTAATCAATTTAACCTGAGATGAATAAAGTGTATTAATATTATATGTAATTAACATAACGTAAATATTATGTAACATAACTTAAATATGATGTATGTAAAGAAGATAAAAAGAAATTTGATGTTAGAACTAAATGGACAAAATTTTAAAAATAGTAATCGAATGTTATACGTTAAGGAGAGAAAGAAACTTAAGTCTTAGAAAGGGATAGTGATTGTTTAAAATGTGTGTTAAAGTAGCGAGTAAGCTAGGGTAGGAGAAAGTAATGTCATGTAAATTAGAAGTGAGGGTGGTAAGATATGTAGCACCGCGTATACCCTTCGTGCGAAAGCGACAGTGACTAGCTAAGGGGACCGGTTTTGACCGTATTGTAAAGTGGGTCACACCAAAAGTGTAACTTTCATTGAATGGTTGTGCTGTTAGAGGCATACGAAATGATTCCACAAATTATATAAAACAATTACTGGAATCAGTTCGGGGGACAGATGAAACGATACTGTATAACTGTATCATAATTTAATATGTATGTAAATAGCTATAATAAGTAAGCAAAATTTAATGATAAATTAAATTATTAAAATGTACGTAGTTTTAAGTAAAGTTATAAATGAATAGTGAATCTAAAGAGGCTCGGCTGTGCGACAGTCCGGCGCCGACAAAAATATATATAATAGACCTAAGACACCCTACATGTCGTAAACACATAAATTGTATTGTAGTGTAAAACTAGCAAAAAACGCCTAGATAACGTTAGGCTAACGGTACAGTGTCCTTCAACAGACAAAAGAGGCCAAGCCAGTAAATATGACGATTTTAGAAAGTCGCGTCACTTTTTAGGGAGTATAACGAACACCCGCGTAAAATTATCGCCCGCACTTTGGGAACCAATCACCTATAGCGTCAGTAGTGAGCGCGAAAAAGAGACGACACCAGACTGGATACATTCAAAAATACCGGCAAAATTTTGAATGTAAGACCAATAAGGAACGATCAACAGAAGATGTAGTGAGGGTAGAATTGAAGAAACTATAAAAATAACACGCGGAGCCCACAACGGGAAGTCTAAGTTAAAAACTCACGAAAAACACGTGAAACCTGCGTCACTCGATGTGAGCAAATTAAATTAATCAAAGTTTAAATTAATATGCTCTCGGTTTAATAGTGACAGTCAGCAAGAAGTTTTATTTAGATATGTGCGCGAAAGTACGTGTGGACAAGAAGCTATTTAAATTGTGCGCGTAATCTGAAACAAAAGTATATTATTTATTTGTGCGTGACGTACAGTAATAACGCGAGCGTGTGATGTGTTTAAATAAAGTGATAAAGCGTGATCAGTGAAGGTGTCGTGTGATAGTTAACGCAAGAATACAATTCGTCATTCGCCTATAAGGAATCCTGCAACAAGTAACAATGCCTCATTTATAAAGTACACTATAATTGATTAACATAAATTTCATATCTCAATAAACTCATCTCATTTTTAAAGACCCACGATGTTCAGATACTAAACATTCAATTTATGCTAAACGACATGTTTGGGTGACTTATGATATAGCAAAGTAAGAAACCAATACTAATAATTATTGAAACGATAAATGAATTAAATAATTAAATATAGATTGAATAGTATAGAAGCCGTAGCAATTAAGAATTGATGATAGATATACCTATATACACATATATGTTTGTTTGATGAATAGCGGTGATTTAAGTTTAGTAATGGAGTAAATTGAATCTACTAAGTACTCCTTTGAATATACTTGATTAATCTGATTTCGAAGAAGCTGTAAACTAGAAATATTAATAAATTCTTTTGTTGTTATTAACTATAAAGATGATAGTAATGATTAAGTCTATGATGTATTCAGTAACAAGAATCTAACAATACAAATATTAGTATCTGAACAGTTTGTTATTATTTCATAAACAAACCTGAGATCTCCTGCTCTGGCGCCCAAGTAATAATTAATAATATAAATTTGAGTGGTGCAGTTCTCACAAAATCTTATTAGTTATTAAACGAAGTTATATTTGTCGCCATCAACGTGGTGCAGTTGTTCCAACAAGTAGTTTCTCCTCAAAGTAATATTTGCCGCCCAACTGGTGGAGCTTAATTATAAAATTAAGTAAGCTCGGTAAAATGAGATGAGTAGAGAATAAGAAATAGAATATAAAAATTTAAAATTAATGTTAACTAGAAGTAAAACTAGAGAATTAAGGAAGTTTAATAGACATATAAATAGTGAAGTAAAAATGGCAAGTAACGATAATACCAATAATACCAATAATAGTGATGAAGGGGAGGTCGAAGTTAATAACCAGATGGGAGAGACGGGAATACTTGACGAACTAACCGATAACGAAACCGCACCGGGTCCTTCAGAGGCAAGGGGACGGGCAGAAGAAAACGTAACCAGCGCAACACAACATACAATAACAAACATAGACATAGTCACAATGCTACAACAAATAACGGAAACCAATAAACAGACAATGGAAAAAGTAACACAACAAATGACAGAAAAACTAACAAAGCAAATGACAGAAATCACTAAACAAACAATGGAAAACAATAAACAGACAACAGAAAAATTAACGCAACACATGACGGAAAAACTGGCAGAAAATACCAAGCAGCTAGAAAAAAGAATTGAAGATGTTAAAGAGAGCATGCATGAAAACAATATACAATTAAGGGCGGATATTGAACAGTACATGACACAACAGTTAAACGAGCACAGATTGCAAGTAGAACAACAACTTAGTGCGATTAGGCGCGAGAACCAAGAATTATCAATAAAAGTGAGATCGGAAGCAAAGGAAGTGGTAAATGAAGAGATGAAAACATTTCAAACGCACGTGAACGAACAACTGGAGAGAAAAGAACAGATCATCCGGCACACGCGAGAAGAAGTCGCACTAGAAATTAACAAGCTAACTAAAAAGGTAGATCGAAATAATAAGAAACAAGAAGACCAAGTTCAGCAACACAGACAAGAAGTTACCCGTGAAATAAATGAGGTAAGAGATGTAACGACAGAGCAGATACAAAGACTCACAGAACGATACGAAAATAATTGTGTAGAAGTGGATGGACGATTAACCCAGGTAAAGGAAGACGTGAGAGCGAGATTTGCGCAGTTGGGAGCTGTACCAGTGCAACGCAGTATCACGGTGAAGCATCTGAAGAGTGTGTCGTTCAACGGGTAAGGGGAATACCCCATGGAATTCGTAAAGGAGTTGGAGGAGATCCGGAAGGAGTATTACGCGAACGAGGGGGTAAACTGGGTCGCAAGACATCTAGAAGGTGAAGCAGCGATATGGTGGCGGTTGATACGAAGTGATATTAATACATTCCAAGAGTTCCAGAACGCATTCATTGCGAAATATTGGAACCAAATGGTACAAGAAGAGGTGCGTGACCGGCTGGAATTCGGGAAATACAGGTATGAGAGTGGATTGAGCATGGTTCAATACATGGAGAGATGTATATTACAAAATCGCCAACTGATTCCACCCATATCTGATCAACACTTGATAAGGAAGTTAGCACGCCATTACTACCACGATATAGCTGTCGCTACTATCACTAGAGGAGTGAGTAACATTGCCGAATTCCAAATGCTATTGATGGAGTTTACAGCAATGCGAAGTATGAATACAGTACAACGACACCAGGTAAAGCGAGAAGAAGAAAGTACAAATCGCCCGTGGCAGAATAGGAGGGCAGAAAGGCCGGCGGATAACGGTAATAACTCATGGCGGAACCGGGTGCAGAATAATAATGAGCACGGTCGACGGGACGTAAACAAGGGTCCACAAAAGCACGTGTACGAGGCGCAGGTCAACGCCGTCGCAAGTACAAGTCACGCTCAAGAACAAACAACCAGCCCAAATACACAATATTATAATTCAAAAAACTGAGTAGGGTTTCACGTAGTGATAAGGTAGATTTAGTAAGTAGTTATAAGGAAATTAGCACAACATTTGTAGATGTAAAGGATGACTTATTAGAAGAGGATAAAGAGACGATAAGAACACGAAGATTGAAATGTCCGGAAGTGGAGTTGTATCTAAATGGGGTACCGGTTATTTCTTTACTTGATACTGGGTCCCAGATTAATGCAATTTCCAGAGAATGGTTTAATAAAAACAGAAATAAAATGGGAAAATTGAATATACTAAGACTAACAATTACAATAGTGAAAGGAGCGGTTGTTAAAAAATCTAAGCAAATTACACAACAAATATTGGTAGAAGTAAAATTCGGTGCGTGCGTGATCGATAGTGTGTTTATTATAGTACCCGATCTTATAAGAGATTGTATAATGGGGATTGAGCTGTTACAAGAAGGTGGCTGTATCATCAATTTCAATAAAAACCAAATAACATTTAAGAATCACGTCACAGAAATAGGTGTACCGGAAAGTTTAGAAATGCTAACACTGGAAAGGGTGAGAAGAGAGCGAGGAAACATAATGAAGGGAAAATGCAGCTGAAGTTCAATATTGGATACCTGGTGCTGATCAGAAATAACCCGATCTCTGAGTTAACAAATAAAATCACTGCGAAATTTTGTGAGCTCTACGAAGGCCCATACAAGGTCAAGGAGGTCAAAGGGGGTGCAACATACGTGGTAGCTGAGGTCGACGACATTGAATCGGTGCGGGGAATCTTCAACGTCAGACAGATGAAGCCATATTACCACGAATGATTCGCTATGCAAAGGGGAATTTAAAGATAAATAATATTTAAATTCCTTAACATAAACAAATTTTATGTAATCAATTTAACCTGAGATGAATAAAGTGTATTAATATTATATGTAATTAACATAACGTAAATATTATGTAACATAACTTAAATATGATATATGTAAAGAAGATAAAATGTAATTTGATGTTAGAACTAAATGGACAAAATTTTAAAAATAGTAATCGAATGTTATACGTTAAGGAGAGAAAGAAACTTAAGTCTTAGAAAGGGATAGTGATTGTTTAAAATGTGTGTTAAAGTAGCGAGTAAGCTAGGGTAGGAGAAAGTAATGTCATGTAAATTAGAAGTGAGGGTGGTAAGATATGTAGCACCGCGTATACCCTTCGTGCGAAAGCGACAGTGACTAGCTAAGGGGACCGGTTTTGACCGTATTGTAAAGTGGGTCACACCAAAAGTGTAACTTTCATTGAATGGTTGTGCTGTTAGAGGCATACGAAATGATTCCACAAATTATATAAAACAATTACTGGAATCAGTTCGGGGGACAGATGAAACGATACTGTATAACTGTATCATAATTTAATATGTATGTAAATAGCTATAATAAGTAAGCAAAATTTAATGATAAATTAAATTATTAAAATGTACGTAGTTTTAAGTAAAGTTATAAATGAATAGTGAATCTAAAGAGGCTCGGCTGTGCGACAGTCCGGCGCCGACAAAAATATATATAATAGACCTAAGACACCCTACATGTCGTAAACACATAAATTGTATTGTAGTGTAAAACTAGCAAAAAACGCCTAGATACCGTTAGGCTAACGGTACAGTGTCCTTCAACAGACAAAAGAGGCCAAGCCAGTAAATATGACGATTTTAGAAAGTCGCGTCACTTTTTAGGGAGTATAACGAACACCCGCGTAAAATTATCGCCCGCACTTTGGGAACCAATCACCTATAGCGTCAGTAGTGAGCGCGAAAAATAGACGACACCAGACTGGATACATTCAAAAATACCGGCAAAATTTTGAATGTAAGACCAATAAGGAACGATCAACAGAAGATGTAGTGAGGGTAGAATTGAAGAAACTATAAAAATAACACGCGGAGCCCACAACGGGAAGTCTAAGTTAAAAACTCACGAAAAACACGTGAAACCTGCGTCACTCGATGTGAGCAAATTAAATTAATCAAAGTTTAAATTAATATGCTCTCGGATTAATAGTGACAGTCAGCAAGAAGTTTTATTTAGATATGTGCGCGAAAGTACGTGTGGACAAGAAGCTATTTAAATTGTGCGCGTAATCTGAAACAAAAGTATATTATTTATTTGTGCGTGACGTACAGTAATAACACGAGCGTGTGATGTGTTTAAAGAAAGTGATAAAGCGTGATCAGTGAAGGTGTCGTGTGATAGTTAACGCAAGAATACAATTCGTCATTCGCCTATAAGGAATCCTGCAACAAGTAACAATGCCTCATTTATAAATTACACTATAATTGATTAACATAAATTTCATATCTCAATAAACTCATCTCATTTTCAAAGACCCACGATGTTCAGATACTAAACATTCAATTTATGCTAAACGACATGTTTGGGTGACTTATGATATAGCAAAGTAAGAAACCAATACTAATAATTATTGAAACGATAAATGAATTAAATAATTAAATATAGATTGAATAGTATAGAAGCCGTAGCAATTAAGAATTGATGATAGATATACCTATATACACATATATGTTTGTTTGATGAATAGCGGTGATTTAAGTTTAGTAATGGAGTAAATTGAATCTACTAAGTACTCCTTTGAATATACTTGATTAATCTGATTTCGAAGAAGCTGTAAACTAGAAATATTAATAAATTCTTTTGTTGTTATTAACTATAAAGATGATAGTAATGATTAAGTCTATGATGTATTCAGTAACAAGAATCTAACAATACAAATATTAGTATCTGAACAGTTTGTTATTATTTCATAAACAAACCTGAGATCTCCTGCTCTGGCGCCCAAGTAATAATTAATAATATAAATTTGAGTGGTGCAGTTCTCACAAAATCTTATTAGTTATTAAACGAAGTTATATTTGTCGCCATCAACGTGGTGCAGTTGTTCCAACAAGTAGTTTCTCCTCAAAGTAATACACTTAACTAAGTGTTCATATGCTGGCTTCACATGGTGTGTAATGTAGGCCTACATAGTCGACCAGACAGTAACATTACAAACAGGTGCGCAAATGCTTTTATTATCGTTTAGGTTAATGACACATATTGTATTAAGCACTTCTATAATAAATTATTGCGTCTAGTTCCCCTGTTGAGGCGGAAGAAAGGAAAACAAGGAGCATTCCTTGCACACCGAATACCAGTTGTAATGGAATTTAATGGTATAGACATTTGCAGGCTAGAAAGTTGCTTCTAAATCAATACATTTGTACATAAACAGTAGACTCATCACCATCACTACTTCAAGGACTAGGTCTTAGACCTGTTCGGAAACACATCTCCTCCTCGGTTTAGCGACATCTCTCTTCCCAGTAGAATGATAACCCAAAGCAGCCAACAGATAGACGGATATCAGGCATGCGATTCAAGTGTTTACACCATCTCCTTCTGTGATCTTCAATTCTTTGGTGCAATGATACAATGTTTATATCGCATCTAATATTCTCTTTCCTTCTCCGAACCAAGAGAGAACAACCTTGCGTCTTTCTTAGAAATTGGTTTTGGCTGCTTGAATTCTATGCAGGTCCTTTTTACCAAGAGTCTTGTGTCTCACTAGCGTACAGGAATGTGGGGACAGCAATTTCATAAAATCTCATTAGGGTATCCTTCCGTGTTTTCTTTTTCAGGTACCTATGAATCGTTCCACAGATGCATCTAAATTTTGTTAGCTTACTATCCCAATCAATATCAGTTCCATATGAGATATTACAACCCAGGTAATTAAAATGACTAACCTGATCCAGAATCTGATTATTCACAACTTAGTTGTTATAGGATACCTGCCCTGAAACGCCATCGTTTTAGATTTTGTACCAGAGACCTGTAGCCCATAGCCTTGTATGATGCTATTGAACGTAAATATCGCCCGCTGTAAATGGTCTTCTGTTTTCTGTTTCATCACCTTGTCATCTGCATAAAGCAATGCATTCATAAGAATATTTCGCTGAAGTGAGTCAACTTTAGCTGTCCATCGTCGAAATATATCGTCCATGTAGAGTAGATATTAAAAAAGTCCATGAAGGCCGAAGATAAGAAGTGTCGGTGAAATAAGACCCCCTTGTCTCACACCTTAATTTGTAGGAATATCTTCTGATAATTTACCATTAAAATCCACGACAACCGCTGTCTTGTAATATAAGCTCTTAAGAACTTTAATTAATTGCGAAACTCCTTCGTTCCATTAAACCACAGAGTAGCAAACGTTTCACATTATCAAAAGCTTTCGACACATCTATGGACTCTTAATACATAAAAAAATTGAAGACTCTTAAATATGAAAACTGTAAGTGCTGCGAGGAAATAAAGTACCTTATTTCTTAATTCACTATATTTCAGAAGCCTAGCAAGGGAGAGAATACAACTGTAAAATAAAGTATGTGTATACGTGAAGCTAAAAATTATGTTAGAAATTTTCAGAAATATTAGTGAAATAAATTCACCAAAAAAGTGTTTCACTAAATGATGTCAATGGAATGAATACAGAATAACTGAATGTCTTGTATGCACTAACCATTACGTCTATGCTTTATATATTTACGGGACTGATGTTTTCGCTCTCTAAATGTCTCATAGTTAGAGTCAGTAAAAGATTATTTTGTGCTTTCCAATTATTCTTATTTTAATTGAAATTTGCTGATAATTAGCTTAACACTCAGTTTAATAAATTTAAGTTGTACTTTTTTAGTGACATTTAGTATTTGATTACATCTCTTAATGATCCCGTTTAACAGATGTAGCTTCAATTTATATCTGAAATAAAGTAATATTTATTTATATAATTGTTTTTAAATTTTTCTGCATATTTAAGAAAATAGTTGACCGAATTTAAAAATAAAATTTACAATTTATTACTGCTGTGGACAAAACAACTCTTTACAAGAAACGTTACTAGATCAATTGGATATAAGGTCTTTCGTTTAAGATAGATACTTGAAAGCCGCAATTAAATTGGTTAAGAACAAAATTTTTGTCAAAAGTAATATCATCAAAACAGGTAGGCAAATGGCTGGTGAAACTAAAAAGAGAGCGATTCAGATTTCTTAGATAATGAATACAGACAAACTGTAACAGTCAAGAATAAAGCAAGGTTAAAATTACTACAAGGGGTAACTATCGAGGTCGTTTCTAGAAGACAATACATATATCATGTATTGCGTTTAAATTTCATATGGTAAATACCGTTTACTTTACACAGCCAAAATCCTTTCCTATAAGTGGGGATCATTAACGTTACTGCAGTTGGATAGGGACTTGAAGGATTAGAGTAATCAATGAACGGAAAACACCTAGAATATCTATGAACCTGAGAATCTGAAAAATAAGCATTTTTGGAATATGTGTCGTCAAAATAAATAAACTAATAACATTTCTATTTTTTTAATTTTTTATTATAGCTGCAAATATAATTAGAAGAATTAGAGGCTTAGGATTGATAATGAAAAAAAGGAAAGAAAATCAAGTAAGATACTACAAGAAATAAACTACGACTACTATTTACTATTTAAAAATAAGTGAATTACATTGGTAATTAATAAGTTATAAGCAATTAATTTATATGTACTAAACAAGTGACAAACAAAATTTGAATCAATATTTTATGTCACACCCGCAAGTAGCTGAATATTTTATGTTTGTTCATATATCTGTTTTAGGTTTGTTGTTTTTACATTATGTGTGTGGTTTGTAATATGTGTTATAATTATGTCTTTATGGCTGGAAAACAGCTTCATAAGAAAGAAGCTAATTTAAACTTCTGTTTTGCTGTCCAATATTAAAATTTTTTAAATAATTTTTAATGAATCAAAGATTGGCTTTTTAAATATTTAAGAAATTATTTCACACAACTAAAATGTTTCTTCTCTTAACTGACAACATTGTGCAAAAGTAATATTAAGCATTACGCACGCACAAATCCTACAATTAATAAACCATATTTGTGTTCTGTATTATCACTTTAACTGAAGTATATTATATATATACTGACTAACTAAAGTATACTAAAGAACTGAAGTCTGTCTGCAACAATACATATATTTGCATGTTTACCCAAGGCAGTATTTTCGAAATAATTAGTGCAAAAAGAGTAGGATAAATAGTTTTAAAAACTTAGTGCGTGAAGGTACAGGCGTCTACTTGTGGGAGCCTGCCTAAAGTACAGGCAGTGTAAGTCATTTGACCTTACAACGTCAGTGTAAGTCATTGTATGTGTGTGTGAACCAGCACTAACCTGCATTGTGTATAGTGGAGATAGTGGAGATATAGTGGAGACGTCTTGTGTACAGATGATGATGGTGATGCAAAATTATTGCAGAAAAGTGCAATAACAAAGACGTCATACAAACCAATGTTAATTATTATCAAAATTAACTAGTAATTAACGAGTGTGTTATATTTAAATGACGAGTAAAAAATTACGAAGACGATGCAACTACTCGCCTAACGTTTACGTGATCGCAAAAACAGACTAAAAAGTGATCAGTTAAAAAAGAACGCTACACATGAATTGACAAAGTTTAACATGTCAAAAACAATATCTGGCATGTCAGTTTGCCGTCTACTATAAATACCTCCGGCAATTTTGGACGAGGGTCAGACTCAAGAATTCTTCATACGCGGTCACTATGTCTGTCTGCTGATCGACTTAATTAATCATCATCACCATCATCTGCAATACACCACGATTGATGAAGGAGCACCGGACCACTATCGACTATAGAGTACCGAGGAAGTGTCAGCATCATTATCATCGTCATGTCATCATTCAGGAGACGCACACACACACACACACACACACACGTACACATGCAACGGTAACTTCAACAATACGCAGGTGACAAGTGAACAATTATATGTTTTTGTGTTAAACAAAGAACTCATAAATAACAGAATATGAGATAAAGTAATGTAAAACCTTAAATGTAAATAGTGTAAATATTCACAGTAAAAGACGTAATTGTAAATTGTTGTTAAAAATAATAATTTATTCTTTTTAATTTTAAAAATGTTGTGTGTCGTTATAAATCATAAATATTCTTAAAGTAAATGTTATTTTTTAATAATATATTAATAGCAACAATTCAATTTTTTTATTTGGTAAAGTTAATAGTATTTTTTTATAGATGTGTTGCTATCAGTTAAAATTTTTAATAATGATTCAAAGTCACGCACCCTTGAAATATAAAAGAATTTTATAATTCTTCAACATATACGAGTATGTTTAGATATTTAAGACTACATGTAATTACTGTGTGCTGAATAGTAAAGATATGTTATGTTTTCAGAGTGTAACCTTACAAAATAGAATATTTAAAAATTTTTAGTTTAAAATTTTAATAATTAATTATTATTTTTTGCAATATTTAATAAACCGTTGGTTGATTCTTTTACTGTGATTTAATTAATTATTTCATGTCCTCAACGTCTCACAACTCTTTAAAAAAATATGTTTATTGTGCAACCACATATACTTAACGCAACGAACATACAAAATCCTACGACCTCGCTGGTGTTTAACACTATATGTTGCGTTGGGTACATCGACAGAAGTGTATTCATTTTACAATACTTGTAACGTTCCAATCTATATATATATATATATATATTTATTCAATCACTTTCTGCTACAGTCCGTTTCTTGGTGTATATAATACATTTAATATTTATAAATAAATTTACTTCAAGATATACCTTTTTTTCCTTATTAGGAACATGTTTCGGGTACTATCTTGTACCCATCTTCAGCCTTCCGGTTGCTTGTACACCGGAAGGCTGAGGATGGGTACAAGATAGTACCCGAAACATGTTCCTAATAAGGAAAAAAAGGTATATCTTGAAGTAAATTTATTTATAAATATTAAATGTAATATATATATATATATATATATAGTAACAATACATTTTACAACAATTATTTGATATAATTTATTTTTGTGGAGCCCCACGTTCTTTGGGACGCCAAAATGCAACACTGCCACACAATTTGATAATTTAATTTAACCTAATTTATGAAGTGTTAACACTCATTTAACAGTACTGATCATTGTTTATTTAAATAGGGGTTCAGGTGTAATTATAATAAGAGTAGTCCTTATAGGAATCGTAATATGTTTTCATTTATTAATTCAAACAAACACAATAAAAAATAATAATATAATAGTAATATTTACTTCGCCATAAAATATTCATTATCTATGGTTTCGATGTTTCTTTGCTTGCCGTACACTCATCATAAAAATAGATTTTATATCTTATATCTTATATTAGCAATCCTATGTAAAACATTTCATCGTTACATTATAATTTCTCGACTACTCAGTCTGAATGTGTGCTTTATAAATTTGTTAATATTTACATTAATATTCTAGACTTGACATACCTTTTTATAGCTTTATAATCATTTTAACGAAACTAATAGAATATTTCCAATTACTCTACTTTATATGCTTTCAAGAAAAAAATTTAAATAACGATCGGTCGAAGGGATGATTACGCTCATCACCGCAAACCTTGAAGAAGCGATCGCAATGACACGACTGCAGAAGATGAACGAAAGAGGCGGGGAGGGAGGACAAAGCAAGCTTGTAGAGAAAGCCTTTGTGCCAGACTGAATCGAAGGCCTTGCTCACGACGAGTTAAAGGTAATCTAAAGTCCGGTAAGAGCTTCTGGACAAGCCGGAAACTCGCAAAGGTCGTCGTATTGCTTTGCTTTGCGCTGGGTAGTAGGGCAACTTTGCACCCATGGCTGAATTGCAGTTTCCGTGACCTGCCCGATGGCTGCCAAATGACAACAGTGCTAGACTTTCATGAGACAGGGGCCTAAAACTGGGAAGGACACGCCAACGCAGTTAACCTCAGAGGTGCTGGATATTTTTAAAAAATAATTTTGAGGTGCCATTTTGCATGGTACCACTGCGTTTGAGCGCGAAGCGGACGGCAGGTGCCGCCCGCGTCCGGCCCAGTAGGCAGACGCCTTGAGGCGTCGGTTGTTCCTCAGGAGACAGGGAACCACCGTGCCGGTGGCAAATAGTAACTACACCAAGCAGTGCGCTAAAATTTTTGGGGAAGGATGTCCCTGACCAGTGAAGGTATCAGAGAGGAAAGGAAGATACTGGGGGCTATACAGATAGCGCAACGAGGTTGACTTACGAGGGGGTCATCTAGAATCGCCCGGGGGCGTTTGAGTCTGATAGGGGGAGGTGGTTCAGACGTACTAATAGTTCTCAGGTAAGTGAAAGACAAGGGTCGTCGTTTTGAGGCGGATAGAGCGAACACCTTGACTGGATGGTGGCAAGCTTTTCACAGGAGCAGCCCGGTGCACCCGCCAGATCAACTTGTTCCAGTCATCAGGCTGGTCGAAAATGAGGGGCGGCATGCGATGGGCCGCGAGGAAGGCGATTGGGTGTTGCAGACCGCTCCGTGGCAGTGGTCCACTTTCTGGCTCGCTCTGAACCCTAGGAGTCGCTGCTGTCTAACAGGAGTCTGAACTGTTAGGATTCGGCTAACAGTACGCCACTCCCCGGTGTCCATGGCGCTCCTGGCAGCTTCAGACAATTGCTCGGGGGCAAGAATGGATGGCCCTGCGAGGGGCCATCCCCGGTAGGGGTTACGCAAGAGCGCCAGGAGGAATGGTGTAGCCGTGTGAGGGGCCGAGAGGAACGCAGGATGAAGCTGTCGGCGTGGTTTTCCTACGCCTTCAGTGGATAAACATTAGGAATCGCTAGTTGAGGTGTGCAGTAATAATTAAGTAAATTATACTAGACTTATCAGGGGCCAAGCAGCAGCGGAAACACAGAGACACCACTAGCACCACCAAAACTACGCGTCTACCACTACCCGCACTGTAAGCACAACACTAAGATATACTGATGGTATAGTAATAGCTGAGATAATAAGCACTAGACTGGTTGTAGTCAGGCTGCAGATGCAATGAACTGTGGAAAATTCCACAGCTTGAGAGTGAGTAACACAGCCAACTCAGGTAACTGCTAAAGGTCGACGAAAAGTATAGGTAGTATAGAAAGTTTTATATTAACTATGGGATTGTGAGATTGTGTTTGTGAGTCGTAAATGACCTTGGGTACGCCTTGCATCTTTGTTACTTGTGCCGTCACTGTTGAACCATTGTCATCGTTCTTCTTTTTTTTTTTAGCTGCGATTTAGTAATTTTATTATTTTTGTTGACACTATTGCTTATTCTGAATAGTTTGTAACGGGTTATTTTATTTTAGAAGGCAAATTGTCAAAGTAAGTGAAACTTGAGAAATTATAAAAAATATTTTTATTACCTGTAGGCCTAATAAGTATGAACCCATAAAATTTGATACCATTTCGAAAGCAGGCTTGGGGATCAGTAAGGAGGTCCTAGACTCAAGGACCAGTAAAAATTAAAGGGGATATTCTTCCTTCGGAATGACGAAAATGTACGCTAGTGATATTTCTAGTACTAAATTGACTTTTGTGCTGCATATAACACAATATCAAGAAATAAGCACCATAAAGGCACTGAGAGAAAAGGTGTTCCGTGTGAGCTTGATTCATATGAGAAGACGGAGGCGGAGACGCAGAGTAATGAGTGTGGTAGTAACGTTGACCTTTCCGATGCATTAGAATGTAGAAATTACTTTATATACAGTACTTACCTATTCAGCAGCTTAGAAGTATAAGATTATATCCTGAGAATCCTGAGACCACCGAGATGGAAACCGACATAGGAGGAAGTTAAGGACCTCTTGAGAAATACCGTTCTAAATGACGTCAAGCAGCTAAAACTAGGAAAAAAACTATGTTTTTAACTTTACCACAAATATATATTTTTTAAACAGAGAGATATTACTGTGAAAGTTTTATAGTCATAAAATTTAAGTAGTTATTTAAATCCTCACTTAAAATTCTTTTAAATGAATATTAAGTTAATTTAACATGGCTCTTGATTGGCTCATGACAGAACCAAACATTTGATAAAAATTAAATGCTGTCAGAAGAACTAAAAAAAAGTAAAAAAGGAGGTTGTATGTTTAATTATAATTTACATCATGTAGTACATTATCTTCTAACATGTGTTTAACTTCTAAGTGTGTTGTTAACTTGTGTTAATTAATAGTGTCAAAAGAAACTGTGTGTCCAGAAACTCAAATAGGTTTCTTTAGAAAGTATTTGCAAATTACTTGTGTTAAATTCGGCTTAGGTATACTGCAATAGTTAAAGCACACCACGCAAAACAATTTGCAATTTGGGCTGCAAGATAAAATTGTTTTGTATTATTTTAAAAATGAAAGAAAAACTTACGTCAAGTGTTTGCCGGCCTGCAATCTTACTAAGTGGCACACCTCGTTAGCGGAAGCAGTTCTGAAACAATATATTAAACGCTAAGGAATCCCACGTTTAATGAAGGTAAAAAGGATGGAAGAGAAAAAACTGTAAAAGGTGTTTCCAAACTGTGTTCTGGCAAACGCAATTGTTACTCTGAATGACTCGTCAACAAGTCGGGATAATAGAAACGAAAGTAGGTTATGCCAGTCACGTTTTCGTTCGTTACTTAGGCTGTCCCCACCCCTAAAGCACAGAGTGATGTGTTAAGAAAATTTTCACTTATACTGTAGTTTAATAGACGTAATCAAAGCAACATATCACAAAACTAACCCGATCACCACTTTTTACAAACATTCCTCGAACTCTCCTTTTTCAAGCGGTGTGTATATGAAGTCCTGTATAGGAACTCTTGTCATCCATGCGGTCCAAATTTATTTGCACACCTCCTCATTTAAATTGAAGACATTTGAGTCTATCCTCGTTTTTTCTGGTCTAATAAGGTTTACCGGGCAAGCAAGCGTATAAATAAATATAGACGTTACTTTTTGCTGATAACGTTTCTTTTGTTTCAGTCAAATTTTCAGGACTATATTGTAAAGAGGTAGCTGCTAAAATTTTTAAGATTTTTAATTTTGTTTTATCTTTTTGGTTTGAATTAATTACTTAATTATTGCGCATACTTAATTACATAATTCTTATATCTGCAACCAAAGACTCTCTTCTCGTGGCCCACTTATCAGAGTTGAAGAACGAGTGCTCCGCATTATCTTCAATAACCTGCCAGTTCAGGCATCTGCAGACAAGGCTTTACCCATTTTATGGAAGTAGGATTGGAAGTATCCATTACCGCTTGGAAGCTGCGTCAGGTAGAAGCTGACCTCGCCAAGCTTTTTCTTAATACATGGCCTCATGTGTTTGATCGTGGCACTCCACCGTCTCGCTTCCTCCCAAGCTCCCAAGCTCTTTGCCACGTCACAAAAGTGCGAAGCCTTTCCTTGCAGATCTCGGCTTTCCTAAGGTGCACACCACACCGCTTCTTGGAAAGATGATCGATGGGGAAAACCGCAGCGACACCACACAAGCTGGTTCAGAGACGGTACAGTAAGCAGAGGCGCTGGACTTCATTGCACTTGGGCCAGTCTTTTTCGGGATACATTCTTGTTCAGGGCACCCTCCAAAACTTCAGCGCCGTACCATAGGACTGACAGGACTGCCGCTATCAGCAGGCGACGCTTACAAGAACTGGGCCTTCCCACATTAGTCAACAATCTTCTGAACAGCGTGACAGGTTTAGCAGCCTAATCCGCCGTATGCCATGTCTGATGGAAGAAATTCATCTTTGTGTCGATTAACATGCCGAGGTATTTGTCCACGAAATTCGTTCTGAAAATTACGTCTCCGACCCGCAGAGGCAAGATAGTTGGAATTCTCTTCTTGGTCAAGATTACGACTTTCAAAGCCGCCGTCCACAGGAGGTTTTATCTTTACGATCAGCCTCGAACGAATAAACTCTTCTAAAGCACATTTCCTCCTGTGTCCATCATACACAGAGTGCGATAAGATGAAGGAGGTTCTGTGTCTCTTTACTTTGGTGATACGTGCAATCTTCCAGCAGGAAGAAAAGACCCCCGAGTTCAGTCATACGTTATACATATTAAGCACCAGACCCTGACTGTGTTGGAGGACTGCCTTAAGCACCTTATTTTTAATCCCGTCTGGACTTGGGAGCAGCAGCAGCAGCAGCAGCAGCAGGATCAGTAACATAGATATATTATAAGTAAGTAAAGCGGCTTCTGAGTCAAGACAATTTTAATAGGTAGTTAAGGGTTTCGAGACAACATTAAGGGCTTTTACCTGTTGAAATACAAAGTTACGCCCGCACTTATATCGTTGATAGTGTAACACAAGTAAGTAGATAACTGTAAATATCCTTACGAGTATTTTCATTCCCATCGATGTACACGTACTGGAAATAAGACATTCCCACAAAAAATGTGTAATGAAGCAAACAGTGATAAAAACATTTAGGACAATATTTCACATGTGGTGTAGTTCATTTATAATAAAAGTAAGCAAGTTAGAATTTTAACTATTGCGATGTCAAAGACAATAATCTCATTTGTTACCTCACAGTGACAGCAAAATAAGAAATAATATTCGAAATATCAAAAATTCTTGTCATTACTCTAAAAAGTATCCAGAACAGGAAATTTTAAAACTTGCCTTTTTCGGCGAACAACACTAATTCAGTTTGGTTAATAGAACAGACACTATAAAAACTGGAGTCATTAAAATTATTTTAATCCGTTTTAAAACATAGATGGCGTATATGAACACATTAGAGTTTTCGACAAGGCATTTGGAGATAATCACGGAAAACCTTCAAAGCGTGAAAGAAAAAAGTGATTAATTCCATAGCTATTATAAAAGCCTTAGTCACAAAGAACAAATATGGCGAAAAGGAGTAAATTCATCTTATTGTATCAGTTTTTAATATTTAAAAGTAAGTAAAGTAACTAACCTTCGTCTCGTTTTAAAATTCTACAGTAATTTCAAGTTACTCCATGTAATCCTAGTATTTTTAAACGTGGATTCTTAAAAGTTATAGTTTAAACGGAACGTTTGCTGACTGAATGTATTGTAATAATAAACATAGAAATATGAAAGGTGTAAATTGTTGAATTTCCTGTACATCAAGAAGGAAATGGGAGATGCTTAAGACAGAATAAGGTGGCGCGCTGTGTAAGAGTAGTGTTTAATCTGAGACAAGTCTGTACATGTTAGCAGGATTAAATACAATTTATGTTGGAAAGTTCGTCGATTAACTATATATGCATGTAAAACCATCTTGACACAAAGTAGGATTAAGGATGTTATTTCCAGAATTTGGTAAGAGAGGCTCCGGTTGAGTCGTTTAAGCTAGTCTTCCCTGCTTAAATCCGTACATGTTTGCCTCAAACTATCCGTGTTAAACAGTATAAGCAGGAAGATACTATAATTCTCAGAGTGGACCAGACAGTAAACAAGTAATGCCAATACTACTGTAATATAGCACCTACTATGCGTATTATGTACTACATTCTCTACATTTTGTATCCTAGCTCTAATGGCCTTTCTATTTTAGGCTTTATACAATTTTTATTAACTTCAACGTTGTAAACTAGTTTAACGTAACAATATTATTGTAACTAAAATTATTATAATTAGGTATTTGCACGTTGTGTATATAACGCTTTAATATTAATTTTAATAAACGTCAATACATTAAAAATAATGTGTCACGGTAAAGTTTATGTATCTGAGATACGTGAAGTCTTAGTTACAAGTACTTATGACAGCGACGGTAAAAACACAGTGATTTTATTCCAAGAAAAAATGAATTTTACTCAAACATAAAACTCAGTATTTTGTATCAAAAACATTTACACTGAATCAAAGCAAAGGATTGTCTGTTTTCTTTGTATTAGTATATAGGCTACGTTATTAGATGTATATTAGATAATTGCTACATATACCCGTATTACTAGATTGAATTATTATATCTCTGTAAATAGATTAATTACTAGATGGGTATTAGAAGCAAAAGTGAAACAGAATAGTCGAAAATATTTTAATAACAGGATTAAACATTATATGCTTATAATTTACGTTCTTCCTGTTTAACCAAACTTGATAAAATACTCAGCTCTGATGTTTTGTGAGTAAAAAAAAATTGTTGAAATATTCAAAGAAACGCATTTTATATTAATCTGGAGGATAGTAGTTTTACAGATATGCAATCCTACAGATACATTACACAGTATTAGGTGATTTTACAGTAAATGTTAATTTGCAGAGTGAATTAGATTTTCTCTACCACTGTGTAGTATTTTTTCATATATTATGTAACATGACGTGTAGAAATATTTAATCTATATGAGTATGCGACATATATTATTACGTCATTGCTTGTCCCTGTTTACCACTCAGACAGTGTTTCTGAAACAGTAGAGTAGGCTCCTTAGAATACACTTAACAATTACCTTAACTGCTGAGCGTATTCTGAATATATCTTTGTTTTATTCTACTCTAAACATAAGTATATAAATTTTAATGTACATTTAAAATAGACGCATTTAAAATAGACGCAACAGCAAGTCTATTGATGTGAGATAATACTGTTGTCCTCTACCTTTTACGGCGGACAGACAAAACAAATTAGGAATTATGCCCTTACTTCAGAAAATATCCATATCAATTTACCATATATTAGATCTACAAATCAGTGACGTTAACGTATACATGAAACAACATTGTCTTATAAAATTATTTAAGTATAACTATTTAATGTTTGTGAATCTTAAGCGTTGGGGTCAAGTCGATAATAAACATTCTAGATGTTTCTTGACGCATATGCAGCAGTTAGAAATTATTTCTCAAGAGGTATTACGTTAGTGTATGTTAAAGTACGATAATATGCGTAAAACGCTAATATTGACGATTATTTTATATTTTGTATCTCTGACATACTTTAACTAAAATACTGCACAATAATATTTTATGGTATAATCCACTTGAATCTTGATTCAAGATTTTTTTGTATCGGCCATCTAAGGACCACATGCCAATTTCAATTCTTTATTCTTTGTTCTTTTCTTTTTCTCCAATATTCTTTCATCTTTTCACTGTGTCTGTTCTTCCTGTCTTCAGTCCACTTTCAACCTGCGTTTTTCTCTCTCCTACACTGGACTCCTTCCATTTTTAACACTTTTGCCCAAAAAACGTCTCTTTCAATTGCTTCTTCTGCGTTTATATCATTTTTTTCTAAATCATTTTGGACTTCTTTAATCCAAATTGATGTTGACTTCTTCCCCCACAGATATTTGAAGATCTGCTTTGCTAACCTATCGTTGTCTATCCTACATAAATCTCCAAAAAACAATAATTTATTTATTTGTAATGTTTGTTTACATAATCAGATGGTTATTTTGACAATATAATATGATCAAGAGCGAAGTAAATTACATACTGAAACAAAACGACTATAATGGAATGTAAACTAAGAATCTGATGCTTATAAATTATAAAAAGAATATTTGAAATCAAGAAATTTTATTGGTTCTACTTCAATAATGTGTCACTGCTGATTCCACCAAGCTACTTCACTTTGCTGAAGTGCCACCAAAACATACAGCCAAACGTCAGCCGATTGTTTTCGTATTTATATATCTTACTTACATAATGGTTTCCTTCTCTCTTCTTCTCAACTCAGAGGTTGGAGGGCTTGCAATTTCTTTCTTTTCGAATGCATATTTTCCCTTCCTCTTAGTCTCTGCATATTTTCTTCCTCTTCTATACGTGGAACTAAAACTGAGCGTGCTAAGAATATTATACTTATAATTACACTTGTAATTATAATTTAATGAAGATAGTTGTGTTAGTGGATAAAATCACAAGCAGAATGAGCACTGTTGCACACCACTATATAAAAATTATTCCGATTAGCGCTTTCAAGCTACAGCTCATCGTCAGATCGGAAATGAAACAAATAACCTGAAAATAAACCCTTCACCCCCCACCCCACCCCACCATGCTCACACACAACAAGCTATAATTCAAATGTCCCTTCCTCACCCCGTGAGTCCTGTCCCTCCATCTGGACAGTTACATATTTTTCTAGCAAATTCAGGTTATTTGTTTCATTTCCGATCTGACGATGAGCTGTGAAGCTTCAAAGCGCTAATCGGAATAATTTTTATATAGTGGTGTGCAACAGTGATCATTCTGTTTGTAATTATAATTTAGGAAAACTAGTATAATTTAAATATCAGATTTTAACAAAACACTATAAATTAACTATATATGTTGAAGCAACCAAAATTTTATTAATCGCTGACTCCTTTTTATCCTGATCATATTTACTTTAAATATTTTTCTTCGTATGTGCAATCACACACGTAGGACAATTATCATTAGAAGGTGGGTTGCTCAGTGGCAGGAAACACGCTTTGTATGACGTCCATTCGTCGTGCCGTCCTATGACTTTAGCTCAAGGACGAGGCAGTTCATTTATATCTACCTGCTGTGGAAGCTGGGGGACTTGTATACGTGAATAACAATACCCCAGCCTACCCACGTCCCTCAAATGGACGTGGTTAACCGAAGGCTGGATTAACCTGACGATGGAATCTTGTAAACTAGAGTTTGTAAGGACAGGCTATGGCCTATCCTTTTGGGAAAACGATTACTAACGTTTCTTATTAATGATTACACAGTAAGCAACACTTATTATTTACGTCATGAAAGCCTATAGTGCTGAATCCCTGCTGTCGCAAACTGCATTACAGTTAAACAGTAAAGTCTGATTATTGCTATGACTACTTGTGCAATGGGTCAAAACTATTAATGGTACATAAAATAATGCTATGCTAGCGCATAGGTGTCGATGATGAAATGTTCTAGAAAGAGGTTTTTACCATTATTTTCATCAGAATGAATTCTATGTTACTAATCATGAAATATCATCTGCTAATTATTTCCATTAATATCCCTGTCTCAGTAATTATATGCCTTACAAGAGGATTGCATATCTGTAAAACTACTATCCTCCAGATTAATATAAAATGCGTTTCTTTGAATATTTCAACAATTTTTTTTTACTCACAAAACATCAGAGCTGAGTATTTTATCAAGTTTGGTTAAACGGGAAGAACGTAAATTATAAGCATATAATGTTTAATCCTGTTATTAAAATATTTTCGACTATTCTGTTTCACTTTTGCTTCTAATACCCATCTAGTAATTAATCTATTTACAGAGATATAATAATTCAATCTAGTAATACGGGTATATGTAGCAATTATCTAATATACATCTAATAACGTAGCCTATATACTAATACAAAGAAAACAGACAATCCTTTGCTTTGATTCAGTGTAAATGTTTTTGATACAAAATACTGAGTTTTATGTTTGAGTAAAATTCATTTTTTCTT
Organism: Magicicada septendecula; assembly: GCA_034769895.1. Taxonomy (NCBI): domain Eukaryota; kingdom Metazoa; phylum Arthropoda; class Insecta; order Hemiptera; family Cicadidae; genus Magicicada; species Magicicada septendecula. The sequence continues at coordinate 300,199,996 of CM068371.1, forward strand.
GGAATAAAATCACTGTGTTTTTACCGTCGCTGTCATAAGTACTTGTAACTAAGACTTCACGTATCTCAGATACATAAACTTTACCGTGACACATTATTTTTAATGTATTGACGTTTATTAAAATTAATATTAAAGCTTTATATACACAACGTGCAAATACCTAATTATAATAATTTTAGTTACAATAATATTGTTACGTTAAACTAGTTTACAACGTTGAAGTTAATAAAAATTGTATAAAGCCTAAAATAGAAAGGCCATTAGAGCTAGGATACAAAATGTAGAGAATGTAGTACATAATACGCATAGTAGGTGCTATATTACAGTAGTATTGGCATTACTTGTTTACTGTCTGGTCCACTCTGAGAATTATAGTATCTTCCTGCTTATACTGTTTAACACGGATAGTTTGAGGCAAACATGTACGGATTTAAGCAGGGAAGACTAGCTTAAACGACTCAACCGGAGCCTCTCTTACCAAATTCTGGAAATAACATCCTTAATCCTACTTTTGTCAAGATGGTTTTACATGCATATATAGTTAATCGACGAACATTCCAACATAAATTGTATTTAATCCTGCTAACATGTACAGACTTGTCTCAGATTAAACACTACTCTTACACAGCGCGCCTCCTTATTCTGTCTTAAGCATCTCCCATTTCCTTCTTGATGTACAGGAAATTCAACAATTTACACCTTTCATATTTCTATGTTTAATATTACAATACATTCAGTCAGCAAACGTTCCGTTTAAACTATAACTTTTAAGAATCCACGTTTAAAAATACTAGGATTACATGGAGTAACTTGAAATTACTGTAGAATTTTAAAACGAGACGAAGGTTAGTTACTTTACTTACTTTTAAATATTAAAAACTGATACAATAAGATGAATTTACTCCTTTTCGCCATATTTGTTCTTTGTGACTAAGGCTTTTATAATAGCTATGGAATTAATCACTTTTTTCTTTCACGCTTTGAAGGTTTTCCGTGATTATCTCCAAATGCCTTGTCGAAAACTCTAATGTGTTCATATACGCCATCTATGTTTTAAAACGGATTAAAATAATTTTAATGACTCCAGTTTTTATAGTGTCTGTTCTATTAACCAAACTGAATTAGTGTTGTTCGCCGAAAAAGGCAAGTTTTAAAATTTCCTGTTCTGGATACTTTTTAGAGTAATGACAAGAATTTTTGATATTTCGAATATTATTTCTTATTTTGCTGTCACTGTGAGGTAACAAATGAGATTATTGTCTTTGACATCGCAATAGTTAAAATTCTAACTTGCTTACTTTTATTATAAATGAACTACACCACATGTGAAATATTGTCCTAAATGTTTTTATCACTGTTTGCTTCATTACACATTTTTTGTGGGAATGTCTTATTTCCAGTACGTGTACATCGATGGGAATGAAAATACTCGTAAGGATATTTACAGTTATCTACTTACTTGTGTTACACTATCCACGATATAAGTGCGGGCGTAACTTTGTATTTCAACAGGTAAAAGCCCTTAATGTTGTCTCGAAACCCTTAACTACCTATTAAAATTGTCTTGACTCAGAAGCCGCTTTACTTACTTATAATATATCTATGTTACTGATCCTGCTGCTGCTGCTGCTGCTGCTGCTCCCAAGTCCAGACGGGATTAAAAATAAGGTGCTTAAGGCAGTCCTCCAACACAGTCAGGGTCTGGTGCTTAATATGTATAACGTATGACTGAACTCGGGGGTCTTTTCTTCCTGCTGGAAGATTGCACGTATCACCAAAGTAAAGAGACACAGAACCTCCTTCATCTTATTGCACTCTGTGTATGATGGACACAGGAGGAAATGTGCTTTAGAAGAGTTTATTCGTTCGAGGCTGATCGTAAAGATAAAACCTCCTGTGGACGGCGGCTTTGAATGTCGTAATCTTGACCAAGAAGTGAATTCCAACTATCTTGCCTCTGCGGGTCGGAGACGTAATTTTCAGAACGAATTTCGTGGACAAATACCTCGGCATGTTAATCGACACAAAGATGAATTTCTTCCATCAGACATGGCATACGGCGGATTAGGCTGCTAAACCTGTCACGCTGTTCAGAAGATTGTTGACTAATGTGGGAAGGCCCAGTTCTTGTAAGCGTCGCCTGCTAATAGCGCCAGTCCTGTCAGTCCTATGGTACGGCGCTGAAGTTTTGGAGGGTGCCCTGAACAAGTATGTATCCCGAAAAAGACTGGCCCAGGTGCAATGAAGTCCAGCGCCTCTGCTTACTGTACCGTCTCTGAACCAGCTTGTGTGGTGTCGCTGCGGTTTTCCCCATCGATCATCTTTCCAAGAAGCGGTGTGGTGTGCACCTTAGGAAAGCCGAGATCTGCAAGGAAAGGCTTCGCACTTTTGTGACGTGGCAAAGAGCTTGGGAGCTTGGGAGGAAGCGAGACGGTGGAGTGCTACGATCAAACACATGAGGCCATGTATTGAGAAAAAGCTTGGCGAGGTCAGCTTCTACCTGACGCAGCTTCCAAGCGGTAATGGATACTTCCAATCCTACTTCCATAAAATGGGTAAAGCCTTGTCTGCAGATGCCTGAACTGGCAGGTTATTGAAGATAATGCGGAGCACTCGTTCTTCAACTCTGATAAGTGGGCCACGAGAAGAGAGTCTTTGGTTGCAGATATAAGAATTATGTAATTAAGTATGCGCAATAATTAAGTAATTAATTCAAACCAAAAAGATAAAACAAAATTAAAAATCTTAAAAATTTTAGCAGCTACCTCTTTACAATATAGTCCTGAAAATTTGACTGAAACAAAAGAAACGTTATCAGCAAAAAGTAACGTCTATATTTATTTATACGCTTGCTTGCCCGGTAAACCTTATTAGACCAGAAAAAACGAGGATAGACTCAAATGTCTTCAATTTAAATGAGGAGGTGTGCAAATAAATTTGGACCGCATGGATGACAAGAGTTCCTATACAGGACTTCATATACACACCGCTTGAAAAAGGAGAGTTCGAGGAATGTTTGTAAAAAGTGGTGATCGGGTTAGTTTTGTGATATGTTGCTTTGATTACGTCTATTAAACTACAGTATAAGTGAAAATTTTCTTAACACATCACTCTGTGCTTTAGGGGTGGGGACAGCCTAAGTAACGAACGAAAACGTGACTGGCATAACCTACTTTCGTTTCTATTATCCCGACTTGTTGACAAGTCATTCAGAGTAACAATTGCGTTTGCCAGAACACAGTTTGGAAACACCTTTTACAGTTTTTTCTCTTCCATCCTTTTTACCTTCATTAAACGTGGGATTCCTTAGCGTTTAATATATTGTTTCAGAACTGCTTCCGCTAACGAGGTGTGCCACTTAGTAAGATTGCAGGCCGGCAAACACTTGACGTAAGTTTTTCTTTCATTTTTAAAATAATACAAAACAATTTTATCTTGCAGCCCAAATTGCAAATTGTTTTGCGTGGTGTGCTTTAACTATTGCAGTATACCTAAGCCGAATTTAACACAAGTAATTTGCAAATACTTTCTAAAGAAACCTATTTGAGTTTCTGGACACACAGTTTCTTTTGACACTATTAATTAACACAAGTTAACAACACACTTAGAAGTTAAACACATGTTAGAAGATAATGTACTACATGATGTAAATTATAATTAAACATACAACCTCCTTTTTTACTTTTTTTTAGTTCTTCTGACAGCATTTAATTTTTATCAAATGTTTGGTTCGGTCATGAGCCAATCAAGAGCCATGTTAAATTAACTTAATATTCATTTAAAAGAATTTTAAGTGAGGATTTAAATAACTACTTAAATTTTATGACTATAAAACTTTCACAGTAATATCTCTCTGTTTAAAAAATATATATTTGTGGTAAAGTTAAAAACATAGTTTTTTTCCTAGTTTTAGCTGCTTGACGTCATTTAGAACGGTATTTCTCAAGAGGTCCTTAACTTCCTCCTATGTCGGTTTCCATCTCGGTGGTCTCAGGATTCTCAGGATATAATCTTATACTTCTAAGCTGCTGAATAGGTAAGTACTGTATATAAAGTAATTTCTACATTCTAATGCATCGGAAAGGTCAACGTTACTACCACACTCATTACTCTGCGTCTCCGCCTCCGTCTTCTCATATGAATCAAGCTCACACGGAACACCTTTTCTCTCAGTGCCTTTATGGTGCTTATTTCTTGATATTGTGTTATATGCAGCACAAAAGTCAATTTAGTACTAGAAATATCACTAGCGTACATTTTCGTCATTCCGAAGGAAGAATATCCCCTTTAATTTTTACTGGTCCTTGAGTCTAGGACCTCCTTACTGATCCCCAAGCCTGCTTTCGAAATGGTATCAAATTTTATGGGTTCATACTTATTAGGCCTACAGGTAATAAAAATATTTTTTATAATTTCTCAAGTTTCACTTACTTTGACAATTTGCCTTCTAAAATAAAATAACCCGTTACAAACTATTCAGAATAAGCAATAGTGTCAACAAAAATAATAAAATTACTAAATCGCAGCTAAAAAAAAAAAGAAGAACGATGACAATGGTTCAACAGTGACGGCACAAGTAACAAAGATGCAAGGCGTACCCAAGGTCATTTACGACTCACAAACACAATCTCACAATCCCATAGTTAATATAAAACTTTCTATACTACCTATACTTTTCGTCGACCTTTAGCAGTTACCTGAGTTGGCTGTGTTACTCACTCTCAAGCTGTGGAATTTTCCACAGTTCATTGCATCTGCAGCCTGACTACAACCAGTCTAGTGCTTATTATCTCAGCTATTACTATACCATCAGTATATCTTAGTGTTGTGCTTACAGTGCGGGTAGTGGTAGACGCGTGGTTTTGGTGGTGCTAGTGGTGTCTCTGTGTTTCCGCTGCTGCTTGGCGCCTGATAAGTCTAGTATAATTTACTTAATTATTACTGCACACCTCAACTAGCGATTCCTAATGTTTATCCACTGAAGGCGTAGGAAAACCACGCCGACAGCTTCATCCTGCGTTCCTCTCGGCCCCTCACACGGCTACACCATTCCTCCTGGTGCTCTTGCGTAACCCCTACCGGGGATGGCCCCTCGCAGGGCCATCCATTCTTGCCCCCGAGCAATTGTCTGAAGCTGCCAGGAGCGCCATGGACACCGCGGAGTGGCGTACTGTTAGCCGAATCCTAACAGTTCAGACTCCTGTTAGACAGCAGCGACTCCTAGGGTTCAGAGCGAGCCAGAAAGTGGACCACTGCCACGGAGCGGTCTGCAACACCCAATCGCCTTCCTCGCGGCCCATCGCATGCCGCCCCTCATTTTCGACCAGCCTGATGACTGGAACAAGTTGATCTGGCGGGTGCACCGGGCTGCTCCTGTGAAAAGCTTGCCACCATCCAGTCAAGGTGTTCGCTCTATCCGCCTCAAAACGACGACCCTTGTCTTTCACTTACCTGAGAACTATTAGTACGTCTGAACCACCTCCCCCTATCAGACTCAAACGCCCCCGGGCGATTCTAGATGACCCCCTCGTAAGTCAACCTCGTTGCGCTATCTGTATAGCCCCCAGTATCTTCCTTTCCTCTCTGATACCTTCACTGGTCAGGGACATCCTTCCCCAAAAATTTTAGCGCACTGCTTGGTGTAGTTACTATTTGCCACCGGCACGGTGGTTCCCTGTCTCCTGAGGAACAACCGACGCCTCAAGGCGTCTGCCTACTGGGCCGGACGCGGGCGGCACCTGCCGTCCGCTTCGCGCTCAAACGCAGTGGTACCATGCAAAATGGCACCTCAAAATTATTTTTTAAAAATATCCAGCACCTCTGAGGTTAACTGCGTTGGCGTGTCCTTCCCAGTTTTAGGCCCCTGTCTCATGAAAGTCTAGCACTGTTGTCATTTGGCAGCCATCGGGCAGGTCCCGGAAACTGCAATTCAGCCATGGGTGCAAAGTTGCCCTACTACCCAGCGCAAAGCAAAGCAATACGACGACCTTTGCGAGTTTCCGGCTTGTCCAGAAGCTCTTACCGGACTTTAGATTACCTTTAACTCGTCGTGAGCAAGGCCTTCGATTCAGTCTGGCACAAAGGCTTTCTCTACAAGCTTGCTTTGTCCTCCCTCCCCGCCTCTTTCGTTCATCTTCTGCAGTCGTGTCATTGCGATCGCTTCTTCAAGGTTTGCGGTGATGAGCGTAATCATCCCTTCGACCGATCGCCGCAAGCATTCCTCAGGGTTATGTCCCCGTACAGCCTTGAGACACATTTTCGCTCTATGTGAATGAGGCCATGGATAATTAGAGCTCAGATAACCTTAGTTTTGCTGCTGGAATGGTACGACGTAAGCTCCCCCTATTTCCGAACCGGCAAAGGAAATGGCGTGCGGCAATCACTACGGAGAAGTCCGAGGTGATCACCTTCCGTCTCCAAAATCCAGACCTTCTACCTAAACGAGAGTCCTATTGTATGGAAACGGACTGTAAAGTATTTGGGGGTCACTCTTAACCGGAGCCTAAGCTTCAGAGCCCACGTCACCCAGTGTCTTCCGCGCGCCCTTGGAATCAAATTCTAGCTCTTTGCCTTTCTTTCTTTCACGTCGTGAGGCTAGGGTTGAAAGTCCCTTCTATTGATAGATTTTTCCGCTCCCTCGCCCTTAATTTTGTTTACTCGTGCCGCTGCTTCCAGATATCCTCATCTCCGTCGCCTTAGCACAGACGTCGGTCCACCTCCTAGAGAACGTAAACGCCCCCGAGCACTGCTCGATGACTCTCCATAAGCCATCTTCTGTCCACTTCGCCGACCTTACGAAGCTTCGCCATCCCTTCTGTCTACATGCATCAGTTCCGGTGCATCGTAAGAGACATAGGGGGTTGCGCTTGCTCGCCTTAGTGCTGTCTTCTGCGGGCGCTTTCTCCCTTTTTGCTGTATCCCATATCCCAACCAAAGGGTTCTAAACACTTCCTATTCCGCTACTGCTTACTCTCTCAATAGTATAAAGTTCAAAACATAAGAAGCCATTCCATCCCTCCAAGTGACAAAATCAGTCCCTGCAAAACGCGAGACATTGCGACCACCAGGGAACGTCAAGCTGCTGCCCCGTGTACCTGGACCTTTAATACCTATGCTTAGTACACATCAAAGGACACCAGATAGTGTGCAGCAGCGGAAACGGGAAAGCACTTCTCTTACCATTACGTTTGATTATTTTATATTTTTTGTTTTAATAGTTCAGCTTTGACGGTAGCCTATTATTTTATAAATTACATTCTGTAGTTAATTACCGCACTTTGTTATTGAATGTTCCCTAAAAGATATTATAATATTATTATAATTATATGCAAGTTGTAGCATAACAGAATTTTCACGTCGAATATACTTTAATACAACCTTGAAAAGAAAAAGAAAAAACAATCTGTAGTGAGTGATAACAAAATGGTTAAAAATAAATTAAATAAATTGATCATTATAGTCAATCAAATGCTGACAATAGACTCTATAACAAAAAAACTCTTGGTCCAAATAAAAGGAACAATCAATATAAAACAACATACTTTCAACCACATGATGATTAAAACCCCAGTACATCATCAGTATACCCAGTAGGATAAGGAGCAGTAATGAAAACTAATCATGGGTAACTTATTAAAATAACCACATCAAAGGATCCAAACATAAAATAATAACATACTCATTGAAGGAGAAATAAAGAACCGACTAATACAAGGAGTGTAGTATTAGGGAAGGTTACTTCCCAAATCTCATGACAAATATGTACAATTTAATTAAATTCAAAATAATGACAAAACCCTAAATCCCAGTAACCCAAGTTACAGGATACACTACAAATAAGTTAAAGATTGTAAATTAAATATAGAGATAACTCCAGGGTAAAGAGTAGAATATTAAGTAAAAAAGAATTAAAGGCTACCATTAGTGTAGGTGGTAAAGAATGCCTCAGTGAGAAGGAAAGTGATATCCAATATATACTATAATAGTGAAAGACAGAAAATGACTGAAATGTTATTAATTGTAATAGAGTATTTAAATATAATATGTAAGGATTGTTTTATATTAATATAAATGTGGAAACATGAACTTTCATTATAGGTAATTGAAAATGTTAGATTATAAGATGTTTTGTTATAATTAAATAATGTTAATTAGTGTTAAAGTTTTGTTAAGGTAAGAAAGGCAAGGAAATAATCATAATATCTTTTAAATTGTAAACCATAGAAAAAATAAGGAAGCAAACTAGTTATAATATCAGTAGCAAAGCAAAACTGATTTTTAGGCCAAATTCAACTTTTATTATGTAATCAAGTCCAAAGGGATAAATTAAATAAAACTGTATAAAATTAACAGAGATTAGTCAGTTTAGAATAAAGATACTTAATTATAATTATTACAGAAATATATAATAGTAAATGTAATGATCAGAGGTTAAAATTGACTTTATTGGAAATGTGTAATATAATGCCTAACAGTGGACACAGTGCAAAGAAAATGTAAATTAATCAAGTATCGGTGTGTTGTAACAACAAATTGTTAAAGACAAAGAATAATGATGAAATGAGTAATCTTATTTAAGGACAATGTTAACATAAAACGACTTGTAAGCCATTTAATTTATAATCATGTGAATAATAATAAGGCCTATAAGAAATGTCAAAAAATGTCAGTTTTAAGCTTAATTGAAACTAAAATAGGTCATGTTGGATATTGATTTATGTAAAATTAGAACAGGAATATTACTAGGTACTTAAATTTTCATGACATTAAAAAATAATTAAATTATAGCCATAAAATAGAAAAAATGTCATATATTTATATGAGATCAGGCCTGGACAAGACGAACAGCTGATTTCAGACAATGGGATAGGATACCAAAATATTTCTGGAATTACTATATTAAACAACGATTTCAGTGAGTAGCTGATTGTTAAACGCGAACCAGAACGGATGGGAACGTGCAGAAGGGAGATCCAAAAAATATAAAATAATTTGAACTAAATTGAAAGTACAATATAAAGAGTTACTGCAGAGGTTATAAACCTAAAATTAATAAAAATAACTTAACCAATTAACGAAGTGAAGAACGAGTTTTAGTTACAATATAATCAAACATCAATACACCAAGAATCATCTGCCATGTTGGAATAATTGAATTAATACTATTCCATTGAATAACGAACTTACCAGATTTCGAACACTGAATACGACACTAGTAATCCTGCATCAAACTACCTATCCGAGTGAAAAAGAACATTACAATCGAAGCATCCAGAGGAACTACACTATCGCAGAAGAAGATATCCACAATTACATTTGGGTGAGAGGAAAAAACCAGGAGCCGGCGTAGTTGGGCGAAATCCAAAGTCGATGGCAGCCATGTTTCAAGTTTATCTCGCCAGCAGTACACTGCCACGATGAATCAACAGCTACGCTACGTCATACACAGCTGACTGGTTCGATTTTTTTTTTTTAAATGACATTATTTTCAAATATAATTTACTTTTACGTAATAGTAATTAAGTATTAATTAATTCTAAGTATAGTATCTTGTAACTTGCCTTTCCCTGACCATTTCGACAGTTCAAAGAACTCTGTTAATCAATTTTGTAATTTTATATATTTTGTTAGTTAACACAATCGACCTGTGAATTGAGTCTCAGCCGCAGCATAGTCGATGCACATAAGATTATCGCATCACTTCTTAAATAAATCTCATTATTGTTTCTAAACACTAGTTTTCCTAATTATTTGAGTTATTAAAATTAATTTATTTCATTTCTAATTTAATTTAGAAAGTAATAACTAAAGAAATCGAGAAGAAGAAGAAGAAGAAAAGGAGCTGAGTTAGAAGCGAATACAATTCGAGCCACCTTTGACATAATCGGATTAACACAATAGAACAAATATTTCTTTACCGAGTCTATCAAATTAACACATGGAAATAAATTAGTATTAATACTTCTAATTAAATAATAAAACTAATTAAACAATTAAAAAATAAATAAATTTGTAATAAACCTATAACTTGTAAATTTTCTCAAACATAAATTTTATTTGTAACCAAAGGTTTTATTACAAATTGGCGCTCACAACAGTGGGGCATAACATAAACTCGAACAAATCGTGGTTTATTACAAAGTTCAAGAAGAAACCCCTAATAAACATATGTAATAAAATTAGCAAATCTATAAATGTTTTTGCTGAGAATTTATATAAACGTAGGGTATAAATAAATGGACAAATCTAAATAGGAAGAAAAGATAAGAGTGAAACCGTACGAAAAAGATAGATACTGAGTAAACAGCAATACGGGATAGACGATTAACTGACCACGCTTGCTAGGATAGGCAAAGATGGAATGTAGAGTGTGAGAGACGGCATCAATTTTACAAGATACTTGCTAATTTAAACTCCAGATTACCAATTTAAGAGTAGTCCTATGTAGACTGCGAAATTAGTGAATTATACAATTATTGGAAAATTATGTATTAGATTAAGAACTGTATTTAGGTGTGTGTTAATTTAGGACAATTAGTATCATTATTAGTTATTATTATTCACGAAAGACTAGTGCTAATTAATAATAGTTATTGTAATAAATTGCATAAATAAGAACATTAATAACAAAATTTATCAATAAAAAGAAAAAAAAGAAAATGGCCGATCAGGCTGACATTGCGCGTATGTTGCAGGAATTAATGAAAAATAATGATCAACTTAAAGCTGAATTTAAAAATGTCATCCAAGCAGAAAACACCAAAATTTATAAATAGTTATCAGAACACATGGAGCTATGTAAAACCGAAATCGAAAACACAAGAACTGAGCTGTTATCGTGCATTGATCAATTACATGACCATGTGGACACCCGATTTACAGAACAACATAATTCCATTAAAAGTTGTTAAGACCGCATACAATCTAATACACAACTAATAAACCAGCAGAAAACAGAGTTAGAACGGAAAATAGATGATAGAATTAATCAAGTAAAGAGAGATGTAGTAGGTATGTTTCTACAAACACACTGAAGACACTAGTAACCAACCTAAATTTTGGGGTGATGGAAATCCGTTCCAATTTATACGAGATTGTGAACGGGAATGGACTCAGTGGGTGACCAATTAAATGACTCGGATAAAATTGAATGGGTTGTGCGTAAACTGAACGCTTCTGCAGCATTATGGTACTCTATAGTTCGTGTTAATATTACATTAACTTAATAAGACTTATGACGAATTTATTAAATGCTTTGAGAATCGGTATTGGAACGAACATGTACAACGCAAAGTCCGAGATAGGCTCGAGTTTGGCAGATTTACTCCCGGAAAACTCACACGTGAGCAATATGTAATAAAAGAAATCGCTAGAGTTAAAAATCTTAGACCGGAACTATCAGAGGCAGAATTAGTGCATAAATTAAGCTATCATTTTGATGTAAATATCCGTACAGCCATATTAACACAAAGGATAAATACACTTGAAGCATTATTAAACATGTTGACACAATGGGAGGATGTTATGCCTTCAGCAAACGTTCAGTACACATCTGACACTCCTAAGCCATCATATAAACCGGATACAGCGTTTAATAAAGATAAAACCTCGGGGGGTGATAAAAACAAATTTACAGGGAAAACTAAGAGAATCAAATCCATTAATGAAGTTAAAAACATAGAGAATAAAAATAAGTACCCACCTACAGTATCAGAAGCTGTGGATGCTGATAAAAAAAAACGTGTAAAATGTCACGTGGGAGGCGTGCCTAAAAAAGCAGCCAAAAGCACTGATCCATAAACATCACTTTAGCACTAGCACGGACCTGGATAAAGATAATAAGGACACTATATGTCGTAACACTAAGTATAGTAATAAAGCAGTTAATTGTGAGGATACTTGTTTCAAAATTAGTGGTATATATCCATGTGATTTGCGGGAAGCATTGTTAGAAAGCGAAAAGGATCACTCTGGAAAATTTGAAAGTAACGCTGCGTGTCCTACACTTAATGCATACATAAATAACGTCAAAACACACATTTTAATTGACACAGGAGCAGAAATATCTGCGATTAGTGAAAATTTTATTAAAAGAAATGATAAATATTTTAAAAACACTGCAATATTACCCACAAATAAGTTACAGATTCAGACGGCGGATAAAATAAAACAATTGCCACTGGACAAATATATATTACGTTAAAATACGATGAACTGGAAGTGAATATCCCAGTAATAATAATAAAGGAATTAGTTTGCAATGTAGTGCTTGGGGTAGACGTTTTAACGAAATTTCAGGCCCAGATCTGTTTGACTAACGGTATCATGCATTGGACTATAAACGGACTATAAACTATATATCAGCTGGTTCTTAATGATAAGAAAATAAACAAAGGCGATCGATCTACTTATACTCCGATTGAGATGCAACGGCCCAACATAGCGATTAAAACAGAGCATACCAAGGATATTAAGAATAATTTAAATCCGCAATAAGCTAAAGAATTAAATAACTTAATTTTAGTACGTAGGCTTTCACGGCCGGTGTCACTATTATTAATTAAAACTTCCGGGCTGAAAGCCCGTGGTAGAATTACATCAAGCATTCGACCACGGCCTTTCAGCCAGGAAGTTTTAATTAATTATAATTAAATAACTTGTTAATGAAACATTCACACGTATTTTGCGAACGGCCTAAAGTCACAAATGTGTATACGCACAAAATTGAGGTGACTGAGGAATCTAAATTCGTACGTCGTACTTACCCCATCCGTAAGGCGTACCAACAGCACGTTGATGCTGATATAGAGCAAATGTTAAAAAATAAGATCATTGAACGGTTGGAAAGCGATTTCCTCAACCCTCTTGTTGTCGTTAAAAAGAAAACGGGGGACATCCGGCTATGCCTTGATATGAGAAATTTAAACAACATCACTAAGAAAATATATGACATCGCTCCAAATGCTGATAGCTTATTTATTAAGTGTCAAGGTGTTCAATACATGACGCGGCTTGACCTTACCAGCAGTTTCTGGCAGATTCCTTTGGATGAGGAGAGTCGGAAATATATGGCGTTCCTCTATAAAAACAAAAGCTATCAATTTAAAGTCGTACCATTCGGACTCGTGACAAGTCTAGCTGCAATTATTAAATGTTTAGAGTTAGCACTTGGGCCCGAGGTAGAGGAATTTGTCAGCATTTTTGTGGATGACATCCTAGTCGTGTCTAAATCGTTCAAGGAACACTTAGAACACCTCGCCATAGTGTTGAATAAGCTCCGGAATGCTAACCTAGTTTTGAAGCAATCTAAATATGAATTTATTAAATCTGAAATTAAATTCTTGGGGCATGTCATACATGCAGACGGTATTAACACGGATCCAGAGAAAGTAGATAGTATTGTTAAGTTCCCGACACCTAAAAACGTTAATGATGTTAGAGTTTTTCTCGGGTTAACTGGATACTATCGTCGTTTCTAGCCGAATTATTCTAATACAATAACACCTTTATTAGAATTACTTCAAAAGGGGCATAAGTGGAAGTGAGAAGATAAACATCAAATCGCATTTGAGAATATTAAGGACCTATTTAACAATAATTTACACTTGTTTCATCCGATTGACGAAGGAACTTATGTTTTGCAAACCGATGCTAGTGATACCGCTATCTGTACTGTGTTATATCAGCGTGACACTATAGGAGAACATCGTGTGATCTCGTATATAAACCGTACACTTAAGGGCGCCCAGAAGAACTATTTTACATCGGAAAAGGAAATACTGTATTGGCAGTTATCTATGCTTTGAATAAATTCCGGTACTATCTATACGGCACACACTTCGAGATTCATACAGATAACCAAGCATTATCCTTTCTTCTAAAATGTAGACTAACCAACGCCCGGATGACTCGCTGGATAATGACGATTCAGGAATACGACTTTACCATAAGATATATTAAAGCTAGTAATAAGGAAATAGCGGATACACTGAGTGTGTAGGCCTACGCTCCTAAATTTGTTGAAGAGCATGAGTCTGATCCTAATAACGTGAGAATATTAGCTCTGCAATACGAGATAACGCCAGAGTTACGTCAGCGGTTAGCTAATCTCCATTTAGAACAAAACACCGATCCTAACATCAGGAAAATAAAAACAAGTATACTCTGTAAAGAAAAGCCGCGGTACTATTATAGTAACGATATCTTATATAAATTGATGGATGAAAAATGGAAAATTGTTCTTCCTATTAGTATGTTAGAGCAAATAACTTGGGCATGCCATGAAAGCTTGCCACACGCTGGTCCATATCGGTGTTACTTAGCACTCAAGGAGGACTTTGTGTTTAACAATATGGTGCGGAGAATTCGAAATATTTTGAAGACATGCCATGAGTGTCTAACTGGAAAATCTCCAAATATGCGCACCCATATTGAGAAGCAGGTAATTGTCACTCAAGGGCAAGGTGAGTTACTGTGTGTCGATTTCTTAGGTCCACTTCCGCGAGGTCTTCGCAGATTGAGGCACCTGATTGTATGCATCGACACCTTCACCAAAAATGTCAGACTATACCTTGTAACCCGACCAACAACCAAAGCGGTGTTAGCGGCTATTCTCAAAAAATATATCCCAGAAAATGGAACCGTTAAGAGGATACTTAGTGACCAAGGAAAGCAGTTCCAGAATGTGCTGTGGTCTACTACCCTCGAAAGGAATGGTATCCAACCTATCCTTACGGCTATTCGGCGACCGCAATGTACCCTTGCTGAAAGAGTAAGCAAGGAGCTGGGAGTCATGACTCACAAAACATGTGGCCAAATTAAATACGGTTCTTCGAGCAGTCACTTAATGAGAACTATAACACCACTACGGGCGTTACATCTAAAGAGCTGCAGTCAGGTAAGCAACCTACCAGATTTTGGGAGAGGTATATAAAAAAACTGGAGACACAGAACCTACCGCTACCGCTACACATAAAACAGAACATCGCCAAAACACGGATAGAGCAAACAGCTGATCAACGGGCACGTGTGTTCAATGACACTCATAAAACTCTGAAGTTTCAGGAAGGAGAAATGGTCCTTCTTAAGGCAAATCCTGTTGGCCGATCTGAAGACAACACTTCAGCTATGTTCTTTAGATTGTTTAACGGTCCATGTAAATTGAGAGAACGGGTTGGCAGGAATACTTTCATTGTTGTGGATGAAAACCAAAACAGAGTTATAGGAAAATATCATGGCGCATCACTGAGGAAATATTACCCTCGCGAGCTACCGAATCCATAAGTAAGGCCCTGATAATAATAATAATATAATAATAATAATGACAGAATGCATATGCAATAGTTATGCCTTTGAGATACGCAACTCACTTATGGAAAACCATAATGTATGATTGGCTGGACATTATATTGGCTGGGTGATAATATGGAAACCACTGTACATATTTGCCACATTGCATAGTATAAATATAAGATATGAAGTGAAGGATTAATTATGTTTTAGTTTATTGAAATTTATTGTATTGGTTATGTTATGTTTTGGGTTATATCACTTGTTTGGGATGTTGAACTGGGAGGAGGTTTTTAAGTTTGTAAAAAAAAATAGAAAAAAATTTAATTTTCAAGAAAAATACATTTTTTTTATTAACCTGGAGGCTTATGCAATGTGACAGACAGACCATATGTGAATGCATGAAGCATAATTATGACCAGCCGTATTAGGTGTCCGGGAAAATTGGGGTGTGGTTGACATAAAAAGTATTGTTTATAAATTAAGAATAATACTATAAATTAGTTATAAGACAATATAAAGACTATGAAACTGTAGTATGGTGCTTGAGTGAAGTGTTGTGTTGTGAGCGTATCAGAAGGAGGTGTGAACAGTGTTGTAGTTAGCCAATTGGTAAACACGCAACAAGTTGTGCATGTCGACGTGCGTATGAGTTACAATTTATTGTAATTACGAAATATTAAAGGTCAATTTAATTGATTCATATGTAAGTGAAATTTTATTTTCTAGAAGAATCGGGAAAACGGAGGTCCAGTCTTAAGCACGTGGCATTTCCAGAATATTCCTAAATTTAATATGTATTGTAGGGGAAATACGTCTATGCGCAGGACGATCGTGACGTCACCTTATAACGATGCGGTTTCAGTTTAGGAAGAGAGGGGAATCTTCATGTAGCACTCGTCGAGAGCGGTTGCAGAGAGTTCCTCGCATAGTCCAATACCTATTCCAAGCAGTCCTTGGGACCCGTAGACGTCGAGGGAGCAGCGAGTTTCGGCAGGTGGAGGTTAAGCCCGGAGTACAAGATTTTCTGCTACCGTTGCTGAAATTCGATTGCTGACCGAGGCGGCTGAGGCTTACACCTAGACACGAAGCGATTCCTGGATGCGGCGGCTGGAGCGTAGGAAACAGACGACGGATCGCTGGAGACCGGAAACGAGATATTCGACCGGGACAACCAGGAAAACGTCAATTCAGGAAATCAATTCTAAGAACTAAATTTGTTTTAAAATAATAAAAAACTTTCAAAGAAAAATTTTGAACTTTTCAATACAAGTATCATTGTATTAAATAAAAAAAACATGTTAATGCAATCATCATGTTGGAAAAAGGTCAATAAATGTATTAATCACTAATTGAGCATCATTTCTGCAAGTTTGGTCAGCTAACCTGTTACCTTGCAATATATATATATATATAAGCCTACATATAGGTGCTGTGTTTCACCAGCATTGAACCATTTGTAGTACAAACGAAACAGGATTTATTTTGTTCGCTTGAACGTTTTTCGTATGCAACTGGCCAAACAGTGTATCCGTACCATGTTCGGAATATATGTGCTGAACTTAGAACTCAAAATATACCCTCAACGACGTATAGCAAGGAATAGAGGGACAGGGTGAACTGTTTCGCAATTATTTTGGCGCCTCCTCGTGGTTATAGGTTAGATGAAAAAAATACTGTTTTAGTAACTCCCCAAAAGCCTAAACGAAAGTTAAAAAATAAACATTAGACTTCCAGGAAGCGTACAGTTGAAAAAAAGCTGCATTATCGGTGTCACGGTTTTTAGCGTTTTTTCACGGTTAGGCGTTAAAGTTATCAAAACCCTTTCTTAGCGAGCACCTAGATTTAGTATACTGTAAAGTAAACATATGTGTCGCTTTTATGAAACTAAGTGAGCATTGGTATTGACAGCACCAATCCGGATACTTTTTTCATCAAGCATCGTATAAATTAATTATATTTTTTGTACCCTAATACTGGAAAAAGGATCCCTGTATAGCTGCGTGTTATTCGTATATAACTTTAGCCACTCAGATTTGAGAGTGTTATTTTTCAATTGTTTGTTTATTGTGCTTGGTTTTAAACGGTACCCTTCATTCTACTAAATTTTACCACGTTAATAAAAACTAAAAAAATTATATTTTACAATCATAATTGTGTAGCCGTTACTACAGTATAACGATAGAAACTTTTAGTCACATATTTACTCCAAAACACAAAATAATATACAAGTACTTAATTAATCAATAAATATAGTGACAGAAAGCAGCCGTAGGTACGGTCATATCAATGTTAGACATTGATACATATGGTCTAGACATCAATGTTAATAAAACGAAGCTAGTGATTGTGAAACGTCCCCCAAATTTGTGTAAATTTTTTTTTTTTTTGAGGGGCGTCACTTAAAATTTAAAACTAGACTATATGTCTAGAGGGAAGATAAAATGTGCGGGGCCCATGGTGACAGAACTTGCAATTAAAACGATGGTTTCAACATCAACAACTTTTATTAGTGTTTAATAACCAAGTCTTTACATGTGTGATTCTAAGTCACAGAACTTCAGAGCATCATCAAAATATATAAGTATGTATGTGAAGTCATGTTAACAACATGCTCAATTTATTGAGATATATAATTAAATAGTATAGTGACAGTAGCTCTGGCTATTTCAATACATCACCGAGCTATATACAAATTTTCTAAGTACAAGTTGCTCTGAATATTTAGTTACATCATCAAAATATATAAAAAATTCATAAGTACTAGTTGCTCTGAATAGTTAGTTACATCATCAAAATATATATTTATATATAGAAATATGTACATAAATGAATGCGTTAATAAATTATTAAATTGTTATAGACCCTTCGTACAATATAGACACAACGTTAAATTAAAGAACAAGGTAAGTCTTGCATGAACATGACCTCAGCTGATACAATCATTTCTAACAGTACATGTCTAAAATGCCTTCACATATTTTAATTACAACTTGGAATTTCTACTCAATTCATCACATATATTTTCTAACAATTACATTAAGGATCCATTTACATATCCATGATCAATTGCATTTAAACAGAATCTACTAGAGTAGTACGATTACAACCCACTGCATAATGGCAGATCCAGACTTGCCTGTGCAAGACCTTGTTTAATTAAGTTATAACTATTGACGTGTGAACATGCCTTTTTAGACGGCAATATACTTGTATTCAATTGGTATTTAGATTAAGTACTGATACAATATAATTAACGAATTATAAAGTCAACAATCAAGAACATGAATAACTGATTCGCATGCGGCGAATTCGTCTAACAAAATGTCTCTTTTAACATCACGGGTGTCCACTGCTGTCTCTAAGTTGTGTTTAAATAAGTAATTAGTTTGATCCCATCTGTGATCTGAAGGTAGATGATGTACGCAAGGTCAGGGTGTTGAACTGTGTTGAAGAATTCGTCATGAGCTGGGTTGATGTGAAGTCATGCGTTTCTCTGTCGGCCCGACGGCGATGGAGCTTAGGTGTGTTGCTCTGCCAGTGGAGATCTAGTTTTCCACATCGGATTCCATCACTCTCGGCTAGTGGTCGAGGACCCTAATAATAAATGATAATTATAATATGCCATCAGAACTTCATCAACCCCGATATATTTCTCGTCTTACAATCTCTTTCACCACTCACGCACACAGATCACCAATTACACAAATTGACTTTTAGTTGCCGGCAATATGGTTCAATATCAAGCATGATCTTCTGAGTCTACCATTACAGTTTCTATCAATACCTGTAAGTATTTAAAACGTCTACATTAAATTAAGTTTACAAAGATTTGTCTGGTCTAACCTTCATGTTTTACTGTACTAGTTACCTTGTGGGTTATTAATTCAATTTAAATCTTTTAAGTACTGAAATAGTCAAACTTTATCAGCACGTGCTCACATCTCTGCCGGAAGTAACACCCATCCATGCTCAACAAACACACAATTAAGTTACAAACGTAACATTCCCTATTTAATTAAACACAAGCACCTTCTTTATTGAATAATAATTATATAAGATAATTACCTGGGACGCTTTAGCACTTCACGAATGCATGAGAAAGATAAATAGATCACCGCCGGACCAGTTCTTCACATCAGCAAGAATGGGGTAGAAAAGAGACGGAAGGACTCGTGAACCGTACCCAGCCAACGGTAGCGAAATGCAAAGTCACGGTGACAGCTGATATAGATTACTAAATTTCTTCGCTGCACGTAATATCGATAGTCGACGCCGCTGCCACAGCGACCTTGACCGACGATCCAGCAAGCGTAGCGCACTGACAAATTTAAAAACAAATCGCGGTGGCGCCGATTTAAATTAAATTCAGGCCGAGGTATTCCAATTTAAACCGTGCCTCGGCACAATTGTATCTAAGAACAAGTTCACAAACTGCACCCTTAATATAAACCAAGGGTAGTTGAACGTGTAAGAAAATTTACATATCTTGGTACTAAAGTTAATGAACAATGGGACCACTCTCAAGAAATAAAGAGCAGAATTTAAAAGGCAAGAGCAGTTTACACTAGAATGAGCAGTTTATTCAAAAGTCATGACTTAACAATACACATAAAGATGAGACTTTTACGCTGCTACGTATTCTCGGTCCTCTTCTACGGTGTAGAATCTTGGAGGACTTTGACGGAAGCCACAACTAAAAAATTGGGAACTTTCTAAATGTGGCTTTACCGTGGAATACTGAGCTTTTCATGGACAGTACATATAAATAATGCTTTAGTCTTAGAAATATGAGGAAAGAAAGGGAAGTTTTTAACATAGTGGAGATAAAGCTTTCTGGGACACCTAAAGAAATGAACAGAGATTTTACTTATTGGAGTCTATACTACAGGGAAAGTACTTAGAAAGAGAGAACTTGGGCGACCGAGAGTCTCATAACTGAGAAATTTAAGGGCCTGGTTTGGCACGAATACAACTGACTTATTCCGTGCAGCAGTACAGAAAGTTAAAGTAGTCTGTATGATATCCAACATCCAAAACGGATAGGAACTATCAGAAGAAGACTTAATTAATCGTATTTTAAGGATGGTATCTTTTAATTCTAATCCGGTTCATTTACAGGTGAGCATAAAAGATGAGCTGATAATCTCTTACATAATTCAGTTGCCCGAATATACCTTCAAATTCCAACAATATGCAACTGTGTTGTTAGCCTACGAGCTTACCTGTAATTGAGCGTTTGCGACATACAAGCAAATAATAATTGTCAAACTAAATTATGCGAGTGTGAATAATGGATGTATTATTGTTACGATTACTCCTACCAATTTGCGTATTACAGAAGTAAGGCGGTCCTTACGCGGAGATTGATGAGTTGGACGGGTGGCTGTGTGCAGTTACGGCCATAGTTCAATGATATCTTTAATAGGAATATGAGTCAAGTTTGCGTAAAATAAATGCTAGCAGCAGAGACTCAATATGTTGCCTGCAATAATTCTGTTCTGCAATAATTAGGACTATGATTAAAAAATATAAAGTGATTTTGCAGTCTTATTAAGTAAATGTCGCATGTTTACCTATTTAAGCTCAAGACATAGGCTATGCATAAATATTAAATACACAGAAAAGAGCGATAAGCATTACACACTCAGAAATTTTTAAAAAATTTTGAGATCACCAGTGACTTTTATGAATTATAATGTATCCACCTAATTAATATTCTGATTTGTGTGTAATTTTGTTGCTTACTGTATAAATGTTGAATTATAATTAACAGACAAGAATCTCAAACAACAGAAAATGAACAATCTTTTTTTTTCACTTTTTAGAAGTGTCGTATACAATATTGGCTACTATTAGTCAGTAATCCATAATTTTAGACGTGTACTGTTTAAAACGTTAAAGTATAGGAAAGGAAAAAATACATGACTTCAGTAAGATCAATCTTATATGTATTAAATTCTTTACAGCTATCTTAAGCTACACATTTCCTTTAATTATTTATACATTTTCATATTATTTTTAAAACTCATAAAGTTCTAAAAACGAGATTAAACAATTTGCCTCATGAGGTCCAGTTCCGTAATGTACCGCACATATACATTCGTTACTGTTAGGTGAAACGAGTTGTAACTTCTATACGGCGTCAGCTAATATACAACAATGTTTAAAATTATACACTGAATATACGAAAAAGGCTGTACAAGTTGACCATACAATCACCAACTTCTATATTTTGTATAAGTTAAATAATTACGAAACTTCGATCAGGAACTCTTACCTTGTGACTTACGTGGATGGCAAGTTCAAGGTACTTTAACGGAAACTGTACATTTTTAATATGTATTGAGATAGATCCTTGCTCTTTCATCTATCCTTTCATCGGTCCATTTGACCGACTCTTTCGTGCCCAGGACGCTATTAGATCATTCACAAACTAGAAGGCTTTTTTTCACACGCTATCTTATTTCTTCTTTACTTCGGTTTTGGGTCTTCAATGGGGAGATCATGTCATGTATGAAAAAGACCAGATTGTTCAGATTAGCATTAACCATTCAATATCATCCGATGGACGACAGGACGTACACCACCCAACGAAAAGTTGGGCCGTAGAACCATACAGATAGTGTTGTCTAATCAGTGAAGGAGTTGATGATGACAACAGGATACGTAACAAGTATTATCCTGTAGGATATACAAAACCTTAATTAAAAAGCCTGATTTATAGGGTATGTGCTGCGACCGCCAGCCAGCCGCGGGCGGTCACCACTCGAGGTGAAAGCAACTGTCTAGTTGATTGATAAGCACGGCGAGATGAAAGTTTCTACCCTTCCCAGTCGATGACCTTTCGACTGCAAACATTTATTTCAGCAATGACTCAAATAATCGCAACAAAAATACTTAACAGTAACAAAAGAAAAGTCACGTTTCACAACACTGCAAATGTTGCGAACAGTGTATGCTAAAGTTGAATAAAGTGTTTGGAACTCGTCTGAAACAAGATTTGTTTCGCTATTTTAGCAGTAGCAGCAGTAGTAGTAGCAGTAGCAGCAGCAGTAGTAGTAGTAGTAGCAGCAGCAGCAGCAGCAGCAGTAGTAGTAGTAATATTGTGCCGTGTTTTGGAAAAACTCGGCGGTGTTTTTTTTTTCTCAACGAGAACGGACTGCGTTGAATTATTAAATTACGTATTATCGGCATCTTGCCGACGTAATAAATTACGTCCGTCTCGTTATATTGCCACCGGGCCGACCCGCGCGCGCTCTGGGTCCGGCGCTTCATACTATTTTTTCAGCAGCTGTACTGACCAGTTCACTCTCAGCTTCCGACGTAGTTGCCCGTCTATATTCGCCTGACAGACTCGACTTGAAATTTTGTCTACTATCTTTTACTATGTATAAGTAAAAGCTACGCGACCTTCCGGTAAGTGTGTTTAAGATATATAACTTACTATTTCATAAAAATAAATTGTATTTACTTAATATCAACGCTGATGTAGGGCGATATATATTTGCATTAATTTATATTAGCACGTGGCGTGCACCAGGCTAAATTTTGTTTATTCACTTTGTTTGTTTAAATTTTGTTAACGCTGGCTAATAGATATGGTTTTACAGCTTTTTGTGCCTGTTTACTTAATTCATTATATTAGAATGGGGCGTAAGTCAATTATTTTGTGATTTTGCTGAAATGAACGTACATCACGAACTTGTTAAAGTTTGCTAGTTCCTGTCAAAGGGGGTTAAGTGCTTGACGAAAACTTGTGAATAACTATTTAGTTGAAATGATTATTATGTTGAATGAATATATTTTGATATATTATATATTATAATACTTAAAAATGTTATTTTGAAGTGATTTATTTGATTCAATGGGGTTCAATGCATAAGTAAATTTTCCGGAGATTGTAAACTGGGCATGTCACGAAATGTGGGTTCAGCTGGGTGAATGGGGTAGTGTGATTTATTGAACCTGTAAGTAATTACCCATATAATTGTGCAGGGTTTCCGAATTAGTCGACAATCTGTCTCGCTCCAGAGGATGGTCGAACTCCTGCCTCCCATGAAATGAATTCAATCACTTCCGTCTAGCTGTCAGGCTGAATGGACGGACACACACGACGAGATTCTCAACCCTTATGCTGCTAACCAGGTGACATTTATGCTTTTTTTAAGAAACAAAATGTTTGTGGCCGATACACTTCCCTTGAGACACTTTGGAGATGCTCCAGTTTGGGACTTTGTTCCTCACAAGTCCAACGGGACATTTGGGTTTACATGTTATTTTTTCATTTTTACTAAGGCTTACGCCTCATTAACCTATTAATGTTTATCTCATTAAGAGAATTTGTAAACTCAGCCAGGGTCATGCATCACCCGAGTTGATGTTAGTCTTCTGTAAATATGGGCGGCACTGGCTGCCACTAAATGATTTCAGCGTTAAGTATGCATGCACGGGTGTCTCGGTACCCTGTAGGGGAATTTTCATGGTTAATTACTTTTCCATTTAATTGGGTTTTGTATTGGTTATTAATTTAAAGGTTGGGGGAGGTGCTTTAACCTGTGGACGACACCTGTTGGTGCCTTTTTCCACAGGACCATAACATGTCATAGTTTGTTGGATCTAGTCCGGGCGCATGACCGTGCCTGAGGTCAAGTGGATTCTTTATGAACACCTCAAGTATGTTTTAGTAAATTAATTCCATAGATTCTGCTTTTCGAAATTCAATTCTACTGTTCAAATAATTTTGTAACCACTAAATTTTGCCATAGCCAGTACAAGAATTGTTAAATTTTTTTATTGCTCATAATACTAATTCATTAATAAATGTTAAAGAATGTAAGACAAATCAATACCAGTTATAAGTTATTTATGGGTGGTCACGTTCCACTGATTTTGCTTAAATTTTTTTTGGTTAAGAAAATAAAAGAAATGAGAATATGCAGTTATGCAACCGGGCATCCATGTTGACCTCGTGATGGCACTTATTATTATTATTTGGGATACGAAATTGATAATTACCTTTTGTGCTTGGTACTTGTGTGCCGTTCGGACTATTTAGCCAATTTGACTTTGGCCGTTCACATACTTAGAATTTTTGGGGTGTGTCTACTCTGCTCTTTTGTGACTTATTATTTGGTTTTGGGTTTGTTAATTGAAAAATTTAATGTGGGCCGGATACTTGATCTGAATAAGAGGGTTTTAGGGTGTTAGGATGACAAAATATATGCTGTTAACCAGGTGGACATGGTGTGTGCTATTTATATGTAAATGTGTATCTATGTTAATATATGTTGTGTGTTATGCCTTATGTGATTGTTAGATTGTTATACGTTATTATGCATATATATATATATATATATATCATGTTTATGATTTATGTGACTTACTGGGATGGTCGATACTATGCGCCCTTCTTATATCATTTATAAGTAACTGTATTCTGCTCAGTAATATCAAGCTCAATTATTTGGCGATGCCTATGTCTAATGTGAATTATAATAACGATTTTAAGAATAATAACGATTGTGGTTTTTGAAATTTCGAGCTATTCTTAAGAAGGAAAGCACTTGTAATATTAACTTAATCATTCAAAGGCGCATATGTCGTATACTGGGGGATTTCATTGTACAAAAACATGAATACAATAAATCTTGTTATTGTTATCTTAGAGCAGAGTTTCATTTGCAAGTCCCATCATACTGGACCCAGCGCATTTTTGGCTTCTCTAGGCTCTTGCCTAGTTCTAAATCACTAGTGGCTTCTCTTTCAAAAAAAAAGTTTTTTTTTATATATAAGGCATAAAAGGAAAGAGGGGTTATAATAATAGTAGTAGTAGTAGTAGTAGTAGTAGTAGTAGTAGTAGTAGTAGTAGTAGTAGTAGTAGTAGCAGTAGTAGTAGTAGTAGTAGTAGTAGTAGTAGTAGTAGTAGTAGTAGTAGTAGTTGTTGTAGTAGTAGTAGCAGCAGCAGCAGCAGCAGCAGCAGCAGTAGTAGTAGTAGTAGTAGTAGTAGTAGAAGTAGTAGTAGCAGTAGCAGCAGCAGCAGTAGCAGTAGTAGTGGTAGAAGTAGCAGCAGCAGCAGCAGCAGCAGCAGCAGCAGCAGCAGCAGCAGTAGCAGTAGCACTAGTAGTAGTAGTAGTAGTAGTAGTAGTAGTAGTAGTAGTAACAGCAGCAGCAGCAGCAGCAGCAGTAGTAGTAGTAGTTTTAGTAGTAGTAGTAGTAGTAGTAGCAGTAGTCGCAGTAGTAGCCATAGTAGCCATAGCAACAGTAGTAGTACAAGTAGCAGTAGCAGTAGTAGTAGTAGTAGTAGTAGAAGTAGTAGTAGTAGTAGTAGTAGTAGTAGTACTAGTAGTGGTAGTAATAGTAGTTGTCCATCTATGTAATCCAGAGGCCGCCAATACAAGTAGACGCTTGCAAAGTGTCTCTAGCTAAGACACTCTCTTTACGGGAAACTACCTTTAAATACGATCTCGCCCAAGAGAGTAGTGACTCCGCCTCTGAATTCCTATTCTGTTTCTGGCCTGATATCCCATTAAAGTTACAACCATATCTTAATCCAGCTTGTGTAGTCACGTGAAAGTCCTGTGTAAAAGAGGGAATACAGTAAATATTCGCTTCTTCTTTACGAAAACGGAGACCTGTTTCGCTGACTGCACATCCGTTATGTGTAATTTCATATTTGTTCAAATATATAAAAACACGAGCGCGAGTGCATACACTATATGTGTTGTGCATGTGTGCGTGCGCGCGCGCAATGTGTCAATAGTTGCACTATATGCTGTATGTGTACAAATTATACATTATTAATTATGGCCAAAAATTAAGTTATACAGGGCAAAATGACGAATGCTATACAAGCATAATGTCATTAGGATGAAGTTTGTAAAGGGTAGATGTAGGGTTAACACATTTACAAGAGTAAAGTATGTTGTAAAGCGTCAATCAAAAGTGTGTAAGCTATGTGTAGTGTTGCGCGTGTATCGTTAGAAATACGTGTGCTAGGAATAGTGTCATTACGTCCATTCATAGACACACTGGTCAGTTGTATGATATAAACTGTGGATAATTAATATAAGCTTTAATTGCTATTAATTGAATATTAATTTTAACAGTAGGTTAAAGTGGACATTGATGCTTCTTATTTTTGGATGTGCTCGAAAACGGAAATTGAATGCTTTCAGCATTAGTTCGTGTATTGAAAGACGTTTGCAGAAATCGAGGCGTAAGATAAAAAATATAGCTGTCTGTATATACCAATCATACTTTAGAATAGCAATTTGCGCACTGCCTACACAAAATCACTAGCCACTTGTAACTTCAACTTACTTAATTTAAGTAGCAGATCTTCTTAATCAGGTTCCAGTGAAGACAGTTAGTATCTAATTGTCTCAGTGTCAAGCAGGTGTACAAGGTTAATAGGACCAACCCATTGCAAGAGATTTTCTACAATTGTTTCTGCCGATATTGGCCGAGAACAGAGGCGATACCGACAAGCGACATCCCAATAACTCCCTGGGTGAAACAGAGGAGCAAAAGGAATACGCTAGACAGAAGACGCTGTGTGCATCTTCAAACGACAATATCCACCGACACATGGAAAGTAAAAGACAAATTATATTTTTTTAACATTATATAAATACATTCTTAAGACATTCAAAGACAATTTATTTATATTTAGAGACTACATTTTTTACCATTATTCAAAGGTCATAATTTTAAATAATTTATATGACAGATGTAATATTACTAAAGTTCATATATTTGTATTAACTTTATTTGAGATGTATATTTTAAAGAAAATTTAATGTTTCTAATCAAGTAAGTTATGTTAAAAAAGCTCTAATATTTGCTATTTTCTACATATTCAAAAATCTATTCTATGTCTCTGTGTCAACCAATCCCTGTCTGTCAGTCTGTCTCTCCCTCTCTCTGTCTCTCCCTCTCTCTCTCTCTCTCTCTCTCTCTCGCTGTCAGTCTGTTTGTCTGTCTATCTCTGCTTCTGTCTCTGCCTGTCTGTCTGTCTGTCTCTCTCTCTCTCTCTCTCTCTCTCTCTCTCTCTCTCTCTCTCTCTCTCTCTCTCTCTCTCTCTCTCTCTCTCTCTCTCTCTCTCTCTCTCTCTCTCTCCCTCTCTCTTTCTCTTTCTCTCTCTCTTCCTCTCTATGTCAATCTGCCAATGTGGTATACTTACATCCACGCATCTAACTTTCCATTTATGTATCTTTGCATCAGTCTTTTATGAAACCTTTTCGTCCAATAATTTTTAGTTTAATTATTATTATTTAAACTAAAAAGTTTACTGTGATTGTTCAAGACCATTAAAATACATTACACTATACATGTCCTGCGTATGTACGTGTTTGTGCGCGCGCGCGCGTGTGTAGACAGTGCAATGTGTCAATCATTGCACTATAAGATGTACGTGTATAAATGAGACCTTAATTATTATGGCCAAAAATTAAATTACTATATAATTATGCTCGACAAAATTACGAACGTAATAGTAGCATATTGTCATTAGGTTGAAGGTCGTAAATTACATGTAGGATTAAGACATTTACAACAGTAAACTATTTTATAAAGCGTCAGTGAAAAAGTATGGAAATGTAGTACTGTGTGTGTAACGTTAGAAATACGTGTCAGGAGTGTCATTACGTCCATTCATAGACTCACTATGAAAGCAGGCATTGCATATATTTCATGTCGTTTTATTTTCATTACAATTTAACAATAAAGTAAATCAAAGATTGACTTGCATACTATTTACATACGTTTCTAACTGAATATTAAAATCGAGTCTGACAAAGATTGAATTACAATTTCTCAGCTGTTTGCATATGAATCAAATGCAGTCTGAAGTGACGATAAGGGCGGAGAAAACATGTTTATCTCTTCCGCCTTTTTCTATCGTTACGACTCTATGTCCTGTTGACACTGTACTTAGAATACAGATTCTGAACTATCATTTCTTTGTGTCTGCACAACGTAATTTAACGCGTTTTATTGAACACGCTGTGACACGTCGTATGTAGGCGTGTGGAACTTAACACAAGAAGTCTCTACTTCAATCGGTGGGTGTAGGCCTACATGTCACTGATTGTGCAGTATGATACCTGTTCGTTCCTACTGAAAGACAACACAAAATATTATAATGATTCACTTCCTTTTTTACAGTAGAGCGTTTTTATACCATAATTACCTAATCTCAAATATCCGTATACTTTGAAAACAAATACAAAATTTTTCATGCAGACTCGCATATATACAATAAAAAAAACATTATGTTACAAGTAATCATGTCTACATTGAATTGTCTTGCAACATAAAAACACCTGAATGTCATAGCCGTCTAATAATCTTGGGTTTGATGTTTAGATTTTATTTAAAATTTATACATTTTGACATCAAGTAGTATCAATTTTATGATTAAATTGCATCTCATATTCCTCCAAACTTTAATATTATTCACATCCTGAAATTGTTACGAAAACGTATCTTGTGTGCTTTCTAAGCGTATATTGCAATGCTGCGCAGACAGAGAATACGTGTGGCTACGTGACGCCTTCCACGGCAGAATTACGCAATGCTCTAGATCATGGGTTCTCAACCTGGGGGGCGCGCCCCCCTGGGGGGGGGTAGGAGAATTTGAGGGGCGGCGTGGTAAGCAATGAAAATATACGTAAATTAGCCAAACAATAAAAAGTAGCAACTAACACTAACCACTCATGCACGGCCTTAGAAAAGGAACTTCTGCAAATAGTTCTCTCCGTCACCGCTAGATCTAACTGGATTCAGGCACACGTCTTATTTACACTGGCCTATACAGAAATAGCTTGCACCGATACCGCTATATCCCTCTGCATCTCTGTTGGAAGCAGACAAACAGTATTTCTAGGGAAAACACTACCGTGGCTACCGTGGTAATTTTACTACAGGTTGGTGGCTCCACAAAACAGACGATTGATGATTGTTATTGTGTTCAATCGTCTAACGATTGAACACTAACGTGCGTAGTAGTGTTAAACATGGCTAAATCATTACCAAGAAAAGACTGTACAGTGATGACTATATAAGGTTCGGCTTTACGTACATTGAGAAGAACGATTGTCATTTACCTCAGTGTGCTATTTGTCACAATGTTCTGAGTAATGACGCAATGCGACCAGGGCGTTTAGAACGCCATTTGACTACCATTCATCCCGGCTTGAAAGACAAACCAAGGGAGTTTTTTGATGGAAAGAGAAACTCCCTTAATCCAGTGTTCCGCAACCTTTTATTACTCACGGCACACCCCAGACGGGCCTAGACTCAACACGGCACACCAAAATGTCTGTTCCCTCAAAATCATATGAATCTTAATATAATTACGAAATATTACGTCGTTATGTAATCAATTTTTATTATTATTATCGTCATTAATGTTATTATTATTATTATTATTATTATTATTATTATTATTATTATTATAAAACAGGAATAGACTCATGCATTTATTAACAATTTATTAACTTTAATTCACTATAGAAAATACGAGTTTTAAAGTAAATAACTCTACTCATACCTTCAATGTGATACTTGAGCCTGCTTAGCTGCACACAGACGGCTGATTCGTGGCGGAATCGTTGACAAAGCAAGCCTCATTTCTTCAACGATGGATTTGAGTCTCTCTCTCTTTGATGTTTTAATTTCAGTCAACGTCGAGAAGCCCAGTTCACACAAATATGTAGTTGAAAATGGTAATAACACATTAACTGCCATCTCGGAGATAGCCGGGTATTCACTGCTTATTGACAACCAAAATGTTTCCAAAGGCACTTCGAAAAATTTTAATTTCAATGTTCTGTCTGCTTTCAAATCTGCCAGTTCCTCTTGTAAGCCTAAATTATTCGGAAGATGTTTCGAATCCATAATGAATGGATCACGAACCCAGTCAAAATCTTCAACACTCTCTCCAAAATATTTTTTGAAATTCTGCTGCAAGAGTACTAAATGTTCTTTAATTAAGTCCATCAACACCTTATTATCGTCAGCAGGGGGCCATACAGTTGGGAACATCTCACACGATCCATTTTCAATTGTCTGTATCCACAAATTTAACTTATTAATAAATCCTTGAATCTTATCCATACTAGTCAGAATATTTTCGTTTCTACCTTGCATTTTTCTGTTTAGTTCATTCAAGTGTACGAAAATATCGGAAAGATATGCCAACTTAGATACTCATTCATCATCTGCAAATAAATCCGCATACTCATGCGGATAAGATAAGACTCGTACTACTGTATGTAGCAGAAGTGTAGTGTGCTCTGATCCCATTTCTTGACCAAAACGTTAAAAAGCCGCATATTTAGAAGCCGCGATTTGATGAAGTTCACGACTTTACTACTTCGTCCATCACAATTTTCAGAGGAGATGGCAAAGACTTAGCAACAATGGCTTCGCGGCGAATGAGACAATGGTCGGTTCGTAAGTTAGGATTTACTTCGCGTACTTTACCCACGAATCCTTTCACTCGGCCTGTCATAGAAGCGGCTCCGTATGTGCAAACACTAACGCAATCCTCCCATGTTAATTCATTACGGACCACATATTCATTAGTCGTACGAAATATTTCTTCACCGGTTGCTCGCTCGGGTAGTTCTTTGCAAAAAAGAAATTAGTTGCAATTACATCCCCATCAACATACCTTATGTAGGAAAGAAGTTGTGCGTGACCGCCAATATCGGTGGACTCGTCGATCTGAAGTGAGAACTTTCGACTGCTCTTTATTTTCTCCTTCATAATATCTTCGATGTCACTGGACATGTCACTGATTGTGTCAGCAGAGAGAGGAATTTTTGAAATTTCAGTACCAGCTTCTAAACCCAGGACTATTTTTACCATTTTTTACACGCGGGCATTAACAACGTTTCTGCTATTGTGTGTGGTTTTTTGGCCTTTACGATAAGTTCGGCTTCCTGTACTTTTTGCGAAACACGTACCGACGTAGTCATGAGCGTCACTTGTTTTTTATTTTGTTCCAACAACTGACGAAAATAATTCACATCTTTACTTAACAGAGAGGAATGTTTTGTTGACAAATGTCGTTTCAATTTACTGGGAACCATAGCAGCATTACTGAGTTTTTCACCACACACAACACACTCGGGGATTGGGCATGTTTTGTCATCACACCAAAAAAACCCGTAAGATAAATAATTATCACTATATTGCCGGTGAACTACTTTCTGTTTCTTTTTTTCGGGCTCGATGTTTTCACTACTTGCACTCGTGGACGGACCACTCCGTACATGGAACTTATCCATATAAAAAAAAATAGTTTAATAACACTGTAATAGAAAATAGTAAGACTGGTGTAGCAATCACAATATTCGCACTACTGCAGAGCACAGCTGTGATAGAACTGAACTGAAATACTGTAATTGTTGTCTGACAATGTGTGAGTCCTTCGGCGAAGGAAAAAAGCAATAAAGTTTAAGAAGCGACGACAAACAGGCACAAATATCAAAACAAGGCAATAAAATAATAAAAAAGAGGGAAATTTTTGCTAATCCCCGCAATTTAGTTAAAAGCACGTAAGCCAGCCGCACACAAAAGTTGCGTGTTACAAAGAACTCTCTTGAATAGAGTTTGGAACGTTTAGAGTTTTGAACGTAAACTCTATTGTATGATTGGTGCGGGCCGCTAAAAGGCTTGCTAAAAGTCTTACGCGGCTTTCTTTGCGGTGAACACAAAGCTTGCCGCCTGTAACCCATCAAACCGGCCCAATATTTCAGGCGAGAATACAAATAACTTAAGATAAGCAAACTATAACAACAATATTGAGTAAATAAATTACATTTAATTTCTATGAAAATATAACAGTTATCAGCATGTATTAAAGAATAAACAAGCACCTTCTTACTTAAATTCGACAATATTAATTTATTACAATAATAGGTAAAAGTTCGCGTCACACCTTTCACCTTGTGACGGCACACTATTGTGCCGCGGCACACCGGTTGCGGAACACTGCCTTAATCGAATGAAACTCGATTCAGCTGGAAGTTTTTAAGTGGAGAACGAAAAGGCCGTAGAAGTTTCTTACAAGTTCGCTTGGTTATAGCAAAAGACAAGAAACCACATACCATTGGTGAGTCACTTATAAAACCATGTTTACTAACTGCATGCAGTACTTTACTTGGAGAGGAAAGTTGCAATCAAATTGCAAAAATACCGCTCTCAAATACCGCTCCACACAGTCAAACGTAGAATTGATGAAATGGCACAAGATTAAAAAAAAAACAAGTAATAGGAAAGTTAAAGAAATCTCCGTTCTTTTCTCTGCATTGTGATGAGACAACTGACATTTCAAAGCACTCTCAGTTGTTGTTTTACTGTAGATATATTGACGGAAAACGCATCGTAGAGGAAATATTATTTTCCCAAACTCTTCAGACAACCACAAAATTTGAGGATTGTTTTTTCTGCTCTGTGTAACTTTTGAGTTACAAAAATCTTCTCCAAAAATCTTCCTTGGGAGAATGTTGTTGGAATATGCACTGATGGGTCACAAGCCATGACAGGATGCAGTTCTGCATTTGTTGTGCTTCCAAAAAACAGAACCCTAACATCATTAGTTCTCATTGTATCATACACAGACAAGCTTTGGCTTGTAAGACTCTGCCTGAATACTGTTTTGAAATTGGTAATCAAAGTAGTAAACTTCGTCAAATCTAGTGCTCTGAATACTAGACTTTTTGAGGCTTTATGTTACGAATTGAATTGAACCAACAAACTCTTCTTTACCACACTGAAGTTCGTTGGCTCTCAAAAGGTAATGTGTTCGCTAGGCTATTCTATCTGAAATCAGAAGTTGAATTCTTTTTGATGAGTTCAAATGAAGATCTGTATATGCACTTTACAGATGAGAAATGTATCCACCACTTGGCGTATTTATCAGACTTCTTTGAATCGATCAACCTTTTGAATTTGAAACTGCAAGGACAGAAAAACATTTTGACCTATGATGCAATGAAAGGTTTCCTGGAAAAAATATCTTTGTTGCAACGTCGCCTTCAGAGTTCAGAACCCAACTTTTCGTCCTTCCCACGTCTTAACGACCTTCTTGATAACACACAAAATCTTCCATTAAATTTGAAAAGTGAATTGAAGAACTTGATTTCAGAACATTTGGCATCCTTGAAAACCGAAATTGGACGCTACTTTCCAGATCTTTCTTCAGATAGCTGGGAATTTCAGTTGACACAAGATCCGTTCAAAATCGAAGTCAACATGCTTCCTGATTCCCTTTAGGAGCAGGCAATCGTCCTAAAATGTGATTCTAAAGCAAAAGCGGAGTTCCCAAACATGACTGTTGAAGACTTTTGGTTAAGCTATTTTCCTGTGTACCCACAAGTTACTACGGAAGCTGCAAGGTTGTTTGTGCAGTTTTCATCAACGTATCTATGTGAGGTTGGGTTTTCTACGCTGCCTTACATCAAATCAAAATACCGAGCACGGCTGAATGTTGAAAGTGATCTGAGGTGTGCATTATCACAGTTGGAACCAAACATTCAAAAACTTGTGAAAGAAAAACAGTGCCAGCCCTCTCATTAATTGTGTTCTTAAGAAATAAAACCAAATAATGTAGCCTGCAATTTTAACTGCAGTGAGGGCAGAATCCTTTCTAATGTAGTCCTATTAAGTACTTTTAATTAATTAAAATGTTCTCTCAACAAAACAAGTATTAGTATTTTTTTTATATCTGTAATAATAAAAGCATTATAAAACATTCTTTAAGTTAGATTTATTAACGCTAATAGCACAGTAGAACTTTTTTACTTCAATTTATTAGGTCTAGGGGGGGGCGTGACCTAATTCGAGGACGCAAAGGGGGGCACAGGCTTAAAACGGTTGAGAACCACTGCTAGATCATTCGAGATTCGCTTTCCAGACGTTCGTACAAGGTTGACATACGCGTACGTCTGGCTCTCCTCGAGATTAGATTGCAAATGCTCGTTGCAGACATTATCCATGAAGTGATTCTTGGCACGGACATTATGATTGTATAGGCTATAGGTTTGTAGCGGACATAAGAGAAAGTGGCCTGAGGCTTGGCCAAGAGAAGATAAAGTTTTGCACGGTTGAAACAATAGAATCAGCTAACCATTTCATCAACCTGTTGATGCTGGCCGAAGAAGGAGTCAACAGATGCGGAGAAGAACCCTTGCTGCTTTATGAGAAAAAGGAAAACGAACTGCTAGGCGTACCAAACAGTATGGTGTCAGAAAAGGTTATTGAAAAATCAACTGCGCTCGTGACGCTTATCAAAAGCTAGTTTTTATTCCTAAACGAAAGAAAGCGCCAGTGGGAGAAGCTTCTGAAGGCAAAGACTTAGATGCAAATAAACACGATATAGGAGCGGGAAGAGAAACGTACCGGATATACGGGTAATGGACAAGTTCAGAGATAAAATGACGTTTGTTACAGGATCAGACAAAGTTGCCGAAGAGAAAATCACGCAAGCGATTGGAAGCGAATTGGAAAAGCAAAATGGAATCGAAGAAGAGGTGTTTTTGCTAGTAATGAAAGAAGTGCTCTAGAAGATAAAAAGAGAGTTTTCAAAGTCTTAGTTAAGACAAACAAAACAAGGGAATTTGCCAATTCAGGGCGAGCAGGACTAAGGAGGGGTCAGTGCTAAGTTGGGAAGATACAAAATACTTATGACTACATGACGCTTTTCGCGGCAGAATTATGCAAGACTCTAGAACATTTAAGTTGTGCTTTCCAGACGTTGCTAGATTATTCTACCGTCATCCATCCCTCCTGTGTCCTGTGTCCTGTGTCCTGTGTCCAGTATAAATACTGGATTTAGAAGCGGAGTCTGTTCAGTTTGAACCTGCAATATTAAAGTGCGTTGTCGGAATTGTGACTTGCAGTTTAGTATAAAGTGGTTATTGTGGTAATTATCGATTTCATTTGAAGACAGTTATTCTCTTCCACAGTTCAACAGGACGATGGGACAACAGGACAGGGCCGTGGAAACAATATTTGAGTAATCTATCACAGTCAAATACCAATCATAAGCGTGTGTTACAAATTAAATTTGTAGGTTTCTTGTCTAAGTAATCTTCAGTAAATAGATCTAGTGTCGTTAGAAAACTAGGTAGAATCTTCAGTATCAGTAAAGTAGGGGGCGTATCTTAAAATAAATAGGATGTTTCTTTTTTGAATCGTCAAACTAATCAGACATAAAAGCCTAACGTAAATGTCTATCACACAATATTTATGCTTTATATAATGTTTGTAGTGGTGTTGCCTTGTCTTTAATGATTACCAGTGGGTTCTATGTTATCACTTCGCATTTTGTTAAGAGCCACTGGTAACGTAAAAATGGATATAACTAAAAAACTAAATCAATGTATGCCATAGTTTATACACAATTGTGCCAGAATACTGGTAATTTAATTTCCCTATACTGCTACTCTGGTTCTAATATCAAAAACAATTTTCCATCATAAAACTTTTTAACAACACTATCTATTAACACCTAGTTTACCTTTTATTTGTTACTATTGAAGCATAAACACGAAGTACAAAACATAGTTACTTTATTAAACTTTTTAATATATACACAATTTTTCTCGACGGGCGACTGAAGTTAACAAGAACAAGTACGTAAAGTTTACGTACAAGACTTGTAAAGTTTCCAAGTGAGATAGACATTGGAAGAAAACAGTTAAAGACGTTCTGACAGCGTTGTTAAACTTTCCAACTGCCCGGACAGCAAATAATTAATACGAAGACCCGTTTGCTTAAGTTCGTCAGCCGAGAAAAGGCTTTTTAAAACACTGCAGACGTTGATAATGTAAGTAGCAAATGTTTTATTTACTTTAGACAAAAGCCTGATATTCCTTGTAAATATTTACGTGAAGAAGACAAAATAATATTACTAACTATTCAAAGTAGTAGAAATTTTAATTCAACATACATAAATAAATTTTCTATATATTATGATACTTATGACATTACGCCTATGCTTCTAAGCTGATACCAATATGCTTGATCATAAGTCTGATCTCTTTAATTTGTATTTGTGTTTATCTATAAAACTAGCATAATATTTCGTAGGAAACAAGCAAGATAGTTTCTGTGCTAAATTTTCGTAGTAATTTTTATTATTTTGAATATACGAGAATTTCTAAAAATTCTAAAATTTCTAAAAAATATCTCGTATTTCTAAAAAATTGGTTATAATATACTCCTTTTGTGTACATACGTTTCTTTACAACTGAGACTGTATCTACCTTACATATTAAAATCAACTACACATAGATGTAGCTACTTTAGTCTGCGATAATACTTGTCACCACCTGATAGTTATAATTTAAAAAATAGTTTAAATAGTTTAATCAGTTCCTAAAATTTATGTTTTTAAAGTTATATAAATTATGCAAGTTTTAGCAGTAATTCATAATTGTTTTAATCATTTATCACCAAATATGTAGTGCAGTTTTACCAGCTCTACAATATAAGTGGGGTATCTCACTAACAAAAACACTGAAAGTCACATCAGGGTACAAACATGCCGACGCGTCATTACTGGTAGACAGCAGCTTACTCTGAGACGCTACTGTATTGTACGACAGTGATGTCATAACAAATGTATAGATTTGAATAGGAGCAAATACGTCAAAGATGCTTACTGTACTACATTACTGTGTACCTTACTGAGTTATACTCTTTGAGTATACTTAAATCAATCGATTTAAGTACGTATACACATATACATAAGAAGTAAGAAATATAAATTTTTGAAATTAATAAGAGAGAAAACGTCACTTCTCTTATCTGCATTACGAACAGTAAGGATAAATTATTCGGTATATTTGACAGCTGACTTGTAGTGATGTCTCACAGTACAGTAATGTCTTACAGTAAGCTGCCGTCTACCAGTAAGACTGCGCCGGCATGTTCGTACCGTTACTCAAAGGTCTATCACAACATACTGAATTCTTGAAATACTAAATGGCGAATTACTAGGTACTATAGAAAATATGACACACTTTGTTAAAGTAGTAATTATTAACTATTACTTATTGTTAAAGTATTGTGTATTAATTCTTCAAAAATAGTAAAATTTGTAGTTTATAGCGGTTTCAAATTTTCTTTTGTCAGAAACGTTCGTTCAACAAGGTAGTCTGTAGTTGATTACTTTTGATTGTGTTGCATCACTATTACGGCTGAAAGTATACTTTTAGTTATTGCTGATGTATAAGGGACGCACAGTACGGTTTTAAACAATTGTTAAAGTAGGGAATAATTTGCTACTACAGTATTTTCAATTCCAAAAAGTTATTAAAAGAAAAAAAGAAAAGCAAATTAATCTTTGGTTTTTAGTCAATATTGCTACAGTATTCAATAGCTGTTACTTTTCTAACAAGGTCTTCAGATGTATTTTGTTTAGTAACATTTGGAAAGACCAAGAATAAATAATAGCTTTATACAGCAAAAACAGTCAAACTTGTAGGTCTATATTTCAGATTTAAGCAGTGCTGGATTTTGGTAATACAGAGTATTTATAACACACTCTTTTAAAATATGTCTACACAATTAAACGTAGAAGAAAAAAGAAAAAGAGAAAACATGTTGTTTCGCGAAATGTGTCATATAGAGAGAAGAGATAAAAATAAAATATTTAATTTATATTATAAATTTCGTGTTGTTATCAACATCATCATCATAATCTCTGTTCGTTTTTATTGTTTGTTTACTGGTCGGCCATCTATGGATCACATTAATTCAACTTATTTTAATACGTAGGCTTCAACTTTTGTCAATATTTCTTCTTTCGTTTTCGGTGCTGTTTCATTCTTCTTCCTGTCCACGCCTTCACTGTTCTCATCTCGGGCTTTTCCTGGAACACCTACTGTGGCCCAAGTTTCTCTCTGAGAGGGTCACGTTCCTAGATGTCTTCTTGCTTACTCTCCACTTCTTCTAGATCCAGGCCAAGCCTCCTTGGTTTTCTTACTTAGACAGTAGGTAAAGATCTGGTTGGTTAATCTGTGTGTGCACATTCGTATCCAGTGACCACAGAAGACAGTCCTCCGAATTGTGACCAGTTCATATATAACTCTTTAGACTACGGCTTGATGTTTGTTTTTAACTCCGTTTTCGCAAAGGAGATCTGTTCGGAACACGAGCTTACTTTCCTAAACTCTTCCTAATATTCTTTAAATCGTATGTCCAGTTGTTCTCTATCCTAAACTCAAGGCTTTCAAGAGTATCTTCTAGGTTACCAAGAGGAGTGAAAGACAACGGTAGTTATTCACTTCTGTTTTCCCGCTTTTTTTAAGTGGGTGGATTACTGCTAAGGTTTGTAAACTTCGTAGTTTCACTGTCTCCTAGATATTAAACGTCAGTTAGTTCATCGATCCTCTTGTTTCCTGCATCCTTCCAGAAGATTGTTACTATTAATAATAAATACAACTATTTCATTAACGACTCGGAACACAAAGTTTTTTATGAGTAAAAACATAAAGTTTTACCTTACAACCTGAACCGGTTTTCACTTTTAAAAAGCTTCTACATAATATTAGTCTTGACTACTATGTAGCTAGGAAGAAATAGCTTCATAATTGAACGTAGTATATCATGTAAAAATTTATAAAAACTACTAGATCTGGTACGAAAGAACTACTTTTGGTCATTTTAAGCTGGGCTCTGAACTACACTATGGCACCCAGTACTGCAGCGCATGTGCATGCCCCATGCCCCACGCGGAACCTTTCGAGTGATGAGCTACATAAAATACTAAAATGATATTAAAAGCTAAATAGTAAATTAATGCACATTTTAAATGGTAGAGCTACAATTGGGACTTCTGTTACGACAATGGACACGTACAGTTCTTGGACTCAGCAGAATCTTGGAGGCTAGTTCTGACTTCGTTTCCGATTCCTTAATATTTATCGAACATGTGTTATCTTAGCCGTTTACGTTAAATATATCTACTGTAATAAGCTAGTAATACTGTAAAAGCTCCAACTACAGTAGAATGAGAGTAAATAAAATTTTAGTATTTTTCACCAGATTTATAACCTTAAGTTTGTACAAAATGTTTATTAAAGTACACTTAGTATAAATTTACGAGGAAAGTAGTACCGAAAAGTAATACCCATTTCTGCATACAGAGCGCGCAGTGGTTCCACGCACGTCCATTCCTGTTGAGTCATTCTCATTGCTGTGACTAATTAGTCTGTGTGAAGTTTCATTGAGTTCCTAACAGTTTTGTTAATTCTGGGCATGATTCAAATGTTTAAAAGAATTGAGAATTCCGCTGCGTGGGAAGTGAGATCTGAGATTCGATTTCTTCATACAATAAATATGCGACTGTGCGAGATTTACCGCCAGATCAATGAAGTGTACGGTGATGTGATGGATAAATCATCAGTACGGCGAAGGTGTAGCAATTTAAATGAAGGGCGATAGAACGTCCTTGACGAAGAACGAACAGATCGTCCTTTCGTCATTACACATGATTTGCTGCATCAAGCTGACGAAAATTATTGTGGAACATTTGCGAGGCCTATATATGCAACAGGGGCCGGCTTAGTGAATTAGTTACACCTGGCGATATTGTAGCGTGCGGATCAAGTGATTGTGGGAAGTGATTGCTGTGTTATAATTACTGCGGGACTCTAATAGTTGACATTATTATTGCATGTGGACAAATTTAACTTTAATTACTGTATGAAAGTATCTTATTGATTTCAAATTCTTATTTGTGTCTCATTGAAGCTGATAATTAGTGATTTTGGTGTCTGTATTTTGTTTCCACTGTACTATACGACGATCCGTGAGACCGTAGCAACAGTGTATTTCATAGTGAGTTATCCCACTATCTAATAATAATAATAACAATTAGGTACTTTATACATCTGTTATTGGCAAAAAACATTTATAGTTTTCTTAAAATAAAAACCTAAGCCATTAAAAAAGAAACAGTCCTCTCTTGCAATGCATTATTCTCTATAAGGTTTAACGCGAGCGCATTATCACGCCTTGTCACGTTGACGGAGAAATCCCTCATCACGTTAATATTCTGGTCACGTTGTTTTCGTCGTCAAATCCTTTTCACTTGAATTTATTGCTTTCTTACAACAGCTTGAAGGAGGAGAGTTATACAAGTGGAAAGCTGAATTCAAAGCTTATTTAGTTCTGTACAGTTTGCCTTGTTTTTCTCACATTTTGTCATAAGGAAAAAGAGAACATCTTAAAATGACTATTATATTTCCTTAATAACACACAATTGTGACTGTGAATCTAAATGAATACTAGTGCTATATTCACTCGTAATATGCGTTAAAAGAATTGAAAAAGGAATCATATTGTAACTTTCGGCAATCATGCGAGTTTTACTAGGCAATTATGCATAATTTTACTAAATCCTGATTACGCTTAATATCGTGTACCATTTTGCTCGGACTTGCCTTGTTATTCCTCTTGTTATACGGAGTCATCCGTTTATAAAAGGCAAAGCTTACGCAACGGAAAACCTGGAAATAAAGGAAAGTCATTATACCCTAGCATAGTCTACGCTATAAGAGATTATACCTAATCACAGAATTTGACAATACTAATTATTTCCGTTAAGTACCGATCTCTAGTGATTTATCTTTTAAGCACTCTGTCATTCTATATCTTGTCAACCGGATGAAGTTGAAGTAATAATAGTCCTATATCTTCGTTACGTACGTCTGTCGTAAGCTATGTGTAGAGTTCTGATCAATCCCAACACATGCTGTTGAGTAATTTTATAAACCAGTAAGGCAGGCCACACTTGGAATTGAAGTGTGTCAAAAAAATACGTTTACAGAAACGATTGTATTCCTTAATTTATTTTGAAGACAAAACACACTAGCCTTAGAAGCTTTTTAATTTTCATTAACTCTCGAAGAGTTTAGTACAAAACTCTACTGAGACTTAGGCTAGTTTTCTGAGACCGCTAAACATACACCTTGATATAACTGGGACTGTCACCATCAGAGACGAACAAACCGTATCTCTAGACGTCAGTTATTCAGTTATGTAGAATATGGTAGGTTTCTTCCAGTACATAGCTAGTTTATGCATTATGTTATTCCTAAACATGTACAGCAAGAGTTACGGGATTCCCGCTGCTCTGCAACTCAAGGAAGAAAGACAAGTTTGATGTTAAGTATTCGCCACACATCACATTAACTGGTTTAAAACATCAGTTTGCAAAAATAATTATAATATACGTGTAATACCATTTGTTATTTGTTTACATTATTGATCATCAATTTTAATTTATTATTTGTCTGCAAAGAACTCATCTGCGAGTTTCGACACGTACATTCACTTACATAATGTCTTGGTAGGCGTCTGGAATATAATTGTGAACGTAAGAATTGAGGAAGCACGTGCACTTGTAAAAAAGCACTTCATATGTAAAATAATGATAAAAAAGTATAGCAACGCGTCTCGGAAAACTGTTTACAGTATTCAAGTACAGTATTTTTCCGATGATACAGTACTCAAAATGATGATACTTTAGTATTTGTAGTCTTTGATAGAATTTATGTTAGTGTGAATTTCATACTACAATTTACTTACCACTTTGCGTGCATCAATGTGTCAAACATCACATTAGCGTGTTGAAAGAAAAAGTGATTGCTCTCTAAGTAACTATCTAAACTGACGGCGTTAATAAATGCAGCGTTGTCAAGAATCTGGGCATAGGAAGCTATTTAAATCGGCTAACGTAACATTACAGATATCCGTACAGTTTAAGGAAGGAAAGTAATTAAACTAGAAACAATGTATGGTTTACGTTTCTCACTTTTAACGCATGTGGTGCTTTGAGTTTTCATTACGATTTCAATTGCATTAATTAGCTTTAATCCCAAGTGAATATTAAATAGGAGAATTTCTTATCTCTTAGCCTCTAATCTAGGAACATTCGTCACTATCTGCTCCCTTGTCCTGCCCCTCCATTTATTTTTTCTTATTTTTGTATATACTCTATTCTCTTTTGAGTATATGCATTCAATCAATTTTGTGTTTCTACTGTTTAGTAATTCTTCTGTTACTCCTAGCATGATCATTACATGCTTGTGTGTGCAATCCGCAGTATTGTTTCATATTCTAATTTCAAAATTTTCGATGTACAGATTCTAGAAAGAATTAGCTGAACAAAACACAGAAAGACCTGTCTGCCCCTACAGGTGTCTCTACGGAAATCAACGATAATCTTACAAGATTGTCAATTTTGGGCTGTCTTTGTTACACTTCTCTCTTAGTTATCAATTTACTCAAATATTTGACTTCTACCACAGTTACCAGACACTTAATTAACTTTCAGCTTCTTGAAGTTTGTTTATCCTCACAAAACATATTTTTTATTACCACATTTATATAACCACTTATGACAAGGTTTTAAAATCGTATATTAATACTAACTTGCAAGCAAATTCAGATACATAGGCTGATTTACAAACCGTCGCAAATCTTTCACCTGAGAGACTTTTCCAAACTATGTATATGAACAGCATACATAGTAGGTGTTCCAAAGTCATAAGGCTACATCGCAAGTGTCTAATCTCGTTGTCGTTACAACATGATCTTTTTCTAATAAATAATACGGAGTATTTAAAAAAATAACTTACGAATTGTGATTGAAGAGCAAGTTTATCAGCCAGTATTTGTCTGCGATAGATGAATACTGTGCATTAGTAGTGACTGGGCAAGTTTAAATTTGTGTTATATTTTTTGGCAATTAGCGGGATACTGTTTAATTCATCAACCACTGTTTAATTCATCAGTGATCTATATTTGTGATCTAAAATTATATGTGTCTTAATAGGAATGATATCCTAGCAGTTAAAGTTAGGCAATAAAAATATATTTATGTTGACATTTTTTTTTTAGTTAAATTTTGGTTTCTGATGCCGGTCTATCTGTGTGTGTAATATAGGAACTGTTAGAAATAACTTAAAACCTTCTAAGCTTGAAGAGCTAGGGAAAAAATCAGATAATCTTGGACCTGTTTGTTTTGAACACCTGTCGACTGCAGCCTGCTGTGTGTGTGTGTGTGTGTGTGTGTGTGTGTGTGTGTGTGTGTGTGTGTGTGTGTGTGTGTGTGTGTGTGTGTGTGTGTGTGTGTGTGTGTGTGTGTGTGTGTGTGTGTGTGTGTGTGTGTGTGTGTGTGTGTGTGTGTGTGTGTGTGTGTGCATATATATTTACTTAGTGTGAGTAAACTCCAGTTCAGAGAGGTATAAAGACAAATAATTAAATGTGTAAAGCACGTTTTAAAATATGCATTGTGAATCAATTAATGTCACTGAAAGATGTGCAAATTGACGCTTGTATGGAGACAAGATTTGTGAGAAATACGCGCAAATAACTGAGTTACATAAACTGAAATTAGTTACTCTTGTAATTAATAAGTGACAAACAGTTAAGTTAAATTATATCCACATAACGGGTGAAAATTTGGGCATCTAATGGAACTGCTGGTTTGTACATCCACGGTGCCGTTTGTGCAAAAAGGGACGAAAAGTGATTTGTGTAAGAGTTACGTTTAAACTAAGTTTAACAGTTAAAAACGGATTTTTATTCCTTTTTTTACTGGAGTTACATGCTAAATTTTTTTTATGCCTACGTCTTAATGAACACAACGTTATGACGCGTGCACCGCGGAATGCATCCCGTAACTTCAAATAGTAACCGACATCTACGCTACGATAAAAACTATATAGCGTATTTTTTTATTTAATAAAAGTTAACATTTTTTATGGTACTAATTTACTAGAATCTAGTTTGCCTCTTTCACATGACACAACAACTTAGTCTATTAAAGTTTCCTGCGCTACTTATTTACAGATAGGCCTATATGTATATTTTTTTAATCAAGAAAACAAGGAACGCGTGTCACAATTTTTAAATTGGAAATTTTGTTCTACAATTTATAACTTTTTATGTATATTTTTAAGTTCTTCCAAAATTGCATAAACACCTTGTAGAGTTTAAAAGAAAATGTGGCTACGCAAACGTTTAAATAAATCGTTTTGGTCAGAAGGTTATTCTCCCTAGATTTGGCTACAGCTAGTACACTACTATTCAAGCAATGA
Organism: Magicicada septendecula; assembly: GCA_034769895.1. Taxonomy (NCBI): domain Eukaryota; kingdom Metazoa; phylum Arthropoda; class Insecta; order Hemiptera; family Cicadidae; genus Magicicada; species Magicicada septendecula. The sequence goes on from CM068371.1 coordinate 300,244,413, forward strand.
ACAATTGGAGAGGAAAAGTGAACACTTTTCTACGGTCCCTGCAGACAGAACGAATGTTATTGCAATATTAACCTTAGTAGGAGAAGCGAAATGCCAAATCAATAATTGTTTCTTGTGCGTAACAAAGCCTTTATAGCTCAATGTGCTGAAAAACTGTGCTGACCATCCTCTCCTCTCAAGTGACATGAGTCCGGACAAATTTTTATTCCCAGGTCAAAAGAGCAGCAGTATCGCGAACAGTGTAAAGCCATCACGATAATGGTAATTGTGAGAAAAGCGTATTTTCTTATTCCTAAAGAAAGACAAGAAGTGAATTCTATTATTTCTGAGTTGATTAGAAACTCTTAGTTTCAATGCATTTTCCTAATCCTGTGTTACTGTAGCTTTGTGAAACACAGCCCCCTGAATATTATAAAAGGTTATATGAATCTAGTTGACTTGAACATATTACAAAAAGTAGTTATGAAGGATTATACGACTACTACCTCAGGATATAACTAACTTCCTGAAAGTGTGCATACGCTCCGTGTCTTGCACTCGTTGTGTTCTGCACGCAGTAACTTCTAGTTGCTTGTTACGAAAATCCGTTTATAAACAAAGCTAATGAAGACTGCTTCATCCTGCTGCAGGGTGCTTTCTAACAACTAACTCTACTTCACGTAGCATTTGCATACAAAGTACTTCATAACCATTTCAACTCTGTCTGATAATCATAAACTAAAACATTTAATAATGTAAAATCGATAGTAAAAGTGTTGTTTTTTTTTTAAACAAACTATACACGAATTATTAATTTTTATAGCTTTTATTACTTTAACCTCTGAACTAGATTAGATCCTTAGCTAACTAAACATTTTAATAACGCTAAGCATACAGAATGCAGCATACAGAATGCAGAATACAGAATACAGAATACAGAAGACGTCCTGTATCGATATCTAGTGAAACATATTGATTTACTCCAGTTTAATTAAGTAATTATTTTTTCGTGTTACAAGCTGAATGTTACTTAATTCTGCCATTAATGCAGTGAGAGCTCCAGATATAAAATTATGCTCCACCATTTATTGAACATTACAACAGCAGTAAAAATGGCATAAGCATTTTTGGTAAAATTGTGTTGTGTGCACATATTCTTTAAAAAGAACTAATTCGTCTATAACTTATTACATCACAAACTCATGTATTTAAATCAGGTCTAAGTTATAGATTATTAATACAACGTTATGAAGTTCAATCTATTAAAAAATACATAATTGTATTTTAATAATTAAAAGTCTTATAAATCTAAAATGTTAATCTATGTGTCACAGAAAACCTTACGTGATTAAAAAAATAATTGCTTTTCATTTCTTAATTCAGCAGAGGAAATACTGTAGAGATCAGCTAATGAAACCTTTGGGACAAAAACAAAATTTTTTTTTTGTAAACCAGTGTTATCTATTTTTGAACCTTGATAGGACTATATAAATTAAATTATGTCATTCTGTTTACAGGGGGTGTAACAATGTTCATAGGGTAATTGTTAGTCTATTAGTTTTAGCGTTGTGTAGTGTATGACATTAAGACTTAATATCCTCACGGTGTGTGCGTGCGTGCGTGTGTGTGTGTGTGTGTGTGTGTGTTTGTTTGTTTAACGTTTAAACATGTTTAAACCTTTAACGTTTTTTACGTGTAAATTATTCATGTCATGTATTACACTTGCATTATGCAACGTAGGAGAGAAATTGCTCGAATTATGACTAGTGCTACGAGATGAAGCTGTTATTATCTACCGACTCGGAATCAACTGTAACAAACGAGTGAGATTCTTATCAATAAGTTAGATTTATTGCTGATTAAAACTAATAAGATATAAAATTAAATTAACTAATTTTCGTTGGTAGGTTGCTGATTGTCTGTTTATAAGACTACTTACTGAACTATAGGAATTTAATTATGCTGATTTAGCCATTTGAGCTATTTAGCTCCACAGCCAGATGGGAATAACAGCAAATTTTGATGTCGCTTTTATTCCAATGAAGCAACATGGATTTAAATGAATAAACATTTTTATTCGTAGACGCTTGAAAGAAATAGATGAACAAGAACATAAGAGCTTAAATTTGTTATACAGATTTTAAATTAATTTCTTTTACACGCGCACACACAGTCTCGTTACTGTTCGTTTGTGTGTGTGCGCGCGCGCATGTGTGTACGTGCTTACGTCTGAGCATGTTAGTACGTATACGTATAGAGTGGTTTAAGAACAATTAACAGATACACAATACAGAATCTTCAAATGTGAAATGTAATATTAATACTTTTCAGAAATACGTCGAATTAAGACTACAGATATGTGTAGATATGTACAAAAAACGGTATTAGTTTATCATTAGGCAGCGCAGAGTAACACCATGTTACTTTTGCAATATGTTTCTGAATTTGCCACTGTGACAGTTGGATGATGGCCGCCCGTGTAAACATTTTGCCTCTTCTATTTTGCCTGGTAAGTCTTTTCTGCCGATTGGTCCGATACAGACGTATCTGAAATGTTACAGACTTTCAGTAAGTCCGGATGTAACTTTTATTGTAGTTTTTGAGGAAGCATTTTGATGAATGAGAGATTCCTATGTTTTCTGTTACACTTATGTACACGTTAGTGTAAGGTAAAGTGGATAACTTTTACTCGTCGTACCCAAACGTCATTACATTACAAACTCTACGTTACGCTCACGCAGATCTGGTGAAGTAGCTTACTACAAAATATACAGTTAACCTCTGTTACTGTACAGAGGCGTGAAAATTATTAGACTCAAACAGAAAATTATCTTAAATTTTTCCAATAAAAATCTCTTCTCAGCATAATCTTTATTTTGGCATGGCGTTCTTTGTTCTTTACAATCAGTTTGATGTGATTTCTAATGCTTTTTATGAGAGTTTCTTATACAGATTTTCTTGATAACTTCAACCCTACGCCTCATTCTTGTAAGTTCTGCTTTGAGATCAGTGATTTTTATTAAGGTGATAATCACCTTATTAGCTTGTAATTGGGCAGGAAAGAACATAATTTTCTCCCAGAAATTAACGAATAATCAATCTTTGTGGCGCAATGCCTCATAATACTACTGATTGAATCTTCATTAAGGATATACACGACATCTTCTAGCGAATTTTTACAACAACAATTGACAATTGAATTTTTTAAACAGACGATCTATGAGAGTAGACAATACATTAAAAAACCTTAATGGTATTCAGAACGGTTCTACAGTCTTGTTTAATGGCAAAAATTCATGAACTTACAATTTTATAAGAAAATCGCATCAATTCTAATAATTTGCACAATACTCTATATATTTATAAGTATTTAAAGGAAAATAAACCAAATTAGATTAATGAATTTTATAACTGTGTTAAATGTTACGACGGGTAAAACTATACATGTCACTTTCAATACAGTACACATAAAGTTGATAATCCTTATATTTTATAATTTCAAGTAACATCACAACGTTACACGCTGTTTAGACTTTACTGATTTAGATTGCAGTATACAATAAGTATACATTAAATAAACATTTACTCCAATCTATGCTTACGTGTTAAACCATAAAGTATCATCATCCCTGATTTATACGTACTTATGACACAAGTATCAAACTAATTCTACACATTCAGACTTCTACAGACCCCCACAATGATTATTAGTTCACCGCATGCTGGTGACAGTAGAAATACTTCAGACTGTGAATTTAAACTATACTTTTGATCATCACTATTGATTGAATTAATGAGAAAGCCAATAAACACAACTTTCATCACAGAAAACTATAGGTTATACAGACAGTGTCTCTGCTCTCGCTTGTGCGTTAGGAAAATGTGTTTTTAATTACTTTTTCATTGCACTACAACCCCTTAAATTAAATAGGCTACATTTATCACTCGCTGCTCAGGTGTTATTTAAGCTTAAATGTGACTAAGTGATGTTACAATTTAATAAGATACCATATAATTCTGTTGATTTGTTGTTGGTTTTGGTTGTTCTTACGATTATCCTCAATCTTGGTTCTCCCGTTAAGATTGACTAATCAGGAAAATAGATGTCTCCTTAAGACGAGTTCCTGGAGACATAACTAATTCCTGCAAAAGGCATAACTAGTTTAAGAGACTAAAAATATATAATGAGTGTATGAAAAATAATTTAAAGCAGAACCAAAACAAACCAAAAACGACGGTGGAACAGACAAGGGTTAAGAAATATTTAACAAACTTTTCTATTGTGTGGAAGTACAGAAAATACAGAGTGGTTCATAAATCGCTTGACACTAGACGTTGTCCTCAATTTATTAGGAAGTGAGAATTAATATACTAGAAGTGTCACTGACGCAAATGGGCGGAGCATTTGATATTCGTAATAATTTATTTATCAATATTCTTACAATCAAGAAAATACTTTAATATTTATAACTAAATTTACCTCAAGATATACTTTTTTCCCTATTAGGAACATGTTTCGAGAGTTCCTGTTCTCTCATCTTCAGCCTTCGCCATCTTGTTTCTGGTGAAGTATTTGTGTGTTGGCTTCTGGATGTTATTAAGGTGGTTTGTTGGTCTTTGGTCTTTTAAAGTTGCATTATTGTGTGTGGTTGTGGTATCTGTTTTTGTATTTTGTGTATTTTCGATGTTGAGTGCTTTGAATATTGTGTCATGTTTTGTATTGATTTGTATTTGTTCTGGTATTAGTCTGTTTTGTGTTTTATGTTTGTAAATCTGTAAATTTTCCCAAATGTTCATTATGGTGCTTTGTGTGGTATATGTTTTATTAGTGTTACATTGGTTATGTATGGGAATTCATGTCCTGTGTTTATTGCATGTGTGGCTAAATTGGATTTATATATATTTGGTTTTTTGTATGCATTTAGGTGTTCAAAATAACGTTTTTCAGCTGTTTTTTTGTTTGTCCTATATAAAATTTATTGCAATCTTGGCATTCAATTTTGTACATACCGTTGGTAGTTGTATTATCTTTGTTGTGTGAGCTATTTAGATTTTGTAATTTATTTTTATTAGTTTTGTATGCTATTTTTATATCTGTGTTTTTAAATAGTTTTGTTAGTTTTGTCATTTTATTATTTATATATGTGAATGTGGCCCATTTTTTGTTGTTGTTATTATTTATCAAGAAACGGACTGTAGCAGAAAGTGATTGAAATCAAGAAAATATATACAATTTTATGATACACACTTTTTATTGAATACATTACATTATAGTACAATATACATTAATTGTCATTAGACATATTCCACAACCTTTGCAACTCATCTCTAAGATCAACCATTGATGGACTTCTATTAATTTTTAGCAGTCTATCAAAATTAAACGCCGGTTTTGATAATAATCATTCTAATGTTTTCACTCTTGAAAGGGCAACAAACGTTAATCCAACCTGAAATTCATTGTCTCTTAAATTAACAATTGCCTTATCTAATGTTATCCCTTGTGATATATGTATACTAACAGCATGTGCTAACATTAACAGAAATTGTTTTGCGAGTAAAAGAAATTTCATTTTTCTTTAATGATGCCGCTACTCGTAGAACGGGTATTGAATTCTCATACAGAACTGGTCCTGTATATTTTTTGAAAGATACAAGTATACATATTGGCATGTGATTGTTATAATTTTCGCATTCAACTACCAGGTCATAAATAATATCAGTTACTGTCCCAACTGAACCGTTGGCTAGTCCTTTTGTGACCCAAAGATTTCTTCTAAGGATAACTCTAGCACCTTTACATAAACGTAATTGGGCAATTAATCCCTGAACATCGTCATATTTTGCTAGAGAGGCTTCTGGGCAATTATGGATTGCATTGATTAGAGCCACGGGTTGTTTATTGCTTTCTAGTTTTTCATAATTAAAGTGTTCGATTTCAGCATTTTTCGACATTATACAGACAGTATTTTTGAAATTGTCGCCGATATTGTTTATATAAAATCTTTTAGATAAGAGCTGATAATCTTGTTCAATGATTGTTCCATTTGTGACTCTATGTAAAGTCTCTCTGAAATTTTTTTGATCATCACTTTGCTGTCTCATAATCTCCGTTAAAAAGAAACATTTTTTTAACTGTTTATATAAAAGATTCGATTCCATGGTCTGAACATTATTACCAATATTGTAAAGACTCCTATCACAAACCGGTAGAAGATGGGACCAACCACCCACTAAATACACGCAAAGGCCACCAAAAGGAACAGCCGAAGAACGCTGCTTTGCTTGTTTGAGTCGCATATCCACTTTGAAAAACAAATTCAAACCCAACAACTGGCTTCATCATTAATAACTATCACACATCTTTTAATTCTTCTTAAAAAGTAATTTTGGATTCACCTTCTAAATCTTTGAAAATTCCCCCCTCCTTTCTATTTGAAGTATTTATTGTTAGAGCTAAATGAATAGTTTGTCCAGCAATATTGTTAGCTGCCGCACCAGTAGGAACCATTAAAAGAGTTGCATCGCAGCCAAAGGGGGCAAGGAACTAACAACCTCCGTTATATTTTGACCAATATCTATAATATGTCCCTTGTAAGCATATTGACCGGGAAAGGCTCTCGATTTCACCCTATACACACGCATCACTGGTTGTACTCTTGCTATCAAGAGTTGTTCTACATAAGTGAGATCCATCAGTTCTATAGATACATCTTTAGGATCCTTACGATTAACTGCAGTAACTTATTTGGGTTTCGCTTACACTGCGGACACATATCAAAAAATGTTTGCTGCATCAACACTCGAGAACAATTTACACATTCATAGAATTCTAGAGATCGTAAATTATCTTCAAATTCATTCTGAAGATTCCTATATCCTGTGTTGTTTTGATCATATAACACATGATTCATGTTATGTTCTGCAGGGCCTTCAACAGTTGCTGCAGCAACATTTTGTCGCTCCCTCATCCGTCTTTGATCTGTAGTTAATCGGCCAATATTTGGATCTCTTCTCCGTCGTGGCATACTATAAATAATACGTATATAAATTGATGAATAAGAATGTATAGAATATGCGTACAACAGAAAAAAGTATTTAAATAAAAAGTACAAAATTGAATAAGAAGTATAAGAATAATCATTTTAATAGAATTTGGAAAATTGAATAAAGAAGTATAAGAATAATAATTTTAATATAATTTGGATTAAAATTTACCTGAATTGTGATTCGTTATAATATGTAATGGAAAGTTGCAGTTGCATCAGCGACTACATAGATTCTCGTCTAAAAATTGACACTTGTTCAACACTTAAGTCCAATCCGTACATCTGGCTACTCCATAGAACAATGCTCTACTACTGTTTGAATTAAACACGTGTGAGACACACAATGTACGAATACAAAGTGTATACAGCAAAATCTTATCTTATCGAGCGACAGCCAGCGCAGGCGGCGGGAGCCGCACACGCACACGCACCGGCATTTGTGATACAGCAAAATCTTATCTTATCGGGCGACAGCTAGCGCGGGCGGCGGAAGCCTCACACGCACACGCACCGGCACGCGAGCGCCGAAATCAGCCGGTGACCGGCGAGTCGCCTAGCGCCCCGTAAGTTCGAGTAAGACAGAGCGCCGTAGCTGGGCAACGATATCTCTATCTATCTTCTTCTCACACGTTTAAGCTAAGATTTTTAAAAATCGTTTATGTCTTTTGAACCAAATAATTTAGGGAAATACAAATTACATGTTTGCACTCTACAATACAGTCCGTATATGTATGCAGAATTTTATAACATTCGGTTGAGTAGTTTCGGAGGAGTTCGCGGTCTAGGCCTAAGTTGAGCGCCGAGTCATGGATAGAGATCTATGGCTGATTTCGCTACGCTCATCAGGCTCCGCCCAATTATGAAAGTATATTAAACTTGATTTATGAATTAGACACAATTATAAGACAAATATGTCGACACTTTTGAGAAAAGTTGTCATCAGCATTTGTATACGGGCAACACAGAAACAATGAAGAAGCCTACACTTACATGTAGTAATTTAGATTGTAGTATACAATAATTTTACATTAAATAAACATTTATTCCAATCTATACTTACGTGTTAAACCATAAAGTATCATCATCCCTGATTTATACGTACTTATGACACAAGTATCAAACTAATTCTACACATTCAGACTTCTACAGACCCCCACAATGATTATTAGTTCACCGCATGCTGGTGACAGTACAAATACTTCAGACTGTAAATCACAGTCACATTTAGCATTAATGTGATACTGTGTTTTATCATCACTGATAAGTTTATACGTCTGCCGCCGTTGTCCGGATTCAAAAACTTTCCTCCGTTGCGTTCTGTAGCTACATAGGTCTTCAGTTAAACTGTGTTCCCTTATCACTACTCAACGTGTTTACCCCATTCCGAGCAAGTCTTCCTCCACATTTAAGAGAAATGAATATTCTTAACCTTTAGCTACACTTCAATGAAAGAAAAGTGGCCATATTAAATTCCCCTAGTTATACAATTACGATTACCCTAAGTTATACAATTGTAATTGTGTTATAATTATTATTTGTATACACAACAAAGTTAGTCTACCTAGTAATTATGATTTTTTAAGTACCTAACACACAAAAAAGTTAGGTAGACTAACTTTTTTGTGTGTTAGGTACTTAAAAAATCATAATTACTAAACAGATATTATTATTATTCATAATAATAAAAAATAGTATTCCATATTTTCATATAATTTTCATATAACAATGTTCTTATATTTCTTAATAATATTGTTATAATAATATAATCTTAATATTAATATTGATTAAAAAACTATTCTTATTAAGAATAAGTTATAAATATAATATTCTTTAAGGCTACAAATTAATAATCTCTATGTGTATATTAGTTATTTCTCTCTTGTGCGTATGTTAGTTCTGATGATGACAATAAAATTTGTCATCAATATAGGCACAAATGTTTTTAGTTGTGTGCGCTGCCAACGCGCGGACATTACTAGACGTCATCAAAAAATGGATTTCTTTACACTGCATTTTGTATTATTATTTCTTCCCACCCTTTTTCTCTTCGTGTGTCTACTTCTTGCTCTCTCTTTCTCATGTTATCTCAATTCTCCCCACTTTCTTCTTGGTATACGCACAATTTTATTTTTCTTTGCCAAGTTTATCTTTCGTTACTGTCACACACAATGTGTTCTGTGTAATGCAATCTCACTGTTTGCAGACCCATTTCAAACCGATCAATGAAGGTCGATGTCATTTGGCTACAAAATATTTTTTCTCTTCGTATTGCAGTAAACAGCAGCTGGTAGTAAATAACGTACAACAACGTTTGTTTTCCATATTCTGAGTAATTGGCTCATCCTCTCGGAAACTCAGGAGACTTGTTCCATTTATGTTAGTACAAATATAGCGTTGCAATAATGACTTGACAGCATATGCGATTTGACGGACATGAAATCATTATAAAACAAGCAGTCACAAATGTTAAAATGAAAGCATGTTGAAATTACAGGTAAAAAATAATTTTTAGACAAACAGTCGGTTGCTATAGACGAAAATTATTAATAAACAAACAACTGCTTTAGATTGGTTTTATACGTTTAACCTAAAATAACGATATGTACGAAAATAATGCATTATAAATGTTTAATGCCGAACAAAAATACACCGTGTAATATTAAAATTGTAGCAGAAATAATTTATTTTCATATTCTCATGTATTTTCGAACACATAAATTGTAAATTATGAACATGAATATATTGTAAAATATTGTCTCCAGCCACACGGCTCGTATGCTTGTATGAGGACAGGGTTAATCTCAACTAGTTTTCTGATATACGGTCGCTTGTGTGTACAAAGCTAATGTAATATAAAAAGTTAAAAAGTTTAAGTCAGTCTGTATTAAGCTGATGAAAACAAAATTAAATTACTGGAAATATAATGTAACATAAATGTTACGTAATTGTTAAGCAACGATACTAAAAGCCGTGCATTACGAAATAGTGACGTTATACATTATTCGGAAACGAATTAGAAGAACATTAGTATTAAGACGTGGTAGTAGAAGCTTGTTTGTATTAGTTTCTACTGGTGTCATATTAATTTAGCATTACTGTGATACTGTGTTTTATCATCACTGATAAGTTTATACGTCTGCCGCCGTTGTCCGGATTCAAAACCTTTCCTCCGTTGCGTTCTGTAGCTACATAGGTCTTCAGTTAAACTGTGCTCCCTTATCACTACTCAACGTTTTTACCCCATTCCGAGCAAGTCTTCCTCCATGTTATACCAGGAGGAAGTGTATCATTATTATATTAAAAAGATCTCAGATATACAAAGAAAAATAAATTTTCCTTGCCTACGGGCAATAAAACGATCTTACTTTTATAATTTTAGTTAGAAAACAAATAAGTATTCGCTAATTTATTTATGTCAGACCAAACAAATTTTTATCAAAACGTTACAGGCTCGGACTTTCTATTATAATAAATTTCACTAGAAATTATTAGTAATAATATTGTTACGAAGATTGCGTATGTCGCGATCTTAAAACAGTAAAATATTTTATTGAACGCCAGAGAAATGAATATTCTTAACCTTTAGTTACACTTCAATGAAAGAAAAGTGGCCATATTAAATTCCCCTAGTTATACAATTACAATTGTATAACTATACAATTACGATTACCCTAAGCTATACAATTGTAATTGTGTTATAATTATTATTTGTATGCACAACAAACATTAACACAAGTCAGTAAATTAAAGAATTACAAAGTTCGCAGCATAAATATAGTTAAAATACAGTTAACACATTCTCTGATGGCGTTTAATAGTAAATCCGAACAAGCACTGAGCTACTGGCATTCGATCCGCTGGTGTCAACGTGCAACCTGTTTTGCAGATCTCCAAAAGGTAACTGATACGGTTTGCCTCGTCTGTCTTAAACTATATGCTAATGCTGCTCAGAAAATTCCAGATGTCTGAAAATAATCGGACTGAATCACGGAAGGCGGGGAGGAAGTTAGAATTTGTCAGACTGTTCTTAATTGCCATGCCCAGCTGCTTACAAGCGTTACGTAAGCTATACACGTGCTATGTCGCAATTAACTTACAATATGTTCAATGCACTGTACTCATAAATCATAATACTTGTTGTATACGTGTAGAGTTTGTTTCGGATTGCAAGATGGTACAGCTTGTAACAAACACACTAAGTTAACATTTTGTGGTAGACACCCGTATTCGCTAAAGGGAATATTTATCATATTGAACTTTGTAAAGAATCTGACTTTTATCTTATTTAACTTTCTCGGTTAGTGAATCACCTAAGAAACGATATAATGTTTCGGAGCTAATTTTATCATTATTAGAACAATAATATTATTAGTCTTGGTACAATAATGTAATATAAAAAAATTAATATTATTATTACAACAATAATAATACAAAGAATCCATGGGCATAAAAAATATAGAATAAGAAAATGACGAAAGAAGAAGAAGAGCACAGGTTGTTCCTAAACAAACTTTGCAATTCCTTATTTTATTTTTCTTGCTACAATTGTTTATTTCCTATCAATATATTAACACTTCAAACCTTTAATTGATTGGAAGAAATCAAATTGCAAATTCATATAGGCTCATCTTTAACAATGTTTTTCCTCCTTGGAATCAAGAATCCATTCAATTGTTAGGTCTTAACATTCCGTGAAAGACAATCAAAAGCTAAATATTTTATCAAGTATTTGTAATGAGTAACTAAAATGTAAATAAATATATAAGCTATATATACTTAACTTGTAATTACACACGGTATGTGTTAATTCTAAATTACATGGCAATTTATAGGAGAGTGTTTTCAAGGTTAAAGCAAGAAAGAAAAAATATATTACAGTTTTACCTTTTTTCTCAAAACGGTTTATTACTGAGACATTTGTGATTAAAAATCATTATGAGAAAACTGCATTCAGTTTCTACCAAGTCTCAATAGGGAGTGAAATAATGTAAAAAAATACGTGTTTACAGTGAAATGTAAAAAAATGTAGCCTACACGTTTCAACAAATGGTGTTTGTAATCAGTAATTCAGTTTTATTACAACCTTACAAATTCAGCTTGTCATTGTATGTTATATAAAATGGATTCTGAGGAACATTAATAAGTTTCACGTTTTAAGTTTTACAACGTTAAGAAGAGTTTCGCATTAGGTTTTCCAAACAACTCTTAGTGTTTGACGTTATGTTTCAGTTTATTTTCTTTCCAAATTGTTATGACTCAATTGAAACTTTCTTCCGCTGCTGCAACAGTTATCGCAGTAATTGAAAACAACGCCACTGCAGTCCCATTCAACTTAATGGCAGATATATTCGGTTTAGTTATTGAAAGATCCGTCGGTATTATCTTCACCTGACACAAACCGCGAATACAATATTAACGTAATACAACGGCTTACTGTGTGCAAATGCAAGTTTATAATTAAAAACCTATCCACGCCACAATATTTTATAACATATTAATAATCAAGTAATTAATAGTTTACTTATACTTTAATCCACACATTGATTAATAACATATATAACACGTGTATTATTATTAATTAGTTGCATAAACAATATGTAATTTTTACATAATTTTAGTAATTCTGTTATGCTAGTTTACATGTTTAATGACAAAGTCAACGAAGAAGAAATTAGTGAAGTTTGCGTCGGAGAAAATTCCACTCACTGCAGTTCGATTATATTTCTGGTTGAAATTATAGTAGAACAGAAAGGAACAAAAAGCCTGCTCTCTATCTGAACAAGAAAAACAAAAGCCATATCAAGGGATTAAGAAAGACACCTTATTTATACCTTACTGCATTACGAAATGTTGCAGAACGTAAAGAGCAATGCTTAATACATGAGACACGCTTTGTGCCGCTTGTTCACCAGACCGAAGTTCATTGTAGAACAATGAGAATGTTCATCTGTGTCAGCATAACCAGTGTCTCTTTCACACTGTAACATACAACTCTCTTTCCTTTGAACAGTATTTTGCCTCTATTGGACCTGATAGAATGAAACTCAAGAAGAAAGTTTTGTTTGTAGTCTACATGAATTGACGACGTTCAATAATACTGGATAAAATTGTGTGTTTTCACTTCACTTTCGTTCCAGCTTTTTCATAAACCTTAATCGTAATAATTATTTGTTTGGAATCGTTGGCAACTATCATTTTATTGCATAAATGTGGCAAATTATTACTATATTAAAAAAGGATTGTAAGCATTGTGGTGTCGTTTGCTTGTGTTGGTGTGTGCACGTGTGTATGTGTGCATGCAGCCTACGGGAGTGTTTTACAACCCAACTGCATTTCGCCTTCCATGTGCTATTTTACATTGACGTGAGCTAATCACACGTCTGTAGCCATCATTGGCGTCTTAAGTTTGCAGCATTGGACAGGATCGGAATAGGAGCTTTTTTTGCGCACTGTGTTGGAACTGAGAGTCTGTAAACATCTGGTAGAGAGGGTAATAGGGTAATTTACGTTTCACTGTCGGTAATGAGTGACAGTAGCAACATTATCATAACATTTAACCTCTCATTAATGTTGAAACTGGAAAATCATTTTCCAAGTTACAAAATATTTAAAAAATCAATTTTAGGTCATCACAAAAGACAAGCTAACCAATCTACTCAAGCTAATGTTTTGTAAACTACAGTAACATAGATTAAACGATACTGTAAAAGAATTTGTTCTAGGAAACTCAAAAATGAAGTTGACTTTGCTTATTAAGTTAACAAATACTACTTGCAACATCATAATAGATATGTACACGCGCGCGTGCGAGCGAGCGAGCAAGCGCCGACACGCGCACACACACACTCGAACATATATTTGTGTGTGCGCGCGCGAGTGTGTGTTTAGGTGTAGAGGGAGTGGGAGATAGCAATGGGAGGGAGAGAATTTAATTAGAAATACATTTTTTTGAAAGTCCATCCCGTCTTGGCTTATTATTCATTAAAAAACGAGATGAAGCTTTGTTCATTCATTCAAACAGAGCATAAATTAAATTTAGATTTCTTGAAATATCGTTAATTTTACAGAGCATTAGGAATAAAAAATAAGCTATATAGGTTTTTTTGGTTCTGAATTATTACGAATTTCAACATTACATTTTATTTTTAAGATTATCGAGACTAATTTTGTTATATTTCAGTTATATCCGTTGTTTACCTTTATGTCTGAGACATTTATTAGACAACTTACAATCAGTCAAAATATTCCCAAGATGGGAATGTCTTCCGTCCCGTTTCGTTCTGATCGGACGCCACGTCTTCGTTCCGATACGAGTCAGTGTGCTGGGCCTCATTGAAATGCCTCCTACTGAAAAATTCCATTTCGATGTGTTCAAATCCTCCAATACGTACACACTCATTATAATAAACATTCAGGTGACAATATATGGGATAACACCCAGACAGAAAATCGGGCTGGACGTTAATCCTGAAGGTGGCAGCCCCACCGTACGTCTTACCCTGCGATATGCTAGTAACGTATCCAGGGGACATATTACAATTACTAAATTGTCTCAAATCAGGACTAGCAGGACGGAACAAATTGCTGACCACAGCTGTGAATAAACATAAAAAGCGACTTGGCATTGCGGAACAATTTAAAATTGATTTATGGAATGTAAGGGGGTTGCATAAGAGGAGATGGAACTCCAACGGGAACTTAAATTAATGGTTGTAGATATTGCCATCATTCCTGAAACCAAGTAGACGCTTAAAGGTTCGACGAACTGCCAGACTATATATTAATATACAGTGGTGTAGCTACTGGGAAGCGTGTAGCTGCAGATTCCTGCAGCAGTAATGATAAAAAAGCGGTTGAAAACAGGACACATATTTACCAGTTTGTAAATGAGCGTATATTAACAATACTGTACAAAACCATAAGGGGGTATGCAACATTTATAGCCCAGAGGATGGTCGCAGTGAAGACTCAGAAGAATTTTACAGGATCTTACAGAAAGTTGTCAATAATATAAACACGAATGATGGATAATAATAGCAGGGGATTGTAATAATAGAGCGTGTTGGAAACTCCCCTATAAAAAATATAATGGAATGTCACTGCGAAGGAGCGAAAAAATGGAAATGGACGACACCTTATCGATTTTGTCACATTCAAAAATTTCAGGATAAACAAACACATTCTTTCCGCACAAAGAAATACATAAATATACTTGGCAAGCAAGAGGATCGCGTTCAATAATTGATTATCTTTTAGTTAATAGGAAATTAGGAAATTTAGTGGAAGATAGTAGGATTTTTAGAGGATGTGACGTTGAATCTGACCATATCCTGAACATATAAAAAATTAGTGTTCCTGGTAGGTAAAACATTCTTAACCTACAGAGCGCCAGTGGCCCACGCAAATTTTTAAAGTTCATCTGCTCCAAGATGAAAATACAAGATACCTGTACCAGATCCGGTTAAATCGCTTTGCACAAAAAAGAGCCATCAATAACAATATCAATCAAGAACGAGGTAACATAAGAGACCTCATATCTCAAGCAGCTTTCGAAGCATTGGGGACGAGATGTAAAAGGTATGGTAGCCGATAATAGATGCTAAAAAGCAGGCACATGTGAAACATCTAGCCTTAAAAACCGATCAGACAAGCTGTGAATATAAGCGCTGCTGTGCCATTGCCAGAAGAGAAGTACAGAACTTCAGAAAGCTCAAACGAAGTACACGGGATAAATATACATATTTACATATGTAAGTAATGTAGAATACCATGTACATGGCAGATAAGACATGGCTTACAAAATATTAAGACATTTATATCAAACAGAAAGGAATAACTGAAGATCAGTGGATTGAAGATCAGTAAATTGGTATCTCAGAACAATAGTGGATAGAATAGTATGATCAGCTATGGACCCAGGATCAACTGGAAGAAACTGGATATCAGTAATTGTGTGGAGCCAATAACAACGGATGAACTAATTGTTAGCTGCTCTGCACCGCTGTAAAAATAGCTTATAAGTATGCACCAGCCTTACTGCATGATCGTTTGCTGCAGTTCACCAATCTATGCTGGAATACTGGAATGTATGCTGGACTACTGGTCCCGTTTCTGACGGCTGACAGATTGCAAAGGTAAAAGAAAATACCCAAATTCAAGAAAGGTGCTAGTAAAGCCTGCAGGAATTAAAGAGGAATCAGCCTTCTAAATACTTCATATAAATTATATGCATATATATAAATAACACGGTTGAATGCGATCACGGAGAGAATGTTTTCAGAGACCCAGAACGGTTTCAGGAATGGCAGATCATGTTCAGATTGCATATTTATAATAGCCCCAGCTCACTGAAAACGTAGTGTATAAGCTGCCTCGTAACATAGTGTTGTGCCTTTTAATTTTGTAGTCTGGATTAAAGCCAAATTTTTTGAAAATGTTTCCTATTTTTAAGAAATTTTCGTCTGTGTAGTGCAGTGAAAGGAAATTTGTTTTTGTTCTATTGCTAATGAATTCTGAGCAGTTGTTAGTTGTAGGCCTATTGTTTTTATTTTTCATCCTTGTTACAAGATCCTTCATCCTTCAGCCTTCATCCAGCCTACAAAATTAAAAGGCACAACTTACAAAAAAAACTCAAGTTACGCCAAAAGAAGAAGCCTTTTAACTTTTGGGGGTTCTCAGGGGGTTGTTAATAACAACACTTATGTTCAGATGCTAATTAATAGATATTATATTTACCCTTTTAATACATTTAAATATATATAACATCTGATATTATCCGCATTTCAATTTTACAGGTTAATTACTTCTCAATTACTACTAACTTCTTATCCTTAGCTAATCATTACAAGAATTTCATGAATACAGTTAATATCATTTACTGTTTATGACCACTTAATTAGTCCATTGACTGTTCTTTCAGATTTATGATCTTAACTACACATTAAATATTATTAATCATCAATAAAAGATTAATGAACACATAAACATTATTTATCATCAACAAAAGATTAATAAACAAATGTGAAATATTATTTATCATTAACAAGATATTAATGAAACTAGAAAATCTCCTTCTTTCTCAACATAAATAAACATTAATCAATAACATGACTTAATATCTAACCTTTCAGAACTATCAAACTATCATTCAAAATTTATATTAAATATTTATACTTCGTACTCCTATTCTAAGTCGTAAGATATAAAACTCTACAGCATCTGAACAATTCGTCGGTTCTTTTAGAATAAAACGGGTTAACTGAGTAGACAAATGTATTACATACAATTATTTGATTATAATGTTTAATGTGATACAGTTACTTGAAATCGCGTATCCATTCCTCCGTCTCGCTCGTTCCACACTTTACACATCACAACACAATTTATATTATTCTGCTTTTTATCGTATCCACCACACTCGCGATAATCATTCGTCTCCACGTCCTGCGAAACTCTGACTTTTCATACGGTCGCGCACATAATAAATAAAACTTCTTCGCACTTGATACCGCGCACAGAATAAATAATACTACTTGGCTGTTGATTGACGATTGGCTAATTTACTGTACGACTGAGTAATTAACTAACCAACTGATTGATTTCACGGACTGACTGCCTTGATTTCACTGACTGACTCCCCTAGCGTTCCTGCATCAGTTACTTTTATAGTTTCACCGAAACTTCCCTTACTGCCGCTACTCTTAAAATTACCATCATTGGCTGAGATTCGAACTTGTTGCCGGTAAGTTTGAAATTGACCAGTAACCACTCGAAATACTTCGCGCGCAGAGGTGACGCTTTTTGTAATTGGTGAATTCTTATAGACGCGAACTTTTTGCCGCGAGACCTTTTTCTCGTTAAAAACGGAAATCTGCTTTCTCCACCACCCTCGTTTATGACGTTTCACTCATTGTATTTTGAAGGCCGAAAACACCCTAAATCTAACGGTACTGCCTATTTTTTGCTGTTTTTTAGCAAACAAAGAGTTTTACATCTTTACGACATAGAAAGTTGTACTCACAATACAATTTTACTTTGGGTCGGCGTCAATGTGTCGCCTCGCCCACACACCTCTCCTTTATATACCGACTATGCAGTATAATTCTTATCTGTATGTTTATTTGTTAACGATACTAATATTAATATTAATAGTTTACATCGAAATATGTAATTGATCTAAGTGTGTTTTACTAGACAACGAACTGTAACCGATAGTGTTATGTTACATTGTCCCCAAAATGATTTGTTCATAATTATTATCAGAATTACGGCAAATCATTTTTTATGCCTCTAAATTCACTTATTTACTATTTACAACATAGTTTGTTTACATTCTTTCGCTTGACCCACTTTTCGTGTTGACAACAACTAAATTGCCACTAACCTTTCGTTTACTACCTGCGCCTAGTCCCCACTTCGGTCATTCACACCACACATGTGTTCTTACCGTACTTACTATGATTCAACCCTTCTCCATTCATTTCACTTCTTATAACTACTTTACAAAAGTCTTTACTCTATTACATTGTTAAAATTTTATTATTAAGGAAATCTAAACGTATTTAAATCCCCATTGATTAATTTCTCTGACAATTAAAATTTCTACATGTATTTTTACAAATCCCCATTTCTCATTCTCCCCGGGACCCATGGTGGTATTGTTTTAATTGCCGAACATTAAATATACCTCGTACTGTGTTAGGTTTGTTAACCTCTGAGATCTCGTATGTAGCGGCTCCCTTAATGCTGGTTACCTCATATGGTCCTTGGTACAACTCACAAAATTTTGCTGTTATTTTATTTACCGCGTCTGAAATTGTGTTTGTCCTAACCAGGACTAAGTCTCCTACCTTAAACTTTAATTTATTACTTTCTTCATTCTTCCTTTGTGCTCTTTGTTCACCCTTTCTTTTCATTTTTCGATATATTTCCTCTTGGTGATTCTTCATTTCTTCTTTTATCAGTTCCCGGTCAACGTATGATTCCCATACTCTTTTTGGTCTGGTGCCCCATTGCGCTTGATATAGCGTCATTTCAATGGTATCATGGTAGGCCTCATTGATACATTTTTCTACAGTCTTGACATACTTCGCCCACTTCGTATGGTGTCCTCCTACCATAACCCTAAATATATTTCCCAGTTGCCGGTTTACTCTTTCCGCCAAATTTGTACAAGGGTTGCGGATGGCTGTAAATTTAGGTTTGATTCCCAGATCTTCTAAACTCTTCGCCCAAGATCTGCTTGTGAACTGCGTGCCGTTGTCGGTTAAGATTGACCTCGGTTTACCCACTTCTTGAATATACAATTTTAATTTGTTTAATGTGGTGGCTGTTGTCGCTTTTTTCATAGTGTATAACTTAACATATTTTGTAAAGTTATCGATGACTACCAATATGTACCTTGTCGACGTAAGTAATGCCCCATAATAGTCCATACTGACCATTTCTCCTTTCTTTCTCGGCAGTATCGGCCGTGTCTCTCCAATACCTTTCCTGCCGTGGTCCTTACATCTCTGACATATCCCACACGTTTTGATCATTTGTTTGGTGAATTTATGGAAATGATCCCCTGTGAAATACTCTTCGAACACTTCGTACGTTCTCTTTACACCACAGTGTCCGTATAGTTCGTGTATCTCCTTAATCAATCCCTCGCCGATCTCTTTCGTAAGCATTACTTTCCATTTCTTCCTTTCCTTCCGATATAATTTGTTATTATTCCACTTATATATTTTTAATAGTTGCTTATTTTTATTATTTTGTAATTGGTTTATGTTATTCTTCAATTTCTGGTCTTTCTGCTGGTGTTGGGAGATGTTAATTAGCTGATTTTTCAACTGTTTGCTTATTCTGATACCTACAGTACAAATCTCCAGTTCTCCTTCTCCGTCCTTTCTTATCTCCTCTTGCGAATCCACTGGGTATCGACTCAGTATGTCAGCTACAACATTCTCACTTCCTTTGCAGTGTGTCACTTCGACATCGTACTCTTGAATCGTACTCGTGATTCGCGAACATGTTAACTGGCACTTCTGCATGAACGTCAATGCTTTATTATCCGTAATGATCGTGAGTGGACGTCCTAGCACATACGTTCTGAATTTTTTAAGGCAGTGGACGACGCTCAATAATTCTAGTTCCGTCGTAAAATAGTTTAACTCGGCGCCTCGGAATACTCGGCTAGTAAACGCGATTACTCCGATTTGTCCGTCGTCATCTATTTGATAAAGTTGTCCTCCCAATGCGTATTTACTGGCGTCTGTTTGTAAATAAAACCGCTTGTTCGGGTCAGGATTTCTCAACATTACTGTATCTACAAACAGTTGTTTCACCCTTTCGAATTGTTCATTTATCTCTGGAGTCCATTTAAATCGTACCCCTTTCTTCAATAACTGTAAAAGTGGTCGTGTCTCCTCAGCATATCGGCTGGTAAACTTATTATAGAAGTTGGTCAACCCAAGAAATCCCTTTAATTGCTTTGGGTTATTTGGCTTCGGGAACTCTAAAATTGCCGCTACCTTTCCTGCTGACGCTTTGATGCCCTTCGTTGATAACTCGTACCCTAGGTATTCTATTTTTTCTCGGAAAAACTTCGATTTACGCAGGTTTACTGTGAGGTTCGCTTTCTTGAGATCTTGTAGTAACAACTGCAGGTGGATGAGATGTTCTTCTATGCTTCCAGATACGCACAAGCAATCATCAACGTAAATAATCGTGAACTTCTTCATCCTTTCTGATAGCACGTGATCCAATCCCCTTGTTAAGCTCGCCAGACTAGTTTTCAAACCAAACGGAGTGACAGTGTATCGATAGCAACGCCCCTTATATAAGAATCCGGTGAAATCACGGCATTCTTCTGCTAACGGTATTTGCCAGAAGCTACTCGTCAGGTCGATACTGCTCATCACTTTGATGTTTCCACAGCTCGCCAACACTTCATTAATCGGCATCGCTCCTTCATAGTCTGGAACAGTCACGGCGTTGATTCTCCGCGCATCCAGGCATAGTCGTACCGACTGATCCTTTTTGATGACGGTTACGATCGGATTAATAAATGGACTTGCAGCTCGTTCGATCACTCCGCACGCCTCCATCTTCTTGATTTCTTCGTCTACGGCTTGTTGATATTTTAGAGGAATTGGCCAACCTTTCATACAATATGGTGTGGTATCTGTCACAATAAATTTATGTTCATACCTCGTAATCCTTCCTGGTTGCTCCCTGAAGATCTGGCGGTTTCTTATCAATACTTCCTCTAATTCCTTCTTCACCTGCGTCTCGACTCCTGTAATTTCTTCCATCTTCTCACGAATCATCTCCCCAATCCGCTTCTCTTCTTGATCAACTTCTATAGCTAGAATTTCAACATATTCAGGTGCATCTTCCCCTGCTTCATGTCTATTAAATGTTATCTGGTTCTCTTTTAAATCAATGACACATCCACTCTCTCGCAGCAACCCGATTCCAATTATGCATTCCCGGATTAGATCAGGTATTATTAAGAATACCCCGTCAATGCTATACTGACCAATCTTCACTTCTAACAATAATTGCTGAGTTATTTGTTTAGATTTTCTACCGACCGCTCCTTTTACTATCATATTCGTTACTTTTAATATATTTAGTTTTCCCATCTATTTGTGTTTGTGATACCACTCTGCCGAGATTGCATTAATTTGGCTACCTGAGTCAATTAAGGCGACCACCGGTATTCCATTTATGCATATGCTTAGCTCTGGGCATTTAAATTTACGTGCCTTGTTAATTTCTAAATCTTCTTCTAACAAAGCGTCCCTTATTTCTATGAAAGTGGTGCTAATTTCTGAATATTTACAAATTACATCTACCTTATTTCTAGTAGTAAACTTACTTAGTTTTTTGAACTTGTTGCTGGGGTGTCAACAACCTGTGAGTGTCTTTGTGTACCGCTCGTTCTGGCAATAGCGCTGACCTGAGCTTCGTAAACACGTTTGTTTTGTGTTTTTGCGCTCTCTCTCGGCTCGGGCCCATTTGTCTGCCTCCACCCTACTTTCTGTCGATAAGTCGGCTGTCTGTCACTTTTGTTGTGATGCCAAGGTCGACTCTCGTTCTCATGCTGTTCCGGTTTTACCGCTACCTGCGTCCTATAGTTGTCAGAACTATTTTCCTTCTTCTTACGTAAAGTCGCAAATTCCATTAGCAACATTTGAAATTCGATAATATTTTCTACTCCCCTTGTAATGCATGCTACTGCTATATCATGGTGGTAGTGTCGCGCCAATTTCCGTATCAGATGTCGGTCAGATATCGGTGGTATCAGCTGTCGATTTTGGAGTATGCACCTCTCCATGTATTGTACCATACTAAGTCCACTCTCCGGCCGATATCTTCCGAACTCTAATCGGTCGCGTACACCCTCTTGTACCATCTGGTTCCAGTATTTACCTATGAATGCGTCCTGGAATTCATTGAAGGTGTTAATATTATTCTTAACCAATTTCCACCAAATGGCGGCTTCTCCTTCTAAGTGTCTGGATACCCAGCTCACTCCTTCGCTCATGTAATATTCTTTATGAATCTCGTCCAGTTCCTTGACGAACTCCATGGGGTATTCCCCTTCTCCATTAAATGTAACGTTCTTGAGGTGTTCTGTCGTCATCGCACGTTGCATCGGTGACCTCTCCATTTGTATAATTCTTGCTCGCACGTCCTCCCTTATCTGCGTCAGTTGACCGTCTATCGAAGTACAATTGTTTTCGTATAACTCGGTGAGTTTCTGGATCTGCTCTCCATTCTTTTTGTTATTATTATTGAGTTTGGTATTTAAGGTTTTTTTTCTTGAGCTACTACGATTTGGTGCTTTCTGAACACTTGGTCGCTGTTTTCTAAGTGCTCTTTCACCTCTGCCTGGATCGTCTCCATTACCTCCCTGACGATCTCCTTTGTTTCGGCTCTTATCTTCGTTGTGAACTCCTGGTTTTCTTGTCTTAATTCAGTAATCTGTTGTTCTACGTGTGTTCTGTGTTCGTTTAACTGTTGTGTAAATTTTAGTACCATATTCTTTTCGATTTTGTCGATTCTTTCTGCTAATTGTTTTAACTGTTCATTGTTTTCTGTGACTTGCTTATTGTTTTCTGTCAATTTTTGTTCTAATCGTCGACTGTTTTCTGTCATTTGTTTATTATTTTCCGTTATTTTTTCTGTCAAGCTTTCTGTCATTTGTTGTAATAACGTTACTATATCTATATTTGTTTGTGTTTGTTGTACTTCGCTGCGGACGTCTTCTTCTCGCAGTCCCCTTGCCTCTGAAAGAACCGTCGGGGTCTCATTGTCGGTCGATTCTTCACCTATTCTGGTCTCTCCCATTTGGTTGTTGACCTCGAATACCACCTCATTATCACTATTATCCCCGTTATTAGTTGCCATTTCTCTTTTATGATTATTATTCAATTTAAATTTCCTTAATTGTCTACTCTTACTAAGAGTTAACATCTACTTACATTAACATATATCTTATTTATTGTCTACCCCGTTTCATTCTACCGAGCTTATTAACTGTTTATTAAGTTACTAAATTAAGCTCCACCAGTTGGGCGTCAAATTTTAACTTTTGGGGGTTCTCAGGGGGTTGTTAATAACAACACTTATGTTCAGATGCTAATTAATAGATATTATATTTACCCTTTTAATACATTTAAATATATATAACATATGATATTATCCGCATTTCAATTTGACAGGTTAATTACTTCTCAATTACTACTAACTTCTTATCCTTAGCTAATCATTACAAGAAATTCATGAATACAGTTAATATCATTTACTGTTATGACTACTTAATTAGTCCATTGACTATGCTTTCAGATTTATGATCTTAACTACACATTAAATGTTATTAATCATCAATAAAAGATTAATGAACAAGCAAACATTATTTATCATCAACAAAAGATTAATAAACAAATGTGAAATATTATTTATCATTAACAAGATATTAATGAAACTAGGAAATCTCCTTCTTTCTCAACATAAATAAACATTAATCAATAACATGACTTAATATCTAACCTTTCAGAACTATCAAACTATCATTCAAAATTTATATTAAATATTTATACTTCGTACTCCTATTCTAAGTCGTAAGATATAAAACTCTACAGCATCTGAACAATTCGTCGGTTCTTTTAGAATGAAACGGGTTAACTGAGTAGACAAATCTATTACATACAATTATTTGATTATAATGTTTAATGTGATACAGTTACTTGAAATCGCTTATCCATTCCTCCGTCCAATGACAAAACATTGTTATATTGTAACCGATAGTGTTATGTTACAAGCCAAATGCGTTTATATGATTACTTGTAATGCAGGGGAAGAAGTTTGCAATAAAAAGTACATCGGCTATACCGACCGCACCTTTCGTAAAAGGTTCAATGAACATGTTGCCAGAAATCACCGTAAACCTTCGTCAGTTGTGGCGCAACACCTAAAAGGCCACCCACAACACAACATCAATTTAACACCTCATTAGAAGAATTAAGGTAGAGCTCGAACAAAGAAGCATCAAAAATATACGAGCAATACCATATTTACAAATACAAATGAAGAGCCGGTGAAAAAACACTGCTTAACATAAAAGAGGATTATAGGGATTTAGTTACATTTAAAATATTAGCTTACCTCGACGTGTACGAACAAAGGTCGCGCATCGCGTAGTTTATTATTAGTCGGCTTTCGTATGACGTGCGGGCAACAAGTGCTTCGATTTTCAAATCGTCCGTTTGGATTCAGTATTCGTTTTAATATTAACGGTATTTTAAAATTTTTTTTAATTTTGAAGTGTTGTGTTTTATGTTGCATATTATATGTACCTGTGTCGACGACGCTCACCTGAGTGAATTTTTTTTATAAATGTTATGTAGTAAGTTTACTAAATGATCTAATTGAAGATGGAACACAACTGTTCCGAAATGCGTCTTGGGTAAAACACTAAAAAATCACCGACTGGAATACCAAGAGGTGTACTTGTAAGTACTAAAATTTCTTTATACATTATTAAAGGTATTCTTTGACTGGTTCATAAAAATATATTCATTAGTATTATTTTACTGTATTTCTCATTTAATTATAAATATTCTGTGAGTAATTTATCAGTCTGGTAACATTAACTAATTCACCCCGCAAGCTAAGTATGCACCCCGAGAATAAAAAATTTTTGATATAGGAGTGATAACTGAAACAAAAAAGAAGTTACGATGACTGCATATACAGGGAATTATGCAGTGTTTTATAGTGATTTGAACGCAAGATTTAGGAAAAGTAGGGCGTGGCTATATATGTGTACAAGAAATGGAGAAAAGAGTTGAAGACTATAATTTTTAACGAAAACTTAAAACCAATGAAACGTAAATGTGAATGTGTTACGAAACGTACTATAATAAGTGCTTTTGCTTCAAAACAAGGTAAGGAAAAAGAAACAACTTTATATTTTATTAAACATTACAATAAACAAAAACCGTAGCGTAATATTTCTTGGCTATTAAATACTAGAGTTGGCAATAATCACGGTTATAGGGCCGTATGGAGAGCTACCATTAAATGGTGAGGTATTAAGGTAATTTGTGATTTACAATGATTTAAGGACTGTAAATGGATTTTTAGAAAAAGGTATTCTTAAATATACCTGGACGGCGATAGGTTATAGATTACTTATAAACCACATAACAGTTAAAATGACATCACAAGTTGAAGATAGAATAGCCTGGAGGGGTTATATCTTACGGACCATTTTCTTCTAACATCAGATACCAATTGCTATCATCGAGAGTAAGATCAGATAATAAAAAGAGGCCTAATAGGGCTAATAAGATTTGTAAAAGTTTATAGGATTTTACACGTGCTAAATTTTACAAGATCCACATTAATATCTATAAGATTACAAGTGCCAAATTTTCTATATTCAAAAAAACAGGAGGACCGTGATTGCAACGGATGGAATGCAAAGTGAAGGGTTTGAAGGCAAAGATTAATAAGGATAAGAATACTCAGAAAGATAAGAGGAAGTCTGTAAAGGAGACCACAGTCTATCAAGGGGTGTAACACAAACAGGTCGGTAGGTAAGTTACAAAACGTAAGTCATTCAGTTACGGAAGTAAGGTTTTGCCCATTCTAAGTAATTACATAACGTTCTACGTGAGACTCTAACTGGAAACGTTATAAACGTTATTGTAAAATACACATACAGTTGAGTACAACTTTAATACCACTTGTAGGCAAAATCCTCGGACGAAAGCAAATTCTCTATAATACAGATAAATATAAAATTTTGCCGTTTCCAATTTGTACTTAAAACAAGCTTCTAAAAAGAGCTGCTAAAGATCACAGAGTATTTGAAACAATAGAAACAAAAGCAATTCACTAATACGCTACTTAATTGTGACATCTTGTAACCGCATAAAAAACTTTGAAAATTTACACTGCATGTCTTTACATGGACTTAAATTGACATAAAACAAATGACGTTGACAAAAATCTAGTACTCATATCACTGATTGATAAGAATAAAAAATTATTTCCACTTGCTAAGATAAAATTAAATCAGTTTTACATAGTTTGTGCTAAACAGAAGACAATTTTCTGACAAATTCCGGCAATGCTGTAGCAAAACAAAATTTTGATAGCGAAAGTATACAATTCAGGCTACAAGTATTCAGCGTTCAGCTCAAAGTATGATTATTTGTACAGCTATGTAATCAGTGTTAAATACGTTATTAAGAAAACAATATCTCAACACACAAAGAAATGTACCAACAAACTAAAGTTCACAATTATCCAATGTGTGCTAAAACTCACAGCTCAGAGTATTTCAGCCCATGACCAGAGACAACTAGGTGTAAGGTTAATAATCATAAAAAAATAGTGATCAAAAATCAGGAACAATCAATCGATTGTTTAAGCATTCAAAAAATATCGAAACATATATATAATTTATACACGATTCGTAATATAGCATAAAGATACCTTGTGTGTGTGTGTGTGTGTGTGTGTGCGTGTGTGTGCGCGTGTGTTTACTCTAAAACGTAAACCTTATTACGTAAGCTGCAGTTCCCTTGTTATATAGTCTGCAATTAAACTGATTACTAAAATATTACTGACATTTTGTTCCTTCATCATGTTGCTTATGTGTCTTATCAAATTTGCATAATGAATCGTAACAGAAAATAATTTTAATAATAGTAATTAGCATTATATGATTCCAAACATTATGATCAAGTTCTGAATACAGTTAATTAAGAAATAGTATTATAAAAAAGTGTATGCCAATTAATTCTAAGTGTGTAGTTAGCTGGTTTATTGAAATTTTAGCACCTTTATGAAATTTATTGAAAAGAAAATAATACAATAAACAAGTTAAAAGCAAAATTAATAACAAAAAGTGAATTAAAAGAAGCAATCAATGGTTCATTGAAGAGGCAGTATGCCTATTTAATTACATTTATTTACCAAATCTTAATTAATTTTGTTTAAGTAGGTTTACCATAAATGAAAGGTTAATATGTTTGTTAGTTACACGTTTAAGCTTGATACATGTCAATTTTACGTATACTTGTAGAGTTTACAATGGTTTCATTGCATAAACATAATGCAAGGGTACACGGACAAATACATTTTACTGCTAATGTATGCAATTGAATAAAATCTGTTGGTTTCGGCGTCTTGTGCGGCTTCTATACTTGGCGCATAGAGAAACTCAATTACACTACGTCGAGTACGTTAAAGAAAGCAAAACTCTTTAAAGAAACAGAATTGTTTCCAATAAAATATGCACTCTTACTGTGAAAGACAGGCTGCTGATGTAAAAAAATTCAATATATTCTTCTTGTTTAACGAAAGTGTCTCTTCAACTCGTTGTTCCAAGCATTACCAGTTTTTAGCAGTCCAATTATTTACGTCTAATAAGAATAAACAGTGAAGAACATATTATTTCACAGTATCAAATTACTTGTTGGTTTCCTATCACATTAGGTAGTGAAATGTTAATTACATTAATATGCTAGCGTAATGGAATAGCACAGAAAGTAGTGTGATTCAACTTTAACTAGAAGGCTATGATATGTTCTCTTTGTCTGGCAACTTCAAACCTCATAATATATTTAACGCCCCTTGTTTATAACAACAATTTTTTAATACACTGTTTTTACATGAATAGGCCTATATAAAATCTTTAAAATCTTTTTTCGTTAAAATATCTAGTAATTACCTATAACTTTTACAGATTCTAAATTAACGCTATAAATTATAAAATTAAATAAATAAATATAAAATACTAAACTGGAGTTTTAAGAAACTCCACTAAGACTAATTCAACGTCAGTATTTTATTACTTCTACGCAGCACTAATTAGCAAACGTTACTTTATTCTTATATTACTGTTATATACCACACAAATAATCAAATAATTGTAATGAAGAAGATGGAACCATTTTTTTTTTTTACTAAAACAGAACCCTTTGTGTTTTGTTTTGTGTTGTTTTTACAAAACCGTGTTCCATTGTTTTCCGCCAGTCAGGTATTTCAACTACAATTGTCGGAATTGTTCTTTAGTGGTTGTTTTGACCCTACCACGATTCCATCATCACAGATTGTATTGCTGGTTTATTTGGAGCGATAAAATTTAAAATACTCGTACTTACACAAATTATAAATTCTGTTAAAATTTATTGAAAGAAGACATTAGCCTGTAGTGACGAATATGTTATCAATAAATGATCAAAATTAAGTACAACGAGAATTGAAAAAAAATGACAGTTTCTGGTGTGTAACGTATCATTCTGAATTAAATGTAAAGCGCAGACGTCGGGCGACGTTATTGCTGGGAACGGCGCCGTACTTAAGCGTCTTGTCTAATTAATCTCAGTCGTTTACGCAGCGACATCTGCCTTGTGAATACGCGCTGTCACATGTCACATCTTCTCCCATACATTCGAACTCTCCTCACTTCGTCGAGTGGCATCTTTGCGTCATTAAACGTTTTGATAATGCTGTTGATAATAGTCTTAGTAAAGTTTCATGTTATATTTGGTGAAGGAAATAAAATTTAAAAATACTCAGTATCGTTAGCTTATTCATTCACGCATTTCTTTGTAAATAATAATGACTTTGAGGGAAGTAAAAATTTCTTTTTTCAATAGATTTTACAACGCTATTAGTATTGCATTCTAAAAATAGCAGTCAGTTTCATATATGTTTAATAACATATTACATTAAAAATAAATAGCTATCATATGAATTTTTCTATTTCCCCGTTCCTCAGAGAACATAAAAATTGTTTTTACGTTAAATGATTACGTTGAATTAGGCTGCCAGATTATTTTTACTCCGTTCGACTTGGGTTAGGGTTATCAGACGTTCGGATTTTTACAAGTTTTTTCGGTGTCTGGCAGGCTTTGCAAAGAACCTGGGAAATGTCCAGCTCTTGAGCATGATATGAACAAATACTGGCGCTTCATGTTACATAGTTTAAGGAAAATACATGTTGTAACAATGATTATTAATATATATATGACGACTGCATTGTGTATATGCAAAACTATACCATATTCCACGCTTCCTAGTAGCAACACTAACGCCTTCATATTAATATTATGTGTAACAAAGAAAGAACTATCCTCGTGCATGAATCTGTTAAATGATTGGTAATGGTGAAACATATTTTACGGTTTACTCACTGTGAATCATTTCAGAAATACCTTGGGGTTCACATGTCTCGATTACTGTATAATTCAGTTGATTATTAACGTAAGCACCCTTTTCAAAATTTTTAAACCAGGCAGTATTATTATAACTTTTATCATTCTGCTACGCTAATAATTTCAGTTTCTCTCAGTTTCTTATTTGTCTTCTAATTAAATGTTTATAAACATAATAATAAAATAAAATTTACTATATTTGATAAATTTAAGTAATATTACTTGAAATAACGCTATAACCAATAATAATTTATTGGTCAATACAATTGATACGAAAATCATTTAATTAATACACTGGATCATTCAAAGGATTAGTTAGTTAAACTTTTTTTTCTCTCCTGCTATTACGGTATACTATATTACAACTTTTTTGATGGATATGTCCATTGTTAAAATCTTAAGATCGGGTAACGTTACTAAGTTACGGTTTATTAGAATAGATATGGTACAGGTATACTAATCGTCATGTAATATTGGTCTGAATTAGTTAAAAATGTGTACTTATGATATTGTCAACTGTTGGTGGTGATGTGACACAGCTGTATGAATTTCACAGACGTATAATACGGTCAATTCGAAACAAGTATTTCGTCTGTTCCCTGACCTGAACTCTTTCCTGCAATTTCTTCACCTCCAAATTGAACTGGTTTCTTAAATTGTGCAGCTTCTTTGTTACATCAGCTGGGTCAACCTTCAATTTCTCTTATGGTTTCTGTAATCCATTGCCTCCATGTTCCTTAATATTTCCTTTGCTTCATACAGTGAAATTAACTCCGTTTTTAAAAATGTTTTTAATTACTTCTTTCATAATTGATCGCAAACTTATCATATGCTGCTGTAAAGAGCAGTCAATCAATCAGTCTTGTAGTGATCTTTAAAGACGCACAGATAACGAATACAGTTAGTCGTCACGTACTTTATTCAGAACTGAGGGGCTCAGTGCGTATTAAATTCACTGCTCAGTGAATTTATCTGACAAGTTTAACACTGTCACTTAGCTCCTCATTAAGAGATTCATTTAATCTATTCACTTTGTTTACTTCTCACATGATAGATTTAATTCAGTTGTCACT
Source organism: Magicicada septendecula (assembly GCA_034769895.1). Lineage (NCBI taxonomy): Eukaryota > Metazoa > Arthropoda > Insecta > Hemiptera > Cicadidae > Magicicada > Magicicada septendecula. The sequence goes on from CM068371.1 coordinate 300,275,244, forward strand.
ATGGAAACAAAACATTCACTATTATCAATGGCCGCGCTTATCTAATAATCACCGCCTCGGAAATAGGTGATAGCGTCCCCACACGCATTTATTTGTTTATTCCTGTCATGACTTAATACCGGAATCAGTTTTGATAACTGAATCGCATATAAAAATAAGTGTCTGGGTAATTTTTTTTCACAATATTTTTAAATAAAGGATAAGAAAACAAGTTATAATGATTGGATTTATAATGTTGTCCGCTTATTGGACCGACCGTCTGTCCTAATAAAATCGGTTAGAATATAATGAAATAGAAAACTACTTTATTTCAATAAATGCTGATACAAAATTCCCTCAAAGAAAACAGTGCTCGTACAGGAAACAAGATTTTAAATATTACAGACACAAAATAGAGTTTTACATTAAATAAATATAGTTTTTTGATATGTAAACATTATTTATTAAATTAAAAGTTTAGTTACAGTAGACAAAATATAACATGATGATCACAGCACAATTTAAACTGTACAAAATTACGAAGCCGTACCACGCAAAACGTACTGTATTACACTGAAATTTTAATTTTCTTGATTCTACACATAGCCTACTTAAAAAAATGCAACATGTGGCATAATTAAAATAAATATATTATTTAAAATATCGGTATGGAGATCCATACATGACTTACATGTTCTAAGATTTATATTTAAAATCATATTCGAAATGAAATATTTCCATAGAAACTACTTCTTTCTATTGCTTCAGCCTTAATCACAGTACTGTGGTCACTAACGTATACCACATCACGTTTTCGCACTCGATTTTCACTGATGATGGCAGTCGATGGCATTGCCGAAACGTTTGGTTTTGCAGAAAACATTGGACTATGGCTAAACAGCCCGGGAAGGAATTTTAACAAAAAACTACTTCTTTGTTGCCGATAACGTAGTACACATATAAACAATTCTCCCCTCCCTCTTCAACTATAATTTTCATTAATAGAAAATTACCCCCACCCCGTTCAACTAGCCTCTTCATTTATAGATATTTCATGTACGTTTCTACAGTGGATTATTATGAGCTTCTTATCAGGATACTTTGTTTATCAAAATTAAGTACTTTACTCTTGTTAAAACATAAAATGTTGCAGGTAAACTACCCCTTTCTCTTAACCGATCTTCACAAAAATCAATAGACCTTCCGTCCTCTACAATTCAGGGATGCATGCAAAAAAATAATTGATTCTGTTTGAATGTGCGGCAGTTATCGTTCGTCATAGAAACAATTACTCTTGTTAAAACATGAACAGTGGCCGGTAAACTACCGCTTTCCCTTAACCGATCTTCACCAAAATCAACAGGTCTTCACGTCTTTACAATTCAGGACATTATGCAAAACATTATTTGATTCTATTTGAATTTGCGGCATTTATCGTTCGTCAAAAAAAAGTTACCCTTGTTAAAACATAAAACGTTGCTGGTAAACTACCCCTTTCCCTTAAACGATCTTCAACAAAATCAACAGACCACTTGAGTTCTCCATAATTCAAAAAGGTATGCAAAAAAGTAGTTGATTCTGTTTGAATTTACGGCAGTTATCGTTCGTCATAAAAAAAAAATTACACTTGTTAAAACATAAAATGTTGCAGATAAACTACCCCTTCCCCTTAGCCGATCTTCACCAACACCAAAAGGTTTTGAGAACTCTACAATTCAGTGCTGTATGCAAAACATTATTTGATTCTGTTTGAATTTGCGGCTGTTATCGTTTCCCATAGAAGAAAATTTCCCTTGATAAAAAATACGTTGCTGGTAAACTGCTCCTTTCCCTTAACCGATCTTCACCAAACATGACAGGTCTTGAGTACTCTACAATTCAAGGCTATATGAAAAAAATTGTTTAATTCTCTTTGAATTTGCGGCTCTTATCGTTTGCCATAGAAAATACACTTGTTAAAACATAAAACGTTGCTCGTAAAATACCCGTTTCCCTCAACCGATCTTCACAAAAAACGACAAAATATTGAGAACTCCACAATTCAGGGTTGTATGCAAAATATTATTTGATTCTCTTTGAATTTACGGCAGTTATCATTCGTCATAGAAAAAATTACCCTTGTTAAAACTTAAAATGTTGCAGGTAAACTACCCCTTTCCCTTATCCGATCTTCAACAAAATCAACAAAAAACCTTGAGCTCTGTATAATTCAAGACGTTATGCAAAAACGTAGTTAATTCTGTTTGAATTTGCGGCAGTTATCATTAGTCATAGAAAAAATTACCCTTGTTCAAACATAAAATGTTGCTGGTAAACTACCCCTTTACCTTAACCGATTTTCACCAAACATAACAGGTCTTGAGTACTCTACAATTTAGGGCTGTATGCGAAAAAGTGTTTGATTCTGTTTGAACTTGCGGCTCTTATTGTTTGCCATAGAATATACACTTGTTAAAACATAAAACGTTGCTGGTAAACTACCCTTTTCGCTCAACCGATCTTCACCAAAAACGGCAAGTCTTGAGAACTCTACAATTCAGGGCAGTATGAAAAATATTATTTGATTCTCTTTGAATTTATGGCAGTTATCGTTCGTCATAGAAAAAACTACCCTTCTTAAAACATAAAACGTTGCGAGTAAATACCCCTTTCCCTTAACTGATCTTCAACAAAATCAACAAACCTTGAGTTCCGTATAATTTAAGACGGTATTCAAAAACGTAGTTGATTCTGTTTGAATTTGCGGCAGTTATCGTTCGTCATAGAAAAAATTACCCTTGTTAAAACATAAAATGTTGCTGGTAAATTACCCCTTTCCCTCAACCGATCTTCACCAAAACCAACAGGTCTTGACAACTTTAAAATGCAGGGCTGTATCCAGAACATTATTTGATTCTGTTTGAATTTGCGGCTGTTATCGTTTGCCATAGGAAAATATCGGTATGGAGAACCATACATGACTTCCATATTCTAAGATTTATATTTAAAATCATTTTCAGCCAAACAGCCAGGCTGTGTCTTACCTGCCTTTTTATTGCTGTATTAAATGAAAAATATTATATTACATTAAAATGAAAAAATTATAATTTTATTGCCTGGCAACAAAATTATTTTATTTTTAACAATTACCATTGTTTCAAAAAGTTTAAATAAATTTTCAAGTACTTTACTCTTGTTAAAACGTAAAAGGTTGCAGGTAAACTACCCCTTCCCCTTAACCGATCTTCACCAAAATCGAAAGTCATTGAGACCTCTACAATTCAGGGACGTATGCAAAAAATTATTTGATTCTGTTTGAATTTGCGGCTGTTATCGTTTGCCATAGAAAATACGCTTGATAAAAAAACGTTGCAGGTAAACTACCCCTTCCCCTTAACCGATCTTCACCAAAAACAATAGGTCTTGAGTACTCTACAAATCAGGGCTGTATGCAAAACATTATTTGATTCTGTTTGAATTTGCGGCTGTTATCGTTTGCCATAGAAAATAAAACGTAAAAGGAAACATTATTTGATTCTGTTTGAATTTGCGGCTATCGTTTGCCAAAAAAAAAAAAAATTTCCCTTGATAAAAAAAACCGTTGCAGGTAAACTACCCCTTCCCCTCAACCGATCTTCACCAAAAACAATAGGTCGCGAGTACTCTACAAATCAGGGCTGTATGCAAAAAATTATTTGATTCTGTTTGAATTTGCGGCAGTTGTCGTTTGCCATAGAAAATACGCATGATAAAAAACGTTGCTGGTAAACTACCCCTTCCCCTCAACCGATCTTCACCAAAAACAATAGGTCTTGAGTACTCTACAAATCAGGGCTGTATGCAGAAAATTATTTGATTCTGTTTGAATTTGCGGCTGTTATCGTTTGCCATAGAAAATACCCTTGTTAAAAAAACGTTGTAGGTAAACTACCCCTTTCCCTTAACCGATCTTCACCAAAAACAAAAGGTATTGAGAACTCTACAATTTAGGGCTGTATGCAAATAATCTTTTCATTCTGTTTGAATTTGCGGCTGTTATCGTTTGCCAAACAAACAAAATTTCCCTTGCTAAAAAAAAACCGTTGCTGGTAAACTACCCCTTTCCCTCAACCGATCTTCACCAAAAACAATAGGTCGCGAGAACTCTGCAAAACCGGGCTGTATGCAAAAAATTATTTGATTCTGTTTGAATTTGCGGCAGTTATCGTTTGCCATAGAAAAAAAATCTAAGACAGACAGACACACAGACAGACACACAGACACTTTTCGGAAAACGACTTTTTTTCATGTTTTGAGTGTAGTAGAATCAGAATCTGCAATAATCTCGAACACGATTTTTTTTGCCATCACCATACTTCCATTCCTTAAGGAATATGGAAGTAAAATTACCCTTGATAAAAAAACGTTGCCGGTAAACTACCCCTTCCCCTTAACAGATCATCACCAAAAACAATAGGTCTTGAGAACTCTACAATTCAGAGTTTCATGCAAAATATTATTTGATTATGTTTGAATTTGGGGCTGTTATCGTTTGCCATAAAAAATACCCATGTTAAAACATAAAACGTTGCTAGTAAACTACCCCTTTCCCTTAACCGATCTTCACCAAAACCAACACATCTTGAGAACTCTCCAATTCAGAGTTTCATGCAAACAATTATTTGATTCTGTTTGAATTTGCGTCTGTTACCGTTTGCCATAGAAAAAAATTACCTGACTTATTTAACTTCCATCTTCTAAGATTTATGTTTAAAATCATATTCGAACTGAAATATTTCCATAGAAACTACGACTTTCTACTTATTGCTTCAGCATTAACCACAGTACTGTGGTCACTAACGTATACCACCTCACGTTTTCGCACTCGATTTTCACTGATGATGGCAGTCGATGGCACTGCCGAAAAGTCTGGTTTTGCAGAAAACATTGGACTACGGCTAAACAGCCCGGGAAGCAATTTTAACAAAAAACTACTTCTTTGTTGCCGGTAACGTAGTACACATATAAAAAATTCTCCCCTCCACCTTCAACTATAATTTTTAATAATAGAAAATTACCCCCACCCCGTTCACCTAACGTCTTCATTTATAGATATTTCATCTACGTTTATACAGTGGATTATTATGAGCTTCTTATCAGGATACTTTATTTATAAAAATTAAGTACTTTACTCTTGTTAAGTCATAAAATGTTTCAGGTAAACTACTCCTTTCCCTTAACCGATCTTCACCAAAAACAACAGGTCTTGAGTGCCCTACAAATCAGGGCTGTATGCAAAAGATTATTTGATTCTGTTTGAATTTGCGGCTGTTATCGTTTGCCATAGAAAATGCCCTTGTTAAAACATAAAAAGTTGCTGGTAAACTACCCCTTTCCCTTAACCGATCTTCACCGAAAACAAAAAGGTCTTGAGATCTCTACAATTTAGGGCTGTATGCAAATAATCATTTGATTGTGTTTGAATTTGCGGCTGTTATCGTTTGCCATAGAAAATCCCCTTGTTAAAACATAAAACGTTGCCGGTAAACTACCCCTTTCCCTTAACCGATCTTCAACAAAATCAACAGACATTGAGTTCTGTATAATTCAAAAAGGTATGCAGAAGAGTAGTTAATTCTGTTTTAATGTACGGCAGTTATCGTTCGTAAAAATAATTACCCTTGTTAAAACATAAAATGTTGCAGGTAAACTACCCTATTCCCTTAACCGATCTTCACCAAAACCAACGGGTCTTGATAACTCTACAATTCAAGGCTGTATGGAAAACATTATTTGATTCTGTTTGAATTTGCGGCTATTATCGTTTACCATAAACAAAATTACCCTTGATAAAAAAACCGTTGCTGGTAAACTACCCCTTTCCCTTAACCGATCTTCACCAAAAACAATAGGTCTTGAGTACTCTACAAATAAGGGCTGTATGCAAAAATTATTTGATTCTGTTCGAATTTGCGGCTGTTATCGTTTGCCAAAAGAAGTACCCTTGTTAAAACATAAAATGTTGCAGGTAAATTACCCCTTTCCCTTAACCGATCTTCACCAAAACAATAGGTCTTGAGTACTCTACAAATCAGGACTGTATGCAAAAAATTATTTGATTCTGATTGAATTTGCGGCTGTTATCGTTTGCCATAGAAAAATATCGGTATGGAGAACCATACATGACTTCCATATTCTAAGATTTATTTTTAAAATCATTTTCGAAATGAAATATTACCATAGAAACTACTTCTTTCTACTTACTGCTTCAGCCTTAACCACAGTACTGTGGTCACTAACATGTACCACCTCACGTTATCGCACTCGATTTTCACTGATGATGGAAGTCAATGGCATTGCCGAAACGTCTGGTTTTGTAGAAAACATGGGACTACGGCCAAATATCCCGGGAAGGAATTTTAACAAAAACTACTTCTTTGTTGCCGATAAGTAGTGCTCAAGTTTCCAAAGTTTTAATACTATGATGTCCGTAATTAAAACATCAGAGCAGGTTTAGTGTGTATGAGGGTTCACCGTGGACAAAAATTTTCAACATTTCCTATTGAGCGTTCCTTATAATAAATCTGCGAATCTACAGTGTACGTTTCAAAGAACAAACACGCGGAAAAGAAGGAGCGCTCCGAAGTCACTCATGGACCCTCAGCATCTTGCAGAGGGTTAATTCCCTAAAGACGAAAAGTCTGTCTATGAATCGTTCCTCTGTAAACACGTGCAGTTACACTGCCCAGCGATCCACAGGAAGCAAATCGTTATCCACGCTGGACACTTTTTCGGCTTGCATGCGTTATGTTGGTATGGGTTCGGCACTTTCCATTTAAAAACCATGCAAATGTAAGAAAATATACATGAATGAGGCCAGAAATAACGCGAATTGTGTGTGTGTGTGTGTGTGTGTGTGTGTGTGTGTGTGTGTCTTCCCTGCCTTTTTATTGCGGTAGTGATAATAATAAAATGGAAACGTAAACATGACATAACTGAGATACGCTTGCCTGCCACGCACGATATATTTTCTCTTATACATGAATAGCAGAATACCCGTGCTTCGCTACGGAGTTTCACGTTGTACGTAATGAAAATGTTAGTTTAATTAATAAAGTTTAATTAAAGTAGGTTTGGTTGAAATCGGTACAGTGGTTTAGGAGGAGATGTGGAAGAAACCTTCGCGGACGTGCGCACAACAACTCACCGAAGTTTCATCGTAATCGGATGAATGGTATAGGAACGCATACGGGACAAACAAAGAAACATTCATTTTTATATATAAGATGTAAACTATACCACTTACTTGACATAAACCGTGATAGCTAAGCTAATGTACAACATATATGTATTAATCATACACATAAATGTTCCTCGATAGACACTCTATCTATTGGCGAAAACTTGAATAAAATCCGTTCATTACTTCCTGAGATTAGCGATTTCAAACACAGAGAGAAAACGGACCGACTTTACTTTATACTATGTACAGATTTACATTAAAATGAAAAAATTATAATTTTATTGCCTGGCAACAAAATTATTTTATTTTTAACAATTACCATTGTTTGAAAAACATTAAATGAATTTTCAAGTACTTTACTCTTGTTAAAACGTAAAAGGTGTAACGATAAATTCTGGTCGTACCTGTATATAATGTTTACACTTGTTTTTTATGTGTTTGAGTGTTAATGTGTTCGCCTCACACCGGTCGTTACAATAATGGTTGTCACTACTGAAGTCTGTAGCGTGGTTTAAATTATCAGTACAACTTACCTGTTTACTCATAGTGGTTGCGAATCCCGGGTGGCGCCAAATTGTTTATATTAAAACAATTAAATTTGTTAAATTGCAAGTTAAATAAGTGTTGTCAGCGTTGACGGCTGGAGCGTTCAAATGATTCCCGCCGCTGTACAGTTTGTCGTATTGTCCACTCGTGAAGAGCGCTAGTTGGTTAATCGGTAGAAATTGCTAACACACACTTATATTATACAACGTCCTACGAAATAAAACGATGGTAATACTCTGTACTGTAATTTTAATGCAAGTTTGGTCATTAGTTAATATGACAAAAGGACTATAAATGATTTTATAACAAATTGCTCCGGCTTAGAACATGAAACACATATATCTCAAAGTTGGCGAAATTGATTTTGAAAGAAATTATTTTGATGCCGTCATGGCCTCTGTTTACATACAATATATTAATCTGTTCAAAATCTGGGGTTCTTTGGATTATAAAATAAAACATAAAAGCTGGTTACATTAAAAAAGTACACTACCATACCTTATACGTACTTAATAGTATAAAGTGTTTTTACAAATTGTTCGGTAGTGTCGTATTAGTTGTTACAAAGTTCGCACACTAATGCGAGGTTATATTTTAATTAACAATTGTTTTACGTAAGTTGATTATGATTCAAACCTTTGAAAGAAAATTAATTTTGTTTAATAGTGAGAAATTTTGATTGACTCGAGAAATATTTAAAGTAATTTGGTTTCTGGGATAATTGAATTTAGTTGATACTTATCAGTTCAGACGGTAGTGATATGTTGTCGTCTGGGGTGATGGAAATTCATCAATTTTGGGCTGTTTTAGGCTTCGGGCATCTTCTTCTATCTCGTCTTGGGACTTTCTGCTATTTAATTTCTTTTATTTGGTTCCAGGAGATCGTTTAATATTAGAAGCTCTGCATCTACTCGTCATTGGTTCTTGTAGTCGATTTCTGAACGTCTTTTGAACTTTTTAATGTAAAATTTTAGTCATCACAATCTTGCGTACCGCTTACCCACGCGTCATTTTTTCAAGTCTAATAAATTTAACGGAAAATCAGTATTCAACGGCCCGTTTCTATGGTAACAGAAACTCTTTGATTGGTTAAGGCCTCTTTCAAAAGCATTGTTATGAGATTTGAAATTTTTATTCAAATTTATTATATATTTTCTGAATGATTTCTTTCCTCTGACATTCCTTCTGGGTAATAAATAATATCACTATTGTCTTTAATTCCTTTCAAAGTTTAAAATGATACCTCATACGGTCATATTCTATTATACATTAACTTTAGTCTAATTATTTTGACATTTGATAAATTACATATCTCTTTTAAATTAAACTTTTATAATAACATTTCTCTTTTAAAATGATTTACACATAATTACTGGCTATTTACCTGCCTTAGATTTGTAAATTTCCTTGTGAATTTGTTACAATTGACCTTTGTGTGTGTCTGACAGTTAGACATTTTCATAGCCAAAAGTAGCCATGATGGTATTATACTTATTTCTTTTAAATTACATTTTAATTCAACCTGATGGGCTTCACTTTGTTATGATAATTGTTTGTGTTGCGTTTTGATTCTGTTTGTGTTCTGATTATAATTCAATATAGTTTTCATGATAAATCTTTAAAATATAACAATTAGGCTTATGGACTGCAAGTTTGTTTCAGCCATATCCTATTCATAACATTAAAACGAACAATTCTTTATTAGTTACTGTTGATTTAACATTTATTTCATTCTTTTGCTATTACTTCGAGTGAGAAACATCATCACTTCTTTCAAACTTATTAAATTTATTTCCCCTTCTAACATGGGGTGTTTTTTAATTGTATACTTAATTTTAATGCAAAATCTTATTTCAATACTACTACCTTCCTCCATTCCATGTTAATACAAACTGTTTTTACATGGGCTTTCTCCCTGAATAATATCACATACTTTACTTATCTCTGTTTTAAATACTTTTTTTAACTATTCTTAATTATATCATTGTTCATAAGCTCACTTACATCATTGATTGGTTTATCAATGATTTATTAAGTGTTTTTTTATCTATTAATACTGATAATATCTTTTTCCACGTATCACCTTCACCTTTAATTAACTGGGGTTTATCACCGATACACTCACTATTTTGGGGTATTTACACTTTCACTATTGCACTTTTTTCACTGTTTATATTAAGTGTTACTTAGTGGGTAATCCCTATACTTATTTCTCTTTTATTTCTCACTATTTCATTATAACATGATACTCATTATTAATGACATTTTGTTATTTACATTTCATTAAATCTAACTTTAATAATTGGATTAGTGTACTTTTCTTTACTAAGTTATTTTTTCACTGTTTTGTTTAAAACAGGCATATAAATTATCTCATTTACTACAATAATATTTATTTTCATTAGTGGATAAATACTTGGGGTTTATTTACAGTATTCTATCTTTGAGTATACCATTTCTCCCTTTTATATGTGGTGTTGGTTACTTCCTGGTTTCACTTTGTCTCCTCTTCATTCTTCCTCTTCTTCTTCTTCATCTTCTTCAATTTCAATTGTATTCATTTTGATTCGGTTCTCCTCTTCTCATCTGGTTTAATTTCTATTTAGTTGTAGGAATTCATTCACTTCCTTTATTTGTCCTTGTTCTTCTTTGGTTCTGGTTTCTTCCCTTCTCTTGTTAGTTCGTATTTGTTTGGTTAATCATTTTTTTCTTTGTGTTTGTTTCGTGGTTCCCTTCTTCTTTTGTTTTCTGTTGTTTAGTCAATCACTTGGGTTGGGTAATGTCGTCGTTCGTCGTGTCATATGTTCTTATATTTTATTTATTTTTAAACATTTTATTTGATATGAAGTATTTTTACATTTAGAATTATCTTTTTTATCCCTGGTACTGGGGTGGCTTATTTGTGTTGTAACATAATGCCTCTCCTCTAAAATTGATCATTTTGATAAAACACTGGCATAGTTTTTTATGAAATTATCAGTTGTATATAATCTTTTTCCTTTTCTCTCTTGTTTGTTTCTCCATTCTTTATATCTCTTCTTACTTAATTCATTCCATTTTATTTGGATCTGTTTTTATTTGTATTTCCATTGGTGCATTTTCCCTTATACACATTTTTCCCTAACTTTTAGTAGCTGGTTTCTCCCATTACTACTCATTTTTTCTGAGACCAGAGGAACATCATCTCTGCTCAGTTTATTTTGATTGCTGGACTTTTCAACAGTCAATCTTAAATACCTTTTTTTGTCAACTTGTGACTTAAATTAATAACGATAATAATAATATTAATAATATACTTTGGGATTGTCCACCTTGTGGTTTGTTTTTATATCACTTTGGCCTTTTACTCATTCTTCCTTCCGCTATACCTTAGCTATATACTATCATTTGCTCATACAGTTGATTGTTTTTTATTTATTTATTCATATGTTAATTTCATCATATCTAACTTTTCATTATTTCGTTTTCAATTCTCTTTGTGTTCATTTTAATTATCATAGACATTTTTATTCTTTTCTTATTTATTTAGCAATATTCTGCTTTAGCCATAGCTCGTATATTTGATTCATACATAAATTCTCTTTTTCCATGTACCAGTTCAGATTTTTTTTTTCTTTTGAATACATTTGATTCATTATAATTTCAGGTACTTATCTCAGTAATTTTAGCTTGATTTTATTTTTGTTTATTTTATTTTGTATTAAATATCATTTTATATAATTTTTTGTAAGTTGGTTCTCTTACTTTAAAGGAATGTTTGTAGCTTATTCCTTTTTAGTTACTTTTTGTTTAATTATTATCGTAAGTTTGTGATTCTTACTTTTATATTATATAGGAATGTGTGTAACTCATTCCTTATTATCTCACTTTTTTATTTCATACTTCATATATCAACCTTTTATTAGACTGTAAGTTGATTTAAATTGAAAGGAATTTGTGTAACTTATTCCTTTGTTTTTATATTTTTATTCATTTAATTTAATTCTTTTTATTACGCATATATCATCTAAATAGGGTAGTAAGTTGCTCTTACAATCTTTTGGAATTTTGAAATACATTTATTTCATTTCTGGTTATTTATTCTTCTTCATAAAACTTTTTTATTGAAGTTTGGTTGTAAACTCCCTTTATTTTTCTTGTATTTATATTGCTTATCTGGTAAGTGTTATTACCATTATCTTTCGTGATGACATATGGTTCTACATTGGGTTATACGTATTACTCTATTCATATTGCTTTATACCGGACCTTGTTATTTATACTTTTTTGTAAGTTGACTTCTCCTTTTCTTTCCTGGTTATTGCCTTCTCTTGTATATTTCATTCTTTGTTGATCTTCCCCTCTACTCCTTCAAATGTTAGATGTTCTACATTTATTCTGGATAATACGTCAGCCACTATGTTTTTTCGTCCTGGAATATATTCCCATGTAATGTGGTATTCTTGGAGAGCAAGTATCCATCGAGTAAGTCGGCCATGACTCAATTTACATTGTTTGAGAAACGATATTGATTTATGATCGCTTCTGACTGTGATAGGATATCCTAGTATGTATATTCTAAACTTGCCGCACGCGAACACTATGCTGAGCAACTCTTTTTCTGTAACATTGTAGTTACGCTCGCAACTATTTAGTATTCGGCTGGCGAAGCTAATGACCAGGTGGTTTCCATCTTTGTCTTCCTGGTACAAATCTGCGCCTAGACTTACATCACTAGCGTCGCAGTTTAGGTAGAATGGTTTTTCAAAATTGGGGTGGTGTAATATGACAGTATCTACAAATTTTTGTTTAATTAATGTGAGCACTTCCTCTTGTTCCGTTCCCCAAGTCCATTTCTCTTTTGAAGAAAGTTGTTTGGAAAATTTCGCTGTTAGGTGGGAGTAGTTTGTTTGAAACTTCCTATAGTAATTGCATATTCCTAAGAATGACTGCAATTGCTTCTTGTTTTTCGGTGAGGGGAATTTTTGGATGGCTTCAACCTTCTCTTGGGATGGAGAGATTCCCTTCTCGGTCAAGTTGAACCCTAAGAACTTCACTTCATTTGCAATAAATTTCGATTTATCCAATTTAAGGGTAAAATTATTGTTGGATAATTTTTCCAATACATGTTCGACTCTTTCGCAGTGTTCGTCCCAGTCTGATGACGTGATAAGCAGGTCGTCAACGTGCACTGTGGTGAATTCCAGTGCCTCTTGACCCAAGACTTGGTCCATGCACTTTACGAACACTGCTACAGAATTAATGAGTCCAAATGGTAACCTTTTAAATTGGTAATTTCTACCATCAAATATGAAAGCCATGTACTGCCTACTGTGTGGGTGCAGCTCCACCTGACAGTACCCACATACAGTATCCCAGGTACTAATATATTTTATCCCATGAAATCTTTTTAAAATTTCCTCAATTTCTCCCGGTGAGGTCCGGTCATTGATAATCATTTTATTGATTTCTCGGGCGTCCAAGCATATCCGTACTTTGCCATTCTTCTTGGGTATGGCTACTATTGGGCTGGTATACTGAGATTGGCTATACTCAATAATATCTTCAGCTATCATTCTGTTTATCTCCGTCCTGACTTCATTTTTCAGGGAATACGCTATGGGATATGATTTTCTGTGGAAGTCTACAGGTTCTCTGAAGTTAATTTTACACTGGTATCCTTTAACTTTTCCAGGGGTATTCGAAAAGACATGTTGATAATTGTTATAAATTGCAATTAGTTTTTTAGACTGTTTTTCATTAATTTCTTGTAGAGGCCGTTCTCTTTGGAAGTTTCTGATTTCTTCCAGTTTTTGTTCCCACAAGGCTCTGCTTCTTTCTTCCTCGGCCATAGTGATAGACGGTTCACGCCTTTGACAATAATAACTCTTCAATCCTGGGTCTTGATTCAGAGCGGTTGGAGTTGGATTACAATTTATAATATTTGCAGACCAGGTCCCCTGTTCTGAAGTGAGCAACACGACTCCCTTCTGCAGGTTTATAACTGCCGAATATCTCCTTAATACATCACATCCTATAAGCAGGTTGAATGGTAGTCCATTTGCCACAAGAAATATAATAGGGATGGTTGATTTTTGATTATCTAACTCTAATGATACTTGTTTTCTCACCGTTTTGTTTTGTTTACCAGTGGCGCCAATGATGATTATATTGTTTATTGGCAGTGTAGGGATTGGTGTTCGAGAGTTAGCTTGAATTCGTTCTAATTCAGGCTGGTTGATTAGAGAGATGTTAGATCCCGTATCCACCATAATTATGGTTATAGTACCGTTTGTGGTAGCCTTTATATGGACAATTTCACTATTATTTTGCTGTAATTGGTTGGCCTCTTCCTCGAGAAGTTCCTCTCGGATATTCTTTAGATAATTGTTGTATATTATTGCAATTACTTTGGTTTCATTTTTTGACATTACTCAACGTATCAACCCAAGTGATTGGTCATGTGAAGGGTGTGTATATTTTTCCACTGACCTGTTCAGTTTAAAGGTGGTTGTTGGTTGGTGGCCAGGCTATTCGACTGGTAGTTCGTTTCATTTCTCAGTCCTTGTTGCTGGTTGTTTTCATCCCTAGGTGGTTCGTTGTTCCTACTCTCTGATGACTGATTGTTATTATGATTTGATGCGTGGTACTATGAGTTTGGGTGCCAGTTCGGGCCATGTCTTCTGTGGTTACTCTGCCTTCTCCCATTGATGAAATTTTCCTGACGTCTGCCGTCGCCTCTATTTTGGTTACCAGTAGAGGGATAATGCCGGTTCTAACTCAGCCCCCAGGGCATACCTGGACCACAGCATCCACGACTTGGACCACAGCATCCGCGACTTTTTCGCTGATCTGTGTCAAGATCCGTGAACCGCTGGACCCGCAGCATCCCAATGGACCACAGCATCCGCGAATTTCCGCGAATACAATTTTTTTTTTATTTGATTTTTTATTTTTTTAATTAAATTGATTTGCAATTCAAGGGGTGGGTGGGGGTGGGGAGGAGTTCAATGGACCACCCGCATCCGTGAATATAATTTTTTATTTTTTTAATAAAGCTGATTTGCATATCAGGGGGTGGTGGTGGGTGGGGTGGGTTCCAACTTGATGCATTATAGTGTATATATTAAAATATATGATCAGAGTTACCAACCTTTGCACGAGTTCAAATTTGTTGTGTGTTATAATGTATATTAAATCTATATGATCAGGTTTACCAACCTATGCATGCGGTCTCCCTAAATCATATGTTATGTTCAAACCGTTCCTCCTCTCCCTCTCTCTCTCTCTCTCTCTCTCTCTCTCTCTCTCTCTCTCTCTCTCACACTCTCTCTCTCTCTCTCTCTCTCTCTCTCTCTCTCTCTCTCTCTCACTGGGTACATGAGTAGAGTAGTCGGTGTGATGGTTAAATAATTTTAGCTCACAGCCCCTCTCTCTCTCTCTCTCTCTCGTTGTCAAACGTTATGTTCAATCCGTTTCTCCTCTCTCTCTCTCTCTCTCTCTCTCTCTCTCTCTCTCTCTCGTAAGTGGTCATTACCACGCATGTATATGATTTTAGAAATTTTATATATTCGACAAATATTAACTGTGTACGTTGCCACAGAGTATTGAACTACTTACAAGCGCCCTCTCTCTCACTCTCTCTCTCTCTCTCTCGTTGTCAAAACATCGACTTCATTTTTCAATGTATTAAATAATTAATTAATAGTTTTATAATGCAGGATGTATCAGTCAGTGTGATTGATCCTTGTTAGGGAGGTGTGTATATGATTTTAGAAACATATATATATTTGACAAATATTAACTGTGTGTGCGTGGGTGTTGTTGTCACGGAGTATCGAACTACTTACATGTGTCCTCTCTCTCTCTCTGCGTCCATTGTACAGGTTTAATGTAATTGTATGTATATCGTTACAAATGACGAGTAGAAATCCAATCCTTGAAGTGTTTAATAAGTAAATTGTATGTATATATCACTGAATAATAATATAATCGTTCTAGTGTTAACGTTGCTGCAACAGTTCCTCCACAGGTAACGCAGTTTACAAAATAATTACACACATAGGTTCAGTGGTGTATAGCAAAATAAATTAAAATTATACACGCATGTTGTTACAGATGAAAAACGGTGGTTGAAATTCATACAAATCTTCTGATGTAACGGTTCCCACAAGTAATACAGTTCACAAAAAAAAAAAAAAAAAAAATTAAATTAATTGTACACATGTTCAGAGGTTTATAGTGAAATAAATTAAAATAAAGCCATAATTTGTTTAAATGATTAAATATATTAACAATATTTTTAAATTCACAATATAAAATTGATTTTTTTGAAAAGTTTATAAATTCACAATTCATAAATAAATAAATACATTATAAAATTGATATTTTTTCGAAAAGTTTATATATATAATTGTGCCGTACTTGTAGGAGAAGCAACCTGCACAGATTCTGTAACATACTAATACAATCAGCGTAAAAATCATGTTAAATATCACACACACACACACACACACACACACACACACACACACACACACACACACACACACACATGTATAGTTGGCGGAATGCAAGAATCAACGCTTTACGTGAGTAACTTCTTAAATTATGTGTCATTCTCTCTCTCTCTCTCTCTCTCTCTCTCTCTCTCTCTCTCTCTTTCTCTCTCTCTCTCATAAGTCAATGTCCTTTCAAGTATTATTCATCAAAACTTTGTAAATTAGAATCTGCACTACATTCAAACACACAAGCGCGTGCACACACACACACACACAGTGATAAAAATTGTTTATTAAAAGTAGTAATGTAGGTTGTTACCTTAACAAGGTACTAATATCTCGTGTCCACATTCACCATGTTAACGAGTGGATACTGCTTGTTCACTGTTAATTCTGCACAGCGTTTGTACTCAATAGCAGAAACTGCATTGAATTTTGTGATAAATGACATTATTAGAAATGAAGACGTCTGTATCAAACGAGGCGGAACCAAACAATGACAGAATATTCGCTACAAAGAAGACTAGTGGAATGTAATGGTGGTGGTGGTCATCAGGAAAGTTCGCTTTTCATCGCCTGAAGCTTTGCATGTACATACATGCAGAATTAGCGCTGTTACAAAATATATATATATTAGGAAAGCCCACAGACTACTTCCATACAGAAATAGTTATCGCCTGCAGCCATGTACAAGTTTCCTAAACGAAATTAGCAATGCTAGTAAATTTTGCTTTTACTATGAGACACTCACATTAAAAATGTTCGTATAACAGAAAAATCATTAATTATCCACTCTCTAAGTGCGTACACATTATGGTTTGTACACCGTGTAGAAGAAGAATTGCAATGTGTAAGACATAACGTACCGGGAAATAGTATGGTATGTTTTTAGGGCAGCCAATGTCATCAAGATTTATTATATGATGATGGATTATTTTCGATTCTAAAAAACGTTTTTTCTCAAGACCCTTCACAAACAGATATTTATATATGTTCGTGTACGTTGTTAACACTGAAACAAGATTGTCGTACGGTGTCTCTCCTTCACTCCATCTAAGACCATGATAATTTGTTGTTAACCAGCAGTTGGTCCTAGTGTATTTCGAATTCGTGACGGCTGTAGCAGGCGGGGCGAAAATCCAATGTCTGCTTGCAAAACGCGTTATGTCCAAAATGAGGAACCAAACAACACAGGTGGAGATAGTACCTTGTTAAGGTAACAAACTACATTACTACTTTTATTAAACAATTTTTATCACTGTGTGTGTGTGTGTGTGTGTGTGTGTGTGTGTGTGTGTGTGTGTGTCGTAAACAATGAAATAATAATATTTCGTCATTGTAAGATTTTAATAAAACAATTATCAGTTTTAAATAATAATTTTCGTGATTGCAAGAAACAACCCGCGACTTAAAAAATATAGTTTACCGTTGTGGTAGGAAATTCAAATTATTAAATTTTCTCTCTCTCGCTCTCTCTCTCGCACACATTTCTGATTACTATACAAATAATTGCATGTATGTTCAGAGGTTTATAACGAAATAAATTAAAAAATAAACCATTGTGTATTTGCTAACTTAAACAGGAGTCTAAATCGATGCATCCTTCTTTCACTTTCTAATTTGACACATGACAATCATTAGCAGCGCCGCCATTAATTATGGATTAGAAAGTATTTACTCCAAAACAGACACTTGCTTTCCCCACTACCAGAGTACAATATACATGCAAGAAAATCAACGACAATTTCTCATTGACTGCGTGCGCTGATACATCGTGAAACCTATCACTGCATTTTTAATAGTTGAAAGACTGTTTGTATTATTGTACGTCTCAGTATACGCAACTTCCATCATTAAGGGTGTGTAGACAACACATGCTAGTTTGGTAAGTGAACATAATTTATTGTATGTACAGATTTTATTTAAACGTAAAAATTATTTGCATTAAAACATTATCAAGCGCATTATTTATTGAATTTAATACATGTGTGTGTATGCGTGTGTGTGTGTTACAATTTTCTGAAATATATTCTTACCGTATTTTTTTTTTAATATTACACTTCTAATTGAAGATATATATATGAATTTAATACATGTGTGTGTGTGCGTGTGTGTATGATCAAATTATTATGTCTGTTACAATTTTCTGAAATATATTCTTAACGTACTTTTATATTACACTTCTAATAGAAGATATATATTTGAATTTAATACATGTGTGTGCGTGTGTGTGTATGATCAAATTATTATTTCTGTTACAATTTTCTGAAATATATTCTTAACGTACTTTTATATTACACTTCTAATTGAAGATATATATTTTAGGTATAGCTGAATTTTAGCGTGTGAGCTTCAATATACACAACGTTCGTCATTTTTTTTAATTGTGTGTAGTCAACATACGCTAGTTTGGTAAGTGAACATAATTTACTGTATGTACAGATTTTATTTAAACGTAAAAATTATTTGCATTAAAACATTATCAAGCGCATTATTTATTGAATTTAATACATGTGTGTGTACGCGCGTGTGTGTGTACGATCAAATTATTATGTCTGTTACAATTTTCTGAAATATATTCTTACCGTATTTTTTTTTTATATTACACTTCTAATTGAAGATATATATATGAATTTAATGCATGTGTGTGTGTGTGCGTGTGTGTATGATCAAATTATTATGTCTGTTACAATTTTCTGAAATATATTCTTAACGTACTTTTATATTACACTTCTAATTGAAGATATATATTTTAGGTATAGCTGAATTTTAGCGTGTGAGCTTCAATATACACAACGTTCGTCATTTTTTAAGTGTGTGTAGTCAACGTACGCTAGTTTGGTAAGTGAACATAATTTTATTGTATGTACAGATTTTATTTAAACGTAAAAATTATTTGCATTAAAACATTATCAAGCGCATTATTTATTGAATTTAATACATGTGTGTGTATGCGTGTGTGTGTATGATCAAATTATTATGTCTGTTACAATTTTCTGAAATATATTCTTACCGTACTTTTATATTACACTTCTAATTGAAGATATGTATTTGAATGTAATACATGTGTGTGCGTGTGTATGATCAAATTATTATGTCTGTTACAATTTTCTGAAATATATTCTTAACGTACTTTTATATTACACTTCTAATTGAAGATATATATATTTTAGGTATAGCTGAATTTTAGCGTGTGAGCTTCAATATACACAACGTTCGTCATTTTTTTAAGTGCGCGTAGTCAACGTACGCTAATTTGGTAAGTGTGCAACATAATTTTATTGTATGCACAGATTTTATTTAAACGTAAAAATTATTTGCATTAAAACATTATCAAACACATTATTTATTGCATTTTATACATGGGTGTGTGTGCGCGTGTGTATGATCAAATTATTATGTCTGTTACAATTTTCTGAAATATATTCGTACCGCACTTTTTATATTACACTTCTAATTGAAGATATATATTTGAATTTAATACATGTGTGTGTGTGTGTGTGTGTGTGTGTGTGTGTGTGTGTGTGATCAAATTATTATGTCTGTTACAATTTTCTGAAATATATTCTTAACGTAATTTTATATTACACTTCTAATTGATGGTTTACCGGTTCGTTTGTTTTCCTAATTTGACTAATGTATGAAATAAAAACATTCCAACACAGACAATGACCCCCTCGGGTATATGTCTTACATCAACTTTCAAACGTGTACGCGTCTTTCTCTTATTTGTCAATCGTAGACAATTATACAGTATTTTAAATTAGAATATTTTAAAATTATGTATAGCCCTATTTCAACAATCACCCACCATTCTCCCTCTACCTCGTATTGCTTCAACTAATTCACATATACAATGATACACACGCGCACACGCATGCACACGCACACACACACACGTGCGCGCTCACATACACAATCACGTTCACTCAAATAATTGATCTGTTGTGTTTGATATTTCTTTGTATTCGTACACAGTCTTTTTATATTCAAACTATTATTATTATTATCTGAAACAGAAACAGAACGTTATATAGATTCGAGTGGTAAGTAAGACGCTGTTGCAGTGTTGTATGTTACGAAAATCATAGCAAATATTTTCATTCTAAGCATGTATTACTGTTTAGTAATAATTACAACCCAACGAAGGATATATAGTTTGATGCTTTATAAGTTTGTGTACATAGGTTGTATATTGCAAGCATGAAATTATTATTATTTAAATCTGTTATCTGTTTTTGTATGGAGGTCATCTACAAATATCGGGTCAGTACGACACAACGTGTAACAAACGTAATTGGATTTGCTTTCAACCCAATGTGTGCGCGCGTTGCTTGTGTGTCTGTGTGCATGTGTGTGTGTGTGTGTGTGTGGTGTGTGTGTGTGTATGTGTGTGTGTGTGTGTGTGTACGATCAAATTATTATGTCTGTTACAATTTTCTGAAATATATTCTTACCGTATTTTTTTTTTATATTACACTTCTAATTGAAGATATATATATGAATTTTATGCATGTGTGTATGATCAAATTATTATGTCTGTTACAATTTTCTGAAATATATTCTTAACGTACTTTTATATTACACTTCTAATTGAAGATATATATTTGAATTTAATACATGTGTGTGCGTGTGTGTATGATCAAATTATTATGTCTGTTACAATTTTCTGAAATATATTCTTAACGTACTTTTATATTACACTTCTAATTGAAGATATATATTTTAGGTATAGCTGAATTTTAGCGTGTGAGCTTCAATATACACAACGTTCGTCATTTTTTAAGTGTGTGTAGTCAACGTACGCTAGTTTGGTAAGTGAACATAATTTTATTGTATGTACAGATTTTATTTAAACGTAAAAATTATTTGCATTAAAACATTATCAAGCGCATTATTTATTGAATTTAATACATGTGTGTGTATGCGTGTGTGTGTATGATCAAATTATTATGTCTGTTACAATTTTCTGAAATATATTCTTACCGTACTTTTATATTACACTTCTAATTGAAGATATGTATTTGAATTTAATACATGTGTGTGCGTGTGTGTATGATCAAATTATTATGTCTGTTACAATTTTCTGAAATATATTCTTAACGTACTTTTATATTACACTTCTAATTGAAGATATATATATTTTAGGTATAGCTGAATTTTAGCGTGTGAGCTTCAATATACACAACGTTCGTCATTTTTTTAAGTGCGCGTAGTCAACGTACGCTAATTTGGTAAGTGTGCAACATAATTTTATTGTATGTACAGATTTTATTTAAACGTAAAAATTATTTGCATTAAAACATTATCAAACACATTATTTATTGCATTTTATACATGGGTGTGTGTGCGCGTGTGTATGATCAAATTATTATGTCTGTTACAATTTTCTGAAATATATTCGTACCGCACTTTTTATATTACAATTCTAATTGAAGATATATATTTGAATTTAATACGTGTGTGTGTGTGTGTGTGTGTGTGTGTGTGTGTGTGTGTGTGTGTGTGTGTGTGTGTGTGTGTGTGTGTATGATCAAATTATTATGTCTGTTACAATTTTCTGAAATATATTCTTAACGTAATTTTATATTACACTTCTAATTGATGGTTTACCGGTTCGTTTGTTTTCCTAATTTGACTAATGTATGAAATAAAAACATTCCAACACAGACAATGACCCCCTCGGGTATATGTCTTACATCAACTTTCAAACGTGTACGCGTCTTTCTCTTATTTGTCAATCGTAGACAATTATACAGTATTTTAAATTAGAATATTTTAAAATTATGTATAGGCCTATTTCAACAATCACCCACCATTCTCCCTCTACCTCGTATTGCTTCAACTAATTCACATATACAATGATACACACGCGCACACGCATGCACACGCACACACACACACGTGCGCGCTCACATACACAATCACGTTCACTCAAATAATTGATCTGTTGTGTTTGATATTTCTTTGTATTCGTACACAGTCTTTTCATATTCAAACTATTATTATTATTATCTGAAACAGAAACAGAACGTTATATAGATTCGAGTGGTAAGTAAGACGCTGTTGCAGTGTTGTATGTTACGAAAATCATAGCAAATATTTTCATTCTAAGCATGTATTACTGTTTAGTAATAATTACAACCCAACGAAGGATATATAGTTTGATGCTTTATAAGTTTGTGTACATAGGTTGTATATTGCAAGCATGAAATTATTATTATTTAAATCTGTTATCTGTTTTTGTATGGAGGTCATCTACAAATATCGGGTCAGTACGACACAACGTGTAACAAACGTAATTGGATTTGCTTTCAACCCAATGTGTGCGCGCGTTGCGTTTGTGTCTGTGTGCATGTGTGTGTTTGCGTGCGTGCGTGCGTGCGTGTGTGTGTGTGTGTGTGTGTGTGTGTGTGTGTGTGTGTGTGTGTGTGTGTGTGTGTGTGTGTGTGTGTGTGTGCGAAAATAAACTTAATTTTCTCGATCTAACAAACAGTTGGTCTAAGCGTACATTTATTATATAAATCACCTCTTTTTCAATCATCTACGTAAGTGCATTTGAATTATTTGCGCATGCGCATAACAGCTTTTTTAGTACAGTTGCACACACATCGACACTCGCACTATATATATATATAACCGATGAACTTTGCAACAGCGTCTTACTTACCACTCGTTCATGTTGCTGCGCTACAAATTGTATGTTACAAATTGATATAAAACGTTTAAGATACACTAACATAATACCAGCGTTATAACAGTTCCTTTTGTTTTTCAGTATTCATTCATTCTCTCTCTCTCTCTCTCTCTTGAAGATCATGGCCAACCTTCAGCAGGAACGTGGGCAGGAACAGACTGAACGAGGTAAAGTTCAATACCAATTGTCACAGTTAAGAAATTATTTTTGGTAATTATGTAGCGATCAAACTTGCTGATGTGAATTAACGTTTGAGTCATACTATGTCTACTGGTGTGTACGAAAAGTCTCTCTCTCTCTTAACATCGTTTAGAAATTGACATGTAGATGAAAATTTTTCATGTTCCTTCTTAGGTTTGTCACCTTCTTTCCAATCAACTAATTCAATTCCACAACAAAAGCATTTAACTCTATCGTCTACGAATGACATACTATGCCCGCAAACATCGAAATTTCTAGGGTAGAAGTAGAACCCTGCAAACGCTAACTCGTAAGGGCTGATAAACGTCACTTCCCAATACTTGAACGATTTTATTCTTTCACTTTCAATACTAAAATCAGGAGTAGCCGACATCTTCACGGCTTGTAATAAACTGACATATTACCCCGACGAATGTTATGTATTTATTTATTTACTATAAACATGAATTTGTGTACACGTTATTTATCATTCCTATTGGTTAATAATACTCACGTTTCTATTGTTTCAGTTGTGACTCGATTTTATATCGAGAGGAACAGTAGTGTCCGAGGATATATCACAACCTTCACTACCTTCCAGTGAACGTCGACACGTCGGATCATGACATAGTATTCGTAATGACCGAGGCACGTCCTTTATTGCATGAGGATATTCAGGCAGAGCAGACACGTTTACGCAATATCAAGTGGCATATTGCGTGCAGTTAAAATTTTACTAAAACCGTGGTAGATGGTGACAGTGGTGAAGAGAAAGAGGTAACGAAAGACGCCGTCTTCCACGGACGTTGTCGCACGTTGCTCACGGACGACAGCGACGAGTTGAATTGGCTACTCGATGAATCCTACGATAAAATCTTCAATAGCATATCCAATTTTGCCCGTGACGGGAGCGGATGGTCGGTGGACATTGTACTGAAGCTGAAACTGGTTGTTGGACGGTACCAGCCTCTAGCAGCGTCCTCCTACCTTCCAACCCCGCGAAAACTCTCACTCACCAAGGCAGTAGTCAACATCAAGAAACCCCAAGATGAAATGTGTTTTCTGTGGTCTGTTCTAGCCCACATACACCCTCAAGAACGTAATAAAGAACGTGCTTCAAAATACGCCCCCTTCAAAAACACCTAAAATATGACCGGTATCGAGTACCCTGTTTCGTTAAAGTCCATTTACAAATTTGAAGCACAGAATCCTAACATTTCTATAAACGTTTTCGGCTATGATATAGAAGACAATATCAAAAATGAATCAAAAAATGAGGTTTACCCTCTGAGAATTACCTCGAATAAGGACAGGTCGCATCACGTTAATCTTTTGCTTCTGTCCAATATAAATAGCCGAAAACATTACTGTCTTATCAGTAACATGAGTAGATTGTTATCATCCCTTACAAAACACGCTCATAAATCATTTTACTGCGACTACTGCCTGCATCGTTTCACCACAGAACATGGTGTGTCCGATCATCTCCCCTACTGCACACCTTACGGCGAGCAGAAAACCAAAATGCCCACGGAGGAGGAGAAGTTTATGTCCTTTAAAAATTACACACACTGTCTTAAAGTACCCTTCACCGTCTACGCCGACTTCGAGTCCCTCATCACTCCGCTTCAATCGTGTTCACCTGGTAACAACGTCCCGACGACAGTGCACGAGTTAGGTGAATTCTACTCAGTTGATAGCAACGGTACCCGTCAGAAAATAACTTCTCCTCCTGTATCGTCCACATCATACGAAGCGACGCATATTCCGTCAGGTTTCTCCTATGCTATCGTCGATCACACGCACAGCCTCTGGAGAGAGGCTAAAGTTTATCGGGGTGAAAACGTCGTAGACACTTTCTTCTCGTGGTTGATGAAAGACGTCGAGGATATGATGAAGGTAGTAGGTCATAACGTACAATTAATTATGTCCGATGATGACAATGTTGCGTTCACTAACGCCACCGTTTGTCATTTGTGTGAGCGCCCTTTGACAGACGATGACAAGGTACGCAATCATTGTCATCTTACGGGGAAATTCTTGGGAGCAGCCCATAATAGCTGCAATCTGAATTATAAGATGCCCCGTCATATCCCCGTCTTCTTTCATAACCTTCGTGGCTACGACTGTCACCATTTAATGCAGGGTTTGGGGAAATACAACGACCAACGCGTATCCTGCATCGCGACATCCGGCGAGCGTTACGTGTCGTTCTCCCTGGGTCCCTTGCGGTTCGTAGACTCCTTTCAATTTCTTAGTCGCTCTCTGGACACACTCGTTACCAATCTGTCCACGTCTGGGGGCCAATTTCCTTTGCTCAGATAGGAAATGCTTAGACGGAGTTTCGATGAACAGACCAATTTGCTTCTACGCAAGGGGGTATACCCTTACGCGTACGTTGACAGTATTGATCGGTTCAATGAAACAAGTCTACCCGCTCGTGAACACTTTGATAACCGGTTGATGGAATCGTCTGTTTCGGACGCAGATTACGAGCACGCACAAAACATGTGGAGTGCATTCAATCTGCGTACGTTTGGAGATTACCATGATTTCTATTTGTTGACAGACGTAATGCTGCTGGCCGATGTCTTTGAAAGTTTTCGAGACATGGCCTTACGCGATTACTGCTTGGACCCATGTCATTTTTACTCGCTTCCCGGACTCGCTTGGAACGCGATGCTAAAAATGACAGGGGTCGAATTAGAGCTGTTGACAGAGATAAATCAACATCTGTTTGTAGAGTCTGGGATCCGCGGAGGCTGCGCGATGATATCCAACCGTCATGCTGTCGCTAACAACCCTTTGATCCCAGATCAGTACGATGTTTCGAAACCGACCTCCTTCATTCTGTATACGGACTGTAACAATCTATACGGTGCAGCCATATCGCAACCACTCCCTTACGCAGACTTCCGATGGCTCGATCGTAACGAAATCGAGTCCTTGGACGTACGTAATGTGAGAGATGATTCCGACATCGGGTACATCCTCGAAGTCGACCTACACTATCCTAATACACTACACGACCTGCATTCCGACTACCCGCTTGCACCTGTGCGCCAGCGCGTAACACCCGATATCCTTTCTCCCTTTTCCAAACGTTTACACGAGAGTATATACAGATCATCGTATAACGAACCAGGGTCATCCGTAGAGAAGTTGTTAACGACTTTGGAGGACAAACAAAATTACGTTCTCCATTATCGAAATTTGAAATTGTATTTAAGTCTTGGTTTAGAGCTGAAAGCGACTCATAGGGTGTTGTGTTTTAAGCAAAGCGCTTGGTTGAAACCGTTTATCGATTTCAACACCCGCAAGAGGCAAGCAGCCGTCAACAGCTTTGAAAAAGACCTTTTCAAACTGATGAACAACGCCGTATACGGCAAGTCGCTGGAGAACGTACGGAAACATATAGACTTTGAACTAGTCTCAGATGAACGACGGCTTCAAAAACTAGTTTCCACACCTAGGCTAAAACGTATGATTCGTTATACGAACGATCTGGTGGGGCTCTCACTCCGTAAAAAATCCATCGTTCTTTCCCGTCCCGTGTATATCGGCTTCACGGTGCTTGACGTTAGCAAAACAATAATGTACGACTTTCATTATCGTTATGCTGTCGCCAAGTACGGCCGTAACGTTAGATTGTTAATGGCAGACACATACAGTCTGATGTATAGTATTCAAACATCCGACTTGTACGCAGACATGAAGAAGGACCTGCACGTTTTTGACACATCTGATTACCCTACGTCTCATCCTTGTTATAGCCTTAAGAACAAAAGGTTGTCGGGCTGTTCAAGGATGAAACGTGTGGTCGTCGTATTAGAGAATTCGTAGGTCTCAGAGCGAAATGTTATTCGTTCCTTGTGGCCCACGAAGATCCTAGCAATGAGTGTCAAAAACGTGTATGTAAAGGTGTACCTCGAGTTGCTATTAAGAAGAGACTGCGACACGATATGTATCGCGAGTGTCTCACTGATCATTGTCAGTTTTCTGTCAGTGCGCTTTGTTTACGTAGCGATCATCATACGCTGTACACGATGCGCGTAAATAAGCAAGCGTTGTCACCGTATGATAATAAGTGCTATATACTAGACAATGGCCGTGATACACTTGCGTACGGTCATTATCGGATACGTGACAAATTAATTGCCGACGGCGACGACGACTCCGCTCCCCCACCTGCTAAAATTCCACGTTACACTACCTGTTAAAAACAAAAACAAAAAAATTCTCACTGTGATATCCACAGACACTTTTGGTTTCTACCGTTAGTTATTGCCTCTCCACGCTTCAGTTCGGACAGCAGTAAACGTAAGTTTGCTTATTATTATTATTATTATTATTATTATTACAACGATATTTGTGTTTATACACATTAGTTTGTAATGCGTGGTTTCTTTTTTTTTATATTATAATGGAACACGCTGCTGTAATAATTGACTTTCACTGCTTTTATGATGACAACGGCAATTATATAGTAAAGGAATTGTCAGTCATGGACGTAACGCGTTTTGCAAGCAGACATTGGATTTTCGCCCCGCCTGCTACAGCCGTCACGAATTCGAAATACACTAGGACCAACTGCTGGTTAACAACAAATTATCATGGTCTTAGATGGAGTGAAGGAGAGACACCGTACGACAATCTTGTTTCAGTGTTAACAACGTACACGAACATATATAAATATCTGTTTGTGAAGGGTCTTGAGAAAAAACGTTTTTTAGAATCGAAAATAATCCATCATCATATAAAAAATCTTGATGACATTGGCTGCCCTAAAAACATACCATACTATTTCCCGGTACGTTATGTCTTACACATTGCAATTCTTCTTCTACACGGTGTACAAACCATAATGTGTACGCACTTAGAGAGTGGATAATTAATGATTTTTCTGTTATACGAACATTTTTAATGTGAGTGTCTCATAGTAAAAACAAAATTTACTAGCATTGCTAATTTCGTTTAGGAAACTTGTACATGGCTGCAGGCGATAACTATTTCTGTATGAAAGTAGTCTGTGGGCTTTCCTAATATATATATATTTTGTAACAGCGCTAATTCTGCATGTATGTACATGCAGAGCTTCAGGCGATGAAAAAGCGAACTTTCCTGATGACCACCACCACCATTACATTCCACTAGTCTTCTTTGTAGCGAATATTCTGTCATTGTTTGGTTCCGCCTCGTTTGATACAGACGTCTTCATTTCTAATAATGTCATTTATCACAAAATTCAATGCAGTTTCTGCTATTGAGTACAAACGCTGTGCAGAATTAACAGTGGACAAGCAGTATCCAATCGTTAACATGGTGAATGTGGACACGAGATATTAGTACCTTGTTAAGGTAACAACCTACATTACTACTTTTAATAAACAATTTTTATCACTGTGTGTGTGTGTGTGTGTGTGTGTGCACGCGCTTGTGTGTTTGAATGTAGTGCAGATTCTAATTTACAAAGTTTTGATGAATAATATTTGAAAGGACATTAACTTATGAGAGAGAGAGAGAAAGAGAGAGAGAGAGAGAGAGAGAGAGAGAGAGAGAGAGAGAGAGAGAGAGAGAGAGAGAGAATGACACATAATTTAAGAAGTTACTCACGTAAAGCGTTGATTCTTGCATTCCGCCAACTATACATGTGCGTGTGTGTGTGTGTGTGATATTTAACATGATTTTTATGCTGATTGTATTGGTATGTTACAGGATCTGTGCAGGTTGCTTCTCCTACAAGTACGGCACAATTATATATATAAAATTTTCGAAAAAATATCAATTTTATAATGTATTTATTTATTTATGAATTGTGAATTTATAAACTTTTCAAAAAAATCAATTTTATATTGTGAATTTAAAAATATTGTTAATATATTTAATCATTTAAACAAATTATGGCTTTATTTTAATTTATTTCACTATACACCTCTGAACATGTGTACAATTAATTTAATTTTTTTTTTTTTGTGAACTGTATTACTTGTGGGAACCGTTACATCAGAAGATTTGTATGAATTTCAACCACCGTTTTCATCTGTAACAACATGCGTGTATAATTTTAATTTATTTCGCTATACACCACTGAACCTATGTGTGTAATTATTTTGTAAACTGCGTTACCTGTGGAGGAACTGTTGCAGCAACGTTAACACTAGAACGATTATATTATTATTCAGTGATATATACATACAATTTACTTATTAAACACTTCAAGGATTGGATTTCTACTCGTCATTTGTAACGATATACATACAATTACATAAAACCTGTACAATGGACGCAGAGAGAGAGAGAGGACACATGTAAGTAGTTCGATACTCCTTGACAACAACACCCACGCACACACAGTTAATATTTGTCAAATATATATATTTCTAAAATCATATACAGACCCCCCTAACAAGGATCAATCACACTGACTGATACATCCTGCATTATAAAACTATTAATTAATTATTTAATACATTGAAAAATGAAGTCGATGTTTTGACAACGAGAGAGAGAGAGAGAGAGAGAGAGAGAGAGAGTGAGGGCGCTTGTAAGTAGTTCAATACTCTGTGGCAACGTACACAGTTAATATTTGTCGAATATATAAAATTTCTAAAATCATATACATGCGTGGTAATGACCACTTACGAGAGAGAGAGAGAGAGAGAGAGAGAGGAGAAACGGATTGAACATAACGTTTGACAACGAGAGAGAGAGAGAGAGAGAGGAGCTGTGAGCTAAAATTATTTAACCATCACACCGACTACTCTACTCATGTACACAGTGAGAGAGAGAGAGAGAGAGAGAGAGAGAGAGAGAGAGAGAGAGAGAGAGAGAGAGAGAGAGAGAGAGAGAGAGTGAGAGAGAGGGAGAGGAGAAACGGTTTGAACATAACGTTTTGACAACGAGAGAGAGAGAGAGTGAGAGAGAGGCTGTGAGCTAAAATTATTTAACCATCACACCGACTACTCTACTCAATGTACACAGTGAGAGAGAGAGAGAGAGAGAGAGAGAGGGAGAGAGAGGAGAAACGGTTTGAACATAACATATGATTTAGGGAGACCGCATGCATAGGTTGGTAAACCTGATCATATAGATTTAATATACATTATAACACACAACAAATTTGAACTTGTGCAAAGGTTGGTATCTCTGATCATATATTTTAATATATACACTATAATGCATCAAGTTGGAACCCACCCCACCCACCACCACCCCCTGATATGCAAATCAGCTTTATTAAAAAAATATATTCACAGATGCGGGTGGTCCATTGAACCCCTCCCCACCCACCCCACCCATCCCCTTGATATGCAAATCAATTTAATTAAAAAAATAAAAAATTAAATAAAAAAAAATAAAAAATTTTATTCGCGGAAATTCGCGGATGTTGTGGTCCATTGGGATGCTGCGGGTCCAGCGGTTCACGGATCTTGACACAGATCAGCGAAAAAGTCGCGGATGCTGTGGTCCAAGTCGTGGATGCTGTGGTCCAGATATGCCCTAGGGGCTGAGTTAGAACCGGCATTATCCCTCTACTGTTACCCCCGGGTCCCCGGTTGTACTGATAATTAGGATTGTACCGGTTGCCATAGTAGTTATGGTTGTTAGGGTGACCATTTGTGCGTTGTTCCGGTTCAACTCCTCTATAACTATCATTTGGTCGGTTATTATTTGGGATGTTTCTGTTGTTATCTAGGTTTCCCGGATGATTGTTTTGTGAACCTCTGTTAATTGGCTGGTTATTCGGAGAAGGATTCTATGTATTCCTATTAAATGGTTGTTCATCATTATAATTAATATTGTTCCGGCTCAAGTTATTCCGGTTGCTGTTTTGTGTGTGATAGTATGGTAGGGTGACATAGGGTGCATTATTATGCGCATTCCATTTGTTGTATCGTTGGTTCATGATCCGGTTTTTTCGATATTGTCCATCATTCTCATGGTCCTCCAATAGACTTGCCATTCCTTGAATCGTCTTTATTTGTCCTTGCCTCCTGGCCTTCTGCAAACCTTCCTCATAATGGTAACCCAGCTGTATTACTAGAGATTCCTCGGGTATCTTGGGTTCTAGATTTCGGACTAAACATACCTTTCCTAAAAAGTAGGACGTTAAAGTGTGTCCTGCTTGTGATTTGTATTTCCCATTGCTGATGTCATTACGGACCACATTCTGGGTGGACTCCGACCAATATTTTTAACGGAATTGTCTCTTAAATTCCTGTGTATCATTGATTTCGGGTCGAGTTGCTGTCCACCAGTTGTCGTGGGTGTCTCGGAACATTTCATCTATTAGGCTTCTCACGCTGGACCACCTAGTTTCTCTATTTTTCTCTATTAACTCCTCTACCCTGTTGAGGAATTCTATTGGATTCCTCCGGTAGCTGCGGAAGTTAATTATCTCTCGATTTTCGCTGGTTATTATGTGTGTATTATTGCAAGGTTTCTCCCTTAGTGCATCCAGCTCTTCTTGCATTTGTTTCTCCCTTAGGCTGATCCCCTGGATCTTCTCTCTGTTTTCTTTGGTTAGTCCGTCTATTTTATTGATGACGGTGTATACCTTCTCCACACGATTATTTACAACTATCTGTATTTCTTGGTGCCTCTCCTCCAGTTCCTTACTCACCTCCTGTTTATTCTTCTGGCATCCTTCGGTAATGACTTGGTAGAATTCTGTCGCTCTCAATCTACCTTCCTCCTCGACATTGCTGATTTTATTGTTCAACTCTTCCCGGACTTGTATCACCGTCTCGTTGGTCTCCGTTACCGTTTGCCTGATCTCCTCCCGACATTCGACCAGTTGTTGCTTCCATTCTTCCTTGGATTTCTCACTTTCTTCCTCCATTTTCCGTTGGAGAATATCATTACTATTTTCCATCTTTTTATTTACTATTTCCAGATCCTTCTTGATCTGTTTCTTCAGCTCTTCGCTCTTCTTTTCCAATGTCTCCTGACTTCTCTTCAGGGTTTCATGGTTGCTCTCCATTTTGTTATTCAGGCGTTCCATGTTCTCCTTGAAAAATTCCCTGTCTTCCTTTCTTTGTTCTCTGATCTCTTCCTTCATTTTCTTCAATTCTTCACTGTTTTGGTCCAGTTTTTCATTCAAGAACTCCCTGTCTTCTTTCCTTTGTTCTCTGATCTCTTCTTTCATACCCTCTTCCAATGATTTTAATTTTTTATTCAATTCTTCCTTGTCTTCTCTCCTTCCCTCTTGTAATGATTCTAATTTTTGATTCAGTTCTTCCTTGTCTTGTCTCCTTTCTACGAGTTGTTCCATCATCATTCTCATCAATCTATCTAATTTTGCTTCTTCAATTGGTTTGACTGGTTGGTTGTTTACTATTACTTCTGCTTCCATTTCTGGTTCCGGTAAATTTGGATTTTCCAGTTGGACCTCCTGTGGATTCTCTTCAAATAATCCTCCAATCATTTCCTCAACTTCAATTTCCTCAACTTCTTCCATTTGTTCTTGGTTTTCTTCTTGGTTCGATGCTTCCTTACTTTTGAGCCTTGTAACCATACTATGCTTATTCATAACCGCCGCTAGTTGTCCTTTCTAGCCTCACGTTGTTGGTCGCCAATCTGTAACGATAAATTCTGGTCGTACCTGTATATAATGTTTACACTTGTTTTTTATGTGTTGGAGTGTTAATGTGGTGTGTTCGCCTCACACCGGTCGTTACAATAATGGTTGTCACTACTGAAGTCTGTAGCGTGGTTTAAATTATCACTACAACTTACCTGTTTACTCATAGGGGTTGCGAATCCCGGGTGGCGCCAAATTGTTTATATTAAAACAATTAAATTTGTAAAAATTGCAAGTTAAATAAGTGTTGTCAGCGTTGACGGCTGGAGCGTTCAAATGATTCCCGCCGCTGTACAGTTTGTCGTATTGTCCACTCGTGACGAGCGCTAGTTGGTTACTTATTAAAATTTGCTAACACACATATATTATACAACGTCCTACGAAATAAAACGATGGTAATACTCTGTACTGTAATTTTAATGCAAGTTTGGTCAATAGTTAATATGACAAAAGGATTATAAATGATTTTATAACAAATTGCTCCGGCTTAGAACATGAAACACATATATCTCAAAGTTGGCGAAATTGATTTTGAAAGAAATTATTTTGATGCCGTCATGGCCTCTGTTTACATACAATATATTAATCTGTTCAAAATCTGGGGTTCTTTGGATTATAAAATAAAACATAAAAGCTGGTTACATTAAAAAAGTACACTACCATACCTTATACGTACTTAATAGTATAAAGTGTTTTTACAAATTGTTCGGTAGTGTCGTATTAGTTGTTACAAAGTTCGCACACTAATGCGAGGTTATATTTTAATTAACAATTGTTTTACGTAAGTCGATTATGATTCAAACCTTTGAAAGAAAATTAATTTTGTTTAATAGTGAGAAATTTTGATTGACTCGAGAAATATTTAAAGTAATTTGGTTTCTGGGATAATTGAATTTAGTTGATACTTATCAGTTCAGACGGTAGTGATATGTTGTCGTCTGGGGTGATGGAAATTCATCAATTTTGGGCTGCTTTAGGCTTCGGGCATCTTATTCTATCTCGTCTTGGGACTTTCTGCTATTTAATTTCTTTTATTTGGTTCCAGGAGATCGTTTAATATTAGAAGCTCTGCATCTACTCGTCATTGGTTCTTGTAGTCGATTTCTGAACGTCTTTTGAACTTTTTAATGTAAAATTTTAGTCATCACAATCTTGCGTACCGCTTACCCACGCGTCATTTTTTCAAGTCTAATAAATTTAACGGAAAATCAGTATTCAACGGCCCGTTTCTATGGTAACAGAAACTCTTTGATTGGTTAAGGCCTCTTTCAAAAGCATTGTTATGAGATTTGAAATTTTTATTCAAATTTATTATATATTTTCTGAATGATTTCTTTCCTCTGACATTCCTTCTGGGTAATAAATAATATCACTATTGTCTTTAATTCCTTTCAAAGTTTAAAATGATACCTCATACGGTCATATTCTATTATACATTAACTTTAGTCTAATTATTTTGACATTTGATAAATTACATATCTCTTTTAAATTAAACTTTTATAATAACATTTCTCTTTTAAAATGATTTACACATAATTACTGGCTATTTACCTGCCTTAGATTTGTAAATTTCCTTGTGAATTTGTTACAATTGACCTTTGTGTGTGTCTGACAGTTAGACATTTTCATAGCCAAAAGTAGCCATGATGGTATTTTACTTATTTCTTTTAAATTACATTTTAATTCAGCCTGATGGGCTTCACTTTGTTATGATAATTGTTTGTGTTGCGTTTTGATTCTGTTTGTGTTCTGATTATAATTCAATACAGTTTTCATGATACATCTTTAAAATATAACAATTAGGCTTATGGACTGCAAGTTTGTTTCAGCCATATCCTATTCATAACATTAAAACGAACAATTCTTTATAAGTTATTAGTTACTGTTGATTTAACATTTATTTCATAATTTTGCTATTACATCGAGTGAGAAACATCATCACTTCTTTCAAACTTATTAAATTTATTTCCCCTTCTAACATGGGGTGTTTTTTAATTGTATACTTAATTTTAATGCAAAATCTTATTTCAATACTACTACCTTCCTCCATTCCATGTTAATACAAACTGTTTTTACATGGGCTTTCTCCCTGAACAATATCACATACTTTACTTATCTCTGTTTTAAATACTTTTTTTAACTATTCTTAATTATATCATTGTTCATAAGCTCACTTACATCATTGATTGGTTTATCAATGATTTATTAAGTGTTTTCTTATCTATTAACACTTTTTATTACTGATAATATCTTTTTCCACGTATCACCTTCACCTTTAATTAACTGGGGTTTATCACTGATACACTCACTATTTTGGGGTATTTACACTTTCACTATTGCACTTTTTTCACAGTTTATATTAAGTGTTACTTAGTGGGTAATCCCTATACTTATTTCTCTTTTATTTCTCACTATTTCATTATAACATGATACTCATT
Organism: Magicicada septendecula; assembly: GCA_034769895.1. Classification (NCBI taxonomy): domain Eukaryota; kingdom Metazoa; phylum Arthropoda; class Insecta; order Hemiptera; family Cicadidae; genus Magicicada; species Magicicada septendecula. The sequence continues at coordinate 300,310,348 of CM068371.1, forward strand.
ATTAATGACATTTTGTTATTTACATTTCATTAAATCTAACTTTAATAATTGGATTAGTGTACTTTCCTTTACTAAGTTATTTTTTCACTGTTTTGTTTAAAACAGGCATATCAATTATCTCATTTACTACAATAATATTTATTTTCATTAGTGGATAAATACTTGGGGTTTATTTACAGTATTCTATCTTTGAGTATACCATTTCTCCCTTTTATATGTGGTGTTGGTTACTTCCTGGTTTCACTTTGTCTCCTCTTCATTCTTCCTCTTCTTCTTCTTCATCTTCTTCAATTTCAATTGTATTCATTTTGATTCGGTTCTCCTCTTCTCATCTGGTTTAATTTCTATTTAGTTGTAGGAATTCATTCACTTCCTTTATTTGTCCTTGTTCTTCTTTGGTTCTGGTTTCTTCCCTTCTCTTGTTAGTTCGTATTTGTTTGGTTAATCATTTTTTTCTTTGTGTTTGTTTCGTGGTTCCCTTCTTCTTTTGTTTTCTGTTGTTTGGTCAATCACTTGGGTTGGGTAATGTCGTCGTTCGTCGTGTCATATTTTTTTATATTTTATTTATTTTTAAACATTTTATTTGATATGAAATATTTTTACATTTAGAATTATCTTTTTTATCCCTGGTACTGGGGTGGCTTATTTGTGTTGTAACAAAGGTTGCTGGTAAACTACCCCTTCCCCTTAACCGATCTTCACCAAAATCAAAAGGCCTTGAGTTCTCTACAATTCAGTGACGTATGCAAAAAATTATTTGATTCTGTTTGAATTTGCGGCAGTTATCATTTGCATAAAAAATACGCTTGATAAAAAACGTTGTAGGTAAACTACCCCTTCCCCTCAACCGATCTTCACCAAAAACAATAGGTCTTGAGTACTCTATAAATCAGGGCTGTATGCATACAATTATTTGATTCTGTTTGAATTTGCGGCTGTTATCGTTTGCCATATAAAATACCCCTGATAAAAAAACTCTGCTGGTAAACTACCCCTTTCCCTTAACCGATCATCACCAAAAACAATAAGTCTTGAGAACACTGCAATTTAGGGCTGTATGCAAATAATCTTTTGATTCTGTTTGAATTTGCGGCTGTTATCTTTTGCCATAGGAAATACCCTTGTTAAAACATAAAACGTTACAGGTAAACTACCCCTTTCCCCTAACCGATCTTCACCAAAAACAACAGATCTTGAGAACTCTATAATTAAGGGTTGTATGCGAAACATTATTTGATTCTGTTTGAATTTGCGGCTGTTATCGTTTGCCAAAAAAAAAAAATTTTCCTTTATAAAAAAAAAACCGTTGCTGGTAAACTACCCCTTTCCCTTAACCGATCTTCACCAAAACCAATAAGTCGTGAGTACTCTATAAATCAGGGCTGTATGCAAAAAATTATTTGATTCTGTTTGAATTTGCGGCAGTTATCGTTTGCCATAGAAAAAAAATCTACACATAGATAGACACACAGACACACAGATAGACAGACACACACACAGACACTTTTCGGAAAACGACTTTTTTTCATGTTTTGAGTGTAGTACAATCAGAATCTGCAATAATCTCGAACACGATTTTTTTTGCCATCACCATACTTCCATTTCCTTAAGGAACATGGAAGTAAAAATGGTACAGGACTAAATTGCCTGAAGTGAAAGTCCATAGGGTCGATATTGTAACATTGAGCTTCTAAAATATGAGTTGATGATTTTTAATTTAGACAACGATCTTTATGCTTTTGCAGTTGTCACAAGCAGAGTCATGAAAAGAATGTAGGCAGTTCAACTTTCTTGAAAATTGGAGGAAAGACTTGAGTGTTTACATATTGTGGGCTTTGCTAACTCCAAGATTGCCACTTTGTTTTTAGTTACTTCTTTCATAACTGATCGCAAACTTATCATATGCTGCGGAAAAGAGCCCAATAAATCAGTCTTCTACTGATATTTAAGACGCACAGATAAGGAATACAGTTTGTCGTCACGTACTTTATTCAGAACTGAGGGGCTCAGTATATTAAATTTTTCAATGTCCGCACTGAATGCTTCAAAACGCTTACCTAATGGCATAATTAAAATGTCCAGTACCGGGTTATAAATTTCAACTTGAAATATTTTTTCATTGACTTCTATTCTCTTATCTTGGCTCAGTTCATCAAAATAGTTTTTACGCGAAGAAGCCTCTTTTGTTTAAAATTTGACTCTATTCCCTATGTTTGTGCCAGTTCCAGAGATTCCTTTTAACTCCACAAAATTATTTCTCATAACACTGATATTATCCTAAACACTTTGTAGGAGAGTTTCAGCCTGCTTCATGTAGATTGATATTTACTGGAAGTATCTACTAAGGGGGTTTACAGCGGAAAATATTTGTGAGAAAATTACGATAGTGAAATTATTGAAAAATCGTCAAGTTTCAGTTTTAGTCCTTTTGCTTTAGCGCTTTCATCGCAATTTTACTTCCATGTTCCTTAAGGAAATAGATGTATGGTGATGGCAAAAAAATCGTGTTCGAGATTATTGCAGATTCTGATTGTACTACACTCAAAACATGAAAAAAAGTCATTTCTCGTAAAGTGTATGTCTCTGTGTCGATGTGTCTGTGTGTCTGTTTGTCAGTCTGTCTATCTGTGTGTCTGTCTGTGTGTCTATAGATTTTTTTCTATGGCAAACGATAACAGTCGCAAATTCAAACAGAATCAAATAATGTTTTGCATACAGCCCTGATTTGTAGAGTACTCAAGACCTATTGTTTTTGGTGAAGATCGGTTAAGGGAAAGGGGTAGTTTACCGCTAACGGTTTTTTTTAATCAAGGGTAATTTTTGTATATGGCAAACGATAACAGCCGCAAATTCAAACAGAATAAAATAATTTTTTGCATACAGCCCTGAATTGTTGTGTTCTCAAGGTCTCTTGTTTTTGGTAAAGATCGGTTAAAGAAAAGGGGTAGTTTACCGGCAACGTTTTATGTTTTAACAAGGGTATTTTTCTATGGCAAACGATAACAGCCGCAAATTCAAACAGAATCAAATAATTATTTGCATACAGCCCTGAATTCTAGAGGTCTCAAGACCTGTTGTTTTTGGTGAAGGTCGGTTAAAGGAAAAGGGTAGTTTACTAGCAACGTTTTATGTTTTAACAAGGGTATTTCCTATGGCAAACGATAACAGCCGCAAATTCAAACAGAATCAAATAATTTTTTGCATGCGCCCTGAATTGTAGAGTTCTCAGGACCTATTGTTTTTGGTGAAGATCGGTTAAGGGAAAGGAGTAGTTTACCGGCAATGTTTTGTTTTAAAAGGGTAATTTTGGTCTATGGCAAACGATAACAGCCGCAAATTCAAACAGACTGAAATAAGTATTTGCATATAGCCCTTATTTGTAGAGAACTCAAGGCCTACTGTTTTTGGTGAAGATCGGTTAAGGGAAAGGGGTAGTTTACCGGCAACATTTTATGTTTTAACAATGGTAATTTTTTCTATGACGAACGATACCTGCCGTAACATCAAACAAAATCAAATACTTTTTTGCATACATTTTTGAATTATACAGAGCTCAAGGTCTATTGATTTTGTTGAAGATGGGTTAAGGGAAAGGGGTGGTTTACTAGCAACGTTTTATTTTTAACAAGGGTAATTTTTTCTATGACGAACGATAACTGCCATAAATTCAAATAGAATCAAATACTTTTTTACACACCTTCCTGAATTATAGAGTACACAAGACCTGTTGATTTTGGTGAAGATTGGTTAAGTGAAAAGGGTAGTTTACCTGCAACATTTTAAGTTTTAACAAGGGTAATTTTTACTTCCATGTCCCTTAAGGAAATGGAAGTATGGTGATGGCAAAAAAAAATCGTGTTCGAGATTATTGCAGATTCTGATTGTACTACACTCAAAACATGAAAAAATCATTTTTCGAAAAATGTCTGTGTGTCTATAGATTTTTTCCTATGGCAAACGATAACAGCCGCAAATTCGAACAGAATCAAATAATTTTTGCATACAGCCCTGATTTGTAGTGTGCTCAAGACGTATTGTTTTTGGTGAAGATCGGTTATGAGAAAGGGGTAGTTTACCATCAACTTTTTTTTTTAATCAAGGGTAATTTTTTCTTATGGCAAACGATAACAGCCGCAAATTAAAACAGAATCAAATAATGTTTTGAATTCAGCCCTGAATTGTAGGGTTCTCCAAGACCTGTTGGTTTTGGTGAAGATCGGTTAAAGGAATAGGATAGTTTACCTGCAACATTTTATGTTTTAACAAGGGTAATTTTTTCTATGACGAACGATAACTGCCGTAAATTCAAACAGAATCGTCTACTCTTTTGCATACCTTTTTTGAATTATATAGAACTCAAGGTCTGTTGATTTTGTTGATGATCCGTTAAGGGAAATGGGTAGTTTACCTGCAACGTTTTATGTTTTAACAAGGGTATTTTCTATGGCAAACGATAACAGCCGCAAATTCAAACAGAATCAAATAATGTTTTGCATGCAGTCCTGAATTGTAGAGTTCTCAAGACTTGTTGGTTTTGGTGAAGATCGGTTAAAGGAAAGGGGTAGTTTACCGGCGACGTTTTTTTTATCAAGGGTGATTTTTTTCTTTGGCAAACGATAACAGCCGCAAATTCAAACAGAATCAAATAATGTTTTGCATACAGCACTGAATTGTAGGGTTCTCCAAGACCTGTTGGTTTTGGTGAAGATCGGTTAAAGGAATAGGATAGTTTACCTGCAACATTTTATGTTTTAACAAGGGTAATTTTTTCTATGACGAACGATAACTGCCGTAAATTCAAACAGAATCGTCTACTCTTTTGCATACCTTTTTTGAATTATATAGAACTCAAGGTCTGTTGATTTTGTTGATGATCCGTTAAGGGAAATGGGTAGTTTACCTGCAACATTTTTATGTTTTAACAAGGGTAATTTTTTTATATGACGAACGATAACTGCCTTAAATTCAAACAAAATCAACTATGTTTTTGCATACCTTTTTGAATTATAGAGAACTCAAGGTTTGTTGATTTGTTGAAGATCGGTTAAGGGAAAGGGGTAGTTTACCAGTAACATTTTATGTGTTAACAAGGGTAATTTTTTTTATGACGAAATATAACTGCCGTAAATTCAAAAAGAGAATCATATAATTTGTTGCATACATTCCTGAATTGTTGAGAACTCATGGCCTGTGGATTTTGATTAAGATCGGTTTAGGGAAAGGGGTAGTTTTCCATGCAACATTTTGTGTTGTAACAAGAGAAATGTTTCATGACGAACGATAACTGCCGCACTTTCAAACAGAATCAAATATTTTTTTGCATGCATCCATGAATTGTAGAGGACTGAAGGTTTACTGATTTTGGTAAAGATCGGTTAAGAGATAGGGGTAGTTTACCGGCAACGTTTTATGTTTTAACAAGAGTAAAGTACTTAATTTTGATAAATAAAGTATCCTGATGAGAAGCTCATAAGAATCCACCGTAGAAACGTAGATGAAATATCTGTAAATGAAGAGGTTGGGTGAACGGGGTGGGGGTAATTTTCTATTAATGAAAATTATATTTTAAGGGGGAGGGGAGAATTTTTTATATGTGTACTACTTTATCGGCAACAAAGAAGTAGTTCTTTGTTAAAATTCCTTTCCGGGCTGTTTAGCCATAATCCAATGTTTTCTGCAAAACCAGACTTTTCGGTAGTGCCATCGACTGCCATCATCAGTGAAAATCGAGTGCGAAAACGTGAGGTGGTATACGTTAGTGACCACACTACTGTGGTTAAGGCTGAAGCAATAAGTAGAAAGAAGTAGTTTCTATGGAAAGATTTCATTTCGAATATGATTTTAAAAATAAATCTTAGAACATGGAAGTCATGTATGGTTCTCCATACCGATATTTTTATCTTAAACTCACTTCCGTAAGTGCTTTATTCACATCTTTAAACCTGAAAATGAGAACTGTTAATGCCTCGTCTGTTGAATACCACCTGGTTGGACATAACCTTCTAAGATTTAGAGAATGAATATCGTTATCTGGAAGCACTGACCATTTCCTAACACTTGTGTTAAAAAAAAAGAAAAACACAATTCACTATATCAAAACAATCGGCCACTTCACGAACTCCTTCGGCGGCGTCATTCAACATGAAATTCAGATTGTGTCCACCCCAATGGACATATTTTGCATTCTCCTATAGCTCTTCGATTTCTGCTTTTGCTTTGCGATTAAGGCGTTGTACGCACCAGACATAACACACGCCCGCCATCGTAAGCTTGACCTCTACACTTTTTCAAAAGGTAATAAAAAATAAGATCTTTTAGCCCGGAAGCTGTGTGGTTGGGCACCAGAAAAATTCCCACAAAAGGTTTATTCACTTTTCAATCAGTTGGTTTGCCACTTTCGTCAATTATAATTTTCATGTAACGGAAAACGACACTCGCAACCAACTCGCAAAGTATTTGGAGTACTGTCAAGGATTATGGAAAAAATAACACGTTCCCCACATATTCAGAATAGTTGTTTTCACTTCTTTAGAAATAATTTTAATGAGCTCATTCTCCACGTTATGACTGAAATTTTACTTCTCTCTCTGTTTTTCAATAAGTCCCTTAAGTACAGGATCATAATTCACGAGCAGCCCAATTAAAGACAGAAAATTTTCTCCTTTAAGATTCTATTGTCCCACATGTTCTACGTGGCCCCTAAATGCTAAATGTTGCTGAGATAAAAAGAGACACTTTCAGCAATCAACGAAGAACCTGTCTCCAGAAGTTAGCCTCTTTTCTTACTTGTAATTCTAATGACTCGTCCATCGTGTTCCCTTTTTTCCAATTGTCATACACACAGCGTGCTCCTAAATACGGTATTGTTGATTCCTGTGTAGTAGTTTTTTTACTAAGTGTCTTCCAATCATTAATGCCATCCACTCAAGCATAGGACACTAATTTAAGGTTTGTTCCATAGAAAACAGCAAGCAAGGTTCGCAGTAACATTTATTTAAATTGGGAGAAGAGCAAAGCCAGATTTTCTTAAATTCTACGCCTTCTTTCCTTTATAAGAATCGGAGTATTTCGAAAAAGATTGTTTTTCACTTGTGCCGTTGGTTTAAAACGGCTCACTGGGTCGACACGAACCACACTATATAAGTTTTTTAATGATTTTTTGTCGCTAATACAGCTCGCCTTCTAATAACTGTTCGAGATGTGTCGGCTTCACCCCGACTTCCCGCTGGTCCTGCTAGGAGGGTCAACTGGCGCTTCTATCACGACGAGTTATCTCGAAGGTTACCATCTGTCCCAACGGACCCGATCGCCACTCGTGACGATCTGGATCTCCGTGCCACTCATCTTCAGGAGTTGGTCCAAGGTGTCATGGATCGACACACATACAACGTCGAGGTGAATCGCAAATCGGCCCTTCAACCGGAAGTTATACACGCCATCTGGCTTCGGCGCAAGCTCCGCCGCAGATGGCAACGAACCCGAGATCCCGCCGTCAAACGACGGTTTCAGGCCCAGTCTCTTTACGTCCAGCAACTTTTGCGGGACGTAAACTCTGATCAGTGGGACTCATACCTTGAGTCCCTTGAAGTCGACCAAGCCTCCGTCTGGAGAGCGACGAGTCGCCTTACTCGCGAGAAGCGTACTCGCAACCCGTTGAATACCCCGAACGGCATTGTTTCTTCATCGGAAGGCAAGGCTGAGGTCTTCGCCGACTGCATGGAGACTCAATTCACCGTTCATGGAGGCGTCTCGGACCCTGCCCACTCGGTAGTGGTTCGAGACTTCCTATCTGGGTATTTTTCCCGCCCTCCACCTGACCCTTCCGCTCTCTTCGGCAGGGATGAACTCGTTTCGTCTATCTGTCGTTTGAACCGACGTCGCGCCCCTGGTCCTGATCGGATCGGGGCCGCAGCTTTGCAACATCTTCCGGCCTCGGGCGTTGAATTGGTCCTGGATCTGTTCAACTCCAGTCTCCGGCTGCAATACTTCCCCCGCCTGTGGAAAAATGCCAACATCTGTATGATTCCCAAGCCCGGCAAGCCTAGAATGCTTGCAGGCAGCTATTGTCCCATATCGTTGTTGCCAGTACTCTCAAAGGTGTTTGAGCGTCTCCTACTCGCCCGCATCTGGCCGCTGCTGGATAACTTTATTCGGAGCGAACAGTTCGGGTTCCGTAGAGAGCACTCGACAACTTTACAACTCGTCCGAGTTGTCACAGCATTGTCCGACGCCGCCAACAAGAAAGAGTCTACGGGCGCTGTCTTGTTGGACGTGAGTAAGGCCTTCGACAAAGTCTGGCACGAAGGTCTTCTCTACAAACTCGCTCACTCCCCCATCCCACCGTCCATTGTGCATTTCTTGCTGTCATACCTCAGTGATCGTACCTTCAGGGTTAGCGTCGAAGGGTCCTGTTCATCAGTTCGACCCGTCGCCGCTGGCGTTCAGCAGGGATCTGTCCTCGGCCCCGTTCTGTACCTAGTGTACACGAATGACCTGCCTGTTATTCCTGGAGTCACGTTATCTCTATTCGCTGACGACGCAATGTATTACTGCAGCTCCCTGTCCCCGCGAATTGCGTGTTCAAAGCTGCAGCGTCAGTTGAATCTGCTTCCGGCCTGGCTACGGAAGTGGCGGGTGCTGATCAACGCGGAGAAATCCGAGGCGATCTGCTTCACCAGTAAGTCCACTTCCCGGTGCCAGCCCCTCTCCCTCGAAGGGAGGCCTATCGCCTGGCATAAGTCGGTGAAGTATTTGGGCGTTCGGCTAGACCAGCGCCTTAGCTTCAACGGCCTCGTGACTGATACCCTCAACAAAGCTCGAGGCGTCCGAGCCAAAATATTTCCCATGCTCTCGTGCCGCAACCGCCTGGCTTTGCGCACTAAAGTCACCATCTATCTCTTGTTTCTCCGGTCAGTATTGACCTATGCTGCTCCCCGCATGGTGGTCGCTTGTCTCGACCACTAACAAGTGTAGGCTGGAAGCTTTCCAGGCCCGTACCCTCAGATCCTTGTCGGGGTCTCCATGGTTTGTGAGAAATAATGTTATTCGTGGAGGCCTTCGGATTCCTACCCTTGCTGATTTTGTCCGGTCGCTTGCCGAAACTCTCTTTGCTTCTGCAGCGACCTCGTCCTTTCCTTATCTCCGTTCTATCAGCACGTCTGAACCACCTCCCGCTATACGCGTCAAACGCCCTCGGGCGATCTTAGACGACCCCCCGTAATTCTGTATGCTGTAACTTAGGTTCCCAAGCAATTCTATTTCCTTGTTACCTTCCTATTCAGTCAGATACCTTCCCCAAGTATGTTGGTTTGCAAACTGCTGGGCGTTGTTACGGAGGTTCCCTGCCTCGCGGGGAACGACCGGCGCTACAAGGCGCCTGCCTGCCGGGCCGGGCGCGTGCGGCATCTGCCGTTCGCCCCGAGACCGGTGGCAGTGCTACCATGACCCGGAACCTATATAACAAAATTGAGAAAATTTTCCGCCACCTTCTCAGTTAACTGGTTGGCGTGTCCCTCCCGAATATTTTAGGACACCTACTTTTGAAAGTCCAGCACTGTTTTCTTCGGACAGCCATCGGGCACGTCCCGGAAGCTGTAATAAGCCATGGGTGCAAAGACGCCCCACTATTTAATGCAATGCAATGCAATACAGCTCGCGTAAAGTTTACAGTCACTGGGATATTTCATACGGGCAACACTTTTAATAACTTTTCTGTTTATATTTCTTCAACTTGTTTATGATCAGGTTCTGATCTACTTCCTGTATTACTGGAAAAAACTATAGGTTGAGGGACTAGCAGTCGCGGTCACTAAATTTTCGTCGGTAATACTGACAATGAAACTGCTTCACGACGGTATCGGTTGGCCTCCACTATCCGGCAAATGACTGATCTGAATATGTTTTTTAAAAATTCACTTATTTTTGCGAGTTTCGCTGTCTGTTCATCTTTTCCTTCTTTGGAATTCCGCTCCACTTACTTTTTTCTCGGGCATTTTGATTCACAAGTACACTCCTTTTATGTCAACTCACAATTTAATCTGCAAATTATTTTATAACAAAATATTAATGATAACTAATTTAACTTAAACGTACACAAATAATTATGCTTTAATAAGAATAATATATGATTTATTTTGTCCCTAATGGTTAAAGAAAACATTCACTGTCTAGTCGCTTATTGAATATTCACCGAACACACACTTTCTTTACCTGTCATTAAGATTGCGTCCCTGAAGACCATGCGCCCCCCGCAGTTGCTGCCCCTGCTACTGTTCACAAGAGACACTCAGCTCCTCATCTCGCACTGAACTCACGCAATAATATTCCCCACTGTTTGATTTCATGACAGCGCGGGCAAGAGAGCCCAATGACATGTATAGACGTGCATGTTGAACTGTCGGCAGTTCTTCACAGCTACTCACGACATATCTCCCGATACGCTAGCAACACTGCTCGCGGGAACATAGCAACTTGTTCTGACGGACAGAAAAATTGCGCGATTCCTAGCTAGTATAAAAACAAGAAAGAATTATCGCAGAACATGCATAGGGGCGCACTACACCTCCGCTCGACCGCTCTACAGCTCCGCTCGGGTCTTATTTTATGACTTTAATCCCATATAACACCTCCGGTCGGGTTCGGCAGGTAAATTCAAGAGGAAAGAGGGGAAACACGTACCCCTCCCAGCATAGTGAATCTAACTGTCAAAGTACTTGTCAAACTTATTTCAATATTTTAAATTAAATAGAAAGCATATTTTACTCTTATTAGCGATCATGAGTTGTAGATATACGCTGAGCGGAACTACATATAAATTCTTATGCTTTTTTATTCTTTTTTATTCATTTTTATAATTTTTTATTTTTATAATTTTTACAATATTTTTATAAATAATTATAAAATAAAACCAGTACTGTTTCGTATCATGCACTGTACCATTTAGACATAATTTTAGCATATTGCAGCCTCGAAATATCTTGTTGCCTATACATATATATCGTCCTTTGATGCAGCTGACATTGATTTTCACTTCTATTTTTATTCGGCTTTTCCGAACTTTAGATGTTTATGTACTTTTCCATTTGTATACTCTTTACGGCGTCTATAAAAACATACAAAGATGGAGGTAGAATTTTTGATTAAAATGACTATGAAAAGATTCACAGCCATTTGTGGTCATGTTACTGTCTCCCGATAAAGAAGCACAGATGAGCGGTGAGAATTTCGCTTCTTCGTCCACATACATTTCAACTAAATAATCTGCATAAGCGTCAACTCTACAGTCGTTAGGTTTTGTTTCAGCTAATTCCATGGCGAAAAAGTCTCTCACTTCGTCAGGTTGTAAAAAGATCATGCTAAATATTAATTTTAACCACTTTCCTATTTCGGAATCCCTATCCTTATATTCACAAACTAAACCTAGGTTTTGTATTTTTCTCCACCAAGATTGTGTTCAGTGAAAACGGCAAACAATTACATGTGATTCAAGTAGAACGTCTTCGAGTGCCCGTTGTATCGCTTTCTCAAAATCAATCATCACATTCCGGCAATTCCAAAGTAAATCTGTTGAATTACACGCCTCTTTATTAAATAAAACACATTTTTGTAAGATTTAGTCGTCTTATTTCCTACAGCACAATACACGAGTGGTAACTAATTATTATTTCGGAAACCGTGGATTGTAAAAAGTTGTGAAAAAATTTTGTACAAAATTGAAATGTTCCGTCCATATAAATATAGCTGACTCGCACAAAATTTTTAAGTTCGTATAACATGTAAAACTAGTAATATGTTTCTGTCTATCAACTACGTATACGAAATTTTCCCCGCGATTTGTTTTTGGTTTAAGTGTTTGTAAAACATCGAACACTTCTTCCGCACTTTTTGGTAATTTTGGCAAAATTTTCCTCCTAGCACGGCAAATTGTTTGTCTAATAGCGCGCACGTCACTCACGACATACGCTGCTGGAATCCGTATTTTCGGCTGCGGAACGGAAAATTTTGGATGGTCTTTCATGCACTTCTGCTTCAGCCTTTTCGTTTCGCGGCAGCGGCAGCAACTAATAATCTGAATATCTTGCTGGCTAACGGTAGGATCTACCATCTCTTCTTGAAATTATTCTTTCTTCTGTGGTTCCGATTTAATAAATTTTAGCGTTGCATTTTTTTCTATTACATCTGCAGAGATTGGAGAATACCTAAGGGGTGGTAAAGATGGGCGAGCAGACTTGTTATATCTCGTTTGGGGCCATTAACACAAGGCGAGCGGAGCTGTAGTATGTAATTATAAAATGTTTACCAGGCCGAGCGGAGGTGTAGCGCGCGCCCATGCATAGAAACTCTTGCCGTACGGACGGTCACTCCATATTGCTGGGATCAAATTTACTGAACGCCAAAATCATTGAATTTTTTATTATAAAAATCATGCAGCATCGTCACGCACAGTAGAAGTTATTTTACCCTACGATTGTCGCCTTTAAAAAGTATGGGCCTAAATTGGAAACTACATAGTAACATATCCAGTGTGATGTGGTGGTTAGTAAAGTTCCTACGAATTTCATACAACGAGTAATCAAAATTTTGCTTATTTACCAAACCTAAAATATGGAAATATGCTTCATCACTCGACATAATGATGGCATTGCTTTCAACATTTCAAAAATGGGTCACATAATGACCCGCGAGATGCCCAGTTGTTCACACTTAATTCAACCCACTAACATTGTTTCATACGGGTGAAATTTAAGATCTGCACGCAGAATTCATCTTAAACCCCAACCTGAAATCATTATTTTAAATTCAAGATTTACATAATTCTCGTGTAGAATGAAAATATCTACTTCATGCATATAAAACATCATAAAAAAGTCACTGGTTATACACACAATTAAAACTGGCTCCTTAAAACTAATCAACGCTATTAGCAAAGTGACACATATAATACATTGTCAGAAAAGTTATCAATGTTTTAATATCCAAATAAAACGTTCTGCTGTCAAAATTCCATTCCCTTCTATCTAGCCAAAATACTGGTGTTTAATAACAGTGACATAAAACATAACTAAAAGGAGCGGACTTCCACTTTTATGTAATGTCATGTGCATTCAGTACATTTTTCAATTGCTGACTACATAATATTCTCCAAACAGACTGTATTTAAACGTATCCTATAATAGAAAATTCTAGAAGTTGGTTCATAAGTTTAGTGAAATGAAGTGAAAAAATTACACTTACTTCACCTACAAACTATCTACTGTTCTTGTAATATATACAAACAGACACAGCAATATGGAAAAAAAATTCACTTTCAAGTATCAGTAATATATAAAAAAATTAATTTCATTGTACTTACACCAGCGACCTACAACAAAACGCAACCAGACACAAATACTAAATCCACAGCCAGTAGTATTCCTAAACAATTGTAACATTAATAGTGAAACCATGTGGCTTGTGTTGAAGTATTTTGTATGGTTTTAATGTTACTTGTCACTACAGGCTTAAATTGACTTTTTTGACGTAAAGTTTTTAATTGCTTACTTTTTAAAATAAAATTGTACTTTCAGAAATTTGAAACAATATTATTTTGGTGGATACAATTTTTAAAATCTTTATACAGTATGTGAATGTATCTGGTATACAGGTTTGCTTAATTTTATCTGGGAAGTAAGTAAAAAAAGCAGAGTTTTACAAAATATTACAATATTACAATACCATTCAGTACAGATATGTCTTCCGTAATAGTATGTATAGTGGCATAAAAATATCCATACTACATATACATATTACGTGAACGTAATATGAAATGCTATTGTTATCTGCTAGTTATAAATTATATTTTTACTTTAATTACTGATTTTAAGGAAGTACAAATACGTTGTTTATGGCAAAATAAAAGCGTATGAAATATAAAACCACGTTTTAAATTTAAAATTAAAACATTAAGACAATTACTTTTGTATACATATTGTAACGTCACAGAACGTTCCATAAAGGAAATTATTTGCATAGTAATTTATCATAAGAGGAAAGTGAGGTGAACAGGATCGAACCCAAGTAATCCGAAAAATTTTGTAATATTGTCTGATAATTAATATCATTAACATGAAAAAACGACAAGACTATGACTAAGACTCAAACCCCATATATATTATTTAAGTGAAGAACAGTGTAAAACTAATAATATACTATAAGAGAGACAGATAATCTCAGAAATAACCAAAATGAGGTCATTACTTATTAAGAAATGTAACTCTGAATAGGGTATAAAAAACTATTTATTGTGAATTAATGGACGAGATCCATTATTATACTTTGTAATATAAATAAAATAAATGTATTAAATGATTTGAATACATTATTAAAAAGGATGTAAGTTCACATAAAAAAATATATAAATGTTATGACAAAAATCTATGTTTAGGAGCTGAGTCCAATCACTCAGATTTTATGTGAAAATTAATTATTTTAGAATTAATATAAAAACTATATGTGAATGTCAATTAGACAAAGACGAACAAATTATTTTATATAGAGAAAGCTGTAAAGTGATTAGAAATCAATTGAAATAGCCAAAAACTGTATTAACTGAAAACATGTGATGGACCTACAATATTGTAATATTTATAAATTTATTGTTGACAAAATGCAACCAAATTGTATTATAAAGTTGAAATACAATATAATGTGACTATACTTATATATTTGACCAACTAAAACACTTTAACAGTCGAGTTAGGAAACTATTTACCTATACCATACCAGGCTGAGGCCAAAAACAATCACAAAAAACAGTCATATTTGACAGAATAATTGCAGAATATTAGCAAAAATAAAGGAAAAAAGGTACAGTCCTATAGTGTATATAGAAACAAACTTACTCAGTTGAAAACAAGCTTAATTCTTAAAGGATTTGAAATATGAGAGTGAAATTTGTCACACCAAGAAAATGAATCACTTATGCAAACCAATATGATGCTAAGTAAGCTTACAGTAAAAATAATATGTATCAGGATAAACCAGGTATCACCAAATATAGACAATATAACAAACTCTCAGTGAATACCCAAAAAATCCCATATATAATACCGGAAAAGACAAATTATTGTAAAGAACCAGTGACAAAAAACCTAGGCCATATGTAAGGCCTATACAAAACTGAACTTATTTATATGTTATATGTGTTAATATTTGTTTATTTTGTTATAAAAAGATAATTATGTTATGCACTAATGTTGTAGCAAGAGCCAAGCAACTTCACAACATTTTTATAAGTAGAAAATTGGAATTTTGTGAAAACATTCCAAGGTAAGGGTTGTATTTTATGTTATTTTATTAGAATTAATTTGTTCAAAACCAATCGTAATTAGTATCATTATATTCAGTTGAAAGCAGAGAACCCAAAAATAGTAATGGCATGCAGATTGTAAGTAGTTATGTAAAATTGTTTGACAAATACCAGAATAATTTCAGTAATATCCTTTAGTGTGAAGAATAAGAAGTTTTTGTTCTAAAGCTTCTACGGAAGTCAAATTTCTTTCATGGTGTTCCATTTGCATATTCTCGAACGTTCCAGAAGAAAATTTTACTCAAAAATACCGGAAGTTCATGTCAAAAAATTAAAACAATGCCACTTACAGAGTATAAAAGGAAGACGAAATTTGACCAAAAAACACTTTATGCTTTGAATCCAGAAGAGACACATCACCCACGAAACTGATCATCACATCCGAGGCGAAATCGAAGAACGAGAAGTCGACACGAGAACACAGAAAGGCTTTTCCCGTATATGACAAAATACTGACTTAACCTCTACAAGGAGTATACGCCAACGTGTTGTTGAATAGAGCAGCAACACGCCATATTTAATCGTACGCACGCAGCCAGAACACTAGCGGCCCTGAAAAAGACCAAATTTTAATAGAGAGAAGCAATTCTGCTGATATCTGCTAAGACAAACTGACTTTGATAAAATTCCCAAACAATTTACTGACACAAGCCTTTCAACGTTGAATCTGGAACTAGCGCTGTGACGGCCGAATCGAGAAACCACGCAGACAGCTGATCGCCGCCGCCGGAATTCAAAGCATAGATTCAGTGCGAAACTTATTTCAATCGTGCGGAGTTTTAAAAACCGTATTTTGACTTATAAATAATTACCAGTGCACGAGGAACGTTAACACGAAGAGGCAAGATTGAAAACGTCCCCAAGAGAAGTGTCCAGTGCAGGAAATAATTACCCACCGGAACGTGAGTTGTTGAAAAGTTAAAGTCATTTTTATCTGGTATCATTTGTCACACAGTTGTACTACACATGTCACACACCTTCAAATCACACAATTTTTGTAATGCATCCTATTGATTTGTCTTGGTAGTTCAAAGGAGTCACGTCCTGAGTATAAAGATTTTTCATACACTAAACGGTATCGGTTGGCCTCCACTATCCGGCAAATGACTGATCTGAATATGTTTTTTAAAAATTCCACTTATTTTTGCTAGTTTCGCTGTCTGTTCATCTTTTCCTTCTTTGGAATTCCGCTCCACTTACTTTTTTCTCGTGCATTTTGATTCACAAGTACACTCCTTTTATGTCAACCACAATTTAATCTGCAAATTATTTTATAACAAAATATTAATGATAACTAATTTAACTTAAACGTACACAAATAATTATGCTTTAATAAGATTATTATATGATTTATTTTGTCCCTGATGGTTACAGAAATCATTCACTGTCTAGTCGCTTATTGAATATTCACCGAACACACACTTTCTTTACCCTGTCATTAAGATTGCGTCCCTGAAGACCATGCGCCCCCGCAGTTGCTGCCCCTGCTACTGTTCACAAGAGACACTCAGCTCCTCATCTCGCACTGAACTCACGCAATAATATTCCCCACTGTTTGATTTCATGACAGCGCGGGCAAGAGAGCCCAATGACATGTATAGACGTGCATGTTGAACTGTCGGCAGTTCTGCACAGCTACTCACGACATATCTCCCGATACCGCTAGCAACACTGCTCGCGGGAACATAGCAACTTGTTCTGACGGACAGAAAAATTGCGCGATTCCTAGCTAGTATAAAAACAAGAAAGAATTATCGCAGAACATGCATAGGGGCGCACTACACCTCCGCTCGACCGCTCTACAGCTCCGCTCGGGTCTTATTTTATGACTTTAATCCCATATAACACCTCCGGTCGGGTTCGGCAGGTAAATTCAAGAGGAAAGAGGGGAAACACGTACCCCTCCCAGCATAGTGAATCTAACTGTCAAAGTACTTGTCAAACTTATTTCAATATTTTAAATTAAATAGAAAGCATATTTTACTCTTATTAGCGATCATGAGTTGTAGATATACGCTGAGCGGAACTACATATAAATTCTTATGCTTTTTTATTCTTTTTTATTCATTTTTATAATTTTTTATTTTTATAATTTTTACAATATTTTTATAAATAATTATAAAATAAAATCAGTACTGTTTCGTATCATGCACTGTACCATTTAGACATAATTTTAGCATATTGCAGCCTCGAAATATCTTGTTGCCTATACATATATATCGTCCTTTGATGCAGCTGACATTGATTTTCACTTCTATTTTTATTCGGCTTTTCCGAACTTTAGACTTTTATGTACTTTTCCATTTGTATACTCTTTACGGCGTCTATAAAAACATACAAAGATGGATGACTATGGTAGAATTTTTGATTAAAATGACTATGAAAAGATTCACAGCCATTTGTGGTCATGTTACTGTCTCCCGATAAAGAAGCACAGATGAGCGGTGAGAATTTCGCTTCTTCGTCCACATACATTTCAACTAAATAATCTGCATAAGCGTCAACTCTACAGTCGTTAGGTTTTGTTTCAGCTAATTCCATGGCGAAAAAGTCTCTCACTTCGTCAGGTTGTAAAAAGATCATGCTAAATATTAATTTTAACCACTTTCCTATTTCGGAATCCCTATCCTTATATTCACAAACTAAACCTAGGTTTTGTATTTTTCTCCACCAAGATTGTGTTCAGTGAAAACGGCAAACAATTACATGTGATTCAAGTAGAACTTCTTCGAGTGCCCGTTGTATCGCTTTCTCACAATCAATCATCACATTCCGGCAATTCCAAAGTAAATCTGTTGAATTACACGCCTCTTTATTAAATAAAACACATTTTTGTAAGATTTAGTCGTCTTATTTCCTACAGCACAATACACGAGTGGTAAGTAATTATTATTTCGGAAACCGTGGATTGTAAAAAGTTGTGAAAAAATTTTGTACAAAATTGAAATGATCCGTCCATATAAATATAGCTGACTCGCACAAAATTTTTAAGTTCGTATAACATGTAAAACTAGTAATATGTTTCTGTCTATCAACTACGTATACGAAATTTTCCCCGCGATTTGTTTTTGGTTTAAGTGTTTGTAAAACATCGAACACTTCTTCCGCACTTTTTGGTAATTTTGGCAAAATTTTCCTCCTAGCACGGCAAATTGTTTGTCTAATAGCGCGCACGTCACTCACACATATGCTGCTGGAATCCGTATTTTCGGCTGCGGAACGGAAAAATTTGGATGGTCTTTCATGCACTTCTGCTTCAGCTTTTCGTTTCGCGGCAGCGGCAGCAACTAATAATCTGAATATCTTGCTGGCTAATGGTAGGATCTACCATCTCTTCTTGAAATTATTCTTTCTTCTGTGGTTCCGATTTAATAAATTTTAGGGTTGCATTTTTTTCTATTACATCTGCAGAGATTGGGGAATACCTAAGGGGTGGTAAAGATGGGCGAGCAGACTTGTTATATCTCGTTTGGGGCCATTAACACAAGGCGAGCGGAGCTGTAGTATGTAATTATAAAATGTTTACCAGGCCGAGCGGAGGTGTAGCGCGCGCCCATGCATAGAAACTCTTGCCGTACGGACGGTCACTCCATATTGCTGGGATCAAATTTACTGAACGCCAAAATCATTGAATTTTTATTATAAAAATCATGCAGCATCGTCACGCACAGTAGAAGTTATTTTAACCTACGATTGTCGCCTTTAAAAAGTATGGGCCTAAATTTGAAACTACACAACACATAGTAACATATCCAGTGTGATGTGGTGGTTAGTAAAGTTCCTACGAATTTCATACAACGAATAATCAAAATTTTGCTTATTTACCAAACCTAAAATATGGAAATATGCTTCATCACTCGACATAATGATGGCATTGCTTTCAACATTTCAAAAATGGGTCACATAATGACCCGCGAGATGCCCAGTTGTTCACACTTAATTCAACCCACTAACATTGTTTCATACGGGTGGAATTTAAGATCTGCACGCAGAATTCATCTTAAACCCCAACCTGAAATCATTATTTTAAAACCAAGATTTAGATAATTCTCGTGTAGAACGAAAATATCTACTTCATGCATATAAAACATCATAAAAAAGTCACTGGTTATACACACAATTAAAACTGGCTCCTTAAAACTAATCAACGCTATTAGCAAAGTGACACATATAATACATTGTCAGAAAAATTATCAATGCTTTAATATCCAAATAAAACGTTCTGCTGTCAAAATTCCATTCCCTTCTATCTAGCCAAAATACTGGTGTTTAATAACAGTGACATAAAACATAACTAAAAGGAGCGGACTTCCACTTTTATGTAATGTCATGTGCATTAAGTACATTTTTCAATTGCTGACTATATAATATTCTCCAAACAGACTGTATTTAAACGTATCCTATAATAGAAAATTCTAGAAGTTGGTTCATAAGTTTAGTGAAATGAAGTGAAAAAATTACACTTACTTCACCTACAAACTATCTACTGTTCTTGTAATATATACAAACAGACACAGCAATATGGAAAAAAAATTCACTTTCAAGTATCAGTAATATATAAAAAAATTAATTTCATTGTACTTTCACCAGCGACCTACAACCAAACGCAACCAGACACAAATACTAAATCCACAGCCAGTAGTATTCCTAAACAATTGTAACATTAATAGTGAAACCATGTGGCTTGTGTTGAAGTATTTTGTATGGTTTTAATGTTACTTGTCACTACAGGCTTAAATTGACTTTTTTCACGTAAAATTTTAATTACTTACTTTTTAAAATAAAATTGTTTTTCAGAAATTTGAAACAATATTATTTTGGTGGATACAATTTTTAAAATCTTTATACAGTATGTGAATGTATCTGGTATACAGGTTTGCTTAATTTTATCTGGGAAGTAAGTAAAAAAAGCAGAGTTTTACAAAATATTACAATACCATTCAGTACAGATATGTCTTCCGTAATAGTATGTATAGTGGCATAAAAATATCCATACTACATATACATATTACGTGAACGTAATATGAAATGCTATTGTTATCTGCTAGTTATAAATTATATTTTTACTTAAATTACTGATTTTAAGGAAGTACAAATACGTTGTTTATGGCAAAATAAAAGAGTATGAAATATAAAACCACGTTTTAAATTTAACATTAAAACATTAAGACAATTACTTTTGTATACATATTGTAACGTCACAGAACGTTCCATAAAGGAAATTATTTGCATAGTAATTTATCATAAGAGGAAAGTTAGGTGAATATGATCGAACCCAAGTAATCCGAAAAATTTTGTAATATTGTCTGATAATTAATATCATTAACATGAAAAAACGACAAGACTATGACTAAGACTCAAACCCCATATATATTATTTAAGTGAAGAACAGTGTAAAACTAATAATATACTATAAGAGAGACAGATAATCTCTGAAATAACCAAAATGAGGTCATTACTTATTAAGAAATGTAACTCTGAATAGGGTATAAAAACTATTTATTGTGAATTAATGGACAAGATCCATTATTATGCTTTGTAATATAAATAAAATAAATGTATTAAATGATTTGAATACATTATTAAAAAGGATGTAAGTTCACATAAAAAAATATATAAATGTTATGACAAAAATCTATGTTTAGGAGCCGAGTCCAATCACACAGATTTTATGTGAAAATTAATTATTTTAGAATTAATATACAAACTATATGTGAATGTCAATTAGACAAAGACGAACAAATTATCTTATATAGAAAAAGCTGTAAAGTGATTAGAAATCAATTAAAATAGCCAAAAACTGTATTAACTGAAAACATGTGATGGACCTACAATATTGTAATATTTATAAATTTAATGTTGACAAAATGCAACCAAATTGTATTATAAAGTTGAAATACAATATAATGTGACTATACTTATATATTTGACCAACTAAAACACTTTAACAGTCGAGTTAGGAAACTATTTACCTATACCATACCAGGCTGAGGCCAAAAACAATCACAAAAAACAGTCATATTTGACAGAATAATTGCAGAATATTAGCAAAAATAAAGGAAAAAAGGTACAGTCCTATAGTGTACTATAGAAACAAACTTACTTATTCAGTTGAAAACAAGCTTAATTCTTAAAGGATTTGAAATATGAGAGTGAAATTTGTCACACCAAGAAAATGAATCACTTATGCAAACCAATATGATGCTAAGTAAGCTTACAGTAAAAATAATATGTATCAGGATAAACCAGGTATCACCAAATATAGACAATATAACAAACTCTCAGTGAATACCCAAAAAATCCCATATATAAAACCGAAAAAGACAAATTATTGTAAAGAACCAGTGACAAAAAACCTAGGCCATATGTAAGGCCTATACAAAACTGAATTTATTTATATGTTATATGTGTTAATATTTGTTTATTTTGTTATAAAAAGATAATTATGTTATGCATTAATGTTGTAGCAAGAACCAAGCAACTTCACAACATTTTTATAAGTAGAAAATTGGAATTTTGTGAAAACATTTCAAGGTAAGGGTTGAATTTTATGTTATTTTATTAGAATTAATTTGTTCAAAACCAATCGTAATTAGTATCATTATATTCAGTTGAAAGCAGAGAACCCAAAAATAGTAATGGCATGCAGATTGTAAGTAGTTATGTAAAATTGTTTGACAAATACCAGAATAATTTCAGTAATATCCTTTAGTGTGAAGAATAAGAGGTTTTTGTTCTAAAGCTTCTACGGAAGTCAAATTTGTTTCATGATGTTCCATTTGCATATTCTCGAACGTTCCAGAAGAAAATTTTACTCAAAAATACCGGAAGTTCATGTCAAAAAATTAAAACAATGCCACTTACAGAGTATAAAAGGAAGACGAAATTTGACCAAAAAACACTTTACGCTTTGAATCCAGAAGAGACACATCACCCACGAAACTGATCATCACATCCGAGGCGAAATCGAAGAACGAGAAGTCGACACGAGAACACAGAAAGGCTTTTCCCGTACATGAGAAAATACTGACTTAACCTCTACAAGGAGTATACGCCAACGTGTTGTTGAATAGAGCAGCAACACGCCATATTTAATCGTACGCACGCAGCCAGAACACTAGCGGCCCTGAAAAGGACCAAATTTTAATAGAGAGAATCAATTCTGCTGATATCTGCTAAGACAAACTGACTTTGACAAAATTCCCAAACAATTTACTGACACAAGCCTTTCAACGTTGAATCTGGAACTAGCGCTGTGACGGCCGAATCGAGAAACCACGCAGACAGCTGATCGCCGCCGCCGGAATTCAAAGCATAGATTCAGTGCGAAACTTATTTCAATCGTGCGGAGTTTTAAAAACCGTATTTTGACTTATAAATAATTACCAGTGCACGAGGAACGTTAACACGAAGAGGCAAGTTTGAAAACGTCCCCAAGAGAAGTGTCCAGTGCAGGAAATAATTACCCACCGGAACGTGAGTTGTTGAAAAGTTAAAGTCATTTTTACCTGGTATCATTTGGCACACAGTTGTACTACACATGTCACACACCTTCAAATCACACAATTTTTGTAATGCATCCTATTGATTTGTCTTGGTAGTTCAAAGGAGTCACGTCCTGAGTATAAAGATTTTTCATACACTAAACGGTATCGGTTGGCCTCCACTATCCGGCAAATGACTGATCTGAATATGTTTTTTAAAAATTCCACTTATTTTTGCGAGTTTCGCTGTCTGTTCATTTTTTCCTTCTTTGGAATTCCGCTCCACTTACTTTTTTCTCGGGCATTTTGATTCACAAGTACACTCCTTTTATGTCAACTCACAATTTAATCTGCAAATTATTTTATAACAAAATATTAATGATAACTAATTTAACTTAAACGTACACAAATAATTATGCTTTAATAAGATTATTATATGATTTATTTTGTCCCTAATGGTTACAGAAATCATTCACTGTCTAGTCGCTTATTGAATATTCACCGACCACACACTTTCTTTACCCTGTCATTAAGATTGCGTCCCTGAAGACCATGCGCCCCCGCAGTTGCTGCCCCTGCTACTGTTCACAAGAGACACTCAGCTCCTCATCTCGCACTGAACTCACGCAATAATATTCCCCACTGTTTGATTTCATGACAGCGCGGGCAAGAGAGCCCAATGACATGTATAGACGTGCATGTTGAACTGTCGGCAGTTCTGCACAGCTACTCACGACATATCTCCCGATACCGCTAGCAACACTGCTCGCGGGAACATAGCAACTTGTTCTGACGGACAGAAAAATTGCGCGATTCCTAGCTAGTATAAAAACAAGAAAGAATTATCGCAGAACATGCATAGGGGCGCACTACACCTCCGCTCGACCGCTCTACAGCTCCGCTCGGGTCTTATTTTATGACTTTAATCCCATATAACACCTCCGGTCGGGTTCGGCAGGTAAATTCAAGAGGAAAGAGGGGAAACACGTACCCCTCCCAGCATAGTGAATCTAACTGTCAAAGTACTTGTCAAACTTATTTCAATATTTTAAATTAAATAGAAAGCATATTTTACTCTTATTAGCGATCATGAGTTGTAGATATACGCTGAGCGGAACTACATATAAATTCTTATGCTTTTTTATTCTTTTTTATTCATTTTTATA
Organism: Magicicada septendecula; assembly: GCA_034769895.1. Lineage (NCBI taxonomy): Eukaryota > Metazoa > Arthropoda > Insecta > Hemiptera > Cicadidae > Magicicada > Magicicada septendecula. The sequence goes on from CM068371.1 coordinate 300,334,344, forward strand.
ATTTTTTATTTTTATAATTTTTACAATATTTTTATAAATAATTATAAAATAAAATCAGTACTGTTTCGTATCATGCACTGTACCATTTAGACATAATTTTAGCATATTGCAGCCTCGAAATATCTTGTTGCCTATACATATATATCGTCCTTTGATGCAGCTGACATTGATTTTCACTTCTATTTTTATTCGGCTTTTCCGAACTTTAGATTTTTATGTACTTTTCCATTTGTATACTCTTTACGGCGTCTATAAAAACATACAAAGATGGATGACTATGGTAGAATTTTTGATTAAAATGACTATGAAAAGATTCACAGCCATTTGTGGTCATGTTACTGTCTCCCGATAAAGAAGCACAGATGAGCGGTGAGAATTTCGCTTCTTCGTCCACATACATTTCAACTAAATAATCTGCATAAGCGTCAACTCTACAGTCGTTAGGTTTTGTTTCAGCTAATTCCATGGCGAAAAAGTCTCTCACTTCGTCAGGTTGTAAAAAGATCATGCTAAATATTAATTTTAACCACTTTCCTATTTCGGAATCCCTATCCTTATATTCACAAACTAAACCTAGGTTTTGTATTTTTCTCCACCAAGATTGTGTTCAGTGAAAACGGCAAACAATTACATGTGATTCAAGTAGAACTTCTTCGAGTGCCCGTTGTATCGCTTTCTCAAAATCAATCATCACATTCCGGCAATTCCAAAGTAAATCTGTTGAATTACACGCCTCTTTATTAAATAAAACACATTTTTGTAAGATTTAGTCGTCTTATTTCCTACAGCACAATACACGAGTGGTAAGTAATTATTATTTCGGAAACCGTGGATTGTAAAAAGTTGTGAAAAAATTTTGTACAAAATTGAAATGTTCCGTCCATATAAATATAGCTGACTCGCACAAAATTTTTAAGTTCGTATAACATGTAAAACTAGTAATATGTTTCTGTCTATCAACTACGTATACGAAATTTTCCCCGCGATTTGTTTTTGGTTTAAGTGTTTGTAAAACATCGAACACTTCTTCCGCACTTTTTGGTAATTTTGGCAAAATTTTCCTCCTAGCACGGCAAATTGTTTGTCTAATAGCGCGCACGTCACTCACACATATGCTGCTGGAATCCGTATTTTCGGCTGCGGAACGGAAAATTTTGGATGGTCTTTCATGCACTTCTGCTTCAGCTTTTCGTTTCGCGGCAGCGGCAGCAACTAATAATCTGAATATCTTGCTGGCTAACGGTAGGATCTACCATCTCTTCTTGAAATTATTCTTTCTTCTGTGGTTCCGATTTAATAAATTTTAGGGTTGCATTTTTTTCTATTACATCTGCAGATATTGGGGAATACCTAAGGGGTGGTAAAGATGGGCGAGCAGACTTTTTATATCTCGTTTGGGGCCATTAACACAAGGCGAGCGGAGCTGTAGTATGTAATTATAAAATGTTTACCAGGCCGAGCGGAGGTGTAGCTCGCGCCCATGCATAGAAACTCTTGCCGTACGGACGGTCACTCCATATTGCTGGGATCAAATTTATTGAACGCCAAAATCATTGAATTTTTATTATAAAAATCATGCAGCATCGTCACGCACAGTAGAAGTTATTTTACCCTACGATTGTCGCCTTTAAAAAGTATGGGCCTAAATTTGAAACTACACAACACATAGTAACATATCCACTGTGATGTGGTGGTTAGTAAAGTTCCTACGAATTTCATACAACGAGTAATCAAAATTTTGCTTATTTACCAAACCTAAAATATGGAAATATGCTTCATCACTCGACATAATGATGGCATTGCTTTCAACATTTCAAAAATGGGTCACATAATGACCCGCGAGATGCCCAGTTGTTCACACTTAATTCAACCCGCTAACATTGTTTCATACGGGTGGAATTTAAGATCTGCACGCAGAATTCATCTTAAACCCCAACCTGAAATCATTATTTTAAATTCAAGATTTACATAATTCTCGTGTAGAACGAAAATATCTACTTCATGCATATAAAACATCATAAAAAAGTCACTGGTTATACACACAATTAAAACTGGCTCCTTAAAACTAATCAACGCTATTAGCAAAGTGACACATATAATACATTGTCAGAAAAATTATCAATGTTTTAATATCCAAATAAAACGTTCTGCTGTCAAAATTCCATTCCCTTCTATCTAGCCAAAATACTGGTGTTTAATAACAGTGACATAAAACATAACTAAAAGGAGCGGACTTCCACTTTTATGTAATGTCATGTGCATTAAGTACATTTTTCAATTGCTGACTACATAATATTCTCCAAACAGACTGTATTTAAACGTATCCTATAATAGAAAATTCTAGAAGTTGGTTCATAAGTTTAGTGAAATGAAGTGAAAAAATTACACTTACTTCACCTACAAACTATCTACTGTTCTTGTAATATATACAAACAGACACAGCAATATGGAAAAAAATTCACTTTCAAGTATCAGTAATATATAAAAAAATTAATTTCATTGTACCTACACCAGCGACCTACAACAAAACGCAACCAGACACAAATACTAAATCCACAGCCAGTAGTATTCCTAAACAATTGTAACATTAATAGTGAAACCATGTGGCTTGTGTTGAAATATTTTGTATGGTTTTAATGTTACTTGTCACTACAGGCTTAAATTGACTTTTTTGACGTAAAGTTTTTAATTGCTTACTTTTTAAAATAAAATTGTACTTTCAGAAATTTGAAACAATATTATTTTGGTGGATACAATTTTTAAAATCTTTATACAGTATGTGAATGTATCTGGTATACAGGTTTGCTTAATTTTATCTGGGAAGTAAGTAAAAAAAGCAGAGTTTTACAAAATATTACAATATTACAATACCATTCAGTACAGATATGTCTTCCGTAATAGTATGTATAGTGGCATAAAAATATCCATACTACATATACATATTACGTGAACGTAATATGAAATGCTATTGTTATCTGCTAGTTATAAATTATATTTTTACTTTAATTACTGATTTTAAGGAAGTACAAATACGTTGTTTATGGCAAAATAAAAGAGTATGAAATATAAAACCACGTTTTAAATTTAAAATTAAAACATTAAGACAATTACTTTTGTATACATATTGTAACGTCACAGAACGTTCCATAAAGGAAATTATTTGCATAGTAATTTATCATAAGAGGAAAGTTAGGTGAATATGATCGAACCCAAGTAATCCGAAAAATTTTGTAATATTGTCTGATAATTAATATCATTAACATGAAAAAACGACAAGACTATGACTAAGACTCAAACCCCATATATATTATTTTAAGTGCAGAACAGTGTAAAACTAATAATATACTATAAGAGAGACAGATAATCTCAGAAATAACCAAAATGAGGTCATTACTTATTAAGAAATGTAACTCTGAATAGGGTATAAAAAACTATTTATTGTGAATTAATGGACGAGATCCATTATTATACTTTGTAATATAAATAAAATAAATGTATTAAATGACTTGAATACATTATTAAAAAGGATGTAAGTTCACATAAAAAAATATATAAATGTTATGACAAAAATCTATGTTTAGGAGCTGAGTCCAATCACTCAGATTTTATGTGAAAATTAATTATTTTAGAATTAATATAAAAACTATATGTAAATGTCAACTAGACAAAGACGAACAAATTATCTTATATAGAAAAAGCTGTAAAGTGATTAGAAATCAATTAAAATAGCCAAAAACTGTATTAACTGAAAACATGTGATGGACCTACAATATTGTAATATTTATAAATTTAATGTTGACAAAATGCAACCAAATTGTATTATAAAGTTGAAATACAATATAATGTGACTATACTTATATATTTGACCAACTAAAACACTTTAACAGTCGAGTTAGGAAACTATTTACCTATACCATACCAGGCTGAGGCCAAAAACAATCACAAAAAACAGTCATATTTGACAGAATAATTGCAGAATATTAGCAAAAATAAAGGAAAAAAGGTACAGTCCTATATTGTACTATAGAAACAAACTTACTCAGTTGAAAACAAGCTTAATTCTTAAAGGTTTGAAATATGAGAGTGAAATTTGTCACACCAAGAAAATGAATCACTTATGCAAACCAATATGATGCTAAGTAAGCTTACAGTAAAACTAATATGTATCAGGATAAACCAGGTATCACCAAATATAGACAATATAACAAACTCTCAGTGAATACCCAAAAAATCCCATATATAATACCGAAAAAGACAAATTATTGTAAAGAACCAGTGACAAAAAACCTAGGCCATATGTAAGGCCTATACAAAACTGAATTTATTTATATGTTATATGTGTTAATATTTGTTTATTTTGTTATAAAAAGATAATTATGTTATGCATTAATGTTGTAGCAAGAACCAAGCAACTTCACAACATTTTTATAAGTAGAAAATTGGAATTTTGTGAAAACATTTCAAGGTAAGGGTTGTATTTTATGTTATTTTATTAGAATTAATTTGTTCAAAACCAATCGTAATTAGTATCATTATATTCAGTTGAAAGCAGAGAACCCAAAAATAGTAATGGCATGCAGATTGTAAGTAGTTATGTAAAATTGTTTGACAAATACCAGAATAATTTCAGTAATATCCTTTAGTGTGAAGAATAAGAAGTTTTTGTTCTAAAGCTTCTACGGAAGTCAAATTTGTTTCATGGTATTCCATTTGCATATTCTCGAACGTTCCAGAAGAAAATTTTACTCAAAAATACCGGAAGTTCATGTCAAAAAATTAAAACAATGCCACTTACAGAGTATAAAAGGAAGACGAAATTTGACCAAAAAACACTTTATGCTTTGAATCCAGAAGAGACACATCACCCACGAAACTGATCATCACATCCGAGGCGAAATCGAAGAACGAGAAGTCGACACGAGAACACAGAAAGGCTTTTCCCGTACATGACAAAATACTGACTTAACCTCTACAAGGAGTATACGCCAACGTGTTGTTGAATAGAGCAGCAACACGCCATATTTAATCGTACGCACGCAGCCAGAACACTAGCAGCCCTGAAAAGGACCAAATTTTAATAGAGAGAATCAATTCTGCTGATATCTGCTAAGACAAACTGACTTTGACAAAATTCCCAAACAATTTACTGACACAAGCCTTTCAACGTTGAATCTGGAACTAGCGCTGTGACGGCCGAATCGAGAAACCACGCAGACAGCTGATCGCCGCCGCCGGAATTCAAAGCATAGGTTCAGTGCGAAACTTATTTCAATTGTGCGGAGTTTTAAAAACCGTATTTTGACTTATAAATAATTACCAGTGCACGAGGAACGTTAACACGAAGAGGCAAGTTTGAAAACGTCCCCAAGAGAAGTGTCCAGTGCAGGAAATAATTACCCACCGGAACGTGAGTTGTTGAAAAGTTAAAGTCATTTTTACCTGGTATCATTTGGCACACAGTTGTACTACACATGTCACACACCTTCAAATCACACAATTTTTGTAATGCATCCTATTGATTTGTCTTGGTAGTTCAAAGGAGTCACGTCCTGAGTATAAAGATTTTTCATACACTAAACGGTATCGGTTGGCCTCCACTATCCGGCAAATGACTGATCTGAATATGTTTTTTAAAAATTCCACTTATTTTTGCGAGTTTCGCTGTCTGTTCATTTTTTCCTTCTTTGGAATTCCGCTCCACTTACTTTTTTCTCGGGCATTTTGATTCACAAGTACACTCCTTTTATGTCAACTCACAATTTAATCTGCAAATTATTTTATAACAAAATATTAATGATAACTAATTTAACTTAAACGTACACAAATAATTATGCTTTAATAAGATTATTATATGATTTATTTTGTCCCTAATGGTTACAGAAATCATTCACTGTCTAGTCGCTTATTGAATATTCACCGAACACACACTTTCTTTACCCTGTCATTAAGATTGCGTCCCTGAAGACCATGCGCCCCCGCAGTTGCTGCCCCTGCTACTGTTCACAAGAGACACTCAGCTCCTCATCTCGCACTGAACTCACGCAATAATATTCCCCACTGTTTGATTTCATGACAGCGCGGGCAAGAGAGCCCAATGACATGTATAGACGTGCATGTTGAACTGTCGGCAGTTCTGCACAGCTACTCACGACATATCTCCCGATACCGCTAGCAACACTGCTCGCGGGAACATAGCAACTTGTTCTGACGGACAGAAAAATTGCGCGATTCCTAGCTAGTATAAAAACAAGAAAGAATTATCGCAGAACATGCATAGGGGCGCACTACACCTCCGCTCGGCCGCTCTACAGCTCCGCTCGGGTCTTATTTTATGACTTTAATCCCATATAACACCTCCGGTCGGGTTCGGCAGGTAAATTCAAGAGGAAAGAGGGGAAACACGTACCCCTCCCAGCATAGTGAATCTAACTGTCAAAGTACTTGTCAAACTTATTTCAATATTTTAAATTAAATAGAAAGCATATTTTACTCTTATTAGCGATCATGAGTTGTAGATATACGCTGAGCGGAACTACATATAAATTCTTATGCTTTTTTATTCTTTTTTATTCATTTTTATAATTTTTTATTTTTATAATTTTTACAATATTTTTATAAATAATTATAAAATAAAATCAGTACTGTTTCGTATCATGCACTGTACCATTTAGACATAATTTTAGCATATTGCAGCCTCGAAATATCTTGTTGCCTATACATATATATCGTCCTTTGATGCAGCTGACATTGATTTTCACTTCTATTTTTATTCGGCTTTTCCGAACTTTAGATTTTTATGTACTTTTCCATTTGTATACTCTTTACGGCGTCTATAAAAACATACAAAGATGGATGACTATGGTAGAATTTTTGATTAAAATGACTATGAAAAGATTCACAGCCATTTGTGGTCATGTTACTGTCTCCCGATAAAGAAGCACAGATGAGCGGTGAGAATTTCGCTTCTTCGTCCACATACATTTCAACTAAATATTCTGCATAAGCGTCAACTCTACAGTCGTTAGGTTTTGTTTCAGCTAATTCCATGGCGAAAAAGTCTCTCACTTCGTCAGGTTGTAAAAAGATCATGCTAAATATTAATTTTAACCACTTTCCTATTTCGTAATCCCTATCCTTATATTCACAAACTAAACCTAGGTTTTGTATTTTTCTCCACCAAGATTGTGTTCAGTGAAAACGGCAAACAATTACATGTGATTCAAGTAGAACTTCTTCGAGTGCCCGTTGTATCGCTTTCTCACAATCAATCATCACATTCCGGCAATTCCAAAGTAAATCTGTTGAATTACACGCCTCTTTATTAAATAAAACACATTTTTGTAAGATTTAGTCGTCTTATTTCCTACAGCACAATACACGAGTGGTAAGTAATTATTATTTCGGAAACCGTGGATTGTAAAAAGTTGTGAAAAAATTTTGTACAAAATTGAAATGTTCCGTCCATATAAATATAGCTGACTCGCACAAAATTTTTAAGTTCGTATAACATGTAAAACTAGTAATATGTTTCTGTCTATCAACTACGTATACGAAATTTTCCCCGCGATTTGTTTTTGGTTTAAGTGTTTGTAAAACATCGAACACTTCTTCCGCACTTTTTGGTAATTTTGGCAAAATTTTCCTCCTAGCACGGCAAATTGTTTGTCTAATAGCGCGCACGTCACTCACACATATGCTGCTGGAATCCGTATTTTCGGCTGCGGAACGGAAAAATTTGGATGGTCTTTCATGCACTTCTGCTTCAGCTTTTCGTTTCGCGGCAGCGGCAGCAACTAATAATCTGAATATCTTGCTGGCTAACGGTAGGATCTACCATCTCTTCTTGAAATTATTCTTTCTTCTGTGGTTCCGATTCAATAAATTTTAGCGTTGCATATTTTTCTATTACATCTGCAGAGATTGGGGAATACCTAAGGGGTGGTAAAGATGGGCGAGCATTCTTTTTATATCTCGTTTGGGGCCATTAACACAAGGCGAGCGGAGCTGTAGTATGTAATTATAAAATGTTTACCAGGCCGAGCGGAGGTGTAGCGCGCGCCCATGCATAGAAACTCTTGCCGCACGGACGGTCACTCCATATTGCTGGGATCAAATTTACTGAACGCCAAAATCATTGAATTTTTATTATAAAAATCATGCAGCATCGTCACGCACAGTAGAAGTTATTTTACCCTACGATTGTCGCCTTTAAAAAGTATGGGCCTAAATTTGAAACTACACAACAAATAGTAACATATCCACTGTGATGTGGTGGTTAGTAAAGTTCCTACGAATTTCATACAACGAGTAATCAAAATTTTGCTTATTTACCAAACCTAAAATATGGAAATATGCTTCATCACTCGACATAATGATGGCATTGCTTTCAACATTTCAAAAATGGGTCACATAATGACCCGCGAGATGCCCAGTTGTTCACACTTAATTCAACCCGCTAACATTGTTTCATACGGGTGGAATTTAAGATCTGCACGCAGAATTCATCTTAAACCCCAACCTGAAATCATTATTTTAAATTCAAGATTTACATAATTCTCGTGTAGAACGAAAATATCTACTTCATGCATATAAAACATCATAAAAAAGTCACTGGTTATACACACAATTAAAATTGGCTCCTTAAAACTAATCAACGCTATTAGCAAAGTGACACATATAATACATTGTCAGAAAAATTATCAATGTTTTAATATCCAAATAAAACGTTCTGCTGTCAAAATTCCATTCCCTTCTATCTAGCCAAAATACTGGTGTTTAATAACAGTGACATAAAACATAACTAAAAGGAGCGGACTTCCACTTTTATGTAATGTCATGTGCATTAAGTACATTTTTCAATTGCTGACTACATAATATTCTCCAAACAGACTGTATTTAAACGTATCCTATAATAGAAAATTCTAGAAGTTGGTTCATAAGTTTAGTGAAATGAAGTGAAAAAATTACACTTACTTCACCTACAAACTATCTACTGTTCTTGTAATATATACAAACAGACACAGCAATATGGAAAAAAAATTCACTTTCAAGTATCAGTAATATATAAAAAAATTAATTTCATTGTACTTACACCAGCGACCTACAACAAAACGCAACCAGACACAAATACTAAATCCACAGCCAGTAGTATTCCTAAACAATTGTAACATTAATAGTGAAACCATGTGGCTTGTGTTGAAGTATTTTGTATGGTTTTAATGTTACTTGTCACTACAGGCTTAAATTGACTTTTTTGACGTAAAGTTTTTAATTGCTTACTTTTTAAAATAAAATTGTACTTTCAGAAATTTGAAACAATATTATTTTGGTGGATACAATTTTTAAAATCTTTATACAGTATGTGAATGTATCTGGTATACAGGTTTGCTTAATTTTATCTGGGAAGTAAGTAAAAAAAGCAGAGTTTTACAAAATATTACAATATTACAATACCATTCAGTACAGATATGTCTTCCGTAATAGTATGTATAGTGGCATAAAAATATCCATACTGCATACACATATTACGTGAACGTAATATGAAATGCTATTGTTATCTGCTAGTTATAAATTATATTTTTACTTTAATTACTGATTTTAAGGAAGTACAAATACGTTGTTTATGGCAAAATAAAAGAGTATGAAATATAAAACCACGTTTTAAATTTAAAATTAAAACATTAAGACAATTACTTTTGTATACATATTGTAACGTCACAGAACGTTCCATAAAGGAAATTATTTGCATAGTAATTTATCATAAGAGGAAAGTTAGGTGAATATGATCGAACCCAAGTAATCCGAAAAATTTTGTAATATTGTCTGATAATTAATATCATTAACATGAAAAAACGACAAGACTATGACTAAGACTCAAACCCCATATATATTATTTTAAGTGCAGAACAGTGTAAAACTAATAATATACTATAAGAGAGACAGATAATCTCAGAAATAACCAAAATGAGGTCATTACTTATTAAGAAATGTAACTCTGAATAGGGTATAAAAAACTATTTATTGTGAATTAATGGACGAGACCCATTATTATACTTTGTAATATAAATAAAATAAATGTATTAAATGATTTGAATACATTATTAAAAAGGATGTAAGTTCACATAAAAAAATATATAAATGTTATGACAAAAATCTATGTTTAGGAGCTGAGTCCAATCACTCAGATTTTATGTGAAAATTAATTATTTTAGAATTAATATAAAAACTATATGTAAATGTCAATTAGACAAAGGCGAACAAATTATCATATATAGAGAAAGCTGTAAAGTGATTAGAAATCAATTAAAATAGCCAAAAACTGTATTAACTGAAAACATGTGATGGACCTACAATATTGTAATATTTATAAATTTAATGTTGACAAAATGCAACCAAATTGTATTATAAAGTTGAAATACAGTACAATGTGACTATACTTATATATTTGACCAACTAAAACACTTTAACAGTCGAGTTAGGAAACTATTTACCTATACCATACCAGGCTGAGGCCAAAAACAATCACAAAAAAACAGTCATATTTGACAGAATAATTGCAGAATATTAGCAAAAATAAAGGAAAAAAGGTACAGTCCTATAGTGTCCTATAGAAACAAACTTACTCAGTTGAAAACAAGCTTAATTCTTAAAGGATTTGAAATATGAGAGTGAAATTTGTCACACCAAGAAAATGAATCACTTATGCAAACCAATATGATGCTAAGTAAGCTTACAGTAAAAATAATATGTATCAGGATAAACCAGGTATCACCAAATATAGACAATATAACAAACTCTCAGTGAATACCCAAAAAATCCCATATATAATACCGAAAAAGACAAATTATTGTAAAGAACCAGTGACAAAAAACCTAGGCCATATGTAAGGCCTATACAAAACTGAACTTATTTATATGTTATATGTGTTAATATTTGTTTATTTTGTTATAAAAAGATAATTATGTTATGCAAGAACCAAGCAACTTCACAACATTTTTATAAGTAGAAAATTGGAATTTTGTGAAAACATTTCAAGGTAAGGGTTGTATTTTATGTTATTTTATTAGAATTAATTTGTTCAAAACCAATCGTAATTAGTATCATTATATTCAGTTGAAAGCAGAGAACCCAAAAATAGTAATGGCATGCAGATTGTAAGTAGTTATGTAAAATTGTTTGACAAATACCAGAATAATTTCAGTAATATCCTTTAGTGTGAAGAATAAGAAGTTTTTGTTCTAAAGCTTCTACGGAAGTCAAATTTGTTTCATGGTGTTCCATTTGCATATTCTCGAACGTTCCAGAAGAAAATTTTACTCAAAAATACCGGAAGTTCATGTCAAAAAATTAAAACAATGCCACTTACAGAGTATAAAAGGAAGACGAAATTTTACCAAAAAAACACTTTATGCTTTGAATCCAGAAGAGACACATCACCCACGAAACTGATCACACATCCGAGGCGAAATCGAAGAACGAGAAGTCGACACGAGAACACAGAAAGGCTTTTCCCGTACATGACAAAATACTGACTTAACCTCTACAAGGAGTATACGCCAACGTGTTGTTGAATAGACCAGCAACACGCCATATTTAATCGTACGCACGCAGCCAGAACACTAGCGGCCCTGAAAAGGACCAAATTTTAATAGAGAGAATCAATTCTGCTGATATCTGCTAAGACAAACTGACTTTGACAAAATTCCCAAACAATTTACTGACACAAGCCTTTCAACGTTGAATCTGGAACTAGCGCTGTGACGGCCGAATCGAGAAACCACGCAGACAGCTGATCGCCGCCGCCGGAATTCAAAGCATAGTTTCAGTGCGAAACTTATTTCAATCGTGCAGAGTTTTAAAAACCGTATTTTGACTTATAAATAATTACCAGTGCACGAGGAACGTTAACACGAAGAGGCAAGATTGAAAACGTCCCCAAGAGAAGTGTCCAGTGCAGGAAATAATTACCCACCGGAACGTGAGTTGTTGAAAATTTAGTCATTTTTACCTGGTATCATTTGTCACACAGTTGTACTACACATGTCACACACCTTCAAATCACACAATTTTTGTAATGCATCCTATTGATTTGTCTTGGTAGTTCAAAGGAGTCACGTCCTGAGTATAAAGATTTTTCATACACTAAACTCATGCTATTCAACTGAGTAAATAAATATATTAGCCGATACTTAATTAAACAACTTGTCAATAAGAAAAATATTTTTTGTAACTCTACAATTTTGTTAATTCGAGTGTTAGTCCTTCAGACGATTTTTAAAGTTCATTAAACATACGTTATTTTCACTTCAAACTGTCTTGTCCACATTTTTTTTAATATAATTAATTTGAGAAATCAAAATTTAATTTCAATAATAATAATAATAATAATTTCTTGGAACAAAATATCCAAGTGGCGCCCACATACATATAGTAGATTAAGTTGTGCTTGCAGGACAACATCGTTGCAGAGGAACCAGCCATCAGTAAGTATTGAAAGTGCGCGGAGTGTGACACCCGACATATCACAAAACGAACAACATAACACGTACACAAAGTCTGTATTTTATAATATTGGATACATATTGAAGAGGTTAATAAACTTAAAGGTTTTAAGTCCTAGTCTGTAGTCGGAAGAAAGAAAGATCCAGTCATAATAACTCTTGGAAATAATATTCTCCAGGCAGTTAAAAAATATAACTATCTAGGAAGTAAAATCACAAGTGATGGATGTAGCAGTAAGAAAATTATAGGCAAAATTAACCAGGCTAAAATTGCTTTCAACAAACAGAAAAACCTCTTCACTTCAAACACCATCAGGCCAAAAATAAAGAAGAATCTAGTAATGACATATGAGTGGAGTGTTGTCTTATGGAGGAATGAATCTTGGACAATTGGAGAAAGTTACAAGAAAAGACTCCAAGCACTTAAGAGCTGGTGTTACAGAAGAATATTCAAGATAAGCTAGAGGGAGAAGATAACGAATGAGGAAGTCTTTAGAAGACTCAAGAATATAAGAAACGAATTAATGGAAGAAAGAATAACAGAAGACGAAAGACACAACAGCGACATTGTATACATTCGAGTGGAACTACAGGGAGTAAATACTGAGTTGATAGATACAGGAGCCAATGTCTCATTAATAGACAAGGCTGAACTGGACAGAATACAAGAAGCGAATCCGGAGAAAATACCCACCTTACCTATAAATAATATTACTATTATTGGAGCCACAGGACGGCAGAACAAGACAGTGAAACGTCAACTAATCCTAAATGTTACAAGCATAGGAATAGGGATTCCTATGATGATATTAGTAACCCAAGTGTTACCATTTAAGGTTTAATAGAGTGTTGCAGAATTGAATAATCCAAATACGTAAGTCATTTTGAACCAACAAAGTGAGAAGGAATTAATAAAGAATTTATTAATTATTAACAGACCAAAATCATCAACTTTTTAGAAGGAATAAAAAATTGAATTATTAATTTTAATTGTTTTTATTGACAAAACAATTTGGCGCATACAACGGGCAACGGAAGAATTGTAAAAATTAATTGATGGTTATAAATTGAGTTAACTCACATGAGGAAAAACATAATCTTTTTCGGGAGGAAAAAGAGTCATGTTACACATTTGATGCTACCAAAGTGGGGCATAGATAAAAACCATTGTTATATTTACGTAATAACAAGAAACGATACATGTTATAATATACATAATTTTGTAATACGTACTGTGTTTATATGTGATGTTTGTGAGTCGAAAATTTGGAAGTGAATGCTTTGTAGAATAAAAACATCGTCGTGTCTGTTTCCGGGGTAGGTAACTGGACCTGCTCCATTCACGACTGTTTCAGTGTTTACATCCACTGTGGTCAGGTGTTCTTTGGTTGTGGAACCATGAAAGAAGAAGTCGTGCTCGCTCCACAGATTTCCAACTCAACTGTGAGGGAGATAATTAGATATGTCTTCTATAAGATACAACGAGAAGGACTACGAACTTCAAGGCCGTCCACCTAGACTGCCTGTTAGAGTGTTACTGCTAGACCGCCTCGGCCTGTTTGGAACAAACAGGTTTAAGGAGGGGTCACTCTTAAGCTTATGAGATGGTCAGCCTGTGTTGCACAAACTTGATGGGTGTGGCAGCGATGTTTAAACGGTGTGCTAACATCGTACTCACCTATTATTACTCTTTTTTTTTAGTTCACGACTTTTTACGTCTTCCAGAGTCTGGATCATTATTCTTCATGCTCCGAAAACTTTGCCGTGGAAATTCACAACCTTAGCAATTATAAATATTTATGTTGTGTTTAAAACTGGCCAGTGTGAATTTGCGATTGATAATAAATTATTGAACAGTGGTATGTTGTGTGAAGTGATAATTTGAATATAACTATTGATGTATGCGGACATCTGTAACTGGTGACATGTGTTATTTATTGCAGCAGTGTTAATTGGATGGTATTTATTGTCGCCGTACGTGATATCCGTGCGGTCATCGTAACTATACTCTATGGTTAAAACATTTAAATAGTGTCTGTAAGTACAGTGAAATATTTTGTGTATTAAAATAATTCATTAAATACGTAGAAGTTCAATGTATATATGTCTAATTTGAAAATGCCTGGCATTTCAGGTTTTTTATAATTACATTTAATTGTTTTTTCTTGTTTTCAAAAACGCTGGGCAGTACATGTTGTGTGTGTGTGCGTGCACAAACACGGGAGCGAGTAAAATAACATTTTTATTCCTACAACTGTAGTATGCAGTATTTAGTATAATACAATATTTGAAAGAAATCATTAGTTAAACTAACAAATTTCTATAAAAAAAAATTAGCAACTTGTCATCGTACTAGTCAAATCTATATATATAAAAGCGAAATACCACTCACTTATTCATACACACGCTCATCACGAAATCTCCATAACTATAAAGCCTACAAACTTGAAATTCGGCACGTATGTTCCTCTTGGCTTCTAGGTGCTCGCTAAGAAAGAGTTTTAAAAACTTCAACGCCTAACCGCGAAAAAACGCGAGAAACCGCTAAAAACCGTAACACCGATAATGCAGCTTTTTTTCAGCTGTAGGCTTCCTGGAAGTCTAATGTTTATTTTTTTACTTTGCTTTAGGCTTTTGAGGAGTTACTAAACAGTATTTTTTCATCTAACCTATAACCACGAGGAGACGCGAAAATAATCGCGACACAGTTCAACCTGTCCCTCTATTCCTTGCTGTGTGGCATTGAGGGTTTATTTTGAGTTCTAAGTTCGGCACATATATTTGTCTTGGCTTCTGGGTGCTCAGTAAAGAATTGTTTTGAAAGCTTTAACGCCTATCCACGAAAAAACGCGAAAACCGCAACACTGATAATGCCGCTTTTTTCGTACTTTTTTCCACTACCTTCACAAGAGCAAGTAGCCGTTGTCGCCAACCGCGAACACCTGAGGGAACTGTCTTATGATACCGTTCAGCTGTCCGAAAGAGTTGCTGTGAATGTTCCAAAATTAAATCAAGAACAGAGGAAAGCCTACGATGAAATTATGCACATCATTGCTTCTGATTCTGGTTAGTTGTTCTTTCCTGACGCTCCTGGTGGCACTGGCAAAACATTCTGATCAATCTGTTGCTAGCCACAATTAGGGAGAAAAGGATCATTGCCGTTGCCGTTGCTTCCTTAGGTATTTCAGCTACCTTGATCGACGGAGGCAGGACGGCTCACTCTGCCTTCAAGTTATCAAGTTACCTCTCAACCTGAATCCACTTCATGGCTGAGGGAAAGAGCCATTCTCACTCCAAAAAACGACTCAACCAACAGCATCAACAATTTTCTGTTGGAGAAGCTGCCGACTGAGCATATGAGGTATGAGTCTGTGGACTCTGTGGTGGAGTCGAGGATGCTGCACATTACTCTGTGGAGTTCTTCCATACTCTTGACTCACCAGGAGTACCACCTTTCGTCCTCTACCTCAAGGTTGGCACTCTAATCATGCTATTGAGCAATCTAAACCCATCGAAACTGTGCAACGACACCAGGCTTCTGCACAAACATGTCATCGAAGCCACGATTTTTACAGGCGTCGGTAAGGGAGAAACCATCATCGTCCCCCGAATTCCTCTGATCCCATCAGACTACCACTTTCAGTTCAAACGTCTGCAGTTTCCCGTTAAGGTGTGTTACGACATTGCCATCAATAAGGCACAGGGGCAGAGTTTGATTGCGGCTGGTGTGGATCTGAGGACTGACTGTTTCTCCCATGGCCAGTTGTACGTAGCGTTCTCCAGAGTCAGTTCACATGACAGCCTGGTCATCCTCCAGCCAGAGAGCAAAACCAGGAATGTTGTTTACAGGAAGGTCCTGAGCATTTAATCTGAGGGAGAAACTGAAAGTAATATGCTAAGCAAGTTATTAGCCTGGCTACGTAGACCAAAAAACCAGAGGAATCAAAGGGTTTAGCCCATCTATTTTATTATTGTTAGATTTACAATAAAGGACTGTCTTAATCTCTAACAGAAACTTAGCTTACCCTCTATAACTAAATACAGCGTCATTTTTAACAACTCATTAATTTTCAAGCTCTAATAGTTGATTGATCAAGCTTGATCAAATTGATAATCTTCAAGCTTGATCATCTTCAAATTGATCGAGCTTAAATAGCCTAAATAGTTTCTCTTAGTTTCAAAATACCGGTATCTAAGCTTCGAAAATAACCTATTTCTATTTTCTGATTTTACGTTCTGTTTTTTTCTGATAATCACCGTAGCGAAGCACGGGTATCCAGCTAGTATGCAAATAATTATCAACAAAATAGAGTCATTTTCATTTAGGCAAACATTAAGGTGTAAAGAATGATCTTGTTTGTAAATAAAAACTATTTTTCCATTGACCCTTATATTTAGGATCAGATATAAGAATATGTGCGGTTAATTTTGTTACCTAATATTCACCTTTAATATGACGTAAAGAAAACTTATGACATTAAGGATGCAAATTACGTATTGCTGAAACAGAAATAGAAAATGTTTGACAAAACTTAACTCAGAGAAAAAATGCTCTCATGAAATTCAATTTGAATGTGAGTGTGTGTGGGGCGGGGGGGGGGAAGGAGAGAAACATGTATCGTATTCCAAGACGGGCCCACACTTCATTACGCTTTGCCTTTGTTCGCTGGGGTATAAAAATGACCATCATAACATTGAAACCCATGTTCGTTTTTTAATTAGTTTTACTAATAAATTCTGTTCATTAAAGATCGTGTTGGTCTACCTGAGTGCGTGTACTTTTGGGACGTTATTTTGTGTTTGCTTAAAGGAACGGGATGTTATTTATTCGTTACTCGTGGCCTCGTGTAACATTCAAGTGGGCACGCTATTGTTGTGCCACTTTACCAGTACTCATACGTCGGGAATGACCCTTTTCGCTGAAAGTATAACACATGCATATCTTCATTGTTCATTACGAATCGTTTCACTTTGAAGGCTTTTGCTGGCTATTCGAAAAACTATTGGTTGCGTTGTACTTCTTTGGTAATAACTGTACTACTCTTTACAGTTGTCAGTAAAAATTTCATTCGGTTAGTTCTGATCGCACCATTCTGATCTAGAGTTTATAAATACATATTTCAGCTCAATATTTAAACAGCATAACATTAACATTGTGCCGAGTCTAGGCTTAGATCGGCGATTAACCAGTATATAACGTCCGGTAAACGTTAAATGCAGTACAGTATTTAAAGCGGTTTAATTAGTGCTACACCCTAGCAGTGAAGATAAGCACTAATTCTGCGTGAATCTAGAGCGCTTGAGAGGTGCTGACCTCTAGCGACAGCCCCGGTTTGCGAGTTCCAAGCGGAAATAACGTTTTTCTGCAAAGTTTGTCTCGCATCAAACTTCGCCGTCTGTGGCTGCCTTTTTCTACTCCGGACAGATGAAGAAATTTTCTTGTACCATTCTTCCACCAATGACAGGCTAAATCTGAATAGAACTGCGGTAAGTCTCGCCAATATTTTTATAGTTATGTATTTAAGGTTTTACTAAAGAAAGACTTGTTTAATAGGCCACAGTGAGTGAATTTCTGATAAACTTTGATGTACCTCATGGCATTGTGCAATACGTAATTTAAAGGTAATATTTTTAAAACACAGTAATACTATATTAAATTCACGTGTCCGAACTAAGGCACTAAAAGTCAGGGTCATATAAATGCAAAAAGTATTAGTTTAAACAGTGCAGACATGGATGTAAGCAGATACCTTATTACGTTACCTCATGGTTATTGTGCAATGCGTAATTCAGTGTAAGTTGCATACAACTTTTACTAGTGATTATAGTAAAACTTTATTCATATCAGGAAGCTTACTGAGGCACCAATTGAGAAGTATGTAATTGCCAAAAGGTATTAATTTAAATAGTAGAAATGATGTAATCAGAAATAACCTATCTCAACCACGTGGCAAACAAAAATCAGACTATGTACAAATCTTATTAAAAGTGTAACAAGCCAAATATTAGCTAAACAAAATTGAAGTATGTTCACCCACATGGGTAAAGTTTATTAATATTAAAAGTAACTGTACTAAATATTTTCAAATAAGGCCTGTTGGCCATATAACCTTGCCAAGTGTGTCAAGTATTATATTTAGATAGCCCTAAAGCTATGTTAAGATTATATATGGGTTTTGGGGGTGTGTGAACTTTCTGGGGGCATTATTTTGTGTACTCTGGCTGATATAATGTTGTGTAATCAGGGTTCCCCGATGAAGACGAGGAAACAGCTCCACAACCTGAACATGTACACCTAATTTCTCTCTCACTTCATCTGCCGGGGGAGGAATTGCCATGACGAAGCACCAACACCTGTGATGTAGGCCACGAGATTGCCACTTCACCCCCATGGACAAAAATAAGGTGATCTCAACCCATTATATTCTTTACACGTAGTGATGCACTTAATAAGAGCCAGTGAACCAATTCAATCAGTCAAAAACATGACTTTCAAGTTTTTAAACATTTTAATTGGATCCCCGATTAACGGGACAGTACAGTGCGTGAACTGGGAGGGAATTCATTTGTAAATTTTATTAATTTGTTTGTATAATTGTCAGCTCAGAGGCTGACATGCATCCTTGCCAGCTCAACATTCAAACGTACAATTCCTTCTTATTTTCAGTATAAGGGTTTAATTACTGCTATTAATTAATTCAATCAATTTGTAATTTCTCTGTTTCAATTTAGTGTTCATTTTATATATATATTTTCTCATTTTTAAATTCAGTTTGGTTTATATAGGGATAGAAATTTCTGGGGTAGTTAAGTAGATTCACAAGTTTGATCCTGTTCTGGTGCCTGTTCATGCAGTGTTAAACATGTTGTTGAGACAGGTTGAATTATGCACCGACTGGCAAATGAACATGTCGGTCTCTGGGCCAAAATTACTTTTTAAAAGGGTTATAAGATTCATGACATATTTCTATTTTCACAACTTAACAATATTTCTATATATATATTCTATTAATTAATTATGATAACTGGGGTGTTCATTGTTTTCTAAAATTTTATTTCTCCCAGTATAAGAGCCCAGTGGGGCAGAATTTTATAATAGTATTAGGCACTTGGCCAAATTTTTGAATTTATTATGTCCTGGGGACTATTGGAGTTGCATATGTATAATCTAATACACATGTAATGTGTTATGCAAATATTAAGAATGGTAATCCTAACATGGATGTCCGTAAAATAATTAATGATGTACCTCATGGGGGGGTAAGAAAAGGGCGTGGCAAGAGATTTATGTATTAATTGTCCTGTATTGTGAAACATGTGATGTATTGTATATTTGTGTGTGTATTTTGTGGGGTTTTATATGTATTGTACATTTGGGTGTATTTTTGGGGGAGTTAGATATAGGGCTCTTATAAAAGAAAAGATGAAACATAGGGTTATATATCCATTTAATTTTTGATGACATTAATTTATTCTATCTCAATTAATTTTTGATGAATATTTCTTCTAAGAAAGTAATTTATTTTAATTAACTTTAATAAAGAGTATGTAGATTTGTCTCTATTTAATTTTAATTAATTTTGTTTGAGAATTAGTTATTCTAATTAATATTATCAAGAAGTCTATAAAAATTATCTCCATTAAGTTTCAATTGATCATTTTAAAAAGAACATAGAAAATAAATCTTATATTTATTAATGATTTTCAGGAAACATTACTTAAAGAAAATTAATGATTTTAATTTTTAATTCATTTTAAAGAGAAGATAGCAAATAAATTTTATATGTGTTAATGATTTTCAGGTGACATTGTTTAAAGAGTATAAATTATTTTAATTAACAATTTAAGGGGAAAATAGATTCTGACTGTTATATTTATTGATTTTGTGTTGTTATTGTTTTTAAAAAGGAGATAGAATAATAAAAGGGATTTTATTCATTGTTAAATTTATGAGTTTTCATTGCAAGTCCCGTCTCACTGGATCCAGCGCATTTTTGGCTTCTCTAGGCTTTGGTCTAGTTCTAATTAACTTGTGGCCCCTCTTTAAAAAAAAAAAAAAAAAAAAAATTTCAAAAAAAAAATTTTCAAAAAAAAAATCTTTTTTTTAACAGTCTAAGTTAAAGAGGGGTTACATTTGGTAGCAGAGCGTGGTTAAGATTAGGGTCAACCCGTGGGTCCTTTGGATGTGACGGGGCTTGCAAACTCAGGAAACATTTTGGGAGTTCTAATGGAACTTAGAAAAATTTTTGAAAGGCCCTATATCTAAAAGTGAATATTTCTGTTAGGTTTAAGGTTTTGTGTTTAATATGTTTATGTACTTGCCCGCCTTGAATAGTTGAACCTACCGTTCAACCGTAGGTTGCCACGTGGTGAGAAATTTTGGAAGGGGACACTCCTTTGGAAACGCGACTTATCGCAGATCTGTGCCTGGGTGGAGATGGTTTGCGTATTACCTTGCCCATATTAGGGGAGGTGTTTTAATTATGCGGTATGGCCCGATCCGCAGTCGGTCTCCTCCGATATACGGGAGCCGAATAATTATTGGAAATATTTTTGAAAATTGTCGTTGGTCGGTGATTTTGTCGTGTTGTGTGTTAGTGTGTGTGTGTCGCGTTCCATTTGTGTAGAGTTGTTGAGAGAGAGCAGTTCAGGTAAGTGGGCTGGGTCCTCGCAACGGTAGGGGGACCCGCAGTCTGCTTAAGGGAAGAAACAGTACTTAAGATTTTCCTGTATTAATTGTCTTTAGTTTTCTAAGGTGTTGTGTTTTGTTTTGTGTGCCGACCGCGAAGCTCGACGATGAGTGTGTTAAACCCCGAGCTGTTTTTGCGGGATGAACTTGAGTTCGAGCTACGGGCCCGGGGGAGAGACCCTCAAGGAAATGTTTTTATTTTACGACGGCAGCTCCGAGAAGCGCTGGCCGCGGGTGACGCTCTCTCTAAGGTCACCATTACTGACCAAGAGAGCGAGTGGGAAATTTGCAGTGAGAAGTGGGAGGAGCTGCGAGAGTTAGCTCGCTGCGTAGAAAGTTTGGAGGCGGGGCCGGGGTGCTCTATCGGTGTCCGGCGAATCCGGCAATGTCTGCAGCATGTGATACTTAGGCTGCAGAATCTTCAAGCACAAGGCGGCGAAATTGTGCCGGCCCATAACATAAACGAACTAATACAGCAGATCACCTCGACCCTCCAGGGGTCTCAACCTGCTAGACCATCTACGCCGGTTCCAGTTGCTGAGTCCGTGGTCTCAGCCGTAGATTCCTCTTATAGAGAAATAGAACCTGTTCACGCCGGTTTGGGGGCGGCGTCTTACCATAAGCTGCCCAACCCACTGTCTCACATTATCCAACATCTACCAGTCGTAGATGGACTGGAGGCAGAAAAACTTTTACCTTTTTTTAGGACCGTCTTCCAGTTGGTAGACTACCCGGGCATGTCCGATCGTACGGTGCTGGAACTCATATTCCCTTATTGTCGCGGAACAATGGCTGAGAGGGTGGCGGAGGTCATGCGTCGTAAAGGTGGAGTGGCGGAGTTCCACCGGGTGGTGTTGGGGACGTTCGTCCCCGGTAGATTAATGGAGCAGTTGCGACATCGACACTTTTATCGAGTGCAGGCGCGGGGCGAAAGTTTAGCCGAATACGTACAAAGAATCCGAGAGGTAGCTCGAATTCTGGGACTGGGCATGTCGGAGGAGGAAGTGGTACAGAACATTCTCGACGGCGTCTCCTCCGAGGACCGATTGCGTCTAGTTTTTGCCTAGAGGCCGCGGTGGTTTGCGGACCTGGACCGGCTGTGCGTCATGACCAAGGACATCCAGATGAGCGACCACGCGAGGGGAGACGGTAGAGGAGAAGAACCAAGACCTCAGAGATCGGAAGGACCCAGGGAGCCTTTCTTCCCCCGACGGGCCCAGCCAGCTCGAAATCGCGAGCAAACGAAAGCGGTTGTTTGTTACAATTGTAATCGCCCGGGACACGTGGCTAGAAATTGCACTCGAGGGCGCGCGCGTCCAGCACCACCTACATCTAGACCAGTACCAAAAAACTAAATAAACAGGGGAAGATATTTCGGAAGATGTCTTCCCCCCGCTCTAATTCTGTTCAACTTCCGACGACCTCCAGGCAATTGTTAGCATCCAACTCTTCCGACATCAAGGTCCGGTCCACTACCTCGCAACCCTTTTCAGTATGCCCCTTTCTGTCGCTCGAGGTAAAAGGGGGTCAGCTCAGAGCCTTAGTTGACTCCGGTTCGGCCCGATCCATCATCTCATCTCGGGTATACGCGGACCTTAAAAAGCAGGGCTTCATTAAGGAGTCGAACCTGTCATCTGCAGTATGCTGGACTGCATCCCGGGAAATCTTGCCTATCTCCCGGGTTATCACCTTTAAATTTAAAATCGATGGGTTTTCATGGGTGTGGCCTTTTCTGGTTTCTCCTGCTCTGGGAGTGGATTGCATAATTGGTGCCGACTTCATCGCAAAAAGTGGTCTCGTGCTGGACATCCAAGCGCACCAATGTTTCTTTAAGTTCAATCGGGAAGTTCTAATTCCGTTCCTTGGGTACCAGGGCGCAAAGCCGGGTATCCAAGAAGTAGCTTGTCCCGTTTCTGCACGAGATCATCTCACTCCCTCCCAGCAGAAGGCCTTAGACCAATTGTGTGAGGAATTTCCCGAGGTGTTAACTCCTACCTTGGGACTCACACACCTGCTGGAATACAAGATACGTCTAACAGATTCCAAAATAGTAAGGTCACACCCTTACAAATTCGCTCCTCCGAAGATGACCATTCTGCGAGAGAAGGTTCAAGAATTGTTGGAACAAGAGGTAATTGAACCTTCTCATTCGAGCTATGCCAGTCCAGCATTTTTAGTACCAAAGCCTGGGGGCAAGCAAAGAATGGTAATTGATTATCGGAAGTTGAATTCCAATATAGAGGTGGATTCTGTTCCCCTCCCAGATTTACATTCGGCCTTTGATTGGTTTAGTGGGGCCAGATATTTTACTATAATCGATCTTAACGCGGCCTATCATCAAATTCCTCTGGCCAAAGAGAGTAGACCATATACGGCCTTTTGTGTACCCTGGAATTTGTACCAGTACACAAGGGTTCCCATGGGTTTGGCTGTGGGGGCCCAGACACTCACTCGTCTTCCCGATACGGTTTTTCACGATGTGAAATTCCGGTTCGTGTTTAACTATCTTGATGATTTATTAGTATATAGCGAGACCTTCGATGATCATCTGGGTCATCTCAGAGAAGTGATGGGTCGGTTAAGGAATTCTGGTCTCACTGTCAATCCCGAGAAGGTTCGTTTCGCCCAAGAGAGTATTTCTTTCTTGGGCCACTTAGTTTCACACCGGGGCGTTACGGTAGACCCCGAGAGGACACAGGGCATCCGTGACTTTCCTCCCCCTAGGGATGCGAAGGGTATAGCGAGATTCGTCGGTATGGTAAATTTTTACCGACGTTTCATACCGAACATCGCCGAAATTGCCGCACCCTTGAACGAACTGAGGAAGAAGGGCGCCAAATTTACATGGGGTGAAAATCAATAAAAAGCTTTCGACACATTGAAGGAAGCCATCATCTCCCCACCGGTGTTACGGATGCCCGACTTTTCGAAGCCGTTTATACTGCAGACGGACGCGAGTTCGGTTGCGCTCGGGGCGGTTCTATCCCAAGTTGTAGACGACGCTAGGCAGCCTGTGGCTTTTATTTCCCGGACATTGACCCAGCAAGAACGAAAATCATCTGTCTATGAGCTAGAGTGTTTAGCTGTAGTGTACGCTCTAGACAAGTTCAGGCGTTTCCTGGAACATGCTGAGTTCCTGCTCGAGACCGACAATCAGGCTCTCTCTTGGCTTCTGGCTCATCCCCGGCAATTGGGTAAAATTGGTAGATGGGTGGTAAAGATCTCATCCTTTAAGTTCACCGTGCAACACATTAGGGGATCTCAAAATGTGGTTGCAGATGCCTTGTCCCGCATGTTTTCCCAGCCCAGTGAGGCCCAATCTGAGCAACCCTGTTCCGTTCTTTTAGACTTTCCATTAGCCTTCACTGATGTGTTACCCCATCAGTTAAACGACGAAGTGCTGGGTCCAGTCATCCAAAATATCAAGGAGGGTAACGTACAGGCCCCTTATTTCTTGTCCAAGGGAGTCCTCTGTTGTAGAGAGAGAAAAGGACGTGCCCCTAAGATCGTGCTGCCTAGCAAGTTAGTGCCCATGGTCTTCAGTTATTACCATAATTCCCCAGTAGGAGGCCACAAGGGAATTTCTAAGACCATTTCCAGTATTAGGAAACATTTTATCTGGAAGGGCATGGATAGGGACATCGCGACAAGAGTTAAGAGCTGTCATCTTTGTGGCTTGAGCAAGCCTGCCCAGAACACCAAACTAGGGTTGTTGTCATCTTGTAACGTATTGCCGGGTTACAAATCCAGGGAACCCATCTTAACTGACCTCTGCCAATTACATGGGCTGCCTACGTTGTAACGAACTGTATTAAAATCAAATTAAATGAACAAATTACTCACTATCAGCGTAAGGAAACAAGGGAAGGTATTACTGATTTATGCACTCATTTTCATGTGTAACAAGACGACTTCTCTTTATTTAACAACATTTATTGACAGATCCCATGACATCATTAATTAAACTAAAATATTTAAATGCTTTTTATAAAACTATGGGATCAAATTGATTATATATTCTTATACCTCGGATCCGAGTTTACTTTCTGTATATTTATAGTAAAGACTTCTAATTAATTTCAGTTCATTTTAGAAGCTTGCAAGACTTCTTTAACCATTTGAAGAATGGTACTATTACTTGGAACGATAATAAGTTACATTAACATTTAAAGCGTTACAACGTATGATAATTGAATTTTTACAGTAAACTCTTAGATTTTCTAATTATAATGTTTACATGAAATTAATCGTCTTTGAAAAGTCTCTTTTAGAAGTGAGTAGTGTAACAAATATGATTAACTCTCGATAGCAAGGCTATCGAGTCACCTTTACAACTGAACGTAGAAACCTCGTCCTGGGGTGTCCGTCTTGGGAATCCTTGTAGTCAGCGTCATCATCTGGGTCGTGTCTTCGGCAAGAATAGGTCGGTTGTTCACAGAGGAGATTGAAGCTTCTTTGGTGTAAGTATATGTAGATTCTCGGATGTCCTAAGCAGCGTCTTAAGCATGGTAAACGTGTCTTTATGAAGTTTATGCAGATCACATCTTCAGGAGTGATGTTGTAAATGGAGTTACCTCTTGAAGGGAGTCGTCATCTTGATTACCACTAGTTCTGTTTTTGTGTTACATTTTATATCTTCTTCTTACCACATATTCATGTTATTGATACATGAAACACGCTTTCCACTCTTTGCAGCGGTAGTTAATATACTACATTTAAATAAACAAACAAATTAAAAACATTTAAGTAGAGCTTTCGCTCGTACGTCTGTACTGCGTGAAGGCAACATAGCGAGAGACTTTTGCTCGATTCAACTGGTACTTAACAAAGGAGAGGGGCAATTACTCCGCGACAATATAGTTCCTATTTTTATTTAAGTTAACATTCTTATTACCAAAAACCATACCTTAATTATACATATATAATTTAAGTGAGTTATTTTAACGACTATTTGTGTCTTCAGATTTCTAATTATAAACATTATGATTTTTATATCTTCCTAACGTACAGACGACTCGATAAGCACGTCGAGTCCGGAACTAACAGGTCACCGCATGATGACAAGCAAAGGGTTAATTATGATAATAATAACTTTTTTACAATTCGCCCTTTTTATTAGTGTTTCTTTGGATCTCTTAATTACTTCTCATTCTCATACTGAGTAAATACAGGGGTTTTAGGTATTATAGTGAGATTTAAAAATACTTAATCGCTCGCAAACTTAATTTTTTTTTATTTACGATTACAGTTAGAATTTAAATCGTCACAATCTGAGGTGGCGAGCAGACCGATGGAGAAGTTGTTCATCGACTACGTGGGGCCGTTCCCCCGTAGCAAGTCAGGTAATGCTTACCTGCTTGTTTGTGTGGATGCTTTTTCTAAGTTTGCCTGGCTACTGCCCTTACGGCAGGCAACCGCTCGTTTAACCATTAACGCGCTACAGAACAATGTGTTTCAGCATTTCGGTCTTCCGACCATCATTGTTTCGGACAATGGCCCGCAGTTTATTTCAGGTGAATTCCGGCGTATGTGTTTCGCCAGTGGGATCAAACACGTAACCACTTCCCCTTATTACCCACAACCGTCCCATGCGGAGAGATTCAATCGGAATCTCCGGTCCGCCCTGATTGCTTATCACGCAGAGCAACAAACCACCTGGGATCAGAATCTGAAGTGGTTACAATTAGCTTTCAACACGGCCCGACACGATAGTCATCAGGCCGTGCCCTTTAAAATCCTGTTTGGATTCTCGCCCGCACTCCCGTTGACCAATCTGTGGAATATCGAAGATCTTCTGCCGCGGGAGCCCAATAATAAAGCCCAGCGGAGAGATGGAAGGAAGCTCGGAAGAATTTGCTGCGAGCGCACGAGCGGGTCCGTCGGCGTTATAATCAGGGGCGAATTCCAAACCCCTTCCGAATTAGTGACTGGGTGTATTGCCAAAGCCACCCACTCAGCTCAGCCGCAGACAAACGTTCCGCAAAGTTGTGTTACCGCTGGTCAGGGCCATATCGCATCCTGGGATTCACGTCACCGGTGACGGCCCGGCTGGGCGTACCGGGGGACGATACTAAAATAGTGGTAAGCCATATTTCTAAATTGAAGCGCTGTCGGGGGCAATCGAAGACTTTTGAAGGGGGTTAGTCCCCGTAGAGATAGGGCGGATGTCCTTTTAAGGTGGCAGTCGTGTTCTGGCTTTAGTGGACAAGCCTCAGGAGATCGGAAGTCTGAGACGTCTCTACTTTCCTTTAGTCTTTCTTAGCTGTCCCTCTTTGCTGTGGGCTGACCCTGATCAGGTCAGCGTGCAGCACCCGCACACTTACATACTACATACCTTCTTTCGACTCTTTCGTTTTCTTTCTGAGCCTCTGTTCTCCTGAGAGCAAGTGCTGCTGGGCCGACCTAATCACGATGACCACCGGCTTGTTTTGGGGAGGGGGTACACTGCAGGGTACCCTCCCGGCGTTTAACTGTGAGGCAACTATGTTGCCCTTTTGGGGTGAGGGCGTGCCGAGTCTAGGCTTAGATCGACGATTAACCAGTATATAACGTCCGGTAAACGTAATAATAAATAATTAACCTGTGGCCCCTCTTTTCAAAAAAAAAAATCTTTTTTTTAACAGTCTAAGTTAAAGAGGGGTTACAACATTAACAAAACGCAACCTGTCTATTATATTATGGGGGAAGAGGTCTATTATAGAACGATTCAACAAGACTCATGATGATCGTATGAATGTGATAATTGAGGTCAATAGAAACTATAGACAGATAGATAGATAGCTTAGCCGATATTGTTAAGGATTATAACAATTACTCTTACAGAACATTTGGAATAAGAAATATAGAAGTTAATAAAAATAACGAAAAAGACTTAACAGAAACTATCTTTAAATATGCACCACCAAATTTTGTAAGTCAAAGTTTTTAAGTTGGCGACAGGGTTCAAACGCCGAATGAGAAAGCATCTTCTCGAGTCAATATAAGAACAACTGGTGAAGAGAAATTTTCATAAGTAAACGAATACATAACGTGACTCCTACAACATAGAAGGGTTCAGAGGAAGAAGGACAAGATGTTACATTTTACAAGTTTTCAGTAAATTGATTTTAAAGCCTTCAATTTTTATTTGCCGTTAACATGTTTCATGGTTTTAAAAACTATTGTATTTTACTTTATCCTTTACACTTTTATATCACTTAATGTGTAATTTAAGAATATTAATACAACGGTTTGGTAAAAATGAAAAACGTAGGAAAGGAAGTACAGAATTCATTGGAGAATAAGGGACCATAACCACGAGATGACCCCTTCTTCTTCTGTAATTAGTAACATAACCAGAGTTCATGAGAATATTGTATCTTTCATTTCTGAACTGTAATTAACAATATTATTTGAAATTACG
Source organism: Magicicada septendecula (assembly GCA_034769895.1). Classification (NCBI taxonomy): domain Eukaryota; kingdom Metazoa; phylum Arthropoda; class Insecta; order Hemiptera; family Cicadidae; genus Magicicada; species Magicicada septendecula. Next base: position 300,362,935 of record CM068371.1, read on the forward strand.
AAGTGTTTTACACACACATGAAGCGCGTGCACACACACACTGTGTGTGTGTGCGCGCGCGCGCGCGCGCGCGTGTGTGTGTGTGTGTGTGTGTGTGTGTGCAGAGGTGGTCAAATTATTAGACTCGGCTGTTTCAAGTCAAATTAAAACCAACAATTAGTATTTGACATATTGTTTAATCCTAGCTAACAAGTAATACCACCATAATGTTATACTTATGTAGAAATATTATATACGGATATACAGATCAACTGATTCTGTGCAGTTTGTTTTAGTTTGTGTAAACAAATAATAAGTAAAAACCCGTTTCTAAATCATGTTAAATTAATGAAATATTATTTCAGTAGTAATATAGTAATAATATGAATACGTAGAAATATAATAATTTTTTTTTACGAGGGAGACTGTGGAAAACTTATGTTCGCCGCAGGAGGGTCGCACTCCTACGGTGTGTGGGACTCGCACCCACCAAAACCACAAACCCCGTTGTCCACCACGCATGGATCCACCTTGGGACTCAGCTTTCGCAATACCTCAAGGTGGTGCCATTTGTACTTCGTCCTGTGGACGTTCATCTGTTTTAAACCTTCAGCGGGTCCACGTTACCTGTTTTCTGCTATTTTGTTAGCGGCCCTAGCAAGATCATCTTCGGCTTCCTTCTTTCGCCTTATTACCTTCTCTATGTAAGCTGCTACATGCTCCCAATAGTGTTCGCTCTCCAGCATTATTCCGATAATATTTTCAGGTGAGATCTGTCCCATTACATTTTCCAGTGTTTGCCTCTTTTCTTTCCATCTATCACAGGTGAAAAATGTGTGATTCACATCGTCCAATTCTTGTTTACAGAAAATGCATACTGTCTACTTTCCCCATCCTATATATGTAAGCCCGGAACAGGCCGTGGCCAGTTAGAAACTGTGTTATGAAATAATTAATCTCGCCATGTTTGGGATCAGTCCATCAGCTAACTGTTTTATGAACCTAGCGGTCCATCTTCGTGTCACTGGTCCATCTTTCCTGCCACTAAGCCATAGTACGAGCCCTGGCCTCCTTGTAAGCTTGTACAATATCTACTTGGCCCTTCCTCTTGTAAACCAGTTTCCGTTCCTGTGCCAGCAGATCGATTGGGATTATTCCCGCGATGACGAGAACCGCGGACTCCGAAACCGTGCGGTAGGAGGAAGCCACTCTGAGTGCGCCGCTTCGCTGCATTGCTGACATACGTCGTCTGTATTTCTGGAGCTTGAGTGCATCAGCCCATATCTCCGGGACCATAAAGCAGTATTGAATGCGTGAACCGTCGCTTCGAAGGTTTCGGCCCACTGGTGTTTGCCGTAATTCTAATAAGTGCCGCGGTTTTAGTTGCAGCCTTCTCAGCCACCCGTTTTATTTGTGGCAAAACGTAAGCTTCGTGTCCAGAAGTATTCCCAGATACATAATTGCGGCTTTTGTGTGCACCATTTCTTCTCCGACCTGCATTGGCAAGGTGTTGGGGAGATGCCTCTTTGTGATCAGGACGATTTCTGTTTTGTCAGCTGCCAGTTTCAAGCCGTGGTCTGTCATCCAGGTACTGACTCGACGCATAACCTGCCTTAATCTCATCTGAGCCAGTTCCACATCTCGCGCTATGATAACCGCTGCTATTTCATCAGCGTACCCCACTAAGAATGTATTTTCGGGCATTTCCATCCGAAGAAAACCATCATATGCAGCGTTCCACAGGTCTGACCCAAGAATTGAGCCCTGAGCTGCCCCTGCTGTGACCTCTTTGATCCGGGATCCTGATGTAGTGTCATAAAGTAATGTCCTGTCGCGCAGGACAAAGTAATCTCTAATCATCCGCAACAGATATGTGGGTAATCGAAACGTAAGCTGCAAAGCTTCAAGCATATCACTCCACTTCGCTGAGTTAAACTCGTTTTTGTCATCCAGAGGCATGCCTCGAGAAGTGGTTTCCTCGTTCCGTTGCCCTTGCGGATTCAACTACTTTATTAATTGCATCTACTGTAGACCTGCCCTTCCGAAAACCATATTGTCTGTCGGATAAGTCTCCAGAGTCCTTTATTGCCTGCAAAATACGAGGATTTATCAACTTTTCTAGCACCTTCCCGGCAGTGTCCAACATATACAAAGGCCTGTACGATGCTGGAGAATTGGCATCCCCTTTGCCTTTGCTGATAAGAACCAGCCTTGACCTTTTCCAACGTGAACAGAAAACTCCTGCCCTGAGACAAATGTTAAACATGCTCAGCAACAGTTGTGGGTGAGTCCGCGCCACAGCCTTCAGCACCTCTGCTGGTATGCCCAGGTGCCTTTTTAGTTTGTAGAGAGTCTACTGCTAGTATCAGTTCATCTTCGCTGAATATCGGGATCTCTCTGGGCTCTATCGTTTCTCTCTCTATATCTCTCACCGGATGAGATGGGAAAAGGGCATCTAAAATGTTTTGCATTCTCTCCGCATCCTGTGGCTCTTCCCGCGCAAAAGTTCCGAGCTTGCGAGTTACAATTTTATAACCTAGTCGCCAAGGGTCCCTGTTCATCTCTTCACCCAATGATTTCCAACAAAGCGCCTGTTGCCATCTAATAGCTTTGCGCAAGTCCTTTTTTCTGGCTTATGCTCATCTGTTCTGAGGTCAGCTTCTCTCCCTCTTCTTCGTGCCTGTTGAGCTTTTCGCCTCAGCGCGAGGCATTTCTTTCTGAGAGTAGCGATCTCTTCCGTCCACCAGTAGACCGGGCGCCTATTGTTTCAAAGTGTTTGCCTGGGCATAGATTCATCGCAAGCCCGTTGTATCAGCCACATCACAGCCTCTACCGCATTCTCTGCACCATTCCGGATAGAGCCTCCTCAATCTCGCGTTGACTCTCTTGTATTACTGAGGACAGCTTTTCTAAACCCATTCTTGCCGTGTTCCGTCTACGTGGCCTGTCTGTTACATTTCTTCCTATCCACCTGTCTTGACAAATGTTGTAAGTTATGTACTGATGATCACTCGCTGTATAATCCTCGATGACGCGACATTGCCGTATCCTTGATACAAGATGTTCTGATGCTAAAGAGATATCTAAAATAGTTTCCCTACATCCAGGTCGCCTGAATGTCGACGTCCTCCCAGTATTAAGCACTACCAGTTTCAACCTGGATGACTTTTCTTCGATGACTACCAAAGATTCTTCCAGAGATGTTAGTCCAGATTTAACATCCATACTGATATTCCTCTGTCTGGACACAGCAGTCATCATTTTTTTGATGAGGGCTTTACATTTCTGTAACTTTGTTACTTCTTTGGCTTCTGCTTCCTCTATCTGCTGTAGAATGGTGTCGACACATTGTTGTACCCCTGAGCGTCCAGCACCCATGTCTATCTCCTCAGATTGTTGGCGTCCTGAAGGGCTAGATTCCGAGCTAGCCACGCCGACCACAGGTTCACAAAAAAGCAATGGTCCCCTCCCCAGAATCCATGGGGCCTGCCTCCGAAGAGGGTGGATTTTCCAGCATAGCTGGAGTGCCACCTGCGGTATTACATCCGTTCGTTTCACTCATAGCCCATATTGTACCAATTTTTTAGAAAGAGAGTAGTGAGGAATGTAAAGATCCCTAGCCCTCGAATACTCTAATAGCGTTGGGATCGAAAAAACAAGAGGTGGTCAAGGGAGACCGACAGAACAGATTAAAGAATAGGGACCTCCCCAAGACAACTTGAAGCAAAGTGAGAATCCAGCTAGGTGCCCGGGCTTGCCACGCCCGTACCCACAAGTTGTGAGCCTCTGGGCGGAGAAATATAATAATAATAATAATATGAGGCTTCAAAATGTACGTATAATATTATGTAGGCCTAAGTCTATTTTTAGGTAAATTTCTGTAAAAATTATAATTTTCTTCACAACAGAATTTTCTTAAAAAGTTCACATCCGTGTACTTCTCCATAGACTCTGCCAGTAGACCTAAAACAAATAATAAAAAACTTACTTGAAAATATAAAAAACTAAAATTATTAATTTTAAATAGAATCCGTAAATTTTTAGTGACCGTCAATCAATGAATGTTTTAGTGGATGGTTAGTGAGGATCGGTCAATAATACAAATTTTAGCTATTTTGCGTCGACACTATCATAAGTATTCACATATAAAATGATACATACATACACACGCACACACTCACATACTCCAACACGTTCACCCAAATATTTAATTGTTTCGTTATGTTTGATATTTCTAATGTATTTCATACACAGGTCCTGAAGATGACAATAAATATTGTCGAAACGTAGACGCAAAATAGCTAAAATTTGTATTATTTAAATAGAATAATAATATCCATAACAGAAAAATCACTAAGATTCAACTTACCCTCATGTGTTGAATCTGGCAGAGTATAGGCCTACTCATTAGCATTGCTGGAGTCGACTATGAACCTCTTTGTTTTTACCTTTGTCAGCAACACATCTTCCCAGTGACCATAGTAAGTAGTTCGATAAAGCATTACTCTTTCCTTTTCCTCAACAATTTTTACTTGTTTGATAGGTCGGCTCACAACAGTCAAATTATAGGCATATGTTAGATTAAAAAATTCAGTCCGATTTCAGAAAAAAGTGTGATCGACTTGTACTACTGAAAAATGGTGAAGGATTTCTTGCAGAGTGAAAGATTGAAGCCCAGTCTTCAGGTGTTTCAGCATGAAATTTTGAGTTACCTAAAGACTTGTTTTTATCACATTCCAGGTACGAATGTCCACGCACAGGAAAAGTAACGGTGATCGATTTAAGTTTTTTTCTGAACATGTACTTAGTGGTGTATATATCTAAAAAATGTCACATTTTTATTTTGGCCACTGCAAGAATCACAGAAAATATGTAAGTGTTCCACGTTATCAGCTAGATAGTTATACACAAAATTATGGAGAAAAGAACACACATCATTGCTTTCTTTCCTTCCTTTAGTTTCTGGATACAAGTGAAATACACTATTTTTATTAGACAGCACATGTATATTGAAACAATAGAGTGACAGTTGTCTTCGGTAATGTATATTATAACTGCAAATTTAATGTTTTATTTATGTATTTAACGTGTGTTAAATCTTTATGTAAATTACCTCACATTAAATTCGTGTGTGTGCAAGAATGAATGTGGTAATCATAATAATAATAATTCGATTTCATTTGTTTATAAATGCGTTCAATTTTTTATTGACAATTTCTCATTTGGTTAGCGGTTTAAAAACTTATTATTATTTTGACATGTTTATTTCGAGTAATCTGCATTCTCAGATTACACGTTATTTTCTTATAACGATTCCTAATGATTCGTATTTTTACGTACCCACTACGTAAACTTCGTAGTCTTATTTGACACAAAAACATATTATAACATCTTATTACTAATACATTATTATAAATTCTCTATACTGCTCTCAGCTAGCTCAATTATCTTACTGATTATCTACTCGTTTAATTCTTTATATTACTTACTTTTCTTGACTACTGCATATGCATTCCTTCTTTATTTTGCTTTAGTAAACTTTGTATTCTTTCAAAATCAAATATCAATCTTTTCAGTAAGTTATTAGTGAATGAATTTAAATATTTCTTTGAATATTACTTTAGCTTATTTGAATCCTACCCTAATTAATATACAAGCAAAGTTACATTTAATCTTACTATTTACATTCTTATTAAATTAGAGTCTTTCTCTTATTATTTTCTACTTGTTTCATAAAATTAAATTGTCTTTTATTCAGTCTTTAGTTTAGATGAAAATATGGCTTTCTTTCACCTTATTAGTAGAGGTTCCTCAGCGTACCCTCCTGCTTCTGGTCCTGGGTCCTTTACTAGTGAATCCCTCGTAGACGTGTAGTCCCCCGTACTATGGTGCATGCAACATGCAAGTCTGGAGTTTATATTACCGTTTATATTGCAAGCTGACTTATTATATTTACCAAAATGCGTTATTAATTTGTTTCAAATCACATATTTAAATTATCTTCTGCAATGCACAGTACTCAACATATTTGTACTATTGCAATGTATCATTTGATGCTACATTTGACGAATTAAGATTTTTCCCATAGTCAAGGCAAATTGCTTCTTTATTCTGTGCTTTTCACTGTTTCTTTTCTGGTTTTCCTTTTTGTGTCGTAAAACTTCTCTGTTTTCAAGTGGTGTAGTTTTAACTGAGTTTTTAATTTATTCAAATCCTCTTCTAAATTGTTTTGTGTTTGTGAGTTAAATGGTCCTTTCTGAATTTTGTTGTCAGTATCTTTAATTCTAATCTTTACTTCATCGCAGAAACTGCGTGGGTATCCGAAGCTGATATTGAAGTCTCGACAAAAAACAGTTCTGTGTGATTCATAGGAACACTTAACATTCTGGTTAAATTCTTTAAACTTTCTACTGTATATATTTGTTTTTACACTTAAATCGTCTGCCAGGTACTTTTCTGTCATATCATGCAAACAGTAATGTGCAACACGCCCATTATAAGAACCTGATGTGGTCATGAATTAGTTATAGAGTAACTGGATCTATTTTATGAGGTCTGTTTTGATGTTTTCCACTTTAGTCTCTTGGAGCTGTACCAGTTAATTTCATCTAGTTTATTAAATACTCGACATTTTTCTTTGTAATACCATGTATCGAAGTAAAAGCTTTTCGGCAACCATAACATTCGCCAACTGTACCATCGTCACTTTGCCCACAAACTTTATATTTACATGAAACATCTTTCATTATACTATTACTTGGATCTAACCTAGGTGTTCTTCTTGCCACTGGACATAATGAAATTAAACCACAAAGATAAGCATTCTGTTCATTATTATTCTTAACGAGATTAAACTGTTGTAAAATCTTATGTCTTGTTACTTTAAAATGACCTCACAACAACGACTCCTGCATGCACAGTCATCACCCACTTCATGGCTCTGCAGTTTTATTTTTTTGGAAACATGTGATATTCTACCTGCCTGTTTTCTCCACTTGGTTTTCTTCTCAGTCACTACACCTTTGTCACTTTCTACTTCACTATCGGTATCACTTTCCATAATTACGGTATTTTATAAATTCACCAACTAGTAAACAGTTACACAGCAAACATAACCTCGCTATGATGATTTACCTGATTAAGGTTCAGAAAAATGTGTTTGTGTGCCAACTTAAATTATAACGAGAACATAGTAAAATAAAATATAACATGATTATATTATAATAATGAAAATAATAATATTAATTAAATATTAATTTATTATTTTTTCGTTACTATATTCTTGTATATTCTAAACAAGAAGATGGATTTTGTCCCTTTTTCCCCTGGATGGACATAGGCCCCTTCTTTCCCAGTACTCAAATTTCTTTTTATGCACCTGTTATGGACATGGCTCCTTTATTCTTACAACGGAGCTCACAGGAATATAGAGCTCGAAAAGGCGGAAATAACAAAATAAAAATCTCATTTTCTGATTTTTTGGGTTCCCTGAACCCATAATATTATTATGATAGAAGAGACCTAAACAAGGAAAAGTTCTCTCAACATTTACCTAATCTCTAAAGGTTGCTTTTAAGAGTACAAATTAAAGAAGACAATTTTGTAGCTACAATTTTATTTTTGTAAGTAGCATATGAAAACACCTATGGAAATAGGAATGAAAACTTACAGATGATTTGTAGCCGCTGCAGAGCTCTTAGTGATATATTCCAACTTCCATTCAAACAGAAACCTCAAAGATACACAATCTTGCCTTGTTATTGCAAGGAATATTACAAAAAGTACAGAAGAAGTTATTTTTGGAATGGTGAACCAACTATTATTAAAGATCAGAAATGGTGCGCTATTTGGAAAGAGAATAAAGACACTTCGTGTTTCCAGACAGATGGTTACACCAAAGATAACCAGAAACGTATTATAAGGACTGCTTACGTAAACTTTATGAGAAAATTACAGTGATCAAATGCTTGGGCTCATGAGAAAAACCTCTAGAAGAATTTGATTCTAGTAAAAGTCCCTATAAATACTAAAGTTACAAAAACCGCTTAACAATACGATTCATAAGAAAATAAGTTATTTAAGCTTAAAAGTTAACAAATTCGGTTTAGTTTCATGTCGCTAAATAAAATTCTACTTACACAGATGCGTACACAATATCTAGCAACAAGCCTATTGTGATGTTAACATCAAAAGCAAACATTATGATGGCCATTTTAAATCTCAAAATCACATTAGGAAAGCTAACATTAATGAATATTGTAACGGTACATATAACATTACATCCACCAACGTACCGAAAATTAATCTGAAAGCCATTACTATTAAGAATGCATAAAAGATCAAGAATACAACCATGGATACAGAAGGAGAAAGTATCATATGTTAAAATAAGTGAAGTATCATGAAGGAGTAATTACTAGTAAATATACCAATAAAGAAGGAAAGAAGACTAAAGACGAGACGACTGACATACCTTACCCAATAGATCAGTCAGAAAAACACAAGAAACAAAAGGAGAAAGAAGAATCAGTGAGAAGAACACAATGAAGACCCAACAAAAGAAGAATGAAGAATCAGTGAGAAGAACACAAGGATAACGACCTCAAGAAAGAAGAAAGAAGAAACAATGCGAAGGAGACAAGTGAAAACAACATCATGTATAAAATAAATAAGAGTGAGAAAGAGATCAGTGAAGAAAAAAAGAAGCAAGATATCCAGACAGACACAAGAAAAAAGGGAAAGGAATTGAAGTATAACAAACTAACATAAACTTATGACGGAATAATTGTACCAAGAAGAAAAAAGAAATGTTAATTAATTACATGATATAAATCCCTAAGCTATATGGTAAAGTCAACACTGACCACAACTCATTTGATGAATACATTCCTTGCCCATGTAAAATAAACTGTAATCAATAAGGACTAATTATTGTAAATAAAGAATCACCAAAAAACTGAATAAGAATAGGATAAGTTTATTTTAGCTAAATGATGTGTAGACATAAAAAGAAGACTAGGTTCCAAAATATAACTAACCAGTTGTACAGTGGGATTGATGTTAGTAAAAACCCACTAATTATCAATAGTTAAGACAATAAAAGAGTAAACCAAAAGTACAATAATAATAACCAACAACCAATGTACCAACATTGAATGAAAGCCAATCAACCAGATTAATGCAGAAATACAAAGCCAGCAGCAACACATTACTGCTTATTCAGAATGCAACATAACTTAATCTGGGCAACCAGTTTTCACTAAAACGTAAGAAAAACAGAGCCAAAATAATATCTAACCAAAATGTATTAAGCTGAGAAGTAACTAGATGATATAAGGAACGTTTTGTACACAATGGATGATATAATAACTGAATATAAAAGCTATATTAATGTAATCCAATATAACTATATGCTTGTAATAACAAAGATGCATCATGCAACCAAATTATGTTATAAACTTATTATACAAAAGTAGTAACTCAAATAAAAACTTGAAGTGGGACAGAATACTGTTCAAATGAATAAATTCAACCAAGATAACTATCTAAATAATCAAAATAACAATAATGACAACAAAACTATAGTAACAACTAGCTGCAAGCAATCCTGATAACTACTAAACCAAGGTGATAACCAGTACAAATGCAGAAAGAACTGCAGCACATTGATAACAATGCCATTGAAACCATTATAATTGTCATTTAAATAACAATAAAAATAATATTGTAGCATAACAGAATTATCACCTTAAAATTTAACTTAATACAACATGAATAAAGAAGGAAAGGTCAATAGTGAGTGAGAAAAAGTAAATGGTTAAAAAATAAACTAAAGAAACTGTTCATTAAGTCGATAAAATGTTAATAAAATTAAACTGAATAACAAAGAAAACTCTTGGTCCATATATAAATAACCAACTAATAAAACCCCAATAAACAGCAGTATACCCAGTAGGTTGGGGAGCAGTAAAAGAAAAGACAAATGTAAAAAGGTAAACAAAATATTAATAAGGGGAAATTTATTAAATTAAGAAGCAGAGAAACCCCAAGACACAAAACCAATAACAAATTAATAAGGAGCTGTAAATGAGAAAAGGACATGAAACCACAAGATAAGAAAATACTAATATAATGAGAAGGAAGAGACAAAATATGTCAAGGTTCATAAAAGGAATATATCAACAAGAAAGGATATCCACTAAAACATTATGAGGAATGAAGATACCCAATTTTTACACAATTAAAACCAATGATAAATGTCAGACCAAATAACAAGTTACAGGATACAATACAGTTAAAATAAAATTGTAAACTAAATTGTAAGCCTAGTTTAAGAGTGGAGTGAAAACAATTAAAAAGACTACCAATAGTGTAGAAACCAACCAAAACTTACCATAGTGTAAAAAATTATTTAAAGGACTACCATTAGTGTAGACAATAATAAGTGACACACTATAATAAAGAATAGTGTAAGAAATAGAAATCAATTAAAAAGACTACCATCAGTGTAGAGAATTACCCTATAAAAAAACCTAAAAATAAAAGACAGTCTCCATGACTAAGAATAGTTTTAATAATAAAAGTGTTTTAAAAATTTAGTAATATAAGAATTTAATAAGTATAAGATGTTTTTATGTTACTGTATTAGCAAATTAGGTATAGTGGATACAAGAGACAGTTAATAACTGAAAGTGTCATTTGTTATAAGATGTTTATATTTTAATGTGTTATCAAAATAGTTATAGTAATTAAAAGAGACAGTTAATAACTGAAGGTGTTATTAGGAATAAGATGTTCTAATAGGATAAGGTTTGTTATAAAAGGAAACAAAAACAAAGGACAGCCAATGACTGATAATATTGCTGATAATAAGATGTTTCCATTATAATTCTATATATATAAAAAATAATAGGCATAAGATGTTTTTGTTATGTTTAAGTGATATAAAAAATTAGTAGATATAAGATATTCTGTTGTATTTGAAATAATGTTCAATAATTTCCAAGTTTGTTAAGGCAGAGAAGGCAAGTAGGTAATAAGAATATTGTATTTTTATTAAACTGTCAACCATATAAAGAGTAATAAGGCAAATTAACTAACACACCACAATAGAAAAACAAAACAGCATTGTGAACCAACATCAACTATCATAGAGTCAAACTCAAATAAATAAATTCAATCAAACTGCATATAATGAATAGAAACTAGTCCGTACAACACAAAATATGAAAATGTAATCAGTACAGAAACAAATATTAACAAATGTAATGACAAAAGAATAAAATTAACTTCATTTGGAAATAAATAATACTAGGCCTAAGGGGTACTCAACTCAGATAAAAAGTAAATTAATCGATATTTAAGTATTATAACAACACACTATTAACAACAAGCAATAATCATGGAGTGAATAAGATTATTTAAGGGAAATATTAACATAAAATCACTTGTAAACAATTTAAATACTAAAATTGTAAAAAATACAAGGCCTACAATAAACAGCAAAAATTGTAAATTCTAGGCTTATCTGAACTTAAAACAGACCCAATTATATATCAAATTATGTAAAATTAGCTTAAGAATATTGCTGAATAGTTAGATTTCCGTAAAATTAATAAATAATTAAGTTACAGCAATAAATAGGAAACTTGTCATGTATGTTTATGAGTTGAAATCAAATCCAAGACATGTAAATTGGTCAAAACAATGGGAAGAGGAAAAAGACATTTTATAAATTACCACAAAACGACGACTTTAAGTCATCAGTCTATCGTTAATCGTGAATGTGTACAGATCAGAATTTACTGACGGAAGATCTAAAGAATGGAAATAGTGTAAAAACAATGACGTACAACCTCAAAAAGTGTTACTGAGGTTACCAAATGGAAAACAACACCACTACTTTATAAATAACACCAAAACTGAACCAGAACAACTACAATAGTAATATCCATTACTAGAACGAGAAATTAACCGCCATTTTGAGAAATATTCAACAAACATTATCTGGACACGAACTCAACAGATTTGAACACTGAACACTGCACCAATAAACTACCAAAGAACGACATCGCCGAGGAGGGAAGAACACTTCACACAATATTCCAGGGATACTACAACCTCGCAGAGGAAGGAATTCGCATTAATTTCTGAGGGAGAAGAACATAGCGTCAGCGTTGTGTAGCAGAAATCAACGAGGTGAACGGCGGCCATTTTCGTTGCAGAGCGACCAGCACATCGACACTGCCTCCACGAGTCAGTGACGTCATTCTACGAAATGGTTCGATCTTTACTTAATAATTGACAATTTTCATAATCCTGTTATTTTTCAGCAAATAATAATTTATTTTAAGATAATTGTATTGTATCTTGTTCCTTGCCCTCTCTGACCATTTCGACAGTTAAAAGAACCCGAAATAATTAATTTTGTAACATTATATTTTGTAATTTTTGTTCACAATCGACCTGAGCGAATCTCAATCAATGCCTGGTCCATGCGCGTAAGATTGGCGCACAATTTCAAATTTTAAGAAATGAACACAATAATTACTCAATTACATGTGTTCATAATTATTTGTACAATAAATATTAGTTTCTTCTTTCTTCTAAAAATAATTTAGAATTATTAGAGAAATATACCAAGAAGAAGAAGAAGAGGAGCGAAGTTAGAAAAGAGAATACTAGATCCGACTACATAACTAGATTATCTATAGAGAACAAATATTTTAAAAAACACAATATCTCATTCATTCAATTGAAAGTCATTAAAAAATTTACAATTAATTAATTATTCAATTAATTAATTAAACAAAAAAATTTATTAAAGTTATAACTAACAACAAAATTTTTTATCATCAACACAATACAACATCAATTTATAATCTCTATTTTATATGATTTATAACAATATGTATAGAGTACCAAGCATACAATAAGATAACTCCATGAAGTATGGCAAACCTACCTGACAAACTATAATTAAGCCAATAAACCCATAATATAGGGAAAAAGAACGCTCTCAGTAGTGACTAAAACCAATAATGTGTAAATAGGCCCTATTAGAAATTAGTTAAATGTTAGTATTATTAAAATATAAGTAAAAACCAATATGTATAGCCATATACCTAGGATTGAGCCTATGAAAACAGACATAGTGTTAATATTAAGGCATAGTTTTAAGGGAAAAGTGTATAGTAAGATAAGAATACGTTATTACCATCAAATATGGAATAAAAACAATGTATTAAAAAAATAATTAATAGCTTAATGGACACTAAGTGTGTATACCAAATGCGATTTCAGCAACCCCGATTTCGAAATATATGATGAGAGGATTCAAAATAATGGTCATTAAAATTTAGAAACGATAAGGGTAATTAAAATGACATCAGTGCAGTTATAAGTAAGATATTGGACTTATAAAAATAATTGTGTGATGCTGAGCCCTTGCGCGTGGGTATGTAGACCACAAATTCTTAATCTCAAAACCAGCGAGTGACGCGGTTGTAAGCGTCTATTTTAACGAAGCCCGCCAAGAATAGACGAATTAAAATATATTGACCAATCAGATTCTATAAAAATACGAAATGCATCATTCCGACAGAGGAAGCAAAAACAGTCTTTTACCAGCAACGAGACGACCTACATGCACGCCGTTCATCCAGAAAAAACGTGCGTTTGACAGCGGTCAGCTGTAAACATACGCTAACCTCAAACCATGAGTGGAGGTTATGACTACTGAAGAAAATAGTGCAGTATATTTTTAAGTGAAACAATTCGGAGTATATGCGCATAGGAGTGAGTGTAGTGCAGTTATAAAAGTTTAATTAATTAATTAAAGAATTTTAGTTAATTAAAAAATTTACGAAAAAGTGTAAACCCTACGAACGACCAGTTACGCAAGTATCAAATACCCACAACTATTATATTATGATTGTTTAGTAATATATAAGTAACAGAACGCTAATAGCGATTTGAATTAACATCAGTCAATCGATTAAATATCCAATTCCAAAAGGAAGGGAACTCTGTAATACAGATAAACAATGGCAAAATTGAACGCTTTCATTAACGACAATTTTAACTATTTATATGATTCTAATGTATTAGTATAAGCAAAGACATTGTATCACCAATGAAGGGAGTATGTGCCCCAAACATTAGGAAGATAAAAATGTTCTATATTTTATTTCAATAATTAACTAAGAGTTACACCAGAAGGTGATATAAATATATCAATTGAATTACAAATACCTGTGTTATGTACATCCAGTCTAGGAGATGATTATAATCCATGACACTGAATTCTAATAATTATTATCATTGATATAAATATATCAATTGAATTACAAATACCTGTGTTATGTACATCCAGTCTAGGAGATGATTATAATCCATGACACTGAATTCTAATAATTATTATCACTTGTTAACTAATTAATGCGTTAATAAAAAATAATTAATAAATTTTAAACAAACAAGGTTACATAAACCTATCTTAACTTCAATGTTTAACCATGAACAGTTGCTCATATTTTTTATTATTTCAAATTAATAATCAATGCGTTTATGTTTTATCTATTTATTATAACAGTAGCAATTTTATTAGATATGTGTATTTTGCAGACTCAAAGAACCTACTACTACTATTACTAACATTATAAGTTTAATAACACATTATAACCTATTTGTTTACCAACAAAAATTATTCGACTAGCCAAATGCAGTCATACCAACCTGAGATTTTTAAATGTTTTAGAGTCCATGTTCGAATTTAACTGTTAACGAAAAGGAAAGTAAATTATATTATTGTACCAAATTTTATTGTTCTAGAGTTGAATAAATCATTATTGTCATATGAACCTTTAAAAGAGTTGGCTTTTATTCTAATCAATAGATACAGCTTAGTGAGAAAACCCAGACGGTTGGTACCAGACCTTCAGAGCGGACATTCAAATGGAATGATTTTTTCCAACCGCACCGTCCTATATATATTATTACACAGTATGAATTATAGTAAATATCATGTTTGTGTATGTTTATGTTAGTGTATAGGCAGGACATTACTGATCATCTCACCACAGCTGATATTCGAAGAGCCAACGGAACTTCAAGCGAATCAACTCGAAGAAGTGAATTAAAAACACTTTTTAAACCAAATAAACTTACAATTAAAACGACGATAAAAAGTGTAAGTAACCGATTTATTCACTACCGGATTCAACAATAGGTTGAATTGGGTGGAATAAATCACTAACCAACAACTTAATAATAAAGTACGAGCTTTTCAATAATAATAATAAATGAAATACAAGACCCCATATTAAATAAATAACCCTGAGAATAATAATTAGAAAAGAGACGGATTTCGTCTTATTACAATATGAACAACCATTAAGGAACAACGGAAGGAAAGTGTCAGTTTGTTATGGGAAAGAGTGAATTTAATTTATAATAGCGACAAGTTAAAAGAAGCTATCTCTGGGAAATCTAGAGAAATTGGCAACTTATAAATAGACTGAATGAGGTTTCTTCCAAGCCACCAAGTTTAGAACTACAGAATCTAAGTTATATACAAGATCCTTCTAACAGTCAGTCTATCGATATACCGGTCTAGGAACAAACCTGAGGCTGAGGTTTACCCCTTGAGCTGCAGAACACTCTGACCATTTAAACGATGAACATTTATTATTATTATATTTTTAATATTGTTAGAACATAACTTCCGATATTAGATAATTCTTCGATTATAGAAAAAATTACAACAATCCAGATTACTCTATTTTTTTAGTTATATCACAATTGCAGAACACACAATTATAAATCACAAACACTAAAAATTCAAAACATTCGGTTTTTACTTAATATTCCTTCTAGCCTGACACCTCGCTGTATTCCTAAAATTTTGAAATTTCCAAAACGGAACACTACGTTCAGATGTTAGTTAAAATTCTCTATAACTGGATAAATTTTTTCGATTTTATAAAAAAGTTTCATTCACTTTTTGAGCTGTAACGCCCCAAAAGTTTTAAATTTTCGGAAATTAACATACTTTATTCTGATTTTGTTAAAATTCCCTTGATTCCTATGTGGGTTTTTATAATTTTTTCACAATTTTTCACCCCCTCACAACTTTTGGAGGGATCTATCTGAGAAACAGTATTGAAACGCAGGCACAATTTTACGAACTCGCTTCCCTCCTTCAATAAGGAAACTAAGAATGTAGACATTAAGAAACCTATGGACGAAATTGAGAATAAAGTGGCGAAGAAATTTCACGTCTTCTAACAAATATATAGGTGACATCTCAGCTTACTTAGAGTTTCATAGGGACAAACTGAAGTGTTTCATTGAGGATATACTCAAGTACACAAAAAGCACTAAAGGTCAGAGTGAGCCTACCAGCCTACATTATTTATACGTTTTTTTATCCTAATTTATACCATATCCCTAAGTTATTCCTGTTAACAATTTCAAACATACATTGACCTATTATTACAAATATTCATTAAATTTTAATGAATGTGTTTTAAACGATGTTCAGTTTAACGATAGTTAGTTAGTTTTGCACCGTGCAGCGCTCGGTAAACGCAAACCTTCCCGTGTACCACCTGACAACATCAACAAAACATGCAGAAAAAATGTGAACTAAGGGAATTGAGAGACAAACGCGGAAGCGCGTCTCACCCCACAAAGCAGTTTACAGTCATACTAAAAAGTCTGACATTTGAATGTTTTTCCAGCTATGAATATCGTGAGCGTCGATTTGCGTTAGAAGTCCTAGGCTAATATTAGTGCGTGTTCGTGTTACAGAGTTTGTCATTTGTATTTATATTTACTAATTGTGAATATTGTGGGAGTCGATCTGCGGTATAATTAATATTTGTGTGTACGTGTTACAGAGTTTGTCATTTCAATTTATATTTACTAATTGCGAGTATTGTGAGTGTCGATCTGCGGTATAACTAATATTTGAGCGTGTACATGTTACAGAGTTTGTTATTTGAATTTATATTTACAAATTGCGAGTGTCGATCTGCGGTATAATTAATATTTGTGTGTTTTCGTGTTACAGAGTTTGTCATTTGAATTTATAATTTATTTACTAATTCCAAGTATTGTGAGTGTCGATCTGCGGTATTTAATCTGTAATCTGTAATCTGTGTCGATCTGTATTTAATATCTGTGTTGCGTACTGGAAGCTCTTGAAGTTCTAGAGTTGTTCCAAAGACGCTAAGTAGAAAGGGCTGGGTTTGAAACGTAATGAAGTGGACTGTAATTCTGATGTATAATATACATTTATTGAAAACGTTAAATTTTAGAAGCCATTGTCGACACGTGCGGATGTTTAAGGGCCATAGCGCCCGTTAATTTAGTTTTGATAAAGGTCAAGATCCATTTAAATTAGACGAAAGTCGTCTGAGTAATTTAGCGAAAACTGCACATGAAGATAATTGGATAATGATCCAGAAGCCGCGGCTGGAAGAGTGATTTTTAACGAGAGTAACGCTCGGAGTCTAATTAGAAACTAAACTTAACTTGTCCACCGTCAGTCCGGCTGACTGCCGGCAGCGCTTGTTAAGCGAGTGACGTCACCGCGCGTGTCGCATTGCAGTGGTTACGACACACAGATAATAAATACAGTACAAAGTTTGAACATACTGCCCGCTCAAAATCGGGACGATTTTGTAAATTAAACATTAAGTTAATAATATAATAATTAGATTTACATGGCAAAAATAATATAACAATTGGCGTATTGGCTATAGCGCAATGACAGTTAGGTAATTAATAACAATAATATGATTAACATGATAAATTCAATTAACAATTATAAGGTATACAAGAAATCGACCCTTATGCAAATAGCAAGGGCAAACTGACAGTAAAATTACCCAAAACATAATAGTACCACAGTACACATAATAATACAATGATTAAGTAGAAGTGTTGATCCTTCCCATATAATACCCATTAACATTTGCACAGCATTATAATAATAAGTGATAACACAATAAAAAGATATAAAAATTGCACCATAATATTGACACAACAAACCCCAATAAATTTCATAATATATGACCATTAGAAAATACAATACATACATAGAATAATTGGTACCATAAGTAACACTAATAATTCTCGGAAATTTGAATATATAAACATACAACGATACAACAACATCCATAAATAATTGATAGCACAATGAAAACGCAGTCACTATTGCAATAATAGCTATCAGAACGTAGTAATAATAATTACAACGTTAATGATACAATTGACTTGTATGATCGCCCCGGGAATATCCCGGGCGTAGTCCAGGTAATGTGACAAGTTCACAATCCTAGTACGTCTCGTATGGCACGCATACGACTAGTCTGTTGCCACCGGAAGGGGGCATAATTTGTGGATGGGTCGGCGTAAGGTACCTAGCGCGGTGCGAACTTCTGCAACGAGCACTAAGGAATCTTGACCCGCAAAAACATTAGTAATTACCCCTCGCTTCCACTGAAGTGGGGGAGAATTATCATCCAAAATGAGGACAAGCTGTCCGACATTCAAATTCCTTAACGCCGTGCGCCATTTGTTGTGCTGCTGCAGCTGGTGCAGGTAATCCCTAGACCATCGTTTCCAGATGGATTGCGTAAATTTTTGGAGCAGATGCCATCTGCCCAAATGACTAGTATTGGCTTGGGTATAGTCGGGTTCCGGAAGTGCAGTCAGTGGAGCACCGACCAAGAAATGAGCGGGAGTTAAGGGTTCAGGGTCTCTAGCATCGTCGGACACAGCACATAAAGGGCGTGAATTAAGGCAAGCCTCAATTTGAGAGATAAGAGTGGAATACTCCTCAAAATTCAAGATAGTACCGCCGATTGCGCGACGCAAATGATATTTAACACTTTTAACACCGCTTTCCCACAAACCACCGAAATGAGGGGCTGAGGGAGGGATAAAGGACCACTT
This sequence comes from Magicicada septendecula, assembly GCA_034769895.1. Classification (NCBI taxonomy): domain Eukaryota; kingdom Metazoa; phylum Arthropoda; class Insecta; order Hemiptera; family Cicadidae; genus Magicicada; species Magicicada septendecula. The sequence continues at coordinate 300,381,876 of CM068371.1, forward strand.
GATACCACGGAGACCGCAAAACTTCTTAGAAGATTGCTCAACTTCCATTGACCTTAAAAATTTGTACAATTCGTATAAGGTGCTGTTGGCACGACGAAAATTCGTACCATTATCCGAAAATATCTGCGCGGGAATGCCTCTGCGCGCGATGAACCTTTTTAGAGCCGCTATAAAGGCGTTGGAGGTGAGATCTGACACCAATTCTAAATGGATGGCCTTTGTGCTCATGCATATGAATAACGCGATGTACGCCTTTGACGTGGACTTTGAGCGCTGCCCGCCATGGCGTGAAAGTACAGGATCGGCGTAGTCCACGGCCGACTGGGAAAATGGCTTAGCAGGTGTTACCCTAGAAGGGGGTAACTGACCTAATAGTTGATTCGCGCCTCTAGCACGGAAACGGAAAAAATGATACACTTATGTATTACTGAGCGGATATAAGATTTGTCGTGAATGATCCAATATTTCTGTCTGAGCGAAGCTTGAGTTGATTGCACCCCAGAGTGCAACAAACGGATATGTTCATACTCAATTATTAATTTAGTGAGATGAGAGTGCGGGTGCAAAATTATTTGGTGTTTACTCGCGTAGTTAAGTGGGGAGAATTGTAAGCGTCCACCCACTCTTAAAATACCTGAGTCATCCAGGAAGGGGTTGAGTGAAAGAATTTTGCTGCTGCGAGGAAGGCAATGATGTGCCTCAAGTTCCTTAACTTCTATGCCGAAATGCAACTGCTGAGATTGCTGAACAAAAAACAAAAGTGTGTCATGCAACTCTTGAGCAGACAAAAAGGACGTGACCCTGTCAACAACCGGGAGCCTAGAGTTGCGAATAAATCTGCGGCAATATGCGAAGACTCGAATGAGCCTTGTAAGGGATGAATAATTTTCAACATAGCTATGGGTGGAAGAGGCGACAATCAGTGATGTTTGGACCTGCTTACGACGTTCCTGCTCAAGGTCGGGGTAAGTACAGGGAGCATGAATGTCGAAGGCGCTAATGGGCCATGATGCTGACTCATGGGCTAACCAGTACGGACCATGCCACCATTGAGTATGGCAGTGCAAACTACGAGGGAGGCAACCGCGTGATAGAATGTCGACAGGGTTGTCATGTGATAATACATGATGCCAAGTTCCCCGGCTAACAAGACGTTGTATTTCCGCGACACGGTTGGCCACAAATACCTTCCAGCGGGAAGATTGTTGATGTATCCAATGCAACGCTATCATCGAGTCCGAATAGAGATATAGTCCGTCAAAATTGTAGTTGACGGCACTTAAAACCTTAGACGTTAATTGCGCTAGCAATAAACAAGCACAAAGTTCAAGCCGGGGTAGCGTTATCTGTTTCAGCGGAGCGACCCTAGATTTAGCACACAACAAGTTTGACGATATGGCGCCGCTCGAATAGACCGCCCGCACATAAATACAACACGCGTAACCTTTAGCCGAGGCGTCGGCGAATCCGTGTAGCTGTAATGAATTGACTTGACAATTGTTCAAACTCTTAACCGACCTCGTAATCTTAAAATGAGTGTCGGAAACTAATTGAGAGTAGAGTTCCAGCCATTGATTGGCTAATGACCCAGATAGGGGTTCGTCTCAACTTGTGCCCGCCAACCACAACTGTTGTACAAAATGTTTGCACCAAAACGTAATGGGGCCGATAAGACCCAGCGGGTCGTAAATCCCTGCAATGACCGACAACACGCTTCTTTTGTTAAATACGGTCGAATTGTCATTACCCCGAACGGTATATAAAAAACTGTCTTTGTCAACGTTCCATTGGATACCCAACGTACGCACGTTTTGACCTTTGCTGAAGTCATGGGATACTTGGGCGCGTGAGGCCTTAAACTCATGGTGGTTAGAAAACCACGTATGCAACGTAAAACCATATCTTTTTAGCAACTCCGCGATGTCGAATTTCATTTTAGTTAACACGTTTGGATCGTCCGATCCCGTAATAAGATCGTCTACATAAAAATCATTGGCTATGGCTGTACAAGCCATAGGGTAATCGGATTTTTTTCGTAGGCTATCTGCGCCAGACATCTAGTTGCAAGGAAAGAGGCACTAGCAGTCCCATACGTAACCGTCCTTAAAGCGTAATGTTGTAGTTCCTTATGCGGAGCGTCACGCCAAACGACGCGCTGCAAATTGGAATCCTTCGGGTTAACCATAATTTGACGATACATCTTTTCTATGTCTGCAATAAGCGCGTATCGGTGGGTACGAAAACGAACCTTGATCGAGAACAGATCCTGCTGGATCGTGGGACCGACCATTAAAGTATCGTTGAGGGACAGATTATTTGTCGTTTTAGCGGAGCCGTCAAAGACCACACATAACTTAGTGGTTAGGCTAGAGCACTTAAAGGCCGAGTGATGAGGCAAATAAAAAATGTCTGATTTGTCAAGCGACAAATCGTAATCATTAAGTGGAGACATATGACCAAGCATCACGCATTCACGCATGAACTCACTATAGCCCTTGTAAAGGGCAGGGTTCCGCTTGAACCTAAACTCTAGCGATTGGAACCTGCGGATAGCTCCGCGGAGAGAATCTCCCAAATGAGATTTGTCTAATCTGCGAGGCAGGGATACCACGAATCTCCCTTCGTGATTGCGGACAGTATTTGTCACAAAATGCTTTTCACATGCTGAGTCCTCAGGGTAGGTTTCACGACTAGAGACCTCCTCCAGCATCCAGAATTCCTTTAATTGCGAGGAAATCTGACAGACCATACAACCGAATCATACAGACCATAAAGGACGAAACCGTTTTAGTTATATCGACATTGAAGGGTAAGTTACCGGCTAGAATAAATCCTAACTTTGTCTCCTGAATAATAGGAAAGTGCGGTCCGCGCATATATTTAATAGGTTCAATTAATTGGAGATAATATTGAGCGCCGAGGAGTACATCGACTTGCGACGAACAGTGTAGGTGTGGATCAGCTAAGAATAAGTGCTTCGGTAAATTCAAAGAGGCGAGATCGAACGATTCCGCCGGTAAATCATTAGTTATACTGGGTAGTACGGCACAATGCATGTTTAACGTTTATAGGGTTTATAGCGAGAATGTATCCTTAGCTTTGTACTGAAGTCAGCCTGGGAGAGTGAGTTGTTTATACCCGTGATGGGCAATTGCGATTTAACCAATTGAAGGCCCATTCTACGGGCGAAGTCCATTGTGCAGAAATTTGCTTGCGAGCCGGAATCCAATAAAATTCTAACGGGGAATTTTCTACCGGCCTTATTAGTGGTCATACAGACAGCGGTGGATAACAATATTGATTTATTCGTTTGCAACTTTAGTGAGCATTGGTTATTGATGGAAGATCCGTCTTTGTTGGGGACATGAATTATGGTGTGGTGACGCCTAGCACATTTTTTACAAGAAAATTTTGATGGGCATTTCGAACTTTCGTGACCCGGACGAAGGCAATTTAAACAAAGTTTGTTTTTTATTTTGACGTTTTTTCTTTCAGGGACAGAAAGCGATGTGAATTGTAAGCAGTCAATAATTCTATGCTTACCGTTACATAGTCTACATAAATTATTTCCGATATTAGAATGGAATGCCCCCCTAGGAGCGCTTATCGGTTTAACTACGTTGCGATAAGGAGTCTTATCGCTGTTATTTAACTTGCTCGTTGAGGTAGTTGCGCTATCAAGATTTTGTAGCAATTGTCTGCGTGAGTTTAGGAAATTCATAAAATTATTAAAGTCAGGGAATTTATGTTCCGACAAGGTTTCTTTCCACAACCGGAAAGTGTAACTATCAAGTTTTTTAGCTAAGTAATGCATGACAATAATTTCGAATGTGTTAACTGGCAAGTTGAGATTATTTAAAGCATTGATATTGGCTGAGATTTCATCAATGATATGCTAACTTGGGATTCTTGTTGAACCAGTGGTACGTCCAGGACATTCCCGACATGGTGGGCGGAGTCAATTAGCTTACTGTCATATCTATTCTTCAACAGATCGATAGCCACCGCGTAATTCTCATGAGTGATTGGTAATGACTTTATTACGTTAAGCGCCTCGCTAGATAATGACGAGTGCAAATAGTGAAGTTTCTGTATGTCCGTCAGATCGGCTCTGACGTGAATTAGTTCAAGAAAAATATGATAATAATGCTGCCACTCAATAATACTTCCCGCAAACCGAGGTAATTTGATCGGTTCCAACTGAATGGGGGGTGTTTAAGATGCTTACTTTCAGCATTAATTAAGGCTTGCTCCAGCAGGTGTTGCAATTTACACTCTATGTTACAAAGATCGTCTTCAGTTTGGAACCTATCACTCGCTAAAGCAAAGTCCGCTTCCTCGGATTCGATTTGGGATTGTATCTCATCGTATTTGGTGGATAATTCCATCAAATGCCGAAGTTTTATTTTCAGCGCATGATGATCGCTAGTTTCCAAATCAAAGTTGTCCGCGAAAGTATTTACGCGAGATATCGAAGCTTTAATGGTGCCTCCTTTTTTATTAAAGCCTTTACATCTGCTATGATTACAATTTAAAAAATACTTTGGAATAATTTGAGCGCAGAGCATGTGAACCATAAACTTAAATTTTGATAAATCTGAATACGTTGCGGTAGCTAGCGATCGTTATGTATATGAACATAATACTTGCTAGAACATATGCTTTCTCACTCAATCAATCAAACTTTGTTGGCAATTAAAATTATTAAAATCATGAAATTAAATGATAATAACATATATTTTTATCTTTGAGGTTTGAACTCACAATGAAGTGCCAACCACTTACTAACGTGTATTGTATAATGATGGTGTATGTTTACACAAGGGTGTTAAAAAATAACTGCTAAATGTAAAATATTGCTTGAAACGTTAAATATAAGTAAAAGGTTCATAGTCACGTGGACGTTGATCCAGACGTGCTGAAGCTGACTTCGATCCCGCTGCTCGATCCTGTTAGGAGCTGTTGCACCTCCTGTCTCTACTGGTCAGATGACGACTTATGTTGTAGCTCTCCATTATTTAAAGCTGTGGAACTTTTTGATGTAGAATCACAAATGCTGTCCTGCCGTGTCCCGTCGTCTCTGGTTTACTGCTCTGCCGAATCTTGTCGTGTTGATTGTAATGTAATTTTGAAAGTTTATAGAGGCACGCAACTCTCAGCAATCCAAAGTTGAGAATGTTGGGGCTTGAACGAAACGCCGTTTGGGCCCATTAAATGAAATATTAATTTCATGTGGACAAAGTAAGAAATCCGACCCGGAGGACCAAAAATGTTGCGTTCTGGAAGCTCTTGAAGTTCTAGAGTTGTTCCAAAGACGCTAAGTAGAAAGGGCTGGGTTTGAAACGTAATGAAGTGGACTGTAATTCTGATGTATAATATACATTTATTGAAAACGTTAAATTTTAGAAGCCATTGTCGACACGTGCGGATGTTTAAGGGCCATAGCGCCCGTTAATTTAGTTTTGATAAAGGTCAAGATCCATTTAAATTAGACGAAAGTCGTCTGAGTAATTTAGCGAAAACTGCACATGAAGATAATTGGATAATGATCCAGAAGCCGCGGCTGGAAGAGTGATTTTTAACGAGAGTAACGCTCGGAGTCTAATTAGAAACTAAACTTAACTTGTCCACCGTCAGTCCGGCTGACTGCCGGCAGCGCTTGTTAAGCGAGTGACGTCACCGCGCGTGTCGCATTGCAGTGGTTACGACACACAGATAATAAATACAGTACAAAGTTTGAACAATCTGTGTGTATTCGTGTTACAGAGTTTGTTATTTTAATTTATACTTTCTAATTGTGAGTACCGTAGCGTTGATCTGCGGTATAGGTAATATTTCTGTGTGTTCGTGTTACAGAGTTTGTCAATGGAATTCGCTTGTTCCTCATAATTTCACTCGTTTTTAGAACTACTATTTGTAATAGCAAACACTTTCTCTACCAGCTAACGTTTCATGTTGTAATTCGAAAAAATCATGAGGAAAAGTAACATAACTTTATACATGTATGAAGAATACAAAAAAATTAAACATTGAATAGCCTTATTGACATATTTAAACTCCAAACTGAAGTAACAATAATCCATTCATGTCGATCAGCAATGGAGACACGACTAGTTATGTTTTACAGACCACTTCCTAATTGAAATTGTGGAGTTTGCTCATATTGTTTATGGTCAAAGTAACTTAATAATTTTTGAAACTGTGTAGAATAACAATTTCGACACCATACGAGTACAGGTTAAGTATTATAATGCTCTAACTTTAATTTTTTGATGTGTAAATTTTCTAGTCGCGTGTGAGTTTTACTTTGACTGTACAAACGTCAAGCAGCGTAGGGGAACGTACTGAACCCCCGCGCAACTAGCAATGCCAGTGTTGCTACGCGTCCCCTCTCCAGATTCTGTGTTAACGGAGCCATGTAGTACAGTTGGCAACGTCCCAGCGAAATGTCAGAATCCAGCGAACGGCTCGAGCATACTTGCTATACATCTTAGCTTAGTCGCTAAACGATATAAACACACTTAGGAGGTTAAAGTAATCTCCTCAGCCGCGTTATGTACAATAAAGCAGTTCACTGGCTAAGTTTTACAGTTCCCTTTCTGACTTCCTAAATCTTTCATTTTCTGTATCCTTTTAGACTCTTTGACTTCTTGTAATTACCATATTTTATCATTTATAACGTTTATTGTTCTCAGTACTTATATTTCATTCTCTTTCAAAATTCATTTACATATGAATAAGAACTAACTTCGTAATATTTGAAAATTTTATCTTAAATTTACCTGTATATGTTGTAACGAAACGCGTGTGTTGTGTTGTGTTACAAAATATATAAATATGTGTTAGTGTAGAAATAAAAATTGTTTATTAAAAAAAAATTTTCTTTAATAATTTTTTGTCTTTTATTAATTAATTAATTAAGAACAATTAATTAATTAATTAAGTTTCGTGGTGTTCCGAAACGTTTATCACTTAATTTAAATGTTTTATAGACTTTTGGGTATTTGTTAGAAAACTCCAGCCACTTATAGGATTGTCTCCAATAGCAATCGATCCTTGTTTATTTTCGGTTTGGAGGTTATCTTCCTTCTGGTGGTGAAATTCTTGTAGTAATTTCTGTTTAAATTAAGGTATTGTGTTAAATGCCTATATTTAGAAATGAAAAAAAACTGTTTAAATATGAAATGTATCAATAATTTTATTAACAATTAGGTATTTTGACTCTTGTCGATATGTAAATCGATTCTCAGGGTATCATTTTGTTATTAAAAAATTTTTTATATAAAGGTTCTTTGAACAGCTATGTTAGGAAAAGTCAGAGAAATAGGGCAATGATTGAAAAGTATAACATTACAAGGTAAATTCTTAATTATAACAGTACATATATTCGATTTAAAGTATAGAAATAATTAAATAGGTTGCGAACCGTCCAGCAGGCTGTAGATGGCTGTGTTCAGTTGAGTGTTGGTTAATCAGCAATGGCCGCCGTTGAAGTTGGAAATCGTCACCTCGCAGTTTTGGAGTTCAAATAAAGATGTTTTCCTTGTGAATTTACGTCCTGGTGTCTGCAAATCTTCCTTCTGGTGTTAGTGTAGTGTCTCTGGTTCAGTTTCTGTGTTGTATTCGGAAAATTGGTGTAGTTATAAGTCAGGTTCACTTTTGTCGGTTAGGTACTTTTTGGTTAACTTTTATTACTGGTTTATTTGGTTTAATAAATTTCCACTGGTGTTCTGTGCTGTATAATGTTAGTTCGGTGTTGTTATATGTTTCTTTCACTGTGTATGACTTTAAAAATGTTTATTGCTGAAACTCCCGATTTTCACTTTCGACTCATACAATTATTCGCCATTACGGTATTCGTAACTAGGTTAATACGGGTAAATTGCTCGTGTCAAGTGTCCCGTACAATGTTCAATAATTAACTAACTTACTTCCTTCATCTCCGACTAAAACCTTAGCCAAAGCAATATTATTTCTTCCATTGTTCGAATTTTATTTTGCATCCTGTGCATGTAATAAAGTTACATTATATAACTGATTATACTTTGGTTATTCTTCAAATTTATTAGCTAGTTGTTACTTAATTTTATCCTTCAGTTCATTCTGCGTAATTCGATAACAAATAATGCCGTTTTATTAAGTTTTTGATCTAAAATTGATAATTATTCCTTCATTTTGTAATTTCAAATTCCTAAGGTTTAAAGGTTTAGCTTCCTGTTATTTTCCAAATTCTGCCATTATCAAGTTATATTAATAATTATTAAATCTCATATTGTAATAAAAGGCTTATATTCCCTTACTTTCTTGCAATTAAATGAATTGGTTAAGTTTTAAAATATTATGTTCGAATATATGACTCCCCTCTCCAAATTTTTGAGTTCTGTCATTTCCATTTTTATTAATAATTCTGGCTATAATTTTACAAAAACTTTCTTAGTTATATTTCTTATTACATGGCTTTGTTTCTGATTTACCTTATCTAAATCCCTTCAGTTTAACTGTATTTAAGTACTTAGTTTCTCAGTTTTGATGATGTTTAGTTTTTATCATTTTGCCTAGATTCCTAACAGTTTTTACATACAAATATTTATAAATAATACATATTGAGTTATACCCTCTCTGACTTTCATTGACATTGTAACATAAAATAAACATTTTCTTCTTGTAAACAAAATAACAATTAGTATCTTTCATACTATTAACATATAACTAATAATTCCAATTAGTAGTTGTCTTTAACAAATCAGACATTTTTTATACTCAAATATATATATATAACAAATATCATATATATAGAATATTTTTCCATTCTAACATCTTAAAATTAACATTGTGTTATTCACAATCATACCTCTAATAAATATTTTACAATTAAAAAATGTTATTGGTTCTGATCTGTTTAAATTTTCTTATTCTTAATACATTTTAAATATCTTATTATACCTAAACAAAACCTTATTTACTATAATCTTATTTGCTATATTCCTTATATTAATTATCAGTTTTTATCTGTTTTTAATTGGGTTTTGGGTAATTGTACCCTGACACTTCACTTTTTTATTCTGTGTCTGCCCTGGTTTTTTTTTAATCATTCTAATGAATGTCATTTAAACAGATTGGCAGTTCTTTGTTAAAACACATGTATTATATTACCTCTGTACAGAAATTAAGTCACTTCAAAGTTCTATTATTTCATTATTTACATAGTTTGTGAATACCAGTAATGAAACATAAGGTTCATTTTTTATAAAACTAAAACTTGCACTGGTTCTCTTTACATTCCTTGATTCTATTTCTAAATGGTTATATAGTCTTCTTAAAATCAAGAGATCTATTCGTAGATTACAATGAAGATTTGTTCTTTGGTATCATATTATTATTTCACCTTGGTCCACTTTCAACTCTTACTCTATACACTTTTTTGTCTTATATCTATCGTACATGTGGGTCTTTGCATTAATATTTTGTTATACTTTTTATTATTATTATATTTATTTATTTTGGGGTATGGGTGTTTTTTACAAGAGCATTCCTTCTTCTTGTGGATGTTGTCTTCTTCTTGTTTCTTCATTGATGTCTTCTTTTCTTCTGGTTGCTTATAATTGTATTTTCTTCATCTTCTTGTGGATTTCATCGGGTTTCCGGGTTTCTTCTTCACCTACTCTTCTTGTTTTATATAAATGCATCACCGTTTATGGTTAATCTTGCCTTGTTCTGGGTTTCTTCCTTATCTACTCCTTACCTTCGTTGTGGGTTTAGTTATGTTCTGGGTTTCTTCCTTTCCTACTCCTTACCTTCCTGGGTATTACATTTTTTCACCTTTAGTTATTAAAATTGGTTTTGATGATTCATCACTTGTAACATTTATCTTATATGAACTTATATCTTTATATCAATGATTGTACTGCACGGTCGTTCTGAATTAATTCTTTATTATATTGCTTTCTTCGGATTTAAACATGTTATTACTTTATTTTAATGATTAATTCGCCATTCATTTTTATGGGCTTATCTGTCATGCTACAATGTATGTATGTCTATTACTATTTTTAGTACTCTACTGTCTGTAGTTGCCTCAAAATTTTAATTTTAATATTACACCATATTCTTGAAAATAATTTAATTAAAAAACAAGTATTTAATTTGATATTTTTTATTCAAACACGATCTTAGCCTTCAGATTGTTACAACGTATGTGTTCTTAGAGTATTTTTTTAATTTATTAAGCTTTGTATTTCACTTCGATTGCCCCTCACTACTGGTAATTTAGTTATAGATAACTCGTGAATATACACGTGAAAGTTTATCTTATCAGAGATACAAATCCTTTTCTCCACAAGTGTATTAGTAAGTAAAGAATGGTGGTTTTTATAAGAATTAAAGCAATTTAATATCGTGGTTAGTTAATTCCATTTTTGTCAAACGTTATCTGCAAATAAAAACCTGCGGTAAAAATAAGTGAGGAAATAATGCACTCGTATCACTTGTGTTTGCAAACATGATAAACGACAATTAGACCTTTCTGAACATTGACGAATTGCCGACTTAGTAATGACCAATGAAATACTTTAAACTATTAAAATAACCAGACATTACTATCAAAAATATGAAAGTTTTAAGGAATTTTTTCCTTTGTATAATTTATCTTCAAGGTATTATTAATTATTATTCTTATCATCATTACAGTTCTTTTATAATTAATATTTTCACTGTAATTAGTAAAACTCATTTTAATTATCTATGAGTAGAATTAAGGAAATTGAGGAAATTACTATGGCTTAATTGATCTACTTTATTGCTTTCATTTCGTGGGTGTGTTACGCCAACAAATCACTCAGCAAATTACATTGACCCGCCTTTACTGCTTAACACAAAATTGTACTGTAATTACAAAGTAAACAAACCTTTCGTGCAAGACACATGGTGTTGTTATTACTAATAATTGGCAAAAAATTAATTGGTATGTGTTTTAATATTATCTTGAAAATTGTCTTTAGGTTAGTGCGTAGTTTTGCTAATCATTTTGGGTAATAGCTGTCAAGGTATTTAAAAAAGTCACTATTAAGCTTTTTTATTGAGGATTATGTACATTGCTCATTCCGCTCTTTTCGCCGTGGATTATAATGCATTAGGTATAATCTTTGCTATACTGCAAGGGTTTATTATTTCGATGTGTCGCTTGCAGCTTTAATTATATATTCATCTAGCCTATTGTTGATGTTATAAAGATTAAAGTCTACTCTCATTTGACCAATGGAAAATTTAAACTGTCTCATACAATCCTAAACAGTCTAAAAATATTTAATTTTTGCTGACTAAATTCTTGTTCTGTCTTCTTGCTGTACCCAACATTCAATAACACACATCGGCACTGGGAAGGTCATTAATTCTGTTTTGTGCCTTTCCTTACTCTACTTTTAAATGTTCTGTGTACTGTGCTACAATTTGCTGAAATTTGTTGTCTTTCTATCAATATTCCGTTGCTTGACAAAAAACACACCTAAATCTAAATAACTAAAGTATAACAGTTGTCCAATTATTTTGTCAACCACGCACACCTTCGATGGTACTGTGCTGTTCCACAAAAGGCCATCACTGTTGTTCTTAGAGGATGATATATTTACGTCTTTAGGTTTTCCTAATTTCTTTAAATTATTCAACAAAGATTACATATCTCTCTCAGTTTCCTGAATTATGGTAAAACCATCCGCACACAAAAACCACCAAATAAATGTCCTTCCCGAATTTTATTTCAGGGCCTCTTCCTGTGTTCAAGCTCATCGTTAATACAGATATTAAATAGTGTGCACAATGAGCTACAATCGTCCATCACCTGGATTTGCAAACCTGTTCTTTTCACAACTACTGTTTATTATCGCCGTTGGCTTGTGTACACTTTGTAATTGTGTCTGTACTACCTCTTTTCATAGAATATCTTTCACAGCATATTTATATTCAGACGATCAAACACTCTCTCATAAAGCATTTTTGTTTGTGCTTTCGGGTATCGATTCTTTGATCTCTTCACATTTCTTTAACTTTAAGCCCTTCCACTTCCTCGGTCATGCATTACTCCTTGCTGGTCTTCATCATATAAGAACTGTTTATATTGCTGTTAGCAATGGTAAAAACATTTATCCAGGTTTAACATGGCCAATCCGATCTTATTCCTTTCTAATTTATTCAATTCTCTCATAAGTCTAAAGACTGTATTCTGTTGCTTATGTATATTATGATTACAATTTTATATATACATTGCAACAGCAATATAGCAACAGAACCCGTGCAAGGAAAGTCATTAATAAGGGATATTAGTGCTATAAAACATTCTCTGACAATCATAGACAAGTTGTAAATTGATTATATTCCTTTTTAAGATATAGATAAAAAACTGAATTAAGTCAAAATACCCATAATTGTATGCTCTATCATGTCCAGTGCAATGTTAGCGCGCAAGTGGGCGGGTGCGCGTGTGATTCAGATTTTATTGAGTAACTTCATTATTAATTAACATTTCTGCATGAAACTTGGACAGAATATGGACCGTATTGAAGGCTACGTTTTTCATATATTTACTACTGCAGAACTAATATTTGAATATGGTCTTTAATGAAATTAATTCTTCTTTTAACTCGTTATCTGCAAGAGGGTAATAAAAATTGTAGATTAAATCTAGACAGGCCTTTGCAAACTTGGACATAGTTTTGACTTGAAGTCAGTCTGTCATGATGAAAATCTATGACGTATCTAAGATTTCAACTAATCAGAAGTTCTAAAAATTATTCGAGTCGGTCCTTTGCGGAGAACACTTCGTGCAGTTCCCTTCGATGTCTCGTATATTAAGTCGTACTGACTGTCGCTAGTTTTTCGTGTCAGGACGTGTCTATTCTATAAGTGATATAGAACTTAGGTATACGTTACGAGTTTATCGTATACGTTATCTAGAATCGCAGAACTCTAATCATAAAAAGATTTAAATAGATCAATATTAGTGCTTTTTGCGTTAGTGCAAGATTTTTCCGCTTAGGACAGCAATATCCATCGGGGAATTACTGATTGACGCGAGAACACTTGAAGAGTCTGGATTGTGTAAGCAAAATACACAGAACTATTTAATTACCCGTATACAAAAACCCTGACATTGATTAATAAACAATAACATATTGATAAACGCTGCGTGTGTGTGAAACGACAGTGTCAGCTACGGCACAGGTCAACGGGCAGCGGATCATCAACAAGTTGATCAACGAAAATCGATGTTAGTTGTGGAATTCGACACCCAAGTAATATTTTCCAGGATTCTGTATTTCATTTCCTCCAATGAACTTTTCTATCTTTTGGCTTCATTGATATTTTTTTGCTTCTGTTATCTTCTACCTAACTTTAGCCTGCTATCATCTAATTCGTAGATATTTATAAATTATTATTTATTAAAAGCATAATTGTTTGCAACAAGAAAGATGTAAAACATATTATTTCTACATTAATACTACAATCTCTTAATTTCCTAAAAACGTCTGGTTTAGTTGTACTGAAACCACATATATTATGACCACACAGCAAACCCACCTTACAATTTAATGGTAACGTTTAAATTCCAGCCTAAATAATGTACGTAACATACGAACTTAATTTTTAGTAATCATTATAAAAGACGTTATGAATTAATTATCATTTTATATGATTTCTGATTACATAATATTTAAACAATGATAGGTGGATTTCTATGTGCAATTAGGTGTCAAACGAATTTTTGAATTGTTTTATGGAGCATAATGTGAACTAGTATTATTCTTATTCTTCATGGAAATAAGTTAATAAACCACGTCTGTCTCACAGACGAAATATGACACCAACACCTCTATTCAAACTCAGACGTACCCTGAGGTAAACCTGTGTAAACATTGTCCCCGTAGAGTAAATTCTTTTTATTTAACAAGCTTTCTTTAACTCTATTTATGCGCACGGCCAAAGTTTTTATTGATCCAGTAGCTTTCCCAGAGTAAATTATTAAATTGTTTATACACGTCTATTCCATATTTACGAGATTTCTGTAGAATGCATTGGTGCAAACTTTGTTATATTGGTCGTCAAGGTACCATGCTTTTATCAATAACTAATTTTCTCCCTGGTTTTATAACAGCTCAGAAATTGGTTAATAGCATATGCAACTGCTTCTGTATTTTTTAACGTTTATTACCTCCATTATTGTTTTCATTGTTTGCAATACGGCAATAGATTAAAAGTACAATAAACCTGTCTGTTGCATTGCTCTTTTTATGAATACATTTTCAATCACATTGGTATTTTACTAATAGGCCACAGGCAGATATCAGGAAAGCTATCTTTAGACGTGAACATGAGAAAAGCAAGAAATTTTCTCGTTTCGTTGACGGTAGTGTTATTCCACTGAAATAAGTTTTCATTTTCTGGTCTTCTTATGCACACTTTGATTAACAAAGCGGTTAGATTCAGTGATCATACACTATACTATATAATAAGATAAAAACATGGTTAAATAAATCACTTTTTTCTAAAATATCAGAACTTGCAAACTGATCTTAGTGGACGGATACACTTGGACGGAGACGACGTCTGAATTAGTAATAGCGGTCTATTTTCTTATACTTTCGTCTACATTTACTTTTCATGCTGAGCTGTTACTTGAAGAATATTAATAAACATCCATAGTTTCCTGGTAATCGGGATCTTCATCAGTATCTTCAACAAGATCTTCATCGGTTGATACGTCGCGACTGTGAGTGAGTATAACAAACTCGTCGATGTAAGTGACGGGCTTAGTAGTTGTACTGTTATTCTTAGACGTTGTAGTGTTGGTGAATACTTAATAAACTGCGTTGACCGGGATCTAAGAGATAGTTTCCTTTTACAGTTTGATATACTGACAGAATCTGTATAAACTGAGCTTAAATGTGCCGACCTTATTCGGTAAAAGTAACAGTTGATCGATTGTCCACGTCATGTCACATATTAGGAAGAGTAATAACATTTCCATGATGCCTATACTTTTACCGACAGAAATAATTTTGCGATTAGACTTTTTATTTCGAAAATTAAAAAGAAAACAAATCTAAACAAATGTAATCAAACAAAGGCACATGTACATCTTGTTAAATTGATACAGAAAAATAATTGATGCTGAGCTGACGAAGGAATTCTTCCAACATTCAAACAGAAGCCCCGTCATCGCCATGCGGGAGTGAGTGTAACAAATATGAGGCGTTCCACACCAGTGACAGCAGCGTTCACTTCCTATGACGGAGGGGTCAACCGGTATGCGTGTCGACAATTTTTTCAAATAAATTAACATTTTCATAAAATTAGATAATTATTAATTAGATAATCTAATTAATACTCTAATAATGAATAATTATTAATAATTAATCGTCTAATTGTTAATTAGATAATTAGGTAATTAAAATAAAACATTTATTTTAATATTATTAAAATTAAAGACGTCTCATGGGAAGAAATTTTAGTATTGAAAACCACCTTCTAGTAAAGAATGCCGGCTGCAAAGTGTTTTACCAGATCCTGATCTATTTTACGCTGCATCTTCCTGAACTATATCAATCTACAACATATTGCTCACGTTGCCTCCGCTCTTAGTAATTGTGTAGCGATGTTAAGCTCTTACTCAAGTATAAATACACAAATCAGACTCGGATTCAACGACTAATAACTCATGATACCAGCAGATATTTTATTCTAATGTAAAAAGAATACAGTACCTTTACCTTTACCTTACCTTTACCTCTGTACTCAATAACTAGTAACAGGATGTATTTAGTGTGGTTAAATCTTAGGTACTATATAAAGCAGCGCTATGTAGTATTGTCTTATCAACTAGGTTGTTGGCTTCCTTCCTCCTGCCGCCGCACATCAATCGGTAGCCATAAAAATTATGTTATGATTCAGAAAAAAACAAGAAAGACTTTCTTGTCCCGGTTGGATAATACAATTGCTATATAGGTAATAAGGCTTTATAAACTTTCATTAACGTTAATTTCTTTAAAGATCAAAATGAAAGAAAGGGCAGAGAACAGTTGTAGTAAATTTACTAAATTTGTTTTCAAGTAAGCCTATGTTAAGTCTATACGTACGAATAATATATTTACTGACGCAAACGTCACTAGTAACGGGAAACATGATATATAGGCAAAGAGAAAACAATTACAAACCAGAAAAGAATAACAGAAGAAAAGCTGTAAGATTTATTATACCGTATGCGCATTCACAGACTGAAGTGTCGCCATGAAATAATGGGTACCTTGGTGATTTATGCTGTGCAACCATCTGCAATGTACGTCTGTACACAATAACTCATCGCGCACATACCCTGAATACATTAAAAAATAATTCAACGTTGTTCATTTACAGAGCTTAATATGCACGTTCATAAAAGGATAAATTTTTTCTATTTCATAGCGTCTCTTGATAAACATGAATTTAGACTAAATACATTATTTTAATTTCAGTGAAATTGATAAACTACTGGTAGCAAAGGTTTTCAATGCCATTTTCTAATTACCCTTAAACAGTATAGTTATGACGATCACGTGGATCTTGCGTTTACAACAGTGGAATTTATTAAACACCAGTAAAATCGACGTTCACAAAGGAAAAAAATCACTCATTTTACACGGTTGTACAATACATGCTGTTACAATGCAACATAGAGACACCGTAAGTGTCATATCATAAGACGATATTAAGAGTCAAATCATAAGAGCTACTAAATTAAATTATTTTAGCACGCTACACAACAAATAATTCAACACTTACTTGTCTCTTTCACTAATGCACTTACTTTTATCGTGTGGATTCGCTGAACATGACTCTGATCGGCCACGGCTGTCTATGTGTTACCTTCTATACATAGCCAAGGTCACTTGAGTAAGTTTGTTCTACGTCTATCCTGCAAAGCCGACGAATGAGCATATATTACGTTATTCTGCTTATTGGATAATACGCGACAAGTATCACACAGACTACTACTGTGTCGCATCGGCATTTCAATTTAAACCACGCGAAATATAGCACTTATAACACAGCATTACTCAGTTTTTGACAAATTACAATATTTTTTTACCTGCTACACACAACAAATAAATTATAATACGAACAACTAATAACAGTGATATGGTTATATAAGTTTACAGTGTGTAGTGGGCTGTAGTGTTTAATTTAAATAATTAGTGAGCTGAGTTACGTGTGTCACAGTTTGGTGTTACATTCAAAGAATAATAATTTGGATTAATCTCACCCATTTGCAATAATCTTCGGGTTTGTGCTATAATATTTACACTCTATTAACAAATTAGTTCTTCTTGGTTCACTAGCATTGGTATAACATTTAATTATTTCTCATTGATTTATATTCGTTGCCCATAACCTGTTAATGATCTGATTCCAGACTTAATTTCGTGATCCAGATTGTTACAGAGAATGTTTCTTTACACCTCGAATTTCAACAATAGAATGTGTCGATTTGGTGAATTTTGCTAGCTTCTCGGTAAAAAATTTACTAAATTCTGATTCGTCCAAATCGAATTATATTGTTTGCTGATATTGCTTGATTTTTGACCAGAATAAATACTTGACTCCTAGTTAAGAAACTTTATCTTATACTAAATACAATCTCAATTACATGACTGTACATGAAATCCTTGTTTGATGCTGATTAATTTGACAGCTTACAAGCTAGGTTTTGTTAAGTATTTAGTTATGTATTGTACATGATTTTTACCAAAATTTTGTATTAATACCCAAAGAGTCTTTTTCAATATACTTGACATTAAAAAACACTTGCTATAAACATCTTAAATATAACATGGGTGGTTAAACAAGTTTACACACTAGTATTTGTTATGAGAAATGTTAATTTCCTTTTTCTTAAATTTCTACTTAATTTAACGTAATCAGAATAAGCTTCTTCATGCAAAATTTAACACTATTGGTTTTTGAGTCACATTGCTATTTTACCTTATAGATTAATTATAATCCAGATATATTCCTTGTCACATTAATAAAGTCAGTTTGAGATTTACAACAATAAATTAGTATAGGTTTTACACAACAAAAAATCAAACATTCTAAATAAACATGTCAAAAGTAATCTTCAATTACAATCAACGAAATACTAGAATACATAGTTTATAACTTTCATTTTTATAACTGCCGCATTATTTTAAAATACACAAAAATAGAAAACATAACAATAACATAATGTCAGTCATCAATCTCTGTTTACTGTCTTACACATTGTTCTAAACAGTATTTCATTTTTTTCTAACTTATTAGTTGATATACCCATTACTATTAAACAAACTTATTCATTAATTCCAACAACGTATAACAAATGATCTCTAACTTGACCTGTAAACATTTAGTTTTTTAAACATAATTAGGAACAATTTTTCATTTACTATATTATACATAACATTAACTATTTATTTTTATTTTGTCCTTCTGTTGGTTTAGATTCCTAAATAGTTAGGCTATTAGTTTTTATTCACAAATCTAGACTGTCAAATAGGTAGACTATTAGGCTTTATGTAAGGGAAACCATTACGTTACAATATTAATTCATTTCTAAAAATGTCAGAGTAATTTAGTGAATTTATTTCAAAGTTTTTTCATTGATTTCATTGAAAGTTTTTTATTTTGTTGGGATTCAAAACTAGGTGATATTCATTTGTTTTAAGAAAGTACGTTACGAATAGAAAAAATAAATTACATATAAAGATATTTCTAATTATTATACAGAATTTTGTATATTTTACATGCCCCATTTTATGTACATCAAATGATGGTCACTATCATAATTCATAGGTATTTCATGTAAACAGATAAAGTAAAACCATCGTGTTTTAGTGTATTACAAAATTTGCTTAGGTATTAGAAAATAACAGGTTGCTACAAACCGCGTTGTTGCTTAATCAATTCTAGTGCTTTCCAACCGTTGCCATAAACCCTCTCCATCTTTGTTGCTTTAGCTGGCATAAAGTTACGTTGTTACAAAATTTTAGTGTTTAATATAGCAAAATTTTAATTGTCTTTTAACCACTAAGAGGACGTAAGCGTGTATGATTGTATATTAAAACTGGTTTTATACTACGTTTAATACTATTTTCGTAAAGAAGCTTGCGTCGATCGATATAGTTAAATGTTAATTACCGGATATTTTTTAATTAATTTACAAGTCTACAAAACATGTCGGTTTACGATGCTACTGATATAAACTAAAGGCGCATATTTGACGTAAATAATTCTGCAGATTACTAACAAAAATTAAAATATTCTACAATAATAATAGATAACGTTTTTCTGTTATTATTGATAACCTTATATAACCATTGATCTGCGTCTCCAAAACACAGAATTTTAAGAGGAAGTAAATACTGAAAGCTTTGCTCCCTTTGAAAATTTCGAAAGTGAAATACAGTAGGTCTAACTACTATAAGGATGCCAGTCGTCCGGATTTTACTTTCGACATTTTAAAGAGAAGCAAAAATATATACTGTAATATAAACTATATATATCTCTTGAAGTGCTGCGTTTTAGAGCCTGCCATTGAAGGATCTCTGGAGATGCAAAAGTTTTCTGGTAGCATCATTTTCTGGTAGCAGAGCGTGGCTAAGTCCAAGCGTGGTTGCAAATAATAATAGTAATAATAATAATAATAATAAATAATATAGGAACTACCGATAATAGTGACAGTAAATACACTACATGATGGTGCTTGTATCTTAGATGTAATTAATTTCTGCCTACATTTCAAGGTATTAAAGAATTTAGAATCTAGAAGCTAGACTTCTTAATTTTATATCTGCTTACATACAGTTTTCCATTTCAGTGCTATATTGTCACCGACGGCGCGCAAACTCATACGTGTGTGTTTCGGAAGCCATGTATGTGCACAACTTTGAAATTAGTGTTCTGCTACTTTGGCGTCCGCATGCTCTGAATGTTTGTCTTTGTCTCAGGTCGTTCCCAAGGTTTCTCCTTCCTCGATAGCGGTAGTTTACTGAGCTATCTACAAACCTTCAGCCACCAGATTAATCAACACATACTACTGTTGATGTCTTCTGTCCTCCCAAGCCACGAATCAGGTTATATTTAAATTACCCTATGGTGACTTCCTATTCTCGTGTCAACCTATTGCTCCACAGGGATGTCACATCCACCTTGGACAGATCCACCGCTTAATAGGAGCCACCGCAACTCAGGCGTTGGAGAACTATATTTTGGCACTCTATTTACAGATGTCGATAAGTACTGATATACAATGGTGTTAAAATAATGTAATAAGACCAACAAAAATGCATAGCCTTCATAATAATGAACCGCTATGTAAAGGATGGTTTATTGAGAACATTCATTGTCACCGAAAAAGGTTATTATTATTAAAAGGCTTAAAATTTTATTAATTTTGTTGAAATTACTCGCCTTAAAAATGTGCTGCAACTGCATGAAAAGGTTGGATAGAATCATAATATTAATATACATTAGCTGTCGTTTTCTGTAAAAGAATTTCCAAATTTTTAAATTTATTGACAAAACTGAAAATATCTTTAGTATTATACAGAAATAGCTGTACAAACGAAATTAATTAAAACACTTTTTATTTGGCCTCACACGACTGTGTACTTAGCTAAATTTACCAAAACCCGGTTTGTTTACACACTGGATCTGCGAGCGACTCTAAAGGTTCAAAATTAGATTATCACGTTAATTTGTAGGAGGTTTTTTAACAAATTTTTATTATGACCAATGATATTTTTTACTGTGTTGAGTATTCAAAACGTCCACCAAATGGTTTCTAGCAGATATCATCTAACAACGTATTATACTTTAAAGAACGTAAACAGTTTACATAAAGCTTAGGATGATGTTAAACTTAGCAAACTACTGAGTACCAGATACAGGTGTGCACAAGGGATGAAATGTGGTAAAGTTGCTGACTGTTTGGTAAGAAAACTTTGTTCAAATGGTATGTAAACCTTTGCCAGCGTATGTCGTTAGCGAGGAAAAAGGAGAAATTTTGTCTTTCGCTTGTTAATTTAAGTATTTACACAGCACGCTCTCTAAACACTAACATTCATCTATATGAAGGAGAAAGAGAACACGTATAGATATCACCGTATTTTTATACATTCTACTTTCAGTTTATAAACTGTAGACACTTATTCGTGAAAACATCTTTTATTCACCCATAATGTCGTCAACTGCAACTAATCGTACATTAATTGTAGACTCTACCTGAATGCTCACTAAATTTTACCTTTCGTCTTCTCATTGGAGATGCAGAGGTAATCATAACTTTAACTTTATTTGTATTTTTAACAAGGAAAATCCATTATGAACACCAGTTTACCAGGTAGTGTGTAAGATTTTGCGAGCAAGTTGCATCAAGTCCAGCTGAGATAAGAGAAGAGAAAAAAAGAGATGGACCAAAAAACACAGCCGCCGGTAAATGACTTTGCGTAACTACTACTCAGTACTCCAATAAAGGAATGAGAGTATAAACGGAGCAATCTAAAATAACTATTTTCGGATTCTTCAACCCCATTTTACAGTCTAGATGCAATTAGTTTTTAGTGAAGACGTAGTTTGTTCTCCGACCGGTGGCGTGCATACTGTAATGTGAATGTCTTTAGATAATTATGTATATTGTTATATCTGCCAACGGATAGGATATGTAGTAAGAAAAAAGGAAGTGTTTTAATAGTGTACAATAAATTGAAATTTTGAAAAGTTAATCAATTGCATTTATATTGGAGAGGAGCGCTGGAGTTGTACAAAAAAGGACAGTAGGGCAAAATAATTAATTTTTTACAATTGAAATATTTGTTAGATATCTGAAGGTGAATGCAGTCACTATCTGCTTGACCAGGAGCTAAATAGACAATCCCTCAGCAACGCAGTCAATAGAAATGCCAAGAAGATAAAGAAAACCCGATGAAGTGATGCAAAAAGAGATTGATATTCAGCGAAAAACGATAGAAATTATGTATTAATTTCGTAAAAACATGAAATTAATAAAAAATTGCATTTACCAATAAGCGGTTAAAAGCTACAAATTTACTTATATTTTCTGATTATGTTCACCCTTGAATACAATAAATTTGAATACAATTCGAAGGGGAAACTTGTTATGAAGTAACGGACGGGCGAAGAGAATCGTGCTTTTTTCCAGCTCTTCAAATCTGAAATACATGCATTAACTTAAAATTGCACTTGTAGATAACATATTTAAATATGTTCCAAAATAATTTTTGCAACTTTTTACTGCACAGATATGTAAAAATTTACAAAATATGCAACAGCAACCTACATTCCTCTAGTCTTCTATTTACTCAGAGGCAAGAGCTACGCTGACGAACTAAGAATGCTGCAAAACGAATGTGAAACTTTATTTTCAACAACTGACTTTGAGTAAGCTATCTATTTGTTAGTACACCATCGCCTGCTACCTCCATACTAGCTTGCCATCAGGCTCAGTCTCTCTCTTACTCCTTCTTGCTCCTCTTAATTGTCTTTGTCATACTATGTACCACAAGGATGACGTTACTACTACTGTTTAGTGCAATACTAGTGTCCTCGGTGCGTGTTTTTTGTAGTTTCTTCTTACCTGAATTACGGCCTACACATGTTCATCACAAATATCTCAAACCAATACGTTTGTTAGCAGATGAAACGGCATTATTTTAAAGTATTCATAATTTTGACGATTCAATAAATCACCTTTCAAAGTAATTGTTTTGGGCGGAGATTTATTTCCTCAAGTCGAATTTAAAACTGAAAATCATTCAGATTATGGCTTAAGCAAATCTAACTTTGTGCGTTCTAACTGTGTTTTGAAGTGTATAACAACACCGAGGAATTAGTGTTTACGGAATTAGGTACAACGTATCTTAACAGAGAAACTAATTACTTAGAGTGAAGCGCAGTATTATTGACTAACAGCAGACAAGAGTTCCCAACTAATTTCCTGAGTAGCGCAACATCTGAGCTTGGCTTCTCAACGTTGTCAGCGGTGCTCCACATGTATTTGTCCGCATTAAAGCTGCAGTCATCGCATTTAGGTTTCATTATTACATCTGTACATTACGATTTGAACAGGTTTCTCTTATTTCTGTAAATATTTTATCTGGATTGAAAACCGTGTGATTTGTATGTAGGAGAGAATACCGAAACAGTGACGTCACGATCAGCTGACCGGAAGTGGTGACGTCAAGAGCATCTGTTTCAGCTGACGTTATGAACAGCTGATCAGCTTCTGATGACGTCATGAGCAACTGATCGTGAGGTCGTTGATCTGGTCAGTTGATCTAGACGTGTCTTCGTGTTTCAGGGTTCTCTCCGTGTTGTGACGTGTTTTATTTTTTTTGATTTTTTTATTTAATTTTTTTTCTTAAAGGTGATACACAACAATATATGATACAATTGTATTAAAATTATTTAATGTTCTTTCTTTAAAAGTGATACAAAAAATACATGCGTACAAGTGTATTAAAATTTTGAAATGGTAACGTCTGTGACGCGATTCTTTTGTCCGTTGTATTGCAGATACAGCGTCTCCGGTTGTACGTCTTGCAGACCTTCGTCCGTAAATTTTTTAGAGTATTTCTTCGGTAGGTAAACTTTTAGCGTTCTCTTGTTATCCTGTCCGTCCGTTATAATGGCTGATAGAGAAGGTCCGTACCTGGTTGTTTCGTTCTGCAACTTTTGAATCGGAAAATGTTTCCCAATTGCGAAGTCGTAACATCTTGCGTATTCATATGCGCTGACGCTTCCAAACTTTTGTACGAACGACTCCATTGTTAACGTAGTCGGTTCCTTGATTGTGAAGTGTCACTGACGACTGTTCACACAAGTCTGAACGGTACAACGAGCGAGCTCGTTTATATACGCGAACAATTTCCTGTTCTACTATTACGTGTAACCACACAACGTCCTGTCAATATGATCCAACAGGCTTAACAATATTGTGAAATAAATATGCTGCTACATTTTTAACAATATTTTAAAACAAAAAATATGAATAAATAATTTATAAAAACGCTCTGACGTAAGCATGAATTTTGGTCCTACATAATGGACACTTTCGCAGACGTACTGTACACAACGTGCAGGCGACGAAATGGCGACACGGCAGAAGCACTATTTCGATGAATTCCATGTAACATACCTTACACCGAATTTGTTGTCCTTCGTTTTGTTTCTCAGAGCTCTCCGTACGTTCTTCTTTTTCTTTTTCTTTATCTTCTTCTTCACACTTACTAGGTTCATGACTTAATGCGTTTCTTACGGAATCGACGAAATTTGTTCCTTCCTTCAACAATAGGTAATTACATTCCGGAAAATGACGAGCGTGTTGCGTCCACGTCCACGCATCGTCGTTGGCTTCCCACATGTGTAAGCCTCCACCGCATGCAAAGCAAACGGTGCGATCTCTGCGTCCCGTGTAAAACAAACCCGCTTCGGCCAGCATTTCGGCTCGTACGGACATCGCGATCTGCCACTCCTTTTCGACGAACGTTTCCATTGTTTTCTCGCACGTGTCGA
The DNA here is from genome assembly GCA_034769895.1 of Magicicada septendecula. Taxonomy (NCBI): domain Eukaryota; kingdom Metazoa; phylum Arthropoda; class Insecta; order Hemiptera; family Cicadidae; genus Magicicada; species Magicicada septendecula. The sequence continues at coordinate 300,406,470 of CM068371.1, forward strand.
ACTGCGGAAAAGCATGAGCGACCGCGTGTACCGTACACTCGTGGACAAAACTCTCGAACCGACACAATGCAACGAGACTGTTTGCGAACCCGGCACTGTCGTACGCATCGTGAATTCCGCGTACGCGAAAGACATATTCCAGCCGGTGTATCGGTTGCTGCTGCTGCTGTTCTAATTCGACGATCGATGAAGCGATGTCGTTAGGTAATAAAACACAGTCACAACGTTCACAGTCATCTGCAGTCTCTCGACTGAAGAATGATGCAACACTCGGTAATATGTATATAAATATCGACTTCCGTTGGTAAATCACAATTTCCTCTTGGTTGCGAGGCAACTACCCGGTGGTAGTGGGGGAAATCAAGTGCACACATATCGTTGTGTTAAATACGTATATTTAAAAAAACGTTATGTCGTCTCTTCCATTCCAAGCGACCCAAGTGGTGAGACGAGATAAGCTTTGTTTTTTTTACGTGGTTTCCCCATTTCACGGACAAATGAAACACGCCTACTCAGGCGTTACCTAATACCTAATACGCTAAGAACTTAGAACGTTTAACGTGTACAGCGTTAGGTAAAACCTATGTACACTACACAATGCTGAATAAAGCAAATTTTTATATACGGTACTTTTAATTTTAAAATTTGTTTATTTTATTTTTTTAATTTTTATTTTATTTTTTTTTTTTTTTACTTAAACTGGTAGTACGGTATACGGTTAGACTATCGATAAGCGAATTTTCACGTATCACACACACACACACAAAGATTCTGTTAAACTGAGGCGAGTTTACACGTGTTTCCACCGTGCCAGTGACTCGTCTCAGACAACTCGACTACGTTTATGAGTATCTCTACCGCGATAGTGACGTAGCCGGTTACAATCGATCATATCTCTCTCTCATAACGTGAACAAACTCGACAACACACCTCGATATCCTGAACGATACACAAACGTATATACTAAACTACTATACACATACTTATAATAAGCAACATAGCATTGTGTAGTGTAAAATCACACACACGCAAACACACATACACACACATTAAAATATATTGTTATACATAATGTTTTTGCACACAGTACACCGTAAAGCGCGTTGCTAGCCGACAGAATCACTCCGTTGTTTTCTTGCGTTTACCATCCACTCGCCGTAGAATAACGCTCTACGCAGCGCGCACCTAGTAAACGTTCCTCTGTCGTCCCGATGTTGAACGAAAGGGTACTGTAACGATGATGATAGTGACGGGGTCGGTAACCGCTCGCCGTCGGCGCGCTCATGTCGTTGTAGTCGATAACGTTGCGGTGGTGCGCGCGTAGAAAAGCGGCTTTCTCCGACGCTTTTATTGTAGATCAAGGTGAAATTCGAACAGATTTGCGCGATCGTAAGCGACACGTCCGTGTACGGAATGTAACCGTCGTCTCATCTCAACCGGTGATAACGCCTTTCCAACCATTTGTTGGTTCTTATCGTCTTCTCGGTGAGACGCGATAGTTCGTAAGAAGGCGCGAAAAACGCGACCGTAAAGCGCCGTGTAGACAGGTCAACCGCGGCAAACTGCTTGACGACCTACTCGTTTTGCACGCCGCTGAACGCTTGAAACGCGATGACAGCGTTTCGAACGTCCTCTTCTTGCGGCCACATAACGAGTAGTGTAACTATTTTAACTCGTACGAGATGTTTTATATTCAGTCCGCCATTTTGTTTTTCTTTAACATTCTTCATTCTTTTCAAGGTTTTGCATCAGCTCGGCTACGGTATTATCCGGTATCACCGGTTCCGTTTTCCCGTACATAACGAGTTCGTCGTACATTACGATATCGCAAAACACTTCCGGTGGGCACACGTATCGTCCTCCCGCACTCGATACTACGCGATCGAGGTACAGTTTAGTATTCTCTTGTTCGTAAAACAAACGAGCCACGTACTATTTAATTGTCAGTATTAACAGAACAAAACACTCGTTTTCGTTCATTACGATCAAACTGATTTTTTTTTTTTTTTAATGTACACATCCGCGTTTCACGTAAACACTTTTAATTCTGTCGTCTTCTTCTTCGTCCTTATCCTGAAATAAAACTAACTTAACGTCGGAAGAACTGTATTTAAGACCGTCGGTAATTCGTTCCTGTAAGAAAACCAACAAGTTCTAATCGGTGAAATCGAATAGCACGCGTTGCGGACGAGCAACATTTTTTAAACGAAACGCACACATCGTGATCGCGTTCTTCAAACACTCCGGCTGTTACGTATCGTCTGTGCGACAGCGGGTACGTTAGACCTAAGTACACGTCGCGGTGTATCGTTTGCAATTGCTGCTGCTGCTGGTGCTGCTGTTCTAATTCGACGATCGATGAAGCCATGTCGTTAGGTAATAAAACACAGTCACAACATTCACAGTCAACTGCAATCTCTCGACTGAAGAATGATACAACACTCGGTAATATGTATATAAATATCGACTTCCGTTAGTAAATCTCAATTTCCTCTTGGTGGGGAGGCAACTACCCGGTGGTAGTGGGGGAAATCAAGTGCGTTTGTACACAGTGTTGAACAGCGGAGTGTATACGTTGAGCGAATCGTGAAGTATCATGCAGACGGCCGTGGTTTCCGAAGGGAAACTGTCCGAGGACTCGAATTCTAATCGAACGTCGACCGGTAAAGACTTAAGCGACTCGTCCTGTCTGCTACAATCTAAGACGAATAGCGGTGCTCGCTCTTTGAACTCGTCCGGCGATAGAAGTACGTTGGATTGAGTCCTATGGTAGAACGACTTTTGAAAACGACAATACATGTTGTACAGCAGTGCGTAGCGTCCGTTAGCGATATCCAAGTTCAGGATATCGTACGGGTACTATTTATTGTTCAGAAAGAGTCTCGCGTTGGTCACCTTGCAGTGATCGATTTCGTCAGCGTGTTTTTTTCAGATAGTTCTTTCTTCCGGTCTAGAAGGTCAGTATCACTCGTGAAGAAATAGAGGATCATTCTTACTTACTTTCTTGAAAGTAATGACTCCTTTAGATCAAAATTTATATTTAAATACTACTGTGTCACACATTGCCAAACCACAACTAAGGAAAGGTGCAAGTAACAAGCTCATTTACGAGTCATATGGTCCAAATTTAAGGTATGCGGCTATATAGCATAGACCATACTAGCACTTTTGCCTTCTTATCAACCCGCTAACATTGTACAGCCCGTGTTTATGCATAGGCCTATATGCAGTTCAGGTCTCCGTCTCATAATCGTATTCTCCTTTATTATTTACAGTTGTATTTAACCAAATTCTTTTATTTCTTCTCAAACGTGTTCGTCCCAACCACATGAGAAATACTGAGATAATAAAGAGGATTATTCGCTAAATATGCATGTGCAAAGGCACTATTACAGGCATAATAAAAAATTTCAAAGTGAAATTTGCAGACTTCTGAAAAAGGTAAAGGAAAGATAATATTCATCCTTTCCCTTTAAACAGCAGTAGACCTGAAGTATTCAACTACTTTTAAGATTTTCGCGGAAATAAGTTATTTTATTTCTCCTTGACTGGTACACACACACACAAAAACAAACTCATATGTATGCACGTGTATATTGAGTCGGTTCCAGTATGTGTAGATGCAAGAAGCAGAGGTATTCGTATAAGCCTACCTGGCTGCTAAAACGTAACGTAAAGAACCCTACATGAATATTATCTGTACCTACGATATGTGTAATATACGTAATTGTGATTTGCGTGTGTTGTAGGGGAGGAAATTTTGATGTGTTTTTGATAGGGGAGAGAGAGAGAGAGAGAGAGAGAGAGAGAGAGAGAGAGAGAGAGAGAGAGAGAGAGAGAGAGATTTGGAGATTAGAAAATTCTGTGCCTGTGCGTGAGTATATGTGTGTGCACGCGGGCTTGTGTATCTTCGCGCGCGCGCGCGCGTGTGTGTGTGTTTTAGACTGGAAGAGTGAGAGTGAGAGGAAGTGGGAGAGAGACATGGACGGAGTGTGAGAGTGCTAGAGCGCAAGAGAGAGAGAGAGAATTAGCATGTCTCAACACTCATTTTGGATCGCTTTCAAAACGTTTGTGAACTATGTCTCAAAAAAAGCGTCACACTTTGTTATCAGTAATAAGTATCTGTGAATAATGTTAAATATAGACCTACAGGTATCTATAGAAACATACATAAACTGAAAATATATGACTAAATTATTTACCATTTAGGTATTATGGCTACAAATTTAATCAAAAATCAAATGCAGAAGTTCGGAAATTTTAGTTTTTATTTTATGATTGTTTGCTTTAAATTGTTATGTTACTAATAAAATAGTAGCGTAGTTGGGTTTTCACAATTTTTCTGGTAACATAAGAAATTGTCTAATATTTAAAATTAACTTACTTAATAATAAATGTATTTCGTTCAAAACAGTTAGAGAGGTCTGCAGCTCCGGGAGCTTACTAGTGGTGTGGCAATGTCTTTTAGCAATGAATTGTACAAATTTTCATAGGACCGCTAATGTTTACTACGGAGTTGAAGAACAACGGACAGACAGATATGTAGCCACGTGTTACCGCGTCTGACGATGCACAGATAAGCTCGGCGCACAGAACACCGGCTTATCAGTATCGGCGCTCAGAACACGGACCCAACTTTAATATCTAATGTACACACAATCTTCAGTTGTATAGAAGCGTATGTAAATGAATGAAGTAGGCCTATATTATAACTAACTTTTTAGACATAGGCCTATATATAAAATAATAGAAATTTCTACGCAAATTTAGCACTGAAACTATCTTGCTTGTTTCCTACGAAATATTGTACTAGTTTTATAGATAACACAAATACCCAGTAAAAGAGTTCAGACTTATGGTCAATCATATTAGTATCAGCTTATAAACTTGGGTATAATTTGCAAGAATAATGTCATAAATATCATAATGTATGGAAACTTTATGTGTGTATAATGAATTGAAATTTCGACTTCTTTGAATAGAGTTACATGACATTTTTACAATGTCCTTGTAACATAAATATACTTTGATTATATTAATAAAAAGTACCAAAAAACATAAGATTTTTAAGAAAGACTTGATTGAACATGGTTTATTTTAATTGTTTCATGTATGTTAATGAAGACTATGATAGTTGTGTTTATCATAGTTAAAATGATGTCGATGATGATAAGTAAGAAGGACACTGTTAATGAACTTACTTATGGAATTTTGTTTTATTTGTCTACACTGTAAATTTATAAATACAGTCAGTTAAGTGGAATTATAATATATTACTAATAGTTATTAGTAATTAGTTTGGGTCACCTTAATTAATATTATATATGATAGTGTTAATGACACCAATGTTTTTCTTAACAAGAAAGTACCAAAATAATAGTCATAGATTTTTGTAAAACTAAGCATATTGAGCTTAGTCAGTTAAGTTATATGAATAAGAATTTCTATTAAAATAATAATAATGAAACAATGTCAGGTTATGTTAATGGATTACTAAATGTGTCAAATAAATTTAAGAAAGTGAAAAGTACAAAAAGAAATAATAATAAATAAGTTTGGAACAAATAGAATAAAAAGTGTAAATTAATAACTCAAGAAATATAGAACAGAAGATAGTCACAAGTGGTGTCAAAATGATCAGTGTCTCTTTATATAATCCTTCTAAGACACATTGTGACTATTTCTAATCTTATGTATTTTGGTACATTCCCTATCAAAACTGTTGTTATATCGTAGCCAAAAGGACCTACTTAACACATTATAATTGTATTTTATTAATTAAATATAAAATATGAAATGTTTATGCCTGAGGTATAAGAGTTACTGCTGCCACTCTGAGCATATTAAAATACAGCTGGCCATACTTTGTTAAGAATTATATTTGACATTTAAAACAAGTTAAAGAATAAATAACTTGAGTTTACAGAATACCGAAAAAGGTTTATTCGTGTCTTTATTTCATGAATACAAAATGGGTACGATATACTGAACAAGATATCTGGTACCGTGAGTTGACTTCAGTAATTAGATTAAGTTGGCAACACTCATCATTGATGCCTCTCTCTACATCAACACCATAGACTGGCTACCCTTGTTTTCAACATTAAATATCTGTCAACTCAATCTGTGTAACAACTTAATAAGAACTGAAAATATCTCAAAGTCACAAGAACTCGAGTTTGTAAAAATGTTAACTGGTTCCATTGTAACTTGTCTAACATACACCATGAGGGGGTGGTTAAACTGTTTTACTAAAGCATGGTTTCTTTAATTAGATTATTTGGAGTCCGATTATCTGTATTACCATTATTTTTATTATAATTATTCTTGAAGGGTTATTAGTGTTTTTATTAAGTGGTTGGGTTAACTTTGGTGTGGTCCGTGATTTCTACTGTATTGATGTTCGCGTTGTTCTCCCTCATGGGGTATGCTAATCTGGAAATAAATATATATAAATAAATGTGTATATAAATCTTTATGTCTATTTTCTAAACACTATATAAATTAATGACTATATGTAAAGAACGATATGAAACTGGAACATTGTGTCACCCACATGAAATCTAATTGATCTTGTTATTCTGTTAAAATATGTTGATTGCAAATCCTGTCACTCTGTTAAGCTCCAGCACACTTTTCGCTTCCTTTGGGTTCATTAACCTAGTCTTAAATATTACGTAACGGTCCTGTAATCGCTACGTTAGTAAGAGAATTTTGCCTTGTTTACGTCATTATTTACTAGGTATGTCATGCGTTTGTCTAAAGTAAATAAAACATGTTTTACTTACATTACCAACGTCTGGATTGTTTAAAAACGTCTTCTCTCGTTTGACGAACTTAAGAAAACGGGTCTTTGTATTAATTATTCGCTGCCCGGGTCGTTGGAAAGTTCAACAACGCTGTCAAAACTTATTTAACTGTTTTCTTCCAATGTCTATCTCACTTAGCACTTTACGTACTTGTTCTTGTTAACTTTAGTTTCCCGTCGACAGATATGGTAAATATTAAAAGCTTAATGAAGTAACTATGTTTTGTACTTTGTGTTTATGCTTCGATTGTATCAAGTAAAGGGTAAACTAGCTATTACTAGATAGTGTTGATAAAAAGTTGTATTATGGTCGAAAGCTTTTTTAGTATTAGAACCAAAGTAGCAATACAGGACAATTAAATTGTTAATATACTCGCACAATTGCATATACACTATGGCATTCATTCATTTAGTTTTTTAGTTATATCCATCTTTACGTTGCTAGTGGTTCTTACCAAAATGTAAAGTGTTAACATAGAACCCACTGGTAATCATTCAAGGTAAGACAACACCACTGCAAACATTATATAAAAGCATACACATTGTGTGATAGACACTTACGTTAGACATTTATGTCTGGCTCATTTGACGATTAAAAAAAGAAATATCCCACTTATTAAATTTATTTTAAGCTACTCCCTCTGCGTTACTGATACTAAAGTTTCTATCTATTTACTGAAGATACTAGGTCTATTTACTGAAGATTACTTAGATAGGAAACCTAAAATTTTAATCTGAAACACACGCGTACCTTTGTTATTTGACTGAGAAAGATTATTCAAATATTGTACCACGGTCGCCCGGATCGACGTGTTGAACTATGGATACAGAATAACTGTCATCAAATTAAATCGATAATTACAACTTTAATTACAGTTAAAAATAAAGCAAGACACACTTATACAATTCTTTAAGCTAAAGAAGAATTTAGCTTATCCAGTACCCAAACAATCTGCACGCTATGTACAACACAATAACCACTTTACTACTACTAAACTACAATTAACTACTAAGCTGAAAGCCACAATTCTGACAACGCATTCTAATATTGCAGGTCCACACTGAACTTACTCCACTTCTAAAACAATTATTCGTACTTCGGCTGTGTAATGATACAGCAGGCCTGGATCCCGGTAGAATAATCGATCAACGTCTGGAAAAGGCATCTAAAATGGTCTAGAGCATTGCGTAATACTGCCGTCATGTAGTCATAAGTATTTTACTACTTGACTACTTGTACTACTTGTATCTCCTCAGCTTAGCACTGACCCCTCCGTAGTCCTCTTTGCCCCAAACTGGCAAATTCTCTTGTTTTGTTTGTCTTAATTAAGAGTCTAGAAACTCTCATTTATCTTCCATAGCACTTTTTTCATTACGCAAAAACAGCTCTTCTTCGATTCCATTTTAATTTCCAAGTTCGCTTCCAATCTCTTGCTTGACTTCCTCTTCGGTAACTTTTCTGATCATGTAACAAGTGCCATCTCATCTCCAAACTCGTCTGTTTCCTGTACATCCTGTACGGTTTTATTCCCACATTGTGTTTATTTGCAACTAAGTCTTTTTCAGTATCTTTTTCTGCCACCATAAAATTTGGTACTCCACCTACGATATTGTTTCTTCATACAGCACCAAGGATTCTTCTTCTACGCACCTGTTGACGCCTTCTTCGGCCACCATCACTTGCTTGATCGAATGGTTAGCTGATCCTATTGTTTCAGCTGTGCGAAACTTTGTCTTCTCTCGGCCAACCCTCAGGACACTTTCTCTTAAGTGCGCTACAAACATATATACAATCATAATGTACGTGACAAGAATCACTTCATCGACAATGTCTGCAATAAAGCATTTGATATCTAATCTCGAGGAGAGCCAGACGTAAGCGTATGTCAACCTTGTACAAACGTCTGGAAAGCGCATCTCGAATGATCTAGAGAGTTGCGTAATTCTGCCGTGCTAAGTGTCACGTAGCCATACAATTCTCTGTGTGCTCAGCATTGCAATATAAAAAGCAAACAAAAAACTTTTTTCTAAATAGGTCGTGATGTGATTAATATTAAAGTTTTGAGGAATATGATATACAATTAAATCGTAAAATTGTTATTTAATGTCAAAATGTATAACTTTTAGATAAAAATTAAAAAACAAAACCAAAAAATTATTAGAAAAATGTTTTCACGGCTATCACGTCCTGGTGATTTTCTATTGAAAGACAATTTTTTGTAGATGTGATAAATTGTAACATAATGTTTTCTTTTAGTTACATATGTGGGTCTACATGAAAAAGTTAGTGTATTGGTTTTCATAGTACACAGATATTTGAGGTATGGTAATCACTACTATAAAAGCGCTCTTTGGTAAATAAGTCATTATAATATAGTGCGTTGACTTTCAACAGAAACGAACAGGGGTCATACTGCACTAACAGTGATACGTAGGCCTACACACCCTGGTTGAATTAGAGACTTCTTGTGTTAAGTTCCACACGCCTACATACAACGTGTCACAGCGTGTTCAAATAAAACGTGTTCTGTTACATCGAGCAGACACAGTGAAATTATACTCTAGGATCTGTATTCTAAGTGCAATGTCAACAGCATCCAGTGTCGTAGCAGCAGAAAGGGCGGAAGAAACCAACGTGTTTACTACGCCCTTATCGTCACTTCACACTGCATTTGATTGTTATCCAAACAGCTCTGAAAAATTGTAATTGAAGTCAATGTTTGAAATACTTTATTGTTAAATTTTAATGAAAATGAAACAACAAGAAATGAATGTAATACAATTGTAAAGACCTCTCTTTTAATAGTATTAACAAATCAAAGTAAATTTTGTAATCTAAAACATAATGGTCGAAAAGCGTAGTTTCATAAAAGACTGATGCATAGGTACATGAATTGAAAGTTAGATGTATAGATATATGGATGATAGATTTTCATATTGACAGAGAAGGGAAGAGAGAAACAGAGAGAGGGTGTCAGTGATCAAGAGGGGAGAGTCTGACACAGACACATATAGTAAATAATCATTCTCTCTCTCTCTCTCTCTCTCTCTCTCTCTCTCTCTCTCTCTCTCTCTCTCTCTCTCTCTCTCTCTCTCTCTCTCTCTCTCTCTCTCTCTCTCTCTCTATCTCTATCTCACTCCCTCTCTCTTTCTCTGACCCTCATATATATGCTTTTTATGTTATAGTACTCTGTAATTCTTTATTACTTACCGAAGCATATTGTGTCTATAAAATATGTTTTCAATCACCATAAATACTTTGTGTACGAGATACAGTATCCTGGCTATCTGGTGACAAAAAATAAATTAAAGAACGACGGAGAAAATTTCATAAAAAAATTGTAAACCTGTATAGTGTTAAATGTTAGAGAAATACGTTAAACCAATTTAATTATAAAACTGTTAGATACTATAAAAAATAGTATTTTCCTTATGAAAATTTTCTATTCATAATAGACTATTCTATATAACGGTTAATAACATGTTATTTTTAAGCAGTCGGCTAGTCACACTAGATAGACGTATCTACTTAAAAACTATTATACAATATAAAATTAACATTATTTAATTCAGTTCCTTATTAAAAAAATTTAATTTTTCTTTGTTTTGTGAAACAATTAAATTATTCATTTTTCCAGCATGCCTCTATCATTGTTTTAGTGACTTAAATTCAATTAACGTTTCTGTCTTTGAAATAAAAGGCCCTGTTCCGAAGTACATCCTATTGGGACTAAGCCAGATTCACCGTGTAAAAAGTTTCAATAACAATGGCGGATGTTCGATATGAGAGGAAATATTAATCATTAACAAGTAGTATGTTGCTTCCAAATTATATACGAATAATCATCTTGTTAGCAACTTTCGGATTGGTACTCTGGGTTATCACAGAGACACGCTTTAAATGTGAAAGAACTAGAGTGACTTGCTGTCAAATCAAAATAAAGAGACAATGAGCATATTTTTACCTAAATGTGATTCCCGAATAGAGTACAACAGTTTATATGATATGGATATTTCCACAAAGCTGGTAGGTTACGGTGCTACTACTATTACTGTCAGAAAAACAGTGTGTTTGTGTTTTAAAAAGTATTAGTGTATACTTTAAGTAATTACGTCTAATGTTTGTATAATAGTTTCCATGCGTTACTTACGTTTATTTCTAGATTATTCTAAGCTCAAAAGTAGACATTACATTAGAGTAATTAGAAAGGACACAGTTTCAGCGATTACTAAGTATTATGGTTCGTATTGTTAACGTAGGTTGCATTTTTATGAATTCTCATTATCTTAAATAATGCTACGTTGTTCTCTTCATAAATACACTATTATGTCATCTAGCTTATAACTTTACAAAAAAAGAAAAGATGAAAAAGTTAGTTCTCTTTTTATTGAAGGCTAAAGTTCTCCCACAGTGTGTACTGACAGACTAAATCGGCTTTTCCAAATTACCGAATGCAATTTTCTTCTAAACCAAAGAAAATTTTTAAACATTGTCTTCTTCGTTTCGACACTAGCTATTTAAACATCGTTTTGTTGTGTTCAACAAAGTCTACAAGCAATAAAAAAAAACCACAAACGACTTACTTTGGTTCCAAAATTTTGTATACTGTAACGATTTAATCTACGCTTTTATAGCAGTTGATCTGAACACACCCTATCGTTTATACATAAAGCAAAATCTACCTTGAGCTTAGATAATTAATAATAATAAAGTCCTACAAGTCAAATCTTGAATTTACATTTATTCACACAAGAACTTACAATTACTTAAACTTTGAATATACGTTTGTGTGGTTGCAGAGTTAGTTATCACACAAATAGAAATGTAAACAGAAAACTATATTTTGTTTTATTGATGCATTTGTAACGGACACAGTAAATTTAAATATTACATATTAAATACTTATTTGTTAATACATTTGCTTATACAAAACAGAAAACCAAAATTTTTTATGTAATCTATCCCTTTTCACGTATTTTTAGGAATTTTTCTAAGGCATATTTTACTAGTTTTATGATACACTTTGTTGTATTTTAGAGTATAAATGCATATACACGTTACAAAATTTTCTAGACCAAATAAATCTAAGTTCTACTTGCCTTGAGATCTTTATCTGATAGGCCAAATAATTTTGAGATCTACTTGCCTTGAGATCTTGATCTGAGATCTTGGTTTTTAAAATAATACCTGGTAAAATATTGAATAAAAGTTTAAACACATTTGCAAAGCAGCGTAATGCTGGATGTTTAGAATGTTGTGCCTATTATAACAAACTTCTATGTTACCCAACAAATTAGCATTCTAAACTAAGTTCCCAAAGCTGTAAAGGGACAGTTTACAGTTCACGAAACCTAAACAACGTTTCCCTCTCAGAGTCTAAGCATCTATTAATTCTGTCTTTTAGTTGTGCAAAACTTCAAAGCAGAAAGCTTCTGTTAACAGCATTAAACTTATATTTTAGGTATCATTAAATAAATTCTAATATAATTATGAGTATTAAAAAGAGACACGTTGATGGAGAGCGACTTTGAAGAACAAGTAATCTTATAGGCTACTTATTCTGTCTGATCCAAATTACTGTAAAAATCTAGTTGATGAATCAGAAGCTAAGGAAAGCGTATGTTAGTGTGCCACTTTGCGAAAGCTGTAACGGTTTAGACAAATTGATTATCAATTCATATTCTTAGAGTTGCTCGTAGCGATGACTTTATTGTTTTTCTTCCTCACGCCAACGTACAAGGCCTCATCAGCCCACATAATTATAATACAATCTTATAATACAATTATAATAATTTTAATAATTTTAGTAATAATTAATTATAATGCCAAAGGAACCTAAGCGACATGTTTTGATATTTTTCGTTTTGCCATTACTATGGTAGTTTGGAATGTAACTTTCAATATTATATATAGTGTCCTAAGCAACAAGAGGTTTATACAATATTTTTTTTTATTTATTAGTCTTTTTTGGGACTATTGTTCTACCTCATGTTTTTAAATGTCATAGTAACCTAACAGCTGATTGCATGTTGTTTGGCCGTAAGGAATTCTGTTGAAAAAGAATTGTGTGTTTAGTGTGTGTTTTTTCAACTAATAAACAGAAAACATCTTCAAACCAAGAACACTTAGAATGATTGAGATGTCTTGTAAAAAAGTACCCAAAAAAGTGTGCTAAATTCAATCAGCACATTTTACATTATGAAATAAAATGTTGTTCACTCTCATTGAGGTTTTGGTAATACCTTTTTTTGCAAAAAAATAGTAAGGCTAAAAATAGAAAATGATTCCTGCAAAATGTTAGGAATGTTATATACAAAGATTCTATGTTAAGGAAAGTGTGTTTAAAAAATATTTATGTTGTCATTTATGAGTTTGAATTATAATAATAACTAGTGTAATGTCTACACTAAACAGCCTATTTTGTTAATAACATTATTATTTGAATAAATATGTAATAATTTAGATAGCACGCTGTTTGTAATACAAAACTAGAATTAGTGTATTATGTTATATAAATAGAAATCTTCTTTACAAAATAATAGACGCCAATATTTATGTAATTGGCGCTTAAACTAATTTGGCATTTCTCACAGGTCTTTATCCATGGTGGTTAGGTTGGTTTTGGTAGTTACACTACTTTGGCATTTCATTTTGAAATCACAGTTTTTCCGCTATACATTATTAAAAGAAGTGTTATTTTCAGGTAATGGTGAAATTATAATGCAGAATGAAATTCTATTTAATGGTGACAGAATGTGTGGAAAGGTTGAACAACCAGATTTAGACTGCAATAAATATTCATTTGAAAATAATCCCACAAAAACAGTGATGATATTGATGATTCTTGTTTGGATGATCGTACAATAAGTCATTCCAATAATTTAATTATTGAAACAGCTCGTAGTGATTTAATATTTCTCGATGACATGCAGGTAATTTCAGTACCAGACGTAAATGAAGATAAAAAATTTACTGAAGCCACTGATCCGAATAAAATCACAGATACACAAGAAGAAATACCTGATCCAAGAGCCAGAGATAAGTTAAACACCCGATCAACAAAAAGCATGTCAATTCCAAATGGTAGGTCAACAACAATAAATCAAGAAAACTATGACCACCATTCATATTGTGTAGAGACCAGTGGAAGCAGTGAGTACAGTAGTTACAAAGAATCTGATGGTTCTGAGAAGAGGTCACACAAAAGGAAGAAAGATGAAGCCAACTTGAAGAAAAACATACTTAAACGCCTACGAAACAGTGAAATGAAATATCAGTCTGTGAAAGGAAATACAGTTGCAGCAAAGGTATTTCGATTTTTTGAATGTAAATGTAATTTTAAGTGTGTATAAAATCTTCCTCCTGAGAAGCGTGAAGAAATGTATAAGTATTTTTATGGTTTGAAAGAATGGGAACTGCAAACTATGTATATCCAGTCAAAAATTGAAGTAAGTGACGTCAAAAGGAAACGTACAGATAAAGATGTAAGCAGAAGAAACTTTTCACGTCATTACTTTTTACAGATTCACAGGGAATAGATACAGAGGTGTGCAAAAACTGTTTAAATACACATTACAAATTTCAGACCAGAGGATAGATCATGCTCTCTCAAAAACTTCACCTGCTAATCTAAGAGGAAAACACGAACCTCATAACAAGACTAGAACTTCTACAATAGAACATATTAGATATTTCATTAAAAAAATTCCAGCATACCAATCACTCACGGAAAAAGATTCCTCGCAAACTGTATTTGTCGCCTTCTTTAAACTTAAAGATAATGTACCGTTTGTATTTGCAGTCTTGCAATAAACAATCCCCAGTAATTAAACCCTGCAGTTTGTATATATTCAGGGAAGTATTCAATAATGAATTTAATTATCATTTTCATGCACCACAAAAGGATACGTGTAAAAGATGCAACATTCTTAAAAACAAATTTGATTACGCATCTAATGAAGAAGAAAAATTAAACTATCAGCAAATATTAAATGATCACCACATTTTATCTGAAGAGGCCCGGGAAACCATGATACCTGATGTTGAATCTAGTAAACAACCTGACAGTGATACATACGTAATTTGTTTTTTATCTGATGAAGACATTGCCGACTCCAGATTTAGATGTTGGTGTTTGTCGACAGATGTGGACTTATCTTTAGGAATACATAATCTAATGACACATGAAGTCTTTACTTATTTATGGCATGAAGCACAAGCATCCAGGGGGCCACAAGAGGTTGCCTCTTGTTTTATTTATTTTTTTTTTATCACGTTAAAGATAGACCTAATGTTGTTATGTATACTGACCAATGTGGTGGACAAAACAAAAATTTCAAAATGGTTATTATAATGAATTACGTAGTAAATAATGATAACTTTAAAATAAATAGAATAGACCATAAGTTTATGGTACAGGCCACTCTTATCTGGCCTGTGACCAAGATTTTGGGCTAATTGAAAAAGAGGTAAGGTATCATAAAACATATATGTATCCGCTGACTAGAGTAAAATTGCAAGAGCTGCTTGGAAAAAGAAACCCTTTGTGGTTCATAAAATGACAAGCGGCAATTTCTTATCATGTGAAGAGTTAGAGAAAAGAGTAACGAATAGAAAAAAACTGAGAAGGGCGAAACGTTCGGTGGAGAGATGTCCATATTCAGTGAAACAAGGGAGATGATCTTTGTACGTTTTATAAATATTCATATGACAAAAATATAAATTTTAATGAAGTTAGTCTTAAAAAACACGTGCTTCAGACACAGTACCTGTACAATTACATATATTACATCAAAATGGAAGAAAAGTACATGCTAAAAAACTAAAGGATATTAGCGAATTGACGCATTTCATTTAACCTGTAGCTCAGGAGTTTTACAAACAACTTAATCCTGCTGAAAATGTAGATAAAATATTGTACACTTCTAGTAGTAACGATGATGACTGAATGCTTTGATTAATTTTATGAGTTTTAACCTTTAGTTTTAGTATATGACTGTCTTTAATTTTTTAAGAACTAACGTAAATTTTTTAATAAAATGTATATTTTTCATATTCAGTGTGTTTTTTATTCTTGCTATGGATCTAATTTACATTTTTCTTTAATTAAACATCTTTTAATAGTGTAATATAAATTATATCTAATAAATAAGTAAATATACTAAAATTTACGATACCAAAGTAGCCTAAGTGATGCCATTTTAGACATAAGTGATGTGACAAAATGTAATATAGCTATGCCAAGATAGCCTAAGTGCCAATTTTATAATTTATTGATTTTTATATGAACTGTCATGATTTAAGGAAGTCTAAGAGTTGGGTAATGGCTTAATTTCGGCAGTTTTTCAACGCAGTAAACTTTAAAATTGGTTTTTTTCAGTTATAAAAAAGTTATTTATTTATTAATAACAAAGACAAACTGACATAACTACCAGAAATTTAAGCCTAACTACCATGTAACTGAGAAACTGTAAATGCCAAAGTGACCTATGTGGCATTTATTTCTTGAAAGTGTAATTTTCTGAGAATGTGCATGTAATGATTTTTTATTCAGGATTCATCTTTCTCACTAAATAATCATTTATGTGCCTGAAGCAATACCCGAATTACAGGACCATGTTTTAACAATGCTGATTCTTTGAAGCCATTTTCTCCATTTTTGTATTTTGGTGGTAAGTGCAGTTTGGCACTGAACACCTCTATAAGAAGTGTGATTACTTTATATAACAAAAAAAAGGCATAATCCACAGGAATAAAAGACGTAAGACAATTATTACTTTGTTTCGTTTAGTTTCAATTAAAAAAAAAAAATCAGTTACGTTAACCCTAATGGTATCAGGATACATTATAGAAATAGATCCCTGGCATATAGAAGTACCGGTATATAAAACAATATGAAATCTATGCGCTTATGACACTATAGTCGAGCGACTAGACACTCCAGTTTAATTGAAAAAGAGCGTAAAATGTTTTTATGAGGGGATTCAGACAACATTGCAATGACCAAAAGTATACAGAGAAGCAATGTGTTTTTACAAATAACGAACGTATAACTAAAGAAATGAACGAAACTCAATTACCATAAGGTACAGAGTAACACAAGATTCACTTTCATTGCTGCGATATATTTGAAGACAAATTTAGGCAAATTCAACATATAGTGAAACTAAACTTGAAAAATGTTGAAAAGTTAAAAGTTGTTAAACTAAACATACGTATGTAGAAAAAAGTTTTTTGTTGCTTCACTGACACGTGTTACGATTTAGTAATACCGTTGAAGACTGGTTAACCACACGCTGCCTTTTTTCACGTACGTTCAAAGTCTGTCACCATTATCTTAAATGCAGAGAGTAATTAATAGAATGTCCACGACCGTAGAGAATTTTTAACGAGCAGTGGTGATTCACTTGTAGGACTGCACCATCTTCCTTAACCATTTTTCAAGTGAATAATCGTTCTTAAGCGCAAAAAAAGTCCTTAGAGCTAAGCATTTTTTTTCTCTTAAACTGAAATAGAATACTTTTTGTTGTAATTGTTATTTATTTAAATTATATAATAAGCTTACATTTGTATACAATATTAAAATATTTTGATCTCTGTAATGCCAAAAACAAAAGAAAAAAGAAAATGTCGTGTTAAAGAAACAAGCCTAAGCAAATTTAAGGAAGAAGTAGCTCATCCTTGCTGTAGGAACATAATTATCATACTCGCGACACAAACAAAAAATTACGATAGGCGAAATACTAAAATACCTGAATAAAAGGAAGTCGTTAGCACCATTTGTGAGAAATAAAAACTTAATAATGATTTTTACTGAAGGAAAGATGTGGGAAGCCTTGAAACTAGATTATATAAAAATTTACTTAAATCATATAGCCTAAGTGATATTGATGTAGTTAATGGATTTCAAACGGAGAAGAATGACAGAATTTTACGAATGTCAAGTAAAACTTCACCAAAGCGTAAAAATCGAATGAAAGATGTGGCTTGTAAGTTCTAAAATTCTTCATTGGTTAAGAGTTGAGATAATTTTATTAGCAATCGAAATAATAAATTTTTCGACGCATTTTGTATAAAATGTCCTGTGTGTATGGCCGAATATAAGTACTATCAAAGACTTCTTAGTAAGAACTATGGATCTGACTTTGTTTTGCGCATCAATTCTGTAATTAAAGCAAATGCATTGAGTAAATCGGCTTTCCGTAATTAATTGTTGTCAAATTTACAGATAATTCTTTTAGGCTGAAATATTTAATACAGATAGTATGTGTATTTAATCTCACTAAAAAGTTACACGAGAGTAGGGTGAAAAGTTCCGGGTTTGACACAACTATGCTCATTACATTGACTGTGTTGTACAATTTTATCCTTTGTAGGCTTAGATTCGATGATTTCAAGTCAATGCTTTTATTATTATTAGTGCCACAGTCTACCGCTGGTACTGCCTCGTACATCATTGGATAGACTGAAAATTCGTTCAGTGATAAATTTTTTTAACGGCCTAACTACAACTGATACAAAAAAGGAGCTGGATTCAACGTGGGGGAATTGTTCTACATTGAGTACAACGGTTAAATGCTGGGTTGCTGCATTTAAAATGAGTCAAAAAAGTTCAAATCTTGTTGGACGTCCCATTGAAGTCACTAAGCCAGAAAAAATATATAAAGTTGTTTTGGTAGACCGTAGAATAAAAATATTTGAGATGACTGAAACTGTTGATATGTCAACGAAACGTGTGCGCAATATCTTACACGAACATCTTTGTCTGACAAAGCTGTGAGCTAGATGGGTTAGGTGACACTTGACCAAATACAGTATCGAAAGAATTTTTAGCCAAGTGTTTTGCATTCTATACACGCAACCCAACCAAATTTTTGAGTTGATTCATAACCTTTGAAGAGATTTGGGTTCACCACAATATCCTTAGAACAATCAACAGTCAAAATAATGGACCGCGAAAGGCAAACCAAGCCGAAGACAATTTCTTCTGCTCGTAAGTTTATGATGTCTTTTTGGGACGACCCTGCAGTAATATTCATTGACTAGCTGAATAATGAGAAAACAATTAATGACGACTGGTATACACATCCACTGCACCTTATAAACAACGAAATAGGGCCCTCCGTATTCTCCCTATTTACCCACGAGTGACCTAACCTACCTCTACTTCCACCTCTTTCCTAACCTCAAAAATGGCTATCCGGAAAAAGATTTTCTGACGTCAACGGCTCGCTGGAAAAAAATTTACTGACGTCAGTCAAGCCGTCGATGCTGTAAATGGCTACTTTGAGTACCTCGACAAATCGGCATAACAGCTTTAGAACGTCGTTTGAAAAAGTGTATAGAGATAAATAGATATTATCTTCAGAAATAAATACAAATTAATCCAAAAAAGTGATGTTATTAATCAAACAGGAAGGAACACACTTCGTTTGGGCCTTAGTTGGCAATTCCTTCGTGATAAATATATAGCATACATTGGTTTTGTTAATATTATGAATGCAAAAGACGTTTACTGTCAATTGCCTCATATAAAAAGTGTCTTGAGTAGGAATTTGTGGCAAAGGTACGTTTTTCATTAAGTCCATGCATAGCGATAATACCTGAGGTTTATCTTTTACCTCTGCTTCACGTTTCAAAGCAGAGTCAAATTTCTGGATTTTTTATTATGGACTAACAACTCACCTGATGCTATCCTTTTTGCATTATCGTTTAGATGTAAGCTTTTCAATTTCAGCTGAAGCTCATCACTTGTAGAGCAGGTGTCAATCTGTGTCTACCAAACGACGAATTGTAATTACTATTAAAAAAACTCAATGAAAAACTGATAGCTACGTTTCAAATGTAGATTCTTATCTTTCAGAAAGCGATACATAGTAGCAACAGATAGCCTAGAATCTATGAACAGTTTAGTTTTTCCCGAGTAACGAGAAGCTTTAGTAGGGAAACCTCAATGTGGTTCCTAATAATCTCTTGAGTTTCAGGAATGTGTTAGCACTTTGTTTCGATTCTGCAGTTAAGTTACTATATTTTAACCGTAGTCCTCCTGCTCTAAAAACCAAGATCACTAAGAGTAATTTGTTTCCTCAGCTCTTTCCTATTTTGAAGTAACTTGTTAATCATATCAGGTTAAACAGTTCTCTCTTGATCAACATGCAACCGTTCTCGTTTGGTCTAATTTCTTAAGTTTACATCTTCTACTGAGTTCTTTTACTCTTAATTTACACACTATCCTAGTGAAGCTCCTATCCGACATTTTTTTTGTATCGGCCATCTAAGGACTACATACCAATTTCAATTCTTTACTCTTTGTTCTTTCCTTTTATCCAATATTCTTTCATCTTCTCACTGTGTCTCTTCTTCCTCTCTTCAGTCCACTTTGAACCTCCGTTTTTCTCTCTCCTACCCTGGACTCATTCTATTTTTAACAATTTTGCCTGAAAAACTTCTCCTTCAATTGCTTCTTCTGCATTTAAATTATTTTGTTCTAAATCCTTTTGGACTTCTTTAATCTAACTTGATGTTGACTTCTTCCCCCACAGATATTTGAAGATTTGCTTTGTCAACCTATTGTTGTCCATTCTATGTAAGTGTCCAAAAAATAATAGTCTTCTTTTTCTCATTTTTTCTGTTATATGTTCTATACTTTGATATATTTCAACATTAATTCTTAATTTCCAACCTTCTGAAGTCTTTAGTGGGTCTAATATTTTCCTAATAATTCGTCTTTCCAATATTTCTAGTTTGTCTGAATTATAATTCAGTGCTAGACATTCACTTGCATATAGGCATTCTGGCTTCACTACTGTACTGTAGTGCCTTATTTTCGCATTTTTAGATACGCACTTTTTATTGTAAATATCTTTTTTAGTTATACCATATGCCCTTTCCATCTTATGAAGCCTTTCTTCTATAGCAGATTTTTCCAAGCCATTCTCTTCAATTATCTCTCCTAGATACTTAAATTTTCGAACCCTCTGTATTCGACCAATATCTGTTACTATGAATATTGGCTCTTTTTTAATGTTTGTGAGAAATTTGTTTTTTTTTCTGCAGAAATTCGTAAGCCTGTTCTACAGGCTATGTCCTCTAAAAAACTAACTTGTGTTACTGCAGATGTCAGATGTTCAGAAAGTATAGCAAAGTCATCTGCGAATGCCAAACAGTTTATTTCAATAGGTTTGTTCCTTCTTACCAACATGATTTGTGATATTTTGAATTCCTTTATTTTTCATTCCACATTTTTCTACTTTCTCCAGAACACAGTTAAAAAGAATTGGGGATAAACCACCACCCTGTCTTACACCTGTATTTATATTGAATGGTTGAGATATTTCTCCCATGAATTTTACTTTTGAGACTGTGTCCGTAAGGGTTTCACGGATTAGATTTACCAATTTAGATTTAACACCAATTTCTCTATCCGACATTTTATTTAAACATCTTTTAAACTCAAAAATCTGTAATTTTATACTTCACATTTCCTTCCAAACGATTTTCTAATCCCTACATGTTCTGCCTACTTCTCCCTAGTAATTTATTTATTTACCTCCATTTCTATTTTATAAGTTAATAGATCCTAAATCGTTAAGGCTTATTCTACGTTTGAGCCTTTGATCTTCTGTAGCAATATAATGTGGTTTATCTTATGTTGCATTTCACGTTTGCATTAAATCAGCGAATTTGTGTTTTAGCTGATTGATATTGCACTCATATTTTAATGTAGCTTTGAGCAAATGATGTATTGGCACAGTGATTGTGTAACATTTTGTCCTCCAGAAATTTTAAACTACTGATATTGAATATTATAATAAAGAGTGGTCTAAAAGTCTCCAGATTAAGTTGTACAATTACAGCGTTAGATACTTACAATTCTGATTTGTGGTTTACAAACGGCAATTACTGTCCATACAAATCCAGTTTATTGTGTAACTGTGTAGTAAGCAACAGGGGATTGTGCAAGTGAGATCGAAAGGGCTTTATTAAGTTTAAATGCAGCGTATATCAGTACATTACCAAAAATACACTGCTAAGGTTTATGGAGCTGGTTGACATTTGGATAAAAGTAAATATTGTAACTGGACAACCAAGGGTTATTCTTGTCCTTTAAAAAGAATAGCAATACTGCCTTTTCAGACAAACAAGATGACATTAAAACAAATATTTTTAACAAGAGCTCTTGAGAACTGAATATAAAATAAATGTTTTTTAGCTATTGTTTTGCATTCCACTACACAGTAAGTATCCAAAAATGCAATATAAAACAAAGGTAAAGTGGGTGCTATTGAAACGTTATTACATGTTATGCGATACTGAATAATATCAAGTCAGAAAATACGACTGTTGTAGGTAGCGTCTCAGTCCATATCCACACTGTAAAAGGAATATAGTTTTTGTTTGACAGAGCTGATTTATTCTTGGGTAAACATAAATAATGATTCTTTCCGTTCATGATCAAATTATCGACATCCAATTTGGTAACATTTTGGCATATATTTTATACAGGTGTACATTATATCATGGCACAGATTTACATACACATATTTTCTTAACTATGAAGGTTCAAGCGTAGATAACACCCTTCCTTCGGAAATGGCTATTACGGCTGGTGTACCTCAGGCAAGCGTCTTGGACCCCCTGTTTTTCTTTGTGTACGTTAACGACGTGCCCAAGTTGCCGGGAACCAGATTGGCCATGTTCGCCGACGACACGGCGGTGTATGCCGTCGATCGTAGTGCTGAAATGGCAGTTACCTGGGTCCAGGACCAGCTTGACGAATGCGTTGAGTGGGCAGAGAGATGGAGGATCGTCATCAACACGGCCAAGAGCACAGCCGTAGTCTTCTCCAGACGCTTAAGGCTCCCTGACAGACTGTACGTAGGCGACTCTCCGTTGCCCTGGTCTCGAGAGGTTAAGTACCTCGGGCTCCACCTCGATCGACGTCTTACCTGGCGGACACACTCTGAGCAAGTAGCCCGTAAGACCCCTCATCGACTATACTCACTCCGTCCCCTGCTGTGC
Source organism: Magicicada septendecula (assembly GCA_034769895.1). NCBI lineage: Eukaryota > Metazoa > Arthropoda > Insecta > Hemiptera > Cicadidae > Magicicada > Magicicada septendecula. The sequence continues at coordinate 300,429,299 of CM068371.1, forward strand.
AGCAGTTCTATGACCCGCCGCCTAGGGAAGCTTACCGTCTCCACCTATGTGGTGCCGATGGTTACCTATGCGATCCCCGTATGAGGCTACTTGGGCAAGATCCGTAAGCGAAAGCTTCAGTCTCTCCTGGACCGAGGATTGCGCTGGGCGTGGGAAGCCCACTACTCGACATCAAATAAAATCATCCGTGAATCCCTGCGCGTCCGTTCCTTGGACGCCACTATACGGACACTCTCCCGAAAATTCTGTAGCAACACAGCCCGATTTCAGGGCAACCATCTTATTAGCGCCCTCGGTCGCTACCAATCTGTGCCAGGTGAATCTTAGACCGACCTCGGCGAACACTAACCCTCAGTTAATTGATTAATTGAAAACCCACGGCCGGTAGCAGGCCACACCCTAAAAATCCACCCCTATCTTTGGTCCCTGCGGCAGGAGCTCTATTTGAAGCTCGGGACGCAGCACACGAGTGGGCGACGGGCATGCTCTTCGTCCCGCACAGCCCCTTTGTCACACATATCTATAATTTGTGAATTCCGTCTTTGTTTATTGGGAATGACAACCGAATAAATTACCACCCAGCAATGTAAATGCAAATGCTAAAAATAATTGAGCAAATAAGATTGTGTTATAATTCTGAAAGGAGAAATAATAGGAAAAAATCGTAGAGTTCATTACTTACTTACTTTTGCTTTTACGTGATGAAGCTCAGAGGATTGTGCGCCTGCGAAATCCAACATCGTAACGGGTAATAGGTAAAAGTCCATAATCGCCATATGTCGAGACTACTGGAGAGTATCGTGTCGTCGTAAAGTTCTTCCAACTGCCGGTTGTGTTGATCCCCTATTTGCTTGTTATTGGATCGTATAATAGACTGAAGATCATTTCATAACTTTTCGTTGAAAACGAGAAAGTTGGTGATGTTTTCTTTTCTAGTACTCCACTTCTCACTTCAGTACAGCACAACCGATCGGATTATTGTATTGTATAGCGGGATCTTGAACTGTCGAGATAAACTTCGGCACTTAAGGAGTAGATTCATAGCATAGTAACGGCGAGTTCCTGGCTTCATTCGTGCACTGATCTTTTTTCAGCACATTACATTGTGTACGAACATTGTTCAAAAGTAATTTAAGTTACGGAACCTCTTACACAAAAGGTTATTACATTTTTTTTGTCTAGGAGCACCTTCCTGGTTGCGGTTCATCCAGTGATACTGTACTTATTACTCATTCAGAATCCATTAAGACGACAGCATCAGAATAGGCCAGATGTGTAATGCTGTCACCTCTGAATTGCACCCCTACAAATTCTCATGGGATGTTTTACGTTTGATCTTCTCAAGCAAAAGTTTGAATAGAATAGACCGTCGCTTTGTCTTACCTGCTTGATGTTGTCAAAGATATCCGTAATAGGTTCCCGATCTTCACTTTACCACGAATGACATCAGATTCTTAGGCAAACTCTCACCAGGCAACGAACTTCCTGGCTACTCTAAATTTCTACCAGGCAGTTGAGCAGTCTGTGTGGATACTGTCATAGGCCAACAACAAAAGACATATGATGTCTTGATCATACCCCCATATCATCCCGTGGTCTGCCGCAGAACGAACGTGTTATAGTCCGTGAACTGTGGACACCAAAAAGCACATTAATATAACCAAATCCTTTTTTTTTTTTTGTTACATGTTTAATTCTGTCGAGAAGGCATAGGGAAAGAATTATGTAACAGTAATGGAGGTGAGTATTGCTTTCATAGTTATCTCAGTTTATGTTGTCAATTCTTTTTATAGACGCGGCAGGTCAGGGCAGTCTTGAAATTATGTGAACATGCTCTGCCGTCTATATAATCCTAATCAGATGATGATATTTCTCCACCTCGCCCTCGCCGGGTTTCTTGTTTTCTCCAGTATTTTCACCTACTCCTTTATATCTTTCGAAGTGGCTGATTGATACTCTGAGTCCACTATGGCTAATATCTGGAACTCAAACAGCTTTTTTTGGGTTCGCCATAGTTTTGGAGATTTCGAAGTTTTTCTTTTATCTCTCTGCAATCTCACATTGGTTAGTGGATCTTACCACTAGTGTCCTTAATAAATTGATATTTTTTGATACATACATAAATGGAACCCTTTTTCATACATTTCTCTCGACTTGTTCCTAAATTTTTTAAATTTAAATTTTTTAGAAGCACTATCACGCTTTAAGTGAATGTTAAAACAAAAGGTTTTTTACAAGAATCAATAAAGTCAACTTAAACGTTTTGTCTTGACATTTACTACCGAACACGTTACTTATTGAATCTACCTTAGTTTTGCTAAGGTAGTTTATAACAGTATTTTATACTTAAACCCATATGTCATTTTATTATTATTAATATTATTTTGGGGGATTTTGGAGGCTAGGCAACAGAGGCCTTCAACCCAACCACTAATATGTTATGAGTGTCATTTAAAAGTATTTAGTATTTATATGCGTTTTTCATGTTTTGTAACTTTAATACCAGCAATGAAACCTATTAACATGTATTCCTGTACACTGTTTAAATAATCAAAAATTGTATTTACTTTATTAACAATTTGTAAAACAAGTTAATCTAATTTTTTTTTTTATAGGAATCATTTGCTTTATAACGATAATTGAAAATAAACATTAACTAAAATTTGATAATTTGAGAATATTGAATTTAGGCATTGTGTTATTTTTTGTTAGTTGATATGATGGAGGTTTGTCCTTAGGCCCTCGCAGATATGGTCGCAATCAAGAGAAAACATCGTAAGCCTAAATGACGACGATGAAGGTGCAAGTTATAATTTTTACAATCTTGGTAATTGATTCTTTTAGAGAGGCTCTAAATGCATTTTAAAACCAAACATACTCAAACAGAAAAATAAATTATAAACTAAAATAGTCTGACACAAAACTATATTAAAATTTCCCTTTTATAATCAATTTTAATTACTAAAAAAGTGTCTCAATTCAATTTCTTAGGAACTTGATATCAAAACTTTTGTAGAACGTATTCATTTATATATAATATCTTCAAATAAATACACTGCAAGTAGGTTTATTTTCATTTATATATATAAATACATTTTCCTTATAGTAACATATATAGAAACTATAGAAACATTGCCAGAATAATATATTCTCATACCAACCCGTGATAAGAAACAAGTACCAAAACACAAAAAAACTTAATTTTAAAACTATGTAGGGAGTAACAGTGGAAACAGAAAATTTAAACACATCATTTACATATTCTACGAACGCACACAGAACACGCTTGGATTTGTGAAAATAAATTTTAAAAATCGTGTTTGGTATACACGGTCGTCTGTACATTTAATTCAGTGAGATGAGTTATTGTGCCCAGTGTGTACAGTGTACGTCCATTGCAGTAGGTTGAACGGTATAAATCAACAACAAACTGTTTTATGACGGTACTCAAGCGGCAGAATATGTTACGGTATGCAATGTCTTGCATGTTGTCATTTTTCGGAGGATTCTCGGAAATAGAAAATAGTCAATGATCGATCTGTATATTCTAGTACCCTACTTATATTTATGCATATGCTTATGCCGGAAGAAGGAATCCATTATTCAGAGATTACTGTAATTACGAAGTGTGTCGGTAACTTTCCATTACTATTAAGAACATATTTGCTAAATAGGCCTACTATGCCAAATCTGCCATTCAGATTTCCTGCAAGAAGTATGTAATTATTGCTAATGCAACAATTAAAAACGTCTTGTAGTTGATTAAAAACGGCGTCTGATTTCTCTGTCAGTCCTCCTTCTGAAGCATAAGTAGAACTTATTGTTATATTAAGGTAACACATTTTTATCGTACATCACACAGTGATTATTCTTTCCCTGTACCATCTATAAAGGTGAATTCTATGCTTCAACAAGAGTGAAATAGAATGACAAAATCTGAAGCTGATCTCTTATTGCTAGGTAGTCCCCCATATACCTTAGTGTAACTTTCTAGACCTCTGGACCTATTTTGTATGTCTTTCCAAATCGTTTACTCTTGTCTCTTCGCCTATGTTGTCACCAATAATCCAACCGGGCATTTTCACTTATAGAATTTGAGTAGGAGGAATGTTCCTTGCCCGCGTTACAAGCGCAGGTGAGGAAACATGGAGGCGAGGAGCTGAGGAGCTCCCAACTTCAATGCCTCCGACCTGCAAGGAGTTTTATCAAGTTTTCATCCCCTAGGTGCACTGCTTTCCTCATGGCTAAGAGGTTGAACCCGCCAAATTTCATATAACACCCGAAACGCGGTTTCGAAGGACTCCTTCTGCACCGAAGTTGCCGCAAAACGTACATCACCTTAACACCCTAACTCTGGCAAAAACAAACTCAAACTTCATTAATAATTCCAAAAAATTCAGTTCATCCTAAATTCAGTACAAATATACTGAATTTAATTCTATAACTTATAGAATAAATAGTATTCATTTAAATAAATTTGAAATATAGAAAGAAAAGAAAATTATATATGATATTGCTGTAAAAAATGGATATAACCCCAAAATGTTTGATAACATAATAAACAAAATTAATCAAAAAACGCTAAATAATTCTTTCAATAAAAATATACAGAAAATCAAAGTATTAAATATATTAATTTCACACACACACTATTAATCATAAAATTATTTAAAAACGAAAATATAAAAATTACCTATAACAATGATAAGACAGATTTTAACAGAATTAAACCTACAGCACACAAATTAATTCATAATTTAAATGAAGTATGTATAATTGAATGTCTTGATTGTAACAAACTTTATGTAGACTAAAATAAAAACGTTTAAAAGATTTATACAACACCGTAATTCATATTTAAAAACAGATATATACAAATCAAATTTAGCTGCACATTCAATCAAAAACAAGCGCACATTTCTAAATTTAAATAACATCACTCTATTGAAACATATTTCCAAATGTTCAAAAATGATCTATGGAAAAATTTTAAAATATTTAAACATAAACAAGTAATAAACTAATACCAGAACAAATTCAAATTAATACAAAAAAAAGATAATATTATATAACATATTTTAAACACATTATTATTTTAAACATTAAATTTACTCTACATATAAAACAGCTGTTTCAAACAATTGATTTAAAAATTTTTTTTAATTTATTAATTTATATCTGATGATGATAGTAAATTTACAAAATAATAAAAAATATATTCTTTTCAAACTTTTATTATTATTAAAATATTATATTTTAAATAGTACATGTATTATCTTAATATAATAATTCATATTTTTATACCACTACTTCTGTTTCTGCTCACTCAATTATGCAATGAAATTTTACGTACTCATTACGGGATTCTCATTTGTAATCGTCAAATAGGCGAACAGAGGCGAACACATAAACATAGTGATCACCAATGTTAATTGTTTACTGCAATTACTTCAATTAAAAAATATGTGATAATTTATATGGCAATTGCGAAAATTACACTCATGTTTGTCACATACTATGACTACTAGCTGTCAATAAAATCCCAAAAAGTTAGGCTAATTTGGTAACTCGGATTCACTTCCAAATTTGGCAACACAGATTCTATTTTGATTCATTTTTTGTAAATGTTAGTAAATGTATAAAAAGTCATCTGCAATGTCAACTGCAATATTTTATCATCCATAACTGTTACTGTACACAGACAAGACTTATTTGTTGTCAGAAATGATCATTAAAACTTACTGGTCATATTTAAGAAGAGTAGTAGAAAATATTCAGTATACAATACTATAGGGTAATACATCATGCAACCGTCAATGAAGGGCTGTAATGCTAGCTGGTGTTCTGTGAAACACATCGCTTCGTTTAGCACGTGTTTGATGGTGTCCCTGCTTCACCATGCACACGTTTTGTCTCATACATTATATTCACTTATCTGTTCCACTGCTATTAAAATTTTTATAGGTGTAGAAGAATAACAATTCCATTTATTTTACAATTAGGTATCTACACAGCGAATATAATTGAAAATACAACAACGAAGCATATAAGAAAACACAACAATCTCTAATCACATGGAACTCCATCTCCGCCTCGTGTGGTACAGCTGAGTAAACGGTTATGCTTGAAATTTGACAGACCCCTAAAACTATTTCTGTCCTTTCAGAAAACGTAACGAGGAATCAAAGTTATTAAGCTCTGAATCTGATAGACTTTTGTGTTGTTTACCATTATTAAGCAAGACGTTTCACCTCTATTCTAGACAATACCTTTACAGTCGGTTTGTTTATTATTTCAGAAACAGTGGTGAACTTATCTCGCTTTATCTGGCCACTCATATTATCATCAGCCCGTTGTGTTCTTCGTTTGACACTACTATTAGCCGGTATAGTGCAAACTGTATTGTATCTTATCAATTTGTTTTCACCGACTCTTGTAGAGATATTACAAAGACAACAGGCATGGAGACCATGCGGCGTAACTTCTTTCTCTTTCTCTCCTCCCACAATCCAAAGTTTTCCTCCAGTCCATTCTTTATTTAGTTCTTACATATGTTAAAACAAGATTCCATAGACCTACACGAAGGACACGCGCGCACGCACATACATATGAAAGCGGGTTCTGTATTATCATCTAGTAACCTGATGTGCATGACCAGCCCCTTCATCATATTTCTTCTTTCAATTGTCACATCTTTAGTATCATTCAATTTAGCTGCCGTGGCTTCATCTAATTCTGTCAGTGGATGCCCATTAAAAGTTTTTGTGCGTTTACTTTTTTCCCACCATCCGCCAAGGTTCCCGTCCAAAATAAACTTAATTCCTCTATATTACCTGTAATTGTGCTTTAACTCATAACTTCCATTTCCCATCTCCGTATTTACGATGTCACTTAACTATACTTCATTTCAGCATTTTCTCTAATAACTAATTTCTGCTACCAGTAGGCCAATATGCATCAAGCATGTGTTAGCGCTCCTTGTATTACATTTCAATACGTAACTTTTATGAAGGGTGTGTAAATAGATGGAGAAGACATTGTCATGAAAATGGCATTTTAAGGGCACTCGTAACCGGCTATGCTTACTATAGCTTAAATTCATCCATTTTGAGACCCATTATCCAAATATCTGTAAAAGATAGAAGTCTCAACTTTTAGCACGTTTAGGTAGACAATTTTTTAATTTTTTATGTTCTGCTCTAACAATTTGTTTACAAAAAGCATAGTTAATATTCTTTACGTTTTTTCGGGGAAACTGTATAGTTCTAGTAATGTAATTATGTCTCCATTAACACAATAGCCACAAAAAACTCAGCTTGATAATTCACTTGGTTTCTGAAATAATGGGTCTTTTATCTAAAAAAACTATATTTACAGAAAAACGTATTTAAAGTTGTGAAAACCAATTTTTTATCGTTTTAGCTGATTTAAAATAGCCCAACAGCATACTGGCGATCTTCAGTTATTTGGTCCTCTAGTCCTCCAGTTTTCTCTTCACATTTCTAGTTGACTGTCTAACCTTTTTCATCAATTCATCTTCTGCTGTGTTTGCCTGAAGGATTCGTTGCAAGTCACTTTTTTCATTAGTTTAACCATATTTGATCCCTGCCAGCTGCCAGGTGAGAAGTGCAGGGGCTCAGATTCATGCCTACTCACAGTGTTTGCGGTAGCGGGTCTCGGTGCTTTTGGCAGTGCCAAGGCAGGCGAGAGAATGAAGGGGGAGAAGACACCCTCAAAAGGCGACGCTTGGCTCGTCTAAAGCGGGTGAAACCCTCGATTCATATACCGCCAATGCAACGGCATGGAGCTGGTATGAATGTGAATAGCTGATAAAAGTCAGGGGAATGTGGCAGATAGGCTCTGAGAGCTTATGGAAGTCATCTAGTAGGGCTCTAGTCTGCATTTAACAAGTTATTAGGTGGCGGAGGCGAGATAGGACAAGGTTGAGGCACGTCGAGCACAAAATTGAGGCAAGAAATTGTACAAACTCGTCATGCGATTGAACCTTCAGCCCTCGCCTGATAACATCATTTCTGACGAACCAGGGAGAGCTGGAGATTTGTCGGAGGGTGATGAATTGGAATGCTTCCAAACGGGTAACAACGTATTTACTGCATAGGGACAAGTAAGCGGGCGCTGCGTACGTTAGGACGGCTCTAATGAAGAGCAGATAAATTGAGGATTCCTGCACACTTGCAGAGGCCTTCGATCGGAAAGGAATGGGATAAGTTTGGCTTTTACGCCGCGGGTAAAAAATTGATCCCTAATGTTTGTAAGACTTAACACTTACTTATATTACCTACATTGGAGGTCAACACAGCATTATGTACAGCCAAAGCCAAAGTATCTAGTCCAACAAATATATTTTCTGCCAATCTATTCTAAATCAAATTGTTAAGCGACTCGTTGGCATTCTGCGTACTGCCATGAAAACATGTTTTAAACAAATTAGACTCAGAGCAGAAAATATTGGTTTTATGGCATATATTACAGACATCGGTTGTGAATGTTTGTTGAAATTCCCTTTCCAATGGTAAAAACCGCACGCCTCTATGAGAGTTACCGCACGCCGTATTTGTTATATGAGAGTTACAGATTTGTAAAAGTGGTAATAATATGTAAAAACTGTTGACAGAACTTTTCCTACGATCTTAACTTCTTTTAAAAATTATACTTTATTAATAGGCGTACTCACATAAATTTGATATCAAATTACTCAGAAAACATTGAAGATTGTTTTTAAGACAAAAAAGCGATTTTTTGGTCGATTTACCGGTTACGAGCGCTCTTAATGTATCATGACTACACGTGTCTGTTCACAGATGATCAAGTTGTGATAGCACTGGACAAACAGGACTCCAATTACATAATTCAAAAACTGCACGGAAACATATCTTGTGGCCGCAGTACAAGTTTACAAAATCAAAACCGCTGATTATTTGAGGTAAAGTAGTCATTATAGTTGTAGGTTTGAACATTACATAAAGATAGTGCTGTTTTATGTACCTTGGGCTTACATTACCAAAAGATGGCAGCAGGGAAGATATCGCCTAAAAATTAAACAGGGTAGATGGTAATAGTAACTGAATTGTTTGCGTTGGAGTGGGGACATAACTTTAAAAATCGAAAAGATGATTTATTCTGCTATATTAAAAATTATTGTAACCTACGGCTATGAAACATGGAAGCAAAATTAACGAAAATCAACAAAGGCCCCAAGACGTAAAAATTTACTTTGGAAGAAGTTTTGTAGGATGTCCAGATTCCAGTGCATTATAGATGAAGATATCAGGAAACAACTTTACGTTGACAAAACATATTTACACATTACTATTACAAAACGCCTCGTATGATACGGCGACGTGTAAAGGATATCTGAAGATCCATATCTCAAAAAGTTGCTGGACCACGTTCCACATAAACAACGGAGACGGAATGTATACAAGAGATCATGGAAAGAACTCAATGAGATCGGGAAAAGCCGCTTGCAATGTGGTGACTGATTGTGTATAGTAGAGCGGAAAGTGATGTGAAGTGCATGCGCAAAGGGTGTAGCATGACAGAAAATCCACATTGTTCTAATTTAAAAAATAATCATGTATAAAATAAAAATAAAATGACTTCAAGGAAAACCACTATAAAAATTAATCAAGGACCACAGTAAAGTGAAATCATAGTTCGAAGAGATAAAATAAATTAAAACAAACCATGCAATATATACTGTAATAAATTATAGGAAAATAATGATAGTCTAATGTAAAGTAATTATACCCAGGTAGTATAGGAGCAGGTCAGGAAATACCCAGGATAAACAAACCTCTATAATAAAAGAATAACTATTGGAAAAACAACTACATATAATAAAATTAGAAACCCCCAAAAAAGATGAAAATAAATAAGAAAAGTACAATGCAATAAAATAAGAGTAAATGTAAAGTATGTGAAGTAAAGGTTCTAGATATAAAATTAAAAATGTACCAGTGCAATTTATTTTTATAATAAATAGCAAATCCTGATGATATCATATAAGTGATATTCTTTATCATACAATACCAAAGAAAATAACAAAAAATAATATAAGAGTATGCAATAAATAGTGAAGTGAGCAAGGGGAAATCCCTAAACTAAAACCAAAAACAGCAAAGGACTGCATACAAGTTAATTTTAATAAATAATTTAAATGAAAAAACAGTTGTGTTGTGTTGATGTTAACAGTTCATTGAACTCAAGACTTGAATGTTCGAGATTGAGTCTATTTTTTTGTTATAGAATATATTTATTATGTTTTAAGGATACCGATTAGTAATAAACATTACTGTAATAAAATAAGGGTAATTTAGTTAAGATGTTATAAGAATTGTATGTCAGAGAGGGTATTAGCAAGCTGGAATAATAAATAATAATAAGCATTGTAAATGAACTAACATAAAATCTAGGCCAAATGGTAAATCTCACCAACCATGTAATTAGTAAATAAGTTAATGGAATTATTTAAATTGATGAAAATTGTTTAATGTAAATCAATAACTGTGTATTATAACTGTAACAATACTTTGTAAAGGTATTGAAGGAATGTATAAAATATTATTAGAAAAAATGCAAGTGTAATAACACTGTAGTCTAAGGAAAAGCCTAAATTTAAGATAATATTCAAATTATTTAACCAAATCATAAAATTACTGAGAATTAAAGAAAACTAACCATTTTAATTCAATCAATGATATTGTTCAATGATAATTAGAATATAACAGAAATTGTAAACCATATAATGGTTAAAGCCTACATCCAAATATACTGTAAATATGCCATTTGAGTTAGAAAATACTATAAAGTATATCATGTTTGGTACTAAATAACGCAGAATTAAATAAGGAAATTGATTATGTAATTAGCATTTAGTAAGAATAAGTAATAAGCAAAATGTAATTAATCATATAATGTAAAAGTCAATTATTTTAATTCAACATATCATTTAGGCGGAAATGCCAGATGATTAAAACAATATCAATTTAATATGAAATCAGCCAGGACCTTTTGTATGGAGAAGAAAGAGAGTTATTTGTTAAACGTTGAGATGTACACTTCAGAACGAGCTCACGCAAATTAATTCATTAAAAGAGCCAGAAGAATAATTCTACAGACGAACTAAACCTATAAAAAATAAAACAGAGAATTTTAAAAATATGATTAATCAACACTGAGTTAAACTGGAATAAACCAAATTAATCTATTTATGAAGATTGGAAGTCGTAACCCAGATAATAGAACAATATAAACGTGAATTCAAAATTTTATCGATACGAAAATGGACATTGTAAAACCTTACAACTATTGGAACAAGAACACATTTGAACACTGATTGCCGTGCCGAACAACTGACCACTAATCCCGAATAATTACACTGTCATGAAGAGGAATTAATCACTACTGCTTGGAAGAGGAACACACCAATAATCAACATTTATTTGAAGGAATTCTGCAGTGAAGACTGCATACGCATACTGCATACGTACATACGCAGCACGGGGGCGGCCATTTAGGAATACTCCCAGCTTCAACTGCGGTGACGTCAGAATATCGTCCAGAGTCATTGGTTCGAGAAATCTAATTTATTAACATTTATATCTTCAATAATATTTCTATTTTTTATAATTAAGAAGTTCTTTTTGTAAGTGTTGTAATTTTCAGCTTCGCCCTTTCTCTGACTATTTAAATAACAGCTAAAAGAACCTGTAATTTAACATTAATAATTTATATAACGAAAGCAATTGCCCTGAGGTATGAGTTTGCGAGCTGTCGATTAGTCTCTATAACATTAATAAATTCATTGAATATTATAATTTTGAGTTTTATTTATTAGTAAAAATATAGATAGAAGAATTTCAGATAATATTTGACACCTGGACTCCAAGAAAAGAAGGGAATAACATCATTGAAGGAGTACACTCATTGAATAACGGAAGACCACTAATCGATTATTACATTTTATAATCTAGTTAACGCAGAAAACAATTCTTGTTATTCTAAAATAATAAATTAATGAAATTAGTAATTAAATAAATAAATATATAAAAATAAATAAATAAATATATAAAAATAAGTACATATGTAAAAATAAATAAATAAATAAATATATAAAAATAAACAAATAAATAAATATAATTTTTTTTCAAACAAAATTTTTTACCAAGTTATATCATAAATTTTTGTAACTCCGAAAATCGAATTATACGTTATGTTACAAGGGTCATCTGTGTTTGTGCCAATCACAGTTTCACTGTACGCCGGTGTCAGCTGTAAAGTACAATTATTTTTCATTAGACGTAATGGAGCTTCCTCATGATACCAATGTTCATATAGAACACTAACAACATATCATGTATTGTTCATATTTGCCTGGTTTCAGTGCCAACAACGTTGTAACGAAACTGTGTTTACAGTGGATTACGTTTCTACTACTTTCACCACTACGTGAACGCAACGCTCCAACATCATTTGTTTGCAACATGTAATTGTTGATATGTTTCTTTTTTACTCTGTTTTGTTTCAAGTTTGATTTCAATAATTGCACTATATGCTGTTATTTATGTTCCGCTTTGTATGCTGGTGCGATATCAGATTATTAGCCATTATTTTGTATTTTGTATTGGGATATACAGAAATGGAAAATTAAAAATTGATGTTAAGCAACATTTGTTTTTTATTGATAAAATTTATAGGCCTACTTTTCTGAAGGCTGATAGATGCTTACGCAATTAATCACGTATCAGATTAAAATGTTAGTCCTAAGAATTAACTTATTTTATTAGATTGATTATTTATATTTCCAATCTAGTTGCTATGTGCGTTCCAGTTAGCTTGTTATAGGAATCACTGAGTAAAAGTTTATATTCACAGACATAACAATCGGTGTGTTGTGATTACGATCATTTAAGATCAGAAAAATAAAATTTTATATGTTCAAATTTATAACTTTAAAACGTTCTCATTTCCTAGTTTCCAGTTAAATCAGTTGTGTTTATACGTACAAGTTTTTGTAATTACACCAAAACGCCTGTAAGCTCAGCGTCACTTAGTTTATGCCAGTGTCAGCTGTAAAAATATTTATATGTCAAGTTTTAACAATAAAGTAGTGTCTAGAACGCAGAGTATTTAACATGACGAATCATTAAATTTAAAGATTACATAAAATATTTACTTTGCTAAAAACTGTTCCTGTCTTTGTAATTTAGCACACGTGTATCCAAAAAATAGAAAAGACGAACACTGAAGTTTTCAAATAAAATAGTAGTTAAAACCAAACAAGGACACGAACGAGGTGTCACGGTGTAGCAGGTTGTGTCTGACATACTGTGCTGAAAGAAACAAAAATTTTGCTATATATGAACCGCCTTACTATTTCAAATTTTTTACTTCCTTATCACACAATTTACGCTGCTCCAATTAATTATTCTTCCACTAATGCTTCCTGACTGAGATATTAAGTTGATATTTATTTTCGAAAACCAAAACATCCGATGCCAACATTAGTGCTGCTGTTTAAGGCTGAGACAGTTAATGTCTCTTCATAGTATCACGTAAGTTTACATTTGGCAACGGGATATTACGGTTCTGGTGTCAGTTCGGCTCAGTGTTGACTCATTTTAATCCAGTCTATATACTGTCGGGCAGCGCATCTGTCTACGGATAGTAGGCCGTTGACAATAACAACCCATGTACAGACAACAATAATACTCCTTCCCACCGCGTAGCTAGTCACCGGTGGATAAATATAATATACTGGTTTATTTCCAGATATAGTAGAGATAGTTGATGTAAACTGCATTACACTTAGAGTGCGCAGGGGTCTAATCCTCTAGGTTGTGACCAGAAGTAATAATTATTGTAAAACTTTTCAAAATGCCTTTCTAGGAAAGGAGGGAATCTCCCAAATATGTCTAAAGAATGTAGTGAAGAAGTGTAAGATTAAAATTATCAAAAAATATTAATTCGATTTTTTGGTCAGTGTAGTAATAACAATGTTCTACGATGTTATGTAAACGACATTCGTACCATATGTGAAGCGCTTCTGCAATCTGTAATTAAATGTGATCCAGTGACGTTCACAATTTTATAATTCCCTTCCACTCGATGAATGTAGTAACAACGATTAATAAACACTACTGCATACAAGCCACCGTTATATACAGCTGTCATAAAAATATTAGGCTACTTAATAGTAGGCTAAGCGTACTGCACTGTATTTACGATTCAATAATATATTTAAATTGTTTGCCTAAATTTGTTCACATAAATCTGAATAAGCAAACGTATGAAGATAAAACCTTTCATTTATTATATTTATTATGATTAGAATTAAGTTGATGATAATAAAGATGATGATGATGATGATTATGATGATGATGATTATTATTATTATTGTTGTTATTATTATTATTATTATTATTATTATTATTATTATTATTATTATTATTGCTTTATTAGCAAATTGTAATGATATGATTATATTCTAATTGTCGTCTGCACATAATCTGCACAAGAATCAATGCATATGTCTTATTTAAAAAACAACGAAAGAAAAAGTTTGCCATAACACCTAATTCACTGGTATAAATTTGCTTACACACTTTTTACAAACTCTTAATTGAAAACTAAATTTACAGGGTAAAATCCAGTGTGACGGAAAAGTGAACTGAGATGTGTTCCCTGTTCACGTACCTGTTGGTCATTGAGTGAGTGTATTATTCAAAAGGGCTTTTGTTTAACTGTTGTCTGTAGCTTTATAAATTAATTTAATTCAATAACATTTATCTAACTTTGTTTTCCTTGAATTGTTAATTCTATTATAAAAATTTAATTATTATTATAATTATAGGTTAGATATTATGGAGCATTTTGACTACCTTGTAGACCCATAAAATTACATATAGTATAACGATAAGCTGAAAGTAAATGAATGAATAAAGGTTGTATTTTACTAATGTACTGTCAATTTTTTGGTGTGCCATTGATGCACTTTTCTCACACGCCAGCGTATGTTTGGCCGCAAATAAACCAGAGAAAAAATATTTCGTAAATATTAGCGATTACAATTTTTTTTATTTTTTTCAATAAAAGCAAAATAAAAAAAGACTTTGTTAAATATTAAGCACTTTATGTTTCGAAAATATTTGTATACGTTCATAAAATATTCAAGTTCCTAAATGACGTTTTCTATTTCAAGTGAATGATACGTTATGTGTACCAGCACACATATCTGCAAGAGTACTATTGACGTTATCTGTTAGTTATTAATAAAATTGTCTCGTATTAAAATTTAAATTGTGTGTATTAAAGTTATCTGGTATTCAGTGATATTGAAATTATCAAGCCCACTGTTAATAGCCCATTAATTGTGGGGAGTGTCGTATTGCGTTGTCATTTTGTATTTGTTGTGCCATTATTGTCTTTGTAGCGTGCAATGGACATTAAATAACTTCAAATACTGTAGTTCGTGTGGTTTTTTAATGGAAATTTTTATTAAGGTTTGTGAGTAGATTTTTGCTGTGAAATACTGAATTGCTATTTAATTTACGTCGCGAAACAAATTAAAGTATATTTGAGTGAACACGATGACTCGTTACAGCTACTCAATGATTATGTAGAAATAAATTTGAATATTAAAATTATTTTCAAATCGAAACTTTAGTTGTTTTAAATACAGTATTACTTCGTATTGCTATGACAATTACGTAACGCTCTTACGTATCATTCTACATGTTTCTTAACTAACCCAGCGTGCAACGTCTGTGTCAAGATCGTATGTTGACGTTTAAAGTTTTCTTTACGTTTCCACTTATTGAATGGCCATCTCTTGCTTACACACAGGACAGATACGTGACCTTTATCAGTGTTGGCCACTGCAGTTAACGCACTTCAGATCGTCACAAGGTTCATCGCCATGGGCCGACTTCCCACAACTTCGGGCTCATCTGGATTCCGTGTGCCTAAAACGTAGATATTGTAAGTACAGCATGGGCTGAGGTCTCACTCTCCTGTTCTTATTTTCTCCAGCTCTGTTGTTTTGTTAAAAGTCAAGACGTGGGACCCAGAAGGAAGTGTTTAACCCTACTACGGTCAGCCTCGGACATGCTATAACACACTGAGGTGCTAAGTCTCCTCCTCCTCAGTGCAATTCAGCAAGTCACGGCATGCCACCATTCCCTTTATAGTATTCAGTTCGGCGTGGGGACTCACTTTAACCTCTATCTAACCAATCTTTTTCAACTTGAGGAGTCTTGCCCCTTTGCTTGTCGGTTTGGGTCCCAATCAATCAGCCCCCCGCCGTTTTCCTGATGTCTATAACACACGATCTAGCACAAGCAGTAAGGCTTCCCTATCGAAAAAGAGGGTCACTTTCTTGAAGTCCCCCTCCTTTCCTTTGACAATCAGATACTTGCGCACCGCAGGCGTAAGAACAAATTTAATAGACAAAATTAAGCTTCGATGTCAGGTATCGCCAAACTGGACAGGCATAGATAATTACCGGGATCGTTTACGTGTTGACGATGACCTTACAAAGCCGGGGAGCATGAAGTCCAAGCCAAACTATAAAATATGGAGTCGGAGACTCTCTTCTCTTTATCTCCTATTTTCGGTATATCCCTTCCTTTGAAGTTTTGTAGTAGGCCTATATTTATTTTTTATGTAATTTAATTTACATTTAGGGTATGTTTTCAGCTTATGAAAAGGGGAAGGGAAAGCTGAATTCTGCGCTCTGGTGTAGGGCTTAAAATTTTAGGTACGAACAAGCTACAGCTAGTGGGTTATCTGCATAGGGTATATGGTAATGTTTACGATCACATAACATTTTTTAAATACTTTTCTTTATATAAAGGTAAATTAGTACAATAAAAGCAGTGGATATACTGTTTTGCATTCCGTATTATAAGCACTAATAGAAGTGCTATTTAACAATGAATATAATGGAATTTTATATAGCCTACAACGCGATTGTGGAAAAGTGAGGTTATACCTTCCTTAATAAAAGGCCACAGTGATGACTTTAGAAGTTTAATCAAAACGATCGCCTTAATAAAATTTGATATGATGAAAAGCATAGAAACAAGTATTTACTATGTTTTAACATCTTTTCTCAAAATAAATTGTTTTCCAGTAAATAGATTTTTTTAATCAGTAATATTCATGTGTTGTATAAAGTAACGTTAAATAAACTAGTGTATGTAAGCAGCTACTTGTACTGTTTTACAATCAGCCTAGTAAAGAATGAGACGTACGTAAGGAACCAGCGTACTTAACTAATGTTAAGAGCAAGGCTTACAACGTACTCCCAATAGTCATTAGTAATCTCGCCTAATATCCAAAGTTTCTGCGTGTAACTCTAGTTTGAAGTATTCATCCTTACACAAAAACATTTGATAATTTATTCTATTGCCTTCGACTACGGAAATATTCTTCCTGCATCACCGCGACTGTTACAAAATCATCTCGCAACCACGGCCGGATTTAAATTCAGATATTCTGTAACTTATAATTAGGTAGGAATAGAGACAGCTGTTTAATGTAAAGTAATTATTTTGTAAGGACATCTGCAATCCGCAACTGTTGTGGCAGTGTTACTTAGGTGCCATTTTTTGTTTGTTACGTTAGCCTATTTTCCATAAACGTAATCTGGAAAAATTGTTTTGTATGAAGTTGTTTTCTCCATTGATCTGTAATTACCGGTTCCTGTGGTGTTTTATTACGTATTCTTTTCTTCAAATACGCAACCAGTACGATTGCCGTAACAATAAATAAATATAGCCTATATACACACACACACAAACAGTAAACGTGGAAGTCACATACACTACCTACACATTATAAAGGGCAACACATTGCGATAAGAAATTTAGTTTAGCACGCTTACTGCAAATTCTTCTTAAAAGTAACCTCACTCTTACCTTAAATTCTGTTGACGTGAGAAATTCATGGAAAAATGATAGATACAGAACATTCTTATCGACTCCTATGTTTTCCATTTTATATTTTAACGAAGAAGCTTTCAGAGAAATTGAGAGGGTTATCAAACTACGATAAGGTGGTTTGATTTTCCATCAAGCAATGAGTTTAATTTTTACTGAAAAGGCTTATCTCGTTTGCTCTCTCTGCGATACACTGTAATCACATTCTAAGGTGAAATCACACAGATAATATGTTCTTCAGACCAATTTTGTATAATTGGGTGTCATGTCATTACATTTGCACCGTGTTCTGTCCGAAGTCAGAAAAGGATGTGGTTTCTTGGTTGATTTCTGCAAGATTAATTTCATGACATTTAAACTTAAAGAGACGATTTATAATCATGACATTTTATAGATTAATGTAATGTAGCTTGTAGGTGTTACAGAATCTTTTTTAGAATTTAATTCAAACAGTAGGAAGAAGTGAGTTCATTATACATTCAAATGTACGCAGAAAATCAGAGTTAATTAAAAAACGAAAACCCTTTCTTCCTGTAAGTTTTAATAACTTTCACACACACGATACATACAATAATTTTAAAAACTTCTCCACATAGATATTAGATTTAACTCAGTGACTGCAAAAAGGTTTTTGTCTTGTATTTAATTTTCTGTACTTCCTAACGTGGATAAGTGCCTCTTAAGTTACCCTTTACTGTGTTAGGCAGAGAATTACGTAACATGGATAGAGCTGGTTTTCCTCGATTTTTCTATAGTTGCGAAGCAACAAAATGGACATACATTGTATGGGCATAAATATCTCAGTCATTCCCGACAACCATTGCGCTTAATTCACCAACAAATCTATCAGTCATTCTGACTATCACACAACGGACTTAATCAATCGACGAGTCAGGGTGACCCTTAAAAGACCCAAATATTTGTGGTCTACTCAAACTTGTAAGCGCCAAGATATTCTGGCTGATTTTGGTCTTCCTTCGTTGCTAAGGTCGGGGCCGCGATCGGGTATCGAACGGGGCCTCCTCGTCCAGCTGAATTTGAAATGTAGCGCCCGTTACTCTACTGGTGTACCTCGACCAGTTGGAACCGGTTTTCTCTCCGCTTTTCCGCTTTTCTATTACGCTTCCCGTATTTTTGTTATGTTACCGTACGCGTCGCCCTGTGGAATGAGCTGTGTTGCATTGCACGTATATGGAACATGCGGGAGACTATAAGCCAGTTTCAGTCCCCGGTCGAGCACGTTCAGAGCGACTTCTATGTCAGGTATCGCCAAACTGGACAGACATAGATAATTACCGTGATCGTTTACGCGTTGACGATGACCTTACGAAGCCGGAGAGCATGGAGTCCAAGCCAAACTCTAAAATATGCAGTCGGGGTCTCTCTTCTCTCTATCTCCTATTTTCGGTATACTATATTCTCACATGCTTGCTTACATAAATATGGTTCAATATTTATTCTCATAATATTCCACAACTTTTCGTAACAGACAATTTTGACTCTGATTGGGTTCTATCAACAATCACTAGTTCTATAGAAACAATAGCCTTATTTTACCTTTTCTCCTCAAGCGGTCTTCTATTCCGCTTATATATTTTAACGTATTTATTTGTAATGTTACGGGTGTGTTTTATGAACTGCGGACAACGAAATAAGTTACCCTTCAAAACTTGGTTGTACTCGTTAATCGGTTCGTAAATGTCCTGGTGTTGCGACTATTATTTATATTAGTTGTTTTGTTATTGTTTACAGTGTTGTTTTTCAGTATTCGATGATTAGCAACGATTTTATAGGAACGAGAATTTAGTGTGTCACCGTCCGTTTGAAATCGGCGCGTGAATAATATTTGTTCAGTAATGGTCAAATAGATCGTGTAAGCAGCCCACTGGATCTACTTTCGTGTCTGGATGTCCTTGCGCCCACTTCAAATTTTATCTTCTGGTTCCTGTAATTAATAGTCTTTATAATTACTTCACTGAAATAAAATAGGACTGATACGATTGACAAATTATATCTTTTATTCGTAATTTCTTTGAAACATTGGTCAAATTACCGTTTCATTAGTCGAGGATTTACAATTGGATGAGTTCATCCGCCGTAACAAATAGTCCGTAATAACAAAAAAATTCACAATATATATATATATTTTATGTTTCTCAGATAATGGGTACTTGGAGTTGCTAGGAAAGATAGGAAATATGCTTCTACTTAAAAATACAATGCATTACAAAATATATTTACTTCTTATCGACTAACAAAATGTATATAATAATGTTTTCCAAAATTGTTCGCTTACAGTTTGCAACAGTGCTTTCAGTAACACAACATGGGGGACTATCGAGTTCTCACCTCAGAAAAATATGTTTTTTAAATTCCAATTAAAGTGTTTTAAATAAAGTCTTAGTTATAGTAGTTTATAGTAATAGTTTGTATATAGCCTCCTTTATCTGGAACAGCTATGTTTTTAGTGGAAACTGTGTTGTGATGTTACGTAGTATTCTGCTGGAGTTAACCAAAATTTCTCACCGTTGCCTTCGTATATACGGATGGACGCTATGAGTTGGGGTATCTATTTTCTTAGATTCTCGTTAGTGTGTTGGTTTTTCTTGGTTCTGTTGTGTTGTGTTGTTTCAGTTTTCCATTTATTAAATTCGTATTGGGTCCTGATAAATAAGATTTGCTGTGTGGGCAGTAAAATGGTGTTATGCGGTCATCTTGTTTGGCAAGTCTGTCAAGGATTTTACTCAATTTGGTGTCCTGCTTCTGTCATTGTTCTAGTTCTTTTATGTTGTCAGCCAGGTCTGATCTACTGCTAATGATGTTGTACAGTTTAATTATAGTTTATTTTTCGCCCTCGAACGTTTGATCCCTGATATTAATTCTTGATAACGTGTCTGCAGCAACGATCTTCTTCCCAGGAATATATTTCCAATTTAGGTTGTATTCCTGAAGTATCAAGCTCCATCTGGTTAACCTTCCATGATTCAACTTGCAATTTTTCAGGAATGATATTGACTTGTGATCAGTTCTGATGGTAGTCCTATATCCTAATATGTACGTTCTGAATTTGCCACAGCCGAATACAACGCTTAGAAGTTCTTTCTCTGTGACATTATAGTTCTTTTCACAGCTATTTAAAACTCGACTGGCAAAACTGATTACTTGGTGGCTCCCTTCATCGTCTTCCTGATAGAGAACGGTTCCCAAACTGACATCGTTGGCATCGCAGTTCATAAAAAACTGTTTGTTGAAATTTGGATGGTGTAAAATCACTGATTCCAGAAACTTATCTTTGATTAGTTTAAGCGTGGTATCTTGCTCTTCTCCCCACGTCCACTTGTCTTTTGACGATAACTGTCTTGCGAATTTTGCTGTTAATTCCGAATAATTACCTTGGAATTTTCGGTAGTAATTACACAATCCGAGGAATGATTAAAGTTGCTTTCGATTCCTTGGTGTTGGAAATTTCTGGATGGATTCGACTTTCTCTTCGGATGGAGTGATCCCTTTCTCTGACAAGTTAAACCCTAGAAACTGTACCGCCCTTGCTATTAATTTTTATTTCCCCAACTTCAGTGTAATGTGGTTTTCTGACAGCCTTTCCAGTATCTGCTCTACTCGTTGACAATGGTCATCCCAATCGGTAGAAGTGTCAATCAAATATATTGGAACTTACCGTCTGCGGCTTTTCAGAAACAGCGTCTTCATAAAATTTACATGTTTCGGGACCCTTGTCCCATCATCAGAATTTAAAAATAATTGTGTATCATTTAAATTTGATACACTTGTCAAACACTTAAAATATTAAAATCCAATATAAAAATATAAAAATAACTTAATATAACATGATATTACAATATTTACAGCGAGTGCGAAGGTTACCGATGTACATCGTATGAAAACCGACCGCGCACTAATTTACGTCTCGCTCCCACCACGACAATAGCGCAAGGCAGTGTTGTACAATACATTTGACTTGAAGACCAATTTATCATTTAAAACATGCGGCTTGGTATCAGTATTATTGTGTGCTTTATAAATTTCGTACTCTTCAAGAGCGTTCAAATATCGCCCTTTCTTACATATGTGAAGGGGTTTCAAATTAGTTTTAAAATTAGTGTAGCTACGATTTTCGGAAATGAGGTGTTCTGCAAATTTTGACTTGATATTGTCCAAACTGTGAAAATGTGTAGGCGGCTTATGTTCTATAAATCTTTTTAAAAAACCACGCCCTCTCTGGCCCACATAAAAGGCGTCGCAATCGTCACATATCAATTTGTAAACACCAGTTTTGTGTTCAAGGCTGGTGGTTCTGCGGACACGAAGATTATTCATAATACTATTAGTGGTCTTATAAGTGACCTTGATATTACTGGTTTTACCAAAAATTGACCCGAAGATCTGTGGCATAAGGTATGTGTACGGTGTTGCAATACATTTGCGTGTTGTATTTTCGCGTGTTTTACGTCCGTTAATGTTGCTATGTCCCTTCTTATGTTTTCGAAGGATGTTGTTCACCATATTGACATCATAACCATTAGAGACAGCAATGTGTTTAATGGTGTCTACTTCCTCACGGTATTCTTTAATATCAAGTCAAAATTTGCAGAACACCTCATTTCCGAAAATCATAGCTACAATGTTGTTGATCGGTAGAGTAAATACGTTTTCTTCCCTTCTTCAATTATCTTGTTTAATTCTACTATACGTCGATCAATGACACGTTAGCTCCAGTGTCGATCATAATTGTTGTTTGTACACTGTTGATTCCTGCAGTTATGTATATAATTTCATTATTATTTTTATTCAGATTCCCTTCTTCTTCTTCCAACAATTCTTCTCTTAAATTTTTTAGGTAGTTATTATGAATTATTGTAATATGATTTTTATTATTCTTAACGTGACTGTTGACGCTGTTAAACCCAATAGTGTGGTTCAGTGAGGGTCCCGATGGTGTTTTCACTGCCGTGTAGAGTTTAAAGGCGGCTCGGATCCTTCATCTCCTCTGCCGTTTTGGTTCGCTTGAACATTTTCGTTGCTCGTCGATCTGGGTTGGGGCCGTTGGTGATCCTCCTCATAATTCACTCTTCGGTAGTCCTCCTGACTCCGACTCCTGCCTCCGTTAGTTCGATTATTGTCATGGTTACCTTGGTTCCAGTCGTCATCCCGACTAAAGCTTCGACGCCCGCGATAGTATGATCTACCGTTGCCACTGTTATCCGCCCATATATGATTGACCCTTCGATAGTTTTGATTTTGATCGTTCGCGTTGCGGTTGTTATTATTATTATTATGGTTAAAATTCCGGTTGTTGTTGTACTGGTTCGGTTGATTTGTATTATATGGCCGATTATACTGGTTATTCGGGATGTTTTGCCTGTTGCCATAGTTATTCCCATTGTTCCTTGGACCGTTATTGTAGTTTGGCCGTTGGTATGCCCCATGGTTATTATTGTGACCGTTATTATTACTTGGCCTGTTGTTATAGTTCGTCTGTTTGTACATTCCGTTATTATTACGATGGTTACCATTATTATTATTGTTTCTGTTCTCGTAATCCGGAATGTTCCTGCTCCTGTATTGGTCGTTCCTCTGACGGTTTCTTCTCAAGTACTCCTCGCGTTCACGCTCTTCTAATAATGTTTTCATTGCCTGTATTGCCTTTATTTGTCCTCCCGAACGTGCTGTAGATATCCCGCTGTCGTAATGGTATGCCAATCTGGCGACAAATATTTCTTCCGGGATATTCGGCTCAAGGTGTTTTGCCACACACACTTTTCCAAGGAAGTATGTGGTCGGTGTGTTACCCCTGTTAGGATCGTACCTTCCATAGCTGATGCTTTCCCTTACCATGTTTTGCGTGGCATCTGACCAGTATCTCTTTTTAAACGCCTCCTTAAACTCTTCATAGTTTCGCAAATCATGCCTGGTGGCTATCCACCAGTTATCATTTGTTTCTTTAAAATGCTCGTCCAGGTAGCTCTGGATTACTGGCCACCTGTTCTCTCCGGTTCTTGTCAATTGTTCGCTGACTCGTTCCAAAATTCCATCGGGTTTCCTCTAAAAGACTTAAAATTGATAGTCTCCCAATTTTCCATGGGTTGGGTATATGCTATTGTCGCTAGTCGGTTGTCAACTGATCGTTGAAGGTTTTCGATCCTTTCATGGTTGCGATGTCCCTGTACCTGGACTTCGTTGACGATTGTACTTATATTTCGGTACTGATTTCCGAAGTCTGTATGTAGTTGTTCTACTTGATTTCGGTTTTCGTCTCCTATCTGGTCTATCTTGACCTCTAGTTCGGCCCTATTCAGTGTAACCACTGCATCGATTCCTTCTAGCCTTCTATTTGTCTCAGCTATCTCCTGTCTTCTTTCACCGTCGTTTTTGTCTATCTTCTGATTAATGGTTTTACAGGCTTCCTCGATTTTCTTTTTGACTGTTTGTCCTATTTCTTCATTCTGTCTGTTGATAGTGTCCCTCACTTCCTTGTTAGTATGTTCAATCCGTTCATTGATTTGTCTGAACTTGTTCTCATTGATTTGCTTAAACTCCTCCTTCAATTGCCTATTATTCTCATCCACGCGTTTAAAATTTTCGCTGGTCTGTTTATTATTTTCTTCCAAGCGTTTAAAATCTTCTCTGGTTTCTTCTTTATTTTAGTCTAATTTCTCCTCCATTCGTTTCATCAAATTTTCGCTGATTTCTTCTTTATTTTTATCCATTCGTTTCAGTAAATCTTCCCTGATTTCTTCTTTATTTTTATCCATTCGTTCCATTAAATCTTCGCTGATTTCTTCTTTATTTTTGTCCATTTCTTTCATCAAATTTTCACTGGTCTGTTTATTATCCTCCTTTATACTGTTCATTATTTCCATGAATTTATTCCAATCTGGGCCTCCACTGGCTTCTTCTTTTCCCGTCATTTCTATTTCTTCCACCGAAGTTACCTCCTTCTCTTCCACGTTGAACCCTTCTTCGGTCTCCGCCGCGCGTTTCTTCGACGTAGCTCTTCTGTGCATTTTCCTTATT
This sequence comes from Magicicada septendecula, assembly GCA_034769895.1. Lineage (NCBI taxonomy): Eukaryota > Metazoa > Arthropoda > Insecta > Hemiptera > Cicadidae > Magicicada > Magicicada septendecula. The sequence continues at coordinate 300,454,294 of CM068371.1, forward strand.
TCTAACAACTGCCGGCTGAAAATGAGTGACCTGTAATACAGTTATTAAAATACAAATTTAATATTCTTTCTTCTTGTTTCAGCCCGAAACGTTGGTGCGCCAATCTGTAACGTTGTGAATTGTAACGAGGTGTGGAGTTGTCTTGTAAAGCTCCACGTTCCAGCCCCGCGATGGGCGCCAATCTGTAACGTATTTATTTGTAATGTTAAGGGTGTGTTTTATGAACTGCGGACAACGAAATAAGTTACCCTTCAAAACTTGGTTGTACTCGTTAATCGGTTCGTAAATGTCCTGGTGTTGCGACTATTATTTATATTAGTTGTTTTGTTATCGTTTACAGTGTCGTTTTTCAGTATTCGATGATTAGCAACGATTTTATAGGAACGAGAATTTAGTGTGTCACCGTCCGTTTGAAATCGGCGCGTGAATAATATTTGTTCAGTAATGGTCAAATAGATCGTGTAAGCAGCCCACTGGATCTACTTTCGTGTCTGGATGTCCTTGCGCCCACTTCAAATTTTCTCTTCTGTTTCCTGTAATTAATAGTCTTTATAATTACTTCACTGAAATAAAATAGGACTGATACGATTGACAAATTATATCTTTTATTCGTAATTTCTTTGAAACATTGGTCAAATTACCGTTTCATTAGTCGAGGATTTACAATTGGATGAGTTCATCCGCCGTAACAAATAGTCCGTAATAACAAAAAAATTCACAATATATATATTTTATGTTTCTCAGGTAATGGGTACTTGGAGTTGCTAGGAAAGATAGGAAATATGCTTCTACTTAAAAATACAATGCATTACAAAATATATTTACTTCTTATCGACTAACAAAATGTATATAATAATGTTTTCCAAAATTGTTCGCTTACAGTTTGCAACAGTGCTTTCAGTAACACAACATGGCGGACTATCGAGTTCTCACCTCAGAAAAATATATTTTTTAAATTCCAATTAAAGTGTTTTAAATAAAGTCTTAGTTATAGTAGTTTATAGTAATAGTTTGTATATAGACTCCTTTATCTGGAACAGCTATGTTTTTTAGTGGAAATTGTGTTGTGATGTTACATAGTATTCTGTTGGAATTAACCAAAATTTCTCACCGTTGCCTTCGTATATACGGAATGGACGCTATGAGATGGGGTATCTATTTTCTTAGATTCTCGTTAGTGTGTTGGTTTTTCTTGGTTCTGGTGTCGTGTCATGTGTTGTCGATCTTTTCGGTATTACTTTTATCGGAAGTGCCTCTCCTGGAGTAAGTTTTCACTCTTTTAATATTAATTTTTTACTGCCAGCAATATGCTGTTGAAGTTTTCAGTTTTATATCTAACAATCAACTGTCTCTCTAAAAATATTTAAATCTCGTTGGTGACCTAGCTTTTTGGTGTTTTTGATTGGTCTAGGGCCTTGACCCCACGTCACGTGACTAAGTTATTTTTGAAAATTGGCGTTTTTAATTTTGTCACCTCAGATTACGTTTCATTTATTTTGATTTAAATTTATTTTTAATTAGTACCATTTTATTGTTCATTAAAATTAAATTGTTTTGATACTAATCTCGCCCCATTTTGGCCTCTTATCTACTGTTTTGGCAGGTTTATACTTTTGTGTTTGGAGGCATTGACCTAATCTTGTTTGACATTTTTGTTGTTAGTCTTACAGATCTAATATCTTCTAATATTGTTATTCTTACTACTAAACATAATTCTGAGTAAACCTGCTTTACATACAATATCATTAATTTAAATACCTACACCTATTTTTTCTGACAATAACAATAATACTGAAGCCATGTCGGCTTAGTGGCTTACTAAACACTTTACAATTATGTTCATTATCTATATTATGATAACAATGGATGGTTTATACATCTCCCTCCGTTAACATCTTTATATTTTATCAAAACCAAGCTTTTGTTTTTAGTTTTATTTAATTTAGTAGTGTATATCTAAATATTTCAATGTTGCTTGGGTCTGGCTCAATTCCTTGGGCCTATATGTCTAACAGTTAGTTATTTCTGTACAATATCCTTTTTATATTATTAGATCTTTCCCAATTACCTGATTAACATTTTGAACAGTTTATGAACATTCTTTTCACTAAATAACTAACATTTTCTCAACAAAACTTTCATAACATATAAATTAATGGTGCACACAGGCTCCCATATTAACTATTTCTAATATAACTGAACATGGGTGTTTATTACCCTAACTCTTTTGTATGTCACTACATCTTATTATTTAAATTATAGCATAAGCCAATAACTGTGCATTATTTAAAAATGAATAGGTGTTCAATCCTTATGAATAAATAATTATATATGACATAGAACATTGGATTTTATCAAAACACTTAATACAAAAATACTTTGTCACTATATTTTGGTTCTTATTTCCATATATGTGGTTCATAAGAGCTTTATCATTTCAATGATAACCCCCACTGGCTTTCACTTCCCCACTGGTTTATATTATGATCTTTGGAACATCATTTAATTATTTTGGGCTCTCACTATCTTCACTTGTTTGAACTCATAGATTTACACTGGTTTCTTAAATTATTACATACTTTGTTATTATTTACTCTACTGCATTGCATTCTTAATATTATATTATCTTTATTGGGTACTCCTATCAATTGTATTGTTTATTAAAAGAATGGGATTAGTTTATTCATTAAATTGGGTCAATTTGTCATGTTTTTTTTTTTTGTACAAACTTCTGTTTCTCAGTTCTAATTCTGGTTCTTTGCCTCTTCTCATTTCTTCTATTCAATGTTGATTTTTTCTTGTGATATTCATCGTCACCCGTTTCTTTTTTCTTTTATTATCAGTCCATTTGTAGTTCGTGTTATATTGTTCATATAGGATCTGTTCATGCCCCACACCTACCATAACTATTGGGTTTTGTCACGTTATTAGAAATTTTTTCTGTTTGTTCTTTTCTGAATTTCCTTTTATAACTACTGTTTTTATATAATATTAATGTAATCTTCTTTGGTTACTTTTGTTGGATGTTGGAATTGATAACACTATGCAACATGATTTTCTATGTTTCTGTAGTCTTAGGTGTTCCTAAACCATTTTTTTGCGCTGATTCCAGATCTGCAATCCGTTTCTTTCTATCACGTACAGTTTTTTTGCAAATCAAGTGAACTCATCTTTTATTTACACGTAAGTTTCACAAGGGGAAATTTTATTGTGGGGGAGGGATTAGTTGGCCACACTTGTTACACCCAGCTGGCTGTTAGGCGGGAAACAGTAGTTCGTTGTTTACATGCTATAGTGCTGTGAGGTTATATTTGTGCTGTCATATATAGTTTGTGAACTTTCTGTAGAAATGAGTTCCCGGAAGTGTTTGAATAACCAAAACGTTTTCTGTTATATTTGTGGTAGCTACGTAATTGGTAAGCAAAGACAGGACATTAATAGTTTTGTGAGAAACTTGTATTACGCGTACTTCGGCATAAGGCTTGGTGATGAAGACAAAAGCTGGGCACCACACAAGGTATGTCGTACATGTGTTGAGGGACTGAGACTGTGGAAAAATGGTGCAAAAAAATCAATGCCTTTTGAAATCCCAATGGTTTGGAGGGAGCCACAAAATCATGTTAACGATTGCTGTTTTTGTATGGTTAAAATTCAAGGTCATAACGCAAAAAGTAAGAAGGATATACAATATCCGAACATTCCTTCGGCCTTACGACCAGTTACGCATTGTAATTCTCTCCCTATCCCAGTTCCACCTCCCGTTCTTGAAGATGTGCCACTGGCGAGCAGCTCAGAAAATGAAAGCGATAATGCTGATGATTACAACCCGGAAGAAGATTCTGCACCAAAATTATTCAGTCAAAATGAACTTAATGATATTACTCGTGCCTTGAACTTGACAAAAGGTGCCGCCCAATTTCTTGGGTCAGGATTGAATGCAAAAAATCTTCTACTACCCGTAGTTACGTTCTCTTGGTATAGGTCCAGAGAGAAGGAATTAATGAAATTCTTTAAGAAAGAAGACTCTCTGGTTTATTGTTGTGATATTGAGGGTTTATTGAATTTCTTTAACGTCACTTACAATCCAAGTGAGTGGAGGTTATTTATAGACTCGTCCAAAACTAGCCTCAAAGGTGTACTTTTACACAATGGAAATTTGTTTGGTTCAGTACCCATTGCACATTCAGTTCATCTCAAGGAGACGTATGTAAATCTCAAAGCTCTGCTAAAATACGTGAATTATGAAAAACATTCTTGGACAATTTGTGGGGATTTAAAAGTAGTAGGTATGTTACTTGGTCAACAATCCGGCTACACAAAAATGCCTTGTTTCATTTGTGAATGGGATAGTCGAGCCAGAGACAAACATTGGAAGAAGACAGACTGGCCCAAAAGAAAAACCCTCCAACCCGGTTCACAGAACATAATAAATGTGCCACTTGTTCAACGAAGCAAGATACTATTACCTCCTCTGCACATCAAACTCGGATTAATGAAACAGTTCACTAAAGCTCTTCCAAAAGATGGTGACTGTTTCCAGTACTTGGTAACAAGATTTCCGAAAGTATCTTATGAGAAACTTAAAGAAGGGATCTTCGTGGGACGGCAGATAAGAAAGTTAATGAAAGACAATTTGTTTGAAAGTACAATGAATCCAGTGGAAAAAAGGGTCTGGGTTTCGTTTAAAGAAGTTGTTGTCAACTTTTTGGGCAACCACAAACATCCAGAGTACAAAACCATGGTTAAAAAAATGTTGCAGGGTTTCATGAAATTAGGATGTAACATGAGTGCAAAGCTTCACTTCCTACACTCACATGTTGACTTTTTCCCTGCGAACCTCGGCGATGTCAGTGAAGAACAAGGCGAACGTTTCCACCAGGATATCAAGGACATGGAAAAGAGATACCAGGGAAGGTGGAATGCCAACATGATGGCCGACTACTGTTTTATGCTAAAAAGAGACGGCACTGGTGAAGGGAGACAATCACGGAAGAGAAGTTTCAACCCACGTCAGAAAGATCTTGAAGCAGTGAATTCAGCGAAGAAGAGGAATTAAATTGTCATATATGTGTTGTGTTTTCGTAATAATTATAACATTTTTAAGTGAGTGTATACCATTGTCTACTGCATCGCCATGTGTTGTGATTTTATGCAGGATTAAAACATAAACAATTTTGAAATCACAATCAAATAATAATAATTTTCCCTGTTCACAAAATTCGATTTTTTAAAATTTCGAAATTGAATTCTATAAAAACCTTACGTGATACAGAAAAACTAAAACCAGATTTGAAATCAGCATGAAAAATACTTTTAAAATTACCTTACAGTCTTAAAACATCGCACCAAACCAAAAGTTTTAAAATGTTGCATAATGTAATTTAATGTTAGTTACATACTTTTGAATAAGTTTTTTCCCTTTCATGGCTTGTGCTAGTACTTGTTATTTATATCTTATTGTTATAATATATCTTATACATATGTGATGAGATGTACCATCACAATATATATATACACACACACACACACACACACACACACATATATATATATATATATGGCGGCTCAGTAGACCAGTGGGTATGGCACCTGGCTACTAATCTAGAGGTCCCGGGTTCGATTCCCGGGCCCGCACCATAAAATCAAGGTGCATTTTTCAGCCCCCAGGTTGACTCAGCCTGTTGAAAATGAGTACCTGGGATAACATCCTGGGGATAATAATGGACGGCTGAAGCGTAGTGCTGGCCACACTGCCTTCCTTGTATCGCGTACGGTCACATAAGGCAGCCTACCCTGCCTTACTCCTAAGCTACTTCGGTGGTATACATGGAGCCATTACTATTATTATTATTATTATTATTATTATATATAGATATATATTGCAACAATACAAATGTATAGGATACTGTGCATTGCTCAAAGTAATTTAAATAATTAATTAAAGTAAATGAATAATTCATATTGTTAGCAATAATAATTCAGCTTTCAATCTGAACGGTAGGTATATAAGGAACGACCAAACTCTCAAATAGTGAGGTAGGGGGGATACTGAAACACAATGACGTCATCATGTTCCAGTACCCCCCACATCCGGGGGGATTCTAAAACAGCTAGCTCTGACGTCATCGTGACGTCACTGGCCTATGTCAGCTATCTCTGATGTCATCGTGACGTCACTGGCTATGTTCGCGGTTCGCAGTTCACCGTTCGCGGTTCGCAGTTCACCGTTCGCGGTTCGCTGTTCACCGTTCGCTGTTCGCCGCCCGGCGGCAGCCAGGTCACCGCCCGGTCGCCGCCTGGACGTAGATTGGTCGGTGTATCATCCATGTTGTCGGGGGCGGTCTATCGTCGATACGAAGAGCCTGAGTGACGTGTATTGCATTGTTGTCAACTTGTGAACTGTATTCAATTTGAACGCCTTTCGCCGTTCGCCGTCCGGCGGCGGTCTGGCGGCGGCCTGGTCGTGGCTTGATGGTCGCCAGGAGTGGTGGGGTCTTCGTCCATGTTGTCGGAGGCGGGTCGGGCATGTTGGAAAAAACGGTGATTTTGTCGGGTTGTGTAAGGAGTGTGGTGGTTAAGGTTCGGCCACGTTGCCGCCTCGTGCATGTGTTATAGTGTATGGGTATGTATATGTAAGGTGTTTTTCCGGAAGTGCGGTTATGTTGGAAAAGCATCGTCGGCGTTGGCAACTTGTGCTGGTTTATCGACGTTGTCAACTCGTGCGTGTGTTATAGTGTATGGGTTTGTATATGTACGCCGCCGCCGTCGGATATCATCGATGTCGTTTATTGCATTGTTGACAACTGTGTGTCTATGTGTTAAGTAAGTATATATATACAGATTGTAAAAATACGTTCGCACCAACATGTTGGTCTAGGGTTTGCTATGTCCAGCCCCTACATTTGTTCTTGTAAGAAACACACATGATATGCAGTGCATAATTGAATGTCAATTCACTTATATAAAACACACACACACACACACACACACACACACACACGCAATATTTATGGAAAATAATTACTGTTTATGTAATATCTGAATAATAGGACGTTGCAAATGATGTAATCGGCTCCCACTGTGATTTTCACATGTGGAGTTATTTTTTTTTACAACAGAATGCTGACAACCATCCTTATAATCATGTAATTATTGTTTAATAAAATTGATTTTTTAAATTAGTTCTATGTAACACGTTCTAGCTTGTATATTGAGTTATGAATATTGTAATATAATTACAAATTACAAATATAAAATAAAAGAATAAATAAGGTATAATTATTGTTGTGTGATCCCACAAGATTATTCTCCTTAAGATAGTAAGAATTATTGTGATGCTGATAAATGTTGTCTGAATCTCGGTGTTGAACTCGCCGATGATAAAGCTCCACTTTGGATTCACCAATTACAAAGAAATAATTAAATATAAATAATGTTTTATAATTAAGTGTGATTGATTGATAATAAAATAAAATTTTGTAAGTTATGAAATTTTTACTAATATTTATTAAATTGTTTAATTAGTTAATTTAATTAATTAATTAATAATTCATCAATTGTGTGTGTACTTTTCTCAGATATTTCTTCTAGCACTGTAAATTATTTTTGTTTAGAAGAAAAAATAGTTAACATTCATCATACAAATAAATACAACTCTTGTAACTGAATAATGATGTTCATTTATTGACATTCAAAATTATGCGCCATTCAAACTGCTCATGGCCAAGGCATTGGCTGATATGTGCTCCAGTCGGTAGCGAACAAGATTAACAATTAACAAAATATATTTTTTACAAGGTTAGTAATTATGGTTCTTTTAACGAGTCGAAATGGTCAGAGGGCAAGGAACAAGATACATTCTTACAGGTATTCTTAAATTAAATTATTATGGCTGAAATAAAACAATATTATTATTTAAATTGTCAATTATGAAAATTAATATCGAACCATTCGTCGAAATGACGTCACTCCCTTCAAGCTGGCTGTGTCTCGTGCTCGGAAATCAAGTATGGCTGCCGTCACCTCGCTTTTGGCTGCTATGAACTGTTTGGGCTTCTCCCGCAGAAATAAATGAATATTCCCTTCTCTGCAAAGTAGTGTTGGTCCAGGAATATGGTGTAGAGTGTCCTCTCTTCTCCTGCGATGTCGTTTCGTGATGGGTTTCTTGTGAAGTGTCCGGTGTTCAAATATGTGTACTTGTGTTCTGCGAATATGGTCCAAAATTGTCTCAAAATGGCTGTCGATTTCTGGTGCTTGTGTTAAATGGTGTTATTACTGTTGTTTGGAATTAGTGAGGTGTTAAATATTAATGGTTAATGTTATTCTCATTTTTAGTTAACCTCTGTTACACTCTGCATAACCACACTCGGTTTTACACAAAATTATTCTTTTTCGGTATTCTGTTAATACATTTTCAACTAGTCATCTTCACGATTAACAATAGACTAAACTCTGAACGTCGTCGTTTTAGGGTAATTTGTGATATGTCTTTTTCCTCTTTATATTGTTCAATTATAAAAATATCTGTCTCAGACTTGGTTCATGATCTAAATATACATAATAAGTTTTCTTATTTTTTACTGTATTTCAAATATTTCTTAATTTTACATAAATCTAACTACTCAGTGATATTGATTAATTAATTTTACATATTTGGATATATAGCTGGGTTTGTTTCAAGTTCATTTAAGCCCAAAAATTAAAATTTTTTATAATTATTGTAGGCCTCATATTTGGTACAAATTTAGTGTTTAAATGGTTTTTAAGTGGTTTTTCTGATAATAGTTCCATGGAATAATCTTAATAACTCCGTGATTATCTTTGTTGTTAATAATTTTGCTGTTAAAACACTTCAATATTGATTAATTTACTGTTTAGTCTGATTTGATTACCATTATAGGCCTAGTATTATTTGTTTCCAAAGGAAGTTAATTTTCTTTCCTTTGTCATTCCATTCGTTATTAATTGTATCTGTATTAATTATATTTTCAATTTCTGTGTTGTATGTATTGAATTCTATCCCCTATTATGTAGTTTGATTCTCTGATGGATAGTTTTGGGTTTACATTACTAGTCTGTGTTTTCAAAAGTGGTGTCTTAGCTAATCTGCCTTGTATCCTTCACATGGTTTACAGTTTTGAATAAAATTATTACATTTATATTTCCTACTTGCCTCTCTGCCTTACAAACTTGAAAATTAAATAACGTGATTTTAAAATACAATGGAATATCTTATATCTACTAAACTTTTTTTTTTAATATCATTTAAACATAATAAAAACATCTTATGCCTAATAACACTTTCAGTTATCCATTGTCTCTTGTGTTCATTATAACTATTTTGGTAATATAATGAAATAAAAATAAAAACATCTTATAATTAATGACACCTTCAGTTATTAACTGTCTCTAGTGTTCATTATAATTATTTTTTGGTAACACAATGAAAAAAATAAAAACATCTTATAATTAACGACACCTTCAGTTATTAACTGTCTCTAGTGTTCATTATAATTATCTTTGGTAACACAATGAAAAAAATAAAAACATTTTATACCTATTATTTTCTTATACTACTTAATTTTTGAAAACACTTTTATTATCAAAATTGACCTCAGTCATTAGACTGTCATTTATTTTTTTTATATAATATTTCCCTACACTGATGGTAGTCTTTTTTAATAGATTTCTATTTCTTACACTACACTTTATTATAGTGTGTCACTTATTTTTGTCTACACTAATGGTAGTCTTTTTAATAGATTTCTATTTCTTACACTACACTTTATTATAGTGTGTCACTCATTATTGTCTACACTAATGGTAGTCCTTTTAAATAATTTTTCACATATCATACTTATAACTAGTTTACAATTCGGTTCTCTCTGGATTGTATCTTGTAACTTGTTACTGGGTCTAAATATATTGGTTTTAATTTTGTTGAATGGTATGTATTCCATTATTAACATTTTTTGGAATAGCTCTTCTCGTTTCTAGGCTCTTTGTAGGAATCTTGACATATTTTGTCCTTTCTTCATTATTATATTAGTCATTTCTGGTCTTGTGGTTTCTCTGCTTCTTGACCTTATAAATTTCCATTATTAATATGGTTTTCATCCTTTTATTTCCTTTTTCTTGTCTTTCCCTTTTTACTGCTTCCCCAATCTACTGGGTATACTGCTGGTTTATTGGGTTTTTACATAGTAAGTTATTTTGACCAATGGTTTTCTTTGTTATTTTTTATTCTTATTAACATTTTATTGACTTAATATACAGTTTCTTTTGCTTAACCTTTAAACAATTCATTCTTCTCACTCACTATGGACCTTTTCTTCTTTATTTATGTTGCATTAAGTTAAATGTTTAACGTGATAATTTTGTTATGCTACATATGCTCTCCTGTAAGAGTGATTAGTTCAGATTCTTAGTATGGATGAAATAATTACTACTAATTCTTTTGTATTTACCATATTTTCTTCGTGATTACATGTTTTCACTTTATATACCTTCTTTTTCCACCGTTGCTTCCTCTCAGATGATGTGTATCTCTTTCATTAGTTTCTTTCTTCATTAATAAGTGACCCTCAATCTTGTGTATAACATTATCATTTTATATTCTTTCTTATTTGGTGCTTCTTCACCAGTATGTTTACTCCCTAACATTCCCTAACAAATTAATTTGAACAGTTCAGAGTGGCACTTTTGGCTTCAATCCCTGCTGTCCAATACTTCAATTAATTGAGTCCAGAGGCATTATCATCTCTGCTCAACATATAAGACTGATGGCATTTTCTACATCCAGTCATAAAAATAAATAAACAGTAAAAGTAGTCTCTTTTGACTAAAATAAACATCTTTAGATTCTTCACTTCATAATACTTTATATTAATTAATACTTTTATACACTTGACTCTTCTTCTCTCTTAAAGCTTATTCCATATTATGTGGTTTAGGTATGTGGTATAATATACATTTCATCATTTCATCATGTTTACATAGTAATTAGCATTTATATTTATTTTTTCTACCATCTGGTATCCAATGAGTTATTTTTATTGCTCATGGTATAACATGAATTAATTCTTTATCACTTTCACTATAACAGTGGTTATTGCAACAACATTATCATTAATAGTATCAGGGTTTTTGGTTTCTGGTCTCACTATTTGGTCTTTACTGAGTTGGTCCTTCTTCATTGTTCCATTTTTATTAAATTATTTTCTTTGTGAGTTTGGTTAAGTTGTTTCGATTAAGTCATATGATATTCTGGTTTCCTTTCTCCTCTAGAATTTTGTATCTCTTTCTTACAAAATCTTTTTTCCATATTTATGAGTTATTTCTCATCGTTCGTATAAGTAATGATATGAGCTTACTATTTTTTAACTTTAGATATTTTTATTCAACTAAATTCTTTCTTATTCATAGTTGTTTTTCAAATATTTTGGTGTAAGTTGTACTTATTATTGTTTTGAATTTTGAAAATTTTTGGTTCATCAAAATTCTTTTTTCATCATTCATAATAGTATTTCAAATGTTTGTTGTAAGTTGTACTTATTATTGGTTTTGAATTTTGGAAATTTTTGTTCATAAAAATTCTTTTTTCATCATTCATAATAGTCTTCGAATGTTTGGTGTAAGTTGTACTTACTGATTTTTGAATTTGGAAAATTTTTTTTTATTTCTCCTCTAAATATTTTTTAATTGATAATTGATTATAAGTTCCTTTTACTTTATTCGAAATGATATCCTTTAGTACATACGTATTGTTATTATTGTTTTTAATAATCAGGTATGGGCCGGTATACAGCAGTAACAACTTTTTGGTAATGCCTTCCAAAGTACTGGGTAATTCCCTGTTTTTTAGCAGTTCCTTTTCTCCGACTTCATAGCTTATTATTTTCTTAATCGCCTTTTGATACTTGTTGCGCCTTTCCTGGTCTTCTGCCAATTTATTGTAGAATCTGATTCGATTGAATTTGTATTCTTGACTCATGGGGAACTCTATTATGTCTTGTATTTCTCTTGGAGGCGGTTTTTCATACATTGCCGTGTATGGCGTGGTACCTATAGCGGGGTGATATGACAAATTAAGGAATTCTTCAGTAGCCAATAAATATTCCTGCCACTTCTTTTGTTGATTATAGCAATAAGTCCGTAATATTCTTCCGACTTCTCGCAGCACCCTCTCCGCTGGATTGCTGCTGGGGTGGTAGACAGATGTCTTGTATGTCTTAATGCCCAACGTATTTAGAGTGTTTCTCCACCTCCAACCCTTAAATTGCGTTCCATGGTCTGTGATTATGGATGCCGGGCTCCCTATCTCTGGAATGTAATGGTTTGTTATTATTCCTAGAGTCTTCAAAGTGGTCGCTCTGTTCACAGGGTACAGTTTTGTGAATTTTGTGAAATGATCCATCATGATAATGATGTATTTGTATCGATGGCGTCCGCCACTGCGGGGAAATGGACCACATATGTCCAGAAAGACCTTTTCCAGTTTGGCTTGTGAGGTAATTGGTATCATCATACCCTCTTTTCTCTCATTGTTGGTTTTCACCAATTGACATATCAGACAGGTTTTGAGGTAGTTTCTCGTCTTTCTATTGATACTTTTTATATGACAATTCGCTTCTATTGCCTTGATCACCTTCATGGCTCCCATGTGACCGTATCGTAGATGATAGTCCAGGATGATATCCTTTTCGATTGTAGTAGGGATCATGATCTTCCATATCTCTTCATCAAGGGATGTTTTGATGAATAATATTTCGTTATGTACACAATAAAATTTGGTTATTGTGTCATCTTGGTTGGAGAGACGAAGTTTAATGTGGTTTAACTTCGGGTCGGACTGCTGGTGTTTGCTGATGTCCTGCACTATCTTTTCTAAATCGGATCTGTCCTTAATAATATTATAGATTTTCAAAATGCTCTCCTTTTCGCCTTCGAACGTTTGTTCTTCCAGATTTACTCTCGACAACACGTCGGCTACTACATTTTTACTTCCAGGAACATACTCCCACTGTATATCGTATTCCTGCAGGGCGAGTACCCATCTGGTCAATCTACCATGGCTTAACTTGCATCTTCTCAGAAATGATATTGATTTGTGATCTGTTCGAACGGTCACTGGATATCCGAGGTTATACGTCCGAAACTTCCCGCAGGCAAAGACTACACTTAGCAGTTCTTTTTCCGTCACATTATAGTTCTTTTCACACTGGTTAAGGGTTCTGCTAGCAAAGCTCACTACTAGATGGTTTCCACTTTCGTCTTCTTGGTACAGTGTTGATCCCAAGCTAATGTTACTAGCGTCACAGTTTAGAAAGAAGGGTCGGTTAAAATCCGGATGGTTGAGCATTACTGCTTCTAAGAACTTCTCCTTAATTGATTTGAAGGTTTCGTCTTGTTCCTGACCCCATCGCCATTTATTCTTGGACGATAACTGGTACTGAAACCGGGCCGTCAGTTCGGAATAATTATTTTGGAACTTCCTATAGTAGTTACACAGGCCTAAAAATGATTGTAGTTGCCTTCTGTTTTTTGGTATAGGGAATCGTTGTATGGCGTCTACTTTTTCTGTTTATGGTGTTATTCCTTGACTGTTTAACTGGAAACCCAAGAATTGTACTTCTTTAGCTATAAGCTTGGATTTGTCTAGTTTAAGGGTAACATTATTTTCAGCAAGCTTCTTCAAGACATGCTCCACACGGTAACAGTGTTATTCCCAATTGGTTGATGTTATTAGGAGATCATCAACATAGACAGTCGTGAATTGGAGCGCTTCTGGTCCGAGTATATGATCCATACAGGCGACAAAAACAGCTACTGAGTTCACCAACCCGAAGGGCAAACTCTTAAATTGATAATTGCGCCCTTCGAAGATGAACGCCATGTATTGCCGGCTTGCTGGGTGCAACTCCACCTGCCAATAGCCGCAGACGGTATCCCACGTGGTAATGAACTTCGTTCCGTGAAATCTCTTCAATATCTCATCAATTTCGCCAGGTGAGGTACGATCGTTAATAATCATTTTATTTATCTCACGTGCGTCAAGGCAAAGCCTTACCTTCCCATTTTTCTTTTGTATAGCCACAATTGGGCTAGTGTATGGCGATTGACTGCTCTCGATAATATCTTTACTGATCATATTCTGGATCTCTGTGCGTACGGCTTCCTTCAAAGATTGTGCTATAGGATACGACTTTCGATTAATTCTACCGGTTCTCTGAATCGTATGGAACATTGGTAGTTCCGGATCTTTCCAGGTTCGTCCGAAAATACAGCTCGATATTTTTCATATATGTCGACTAATTGATTCAGCTGGTTTTCCTCTAATTGCTCGGTAGTATTATGGCACTGGAAGTTACGTATCTCCTGAATCTTTTGTTGCCATAGGTCATCCTCCGCATCCTGATGTACTGGCTTGTTGTTTGTCGAGTAGTTTGACAAGTAATTCACCTTATTTTTGTGGTCGAGAAGTTGTCTGGAGTCTAACATCTTGTTGTTAGTTAAATTGGCTACCCAGGTCGAACCTTCAGCAAAGAGTGATACCTTTCCTCGGCACAAGTCGATAACTGCTGAGTTTCTGCGCAATATGTCACATCCTATCATGATGTTGAAAGGTAATCCGGCTGCAACAAGAAATATCATACCCACACTAATGCCCTGGCTGTTGACACTTAGGGATACCTGTTTTCTTATGGTCTTGTTCTGTCGGCCGGTAGCTCCTACAAGTACAATATTATTAATAGGTAGTACCGGTAAGTTTTTGTGGCATTCCTGCTGTATCCGGTCCAACTCATTACGATTTATTATAGAGACATTGGCTCCAGTGTCTATCATTATAGGAACAGAAATACCCTCAATTTCTGCAATTATATATATTATTTCATTGTCATTATTATTAATGTTAACTTCGCTTTCTTCTAGCAGGTCCTTACGGATATCTTTCAAATAATTACTGTATATTATTGTAAAATTTTTTCTGTCTTTCTTCAAATTTCTACCTTGGTCAAACCCAGCAGATTGGAGCAGTAAAGGGTTATTGGAGTTTATTACTGCCTCCGTTCGTTTACATGTTCCGCATCATTACGGATTAGGCCGTTGGAAGCATCAGCTTGGAGTCCTGAGACTGCTTCGTTTGGTTCAGCACGATCGTCCTGTTGGGCTTCTGTTACAGGTAGTCTTCGCTGATTGTCCAGGCTGGAACTACGTCTGGGCTCGTACTCTCTGTAACGATTACTTCCCTGACTTCCTTGAAAGGTCTCGTACTCGTAATATCGGCTCCTTCGTTGAGGCTGGTACCTCCTCTGTCCACTGCCTTCCGCTCTGATGTAGTTAATATGGGGTCGATATGTCCTGTAATTATTGTTATTACCTCCATTCGGGTAATTCCTGTTATAATTACTATGATAATTGTTATTAGAGGTGTTGGGGTTCCTCTGACCATTAGGAACATAATTACGGTTATTATTATAATAACCGTTGTTGTTTTGTGGACGGTTGTTATTATTATTATTATTATTATTATTATTATTATTATTATTATTATTATTATTACTATTATTGTTGTTGTTGCTGTCATTATTATTAATGCGAGGAACATGATTATTATTATTATTGTTATTAAATCTAGGTACATTATTGTTATTACGGGTGTTATAATTGTATTCGGCATTATTCCGATTTGCGGAATTATAATTATTGTTGTTGCCCACATTCTGCCGATTATTATTATTCAAATTATTGGTGTTACTTCTTGGTTCCGGCTTTTCATATCTCCTGCGAATTTGGCGGTAATAATCTTCATGCTCGTACATTTCTAAGAGCTCGCTCATTGCTTGTACAGTCTTTATTTGACTGTTACTTCTAGCTCTTATAATATCTTCCTCATAATGGTATGAGAGCTTGCTGACCAGGCATTCTTCCGGTATTCTGGGCTCTAGATGTTTGGCCACGCACACCTTTCCCACGAAGTACGCTGTTAGAGTCTGGTATCCATACGGGTTGTATTTTCCATGACAGATCCCGTCTCTGGCGATATTTTGTGTCGATTCAGACCAACATTTGGCTTTGAATAGCCTTTTGAATTGTTGGTAGTCGGTCACTTCGTCTCTTACCGCCATCACCAATTATCTGCTATCTCCTTGAACGATTCGTCAAGCACTTCTTTATTCTCAGTAAAGCGATTGCCTCTGTGTTTGGCAAGTTCATTGAAAGCTATCAGACTAAGGTACTGCATGCCATAACCGATCGTAAAGATATATCCATAACCGCAAAGTCAACCTGCCTATCGTTAACGAAACCATTGCCAAGTTCATTGAAAGCTGTCAGACCAAGGTACTGCATGTCATAACCGATCGTATCGATATACCCATAACCGCAATGTCAACTTGCCCTATCGTTAACGAAACCATTGCCAAGTTCATTGAAAGCCGCCAACCAAGGTACTGCATGCCATAACCGATCGTAACGATATACCCATAACCGCAATGTCAACCGGTCTATCGTTAACGAAACCATTGCCACGTTGATTGAAAGCCGCCAGACCAAGGTACTGCATGTCATAACCGATCGTAACGATATACCCATAACCGCAATCTCAACCTGCCTATCGTTAACGAAACCATAGCCAAGTTCATTGAAAGTTGCCAGACCAAGGTACTGCATGCCATAACCGATCGTAACGATATACTCATAACCGCAATGTCAACCAGCCTATCGTTAACGAATCCATTGCCACGTTGATTGAATGCCGTCAGACCAACTTACTGCATGCCATAATCAATCGTAACGATATAAACAAAACCGCAATGTCAACCTCCCTACCGTTAACGAAACCATTGCAACGTTGATTGAAAGCTGTCAGACGAAGCTACTGCATGCCATAACCGATCGTAATGATATACCCATAACCGCAATGTCAACCTGCCTATCGTTAACGAAACCATTGCCACGTAGATTGAAAACTTTCGGACCAAGGTACTGCAGGCCATAACCGATCTTAACGGTATACACATAAACGCAATGTCAACCTGCCTATCGTTAACGAAACCATTGCCAAGTTCATTGAAAGCTGTCAGACCAAGTTACTGCATGCCATAACAGATTGTAAGGATATACCCATAACGGCAACATCAACCTGCCTATCGTTAACGAAACCATTGTCAAGTTCATTGAAAGCTGTCAGACCAAGGTACTGAATGCCATAACCGATCATAACGATATACCCATAACCGCAATATCAACATGCCTATCGTTAACGAATCCATTGTCACGTTCATTGAATGCCGCCAGACCAAGGTACTGCATGCCATAACCGATGGCAACGATATACGCATAACCGCAATAACAACCTGCCTATCGTTAACGAAACCATTGCCAAGTTCATTGAAAGCTGACAGAACAAGGTACTGCATGTCATAACCGATCGTAACTATATACACGTAACCGCAATATCAACCTGACTATCTTAACGAAACCATTCCCACGTAGATTGAAAGCCGCCAGACCAAGGTACTGCATACCTTTACCAATCGTAAATTTATACCAATAACCACAATGTCAACCTGCCTATTGTTAACGAAACCATTGCAAAGTTCATTGAAAGCCGCCAGACCAAGATACTGCATGTCAAAACCGATCGTAACGATATACCAACAACCGCATTGTCAACCTGCCTATCGTTAACGAATCCATTGCAACGTTCACCGAAAGCTGTCAGACGAAGGTAATGCATGTCATAACCGTTCGTAACGATATACAAATAACCGCAATGTTAACCTCCCTATCGTTAACGAAACCATTCCCACGTTCATTGAAAGCTGTCAGACAAAGGCACTGCATGAATAACCGATCGTAACGATGTACCCATAACCGCAATGTCAACCTGCCTATGGTTAACGGAACCAATGATACGTCCATTGAAAGCTCTCATACCAAGTTACTGCATGCCATAACCGATCGTAACGATATACCCACAACCGCAATGTCAACCAGCCTATCGTTAACGAAACGATTGCAAAGTTCATTGAAAGCTGTCAGTCTTAGGTAATGCATGCCATAACCGATCATAACGATATACCCATTAACCGCAATGTCAACCTGCCTACCGTTAACGAAACCATTGCCAAGTTCATTGAAAGCTGTCAGACCAAGTTACTGCATGCCATAACCGATCGTAACGATATAACAATAACCGCAACGTCAACCTGCCTGTCGTTAGCGAAACCATTGCCACGTTCATTGAAAGCTGTCAGACCAAGGTACTGCATGTCATAACCGATCCGAACGATATATCCACAACCGCCATGTCAACCTGCCTATCGTTAATGAAACCATTGCCACGTTCATTGAAACTGTCAGACCAAGGTACTGCATGCCATAACCGGTCGTAACGATATACCAATAACCGCAAAGTCAACCTCACTATCCTTAACGAAACCTTTCCCACGTTCATTGAAAGCAGTCAGACCAAGTTACTGCATGCCATAACCGATCGTAACGATATACCCATAACCGCAATGTCAACCTGCCTATCGTTAACGAAACCATTGCAACGTTGATTGAAAGCTGACAGACCAAGGTACTGCATGTCATAACCGGACGTAACGATATATCCGTAACCGCAATATCAACCTGCCTATCGTTAACAAAACCATTGTCACGTTCACTGAAACTCTCAGACCAAGGTACTGCATGCCATAACCGATCGTAACGATATACCCATAACCGCAATGTCAACCTGCCTATCGTTAACGAAACCATTGCAACGTTGAATGAATGCTGTCAGACCAAGGTACTGCATGTCATAACCGAACGTAACGATATATCCACAACCGCCGTGTCAACCTGCCTATCGTTAACGAAACCATTGCCACGTTCATTGAAACTGTCAGACCAAGGTACTTCATGCCATAACCGATCGTAACGATATACCCATAACCGCAATGTCAACCTGTCTATCGTTAACAAAACCATTGCCAATTTCTTTGAAAGCCGCCAGACCAAGTTACTGCATGCACTGTCAGACCAAGGTACTGCATGTCATAACCGGTCGTAACGATATATCCACAACCGCCATGTCAACCTGCCTATCGTTAACGAAACCATTGCCACGTTCATTGAAACTGTCAGACCAAGGTACTGCATGCCATAACCGATCGTAACGATATACCAATAACCGCAATGTGAACCTCACTATCCTTAACGAAACCTTTCCCACGTTCATTGAAAGCAGTCAGACCAAGTTACTGCATGCCATAACCGATCGTAACGATATACCCATAACCGCAATGTCAACCGGCCTATCGTTAACGAAACCATTGCAACGTTGATTGAAAGCTATCAGACCAAGGTACTGCATGTCATAACCGGACGTAACGATATATCCGTAACCGCAATATCAACCTGCCTATCGTTAGCAAAACCATTGTCACGTTCATTGAAACTCTAAGACCAAGGTACTGCATGCTATAACCGATCGTAACGATATACCCATAACCGCAATGTCAACCTGCCTATCATTAACGAAACCATTGCCAAGTTCATTGAAAGCTGTCAGACCAAGTTACTGCATGCCATAACAGATTGTAAGGATATACCCATAACGGCAACATCAACCTGCCTATCGTTAACGAAACCATTGCCAAGTTCATTGAAAGCTGTCAGACAAAGTTACTGAATGCCATAACCGATCATAACGATATACCCATAACCGCAATATCAACATGCCCATCGTTAACGAATCCATTGTCACGTTCATTGAATGCCGCCAGACCAAGGTACTGCATGCCATAACCGATGGCAACGATATACCCATAACCGCAATGACAACCTGCCTATCGTTAACGAAACCATTGCCAAGTTCATTGAAAGCTGACAGACCAAGGTACTGCATGTCATAACCGATCGTAACGATATACACGTAACCGCAATATCAACCTGCCTATCTTAACGAAACCATTCCCACGTAGATTGAAAGCCGCCAGACCAAGGTACTGCATACCTTTACCAATCGTAAATTTATACCAATAACCACAATGTCAACCTGCCTATTGTTAACGAAACCATTGCAAAGTTCATTGAAAGCCGCCAGACCAAGATACTGCATGTCAAAACCGATCGTAACGATATACCCACAACCGCATTATCAACCTGCCTATCGTTAACGAATCCATTGCAACGTTCACCGATAGCTGTCAGACCAAGGTAATGCATGTCATAACCTTTCGTAACGATATAACAATAACCGCAACGTCAACCTGCCTGTCGTTAGCGAAACCATTGCCACGTTCATTGAAAGCTGTCAGACCAAGGTACTGCATGTCATAACCGATCCGAACGATATATCCACAACCGCCATGTCAACCTGCCTATCGTTAATGAAACCATTGCCACGTTCATTGAAACTGTCAGACCAAGGTACTGCATGCCATAACCGGTCGTAACGATATACCAATAACCGCAAAGTCAACCTCACTATCCTTAACGAAACCTTTCCCACGTTCATTGAAAGCAGTCAGACCAAGTTACTGCATGCCATAACCGATCGTAACGATATACCCATAACCGCAATGTCAACCTGCCTATCGTTAACGAAACCATTGCAACGTTGATTGAAAGCTGACAGACCAAGGTACTGCATGTCATAACCGGACGTAACGATATATCCGTAACCGCATTATCAACCTGCCTATCGTTAACAAAACCATTGTCACGTTCACTGAAACTCTCAGACCAAGGTACTGCATGCCATAACCGATCGTAACGATATACCCATAACCGCAATGTCAACCTGCCTATCGTTAACGAAACCATTGCAACGTTGAATGAATGCTGTCAGACCAAGTTACTGCATGTCATAACCGAACGTAACGATATATCCACAACCGCCGTGTCAACCTGCCTATCGTTAACGAAACCATTGCCACGTTCATTGAAACTGTCAGACCAAGGTACTTCATGCCATAACCGATCGTAACGATATACCCATAACCGCAATGTCAACCTGTCTATCGTTAACAAAACCATTGCCAATTTCTTTGAAAGCCGCCAGACCAAGTTACTGCATGCACTGTCAGACCAAGGTACTGCATGTCATAACCGGTCGTAACGATATATCCACAACCCCCATGTCAACCTGCCTATCGTTAACGAAACCATTGCCACGTTCATTGAAACTGTCAGACCAAGGTACTGCATGCCATAACCGATCGTAACGATATACCAATAACCGCAATGTGAACCTCACTATCCTTAACGAAACCTTTCCCACGTTCATTGAAAGCAGTCAGACCAAGTTACTGCATGCCATAACCGATCGTAACGATATACCCATAACCGCAATGTCAACCGGCCTATCGTTAACGAAACCATTGCAACGTTGATTGAAAGCTATCAGACCAAGGTACTGCATGTCATAACCGGACGTAACGATATATCCGTAACCGCAATATCAACCTGCCTATCGTTAGCAAAACCATTGTCACGTTCATTGAAACTCTAAGACCAAGGTACTGCATGCCATAACCGATCGTAACGATATACCCATAACCGCAATGTCAACCTGCCTATCATTAACGAAACCATTGCCAAGTTCATTGAAAGCTGTCAGACCAAGTTACTGCATGCCATAACAGATTGTAAGGATATACCCATAACGGCAACATCAACCTGCCTATCGTTAACGAAACCATTGCCAAGTTCATTGAAAGCTGTCAGACAAAGTTACTGAATGCCATAACCGATCATAGCGATATACCCATAACCGCAATATCAACATGCCTATCGTTAACGAATCCATTGTCACGTTCATTGAATGCCGCCAGACCAAGGTACTGCATGCCATAACCGATGGCAACGATATACCCATAACCGCAATGACAACCTGCCTATCGTTAACGAAACCATTGCTAAGTTCATTGAAAGCTGACAGACCAAGGTACTGCATGTCATAACCGATCGTAACGATATACACGTAACCGCAATATCAACCTGCCTATCTTAACGAAACCATTCCCACGTAGATTGAAAGCCGCCAGACCAAGGTACTGCATACCTTTACCAATCGTAAATTTATACCAATAACCACAATGTCAACCTGCCTATTGTTAACGAAACCATTGCAAAGTTCATTGAAAGCCGCCAGACCAAGATACTGCATGTCAAAACCGATCGTAACGATATACCCACAACCGCATTATCAACCTGCCTATCGTTAACGAATCCATTGCAACGTTCACCGAAAGCTGTCAGACCAAGGTAATGCATGTCATAACCTTTCGTAACGATATACGAATAACCGCAATTTTAACCTCCCTATCGTTAACGAAACCATTCCCACGTTCATTGAAAGCTGTCAGACAAAGGCACTGCATGAATAACCGATCGTAACGATGTACCCATAACCGCAATGTCAACCTGCCTATGGTTAACGGAACCACTGATACGTCCGTTGAAAGCTCTCATACCAAGTTACTGCATGCCATAACCGATCGAAACGATATACCCACAACCGCAATGTCAACCAGCCTATCGTTAACGAAACGATTGCAAAGTTCATTGAAAGCTGTCAGTCTTAGGTAATGCATGCCATAACCGATCATAACGATATACCCATTAACCGCAATGTCAACCTGCCTACCGTTAACGAAACCATTTCCAAAGTTCATTGAAAGCTGTCAGACCAAGTTACTGCATGCCATAACCGATCGTAACGATATAACCATAACCGCAACGTCAACCTGCCTGTCGTTAGCGAAACCATTGCCACGTTCAATGAAAGCTGTCAGACCAAGGTACTGCATGTCATAACCGGTCGTAACGATATATCCACAACCGCCATGTCAACCTGCCTATCGTTAACGAAACCATTGCCACGTTCATTGAAACTGTCAGACCAAGGTACTGCATGCCATAACCGATCGTAACGATATACCAATAACCGCAATGTCAACCTCACTATCCTTAACGAAACCTTTCCCACGTTCATTGAAAGCAGTCAGACCAAGTTACTGCATGCCATAACCGATCGTAACTATATACTCATAACCGCAATGTCAACCTGCCTATCGTTAACGAAACCATTGCAACGTTGATTGAAAGCTGACAGACCAAGGTACTGCATGTCATAACCGGACGTAACGATATATCCGTAACCGCAATATCAACCTGCCTATCGTTAACAAAACCATTGTCACGTTCATTGAAACTCTCAGACCAAGGTACTGCATGCCATAACCGATCGTAACGATATACCCATAACCGCAATGTCAACCTGCCTATCGTTAACGAAACCATTGCAACGTTGAATGAATGCTGTCAGACCAAGGAACTGCATGTCATAACCGAACGTAACGATATATCCACAACCGCCGTGTCAACCTGCCTATCGTTAACGAAACCATTGCCACGTTCATTGAAACTGTGAGACCAAGGTACTTCATGCCATAACCGATCGTAATGATATACCCATAACCGCAATGTCAACCTGTCTATCGTTAACGAAACCATTTCCAATTTCTTTGAAAGCCGCCAGACCAAGTTACTGCATGCACTGTCAGACCAAGGTACTGCATGTCATAACCGGTCGTAACGATATATCCACAACCGCCATGTCAACCTCCCTACCGTTAACGAAACCATTGCCACGTTCATTGAAACTGTCAGACCAAGGTACTTCATGCCATAACCGATCGTAACGATATATCCACAACCGCCATGTCAACCTGCCTACCGTTAACGAAACCATTGCTAAGTTCATTGAAAGCTGTCAGACCAAGTTACTGCATGCCATAACCGATCGTAACGATATGACAATAACCGCAACGTCAACCTGCCTGTCGTTAGCGAAACCATTGCCACGTTCATTGAAAGCTGTCAGACCAAGGTACTGCATGTCATAACCGATCGTAACGATATATCCACAACCGCCATGTCAACCTGTCTATCGTTAATGAAACCATTGCCACGTTCATTGAAACTGTCAGACCAAGGTACTGCATGCCATAACCGATCGTAACGATATACCAATAACCGCAATGTCAACCTCACTATCCTTAACGAAACCTTTCCCACGTTCATTGAAAGCAGTCAGACCAAGTTACTGCATGCCATAACCGATCGTAACGATATACCCATAACCGCAATGTCAACCTGCCTATCGTTAACGAAACCATTGCAACGTTCATTGAAAGCTGACAGACCAAGGTACTGCATGTCATAACCGGACGTAACGATATATCCGTAACCGCAATATCAACCTGCCTATCGTTAACAAAACCATTGTCACGTTCATTGAAACTCTCAGACCAAGGTACTGCATGCCATAACCGATCGTAACGATATACCTATAAACCGCAATGTCAACCTGCCTATCGTTAACGAAACCATTGCAACGTTGAATGAATGCTGTCAGACCAAGGTACTGCATGTCATAACCGAACGTATCGATATATCCACAACCGCCGTGTCAACCTGCCTATCGTTAACGAAACCATTGCCACGTTCATTGAAACTGTCAGACCAAGGTACTTCTTGCCATAACCGATCGTAACGATATACCCATAACCGCAATGTCAACCTGTCTATCGTTAACAAAACCATTGCCAATTTCTTTGAAAGCCGCCAGTCCAAGTTACTGCATAAACTGTCAGACCAAGGTACTGCATGTCATAACCGGTCGTAACGATATATCCACAACCGGCATGTCAACCTGCCTATCGTTAACGAAACCATTGCCACGTTCATTGAAACTGTCAGACCAAGGTACTGCATGCCATAACCGATCGTAACGATATACCAATAACCGCAATGTCAACCTCACTATCCTTAACGAAACCTTTCCCACGTTCATTGAAAGCAGTCAGACCAAGTTACTGCATGCCATAACCGATCGTAACGATATACCCATAACCGCAATGTCAACCTGCCTATCGTTAACGAAACCATTGCAACGTTGATTGAAAGCTGTCAGACCAAGGTACTGCATGTCATAACCGGACGTAACGATATATCCGTAACCGCAATATCAACCTGCCTATCGTTAGCAAAACCATTGTCACGTTCATTGAAACTCTCAGACCAAGGTACTGCATGCCATAACCGATCGTAACGATATACCCATAACCGCAATGTCAACCTGCCTATCGTTAACGAAACCTTTGCCAAGTTCATTGAAAGCTGTCAGACCAAGTTACTGCATGCCATAACAGATTGTAAGGATATACCCATAACGGCAACATCAACCTGCCTATCGTTAACGAAACCATTGCCAAGTTCATTGAAAGCTGACAGACCAAGTTACTGCATGTCATAACCGATCGTAACGATATACACGTAACCGCAATATCAACCTGCCTATCTTAACGAAACCATTCCCACGTAGATTGAAAGCCGCCAGACCAAGGTACTGCATACCTTTACCAATCGTAAATTTATACCAATAACCACAATGTGAACCTGCCTATTGTTATCGAAACCATTGCAAAGTTCATTGAAAGCCGCCAGACCAAGATACTGCATGTCAAAACCGATCGTAACGATATACCCACAACCGCAATGTCAACCAGCCTATCGTTAACGAAACGATTGCAAAGTTCATTGAAAGCTGTCAGTCTTAGGTAATGCATGTCATAACCTTTCGTAACGATATACAAATAACCGCAATGTTAACCTCCCTATCGTTAACGAAACCATTCCCACGTTCATTGAAAGCTGTCAGACAAAGGCACTGCATGAATAACCGATCGTAACGATGTACCCATAACCGCAATGTCAACCTGCATATGGTTAACGGAACCACTGATACGTCCATTGAAAGCTCTCATACCAAGTTACTGCATGCCATAACCGATCGAAACGATATACCCACAACCGCAATGTCAACCAGCCTATCGTTAACGAAACGATTGCAAAGTTCATTGAAAGCTGTCAGTCTTAGGTAATGCATGCCATAACCGATCATAACGATATACCCATTAACCGCAATGTCAACCTGCCTACCGTTAACGAAACCATTGCCAAGTTCATTGAAAGCTGTCAGACCAAGTTACTGCATGCCATAACCGATCGTAACGATATAACCATAACCGCAACGTCAACCTGCCTGTCGTTAGCGAAACCATTGCCACGTTCAATGAAAGCTGTCAGACCAAGGTACTGCATGTCATAACCGGTCTTAACGATACATCCACAACCGCCATGTCAACCTGCCTATCGTTAACGAAACCATTGCCACGTTCATTGAAACTGTCAGACCAAGGTAATGCATGCCATAACCGATCGTAACGATATACCAATAACCGCAATGTCAACCTCACTATCCTTAACGAAACCTTTCCCACGTTCATTGAAAGCAGTCAGACCAAGTTACTGCATGCCATAACCGATCGTAACTATATACTCATAACCGCAATGTCAACCTGCCTATCGTTAACGAAACCATTGCAACGTTGATTGAAAGCTGACAGTCCAAGGTACTGCATGTCATAACCGGACGTAACGATATATCCGTAACCGCAATATCAACCTGCCTATCGTTAACAAAACCATTGTCACGTTCATTGAAACTGTCAGACCAAGGTACTTCATGCCATAACCGATCGTAATGATATACCCATAACCGCAATGTCAACCTGTCTATCGTTAACGAAACCATTTCCAATTTCTTTGAAAGCCGCCAGACCAAGTTACTGCATGCGCTGTCAGACCAAGGTACTGCATGTCATAACCGGTCGTAACGATATATCCACAACCGCCATGTCAACCTGCCTATCGTTAACGAAACCATTGCCACGTTCATTGAACTGTCAGACCAAGGTACTGCATGCCATAACCGATCGTGACGATATACCAATAACCGCAATGTCAACCTGCCTATCGTTAACGAAACCATTGCCAAGTTCATTGAAAGCTGTCAGACCAAGTTACTGCATGCCATAACAGATTGTAAGGATATACCCATAACGGCAACATCAACCTGCCTATCGTTAACGAAACCATTGCCAAGTTCATTGAAAGCTGTCAGACAAAGTTACTGAATGCCATAACCGATCATAACGATATACCCATAACCGCAATATCAACATGCCTATCGTTAACGAATCCATTGTCACGTTCATTGAATGCCGCCAGACCAAGGTACTGCATGCCATAACCGATGGCAACGATATACCCATAACCGCAATGACAACCTGCCTATCGTTAACGAAACCATTGCTAAGTTCATTGAAAGCTGACAGACCAAGGTACTGCATGTCATAACCGATCGTAACGATATACACGTAACCGCAATATCAACCTGCCTATCTTAACGAAACCATTCCCACGTAGATTGAAAGCCGCCAGACCAAGGTACTGCATACCTTTACCAATCGTAAATTTATACCAATAACCACAATGTCAACCTGCCTATTGTTAACGAAACCATTGCAAATTTCATTGAAAGCCGCCAGACCAAGATACTGCATGGCAAAACCGATCGTAACGATATACCCACAACCGCATTATCAACCGGCCTATCGTTAACGAATCCATTGCAACGTTCACCGAAAGCTGTCAGACCAAGGTAATGCATGTCATAACCTTTCGTAACGATATACAAATAACCGCAATGTTAACCTCCCTATCGTTAACGAAACCATTCCCACGTTCATTGAAAGCTGTCAGACAAAGGCACTGCATGAATAACCGATCGTAACGATGTACCCATAACCGCAATGTCAACCTGCCTATGGTTAACGGAACCACTGATACGTCCATTGAAAGCTCTCATACCAAGTTACTGCATGCCATAACCGATCGAAACGATATACCCACAACCGCAATGTCAACCAGCCTATCGTTAACGAAACGATTGCAAAGTTCATTGAAAGCTGTCAGTCTTAGGTAATGCATGCCATAACCGATCATAACGATATACCCATTAACCGCCATGTCAACCTGCCTACCGTTAACGAAACCATTGCCAAGTTCATTGAAAGCTGTCAGACCAAGTTACTGCATGCCATAACCGATCGTAACGATATAACCATAACCGCAACGTCAACCTGTCTGTCGTTAGCGAAACCATTGCCACGTTCAATGAAAGCTGTCAGACCAAGGTACTGCATGTCATAACCGGTCGTAACGATATATCCACAACCGCCATGTCAACCTGCCTATCGTTAACGAAACCATTGCCACGTTCATTGAAACTGTCAGACCAAGGTACTGCATGCCATAACCGATCGTAACGATATACCAATAACCGCAATGTCAACCTCACTATCCTTAACGAAACCTTTCCCACGTTCATTGAAAGCAGTCAGACCAAGTTACTGCATGCCATAACCGATCGTAACTATATACTCATAACCGCAATGTCAACCTGCCTATCGTTAACGAAACCATTGCAACGTTGATTGAAAGCTGACAGACCAAGGTACTGCATGTCATAACCGGACGTAACGATATATCCGTAACCGCAATATCAACCTGCCTATCGTTAACAAAACCATTGTCACGTTCATTGAAACTCTCAGACCAAGGTACTGCATGCCATAACCGATCGTAACGATATACCCATAACCGCAATGTCAACCTGCCTATCGTTAACGAAACCATTGCAACGTTGAATGAATGCTGTCAGACCAAGGAACTGCATGTCATAACCGAACGTAACGATATATCCACAACCGCCGTGTCAACCTGCCTATCGTTAACGAAACCATTGCCACGTTCATTGAAACTGTGAGACCAAGGTACTTCATGCCATAACCGATCGTAATGATATACCCATAACCGCAATGTCAACCTGTCTATCGTTAACGAAACCATTTCCAATTTCTTTGAAAGCCGCCAGACCAAGTTACTGCATGCACTGTCAGACCAAGGTACTGCATGTCATAACCGGTCGTAACGATATATCCACAACCGCCATGTCAACCTCCCTACCGTTAACGAAACCATTGCCACGTTCATTGAAACTGTCAGACCAAGGTACTTCATGCCATAACCGATCGTAACGATATATCCACAACCGCCATGTCAACCTGCCTACCGTTAACGAAACCATTGCTAAGTTCATTGAAAGCTGTCAGACCAAGTTACTGCATGCCATAACCGATCGTAACGATATGACATTAACCGCAACGTCAACCTGCCTGTCGTTAGCGAAACCATTGCCACGTTCATTGAAAGCTGTCAGACCAAGGTACTGCATGTCATAACCGATCGTAACGATATATCCACAACCGCCATGTCAACCTGTCTATCGTTAATGAAACCATTGCCACGTTCATTGAAACTGTCAGACCAAGGTACTGCATGCCATAACCGATCGTAACGATATACCAATAACCGCAATGTCAACCTCACTATCCTTAACGAAACCTTTCCCACGTTCATTGAAAGCAGTCAGACCAAGTTACTGCATGCCATAACCGATCGTAACGATATACCCATAACCGCAATGTCAACCTGCCTATCGTTAACGAAACCATTGCAACGTTCATTGAAAGCTGACAGACCAAGGTACTGCATGTCATAACCGGACGTAACGATATATCCGTAACCGCAATATCAACCTGCCTATCGTTAACAAAACCATTGTCACGTTCATTGAAACTCTCAGACCAAGGTACTGCATGCCATAACCGATCGTAACGATATACCTATAAACCGCAATGTCAACCTGCCTATCGTTAACGAAACCATTGCAACGTTGAATGAATGCTGTCAGACCAAGGTACTGCATGTCATAACCGAACGTATCGATATATCCACAACCGCCGTGTCAACCTGCCTATCGTTAACGAAACCATTGCCACGTTCATTGAAACTGTCAGACCAAGGTACTTCTTGCCATAACCGATCGTAACGATATACCCATAACCGCAATGTCAACCTGTCTATCGTTAACAAAACCATTGCCAATTTCTTTGAAAGCCGCCAGTCCAAGTTACTGCATAAACTGTCAGACCAAGGTACTGCATGTCATAACCGGTCGTAACGATATATCCAAAACCGGCATGTCAACCTGCCTATCGTTAACGAAACCATTGCCACGTTCATTGAAACTGTCAGACCAAGGTACTGCATGCCATAACCGATCGTAACGATATACCAATAACCGCAATGTCAACCTCACTATCCTTAACGAAACCTTTCCCACGTTCATTGAAAGCAGTCAGACCAAGTTACTGCATGCCATAACCGATCGTAACGATATACCCATAACCGCAATGTCAACCTGCCTATCGTTAACGAAACCATTGCAAGGTTGATTGAAAGCTGTCAGACCAAGGTACTGCATGTCATAACCGGACGTAACGATATATCCGTAACCGCAATATCAACCTGCCTATCGTTAGCAAAACCATTGTCACGTTCATTGAAACTCTCAGACCAAGGTACTGCATGCCATAACCGATCGTAACGATATACCCATAACCGCAATGTCAACCTGCCTATCGTTAACGAAACCATTGCCAAGTTCATTGAAAGCTGTCAGACCAAGTTACTGCATGCCATAACAGATTGTAAGGATATACCCATAACGGCAACATCAACCTGCCTATCGTTAACGAAACCATTGCCAAGTTCATTGAAAGCTGACAGACCAAGTTACTGCATGTCATAACCGATCGTAACGATATACACGTAACCGCAATATCAACCTGCCTATCTTAACGAAACCATTCCCACGTAGATTGAAAGCCGCCAGACCAAGGTACTGCATACCTTTACCAATCGTAAATTTATACCAATAACCACAATGTCAACCTGCCTATTGTTAACGAAACCATTGCAAAGTTCATTGAAAGCCGCCAGACCAAGATACTGCATGTCAAAACCGATCGTAACGATATACCCACAACCGCAATGTCAACCAGCCTATCGTTAACGAAACGATTGCAAAGTTCATTGAAAGCTGTCAGTCTTAGGTAATGCATGTCATAACCTTTCGTAACGATATACAAATAACCGCAATGTTAACCTCCCTATCGTTAACGAAACCATTCCCACGTTCATTGAAAGCTGTCAGACAAAGGCACTGCATGAATAACCGATCGTAACGATGTACCCATAACCGCAATGTCAACCTGCATATGGTTAACGGAACCACTGATACGTCCATTGAAAGCTCTCATACCAAGTTACTGCATGCCATAACCGATCGAAACGATATACCCACAACCGCAATGTCAACCAGCCTATCGTTAACGAAACGATTGCAAAGTTCATTGAAAGCTGTCAGTCTTAGGTAATGCATGCCATAACCGATCATAACGATATACCCATTAACCGCAATGTCAACCTGCCTACCGTTAACGAAACCATTGCCAAGTTCATTGAAAGCTGTCAGACCAAGTTACTGCATGCCATAACCGATCGTAACGATATAACCATAACCGCAACGTCAACCTGCCTGTCGTTAGCGAAACCATTGCCACGTTCAATGAAAGCTGTCAGACCAAGGTACTGCATGTCATAACCGGTCTTAACGATACATCCACAACCGCCATGTCAACCTGCCTATCGTTAACGAAACCATTGCCACGTTCATTGAAACTGTCAGACCAAGGTAATGCATGCCATAACCGATCGTAACGATATACCAATAACCGCAATGTCAACCTCACTATCCTTAACGAAACCTTTCCCACGTTCATTGAAAGCAGTCAGACCAAGTTACTGCATGCCATAACCGATCGTAACTATATACTCATAACCGCAATGTCAACCTGCCTATCGTTAACGAAACCATTGCAACGTTGATTGAAAGCTGACAGTCCAAGGTACTGCATGTCATAACCGGACGTAACGATATATCCGTAACCGCAATATCAACCTGCCTATCGTTAACAAAACCATTGTCACGTTCATTGAAACTGTCAGACCAAGGTACTTCATGCCATAACCGATCGTAATGATATACCCATAACCGCAATGTCAACCTGTCTATCGTTAACGAAACCATTTCCAATTTCTTTGAAAGCCGCCAGACCAAGTTACTGCATGCACTGTCAGACCAAGGTACTGCATGTCATAACCGGTCGTAACGATATATCCACAACCGCCATGTCAACCTGCCTATCGTTAACGAAACCATTGCCACGTTCATTGAACTGTCAGACCAAGGTACTGCATGCCATAACCGATCGTAACGATATACCAATAACCGCAATGTCAACCTGCCTATCGTTAACGAAACCATTGCCAAGTTCATTGAAAGCTGTCAGACCAAGTTACTGCATGCCATAACAGATTGTAAGGATATACCCATAACGGCAACATCAACCTGCCTATCGTTAACGAAACCATTGCCAAGTTCATTGAAAGCTGTCAGACAAAGTTACTGAATGCCATAACCGATCATAACGATATACCCATAACCGCAATATCAACATGCCTATCGTTAACGAATCCATTGTCACGTTCATTGAATGCCGCCAGACCAAGGTACTGCATGCCATAACCGATGGCAACGATATACCCATAACCGCAATGACAACCTGCTTATCGTTAACGAAACCATTGCTAAGTTCATTGAAAGCTGACAGACCAAGGTACTGCATGTCATAACCGATCGTAACGATATACACGTAACCGCAATATCAACCTGCCTATCTTAACGAAACCATTCCCACGTAGATTGAAAGCCGCCAGACCAAGGTACTGCATACCTTTACCAATCGTAAATTTATACCAATAACCACAATGTCAACCTGCCTATTGTTAACGAAACCATTGCAAATTTCATTGAAAGCCGCCAGACCAAGATACTGCATGGCAAAACCGATCGTAACGATATACCCACAACCGCATTATCAACCGGCCTATCGTTAACGAATACATTGCAACGTTCACCGAAAGCTGTCAGACCAAGGTAATGCATGTCATAACCTTTCGTAACGATATACAAATAACCGCAATGTTAACCTCCCTATCGTTAACGAAACCATTCCCACGTTCATTGAAAGCTGTCAGACAAAGGCACTGCATGAATAACCGATCGTAACGATGTACCCATAACCGCAATGTCAACCTGCCTATGGTTAACGGAACCACTGATACGTCCATTGAAAGCTCTCATACCAAGTTACTGCATGCCATAACCGATCGAAACGATATACC
The DNA here is from genome assembly GCA_034769895.1 of Magicicada septendecula. Classification (NCBI taxonomy): domain Eukaryota; kingdom Metazoa; phylum Arthropoda; class Insecta; order Hemiptera; family Cicadidae; genus Magicicada; species Magicicada septendecula. The sequence continues at coordinate 300,487,414 of CM068371.1, forward strand.
CACAACCGCAATGTCAACCAGCCTATCGTTAACGAAACGATTGCAAAGTTCATTGAAAGCTGTCAGTCTTAGGTAATGCATGCCATAACCGATCATAACGATATACCCATTAACCGCCATGTCAACCTGCCTACCGTTAACGAAACCATTGCCAAGTTCATTGAAAGCTGTCAGACCAAGTTACTGCATGCCATAACCGATCGTAACGATATAACCATAACCGCAACGTCAACCTGTCTGTCGTTAGCGAAACCATTGCCACGTTCAATGAAAGCTGTCAGACCAAGGTACTGCATGTCATAACCGGTCGTAACGATATATCCACAACCGCCATGTCAACCTGCCTATCGTTAACGAAACCATTGCCACGTTCATTGAAACTGTCAGACCAAGGTACTGCATGCCATAACCGATCGTAACGATATACCAATAACCGCAATGTCAACCTCACTATCCTTAACGAAACCTTTCCCACGTTCATTGAAAGCAGTCAGACCAAGTTACTGCATGCCATAACCGATCGTAACTATATACTCATAACCGCAATGTCAACCTGCCTATCGTTAACGAAACCATTGCAACGTTGATTGAAAGCTGACAGACCAAGGTACTGCATGTCATAACCGGACGTAACGATATATCCGTAACCGCAATATCAACCTGCCTATCGTTAACAAAACCATTGTCACGTTCATTGAAACTCTCAGACCAAGGTACTGCATGCCATAACCGATCGTAACGATATACCCATAACCGCAATGTCAACCTGCCTATCGTTAACGAAACCATTGCAACGTTGAATGAATGCTGTCAGACCAAGGAACTGCATGTCATAACCGAACGTAACGATATATCCACAACCGCCGTGTCAACCTGCCTATCGTTAACGAAACCATTGCCACGTTCATTGAAACTGTGAGACCAAGGTACTTCATGCCATAACCGATCGTAATGATATACCCATAACCGCAATGTCAACCTGTCTATCGTTAACGAAACCATTTCCAATTTCTTTGAAAGCCGCCAGACCAAGTTACTGCATGCACTGTCAGACCAAGGTACTGCATGTCATAACCGGTCGTAACGATATATCCACAACCGCCATGTCAACCTCCCTACCGTTAACGAAACCATTGCCACGTTCATTAAAACTGTCAGACCAAGGTACTTCATGCCATAACCGATCGTAACGATATATCCACAACCGCCATGTCAACCTGCCTACCGTTAACGAAACCATTGCTAAGTTCATTGAAAGCTGTCAGACCAAGTTACTGCATGCCATAACCGATCGTAACGATATGACAATAACCGCAACGTCAACCTGCCTGTCGTTAGCGAAACCATTGCCACGTTCATTGAAAGCTGTCAGACCAAGGTACTGCATGCCATAACCGATCGTAACGATATACCAATAACCGCAATGTCAACCTCACTATCCTTAACGAAACCTTTCCCACGTTCATTGAAAGCAGTCAGACCAAGTTACTGCATGCCATAACCGATCGTAACTATATACTCATAACCGCAATGTCAACCTGCCTATCGTTAACGAAACCATTGCAACGTTGATTGAAAGCTGACAGACCAAGGTACTGCATGTCATAACCGGACGTAACGATATATCCGTAACCGCAATATCAACCTGCCTATCGTTAACAAAACCATTGTCACGTTCATTGAAACTCTCAGACCAAGGTACTGCATGCCATAACCGATCGTAACGATATACCCATAACCGCAATGTCAACCTGCCTATCGTTAACGAAACCATTGCAACGTTGAATGAATGCTGTCAGACCAAGGAACTGCATGTCATAACCGAACGTAACGATATATCCACAACCGCCGTGTCAACCTGCCTATCGTTAACGAAACCATTGCCACGTTCATTGAAACTGTGAGACCAAGGTACTTCATGCCATAACCGATCGTAATGATATACCCATAACCGCAATGTCAACCTGTCTATCGTTAACGAAACCATTTCCAATTTCTTTGAAAGCCGCCAGACCAAGTTACTGCATGCACTGTCAGACCAAGGTACTGCATGTCATAACCGGTCGTAACGATATATCCACAACCGCCATGTCAACCTCCCTACCGTTAACGAAACCATTGCCACGTTCATTGAAACTGTCAGACCAAGGTACTTCATGCCATAACCGATCGTAACGATATATCCACAACCGCCATGTCAACCTGCCTACCGTTAACGAAACCATTGCTAAGTTCATTGAAAGCTGTCAGACCAAGTTACTGCATGCCATAACCGATCGTAACGATATGACAATAACCGCAACGTCAACCTGCCTGTCGTTAGCGAAACCATTGCCACGTTCATTGAAAGCTGTCAGACCAAGGTACTGCATGTCATAACCGATCGTAACGATATATCCACAACCGCCATGTCAACCTGTCTATCGTTAATGAAACCATTGCCACGTTCATTGAAACTGTCAGACCAAGGTACTGCATGCCATAACCGATCGTAACGATATACCAATAACCGCAATGTCAACCTCACTATCCTTAACGAAACCTTTCCCACGTTCATTGAAAGCAGTCAGACCAAGTTACTGCATGCCATAACCGATCGTAACGATATACCCATAACCGCAATGTCAACCTGCCTATCGTTAACGAAACCATTGCAACGTTCATTGAAAGCTGACAGACCAAGGTACTGCATGTCATAACCGGACGTAACGATATATCCGTAACCGCAATATCAACCTGCCTATCGTTAACAAAACCATTGTCACGTTCATTGAAACTCTCAGACCAAGGTACTGCATGCCATAACCGATCGTAACGATATACCCATAACCGCAATGTCAACCTGCCTATCGTTAACGAAACCATTGCAACGTTGAATGAATGCTGTCAGACCAAGGTACTGCATGTCATAACCGAACGTATCGATATATCCACAACCGCCGTGTCAACCTGCCTATCGTTAACGAAACCATTGCCACGTTCATTGAAACTGTCAGACCAAGGTACTTCTTGCCATAACCGATCGTAACAATATACCCATAACCGCAATGTCAACCTGTCTATCGTTAACAAAACCATTGCCAATTTCTTTGAAAGCCGCCAGTCCAAGTTACTGCATGCACTGTCAGACCAAGGTACTGCATGTCATAACCGGTCGTAACGATATATCCACAACCGGCATGTCAACCTGCCTATCGTTAACGAAACCATTGCCACGTTCATTGAAACTGTCAGACCAAGGTACTGCATGCCATAACCGATCGTAACGATATACCAATAACCGCAATGTCAACCTCACTATCCTTAACGAAACCTTTCCCACGTTCATTGAAAGCAGTCAGACCAAGTTACTGCATGCCATAACCGATCGTAACGATATACCCATAACCGCAATGTCAACCTGCCTATCGTTAACGAAACCATTGCAACGTTGATTGAAAGCTGTCAGACCAAGGTACTGCATGTCATAACCGGACGTAACGATATATCCGTAACCGCAATATCAACCTGCCTATCGTTAGCAAAACCATTGTCACGTTCATTGAAACTCTCAGACCAAGGTACTGCATGCCATAACCGATCGTAACGATATACCCATAACCGCAATGTCAACCTGCCTATCGTTAACGAAACCATTGCCAAGTTCATTGAAAGCTGTCAGACCAAGTTACTGCATGCCATAACAGATTGTAAGGATATACCCATAACGGCAACATCAACCTGCCTATCGTTAACGAAACCATTGCCAAGTTCATTGAAAGCTGACAGACCAAGTTACTGCATGTCATAACCGATCGTAACGATATACACGTAACCGCAATATCAACCTGCCTATCTTAACGAAACCATTCCCACGTAGATTGAAAGCCGCCAGACCAAGGTACTGCATACCTTTACCAATCGTAAATTTATACCAATAACCACAATGTCAACCTGCCTATTGTTAACGAAACCATTGCAAAGTTCATTGAAAGCCGCCAGACCAAGATACTGCATGTCAAAACCGATCGTAACGATATACCCACAACCGCAATGTCAACCAGCCTATCGTTAACGAAACGATTGCAAAGTTCATTGAAAGCTGTCAGTCTTAGGTAATGCATGTCATAACCTTTCGTAACGATATACAAATAACCGCAATGTTAACCTCCCTATCGTTAACGAAACCATTCCCACGTTCATTGAAAGCTGTCAGACAAAGGCACTGCATGAATAACCGATCGTAACGATGTACCCATAACCGCAATGTCAACCTGCATATGGTTAACGGAACCACTGATACGTCCATTGAAAGCTCTCATACCAAGTTACTGCATGCCATAACCGATCGAAACGATATACCCACAACCGCAATGTCAACCAGCCTATCGTTAACGAAACGATTGCAAAGTTCATTGAAAGCTGTCAGTCTTAGGTAATGCATGCCATAACCGATCATAACGATATACCCATTAACCGCAATGTCAACCAGCCTACCGTTAACGAAACCATTGCCAAGTTCATTGAAAGCTGTCAGACCAAGTTACTGCATGCCATAACCGATCGTAACGATATAACCATAACCGCAACGTCAACTTGCCTGTCGTTAGCGAAACCATTGCCACGTTCAATGAAAGCTGTCAGACCAAGGTACTGCATGTCATAACTGGTCTTAACGATACATCCACAACCGCCATGTCAACCTGCCTATCGTTAACGAAACCATTGCCACGTTCATTGAAACTGTCAGACCAAGGTAATGCATGCCATAACCGATCGTAACGATATACCAATAACCGCAATGTCAACCTCACTATCCTTAACGAAACCTTTCCCACGTTCATTGAAAGCAGTCAGACCAAGTTACTGCATGCCATAACCGATCGTAACTATATACTCATAACCGCAATGTCAACCTGCCTATCGTTAACGAAACCATTGCAACGTTGATTGAAAGCTGACAGACCAAGGTACTGCATGTCATAACCGGACGTAACGATATATCCGTAACCGCAATATCAACCTGCCTATCGTTAACAAAACCATTGTCACGTTCATTGAAACTCTCAGACCAAGGTACTGCATGCCATAACCGATCGTAACGATATACCCATAACCGCAATGTCAACCTGCCTATCGTTAACGAAACCATTGCAACGTTGAATGAATGCTGTCAGACCAAGGAACTGCATGTCATAACCGAACGTAACGATATATCCACAACCGCCGTGTCAACCTGCCTATCGTTAACGAAACCATTGCCACGTTCATTGAAACTGTGAGACCAAGGTACTTCATGCCATAACCGATCGTAATGATATACCCATAACCGCAATGTCAACCTGTCTATCGTTAACGAAACCATTTCCAATTTCTTTGAAAGCCGCCAGACCAAGTTACTGCATGCACTGTCAGACCAAGGTACTGCATGTCATAACCGGTCGTAACGATATATCCACAACCGCCATGTCAACCTCCCTACCGTTAACGAAACCATTGCCACGTTCATTAAAACTGTCAGACCAAGGTACTTCATGCCATAACCGATCGTAACGATATATCCACAACCGCCATGTCAACCTGCCTACCGTTAACGAAACCATTGCTAAGTTCATTGAAAGCTGTCAGACCAAGTTACTGCATGCCATAACCGATCGTAACGATATGACAATAACCGCAACGTCAACCTGCCTGTCGTTAGCGAAACCATTGCCACGTTCATTGAAAGCTGTCAGACCAAGGTACTGCATGCCATAACCGATCGTAACGATATACCAATAACCGCAATGTCAACCTCACTATCCTTAACGAAACCTTTCCCACGTTCATTGAAAGCAGTCAGACCAAGTTACTGCATGCCATAACCGATCGTAACTATATACTCATAACCGCAATGTCAACCTGCCTATCGTTAACGAAACCATTGCAACGTTGATTGAAAGCTGACAGACCAAGGTACTGCATGTCATAACCGGACGTAACGATATATCCGTAACCGCAATATCAACCTGCCTATCGTTAACAAAACCATTGTCACGTTCATTGAAACTCTCAGACCAAGGTACTGCATGCCATAACCGATCGTAACGATATACCCATAACCGCAATGTCAACCTGCCTATCGTTAACGAAACCATTGCAACGTTGAATGAATGCTGTCAGACCAAGGAACTGCATGTCATAACCGAACGTAACGATATATCCACAACCGCCGTGTCAACCTGCCTATCGTTAACGAAACCATTGCCACGTTCATTGAAACTGTGAGACCAAGGTACTTCATGCCATAACCGATCGTAATGATATACCCATAACCGCAATGTCAACCTGTCTATCGTTAACGAAACCATTTCCAATTTCTTTGAAAGCCGCCAGACCAAGTTACTGCATGCACTGTCAGACCAAGGTACTGCATGTCATAACCGGTCGTAACGATATATCCACAACCGCCATGTCAACCTCCCTACCGTTAACGAAACCATTGCCACGTTCATTGAAACTGTCAGACCAAGGTACTTCATGCCATAACCGATCGTAACGATATATCCACAACCGCCATGTCAACCTGCCTACCGTTAACGAAACCATTGCTAAGTTCATTGAAAGCTGTCAGACCAAGTTACTGCATGCCATAACCGATCGTAACGATATGACAATAACCGCAACGTCAACCTGCCTGTCGTTAGCGAAACCATTGCCACGTTCATTGAAAGCTGTCAGACCAAGGTACTGCATGTCATAACCGATCGTAACGATATATCCACAACCGCCATGTCAACCTGTCTATCGTTAATGAAACCATTGCCACGTTCATTGAAACTGTCAGACCAAGGTACTGCATGCCATAACCGATCGTAACGATATACCAATAACCGCAATGTCAACCTCACTATCCTTAACGAAACCTTTCCCACGTTCATTGAAAGCAGTCAGACCAAGTTACTGCATGCCATAACCGATCGTAACGATATACCCATAACCGCAATGTCAACCTGCCTATCGTTAACGAAACCATTGCAACGTTCATTGAAAGCTGACAGACCAAGGTACTGCATGTCATAACCGGACGTAACGATATATCCGTAACCGCAATATCAACCTGCCTATCGTTAACAAAACCATTGTCACGTTCATTGAAACTCTCAGACCAAGGTACTGCATGCCATAACCGATCGTAACGATATACCCATAACCGCAATGTCAACCTGCCTATCGTTAACGAAACCATTGCAACGTTGAATGAATGCTGTCAGACCAAGGTACTGCATGTCATAACCGAACGTATCGATATATCCACAACCGCCGTGTCAACCTGCCTATCGTTAACGAAACCATTGCCACGTTCATTGAAACTGTCAGACCAAGGTACTTCTTGCCATAACCGATCGTAACAATATACCCATAACCGCAATGTCAACCTGTCTATCGTTAACAAAACCATTGCCAATTTCTTTGAAAGCCGCCAGTCCAAGTTACTGCATGCACTGTCAGACCAAGGTACTGCATGTCATAACCGGTCGTAACGATATATCCACAACCGGCATGTCAACCTGCCTATCGTTAACGAAACCATTGCCACGTTCATTGAAACTGTCAGACCAAGGTACTGCATGCCATAACCGATCGTAACGATATACCAATAACCGCAATGTCAACCTCACTATCCTTAACGAAACCTTTCCCACGTTCATTGAAAGCAGTCAGACCAAGTTACTGCATGCCATAACCGATCGTAACGATATACCCATAACCGCAATGTCAACCTGCCTATCGTTAACGAAACCATTGCAACGTTGATTGAAAGCTGTCAGACCAAGGTACTGCATGTCATAACCGGACGTAACGATATATCCGTAACCGCAATATCAACCTGCCTATCGTTAGCAAAACCATTGTCACGTTCATTGAAACTCTCAGACCAAGGTACTGCATGCCATAACCGATCGTAACGATATACCCATAACCGCAATGTCAACCTGCCTATCGTTAACGAAACCATTGCCAAGTTCATTGAAAGCTGTCAGACCAAGTTACTGCATGCCATAACAGATTGTAAGGATATACCCATAACGGCAACATCAACCTGCCTATCGTTAACGAAACCATTGCCAAGTTCATTGAAAGCTGACAGACCAAGTTACTGCATGTCATAACCGATCGTAACGATATACACGTAACCGCAATATCAACCTGCCTATCTTAACGAAACCATTCCCACGTAGATTGAAAGCCGCCAGACCAAGGTACTGCATACCTTTACCAATCGTAAATTTATACCAATAACCACAATGTCAACCTGCCTATTGTTAACGAAACCATTGCAAAGTTCATTGAAAGCCGCCAGACCAAGATACTGCATGTCAAAACCGATCGTAACGATATACCCACAACCGCAATGTCAACCAGCCTATCGTTAACGAAACGATTGCAAAGTTCATTGAAAGCTGTCAGTCTTAGGTAATGCATGTCATAACCTTTCGTAACGATATACAAATAACCGCAATGTTAACCTCCCTATCGTTAACGAAACCATTCCCACGTTCATTGAAAGCTGTCAGACAAAGGCACTGCATGAATAACCGATCGTAACGATGTACCCATAACCGCAATGTCAACCTGCATATGGTTAACGGAACCACTGATACGTCCATTGAAAGCTCTCATACCAAGTTACTGCATGCCATAACCGATCGAAACGATATACCCACAACCGCAATGTCAACCAGCCTATCGTTAACGAAACGATTGCAAAGTTCATTGAAAGCTGTCAGTCTTAGGTAATGCATGCCATAACCGATCATAACGATATACCCATTAACCGCAATGTCAACCAGCCTACCGTTAACGAAACCATTGCCAAGTTCATTGAAAGCTGTCAGACCAAGTTACTGCATGCCATAACCGATCGTAACGATATAACCATAACCGCAACGTCAACTTGCCTGTCGTTAGCGAAACCATTGCCACGTTCAATGAAAGCTGTCACACCAAGGTACTGCATGTCATAACTGGTCTTAACGATACATCCACAACCGCCATGTCAACCTGCCTATCGTTAACGAAACCATTGCCACGTTCATTGAAACTGTCAGACCAAGGTAATGCATGCCATAACCGATCGTAACGATATACCAATAACCGCAATGTCAACCTCACTATCCTTAACGAAACCTTTCCCACGTTCATTGAAAGCAGTCAGACCAAGTTACTGCATGCCATAACCGATCGTAACTATATACTCATAACCGCAATGTCAACCTGCCTATCGTTAACGAAACCATTGCAACGTTGATTGAAAGCTGACAGTCCAAGGTACTGCATGTCATAACCGGACGTAACGATATATCCGTAACCGCAATATCAACCTGCCTATCGTTAACAAAACCATTGTCACGTTCATTGAAACTGTCAGACCAAGGTACTTCATGCCATAACCGATCGTAATGATATACCCATAACCGCAATGTCAACCTGTCTATCGTTAACGAAACCATTTCCCATTTCTTTGAAAGCCGCCAGACCAAGTTACTGCATGCACTGTCAGACCAAGGTACTGCATGTCATAACCGGTCGTAACGATATATCCACAACCGCCATGTCAACCTGCCTATCGTTAACGAAACCATTGCCACGTTCATTGAACTGTCAGACCAAGGTACTGCATGCCATAACCGATCGTAACGATATACCAATAACCGCAATGTCAACCTGCCTATCGTTAACGAAACCATTGCCAAGTTCATTGAAAGCTGTCAGACCAAGTTACTGCATGCCATAACAGATTGTAAGGATATACCCATAACGGCAACATCAACCTGCCTATCGTTAACGAAACCATTGCCAAGTTCATTGAAAGCTGTCAGACCAAGGTACTGAATGCCATAACCGATCATAACGATATACCCATAACCGCAATATCAACATGCCTATCGTTAACGAATCCATTGTCACGTTCATTGAATGCCGCCAGACCAAGGTACTGCATGCCATAACCGATAGCAACGATATACCCATAACCGCAATGACAACCTCCCTATCGTTAACGAAACCATTGCCAAGTTCATTGAAAGCTGACAGACCAAGGTACTGCATGTCATAACCGATCGTAACGATATACACGTAACCGCAATATCAACCTGCCTATCTTAACGAAACCATTCCCACGTAGATTGAAAGCCGCCAGACCAAGGTACTGCATACCTTTACCAATCGTAAATTTATACCAATAACCACAATGTCAACCTGCCTATTGTTAACGAAACCATTGCAAAGTTCATTGAAAGCCGCCAGACCAAGATACTGCATGGCAAAACCGATCGTAACGATATACCCACAACCGCATTATCAACCGGCCTATCGTTAACGAATCCATTGCAACGTTCACCGAAAGCTGTCAGACCAAGGTAATGCATGTCATAACCTTTCGTAACGATATACAAATAACCGCAATGTTAACCTCCCTATCGTTAACGAAACCATTCCCACGTTCATTGAAAGCTGTCAGACAAAGGCACTGCATGAATAACCGATCGTAACGATGTACCCATAACCGCAATGTCAACCTGCCTATGGTTAACGGAACCACTGATACGTCCATTGAAAGCTCTCATACCAAGTTACTGCATGCCATAACCGATCGAAACGATATACCCACAACCGCAATCTCAACCAGCCTATCGTTAACGAAACGATTGCAAAGTTCATTGAAAGCTGTCAGTCTTAGGTAATGCATGCCATAACCGATCATAACGATATACCCATTAACCGCAATGTCAACCTGCCTACCGTTAACGAAACCATTGCCAAGTTCATTGAAAGCTGTCAGACCAAGTTACTGCATGCCATAACCGATCGTAACGATATAACCATAACCGCAACGTCAACCTGCCTGTCGTTAGCGAAACCATTGCCACGTTCAATGAAAGCTGTCAGACCAAGGTACTGCATGTCATAACCGGTCGTAACGATATATCCACAACCGCCATGTCAACCTGCCTATCGTTAACGAAACCATTGCCACGTTCATTGAAACTGTCAGACCAAGGTACTGCATGCCATAACCGATCGTAACGATATACCAATAACCGCAATGTCAACCTCACTATCCTTAACGAAACCTTTCCCACGTTCATTGAAAGAAGTCAGACCAAGTTACTGCATGCCATAACCGATCGTAACTATATACTCATAACCGCAATGTCAACCTGCCTATCGTTAACGAAACCATTGCAACGTTGATTGAAAGCTGACAGACCAAGGTACTGCATGTCATAACCGGACGTAACGATATATCCGTAACCGCAATATCAACCTGCCTATCGTTAACAAAACCATTGTCACGTTCATTGAAACTCTCAGACCAAGGTACTGCATGCCATAACCGATCGTAACGATATACCCATAACCGCAATGTCAACCTGCCTATTGTTAACGAAACCATTGCAACGTTGAATGAATGCTGTCAGACCAAGGTACTGCATGTCATAACCGAACGTAACGATATATCCACAACCGCCGTGTCAACCTGCCTATCGTTAACGAAACCATTGCCACGTTCATTGAAACTGTCAGACCAAGGTACTTCATGCCATAACCGATCGTAATGATATACCCATAACCGCAATGTCAACCTGTCTATCGTTAACGAAACCATTTCCAATTTCTTTGAAAGCCGCCAGACCAAGTTACTGAATGCACTGTCAGACCAAGGTACTGCATGTCATAACCGGTCGTAACGATATATCCACAACCGCCATGTCAACCTGCCTATCGTTAACGAAACCATTGCCACGTTCATTGAAACTGTCAGACCAAGGTACTGCATGCCATAACCGATCGTAACGATATACCAATAACCGCAATGTGAACCTCACTATCCTTAACGAAACCTTTCCCACGTTCATTGAAAGCAGTCAGACCAAGTTACTGGATGCCATAACCGATCGTAACGATATACCCATAACCGCAATGTCAACCTGCCTATCGTTAACGAAACCATTGCAACGTTGATTGAAAGCTGTCAGACCAAGGTACTGCATGTCATAACCGGACGTAACGATATATCCGTAACCGCAATATCAACCTGCCTATCGTTAACAAAACCATTGTCACATTCATTGAAACTCTCAGACCAAGGTACTGCATGTCAAAACCGATCGTAACGATATACCCACAACCGCAATGTCAACCAGCCTATCGTTAACGAAACGATTGCAAAGTTCATTGAAAGCTGTCAGTCTTAGGTAATGCATGTCATAACCTTTCGTAACGATATACAAATAACCGCAATGTTAACCTCCCTATCGTTAACGAAACCATTCCCACGTTCATTGAAAGCTGTCAGACAAAGGCACTGCATGAATAACCGATCGTAACGATGTACCCATAACCGCAATGTCAACCTGCATATGGTTAACGGAACCACTGATACGTCCATTGAAAGCTCTCATACCAAGTTACTGCATGCCATAACCGATCGAAACGATATACCCACAACCGCAATGTCAACCAGCCTATCGTTAACGAAACGATTGCAAAGTTCATTGAAAGCTGTCAGTCTTAGGTAATGCATGCCATAACCGATCATAACGATATACCCATTAACCGCAATGTCAACCTGCCTACCGTTAACGAAACCATTGCCAAGTTCATTGAAAGCTGTCAGACCAAGTTACTGCATGCCATAACCGATCGTAACGATATAACCATAACCGCAACGTCAACTTGCCTGTCGTTAGCGAAACCATTGCCACGTTCAATGAAAGCTGTCAGACCAAGGTACTGCATGTCATAACTGGTCTTAACGATACATCCACAACCGCCATGTCAACCTGCCTATCGTTAACGAAACCATTGCCACGTTCATTGAAACTGTCAGACCAAGGTAATGCATGCCATAACCGATCGTAACGATATACCAATAACCGCAATGTCAACCTCACTATCCTTAACGAAACCTTTCCCACGTTCATTGAAAGCAGTCAGACCAAGTTACTGCATGCCATAACCGATCGTAACTATATACTCATAACCGCAATGTCAACCTGCCTATCGTTAACGAAACCATTGCAACGTTGATTGAAAGCTGACAGTCCAAGGTACTGCATGTCATAACCGGACGTAACGATATATCCGTAACCGCAATATCAACCTGCCTATCGTTAACAAAACCATTGTCACGTTCATTGAAACTGTCAGACCAAGGTACTTCATGCCATAACCGATCGTAATGATATACCCATAACCGCAATGTCAACCTGTCTATCGTTAACGAAACCATTTCCCATTTCTTTGAAAGCCGCCAGACCAAGTTACTGCATGCACTGTCAGACCAAGGTACTGCATGTCATAACCGGTCGTAACGATATATCCACAACCGCCATGTCAACCTGCCTATCGTTAACGAAACCATTGCCACGTTCATTGAACTGTCAGACCAAGGTACTGCATGCCATAACCGATCGTAACGATATACCAATAACCGCAATGTCAACCTGCCTATCGTTAACGAAACCATTGCCAAGTTCATTGAAAGCTGTCAGACCAAGTTACTGCATGCCATAACAGATTGTAAGGATATACCCATAACGGCAACATCAACCTGCCTATCGTTAACGAAACCATTGCCAAGTTCATTGAAAGCTGTCAGACCAAGGTACTGAATGCCATAACCGATCATAACGATATACCCATAACCGCAATATCAACATGCCTATCGTTAACGAATCCATTGTCACGTTCATTGAATGCCGCCAGACCAAGGTACTGCATGCCATAACCGATAGCAACGATATACCCATAACCGCAATGACAACCTCCCTATCGTTAACGAAACCATTGCCAAGTTCATTGAAAGCTGACAGACCAAGGTACTGCATGTCATAACCGATCGTAACGATATACACGTAACCGCAATATCAACCTGCCTATCTTAACGAAACCATTCCCACGTAGATTGAAAGCCGCCAGACCAAGGTACTGCATACCTTTACCAATCGTAAATTTATACCAATAACCACAATGTCAACCTGCCTATTGTTAACGAAACCATTGCAAAGTTCATTGAAAGCCGCCAGACCAAGATACTGCATGGCAAAACCGATCGTAACGATATACCCACAACCGCATTATCAACCGGCCTATCGTTAACGAATCCATTGCAACGTTCACCGAAAGCTGTCAGACCAAGGTAATGCATGTCATAACCTTTCGTAACGATATACAAATAACCGCAATGTTAACCTCCCTATCGTTAACGAAACCATTCCCACGTTCATTGAAAGCTGTCAGACAAAGGCACTGCATGAATAACCGATCGTAACGATGTACCCATAACCGCAATGTCAACCTGCCTATGGTTAACGGAACCACTGATACGTCCATTGAAAGCTCTCATACCAAGTTACTGCATGCCATAACCGATCGAAACGATATACCCACAACCGCAATCTCAACCAGCCTATCGTTAACGAAACGATTGCAAAGTTCATTGAAAGCTGTCAGTCTTAGGTAATGCATGCCATAACCGATCATAACGATATACCCATTAACCGCAATGTCAACCTGCCTACCGTTAACGAAACCATTGCCAAGTTCATTGAAAGCTGTCAGACCAAGTTACTGCATGCCATAACCGATCGTAACGATATAACCATAACCGCAACGTCAACCTGCCTGTCGTTAGCGAAACCATTGCCACGTTCAATGAAAGCTGTCAGACCAAGGTACTGCATGTCATAACCGGTCGTAACGATATATCCACAACCGCCATGTCAACCTGCCTATCGTTAACGAAACCATTGCCACGTTCATTGAAACTGTCAGACCAAGGTACTGCATGCCATAACCGATCGTAACGATATACCAATAACCGCAATGTCAACCTCACTATCCTTAACGAAACCTTTCCCACGTTCATTGAAAGAAGTCAGACCAAGTTACTGCATGCCATAACCGATCGTAACTATATACTCATAACCGCAATGTCAACCTGCCTATCGTTAACGAAACCATTGCAACGTTGATTGAAAGCTGACAGACCAAGGTACTGCATGTCATAACCGGACGTAACGATATATCCGTAACCGCAATATCAACCTGCCTATCGTTAACAAAACCATTGTCACGTTCATTGAAACTCTCAGACCAAGGTACTGCATGCCATAACCGATCGTAACGATATACCCATAACCGCAATGTCAACCTGCCTATTGTTAACGAAACCATTGCAACGTTGAATGAATGCTGTCAGACCAAGGTACTGCATGTCATAACCGAACGTAACGATATATCCACAACCGCCGTGTCAACCTGCCTATCGTTAACGAAACCATTGCCACGTTCATTGAAACTGTCAGACCAAGGTACTTCATGCCATAACCGATCGTAATGATATACCCATAACCGCAATGTCAACCTGTCTATCGTTAACGAAACCATTTCCAATTTCTTTGAAAGCCGCCAGACCAAGTTACTGAATGCACTGTCAGACCAAGGTACTGCATGTCATAACCGGTCGTAACGATATATCCACAACCGCCATGTCAACCTGCCTATCGTTAACGAAACCATTGCCACGTTCATTGAAACTGTCAGACCAAGGTACTGCATGCCATAACCGATCGTAACGATATACCAATAACCGCAATGTGAACCTCACTATCCTTAACGAAACCTTTCCCACGTTCATTGAAAGCAGTCAGACCAAGTTACTGGATGCCATAACCGATCGTAACGATATACCCATAACCGCAATGTCAACCTGCCTATCGTTAACGAAACCATTGCAACGTTGATTGAAAGCTGTCAGACCAAGTTACTGCATGTCATAACCGGACGTAACGATATATCCGTAACCGCAATATCAACCTGCCTATCGTTAACAAAACCATTGTCACGTTCATTGAAACTCTCAGACCAAGGTACTGCATGCCATAACCGATCGTAACGATATACCCATAACCGCAATGTCAACCTGCCTATTGTTAACGAAACCATTGCAACGTTGAATGAATGCTGTCAGACCAAGGTACTGCATGTCATAACCGAACGTAACGATATATCCACAACCGCCGTGTCAACCTGCCTATCGTTAACGAAACCATTGCCACGTTCATTGAAACTGTGAGACCAAGGTACTTCATGCCATAACCGATCGTAATGATATACCCATAACCGCAATGTCAACCTGTCTATCGTTAACGAAACCATTTCCAATTTCTTTGAAAGCCGCCAGACCAAGTTACTGCATGCACTGTCAGACCAAGGTACTGCATGTCATAACCGGTCGTAACGATATATCCACAACCGCCATGTCAACCTCCCTACCGTTAACGAAACCATTGCCACGTTCATTAAAACTGTCAGACCAAGGTACTTCATGCCATAACCGATCGTAACGATATATCCACAACCGCCATGTCAACCTGCCTACCGTTAACGAAACCATTGCTAAGTTCATTGAAAGCTGTCAGACCAAGTTACTGCATGCCATAACCGATCGTAACGATATGACAATAACCGCAACGTCAACCTGCCTGTCGTTAGCGAAACCATTGCCACGTTCATTGAAAGCTGTCAGACCAAGGTACTGCATGCCATAACCGATCGTAACGATATACCAATAACCGCAATGTCAACCTCACTATCCTTAACGAAACCTTTCCCACGTTCATTGAAAGCAGTCAGACCAAGTTACTGCATGCCATAACCGATCGTAACTATATACTCATAACCGCAATGTCAACCTGCCTATCGTTAACGAAACCATTGCAACGTTGATTGAAAGCTGACAGACCAAGGTACTGCATGTCATAACCGGACGTAACGATATATCCGTAACCGCAATATCAACCTGCCTATCGTTAACAAAACCATTGTCACGTTCATTGAAACTCTCAGACCAAGGTACTGCATGCCATAACCGATCGTAACGATATACCCATAACCGCAATGTCAACCTGCCTATCGTTAACGAAACCATTGCAACGTTGAATGAATGCTGTCAGACCAAGGAACTGCATGTCATAACCGAACGTAACGATATATCCACAACCGCCGTGTCAACCTGCCTATCGTTAACGAAACCATTGCCACGTTCATTGAAACTGTGAGACCAAGGTACTTCATGCCATAACCGATCGTAATGATATACCCATAACCGCAATGTCAACCTGTCTATCGTTAACGAAACCATTTCCAATTTCTTTGAAAGCCGCCAGACCAAGTTACTGCATGCACTGTCAGACCAAGGTACTGCATGTCATAACCGGTCGTAACGATATATCCACAACCGCCATGTCAACCTCCCTACCGTTAACGAAACCATTGCCACGTTCATTGAAACTGTCAGACCAAGGTACTTCATGCCATAACCGATCGTAACGATATATCCACAACCGCCATGTCAACCTGCCTACCGTTAACGAAACCATTGCTAAGTTCATTGAAAGCTGTCAGACCAAGTTACTGCATGCCATAACCGATCGTAACGATATGACAATAACCGCAACGTCAACCTGCCTGTCGTTAGCGAAACCATTGCCACGTTCATTGAAAGCTGTCAGACCAAGGTACTGCATGTCATAACCGATCGTAACGATATATCCACAACCGCCATGTCAACCTGTCTATCGTTAATGAAACCATTGCCACGTTCATTGAAACTGTCAGACCAAGGTACTGCATGCCATAACCGATCGTAACGATATACCAATAACCGCAATGTCAACCTCACTATCCTTAACGAAACCTTTCCCACGTTCATTGAAAGCAGTCAGACCAAGTTACTGCATGCCATAACCGATCGTAACGATATACCCATAACCGCAATGTCAACCTGCCTATCGTTAACGAAACCATTGCAACGTTCATTGAAAGCTGACAGACCAAGGTACTGCATGTCATAACCGGACGTAACGATATATCCGTAACCGCAATATCAACCTGCCTATCGTTAACAAAACCATTGTCACGTTCATTGAAACTCTCAGACCAAGGTACTGCATGCCATAACCGATCGTAACGATATACCCATAACCGCAATGTCAACCTGCCTATCGTTAACGAAACCATTGCAACGTTGAATGAATGCTGTCAGACCAAGGTACTGCATGTCATAACCGAACGTATCGATATATCCACAACCGCCGTGTCAACCTGCCTATCGTTAACGAAACCATTGCCACGTTCATTGAAACTGTCAGACCAAGGTACTTCTTGCCATAACCGATCGTAACAATATACCCATAACCGCAATGTCAACCTGTCTATCGTTAACAAAACCATTGCCAATTTCTTTGAAAGCCGCCAGTCCAAGTTACTGCATGCACTGTCAGACCAAGGTACTGCATGTCATAACCGGTCGTAACGATATATCCACAACCGGCATGTCAACCTGCCTATCGTTAACGAAACCATTGCCACGTTCATTGAAACTGTCAGACCAAGGTACTGCATGCCATAACCGATCGTAACGATATACCAATAACCGCAATGTCAACCTCACTATCCTTAACGAAACCTTTCCCACGTTCATTGAAAGCAGTCAGACCAAGTTACTGCATGCCATAACCGATCGTAACGATATACCCATAACCGCAATGTCAACCTGCCTATCGTTAACGAAACCATTGCAACGTTGATTGAAAGCTGTCAGACCAAGGTACTGCATGTCATAACCGGACGTAACGATATATCCGTAACCGCAATATCAACCTGCCTATCGTTAGCAAAACCATTGTCACGTTCATTGAAACTCTCAGACCAAGGTACTGCATGCCATAACCGATCGTAACGATATACCCATAACCGCAATGTCAACCTGCCTATCGTTAACGAAACCATTGCCAAGTTCATTGAAAGCTGTCAGACCAAGTTACTGCATGCCATAACAGATTGTAAGGATATACCCATAACGGCAACATCAACCTGCCTATCGTTAACGAAACCATTGCCAAGTTCATTGAAAGCTGACAGACCAAGTTACTGCATGTCATAACCGATCGTAACGATATACACGTAACCGCAATATCAACCTGCCTATCTTAACGAAACCATTCCCACGTAGATTGAAAGCCGCCAGACCAAGGTACTGCATACCTTTACCAATCGTAAATTTATACCAATAACCACAATGTCAACCTGCCTATTGTTAACGAAACCATTGCAAAGTTCATTGAAAGCCGCCAGACCAAGATACTGCATGTCAAAACCGATCGTAACGATATACCCACAACCGCAATGTCAACCAGCCTATCGTTAACGAAACGATTGCAAAGTTCATTGAAAGCTGTCAGTCTTAGGTAATGCATGTCATAACCTTTCGTAACGATATACAAATAACCGCAATGTTAACCTCCCTATCGTTAACGAAACCATTCCCACGTTCATTGAAAGCTGTCAGACAAAGGCACTGCATGAATAACCGATCGTAACGATGTACCCATAACCGCAATGTCAACCTGCATATGGTTAACGGAACCACTGATACGTCCATTGAAAGCTCTCATACCAAGTTACTGCATGCCATAACCGATCGAAACGATATACCCACAACCGCAATGTCAACCAGCCTATCGTTAACGAAACGATTGCAAAGTTCATTGAAAGCTGTCAGTCTTAGGTAATGCATGCCATAACCGATCATAACGATATACCCATTAACCGCAATGTCAACCAGCCTACCGTTAACGAAACCATTGCCAAGTTCATTGAAAGCTGTCAGACCAAGTTACTGCATGCCATAACCGATCGTAACGATATAACCATAACCGCAACGTCAACTTGCCTGTCGTTAGCGAAACCATTGCCACGTTCAATGAAAGCTGTCAGACCAAGGTACTGCATGTCATAACTGGTCTTAACGATTCATCCACAACCGCCATGTCAACCTGCCTATCGTTAACGAAACCATTGCCACGTTCATTGAAACTGTCAGACCAAGGTAATGCATGCCATAACCGATCGTAACGATATACCAATAACCGCAATGTCAACCTCACTATCCTTAACGAAACCTTTCCCACGTTCATTGAAAGCAGTCAGACCAAGTTACTGCATGCCATAACCGATCGTAACTATATACTCATAACCGCAATGTCAACCTGCCTATCGTTAACGAAACCATTGCAACGTTGATTGAAAGCTGACAGACCAAGGTACTGCATGTCATAACCGGACGTAACGATATATCCGTAACCGCAATATCAACCTGCCTATCGTTAACAAAACCATTGTCACGTTCATTGAAACTCTCAGACCAAGGTACTGCATGCCATAACCGATCGTAACGATATACCCATAACCGCAATGTCAACCTGCCTATCGTTAACGAAACCATTGCAACGTTGAATGAATGCTGTCAGACCAAGGAACTGCATGTCATAACCGAACGTAACGATATATCCACAACCGCCGTGTCAACCTGCCTATCGTTAACGAAACCATTGCCACGTTCATTGAAACTGTGAGACCAAGGTACTTCATGCCATAACCGATCGTAATGATATACCCATAACCGCAATGTCAACCTGTCTATCGTTAACGAAACCATTTCCAATTTCTTTGAAAGCCGCCAGACCAAGTTACTGCATGCACTGTCAGACCAAGGTACTGCATGTCATAACCGGTCGTAACGATATATCCACAACCGCCATGTCAACCTCCCTACCGTTAACGAAACCATTGCCACGTTCATTAAAACTGTCAGACCAAGGTACTTCATGCCATAACCGATCGTAACGATATATCCACAACCGCCATGTCAACCTGCCTACCGTTAACGAAACCATTGCTAAGTTCATTGAAAGCTGTCAGACCAAGTTACTGCATGCCATAACCGATCGTAACGATATGACAATAACCGCAACGTCAACCTGCCTGTCGTTAGCGAAACCATTGCCACGTTCATTGAAAGCTGTCAGACCAAGGTACTGCATGCCATAACCGATCGTAACGATATACCAATAACCGCAATGTCAACCTCACTATCCTTAACGAAACCTTTCCCACGTTCATTGAAAGCAGTCAGACCAAGTTACTGCATGCCATAACCGATCGTAACTATATACTCATAACCGCAATGTCAACCTGCCTATCGTTAACGAAACCATTGCAACGTTGATTGAAAGCTGACAGACCAAGGTACTGCATGTCATAACCGGACGTAACGATATATCCGTAACCGCAATATCAACCTGCCTATCGTTAACAAAACCATTGTCACGTTCATTGAAACTCTCAGACCAAGGTACTGCATGCCATAACCGATCGTAACGATATACCCATAACCGCAATGTCAACCTGCCTATCGTTAACGAAACCATTGCAACGTTGAATGAATGCTGTCAGACCAAGGAACTGCATGTCATAACCGAACGTAACGATATATCCACAACCGCCGTGTCAACCTGCCTATCGTTAACGAAACCATTGCCACGTTCATTGAAACTGTGAGACCAAGGTACTTCATGCCATAACCGATCGTAATGATATACCCATAACCGCAATGTCAACCTGTCTATCGTTAACGAAACCATTTCCAATTTCTTTGAAAGCCGCCAGACCAAGTTACTGCATGCACTGTCAGACCAAGGTACTGCATGTCATAACCGGTCGTAACGATATATCCACAACCGCCATGTCAACCTCCCTACCGTTAACGAAACCATTGCCACGTTCATTGAAACTGTCAGACCAAGGTACTTCATGCCATAACCGATCGTAACGATATATCCACAACCGCCATGTCAACCTGCCTACCGTTAACGAAACCATTGCTAAGTTCATTGAAAGCTGTCAGACCAAGTTACTGCATGCCATAACCGATCGTAACGATATGACAATAACCGCAACGTCAACCTGCCTGTCGTTAGCGAAACCATTGCCACGTTCATTGAAAGCTGTC
This sequence comes from Magicicada septendecula, assembly GCA_034769895.1. Classification (NCBI taxonomy): domain Eukaryota; kingdom Metazoa; phylum Arthropoda; class Insecta; order Hemiptera; family Cicadidae; genus Magicicada; species Magicicada septendecula. The sequence goes on from CM068371.1 coordinate 300,509,297, forward strand.
AGACCAAGGTACTGCATGTCATAACCGATCGTAACGATATATCCACAACCGCCATGTCAACCTGTCTATCGTTAATGAAACCATTGCCACGTTCATTGAAACTGTCAGACCAAGGTACTGCATGCCATAACCGATCGTAACGATATACCAATAACCGCAATGTCAACCTCACTATCCTTAACGAAACCTTTCCCACGTTCATTGAAAGCAGTCAGACCAAGTTACTGCATGCCATAACCGATCGTAACGATATACCCATAACCGCAATGTCAACCTGCCTATCGTTAACGAAACCATTGCAACGTTCATTGAAAGCTGACAGACCAAGGTACTGCATGTCATAACCGGACGTAACGATATATCCGTAACCGCAATATCAACCTGCCTATCGTTAACAAAACCATTGTCACGTTCATTGAAACTCTCAGACCAAGGTACTGCATGCCATAACCGATCGTAACGATATACCCATAACCGCAATGTCAACCTGCCTATCGTTAACGAAACCATTGCAACGTTGAATGAATGCTGTCAGACCAAGGTACTGCATGTCATAACCGAACGTATCGATATATCCACAACCGCCGTGTCAACCTGCCTATCGTTAACGAAACCATTGCCACGTTCATTGAAACTGTCAGACCAAGGTACTTCTTGCCATAACCGATCGTAACAATATACCCATAACCGCAATGTCAACCTGTCTATCGTTAACAAAACCATTGCCAATTTCTTTGAAAGCCGCCAGTCCAAGTTACTGCATGCACTGTCAGACCAAGGTACTGCATGTCATAACCGGTCGTAACGATATATCCACAACCGGCATGTCAACCTGCCTATCGTTAACGAAACCATTGCCACGTTCATTGAAACTGTCAGACCAAGGTACTGCATGCCATAACCGATCGTAACGATATACCAATAACCGCAATGTCAACCTCACTATCCTTAACGAAACCTTTCCCACGTTCATTGAAAGCAGTCAGACCAAGTTACTGCATGCCATAACCGATCGTAACGATATACCCATAACCGCAATGTCAACCTGCCTATCGTTAACGAAACCATTGCAACGTTGATTGAAAGCTGTCAGACCAAGGTACTGCATGTCATAACCGGACGTAACGATATATCCGTAACCGCAATATCAACCTGCCTATCGTTAGCAAAACCATTGTCACGTTCATTGAAACTCTCAGACCAAGGTACTGCATGCCATAACCGATCGTAACGATATACCCATAACCGCAATGTCAACCTGCCTATCGTTAACGAAACCATTGCCAAGTTCATTGAAAGCTGTCAGACCAAGTTACTGCATGCCATAACAGATTGTAAGGATATACCCATAACGGCAACATCAACCTGCCTATCGTTAACGAAACCATTGCCAAGTTCATTGAAAGCTGACAGACCAAGTTACTGCATGTCATAACCGATCGTAACGATATACACGTAACCGCAATATCAACCTGCCTATCTTAACGAAACCATTCTCACGTAGATTGAAAGCCGCCAGACCAAGGTACTGCATACCTTTACCAATCGTAAATTTATACCAATAACCACAATGTCAACCTGCCTATTGTTAACGAAACCATTGCAAAGTTCATTGAAAGCCGCCAGACCAAGATACTGCATGTCAAAACCGATCGTAACGATATACCCACAACCGCAATGTCAACCAGCCTATCGTTAACGAAACGATTGCAAAGTTCATTGAAAGCTGTCAGTCTTAGGTAATGCATGTCATAACCTTTCGTAACGATATACAAATAACCGCAATGTTAACCTCCCTATCGTTAACGAAACCATTCCCACGTTCATTGAAAGCTGTCAGACAAAGGCACTGCATGAATAACCGATCGTAACGATGTACCCATAACCGCAATGTCAACCTGCATATGGTTAACGGAACCACTGATACGTCCATTGAAAGCTCTCATACCAAGTTACTGCATGCCATAACCGATCGAAACGATATACCCACAACCGCAATGTCAACCAGCCTATCGTTAACGAAACGATTGCAAAGTTCATTGAAAGCTGTCAGTCTTAGGTAATGCATGCCATAACCGATCATAACGATATACCCATTAACCGCAATGTCAACCAGCCTACCGTTAACGAAACCATTGCCAAGTTCATTGAAAGCTGTCAGACCAAGTTACTGCATGCCATAACCGATCGTAACGATATAACCATAACCGCAACGTCAACTTGCCTGTCGTTAGCGAAACCATTGCCACGTTCAATGAAAGCTGTCAGACCAAGGTACTGCATGTCATAACTGGTCTTAACGATACATCCACAACCGCCATGTCAACCTGCCTATCGTTAACGAAACCATTGCCACGTTCATTGAAACTGTCAGACCAAGGTAATGCATGCCATAACCGATCGTAACGATATACCAATAACCGCAATGTCAACCTCACTATCCTTAACGAAACCTTTCCCACGTTCATTGAAAGCAGTCAGACCAAGTTACTGCATGCCATAACCGATCGTAACTATATACTCATAACCGCAATGTCAACCTGCCTATCGTTAACGAAACCATTGCAACGTTGATTGAAAGCTGACAGTCCAAGGTACTGCATGTCATAACCGGACGTAACGATATATCCGTAACCGCAATATCAACCTGCCTATCGTTAACAAAACCATTGTCACGTTCATTGAAACTGTCAGACCAAGGTACTTCATGCCATAACCGATCGTAATGATATACCCATAACCGCAATGTCAACCTGTCTATCGTTAACGAAACCATTTCCCATTTCTTTGAAAGCCGCCAGACCAAGTTACTGCATGCACTGTCAGACCAAGGTACTGCATGTCATAACCGGTCGTAACGATATATCCACAACCGCCATGTCAACCTGCCTATCGTTAACGAAACCATTGCCACGTTCATTGAACTGTCAGACCAAGGTACTGCATGCCATAACCGATCGTAACGATATACCAATAACCGCAATGTCAACCTGCCTATCGTTAACGAAACCATTGCCAAGTTCATTGAAAGCTGTCAGACCAAGTTACTGCATGCCATAACAGATTGTAAGGATATACCCATAACGGCAACATCAACCTGCCTATCGTTAACGAAACCATTGCCAAGTTCATTGAAAGCTGTCAGACCAAGGTACTGAATGCCATAACCGATCATAACGATATACCCATAACCGCAATATCAACATGCCTATCGTTAACGAATCCATTGTCACGTTCATTGAATGCCGCCAGACCAAGGTACTGCATGCCATAACCGATAGCAACGATATACCCATAACCGCAATGACAACCTCCCTATCGTTAACGAAACCATTGCCAAGTTCATTGAAAGCTGACAGACCAAGGTACTGCATGTCATAACCGATCGTAACGATATACACGTAACCGCAATATCAACCTGCCTATCTTAACGAAACCATTCCCACGTAGATTGAAAGCCGCCAGACCAAGGTACTGCATACCTTTACCAATCGTAAATTTATACCAATAACCACAATGTCAACCTGCCTATTGTTAACGAAACCATTGCAAAGTTCATTGAAAGCCGCCAGACCAAGATACTGCATGGCAAAACCGATCGTAACGATATACCCACAACCGCATTATCAACCGGCCTATCGTTAACGAATCCATTGCAACGTTCACCGAAAGCTGTCAGACCAAGGTAATGCATGTCATAACCTTTCGTAACGATATACAAATAACCGCAATGTTAACCTCCCTATCGTTAACGAAACCATTCCCACGTTCATTGAAAGCTGTCAGACAAAGGCACTGCATGAATAACCGATCGTAACGATGTACCCATAACCGCAATGTCAACCTGCCTATGGTTAACGGAACCACTGATACGTCCATTGAAAGCTCTCATACCAAGTTACTGCATGCCATAACCGATCGAAACGATATACCCACAACCGCAATCTCAACCAGCCTATCGTTAACGAAACGATTGCAAAGTTCATTGAAAGCTGTCAGTCTTAGGTAATGCATGCCATAACCGATCATAACGATATACCCATTAACCGCAATGTCAACCTGCCTACCGTTAACGAAACCATTGCCAAGTTCATTGAAAGCTGTCAGACCAAGTTACTGCATGCCATAACCGATCGTAACGATATAACCATAACCGCAACGTCAACCTGCCTGTCGTTAGCGAAACCATTGCCACGTTCAATGAAAGCTGTCAGACCAAGGTACTGCATGTCATAACCGGTCGTAACGATATATCCACAACCGCCATGTCAACCTGCCTATCGTTAACGAAACCATTGCCACGTTCATTGAAACTGTCAGACCAAGGTACTGCATGCCATAACCGATCGTAACGATATACCAATAACCGCAATGTCAACCTCACTATCCTTAACGAAACCTTTCCCACGTTCATTGAAAGAAGTCAGACCAAGTTACTGCATGCCATAACCGATCGTAACTATATACTCATAACCGCAATGTCAACCTGCCTATCGTTAACGAAACCATTGCAACGTTGATTGAAAGCTGACAGACCAAGGTACTGCATGTCATAACCGGACGTAACGATATATCCGTAACCGCAATATCAACCTGCCTATCGTTAACAAAACCATTGTCACGTTCATTGAAACTCTCAGACCAAGGTACTGCATGCCATAACCGATCGTAACGATATACCCATAACCGCAATGTCAACCTGCCTATTGTTAACGAAACCATTGCAACGTTGAATGAATGCTGTCAGACCAAGGTACTGCATGTCATAACCGAACGTAACGATATATCCACAACCGCCGTGTCAACCTGCCTATCGTTAACGAAACCATTGCCACGTTCATTGAAACTGTCAGACCAAGGTACTTCATGCCATAACCGATCGTAATGATATACCCATAACCGCAATGTCAACCTGTCTATCGTTAACGAAACCATTTCCAATTTCTTTGAAAGCCGCCAGACCAAGTTACTGAATGCACTGTCAGACCAAGGTACTGCATGTCATAACCGGTCGTAACGATATATCCACAACCGCCATGTCAACCTGCCTATCGTTAACGAAACCATTGCCACGTTCATTGAAACTGTCAGACCAAGGTACTGCATGCCATAACCGATCGTAACGATATACCAATAACCGCAATGTGAACCTCACTATCCTTAACGAAACCTTTCCCACGTTCATTGAAAGCAGTCAGACCAAGTTACTGGATGCCATAACCGATCGTAACGATATACCCATAACCGCAATGTCAACCTGCCTATCGTTAACGAAACCATTGCAACGTTGATTGAAAGCTGTCAGACCAAGGTACTGCATGTCATAACCGGACGTAACGATATATCCGTAACCGCAATATCAACCTGCCTATCGTTAACAAAACCATTGTCACATTCATTGAAACTCTCAGACCAAGGTACTGCATGTCAAAACCGATCGTAACGATATACCCACAACCGCAATGTCAACCAGCCTATCGTTAACGAAACGATTGCAAAGTTCATTGAAAGCTGTCAGTCTTAGGTAATGCATGTCATAACCTTTCGTAACGATATACAAATAACCGCAATGTTAACCTCCCTATCGTTAACGAAACCATTCCCACGTTCATTGAAAGCTGTCAGACAAAGGCACTGCATGAATAACCGATCGTAACGATGTACCCATAACCGCAATGTCAACCTGCATATGGTTAACGGAACCACTGATACGTCCATTGAAAGCTCTCATACCAAGTTACTGCATGCCATAACCGATCGAAACGATATACCCACAACCGCAATGTCAACCAGCCTATCGTTAACGAAACGATTGCAAAGTTCATTGAAAGCTGTCAGTCTTAGGTAATGCATGCCATAACCGATCATAACGATATACCCATTAACCGCAATGTCAACCTGCCTACCGTTAACGAAACCATTGCCAAGTTCATTGAAAGCTGTCAGACCAAGTTACTGCATGCCATAACCGATCGTAACGATATAACCATAACCGCAACGTCAACTTGCCTGTCGTTAGCGAAACCATTGCCACGTTCAATGAAAGCTGTCAGACCAAGGTACTGCATGTCATAACTGGTCTTAACGATACATCCACAACCGCCATGTCAACCTGCCTATCGTTAACGAAACCATTGCCACGTTCATTGAAACTGTCAGACCAAGGTAATGCATGCCATAACCGATCGTAACGATATACCAATAACCGCAATGTCAACCTCACTATCCTTAACGAAACCTTTCCCACGTTCATTGAAAGCAGTCAGACCAAGTTACTGCATGCCATAACCGATCGTAACTATATACTCATAACCGCAATGTCAACCTGCCTATCGTTAACGAAACCATTGCAACGTTGATTGAAAGCTGACAGTCCAAGGTACTGCATGTCATAACCGGACGTAACGATATATCCGTAACCGCAATATCAACCTGCCTATCGTTAACAAAACCATTGTCACGTTCATTGAAACTGTCAGACCAAGGTACTTCATGCCATAACCGATCGTAATGATATACCCATAACCGCAATGTCAACCTGTCTATCGTTAACGAAACCATTTCCCATTTCTTTGAAAGCCGCCAGACCAAGTTACTGCATGCACTGTCAGACCAAGGTACTGCATGTCATAACCGGTCGTAACGATATATCCACAACCGCCATGTCAACCTGCCTATCGTTAACGAAACCATTGCCACGTTCATTGAACTGTCAGACCAAGGTACTGCATGCCATAACCGATCGTAACGATATACCAATAACCGCAATGTCAACCTGCCTATCGTTAACGAAACCATTGCCAAGTTCATTGAAAGCTGTCAGACCAAGTTACTGCATGCCATAACAGATTGTAAGGATATACCCATAACGGCAACATCAACCTGCCTATCGTTAACGAAACCATTGCCAAGTTCATTGAAAGCTGTCAGACCAAGGTACTGAATGCCATAACCGATCATAACGATATACCCATAACCGCAATATCAACATGCCTATCGTTAACGAATCCATTGTCACGTTCATTGAATGCCGCCAGACCAAGGTACTGCATGCCATAACCGATAGCAACGATATACCCATAACCGCAATGACAACCTCCCTATCGTTAACGAAACCATTGCCAAGTTCATTGAAAGCTGACAGACCAAGGTACTGCATGTCATAACCGATCGTAACGATATACACGTAACCGCAATATCAACCTGCCTATCTTAACGAAACCATTCCCACGTAGATTGAAAGCCGCCAGACCAAGGTACTGCATACCTTTACCAATCGTAAATTTATACCAATAACCACAATGTCAACCTGCCTATTGTTAACGAAACCATTGCAAAGTTCATTGAAAGCCGCCAGACCAAGATACTGCATGGCAAAACCGATCGTAACGATATACCCACAACCGCATTATCAACCGGCCTATCGTTAACGAATCCATTGCAACGTTCACCGAAAGCTGTCAGACCAAGGTAATGCATGTCATAACCTTTCGTAACGATATACAAATAACCGCAATGTTAACCTCCCTATCGTTAACGAAACCATTCCCACGTTCATTGAAAGCTGTCAGACAAAGGCACTGCATGAATAACCGATCGTAACGATGTACCCATAACCGCAATGTCAACCTGCCTATGGTTAACGGAACCACTGATACGTCCATTGAAAGCTCTCATACCAAGTTACTGCATGCCATAACCGATCGAAACGATATACCCACAACCGCAATCTCAACCAGCCTATCGTTAACGAAACGATTGCAAAGTTCATTGAAAGCTGTCAGTCTTAGGTAATGCATGCCATAACCGATCATAACGATATACCCATTAACCGCAATGTCAACCTGCCTACCGTTAACGAAACCATTGCCAAGTTCATTGAAAGCTGTCAGACCAAGTTACTGCATGCCATAACCGATCGTAACGATATAACCATAACCGCAACGTCAACCTGCCTGTCGTTAGCGAAACCATTGCCACGTTCAATGAAAGCTGTCAGACCAAGGTACTGCATGTCATAACCGGTCGTAACGATATATCCACAACCGCCATGTCAACCTGCCTATCGTTAACGAAACCATTGCCACGTTCATTGAAACTGTCAGACCAAGGTACTGCATGCCATAACCGATCGTAACGATATACCAATAACCGCAATGTCAACCTCACTATCCTTAACGAAACCTTTCCCACGTTCATTGAAAGAAGTCAGACCAAGTTACTGCATGCCATAACCGATCGTAACTATATACTCATAACCGCAATGTCAACCTGCCTATCGTTAACGAAACCATTGCAACGTTGATTGAAAGCTGACAGACCAAGGTACTGCATGTCATAACCGGACGTAACGATATATCCGTAACCGCAATATCAACCTGCCTATCGTTAACAAAACCATTGTCACGTTCATTGAAACTCTCAGACCAAGGTACTGCATGCCATAACCGATCGTAACGATATACCCATAACCGCAATGTCAACCTGCCTATTGTTAACGAAACCATTGCAACGTTGAATGAATGCTGTCAGACCAAGGTACTGCATGTCATAACCGAACGTAACGATATATCCACAACCGCCGTGTCAACCTGCCTATCGTTAACGAAACCATTGCCACGTTCATTGAAACTGTCAGACCAAGGTACTTCATGCCATAACCGATCGTAATGATATACCCATAACCGCAATGTCAACCTGTCTATCGTTAACGAAACCATTTCCAATTTCTTTGAAAGCCGCCAGACCAAGTTACTGAATGCACTGTCAGACCAAGGTACTGCATGTCATAACCGGTCGTAACGATATATCCACAACCGCCATGTCAACCTGCCTATCGTTAACGAAACCATTGCCACGTTCATTGAAACTGTCAGACCAAGGTACTGCATGCCATAACCGATCGTAACGATATACCAATAACCGCAATGTGAACCTCACTATCCTTAACGAAACCTTTCCCACGTTCATTGAAAGCAGTCAGACCAAGTTACTGGATGCCATAACCGATCGTAACGATATACCCATAACCGCAATGTCAACCTGCCTATCGTTAACGAAACCATTGCAACGTTGATTGAAAGCTGTCAGACCAAGTTACTGCATGTCATAACCGGACGTAACGATATATCCGTAACCGCAATATCAACCTGCCTATCGTTAACAAAACCATTGTCACGTTCATTGAAACTCTCAGACCAAGGTACTGCATGCCATAACCGATCGTAACGATATACCCATAACCGCAATGTCAACCTGCCTATTGTTAACGAAACCATTGCAACGTTGAATGAATGCTGTCAGACCAAGGTACTGCATGTCATAACCGAACGTAACGATATATCCACAACCGCCGTGTCAACCTGCCTATCGTTAACGAAACCATTGCCACGTTCATTGAAACTGTCAGACCAAGGTACTTCATGCCATAACCGATCGTAATGATATACCCATAACCGCAATGTCAACCTGTCTATCGTTAACGAAACCATTTCCAATTTCTTTGAAAGCCGCCAGACCAAGTTACTGAATGCACTGTCAGACCAAGGTACTGCATGTCATAACCGGTCGTAACGATATATCCACAACCGCCATGTCAACCTGCCTATCGTTAACGAAACCATTGCCACGTTCATTGAAACTGTCAGACCAAGGTACTGCATGCCATAACCGATCGTAACGATATACCAATAACCGCAATGTGAACCTCACTATCCTTAACGAAACCTTTCCCACGTTCATTGAAAGCAGTCAGACCAAGTTACTGGATGCCATAACCGATCGTAACGATATACCCATAACCGCAATGTCAACCTGCCTATCGTTAACGAAACCATTGCAACGTTGATTGAAAGCTGTCAGACCAAGGTACTGCATGTCATAACCGGACGTAACGATATATCCGTAACCGCAATATCAACCTGCCTATCGTTAACAAAACCATTGTCACATTCATTGAAACTCTCAGACCAAGGTACTGCATGTCAAAACCGATCGTAACGATATACCCACAACCGCAATGTCAACCAGCCTATCGTTAACGAAACGATTGCAAAGTTCATTGAAAGCTGTCAGTCTTAGGTAATGCATGTCATAACCTTTCGTAACGATATACAAATAACCGCAATGTTAACCTCCCTATCGTTAACGAAACCATTCCCACGTTCATTGAAAGCTGTCAGACAAAGGCACTGCATGAATAACCGATCGTAACGATGTACCCATAACCGCAATGTCAACCTGCATATGGTTAACGGAACCACTGATACGTCCATTGAAAGCTCTCATACCAAGTTACTGCATGCCATAACCGATCGAAACGATATACCCACAACCGCAATGTCAACCAGCCTATCGTTAACGAAACGATTGCAAAGTTCATTGAAAGCTGTCAGTCTTAGGTAATGCATGCCATAACCGATCATAACGATATACCCATTAACCGCAATGTCAACCTGCCTACCGTTAACGAAACCATTGCCAAGTTCATTGAAAGCTGTCAGACCAAGTTACTGCATGCCATAACCGATCGTAACGATATAACCATAACCGCAACGTCAACTTGCCTGTCGTTAGCGAAACCATTGCCACGTTCAATGAAAGCTGTCAGACCAAGGTACTGCATGTCATAACTGGTCTTAACGATACATCCACAACCGCCATGTCAACCTGCCTATCGTTAACGAAACCATTGCCACGTTCATTGAAACTGTCAGACCAAGGTAATGCATGCCATAACCGATCGTAACGATATACCAATAACCGCAATGTCAACCTCACTATCCTTAACGAAACCTTTCCCACGTTCATTGAAAGCAGTCAGACCAAGTTACTGCATGCCATAACCGATCGTAACTATATACTCATAACCGCAATGTCAACCTGCCTATCGTTAACGAAACCATTGCAACGTTGATTGAAAGCTGACAGTCCAAGGTACTGCATGTCATAACCGGACGTAACGATATATCCGTAACCGCAATATCAACCTGCCTATCGTTAACAAAACCATTGTCACGTTCATTGAAACTGTCAGACCAAGGTACTTCATGCCATAACCGATCGTAATGATATACCCATAACCGCAATGTCAACCTGTCTATCGTTAACGAAACCATTTCCCATTTCTTTGAAAGCCGCCAGACCAAGTTACTGCATGCACTGTCAGACCAAGGTACTGCATGTCATAACCGGTCGTAACGATATATCCACAACCGCCATGTCAACCTGCCTATCGTTAACGAAACCATTGCCACGTTCATTGAACTGTCAGACCAAGGTACTGCATGCCATAACCGATCGTAACGATATACCAATAACCGCAATGTCAACCTGCCTATCGTTAACGAAACCATTGCCAAGTTCATTGAAAGCTGTCAGACCAAGTTACTGCATGCCATAACAGATTGTAAGGATATACCCATAACGGCAACATCAACCTGCCTATCGTTAACGAAACCATTGCCAAGTTCATTGAAAGCTGTCAGACCAAGGTACTGAATGCCATAACCGATCATAACGATATACCCATATCCGCAATATCAACATGCCTATCGTTAACGAATCCATTGTCACGTTCATTGAATGCCGCCAGACCAAGGTACTGCATGCCATAACCGATAGCAACGATATACCCATAACCGCAATGACAACCTCCCTATCGTTAACGAAACCATTGCCAAGTTCATTGAAAGCTGACAGACCAAGGTACTGCATGTCATAACCGATCGTAACGATATACACGTAACCGCAATATCAACCAGCCTATCTTAACGAAACCATTCCCACGTAGATTGAAAGCCGCCAGACCAAGGTACTGCATACCTTTACCAATCGTAAATTTATACCAATAACCACAATGTCAACCTGCCTATTGTTAACGAAACCATTGCAAAGTTCATTGAAAGCCGCCAGACCAAGATACTGCATGGCAAAACCGATCGTAACGATATACCCACAACCGCATTATCAACCGGCCTATCGTTAACGAATCCATTGCAACGTTCACCGAAAGCTGTCAGACCAAGGTAATGCATGTCATAACCTTTCGTAACGATATACAAATAACCGCAATGTTAACCTCCCTATCGTTAACGAAACCATTCCCACGTTCATTGAAAGCTGTCAGACAAAGGCACTGCATGAATAACCGATCGTAACGATGTACCCATAACCGCAATGTCAACCTGCCTATGGTTAACGGAACCACTGATACGTCCATTGAAAGCTCTCATACCAAGTTACTGCATGCCATAACCGATCGAAACGATATACCCACAACCGCAATCTCAACCAGCCTATCGTTAACGAAACGATTGCAAAGTTCATTGAAAGCTGTCAGTCTTAGGTAATGCATGCCATAACCGATCATAACGATATACCCATTAACCGCAATGTCAACCTGCCTACCGTTAACGAAACCATTGCCAAGTTCATTGAAAGCTGTCAGACCAAGTTACTGCATGCCATAACCGATCGTAACGATATAACCATAACCGCAACGTCAACCTGCCTGTCGTTAGCGAAACCATTGCCACGTTCAATGAAAGCTGTCAGACCAAGGTACTGCATGTCATAACCGGTCGTAACGATATATCCACAACCGCCATGTCAACCTGCCTATCGTTAACGAAACCATTGCCACGTTCATTGAAACTGTCAGACCAAGGTACTGCATGCCATAACCGATCGTAACGATATACCAATAACCGCAATGTCAACCTCACTATCCTTAACGAAACCTTTCCCACGTTCATTGAAAGAAGTCAGACCAAGTTACTGCATGCCATAACCGATCGTAACTATATACTCATAACCGCAATGTCAACCTGCCTATCGTTAACGAAACCATTGCAACGTTGATTGAAAGCTGACAGACCAAGGTACTGCATGTCATAACCGGACGTAACGATATATCCGTAACCGCAATATCAACCTGCCTATCGTTAACAAAACCATTGTCACGTTCATTGAAACTCTCAGACCAAGGTACTGCATGCCATAACCGATCGTAACGATATACCCATAACCGCAATGACAACCTGCCTATTGTTAACGAAACCATTGCAACGTTGAATGAATGCTGTCAGACCAAGGTACTGCATGTCATAACCGAACGTAACGATATATCCACAACCGCCGTGTCAACCTGCCTATCGTTAACGAAACCATTGCCACGTTCATTGAAACTGTCAGACCAAGGTACTTCATGCCATAACCGATCGTAATGATATACCCATAACCGCAATGTCAACCTGTCTATCGTTAACGAAACCATTTCCAATTTCTTTGAAAGCCGCCAGACCAAGTTACTGAATGCACTGTCAGACCAAGGTACTGCATGTCATAACCGGTCGTAACGATATATCCACAACCGCCATGTCAACCTGCCTATCGTTAACGAAACCATTGCCACGTTCATTGAAACTGTCAGACCAAGGTACTGCATGCCATAACCGATCGTAACGATATACCAATAACCGCAATGTGAACCTCACTATCCTTAACGAAACCTTTCCCACGTTCATTGAAAGCAGTCAGACCAAGTTACTGGATGCCATAACCGATCGTAACGATATACCCATAACCGCAATGTCAACCTGCCTATCGTTAACGAAACCATTGCAACGTTGATTGAAAGCTGTCAGACCAAGTTACTGCATGTCATAACCGGACGTAACGATATATCCGTAACCGCAATATCAACCTGCCTATCGTTAACAAAACCATTGTCACATTCATTGAAACTCTCAGACCAAGGTACTGCATGCCATAACCGATCGTAACGATATACCCATAACCGCAATGTCAACCTGCCTATCGTTAACGAAACCATTGCAACGTTGATTGAAAGCTGTCAGACCAAGGTACTGCATGTCATAACCGGACGTAACGATATATCCGTAACCGCAATATCAACCTGCCTATTGTTAACAAAACCATTGTCACGTTCATTGAAACGCTCAGACCAAGGTACTGCATGCCATAACCGAACGTAACGATATATCCACAACCGCCGTGTCAACCTGCCTATCGTTAACGAAACCATTGCAACGTTGATTGAAAGCTGACAGACCAAGGTACTGCATGTCATAACCGGACGTAACGATATATCCGTAACCGCAATATCAACCTGCCTATCGTTAACAAAACCATTGTCACGTTCATTGAAACTCTCAGACCAAGGTACTGCATGCCATAACCGATCGTAACGATATACCCATAACCGCAATGTCAACCTGCTTATCGTTAACGAAACCATTGCAACGTTGAATGAATGCTGTCAGACCAAGGTACTGCATGTCATAACCGAACGTAACGATATATCCACAACCGCCGTGTCAACCTGCCTATCGTTAACGAAACCATTGCCACGTTCATTGAAACTGTCAGACCAAGGTACTTCATGCCATAACCGATCGTAATGATATACCCATAACCGCAATGTCAACCTGTCTATCGTTAACGAAACCATTTCCAATTTCTTTGAAAGCCGCCAGACCAAGTTACTGAATGCACTGTCAGACCAAGGTACTGCATGTCATAACCGGTCGTAACGATATATCCACAACCGCCATGTCAACCTGCCTATCGTTAACGAAACCATTGCCACGTTCATTGAAACTGTCAGACCAAGGTACTGCATGCCATAACCGATCGTAACGATATACCAATAACCGCAATGTGAACCTCACTATCCTTAACGAAACCTTTCCCACGTTCATTGAAAGCAGTCAGACCAAGTTACTGGATGCCATAACCGATCGTAACGATATACCCATAACCGCAATGTCAACCTGCCTATCGTTAACGAAACCATTGCAACGTTGATTGAAAGCTGTCAGACCAAGGTACTGCATGTCATAACCGGACGTAACGATATATCCGTAACCGCAATATCAACCTGCCTATCGTTAACAAAACCATTGTCACATTCATTGAAACTCTCAGACCAAGGTACTGCATGCCATAACCGATCGTAACGATATACCCATAACCGCAATGTCAACCTGCCTATCGTTAACGAAACCATTGCAACGTTGATTGAAAGCTGTCAGACCAAGGTACTGCATGTCATAACCGGACGTAACGATATATCCGTAACCGCAATATCAACCTGCCTATTGTTAAAAAAACCATTGTCACGTTCATTGAAACGCTCAGACCAAGGTACTGCATGCCATAACCGAACGTAACGATATATCCACAACCGCCGTGTCAACCTGCCTATCGTTAACGAAACCATTGCCACGTTCATTGAAACTGTCAGATCAAGGTACTGCATGCCATAACCGATCGTAACGATATACCCATAACCGCAATGTCAACCTCCCTATCCTTAACGAAACCTTTTCCACGTTCATTGGAAGCAGTCAGACCAAGTTATTGCATGTCATAACCAATCGTAACGATATACCCATAACCGCAATATCAACCTGTCTATCGTTAACGAAACCATTGCAACGTTGATTGAAAGCTGTCAGACCAAGGTACTGCATGCCATAACCGATCGTAATTATTTACCCATAACCGCAATGTCAATCTGCCTATCGTTAACGAAACCTTTCCCACATTCATTGAAAGCAGTCAGACCAAGGTACTGCTTGCCATAAAGGATCGTAACGATATACCCATAACCGCAAAGTCAATCTGCCTATCGTTGACGAAACCATTGCAACGTTGATTGAAAGCTGTCAGACTAAGGTACTGCATGTCATAGCCGAACGTAACGATATATCCGTAACTGCAATATCAACCTGCCTATCGTTAACAAAACCATTGTCACGTTCATTGAAACTGTCAGACCAAGGTACTGCATGCAATACCAATCGTCATTATTTACCCATAACCGCAATGTCAATCTGCCTATCCTTAACGAAACTTTCCCACGTTCATTGAAAGCAGTCAGACCAAGTTACTGCATGCCATAACCGATCGTAACGATATACACATAACCGCAATGTCAACCTGCCTATCGTTAACGAAACCATTGCAACGTTGATTGAAAGCTGTCAGACCAAGGTACTGCATGTCATAACCGGACGTAACGATATATCCGTAACCGTAATATCAACCTGCCTATCGTTAACAAAACCATTGTCACGTTCATTGAAACTGTCAGACCAAGGTACTGCATGCAATACCAATCGTCATTATTTACCCATAACCGCAATGTCAATCTGCCTATCCTTAACGAAACCTTCCCACGTTCATTGAAAGCATTCAGACACCAAGTTACTGCATGCCATAACCGATCGTAACAATATACCCATAAACGCAATGTCAACCGGCCTATCTTTTACAAAACGATTGCCACGTTCATTGAAACCTGTCATACCAAGGTACTGCATGCCATTACCGATCGTAACGATTAACCCGTAACCGCAATATCAACCTTCTTATCGTTAACGAAACCATTGGCAAATTCATTGAAAGCTCTCAGACCAAGGTACTCCATGTCATAAACGATCGTAATGATATACGAATAACCGCAATCTCAACCTGCCTATCTTTAACGAAACCTTTGCCAATTTCATTGAAAGCAACCAGACCAAAGTACTGCATGCACTGTCAGACCAAGGTACTTCATGCCATAACCGATCGTAACGATATATCCATAACCGCAATGTCAACCTGTCTATCGTTAACGAAACCATTGCCAATTTCTTTGAAAGCCGCCAGACCAAGTTACTGCATGCACTGTCAGACCAAGGTACTGCATGCCATAACCGGTCGTAACGATATATCCACAACCGCCATGTCAACCTGCCTATCGTTAACGAAACCATTGCCACGTTCATTGAAACCTGTCAGACCAAGGTACTGCATGCCATTACCGATCGTAAAGATTAACCCGTAACCGCAATATCAACCTTCTTATCGTTAACGAAACCATTACCAAATTCATTGAAAGCTCTCAGATCAAGGTACTCCATGTCATAAACGATCGTAATGATATACGCATAACCGCAATCTCAACCTGCCTATCTTTAACGAAACCTTTGCCAATTTCATTGAAAGCAACCAGACCAAAGTACTACATGCACTGTCAGACCAAGGTACTTCATGCCATAACCGATCGTAACGATATACCCATAACCGCAATGTCAACCTGTCTATCGTTAACGAAACCATTGCCAATTTCTTTGAAAGCCGCCAGACCAAGTTACTGCATGCACTGTCAGACCAAGGTACTTCATGTCATAACCGATCGTAACGATATACCCATAACCGCAATGTCAACCTACCTATCGTTAACGAAACCATTGCAACGTTGATTGAAAGCTGTCAGACCAAGGTACTGCATGTCATAACCGGACGTAACGATATATCCGTAACCGCAATATCAACCTGCCTATCGTTAACAAAACCATTGCCACGTTCATTGAAACTCTCAGACCAAGGTACTACATGCCATAAATGATCGTAACGATATACCCATAACCGCAATGTCAACCTGCCTATCGTTAACGAAACCATTGCAACGTTGATTGAAAGCTGTCAGACCAAGGTACTGCATGTCATAACCGAACGTAACGATATATCCACAACCGCCGTGTCAACCTGCCTATCGTTAACGAAACGATTGCCACGTTCAATGAAACTGTCAGATCAAGGTACTGCATGCCATAACCGATCGTAACGATATACCCATAACCGCAATGTCAACCTCCCTATCCTTAACGAAACGTTTTCCACGTTCATTGAAAGCAGTCAGACCAAGTTATTGAATGTCATAACCAATCGTAACGATATACCCATAACCGCAATGTCAACCTGTCTATCGTTAACGAAACCATTGCAACGTTGATTGATAGCTGTCAGACCAAGGTACTGCATGCCATAACCGATCGTAATTATTTACCCATAACCGCAATGTCAATCTGCCTATCGTTAACGAAACCTATCCCACATTCATTGAAAGCAGTCAGACCAAGGTACTGCATGCCATAACCGATCGTAACGATATACCCATAACCGCAAAGTCAACCTGCCTATCGTTGACGAAACCATTGCAACGTTGATTGAAAGCTGTCAGACTAAGGTACTGCATGTCATAACCGAACGTAACGATATATCCGTAACTGCAATATCAACCTGCCTATCGTTAACAAAACCATTGTCACGTTCATTGAAACTGTCAGACCAAGGTACTGCATGCAATACCAATCGTCATTATTTACCCATAACCGCAATGTCAATCTGCCTATCCTTAACGAAACCTTTCCCACGTTTATTGAAAGCAGTAAGACCAAGGTACTGCATGCCATAACCGATCGTAACGACATACCCTTAACCGCAAAGTCAACCTGCCTATCGTTGACGAAAAAAATTGCAACGTTGATTGAAAGCTCTCAGACCAAGGTACTGCATGTAATAACCGAACATAACGATATATCCGTAACTGCAATATCTACCTGCCTATCGTTAACAAAACCATTGTCACGTTCATTGACACTGTCAGACCAAGATACTGCATGCCATAACCGATCGTAATTATTTACCCATAACCGCAATGTCAATCTGCCTATCCTTAACGAAACCTTCCCACGTTCATTGAAAGCAGTCAGACCAAGTTACTGCATGCCATAACCGATCGTAACGATATACCCATAACCGCAATGTCAACCTGCCTATCGTTAACGAAACCATTGCAATGTTTATTGAAAGCTGTCAGACCAAGGTACTGCATGTCATAACCGGACGTAACGATATATCCGTAACCGCAATATCAACCTGCCTATCGTTAACAAAACCATTGTCACGTTCATTGAAACTGTCAGACCAAGGTACTGCATGCCATAACCGATCGTAATTATTTTCCCATAACCGCAATGTCAATCTGCCTATCGTTAACCAAACCATTCCCACGTTCGTTGAAAACTGTGAGACCAAGGTACTGCATGCCATAACCGATCGCAACGATATACCCATAAACGCAATGTCAACCGGCCTATCTTTTACAAAACGATTGCCACGTTCATTGAAACCTGTCAGACCAAGGTACTGCATGCCATTACCGATCGTAACGATTAACCCGTAACCGCAATATCAACCTTCTTATCGTTAACGAAACCATTGGCAAATTCATTGAAAGCTCTCAGACCAAGGTACTCCATGTCATAAACGATCGTTATGATATACGAATAACCGCAATCTCAACCTGCCTATCTTTAACGAAACCTTTGCCAATTTCATTGAAAGCAACCAGACCAAAGTACTGCATGCACTGTCAGACCAAGGTACTTCATGCCATAACCGATCGTAACGATATATCCATAACCGCAATGTCAACCTGTCTATCGTTAACGAAACCATTGCCAATTTCTTTGAAAGCCGCCAGACCAAGTTACTGCATGCACTGTCAGACCAAGGTACTGCATGCCATAACCGGTCGTAACGATATATCCACAACCGCCATGTCAACCTGCCTATCGTTAACGAAACCATTGCCACGTTCATTGAAACCTGTCAGACCAAGGTACTGCATGCCATTACCGATCGTAACGATTAACCCGTAACCGCAATATCAACCTTCTTATCGTTAACGAAACCATTACCAAATTCATTGAAAGCTCTCAGACCAAGGTACTCCATGTCATAAACGATCGTAATGATATACGCATAACCGCAATCTCAACCTGCCTATCTTTAACGAAACCTTTGCCAATTTCATTGAAAGCAACCAGACCAAAGTACTACATGCACTGTAAGACCAAGGTACTTCATGCCATAACCGATCGTAACGATATACCCATAACCGCAATGTCAACCTGTCTATCGTTAACGAAACCATTGCCAATTTCTTTGAAAGCCGCCAGACCAAGTTACTGCATGCACTGTCAGACCAAGGTACTTCATGTCATAACCGATCGTAACGATATACCCATAACAGCAATGACAACTTGCCTATCGTTAACGAAACCATTTCCACGTTCATTGAAAGATGTCAGACCAAGGTACTGCATGCCATAACCGATCGTTACGATATAGCCATAACAGCAAATGTCAACCTGTCTATCGTTAACGAAACCATTGCCACTTTCATTGAAAGCTGTCCGACCAAATTACTGAATGCCATAACCGATCGTAATGATATACACATAACCGCAATGTCAACCTGTCTATAGTTAACGAAACCTTTGCCACGTTCATTGAAAGCCGCCAGACCACTTTACTTCATGCCATAACCGATCGTAACGATATACCCATAACCGCAATGTCAACCTGCCTATCGTTAACGAAACCATTGCCAAGTTCATTGAAAGCCGCCAGACCAAGGTACTGCATGCCACAACCGATCGTAACGATATTCCCATAACCGCAATGTCAACCTGCCTATCGTAAACGAAACCGTTGCCAAGTTCATTGAAACTTGCTGTCAGAACAAGTTAATGCATGCCATAACCGATCGTAGCGATATACCCATAACCGCAACTGAACGCTCGACGACTGTTCCAGTTAACAGTTAACAGTTGCTGCGTGCATTAATGTGAGGCGTCAGGGGTTATGAGAGTTCGAATACACTAGCTTCCCTCATGTTATTGGACGGTAGTTGGGTGGGTTTTGTCACGGAGTTGGGGGATGTCGTCCATGTTGGTAAAGTCGTCGCCCATGTTGAAAAATTCTTCGACCAATCATCGATGACCTCCGGGCGGCGGTCAGGCGGCGGATGGAGAATTCGACTACGACGTCAACGGCGACGACAACGTCAACGACGACGGCGACGTCAACCAATTCGTCAACAGAAGCGGCGGACCCGATCGCTTCGATTCTAGATATAATGTCCACAAACATTTATCGTGCACAATATACAGGTGTCTGTTAATTTTTAAAAATAGATTAAAGTTCTTTTGCCGACATAAATCCGTCGTGCCCGAACGGTGTCGTTCGTTGACGTCGCCGTCCTCGTTGAAGTTGACGTCGTCGTTAACGTCGTAGTCGAATACGCCATCCGCCGCCTGACCGCCGCCTGGAGGTCATCGATGATTGGTCGAGGAATTTTTTACCAAGGGCGACGACTTTATCAACATGGACGACATCCCCCAACTCCGTGACAAACCCCACCCACCTCCCGTCCGTTAACGAGAGGGAAGATAGTGTATTCGAACACTCATAACCCCCGACTCCTCGCATAAATGCACGTAACAACTGTTCACTGTTAACTGAAACAGTCGTCGAGCGTTCAGTTGCGGTTATGGGTATATCGTTACGATCGGTTATGGCATGCAATAACTAGTTCTGACAGCTTTCAATGAACTTGGCAATGGTTTCGTTTACGGTAGGCAGGTTGACATTGCGGTTATGGGAATATCGTTACGATCGGTTGTGGCATGCAGTACCTTGGTCTGGCGGCTTTCAATGAACTTGGCAATGGTTCCGTTAACGATAGGCAGGTTGATATTGCGGTTATGGGTATATCGTTACGATCGGTTATGGCATGAAGTACCGTGGTCTGGCGGCTTTCAAAGAACTTGGCAATGGTTCCGTTAAAAATAGGCAGGTTGACATTGCGGTTATGGGTATATCGTTACGATCGGTTATGGCATGCAGTACCTTGGTCTGACAGTTTTTAACGAACGTGGCAATGGTTTGGTTAACGATAGGCAGATTGACATTGCGGTTATGGGAATATCGTTACGATCGGTTGTGGCATGCAGTATCTTGGTCTGCCGGCTTTCAATGAACTTGGCAATGGTTCCGTTAACGATAGGCAGGTTGACATTGCGGTTATGGGTATATCGTTACGATCGGTTATGGCATGAAGTACCGTGGTCTGGCGGCTTTCAAAGAACTTGGCAATGGTTCCGTTAACGATAGGCAGGTTGAAATTGCGGTTATGTGTATATCGTTACCATCGGTTATGGCATGAAGTAGCGCGGTCTGGCGGCTTTCAATGAACGTGGAAATGGTTTCGTTAACGATAGAGAGGTTGACATTGCGGTTATGTGTATATCGTTACGATCGGTTATGGCATTCAGTACCTTGGTCGGCCAGCTTTCAATGAACGTGGCAATGGTTTCGTTAACGATAGACAGGTTGACATTTTCTTTTATGACTATATCGTAACGATCGGTTATGGCATGCAGTAACTTGGTCTTACATATTTCAATGAAAATGACAATGGATTCGTTAACGATATGCAGGTTGACATTGCGGTTATGGGTATATCGTTACGGTCGGTTATGGCATGCAGTACCTTGGTCTCACAGCTTTCAAAGAAACTTGGCAATGGTTTCGTTAACGATAGGCATGTTCATATTGCGGTTATGGGTATATCGTTACGATCGGTTATGGCATTCAGTACCTTGGTCTGACAGCTTCCAATGAACTTGGCAGTGGTTTCGTTAACGATAGGCAGGTTGGCATTGCGTTTATGGGTATACCGTTACGATCGGTTATGGCATGCAGTACCTTGGTCTGGCGGCATTCTATGAACATGACAATGGATTTGTTAACGATATGCAGGTTGACATTGCGGTTATGGGTATATCGTTACAATCGGTTATGGCATGCAGTACCTTGGTCTCTGAGCTTTCAATGAAACTTGGCAATGGTTTCGTTAACGATAGGCCTGTTGATATTGCGGTTATAGATATATCGTTACGATCGGTTATGGCATTCAGTACCTTGGTCTGAGAGCTTTCAATGAACTTGGCAATGGTTTCGTTTACGATAGGCCGGTTGACATTGCGGTTATGGGTATATCATTACGATCGGTTATGGCATGCAGCAACTTTGTCTGGCATCTTTCAATCAACGTTGCAATGGTTTCGTTAACGGCAGGGAGGTTGACATTACGGTTATGGTTATATCGTTACGATCGGTTATGGCATGCAGTACCTTGGTCTGACAGCTTTCAATGAACTTGTCAGTGGTTTCGTTAACGATAGGCAGGTTGACATTGTGGTTATGGGTATATCATTACGATCGGTTATGACATGCAGTACCTTGGTCTGACAGCTTTCAACGAACTTGGCAATGGTTTCGTTAACGATAGGTAGGATGACATTGCGGTTATGGATATATCGTTACGATAGGTTATGGCATGCAGTACCTTGGTCTGGCGGCTTTCAATCAACGTGGCAATGGTTTCGTTAACGATAGACCGGTTGACATTGCGGTTATGGGTATATCGTTACGATCGGTTATGGCATGCAGTACCTTGGTCTGGCGGCATTCAATGAACACGGCAATAGTTTCGTTAACGGTAGGCAGGTTGACTTTGCGGTTATGGATATATCGTTACGAACGGTTATGTCATGCAGTACCTTATCTGACAGCTTTCAATGAACTTGCCAGTGTTTTCGTTCACGATTGTGACCCCTCTTTTTTATGAGTATAAAACAACTTATTTTATTTTAATTTTTTTTTTTGAAAGGGAAGTCACAAGTCAATTAGGACTAGGCAGGAATCTAGAGAAGCAAAAATTGTGCCGGGTCCAGTATGACGGGACTTGCAATGAAACTCAGCTGTAATGTAACAAAAACAATTTTATTTTATGCCGAGAATTCATACATGTAGTCCAACTCTATGACATAGTTATCCCCCCCCCATGAATCATAAATATCACGAATAAGTTAAGCCCTGCTTTAACAGTATTAAAGAAAAACAACATGTGTATATCATAACAAGTGTGTATAAATTCAGTAAATATATATTGTAGCGTGACAGAATATCCACTACATTTTAAGTCATATGAAATCATAAAGTTTAATTACACCAACAAATGTTATAATAATATTGAATGACATTTAAATAAATCAGAGGAATGAACCACAATAAGATAAAAATCCTCATTACTTAATATATAAAAACCACTGTTAAAAGAAACCAAAGAAAGTATTGAAGCAACTCATCAACTCATTGTATAATATCAGTGAGTTACCCAGGAAGCTCAGAGCAGTAAACCAGTTATATAAGACCATATCAAAGAAAAAAGAGACTCAATTAAAGAGTGGTGAATACCAAAATACCCTAAAAACAAGAAGAGGGAAGAATAAAGTTTGTGAACAGGAAGAAAACAATACCCTGAAACCTGTATAGAAGAATAAAGTCAGTTCAATGAATAAATTAAATACTCCAAACTAAACCTCAGTCGAGATAACACCAAGTACCTTGGTTTACCCAAGAATGAGGAAGGAAGACCAGAAGAGTGAAGACTAGACGAGGGACAAGAATGAAGACTAGAAGAGGGACAAGAATGAATACCAGAAGGAAGATACGAAGAAGGACAAGACAGGAGGAGAGGAAGAAATAGTTTGAAAGAAACACCGTAGTAAAACCTATTATTATATAAACTACTATCAATCCCAAACCCACAAAAACTATGCAAAAGAAAGTATAACATACCCAAAATCTTACAAAAAGGAATTATTGAGAAAACTAAAGTGCTGTATAGCGTTATAAGAAGTGCACCGGCTAAAGCTATTGTGTAATAAAGAAAATAAACTAGTCTTAACGGTCCATGATTACTAAGGGTCTGGTCTGAGATAATAAGACTCAGAATATCAGAACCAACAGTGAAAGTGAATTTGTGTAAGTGTTGTTTTAAAAAAAAAAAAAATGCAATAAACTTAAAGTTGGTGATACTATAACTTAGTAGTATGCTATATCACAACTTTAAAATCTAATAATAAACAGCATAATAAAATAATAAAATGGAAGGTTTCCAGTATTTTATTATTTTAATGTAAATCTTTATTTACAAGACATTTGTAAAAAATGATAATAAATAGAGTATGGGAGTTAATGTTTACTGATGTAGGGGATCACAATAATAATGGTTTAAACCAAAAAGGACTGGTACTAATATAGTATGAATAAGTGTAACATGTTTAAATAGACTGTTATTTCACAGTCCTAAAATCAATGTGTTAAATAAATGTATTTGTAAGGTTTATTAGAAAATAAGATTTATGTTATGGGTTTAAAAAGAATTATGTTTGATAAATAATAACCTACATACCAGTAATAATGTTCTAATAGGTATGCTATGTTAGCTCAAAAATAGTTAAAAGATATATGTTCAAACCATATCTGCAATATGTTCAATTGTGCAGATTGCTAAACCATGTTCATAATTATTTATTTTAATAACTGTAGTATTAATTAACTACTACACAACACAATAAGTTATAAATCATGTTATTTTCATATAATTGTAATTATGTAAAGTCAGAGGAGGAATTAAGTTTAAATTATTTGAGAAAGAAAGAAATATAAAATTCTAAAATCTAGGCCATTTGGTGAAATCAGAGAACCAATATAAAATAGTATAATTCACTTATAAATCCTGTAAACTACCAAGATTTATATAAGATAACACAATTAACCACTACTAGGAATGATCCTATGAATTAAAATGATAATAAGGAAATATACCTTAACATTTTGTAAATTGTCAAAATATATAAATTAATTAATTTTAAAGAGCAATGTCAAATTTACAGATTAACACAAAAAACCAGTTCAAAGGTGTGATTTATATGTATTTAAGGAAAGGAAGAGGAATATGACTAATTAAAATTTATTATAATAGTATTAATAATATTCAAATGGAGGGAATTTTGTATAAAGACGGAAATCCAATTTTGAGCCTATATTTCCATAAAGTAAAGAAATTTGTTAATTTCCACAAAATATCTACAGATATGGACTATAATACATCAATTTAAAGGGAATGAGATGATTAAACCAATAATAAGGTTAATAATTCATAAAAGTGAGGAATAAAATAGATAAATTCCATACATAATGTAATATTTTATCATATGTATGGGAAGTCGAAAAATGTTAACAATACTTTTTCAAGGATTAACTGGGCTAGATTTATGACCAAATTAATTAGTCTTTTGTTGAATATCAAGCTGGACAGTTGTGTGAAGAACGTTTCTTTAAATCGAATTGAAAATGATACTAGTGTTTAGCCATTGAAATCAGTGAAACGAGAGTTAGGCGGTTTAAACACTTTTTAAAGCTAAAGCTGTTAATACATTCACGACAATAGTGAAAACAAACACTTAACTACATAATATGAGTGATAGAAACAAGTAAAACACTATATCTCAACTGATATATTCTGCAATTCATAACCAATAATTTGAGAAATTAACCGCAGAAGTTGAACACATAGAAAATAAATTAACTAACACAAGTTTACACAGAACACTTCACCAGAATACACCAAATAGATTAACAGACATATTACACCAGTGCGGGGACATTTTAGACCTTGATGAAGGTAATTTTATAGTAATTTTCTGACACGACGCATATGCAGTAACCAAGACCAACTCGAGTAGCGGCCATCTTGAAAACGAAGTCGGCTAACCATATCGCAGTGACGTCAGTCTTCATTGGTTTGACAAAACATTTATATTCAAATATTATATACTGAAATTATTTAAATACTATTGAATAGTAATTATTGTATTTATTTTTAATTGTTAATGTTATACTTTCTCGTCACCCTTCTCTGACTATTAATTCTAATCGCTCAAAGAACCTGTCTTATAATATAATATAACATAAAATTTTGTTCTGTATGACACAATCGATAATTCCTGAGACAGAGTCGATAATTGCTCTCCATCGATAAAATATAGATTATTTATTTAAAATTGTCAATAAATCTTTATATTTCCATTATTTTGTATCTGTACTTATTTCACAGGGTAATTTAAGGGTATTTATAAGGCTGAAGGAATTAAGTGAGAAGAATATATTCTATTTTGAACAAGATATTGGACCAGTCAGAAAAGTCACCAATCGATTATTACCTGGAGTTAATCTATTTAACTCCAGACTTGGTGCAAATCTTCAATAAGTGCTCGACGGCCAATAAATATCTACCTGTTATTAAAATTTTACCAGAACCTTTTAAAAAACAGATTTATCTCTTATACATACCTCTATAAACATAAACAAAATTATTTTATTATTTGAAAATTCTATAATTAGTGAATTTTCCGTATACATTTTATTCTTTTGTAACGACCGTATTACAGGGTCGTATTACAAAGTGGCGTCCAACTTAGAGGGCTTAATAATCTAAGCTTGGCAGCGATTAATAAATAGTGACAGAGAAAGATGCAAAGACGAGCTACATCGAAAAAGAGGGCGGCAGAGGCCGAGAAAGAGGTTGACATGGGGGATAAGGAGGCAACACCTGTGGAGGATCCGGAAGTGTTACTAATCCAGGTGGAACCGAAACAACCAGCACCACCAGAGGAACAACCTGAAGTAACGACGCAGACAGAAGTCAATGTCCCAGAAAAGGAGAAACCATCACGAGCAGAGGATAGTAACATACAGGAGATGCTCAGGATAATGATGCAGAAAATGGACGAGAGTAAGGAAAATAATAAGAAGATGGAGGAGAATTTAAATAAGAGAATGGATTCTACCAAGGAAGATTTAGGGGGAATAAATAAAAGCATAGAAAACACTAACAAGAGGATTGGAGAAACCAGTAAGAATTTAGAAGAGAAGATGGAGGAAAACAAACAATCTTTGAATAAGAAGATGGAAGACCTGAAAAAGGACAACCAATCCTTGTGTAGGAAAATGAGGAAAATGGAAGAAAATAATAAGAATTTAGAAGAGAAAATGGAAGAAACCAGTAAGAAAATAGAAAGTGACAACCAACAATTAAGGGAAGAATTGAGAGGGGACAATCAACTGCTGAGAGAAGAACTAAGGGAAGTTAACCAAGAGAACATGAATAAGTTAGACGAGAGTATGGAGTTAGCCAAAGAGGAGATAAATAAAAAGATAACTGAGACGAAGAAGTCCATTGTAAGGAAATTAGAACAGGAAGTCGTGGTTGTTAACCAGCAGATCCGAGAAGTAGACGAAAGATGTCGTCAAACAGAAAACGAAGTGCTGGAAGTCCGGGAAGTGATAACTAAGGAGATTACTCAGGTCCAAGAACAACAGAAAATTAAAATGGAGGAGACCAAGAAGTTTGCCTTGGAGGAAGTAAATAAAGTGAGGACCCAAGTAACAGAAAGATGCGACGGCGTGGAAGCCGCTATGGTGAACATAACCGGACAGGTGCGTCAGAGCCAGGAGGAGATGGAGTTAATAAGAAACAGACCATCGGGATATCACAATTTCCCCATGTCAGAGAACAGAGAATGGCTCAATTTCCGGCAATACAAACGGAAGCCTATGGAGTTCTTGGCACGAATAGAGGAGTACCTCGAGAAACACCGAGGGAACCGATGGGTCCGGAGCAGAGAAATCCTTGACGAGTCGTTTCGGGAGGTGAATGACCATTGGTGGATGGCCAACCGGAGCGACATCGACAATTATGAACAATTCAAAAGCCTGTTCAAAGC
This sequence comes from Magicicada septendecula, assembly GCA_034769895.1. Lineage (NCBI taxonomy): Eukaryota > Metazoa > Arthropoda > Insecta > Hemiptera > Cicadidae > Magicicada > Magicicada septendecula. The sequence goes on from CM068371.1 coordinate 300,537,640, forward strand.
CAAGTACTGGTCAGAGACCACGCAGAATCTCATCAGAGATAATATATGCTACGGCCGCTACAAACCACAAGTCGGCAGCTCAATGACAGCTTATTTCCTCGGCAAAGTGTGTATGGCCAAGCACTTAGAACCAGCCATACCGGAGGAATGCCTAATAAACAAGCTGTCTTACCATTATGATGAGGAGGTGATTCGTGCAAGGAGGGGCAGCCAGATAAAAACCATCCAGGCAATGACAGAACTCCTAGAGAATTATGAAAACGAAGATTACAACAGGCAGAGTCGTAGAAGAAGTGATGGGCCCGAACCAAGGACGTACCTGAACAATAATCAGGGTACGAACCACGTAAATACTGGGTACCAAGGAGGTCGGGCATACCCGCGAAAAAACAATTATAATAATGGAAATAATGTAAATAATACCAATTACAATGACAATAATAATACGGGTCCCAACCAGCAAAACCCGAATCGACCCTCTAATGGTTATCAGGGTAACCGCAATCCCTACCCTAATAATGCAAATAGTCAGAGAAGCCCCAATTATGGTAATAGTCCTTACCATAATAATACCAATCGTGCGGGTCCCAATAATGGTAATTTTAATAATAATAGGTTCCCTCGCCCTCGAGTGAACTTCATACGAGCCACAGATGGAAGACAGCGAGGATTCAACCACAATCGACGAAGCAGTTACCGAAGATACGAAGAAAGGCGGAGGAGCCTAGAACGGGACCAACCGAGGTACTATCCGGCGCATAGGAGCAATAGTTTGGATCTGATAAGGATCCATACGGATACATAATGAGGTGGTAAAAGGGATGGATGTCATGATAACCGACAACGGCAAAACCACCACAAAGAAGATGAAAATAATTACCACTGAGGAAGAATGAGAAGAAGAAAGGACAAAGAACCGAAATGGGAATTTAAGAAATAAATTAATTAAGAAACTACACCTTATAAAGGAACTGTGAGCAACAATGCACTATAATAAAAAGCATCCACCTGGGTATAATAAAATAATAATAATAAGAAATACGTTTGAATAAAGACAAGAAAAGAGTCATACAATATTTATGAAACTAATATGATATGTTTACCATATAATTATGAAAACTATTACAATCCTTTATGAAAAGTCTATGTGGCGGTAATATAAGAAGAAGTTAAAATAAAAACATCCAAATTCTAAAAAGAAATATAAGCACATATTATCTACAATTTGAAGAAAATTTTATGGCAAGAATATAAGAAGAATTAGAATTTTAAACCTCCAAATTCTAAAAAGAAATATAAGCACATATTATCTACAATTATTAGAAAATTTTATGGCAATGATAGAAGAAGAATTAGAATTTAAAACCTCTAAATTCTAAACATAATGTAAGACAATTACATACAATTTGTTTGAGAAGGAACATTTTGGAAGAAGATATATAAAACAGAATTTTGAATGTAAAACAACCAAATTCTAAAAACAAATGTAAGCCCACTTTACATAACAAATATTTGAAGAAAAACTTTATGGCTATAATACAATAATAAAGAAGGAGAGAATTTAGAAATAAAACCATCTAAGGTCAAAAAAAATAAGGACAGCTTACTAAATATTTATTTGAAGAGAAACATTTTGACAATAATACCAAGAGAGTTTAGAGAAATAAAGCCAGCCAAAACACATGTAAGCCCACCTTACATACAAATTATTTGAGAAAACTTTATAGAATAACATAAGAAGAGTGAATTTTGAATTATGAATAAATCAAGTTTCCCAAACCAAGTATAAGTACAACTTACCAAACAATTATGAATAAAACACTATGATGAGATAAACTGAAGAGATTTCATACCATATTTATGGTAAGCATAGAAGATAATTACCATGATAACAAAGAATCATAATGGGATGAAGAAAGGAAACAGATTTAGAATTAAAACAAATAATTCTGAACAATATGATAATGTCTAAGTTCAATATGAAGAGTAAAAACCTTTCCGTAAAATGGTGATGAAGGAAATAAAAAAGAAAAAATTTCTTTAATACGATTTGAGTGATTGAATAGAACAAAGTATAAAAACTTCTTTGGAATTATGAGAGAATGAAACTTTGAAGTGGTATGAGGAGAAATTATGACCTCATAATGAAATTAATAAAAAAACCATCATTTGCAAGTATAATAGCAATGACCGGAATGATGTGAAAATAATGTCAAAGATTTATGTAATTAAACGAATTAATATAAAATGATTTATGAATTAAATGACAATTATGATAATGACAGTTATAAAAATTCTGGAAAATAGAACAAGTGGAATTTTAAGAACTAAGAAACAGTCTAAAAATGTCATAAAGATATGCTACTATAAATAATGCAGATTATAATGAAAAAACCAGAAGGTAATAAAGAATTTATAACCAAAAGATTTATATGATAAGAAAAGTTGAAAAAATGTAATAATAGAAGAGCTTCCTACCATAATATCAAATGAAAGAAACATCCAGATAATGAGTCAGAAGAACAACTGAGATAGAAATATTAAAATCTCTGAGAAGTATAATAAGTAATAAGTGAAGTATCCCAAAGATATTTTTTAAATAGTAACAAATGTGTACTATTCTGAATAATTTTTTTAATCTGTCTGATGATAATTCCAGCAGGATTAATATGTTTTTTGAGCAGAGATGATTTGCCTCTGTACTCAAATATGTGTGAAGTATTGGACAGCAGAGGAAAGTAGCGTACAGTGCCTCTCTGAACTGAACCAGCTCACAAAGTAGGGAACGATAGGGAGAAAATATCCCAAGGAGAAAATACTAAGAAGAAATATAAAAATGAAATAATAAATATGAAATTCAGATGACTATTACTATCAAGGAAGATCAAGTGAGAATGATATAAACTCAAATATAAATAAGAAATTTTTAAAATGGAAGGAAGTCCAAAATAATAACAAACCTAGAATAATTATCATAAGCAATTGTTTCAGACAAAGCAAGTATAGTCTGAAAAAATTACTTCTGGAGAAGGGCATTCTGTAGCGTGACAGAATATCCACTACATTTTAAGTCATATGAAATCATAAAGTTTAATTACACCAACAAATGTTATAATAATATTGAATGACATTTAAATAAATCAGAGGAATGAACCACAATAAGATAAAAATCCTCATTACTTAATATATAAAAACCACTGTTAAAAGAAACCAAAGAAAGTATTGAAGCAACTCATCAACTCATTGTATAATATCAGTGAGTTACCCAGGAAGCTCAGAGCAGTAAACCAGTTATATAAGACCATATCAAAGAAAAAAGAGACTCAATTAAAGAGTGGTGAATACCAAAATACCCTAAAAACAAGAAGAGGGAAGAATAAAGTTTGTGAACAGGAAGAAAACAATACCCTGAAACCTGTATAGAAGAATAAAGTCAGTTCAATGAATAAATTAAATACTCCAAACTAAACCTCAGTCGAGATAACACCAAGTACCTTGGTTTACCCAAGAATGAGGAAGGAAGACCAGAAGAGTGAAGACTAGACGAGGGACAAGAATGAAGACTAGAAGAGGGACAAGAATGAATACCAGAAGGAAGATACGAAGAAGGACAAGACAGGAGGAGAGGAAGAAATAGTATGAAAGAAACACCGTAGTAAAACCTATTATTATATAAACTACTATCAATCCCAAACCCACAAAAACTATGCAAAAGAAAGTATAACATACCCAAAATCTTACAAAAAGGAATTATTGAGAAAACTAAAGTGCTGTATAGCGTTATAAGAAGTGCACCGGCTAAAGCTATTGTGTAATAAAGAAAATAAACTAGTCTTAACGGTCCATGATTACTAAGGGTCTGGTCTGAGATAATAAGACTCAGAATATCAGAACCAACAGTGAAAGTGAATTTGTGTAAGTGTTGTTTTAAAAAAAAAAAAAATGCAATAAACTTAAAGTTGGTGATACTATAACTTAGTAGTATGCTATATCACAACTTTAAAATCTAATAATAAACAGCATAATAAAATAATAAAATGGAAGGTTTCCAGTATTTTATTATTTTAATGTAAATCTTTATTTACAAGACATTTGTAAAAAAATGATAATAAACAGAGTATGGGAGTTAATGTTTACTGATGTAGGGGATCACAATAATAATGGTTTAAACCAGAAAGGACTGGTACTAATATAGTATGAATAAGTGTAACATGTTTAAATAGACTGTTATTTCACAGTCCTAAAATCAATGTGTTAAATAAATGTATTTGTAAGGTTTATTAGAAAATAAGATTTATGTTATGTGTTTTAAAAAGAATTATGTTTGATAAATAATAACCTACATACCAGTAATAATGTTCTAATAGGTATGCTATGTTAGCTCAAAAATAGTTAAAAGATATATGTTCAAACCATATCTGCAATATGTTCAATTGTGCAGATTGCTAAACCATGTTCATAATTATTTATTTTAATAACTGTAGTGTTAATTAACTACTACACAACACAATAAGTTATAAATCATGTTATTTTTATATAATTGTAATTATGTAAAGTCAGAGGAGGAATTAAGTTTAAATTATTTGAGAAAGAAAGAAATATAAAATTCTAAAATCTAGGCCATTTGGTGAAATCAGAGAACCAATATAAAATAGTATAATTCACTTATAAATCCTGTAAACTACCAAGATTTATATAAGATAACACAATTAACCACTACTAGGAATGATCCTATGAATTAAAATGATAATAAGGAAATATACCTTAACATTTTGTAAATTGTCAAAATATATAAATTAATTAATTTTAAAGAGCAATGTCAAATTTAGAGATTAACACAAAAAATCAGTTCAAAAGTGTAATTTATATGTATTTAAGGAAAGGAAGAGGAATATGACTAATTAAAATTTATTATAATAGTATTAATAATATTCAAATGGAGGGAATTTTGTATAAAGACGGAAATCCAATTTTGAGCCTATATTTCCATAAAGTAAAGAAATTTGTTAATTTCCACAAAATATCTACAGATATGGACTATAATACATCAATTTAAAGGGAATGAGATGATTAAACCAATAATAAGGTTAATAATTCATAAAAGTGAGGAATAAAATAGATAAATTCCATACATAATGTAATATTTTATCATATGTATGGGAAGTCGAAAAATGTTAACAATACTTTTTCAAGGATTAACTGGGCTAGATTTATGACCAAATTAATTAGTCTTTTGTTGAATATCAAGCTGGACAGTTGTGTGAAGAACGTTGCTTTAAATCGAATTGAAAATGATACTAGTGTTTAGCCATTGAAATCAGTGAAACGAGAGTTAGGCGGTTTAAACACTTTTTAAAGCTAAAGCTGTTAATACATTCACGACAGTAGTGAAAACAAACACTTAACTACATAATATGAGTGATAGAAACAAGTAAAACACTATATCTCAACTGATATATTCTGCAATTCATAACCAATAATTTGAGAACTTAACCGCAGAAGTTGAACACATAGAAAATAAATTAACTAACACAAGTTTACACAGAACACTTCACCAGAATACACCAAATAGATTAACAGACATATTACACCAGTGCGGGGACATTTTAGACCTTGATGAAGGTAATTTTATAGTAATTTTCTGACACGACGCATATGCAGTAACCAAGACCAACTCGAGTAGCGGCCATCTTGAAAACGCAGTCGGCTAACCATATCGCAGTGACGTCAGTCTTCATTGGTTTGACAAAACATTTATATTCAAATATTATATACTGAAATTATTTAAATACTATTGAATAGTAATTATTGTATTTATTTTTAATTGTTAATGTTATACTTTCTCGTCACCCTTCTCTGACTATTAATTCTAATCGCTCAAAGAACCTGTCTTATAATATAATATAACATAAAATTTTGTTCTGTATGACACAATCGATAATTCCTGAGACAGAGTCGATAATTGCTCTCCATCGATAAAATATCGATTATTTATTTAAAATTGTCAATAAATCTTTATATTTCCATTATTTTGTATCTGTACTTATTTCACAGGGTAATTTAAGGGTATTTATAAGGCTGAAGGAATTAAGTGAGAAGAATATATTCTATTTTGAACAAGATATTGGACCAGTCAGAAAAGTCACCAATCGATTATTACCTGGAGTTAATCTATTTAATTCCAGACTTGGTGCAAATCTTCAAGAAGTGCTCGACGGCCAATAAATACCTACCTGTTATTAAAATTTTACCAGAACCTTTTAAAAAACAGATTTATCTCTTATACATACCTCTATAAACATAAACAAAATTATTTTATTATTTGAAAATTCTATAATTAGTGAATTTTCCGTATACATTTTATTCTTTTGTAACGACCGGCATACAGGGTCGTATAACAATATATATAAATATAAAGTTCTCCCCCATCTTGTGACTAGCTAGACACGGACAAACATAACAACACACACAGAAACATAAGGCACATAGAATCACAATTACATTAATTCTAACACGAATGCCCCTGGAATGCACCCGCCTTGCAGGCAGTGTAACTACAATACTCAGAACCCAGCAGTGATAAAATGTTCACCCATCAACAACCCGTTTATGTAGAATTATATAAAAGCCAGAACCTCTAGAAGGGATGATTATTACACATAACGCATAAGTCAGAACGGACCGCCCCTTTGTATAGCATTCCACTGATCACAGACCCATCATGAGCGTATGAACCTTAAGTTCCTTCCACAGCATTAAATAAAAATTTACGGAAACTACATCACCTGATTTTTAAACAGTTGTTATACAATTCTAAAAGGTTAATTTGCTTCACAATTTAAGAAGGATTCAATAAATCAGTATACTTTACCAGTAGAAAATTAATCAGTTGAGGCTTTACAAAATTTTGAAAAAGGAATCAAGCAGTATATGTTTGTAAGTAGAAAAAAAAATTAATCATTATATGTTCTATAGTCAAAAATATTAATCAGTATGTTTTACAGTTAAAAAAAAATAAATCAGTATATGTTACAAGTGGATAAGATTGATCATTATATGTTTTACAAGTAAAAGAAGAACAATCAGTCTAGACTTTTGTGAGGTACAAAATTAACTAGTATATGCCCAGAAAATGTGCAAATTATTTTCTACTAAAACCCGACGGGCTGTATAAATATAATTGAAATGAAAGTACAATAAAAAGGTTGTGCCCTAGCAGCTGTGGAAGCGCGCCAGCATGTGGTTGAGATAATTTGACAGGAATCTAACCTGCCGCAGGCTGCACAAACATGTGTCAGACAAAAACTAAGTTCCCTTTTTAAACTCCAGAAAACGGCCAAAAAAACAAAGAAAACCCCCAGCCCTTAAATGTTAAACCCAAGGTGAATTTAATATTTACTCATTTCAGTTCCAGCCGGAACAGAGTCCATAACATGTTCTATAATTTTTTGTAAAGAGTAATATAATAACTAGGTGGAAACTGTGAAATATCTAAGTGAACAAATATATCTGGCACGCTCCCCCAGTGCAGCACACAATTACAAGCAGTGCACATAGTGTTAGGTAATTCAGTTATTAAAAGTGTTTCTGAAATTCACTCATGATGATCAGCTGTTCCCATTTATAGCAGACAGTCTGGACACGTGGTCACATGGATTCAAATGATATTTAATGTAAAACTGGCGCACTGCCGGCCCGGCCCCAAAAGGAAAATAAAAGAGTGCATATCACCTTAATACTGCTGGCAAGGTGCTACATCGTGAACCGCTCACCAGCTCCCTCTCCGGACAGGATTTTGTCTAATGGTCCATGACTGATGCAGGTGTACGGCAATCAGCAAGGCCAAATCTCCGGCTTAATCAAGAACCCGGGAGTCGTTTACGCTTCAGCCAGCCATGAAGATGCAGAAAACTACGCCGTAATTGTTCGAAGAGAGAAAGCGAGAGAGGCCAATGTATTTCGTAGCGGGCGGTGAGTTCAACTGCCGTCAGCAGCAGAGAAAACAACCCCTCACCACGAGTTGCGCGCGCAACCGTCCATTTACATCGCAGTCCAAGGGTCGCTTCAGCACTCTCGCATTCGCGTTATTTTACAATTAAAAAAAATTTTAACTAAAACCTTCGATAGCCGGATTTACACCGGCACACCCCCACCCCGAAAGGGCAACCCGGTTGCCCCACTCTGAACCTCGGGAAAGTACCCTGCAGTGTACCCCCTTCTAAAATACTCCGGTGGACGTCGTGGGTAAGGTGGCCCGGCGGCACTTGCTCCCAGGAGAACAGAGGCTCAGAAGGGAAAACGAAAGAGACGAAAGAAGACGTGTAGTATGTAAGTGTGTATGTGCGGCACGCTGACCTGATCAGGGCCAGCCCACCGCAAAGAGGAACAGAGAAGAAAGACGAAAGAAAAGTTCGGGAGCTCCCTGAGTTCCGACCTCCTGAGGCTTGTCCACCCAAGCCAGAACACGATAGCCACCCAAACAGGGCCATCTGCCCCATATACCTACGGGATAATTCTCTAATACGACCCCCCCATTCTACACAATACAATTACTGCACGGGCCAAGGGGGAAAACGGGCGATGACAGTCTCCATGATGCGGTGGTCCCCACTCGGGACCTGACGGGAAGCCATGCCAACTGTGCTTATGGCACCTATCCCATATACAGATAAGTTTTACATGTGCGCTCCAAGGGCATGCAGGCAAAAAGCAGTCCCCAAGGCGCACAACCGCCCCTGGGCAACTACTTCCCGCCATCCTCTCTCCAACTCCTTTTTTTTTTTTTTTTTTTTTTTTTTAGGAAAATCGGAAGGTGGATGATTGATCGGTGGGTCAAGGATGATTAAACGGTCATAGGCTGGGACTGAGGGTAAGGACATGACTCCCTCCGGACATAAGGACAATTGGAGAAAACCAAGGCTCGCGCAGGCAGGGGTGCATTCCTGAAGTAGACGAACCCCACTGGGACTGTGGGAAACATCTACCCGCTACCCTAACATTCTCAATACCGCCCCCGGAGCACACCCTCTCAAAACCGACAACATCCCCACTCGCACAGAGACCGCCATCGTTTCCCCCCCTCCTTCAGCCCGTTTACCCTTTTCTAAATAATTTTAATTTTGATATGTGTGTAGTAATCTCTTTAGGATTACTACCCTGCTCTTCCAATCGCGCCGTCACCGGAGACGTAAACCCTAGGATACGGTATGGTCCCGACCAACGATAGCACAATTTAGCGGCTCTTTTGTCCGCGGCTGAGCTGATCGGATGGCTCTGGCAGTAGACCCAGTCGCCGGTCTGAAAGGGGTTCGGAATTCGCCCGTGATTGTATCGTCGACGGACCCGCTCGTGCGCTCGCAGCAAATTCTTCCGAGCCTCCCTCCATCTCTCCGCAGTTCCATTATCGGGCTCCCGTGGTAGAAGATCGTCAATATTCCACAAGTTAGTCAACGGGAGTGCGGGCGAGAATCCAAACATGATCTCAAAGGGCACGGCCTTATGACTGTCATGCAGGGCCGTGTTAAAAGCTAGCTGCAACCACTTCACGTTCTGGTCCCAGGTGGTCTGTTGCTCCGCGTGATAGGCAATGAGTGCGGACCGGAGATTCCTATTGAACCTCTCCGCATGGGACGGCTGTGGGTAATACGGGGAAGTGGTTACATGTTTGATACCGCTGGCGAAACACATCCGCCGGAACTCACACGAAATGAACTGTGGTCCATTGTCAGAGACAATGATGGTCGGAAGACCGAAATGCTGAAAAACATGGTTCTGAAGCGCGCTTATGGTTAAACGAGCTGTTGCCTGCCGTAAGGGCAGTAGCTAGGCAAACTTCGAAAAAGCATCCACACAGACAAGTAGGTAAGCGTTACCTGACTTGCTACGCGGGAAGGGTCCCACGTAGTCGATGAATAGCTTCTCCATCGGTCTGCTCGCCACGTCTGATGACAACAACCCCAACTTAGTGTTTTGAGCAGGCTTGCTTAAGCCACACAGATGACAACTCTTAACCCTCGTCGCGATGTCCCTATCCATGCCCTTCCAGATGAAGTGTTTCCTAATACCGTAAATGGTCTTCGAACTTCCCTTGTGGCCTCCTACTGGGGAATTGTGATAATAGCTGAAGACCATGGGCACTAACTTGCTAGGCAGCACGATCTTCGGGGCACGTCCCTTTCTTTCTCGACAACACAGGACGCCCTTGGACAAGAAGTAAGGGGCCTGCGCGTTACCCTCCTTTATATTCTGGATGATAGGACCCAGCTCTTCATCATTCAACTGATGGGGCAACACATCAGTGAAGGCTAATGGAAAGTCTAGCAGAACAGAACAGTGTTGCTCAGATTGGACTTCACTGGGTTGGGAAAACATGCGTGACAAAGCATCTGCAACCACATTTTGAGTTCCCCTAATGTGTTGCACCTTGAACTTGAAGGATGAGATTTTAACCACCCATCTACCAATTTTACCCAGTTGCCGGGGGTGAGCAAGAAGCCAAGAGAGAGCCTGATTGTCGGTCTCGAGCAGGAACTCAGCGTGTTCCAGAAAACGCCTGAACTTATCTAGAGCGTATACCACCGCTAAACACTCTAGCTCATATACTGATGACTTTCTTTCTTGCTGGGTCAGGGTTCGGGAAATAAAGGCCACAGGCTGCCTAGCACCATCAACGACTTGGGACAGAACCGCCCCGAGCGCCACCGAACTCGCGTCCGTCTGTAAGATAAACGGTTGAGAAAAACCGGCATCCGCAGCACCGGCGGGGAAATAATAGCTTCCTTCAACGTTTCAAAAGCCTTCTGCTGGCTTTCGCCCCACACAAAATTAGCCTCCTTCTTTCTCAATTCATTTAGGGGTGCAGCTATCTCCGCTGCATTGGGGATAAACCGCCGATAAAAGTTAACCATCCCCACGAACCTGGCGATGCCTTTGGCATCCTTTGGTGGGGGAAAATCCCGGATAACCTGGGTCCTTTCAGGGTCCACTGTAACGCCTTGGTGCGACACCAGATGCCCCAGAAAAGAGATGCTCTCCTGGGCGATTCGCACTTTCTCCGGATTGACCGTGAGGCCCGCGCTTCTCAACCTACTCATCACCTCCCTGAGATGACACAGATGTTCATCATAGGTTTTGCTGTAGACCAGCAAGTCGTCCAAATAGTTGAAAATGAACTTAAATTTTACATCTTGAAACACTAGGTCAAGCAGACGCGTGAGCGTTTGGGCGCCCACCGCCAGACCCATAGGAACCCGCGTATACTGATATAAATTCCACGGGACACAGAACGCCGTGTACGGTCTACTTTCCTTGGACAGAGGGATCTGGTGATATGCAGTGTTAAGATCAATCACGGTGAAGTACTTGGCCTCACTAAACCAATCGAAAGCTGAGTGGAGATCCGGAAGGGGAACCGAATCCACCTCAATATTAGCATTTAATTTCCGGTAATCTATCACCATACGGTGCTTACCCCCAGGCTTGGGTACCAGGAACGCTGGACTGGCATAACTGGAATTGGAAGGTTCAATTACCCCTTGCTCTAAAAGCTCTTGAACCTTCTCCCTCAGAACGGCCATTTTCGTTAGCATCTTAGAGTCCGTTAAACGAATTTTATATGCTAATAAATGTGTGAGTCCCAACTTAGGAGTTAATACGGAGGGAAATTCCTCACACAATCGGTCTAAAGCTCCCTGCTGGGCGGGAGTGAGATGATCTCGTGCAGAATCGGGACAAGCTAACTCTTGGATACCTCCCTTAGCTCCCTGGTATCCAAGAAATGGAATAACAACACCCCGATTAAATTAAAAATAACACTGGTGCCCATGGATGTCCAACACGAGACCACTTTTAGCTATGAAATCGGCACCCACAATACAGTCAAATCCCAGAGCCGGAGAAACCAGAAAAGGCCACACCCAAGAAAAGCCATCAATCTTGAACTTAAAGGAGACCACCCGGGAGATGGGCAGAAGTTCCCTAGAAGCAGTCCAGCACATCACAGACGACCGATTCGACCCTTTTATTAAGCCCAGTTTTTCAAGGTCCGCGCACACTCGAGATGAGATGATAGATCGGGCTGACCCGGAGTCAACTAACGCTCTGAGTTGACCCTTCTTTACCTCGAGCGACAGGAAGGGGCATACAGAAGCCTTTTGCGGGACGGTAGCAAGGACCTTGACATTAGAAGAGTAAGGACCTATCCTCTGCCTGGAGGCACTTGACTTCTGAAAAGTCTTGTCACGAGGGGAAGACAACCTCCGATTTGTCCCCCCCTGGTAATTTAGTTTTTTGAGTACCGGACCCTCGGGGGAAGCGCCGGACGCATACCACCCTCCGGACAATCGCGGGCAACATGCCCCTGTCTGCGACAGCGAAAGCAAACAACACCTCTCACTTGTCCACCTAGATCACCGTTATTTCCCCCTGGCCGTGGTTGCGACTGAACGACCCGTCGTTCCACCACTCGGGGTTCGCCCAGACTGGCCCCTACTGGCCCACGGGATTCATCTATTGATTGTATAGCCCGGGATAACGCGCACAGCTTCTCGAGGTATTCATAATTCCGCGGTCGCTCAGCAAAAGTTAAACGAGATCTCTCCTGGGGAGTAACCCCTTCGAATATCATCTGCACTACTTCATTCTCGGGCAGTCCCAACCCTAAAATCCGGACAGCATCACGGATACTCTGTACAAACTTCGCAAAATTCTCCCCGTGTGCTTGCACCCGATAACAATGTTTGTGCTGCAGCTGCTTTCGCAATAGGCCAGGCACGCATGCGTCCATCACCCCCCGATGGAAAGACGCCACACTGCCGCCATCTCGTATAGTCCGCGCGACCCGCTCAGCCACAGACCCACGACAATAGGGATACACGAGTTCGAGTAGAGTGCTATCCGACATCCCCGGGAAGTCGGACAGCTGAAACAAAATTCGGAAAAAGAGCATCAATTTGTCCACGTCCAGTCCATCTACAACCGGAAGCTCCTGAATAATGGAGGACAGGGGGTTATGTAAGTTATTATAAGAGACGCTCGATCCTCCCGAGAGCGTCGGCAATGGAGTCGCAGGGTTCGGCGTCTGCGCTATGTCCATTTCAGGAGGCTGGGGAGAGCTCACGGAAAGCTGAGACTTCACGGGCTCGAAGTTCCGCAATGCTTTAGCCACCTGTTCCGAAATCAGCTTCAGCGTGGCGCTGACTTCAGCGATTGTAGTTTGCGCGGACAAGTTCTCCAGTCTATGTTGCAGGTGTTCCGCTCGCTGACGCACTCTCTGTCTTGCCCTGAGGCTGGAAGGGGCCGACTCAAAATCCTCCATCACCTCCCGCAACTCTCCCCACTTCTCCTGGCACAACTCGAGCTCCGCTGTCACATCAGTGACCTTTACGAGCGACGTCGTCCCTCCGGACGCGAGGGCGTCTCTTAACTGCTTCCTCAAAGAAGCCACATCCCCTTGGGGCCTCCCACCCCGGGACTTAATATCGAACTCCAACTCGTGCTTCAAGAATAAATCGGGATTTATAACACTCATGCCGCCAATACTCTAATTACTTCTCTAATGAACCACAAACAAACATAAAAACAAAAATCACTAAACCAGGAAAACCTTGAGTACTGTTCTTCCATCAAGAAGACCCCCGGGTTCTCTAGCGCTGCGGAGACCTGGCCTATTCTGAACCATTCACATCCATGACTAAAGAGTAATATAATAACTAGGTGCAAACTGTGAAATATCTAAGTGAACAAATATCTCTGGCACGCTCCCCCAGTACAGCACACAATTACAAGCAGTGCACATAGTGTTAGGTAATTCAGTTATTAAAAGTGTTTCTGAAATTCACTCATGATGATCAGCTGTTCCCATTTATAGCAGACAGTCTGGACACGTGGTCACATGGATTCAAATGATATTTAATGTAAAACTGGCGCACTGCCGGCCCGGCCCCAAAAGGAAAATAAAAGAGTGCATATCACCTTAATACTGCTGGCAAGGTGCTACATCGTGAACCGCTCACCAGCTCCCTCTCCGGACAGGATCTTGTCTAATGGTCCATGACTGATGCAGGAGTACGGCAGTCAGCAAGGCCAAATCTCCGGCTTAATCAATAACCCGGGAGTCGTTTACGCTTCAGCCAGCCATGAAGATGCAGAAAACTACGCCGTAATTGTTCGAAGAGAGAGAGCGAGAGAGGCCAATGTATTTCGTAGCGGGCGGTGAGTTCAACTGCCGTCAGCAGCAGAGAAAACAACCCCTCACCACGAGTTGCGCGCGCAACCGTCCATTTACATCGCAGTCCAAGGGTCGCTTCAGCACTCTCGCATTCGCGTTATTTTACAATTAAAAAAAATTTTAACTAAAACCTTCGATAGCCGGATTTACACCGGCACACCCCCACCCCGAAAGGGCAACCCGGTTGCCCCACTCTGAACCTCGGGAAAGTACCCTGCAGTGTACCCCCTTCTTAAATACTCCGGTGGACGTCGTGGGTAAGGTGGCCCGGCGGCACTTGCTCCCAGGAGAACAGAGGCTCAGAAGGGAAAACGAAAGAGACGAAAGAAGACGTGTAGTATGTAAGTGTGTATGTGCGGCACGCTGACCTGATCAGGGCCAGCCCACCGCAAAGAGGAACAGAGAAGAAAGACGAAAGAAAAGTTCGGGAGCTCCCTGAGTTCCGACCTCCTGAGGCTTGTCCACCCAAGCCAGAACACGATAGCCACCCAAACAGGGCCATCTGCCCCATATACCTACGGGATAATTCTCTAATACGACCCCCCCATTCTACACAATACCATTACTGCACGGGCCAAGGGGGAAAACGGGCGATGACAGTCTCCATGATGCGGTGGTCCCCACTCGGGACCTGACGGGAAGCCATGCCAACTGTGCTTATGGCACCTATCCCATATACAGATAAGTTTTACATGTGTGCTCCAAGGGCATGCAGGCAAAAAGCAGTCCCCAAGGCGCACAACCGCCCCTGGGCAACTACTTCCCGCCATCCTCTCTCCAACTCCTTTTTTTTTTTTTTTTTTTTTTTTTAGGAAAATCGGAAGGTGGATGATTGATCGGTGGGTCAAGGATGATTAAACGGTCATAGGCTGGGACTGAGGGTAAGGACATGACTCCCTCCGGACATAAGGACAATTGGAGAAAACCAAGGCTCGCGCAGGCAGGGGCGCATCCCTGAAGTAGACGAACCCCACTGGGACTGTGGGAAACATCTACCCGCTACCCTAACATTCTCAATACCGCCCCCGGAGCACACCCTCTCAAAACCGACAACATCCCCACTCGCACAGAGACCGCCATCGTTTCCCCCCCTCCTTTATCCCGTTTACCCTTTTCTAAATAATTTTAATTTTGATATGTGTGTAGTAATCTCTTTAGGATTACTACCCTGCTCTTCCAATCGCGCCGTCACCGGAGACGTAAACCCTAGGATACGGTATGGTCCCGACCAACGATAGCACAATTTAGCGGCTCTTTTGTCCGCGGCTGAGCTGATCGGATGGCTCTGGCAGTAGACCCAGTCGCCGGTCTGAAAGGGGTTCGGAATTCGCCCGTGATTGTATCGTCGACGGACCCGCTCGTGCGCTCGCAGCAAATTCTTCCGAGCCTCCCTCCATCTCTCCGCAGTTCCATTATCGGGCTCCCGTGGTAGAAGATCGTCAATATTCCACAAGTTAGTCAACGGGATTGCGGGCGAGAATCCAAACATGATCTCAAAGGGCACGGCCTTATGACTGTCATGCAGGGCCGTGTTAAAAGCTAGCTGCAACCACTTCACGTTCTGGTCCCAGGTGGTCTGTTGCTCCGCGTGATAGGCAATGAGTGCGGACCGGAGATTCCTATTGAACCTCTCCGCATGGGACGGCTGTGGGTAATACGGGGAAGTGGTTACATGTTTGATACCGCTGGCGAAACACATCCGCCGGAACTCACTCGAAATGAACTGTGGTCCATTGTCGGAGACAATGATGGTCGGAAGACCGAAATGCTGAAAAACATGGTTCTGAAGCGCGCTTATGGTTAAACGAGCTGTTGCCTGCCGTAAGGGCAGTAGCTAGGCAAACTTCGAAAAAGCATCCACACAGACAAGTAGGTAAGCGTTACCTGACTTGCTACGCGGGAAGGGTCCCACGTAGTCGATGAATAGCTTCTCCATCGGTCTGCTCGCCACGTCTGATGACAACAACCCCAACTTAGTGTTTTGAGCAGGCTTGCTTAAGCCACACAGATGACAACTCTTAACCCTCGTCGCGATGTCCCTATCCATGCCCTTCCAGATGAAGTGTTTCCTAATACCGTAAATGGTCTTCGAAATTCCCTTGTGGCCTCCTACTGGGGAATTGTGATAATAGCTGACCATGGGCACTAACTTGCTAGGCAGCACGATCTTCGGGGCACGTCCCTTTCTTTCTCGACAACACAGGACGCCCTTGGACAAGAAGTAAGGGGCCTGCGCGTTACCCTCCTTTATATTCTGGATGATAGGACCCAGCTCTTCATCATTCAACTGATGGGGCAACACATCAGTGAAGGCTAATGGAAAGTCTAGCAGAACAGAACAGGGTTGCTCAGATTGGACTTCACTGGGTTGGGAAAACATGCGTGACAAAGCATCTGCAACCACATTTTGAGTTCCCCTAATGTGTTGCA
Organism: Magicicada septendecula; assembly: GCA_034769895.1. Lineage (NCBI taxonomy): Eukaryota > Metazoa > Arthropoda > Insecta > Hemiptera > Cicadidae > Magicicada > Magicicada septendecula. The sequence goes on from CM068371.1 coordinate 300,554,297, forward strand.
CCTTGAACTTGAAGGATGAGATTTTAACCACCCATCTACCAATTTTACCCAGTTGCCGGGGGTGAGCAAGAAGCCAAGAGAGAGCCTGATTGTCGGTCTCGAGCAGGAACTCAGCGTGTTCCAGAAAACGCCTGAACTTATCTAGAGCGTATACCACCGCTAAACACTCTAGCTCATATACTGATGACTTTCTTTCTTGCTGGGTCAGGGTTCGGGAAATAAAGGCCACAGGCTGCCTAGCACCATCAACGACTTGGGACAGAACCGCCCCGAGCGCCACCGAACTCGCGTCCGTCTGTAAGATAAACGGTTGAGAAAAACCGGCATCCGCAGCACCGGCGGGGAAATAATAGCTTCCTTCAACGTTTCAAAAGCCTTCTGCTGACTTTCGCCCCACACAAAATTAGCCCCCTTCTTTCTCAATTCATTTAGGGGTGCAGCTATCTCCGCTGCATTGGGGATAAACCGCCGATAAAAGTTAACCATCCCCACGAACCTAGCGATGCCTTTGGCATCCTTTGGTGGGGGAAAATCCCGGATAACCTGGGTCCTTTCAGGGTCCACTGTAACGCCTTGGTGTGACACCAGATGCCTCAGAAAAGAGATGCTCTCCTGGGCGATTCGCACTTTCTCCGGATTGACCGTGAGGCCCGCGCTTCTCAACCTACTCATCACCTCCCTGAGATGACACAGATGTTCATCATAGGTTTTGCTGTAGACCAGCAAGTCGTCCAAATAGTTGAAAATGAACTTAAATTTTACATCTTGAAACACTAGGTCAAGCAGACGCGTGAGCGTTTGGGCGCCCACCGCCAGACCCATAGGAACCCGCGTATACTGATATAAATTCCACGGGACACAGAACGCCGTGTACGGTCTACTTTCCTTGGACAGAGGGATCTGGTGATATGCAGTGTTGAGATCAATCACGGTGAAGTACTTGGCCTCACTAAACCAATCGAAAGCTGAGTGGAGATCCGGAAGGGGAACCGAATCCACCTCAATATTAGCATTTAACTTCCGGTAATCTATCACCATACGGTGCTTACCCCCAGGCTTGGGTACCAGGAACGCTGGACTGGCATAACTGGAATTGGAAGGTTCAATTACCCCTTGCTCTAAAAGCTCTTGAACCTTCTCCCTCAGAACGGCCATTTTCGTTAGCATCTTAGAGTCCGTTAAACGAATTTTATATGCTAATAAATGTGTGAGTCCCAACTTAGGAGTTAATACGGAGGGAAATTCCTCACACAATCGGTCTAAAGCTCCCTGCTGGGCGGGAGTGAGATGATCTCGTGCAGAATCGGGACAAGCTAACTCTTGGATACCTCCCTTAGCTCCCTGGTATCCAAGAAATGGAATAACAACACCCCGATTAAATTAAAAATAACACTGGTGCCCATGGATGTCCAACACGAGACCACTTTTAGCTATGAAATCGGCACCCACAATACAGTCAAATCCCAGAGCCGGAGAAACCAGAAAAGGCCACACCCAAGAAAAGCCATCAATCTTGAACTTAAAGGAGACCACCCGGGAGATGGGCAGAAGTTCCCTAGAAGCAGTCCAGCACATCACAGACGACCGATTCGACCCTTTTATTAAGCCCAGTTTTTCAAGGTCCGCGCACACTCGAGATGAGATGATAGATCGGGCTGACCCGGAGTCAACTAACGCTCTGAGTTGACCCTTCTTTACCTCGAGCGACAGGAAGGGGCATACATAAGCCTTTTGCGGGACGGTAGCAAGGACCTTGACATTAGAAGAGTCAGGACCTATCCTCTGCCTGGAGGCACTTGACTTCTGAAAAGTCTTGTCACGAGGGGACGACAACCTCCGATTTGTCCCCCCCTGGTAATTTAGTTTTTTGAGTACCGGACCCTCGGGGGAAGCGCCGGACGCATACCACCCTCCGGACAATCGCGGGCAACATGCCCCTGTCTGCGACAGCGAAAGCAAACAACACCTCTCACTTGTCCACCTAGATCACCGTTATTTCCCCCTGGCCGTGGTTGCGACTGAACGACCCGTCGTTCCACCACTCGGGGTTCGCCCAGACTGGCCCCTACTGGCCCACGGGATTCATCTATTGATTGTATAGCCCGGGATAACGCGCACAGCTTCTCGAGGTATTCATAATTCCGCGGTCGCTCAGCAAAAGTTAAACGAGATCTCTCCTGGGGAGTAACCCCTTCGAATATCATCTGCACTACTTCATTCTCGGGCAGTCCCAACCCTAAAATCCGGACAGCATCACGGATACTCTATACAAACTTCGCAAAATTCTCCCCGTGTGCTTGCACCCGATAACAATGTTTGTGCTGCAGCTGCTGCTTTCGCAAAAGGCCAGGCACGCATGCGTCCATCACCCCCCGATGGAAAGACGCCACACTGCCGCCATCTCGTATAGTCCGCGCGACCCGCTCAGCCACAGACCCATGACAATAGGGATACACGAGTTCGAGTAGAGTGCTATCCGACATCCCCGGGAAGTCGGACAGCTGAAACAAAATTCGGAAAAAGAGCATCAATTTGTCCACGTCCAGTCCATCTACAACCGGAAGCTCCTGAATAATGGAGGACAGGGGGTTATGTAAGTTATTATAAGAGACGCTCGATCCTCCCGAGAGCGTCGGCAATGGAGTCGCAGGGTTCGGCGTCTGCGCTATGTCCATTTCAGGAGGCTGGGGAGAGCTCACGGAAAGCTGAGACTTCACGGGCTCGAAGTTCCGCAATGCTTTAGCCACCTGTTCCGAAATCAGCTTCAGCGTGGCGCTGACTTCAGCGATTGTAGTTTGCGCGGACAAGTTCTCCAGTCTATGTTGCAGGTGTTCCGCTCGCTGACGCTCTCTGTCTTGCCGTGAGGCTGGAAGGGGCAGCCTCATTGTGTGTGTGTGTGTGTGTGTGTGTGTGTGTGTATAAATATTGCGCGTGTGTGTGTGTGTGTGTGTGTGTGTGTGTGTGTGTGTGTGTGTGTGTGTGTGTGTGTGTGTGTGTGTGTGTGTGTGTGTGTGTGTGTGTGTGTGTTTTATAAAAGTGAATTGACATTCAATTATGCACTGCATATCATGTGTGTTTCTTACAACAACAAATGTAGGGGCTGGACATAGCAAACCCTAGACCAACATGTTGGTGCGAACGTATTTTTACAATCTGTATATATATATATATATATTTACTTAGCACATAGACACACAGTTGGCAACAATGTCACGACATCGACGATATCCGACGGCGGCGGCGTACATATACAATCCCATACACTATAACACACGCACGAGTTGACAACGTCGATAAACCAGCACAAGTTGCCAACGCCGACGATGCTTTTCCAACATAACCGCACTTCCGAAAAAACCCCTTATATATACATACCCATACACTATAACACATGCACGAGGCGGCAACGTGGCCGAACCTTAACCACCACACTCCTTACACAACCCGACAAAATCACCGTTTTTTCCAACATGCCCGACCCGCCTCCGACAACATGGACGACGACCCCACCACTCCTGGCGACCATTAGGCCACGACCAGGCCGCCGCCAGACCGCCGCCGGACGGCGAACGGCGTTCAAATTTAATACAGTTCACAAGTTGACAACAATGCAATACACGTCACTCAGGCTCTTCGTATCGACGATAGACCGCCCCCGACAACATGGATGATACACCGACCAATCTACGTCCAGGCGGCGACCGGGCGGTGACCTGGCTGCCGCCGGACGGCGACCAGGCCGCCGCCGGACGGCGAACAGCGAACGGCGAACCGCGAACGGTGAACAGCGAACCGCGGACGGTGAACTGCGAACCGCGAACATAGCCAGTGACGTCACGATGACATCAGAGATAGCTGACATAGGCCAGTGACGTCACGATGACGTCAGAGCTAGCTGTTTTAGAATCCCCTATTGTGGGTGGTACTGGAACATGATGACGTCATTGTGTTTCAGTATCCCCCCTACCTCACTACTCTTTCATGTTGGAACAGGTTGATCACGCCATTTTGCTGTGTCTGTTTGTACACGCGTGTGTTACATGTGTGAGTGAAACCTGTCAATTCCTGAAAAGTGTCACCCTTAAGGAACGCTATTAATTATATGAATTTATTTATTTTTTAAAAATTGTGTGCATAATATCACAAAACCAAATACACCAAAGTGTGTATAAAAATAAGACACACATGTGTATAAAAAATAGTGTAAAAAGGATAAAAAGCTTAATTACAGGAAAACAAAAATAAATAAAAATTGTGTTAATTAAGAAAAAGAAAACGGTTTATACATGGTGAACACATAAAAATTACCGACAGAATTAATATCGGGTAATGTGCAAAAGACTTCGCATTTCGCCAAGACAGGCGAATTAAGTGTGACAAGAATCGTGTGTGAGAAGTGACGCCTTCGACAGACTCTGACATGCAGAATATTGTCGAAACATGATTTTAGCGCCCTGGGTATACATACACAAGACGCGCTAACTTCATTCTCTTTCTCGTTCAATCATCTTGGCAGCCGGAGGCTCTGCCCAGAGACAACAACGTTTGTATCTTAATCACAGCGCTTCACGACTACTCATCATTTTCGTGAGAGCACCAGGGCCACGACGGGAGACGTGGGAGCAGCCAAGTACATGCAGTAGAATCCAGCGTACGAGAATCCGACGGACAAAGGACGAGGATCAAGGACTCCAGGACTACCTGACGACGACAAAGGAGCATTCAGGGGATCAAGGACCTAGGACTGAAGAGGACACGCTGCCGATTTACCACGACAATAAAGTGACAAACAACCATGTACTTGTAAACCAGAGACTCACACAAAGTCAATAATTAACGATGTAAAAAAAGAGAGACAATCTAATTCAAATATGAATTAATAATTTTTGCAAAATGTAAATATTCTTAGTATAATAATTAGAGTAATGTTTAAGAATGTTTAACTATAATTTTGAATCAATAACTTTGAAGCTATAATTTTGAATATATAATTTTGATATTTAAATTGATAAAAGTAATTACAAATTTGTATTATAAACCAAAGCAATGCTTATGCAGTAAAATCAAAAGAGATTAGATCATTAGAAATTAATTAGATAATCTAATCATTATCACACTAATGAGCAAGCCGAGAGCAATATCAGATAATTATAAATGTGTATTAGAGTATGAGATTGTATATTATGTCTACTCGTATGTGTAATACGAGAGTATCACTTATATGTAACAATTAGATGTGTGCTATGGCTACACACACACAAGCAAATAATAATGATATTTTAATTCCCAACCAAATAAGAATTTTTGTTTAATAAATATTTAAATGATTTTAAACCAAATTACATAGTGTTATTATTATTACGATACACCCATCATCACATACAACTCGTTAACGTTGTAATATATATATATATATATATTTGGTCAGAGAAATTAAAAATTATATTAGCATTCACACATAATTCTCAACTGTGATATTTTTATGCAGTTTTACTTTCTTTTCTAATAGAATTTAATTTATGACTATTGGTTTCTAATTTTGGACGTCAGTCGTATTGTCAACGTTTGCATATACTATTCAGTTTTATTTCTTTTGGAATGGTTATACTGTTAACAATTCTATTTCAATGAAATTGTTTATTTATTTGCTGTATTGTTTATATTTATGCGTATTTATTTGTGATTTAGAATTCATATTTATTCCATCTAGCTCGGAGGTTTTTTTAAAAGGGCAATGAGACTGCTAAGCTGCTGTTCAACTGCATATTATTTTAGTCAAAATAAACATTTCTTTTAACTCAGTCATAATATGTTTATGCAGAAACTTCTATGTTCCAGTCAATTCAAAAAACAGAATTATTACTGTTGCACACCACTATAGAAAAATTATTCCGATTAACGCTTTCAAGCTTCACAGCTCATCGTCAGATCAGCATTCCTAATGCGCTAATCGGAATAATTTTTCTATAGTGGTGTGCAACAGTAATAATTCTGTTTGTGATTGTAACCACTAACACAACTTTCTTCATTAAACAATTCAAAAAAATTGATTGAATAGTTAATTATTTTATTATGCAAATTTACACAGTTTGAAGACTGGCTTTTAGTACAAACGATATTTACAAAACTTAAGAATCATTTAGGGACATTTAGAAGTTTCGTACCAAAAATATGATTATGCTACAAACTCAAAATATTGACGCGACAAGTTATTAGGGATTACTTTTATATTTTTGGAGCGTATGGAGTGTAGTAGTGAATCGTAATACGTTTATATGCAAAACGAAATGTACACACAAGCAATATTGTCAGACTTACAAACGATAAAACGATTATTGTGGATTTGGATTCAAAACAACGAAATCCACAATAATTATGAAATACTTACAACCAAAACGGTGTAACCTATTTACTCTAACACGATATTATTTAATTTCATTAATATTTTTAAGTAAATTAAACACGGTAATAAGGAACTTAAAATGCATGGCATAATTTTATGCACTGAATTATGCTGTAATTACCTTTAGAAATAAAGTAGTGATCTGTTGATCGCTCCTGTTTGCGGACACTCGACCCAGTTAGTCGGCCACTAGCAAACTATACGTCATCGTTTCCTGAAGTAGCGTTCTAAAAAATTGTTTAACCACTTACATAGACTTAATGGTTAATATTTTACTAATAATTTGATGGTAATTTATAAAAAAACATATTTTATACAATTTTATATAAATATTTAAAACCTGTATTCTTATAAATTTTTAATCTTTTGAAGTTTATAAATTCATCGAATGCAATTTTATGAAAGGTTTCTACTAATTGAAAACTAATTTAAACTCCACATACGGATTATTTGGTTATCAGCAGATAGCAGTAGAAAATATTGAGTTTTGAGTTCTGTGAACACTTGTTAGAAAAACATAAAGGAACTTTGTGACGCGTAAAGTTTGTCTAAGTAACTTTAATTAACATAATTAAAATTGAAAAAATTTTAATTATGTTAAAATTGTTTCAATAAAATGTCAGATTCTTAGTCATCACAGTATACAAAAATAAAAATAATAAATACAACAGCTGAGACATCGATAGACTAGTGAATAAAGTGTTGTACTGACCTTTTCAAAATGTGCTTAGACTTTTAAAGATCCTGTCCTATCCTAAGCCTCTTTCATTAAGTGTGTAAACAAAAGGTATTACAAAATTTCTCAAATTAAAAAATACAGGGATCAATCCTTTACTCGGAATGCTACCATCGAAACAGTTTTTGGTTGACGCATCGTATATTTTTCATTTGACCTTTCGATCCCCAGATTTTAGGGATCGAACCGCCTAATCCATATCACGATGGAAGCACTCCGAGTAGAGGATTTATGCGTTGGAAATTACCCATCGCTCAGACGTTTTAAATACTGATTTATATAAAACTCTAGGCGGTTACGTCGTGGTGTATCTTCCAAATTAATGACTGACAATTGTTTGAATATAGTGTCAGTTTCTTTTGAATCACCTACACAGAAGTAAAAATAATACTGCATATAAGACTTCTGTAGACGTTATTGGAAAAATTATCGTCTTAGCCATTTAAAATTTTGCTCAAATTTTCAAAGATGCGTCGCAAACTTATTTTGTCAAAGCCATAAACAAAAAGTACTAAAATGTTTCTCATGATCAAAACTAAAGTCTGTGTTTATGTGAGACTCTCCACGGTGTTATTATGTCGTCTATCGTCGAGACTACAACAGCAAAACTTTTCCACCGCGTCCTTGCGGAACAACTCGCCTGTAGAATCTGTGACGTAACTAATTGGAGTGTCTTACATCCATTAACACCGGACGCGAAAAGCCACCTTTATAATAAAATATATATTAGCAATAAGCTGACGAGTACATGTAATATTTTTATTTAATTAGTGAACACTACCTTAAAAGATTTAACCATTTTTTTTTTTTGCCTATGAGCCACTGTGGATTACGTTTGGTTCAAATGATTCCTCCCTTCTTCTCCTCTCTCTTCCTCCTCTCCCACATCTCCTTCATCTAACAAAATAATTATGTTGTTTTAATGTTTTTTTTATAAACTCGAGACTAATGTTATTCAACCCTCCAACTAATGTTGAGGGGGCTCAACCCTCGCACAAACAGTACAATAATGGAAGATTTAATTTGCACTGATCATCACATGGAAGCAGCAGGTACAGAAAGAGAAAACGTTTAAACTTAAAATATACAAATGTATAACCAGCGTGTACTGGTTAGTAGGATGGAATCTACCATTACCAATTAAAAGTAAAATCTTCTTTTACAAAACAATTTGAATAATTTGGTACTGATAAAATTCTCGACACCGTACGCCAAATAGTAACTAGATACTGCATTAGATAATATCCCGGAAAAAATAATTTACTGTCAAACAATATACTAAATTCCGCATGACATAATTGCAGATTGAAAATTAGTAAAAAAAAGAAATCTACTCACATTAATATTCAATCTATTCATAAAATATAACAGTAAAAGAGCAAATTTCAAAATTGATCCAAAATTGTTATACATATTTTTATAATACCGGAGATAAACTGCTTCAATCTATTACAAACACACATACATAAAAAGCAAATTAAAGTACTACCCTCTAATGAGACTATAAGTGAATTCCCAGTCACATCAAAAAATTGTCGTACTGAAAAAATTTGCAAAATAAAACAAAGCCCCACATTAAATTTCTTTTCAAACATTAAAAATGTGTTTTGTAAAATATTCATTTTTATAGATACTATAATCGTTTTAGTAAAAGCAAAGATATTAAACATTAGGTAAAAGAATATTTTAAAGGATTATAAATTATAGTAGGTAGGGCTATACATAAACAAACATTATTAAACACGCTCTCTGCTTTAACAGTTGACTATACCGTTTTATCTACAAGGTTCATATGTTCGTGTTGTAGTTAGAATAAATCATCTGACAACGTGTTTCTGCCATTCCAGCATAAAATAAGTGTAGCGTCGTCTTGCAAGTTTAATTTCATTATCGAATTAACTTGCTGCAATAAACGGTTGTTGAAGAGAATTACCCATTAAACATTTAAATAATATCATGTGATTTTTCTCAAATATTAGCAAAACCTAATTATTGTGTCCGGAAACTTCCCCTTCTGGCTTCCAACCCTAACTGGAGACTGCTTTGGCATTAGTTCTTACGAGACGTAAAGAAAAGGCTGACAATTTTAGGGGTACTTAACAACAGATTTAGAGTACATACAAAAAGAAGTCCTGTAATCACTACTTATTTAAAATGCTGATTCAGTAAAACATATGATTATCATTGCTTACATATCCGATAACCCTTAAGAACAAAGCGTTTTCATATTGCAGACTGTGAAATAAAAGGACATTGTTTTTACAGAAACAGTGTGTCTGATAGTGCTGTCATTTTACACGATAATCCGCTACATATTAAAGTTACAGCAACACTGACAGCAGTAGATGTTATGATACGAGTTTTCTGTTTGCTACCTACACGCTTTTAGACAGTTCAAATGTCTAAACTTATATTGGCTGTGTTAGTAAGCAGCTATGTCAGATGTTATTTTACTGTCTCTTTTATAATACAGCGCCAAGTTGAGGAAAACGTATCTTAGAATTTATTGGTTAACATCAAATTTTCACAATATACGCATTTAAATACTCTTAAGTTTTTTTCCTAATCAAAGTATTGTACGCGTGTGTGTGTGTGGGGGGGGGATGGAGGAGCAGAAATAAATCTTATTATAAAAGTTAAAAATTATCTTCTAAAATGCAAAAAGTTGTTTAAGATTGTGTATTTGTAGACTGCTGAATTGAACCTAAATAAATGGCAGGCAGGACATTTCTGCAGCATTCCCATTGAATCTTTACCCTATGAAAGTACATTCATGACAGTTGAAGCCACTACAAATTTAATGAGACGAGACAGCGGAAACTGTGTAGAAGTCAGGCTGAGGGCCGCAATATTTCTGGTAGAGTACATATAGTGTTCCAATCGGTAGTTGCGTCAGGGTTTCACTTTACTTGTGTTGTTTGTATGTGTTCTGTCATGTTAATCCCCCCCCCTTGATTATTGTATAATTAATGACTGATCGTTGCCGCGATGGGTAGTCCCCATCAATACAGATAGTGAAATTACGTCGTCATGTAGTTTAGAACTTTTTCCACTGTACAACTTCCAGCACTTCCTGTACGATTTAGTGTTTCGTGTACTGCGTGATAGTAGGTTATTTTATAGTATTCTGTGCTTTGTGGTAGACCCGACGTACACATACTTGCTATGTGTTTTATTAAACAGTTGTTTATAGTTTACATTTAAACGAAGTAAAAACTTATCGCGTTGGAAACAATTTTATTTTAGTGTAAAGAATTGCACATAAAGGCAAATCAATGGGAAAAACAAAAATGAATGTAAAAAATTGTGCAACAATATCAAATTATGAGCGATGCATTATTTATAGCCTTCTTTGACGTTGTTGTATTAAGTCTTGGAATATTGTATGCATCCGATTCCAGCATCTAGGCCTACTTTGATTATAATAAGTGTAACAAACATCGCATCGTACTGCATAATTACTGAATAAATAACAATAAAACATTATACGAAGAAATAAATTAGTATGCGAAGAAAATATTCTACAAGTAACTTTTGCGCCTTGTAAGGATTACTATAAAAACTGAAACGCGCTGTTTGTAGAAACCGTAAATCGGAACTGGAATAATTCGAACGGCTTGAGTTCTTCGACTAGTGTTTGTAAGCAAGAAATTTTAGGAAGTTCAGGAAAATGATTAATTTTACCAGTTAGTTATTACACACGTTCTCTAGCCTGTAAAATACTTTAATTCTATGCTCAACGACGACACTATACCATATACCCTATACCCGAGTATGGATTCAAAATGCACTTGTGGGTATTGTTTTTGCAGTCTCTTCTTTAAAAGTATGCTTTTGGATAATTTTAATTAAATTTCCATTGCAGGCTACCGGATGAGTAGCAACAGTTGATATTTATCAATTATTGGATACTCTTTTTAGGGAAGCGACAACAAAGAATTGTATGATAAATATCCAGAAAAAAAAATGTATGTAAAATAAATGTCACTTTTGATAAACAGAGAACATTCTTTATAAAAGATCTTCAGTTTTATGGACAAAATAATGCGCTATCAGCAGCAGGCCATTAATCATTAATCAGACTTTAAGAAACAGAATCGCTATATATATTTTCATTCTTGAGGAATAAGTTGGAAAAGAAACATCTTAATTATTTATTCGTAACACCAGATTTCAAAATATAATTTTTCCTTTCATGTTTATTGATTGAATCAATAAAATTTCCTATAGTGTGATAAACGCTAAGGAAATTGTCAAAGTTTGATCCTCTTTTGGCCTTGGAGTCGTAAAATTAAAAAAGTGCAAACCCGAACACTGAACACTACATACACACACGGTACATGAACCAGGGGAATCTTGATTAAGATTTCCTTGAATATTCATACCATGCATGAATTTTTTGCAATTTCTCAAAAATTTGACCCCTGTATTGTTGCCTCCCGTTCCGTAATTTTTGGAGGGATCAATATCAAAAAACAATGTGGATCTGTGGGTGAAAGTGTATATACGAAAATTAAGTTGTACGAAAATTGGTCGATGAATTCATAAGGTCAGTAGACAGGCAAACAAATGCCAAACGGTCGAATTAAAACTAAGAACACGCTTCGTTCATTTAACAGTATATGGGGTGCAGTAAAAAGTTAATTGTTGCACTTGCCCATATTTTTTTTTCTAAAAGAGATGTTTTTATGAAAGTTTTTGGAAACTTAGGTAAACTTCCGTTTCTGGCAGCTGTAGTACCCAATCTTTAAATTAATAAATCAATAACATTTATAATAACTTAATATCTGTGTAACTGAGTTAAGGACCGGATCTTAGAAAACCTTTCATCACTAGATGTTATCAAAAGGTTCATTATCGTCAACCGGCATGTGGCCAGTTTGGTAGGTATGGTAAGTTTATTTATTGTAGATAACAATTATCCAATATTGAAAATGGAAGTCAGGAAAAATGTTGCTTGCGACTAAAAAACAATAGTTTTATTGGAACAAGAGTCAGTTACAATATCTAAATTAATTTCATTGTTATTATAAATATAACACGTACACGCGTTCACACACACACACACACACACACACACACGCACAGACACACATTCATGTTTCCTCACAGTTAGACTTGTTTTATTATAATTATTAAGTTTATATTGCAACATTAAAATAATATAAATGTAATTCTGTGTTAACACTGAATCGAACACTACAGTTTAAAGTACCGTTTAGGTCGAGGATGTTGGTTTCACTAAGCATAATTGCTGCACAGTAAACATTTTTCTTTTAATATAAAGAGGAGTAAAACATTGTTGGCTTGACGTAATTAGTTAAACATTTAAAAATAAATTAGTCAATTAGTTAATTATTATAGACTATAAAAATAATAAAATGCATAACTAGCTAAATATTATAATTTAGAACATTTTCTTGTGTAAGAAGCTACAATGAAAGTATATCATGCATCTTACATGTATGATACAACAATAACATACAAACATCGCTAAATAAATATTAAACTATTTAAACTGCTTGGGTAACGTAAATAAATATCAAATTTGAATCATTAACTTTTTAACAATAGTAAATCATATAGGCCTACAAAAGTATTATTATATTTTATAAATAAAATTGAAAAATTTATTTAATAACTTAATAAAATAATATTTACACTAAATAAAATAATTTGTCTTTACAATTGTGCACCTATTTTAAGTTAAATAGAAAATTCTTTGGAATACACAAATTAAATTTACATATTACTTGTTTTAATTTGAAAGTTAACACTGCGTAAATTTATGTATTTGCTTTGTCTTTGTTAGATCATAATTCAGTTTCTTAAGTACTGTATTTTAAAAATAATGGTTCATTTTCACCTGATATACTTGTGTGCTACTGGCGCGAAGCTATTGGTGCGTGTGTGTAGTTCCGGGATAATGATAATTATGATGATTGTGCTGATTCCTACGTAGATTGTTGGTTGTCTGTGTTACTACTGCCGGATGATGATGGAAACGATGATACTGGTGCTCCTCCGTGATTTGTTTTATGTACTGTTTACGGCTTGATGATCATGTTGATGTCGATGAGTGTATGTTGCGAAGCAGAGCGACATAGTGTACCGTGAGTAAACTATTAGCGCCTGTCCCCCTTTTGAAATTGTCCAAGATATTTATAGTCTGGTGTGTATCAGGTATAGGAAAATTCCGTCTTTAACCTGTTTAGCTTGGATCAATCGTGCACAGCATCAGTTTACACACATCGGCTTTTCGCATGTTATTTGCACAACCGGGAGTTGTTGTGCAAAACCAGTAGGTGCACTAGGTGCGCCATTTTCCACTCATTACGTGAACAGAACTTAATTGTTTTTTACTTATTATTTACTGGAGTAATTAATTTTAGTTTACATAACTCAGTTATTTTTGCGTACTTTACAATAAAATTGGGGCTATACACAAACCTGAAATACATCCGTACACAGAGTCATACGATTTCCTGCTTGGATAAATCATCCTAGAGCAGGCAGAACACGTGCGCGCCGAACACACACAGTTTAAAATTGACAGGTGACAATACGACAGGTACAGAATTGTTATTGCCTGTCCGTTCACGCTTATAATCCTACTACTTAAAATTATTCCTATATCATGTACATAGAAAAATATTACTCTGTGTGAGTATGTATTGTTGCTATATGTATTATTATCAGTACACATTTAGCCATGTGTATAGCAATATATTTTTAAACCTTTTTATAATCATTAAAAACTTATAACTTCATCTTATTTATTGACGGGTATATCAGCGCACTTACCAAAATTTAAACTGCATGCTTTCCATAAACGAAAACTTATTAAAATTCAAACCTTCACGTCTGCACGCGCATAAACACTGCCGTTCTTACAGAGACATGTCACGGTTAACAGATCTGAAGCTATAATTCTGTGCCACACGTACAACATTTTTAGCATTTCAGTACAATTTTTATTGTAAGCGTGATTGCTCTCAAGAACTTCAGATTCTTGCAACTTTATTAAACTAATCTAAGAAATATTCAGTACACTTATAGTGCAAAGAAAGAAGAATAAAGTATAAAGACTTTAAAAAAATAATTTAGTTTTAAAGACATTGTGCGGACAATAGTGTACCGTCCAATCTTAAATAAATTTGTGTTATTTTAAATATTTTTACTGCCAATCGTCTTCAATATGTTTTATTCTCTACTACTGCTATTCTCTTTTGTACTTTAGCAAAAGATTTTGTTCTTCCGTGGCTGTGGATAAAGCGTAAAGCAGATGGTAGAAGAAGTATCATCAACAGACATTGCATTCAGACATCTAGGATGTTACTGGATTCTACGCTCCACTGACCTAACTCAATAGGTGCCCAGTTATTTAACATATCTGTAAGACATACAGGCATAAATCTTTACTGACATTTTACCTTTAGATTATTATGTTGGCCATAGCATACACATTTAACTCGGGGTTCTTGTGTTTTCATTTCGTATGTGATCTCTAAGGGTGCAACCTTTGGTTTTTCTCAAGAACTTCATTTCACTTGTTTGTATTCTTCGCTCATCATTTCTCGTCAACGTCCAAGTTTCACTTCTATTAGTTAAAATAGGTGTTACCATTATTTTATAGAATTTTATCTTGGTGTCTTTCCTTGTCTTATTTCCAAGTATTCTGTGTATATTAACGGATATCATTTGAAATCTACTTAATAGATAAAATTTATAAGATAATCAACAAAGTTTGCTGGAAACGCAATATTAATAATAATATATGCTATAATCTACAATTTTATCAAGGATAGTGACTTTTTTTAGAGATGATAAGGTTACTAAATTACGCGACTGGGAGACCATAAATCACAAATTATGAATTACAAAATTAGTTTTTAGCAAATAATTTAAAAAGCATCAGCTCTAAAAAATTCATTAAATATTTTCGTTTTAGAAAATTACCTTTACGGAAATTGTGTATGATATTTTTAAGGCACAAACAGGCAGAGTTGACGTTCCCCTACTGTGGCATTTACCTTGATTTAACATTTGGTTGTTTGTTAATAACAAAGACTTTAAACTGTTATTATATTTATAAACTGTTGTTTGTATATACAAATTAACAACACTTACACTGTCACACGATAGTTGTTTTTCTATGGTAGTGGAGACTACAACGTGTAGTGTTTCTCCCTACCCAGCTTCTACTTTGATTTTAGACGTACTCTTGTAGAATTCAGCTTGTAGAATTCAGTCTTCCATCGCCTTAATCATGTCACAATTCAACATTCACCTTAGTCTTCCTTTTTCTGTCTTACTGCTGGACGCCATTCCCATAATCTAAGCGACCTTTCTTCTTGCACTCATTTTATGGATCAAGACCATATTGACCTCTTAGCTACGAAGTATATCAGTGTCTACTTCTGCTGTGTCCTCATCTCGTAATTTACACATTTTTCAATAGTTGAATTCTGAAAACTAACGTCACATAACCCTACACTGAAGTGGGGTAACTGAAGTATTCATGAAGTAGTACTCGTTTTTTTTTATATACAATACTACTCACAATAAGGTTAACAGACGTATTTACTTGTGGGGGTGATAAATAAAATTTTTCATTATAACACATTACAAAGAATCGTTAGGAATCTTTCTTACTACATAATAGGGGTAAGCAATTTGGAGTAGCTATAAGGACCATACAATTTTTACTCGTTTCATATCATTTAGGGGACTTAACTATCAAGCAAGAATACTTACCACTTTACGAACCACTTTGGAGCAGTCATGAGAGTGGTAAGTATAAACAATTTCCTTTCCATTAGTTTGTAGTGAAAAAGTTTCTAAATAGGTGATACAATAAGACGTTAAATGCTCTGATTATCTTCTTCTCTCTGCATTAGCATGCGTAGGGAAAATTTTAAACCTATATTACGGTGAGAATTCTTTGAAAGTTGTTTGCTAAAACGATTTCACCGCTAGAGAAACCTTTCTGTTATGATAAGGTAAGTGGAAAGTTCTGCTTGTTACTGTGTGTGTGTGTGTGTGTGTGTGTGTGTGTGTGTGTGTGTGTGTGTGTGTGTGTGTGTGTGTGTGTGTGTGTGTGTGTGTGTGTGTGTGTGTGTGTGTGTGTGTGTGTGTGTGTGTGTGTGTGTGTGTGTGTGTGTGTGTGTGTGTGTGTGTGTGTGTGTGTGTGTGTGTGTGTGTGTGTGTTACTGAGCAGGCGTGGTTTGAACGCATGCCCAAGTGTTTACGCAACCATGGGTGGGTATTCAAGGAAACCATAAATTTAAAATTTTGTCAGTCTAGTCTTTATTAAAAATGCATCATTTGAAACAATTTACATGTTAATATTCATAGAATAAGCATAAATCACTTTCTGTATGTCGTCAGGAGTTTTTTACATATCATAATAATGTAATTAAGAATTTAAAACAGTAATTAAACAAGCTATTAAGTATAACAAACTAACCCGGAAATTACAAAAAATGTTTAACCAAAATTGAAGTTCCCCACATAATTACTCGTCCTTGTACAGACGTGTCTGTAAATTTATTTGTAAATGACAAAAGCATAAGCATGGGCATATGAAACAAACGTGAATTGAAGATTCATTTTTATTTTATTAACTTTAAATAGAACAACATATGAAACGATTGTTCTTTAGTATGTAAGTAACTTAGGGTGCACGGAGTAACTATTTAATTCTTCACTCAAACTCACTAAACGAATCTGCAATATAGGCCTATATTAATAGCTTTATTTATTCTTCTGTAAACTAAATCGTACATAGCACAATAGTTGTTCAAGAAAACTAGTCATTTCAAAATACTACTTATAACATCATGTCATTTGGCTTACAGTGATGTTTGCTTAACAATATACAATAACGTAGAGCTAACTCATTTCAGTTGTTACATGTTGTCTACTGTTAATTCATGCAGTAATAATAAATTATTAAAACAAAAACAGTAAAATATATTTAAACATCCTAACATCTCCCTCCCATTAATACACAACAAGAAATCAGAAAATACGTATAGGCTATAGAAAGTTGATACTCGTCCTTTTTGTACACTGGGTACTCCCCATTAAGATAGTCGAAATGCCTCATGAAACCAATCATTTGTTTGACTATGTAGGTATATTACAATTGTAAAAACATTACATTACACAATTGTAATTCTTACGTTCCCGTCTCCCTACAGAGGGAGGGTGAAAAATTGACTTTTTTCAATGTTTATTTTTTCTCAGTTTCTATGAAACGTAAACTTTCCAACAAATTTGAACACATTTTTTGCACCAAAAACAATAAACTAAAAAATTACGGGCCCCATGGGATCATGGCATTGTTTTTAAAATAATTCAAAAATGATAAATAATGCTATATCTCAAGTCCGAAAAGAGCTACAGGCATATTTTTTCTTTTATAACGTGTATTTTAACAAACGATTTATACTAAAATTTCTTCAGATTTTTTAGAGTGGTGGGCCAACCTCAAAAAGGCAAAAAACCACATTATTCGGCTATTTTGAGGGGTTTTTGTTAGTTTAAAAGTAGCTAGTGCTTTAAATAATACTAAAAATGTAAAATTTTATTATTTTCTTTCATAATATATAATTTAAGGTGATTTTTTTAAATAAATAAATTCGAATTCGTAAATTTTTGTTATTTTTAAGCTTATTACTTCCATATTCCTAAGGAAATGGAAGTATGGCGATGGCAAAACAAATCGTGTTCGAGATTATTGCAGATTCTGATTGTACTACACTCAAAACATGAAAAAAAGTCGTTTTCCGAAAAGTGTCTGTGTGTGTGTCTATCTGTCTGTCTGTGTGTCTGTCTGTGTGTCTCTCTGTGTGTAGATTTTTTTTCTATGGCAAACGATAACTGCCGCAAATTCAAAAAGAATCAAATAATTTTTTGCATACAGCCCTGATTTGTAGAGTACTCACGACCTATTGTTTTTGGTGAAGATCAGTTGAGGGAAAGGGGTAGTTTACCTGCAACAGTTTTTTTTATCAAGGGAAATTTTTTTTTTGGCGAACGATAACAGCCGCAAATTCAAACAGAATCAAATAATCTTTCGCATACAGCCCTGAATTGTAGAGTTCTCAAGACCTATTGTTTTTGGTGAAGATCGGTTAAGGGAAAGGGGTAGTTTACCTGCAGCGTTTTTTTATCAAGGGTATTTTCTATGGCAAACGATAACAGCCGCAAATTCAAACGGAATCAAATAATGTTTTGCATACAGCCGTGATTTGTAGAGTACTCAAGACCTTTTGTTTTTGGTGAAGATCGGTTGAGGGAAGGGGTAGTTTACCTGCAACGTTTTTTATCAAGCGTATTTTCTATGGCAAACGATAACTGCCGCAAATTCAAACAGAATCAAATAATTTTTTGCATACGTCACTGAATTCTAGAAGACTCAAGGCCTTTTGATTTTGGTGAAGATCGGTTAAGGGGAAGGGGTAGCTTACCTGCAACCTTTTATGTTTTAACAAGAGTAAAGTACTTGAAAATTCATTTAAACTTTTTCAAACAATGGTAATTGTTAAAAATAAAATAATTTTGTTGCCAGGCAATAAAATTATAATTTTTACTTCCATATTCCTTAAGGAATGGAAGTATGGTGATGGAAAAAAAAATCGTGTTCGAGATTATTGCAGATTCTGATTGTACTACACTCAAAACATGAAAAAAAGTCGTTTTCCGAAAAGTGTCTCTGTGTGTGTCTGTGTGTCTGTGTGTAGATTTTTTTCTATGGCAAACGATAACTGCCGCAAATTCAAACAGAATCAAATAATTTTTTGCATACAGCCCTGATTTCTAGAGTACTCACGACCTATTGTTTTTGGTGAAGATCGGTTGAGGCAAAGGGGTAGTTTACCTGCAACGGTTTTTTTATCAAGCATATTTTCTATGGCAAACGATAACAGCCGCAAATTCAAACAGAATCAAATAATTGTTTGCATACGTCCCTGAATTGTAGAGGTCTCAAGGACTTTCGATTTTGGTGAAGATCGGTTAAGGGGAAGGGGTAGTTTACCTGCAACCTTTTACGTTTTAACAAGAGTAAAGTACTTGAAAATTTATTTAAACTTTTTGAAACAATGGTAATTGTTAAAAATAAAATAATTTTGTTGCCAGGCAATAAAATTATAATTTTTTCATTTTAATGTAATACAATATTTTTCGTTTAATACAGCAATAAAAGGGCAGGTAAGACACACACACAATTCACGTTATTTCTGGCCTCACTCATGTTTATTTTCTTACATTTTCACGCTTTTTAAATGGAAAGTGCCGAAATCCACACCAACATAACGCGTGCAAGCCGAAAAAATGGACATCAATTTGCTTACTGGCGAAGCTAGTAGTTAATCAATGTGTAGGCAAAAATCTTATCTTAAATTTTTTTTAAGGAATCACTAAAAGGACGGTGGTTCAAATCGGACGCTGAGGTAGAGTTTGCTGTAACCGAATGGTTCCACAAACAGCCGTAAGAATTTTACTAGCAGGGAATCTACAGGTTAGCGCAACAGTGGAACTCATGTCTTAATGTTATTGGAGACTTCTTTTAAAATCGTTGAATAAAAAATGCTTTACAGCTCTATACGTGTTTCTATTGAACAATCCTTGTATTAGTCATACACAATAATACAACTGATTGAACTTTAAATTTTTAAACTTGATTAGTTTCTATATATATGTTTAATGTTACAAATAATTCAAATAACAATCTTGATCATCTGTTAGTTCAGCGGAATAACAGTGACACTTTTAATAACCGCATAAAATAAACACTTAGAAACAACACAGGCGCTTTAACTTAACTGTTTGGACCACAGAAGTGAGGCATGCCTCAACGCTCTATGTGTACAGCGCGGGACAATCCCCCCTCCCTACACTTCCCTATCGCACCACTACATTGCTTACATACGATGTATACAAAAAACGCTGAGGCAAGTTCAGGTTGCCTCATTCGCTTTAAACGAACTATGCCGAATCTCACCTGTCACCATCTAGCGGTCGCTCAATAAAGCACGTTTCGGTTCAATAAATTTGACAGTCGCAGTAACAATGTATAATCTTTACGTTATGTAGTTCATACGTATTTATAATTTTTATTCTACAGAATGTTTTGGGGTAGGCATTGCCTCAATTGCCTCCATGTAACTTCGCCACTGATATATATGTGTACAACGTTATCGGCAACAAAGAAGTAGTTTTTGTTAAAATTCCTTCCCGGGATATTTGGCCGTAGTCCAATGTTTTCTACAAAACCAGACATTTCGGCAATGCCATCGACTTCCATCATCAGTGAAAATCGAGTGCGATAACGTGAGGTGGTATACGTTAGTGACCACAGTACTGTGGTTAAGGCTGAAGCAGTAAGTAGAAAGAAGTAGTTTCTATGGTAATATTTCATTTCGAAAATGATTTTAAATATAAATCTTAGAATATGGAAGTCATGTATGGTTCTCCATACCGATATTTTCATTTTAATATAAATCTGTACATAGTATAAAGTAAAGTCGGTCCGTTTTCTCTCTGTGTTTGAAATCGCTAATCTCAGGAAGTACTGAACGGATTTTATTCAAGTTTTCGCCAATAGATAGAGTGTCTATCGAGGAACATTTTAGTGTATAATTAATACATATATGTTGTACATTAGCTTAGCTATCACGGTTTATGTCAAGTAAGTGGTATAGTTTACATCTTATATATAAAAATGAATGTTTCTTTGTTTGTCCCGTATGCGTTCCTATACCATTCATCCGATTGCGATGAAACTTCGGTGAGTTGTTATGCGCACGTCCGCGAAGGTTTCTTCCACATCTCCTCCTAAACGACTGTACCGATTTCAACCAAACTTGGCACAAATATTTTACGCAACGGGAGAACCAACATAGGATAGGTGTTTTTTCGATGGGGTCCTTTTGGGGGTTCTTTGGGGTCTTCCACACCGCCTCCTAAACCACTAGACCGATTTCAACCAAACTTGGCACAAATATTTTACGCAAAGGGAGAACCAACATAGGACAAGTGTTTTTTTCGATACGATCCTTTGGGGGGTCTTTTGGGGTCTCCACCTAAACCATTGGACCGATTTCAACCAAACTTGGCACAAATATTTTACGCAACGGGAGAACCAACATAGGTCAGGTGTTTTTTTCGATACGATCCTCTGGGGGGTCCTTTGCGGTCTTAAAAAACTATTAGATCTGGTTACTATGGCAACCCAATAGAATAGATTCTGTTCTAAATATATTATCGCATTAAATTGAAGACCACGCGAACGAAGTTGTGGGCAACAGCTATTTATTTTAAGAAGCCTACTTTAATTAAACTTTATTAATTAAACTACCATTTTCATTATGTACAACGTGAAACTCCGTAGCGAAGCACGGGTATTCTGCTAGTCATGTATAAGAGAAAATATATCGTGCGTGGCAGGCAAGCATATCTCAGTTATGTACTGTTTACGTTTCCATTTTATTATTATCACTACCGCAATAAAAAGGCAGGGAAGACACACACACACAATTCGCGTTATTTCTGACCTCATTCATGTTTATTTTCTTACATTTGCACGGTTTTTAAATGGAAAGTGCTGAACCCATACCAACATAACGCATGCAAGCCGAAAAAGTGTCCAGCGTGGATAGCGATTTGCTTCCTGTGGATCGCTGGGCAGTGTAACTGCACGTGTTTACAGAGGAACGATTCATAGACAGACTTTTTGTCTTTAGGGAATGAACCCTCTGCAAGATGCTGAGGGTCCATGAGTGACTTCGGAGCGCTCCTTCTTTTCCGCGTGTTTGTTCTGAGAAACGTACACTGTAGATTCGCAGATTTATTCTAAGCAACGCTCAATAGGAAATGTTGAAAATTTTTGTCCACGGTGAACCCTCATACACACTAAACCTGCTCTGATGTTTTAATTACGGACATCATAATATTAAAACTTTGGAAACTTGAGCACTACTTAATGGAGATCAATCATTAACTTATACAAGCCATTAATTTTATGCATATTTTTTATATATATGTGTACAACGTTATCGGCAACAAAGAAGTAGTTTTTGTTAAAATTCCTTCCCGGGATATTTGGCCGTAGTCCAATGTTTTCTACAAAACCAGACGTTTCGGCAATCAGTGACTTCCATCATCAGTGAAAATCGAGTGCGATAACGTGAGGTGGTATATGTTAGTGACCACAGTACTGTGGTTAAGGCTGAAGCAGTAAGTAGAAAGAAGTAGTTTCTATGGTAATATTTCATTTCGAAAATGATTTTAAAAATAAATCTTAGAATATGGAAGTCATGTATGGTTCTCCATACCGATATTTTTTATATTTAAATAAGATACAATTTATTAATATTACTCTTATGTGTGCACACATATACACACTATATATATACATTGTGTGTGTGTGTGTGTGTTATGTAAATTATAAAAATTTCAATCCGGTATTTATTCCTAAAAATTCAAAAACATTTTTTGGAATACAGCAGTTGGAATATAGCTGTTGGGGCAATACAGCAGTATGCCTGAGATGCGGTCAGTATGAAACGCGATATCTACACGTGAACACACACAAAACGGTTAAATGCAGACTGGTTTCTCTCTGGCAGTGGTGTGGCCAGGGTTGTCGAAAATCTGCGGGCTGTATGGGAGGCCGTTCAATTTTCGCATGCGCAAATGACTTTTCAGCATGCCAAAGTTTGAAAAATAAACGCGCAATATTTAAACTACCATTTTCAAGATATGTACTGATGAGAGAAAAGTTGAAGTAAATATTACTAGTGTATTTTAATATTAAAAATAATACATTATATGATTTTTAATGTAAATTATAGATAGTTCAAGTTATATATGTTATAAAAATTAATTCAATAATAAGATAGTCGATACACATAATTTTGAATTTTTAAGGGTTTAGGCAAATCTATCAAGGTCAAAAAATTGTTTTTCATATAGCTTTGATAGGAATAAATTATGCTATTCTTATCGTATTATTGTATATATTTACAAAATGTCTATGAACGAATAAAGATACGAAACATTTCTACACGAACTTTTAAAACTACACTGGACTAAATACGTGTTACACTTTTAGGTGTGATTTTTCACATTTTAATGGACATTTTCTTAATAAATAGTATAATCTATATAATTATAAATACAAATATTTATATTTATAATTATATACATTTAATATTTATACATAAATTTACCTCAAGGTGTTATTTTTCTATTTGGAACATGTTTCGGGTACTATCTTGTACCCATCCTCAGCCTTCCGGTTTTTTCCGGTTTATAATTATATATAATAATAAATACGTTAAATGAGAGTATCCGGGACATATCGCACGTAAAACGGTACTTTTACATTCTTTTTGTATATTTTTGAATGAAAAATTGATTTATAGGTATTTTTGATTACGCGTGACCCTGAGAAAGCACAATATTTAGGATAACAATCACAATTAAAGTACATTAAACACTTGTAATGTGGAAATGTTAAAGGCTAAAAGCTCGGAGAACAACATTAAATAACTATGATGAAATCGTCATCAAATATTTGGTTCGCATTTGTTTATAACATTTAGTATTTTGAAACAGTGGCGGTATTCCTGACCCGATGGGTAGAGCAAGCATCTGCTGTAACCACAATATAAGTACATGTACAAAAATCTCCAGTGCTAGAAAATCATTAATAAATATTCAAGTACGCACTTGTTTGTGTGAAATAATATTTGGTTACGTAGACGTAATAATTTATTTACTTTCGCCTGATTTTCTTTCGGCAAGCACTGCTTGCCTTCATTGCTCTGAGGATTCGCCTCTGAATATAAATATTTGTATTTTTAATTATATATAGATTATACTATATATTAAGAAAAGTCCAATAAAATTTGAAAACTCACACCTAAAAGCAGTAACACACCCCTCCCTTTGATATTTGTGTAGATATTATGGCTGTTTTAAATACACTTTGTAGCAAGTAAGGAGATATTAGTAGTAGTAGTATTTTAGTTATTTCTAGTGTATTTTGTGTGCACGTTTTGGGGGCTCAGCGGTATAACGTGGCACATTTCTAACACAAACTTTACAAGCTAATACATGTTATACCAGCTTCATATCGTAGCAGGTGTAGATAGCAAATAAATAAATAAATAATGATAGAAGTATAAAGTATTTTATCTAAAAACAAAAAGTGTAATCAAGTATAAGCAAATAATGTTCGCTTCTAAAAGTATTACAATAATGTAAATACAAAAGCCCTTTCAACTGGAATATCAATTTAATGATGGTCTCATTCGACTCCCCAATTAATTTTATTTTCATAAAAACACGATTAAGAAACATAGTACTTCAAAGTATTTGAAAGCTAGGAGCTGATATAATTGTATGTATTCCAGTTTCGTGACCTTACCTTGAACAAAGGTTACCTTGAACCTTATCTTACTTTCTACAACAAAGTAAAAACACATTAAACTCTGTCACCACACAACTAGTTATAGTATGACAGCAACACATCAAACATATGGACTATTATTCTAAAGTCTAAGTAGTAAAGTATACCTGAAGATTTGACTAACGGCAAATGACTACTTGTGGCATTTGTTTTTACGATATTGTACTTTTATTACCTTTAAAATCTATGATTCACGTTCAACAGGCCACCATGTACACAGTGACACAACTTTGTCGTCCATCCCTTTCATTTCCACTTTTCTTTCTTTCACTTTTATAAATTTATCATTTTCTCGCTAGCAAGTTTCACGTAGGAAACTGCAGTAATTAGAGTTACGTGAGACATGTTCAACCTTCTCTTTACCCTCTGACTCATGTGCCTGAAACTTATTTCGCTCTAGATCTAATATCGTTATTTTTCGATTATATAATTCTGCCATGCTCTCGTTCATGTAATT
Source organism: Magicicada septendecula (assembly GCA_034769895.1). Taxonomy (NCBI): domain Eukaryota; kingdom Metazoa; phylum Arthropoda; class Insecta; order Hemiptera; family Cicadidae; genus Magicicada; species Magicicada septendecula. The sequence goes on from CM068371.1 coordinate 300,579,378, forward strand.
TAGTCTTAATCTTACTAACACGTTAACCCAGCAATGTGGCGAACCAGCTAACTGTAGCAATAAATGAACCATGTATATACATTTCTTTTCAGGATTAACGTCGTCAGTAAAAAAATCAATAACGTTCAACTTCACAATTCATTCACAGACGCTTTACACACTTTTTACGTTCAAAAATAATTTGTAATAAAACTGTCAAACGAATGAACAGCCACGTTTTCATTATGTGTACTTTCCGTTCCACAGTCGAGTGCTATTGGGCTTGACACACGCAGCATGATTAATAGGACTTTAACTTTTCAAAACTCGCTGAGACGTGATACATCAATGGATCAACCTGTCAACAACAAATTACAGATATTGTAACCGCTACATAACGTTTAGAGTTTTAAGACAACTACACGCTTACAAAATTTTGGAAATATTAAGTGTTTGTACATTTTCTTTTATAAAAAAAGCATTAATACAATCAATGTTAATGACGAGATCTAGTAATTTTTAATTATCAATTTTCACGCACAGCATGCACTCTAAAATTTCAGCATTTTTACTGAAGACTTTATCATAACACAAAGAACATAATGACATGTATTTCTTGTTGTTGTCTATTAACTTGTAACTGGTTAATTATAAAAAATTGGGTTTAAGATTATTATAAGTATATTCTACAGATACTTGATGTTGACACGGCTTCTATGTTTGCAACATAAATAATATGCACAGTAAAAACTACATCACATTTGGTATCACAGCTAAACTGATGTATCAGTTAGTAAAAAGTGACGTATATTTATACATTAATTACGATAAACATACAATAGTAGTTACGTATGATACAAATACATGGTTTACTAATTTGCAAGGAATTCTCCTTTTGCAAACTTTTACGAGTTACAATATGGTTAGAATTAATTTTAAAGTATAGCCTATGTGTATATATATCTACAAAAATATGTACAAGTAGGTAATTGCTTATGAGTTCCGTTTGGATACAGTTTTTCCTTCTTTCTTAGTAGGATAAAGTCAGAAATAAATACTTGAGTGTACGATCTTGACAGAGATACGGCACCTGCTCGACTAGACAAGAAAGTGTAGAACTTTTAAGTTACTGACTTTTTGAGAGCTTTATGTAATTGCCGTAGCACTGCCTCCTCCTTAAGCTTTTTTGTCGCGAACTTTCAAACCATCTCTGCGGTAATACTTGGTGACGCAAATGTAGTTGATCTAGGCAGTTAGTCTACTTGCGGAGAATAATTCTGCTGCAATTCGATACCCGATTCTCGGATGACACGAACAAGTTCCCAGGACTACGAATCTCCCTCTCGACCACTAGGTTTGCTGGAATCATGCCGACTGTGTTGCGTACAGATAACCTGTACGCCACTTGCTGGTCCAAGTCTGTTTGGTTCTCGTCAACACCTTATGCGTAAACTTCATCTTCAGCAACTTCTCCATTGAGAGTTTCTATAAAATCAGGAACAAGCAAGAGCATTTCCTCGACAACCACAGTTGACTTTCCAATCACTTCTTTTATCGTTATACAAATAGATACTTCCTCTGCTAGTTCTTTTTCAATTTCCGCATGAAATATAAAGGGTTCCTCTTGACCACAGCTGTTGACTTCTTCTTCGACTAATGTCACTTGCTTGTTCAAAAGGTTGCCGGACCCTGTCATTTTAGCCATGCAAAGCTTTATCTTCTATTGGCCAACCATTAAAACATTCTTTATTAAGTCCACAACGAATCCGTACGCGTTGTCCGTGCCAAGAATCACTATATCGACAATGTCTGCAACAAGCATTTGGTGGATACATTCTAGAAGACCCAAGCGTATGCGTACGTCTACCTTTCCTAACGTCTACTTTGAAGGGGATTCTAGTCACAGTCTGTATTGTACCCTACAAGAGCTAAATTGAAGTAGTTGCTATGTTGCGCCTGTCTCAACTGTAAACGTTGTTGGTTTACCTTCCGCAAATCCATTAACGATCAAGTTTCCGCTGGTCTTATGTAGCGTGGAAACTGTGAGCAGTTCTGGAGCTTATTCTCCAATTGGTGTGATCACACCCGTCTTTCGGTATTTTATTCTTCCATTAGTCTGCCCGTAGATGATGTAACACTTCGGTCTTCTGTCTCTTTCCCTTCGTTCAAATCGTTGTTGGCCTCTTGAACCTTTAAAATGAAATGTTGCAAAGAAAATTATTTTAGACCGAAGCATAATAATTTAACTCAAAAGAGGCTGTATTATTACCGAACACTGGATAATTAATTAGCCTGACAATAGAAAGCATGGTACTATTAGAAGAAGTCCCAGACAAAGGTGACATTATTTTGATAAAATTTCCAGCCGTACGTAATTTATTTTACGTAGCTTTCGTAGTTATACGTATCGTTTTCTATAATACACTTAGAGATATTTTCATTTTGTTATAAAGAAATTCTTTAAATTTGATTGTCTAACATTCTTCCATCAAAGTTGAAAATATAATATGTAGCCTATATACAATTTTTGATACATGGAAAAGGTCACATAATGGAGACTATCCTGAACTCTCAGCACCTCGTTTAAGAGGTCTGTTGCAGAAAAACTTTACCGATCACCTGGCCTTATGTTCAGGCTACGCAAAAGAGATATCTACTTCCGTCGTAACTGATAAGTTGGCGAGACATGGCAAACTTTTCGGAGCAATCAAGGTCATCTATGCGATCAAGCTCAAAAGATTATGGAGGTGCAAAATCTGTAAGCAATTTAGTTATATAGCCTAGAAAAAAATAGTATCAAAACGGAATGGCTTACAATATTATCTTCTGAACCGGGGTCATACCATGTTATATCAATGTTTGATGGGTAAACACGCTTCATGTTTCATGGTTTAACACGCTTTGATTAATAGAAAATAAGGCCGATGTCCGTCACCTAAGCAACAGCAGGAAAAACTATTTAATACAAAAGTCACTGGACACTTGTGATACATTGTTAAACATGTTACAGTGGATTTAACGTAATAATGCAAAAATATTATAAAATTGGTTCCTTGATGGTTTCGTTTTTTTGGATATTACCTAAATATGATTCGATAAATTTTATATAAACAAAATTTGCTCCGTTATTATTATTATTATTATTATTATTATTATTATTATTATTATTATTATTATTATTACTATTTATTTTATTTTACTTTGCATTATTTGTATTTCTGTTTCTTTTATTCACTACTACTTTATATTTTTTATTTTTTTATTTACACCAAAAATATTTTCTAACAAGTGAACGCTTTCCTCATAAATATGTTTAATTATACTTGTCTCTGTTGAACCGAACATAACCATTTCTTAAGAAATTTGTTGCTCATAACATGTTTAATCTTTAACAACAAGCTACAATTTTAATTATATCTATATTTACATGTTTCAATAATTTTAATGTAGTATTACACTATTAAAATATGCCAACAAAATATATTATTTATCATAAGTTACATAATACGATGTAATTTATACTATACGCTGTAAAAATTCTTGTTATAGTACAAATCAAATAATCAAATTCCGGAAATTAAAATTTAAAAACTTTGAAATTCTATACTTTCAGTGTTGCGATGCCGGTAAATACAGTATGTTAAAACGTTTTGCATTAAGTGTATTTGTGAAGCAAAAATGTTTTAATTTAATGTAACGAGTGTTTATCAAGAGGTAACAATCATGCAACCAAATATTACTCCTGCTAAGGGTGTGTTTTCTACCTTAAGAGATTTAATTAACTCATGTAACGTGAACCGTGTAAAAATGTGTTAAAAATTTTTAATTAACTCCATCTAAATCTTCTGCGCCTCAACATTTTACCTAACAAGGATTAAAAAGGTTCCGCTTTATGCCATGTTCAAAGTTACACGTATCAAGTAAACCTATGTAAATTTAAATACTCCATTCGTATTTATAAAGTTGTTGTGTACGAGTGTCTTCGTTTATATGAACTGTCATTAAAGATGAGACTGATAAATTCTCCATGCCTCAATAATTTATAACATTGTTTAAAGACACAGCTATTGCAATCGACATACAACTTTGTATCTTCTGCAGTATAATGTACATTTGTCAATAAATATACTGAAATATTTCGAACACACGTTTCATTGTAGTATGAGAAACTAACAACTATATAACTCGTATATAGTGAGAGTAATATTTTATGCTATGAAAACCTCTATCACTTTTTTGGCTGGTGAGTGTAGTATTTAATTCTATATGTTGGATAAATTGGAATTTGGTTTTTAAATCCTGAGACGGTATAATTTTACAGTACTAGTGTTTTGTGTAAAATGTTTTGGAAAACATTAAAGGTATCTGTAATAGAAATATATAAGTACATAAAATATCAGTAGGCTTACATTAAAAACTAAATATCGGTATGGAGAACCATACATGACTTCCATATTCTAAGATTTATATTTAAATCTTAATATCGCCTGGCAAGCGCGATATATTTTCTCTTATACATGATTTACATTAAAATGAAAAAATTATAATTTTATTGCCTGGCAACAAAATTATTTTATTTTCAACAATTACCATTGTTTCAAAACGTTTAAATAAATTTTCAAGTACTTTACTCTTGTTAAAACGTAAAAGGTTGCAGGTAAACTACCCCTTCCCCTTAACCGATCTTCACCAAAATCGAAAGTCCTTGAGACCTCTACACTTCAGGGAGGTATGCAAAAAATTATTTGATTCTGTTTGAATTTGCGGCAGTTATCGTTTGCCATAGAAAATACGCTTGATAAAAAAACGTTGCTCGTAAACTACCCCTTCCCCTTAACCGATCTTCACCAAAAACAATAGGTCTTGAGTACTCTACAATTCAGGGCTGTATGCAAACAATTATTTGATTCTGTTTGAATTTGCGGCTGTTATCGTTTGCCATAGAAAATACCCTTGTTAAAAAAACGTTGCTGGTAAACTACCCCTTTCCCTCAGCCGATCTTCACCAAAAACAACAGGCCTTGAGAACTCTACAATTTAGGGTTGTATGCAAATAATCGTTTGATTCTGTTTGAATTTGCGGCTGTTATCGTTTGCCATAGGAAATACCCTTGTTAAAACATAAAACGTTACAGGTAAACTACCTCTTTCCCTTAACCGATCTTCACCAAAAACAATAGGTCTTGAGAACTCTACAATTCAGGGCTGTATGCGATATATTATTTGATTCTGTTTGAATTTGCGGCTGTTATCGTTTGCAAAAAAAAAAATTTCCCTTAATAAAAAAAAACCGTTGCCAGTAAACTACCCCTTTCCCTCAACCGATCTTCACCAAAAACAATAGGTCGTGAGCACTCTACAAATCAGGGCTGTATGCAAAAAATTATTTGATTCTGTTTGAATTTGCGGCAGTTATCGTTTGCCATAGAAAAAAAATCTACAGACACACACACACACACACAGACACACAGACACACACACACACAGACACTTTTCGGAAAACGACTTTTTTTCATGTTTTGAGCGTAGTAGAATCAGAATCTGCAATAATCTCGAACACGATTTTTTTTGCCATCACCATACTTCCATTCCTTAAGGAATATGGAAGTAAAAAAAGAGTAATACGAGATGTTACATTTAATTATCATCTTTTACAAACATGTTCATTTATTGATAGAGCCAGACGCAACCTATAATGTAAAGTGGTCGGTGCAGAAAGCTATTATATTTTATTATAACACGATATTAAAATGCATCAGTTCAATAATGCTAGCAAAGACAAGCAATGTAAATCTTATAATATGAAACGATAATACTCACTTACTTTTTGTATTTCTTTTAATCAATAAAGGAAACTAGTGGCAAAAATATATTTTTATTAAAAGTATGTATCTTTTTCTATATGAACACAAACAGTATCGTTTAATTATATTGATTATCTAATAAACTATTCTTATATTGTTTACTCTCAGTAAAATTACTTTTCCTCGTTTATGTTTATTTTTACTCGTACACACGCTCGCGTGCGCGCGCGCGCGCACACACACACACACAAACAAACATAAGTTTTATGCAGGGGCACTTATATATTTTCCACCAATTTCAGAACACAACTCGGTTTCCCTTAAAAAAAAACTCTTCATGAATTACAGAAAGCCGGCGTTAGTAAATATTCAAACAATTATATATGTCAAGGTTCCTTTGCCATTTGTGTTTTAATATAGTGTTTAAATTGTTTAGTAAATTGAAAATCTCTATAGAGATTACCAGACAGTCACCGGAGTCAAATGTTCTTGTGTACGTTGAGGTAGGCTAGACAAAGCTAATTTCAATTAACAAATATTTATTTTCTTTTGAGTCCATTAAGACAATGATAACGCACAGGGATTACGGTAAAATTACTATAATAGTTTGTTCTCAATTGAAAAGTAAGAAGAACGCCACTAATACACACGTCAGACCCGTTATGGAGTGTTATTGGGAACCGTGCATGTCATTTCACAGCAGCTTAGTTTAAAGAATTAACTGTTGTTTATTGTTTGTGAACATTTGTAACTGGTAACTTTATATTGTGTGTTGGATAATTGTAAACTTAGAAAACCAGTGAACTGTTTATACGAACTGTCATTGAAGATGGGAGTAACGAATTCCCTTGAGTCTAATAATTTATACAACTGTTTAAAAACAGCACTCCTTGCAGTAGTCACAACACTATTATAATGAGTCTAAAAGCTTCAATATGTATTAATACAAAATACAGAAGAGTTTAAATTAAAATTCTTAATACTAGTCCTAGCATCACAAACGTCTTAATATTAACTCACAGAGATATTTTGAAAGCAATCCTAACTCGTAAAAATCTGACTTTAATTCTAGCGTATATCCGTTAAGGTAATGTATACAGCCATAAAAAGCAGAATGACGGCAACTTTGTGGAAAAGTCCTCCGACAGCTACTCAGGCAATCATTTGTAAAGTACTATCTGCTGTTAGTCAAAAACACTGCACTTCAGACTAATCGATTGTTTTCTCTCTTAGCTAACCTGAACCAAGTTCCACAAACGCTAACTTTTAGAAAAAGCACAAACTATATTGTAACATGAATGTTTGTTGTGTGTGTCTGTGTGTGTGTGTGTGGGCGCGTGAGAGGGAGAGAGAAAGATTGAACAGAATTAATATGTTACATATTAAATAAGAAAATTTCCCTACAAAATTCGCATTATTATTTGTGAAATACTAAGTAAACGAAGATCACGAATGAAACCACAGTTATTCTTATATAATATTTACAAGTATAAAATGTTTATAACTTCCAGGCTTATAAAAAATAACAACAAATTTAGTTCCTGGTAGCACGTGTGCTGGATCTGATCTTATTCCTCCTTCTTCATTTTCTTCTTCGTCTATCCGTAAGCCATGTTCCTTGCAGTGACATTTAAACTAATATAATTGGTCGTATGTAGTTTATGAAGGCTTGCAGTTAATGACTTTTTTCTGGTACTGCAAGGTGTCTGGTAAACAAATCACTATCCGTTGTCGCTTCACATGTTACATAAAATTCGCTAGTGTTTTAGAATGTTTTCATTCATGTGTTACACATTTAGTGTATTACGTTTCAAAATTGGCAAAAACGTGGGGCATTGATAAAACTTCATAAAAATTATATTACAACGTACAAACTACATTATTCTCAGACGCGATGGTAATCGGGTGGATTTATATCACTAACGTTGTTACGACACCAAAAGCCGCCCCAACACCAGAGAAGAACTATAAAGAATTAACTATATTAAATCAAGGAAAATAAAATGACTATGACGAGACAAATGACCATAACCCAACCCAAGTGATTGACCCAATAAAGACAATAAAATGAGAAAGTGTAAACTAAACTAATGATAAAAAGCACAAATAAATAATACATATCTAGTAACGAGATATTATTAAATAAAATAATCCAAAAGGAAGTACACTAACCATAATAAGTAAGTGAAACCATTATTAATAGATAATGTATGTTGTTAATAGCCTCATTATGATAAGAAAACCAAAACTTAAAATGTTGACAGACTAACTATAAATTTGTGTATAAAAAAGTAAAAACCCAAGAGTGAGAGATAGGCAAGAAGTGACAGTGATAAACAGTGTAAGTGTTAGAAGTGATAGTATAAACAATTCACAATTTTAAGAAAAAAGAAGCAAAGGTAATAAACCAGAAATAAAAGATTGATAGACAACTAATGTCATAGTGTTAAATAATAAGAAACATAAGTTATGAGTGCAATGAAAATAAAACATCCTATGTTAATAAAAATTTTCAAAGGGATTATTATCAAGATAGAATAAATGGTGTCACAATATTATTCACCAAAATTGTGATTTGTTTAATTAAAAGAGTTGAGTTTGTAAGAAGGAATATGGCTGGAAAATGAACAGACCATAAACCTATTTTTGTGTTATATTTTTATAGTAGTATTAAGTGCTAAACGAGTTGAAAGAAATAGTAATAGATATAAGTAAGGAGATAAATTTTACAAACATAATATTAATCATTAGAGTAAAGCCAGAAAAAGAAAAAAAGAGAATAACAGACAAGCAATGATTTTGTAAATTAATGATTACATTCAATTATTGTGAAACAGCCCAAAGTAATTCAAAAACTAAATAAGTCATAAGTGACAGAAAGCAAAACATATGTAAATGAAAAATAATCTGTAATTTGTGTAAAATAAGAAGTTATAGACAATTACTGCTTAGGCCTATAAAATGCCTAACTGTATAAATTCAAAATAAACAAGTTGTAAGAAACTAACTATTGTATTAGAAAATTAAGGGCAAGTAACTCATTAATTACAATTAGTTAACAGTAATAAGATGTCTGAATTAGAATAAAAACATAAAATAAGGAAAACATGTAATAACATAATATTAACAATTTTGTCAAAACTTTAGTACATGAATGTACTAATCCCAGCTTTGTGGGATGTCAAAATAATCTTTGAAAGAAAATAGAGACAGTTATGTTAATATCTAATACATTGATAAGAAGACCAAAGGATAATAGCCATTAGAAAATATTTATTCATTTTGAACTAAAATTCAAATATTATAACAATAGATACAAATGTATACAACCAATGAGAGTATGGGTGGTTGCCATAACAACGGAACGTTATTATATTTAAATCCGTTATAAAACATTAGTCCATTATTGACAATCAAGAGAGACGGAAGCCAAACCATATTCGACTCAATTATTACTTAAAATAGTAATAAATACTACCAAATTAAATGAGATGTAGATTCAAGAAGTCGAACCAAGACCTATTTAAACCAAGAGAGCTAATAAACCAGATTTCAATAGTTAAAAATAATTAAAAAATCTAAATTAACTGAAAAAGAAGCCAGATGAAACAGAAGATCCAAATGATGGAAGATTAACAATTGTATCAACGCAACCTAAATAAAAACAGTGGCTCATCACCAGAAATAGACATGATTTTGTTAAGAATATCTGAATTACCCGAATTTGCGATCTAAATTAATTAACTTTTCCCACAACACAAAAAACTCTCACTCCGAACTTGGTAACTAAATTTCTTTCAAGGATTGATTGATAATAAATATTAAACTTGTATGCAAACGTAAATTAACATATGTACGAAGTATGAAATATTAGCAAACACTTTTTAACACTCAAAAAACGAATTGTATTTAAACCTTAATAGTACATAAGTGCCATTGATGTAAGGTGGTGTACTTTATTAACATCTTGTTTCTATTTTTACGTAATCAAAAGAACTCGTTGACTGAATGAACTGTAGAAAATAAACATTAACGGCAGCCATGTCGAAATAGAATTTCTTCAGCCAACATAGCCAACCTTGAGATATAGTCTGTTTATTGCCGGAGCAACATTATTTTATAATATTATATTTTGTATATAAATGAATAATCATTAACTATTTCAAACGTTAATAAAGTTGTACTGATTAGTAATAACCGTCCTTTATTTCATATAAATTGTATTATTAGTTTGTGCATTTTAGCGGTGAGTAAAATTGTATACCAGATTTGGACGTTGGCAACACGACGAATCACAAGCGAGATTCGAATGCCCGCCAGTTTGCGAGGGTAATTCGAATTGGTTATCACCGGACAGAACGACAACTCAGTTTGAACTTTTTAATTGTTTTCATTAACAATTTGGCGCCTATCGGGAATAAATACAAAGAACAAAGGACAGGTAAGGTTTACACCCGTGAAGATTTCGGTACTGGTAATTCGTGCGTTCGCGACGGACATCGTCAGCGTGAGAAATTAGAAAAAGCACGACTTTTAGATAAATACAAAGTGACGACTACAACGTGTGGAGCTAACACACGCATACAGGTCGCGTCTTACAAATTGACACAAACGTGTGAGTTTAAGAGCTATAACAAGAACAGTGGTTACAACGTCAACGCGTACCCATTTGAGTGTAAACGACATACTTATAGTATGGTCTGAACGTATAGGCCTACAGCTTAATTTCTGCTTATCAGTACATTATAGCAGCCATTAATCTACGGTTTTATTTTTGAAAAAATTAAGCTAAAACGAGGAAAAGAATTTAGAAATTACTAGAAACAAAGATACTTACGTTTCAAGAAAAAAACAGAAAAACGTACACCTTATTTTCCAATAACGTAATACTAACAAAGTTTAACCCCAGACATATCTCTAGTATAGATTTCATTACCTTAAGAAGCTAAATTTTAACAAGATAGTGTTTTTAGGCTGGGGGTCATTCCACAAAATCCGTGATACGTCATCGAAAAATGTGACGCTTCTACACTTTCGATTCCCCACAGTCTAGAAATCTTTTGTTTACAAAACATCATGCTTGCTTCGATGTTTCGGTTTCGCCGAAATTCTTTATGCGCACGCGCGCGTTGTGTGTGCGTGTGCGTGTGTGTGTGTGTGTGTGTGTGTGTGTGTGTGTGTGTGTGTGTGTGTGTGTGTGTGTGTGTGTTGGGGAGAGAGAGAGAGAGAGAGAGAGAGAGAGAGAGAGAGAGAGAGAGAGAGAGAGAGAGAGAGAGAGAGAGAGAGAGAGAGAGAGAGAGAGAGAGTTAAAATTAATTAGACTTAACAAAAATTTCTTTAGTTAGTGTACAAAGGTTTCTTGATCAGGGACTACTAACTACAAATTCTTTATATTGTTAATGAGAGACATTTAAGAAAGGTTTTGTTTTTTCCTGTTGTGTTTGCTTTACGACGTCCTCTATTCCTATCGTTGACATTTCTGTTATTCGTAGACCATGTTAACACTGGAGTAGGTAACATTCTGTATAGGACAAGGAATGCAAAATTAAAAAAACGAACACGCAGTCTCCTTTCTTAGACAAAATATGCTTTTCTCACAAAATTTGTAAACGAGTCTTTGACAGGCAGTGTTATTCTCAGTGTGTTTTACTTTGCTCGCATAAGCATATCATATTTAGAATTTTTTAAGTAAAATTTACGTTTGTATGTAAGACACTATAGAATTAAATATTTACCTTAAACGTAAAGCGTTTCACGAACCAGATAAAATACTTGCAAGTCATTTGCTACAGGTGAAGTAAAGAAAAAAGTGCAAATAAATAAAGGTAAGGAAACCTTTCTATTTGACGTGCTGTCTCTGCTACATTTAAAAAAATTTGAATGCCTCTGAGACATTTTTTTTAAATGGAAAACTGTTATTTTTTATTCAAAGTACTCATTTACAACAGAGTTGACACAACACGAGCAGAAAATTAAGATAAAAAGTTTCTGACCAACGCGTTTTATAGAATACGTATTTTACAAATAGATTCTGTAGGTAACATCAGAATTTATAATGAACTTAGAATGACGAGTATTCTCTGTAGGTACATAGTTTAAAAGTTATTTATTGCATGGTAATTTCTCCACGTTTCCTGTACAATTTGCAGACCTGCATCGGTTTGATGCTGAATGCTTATTGTCAAAGTGTTACTATAGTACTGAACGAAATATCACTTTGTCATCTACACCTGTAACAATAAACGTACCTACATGATCACAGGTGGAAAGTGTGGTCATCCGTTAGCTGACATATTCCACTTATCTAGAGTAAACTGTCAAATTGTGTTAACAGGCTACAATTTAAACAGCTGACATTAATTTAATAAACTTGTCAAATAATTATTATTTTTTACATATAAGATTCAAATTATTGACAAATTTGGATGCAAAAAAACTGAGGCTTTTTCTCCGGTTTTAAATATATCTCACGCTTTGGTTGTCAAAATTTATTTTGATTTTAAGGAAAGAAAAATTCCAGGACACTGGTGTCTCTTTCTCTAATCAGTACGAATTGAGTATATGTCAATAAACTTTTAACCTAAAGGACTAACGTATTATTTACTGTAGTTTTCCAGTTAAGTTTGTAAAGTTATGCAACAAGAACAATATTAAAAACAACGATAACGTTTTTATTTTACCGGCTTTCATTTGTCGGTAAGTGGCTAGTATTGATCACTGTTGCAATTCCTCTACAAGAAATGTTACATGCAAAAAATTATTTGATTCTGTTTGAATTTGCGGCAGTTATTGTTTGCCATAGAAAAAAATTCTACACACGGACACTTTTTGAAGATAGTAATGTTAGTTATCATAAGCAGCACAGAATGACTGGGACTAGAATATGCCAAGTTTTTGTAATTAAGCAGGTGTCTTTAGGAACAATCAATAGATACACACTTCGTTTTGTGAGTTTATTTTTAAAAAAGAATTAAATATTTTTAAAATTTAATGAGCTTAAATATACAAATCTATGTACAATGATCAAACATAATACAATATAGTCTATGTAACAAATTATGGTAGAATTATACAATGATAGGAGTAGTCTTATATAAATTCAAATTTGTATTTAACTGTCTTCTTCTCATTGATAATTTAATTTCAAATATCACCTTACAAAATTAATTTGTTTATTTGTTAACGGACAAATATTTTAAATGTGAACTGTATTAAACTTCAAACTCTCTTCAGGCTAAATATTGGCAGCCCTGAAATGGCGTCCCTAAAGTTTGCTAATGCTACCCCCCTTTGGCTGGTATGCGGTATTTCCAATGTTTTGTTTACAACTTTGTTACTCCGATGTAAGATGAAAAGTGACTTAAATTTCTCCACAAATGACAAAGTTAGTCTCTCGTCCGAAACTTTTGTATAATCTAACAATTTAATTTCTGGCACTATGCTACAGGAAAGGGATATAACCTTTTTAGAAACATACATAACAACAGTAGACAATCTGAGAGGAAATTAAGATAGAAAGTCAAACACCCTACATCCATTGTTAAATTTAAAATATGTACTAAACCAACGGAAAAATTACTTAAACATTTCTTTATTCTGGATTTCATCCAACTAATTTTATTTATTTTTACGTTTTATAAGTTTATACATAATTTTATAAAGAGATTTTGCTTTTATGCTTAGAAAATGTGCATAACGTTGGTTTCCATTACTTATTTCGCGACTTCATTATGTAGATACGTATAGTAATTGCTGTATAACAGTCAATAAAAAATTATAGTTATAGTTATGTTGCTAAAAATTAGTTGACACAGCCCGACAGTCAACAAAAACACACAAGATTATTACACAAGAATAATATATGAGGCGTTCAGGGGCCAACACTTTTAACTACAATTTTCTTATAATTTAAGTTTTGCACGTGTTTATGTTTAAAATATTTAAATATTTCAACATTTGTAGAGGTGAAAACGAATAACTTTACATTTTAATTGTTGATTGAGCATTTTACAAAGTGTTTTCAGTTGCCATTTGCTAACTCCACGTAACCTTCTACTAAGGTTTCGTTGTGCTGCTCACACCTGTTGTTTATGTGTTTTAATAGTAGTAGACTATCTTTATTCGTTTCAAATTTAGTACACTAAATTTACTAATAATACACTTATTAACACTTATTAGTTTACTAATAATTTTTAGAAATAACTGACTGACAATGAGTTATTTGGACATCAGAGTTGACATTTTCTGTAGTAGTGAAATTTCTAATAAGAGCACAGACTCAGAATCCAGATTAGATTCCAGACCCAAAATCAAGTATGTCTCAACATTAAAAAAATATACCTAAATTTCAAGATGTCCTAAACATCTAGGCAATCCTAACACTTGGACCAGGTCAACACAAAAGAAAAAATGACTTTGTGGTCAAAAATACAAGACGAGATGTTAAAAACAGACTATTAATTATCAGCTATATAACTGTGCCAGGCACTTGTAACACAGAAATATCAGTCGAAGACAGAGAGGCTGCTTTCAGATCATTTTACAGTTTACCAGATCCATCTCAATAAAATTACTCCTATAGGGCTGTGTAAATTTAAGTAGTATTATAATACCCATCCCAGTCAATCAGCGAATTGGCCCATGAAATTACAGGTTTTATTTTTTCGTAGGCATTGTAAATGATACATTTGTGATAGTTCACTTACTTTTATAATAATTAATTAAGTAAGGCCTATCCTGCAGAATTAGCTACTTTTATATTGAATAAATTCTTGGTTACTTGGTTATATTTCTTTAACTTAAGGTTGCGAAACGTTGCATTTCTCAGTTCCTGTGGAATAATAAAAGTTGTATTTCAGATATTTTGGTGACCCGACTATAGCATAACTAATGTTTTGAAAATTACATTATACAGTTGTACGAACGCTTACACGTCCGGTGCCATTTGAATTAAAACTAACTCCCGGGCTGTTTTGCCGTGGTCCAAGGTTTCCGATTAAACCAGACGTTTCAGTAGCACCACTGGCTTAAGGCTTAACCACAGTACTGTGGTCCTAACGTACGACATCCACATTAGTGTTGACTCGTTTCTTCCACTGAAGATGGCAGCCAGTGGTGCTGCTGAAACGTCTGGTTTAATCGGAAACCTTGGACCATGGCACACAGCCCGGGAGTTAGTTTTAATTCAAATTGCATTATATAATTTACTTTACTCTGAGAATTTGAATTAGTTTACAGAATTGGATCACATCAAATTTACATTCAGTAATTTAATAAATAAGTCAAACAGAGTAACGTAACAATCCAAACAAATCAATTCTGTCACCATTAAAACGCAATATTTAATACCACGTATGCTAAGTAAACAGTTAAAATGTATGTCAGTTTCCGGTATGTAACTTAATGTTAGAAAACATGTGTTAGCCTGTAAGTCACTTGATTTCAAATTACGTATGGCGCACACTTAACAGGCTTTAAAAACTAAAGGAATGACAGAGATCAAAGTGAAGATAAAAAAGTTCTAAAATCTATTATAAACACATTTAATATTTGTGTGTCATGATGAAGAAACTTAAGTTACATTTAGCTTTGTGTTAAGTAAATAAACCTGTATTGCTGCGCAATCCTTGTGAATGCTGACATGTTTAAACAACTCCTATACACTACCACGTTAGAGGTAATCTCACCATGGGTAAATTGGATGGGTTGGTGAGTATCAGAACTCGCTGAGCATTAAGAGTGGTTTTACTCTATTAAACTCGCAGACACACAACATTAAGCTTACAACTAGTTGCAATGTAAATATGGTAGGGGAATTTGTAATTTAATTGAAAGAGATCAGAGTAACGTAAACACTTCAAACCGCAAATTTTAGTTATAACACGCATACGCAGGAAAATAAATCTTCTCAGATTAAAGAGATCCCAATGGACCTGATACTATCAACGGTTACTAATAATGCTCGCAAAGATTATTAATAATAATAAGGTTACAATTTCCAAATCAAAAATCGCAATAATAAAAGAAAACACCTTTATATAATTTCATTGAAACTAATACTCTTGAATAAATGTGTGTTTGTACTTCAACTCATTTACCATTACAACAACTTTTTACTATATCGTTACGTAGTTTATCTTATGTTTCAGTCAAAACCATAAGAGTTTCCAAACTTTATATATAAAAACAAATATAAAAGTCGTTTATAAAGTAATACCCGTTTAATATTAAAAGAATAACCGAGATTTTTGAACAAAATTTATACACAACTTAAATTAACTACGAGTTAATTAACTCGTATAAGCTACTTTTCTACATGTTCGCCTTTCATCTTCAAACATTAGTAATATTGTTGGACTAGTTTGTGTATTCCCGTGTGACACACCTCCCCCCCCCAAGTTCATTAAGATAAGTAGCCACTGCTTTCTGTAAGCCTTCATATTTTATGTTCGCCATTAAGACTACGAGGAACCCACCACTCACACATTTTTCGGTAATTTAGATGGTGACAATTTCGTAGATAATGGTGCGACAAATAAAAGGAAAATGTTCACTCATTCCATCTAGTGTGACACGCTGATCCGGTTTGTCAACACGACGCAGCAAAAAATCCGCAATGGAGTAAGAACGTAAGGCAATTCTGACTGTTTAAACATTTTGAACGTACACAGAAAACAAAGGTCAGGAACACGGTTACAGGAAGTCACACAGGTACTAAACGGACACGTTGCTGAGACTGCTGAATAACAACCGCCCTCGTTTTTAATGAAAACAAAACTTACTGGGTGTAATCACAATTAACAGCAAAATAATTTTAATAAACCTTAATATACATTCATAATATTGTGAACCTCATATTTAAATGTTAAGGAAAAGGTATTTAATAAAGTATTATAAAAATTTTACAAAAAACACTCTCTTCATTTCAACGCAGAAAAGTAACTCTGCTTATCAATTATTTAAATATAAACTTGTATAAACTACAAACTGGTAAAATACTTATATAATTTACGGAAACATCTAAGTACTGAAAAATACCACTTTCTTAAATACTCTCATATCAAACTA
Organism: Magicicada septendecula; assembly: GCA_034769895.1. Lineage (NCBI taxonomy): Eukaryota > Metazoa > Arthropoda > Insecta > Hemiptera > Cicadidae > Magicicada > Magicicada septendecula. Next base: position 300,596,228 of record CM068371.1, read on the forward strand.
CCGTCTACCGTTCTGATGAATAATTCTTCTGAGTCTAATGGACTTGAGATATTGAACCTCAAATGTACATGACTCATGTTGCCTCCTTTTTATTGACTCCAATAAGGCAATGGATAACCTATCTGAAATGTGCTGTTTCAAATGAATAGGGTACAAAGAATGTTGAAATTTATACCGAATTACATTCTGGAATGTTAAAAGAGAAAACGTTATTGAGATTAGAACGTAATTGAGCCGAATTCTAGAACTAATACGACAACTATGGGTATACCAGAAAATTGTAATCTACAAATCTTAAAATAACATGTTTTACTTTATATACTTTTATTTTAACTTTGGATAACATAATATCCGCTGAAATAATAAAAGGTATTCAAAAATTATGAAACAGTATAAAGTGTTCACGTATATATATTTATATATATATTGCGACAGTACAAATAAGTGATGTACTGAGCATTGAATATACAAATTTAAATATACCTAATAAACTGTAAATAATTAATAATGTATTAGAAATAAGCATGTCAAGGATTGCAAGCTTGGCTCAGACAAAAATATGAACAGGTGTTTCGACCTGAATCGACGTGCACACACACACAAATGTAACTGAAAGTGTGTACACCAGTATTTTGCTAGTGTGTGTGAACGTAGGTCTATGCAGGCGAGTTTACCACCATAAGATGAATAATTGCACAATTACTGTTTTTCCGTAATTATTCATAAACTATAATTAAAGAGTAAAATCCAAAAACACAATAAATTGTAATAAAATTTACTAAATACTGTGTACGAAAACCACGCGAAAGTGACACACCGTATGAGTGAAATAGTGAAATAACTGTGTACAAATCGAAAGGGTTAAGTTGCAATGTCCAAAATTACAGTGAACATGTGTTGTAAAAATAGTTATAAGATAAGTATAAGAGTATACTTACAGGACTCTGCAATTCGCAGAAATATAAGAAATAGCGAAATTGACAAAGAGTGGGGGAACTGAATCCAGAGACAGTTTCTGACATGTCGATTTCGTACCACTGCAGGTGTCGACCAAGACATGGGTATAAATAGGACACACAAGCTACAGTGGTTCTCTTTCGTAAATCATCCACGGTGCAGCGGGAGCTTCTGCCCGTCCGCACGGCTTACTTATTTTTTTTGTAAATAGTTTAAATTTTCCAGTTACATACAACTATGTAACTAAGTTGTAAATACAATCACTTTTAAATAATAACAAAATAGTAACAAAATTTCATAAGAAGATCTACATAAGAAGATCCACATAAGAAGATCCATTGACGTCAGAAACAGCACGAAAATACTGTGTACGAAAACCACGCGAAAGTGACACACCGTATGAGTGTAATAGTGAAATAACTGTGTACAAATCGAAAGGGTTAAGTTGCAATGTCCAAAATTACAGTGAACATGTGTTGTAAAAATAGTTATAAGATAAGTATAAGAGTATACTTACAGGACTCTGCAATTCGCAGAAATATAAGAAATAGCGAAATTGACAAAGAGTGGGGGAACTGAATCCAGAGACAGTTTCTGACATATCAATTTCGTACCACTGCAGGTGTCGACCAAGACATGGGTATAAATAGGACACACAAGCTACAGTGGTTCTCTTTCGTAAATCGTCCACGGTGCAGCGGGAGCTTCTGCCCGTCCGCACGGCGTATTTAATTTTTTTGTAAATAGTTTAAATTTTCCAGTTACATACAACTATGTAACTAAGTTGTAAATACAATCACTTTTAAATAATAACAAAATAATAACAAAATTTCATAAGAAGATCTACATAAGAAAATCCACATAAGAAGATCCATTGACGTCAGAAACAGCACGACAAGAAGTTCCAGAGAATAATACGACGCTGGACAAGAAAGCGATTCGACGCTGGACAAGAAGAGCGAGTCGACGGTGGACAAGAAGAGTGATTCGACGCTGGACAAGAAGAGCGATTCGACGCTGGACAAGAGGAGTGATTCGACGCTGGACAAGAGGAGTGATTCGACGCTGGACAAGAGGACGCTGGAATGCGAGACGAGGACGACTACAGATGGATAAAAAATGATCGAGTACGATTGACGACAATAAGGTGATAAACAACTTATTTATATCTTAATCGTACAATGAACTCAAAGACAATTAAGGACATTTCTATTTTATTTAAAAGTAAGAGCCAATGTTATTGTAAAGTAGAATTAAAATCATAGATGTTTTAGAAATACGATTAACGTAACAAGAGCTCAAATTAATATGAAATAAAATGAATACAAAGCATTTAAATGAAAACAATTAGTATTTGAGATAAATCAGTACTGAGAAACAAAAGATAAATTCAATAACTATTAACATTTTGAGTACATTACAATATATAAAAAGATATTTAAATATTGATATTTTGAAACACACTAATTGACTGAGTAGTCTGGAAATGAGATTTTTCTTTAATACAATAATTAGTAGAATAGAATATTTAGTCAGTAAGGATGTATATAGCATAAGCCTTACGGCATAATAACAAATAATAACGAATGTTTGAAATCGAAGTCAGTGCCATGTGCACAAATTTTAATAATATCAAATAAATTTGAAATACCGTTACAAGTTACATAGAGTTCTTATTGCAGATACACCTGAAACCCAATTTAAATGTTATATTGTTACATAATTTGTCAATCTTGAACGTGAGACCGGTCACGCTAAATTTATGTATATGTATCGTTGTATAATTTCTCGCCCTGGACGTGGGGCACGACATGCCTAAATTTATGTACAAAAATTTGTTACATAAATTGTAGCCCATGAACGTATGGCCCGATCCCCATCATTTAACTTTCAAATTTTTTATGTATCTAAATGGTTGCTCTAAAATATAAAGAGTGTGTTAAATGGAAAATGTATAATATGTAATTATTATTTATATTAAACAGTAACTGAATGTAATGTTAATTGTTGTGTAATCACACAGCTGGCGCCCACAAATAATATTATTTGTCTATGTAACAGGTATAACTGTAATGAGTATTAATAATAACTATTCATAAAAATAAAGAAATAAATAAATAAGTAGGGAACGGTTATCAATAATAATTGTTAAAGAATTACTACTAAATAAATATTTTAAAAATAGTTCAACATGATGACTTCAGGAAATTTAGACGTAGAGACATTCCAGATGATGATGCGTGCCTGGGTCGATGAAATAAGTACAAAACAAAGGGAAAATATAAATGCTAAAATAGACGAATTAAAAGAATCTAATAAGAAACAATTAGAAGAACAAACTGAAAATTTTAGACAAGACACCGTAAAAATAGCAGAGAGTCTAGAAGAGTTAAAAATTGATAATCTCCAGTTGAAACAAGACAAGATAGAAATAAAACAAAGTATTATCGACAGTAATGCACAATTAACCGAAAAAATTGGTGACACCAACAGACGTATTGACACGATCGCAGAAAATGTCTGTGGAATAATTAATAAACAAACGGAGCTAATACGTGAAAAGTTAGTATGTGAAGAATTCATACTAATTGAAAATACGTGTGTAATTACTAACGATAATTATAAAAAAGTAATTAACATTAAGGAGGAGAAGTAAATAAAGGTTAATAAAACATACCTTATTAATGGCGATATCCCTATTGTGAGACACACACACACTAGTAAGTCACATAAGATGACACACTTAAGGCACCACACTTACGGAGATAAATATCACTGTAGGCCTAACAATAAACGTAGTAAATTATCTATACAAAACACTACGCAAAATTGTGGTAAGCATGATGTTAGATATACGCACGATAATTATAGTAACAATTATTATAACTGTAAGTATGAAAACTACAGAGGTTATCATAAACGACGAATGAAAAAACCGTCGACAGCTGTTCAAGTAGGTTCACTCAACCAAACTATTGACGAGAGAATTGAGAAAGAGCGAAGCATTTGTAACGAGAGAAAGAGGGTAGATTTTGTATGGCCGAGAGGAAAAACGAAAATGTTACCCTATGAACAGGTGACGTCTACGATAAATACGGACGTCGCAGTAATACAAAGGAATGCGGACGTTGTTTACAGGAGGGAGAGAACAATGGTAAGCACGGCGACTATGTTACAAAGGAACAATATACGTCCGCTAGACGACGGACAATGCAATTGTTATAATGAGGGGTGTAAGATCGAACGACACACTGAACTCAGAACTCAATACCCGAATGGAATGAATAATTATTTTTAAAATAAAATAATATAACTATTAATTATTAATAATAAGAAATAATATGTGTAATAATATAAGAGAGTATAATTAAGAAATGTTATTTATTAAGGATATGATAGCAAATAAAAAAAGAAAAATTAGTGAAAAGAAATAAAGAATATTATTTGAAAGGGTTAATTAAGAAATGTATTATTGATGGTAAGGAATGCTATTGTAGAGAAATATTTAAGAAAGTAATGGTAAAAGATGTTATTGTTGTTATTAATATGAAGAAAGGGTTAGGAATGGAAATAATTGCTATAATTGTCAGAACGACTGATCAAGCGAACAGTTAATGGAGATACAAGGACACAGAAGAAAGCAAGAGTGAAAAGTCAAAAGGGCAGAGACTACTTAGGATTAAGGACTTCGAGAAAAATATCGTTGTTTTCCAAGACAGTTCCTCTGTAACCGATCATGCGACACACTACAAAGCTAAAAGAGTATTCTGTTACGGAAGTGTATTTCAGAAAAGTAGTAGCGATCAGAAAGGTAATGTTAAAGAAATGTAATAAAAGGTAATGAATGTTAATGTATTGTATAAGTAATGTATTAGATAAAGTAATGTCATGTTAAGAAAAGAGTTAAGGAAGATTAAAAGCGAAGGTAAGAATGTATGAGTAAGATAATGTAAAATTAAGGACCGAATTTACACACATACATAGGAATGCAGAGCGTACAAAAAGAGGACAAGGGAGAGCTAATTGCAGTGGATTTTCTGGGACCACTACCACGAACAAGTCGAGGTGTAAAGCACATATTGGTATGTATCGATGTGTTTTCCAAGGCAGTCCGACTGTACCCAGTTATGCGACCCACAACCAAAGTTGTTCTAAAGGTACTCAAAGCAAATCCTGTTGGAAAAAGGAGTGGTAATACGGCGAAGAAATTCTTCAGACTTTATAATGGACCGTATACGTTAAGACAGCGAGTAGGACAACACACTTTCATCGTATATGATGAGACACAGAAGAAAGAAATTGGTAAATTCCACGGAACGTCATTTAGGAAGTTTTACACATGAAAACAACGAGGTCAATGAAACCAGTCAGATCAGCTGTTTGTTGAAGCCACCCTACTACAAGGTCACGAGCAGTGAGCGTGTGAAGAGGGGAGTTAAGACACTTGTATACACTCCAATTAAGGGTGAAATGACGAATATTATTCTTTATTATTTGTTACATTTTTTTGCAAATGTAATGATAATAATAAAAAAAATTTTAATAAATATATTTATTAAATTTTTTTTGTTACCAAGCAGAGGGATAATGCGACAGTACAAATAAGTGATGTACTGAGCATTGAATATAAAAATTTAAATATACCTAATAAACTGTAAATAATTAATAATGTATTAGAAATAAGCATGTCAAGGATTGCAAGCTTGGCTCAGACAAAAATATGAACAGGTGTTTCGACCTGAATCGACGTGCACACACACACAAATGTAACTGAAAGTGTGTACACCAGTATCTTGCATGTGTGTGAACGCAGGTCTATGCAGGCGAGTTTACCACCCCAAGATGAATAATTGCACAATTACTGTTTTTCCGTAATTATTCATAAACTATAATTAAAGAGTAAAATCCAAAAACACAATAAATTGTAATAAAATTTACTAAATACTGTGTACGAAAACCACGCGAAAGTGACACACCGTATGAGTGTAATAGTGAAATAACTGTGTACAAATCGAAAGGGCTAAGTTGCAATGTCCAAAATTACAGTGAACATGTGTTGTAAAAATAGTTATAAGATAAGTATAAGAGTATACTTACAGGACTCTGCAATTCGCAGAAATATAAGAAATAGCGAAATTGACAAAGAGTGGGGGAACTGAATCCAGAGACAGTTTCTGACATGTCGATTTCGTACCACTGCCGGTGTCGACCAAGACATGGGTATAAATAGGACACACAAGCTACAGTGGTTCTCTTTCGTAAATCATCCACGGTGCAGCGGGAGCTTCTGCCCGTCCGCACGGCTTACTTATTTTTTTTGTAAATAGTTTAAATTTTCCAGTTACATACAACTATGTAACTAAGTTGTAAATACAATCACTTTTAAATAATAACAAAATAGTAACAAAATTTCATAAGAAGATCTACATAAGAAGATCCACATAAGAAGATCCATTGACGTCAGAAACAGCACGAAAATACTGTGTACGAAAACCACGCGAAAGTGACACACCGTATGAGTGTAATAGTGAAATAACTGTGTACAAATCGAAAGGGTTAAGTTGCAATGTCCAAAATTACAGTGAACATGTGTTGTAAAAATAGTTATAAGATAAGTATAAGAGTATACTTACAGGACTCTGCAATTCGCAGAAATATAAGAAATAGCGAAATTGACAAAGAGTGGGGGAACTGAATCCAGAGACAGTTTCTGACATATCAATTTCGTACCACTGCAGGTGTCGACCAAGACATGGGTATAAATAGGACACACAAGCTACAGTGGTTCTCTTTCGTAAATCGTCCACGGTGCAGCGGGAGCTTCTGCCCGTCCGCACGGCGTATTTAATTTTTTTGTAAATAGTTTAAATTTTCCAGTTACATACAACTATGTAACTAAGTTGTAAATACAATCACTTTTAAATAATAACAAAATAATAACAAAATTTCATAAGAAGATCTACATAAGAAAATCCACATAAGAAGATCCATTGACGTCAGAAACAGCACGACAAGAAGTTCCAGAGAATAATACGACGCTGGACAAGAAAGCGATTCGACGCTGGACAAGAAGAGCGAGTCGACGGTGGACAAGAAGAGTGATTCGACGCTGGACAAGAAGAGCGATTCGACGCTGGACAAGAGGAGTGATTCGACGCTGGACAAGAGGAGTGATTCGACGCTGGACAAGAGGACGCTGGAATGCGAGACGAGGACGACTACAGATGGATAAAAAATGATCGAGTACGATTGACGACAATAAGGTGATAAACAACTTATTTATATCTTAATCGTACAATGAACTCAAAGACAATTAAGGACATTTCTATTTTATTTAAAAGTAAGAGCCAATGTTATTGTAAAGTAGAATTAAAATCATAGATGTTTTAGAAATACGATTAACGTAACAAGAGCTCAAATTAATATGAAATAAAATGAATACAAAGCATTTAAATGAAAACAATTAGTATTTGAGATAAATCAGTACTGAGAAACAAAAGATAAATTCAATAACTATTAACATTTTGAGTACATTACAATATATAAAAAGATATTTAAATATTGATATTTTGAAACACACTAATTGACTGAGTAGTCTGGAAATGAGATTTTTCTTTAATACAATAATTAGTAGAATAGAATATTTAGTCAGTAAGGATGTATATAGCATAAGCCTTACGGCATAATAACAAATAATAACGAATGTTTGAAATCGAAGTCAGTGCCATGTGCACAAATTTTAATAATATCAAATAAATTTGAAATACCGTTACAAGTTACATAGAGTTCTTATTGCAGATACACCTGAAACCCAATTTAAATGTTATATTGTTACATAATTTGTCAATCTTGAACGTGAGACCGGTCACGCTAAATTTATGTATATGTATCGTTGTATAATTTCTCGCCCTGGACGTGGGGCACGACATGCCTAAATTTATGTACAAAAATTTGTTACATAAATTGTAGCCCATGAACGTATGGCCCGATCCCCATCATTTAACTTTCAAATTTTTTATGTATCTAAATGGTTGCTCTAAAATATAAAGAGTGTGTTAAATGGAAAATGTATAATATGTAATTATTATTTATATTAAACAGTAACTGAATGTAATGTTAATTGTTGTGTAATCACACAGCTGGCGCCCACAAATAATATTATTTGTCTATGTAACAGGTATAACTGTAATGAGTATTAATAATAACTATTCATAAAAATAAAGAAATAAATAAATAAGTAGGGAACGGTTATCAATAATAATTGTTAAAGAATTACTACTAAATAAATATTTTAAAAATAGTTCAACATGATGACTTCAGGAAATTTAGACGTAGAGACATTCCAGATGATGATGCGTGCCTGGGTCGATGAAATAAGTACAAAACAAAGGGAAAATATAAATGCTAAAATAGACGAATTAAAAGAATCTAATAAGAAACAATTAGAAGAACAAACTGAAAATTTTAGACAAGACACCGTAAAAATAGCAGAGAGTCTAGAAGAGTTAAAAATTGATAATCTCCAGTTGAAACAAGACAAGATAGAAATAAAACAAAGTATTATCGACAGTAATGCACAATTAACCGAAAAAATTGGTGACACCAACAGACGTATTGACACGATCGCAGAAAATGTCTGTGGAATAATTAATAAACAAACGGAGCTAATACGTGAAAAGTTAGTATGTGAAGAATTCATACTAATTGAAAATACGTGTGTAATTACTAACGATAATTATAAAAAAGTAATTAACATTAAGGAGGAGAAGTAAATAAAGGTTAATAAAACATACCTTATTAATGGCGATATCCCTATTGTGAGACACACACACACTAGTAAGTCACATAAGATGACACACTTAAGGCACCACACTTACGGAGATAAATATCACTGTAGGCCTAACAATAAACGTAGTAAATTATCTATACAAAACACTACGCAAAATTGTGGTAAGCATGATGTTAGATATACGCACGATAATTATAGTAACAATTATTATAACTGTAAGTATGAAAACTACAGAGGTTATCATAAACGACGAATGAAAAAACCGTCGACAGCTGTTCAAGTAGGTTCACTCAACCAAACTATTGACGAGAGAATTGAGAAAGAGCGAAGCATTTGTAACGAGAGAAAGAGGGTAGATTTTGTATGGCCGAGAGGAAAAACGAAAATGTTACCCTATGAACAGGTGACGTCTACGATAAATACGGACGTCGCAGTAATACAAAGGAATGCGGACGTTGTTTACAGGAGGGAGAGAACAATGGTAAGCACGGCGACTATGTTACAAAGGAACAATATACGTCCGCTAGACGACGGACAATGCAATTGTTATAATGAGGGGTGTAAGATCGAACGACACACTGAACTCAGAACTCAATACCCGAATGGAATGAATAATTATTTTTAAAATAAAATAATATAACTATTAATTATTAATAATAAGAAATAATATGTGTAATAATATAAGAGAGTATAATTAAGAAATGTTATTTATTAAGGATATGATAGCAAATAAAAAAAGAAAAATTAGTGAAAAGAAATAAAGAATATTATTTGAAAGGGTTAATTAAGAAATGTATTATTGATGGTAAGGAATGCTATTGTAGAGAAATATTTAAGAAAGTAATGGTAAAAGATGTTATTGTTGTTATTAATATGAAGAAAGGGTTAGGAATGGAAATAATTGCTATAATTGTCAGAACGACTGATCAAGCGAACAGTTAATGGAGATACAAGGACACAGAAGAAAGCAAGAGTGAAAAGTCAAAAGGGCAGAGACTACTTAGGATTAAGGACTTCGAGAAAAATATCGTTGTTTTCCAAGACAGTTCCTCTGTAACCGATCATGCGACACACTACAAAGCTAAAAGAGTATTCTGTTACGGAAGTGTATTTCAGAAAAGTAGTAGCGATCAGAAAGGTAATGTTAAAGAAATGTAATAAAAGATAATGAATGTTAATGTATTGTATAAGTAATGTATTAGATAAAGTAATGTCATGTTAAGAAAAGAGTTAAGGAAGATTAAAAGCGAAGGTAAGAATGTATGAGTAAGATAATGTAAAATTAAGGACCGAATTTACACACATACATAGGAATGCAGAGCGTACAAAAAGAGGACAAGGGAGAGCTAATTGCAGTGGATTTTCTGGGACCACTACCACGAACAAGTCGAGGTGTAAAGCACATATTGGTATGTATCGATGTGTTTTCCAAGGCAGTCCGACTGTACCCAGTTATGCGACCCACAACCAAAGTTGTTCTAAAGGTACTCAAAGCAAATCCTGTTGGAAAAAGGAGTGGTAATACGGCGAAGAAATTCTTCAGACTTTATAATGGACCGTATACGTTAAGACAGCGAGTAGGACAACACACTTTCATCGTATATGATGAGACACAGAAGAAAGAAATTGGTAAATTCCACGGAACGTCATTTAGGAAGTTTTACACATGAAAACAACGAGGTCAATGAAACCAGTCAGATCAGCTGTTTGTTGAAGCCACCCTACTACAAGGTCACGAGCAGTGAGCGTGTGAAGAGGGGAGTTAAGACACTTGTATACACTCCAATTAAGGGTGAAATGACGAATATTATTCTTTATTATTTGTTACATTTTTTTGCAAATGTAATGATAATAATAAAAAAAATTTTAATAAATATATTTATTAAATTTTTTTTTGTTACCAAGCAGAGGGATAATGCGACAGTACAAATAAGTGATGTACTGAGCATTGAATATAAAAATTTAAATATACCTAATAAACTGTAAATAATTAATAATGTATTAGAAATAAGCATGTCAAGGATTGCAAGCTTGGCTCAGACAAAAATATGAACAGGTGTTTCGACCTGAATCGACGTGCATACACACACAAATGTAACTGAAAGTGTGTACACCAGTATCTTGCATGTGTGTGAACGCAGGTCTATGCAGGCGAGTTTACCACCCCAAGATGAATAATTGCACAATTACTGTTTTTCCGTAATTATTCATAAACTATAATTAAAGAGTAAAATCCGAAAACACAATAAATTGTAATAAAATTTACTAAATACTGTGTACGAAAACCACGCGAAAGTGACACACCGTATGAGTGTAATAGTGAAATAACTGTGTACAAATCGAAAGGGCTAAGTTGCAATGTCCAAAATTACAGTGAACATGTGTTGTAAAAATAGTTATAAGATAAGTATAAGAGTATACTTACAGGACTCTGCAATTCGCAGAAATATAAGAAATAGCGAAATTGACAAAGAGTGGGGGAACTGAATCCAGAGACAGTTTCTGACATGTCGATTTCGTACCACTGCAGGTGTCGACCAAGACATGGGTATAAATAGGACACACAAGCTACAGTGGTTCTCTTTCGTAAATCATCCACGGTGCAGAGGGAGCTTCTGCCCGTCCGCACGGCGTATTTAATTTTTTTGTAAATAGTTTAAATTTTCCAGTTACATACAACTATGTAACTAAGTTGTAAATACAATCACTTTTAAATAATAACAAAAATTCATAAGAAGATCTACATAAGAAGATCCACATAAGAAGATCCATTGACGTCAGAAACAGCACGACAAGAAGTTCCAGAGAGTGATACGACGCTGGACAAGAAAGCGATTCGACGCTGGACAAGAAGAGCGAGTCGACGGTGGACAAGAAGAGTGATTCGACGCTGGACAAGAAGAGCGATTCGACGCTGGACAAGAGGAGTGATTCGACGCTGGACAGGAGGAGTGATTCGACGCTGGACAAGAGGACGCTGGAATGCGAGACGAGGACGACTACAGATGGATAAAAATGATCGAGTACGATTGACGACAATAAGGTGATAAACAACTTATTTATATCTTAATCGTACAATGAACTCAAAGACAATTAAAGACATTTCTATTTTATTTAAAAGTAAGAGCCAATGTTATTGTAAAGTAGAATTAAAATCATAGATGTTTTAGAAATACGATTAACGTAACAAGAGCTCAAATTAATATGAAATAAAATGAATACAAAGCATTTAAATGAAAACAATTAGTATTTGAGATAAATCAGTACTGAGAAACAAAAGATAAATTCAATAACTATTAACATTTTGAGTACATTACAATATATAAAAAGATATTTAAATATTGATATTTTGAAACACACTAATTGACTGAGTAGTCTGGAAATGAGATTTTTCTTTAATACAATAATTAGTAGAATAGAATATTTAGTCAGTAAGGATGTATATAGCATAAGCCTTACGGCATAATAACAAATAATAACGAATGTTTGAAATCGAAGTCAGTGCCATGTGCACAAATTTTAATAATATCAAATAAATTTGAAATACCGTTACAAGTTACATAGAGTTCTTATTGCAGATACACCTGAAACCCAATATAAATGTTATATTGTTACACAATTTGTCAATCTTGAACGTGAGACCGGTCACGCTAAATTTATGTATATGTATATGTATTTATGTATATGTATTGTTGCATATTAATTATCGCTTCCAACGTGGGGCATCACAAATGTAAATTATATTATATTTACAACGTTATATCGTTGCATAATATGGCGTCCCAGATCGTGGAGCTCCGCAAACACAAATAAATTTATATTTGCAACGTTGTATCGTTGTAATATATATATATATGTATATTTATTTTTTTAATGATTTTATATGATATGTGTGTGTGTGTGTGTGTGTAATATATATATTGTAGCGTGACAGAAAATCCACTACATTTTAAGTCATGTGAAATCATAAAGTTTAATTACACCAACAAATGTTATAATAATATTGAATGACATTTAAATAAATCAGAGGAATGAACCACAATAAGATAAAAATCCTCACTACATAATATATAAAAACCACTGTTAAAAGAAACCAAAGAAAGTATTGAAGCAACTCATCAACTCATAGTATAATACCAGTAAGTTACCCAGGAAGCTCAGAGCAGTAAACCAGTTATATAAGACCATATCAAAGAAAAAAGAGACTCAATTAAAGGGTGGTGAATACCAAAATACCCCAAAAACAAGAAGAGGGAAGAATAAAGTTTGTGAACAGGAAGAAAACAATACCCTGAAACCTGTATAGAAGAATAAAGTCAGTTCAGTGAATAAATTAAATACTCCAAACTAAACCTCAGTCGTGATAACACCAAGTACCTTGGTTTACCCAAGAACGGAAGGAAGACCAGAAGAGTGAAGACTAGACGAGGGACAAGAATGAAGACTAGAAGAGGGACAAGAATGAATACCAGAAGGAAGATACGAAGAAGAACAAGAAAGAAGACAGGAGGAGAGGAAGAAATAGTATGAAAGAAACACCGTAGTAAAACCTATTACTATATAAACTACTATCAATCCCAAACCCACAAAAACTATGCAAAAGAAAGTATAACATACCCAAAATCTTATAAAATGTAATTATTGAGAAAACTAAAGTGTTGTATAGCGTTATAAGAAGTGCACCGGCTAAAGCTATTGTGTAATAAAGAAAATAAACTAGTCTTAACGGTCCATGATTACTAAAGGTCTGGTCTGAGATAATAAGACTCAAAATATCAGAACCAACAGTGAAAGTGAATTTGTGTAAGTGTTGTATTTTAAAAAAATGCAATAAACTTAAAGTTGGTGATACTATAACTTAGTAGTATGCTATATCACAACTTTAAAATCTAATAATAAACAGCATAATAAAATTATAAAATGGAAGGTTTCCAGTATTTTATTATTTTAATGTAAATCTTTATTTACAAGACATTTGTAAAAAATGATAATAAATAGAGTATGGGAGTTAATGTTTACTGATGTAGGGGATCACAATAATAATGGTTTAAACCAAAAAGGACTGGTACTAATATAGTATGAATAAGTGTAACATGTTTAAATAGACTGTTATTTCACAGTCCTAAAATCAATGTGTTAAATAAATGTATTTGTAAGGTTTATTAGAAAATAAGATTTATGTTATGGGTTTAAAAAGAATTATGTTTGATAAATAATAACCTACATACCAGTAATAATGTTCTAATAGGTATGCTATGTTAGCTCAAAAATAGTTAAAAGATATATGTTCAAACCATATCTGCAATATGTTCAATTGTGCAGATTGCTAAACCATGTTCATAATTATTTATTTTAAATATGTAGTGTTAATTAACTACTACACAACACAATAAGTTATAAATCATGTTATTTTCATATAATTGTAATTATGTAAAGTCAGAGGAGGAATTAAGTTTAAATTATTTGAGAAAGAAAGAAATATAAAATTCTAAAATCTAGGCCATTTGGTGAAATCAGAGAACCAATATAAAATAGTATAATTCACTTATAAATCCTGTAAACTACCAAGATTTATATAAGATAACACAATTAACCACTACTAGGAATGATCCTATGAATTAAAATGATAATAAGGAAATATACCTTAACATTTTGTAAATTGTCAAAATATATAAATTAATTAATTTTAAAGAGCAATGTCAAATTTACAGATTAACACAAAAAACCAGTTCAAAGGTGTAATTTATATGTATTTAAGGAAAGGAAGAGGAATATGACTAATTAAAATTTATTATAATAGTATTAATAATATTCAAATGGAGGGAATTTTGTATAAAGACGGAAATCCAATTTTGAGCCTATATTTCCATAAAGTAAAGAAATTTGTTAATTTCCACAAAATATCTACAGATATGGACTATAATACATCAATTTAAAGGGAATGAGATGATTAAACCAATAATAAGGTTAATAATTCATAAAAGTGAGGAATAAAATAGATAAATTCCATACATAATGTAATATTTTATCATATGTATGGGAAGTCGAAAAATGTTAACAATACTTTTTCAAGGATTAACTGGGCTAGATTTATGACCAAATTAATTAGTCTTTTGTTGAATATCAAGCTGGACAGTTGTGTGAAGAACGTTTCTTTAAATCGAATTGAAAATGATACTAGTGTTTAGCCATTGAAATCAGTGAAACGAGAGTTAGGCGGTTTAAACACTTTTTAAAGCTAAAGCTGTTAATACATTCACGACAATAGTGAAAACAAACACTTAACTACATAATACGAGTGATAGAAACAAGTAAAACACTATATTTCAACTGATTTATCCTGCAAATCCTAACCAATAACTTGAGAACTTAACCGCAGAAGTTGAACACATAGAAAATAAACTAACTAACACAAGTTTACACAGAACACTTCACCAGAATACACCAAATAGATTAACAGACATATTACACCAGTGCGGGGACATTTTAGATTTTGATGAAGGTAATTTTATAGTAATTTTCTGACACGACGCATATGCAGTAACCAAGACCAACTCGAGTAGCGGCCATCTTGAAAACGAAGTCGGCTAACCATATCGCAGTGACGTCAGTCTTCATTGGTTTGACAAAACATTTATATTCAAATATTATATACTGAAATTATTTAAATACTATTGAATAGTAATTATTGTATTTATTTTTAATTGTTAATGTTATACTTTCTCGTCACCCTTCTCTGACTATTAATCCATAATCGCTCAAAGAACCTGTCTTTTAATATAATATAACATAAAATTTTGTTCTGTATGACACAATCGATAATTCCCGAGACAGAGTCGATAATTGCTCTCCATCGTTAAAATATCGATTATTTATTTAAAATTGTCAATAAATCTTTATATTTCCATTATTTTGTATCTGTACTTATTTCACAGGGTAATTTAAGGGTATCTATAAGGCTGAAGGAATTAAGTGAGAAGAATATATTCTATTTTGAACAAGATATTGGACCAGTCAGAAAAGTCACCAATCGATTATTACCTGGAGTTAATCTATTTAACTCCAGACTTGGTGCAAATCTTCAAGAAGTGCTCGACAGTCAATAAATACCTACCTGTTATTAAAATTTTACCAGAACCTTTTAAAAAACAGATTTATCTCTTATACATACCTCTATAAACATAAACAAAATTATTTTATTATTTGAAAATTCTATAATTTGTGAATTTTCTGTATCCATTTTATTCTTTTGTAACGACCGGCATACAGCGGTCTGGAGACCAAGTGGCTAGCCCAAACAGTGGGGCTTGATTTGATTACAGTATTTCACAGGGTCGTCATACAAAGTGGCGTCCAACTTAGAGGGCTTAATAATCTAAGCTTGGCAGCGATTAATAAATAGAGACAGAGAAAGATGCAAAGACGAGCGACATCGAAAAAGAGGGCGGCAGAGGCCGAGAAAGAGGTTGACATGGGGGATAAGGAGGCAACACCTGTGGAAGATCCGGAAGTGTTACTAATCCAGGTGGAACATAAACTACCAGAACCACCAGAGGAACAGTCTGAAGTAACAACACAAACAGGGGAAGCCAATGTCCCAGACAAGGAAATAGAAAAACCTATGACCACTGAAGAAAACAAAATGGATAAGATCATGGAAATGTTCTTACAGTTGAGTAAGCAAATGGAATCCACGAAAGAAGATTTGATCAACAAAATGGATAACAATAACCAGTCCACCAAGGAAGATTTGGGTGAAATAAATAAAAACATAGAAAATACCAACAAGAAGATGGAAGAGAGGATGGGAGAAAAGTTAGAAGAATTAAAGGAAGACAACCATTCATTAAATGAAAAACTAGAGGATCTAAAGGAAGATAACCGATCCACAAAGGAAGAATTGGGCCGTAAGATATAAAATACTAATAAAAGGATTGAGAAAACCAGTAAGAGTTTGAGCAAGAAGCTGGAAGAGAAAATGGAGGAAACTAGTAAGAAAATCGAAAGCGACAATCAGCAACTGAGGGAGAAGTTGGAGGAAAATAATCAGAAAAAGGAGGAGAAAATGGACGAGAATAATCAAAGGTTAAGAGAAGAATTAAGGGAAGTTAACCAAGAGAACATGAATAAATTAGACGAGAGGATTGAGTTAGCCAAAGAGGAGATAAATAAAAAGATAACTGAGACGAAGAAGTCCATTGTAAAGAAATTAGAACAGGAAGTCGTGGTTGTTAACCAGCAGATCCGAGAAGTAGACGAAAGATGTCGTCAAACCGAAAACGAAGTGCTGGAAGTCCGGGAAGTAATAACTAAGGAAATTACTCAGGTCCAAGAACAACAGAAAACTAAAATGGAGGAGACCAAGAAATTTGCCCTGGAGGAAGTAAATAAAGTGAGAACCCAAGTAACAGAAAGATGCGACGGCGTGGAAGCCGCTATGGTGAACATAACCGGACAGGTGCGTCAGAGCCAGGAGGAGATGGAGTTAATAAGAAACAGACCATCGGGATATCACAATTTCCCCATGTCAGAGAACAGAGAATGGCTCAATTTCCGGCAATACAAACGGAAGCCTATGGAGTTCTTGGCACTAATAGAGGAGTACCTCGAGAAACACCGAGGGAACCGATGGGTCCGGAGCAGAGAAATCCTTGACGAGTCGTTTCGGGAGGTGAATGACCATTGGTGGATGGCCAACCGGAGCGACATCGACAATTATGAACAATTCAAAAGTCTGTTCAAAGCCAAGTACTGGTCAGAGACCACGCAGAATCTCATCAGAGATAATATATGCCACGGCCGCTACAAACCACAAGTCGGCAGCTCAATGACAGCTTATTTCCTCGGCAAAGTGTGCATGGCCAAGCACTTAGAACCAGCCATACCGGAGGAATGCCTAATAAACAAGCTGTCTTACCATTATGATGAGGAGGTGATTCGTGCAAGGAGGGGCAGCCAGATAAAAACCATCCAGGCAATGACAGAACTCCTAGAGAATTATGAAAACGAAGATTACTACAGGCAGAGTCGTAGAAGAAGTGATGGGCCCGAACCAAGGACGTACCTGAACAATAATCAGGGTGCAAACCACATAAATACTGGGTACCAAGGAGGTCGGGCATACCCGCGAAATAACAATTATAATAATGGAAATAATGTAAATAATACCAATTACAATGACAATAATAATACGGGTCCCAACCAACAAAACCCGAATCGACCCTCTAATGGTTATCAGGGTAACCGCAATCCTTACCCTGATAACGTAAATAGTCAGAGAAGCCCCAATTATGGTAATAGTCCTTACCCTAATAATGCTAATCGTGCGGGTCCCAATAATGGTAATTTTAATAATAATAGGTTTCCTCGCCCTAGAGTGAACTTCATACAAGCCACAGATGGAAGACAGCGAGGATTCAACCACAATCGACGAAGCAGTTACCGAAGATACGAAGAAAGGCGGAGGATCCTAGAACGGGACCAACCGAGGTACTATCCGGCGCGTAGGAGTAATAGTTTGGACAACACTGAACAGAGGTCGCACCATGAACGACCGGAAGACCATAGAACAGATCGGCAAGTAACCACTCTGAGCATCCCGAATGAGGCATCGAATAATATGGCTCAAAGAAACAATGATGCCGAGCCTTTAAACGGGCACAGGCAGTAAGAAATCGCCAGAACCCATTACTGCTTCTGACTACTGGGTATGATAATGAGAATGAGTGCAATTTTAAAAATAATCACAATCGTATTACAATCATCGGGTGCAACTACCTGAAGGACATCAGACAGGAGTTATTGGAAGAGGATAACAGGAGTCCCACCAATAACTTCAATAATGAAATTATACATGTTGACGCCAAGGTAGAAGGCATCCCAGCCAAGTTAATGATCGATACTGGGTCAAACGTATCAATAATAAGTACGACGGAACTGGAGAGGATACAGCAAGAGTGCGGGAGAACTTTACCAACATTGCCGTTGAATAATATTGTTTTGTTGGGAGCAACCGGCCGACAAAACAAAACTATACGTAGACAAGCCTCCGCCAGTGTGATGAGCTGTGGTATAGCGATTGACATGGAATTCTTGGTGGCGAGCGGTCTGCCATTTAATATACTGGTCGGGTGTGATGTGCTTAGGAGGAATTCCGCCATCATTGATTTAAGAACTGAAACATTATCACTATTTTCTAACGGACATACTTGGACGGCGAACTTGGTGGGTAGTGACCAAGTCGTTCCCAATAGTATCCATCAGCAAATCCGAAAAATTAATTACATCCAACCAACATCCATAATTGAACAGAGAATAGACGACACATCCAATGAAGATTTATGGTCGCAAAAAATCCAGGAGATCAGGGATTTCTGGAGCGGTATAACTGGCGAAGGTTTAACAACAAACCAAGCGAACAAATTAATAGACATCTACAATAAATATAAATCAGTCTTTTCTGATGCGCCCGGTAAAGTGAAGAATTTCCAGTGTACTCTACAATTCCGAGACACTGTAGACTTTAACCGGAAGTCTTACCCCATTGCGCAATCACGAAAGCAGGCAGTAAGAGCTGAAATAGAGCAAATGATTAACCGTGACATTATAGAGAGTAGCCATTCCCCTTACACAAGTCCTATCGTGGCTATTCCTAAGAAAAACGGACAAGTCCGTTTATGTTTAGATGCGCGCGAAATAAATAAGATGATCATAAATGACAGGACTTCGCCCGGTGAGATTGAGGAGATCTTAAAACGATTCCACGGTACCAAATACTTCACTACCTGGGATACGGTGTGCGGATACTGGCAGGTGGAATTACACCCACAGAGTCGCCAGTATCTGGCCTTTATATTCGAAGGGCGGAACTACCAGTTTAAGAGGTTGCCCTTCGGACTGGTAAACTCAGTCGCAGTCTTTGTGCACTGCATGGATCAGATACTTGGCCAAGAAGCACTAAAATTCACCACCGTATACGTCGATGACTTGCTAGTGTCCTCAGAAACTTGGGAGGAACACTGCTACCGTGTGGAACACGTCTTACAGAAGCTAGCAGCAAACAATATTACTCTGAAGTTAGCAAAGTCTCATTTTATTGCTAAAGAGATACAATTCTTGGGCTTCATATTAAATGATAAGGGAATCTCACCGTCGGCTGAAAAAGTCGAAGCAATTCAGAACTGTCCTACACCAAAGAATCGAAGGCAGTTACAGTCGTTCCTGGGACTCTGTAATTACTACCGCAAGTTCCAGGAAAAGTACTCCGAACTGACGGCCAGATTTCAGCCGCAACTGTCATCTAAAAATAAATGGATCTGGGGTAATGAACAACAAAACATATGGACTCTCATAAAACAAAAATTCCTTAAACATATTATACTCCGCCATCCAGATTTTAACAAGCCTTTCTTTCTTAATTGTGATGCCAGTGACATCAGCCTCGGCACTACTTTATATCAAGAGGATGAAGAGGGCGAGCATCTTGTAATCTGTTTTGCCAGCAGAGCTCTGAACCAGAGTGAGAAAAACTATCACGTGACAGAAAAGGAGTTATTGAGTGTCGTGTTCGCGTGCGGAAAGTTCCGTACATATATTCTTGGTTATCCCGTTACCGTCCGGACAGACCATAAATCTATCTCGTTCCTTAAGAGATGTAAGCTGAGCCATGGAAGGTTAACGCGGTGGATACTATTGCTGCAAGAATACGACCTTAAGTGGGAGTATATCCCCGGAAGGAAGAATGTCGTCGCGGACGTATTGTCTAGAGTTGACATTGACAAGCAGACGTTCGAGGGAGAGAAGGAGAGTATTCTGAAGGTGTATCATATTCTCAGCAGCAGCGCCGGTTTACAATCAGTTCTGGAACAACTAAGCACACACCAACAAGCTGACCCGAAATTAATTACTATTATGTCAAGATTGGAAGCAGGAGATGAGACCATCTCCCGATATTACACTATACATAAGGGAATCCTGTTTTCCAAACCATCATTATTTAAGGAGGAGTGGAAGGTAATAATTCCAACCCATATCGAGAAAGAGGTAGTGATCAGTTATCATGTTCGATATGGGCATATGGGCGCTTTAAAGGTGGTAAAGGCCCTGGAAGAAAGCTGCTATATAAAAGACATCAATCGGAAAGTACGGAGGTATATTAGAAACTGTCGCATTTGCCAACTCGTAAAAACTAATAACGAGAAAAGAGAAGGGCAGATGATTCCAATAACATCGCAGTCGAAACTTGAGAAGGTATTCCTGGATATCTGCGGGCCATTTCCCCGCAGTGGAGGCCGCCACCGATACAGATATATCGTCATCATTATGGACCATTACACTAAGTTCGTAAAGCTATACCCAGCGAATCGGGCGACTACGAATAAAATTCTTAATATCCTGATCGACCAGTACTTCCCAACCGTCGGAAAACCGGTATCGATCATAACCGACCACGGAACGCAATTCAAGGGGAGGAAATGGCGGGATACACTGCTGTCCATGGGGGTTCACACATACAAGACATCCGTATACCACCCAAGCAGTAACCCGGCCGAAAGAGTCTTGCGAGAGGTGGGGCGCCTATTAAGAACGTATTGCCATGAGCAGCAGAGAAGATGGCAAGAATATTTGGAGGCTACTGAAGAATTCCTCAACCTGGCCTACCATCCTGCCATAGGAATAACCCCATACTCCGCGATGTACGAGAGACAACCCCCTAGAGAGATTGCAGATATCTTGGAGTTCCCCAGAGAACATAAATATAGATTTGATAAAATTCAATTTTGTAATAAGGTGGCCGAAGGTCAGGAGAAACGGCGGAACAAATAGCCTACAATAAATGCATGGGTAAGGTTATCCATTATACCGTTGGAGAGAAGGCGTTGTTGAAGAATAGGGAATTACCCAGTTCCTTAGAGGGGATAACAAAAAAGTTATTGCTCCTGTACACTGGTCCCTATATCGTCTCAAAAGACAATAACAACAACACCTACGAAATCAAAGAAATAAGTTCAAGTAAAGTCAAGGGTGTCTTTAACCAGGCATCCATGAAGAAATTTTATGATTAAAAAACCTCCAAATTCTAAAAAGAAATATAAGCACATATTATCTACAATTATTAGAAAATTTTATGGCAAGAATATAAGAAGAATTAGAATTTAAAACCTCTAAATTCTAAACACAATGTAAGACAATTACATACAATTTATTTGAAGAGAAACATATTTTGAATGAAGAATAACAAGAAGAATTTTGAAATAAACAGCCAAATTCTAAAAAGAAATATAAGCACATATTGTCTACAATTATTAGAAAATTTTATGGCAAGAATATAAGAAGAATTAGAATTTAAAACCTCTAAATTCTAAACACAATGTAAGCCAATTACATACAATTTGTTTGAGAAGGAACATTTTGGAAGAAGATATATAAAACAGAATTTTGAATGTAAACCAACCAAATTCTAAAAACAAATGTAAGCCCACTTTACATAACAAATATTTGAAGAAAAACTTTATGGCTATAATATAATAATAAAGAAGGAGAGAATTTAGAAATAAAACCATCTAAGGTCAAAAACAAGTAAGGACAGCTTACTAAATATTTATTTGAAGAGAAACATTTTGACAATAATACCAAGAGAGTTTAGAGAAATAAAACCAGCCAAAACACATGTAAGCCCACCTTACATACAAATTATTTGAGAAAACTTTATAGAATAACATAAGAAGAGTGAATTTTGAATTATGAATAAATCAAGTTTCCCAAACCAAGTATAAGTACAACTTACCAACCAATTATGAATAAAACACTGATAAACTGAAGAGATTTCATACCATATTTATGGTAAGCATAGAAGATAATTACCATGATAACAAAGAATCATAATGGGATGAAAAAGGAAACAGATTTAGAATTAAAACAAATAATTCTGAACAATATGATAATGTCTAAGTTCAATATGAAGAGTAAAAACCTTTCCGTAAAATGGTGATGAAGGAAATAAAAAAGAAAAAATTTCTTTAATACGATTGGAGTGATTGAATAGAATAATAAAGTACAAACACTTCTTTGGAATTATGAGAGAATGAAACTTTAAAGTGGTATGAGGAGAAATTATGACCTCATTATGAAATTAATAAAAAACCATCATTTGCAAGTATAATAGCAATGACAGGAATAATGTGAAAATAATGTCAAAGATTTATGTAATTAAACGAATTAATATAAAATGATTTATGAATTAAATGACAATTATGATAATGACAGTTATACAAATTCTAGAAAATAGAACAAGTGGAAATTTTAAGAAAAAGAAACAGTCTAAAAATGTCATAAAGATATGCTACTATAAATAATGCAGATTATAATGAAAAAACCAGAAGGTAATAAAGAATTTATAACCAAAAGATTTATATGATAAGAAAAGTTGAAAAATATAATAATAGAAGAGCTTCCTACCATAATATCAAATGAAAGAAACATCCAGATAATGAGTCAGAAGAACAACTGAGATAGAAATATTAAAATCTCTGAGAAGTATAATAAGTAATAAGTGAAGTATCCCAAAGATATTTTTTAAATAGTAACAAATGTGTACTATTCTGAATAATTTTTTTAATCTGTCTGATGATAATTCCAGCAGGATTAATATGTTTTTTGAGCAGAGATGATTTGCCTCTGTACTCAAATATGTGTGAAGTATTGGACAGCAGAGGAAAGTAGCGTACAGTGCCTCTCTGAACTGAACCAGCTCACAAAGTAGGGAACGATAGGGAGAAAATATCCCAAGGAGAAAATACTAAGAAGAAATATAAAAATGAAATAATAAATATGAAACTCAGAAGACTATTACTATCAAGGAACATCAAGTGAGAATGATATAAACTCAAATATAAATAAGAAAATTTTAAAATGGAAGGAAGTCCAAAATAGTAACAAACTTAGAATATTTATCATAAGCAATTGTTTCAGACAAAGCAAGTATAGTCTGAAAAAATTACTTCTGGAGAAGGGCATTCTGTAGCGTGACAGAAAATCCACTACATTTTAAGTCATGTGAAATCATAAAGTTTAATTACACCAACAAATGTTATAATAATATTGAATGACATTTAAATAAATCAGAGGAATGAACCACAATAAGATAAAAATCCTCACTACATAATATATAAAAACCACTGTTAAAAGAAACCAAAGAAAGTATTGAAGCAACTCATCAACTCATAGTATAATACCAGTAAGTTACCCAGGAAGCTCAGAGCAGTAAACCAGTTATATAAGACCATATCAAAGAAAAAAGAGACTCAATTAAAGGGTGGTTAATACCAAAATACCCCAAAAACAAGAAGAGGGAAGAATAAAGTTTGTGAACAGGAAGAAAACAATACCCTGAAACCTGTATAGAAGAATAAAGTCAGTTCAGTGAATAAATTAAATACTCCAAACTAAACCTCAGTCGTGATAACACCAAGTACCTTGGTTTACCCAAGAACGGAAGGAAGACCAGAAGAGTGAAGACTAGACGAGGGACAAGAATGAAGACTAGAAGAGGGACAAGAATGAATACCAGAAGGAAGATACGAAGAAGAACAAGAAAGAAGACAGGAGGGGAGGAAGAAATAGTATGAAAGAAACACCGTAGTAAAACCTATTATTATATAAACTACTATCAATCCCAAACCCACAAAAACTATGCAAAAGAAAGTATAACATACCCAAAATCTTATAAAATGTAATTATTGAGAAAACTAAAGTGTTGTATAGCGTTATAAGAAGTGCACCGGCTAAAGCTATTGTGTAATAAAGAAAATAAACTAGTCTTAACGGTCCATGATTACTAAAGGTCTGGTCTGAGATAATAAGACTCAAAATATCAGAACCAACAGTGAAAGTGAATTTGTGTAAGTGTTGTATTTTAAAAAAATGCAATAAACTTAAAGTTGGTGATACTATAACTTAGTAGTATGCTATATCACAACTTTAAAATCTAATAATAAACAGCATAATAAAATTATAAAATGGAAGGTTTCCAGTATTTTATTATTTTAATGTAAATCTTTATTTACAAGACATTTGTAAAAAATGATAATAAATAGAGTATGGGAGTTAATGTTTACTGATGTAGGGGATCACAATAATAATGGTTTAAACCAAAAAGGACTGGTACTAATATAGTATGAATAAGTGTAACATGTTTAAATAGACTGTTATTTCACAGTCCTAAAATCAATGTGTTAAATAAATGTATTTGTAAGGTTTATTAGAAAATAAGATTTATGTTATGGGTTTAAAAAGAATTATGTTTGATAAATAATAACCTACATACCAGTAATAATGTTCTAATAGGTATGCTATGTTAGCTCAAAAATAGTTAAAAGATATATGTTCAAACCATATCTGCAATATGTTCAATTGTGCAGATTGCTAAACCATGTTCATAATTATTTATTTTAAATATGTAGTGTTAATTAACTACTACACAACACAATAAGTTATAAATCATGTTATTTTCATATAATTGTAATTATGTAAAGTCAGAGGAGGAATTAAGTTTAAATTATTTGAGAAAGAAAGAAATATAAAATTCTAAAATCTAGGCCATTTGGTGAAATCAGAGAACCAATATAAAATAGTATAATTCACTTATAAATCCTGTAAACTACCAAGATTTATATAAGATAACACAATTAACCACTACTAGGAATGATCCTATGAATTAAAATGATAATAAGGAAATATACCTTAACATTTTGTAAATTGTCAAAATATATAAATTAATTAATTTTAAAGAGCAATGTCAAATTTACAGATTAACACAAAAAACCAGTTCAAAGGTGTAATTTATATGTATTTAAGGAAAGGAAGAGGAATATGACTAATTAAAATTTATTATAATAGTATTAATAATATTCAAATGGAGGGAATTTTGTATAAAGACGGAAATCCAATTTTGAGCCTATATTTCCATAAAGTAAAGAAATTTGTTAATTTCCACAAAATATCTACAGATATGGACTATAATACATCAATTTAAAGGGAATGAGATGATTAAACCAATAATAAGGTTAATAATTCATAAAAGTGAGGAATAAAATAGATAAATTCCATACATAATGTAATATTTTATCATATGTATGGGAAGTCGAAAAATGTTAACAATACTTTTTCAAGGATTAACTGGGCTAGATTTATGACCAAATTAATTAGTCTTTTGTTGAATATCAAGCTGGACAGTTGTGTGAAGAACGTTTCTTTAAATCGAATTGAAAATGATACTAGTGTTTAGCCATTGAAATCAGTGAAACGAGAGTTAGGCGGTTTAAACACTTTTTAAAGCTAAAGCTGTTAATACATTCACGGCAATAGTGAAAACAAACACTTAACTACATAATACGAGTGATAGAAACAAGAAAAACACTATATTTCAACTGATTTATCCTGCAAATCCTAACCAATAACTTGAGAACTTAACCGCAGAAGTTGAACACATAGAAAATAAACTAACTAACACAAGTTTACACAGAACACTTCACCAGAATACACCAAATAGATTAACAGACATATTACACCAGTGCGGGGACATTTTAGACCTTGATGAAGGTAATTTTATAGTAATTTTCTGACACGACGCATATGCAGTAACCAAGACCAACTCGAGTAGCGGCCATCTTGAAAACGAAGTCGGCTAACCATATCGCAGTGACGTCAGTCTTCATTGGTTTGACAAAACATTTATATTCAAATATTATATACTGAAATTATTTAAATACTATTGAATAGTAATTATTGTATTTATTTTTAATTGTTAATGTTATACTTTCTCGTCACCCTTCTCTGACTATTAATCCATAATCGCTCAAGGAACCTGTCTTTTAATATAATATAACATACAATTTTGTTCTGTATGACACAATCGATAATTCCCGAGACAGAGTCGATAATTGCTCTCCATCGATAAAATATCGATTATTTATTTAAAATTGTCAATAAATCTTTATATTTCCATTATTTTGTATCTGTACTTATTTTACAGGGTAATTTAAGGGTATCTATAAGGCTGAAGGAATTAAGTGAGAAGAATATATTCTATTTTGAACAAGATATTGGACCAGTCAGAAAAGTCACCAATCGATTATTACCTGGAGTTAATCTATTTAACTCCAGACTTGGTGCAACTCTTCAAGAAGTGCTCGACAGTCAATAAATACCTACCTGTTATTAAAATTTTACCAGAACCTTTTAAAAAACAGATTTATCTCTTATACATACCTCTATAAACATAAACAAAATAATTTTATTATTTGAAAATTCTATAATTAGTGAATTTTCTGTATACATTTTATTCTTTTGTAACGACCGGCATACAGCGGTCTGGAGACCAAGTGGCTAGCCCAAACAGTGGGGCTTGATTTGATTACAGCCATATACAGGGTCGTCTTACAATATATATATCTAAATTATGCACAAGTCTATATTGGAGGTGTAGAAAAATTATTCATTTATAACACAAGTAAATAATTGTTTATATGATATATTTAAATTAAACAAAATGTCATGTATAGTATTTTATTTGTTTTCAAAGAGTTTATATAGTTCAGTTTTAGTAGGTTTCACTTGAAACGTAGAATTCCTTTACACTCGGCGTGACGTCACTCCCTCCGTCGCTGTTACGCTCTGCAATGATCGCCGGTCTCCTCTCTCACTCTCTCTCTCTCTCTCTCTGCGCTGGGGTTCGCCAAACAGCTGATACCACTGATGCAGATTTTACACACGAATTGTCACTTTCCGAATCGTTTGTTTACTTGCTCGCATTTGGTTTTATTAATTATTGTTACTCAGGGTGATAATGAATGATATTATTTAAAAGCGGTGTATATTGCTTACACCATCCGGCTATTCTTGAAGTGTTGCGCGTAAGTGTTCTCCCTAAGCGGAAAATCTTCCACTAACACGTTAAAGCACTTGAATATTTTATAACTGGTAGTTCATCCGCTTTGTTCTAATCGACAAACTCGAAAAGAGTCCTAAGACTTAGAGTTGCTCTACATTACACCAGTTGGAACAAGAAAAACTTTGACGAAGAGCACACGTTCACTAGGCAACGGTTTCCGATGAACTACCTCGAAGTACCCCTGACAACCGACGGGTCTGACTCAATTTAGGGGCTTCTGATTGATCAATCGACTGTCTACGTTGTAGATTGGACAAAAGATAGACGCGTTGCAGGCAAATCTTTGTATAAATCTGCGAGTGCCTGCTTAGATTTTATTTAGAATTTTTATTACTCTTCAATTGATAAGAGTCAAAAGTTGAGTTTACAATTACTAGAAAAACACATTAAAAAAGTAGCTGAGAACAACAGAGTATATAGAAAATGTAGCTATTTTCATAAATAATTCACTGCCCAAGTCTCATACCGATCGGATAACAAACGCGGAAGATATAACACGAAGGTTCACCACACGCGAACGCGCCCACATATTCATAAACAAAGTACATGACATTATAGAGCAAAAATTTCCAAAGAATTCGGTATAACACAAGTCCTTATCCATCACTAAATACAAAACTTATAGCTAATTGACAAAAATTGCATAAATCAACCTAAAACATGCTAATGTCCGTCATCCATGCTCTGATATTCTTATTATAGATCATCATCCTGTGTTTTGTTGCAGGATTAACCCCACCACGTATAAAAAAAATTTGTTAACATAAAAATACAATTTTTTTTTCATATCCTAAATAAATAAAAACATCATTCTTTCAATAATAATCATAATAATAACATAATAAATCAAAATCAAAATAAATAAATAAACTTCTTTCAAACAAAACATTCCTCCAATGTCACTTTGACAATAATAATACAAACAAATACACGTGGTTGAATCGACCTATAATCTCAAACAGAGATAAGCGTATCAACACTACTGACGTCATTTTCATAACTGAAAGTATACTACTCCGTTCATTCAAATCATTTATTCTGACACCTCATATAATATTCTTAATTTACACTTATATTTCACATAATTTTCTTAAAACATTCATACCACATATACCCTGGCATATTAGCAACAATATAATTATCTCTGACATAATACTTTCTTAGGGATGATGGGTGGAATTTCCCTATCACACGGTTAGTACTAGGGTTGGTTACAATATAGGTGTTTTTACCAACTTGCTCGGATAAGATATATGGGCTATTGTACAACCTAAAGAATTTGGCTGCGGTGTTATCGTCCCTGTGACCGACATTCAAAGCCCTCAGGAGTACCCTCTCGCCAATTTTAAATGTTACCAGCTTGTGGTCTGCATTAAATCTTTCAGACCATTCTTCGGCACATTTCTTAATGCGTCTCCTGGCTTCTATACGTTTCACCTCGCTTGGAATAGGCAAATTTTGCGTTGCAATCCTCCTGATGCTCCCATCCCAGACACGCTTGAGCATTTCTCCAGTTTGCAACCCGTTAGGCGTAAATCCTGTCGTGTGATTGTAATTCCCGATGATGGACTGCTCGAAAAACTAGAGATAATCCGGCCGTCTACTTTGGTTGGTATTATAATAAGTACGGAACAGTCGACCTAACTCTCTGTTGACCCTTTCAGCGAGGTTGCACTGCGGTCTCCGGATCGCTGTTAACACAGTCCATATTTAGGGATGTACTTATTTAAGACGACATTTAATACGGCCGCCGTGGTGGGTCGTCCTATTGCATATAGACTTACATGTTTAGAGAACGCATCCGTGCACACCACCAGATTCCTCATACCCCTCGATGCACGCGGTAGTGGACCTAAAAAATCAATACATAATAATTCATTTTTGTTTTTACTAATAATATTGCCCATTTCTACATACGTGTGTTGATTCGGGTACTTTGCAGTTTGGCATATGCGGCAGGTACCCAAAATAGATTTAACTTTTCTAGCCATATTTAACCACACAAAGTCTTCTTGCAATGTTAAATAGCATTTATATTAACCCGCGTGCGCCAGACTCTCATGGCACGGCCAAGTTAAATCTTCGACTAGTTCATCCGGTAACATTATCTTCCACTGCTCATCTGTGATCTTGTATAACACATCATTGTCTATCTTATACTTTGGGTTGTCCTGTACTCTTAAATCATCGTTGATTTTCTTTAATTTAGTATCCCGCTCTTGCTCGATGTTTTATATTCTTTAACCTAGTTTTTAAATTGTCAGGTAATAAAAACTTAATTGTCAAGATCTGCACTTCATTCCTTGTTGAGGAGTATTGTTCGTTTTTTTAAACCGATTCGTATGTGTTTACGATATTATTTAATCCTTTCTCTTGATCGGCTGTAAGTTTATTGCCGCTGAGCTGACCGCTACTCGTTATCTTATCTACGAGATTAAAAACTGGCTTTTGTATGTTAGTACACTGCTCGGATTGCTTCAAGTCACTGTGAACATATTCCAATTTAACTGTGTATAATTTATTTTGAATTGTGCATGTAAGTTTTTTGTTACTGAAATCGATTGGGGTGTGAATTTTTCTTAAAGTGTCAGTGCCTAATATAACATCATATACTAGATTTTTAACTATAAGGACTATCACTTCAAGTTCTATGCCTTGTGTAATTATTGATATAAGTGCTTGTTTATAAATAATTTGTCTATCACCGGTCGCCGTAGTAACCATAGTATTATTTACAGGTAAGATAGGTGTTTTCTTAAATTGGTGCTTATGTTTGTTAATAAATTTTTCATTAATTAATGACACTTGCGTACCACTATCGAGCAAAACATTACCAACACAACCATTGATTCTCGCTATCACAACAATGTCATTATTGTCCTCAACTCTAGTATTTTCCACACGTTCATCAACATAATTATTATATATTAAATACATTCCTAACATCAACAAGAAGCAGTGTCTACATTACTGTCACCATTATTGCTCACATATTATTTCTGATACTGCAGTTTGTTATTGTATGCTTTAATTGTATTTTTATTCTTATTTTTATTCATATTATTAATTTTATCGCATGGACCTACGCCGTGCAACCTTACACGTTTTTTGGCTGCTCTTCATTTGCATTGGTTTCGGTAATTGCCGATACTTTGCTTTGATTGAATCCTTGAAATCTTGGTTTATTTTTAAACTGTTGTTGTTGTCGTTGTTGTGTCTAAAATTGTTTACGTTATTGGTCATTATTTTAACTTCGGTTATCCACATTATCCCATTTAGTCAATAACAAGAGTAGTTCTTCTAAGGATTTAACCCCTTGTGTATTAACCGCGATTTGAATTCCGCGTCCAAAATGGTGAGCTAACTTACTTACCATTTCTGCTTCTGTCACTTCCGGTTCCAGATACTTGGCTCGATATATCAGCTGGATTAAACAGTTTTCTTTATTAGCTCTATTTTCTTCTGAAATTGTCTGCACATTGCCTAATACTGCAGCAAACGTATTTTGTAATTCAAGTGATTCAGCCATATTTATAGTTATTTTATATATTCAAAAAAAATATTATAGTCCTTATTTAACGTAAACGGCACTATTATTAATTCTTATTATTATAGTATTAATGTTCAGTTTAAAGGTTGTAGAACGTCACAGTCTAGTATCGTAATCATATAGTCACAATACTTATCCTAATACATATAATAATAATAATAATAATAATAATAATAATAATAATAATAATAATAATAATACAAACCTCCAAACAACTAAATTAATAATACTGTTCAAATATCTGCGTACAGAGAATATTCAACAAATTATATACACTCCCTGCTTACAAATAGAACACACACAAAAATAGTCAAAATGACTCTAGTCTTTACACAATTAAATATATATAATATTAATAAATTATAAAATCGTGCCACACGTTGTCAGCGCCAAATATCTCTATGCGACGATACAAATAAATATTTTCGCATACGATATAATGGGTGTTTAAATTATGCACAAGTCTATATTGGAGGCGTAGAAAAATTATTTATTTATAACACAAGTAAATAATTGTTTATATGATATATTTAAATTAAACAAAATGTCATGTATAGTATTTTATTTGTTTTCAAAGAGTTTATATAGTTCAGTTTTGATAGGTTTCACTTGAAACGTAGAATTCCTTTACACTCGGCGTGATGTCACTCGCTCCGTCGCTGTTACGCTCCTCTCTGCAATGATCGCCGGTCTCCTCTCTCACTCTCACTCTCTCTGCGCTGGGGTTCGCCAAACAGCTGATACCACTGATGCAGATTTTACACACGAATTGTCACTTTCCGAATCGTTTGTTTACTCGCTCGCAATTGGTTTTATTAATTATTGTTACACAGGATGATAATAAATAATATTATTTAAAAGCTGTGTATATTGCTATCACCATCCGGCTATTCTTGAAGTGTTCGGCGTTAATAAGGATTTATCACGGTAGCTAAATCTCCCTAAGCAGAAAATCTTCCACTAACACGTAATAGCACTTGAATATTTTATAACTGGTAGTTCACCCGCTTGGTTCTAATCGACAAACTCGAAAAGAGTCCCAAGACTTAGAGTTGCTCTACATTACACCAGTTCGAACAAGAAAAACTATTGACGAAGAGCACACGTTCACTAGGCAACGGCTTCCGATGAACTGCCTCGAAGTACACCTGACAACCGACGGATCTGACTGAATTTAGGGGCTTCTGATTGGTCAATCGACTGTCTACGTAGTAGATTGGACATAAGATAGACGCGTTGCAGGCAAATCTTTGTATAAATCTACGAGTACCTGCTTAGATTGTATCTAGAATTTGTATTACTCTTCAATTGATAAGAGTCAAAAGTTGAGTTTTCAATTACTAAAAAAACACATTTAAAAAATATCTGAGAACAACAGAGTATACAGAAAATGTAGCTATTTTCATAAATAATTCACTGTCCAAGTCTCATGCCGATCGGATAACATGCTAATGTTCGTCATCCATGCTCTGATATTCTTATTATAGATCATCATCCTTTGTTTTGTTGCAACATATATTCAAGCACATTTGCTACAGTCTATTCCTTGATGTATATAATATATTTAATATTTATAATGACTTTATATCAAGACGTTTTTTCCTTATTTGGAACATGTTTCGGGACGCTTTGCGTTCCCATCCTTAGCCTTTCTAATTTTGAATCTTGTGAAGTACTTGTGTGTTGGTTGGTTGTTGTTGTGGTTTCCTGTTGGCCTTTGGCACTTTAAATTGTTATTATTGTGTGTGATTGTGGTGTATATATTAGTATTTTATGTATTTTCGATGTAGAGTGCTTTGAAAATTGTGTCATGTTTGTATTGATTTGAATTTGTTCATGTATTAATTTGTTTTGTGTTGTATGTTTGTAAATTTTTCCAAATGTTCATTATGGTGCCTTTGTGTGGTATGTGTTTTATGAGTGTCTTGTTGGTTGTCTGGGAATTTATGTCCAGTGTTTATTGCATGTGTGGCCAAATTAGATTTATATATTTCTGATTTTTTATGCGTTTAGATATTCAAAATTATGTTTTTTCAGATTTTTTTGTTTGTACTATGTAACATTTATTGCAATCTAGGCATTCAATTTTAAATATACCATTGGCTGTTATTTTATTATCTTTGTTGCGTGGTTTAATTGGTTTTTGTAAATTAGTATTGTTAGTTTGTATGCTATTTTTATGTCTGTACTTTTAAACAGTTTTGTTAGCTTTCTCATTTCATTATTTATGTATGTGAATGTGGCTCATTTTTTATTGTTGTTATTATTTATGTGTTGTTCATTTTGATTAATTCTTAATTGTTCAGTTTTCATTTTATATTTGATTTTATTTTCTATTTTGTTTACAGTATTTTAATTGTATCCATTTTCATACATAAGCTAAGCTACATGTTTATAGCTTATAAACATATGTTTATACATATATAAACTATATTTTCATACATAGTTGTATCTATAAGCTCTCTGGTGTATTATATTGTTTTCTTTGTCTATTTCTTGTTTGTTTAGGGGTATGTTGTATAGTCTGTTAAATAGTGAATTGAATGCTGTCATTTTATGTTGTGGTGGGTGGTTAGAATGGTTAGGTAAAATCATGTTAGTGGAAGTTGTTTTTCTGTATATTGCATATTGTAGGTGGCTATTGTTTCCTGTGGTGGTTATGTGTAAATAGTTGATTTTGTTATGTTTTTCTTTTACTTATGTGAATTATATTTTTCGATGTATGTTATTGATTTCTTTTAATATGTTATCTGCATTTGTATTTTTGTTCTTTGACACATATAGCCCATCATCTACATATCTTATCCATATGGCATTTGGATCAAATGAATTTATAATATTTTGTATTTTGGTGTCTATGTGTTGTAAGAATGTTTCTCCTTTTATGCTAGATAATAGAGATCCCATTGCCGAACCATCTTATTGCTGATAAATTTTGCTATTGAATTCAAAGTAATTTTGTATTAGTTGGAGGCTACTTTTTATTTTAATATATTGTGTGTCTTCATTTTATTTTTAAGTTTGTTTATTATTACGTCTATTTTTTCATCTACTGGGATGTTGGTGTATATATTGGTGATATCACATGATGTAAAAAATGTGTTTTCATCTATATTTATTACCTTTAGTGTGTCTATTAATTCGTATGTTTTTTTATGTTATGATAATTATTTTTTAGATGGTTACTTTTTAATTTTTGTGCTATTATTTTGCTATTTTATATGTAGGTGCTTTTTTGAAGTTGATTAATGGTCGTATTGGGTTGTTTAATTTGTGTATTTTTATTAAGCTATCCGTTTTAGGTGGTTCTCGATTATTATATATATTATAACGAGAAAAGGTGTATGGTGTGTTTTTAAAATAATAATGACACTTCTTAAATCATACCGACTTTGTAAAAATCATTCAAAATTTTATTAAATAAATTTTTTTTAAATTACGAATTAAAATTTCGTCATTATTATTCGCAAAATATTTTTCTTTTGTGTGTGCTCATCGTACACACAATTATTGTCACTATACAAATAACATTACACAAATATTCATAAATATAATACACAAGATATAAATTTAAATGTGTAAATAGAAATTTGTACAATGTGCTCTCGACTTGCTCAGATTATATTTCTTTTTAAATTCTATATTTTTGTCATATTATTACTACTTTGCTTTGTGTGCCCACATATGAATATCGTAATCATAAAATATCAATCAATTTTAGAATTACGTAAACATTTATGCTACGTTATATTTTCAAAAATAATTTCGTAAATGTTAAATATCATTATAAATTACTACAATTTAAACAATTAGATTTTACAATTATTATTTACACTATTAAAGTCTATCATTGTCTCTTTACTCTCTTCCTTTTAATGTCTTTTAAGTCTCGTTGGTTGACGAGTAAAAATGGTTTTATGTCACCTTATTGCTGTGCGGTAATACTCGGTGATTCCTTGTCATGATCCTGAGTCTTGTGTCCTGTGTCGATCCTCCGTTGTCGTCTGATCCTCCTGGAGTCCATCGTCCGGTCCTCCAGGTCCACTCAGTATTCAGATGACTCGTACGGTACTGCTTGGATATCGACCTTGGATGCTCCACCGTCGGGCATAGCCTTCGGCTGCAGATGTGTTCCAGTGAATGAAGATCGAGTCTGGTGATCCTCGCTTATTTATACTGTCGGGCACAAAAATCATGTTTCAACCATTCTGTGCACGATTTATATTGTTGTAGTTTGTCGAGAGTCCTTTTACAGTTCGTTTATTTTTCGTACTTATTTTAATTTTATTCACAACATGTGAAGTCTTTTGTTTACTACTCGATGTTTATATGATCGGTAATTTTTTTATGTACAATTGTGTGTTAACAGTTTTTCTATACTTTTATTGTTCTTGGTTCCATTCACTTTTATTTACACTGCATTAATATGTATTATTTGTTTTGCACTAGATTTTGCACATGTGCGCGTCTTTATATTATTAATAACGTGGCGTAATTTGTTTTGTCATATCTTACGCGCACTTACCAAAATTTAAATCAATTTCTTATTTAATTCACATTTATTGAGGGGTGCCCTGAATTCACATTTATTTAGACGCTATGCCGGTTTCTACTGACTCACACACACAAAAACATAAAATACACTGTACACGCACTTATCATGTGTGTGGCGTGATCTGCGTGTACCGACTTGCGTTCGGTGTTCCCCTTCGCTGGTTACTTACAGCTTTCAATACCCACTTTTTTTTTAATATTGACGATATTAATTATTTATTTTAATTTAACAGTTTTTTAACTAACTGCGACAATGCACAGTAACGTACGCACACGTATTGTTTCATTATTTCCCTGCTTAAAAAATAAAAATTTAACCAACTTGTTATTAAATTTTGCCTTTTCCATTTGACAAAATTTACATCACATTTTATTACTACAATATTCATTTCATTTAATTATCTGTGCTCATAATAATGGTATAATCATTATTTAATTTATCCTTATGTAGGGTGGACTGAACAAAATATCCCCCCTTACAAGTTGAAGTGCTGCGTGGATTCGTTAATATATCCACTTTAACTCTATAGCGTGCGTTCTCCTTTAATTGTAATAGTGACCTACTTATTCATTCATAAAATTTCCTTACAGAGCTCGCATGATATTTGCCTATCTCTCTCTGTCGTGTGTCATCATGTACAATAAAAGTTTGCTTGCCAACTTGTCTTACCAAAGTATAAGGTCCATCATACAGTCTAAAGAATTTTTTATAAGTATTGTCTATGCGTTTGCCAATTGGATTTGTTTTTAATAACACTCTCTCTCCAACATTAAAATTCTGTAACTTATTAGTTCTGTTGAATCTTTCCATTCTCTTATTACCTCTTTCAATTATTCTACTTTTAACATGATTACTTTTAATGCTTAAAGGTACAGGTAAGTTCTGATTAGCAGGTTTGTGAACGTACCCTTTCAGAATCTGTAGGGTTGACGTCCTTGCTCAAGCTCTGTCGGTGTGTAGCTTGTTGCATCGCTATAATTATCATTACTGGCTTGTTCAAAGAACGGTAAATATTCTGCCCATCTATTGTGTTGGTTATGGCAGTAAATATGTAGGTACTTACCCAATTCTTTATTCACTCTCTCGGCTAAATTTGCCAGTGGATGTCTGATGGATGTGAGCATGGGCTGAATTCCATTTTCCCTTAATACTCTATTCCATACGATGCTTTGAAACTCTACTCCTTAGTCACTAAGAACTCTCTTCATTTTACCATACATCGGAATATATTTTTGGAACAGAAGTTTTAGGACGGCTTTCGTTGTGGGTCGCATAACAGGACACAGATGAACTGCCTTAAAAAACACGTCTATACAGACCAGTATGTGACTAACCCCCCCCCCCCGGGCTTGATCGTGGTAATGGGCCTAAGAAGTCCACTGCAAATAACTCCCTTTTCGGCTCCTTCTGTACACTTTGTATTTCCACGTAAGTGTGAAGATTAGGTTGCTTAGCAGCCTGGCAATCATAGCATTTCTTCAACTCACCTTTAATCTTCCTGAACATGTTGTTAATTGTAAAATCTTCTCGTAGGGATAAATAACATTTTAATGCCGCGGCATGAGCTAAGCTCTCATGAGTTGGTGTAATCATTTAAAATAACATTTCATTTGTCAACACAATTTTCCAGTCATGTCTTATTAACTTGAAAAGAATATTATTATATAGCTTATATTGAGCTGGTAGATGAGACTGACGTTTTAAATTCCGCAATATAAGACCTTTCAATTGCATTTAATTTCTTCAACTAGATCCTGTAGTATTCTTTTTACTACATTAGTTGTTTCGAAGCGTATAGGTAGTAGTCAAACCAATTAATAATCTTTATCGTAGATTCCTTCAGGTATGTCGGCAGGAAATATGTTGCTGTGTATGTGTTTTCAAACATTATTGTTGAGAAGCTAACTATACAGCTATTTCCGCTTCGCGCCCTCTTTTGTTTCATTGTTCGATTGTATCGCACTGAGCGGATGATCAAATGGTGTTGAGAATTTCTTTGAAGACGAACGCCATACATAAGCTCCCTTCTTCCTTCCACGTTCTCTCTCTCTCTGATCGCTCTCCCTCTCTTCCTTTTAACGAGCGCATTGTGTCGTTACATTTTGTTCCACGCACTTATACTTAGCTTGGGTAACTAGTGGTTTGTGTGCACCCGTGTTAACGTATGGTTCATTTTACGTGTGTTGCGTTTGTTGTTTATAATTATATTACCGTTGTGATTATAATTACTGTTGTGCCGCGGTTTCTCAAAGAAACCGGGCGACATTATAAAAATTTAATTTATAAATATGAATTGCGAATTTATTATTTCGCGATGTTCAGCAAGCCCCGTGTTTTGCGTTACTGCACGCTCGCGTCATCTGTTAGCGGAAGCAGGCAATTGTGTTCTTTAATCCGGGTCTGCTGATTGCAAAATTTTTCAGTTGTCCGTCATCTACAGAAGCGTAAACAGCCTTTTCCTTCGGCAGACAGAGTTTTGGTTAATTCTTGTATTTTCTATCCTATCATGTGTAGGTAGACATTTACAGACCTCCGGTAAGTAAATTATATATATTGTCACAGGACAAATGGCGCCAATCGTACACACTATCGTTTTTTAGGCCCTTAAAAGGACCGTTTTGTCGGGTACGCTAAATCATTTGCGTACGCTGCCCGAGCCGCGCTGTGATGTTCGGCGGCTGCGTCCGCTGTTCCGGGCGTGCTGCGGTTCTCTTCTTTCGGCAGCGGTATGTAGAGCCCGCTGCTGTCCCAGTCGATGTCCATCACTGCTTCTCCTTTCTTCCTTCTTCCTTTTCTTTCAGCTGGCTTCACGACGTCCAATGGAGTGCGCCAAAAGAAGAAGAGCCAGAGCTGTTGGGTTGTGCGTCGTGAGACGACCCAATGGTTTCCTAGTACCGAGCCTCCGGTAGGGGCTCCCGCCTAGTAATCCTGTCCAGACGGAATATTGTTTACGTAATTTTTAGTGGTCGCTACAACGACATGCTCGTACTAGGTCGACTAGTACAGTATTTGTAGAGGCAGTTTCCAAGATTCACCTGGACGTGTTCGGTACTTGCCAAGGCCAGCTATGAGTGGGTTTGTCTGGGTCCTCGCAGCTCGGACGTAAAATTTACGTGCAAGTCGCCTTGCGGTGTCATCCAAGGAGCGGACACCGAGTCCTCTTCTCAAGAGACGAGAAGAAAACCGATAGGGGACTTTGGCCGCTAGCCGAAGACCTCTATCGAGAACGCTTTGCAACTTTCTTTTATGAACGGTTGCGAGGTAACCCCAGACGGGAAGAGCGTAGGTAATGATCGGCAACAGATACGCGTTGACGATCAGCTTACCCAGCTTGCGGGTCATAGCCTTGTTGACAAGTATCGGAAACAGTTGCGCGAGACGAGCGGACGCTTTCTTTCGCACCGTTTCAGCGTGGGCACACCAGGTGAGCCGACGATCTAGGTGGACACCGAGGTACTTAACCTCTCTCGACCAGGGCAAGTACGTTCTACCGAGTCTCACTCGGCCTCGTGATTCTTTCCGGCGCTTTGTGAATAGCACCGCGGAGCTCTTGGTTTCGTTGACGGCAACTTTCCAGCTTTCCGTCCACGTCGAATACGCATCGAGTGCGCGCTGAAGTCGTGGGATAGCTCTGTCAGCGTTCCGATCGGCGGTATAGACCGCCGTGTCGTCGGCAAACAGAGCCATCTGGACTCCAGGCTCTCTGGATGCGTCGTTGACGTACACAGAGAACAGAAGAGGCCCTAGCACGCTACCTTGAGGTACCCCGGCTGTAATGCGTCTCTCGGAAGAGACATGGTCATCTATTCGCACGCAGAAAGTCCTCTCCGTCAGAAAGCTAGCAATCAAGCGAAGGTAGCAATCTGGGAGCCGGATTTCCCGGAGCTTGAATAAAGCCCGTCATGCCAGACACTATCAAAGGCCTTTTCCACATCTAGGAAACAGGCGACAGTCTGCTCTTTCCGACACCCGGCGCCCGTGATGTATTCCACCAGTCTCATCAGTTGATGAGTGGTGGAATGCCCCACACGGAAGCCGAACTGTTCGAGGACCAGTGCATCGAAATTTCGTAGATGGTCTAGTACTCTCCGTTGTACGAGACGTTCGAGAACCTTTGACGTGGCTGACAGTAGACTGATGGGCCGGAGGTTGCCGGGACGTGAAGCGTCCTTTCCCTGCTTCGGGATCACTATAACCGTCGCCTTACGCCATTTCTGGGGAAAATAGGCCAGTCTTAGACACGCGTTGAACAGCGCAACCAAGAAAAGTACTCCTTGCTCCTTGAGTCGAGTAAGAGCGGCGTCCGAGACGCCGTCCGTGCCAGGAGCTTTTCTCGGTACGAGTTCAACGAGCCGATCTGTGACCTCTTCCCTAGTAATGGGTTCGGGCTCCGCAGTGATCGGAAGAGACAAAAAGTCTTCCACTTCGTTCTCGACTTCTTCATCGAAGTCCCAGTCCATGGGCGGGTTAGGTGCGAACTGTCGCTCAAAACACGCGCCTAAGTACTAGGCCTTCGCCTCCGGGCGAGCCAGGATTTGACCGAAAGCTCCAGCAATGGCTGGGATGCGAGGTCGGCGCCTCTTCCCTACCAACGCCGAAGGTATCCGGTAAGGGCTACTTTCGTCCGATCCGTCCCCTGCTTGGGCCACGGCGAGTTTCCAACAGTGTCTCCGGTAGGCCTGCATTTCACGACGTAAAATGCCGGTCGCCCGGTTGTACGCTGCCTTGTCGGCCGGATCACGGGTCCGCTGCTAGCGTCTCCGGAGGCGATTTCTCTCGCAAGCGAGAGCACTCGTCTCCTCTGGGATCCGCTGCCAGTGGGGCGTGACGCCAGGCTTAATCCTGGAAGACGCGTCGATCGCAGATACGACAGCCTCGTCAAACGCGGCAACTGCCTCGTCGACTTGGCGGACGGTTTCGAGTGGTCCCGCCTCTGGCAATCGGCGACTAAACGCCGGGCCACAGCGGTCCCATTCTACCACCTTCCTGACATCTCTGCGTACGACGTGCTGGGTAGCGACGTGTATCAAGATGGGGAGATTATCGGACGATAGTTCCGTTAGCGCGGACACATGGACCGGACAGTCAATTCCTTGGATCACCGCTTGTCCAAGACACTTGAGCCGCGTGGCGTTGTGAGGGGTAGAACGTAGGTTGGGTAGGCCCAATCACTGTCATCCTGCGAAAATCGGCAAACCTGCGTAAACGTTTCCCGTTTGGGGCAGTCAAGCGACTGTTCCAATCGCGATGTTTACAGTTCAGGTCGCCGGCCATGATGACCCTCCTGTGTGCATCGAACGCGACGGCTAGATCGGGGTGAAGGAGCTCTTTTTGCGGCGGTTTATACGCCGCGACCATCTGTACGCCGCCTAGAGTGTTTCACAACTCCACAGCGGTACCTTCGAGGTGAGTCATTGCAGGCAAGACGACTCGGTGATGCTCGAGATTGAGCCTCACCGCGACGGCAGTACCGCCACCAGCAGTGCCCGGTCTGTCGTTTCGATAGCGCACATAGTTGGCCAGTCGTAACCGGTTCGTAGGGGTCAAGTGGGCCTCATTGAGAAGGACTACATCGGGTTTGAGTCGGGCCAGTAATTCTTGGAGTTCCTGGATCTTGTTGGGCAACCCGTTGGCGTTCCAGGAAAGAATTGAGAGATCACGTTTGAGGACCCGACTCATAGAAAACCTACACAAGTGGCGGCTTTCACCAAGAGCATGAATCTCTCGGTTGTATCGGCAGTCTCCAAGCGGGAGCGGAGGGACCTGAATGTCTGGGCAACTTTGCGGAGGTCAAATTTCGCAAGGAAGTCTTTGACGACCTGATAGTCGTCTGGTACGGTTTTTGAGGCAGATTGTCCGGAGACTATATGCGCATAAGAGCGCCGAGGCTTATCAATCGGGGGTTGGTGAAGCCAGGGGTTTCTTAGGGCTAGGTGTAGCGCCTCTAGCGGAGGTGCTAGGAAGAGGGACAGATGCGAGTGCGTCGGTCTTCGCGCGCTGTGCAGGCTGTCTGGACTGTGCGGCCGGGTTGGCAGGAGCCCGGGAACGAGCGCCACGGGGCTTTCTATGCCGCTTCTTTTTGCCTGCGTTAGGAAACCGCGGGGGCGGGAGGTCAGCCGAGGCTGCTTCTAAAGCAGGGGCAGGATTCTCCGGTGCTGGGGAGGGTTGAGTAGTCTCAGGCTCCACAACCGAGATGTTTGACAATGGCTGGTCTGTCTCACTTTGATTTGATGCTGCGAGGTTCCGGCGCTTTTTCGCCATAGGCGGGACAGGGGCCTGTGAAGGAGCCTGAGTTGGAGGTGCCTGTCCTGCAGGTGTTTGCGTCGGGCCTTTGCTGCGTTTACGTTGCTTATTAGCAACTGCGGCGAAAGACACGGCAGCCGTAGCAGGAGGCGAGGGGCCTGGGTGCTCGGTTGCAGGCCTAGAACCAGCTTCCGGATGCCTCGGTGGTGGCAGGCACCCTTTCGGCTTACGCCACTCGAGCTCCCGCTGAAACACCGGACATGCCCGGTAGTTGGCGGGGTGACTTCCGCCGCAGTTGATGCACCTTTTGAATGCAGGTGCATCGCTGTGTTTACTAGCGTGAGGTAAAGAGCACCTCACGCACGCCGGAGCGTTAGAACAAGTCTCTGAGTGGTGCCCGAAGCGTTGGCACCTGTAGCATTGAGGCAGAGCCCCGGGAGCGCGGCTTCTTTCCACTTTTACGCGGAATGCAAAAAGCCGCGTAAGAGAGAGTAGCCTTGCGCCTGCCTCGTTGTTCACTGCCATAATGCGAACCAGGGGAATTGGACGCCTAGGTCCGGCAGGAGCAAATACTCGACGTACCGCGCGAACCGGATAACCCAGCTCGCGCAGCTCATCGAGGATTTCCTCGAGAGGAGAGTCCACGTCTAAGCTTCTGAGCACAAAGGACAGAGGCTTCACGTGTTTCGGGGTAAAGGTGTGGTACTGGAGGTTGGCGGATTCAACGAACGCCATGACGCTGCGGTACTCGTCCATTCCTCGGACAACGATCATGACAGTGTCGCCCCCAAGGAGCTTCAAGTCTACGTTGGCCGGGGAAAGTCCGGGAGCCACTATCAGTCGCCGGTAAAAACCGGTGACGTTGTTCACGCCGTGCACGAAAACGTGCGGGATGCGACGAGTGGCCGGCGGTGCTTGGGCATCACCGGGCACAGTCGGCCCCGAGCCGGATTCGCCATCGGCGGGGACAACTTCCATGGCGGACGCCGAGGAAGAGGTTGAGGAGGACCGGTTCCGCCACGGTTTCTTAACCGGGCGCCCCCGTGGCCCAACCGCCACGAAAGCGTCGGTCTCGTCACCGGGCAGCGGAACCGTCTGGTGATCTACAGCTTGGTCCGCATCCATGACCGGAGAACACGGCGAATCGCTCGTGTGGGGTATGGAGGAGGCGAGCGACTGCGTGCTCGTTGACGCGCCCGAACCGGGCATATCCGCCAACGAGCGGGAGGTTCGCCGACCAGAGGCAGCCAGGCTGCTTCCGGCGGTAACCAGGGACCTAGGGTCCGGCCCGAGCCGGATCGCAAGCGGGGAAGGAACGCTCAGGCTGTCTACGAGCTGGGCTAATGACCGGCTTCGTTAGATACCTCTCCTTACCAAGAGAGGTGTCCGCCGGCCTCTTTACCTAGGCGATATCCAAGCTCGCTTACCACTAGTGCGTCAAAATTTCTAGCGGCGCTCTTTTTATGCCCTGACAGGTCGTGTGTCATGAACCTATCAGAGTGCCGCTGGTCCCTGGTTGGCTCGCCTCGAGCACGTTAGATGGTCACGTCGAGGCCAATCAAGCTGCTGCTGATCCTTGATTGGCTCGCCTCGCTACGTCACAACTCCCCCGGGTCTTGAATGCTCTCCGGCGGCCAGCCCATTGTTCTTCTCTGGCGGGTTTGAGCCGTTGGCGGTGAACATTGTATGGACGTCCGTCCTTCTCCACTATGTAAATTTGTCCGCCGACGGTTGCGGCAACGCTAAAGGGACCTTCCCAGGCTGGCTCCCATCCAGGGTACCTCCGTCCTTTGGCTGGTCCGGCGTGGCTCTTGACGTACACCAGCTGCCCTACGGCCAGTGTAGGGTCCTGTGTCCTCCGTTCCGGATACCCCCGTTGCTGATACTTGGTCTGGTGTGACCTGGCCGCCTCTTCTCGTTCCTCAATTGGCCGGACTTTCTGTTCTGCGTGTGGCCGACTCCAGTCGCCGGGTCGGCGTAGGTCTCTGCCCAGCAGAAGCTCGCTCGGTGTCACTCCAGTGGCGGCGTTTGCACGATTCCGCAGCGAGAACAGAACCGTCGTCAAACGCTTGTCCTAGTCGCCATGGTCCTTGCAGTCATGGAGCTGAATCCGCAGCGCCTTCTTGATCTCGCCGTTGCGCCGCTCGTTCGGGTTCGCCCTGGGGTGGTAGTTGGCTGTAGTCCACGGTCGT
This sequence comes from Magicicada septendecula, assembly GCA_034769895.1. Lineage (NCBI taxonomy): Eukaryota > Metazoa > Arthropoda > Insecta > Hemiptera > Cicadidae > Magicicada > Magicicada septendecula. Next base: position 300,640,463 of record CM068371.1, read on the forward strand.
ATGTGCAGCTTGTCGCACATCTGCTTCCACTTGTGGCCCGTGAGCGGCTTTCCGTTGTCGGTAAGCAACGCCTCTGGGTATCCCCAACGAGGGAATACTTCTTCCTCCAGGTAGCGGATAATGGTGTCGGCGTCCGCCTTGCGCACGGCCTTTGCTTCCACCCATCTGACATCATATCCGTGACCACTACGATGTACCGGTTGCCAGCTCGAGTCAGCGGATATGGTCTCATGACGTCCAGAGCGACAGTATTCCAACATCTCCTGGGTCGGTGAGATCGCTGTTGGTCCTGTTCGGGATTTGCGCCGCGCTTGTGTAGGGCGCATATTCTACAACTCCGGACGTATCTGCGGACATCAATGGTTAGGCCGGTCCAGACGAAGTCTTTGCCGATGGCCCGAAACGTTTCTTCGGCCCCCGGATGACCGGCTTCAGGGGAGTCGTGGAAGTGCCTGATGACCTCCATGCGGACACTCGGCGGCACGTAAAATCCTGGTTCCTGGTTGCGTCTGTCCTTCCAAACCAGGCCGTTGTCCACCCGGTATCCTGTCGCTGTAGCCGCCGCAGGGTCCTTTCTCCACGCTTGGCACTCCTGGTCGCCTTCTTGCGCCTCCTGCACTGCCTGATGGATGCCGACATAGAATTGTTTTAAATAAAACAAAATCTGATTTTTTAAAATTCAGATTATTTATTTTACTTCACGATAATCTCTCCTCTCTACAAACTTAATCTTTATATGTGACGTTGGGTTTTGACAAATTTAATTGAGCTCAAAATCAGGTGTCACGATCTGGTTGGGTATGTAAATATGTTAGAGACTATTTCAACACAAAACATGTACCCACCAGCATGTAATGTCACAAACCAACCAAATGCGTTTTTACTTCATTATATTGTATTTTCTTTGATAATAATGCCTAATAATGCCTAATAAAAGCAAAATGACACTGTTGCATGCTTAACACTCTCGAAATCATCTTGAGTTAGTTTTGCAAGCTTAAGGAAGCTGGTAGGAAGTCAGAAAGTGTATTACATTAATTAGTGGACTGTAAATTATGATTAAGTAACGTTTATTGAAAGCATTTAGAAGAGCAGGCCTACGCAATTACGTCTTAACTCATACCCAAATATAAGATGAATGTAAGGCTACGTAATGTGTAGCATTGAAGCTAGATCAGAAATAAGAAGAACATAGCAAATTTAGGTTGCCGCGGCTTGGCTAGAAAACAAGGGTGCAAACGCACTGTTCAAAGATTGAGTGTAGACTGATTAGTCGCAGCGGGGTGACCACGTGGAACGCCGCCACGGTGACGTAAGTGCGCTAGGCAGATTGCGCGTAAGCAAGTACAATGTACAATATCTTAACATACTGCCCGCCTCAAAATCGGCGATTTTGACATAGTTTGCAGTAAAAAAATAAAGAACAAATTATTTAGCGCATACAAGTATACATGAATACTGGCAAACACACAAATATAATATAAACGAGTACATCATTAATATAATTAAATACATCATCAATCAATGCTCCATAGGTAATATGTGACAATAATCCAAAGGCTTGATTATGCGATAAACCATGAACAATAATAACAATAATACATGGCAAAAAGGACACCGTGGGTGACTTTGCACAAACATTAAAGAAATACAACCAATTTAAAATAACAGCGTGACACTTAGCGTGTAATAAACAGTATTGCGCAGCAATACAAGGTAATATATCTGGAAAATTCACTATGACAATATACAGTAGAAGTATGCCACAAATATTGATAATAATGTACAATAAAAATACCCAAAAATTTAATATAATAATATAATTAAAATACCCAAAAATTTAGTATAATAATATAATGAAAATACACAAAAATTTAGTATAATAATATAATGAAAATACACAAAAATTTAGTATAATAATATAATGAAAATACACAAAAATTTAGTATAATAGTATACACTGCACCACACCGTTCACCATAATTGACATCACACTAAGAAAAGAAAAACGTTTAAATGTTCACCAATGCACCGCTACATGGCGTCCATTAATGATACAATACATACAAGAGCATAAATGGTATACCTTACATAAGTTACATGATATAAGTTACATAAACAACATTGTAGTCAATAAAAGGTGTATGGAAGAGCATGTGCTCGACCGGCAATGTCCCGGGCATGAAACACCGAGGCGCAATCAGTCTCTTGCCACCGGAAGTGGACACAGCTTATGAATGGGTCTACGCAGAATGCCGTTGGCAGTACGGACGTCCGCAACACGTACCAACGAATCCTGCCCAAGATATGTGTGAGTGACAATGCCGCGCTTCCAAAGCAATGGTGGAGCATTGTCATCCAGAATGAGGACCAATTGTCCTACCCATAAATTTTTCGACTGCTTTTTCCACTTGTTTCGCTGCTGCAACTGGTGCAGATAGTCTCGGGACCAACTCTTCCAAATGGAACGAGTAAACCCTTGCAAGAGCTGCCATCTCCCCAAGCGACCCATATTTGTAACCGAATAATCAGGTTCCGGAAGAGCGGTAAGAGGGGAGCCGACCAAAAAGTGAGCTGGAGTCAACGGCTCAGGATCCCCGGCGTCATTTGAAATGGAAAACAAGGGACGCGAGTTTAAACAGGTTTCAACCTGGGTTAAGACAGTGGAGAACTCTTCGAAGTTCAGGATCGTATTGCCTATGACGCGCCGCAGATGGAACTTAACACTCTTGACGCCACTTTCCCACAGACCACCAAAATGGGCGGCTGAGGGAGGTATGAACGACCACTTAATTCCGCGAGGACTAGCGAAATCCTGAGCGGCCCTTTGAAATTCGTCCCGCTGGAAGAGCTTGTATAGCTGGTGTAATATAGTGCCAGCCCGTCGGAAATTAGTACCGTTATCGGAGAATATTTGAACGGGGATCCCCCTCCGGGATATGAAACGTTTCAAGGCGGCCAAAAAGGCGTCTGCCGACAAATCTGAAACCAATTCAAGGTGAATAGCCTTGGTGGACAAGCAGATGAACAGAGAAATGTAGGCCTTAGTAAAGGATTTGAACCTCTGCCCGCCCTGGCGTAACAACATAGGACCGGCGTAGTCCACGGCGCACTGTGAGAATGGCTTGGAAGGGGTGACCCTAGGCGCGGGTAATTGACCCAACAGTTGGCTGGAACCAGACGCGCGAAAGCGAAAACAAGTGATACATTTGTGAATGACCGAGCGTATGTACGACTTGTCGTTTATAATCTAATATTTTTGGCGCAGCGAACATTGCGTAAGTTGTACTCCACCGTGGAGTAATCGAATGTGTTCATATTCAATAATTAATCGAGTAAGATGAGCCTGCGGATGTAGTACGCTTTGATGCTTGTTACTGTAACTTAGCTGAGACTGCTGAAGGCGACCGCCAACACGCAATATACTAGCGTTATCAAGAAAATGATTAAGTGAGAATGTTTTACTATCAGTAGGTATAGGGCGATATGCCTGTAATTGCTTAATTTCAACATTAAAATGCGAAAACTGGGCTTGGCGAATAAAAACCAAGAGCGCGCTGTTTAACTCATGCGCAGATAAAAAGGAGGTGCTTCTACTGAAAGCGGGAGACTTAGCGTTATGAATAAAACGCAGGCAGTAAGCAAAAACGCGTAGAAGCCTAGTGAGAGAAGAGTAATTTTCAACATAGTTTGAAAAGTGTGAAGCGGTAGCCAACGCGAGCAGGGCCGGTTTACGTACTTCCTTGTCCAACTGCGGATGAGCGCAAGCGGAATTGGGATCGAAGGGACGAGTAGGCCAGTCCGAAGGCTTCTTTAGTAGCCAATAAGGACCATGCCACCATTGCTGGTGGTTGTGTAACAAACGGGGTAAACAACCGCAGGATAGAATGTCCGCGGGATTATCATGAGACGAGACATGATACCAATTGCCCAGACTAGTGAGCTGCTGAATTTCAGAAACACGGTTCGCTACGAATACCTTCCACCTGGACGGCGTTTGATGAATCCAGTGAAGGGCAATCGTCGAATCAGAATAAAAATATAACTCGCTGAACTTGTAGGCCACGGCATGGACGACCTTAGAAACCAACTGCGATAATAACAAACAGGCGCACAGCTCGAGACGAGGTAAGGAAATTTGCCATAACGGGGCAACTCTTGATTTAGAGCACAATAAATGAGACGAAATACTATTATCGGAATATACCGTGCGCGCATAGATACAGCATGCGTAACCTTTTACAGACGCGTCGGCGAACCCGTGTAATTGGAATGAGATGATTGACAAACTACCTGAATCTTTTACAGCCCTCGGGATCCTAAAATGAGTGTCTGAAATTAATTGAGCGTAGAGCTCAGTCCATTTAATAGATAAGGAATCAGAAAGCGGGTCGTCCCAGTTTGTACCCGAAGACCAAAGTGTTTGCATAAAGTACTTGCACCAAAACGTGATAGGCCCAATTAAACCCAATGGATCATAAATACCAGCGATGACAGATAACACCTTTCTTTTATTGAAATGATCAATTTTAAAATTTCTTTGTATATTGTATACGAAGCTGTCCGCTATAACGTCCCACTGAATGCCCAAAGTGCGGACTGTTTTGTCCTTGTTAAAGTCCAGGGACGAGTTAGTGTACGAAGATGTTATATTCCGGTCGTTAGACGACCATTTGTGAAGAGTGAAGCCGTAGCGGCTTAGCAACTCAGAAATGTCGGTATTCAATTGGATTAGAACGGGTGAGGTATCGGAACCGGTGAGGAGGTCATCGACGTAAAAGTCAGTTAGCAATGACTGAACAGGCCAGGGGGTACTGAGTACTATTCTCCTGGGCGATTTGTTTTAAACATCTCGTTGCAAGAAATGATGCACTGGCAGTCCCGTACGTGACTGTTCTTAAAGCATAATGTTTGAGCTCCTTGTGGGGAGAGTCACGCCAAACAATTCTTTGTAAATTGGAATCACGCGGGGAGACCAAAATTTGGCGATACATTTTTTCTGTGTCCGCGATGAAAGCGTAACGATGAGTTCTAAATCTGGTCATAATGGCGAAAAGATCCTGCTGGATCGTGGGGCCGACCATAAGGGTGTCGTTTAACGACAAATCGTTGGACGCCTTGGCCGAACCATCAAAAACAACGCGAAGTTTAGTGGTGGTGCTCGTAGTCTTAAAGGCGGCATGGTGAGGTAGATAAAAAATGTTTGATTTGTCAACTGACAAGTCATATGAATCAAGCGGAGACATATGGCCGAGATTTAAATATTCTTGCATAAAGTCAACATAATCCTTGTGTAAAGACTGGTTTTGCCTAAACTTGAGTTCAAGGGTTTGAAACCTACGAACCGCTCCGGTGAGGGAATCTCCGAGGCATTCTGTAGTGCGGGGTAGCGACACAACGAACCTACCACCATCATTACGATAGGTGTTTGCGATGAAGTGATTTTCACACTCCGATTCCGCATCTAAAGGAGTATGGTGCGAAACATCCTCCAACTGCCAGAAGGCCTTGAGTTGCGATGAGACAGCATTATTATCGTCGAGGGCAATAAATGAAGAGACGGGCTTGGTCATATCCATGTTGAAGGGTAGATTCCCAGCGAGTATAAACCCTAGTTTAGTTTCTTGGATTGTTGGAAAATGTGGACTTCGAACGAATTTGGTCGGTCGAACAAACTGAACACAACGATAACGACCTCAAGAAAGAAGAAAGAAGAAACAATGCGAAGGAGACAGGTGAAAACAACATCATGTACAAAATAAATAAGAATGAGAAAGAGATCAGTGAAGAAAGAAGAAGGAAGATATCCAGACCAGACACAAGAAAAAAGGGAAAGAAATTGAAATAGAAATTGCAAAAAGTATTGTGCCCCAAGTAATATGTCAATTTGGGACGAATTATTAAATTGCGGGTCAGCTAAAAATATCCCTCTAGGAATTTTCAAGGAAGCGATGTCAAAGGATTCGCTTGGAAGATTGTTTGTGATTCGGGGCAGAATAGCGCAATGGACATTCAAGATGAAGTCCCTATAACGTGAGTTTAAGCGCACGCGCGTGCTAAAATTGGCCTGACATGATGAGTTATTTATACCTGCGATAGGCAGCTCGGATTTGTTTAGCCTTAGGCCCATGCGGCGGGCGAAACCCATAGTACAAAAATTAGCTTGGGTCCCTGGATTCAACAGGATTCTCACTGGGCGTCTTTTACCGTGATGATCGATAGTAGTGCATACGGCGGTGGATAATAAAATTGACTTATTCGTCTGTAGCTTCAGGGAACATTGCTTATTGTTCCTGTTGCTAGACTGATTTATCGAAGCATGGAGCATAGTGTGGTGCCTTTTCGCGCATGCCTTGCATGAAAATTTGAAAGGACAACACGAGCTGTTATGGCCCGAGCGAGTACAATTCAGGCATAGTTTATTATGTATCACACTTCTTTACGTTGTATAGGCGGTAGGGCGATAAATTGCGGGCATTCAATCAGTTTGTGACTACCACGACACAGCTGACAAGATTTAATGTTTGGTGGAGTGTGCACTAGTGACCCAGTGATCTCCGCGCGCTTAGTTGACTTGCGATAAGAAGCATTATCGCTAACCTGTCTAAAGCCAGGCGAACCGGTCAGTACATTTATGTTTTGTAACAGCTGACGTCTTGAATTTAAGAACTTAATGAAATTATCATAAATAGGAAGTTGTTTTTCGCCTAAGGTTTCCTTCCACAACCTGCACGTATGCTCGTCAAGTTTTTGGGATAGAAAATGCACAAAAATAAGCTCGAACGTATTTACAGAAAGTTTTAATGAGTTCAGCGCATTTATGCTGGCGGTGAGCTCATCTATCAATTTAGAAATGCTGAGCACGGACTCACGTTGAATATGTCTCATGCCCAGTACGTTTGCTGCGTGATAAGTGGTTACAATCAATTTATTGTCATAGCGCGCCCTTAACAACTCAATGGCCACCGTGTAATTTTCGTGCGTGATAGGTAGCGATTTTATGACATTCAGCGCCTCGTCTTTTAATGATAAGTGCAAATAATGAAGCTTCTGGATGCCAGTTAGGTCCGTTCGGACATGAACTAGCTCCAAAAACATGTGGTAAAAGTGTTGACATTCGATTATATCACCTGAGAAGCAGGGTAGCTTAATAGGTTGCAATTGAATGGGAGGCGTGCTGAATGTAACTACCTCAGATGGACTTGCTGCCTTCCTGGTCATTTCCTCGGCATGGTCTATTAAATTTTGCAGCTTGCATTCTATGCTGCATAAGTCGTCTTCGGTTTGAACCCTATCGCTAGCAGAAGCAAAATCGGAGTCCTCAGACTCGATTTGTGTTTGGATCTCATCATATTTAGCCGATAGTTCCATAAGGTGGCGAAGCTTTATTTTTAATGCATGATTGTCATGCGTATCATGACCGAAATTGTCGGCATAAGTATTTATGCGCGATATAGAGGCCTTGATCGTGAGTAGTATATGTGTGTATGCGCTGGGACTCAAAAAACAGGCATGTATGCGCTGGGACACAATACCCACTATGTATGTATGCGCCAGGACAAAAAAAACATGCATGTATGCGCTGGGACACAATACCCCACTATGTATGTATGCGCTAGGACAAAAAAAACAGGCATGTATGCGCTGGGACACAATGTAAAAAATGTAAATATAAACAGTAAAAAATGTAAATATAAACAGACGGCGTTTGTTGACACGCCCCCGCCCCGCGTACACAATAGACATTCCGAGTTCGTTGACGTGTTTTTTTTCTCCTTTTTACAGTGTAGACAGCGTGGCGTCCGTCCGTCTTTACCTAAATATATTACATTTTTATTTTGTAATCGTGATCGTGTCGTGTCTTTAACGATTGTGTTATTCTATAGTAAACCGTGACCTTGAAACACACTGACCTAGTAACAAAAATGTAAATATAAACAGACGGCGTTTGTTGACACGCCGCGTACACATAAACATTCCGAGTTCGTTGACGTGTTTTTTTTTCCTTTTTTTTTAGCGTCGTCTTTACCTAAATATATTACATTTTATTTGTAATGATTGTCATTCTATAGTAAACCATGACCTTGAAACACACTGACCTAGTAAAAATGTAAATATAAACAGACGGTCGTGCAACTCGTCTTTACCTAAATATAAGATACCGATAACCTTTTTAGTTGTCGTAATATACAAAGTAATCTCTGATAACTAAGGTCATAGATGTAAACAGTTTTTAATTAATTGTTGTACTTTGAATAATGAGCATCAGACAGGCGATAAGTAGTGAATTACATAAACAAGCGAGAAGGAATTTTCCTACACGCAATGTCGAACTAAAAGGTATTCACGATTTGTATCAAGCTGACCTTGTAGAAATGATTTCTTTTTCAAAGTTGAATAAAGGTTATAAATATATACTAACAGTGATAAATTGTTTTAGTAAATTTGCATTTGCAGTTCCGTTAAAATCAAAAACCTCACACGACATTGTAAAAGCTCTAAGACCTATATTACATGTAAACAAAATGAAACATTTGCAAACTGATAAAGGAAAAGAATTTTACAATTTACCGATTCAGCAATTATTTAATCATTATAATATAAATCATTATTCAACTTATTCAGATAAAAAAGCCTCTATTATTGAACGTTTTAATCGTACTTTAAAAAACCATATGTGGAAGTGGTTTACTACCAGTGGAAAGTATACATGGATCGAAGTACTTCCTCAGTTATTGAAAAAATATAATAATACTGTACATAGAACTATAAGTATGAAACCTAAAGATGTTAATATAAATAATGAGAAAAGGGTATTAACACAAATAAATAAAAAACGAATACCTGTTAATAAGAAACCTGCAAAATATAAAGTTGGGGATAGAGTGAGAATTAGTAAATACAAACAAATTTTTACTAAGGGTTATTTACCAAATTGGACAAATGAAATATTTACAATTCATAATATTAAACAAACAGTACCTAGAACATATATTTTAAAAGATGATACAGGAATCGTATTATATGGCGGATTTTACGAACAAGAAATTAGTAAAACAAAATACGACAATATATTTTTAATTGAAAAAATATTAAAACGTAAAGGTAATAAATTACTTGTTCAGTGGTTAGGATACGATAAGTCGCATAACAGTTGGATTGATAAAAACCAAATCATTTGAATTATTTTTTTTTTTCAATCATGAAAATAGTACAGCAAACAAAAAAAATACGTATTTGTAATTTTGATAAATCTATGGAGAAAAAAGAAAGAGTCCATAGCGAGTTGTTACCAAATAATGTCAGGTCTCTTATCATTGGGCCCAGTAATACAGGTAAAACAAACCTAATGCTTAATCTTTTGTTCAGTCCTAATGGTTTATGTTTTGAGAACGTTTATGTTTTTTCAAAATCGTTGTATCAGTCAAAGTACAAATTTTTAGAAACAGTTTTATCAGGTATACCATCAATACAATACTATAAATTTTCAGAAAATGATCAAGTCATTCATCCTGATGATACTGAACAAAATTCAGTTATTATATTTGATGATGTAGCATGTGAACAACAAGATAATATAAGAAATCATTTTACAATATGTAGACATAAAAATAATAATGTTATTTATATATGTCAAACGTATGTTCGAATTCCGAAACACTTAATTCGTGATAACGCGAATTTAATAATTATTTTTCAACAAGACGAACTAAATTTAAAACATATATACAGAGATCATGTTAATACTGATATGACATTTGAAATGTTTAAAGAACTTTGTTCTAAAGCATGGACAAGACGTAAAAAGGGGTTTTTTTGTTATAGATAAAGAAAGTGATATGAATTGTGGCGGTCGTTATCGTTTTGATTTTGATATCTATATTACTAATTTGTAATCGAAATTTTTTTTATTACTTATCAATATGTCATCGAAGAAGTCACGTTCCCTTGACAAGCAAGAGAAGCTCGTTAATGAAATTAAAAAAATAAGAAAAAATATTCGAAAGAAACATCAGACTCTAACACAAAATGTTATTGATGAAGAACAGTTTGCAGAAAAATCGTTGAAACCTATTATCACTCCGTTACAAAAGTTAGTACAAGAGAAAACAAATTCATCATTGATTAAAAAAGAAGAACAACAATTAGATGTTGAAATGGACGATATTCAGTCGCGTTTACAAAACAAAAGGTTTTCAGAAGAGGCCGAAAACATCCCGATATCGAACAAACGAACAGTAGAAACGCCGTTACCATTACCGCGTGAAGAAGAAATAACGTATGAAACCTTACCCACGGTTGATGAATTAATGTCAACATCAGAAGGACGACAATCAATTGAACCTTTTATCGATATATGGTTTAAAGGTCCGTTAATAAGACATTATATGCGTAAATTTTTTGATGACAGTAATCATGATATTGATCACGTTTTTGGTCCATATTTTGGAGATAATAATATTTTAATGTTAGATAAATACCCGTTAAAGACTGATGAAAGTGATATTATTACAATTAATAATGTTATGTACAAAGGTACACCTGGTTTGTACGATCTTATTTTTATGAAAAACCCCAATGCATATGTATATTCTCAAGAAGATTTAGACGAATATTCGCGTATAATAAGTGAAACCGCGGCATATTTAAGTTTAAAGACAAACAGAGTTAAAAGCAGTACTAGTTACAAATATAAAAATATAATTAAGCCTATTATTAATAAGCTTTTACAATCATCCACATCAAAAGTTAGAAGTAGCCGATTGCATAGTGATACAGAAGGTCGCGGTTTGTTAAATTTCAGTAACAGTAAGCCAGTTTTTGTGTACTGGAATAATGTAAATGAATAATGCGATAGATTAAAATTATTGATTGCTTCACAAAGTGCAGGTCATTCGGGTCATGAAAATGAAATATTATCAATTATTGAAGAGCTACAGGAGGCCGGTATAATAAAAGAAGATGCAGCAACGTTTGAAGCGATATTTTCAAAATGAGTGTCGATAAATTCGGACACTATAGTGGTGATCTAGTGGCTAGTTCCAACGTTCAGCGTGGACCGCCTGGAGAAGGATTTAAATTAACTGACGACGGAAATTTTAATATAAGTAATAAACGATTATGTAATGTGGGCGATCCTGAATTGGATGATGATGCCGTAAATGTAAAATATATGAGAACAAATTCGATTACTTTAACAAATACAGACGATTGTTACGATGTTAAGATGAAAAAAGTTATTAATTTAGCCGATCCTGACGAACCTTGTGATGCTGTAAATAAAAATTATTTAGAAAATGCTACTAAATCATATTTAGCTGATAGAATACCAATTAAGGTGGATAATAATCCAGTGTATTCATTCAAGAATAATCGTGTGGCTCATATCGCACCACCTGTTTATAAATTTGATGCTGCCAATAAACTTTATGTTGATAATAAATTACCTGATGAAAATACACAAACTAATTGTTGTGATTTCAAGCAAAAAAGGTTAATTAATGTAGCAGATCCTATTAATTTGCTTGACGCTATAAATAAACAGACTTTATTAACAGGTATAAATAATACAAAAGATGAATGCAAACAATATATAGATGATAAAATATATTATTCACGAAGTGAAGAGGAAAATAGTACAGATTTTAATGGAAGCAGATTGACTAATGTTGCTGATTCTAAAGATGATACAGACGTTATAAACCAAAAGACTTTAATAAGAGTTATGAATGCATTTAAATTAGATCTAGAAAACTATAAAGTTGACAGTAGCTTAGTTAGAATATTATACAAATTATATAAGGAGTGCACTAAAGACAATCCTGTTAAAACTATAAACGAATTTCGCATTGTATATATAATACAAAGTTTATATGAAGCGTCATAAATGCATCTGTATCCAAACAAGATAGAAGGTGGTGGTCTGGTGAGTAATATTCTTGGAAATGTTATAAACAAGTCAATTGATTTATTACCTGTTGAACTTCATTTACCCGGTTATCAGTATTGTGGACCCGGTACAAATTTAGCGAAACGATTACAAAGAGGTGATCCAGGAATTAATAAGCTTGACGCTGCTTGTAAACAACACGATATTATATATTCAAAGTATTCAGATTCTATAAATCGCGCTAAGGCTGATAAGGAATTAGCTGAAAGAGCTTGGGAACGTGTTAAATCAAGTGACGCATCGTTCGGGGAGAAAGCTGCAGCGTGGTCAGTAACTAACATAATGAAAGCTAAAAGTAAATTTGGTGGGGGAATAAAAAAGAAAAAAAAAACTATGTCCAACACAGTTTATAATTATTTGAAACGTTTTACTGGTAAAAGTGGAAAAGGTTTATATTTGAGACCGTATAAAAAAATAGGAGGAGGTCTAAAAAAAAAAACAAAGAAAAGAAAAACGAAACAACGACGGCGAAAATAATAAAGAGTATTCCTATACGTCCGCTTTCAATTCCAGATTTACTACTGTATGTTAAACAATTAAAGATTCCTAATTTCAGAGGAGTGTTTATGCTTGACACATTACCGTTACACACTGGAATTTGGCAAAATGAAACCGGAATAGTTAATTTAGATAATAGTTATGGCCATGGTACTCACTGGGTATGTTATATTAAACGTAAAAATAAAGTTAATTATTTTGATAGTTTTGGTAATTTAAGACCGCCTATCGAACTAATTAATTACTTTTATTCATCAAGTCAACGATCTATTGAAATCGTTTATAATTATACACGAAGACAAAATATGGATGCAGTCAACTGCGGTCATTTGTGTTTACAGTTTCTCAGCAATAATGTTTTGTCTAAGCGGTAAAGGATCCGTATTAACATGTGATATTTTTCCACCTATCGAGTTAAGTGATGAAAAATGGGAACTAGGATTAATTGACTTTATGACATATCATTCAATACCCAATATAGAGGAAGGAATTAACAATGTATTATATTATGGTAGTGATAAGAAAATAGTATTGCCTACTGGTTCTTATGAAATTTCAGATATCGCAACGTTTATAAACGATTACTTAATTCAACATGATGAAAATGTAAAAATAATTATAAAGGCGAATAATAATACATTAAAAAGTGAAATTTATTCTAACGTTCAAATTGATTTTAGTAAACCCGATTCGTTAGCAACCATATTAGGATTTGAAACATGCATAATAAATCGAAATAAATGGTACAGTTCAACCTTACCGATAAGTATTGTTCGAGTAGAGAGCATCCGATTGATTACTAATTTAATTAATGGTTCGTTTAACAACGGAATTCCAGATCACATAATACACGAATTCTATCCTAGTGTTCCGCCAGGTTTTAAAATTGTTGAAAAACCGACTAACGTGATATATTTACCAGTAAACACATCTAGGATACATACTATTGTAGTAAGACTAGAAGATCAACAAGGAAGATTGATTAATTTTCGAAACGAAATAATAACGTTACGTTTGTATTTGAGAAAACAATAATAATGGGTCTTATTTTTTATTACGGAATCAATAAAACAACTGCAAATAAGCCAATTATAAGTAGTAAAGATATGAATATCGACCGGTTAACACCACAAAACCTGAAATTTCTACAGTCATTGGGATTAACAGCAATAAAGGATTATTTAAACAAAAAATGAATCTTAATATTCAAAACGTAAACGCTAGCATTCTAAACATTATAGAGGATCTTGTGTATACAGATGACTCGATAGTAGGATTAGCTTATCACACTCATCTACCGTACACTTCTACTACATTCAATAATAGTGACGAAATTAGAATTCCAATTAATCAACAAGATGTGTACACATTACCGTGTGAAAGTTACCTTCATATAAAAATAGAATACACTAATAATAACGGTATACATGATCAAACTTTAAAACTATGTTCAAATGCTTTAGCATTTTTGTTTGATGAAATTAGATACGAAATAAATGGATCAGAAATCGATAGAGTTAAAAATGTTGGAATAACATCAACAATTAAAAATATGTTAACAATTAAACCACATGAAATTAACACTTTAGAAAATAGTGGATGGGCTTCAGATTTAATAAGTCATATGGCAACATCATCGAAAGATATTAGCTTCTGTATCCCATTAAAAAGGTTGTTCGGATTTGCTGAAGATTTTAAAAAGATTTTGTTAAATATAAAGCAAGAATTAGTTTTAATTAGAGCGTCCACTGATAATAATGCAATAATTTTACCTGAATCAGTAAACACATACAAATTAAAAATAAAATATATATCATGGAGAATTCCGTATGTTTATGTTAATGACGTAGTAAAGGTAGATTTACTGAAGATAATACAAATTGATCGACCTTTATTAATGCCGTTTCGAAAATGGGAACTTTACGAGTATCCGTCTGTGCCAAAAGCAAACAAACTTACTTGGACTGTTAAAACGTCATCACAATCAGATAAACCTCGTTACGTTATTGTAGGTTTTCAGACTGACAGAAAAAATAATGGACACAAAAACCCAGCACATTTTGATCTTGCTTCATTTTATAATGTAAAGTTATATTTAAATTCAGAATACTATCCGTATGATAATTTTAATGGTGAAACGTCGATTCTACATGAGTATTATTCAATATTTCAGTCCTCGTAGTAAAAGTGAAAATGCGCCAATGATAAACCGTTCAAACTTTCTAACGTATACACCTTTTTGTGTAATTGATTGTTCAAAACAAAATGAATCATTAAAAACTGGTTCAATAGACATCCGTCTGGATATTGAGACGTCAACAGACATACCGGAAAAAACTACTATCTACTGTCTCATTTTTTACGATACAATTATGCAATATACGCCTTTATCTGGTACTGTAAGAAAAGTATTTAAAATATAATTACGTAGATAAAAAGTGTATCAGTTCTGCTGTTGCACGCAATGGAATACGTTATCGATTTTCAAGGTTTTCGCGATGATGGAAACAATTTCATTTTTAAAGAACTTTGTATTCAGTGTATACAAGATAACAAATTTTCTGGTGCTAGTGATCAGTATTTGTTTTTACCACCATTTAGTTACAAACATTTGTCAGAGAAGAAAAAAAACGTTAATAAATGGATTGAAAACAAGTGTCTTGGACTTAGCTGGAAGTGCGGTCTTCAAGATTATAATGATCTACAGTTTATATTAAATAAATATATAAACGGTAAATGTATTTATGTTAAAGGATCAGAAAAAAAAGTAGCATTAGAAAAAGAATTTAATTGTTATGTAAAAATATTAGATATGGAAACACTCGATTGTCCATCCTTAAAAGTGTTAAAACAGCAGTCTTCATATTCTATTCACTGTCCTTTCAAACATAATTCATATTATTGTGCTTTAAATAATGTACATAATTTAACTAAGTGGATTATCGAATACTGGAACAAGAAATTGAAAGACAAAAATATTGGGACTGTATGATTGCTTAACTGTATAATTTGTATTAACGTAGTTGATCTTTTGATCTCCTATTTACGCGTGCGTACTGAGAACGTGACATTACTACGCTGATAAAACTGATATCAGTTCTGCTGTTGCACGCAATGGAATATGTTATCGACTTTCAAAGTTTTCGCGATGATGGAAATAATTATATTATTAAAGAACTGTGCGTGCAACCTATAGTAAACACTAAATTCGCTGATGTTTGTAATCAATACTTATTCTTACCTCCATTCGATTACAGACATCTATCAGAAAAGAAAAAAAAAGTTAATGACTGGATTAACAATAATTATCTGGGACTTAGTTGGAATTGTGGATTAACAGAATATAGTGAACTTCCAGTAATATTAAATTCATATATATATGGAAAGTGCATTTATGTAAAAGGACGTGAAAAAAAAATAGCTTTACAAAAAGAATTGAACTGTCATGTAAAAATAGTGGATATTGAATCACTCAAGTGTCCGTCTCTAAGCGTCTTGAAGAAGCAGTCTTTAAATAGTATACGTTGTCCGTATGATCACTCTTCAACAAACTGTGCATTAAGTAACGTGTTTTGTATTACTAAATGGATAATTCAATATTGGAACTGTTTGTGTGATGAACATGATGAAGACACTAAAAGAATAAATTGTTGGGACTGTATGATTACTTAACTTTTTATTGTAATTATATGTAAAATAAAGGTTTTTTTTTAAAAAAAAAAATAAAAATTTTAAAACATTTTGATTTTTTGATTTATTAATACTAAAAAACATATATTCAAAACATATAGTCTATATTACAATTATAATTTTTACAGTTTACCATTCTATACAACATACATACATACATGCATACATACATAAATACATACATACATACATACATACATACATACATACATACATACATACATACATACATACATACCATTCATAAATAATACATTTAGTTACATACTAAAAAACATACATACTTTTTTTATACCAGCATTTTTTATTAATTTACATACACAAAAATTGTTGTAATTGTGTAATTGTGTATAGATTACATACTACAACAAATACAAAGTGAATACCAACAAAATACATACAACAAAAATTTGAAATTTTCTTTTTTTATAGGAAACTTTGTTTTGATTTTTTTACATACAAAATAGAAGATTTTAAACATTTTAGTTACATACTAAAAAACATACATACTTTTTTATACCACATTTTTTTTTAATTAATTTACATACAAAAAATTGTTGTAATTGTGTATAAGTTACATACTACAACAAATATAAAATATCAACATATTTTACATACAAAAAATTTGAAAATTTCTTTTTTATAGGAAACATTTTTTTTTTATCTTAACCAAAATATTAAGATCAGTTTTTTATAAAAATCTGAAACATATGAACCAGGTTGTAATGATGAATTATCATCTGTTCTTATTCGACAGCATTTTTCTTACAATTTGTCGTTTTTTTTTTAAAACGGTAGATTTTTTTATCCATAATCTGTAGGAATATATTTAAAACAAAAATATTCATTTTTTGAAAATTTCTTTTTTTATAGGAAACATTTTTTTTATCTTAACCAAAAACATTAAGATTAGTTTTTATAAGTTTGTTTTTTAATATTTTTTATCTTAGCCAATTCGCGTGATTTTGATAATACAATTTTATGCAATTGCATATAAGTGGAATCTTTACTTTACAATAAAAATTGACTTCTATAGGCAGCTTTAGTCCATCTGTCTTTCTTATTTATTCCTTTTAAATCGTTAACATCAGTTATATCAATTTTTATTAAGTAACGACCCTTTTCTCCGGGGTGTTGTTAAAGTTTTTGTTGAATCATCTTTTTTAAAAGAAATATACTGATCATACAATTTATCAGTTTTTTCGTTTTTAGATGTATAACGTTTAACTGATTTAAATAATTTTTTAAATTCAACATCACCATCGTCATTATCATCGTCATTATTAACAATGTCAATGTTCATCTGATCTTCTTCTTCTTCTTCTTCTTCTTCTTCTTCATCTTCAAATCTATATATCATTTTGTTTTTTATAATAGAATTGATTATAGAAAATGTTGTTCTTAATATATTTTTTTCTTTAAAATGAACAATAGTTGTATTCAAATAGTTATATATTTCTTCAATATCGAATAAATAATTATTTAAAAGCATCAACATACATACATACATACATACATACATACATACATACATACATACATACCATTCATAAATAATACATTTAGTTACATACTAAAAAACATACATAATTTTTTTATACCAGCAATACATACATACATACATACATACATACATACATACATACATACATACATACATACATACATATATATATACATACATACATACATACATACATACATACATACATACCATTCATAAATAATACATTTAGTTACATACTAAAAAACATACATACTTTTTTTATTAATTTACATACAAAACATTGTTGTAATTGTGTATAGATTACATACTACAACAAATACAAAGTGAATACCAACAAAATACATACAACAAAAATTTGAAAATATTTTTTTTATCTTAACCAAAATATTAAGATCAGTTTTTATAAAAATCTGAACATATGAACCAGGTTGTGATGATGAATTATCATCTGTTCTTATTCGACAGCATTTTTCTTACAATTTGTCGTTTTTTTTTAAAACGGTAGATTTTTTGTCCATAATCTGTAGGAATATATTTAAAACAAAAATATTCATTTTTAAAAATTTCTTTTTTTATAGGAAACATTTTTTGATCTTAACCAAAAACATTAAGATTAGTTTTTATAAGTTTGTTTTTTAATATTTTTTATCTTAGCCAATTCGCGTGATTTTGACAATACAATTTTATGCAATTGCATATAAGTAGAATCTTTACTTTGCAATAAAAATTGACTTCTATAGGCAGCTTTAGTCCATCTGTCTTTCTTATTTATTCCTTTTAAATCGTTAACATCAGTTATATCAATTTTTATTAAGTAACGACCCTTTTCTCCGGGTGTTGTTAAAGTTTTAGTTGAATCATCTTTTTTAAAAGAAATATACTGATCATACAATTCATCAGTTTTTTCGTTTTTAGATGTATAACGTTTAACTGATTTAAATAATCTTTTAAATTCAACATCACCATCGTCATCATCATCGTCATTATTAACAATGTCAATGTTCATCGGATCTTCTTCTTCTTCTTCTTCATCTTCAAATCTATACATCATTTTATTTTTTATAATAGAATTGATTATAGAAAACGTTGTTCTGAATATATTTTTTTCTTTAAAATGAACAATATTTGTATTCAAATAGTTATATATTTCTTCAATATCGAATAAATAATTATTTAAAAACATCAAGTCTTTTTGTGAATTAACAATTGTAGTTTCGAGAGCAAATTTTATTTTTTTGGTTACATCTGGTAATTGAATATATAGAGAAAAAACATTAACATTATCTATTGAGATAATGTCTGGTTGAATTTTTTTCATCATATCTTCCCATTGACCGTAGGAAGATAGACCCAGATAATAAATTAATTTTAAAATGTCTTCTAACGACAAACATTCTTCATGATGAAGACCTCCTTCATGTTGTGCATCCATTACAATGATTTAAGATTTAAGTTGTCAAAATCTATAACATACAAAAATAATTTTTCGTTACATTACTAATTTATAACTGGTAACTAAGAATTGTTATACATATTATTTATAACAAAGACAAATTAAATAAAAGACCTCCTTCATGCTGAGCATTCATTACAATGATAAGATTTTAAATTGTCAAAATCTATAACATACAAAAAATAATTTTTCATTACATTACTAATTTATAACTGGTAACTAAGAATTGTTATACATATTATTTATATATGTTAAACTAAACAAACACAAATTAAATAAAAGACCTTTTTCATGCTGAGCATCCATTACAGTGATAAGATTTTAAATTATCAAAATCTATAACATACAAATAAATTTTCGTTAAATTACTAATTTTGTGACTGGTAACCTAAGAATTATTATACAAAACTAAACAAAGATAAATTAAATAAAACAGAAAAAATAGAAAATATATTTTAAATACTAAAATGGAACCTTTAATAACTTAGATAAAAAAATAAAATTAATAGATAAACGTATAGAACACATTATATAAAAATAATATAGTTAACACTTATAACAAAGACAAATTAATTTTTTTGTATACTTTTATAATAATATATTTAAAATAACATAGGAAAAACACATATTTTACAGGTAACCAAGAATTACTGTACATGTTCTTGTGTAGAACATAACAAAAAATAAAAATAATAATATTACCTTAATGACGATCGCAGACTGTAGTAGCTGGTATGTTTCTGGATGCTGAATCACAATTTTCAATCGGCTTATATACACAGAAAATGCATTATCAGTTTCACACCTTCTTAATACGTGTAAGTAGAAGATTAAAAAGATCAAGTAAATAATTTGTTTACCGACAACAACAAAAATACGAGATCAAGAGGTTAAATAATTACCGATTATTCAGTATCAGTCACAGCGCATTTTATTGACAACAGTTTAAAAAAATTTAACCACAATTTTCAATCGGTTTATATACACAGAAAATACATTATCAGTTTCACACCTTCTCAATACGCGTAAGTAGAAGATTAAAAGATCAAGTAAATAATTTGTTTACCGACAACAACAAAAATACGAGATCAAGAGGTTAAATAATTACCGATTATTCAGTATCAGTCACAGCGCATTTTATTGACAACAGTTTTTAAAAAATTTAAACAACAGCACGGTATTGGTTCAAAATACATTGTTTACTGTTTTCCTGTTATCGATCGGTTGACAGTATAAATAGCCATACAATAAAAAACAATTTATAGCAATAGATTGGTTTTTAGCCAGCATAGGTCTCAATACATCGGATCTTTACAAAAATGTAAGTATAATCATAGATAACCTATCTTTCTATTGTAATTTACATTAGTAAAATAACTAAGAATATTATTCGTTTTATAACAAATACATATTCCACACAAAAAGAACACGCTAACAAAAAAATATATGAACAATTATTCAAAAAGAACACGCTAACAAAAAAATATATGAACAATTATTTTTTATAAATATGGAACTGATATGAATATTTTTTGTACAAAATTGTAAGTATAATCATAGATAACCTGTTGAAAGCCTTTTGTATATATAGCACATAATGTATATGACTACTTTTACAACTGCTATGTAGAGAGAAAATTTATTCAATAATGAAAATATCATGATAATATATTAAGTGATAAACGTGAATGTCTTTGTTTTAGTCGAGTATAATGTCTGGAGACAGTTTTGAAAGATACATTGTAGATTGGATAGAAAGGCGCTCCACTCAAGTGAAGTATAATAGAGATAGAGAACTATTACAACGTCGCTCCACGAAGTCTCAAGGCGAGACAGAAGTAAAAAAAGAATTATCACAAATTTACACTCAGTTTATTACCACCTATGCTGGCGGTGCCAATTATGGCAAATTTATAAAAGATTGGGTGAGTGAAAATTACGTACCACTCTTTCCTGAGTTGTAATATACTTATTTTGTAAATATATATTTGTTAATATACATTTCATATAGTCTGTATTTTGTTTTTAAATATATTTTGGATGAAAATTACAGTATTTTAAAATAATAAAACAGTGATTTTGTATTATTATTAATACTGATTGCATGTTTTATTTAATGCTTTTTTTGTTTTAGGTGTTACCATTGAATAGAAGTATTGTACCACAGGTTATTGATGGTAGTGATATTATGTTTTATGAAGCACCCAGAAAAGTAAAGTCCGAGGATCAGCTTAATGTAGTACCAAATGAAGATTGCTTCACAAATTAAAAAAAAAAATCATAATATGTAATATATATTTTATTTGTAATATAAATTTCATATATTCTGTATTTTTTGTTTTATATATTTTTATTTTGAAACATTTGAACCCTTTGAAGTTCACATAAAGTCGTGTGATTTGTACATTTTACTAACATTACTGTGAAGCTGAATAATTTGCAGATTGTATCTTACAATCATGAAAATTATTATTTAAACTGATAATTGTTTTATTAAAAATATTATTATTATTTCGACGTCTGCGAGCGAGAGATAGGACGTTAATATTTGTCGAATAAATATAAACTTTCTAATTTCATCAATGTGTGTGTGTGTGTGTGTGAGCAGCACGTACATCGCCCGATAGCGATTTGTATGTGTACACAAAACTTTTGAAAATACCTTATTTCAAGATTTTTTATGCGAAAGAGAGACATACACACACAGGTAATTACATATTTTTATTTTTTATACATTCTATATATTTAATTACACAAAAATTGTAATGTACAATAGTGTCTTGGAGTACTTACCGTAAAAATTCATCGTATTTTAGAATTTTTACAGAGCCCTTGGTTAAAAACGTACATTGATTTAAATACAGAAAAACGAAAACAAGCTAAAAATGATTTTGAAAAAGATTTTTTTAAATTATTAAACAACTCAGTGTTCGGTAAATGTATGGAGAACGTTAGGAAAAGAATTAACCTTAAACTTGTAAGTGATGAAAAAAAATTATTAAATTTAATTACACAACCGGTATTTAAAGACAGAATAATTTATAATAAATCTTTATGTGCGGTATTATCGGATAAAAAACATTTATTTTTAGATAAACCAATATATATCGGATTAAGCGTATTAGAAATAAGTAAAACGTTAATGTATGATTTTCATTATGATATAATGAAGAAAAAATACGGTGAAAAAATTTCCCTATTGTATACAGATACAGATAGCCTTTTTTACGAAATTCATACAGAAGATTTTTACAAAGATATATTAGAACCGGATTTAGTTACACACTTTGATACGTCAGATTATTCACCCAATCATCCCTGTTATTCAATTGAAAATAAAAAAATTATCGGGAAATTTAAAGATGAATGTTCGGGTGTACCAATTAAAGAATTTATCGGCTTACGCTCTAAATTATATACATTTAAAACGGTAGATAACAAAGTTAAAAAAAGGGCAAAAGGAATTAAAAAAAACGTTATCAGCAAACATATAAGTTTTGAAGATTTCAAAAAGTGCGTCTATTCTAAAACTATAAATAATTATAGACTGATGAAATTATTCCGATCAAAAAAACATTTAGTTGAAACAATTACGTGTAACAAATTAGCTTTAAGTAATTTAGACAATAAAAGAATCCCTTGTGATAATAAAAATAGATACACTACCGTACGGTCATTATTCATTAGCGTAATGATAAAACAAGTTTTTTAAAACAAAATAACTTTTTTTATTTTGTAAATAAAAAGTGAATTTTACCTATCTAGTAAAAATCAATCTTTTTGCTATCACATGTTAATTAATAACATTTTTATTTTTTTTAAAGTGAGTTTTACCTATCTAGTAAAAATCAAAACTCTTGCTATCACATTGATATGTAACATATTTTTTTTTTTTTAGAATCTTTTTATGTACATGTATTATATTGTAAACTGTTTTGTTATATTTTTTTAGAATCTTTTTATGTACATGTATTTTTAATACCTGAATTAACATTTATTATATTGTAAATGTAACAATATTTTTTTTTAGAATCTTTTTTATGTACATGTATTATATTGTAAACTGTTTTTGTTAAGTATCCGAATAATAAAAAATGATCTGTAACATATTTTTATGTATGTGTATGTTTTTAATACCTGAACAAAAAAAAATGATTTATTGTCATTTTTTATTTTTTATACATTCTATATATTTAATTACACAAAAATTGTAATATACAATAGTGTCTTGGAGTACTTACCGTTATATAAAAGTCACTTGAATCGTTCATCGAGAAGCTTAATGATATCACCACAATGTGTAGATATATATAAACAAACACATGTGTCCGGCCCATCCACAGTAGATTCATGTGCCCATGGACATTCAAGAAAATGTATAAACGCCTCACCGCTTTGTCCTCTACGTTCCGGTGTAATCTCTTTCAGTCCGTCTGAATTATAAAATTCCAACACTTTACGACACTTTAGAAGTACCAACAATATATCTCGCATAAATTCAATCTCTACTTTTGTTTTATTCATGATGAATCTATCAAACATAGGATGAAATAAGACATCTTGCAGTGTTAAATTCTTCATTTTGACTGAACTATCAAAAATGGAGTATAAAACGTTATCACAAGAACGTATACGTGTCAACAAAAAAAACGCCGTCTGTATATGTTTATATGTTTTTAATAGGTCAGTGTTAATCTTGAGGTCATGTTTACATTGATTAAAAAGGTTCAATGGGATTATCTGCTGTACTCTTTATCAATGACAGTTTCGTTAGTAAAATTTTTTCAGAATTCACGTTGGAACACTAATAAACCACCTTACGTATAATTGTTTACTATAGAATGACAATCGTTACATATAAAATGTAATAAGGTTAAACAAATATCTAACAAAAACACATCAACTCTGTTTTTTATAAATTTTATTTTCACTTTAATATATTAACAAAATTAGCAACACACTTTTTTGATCTGATATGATATAGTCTTCATATTTATAAGATATATAACGTACAGTTTTACATGTCGGATACAAAAGTTTGTGCATAAATTGAATATGCGTAATAGTATTAAAACATATAGTTTTAAAACCGCATTTAGAACAAACAATATTATCCGAATCATAACAAATCTTTGATTTTTAAAAAAGTCTTCAATACATTTTCCACTTTTGTCACTTAATGAAACCATCTTTTATGACTCCGTGTAATTTAACAAGTAAACAATTTGGAGATGCCTTAGCGTGTTCAAACCATGGATCGTCTGTGTCTTGCCAATCGTGAAGTATAACTTTACAGTCTATGCACATTACATCATCGTCCACTCCAGTATACAAAAAACCTGCCGATACTAAATTATCAACTCGTGGTAAACGTTTAGGCCAACAGCAAAATGTTAACTTCATAATTTCTTCAGTTTCTGATATACATTTTTTCGCATTCATTATATCATCAATATGTAATAATATACTGTATAGTGCATAATTATTATATTTATCATATATATAACATACCATTTTACATTCTGAATTAAAAAGTTTGTGCATAAATTGAATATGCGAAATAGATAAAGATCCTCTTGTTTTAAATCCACACTCACGACACACAATACTGTCTAAATCATCATTAAAAATAAATCCTGCTTCTTCAAAAAAATCTTGTAATAACTTACAGGGGTTCAATTTTTCGCACAACTTCGCCATTTTTGACATTGCATCCAACTTGTTGAGCCTCTACTAACTAACTACTTCCAACGGAGAGTTTTGTATTCTTCTTCAAAATCAATATCGATTATTAATTGGTTTCGATATTTTTCTAACCTTTGTAATATATCGTCATAGAAGCAAATCGTTGGGGATTGTATCTTGATAATTTGTTCATTTTCAATTATAGTAACATTTGCTTCAGAAAATTCATTATTTACAAAATAACATATTTCATTAAACGTTGAATCAGTAGATTCTATGCAATATATACACCAATTGAAAGCATGAATATTTCCTTTCTCCATGTTAACCGCTTCACGTATTCTTCACAACTATACGTTCAAATCATTATGCTCTTGGAAACTGAACTTTTATTCTTGTTCATCAACATTACTATCGATTATTATTTGATATCGATTGGTCTTTCTTTTGAATTATCAATTGTAATATTAATTCTTTTAATTTGTATAGTACATCATCATTTACACATTTCAATCCGAATATCGATAGATTATTTTTTTCTGTTCTAACTAACTCACCCGTAAATTCATTAAAGACATACACAGTATTGTTCTTAAAAAAGTATAAATTACCATCAGAAAATCTAAATGATGAATCGATTTTAGGCGGTATTCCAGGAAATGTTTCAGATATATAACCCCATGATTTAGTAGTAAACGTACACTCATTGACTTCTCTATAATAATTATCATCATGAAATATATAAGTTTTACCTGTATAACTGTTGAATACCGCATGTAAATTATCCGGTTGTATGTTAAATAAAGATTGGGATATGCTTCGGATAACCATGACTTAATTTAAGACTCATTAAATCGAACATGAATACCAAAGAATCTGGTCTTTCTTTTGAATTATCAATTGTAATATTAATTCTTTTAATTTGTATAGTACATCATCATTTACACATTTCAATCCGAATATCGATAGATTATTTTTTTCTGTTCTAACTAACTCACCCGTAAATTCATTAAAGACATACACAGTATTGTTCTTAAAAAAGTATAAATTACCATCAGGAAATCTAAATGATGAATCGATTTTAGGCGGTATTCCAGGAAATGTTTCAGATATATAACCCCATGATTTAGTAGTAAACGTACACTCATTGACTTCTCTATAATAATTATCATCATGAAATATATAAGTTTTACCTGTATAACTGTTGAATACCGCATGTAAATTATCCGGTTGTATGTTAAATAAAGATTGGGATATGCTTCGGATAACCATGACTTAATTTAAGACTCATTAAATCGAACATGAATACCAAAGAATCTATAAACATAACTATCTCACCAGATGGTCGTTGATATACAGCTAAAATTTTTGTGAAGTTCTTTGGAAGAAACGTTAACCAATGTTCTATTATGAGCGGTTTGGTATATATCATTTCTGCCGGATTTATTATCCACAACCATTTTTTATATAATATATATAATCGTTTATCAGCAATTAAAAATAAATTAATATTTTTAAAATTACAAAGATCGATTTTATTTGTATCTATAGGATGCTCGTTTTGTATTTTTGGTACCGAAGAAGATGGTGACTCCGGTATGAAAGATATTATAAAGTCTAAAAACAAAATCATGTTAAAACGTGAAAATAAAAAAGTATAAAAATAATGAATAAATATATTTAAAAAAAAAAAAAGTATGAATTAACTAGGGATTGAACAATTGATACTTACCTTACATATAATCTATTATTAGAATAATACAGTTGCACGTTACCGACTAAGCTAATTCATATCTTATCTGTATACCAAGACAATCGTTACATATAAAATTTAATATATTTAGGGTATAGACGACGCTCTTATCTGTATACCAAGACAATCGTTACAAATAAAATGTAATATATTTAGGTAAAGACGACGCTAAAAAAAAAAGGAAAAAAAAAACACGTCAACGAACTCGGAATGTTTATGTATACGCGGCGTGTCAACAAACGCCGTCTGTTTATATTTACATTTTTTACTAGGTCAGTGTGTTTCAAGGTCACGGTTTACTATAGAATAACACAATCGTTAAAGACACGATCACGATTACAAAATAAAAATGTAATATAATATATTTAGGTAAAGACGGACGCCACGCTGTCTACACTGTAAAAAGGAGAAAAAAAACACGTCAACGAACTCGGAATGTCTATTGTGTACGCGTGTCACGTGTCCGCCGTCGTGTCAACAAACGCCGTCTGTTTATATTTACATTTTTTACTGTTTATATTTACATTTTTTACATTGTGTCCCAGCGCATACATGCCTGTTTTTTTTGTCCTGGCGCATACATACATAGTGGGTATTGTGTCCCAGCGCATACATGCCTGTTTTTTGAGTCCCAGCGCATACACACATATACTACTATCGTGCCACGTTTCTTGATCAGCGCCTTCATATCCGCCATGATTGGGTATGAACAAATAAAAGGAACAAGAATTTAAATGATGCTACAAAGGCCAAGTTAATGCAACGAGATGAGCCAGACCAGGCAGGAAGTCCAAATCATAAAGTCACGCAACGACACGGTAATACTTACTAACATATCTTAACTAAATTTATGTGACAATAAAATCCTGAATTAGGCGTTACAAACAATATAGCAGTAATCATCAATGACATGAGTGCTGTTTGAAAAAAAATGACTTAGAAATAAAGGGAATATTAATTGAGTTCACAAAAAATTATAAGTTCATATTCAAATTATTGAAAAATATTTAAATTGTTTTAGATTATTAAATCATATTATTATTTCTATACTGCTTTGTTTAATTTAATAATATTGAGAAAAAAATATGCGAATTATGCAAGTTGAAACGAATGCAC
Source organism: Magicicada septendecula (assembly GCA_034769895.1). Taxonomy (NCBI): domain Eukaryota; kingdom Metazoa; phylum Arthropoda; class Insecta; order Hemiptera; family Cicadidae; genus Magicicada; species Magicicada septendecula. Next base: position 300,668,115 of record CM068371.1, read on the forward strand.
AACATGAGTTCAATCAGTTGAAATGGTACTTATCGGCATGTTCTAGAAGGTATCCAAAGCCTGTCGGAACCCTCGTAGTCGTGTCAGGTACTCAAGCATGGATAATGTAGACATGGTCGTTGCCTGTCCGGTGATGTCCAATGGGGTGGAATCCTGTTTAGATAGGCTGCTCTGGATTGTCCCAATGCTGAATGACACGTGCTGGATATGCTGCAATGATGATTCCAATGTTTGGTTGGCGAAATATGAAGTCCCCAATGTCGTGTGATACGATTCCCAGAAGTGGGTGTTAATTGACGAGTTGTTGAATTTAAATTGAAGAAAGGAAATGTTGATAGCCCTGCTTAATGCACTAAACCATAAGACGAATTGTCCATGGTTTTAGTCACGTCCGTGAAATACAAATCCGGGTACGGAGGACCATATGTTGTCGCTGGACGAGAATGCTGTCGCTGGACGAAAGTGCGGTCGCTCGCGAGCCGAAAATGTTGTCGCTTGTGGACAGAGAAATGCGGTCGCGTTGGACCAAAAATGTTGCCTGTAAGGCTGAAATAAAATCCGGTTGCGGAGGACCATATGTGGCAGAAGCGCAGGCCGCGCAATTACGTCTTAGCTCATAGCCAAATATAAGATGAAAGTAAGGCTACGTAATGTGTAGCATTGAAGCTAGATCAGAAATAAGAAGAACATAGCAAATTTAGGTTGCCGCGGCTTGGCTAGAAAACAAGGGTGCAAACGCACTGTTCAAAGATTGAGTGTAGACTGATTAGTCGCGGGATCACCACGTGGAACACCGCCACGGTGACGTAAGTGCGCTAGGCAGATTGCGCGTAAGCAAGTACAATGTACAATGTCTTAACAGACACTGTTAAATTAATGTATTGTTCCATAACTGTAAGAACTGAATTGAACCTACAATTCCACCCCGAAGTAATGTTTCCCCATATAAAACTAATTGAATTATTAACTCCGATTTGCTCTTCTCCTCTAATAAATTAGCATCCTATTTAATTTTAATTGCTTTATAATGATTTTTGTTTCAATAATTCCTTGCAAAATTTGGAGCGTACAAGTAGAATTGTAACGTTTCCAGGCATCTCTTTAACGAACAGAACATTTTAAAAATGGCAAAGATTTATAAAGGTTAAAAAAGGATGAGTGAAAATTGTTACAACTTTTACTACAATTTTCACTACTGACCACAAACGCCTCAAACGTCGTGTTGACACGGACGATAATAATTGAAAGCACCATACTTGATTAAAATGTAATTAAGCAGGTGTAGCTAGTAATAGTTTCTGTATTCGTTTTTGTTTCTTTTTTAATAAATATTTATGGAGAACCGAATGAATTCACAATTTCCATGGAATTAAGTTGAAACTGTAAGTCCAGTATTTAAGTGTAATAAATAAATTTATATCTAGTATATTTAACAGTGTTTTATTACCTTACCACTACATTTCAAGTTTTTAATCTTTGTTTAAATTGATTTCCTCATTTAACAAGGCGTACTACAAATATTCAATGTGACTTCTAATTAAACTGGAAAGTCCTTTCCTCCTTTCATTATCGACAGCAGTGAAAAGTCGTTCCTAAAGTTTGCTAACGTCATGCCCCCTTAACATGGATGCGGTCTTTCAAATGTTTTGATTACAACTTTGTTTCTCTAGTGAAAGATGAAAAGTGACTTAAATTTCTCCAGAAATAACCAATTTAGTCTCTCGACTTAAACTTACGTATAAACTAACTATTTAATTCCGTCACTACACCGTCAGCAAAACCCGTAGCAACAAAGGCCTACGTGGGACATAAATTCTAAAATTGGTTGTTAAGACCCGGTTGAGCAGAAGTATACTTTTCTAATAAAAATAAGAATATAATAGCGTTTACTTATTTAATCTTTACTTAAGATTTCAAAAAATTGCGCCATAAATTTTTTCTCAAGTGTTTAACAATTTATCCCACATTCAGAGATTCATCGACGTTTTCTCACATAACAAAACTGTACTAATCGTAATGCCGTTTACAGCCTAAGTAATTATAAACCTACTTGTTATTACGCATGAACAATCCGTATTTCCGGTTCCTATTCCCTATAAAAATGTACAACGCGCTAACTTACTGACAGGAAATAATGGAAAGCAACGACACAAATATTACACAATCATGAAAAATAAGGAAATCGGAAAGGCAAACATCAGAAGTGTGTTGGGGTAGGAGAATGTTACAAAGAAGTAGATGAATGAAATACTAAATGAGCTTGTTCTCGAAATAATTGGACCAAAGAGACGTTTGTTCTCTGGGAAATATGACCAGTAGACCGGACAACTTGCTGAAGCAATGGGTAGGACATCGAGGATTAATGGTTTTGATAATGGAGAGTGCAAGCAGAAGACAAACTGCATCAAAAACAGATATAGGTGTATGTGAGACAGATTCTTGGGAATGTCCAGTGATGAAGGTGACCGGAGATGAATAAATTGTTTTAGGGTAAGAGGAGTTAGAGAGAGAGAGAGAGAGAGAGAGAGAGAGAGAGAGAGAGAGAGAGAGAGAGAGAGAGAGAGAGAGAGAGGTGACAGAGAGATAGTGTGTGTGTGTGGGGGGGAGTAGAGGGAGGAGGTGAGAGTTAGAGAGCGAGGGGAGATTACATAATTTTTCTTTCGTTTACCTATGTAAGGAAATTACTTACAATTATACTTACAAAAATTAAGAAACTTGGATTTTAAATTTTACTAGCACCATTTCATCCCAGTAAAAGCTGCGAAAGAGAAACTTTATTTTATTTACACGATCTATTACGTTGTCATTTTTAATGGATAAACAGAAGCAGCTGTTCTCCTAAATAATTTGTCAGACAGCCGTAAATAAGGGAAACGTATACTTTAAACACTTCGCTCCCTACTCGTATTAATCGTAACTAAAATTTCCTGAAACTCTCTTCGTTCTAACATATTCCAATATGAAAAATCTCTCAGCATCTTACATAATTTTTTAAGTGTGTATTTCAAATATGTTTTAGATACTTAGTGTCACAATATTTTTAAGACTGTAATATTCCACACAAGACAAAAAGTTTACCTTCTATAAAAATAATTCTAATTAATTTCTGAATATCTAAGAATTGAACAAAAATACACAGACTGCGTTTTTAAGTAAACAATTATAAAAATGTAACTGTGAATATTGTAACGGTACATATAACACTACATCCTCCAACGTACCGAAAATTAATTTGAAAACCACTACTGTTAAGAATACATAAAAGGTCAAGAATACCACCATGGATACAGAAGGAGAAAGTATCATATGTTAAAATAAGTGAAGTATCATGAAGGAGTAATTACTAGTAAATGTACCAATAAAGAAGAAAAGAAGACTAAAGACGAGACGACTGACATACCTTACCCAATAGATCAGTGAGAAGAAAAACCAACAAAAGAAGAATGAAGAATCAGTGAGAAGAACACAACGATAACGACCTCAAGAAAGAAGAAAGAAGAAACAATGCGAAGGAGACAGGTGAAAACAACATCATGTACAAAATAAATAAGAATGAGAAAGAGATCAGTGAAGAAAGAAGAAGGAAGATATCCAGACCAGACACAAGAAAAAAGGGAAAGAAATTGAAATATAACGAACTAACATAAACCTATGAAGGAATAATTGTACTAAGAAGAAAGAAGAAATGTTAATTAATTACTTGATATAAATCCCTAAGCTGTATGGTAAAGTCAACACTGACCACAACTCATTTGATGAATATATTCCTTGTCCATGTAGAATAAACTGTAATCAATAAGGACTAAGTATTGTAAATAAAGAATCACCAACAAACTGAATAAGAATAGGATAAATTTATTTTAGCTAAATGATGTGTAGACGTTAAAAGAAGAATAGGTTCCAAAATATAAATGACCAGTTGTACAGTGGGATTGATGTTAGTAAAAACCCACTAATTAACAATAATTAAGACAATAAAAGAGTAAACCAAAGGTACAATAATAATAACCAATAACCAATGTACAAACATTGAATGAAAGCCAATCAACCAGATTAATGCAGAAATACACAGCCAGCAGCAACACATTACTGCTTACCAAACATGTAACATAACCTAATCTGGGCAACCAGTTTTCACTATAAAAGCTATATTAATGTAATCCAATATAACTATATGCTTGTAATAACAAAGATGGATGATGCAACCAAATTATGTTATAAACTTATTATACAAAAGTAGTAACTCAACTAACAACTTGAAGTGGGACAGAATACTGTTCAAATGAATAAATTCAACCAAGATAACTATCTAAATAATCAAAATAACAATAATAACAGCAAAACTATAGTAACAACTAGCTGCAAGCAATTTTGATAACTACTAAACCAAGGTGATAACTAGTACAAATGCAGAATGAACTGCAGCACATTGGTAACAATGTCATTGAAACCATTATAATTGTCATTTAAATAACGATAAGAATAATATGTAAGGAGTATTAAGAATACAGTAATGTAACTCCATGAAGTATGGCAAAACTACTTGACAGACTATAATAAAGGCAATAAACCCATAATATAGGGAAAAAGAACGCTATCCAGAGTGACTAAAACCAATACTGTGTAAATAGGCCCTATTAGAATTTAGTTAAATGTTAGTATTATTAAAATATAGGTAAAAACAAATATGTATAGCCATAGACCTAGGATTGAACCTATGAAAAAGGACATAGTGTTAATATTAAGGCATAGTTTTAAGGGAAAAATGTATAGTAGGATAAGAATACGTTATTACCATCATATATGGAATAAAAACAATGTATTAAAGATAATTAATAGCTTAATGGACACTATGTAATTATACCAAGTGCGATTTCAGCAACCCCGAATCCGAAATATATGATGAGGGGATTCAAAATAATTGTTATTAAAATCTAGAAACGATAAGGGTAATTAAAATGACATCAGTGCAGTTATAAGTAAGATATTGGACTTATAAAAATAATTGTGTGATGATTAGCCCTTGCGTGTGGGTATGTTGACCACAAATTCTTAATCTCAACACCAGCGAGTGACGCGGTTGGAAGCGACTGTTTTGACGAAGCCCGCCGAAAATAGACGAATAAAAATATATTGACCAATCAGATCCCATAAAAAATACGAAATGCATCATTCCGACAGAGGAAGCGAAGACGGTCTTTTATCAGCAACGAGACGAACTACATGCACGCCGTTCATCCAGAAAAAACGTGCGTTTGACAGCGGCCAGATGTAAACATACGCTAACCTCAAACCATGAGTGGAGGTTACGTCTACTGAAGAAAAATAGTGCAGTATATTTTTGAGTGAAAATAATTCGGAGTACATGCGCATAGGAGTGAGCGTAGTGCAGTTATAAAAGTTTAATTAATTAATTAAAGAATTTTAATTAATTAAAAAATTTACAAAAAGTGTAAACCCTACGAACGACCAGTTACGCAAGTATCAAATACCCACAACTATTATATTATGATTGTATAGTAATGTATATATAACAGAACGCTAATAGCGATTTGAATTAACATCAGTTAATCAATTAAATACCCAATTCCTAAAGGAAGGGAACTCTGTAATACAGATAAACAATGTCAACATTGAACGCTTTCATTAATGACAATTTTAACCATTTGTATAATCCTAATGTATTAGTATAAGTAAAGACATTGTATAACCAATGAAGGGAGTATGTGCCCTAACCATTAGTAAGATAAGAGTGTTCAATATTTTATTTCAATAATTAAGTAAGAGTTACACCAGAGGGTGGCATAAGTATATCTAATGAAGTACAAATACCTGAGTTATGTATATCCAGTCTAGGAGATGATAATAATCCGTGACACTGAATTCTAATAATTATTATCACTTGTTAACAAATAATTAATAACTTTTAAACAAACAAGGTTGCACAAACCTATCTTAAATTCAATGTTTAACCATGAACAGTTGTTCATACTTTATATTCTTTCAAATTAATAATCAATGAGTTTATATTTTATCTACTTATTATAACCGTAGCAATTTTATTAAATATGTGTATTTTTCAGACTCAAAGAACCTACTACTATTATTACTACTACTAATAATAATATTAATAACATTACAAGTTTAATAACACATTATAACCTATTTGTTTACCAACAAAATTATTCGACTAGCCAAATGCAGTCATACCAACCTGAGATTTTTAAATGTTTTAGAGTCCATGTTCGAATTTAACTGTTAACCAAAAGAAAAGTAAATTATATTATTGTACAAAATTTTATTGTTCTAGAGTTGAATAAATCATTATTGTCATTTGAACCTTTAAAATAGTTGGTTTTTATTGTAATCAGTAGATACAGCTTAGTGAGAAAAACGAGACGGTTGGTACCAGACTTCAAGAGCGAATCATTCAAATGGAATGATTTTTTTTCAACCGCACCGACCTATATATATTATTACACAGTATAAATTATCGTAAATATCATGTTTGTGTATGTTTATGTTAGTGTATAGGCAGGACATTACTGATCATCTCACCACCGCTGATCAACAGAGAGCCAACGGAACTTCAAGTGAATCAAATCTAAGAAGTGAATAAAAAACATTTTCTAAACCAAATAAACTGACAATTAAAACGACGATAAAAAGTGTAAGTAACCGATTTATTCACTACCGGATTCAACAATAGGTTGAATTGGGTGGAACAAATCACTAAACAACAACTTAATAATAAAGTACGAGCTTTTGAATAATAATAATAAACAAATTACAAAACCCCATATTAAAAAAATAACCTTGAGAATAATATTTAAAAGACGGTAGCAATCGTCTTCTTAACAATAAGTATATGTATACATAAATTTCAAGCGAGAAATTGTTACACGAATTGTGTAATCGTTAAGACGATTTTAATAATGAAAAAGTGAAAATCATAAATAAAATGTAGAAACTACTTTCGATGGCTTAGTTCTACAGTACTAGAACTCAAAATTTGCGATTTTAAGTATTATACATCAAATTAATTTCCATTTCTTGATCTTTATAGTTTTATACAGATATAAGTTAAAAGAGCTCTACAAATAGCTTTAAAAGCAGATAAGTTTTTTTAATTTTTTGAAATCACTATTTTTCAGTTCTATACAGCTATAAGTGAGGTGCAACAGTATTCCGTTAGATAAAGTGATAATCGTTTGTATCTATACTGATACAAGTCAAAACAGCGCAGTATAGAACTGTAAATAGTTTTTTATTTGACCACTTGAGGCAGCAGTGTAGTGATTTTTGTTTATGGTTTGGATTGATTGTTGTATTATCTGCTGTAGTACTTCTTGACACAAAATGTAAAAATATTAATGAGTTTGGTTGTACGAAGAGTATGTTATTATTTCGTACAGGAGGGAGAATGCTTCATCTTGTGTTGGATAAAATACCTCATGAGGAGTCTGAAGGTAAGTTCTGTACATATAATCCATAATTTTAACTATGTGTTTCATAAGTTATCTTACAATATTTTACCAGATAGAGTAACTTCATCATTAATTGTAATTTAAAAAATTGATTTGTAATTTGTAACACTAATTTAATACAATTACGTGTAAAATTATCAGTTTAAAACGTCTATAAAATTTGTATAATACCGATATTATAGACATAAATAAACTTGCCTACTCAGAGTTATTGTAACTGGTATTATCAGTGGTAGCCTGTTTTGAAGTGCAAGAAATTGAAATTTATCAGTCAGAATCAACAGTATTGACTGACTTAGTATCTGTGCCTAGATATCTAAATATTTTATAGTCACATAGAACAGAAACAGATAGGCCTATAATGATTGTTAAGTTGCATACAGATATATAAACGCTGAATGTAATATCTTTCAGCGTACCATCATTGAATTGGCGCCTTGTGAATGAACCTTAAGGTGGAGCTTTACACGAAAATTGTTAAATAATAACATGTAATACAGCTTATCGTATAACAACGTTATAATGCACTATATTTGACTACACTTTGATATCTATAAAGTTAGTGAAAATGATAAAATGCTTTTATACTTCTTATAAGTAAATTACCAGTCTGTACATTTTCAAAACAGTCTAAATATCGAGTTTGTAAACGTTTTCGCTTTTCTTTTACTGTGTTTTTACTGTCTGTATTTTGTTGGACTAAAAGGTTTATCCAGTTTGTGAGAGTCGAGGCACTTTTGTCACATAGTCTGTGTCTACTAAAGCCGGTATCCTACCTAAATATTTGGGAATAAGGAAGCAGTCCTACTTAAATTGGCTAATAAATTCTCACATTAGTTTTATTAAAAGTAGCTTGTTTGAATTATTTATTTAGGTAGACAATAAATTATTGAGTACTTCTGTATTTTAACTGCACTTGTACAGAAGGTTAAAATATAGATTAAATTTTGTATACCGGTAGTAAAAATTAGGTGAATTTGTTTTTGTTGTTGTAGGCTGTGATGCTGTAGAACAAGAAGCTGAAGTTGAAATTGACAATGATAGAGATTATTTTCCATCTGAACCTACAAATTCATTTTCTATCAAAGATAGTAGCACCGGTACTATATTGTGTCCACCTTCGCAATCAACTGATAAGGCTGTTTTTGATAAGGTGGTTTGTTTAAGAAACGGAAACGTAATAGCTCAGGATGGGGAAAAGTATTGCAAAAGTGAAAAGAAACTCTGGAAAAGCCTATCAGTGCCTCTGGAAAGGAAGTTAAAGAAGAACATTGAAGCCACCATGCAGTTCTAATTGTAGATTATGTTGCCGTAACCAAATTCTACATTTACAAAGGCAGAAAACTTTTGAATCGTACTGGATGTTAGTAGACATTAACTGTCAAAGAGAATACAGCCCCAGACGAATTTCAAAAACTGAGCCATAATATAGATATCCAAGAAAATGAAAGTGCAAGATCATTAAACTATGCCTACTCATTTATAGTTGACGATGAATATGTCAGGGTGTGTAAGTTATTTTTATGAACAACCTGGATATAAGTAATAAAATTATTCAGACGACTGTCAAAATATGCGGTCTAAATGGCATAATTGAAATTAGCAAGCAGGGTTGACTTGTTAAGAAATGCGTTAATGAAAGTATAAAAGATTGTACACGCAATCACATTAACTCTTTTCCTAGAGTGTCATTACTGTCGCAAAAACACTCAAAATGAGTACATAGATGAGAGCTTAAATGTATCATTAACGTATATCATGTGTAAGAAAAATGTGTTCAACGAAAAGAGTCTTTTGCTAAACTACATGTTTACAATAGAATTTTTCTAAATAAATTGAATATTTCATTTTTTATACCTAAAAAATATCAATCCTTACTCTGTGAGACAAGGAACAGTATGAGTGAATCAACAATTTTAAAAAATGAACAAATATTTTTGAATAATGACAATGAAAAATTAAGCCGAGAAGAGAAAGAGAAATATGTATAGTTAGCTAAAAACGAGTAATGATTTTATCGTCTCCACATATGATATGCAATCAGGACTTTCAATCCCATGTGGAAATGTGTACAATTTTATTACAAAGAAAGCTTTCCTGTTACAATTTTCCAGTTTTTGACATTAAACAAAAACGTGGATATTGTTACTTCTGACATGAAGGCATTGCTGGAAGAGGAGCTTGCAAAATAGCTAGTTGCGTTTATGATTACATAAAAGATTATTGTGAAGGCAAAAACATAATTATTTATAGTGACAACTACTATGCACAAAATAAAAATAAACTTTTAGTTTGTTTTTATTTACACTACATTCAGAATTTGGATATCAGGTCAATCATGCACAAGTATTTAATAACTAGCCATAAACAAAATGGATTCATGCAGTCACTGAAAGAAGGAAAAAAAGAGTTTTAAAGAGCTGTCCGGTTTTTGTCCGTAGCCAGTGAGTGACACTCATGGTAAAGAAAAGCGGTACTGCATAAGTTCTTAAAGTCATATAGGAACAACCGACTTTTTTGAATTAAAATTACTCTACTCAAAACTAGGAAGAAATTTGTACATAATACATCTGGTGCTAAAGTGAAGTGGTCAGAAATAAAAATTTTAAATGTACACAAAGGCAATCCATTTTTAGATTTTTACGAAACCAAAGTTTTTATAAAGAAAGAAATGTGGTTTCAAAGAAATTAAATTAGTGGTAGACTATATAGAGAGTTGATACTAAGCCAGAATCTTTAGCTATTGTTCAAGAAACCACCGTCAGGAACAAAACAAAAGGATCTAATACATCTGTGTAGGCCTACATTTGGAGCTATACCAGGAGTAGACAGTGAATTTAAAAAAATCTAAAATCAACGCAGTGCTGCGAAGAGCCTGTAGGTGAATCGGAGGACAATGATGCCAATTAAGGTAATTAAATTTGTTGAATTACAAATTAGCAGATTTATTTTAGGGATAAGGATAATTATGTATTGGAAGTGTATCTAATATTACACAATTTTTTATTGTTCCTTTAATTTTAAATTTAATCTGAATAATTGTATGTTGTTTCACTTTGCGTTATCACATTATTGATAATAATTCTGAGTAGTAGGTTACTCTATTTACAGTAGTCTGGCATAGCATATTTGTATAATTTATAAATAATTTTGTTGTCTTTCCTTTCCTCTGTTATGTAGTTTTACGGACATTAGTTTGCATTTCCAATATTAAAGACTGCTTAATTATAAAAAATGTTCAGTGTATGAGCGTTTGTTATATTACTTTTGTAAATAAATTAAATTTTCAAAACTTAAAATTTATTTTATTGAAATATTAAAATTAACCATTCTTATAAACATCAAAACATCTGGGCACCATAACATTTAATTTGTATTTAAAGGTTACAAGTACATAATTATTGTATTTTTCTTTTGTTCTACAATGCTACAAGTCAAAATTAAATTTAAAATTAATTAAAAAATGCAAACAAAAATTTTTTTTATAAACTTTTCAGCATACAATGAAATATATTTATTCGACACAGAAAGCAAAAAACAAGTGTAATTTTGTCATAAATAAAAGTGACATCAAACAAAAAGAAAATGCAAAATTTTCAAAGTGCTGTACTGAAAAATGAGATTTTTTGACGTGTTGCACTATAATTCTAAGCTATAGAAATTTGTTATGTCTGGATGTTTAAATTTATTATTAACACTGAAATTAGTTTTGAAATTGAAAGACGTTAAAACGCCAAAATGTCAATTACATTTGAAATGTTAATTAGGCCTATCAAGTATATCATGCAAGATAATTATGATATCTTCATCATTTTGTAGATGAAGAAAGTGAAATAACACCTGAAGAAATAAGAGAAACGGCAAAAAGCATGAAAAACTGTAAGGATTTAGGCCCCGGTAGAATACGCATAGAGTTAATTAAAAATGGACCAGGAAGACTGTGCTGTTTGCACATATATTCAATTTATTTAGAAGTTGCGAGGACGTACTATAAGAATGGAGGGCAACCTACATCAGCAATGTGTATGAAAATGAAGAAGAGAGGAAGGACTGTACAAATTACAAACGGCTTAGTGTAACAAACTCTTTGTAAGGCAAGGTTTTAGTATAAATTCTTTTGATACAAGCACCGAACAATCGAAATAACAGAAAACCAAAGAATTAAGGGAATCTACATCTGTCGCTAAATTAAGTTACACCACAGTAATGAGTCTGAGAACATCAGTTAAAACAAAAACATCACAAATGTTAGTTCTTACTAGTTCAAGCTCAAAACTGCAAATAAATTTAGAAAAAGGTATACAATAAATCGCTTATAATAAAACAGATTTCAGGCAAAGATGCCCTTTTAGTCTTAGTGGATGCCCAGTTATCTAGGCAACGATACAATATAATCAGAATGAAAACTTCCATCATTTCCAGAGAAATTTCCATCATATAAAACCGTTCAAGTTGCAAAAAAAAACGGTTCTATCCCAAATCGGAATACACAAAATTACCTCTACATCTGCAAAGGTACTTCGCAGCTTTGCTTGATTATACCATGGAGCGATTGTATACGACACTGAAATATGAGATTCACTCACTTTCGACTGAAGAACTGGACAATATGTAGGGTATATATAAAATGGGGTTTTGATGGTAGCGCTGGTCATAGTTCTTGTAAACAGGCTTTTCATGGGCATGGGTGTAGTGATTCGGCTGTATTTATTACCAGTGCTTTTCTACTTGGCCTTGCTTGTGCTTAAAAATGTGTTTAACAGAACCCGCGTTAAAAAATCAACATAAATTTTTGTAGCAGGAAAAACAAACAAGACGACCAAATAAACAAATTACAACGTTCTACGGTTATAATTTATGAGAAATCCCGTAGAGTGAGCCACATTTTGATTTTTGCTATGGTCGATGGCAAGGTTTTCGAACCTGTCACAGATACATCATGAACACAAAAGTGTTATATCTGTAGCGCAACAGCAAATAATTTAAAAATATTGACTTAATTTTACAGCGCAAAGTAACGACATAGAATGTAATTTTCGGGTTGTCGATATTACATGCTTGGACACGTTTTTCTAACGCCTTCTCCGCTCCTCCTACAAACTACCAATCATAAAATAGCAAATTTATAGACACGATAAAAACTGTTACAGTAAATAAAACGCAAATAGGCCTACATGGAGAATTCAGAGAGCGATGTGGATTAGTTGTAGATAAACCCAATTCACGATTCGGCAGTAAAAAGGAAACAAGGCCAGAGTTCTTTTTTAACATCCCGACTATCAGCTGATATTATTAGGTCGGATCAAAGTTAATCAGAAAGATGTATATAGGCCTTCTAATGATAGGCGTATCTAATGAGCACGAAATCAATGTCGAGAATTTCCGAAAGTTTGTCGGAATATGCAAAATGTTTTCTTAAAAAATACCCTTGGTACAATACACATTACACTACACTACAAAAATATTTTATTCACGGTCGATAAATAGGATCATCTGCTTTGTTGCAAATAGGTCAGTTAACAGTGGAAATCCAGGAATCGCGTAACAAAGACATTAAAAAGAACTGAGGACATTACTCAAAAAATGTTAGTTGTTATAAAACTATGTTAGATATTTTAAATTTATTTCTATTGAGTTCGGTCCAGTAGATCCAGTAGTTACAAGAAAGAGAAAGTTACAAAAAAGAACCACTCTTTACCTCAATAAGCATTATAGGCCTACTTTTAGAAATAACACTCATCAAGATCCTTTATGAATATGACTTTGAAGACGACGGTGATTACCATGGCTACGATGATGATGTAGTGTTAAAGATGTGTAATCCCAATGTGATAATGATGAATTATGTTAAACTTTTTATCAATATATTCAACAATTTTTCTAATTGAATGTTGCAGTATTTATTACTGTATATTATTTTAGACTTTTTAAAGGAAACAAAATATTCAGAAAACATTTTTGTGATTTTTTGCGCCTTTCTAAAATTTTATTGCGTGTTTACAAAGAAATTTTGACTTTAGGAATCCACTCATAGAGTGTATGACTTATTCCAAATTTTGACTTATTGCCGTTGCCCCAGTGTGGGGCGTATACTGTCACCAAGTGGTGGTGACGCGTCTATGCAAAATCTTCACAGCTTTATTTTTGTACGATCTGTAACAATACATTTTCAAGTAAAACCATGTAAATCAAAACGAAAGAAAAGACACATCATGCGGAAAGTAGTTCATCCAGTAAGTCTATGGAACATACGTTTTACGTTTCAGATAAGGAAAAACATTTAGATATAATTTTCCCAAGTGTGTTATTTTTCCTCGTAGATCAGTACATGTGCAGGACAATAAAAACATGTATACATGTACACTCTTTCGAATTATTGCATGAATGTGCACAACACACATATACGTATTAGAAGAGCATAATATTCTGTTCTCTATAGTGAATTTTACACTCGCGCAAATCAGACAGTAGAGTGGAAATGAAAACCGGGCTAAGTGCCAAAAAATCAAAAATTGAGTTAAGTGTCAAAATGTGTGCTATGTGCCAAGCCCAATACACTGAAAAGCGGGTTATCTGCAAATACCACTTCTTAAGAGGTTCAAACAGTAGCCGCAAGAATGCGCATGGGTCAACTCCATTACCTCAGTAAATGAAAACCGGGCTAAGTGCCAAGCTCCTTGGAACCCATTATGAGGTTATAACATTGTTATAGTGTTGACTGTGTTGTTAGAAGTGTGCACGTAGTTTTATACTAGAAATGAGTGATACAGAGTTAGTAGAAAGTAATCCTAAGAAGAGACGTAAGAGTGGAGAAGGAAGTGAGAAGGAGTTTCAGAAGAAATTACGCTGTGAAGGCAAATCGTACATTAATAACAAAAAGCAACAGGTGTTGGCAAAGCAGCCCCCTCCAGATGAGGTAGGCCTATGCTTTTAACTTTCTTGGTTGATTATTAATAACTCATAAGGTATAGGTATTTAGGTATTATTTAGTAAGGTATTTACTCGGGCTATTTTATTGCAGAGTTACAAAATTAATATGTTCGTGGTGTCACAAGTCTTAGACTTTTTTTTTTTTTTTTTAGGTTACCTGCAAATGCAAGTATCAATGCAAAAATGTTTCTTATGATCAGAAACTGGTAATATACAGAGAATATTATGATATGGGTGACAATATTAAACAATATTCCTATCTCATGGGCCTGATTAATGTGACTAACGTTGTCAGACGAAGACATGGTACCTACGAGGAACCTGAATCAAGCCGTCGCCAAGCTACAGTATTTTTTACTCTACCTGATGGGAAAGGTAATGTAGTTCAAGTTTGCAAAAAGACTTTTTTGGATGTACATGGAATTACCAAAAGGACAGTTGAAACATTGGTTAAAGCGAAGAAAAAAGGGGATTTTGTTTACGTGGAAAAAAGAGGAAATAAAAAGAAAAACAGGAAATATTCTCCTGAGGATGAGAAATCTGTTGTCGATCATGTAAATAGCTTTCCAAAGCAAAAGAGTCACTATACGAGGGCGAAAAACGATAGAGATTACCTGAGTGAAGATTTGAATTTCAACAGAATGTACTTAGCATTTAAAGAAATCTATCCAGAATCTGAGATAAAGCCTCGTTATTATAAAGATACTGTAAAGAGGCGTTTTCCGAATT
Organism: Magicicada septendecula; assembly: GCA_034769895.1. Taxonomy (NCBI): domain Eukaryota; kingdom Metazoa; phylum Arthropoda; class Insecta; order Hemiptera; family Cicadidae; genus Magicicada; species Magicicada septendecula. The sequence continues at coordinate 300,683,261 of CM068371.1, forward strand.
TAAAATTTCAGAAACCACGAAAAGACACATGTGGAACATGTGATTTGTTAAAATCTAAACTTGTGAATGAGTCTAGCAGTAGTAGTAATAAGGATAAAAACAAAAACACTCTCGAACTTCATCATCGACAGGCAGAGCGAGCTCGCTTGGAAATGAAATCAGACACAGAAAAATCTCAACATCCTAACAGTAAAATGTGTACCATTTCAGTTGATCTCCAACAAGTATTCTCACTACCGACATTGACGCACTCACAGATGTATTACTTACGCCAACTTTCCTGCTATAATTTTGGCATTCATCTCGGTGACTACAATAAAGGATTCATGTTTGTGTGGCACGAAGGTTTGAGTGGAAGAGGTGGCAACGAGATTGCTTCTTGTTTACTAAAATTTTTACAATCCAGATTTACAAATAAGAAAAATCTTGTCATTTGGAGCGACAATTGTACAGGTCAAAATAAGAACCAAATGCTTTTATTTCTGTGGATTTATCTGGTATTGAACGGTGTATTCGATGAGATAGATCATAAGTACCTGGTTTCTGGCCATTCATATCTATCTTGTGACAGGGACTTTGCTCAAATAGAAAAAAAGAAGAAAGTCACAAAATGCGAAGTTCCTTTGGATATTGTTCGACTTCTTGTAAGTACCTGCCACAAAAATCCGTTTATGGCTACCTTGATGCAAGAAGAGGACTTTTTTGATTTCAAGAGTGCAGCAAAGTCATTTTTAAATACACAAAAACTTGAAATTAAAAAGGTGCACTGGATTAGGATAACAAAAGAAAACCCTGGCGTAATCAGCACAAAAAAAACATTCAACGAAATCGAGCCATGGTCACAAACCAAAGTTTTGAGAAAGGGGGTAAAATTAGAAGATTTGAAACAGCTACCCGAACACTTGAATCCTATAAACAATATGAAAAAAGAGAAGAAAGATGATCTTAAGACAATGATACCATTTTTGAAAGAAGAAAACAAAGACTTTTACAGAAAGTTAACTGTTTAGTTTTTAGATTGTACCAAAACTGACACTTTAATTTTGGTTCTTAGATCTTTTAGTTATGACAATAAAACTTGATTTTGATATTTTATTGTTTTGTTTTTTTAGTTTACCCAAGTTTTAATTATTACAATGTAGAACCTTTTATGTTTACTAACTCTGCACTTAGCCCGTTTTATGATTTTGAATTAGGTACTTAGCACGCTTTTCACTACTATGCTTATGGACATAACCCTTGTTTCAAAAGTGTAATTTTAAAAATTTTTTTATTACATTTAGGATTTTTTTCCAACAGTTATTTTATTAAATCATAATTACCTATCATTTAATTTATCTACCATAAATATGGCAAAGCAAAACCATTAATAGTAATTGTTTTAAACATATTTTCTTCATTTACTCAAAACTATGTTTTTGGCACTTAGCACGGTTTTCATTTCCACTCTACTAACTACCCAAAACTATACAACATAAGAACGTAAAGGGCACACAGAATTTGAAATACCTTTATTGTATGTTTCAAAGTGACTTCTTATTCCAGAAACTATAAATACTGAAGCCCGTTACCGCAAAAATATACATTCATTACAGTAAAAATTTAGACATATAAACTACCAAGGAATAACGGAGGGATGGTAGGTACCTTATACGGAACATCCTGTCTGTTACCCTGTGAGGTACATATCTGTCTGTCTAATTTTACTCAGAGTTTTTCAAACCACCATTTGAGATTAAGTCTATATCTGTTTTCCTCAATGGATACATAGATTTCTCAACAACACATTAAACTAGATATTACAGGTGACATCTTGCGTCACATTAACATGGGATCATATATTTAATGCAGGCATATTTTATGTACATATACATTTTTCCTAATAACATCACTTTAATATTTGCTAACGTTTCCGTAAACAAAACACGATTCATGGTACTGAGAAATTACTCGTAATGAGACGGTAGTGGTGGGAAATAAAATCAAATAAGTTATATTCAACAGGTCATAAGAATTAAAACGTACTCAGCAACCGAAATGATACAAAGGCTTGCACAGCAGAAAATGGCTAAAATGGCAAGGTCCGCCAAACATGTGGCATTGGCCGGAAAAGAAGTCAACAGATGTGGTCAAGAGGAACCCTTATATTACAAGCGGAAATTGAATAAGAACGAGCAGAACTAATGTGTAAAACGACAAATGAAGTGAATGGAAAGACAACTATGGGTCTCGAGGAAAGGCATTGCTTGTTCCTGAGATAATGGATGTGCCCGGAGGAAAAGTTAATGAAGATGAAGTTCCGCAAAAGGTTGTTGGCGAAAACCAAACAAACATGGACTAGCTAATCGCGTATAGGTCATAAGTACACGACGCAATGGGAGTGATTCCAGTAAAACTAGTGGTTGAGAGATTGAATTCGAAGAGCCGGATAATTGTTCTTCGCAAGTAAACCAACTGCCTAGATCACCTGGACAAGTATTACTGCAGAGACGGTTTGCCAGTTCAGGACAAACAGGCTTAAGAAGGAGGCAGTGTAACGACTACAGAACGTTCTCAAACAATGAGTTCTACACGTTTCTCATCTAGCCGAGCAAGTGCGCGTTTCTGTCAAGGCCGCACTCAAGTATCCTCTAGAGTTTTCGAAAGCTTTCTAAGGACACGTATTATGAAAAATTAGTCTGGAACACTTCAGTCTGTAAATAAGCGTCTGCTGCCGCTTAGAGGTCGGAAGTGGCGATTTATTGAATTGTGTTTCGAAGTATTTTGGCGAAGTGACTATGTTATATGTTATGTGAAATGACTAATTAGCGTGAAACTCTAATAATTGACATTATTATTTCGTGTGGACAAATTTAACTTGAATTATTGTACGAGTTGATTACAAATTGTTAATTGTAATTAATTAAAGCTGGTAATTAGCGATTTCATTGGTGTCTGTATTGTGTTTTCCACTGTACCATACGATAATCAATGAGACCGTCGTAACTATATATTTTGAGTAATAGACATGTTGGTTTACATACCGTCATAAATATATAAAGTAATATTTTTCATAAGTGTTATTAAACATGGGAATCCTTGTCGTTATTGAGTAGAGAAATCTGAAAACATTAGACTCTTAAAAACTATAAATTTCCATTTCATTTATTTTATCCGTTAGGTACGGAAGAGTGGAAAAGGTTTGTAATTACGTACGAATATTATGCAGAGGATAATCCATCTTTTCTACAGTAATGTACTTTACTGTAGTAATTTATTGTAATAAAGTCAAAGCACAATCAAAAATGTTGTGTATACGTACACTGCGTGGCTTTGTTGTTATTTACATTCGATTCGAAAATGTAAGTGATATTCGGATTTGCACAATTAAAATTTTAAAAATTATAAATTATGATTATACATTGATACACATTGTAAATCACGCCGTAGATATAGAATAGAATAGAACTGACTAATCTAAAACGTCTATGCAAGTTGTGATGCAGTACTAAGCAATGTACTAAGTGTGTTTTAACATGAATATCAGCGTGCTTGAACGCGTAGGATTTATTGTCAACTGCTGTGCTTTGTATATTGCTACGCTGAGGAAATAGATAGTACCGCATCACTGCATATATGTTACGTGACATTTGCACGTGTATGTACGAGGCAGAATTACATAACGCCCTAAGATCAGTGATTCTCAACGCAGGCCTCGATCTCTAAAATGTTTGCGACATTTGGGTAGGGGGGTTCACAGAATGAAGTTATTTATAATTCTTGAAGTTATAAGTTTATTAACTGTAATAATAATTATTACAATAATGAAGTTATAAGCCTGTCCTTCATACTCTAAACTTTATTAATTACGTTATCAATCTGTTAAAAGTACAAATAGTATGTTCATATTTATTACTTTTTATTCACTACTTTATATCTTATTTTATTGTTGTAGTTTTTACACATATGTGATAACATTTTTTAAACGTTTGTATTTGTAAAGAATGCTGTAACCATTCTTATACAATTATTTTTTTCTAATGAATTTATATTTTAATAAAGTATAGAAAAGCACGTCTTAGGTATCTTGACTTTTCAAAAGGTGATAATATTGCTATCTATTAATTTTTAAGAAAACTGACGATTATGTGTATAAAAATATTGTAAATTTAAACAGTATAGGAAATTTAAATTAGTTTTGTTAATATATTGTTAAATTGTACGTATTATTGGTACACGCTATATGTATTTACATCATTTAACTGGCATCTGCATTAATATACTTGTACAAACCAATAATATGTATATGTGTATATACTTGATTATACGTGTAATGAGTAGACGAAGGTACGTGAGGAAAAAAATAATTTTTTTAGTGCTCCCCGTTACCAGCAATGTTGAAAAATACTGCTGTAGATCATTTGAGATGCCCTTTCCAGATGTTAGTCGTCTGTTCTACGGCATCCAGTCCCGCGTGTATTAATGCAAGGTGGCCGAGGTATAAATACCGGATTTCGAAGTGGCCAAGTAAAATTAGTTTTTTACCCTTTTATGCACTAACGCGACAAGGTTTCCTGCCGCGCGTCATTTTGAGTCGCGTTTTGTAAAACAAGGGACGCAAGTGAGGCAATGCAACAGGTGGCAAAAATCATGACGTGTGTTCCGAAAAACATGTTGCTGTACCATAGAAAACACGTGATAGACATTCTTGCCGCTCGTGTTTTTAGTATAAGCATGTAAATTTGTAGTTCTATGCAAACCCGCTGCCCGTTCAATTGGCCTCAATACAGATAACTTCTCCCAAAGCACACGTACATTTTTGTTTCTAAAGATTTGTCAGTAACTACAATAGTCATGCTGGTTAGTGATATGAGTGATCCGTACTGTGAGGACCAAAAAATGTGGAGAATCCTGTCCGCGTGGACCAAAAAAACGTTTTGTAAAAGAATGTAGCTTGTAATGCGTGCATTGATGAATCATCAGGTAGCAGAAATGATGAAAATTGTGGACTGTATTAAATTCATTTTGATTGAAGTTCAAGTTTACATTACATGTGATTAGCAGTTATTTAAATAAGGTTGGCTAATGTGCATGACGTATGCGTAAAACATATGGTTTGATGTATACGTAACAAATTTAGAATACGATAAAGGGGCCTAATGGGCCATATGAAGTGTGGCCTAAGGTCTACGATAAAGGTCGTAAAGAGTACGACCTGCGTTAGTACGCAGAAATAAATACTTTCGTACAAGTATTTCAAGCAGTAAGACTGCAGGCGAGCCGACCACCGCTACGAGCGTTTTTGACGTACTGAGCTTTGACATGCGTAATCAGAATAGAACAAAAGTAGGAAGCAGATTAGCCAACCTATGAAATAAAATTATCGCGCTACTGCACATACTGCCCGTCAAAATCAATCGATTTTTTACCATTTTTTAGTAAATTATTATATATCTTATAACTTAATTTAAAAAGATACAGTTTTCTTAATAATGAGAGTTAGTTTCAAGGCTAAGTTGAACCTTGAGTAATGAGATTAGATAACGACTGTGCGTTAATAGTTTAGAGATAAGCATGCATAAGATAAGCCTAAAGATAAGCGTTTGTAAGCCAAGGTTGGCAAACAGCTGATTTCAGACATGAATGTGAATGTCTGCTTTGGCAAATGTTGCCGTCACATAATGTATGTGTACAGTATAGAACATTATAAAACATGAAAAAATACATAATTTTACAATGCTTAATAATGTATGATCGGAAGCTCATCACATGATGGGCCGACAGTTTTTAACCCTATGCATGTCATAGATGGTTACCGTAAAATTAGTTGAGGCCAGTAAACCTGTACAGAGAATTAATTACATGAACAAAATTGTCACAATTACATGTTCAAGCGTATATTTAGCATGGCGTCATGTATTGACCAAGTCATGCTGTTCCTGAAGTTTCAGGAACTTACAATATGTAATAATGTATGAACAAGCTAGATAGCTGACTGAATGCAAGCCCAAATATGACATGTATGCCATAATTTAAATAAAAATAATAATTGTGCATGCTTAATCACAAAATAAATATAATATAAAATAAATCTAGAAGTGGCATAGTTACATGCAGTAGACGCAAAAACGATAGGTTTTACATAAACGCAAGTTATATGAACACAATAACAATAATTTAGTTAATTACAACATGAATAATTGCAAGTCATAAATAACAGATACGATACTGTGATTACAAACATAGTACATAAGTTAAACAATTGAAAATAAGTTTAGAAAATAACAAACTTTTGCACAATAGTGAGTAAGACATGAGGCATAAATCAAATGTTGCATATACGAAAATACAAAATAATAATGAAAGCCTTGCATATTAACTAAACTAACACTTGCTTGAGTAAAACAAACAGTTGCTGACTCAAAAAATAATTAAAGCTTATGCTAAAACAAGTGCTTATAACTAACAAGTTTTGAAACATTTGACTTATGTGTCTTTAAAATTATACAAAGGGAATAAATCCTTTTCTTTATTGTTCGTCCCTAGTAGGGACCAAACATAATTTGTGGATTGGTCTTCGCAGAACACCAGTAGGTGTGCGAATGTCCACGACACGAATTAAGTTATCTGGGCCAGGAAATGTGGATAATTACGCCAAATTTCCAGGCTAATGGAGGTAAATTATCCTCAATAAGCAAAACTAGGTCACCAATGGAAACATTATCCTTAGCAAATTTCCATTTGTGACGCTGCTGCAACTGATGCAAATAGTCGCGAGACCATGCCTTCCAATTGCCTTGGACAAACCTTTGTAGAAGTTGCCAACGCCCAAGACGAGAAATGGGAATGTGAGATAAGTCTGGGTCCGGTATCGCCGTTAAGGGTGCGCAAATCAAAAAATGGCCAGGTGTGAGTGGCACCGGGTCGTTTACATCTGAAGAGATGGCAAATAAAGGTCGAGAGTTCAGACATGCCTCTATCTGAGACAAAACTGTCGTGAACTCCTCGAAGGTGAGTATAGATTTGCCTACCACGCGGCGCAGATGAAATTTCAAACTCTTTATGCCGCTCTCCCAAAGGCCACCGAAATGAGGTGAGGAGGGCGGAATAAATGACCATGATATCCCCTGAAAGGCCGTGAATGACTTGATCGATGAGATGGCATCCTTATCATGCCAAAAGTTGTAGATATCATGTAAGATAGTGCGGGCCTTCCTAAAGTTTGTGCCATTATCGGAGTATACTTGACTGGGTATGCCCCTATGGGCCATGAAACGACGTAATGCAGCTATAAACGCACTGGCCGTAAGGTCGGAAACCAATTCCATGTGAATAGGCGTAGTCGCTAAGCAAATAAACAAAGATACGTATGCCTTAGAAAGAGTTCTGGATTTCTGCCCGCCATGACGAATCATGAAGGGACCATCATAATCAACCGCGCAAAATAGAAACGGCCTTGAAGGAGTGACTCTAGAAGATGGTAAAATACCAAGCCTCTGTACCTGCTGTATGGCACTAAACCTGAGACACTTTACACATTTTCGAATGATGGAGCGAATGACTAACCTGGCATTAACAATCCACCAACGTTGACGCAGTGAATGATACACGAGTTGAGCACCAGCGTGAAGTAAACGAATGTGTTCACGTTCAATGATAAGGCGTGTAATATGCGCCGATGGGGGTAATACAATAGGATGTTTAGAGTCGTAAGGTAATTGGGAATGCTGTAATCGTCCGCCTACGCGTATCACTCCAGAATCATCAAGAAACGGGTCGAGAGAAGCCAACTTACTCCTAATGGAAACAGAAGATCCGTTACGAAGACAATTAATTTCGGCTGCGAAGTGGATCGACTGAGATTGTTTTATGAAGAAATTGAGAGCCTGATGAATTTCTACAGGGGTAAGATCGCCCGTACATTTGTCAGCACTTGAGAGTCTAATATTTCTGATGAACCGAAAACAGTAAGCGTATACGCGCGTTAGACGATGCAACGAGGAAAAGTCCAAAGAAAAGTCGATAGCCAGGGTAGACATTAGAGAAAGGTTATGGGTATGTTTCTCTTCCGCAGTGACTTCAGAAGACGACGGAGTGGACGGTACGAAGGATGGAAAAGTATTGGACTCTGATGATTGAGACAGACAGCTGGGACCGTGCCACCAAAGCGAGCAATCGCGCAAAACGTCAGGGAGACACCCCCTTGAGATAATATCAGCAGGATTGTGTCTTGAATTGATGTGATGCCAAGTATAAGTTTGCGTAAGACGCTGAATTTCAGCAACACGATTAGCGACGTATGTTTTCCATCGCGTAGACTGGGCATGAATCCAGTAAAGAGACACCATAGAGTCAGAATACAAATGAACATTATCAATAAACGAATAAAGAGCAGGAATGACCTTAAATACGAGTCGCGATAACAACAAGCAAGCGCAGAGTTCAATGCGAGGTAATGACACCTGTCGTAAGGGAGCTACGCGAGATTTGGAACACAAGAGATGACAGGAGGCAGAAGAATCTTGATAAATGACTCTGACATAAATACAACAGCCAAACCCCCTTTCAGAAGCAACCGAAAAACCATGCAATTCAACTGTAGTTGCCCCACGCTTGCAACGAATAGACCGTGGGACCACAATTTTGCTAATCAGACCCAATTTGTCACACAAATAATGCCAATCCGAACGTGATTGACCGGAGATCGGTTCATCCCAACCAAGCTTGCAAAGCCAAAGTCGCTGCATAAAATGTTTGTACAAAAAGACAACTGTAGCGATTAGACCAAGAGGATCGTATATTCCAGCAATAATCGAAAGAATTTTTCTCTTGGAAATGCTTGAATCAACGGGAAATGATTTGATGTCGAACAAAAATGAATCGGCAGTATTATTCCAAAGAATGCCTAGGGTACGCACATTCTCCTGTTTGTTTAGGGGGCGTGAAAAATTGTCATGATTTGCGACCGCTGTGGGTTCATTTGATGCCCATTTATGCAACGTGAAACCATATTGACTTAATAACGCACCTAGATCAGATTTCAGCTTGGTCAGATCAGGGATGGTGTCCGAACCGGTAAGCAGATCGTCGACATAAAAATCGTTTGTTATAGCTAACGCCGCTTCAGGAAAGGAAGCTTGATTGTCCCTACCAATTTGTACAAGACAGCGAGTGGCCAAAAAAGAAGCACTAACCGTGCCGTAGGTTACCGTTCGCAATGCAAAATGTTTAAATGGTTCGAGAGGAGAATCACGCCACAGAATGCGTTGATAGTGACAATCCCGTGCAGCTACGCGAATTTGTCGATACATCTTCTCGATGTCGGCGATGAGAACATATTTATGCATGCGGAAACGCAAAAGAATGGAAAAAGGTCTTGTTGAACAGTCGGGCCTACCAACAATAAGTCATTTAGAGAAAGGCCATTGGTAGTCTTGGACGAACCATAAAAAACAACGCGCAGTTTTGTGGTCAAGCTAGACTGTTTAAATACGGCATGGTGAGGCAGGTAATAAATATTTGACGCTCCTGAGTTGATAGCGCCATCATCGATAAGCGTCATGTGCCCAAGATCCTTATCTTCTTTAATAAAGTCTGCGTAGTCACGCGCGAGCTTAGCATCTCGCCTAAATCGACGCTCTAAGTTTAAGAATCTTGCTTCAGCCCTAGTGTAAGATTCCCCCAAGTGGAGATTATCGGGCTTAAATGGAAGTGAAACCACAAATCTACCCTCGTGGTTGCGCTGGGTAGAGCGCACGAAATGCTCTTCACAGGCTGACTCGTTATCAGGGGTGTTGTCAGGGATAGTTTCTGCTTCCCAAAATCTTTCGAGAGATTGCAGAATTTGACTGTCGTTGTTCCTTGCTAGGAACGAAACAGCAGGACCCTCGTTGCGGCAATGTTTGGGCAAGTTGCCAGCCAAAATGTAGCCCAGCTTTGGTTCCTGAATGATGGGAAACTTAGGGCCGCGTATGTACAGAGGTGTGAAAATTATTAGACTCAAAACAAAAATTTTGTAAATTCCCAGTTTTATTTACTGTAAAAGCTTACATTCTTATGGTATTGAAGTCTTTGAGTGAAGAAATGCTTCTATCATCTTTTGTATTCACCGCCAAGGAGAATTTGCCAACTATGCAAAAGATAAGAGGTTGGCAACACTGCTTAAAGCAATCGACTGTTTATCTTGTACTGCAAGGTGCATGTTTAATGCTCTCTTTAGTGATTTATTTTCATCAAAAGAAGGACTTTAGGTGAGTTCAATGGGTCATTAACATTAAATATTGAACCTAGAATGTTTATTTGTTATTATTTTCATATTAAACATATATTTGTATAATATATATTGTATATTTGTATTGTTCGTTTTTTTTTTTTTAATTTTGAGGTAATGGGAAAAACTAGTGATCTTTCATCAAGAAAAGTTGGTGTTACTAAGACATTGGTTGAAGAGAAAAAGTACTCACAGCGAGAAATAGCTAAAAGACTACACATTTCACAGAAATCTGTAAGCCGTATCAGCCAGGCACTTAAAAATGGACATGACTACAGTCCTGCAAGACAAGGCAAGTGTGGGCGCAAGAGCAAAGTGACCCCAAGAACTCAACGCAAACTTGTCCAGATGGCCAAATACAACCGAAGAGCCCTTAGTCAAGATTTAAAAAAGTCCCTGGAGAAGTATGGAGTTAATGTTTGTACTTCCACAGTTAGGAGAAAGGTAATTAATGCAGGTCTTCCAGCGCGTCGGCCAAGAAAGAAAGCTAAAATAACACCGGCAATGGCTAAGAAAAGGCTTAACTGGGCCCATGAGGTTAAAACTCGCTTTGGAAATGATTGGAGCGAGGTAAAGGATCACAAATTATTAATACCTGATTTTTAATTTATTTTTTTTGTTTTCTTACACACGCTTCTCGGTAAAAAAGAAAATTCTAGAATTTAACTTCTAAAAGTTAACTTCTAACTTCTACCCAAAGACTTATCAACTGTCCATTTCCAAAATCTTTTCATACTCAAACTGTTATTTACTACAGGTTTGCTTTTCTGATGAGTCCATGTTTTCAATATGTGATGAAAGCAGTCAGTATGTGAGAAGATCTCCAAATGAAGAGTTCTCTGAGTCTTGTGTTGCCCAGACTGTGAAACATCCTACTTCAGTTATGGTGTGGAGTGTCATCTCACCAAAGGGTACAGACCGTCTATATATTGTTGAAGGCACAGTGAATCAGCATCAGTACAGACAAGTCTTAGAAACAAGACTTCTTCCCCAATTGAGAAACTGGTTTCCTGACAGAGACTGTTTTCATGCACGATGGTGCACCTTGTCATAAAGCCAAGTCAGTAACAAAGTTCTTGGCTGAAAACAATGTGCAAACCTTGCCATTGGCTGGGAACAGCCCAGATATGAATCCTATTGAGAATTTATGGGGAATTGTCAAGAAGAGGCTAAAAAATCAACATAACAACTAAGGTTCAACTTATCGAGGAACTCATCAAAATATGGCACCATGATGACGAAATAAAAAACATATGTCCAGTTCTTGTGGAAAGCATGCCGAAGCGGATTGAATTGTTAATAAAGGCTAAAGGCATGCACACAAAATATTAATGTTGTTTTAAGTTGTTCAATAAATGATTTTCTAACCTAAAAACTCTATTTTTTACTGAAAAACCTACCCGAGTCTAATAATTTTCACACCTCTGTATTTATTAGTTAAGATCAAGTCCAGGTAAAATTGTGCCCCTAATAGTATGTTGATTTGCGACGATATGTTAAAATCTGGGTCAGCCAGGAAAATCTTGTTCGGGATGTGGAACTGATTTATATCAAACGAATTTGCAGGCAGATTGTGAGTTAACGTAGATAAGATGGCACATTTCGCCTCGAAGCTATATCTCTGATAGCGAGAAATAATGCGTATAGACGCAAGATCAGTTGCGTAACACGCTGTATTGTTTATGCCCGTGATTGGTATGTTGGATTTAGTTAATGTAAGCTGTAATTTCCTTGCAAATGATTTTGTACAAAAATTTATTTGTGAACCGGCGTCTAGGAGAACTCTAGCCCTATGTCTGTTGCCATACTGATCAATGACAAATGTAATTTGAGCGAGCAATAATTACTGCTGGCAGCTATTGAGTTCGGCACGTTATTTGCGTGCAACAATGTGTGGTGTCGTTTTGAACAGATTTTACACACCTGCTTATTCTTACAGCTAGATACAAGGTGATCTGATCTAAGACAATTGCTACAACATTTATGACTTGAAACAAATTGTCCCCGCTCAGCGGTGCTTAATGTACGAAATTTATTACATGAATAAGGGTGATTGGATTTACAACACAAGCATGAATAATGGTTTGCCGCTGAGTGATAGCTCTTAAATGGAGTGCTGCCAGCAGTGTTTCTTGAGTTACATTTATCATATTTATTGTTAAGTCTTACATTGAGTTGCTGTCCGGGTTCGACAGGCAGTGTATTTTCCAACAGCTGTCTACGTGAGTTTAAAAAATGAGTGAAATCTTGAAAGATAGGTAAATTGTCAGGGTCTATTGACTCCTTCCATAGTTTAAAAGTAATAGGGTCGAGTTTAGTGGATAGTAACTGTATAATAATAAACTCAAATGAATTCACTGACAGCTTCATTGCCGCCAGTGAATCAACAGAAGACGTTATTGTGTTTGTGAATTCTGCCAAACTTTGGACAGAATCCTTAATTGTCGACTTGACTTGAAGTAAGTTTTGAACATAGTATTTGGGTAGTATGAGCTTGTTGTCATACCTTTCGGACAGCAAACTCAACGCTATTGATTAATTTTCCTTACAGATGGGTAATGACTTAATTAAATCTAAAGGTTCACCTTTTAAAGAAGAATGTAAATAATGTAATTTCTGCACTGGTGTTAAATCGGATCTTGTATGCACTAAGTCCGTAAAAATTGAATAAAAATGTTGCCATTCCAATATGTTGCCTGAGAAGCAGGGCAAACTTATTGGTTTTAATTGCATGTGCGTCGATAATACGGGAGGTACAGTCTGACCATTAAATGTATCAAGTAATTGCAAAATATTTGCTTCAGTCGAATATAGCATTTCTTCGACCTCAATTCGGTCTTCTTTAGCCGCGCTCGTGTCTTTACTAATAAGCTCTATTTCAGACTGCACCTCGTCGTACTTCGACGCCAAGCTTTTGAGACTTTCCAGCCTTACAGTTAAAAAATGTTTTGTATTTGAAGTTATATCAAAGTTATTTACGGCAGATTGTATTCGCACTATTGCGGACTTTAAGCCGCCTCTTTTTCTGGTTAACACTTTGAGGCCTTCTTCAGCCATTGTACGCACCTTGTTACGCTGTTATTGGTGATACCTTGTTGGCGATGTCCTGCAGCGTCGACGCCTTGGTGAAGACGGCAAACACAGCTCGTAGAAATGACCGCCTTGTGTAAAGCACTGTAGCTAGCAGGCTCTTGCGAAGATGTTATCAGAAGGCTCAAAGATGACGAGCGAAATGCTGATGAAAATCACGCCACGGTCGTATCAGCTGATGTGCTAATTCGCCCGTGATGGCCAGAAATAGTGGCAGGAAAATATTAAATGGTAATGACGCATGGAAAATCCAGGTCCGGAGTGACCAAAAAATGGTTAGTGATATGAGTGATCCGTACTGTGAGGACCAAAAAATGTGGAGAATCCTGTCCGCGTGGACCAAAAAAACGTTTTGTAAAAGAATGTAGCTTGTAATGCGTGCATTGATGAATCATCAGGTAGCAGAAATGATGAAAATTGTGGACTGTATTAAATTCATTTTGATTGATGTTCAAGTTTACATTACATGTGATTAGCAGTTATTTAAATAAGGTTGGCTAATGTGCATGACGTATGCGTAAAACATATGGTTTGATGTATACGTAACAAATTTAGAATACGATAAAGGGGCCTAATGGGCCATATGAAGTGTGGCCTAAGGCCTACGATAAAGGTCGTAAAGAGTACGACCTGCGTTAGTACGCAGAAATAAATACTTTCGTACAAGTATTTCAAGCAGTAAGACTGCAGGCGAGCCGACCGCCGCTACGAGCGTTTTTGACGTACTGAGCTTTGACATGCGTAATCAGAATAGAACAAAAGTAGGAAGCAGATTAGCCAACCTATGAAATAAAATTATCGCGCTACTGCACAGATGCAACAAATTATTTTTCTGTATACTGAAGCATGTTAGGGGAAAATACGGAATACTATTTTTTGTTTAATTCTGTTCAAATTATTTAACTCGTATTGTAAATTAAACTGATGACAAAACATTTTGAAATAACTGTATGACTTGATAAATATTCATAAAACAACTTTCTTTTCCTCTTTAAATGCGACGCCAAACAAAAATCTCTTAAATTGTTTAAAACAGTACTTGTATTTTTGTAGACGTATATATGTGAAGGTAATTTTTAATTTTTTCTATTAGTTCTTCCTCACTTTATTTAACTAGATTAGCAATGTAATGTTTTGTGCAACGTTGTTTTCACTTGCAAATTGTTACTAACACTTTAGTTAACGTGCTGTGTCAGTTTTAACTCTGTTTATTAGAGTGAAAATTACTAAAAAGTCAGTAATAAAATTATTATCAGATAATACTGAGCTATTAACTGCATTGTACCTGTACTTATTTTTATACACTACCACATCAGGCTGATTAATTAAAAAGAGTCTATAACACTTTAATTTTTCTTAGATTAAATTTAGTTTAGTATTTTTTCTTAGATCAAATTTAATTTTATGTGTGACTCATCTGATTGCTATTGCCAACATTTCCTGTGGAGAAAATGCAAACCCCTGCACTAAATCATGTCCCGTTTGAATCATTTCTTGGCATTTACTGACCAATTCATCAAAATAAGCCACAGACATTCTGAAAAAATTAAAACTCTTATATCCTTAACTCCGTACATTCCTGTAGAGGTTATGTAATACTCTGTCAACAAAACGACTACGAATGATGGGATGAACAGCCATCTTAAAGTTCCATCATTGTCGACTTCTTGCTTGTCGATACGCGTAATACAATACGACCGGATCTATCTTCTAAGAGCAGTTCTAAATAAATGTGAGAAAACGTATACAGAGGTTAACAAAACCCATGCTACCAACACCTCGCGCCAAGAATTTTGTGCCGTGTGGCCGAAGACCTTGACGCATTAATGTATAAAAGGGGCCTCTGAACTAGCGATATCAAAATGCCATTCGGCGTACTTGTTATTGTGATTTACATTTTGGTTACATTTAGTGTTATTGGTTACCTAGTACAAAAATGTAATAAGGTGTAATAATGTAATGATGTAAAAACGTAATAATGTAATAGGAACGGAAACGTGGACAGAAGTTCTAAAACGACTGATACTGGAGCAAAATCACTACTGCAGAATTGGTCTCCTACGTTGTGACTTCAATGAATTACGCGGGGATCTCAATAGGGAAAACGTAAGTTTGTCTACAGTACAGAAATTTTTCTTAAATATGGAAGAGTCTATATTGATAAATATATATATTACAGTAGCAGAGTCAGTAGCAAAGTTACGAATTTTGCATTCATAAAAACACTTTTTTCGGATATAGCTTTTAACAGCAGCTTTATCATTTAAAATAACACTTAATATAGCAGTTAATAATAAAATTAATAAAACGTGATTCTCAAACGAAATAACTATTTCTATATTAAATCTTCTGACTACGCTAGTCTACAGAAGGTTGCAACCACTCTTTACTTTTATGTTTTTTTTTATGAGTATAAACCACTTATTTTATTTTAATATTTTTTTTTGAAAGAGAAGTCACAAGTTAACTAGGACTAGGCCGGAGCCTAGAGAAGCAAAAATTATGCCGGGTCCAGTATGGCGGGACTTGCAATGAACTCCACGTAATGTAACAATAACAGATTTATTGTATTCCTAGAATTCATACATGTGTACCTCATAACAAATGTGTATAAATGTGCACCAGGTAACGTATATACATATATATAAAAAAATATAAAAATGGTACATCGTAACAAGTGTATATAAAATCAAGTGTACATCAGAACAAGTGTGTATAAATGTGTACAAGATAAACCTATATACATATATATAATAAAGATGGTACATCATAACAAGTATATATAAATGTTTACAAGGTAACTATACCTGCATATATATATTTATTAAATTCTCCCCCATCTTGTGTCTAGCTAGACACGAACAACATAACACACACAGAAACCTAAGGCACACAAACTCACAATTACATGATTCGAACACGACTGCCCCTAGACTGCACCCGCCCTGCAGGCCATGTAACTACAATCTTATAATCCAGCAGTGATAAAATATTTACCAATCAACAACCCGTTTTGTAGAATTACATAAACGCCACCCCAGAAAGATGATAATAATTCATAACGCATGAATAAAACCGGACCGCCCATTTGTCTAGCATTCCACTGATCAATGACCCCTCATGAGCGTATGAACCTTAAGTTCCTTTCACAGTATCAAATAAAAATTGACAGAACTACATCACCTGATTTCAAACAGTGATTATAGAATTCTAAACGGTTATTTTACTTCACAAATTCCGAAGGAATCAATAATCCTTATGTATTTTAACAAACAGAAATTAATCATTCGGGGCTTTACCATTTCAGAGAATTTTGACAATATATGTTTTACCAAAAAAGAGTACATGTTTTATAGTTAAAGAAATTAAACAGCTGTTACTACCAGTGAAAGTCAATCAGTATGTGTTTTGCCAGTTACGAAAAACAATCAGTATAGCCCTTGTGCAAGGAGCAAAATCAGCTAAAATATTTCCAGAAAAATAACGAATTATTTCTATTAACCCCGAATGGCTATATACATAATAAAAATCAAAATTACAATAAGATGGTGGTGCTCTGGCATCTGTGGGAGCGCGCCAGCATGTAGTTGACAAAATTTGACAGGCCTCCAACATGTCTGAGGTTGCCCCAGCATGAGTCAGAGAAAAACTAAGTCCCCTTTTGTTAACCCTAGAAAACGTTCCAAGAAAAAAAACCCAGGAAAACCCCCAGCCCTTAAATGTGAACACACAGTGAAGTTAAATATATTCATCTCTGTTCCAGCCGGAACGGAGACACTAACCTGTTCAATAAATTTTGTAAAAAACTAGTATGAGAATGGTCAGCAACCTGTACAATGTGCAAAAGTGAAAATATCTCTGGCACGCTCCCGCAGTGCATCACCCACTTACAGGCAGTGCACTTAGCGTCATGTAATTCAATTATTAAAAAAAAGGTGTACTTGAATTTAAATAGTAAAGTTCTGAGTCATGAACAGTGGCTCCCCAATCCAGCAGAGTGTCTGCACACTTGGGCCCATGGATGTAATGATATTTGATAAAAAAAAATAATAGAGTGCATATCACCTCATCACAGCTGTAAGGTATTACATTGAGAATCCGTCTCCAGCTCCCTCTTCGTACAAGATCTTGTTCATGGTTCACGGCTTAGGCAGTTGAACGGCCATCAGCAAGCCAGGAATCCGGCTTAGTTCAAGAACCCAGTTCATTCAAATCAATTAGAGAACAGTTCACTAAAATGTACACCCGAGTTCAGGTAATTAACCTCATAACGGGCCTCCAACTAACTCTCCATAAAAGCACAATTTTTATTAATAAAGTTTTTGCAACCAGCTGGAAGAGCAGAGAAATCAGCCATGGAATAAATAAATTTGCATAATGAACAGACCTTACTAAATGTGGCTTAAAATTTAAGTGATCAGCACTTGCTGAACGTGCTTCGACAGGAATTTACAGGTTATGCGCCACGTGGCGAGTGATAAGCGTATTTGACCAAAAAACTTTAACTGCAAGGCACTCACTGCATTAAGAATGTTTTAACATTGATAAAATTTCATCTGAGGAAGTTCACACAAAGAAACTCTCTACTGTACAGTTAATTAAATAACCTCCCGACAGCCTACTGCATGCCTGGACAGTTCATACCCTGACTATGCACTAAGTTTTAGTCCTTAATATTTTAATGTTATACACCTTTATAGTGACACTGGCAATTGGAATATCTCTCACACTATTCTAAAATAATAAACGGAACATGAGCAATATACTGAACGTTAAGCTAATCACTGAATACTGAGTTCTCTCTTAATATAAAGCCGTCGGGCCGCACACACATATTTACGTATTTTATACGGTTGCATATTGTTATTAATTATCTATATATATATATATATATATATATATATATATATATATATAAAGACAAAATAATGGAACTCTTACCGGGAGTCGATTTACGCTTTAGCTTGCCATGTAGAAACAGAAAACTGCGTCGTAACGTCCGAAGAGAGAGACAGACAGACCGGTGTATTTCTCCGTGGGGGCAGTGAGTTCAACTGGCAGTCAGCAGCGGAGCCAGACCACCCTTCAGCACGAGCTGCGCGCGCAATCTTAACTGCAGCGAGCAAAGGTCGCCCGCACTCGCTCACTTTTACAATTAAAATACGACTTTAACTAAAATTTTATTAAATTTTATTAAAATTTTATTTTAATATTATTTAATTAATTTTATTAATTTTATTAAGAAATTCCAAAGCAATAACGTTCATTTTGTTCAAATACGAACACTACTTGAGGCAAAGTTTAAATTTTATATAATATTAAATATCATATAATTCAATATATTATATTATATATAAAATTTAACGTTACTAAAGGAAATAATATGTAAACGGTAATTTTTAATGTAACCTACAAAACATCTGAGTACGTAAACAACGATTACAAAAATTTAATCGATTATTAATTAATTTAAAATGAAGATAGGGCCCACAGATTAAATCTGTGAAACGTACGGTACACACGCACACACACACACATACATATACATATATATTTATAGCAAACACGGTGTTCCCAGAAGGTGATGCCAAACTTCGGGAAATGATTCTAATCAATTTACTGTAGGAAAAATCTTCAGTAAACATGATGGAAAACACATTGTTTTCGTCTGTAGGTCTGTATGTGTTTTCTTTAACACTAATTACGGCCGAATGACACGAGATGTGGTATTAATTTATACGGGGATTATTATTAATTTAGAATAAGCACAGTTATAATCAGTAAAAACATAATCTGGTTTAAGAAAATTTTATACCAAAATTCATATCACTTATCGTTAAATAGTATTTCATTATTATAAAAAGACATACAGCATGTAAAAAATCACCATATCTGACATATTTTAACTAGACATATTTCTTTTAGTTTTACGGAATAAATCATTTCTCGAAGATTGGCACCACCTTTCGGATCACCCTTAAACGTATATTTAGAAGTATATGTACAATATATATATTGCAACAGTACACAGGATATGAAGTTCATTTAAGGGGAATACTAATGCCACATAATATTTTCTGATAGCCATAGACATGTTTTAAATTGATTTTGTTCTTTCTTTGTAAAGTAGTCATTAGTTTTCAACCAAGCTATGTTTAAAAAAGGGTGTTATATCAAAATGTTCACAATTTTATACTCTTTTATGTCATGTGAAATATTTGTGTGCAAGTGCGCAGGTGCGCGTTAGATTTACATTTTATTTAATAACTTCCAGGAAAATTAACATTTCGTGCTGAAACTTGGACAGAGTATTCTCATGGTTATGAGCTACATTTTCCATTTAATCAATTCTCAACAACTATAATTTTATGTTTATTTTTCAATGAATTCAATCTTCTTTTATTCTCGTTATCTTCAAGAAAGTAATAAAATTGTAGATTAAATCTAGACAGGCCTTTGCAGAATCGGACAGAGTTTAAGACTGATTTCAATCTATCTGTGTTTTCATCTCTGACGTTGCTAAAGTTTCAACCAATCAGAAGGTCTAAAAATTATTTGAGTCGGTCGCTTACAGCTTACGGATGGCTCAGTTTCTTCTAAGGACTCGTTATAGAAAGACGTACTCGCTGCCACGAGTTTTTCATGATAAGACAGGTCGTTTTCCTGTAGACTTAGAAGTTGGTTCACGCTTCGAGGTCTTCGAAACCAATACCATTTAGGGAACTCAAATTTAAAAAATAGATATTTCTAGTGCTTTTCGCGGATAGTAGAAGATTTTCCGGAGTAGGGGCAAAGCCGAGTTATTTTGACAGTTACGCGAGAACACTTCAAGAAACCGGAGTTTGTGTAAGATCAATATACGATCTATTTTACCCAGTATTAAATCCCTGAGATTAAGTAAATTTAAATTGTAAACAATATCAGTTCATATAGCAGTGTGCGTGTGTGCAAAGACGTGAAGTTTCAACATAAATTGTCAGCGTTAGTGATCTTCATCGGTCGACGTGCAGTCACAGCGGTCCAGTCGAGGTGTGCGGAGCGTCGAGGGGCTACGCAAAACAATGACATTCAACGCATCAAGTAAAATAGTTGTGAAGCAAGCCCATAGACTCAATTTTGAAAGACAAATTTTAAATAAACAATTTTATAGTATAAATTAATGTAATAAATAGAATAAATTTACAGTAGTAAATTTTAATGTTTTAATTTAATAAATGTTCCTACCTCCGATATAGAATCTGTTTTAATAATTTCTATATTACCTATCTATGCAGTTTTAAATTGTATCGTTGCATAGATAGTATTTGGCACTATAATATTTGGCCGCAACGTGTTTGGCACGAGTTAAACAAGGGGATTCTAGCCTGAAATAGGTCATTTTTTTTTAAATACCAATATTATTGGCCTATGTATTTTTTTCTATTTGTTATGACCAAAAACCAATAAAAATGGCATTTGTTTGATTTCAAAAGCATATATATCTCCGTTATGATTTTTTTTACATTTTTTTATGTACATTTTTGACCATTTTTCAATTTGATATAACTCTAAAACTACTATTTCAAATTTAATTGTTGATGTCTCATTTTGAAGCTAGTAACAAGTACTAAATATTTGGGTATGCACACAACCATAACTTTTATGGTTACTTATTTATGTACAAAATCGTTTATATAAAAAAAAATCCCGTGACCACTTTATATTCTAATATTTATAACTAAGGAATTACTTGGGTTAGAAAAATGATTATACCCAAAACGTTTTTTTTTTATGTCTTGTATACGTGATAAAAATTTAATGACTGAAGCCTAAATAGTTCTTGAGTTATATCAATTTTTGTTTCATAAAACATGGAAAAACCTAACTTGCCAGAAATCACGATCAAAGTTGAGAATGCGATTTGGGCCAGAATGCATGAATGTAATCAACCACAATGCATTTAAAATATTTTTATTTATTTTGACAACTATGTTTTTAGTAAAATTAGTTACAAATTATTACATACAACATTTTTAAAATAATACATATAATATATGCTCAGTTTGAAAGTGCCAGACGCAAGTCCATAGGTAAGCTAAAATTTGTTTTTATGCATTTCTAAAACATGCCAGCACCATAGGTCAATCCTTCTCTCCCCTTTAGTCGTTCTTCCTCTTCTGCTTGAGCAGTTCTTAGTTTTCTTCTATACTGTTCATATTTAATTGATTTACGAGCTTTTGCGAGCCGCAGCCTCTTCTTATCGAAGTGCTTTGCCACTTTGGCGGAATGTGCACCTGGACTCATACCGGCTGCATCCTGAAAGCTAGAACTAGTTTTTTTCATATCCAGTATTATATATACTTATTGCTTCACACACCCCCAATTCTAGCTTTGCTTTTGACATAAATGTAGTCTTTGGACATTTGGACCATATGACATTATTCAACGCTTCATTGGCATTCTGTGTTTTGCCAGCTAGACACTTATTCAACAAAGAGTCTGAGGATAATCTTTGATATAATTGCATCATTTTTCTCACATTATCTTCTGGCAATGGGGTTTTGACAGCTGTCATGTGTGACTCAGGTGTAATTTTTTTGGCTTTCGCCCTTTGGTAGAAGCACAAAGAATTTTCTCCAGTAGGGCGTAAAGCATGACGCGGTTTCTCGTCAGTGGACATACAATGTTGGAGTGTGGCATAAATTGACGTCTTCATTTCTTTTACATTACCAAGATTTTAGGTAATACCATTGCGGTAATAGGCAGTCAGCTTTTTTATTACTAGCTCCGGCAACTGTCCACGTCCTCTGCCTCCCATTGGAGTTTCAGTACCAACATAAGATTTTACTAAATTTCTAAGGCCAGTGCCCAGTCTCTTAGCAACATGATTCAAGCATTCTATTTTTTCAACTTGAGTGTATGCATATATATTGAGTTCATTTATGAGTGCAAGTGTTTTGCAGTCACCGTCTGCAACCATTGTTGTGTACCGGAAACCTAAAGATTGAGAGCGACGCCAAATTTTTCCGCCGCTGTTACTTCCATTCCAGGTGAAGAACCATTATAATTGCGGTGACATGAAGATTTATGGCCTCTGAACCACTTATCAAATGTTTCAGTATCACCTTTTGTTTTGTTTTTCATCATATCGCACTTCCTACAATACTTTGACAAAATTTCAAAATCAATAACCAATCCGGTCATTACTTCAATACAAATGCCTATGCCATATTTTGATGTGAATCCTCTTTTGTGCCAAGTGCCATCAAAACTTACAGTAATGTCTAAAACTTTTCCCTTCTCTTCAAAATCACCATAACATTTACGCACTTCATTCCGTGCCTCTAAAAGCGTTTTATTTACTTCTTCCCTATAATATTGTAATATAATAATATTACAAATATAAAATAAAATAAGATACTATGTTGATGTTGTTCTGATCACACAAGATTAGTCTCCTTAAAGATAGCAAGAATTATTGTGATACTAATAAATGTTGTCTGAATCTCGGTGTTGAACTCGCCGATGATACAGCTCCACTTTGGATTCACCAATTACAAAGAATAAATTAAATATAAATAAGGTATTATAATAAAGTGTGATTGGTTGAGAATTAAAGAAAAATTTTGTAAGTATAAAAGTTTACTTATATATATATTTTTTTGTTTAATTGGTTAATTCAATTAATTAATTAATAATTAATTATTTGAATGTGTACTTTAATTACTTCCAATTTAATAAGTATGAATTTGTCGTTTGAATCTATTTGTTTCTATTAATAATTTAATTGTGTAGTCAGATCTGTTGGTTCTCTCTCTGCTGACTTTACTCTTCTTCTTCCTCTCAGATGTTTATTTTATCACTGTAAATTATTTTTGTTTAGAAGAAAAAAAATAGTTAACATTCATTATACAAATAAATACAACTCTTGTAACTGAATAATGATGTTCATTTATTGACATTTAAAATTATGCGCCATTCAGGCTGCGCATGGCCAAGGCATTGGCTGATATCTGCTACAGTCGGTAGCGAACAAGATTGACAAAATATAGTTTTTACAAGGTTAATTAATTAGGATTCTTTTAGCGAGTCGAAATGGTCAGAGGGCAAGGAACAAGATACATTCTTACAGATATTCTTAAACTAAATTATTATGGCTGAAATAAAACAATATTATTATTTAAATTGTCAATTATGAAAAGTAATATCGAACCATTCGTCGAAATGACGTCACTCGCTTCAAGCTGGCTGTGTACTTGGCTCGTTCGGAAATCCAGTATGGCCGCCGTCACTTCGATTTTCTCTGCTATGCACTGCTGAGACTGGTTGAGCTTCTCCCACAGAAATAAATTAATATTCCCTTCTCTGCGAAGTAGTGTTGGTCCAGGGATATAGTGTAGAGTGTTCTCTCTTCTCCTGCGATGTCGTTTCGGGATGGGTTACTGGTGAAGTGTCCGGTGTTCAAATATGTGTATTCGTGTTCTGCTAATATGGTCCAAAATCTTCTCAAAATGGCCGTTGATTTCTTGTGCTTGTGTTAGATGGTGTTATTACTGTTGTTCGGAAATAGTGAGGTGTTAATTATTAACTGTTACTGTTATTTTTATTTTAGTTAACCTCTGTTACACTCTTCATAGCCACACTCACGGTTTTGCACAAAATTATACCTTTTCGGTCTTCTGTTAGTACATTCTCAACTAGTCGTCTTCACGATTAACAATAGACTAAAACTCTGAACGTCGTCGTTTTAGGGTAATTTGTGATATGTCTTTTTCCTCTTTCTATTGTTTATTTCTAAAAGTACATATCTCAGATTTGGTTCATCATCTAAATATACATAATAAGTTTTCTTATTTTTTACTGTATTTCAAATATTTCTTAGTTTTACAAAAATCTAACTACTCAGCAATATTGATTAATTAATTTTACATATTTGGATATATAGCTGGGTTTGTTTCAAGTTCATTTAAGCCCAAAAATTACAATTTTTTATAATTATTGTAGGCCACATATTTTGTACAAATTTAGTGTTTAAATGGTTTTTAAGTGTTTTTTCTGATAATATTTCCATGGAATAATCTTAATAACTCCGTGATTATCTTTGTTGTTAATAATGTTGTTGTTAAAACACTTCAATATTGATTAATTTACTGTTTAGTCTGATTTGATTACCATTATAGGCCTAGTATTATTTGTTTCCAAAAGAAGTTAATTGTCTTTCCTTTGTCATTCCATTCGTTATTAATTGTATCTGTACTAATCACTTTCAATTTCTGTGTTGTATGTACTGAATTCTATCCCCTATTAAGTAGTTTGATTCTCTAATAGATAGTTTTGGTTCACATTACTGGTCTGTTTTTGCTAGAGTGGTGTCTTAGCTAATCTGCTTTGTACCTTTCATATGGTTTACAGTTTTAAATAAAATTATTACTTTCCTATTTCCTACTTGCCTCTCTGCCTTACAAACTTGAAAATTAGATAACATGATTTTAAATACAACAGAATATCTTATATCTACTTACTTTTTTTTTATATCACTTAAACATAACAAAAACATCTTATGCCTATTATTTTTTTATACATATAGAATTATAATGGAAACATCTTATTATGAGCAATATTATCAGCCATTGGCTGTCCTTTGATTTTGTGTTTCCTTTTATCACAAACCTAATCCTATTAAAACATCTTATTCCTAATAACACTTTCAGTTATTAACTGTCTCTTGTGTTCACTATAACTATTTTGGTAACACAATGAAATAAAAACATCTTGTAACTAATGACACCTTCAGTTATTAACTGTCTCGTGTGTTCACTATAACTATTTTGATAACACAATGAAATAAAAACATCTTATAACTAATGACACCTTCAGTTATTAACTGTCTCTTGTGTTCACTATAACTATTTTGATAACACAATAAAATAAAAACGTCTTATACCTATTACAATCTTATATTACTTAATTTTTTAAAACACTTTTATTATTAAAATTAACCTTAGTCATTAGACTGTCTTTTATTTTTTATATAGTATTTCCCTACCCTGATGGTAGTCTTTTTAATGGATTTCTATTTCTTACACTATCCTTTATTATAGTGTGTCACTTATTATTGTCTACACTAATGGTAGTCTTTTTAAATAATTTTTTACATATTATACTTATATCTAATTTACAATTCGGTTTTCTTTGGATTGTATCTTGTAACTTGAGTTACTGGGTCTAAATATATTGGTTTTAATTTAGTTCAATGGTATGTATTCCATTATTAACATTTTTGGAATAGCTCTTCTTGTTTCTAGGCTCTTTGTAGGAATCTTGACAAATTTTGTCCTTTCTTCATTATTATATTAGTAAATTTCTTGTCTTGTGGTTTCTCTGCTTCTTGACCTTATAAATTTCCATTATTAATATTGTTTTCACCCTTTTATCTCCCTTTTTCTTGTCTTTCCCTTTTTACTGCTTCCCCAATCTACTGGGTATACTGCTGGTTTATTGGGTTTTTACATAGTAAGTTATTTTGACCAATGGTTTTCTTTGTTATTTTTTATTCTTATTAACATTTTATTGACTTAATATACAGTTTCTTTTGCTTAACCTTTAAACAATTCATTCTTCTCACTCACTATGGACCTTTTCTTCTTTATTTATGTTGCATTAAGTTAAATGTTTAACGTGATAATTTTGTTATGCTACATATGCTCTCCTGTAAGAGTGATTAGTTCAGATCATACTCTTAGTATGGATGAAATAATTACTACTAATTCTTTTGTATTTACCATATTTTCTTCGTGATTACATGTTTTCACTTTATATACCTTCTTTTTCCACCGTTGCTTCCTCTCAGATGATGTGTATCTCTTTCATTAGTTTCTTTCTTCATTAATAAGTGACCCTCAATCTTGTGTATAACATTATCATTTTATATCCTTTCTTATTTGGTGCTTCCTCACCAGTATGTTTACTCCCTAAAATTCCCTAACAAATTAATTGGAACAGTTCAGAGTGGCACTTTTGGCTTCAATCCCTGCTGTCCAATACTTCAATTAATTGAGTCCAGAGGCATTATCATCTCTGCTCAAAATATAAGACGGATGGCATTTTCTACATCCAGTCATAAAAATAAATAATCATTAAAAGTAGTCTCTTTTGACTAAAATAAACATCTTTAGATTCTTCACTTCATAATACTTTATATTAATTAATACTTTTATACACTTGACTCTCCTTCTCTATTAAAGCTTATTCCATATTATGCGGTTTAGGTATGTGGTATAATATACATTTCATCATGTTTACGTAGTAATTAGCATTTATATTTATTTTTTCTACCATCTGGTATCCAATGAGTTATTTTTATTGCTCATGGCATAACATGGATTAATTCTTTATCACTTTCACTATAACAGTGGTTATTGCAACAACATTATCATTAATAGTATCAGGGTTTTTGGTTTCTGGTCTCACTATTTGGTCTTTACTTAGTTGGTCCTTCTTCATTGTTCCATTTTTATTAAATTATTTTCTTTGTGAGTTTGGTTAAGTTGTTTCGATTAAGTCATATGATATTCTGGTTTCCTTTCTCTTTTAGAATTTTGTATCTCTTTCTTACAAAATCTTTTTTCATATTTAAGAGTTATTTCTCATCATTCGTATGAGTAATGATATGAGCTTACTATTTTTTAACTTTAGATATTGTTATTCAACTAAATTCTTTCTTATTCATAGTTGTTTTTCAAATATTTTGGTGTAAGTTGTACTTATTATTGTTTTGAATTTTAAAATTTTCGTTCATCAAAATTCTTTTTTCATTCATAATAGTCTTTCAAATGATCAGTGTAAGTTGTACTTACTAATTTTTTGAATTTTGAAAATTTTTTATTCATCAAAATTCTTTTTTCTTCATTCATAATAGTCTTTCAAATGATCAGTGTAAGTTGTACTTACTAAATTTTAAATTTTGAAAATTTTCGTTCATCAAAATTCTTTTTTCATCATTCATAATAGTCTTTCAAATGATCAGTGTAAGTTGTACTTACTAATTTTTTGAATT
The DNA here is from genome assembly GCA_034769895.1 of Magicicada septendecula. NCBI lineage: Eukaryota > Metazoa > Arthropoda > Insecta > Hemiptera > Cicadidae > Magicicada > Magicicada septendecula. Next base: position 300,710,635 of record CM068371.1, read on the forward strand.
CTGAAATTTTTTATTCATCAAAATTCTTTTTTCTTCATTCATAATAGTCTTTCAAATGATCAGTGTAAGTTGTACTTACTAATTTTTTGAATTTTGCAAATTTTTTATTCATCAAAATTCTTTTTTTTCATTCTTAATAGTCCTTCAAATGATCAGTGTAAGTTGAACTTACTAATTTTTTGAATTTTGAAATCTTTTATTCATCAAAATTCTTTTTTCTTCATTCATAATAGTCTTTCAAATGATCAGTGTAAGTTGTACTTACTAATTTTTTGAATTTTGAAAATTTTTTTCATCTCTCCTCTAAATATTTTTTAATTGATAATTGATTATAAGTTCCTTTTACTTTATTTGAAATGATATCCTTTAATACATACGTATTGTTATTATTGTTTTTAATAATCAGGTATGGGCCGGTATACAGCAGTAACAACTTTTTGGTAATGGCTTCCGAAGTACTGGGTAATTCCCTGTTTTTTAGCAGTACCTTTTCTCCGACTTCATAGCTTATTATTTTCTTAATCGCCTTTTGATACTTGTTCTTGCACCTTTCTTGGTCTTCTGCCAATTTATTGTAGAATCTGATTCGATTGAATTTGTATTCTTGACTCATGGGGAACTCTATTATGTCTTGTATTTCTCTTGGAGGCGGTTTTTCATACATTGCCGTGTATAGCGTGGTACCTATAGCGGGGTGATATGACAAATTAAGGATTTCTTCAGTAGCTAATAAATATTCTTGCCACTTCCTTTGTTGATTATAGCAATAAGTCCGTAATATTCTTCCGACTTCTCGCAGTACCCTCTCCGCTGGATTGCTGCTGGGGTGGTAGACAGATGTCTTGTATGTCTTAATGCCCAACGTATTTAGAGTGTTTCTCCACCTCCAACCCTTAAATTGCGTTCCATGGTCTGTGATTATGGATGCCGGGCTCCCTATCTCTGGAATGTAATGATTTGTTATTATTCCTAAAGTCTTCAAAGTGGTGGCTCTGTTCACAGGGTACAGTTTTGTGAATTTTGTGAAGTGATCCATCCATGATAATAATGTATTTGTATCGATGGCGTCTGCCACTGCGGGGAAATGGACCACAGATGTCCAGAAAGACCTTTTCCAGTTTGGCTTGTGAGGTAATTGGTATCATCATACCCTCTGTTCTCTCATTGTTGGTTTTCACCAATTGACATATCAAACAGGTTTTAAGGTAGTTTCTCGTCTTTCTATTTATACTTTTTATATGGCAATTCTCTTCTATCGCCTTAATCACCTTCATGGCTCCCATGTGACCGTACCGTATATGATAGTCCAGGATGATATCCTTTTCTATTGTAGTAGGGATCATGATCTTCCATATCTCTTCATCAAGGGATGTTTTGATGAATAATATTTCGTTATATACACAATAAAATTTGGTTATTGTGTCATCTTGGTTGGAGAGACGAAGTTTAATGTGGTTTAATTTCGGGTCGGACTGCTGGTGTTTGCTGATGTCCTGCACTATCTTTTCTAAATCGGATCTGTCCTTAATAATATTATAGATTTTCAAGATGCTCTCCTTTTCGCCTTCGAACGTTTGTTCTTCCAGATTTACTCTCGACAATACGTCGGCTACTACATTTTTACTTCCAGGAACATACTCCCACTGTATATCGTATTCCTGCAGGGCAAGTACCCATCTGGTCAATCTACCATGGCTTAACTTGCATCTTCTCAGAAATGATATTGATTTGTGATCTGTTCGAACGGTCACTGGATATCCGAGGATATACGTCCGAAACTTCCCACAGGCAAAGACTACACTTAGCAGTTCTTTTTCCGTCACGTTATAGTTCTTTTCACACTGGTTAAGGGTTCTGCTAGCAAAGCTCACTAATAGATGGTTTCCACCTTCATCTTCTTGATACAGTGTTGATCCCAAGCTAATGTTACTAGCGTCACAGTTTAGAAAGAAGGGTCGGTTAAAATCCGGATGGTTGAGCATTACTGCTTCTAAGAACTTCTCCTTAATTGATTTGAAGGTTTTGTCTTGTTCTTGACCCCATCGCCATTTATTCTTGGACGATAACTGGTACTGAAACCGGGCCGTCAGTTCGGCATAATTATTTTGGAACTTCCCATAGTAGTTACACAGGCCTAAAAATGATTGTAGTTGCCTTCTGTTTTTTGGTATAGGGAATCGTTGTATGGCGTCTGCTTTTTCTGTTGATGGTGTTATTCCTTGACTGTTTAACTGGAAACCCAAGAATTGTACTTCTTTAGCTATAAGCTTGGACTTGTCTAGTTTAAGGGTAACATTATTTTCAGCAAGCTTCTTCAAGACATGCTCCACACGGTAACAGTGTTATTCCCAATTGGTTGATGTTATTAGGAGATCATCAACATAGACAGTCGTGAATTGGAGCGCTTCTGGTCCGAGTATATGATCCATACAGGCGACAAAAACAGCTACTGAGTTCACCAACCCGAAGGGCAACCTCTTAAACTGATAGTTGCGCCCTTCGAAGATGAACGCCATATATTGCCGGCTTGCTGGGTGCAACTCCACCTGCCAATAGCCGCAAACGGTATCCCACGTGGTAATAAACTTCGTTCCGTGAAATCTCTTCAATTTCTCATCAATTTCGCCAGGTGAGGTACGATCGTTAATAATCATTTTATTTATCTCACGTGCGTCAAGGCAAAGCCTTACCTTCCCATTTTTCTTTTGTATAGCCACAATTGGGCTAGTGTATGGCGATTGACTGCTTTCGATAATATCTTTACTGATCATATTCTGGATCTCTGTGCGTACGGCTTCCTTCAAAGATTGTGCTATGGGATACGACTTTCGATTAAATTCTACCGGTTCTCTGAATCGTATGGAACATTGGTAGTTCCGGATCTTTCCAGGTTCGTCCAAAAATACAGCTCGATATTTTCATATATGTTGACTAATTGATTCAGCTGGTTTTCCTCTAATGGCTCGGTAGTATTGTGGCACTGGAAGTTACGTATCTCCTGAATCTTTTGTTGCCATATGTCATCCTCCGAATCCTGATGTACTGGCTTGTTGTTTGTCGAGTAGTTTGACAAGTAATTCACCTTATTTTTGTGGTCGAGAAGTTGTCTGGAGTCTAGCATCTTGTTGTTAGTTAAATTGGCTACCCAGGTCGAACCTTCAGCAAAGAGTGATACCTTTCCTCGGCACAAGTCGATAACTGCTGAGTTTCTGCGCAATATGTCACATCCTATCATGATGTTGAAAGGTAATCCGGCTGCAACAAGAAATATCATATCCACACTAATGCCCTGACTGTTGACATTTAGGGATACCCGTTTTCTTATGGTCTTGTTCTGTCGGCCGGTAGCTCCTACAAGTACAATATTATTAATAGGTAGTACCGGTAAGTTTTTGTGGCATTCCTGCTGTATCCGGTCCAACTCGTTACGATTTATTATAGAGACATTGGCTCCAGTGTCTATCATTATAGGAACAGAAATACCCTCAATTTCTGCAATTATATATATTATTTCATTGTCATTATTATTAATGTTAATTTAGTTTTCTTCTAGCAGGTCCTTACGGATATCTTTCAAATAATTACTGTATATTATTGTAAAAATTTTTCTTTCTTCCTTCAAATTTATTTCTTGGTCAAACCCAGCAGATTGGAGCAGTAAAGGGTTATTGGAGTTTATTACTGCCTCCGTTCGTTTAAATGTTCCGCATCATTACGGATTAGGCCGTTGGAGGCATCAACTTGGAGTCCTGAAACTGCTTCGTTTGGTTCAGCACGATCGTCCTGTTGGGCTTCCGTTACAGGTAGTCTTCGTTGATTGTCCAGGCTGGAACTGCGTCTGGGCTTGTACTCTCTGTAACGATTACTTCCCTGACTTCCTTGAAAGGTCTCGTACTCATAATATCGGCTCCTTCGTTGAGGCTGGTACCTCCTCTGTCCACTGCCTTCCGCTCTGATGTAGTTAATATGGGGTCGATATGTCCTGTAATTATTGTTATTACCTCCATTCGGGTAATTCCTGTTATAATTACTATGATAATTGTTATTAGAGGGGTTGGGGTTCCTCTGACCATTTGGAACATAATTACGGTTATTATTATAATAACCGTTGTTGTTTGGTGGACGGTTATTATTATTATTATTTTTGTTGCCCTCATTATTATTAATTCGAGGAACATGATTATTATTATTATTGTTATTAAATCTAGGTACATTATTGTTATTACGGGTGTTATGATTGTATTCGGCATTATTCCGATTTGCGGAATTATAATTATTGTTGTTGCCCACATTCTGCCGATTATTATTATTCAAATTATTGGTGTTACTTCTTAGTTCCGGCCTTTCATATCTCCTGCGACTTTGGCGGTAATAATCCTCATGCTCATACATTTCTAAGAGCTCGGTCATTGCTTGTACAGTCTTTATTTGACTGTTTCTTCTAGCTCTTATTACATCTTCCTCATAATGGTATGAGAGCTTGCTGACCAGGCATTCTTCCGGTATTCTGGGCTCTAGATGTTTGGCCACGCACACCTTTCCCAAGAAGTACGCCGTTAGAGTCTAGTTTCCATACGGGTTGTATTTTCCATGACAGATCCCGTCTCTGGCGATATTTTGTGTCGATTCAGACCAATATTTGGCTTTGAATAGCCTTTTGAATTGCTGGTAGTCGGTCACTTCGTCTCTTATCGCCATCCACCAATTATCTGCTATCTCCTTGAACGATTCGTCCAGTACTTCTTTATTCTCCCTCCAGCGATTGCCTCTGTGTTTGGTGAAGTACTCTTCGATTCTGGCTAGGAACTCCATCGGTTTGTTTTTATAAAATCTGAAGTTAATTCCTTCACGATTCTCGTTGTTAGGACAATTGGTAATGCTTGTCGGTCGACTATGGAACAGATCTATATCTGTTTGGTTCTGTCGCTCCTGACTGTTGATACTGGTCACAGTAGCTTCAATGCCGTCACATTTTCCTGTGAATCGGTCCTGCACTCGCTCCCAGTCTTCACGTGTTTCTTTTTGTTTTTCCTCCAACGTCTTCCTATTTGTTTCTTCAATGTTGTTAACCTTAGTGTTTATTTCTGTCTTGATACTCTGTACTTCTCGTTCGGTCTGACTCCATCTTTCGTCAGCTCTTGTAACCTTTTGTTCGATTACCATTATTTTCTCTTCCACTTTCTTGCTGATTATTTCATTGTTTTCAGCTATCTTTTGCCCTAGTTCTTCCTTCAATGCTTCCATCTTTCCATCTAATCGGTTCATATTCTCTTGGTTCGTCTCTTTCAATTCTTCTCTTAATTGTTGATTATTGCTTTCTATTTTCTGACTTGTTTCTTCCATCTTCTTGTTGGTCTCTTCCAGTTTTTTGGCTTATCTAGGTTAATTCCTCCTTCCACTGTTTATTGTCAGTCTTTATTTCCTCCATTTTCTCCTCAATCTTCTGAATATTTTCCTCCATCTTCTCCTCTATCTTCTTACTGTTTGCTTCCATCTTCTCCTCCATCTTCTTACTGGTATCTCCAATTTTATTACCCAATTCTTCCTTCAATCGTTGGTTATCATTCTTCATTTCCTTATAATTTTCTTCCATCTTCTTACTATTTTCTTCCATTTTCTCCTCCATCTTCTTACTGTTTTCTTCAATTTTCTTATTGGTATCCCCGATTTTATTACTCAACTCTTCCTTTAATTCTTCCTTCGTCGTTTTAAATTCTCTGAGTAACATCTCCATCATTTGATCAAATTTTGTATCTTCCTTTGTGGTGGATTTCTTCGGCTGTTCCTCCTGTGGTGCAGGCTTGTTTGGTTCTGCTGGCGGTAATATCGACTCCACATCTTCCACTGGTGTCGCCTCTTTATCTTCCATGTCTACCTCCTGCTCGGCCTCCACAGCCCTTTTATTTGATGTAGCTCTCCTGTGCATCTCGCTCCTTCTTCCGACTTATTGACCGCTGCCGAGCTAAAAATAGGAAACTGGACAATCGTCCTTATTTTATAAATCTATTAGCTCCTATTTTAAGCCCCACGTTGGGCGCCAATTTGTAATACAATAATATTACAAATATAAAATAAAATAAGATACTATGTTGATGTTGTTCTGATCACACAAGATTAGTCTCCTTAAAGATAGCAAGAATTATTGTGATACTAATAAATGTTGTCTGAATCTCGGTGTTGAACTCGCCGATGGTACAGCTCCACTTTGGATTCACCAATTACAAAGAATAAATTAAATATAAATAAGGTATTATAATAAATTGTGATTGGTTGAGAATTAAAGAAAAATTTTGTAAGTATAAAAGTTTACTTATATATATATTTTTTTTTGTTTAATTGGTTAATTCAATTAATTAATAAATAATTAATTATTAGAAATGTGTACTTTAATTACTTCCAATTTAATAAGTATGAATTTGTCGTTTGAATCTATTTGTTTCTATTAATAATTTAATTGTGTAGTCAGATCTGTTGGTTCTCTCTCTGCTGACTTTACTCTTCTTCTTCCTCTCAGATGTTTATTTTATCACTGTAAATTATTTTTGTTTAGAAGAAAAAAAATAGTTAACATTCATTATACAAATAAATACAACTCTTGTAACTGAATAATGATGTTCATTTATTGACATTTAAAATTATGCGCCATTCAGGCTGCGCATGGCCAAGGCATTGGCTGATATCTGCTACAGTCGGTAGCGAACAAGATTGACAAAATATATTTTTTACAAGGTTAATTAATTAGGATTCTTTTAGCGAATCGAAATGGTCAGAGGGCAAGGAACAAGATACATTCTTACAGATATTCTTAAACTAAATTATTATGGCTGAAATAAAACAATATTATTATTTAAATTGTCAATTATGAAAAGTAATATCGAACCATTCGTCGAAATGACGTCACTCGCTTCAAGTTGGCTGTGTACTTGGCTCGTTCGGAAATCCAGTATGGCCGCCGTCACTTCGATTTTCTCTGCTATGCACTGCTGAGACTGGTTGAGCTTCTCCCACAGAAATAAATGAATATTCCCTTTTCGGCGAAGTAGTGTTGGTTCAGGGATATAGTGTAGAGTGTTCTCTCTTCTCCTGCGATGTCGTTTCGAGATGGGTTACTGGTGAAGTGTCCGGTGTTCAAATATGTGTATTCGTGTTCTGCTAATATGGTCCAAAATCTTCTCAAAATGGCCGTTGATTTCTTGTGCTTGTGTTAGATGGTGTTATTACTGTTGTTCGGAAATAGTGAGGTGTTAATTATTAACTGTTACTGTTATTTTTATTTTAGTTAACCTCTGTTACACTCTTCATAGCCACACTCACGGTTTTGCACAAAATTATACCTTTTCGGTCTTCTGTTAGTACATTCTCAACTAGTCGTCTTCACGATTAACAATAGACTAAAACTCTGAACGTCGTCGTTTTAGGGTAATTTGTGATATGTCTTTTTCCTCTTTCTATTGTTTATTTCTAAAAGTACATATCTCAGATTTGGTTCATCATCTAAATATACATAATAAGTTTTCTTATTTTTTATTGTATTTCAAATATTTCTTAGTTTTACAAAAATCTAACTACTCAGCAATATTGATTAATTAATTTTACATATTTGGATATATAGCTGGGTTTGTTTGAAGTTCATTTAAGCCCAAAAATTACAATTTTTTATAATTATTGTAGGCCTCATATTTTGTACAAATTTAGTGTTTAAATGGTTTTTAAGTGTTTTTTCTGATAATATTTCCATGGAATAATCTTAATAACTCCGTGATTATCTTTGTTGTTAATAATGTTGTTGTTAAAACACTTCAATATTGATTAATTTACTTTTTAGTCTGATTTGATTACCATTATAGTCCTAGTATTATTTGTTTCCAAAAGAAGTTAATTTTGAATGCAAAGCGAATGGTTGTTAAGCAGACGTTGTTCTAGTGCTCTTGAATATATGTCAACTGAAAGTAGTGTTTTTGTGTTGTTTTCGGAGAAAGGTGTGGTGAAAACACGAGAATAGGGCTTGGGAACCAGTGTGTGTGTGTGTGGTTGGTTAATTAGTGACCTATTTTAGGTAAAATAATGATTATCTGGTGGCCCTAAGGCAGGACTAGGGTATAATATTGTGAACTAGTTAGTAGTTAAATAGTCATATTTAAACTAAGGGTAGAACTGTGCATGACTACTCAAAATTTTTGAACACATTCTAACTACATTTTTAGAATAGTGTAGTATAGGAAGGTAATATTTAAAGACAGAAATTAGCAAATTAATAGTATAGTATTTTGGTACAGAAAACAGCTGATTGGAAAGTCGTCATATCGGTTGGCTTTCAGTACCGTAATTGACCTTTGGTAGTAAGTTTGCACAGATACAGAGCAGACAGCTGTTGAGGTTAGAGTACCGTAGTTTGGCGCCTTTCCCACACATAAGGGAAATTTACCTTTCAGCAGGGAAATTGGACTTAGAATATTTGTCATCAGTGCATCAGTACTGTATGGGACTTAGATACTTTTTCTGTAGAGAACTTTGGAATTTTTTTTTTTTTTTTTTTTTTTTTTTTTTTGTTAATATAATAAGGTGTAAATTGGACTTAGTCATTTTTCATAGTTATGCATAAAGTGTAGTACTTCAGATGTAATCCGAATCGGATTAATTGTAAATTTTTGGTGAATTTTATTTTTGGACTTTAGATCGTTGAGAGCTTAGAGACATTTTCTTTGGATTTTTTTTGTGTATACAAGTACAAATTAAATAGGAATACTTGTTGTAAGACAATTTATTAAATCTTTGAGCTCTATAGAGAGCTTTAAATTTTGTGTGTCTCGGATTATGACTTTATTATAAAGTTGAATTAGTCCAAGTAAGTTTAAGCATGGTATTAGGGTCAGTGCTGTAGTATAATAATATGGAAAACAGTCCCAATATAGCGGAAGGAACGCCGAGCCCCTTCGGGAAGAGCTCGCGGGTGCAAAGGACTCCTGCGGGGAGTACACAGAGAGGGGTGGGGCAAACAACTGCCCAGAAGATACCTGCAGGCAAGAGCTCTGCAGATGAACAGAGGGAGCCGGACACGAGCAACGAGAGGGAGATGTGGCGATACTGTCGCTCTCTTCTCAACAGCATGAAGACTGCCACGGACAGGCAGAAAAACATCTCAATGGAGGTGAAATCTGGCCTGTCCAAACAACGTGAGGCGTTGGAAGTCCTTGAGTTCCTGCGAGCACCGAATCAGGTGAAGGGAGCAGACCGTGCCACACAGACGGAGGAGGGCCAAGAAAGTGGGGCCTCGTCTTCTGCGGGAGGTGGCAGTAAGCGAGCTGCCACCAGCCCCCTTACACAGAGGACCACAGATAAGAAGAAGGTAAAAGAAGACACACCCAGTGTATGGCAGACGGTGCAGTCCAGGAGATCGGTCCGCGAAGCGAAAAGACGGCTACAGAAGAAGGAGCCCGGGAGGGAGAGCAAGGCCCCGGCGACCACGGAGAGGAGGAGGACGCGTCCACCGAAGGCTCGACCCGATGCTCTGCTCATCAAGCCTGCAGAGGGAAAGACATTTGCGGAGGTCCTGACACAGATCAGGAGAGATGCCAACCCGGAGACGACGGGAACTGAAATCAGGTCCGTTCGCCGCACTCGCTATGGGGATGTTCTTCTGGAGTTGGGATCTAAGACCACCAATAAGGAGGGCTTCTGTGAGGCGTTGCGGGGAGTTTTGGGCGAGTCTGCTTCTGTCCGCAGCCTGGAACCCAGGACAACTCTTGAGATAAGGGACCTTGACTGCCTCACAACAGAAGAGGAGGTCCGTAATGCCGTCAAACGCGATGCAGAAAACCTGGCTGGGGACATGAGAGTGACGCTGACGAAGGCGAACACCAGGGAGCAGAAGATGGCTATTGTGGAGCTGGGGGAGCGAGGAGCTGCTAAACTCCTCGAAACTGGCCGCATAAAGATCGGATGGGTGTATGGCAGAGTGCGCCGAAGGGCCCTGGTGATTCGCTGTTACGCCTGCTTTGGTTTTGGCCATCGTCAGGCGGACTGCAAAGGGCCCGACAGAAAGAAGGCGGGTATATGCATACAGTGTGGCTGTGCAGGCCATCTGAAAAAGGACTGCCAAGCTGAGCCGAGATGTTTTCTCTGCGAGGAGCGTGGTTTGGACTCCGATGCTCTAAAACATGTTCCCGGCTCGGGTATCTGTGCGGTCTTTCGACAGGCGCTTGGGAGGGCCCAGAGCAAGCTTGGCCGATGAAGATCCTCCAGGGAAATCTGCATAGGAGCAGGACGGCGGACGCCCTCCTGGAGCAGCTGAAGCTGGATGTGGGTGCCAATCTTCTGATCATCAGCGAGCAGCACCACGATAGAGAGGAACCGGGATGGTATGCTGACTTACTCGGGACGGCTGCAGTCTGGATTCCCGACTCGACCGTGCCGCTCCCTACAAGCCATGGTGCCGGAAGTGGTTTCGTGTGGGTGAGATGCGATGACATCACTTATGTGAGCTGCTACCTCACCCCTAACGAGACCATCCACGAATTTCGTGAGAAAGTGGACAAATTGGAAGACACGATTCGTGAGATGGAAGGACCCTGCGTGGTCGCTGGAGACTTCAACGCCAAAGCGGTGGAGTGGGGAATGCCTGCGACATGCACCAGGGGACGGTACGTGTTAGAGATGGCAGCAAGAGTCGGGCTCGCAGTGGCCAATGTGGGCGGTGTCTCAACTTTTAGAAGACCTGGTTACGCCGAGACAATCCCGGACATTACTTTGGTGTCCGACGCATTGGCGCACAGCGTCATGAACTGGGAGGTGCTGGAAGACTATACTGGTAGTGATCACCAGTATATCGCTTTCACCCTGCGGAGAGTTCAGCATTCGCGCATAGCTGAACCTAGCCGAACACCTGGCTGGAACGTGTCCAAACTGGACGTGGAGTTGTTGCAGGATGTCATCGCGATCGGAAAGGAGGCGGTGATGAACAGCTTGGGTCCGACAGAGGAAGTCGTCGGTGCGACAATGCGCCTCATACGGAATGCCTGCGATGTGTCTATGCCCAGAAGACCGAGACTCCGCGGGGGTAAGACAGTGGCGTACTGGTGGACAGACGAGATTGCTGAGCTCAGGAGACGTTGCTTGCGCTCGCGTCGCATGGCGACTAGAAACAGACGAAGAAACGCGACTGCAGCAGCCGAGGCGCAAGACGAATATCGGCTCGCCAGGAAAAGACTGAAGGAGGCCATCAACAGAACCAAGCGGCTCAAGTGGGAGACCCTCAGGGATGATCTAGATTCTGATCCCTGGGGTCTGGGGTACAGGCTTGTAATGAGCAGGCTTGGAGCCCGGCCTCGTAGCCCAAGGATAGACGAGAATCGGATGCGCTTCATCGTGGACGGTCTATTTCCTCGTCACCCACTGAGGGATCGTGAGGAGTATCCAGGCCCATTGGAAGACGTCCCGATCTTCAGCGAGGACGAGCTATCACTAGCTGTTAGCTCCCTCCGCAACAAGAAGGCAACAGGGCCGGATGGTATACCTGCGGAAGTGCTGAGGGTGGTCGCTAGATCGTGCCCCCAGGTGCTACTCAATATGTATAACCGTTGCCTCAAAGACGGAGTCTTCCCGAAGAGGTGGAAGATCCAGAGACTAGTCTTAGTCGGCAAAGGGAAGGGCGACCCGAATTAACCGTCGGCATACAGACCTCTTTGTATGCTGGACACGGCGGGGAAACTACTGGAACGTCTACTCAGGCCTCGCCTAGTAGCGGCAATTCGGGATGCAGGAGATCTGTCAGCGAGGCAGTACGGGTTCAGAACGGCCAGATCCACCATTGGAGCCATACAGGAGATCTTGGATGCCGTCCAGGTGGCCCAGCGGGGTAATCACTTCTCCAGAAGGATGGTGCTACTCGCTACACTGGACGTACGCAACGCCTTTAATTCGGCCAGGTGGACAGACTTGCTAGCTGCCCTGGAGGACGTCTTTCAAGCGCCGGACTACCTGCTCCGGATAATACGAAGTTACTTGAGGGACAGGGAGCTCCGGTACGACACAGCAGATGGGCCACGCAGCAGAGAGATAACAGGAGGCGTAGCTCAAGGCTCTATCTTGGGCCCTGACCTGTGGAATGCCTTCTATGATGGAATCCTCCGGATGGAGATGCCAGATGATACCTTTCTGGTAGCATATGCTGATGACGTGGCTGCCGTGATCACCGCGAGAGACGCAGAGGAGGCGCAGCGCATGCTGAACCAGGTCATGCGCAGGGTCCGCAACTGGATGGACGAACACGATCTAAGCCTTGCGACGGAGAAGACAGAGATTGTGCTGCTCACTCGTCGACGTATACCCACAATCACACAGTTCGTGGTGGGGGAAAGGCGATAATATCAAAGCCAGCGGTGAAGTATCTAGGGGTGCACCTGGATACTAAGCTCTCCTACTGGGAGCAAATTCGATGTTCCTCGGAGAAAGCCGCTAAGGTCGTTGCTGTGCTAAGCAGACTAATGGCGAATGTCGGAGGCCCAGCTGCAGGAAGACGGCGACTGCTGATGTCGGTGACAAACTCGATTCTCCTCTACGGATGCGAGGTCTGGGCCGACGCACTGAAGCAAGAAAAATACCGCAAGCAGATGGCCGCGGTACAACGAAGAGGAGCACTTCGGATTGCAAGCTCCTACAGAACGGTGTTGGAACCAGCAGTGTTGGTCGTCGCTGGAGTAATGCCAATAGATCTGATGGCTGAGGAGAGAAGGAGGGTCTACACAACCAAGGAAGACTTGGGGTTTGTAGAAGCAAGAGCAGTGGCCAGGGCACACTCCATGCGGAGCTGGCAACTACGATGGGAGCAGGAGAGTCGAGCTAGGTGGACGGCGAGGCTGATTGGGAACCTCCCTGAATGGGTGGACAGAACGCACGGCGAGGTAGATTATTACCTTACTCAATTCCTGACAGGGCATGGTTATTTCTGTGCATACCTGCGAAGGATGGGTAAGATGGAGGATCCGTCGTGCGTGTATGGCGACTCAGACTCTGATGACGCTCATCATACTTTTTTCGAGTGTCAACGGTGGGTGCTGGAGAGGCGAGGGCTCGAATCGGAGATTGGCGCCATGACGCCTGATAACATCATAGACGTCATGCTCAACAGCAAAGAGAACTGGGACATGGTTGTGACCTTCGTGAGGATGGTCCTGCGGCAAAAGAAGCCTGAACTGGACCGTCTCACAGGTCGATGATATAGATAAAGCTGTAGAAGCCTTGTAGGCGCAATACGAGGTGCCACCCTGAAGCCATACGAATAGTTGTTCCAGGGGGGGTTCCCTGCCTGTAAAGTGGAGGTTTTTTAGTGGGTGCGAGTCCCACACACCGGGAGACCAGTCGGGTGTCTCCTGATGGTGCATAATGCATTTTTCCTCCCCCGTAAAAAAAAAAAAAAAATTGTTATTACGGGTGTTATGATTGTATTCGGCATTATTCCGATTTGCGGAATTATAATTATTGTTGTTGCCCACATTCTGCCGATTATTATTATTCAAATTATTGGTGTTACTTCTTAGTTCCGGCCTTTCATATCTCCTGCGACTTTGGCGGTAATAATCCTCATGCTCATACATTTCTAAGAGCTCGGTCATTGCTTGTACAGTCTTTATTTGACTGTTTCTTCTAGCTCTAATTACATCTTCCTCATAATGGTATGAGAGCTTGCTGACCAGGCATTCTTCCGGTATTCTGGGCTCTAGATGTTTGGCCACGCACACCTTTCCCAAGAAGTACGCCGTTAGAGTCTGGTTTCCATACGGGTTGTATTTTCCATGACAGATCCCGTCTCTGGCGATATTTTGTGTCGATTCAGACTAATATTTGGCTTTGAATAGCCTTTTGAATTGCTGGTAGTCGGTCACTTCGTCTCTTATCGCCATCCACCAATTATCTGCTATCTCCTTGAACGATTCGTCCAGTACTTCTTTATTCTCCCTCCAGCGATTGCCTCTGTGTTTGGTGAAGTACTCTTCGATTCTGGCTAGGAACTCCATCGGTTTGTTTTTATAAAATCTGAAGTTAATTCCTTCACGATTCTCGTTGTTAGGACAATTGGTAATGCTTGTCGGTCGACTATGGAACAGATCTATATCTGTTTGGTTCTGTCGCACCTGACTGTTGATACTGGTCACAGTAGCTTCAATTCCGTCACATTTTTCTGTGAATCGGTCCTGCACTCGCTCCCAGTCTTCACGTGTTTCTTTTTGTTTTTCCTCCAACGTCTTCCTATTTGTTTCTTCAATGTTGTTAACCTTAGTGTTTATTTCTGTCTTGATACTCTGTACTTCTCGTTCGGTCTGACTCCATCTTTCGTCAGCTCTTGTAACCTTTTGTTCGATTACCATTATTTCCTCTTCCACTTTCTTGCTGATTGTTTCATTGTTTTCAGCTATCTTTTGCCCTAGTTCTTCCTTCAATGCTTCCATCTTTCCATCTAATCGGTTCATATTCTCTTGGTTCGTCTCTTTCAATTCTTCTCTTAATTGTTGATTATTGCTTTCTATTTTCTGACTTGTTTCTTCCATCTTCTTGTTGGTCTCTTCCAGTTTTTGGCTTATCTGGGTTAATTCCTCCTTCCACTGTTTATTGTCAGTCTTTATTTCCTCCATTTTCTCCTCAATCTTCTGAATATTTTCCTCCATCTTCTCCTCTATCTTCTTACTGTTTGCTTCCATCTTCTCCTCCATCTTCTTACTGGTATCTCCAATTTTATTATCCAATTCTTCCTTCAATCGTTGGTTATCATTCTTCATTTCCTTATAATTTTCTTCCATCTTCTTACTATTTTCTTCCATTTTCTCCTCCATCTTCTTACTGTTTTCTTCAATTTTCTTATTGGTATCCCCGATTTTATTACTCAACTCTTCCTTTAATTCTTCCTTCGTCGTTTTAAATTCTCTGAGTAACATCTCCATCATTTGATCAAATTTTGTATCTTCCTTTGTGGTGGATTTCTTCGGCTGTTCCTCCTGTGGTGCAGGCTTGTTTGGTTCTGCTGGCGGTAATATCGACTCCACATCTTCCACTGGTGTCGCCTCTTTATCTTCCATGTCTACCTCCTGCTCGGCCTCCACAGCCCTTTTCTTTGATGTAGCTCTCCTGTGCATCTCGCTCCTTCTTCCGACTTATTGACAGCTGCCGAGCTAAAAATAGGAAACTGGACAATCGTCCTTATTTTATAAATCTATTAGCTCCTATTTTAAGCCCCACGTTGGGCGCCAATTTGTAATACAATAATATTACAAATATAAAATAAAATAAGATACTATGTTGATGTTGTTCTGATCACACAAGATTAGTCTCCTTAAATATAGCAAGAATTATTGTGATACTAATAAATGTTGTCTGAATCTCGGTGTTGAACTCGCCGATGATACAGCTCCACTTTGGATTCACCAATTACAAAGAATAAATTAAATATAAATAAGGTATTATAATAAAGTGTGATTGGTTGAGAATTAAAGAAAAATTTTGTAAGTATAAAAGTTTACTTATATATATATTTTTTTTGTTTAATTGGTTAATTCAATTAATTAATAAATAATTAATTATTTGAATGTGTACTTTAATTACTTCCAATTTAATAAGTATGAATTTGTCGTTTGAATCTATTTGTTTCTATTAATAATTTAATTGTGTAGTCAGATCTGTTGGTTCTCTCTCTGCTGACTTTACTCTTCTTCTTCCTCTCAGATGTTTATTTTATCACTGTAAATTATTTTTGTTTAGAAGAAAAAAATAGTTAACATTCATTATACAAATAAATACAACTCTTGTAACTGAATAATGATGTTCATTTATTGACATTTAAAATTATGCGCCATTCAGGCTGCGCATGGCCAAGGCATTGGCTGATATCTGCTCCAGTCGGTAGCGAACAAGATTGACAAAATAATTTTTTACAAGGTTAATTAATTAGGATTCTTTTAGCGAGTCGAAATGGTCAGAGGGCAAGGAACAAGATACATTCTTACAGATATTCTTAAACTAAATTATTATGGCTGAAATAAAACAATATTATTATTTAAATTGTCAATTATGAAAAGTAATATCGAACCATTCGTCGAAATGACGTCACTCGCTTCAAGCTGGCTGTGTACTTGGCTCGTTCGGAAATCCAGTATGGCCGCCGTCACCTCGATTTTCTCTGCTATGCACTGCTGAGACTGGTTGAGCTTCTCCCACAGAAATAAATGAATATTCCCTTTTCTGCGAAGTAGTGTTGGTCCAGGGATATAGTGTAGAGTGTTCTCTCTTCTCCTGCGATGTCGTTTCGGGATGGGTTACTGGTGAAGTGTCCGGTGTTCAAATATGTGTATTCGTGTTCTGCTAATATGGTCCAAAATCTTCTCAAAATGGCCGTTGATTTCTTGTGCTTGTGTTAGATGGTGTTATTACTGTTGTTCGGAAATAGTGAGGTGTTAATTATTAACTGTTAATTTTATTTTTATTTTAGTTAACCTCTGTTACACTCTTCATAGCCACACTCACGGTTTTGCACAAAATTATACCTTTTCGGTCTTCTGTTAGTACATTCTCAACTAGTCGTCTTCACGATTAACAATAGACTAAATCTCTGAACGTCGTCGTTTTAGGGTAATTAGTGATATGTCTTTTTCCTCTTTCTATTGTTTATTTCTAAAAGTACATGTCTCAGATTTGGTTCATCATCTAAATATACATAATAAGTTTTCTTATTTTTTACTGTATTTCAAATATTTCTTAGTTTTACAAAAATCTAACTACTCAGCAATATTGATTAATTAATTTTACATATTTGGATATATAGCTGGGTTTGTTTCAAGTTCATTTAAGCCCAAAATTACAATTTTTTATAATTATTGTAGGCCTCATATTTTGTACAAATTTAGTGTTTAAATGGTTTTTAAGTGTTTTTTCTGATAATATTTCCATGGAATAATCTTAATAACTCCGTGATTGTCTTTGTTGTTAATAATGTTGTTGTTAAAACACTTCAATATTGATTAATTTACTTTTTAGTCTGATGTGATTACCATTATAGTCCTAGTATTATTTGTTTCCAAAAGAAGTTAATTTTCTTTCCTTTGTCATTTCATTCGTTATTAATTGTATCTGTACTAATCACATTTTCAATTTCTGTGTTGTATGTACTGAATTCTATCCCCTATTAAGTAGTTTGATTCTCTGATAGATAGTTTTGGTTCACATTACTGGTCTGTTTTTGCTAGAATGGTGTCTTAGCTAATCTGCTTTGACTTTCATATGGTTTACAGTTTTAAATAAAATTATTACTTTCCTATTTCCTACTTGCCTCTCTGCCTTACAAACTTGAAAATTAGATAACATGATTTTAAATACAACAGAATATCTTATATATACTTACTTTTTTTTTTATATCACTTAAACATAACAAAAACATCTTATGCCTATTATTTTTTTATACATATAGAATTATAATGGAAACATCTTATTATGAGCAATATTATCAGTCATTGGCTGTCCTTTGATTTTATGTTTCCTTTTATCACAAACCTAATCCTATTAAAACATCTTATTCCTAATAACACTTTCAGTTATTAACTGTCTCTTGTGTTCACTATAACTATTTTGGTAACACAATGAAATAAAAACATCTTGTAACTAATGACACCTTCAGTTATTAACTGTCTCGTGTGTTCACTATAACTATTTTGATAACACAATGAAATAAAAACATCTTATAACTAATGACACCTTCAGTTATTAACTGTCTCTTGTGTTCACTATAACTATTTTGAAAACACAATAAAATAAAAACGTCTTATACCTATTACAATCTTATATTACTTAATTTTTTAAAACACTTTTATTATTAAAATTAACCTTAGTCATTAGACTGTCTTTTATTTTTTATATAGTATTTCCCTACCCTGATGGTAGTCTTTTTAATGGATTTCTATTTCTTACACTATCCTTTATTATAGTGTGTCACTTATTATTGTCTACACTAATGGTAGTCTTTTTAAATAATTTTTTACATATTATACTTATATCTAATTTACAATTCGGTTTTCTTTGGATTGTATCTTGTAACTTGAGTTACTGGGTCTAAATATATTGGTTTTAATTTAGTTCAATGGTATGTATTCCATTATTAACATTTTTGGAATAGCTCTTCTTGTTTCTAGGCTCTTTGTAGGAATCTTGACATATTTTGTCCTTTCTTCATTATTATATTAGTAAATTTCTTGTCTTGTGGTTTCTCTGCTTCTTGACCTTATAAATTTCCATTATTAATATTGTTTTCACCCTTTTATCTCCCTTTTTCTTGTCTTTCCCTTTTTACTGCTTCCCCAATCTACTGGGTATACTGCTGGTTTATTGGGTTTTTACATAGTAAGTTATTTTGACCAATGGTTTTCTTTGTTATTTTTTATTCTTATTAACATTTTATTGACTTAATATACAGTTTCTTTTGCTTAACCTTTAAACAATTCATTCTTCTCACTCACTATGGACCTTTTCTTCTTTATTTATGTTGCATTAAGTTAAATGTTTAACGTGATAATTTTGTTATGCTACAATATCCACGCAGCGCGTATGCCAGGCGTATGAAGTAAACGATAACGGTTTCATGTTTAGTCCAATACTAAATAATTCTAAGGCTCTATGACCTTTACCCATTGAGGAAAAAGCATTCACAACTCTCCGATTTACATCGAATGCGCCTCTTGTTGATTCCTTCTTCGACATTTGCTCTGAAGTCTGGCACGCAGATTCAAAGTCACAATTTGTACAACGTACAGACAGTGTGTGCATATCCTTTTAGGTTATTCAATTTTACTTCAAGTGTCTCTTGTAAGCAGTTTTCACAAGGGAATATTAATAATAAATTGGTTAAATTCTTTTTACCTACTAATATGTACTCCTCGTTGCTACTGTCTATGTTTTATTTGTGGGTTGTAACTATTATAAAGAGCAAACCCTGTAGGCTTACCAGGTTTGTTATTGCCAACAGTTTGATCTTCATCCTTACACTCACCAAACAAATTTTGTTCTTGCACGGTTTCACACTCATTATCTTCATTCACAGCACTGCTAACACATTGTTTCATCATCCTTTCATTGTGTGAATGCCACCTTCTGTTTATTTTCACTTTATTTCTAGCAATACGCAACTGTTTACTTTTCGTGACTCTACCCATTTTTAGTCGGTGTTACTAAAAACAAACAGAAGACATACATAACCTCAGAACACCACACAAAGAGACTAAAACCAAGTAACAATCAGCTGATGCATAGAGAACAATTTTTCTATGCCACGCACGCTGGAACGCCATGTTCACAAATAACTATTTTAGTCTTATAATAAAGTTTTTCAATAAATATCAGCTGTTTTATGACAATTTATGTTTATTTCAAACTAATTTTATGAAATGTAGTATGTAAAAATAGTATCATCTTGAAATAATGTGAATAGTGTCAGTGATTTGAAAAAACGCAAAAACGAAGGTGTGACGCGCGTGACAAAAATTTATTTGTTACACTGAAAACAAATTTTAAATATGGATACATATGCATTTTTATTTTCTTTAATATACGTAGAATCCAAAAATAAAATTAAAAAAAATTTAATTTTTTTTTTAAATTGCCAATTTTTAGGCTAGAATCCCCTTACGATTTTAGTTAAGAATTTTAATTATTGTGTATAGACTAAATTTTATTTGAATTATGTTATATATTTTAGTGTTGTGTCCCAGGGAGTGTATATAAACTGTTGCATATTCTCTGTGAACAAATTATTTTGGACAATATTAATTTAGTTTTAAATGATATTTGGAGGTTTGAAGTATATTTTTATGTTTTGTAAATAGGTTAAGGTAAGATTGTGGACATTTGATTCGAGATTACTGACGAACATTGATCACGACAAACAAGTATACAGTTATAGTTTAATAATCTGAAGTAACAATAGTTGAAACGTACACGTTTATATCAAGACTATAAACTTTGTTTTGGTTATTTGTAAACTGTAAACAATGTAATCCCAGACTCAAACAGCTGATTTACAAACAACATTGGCCGCGATATTAGCAAGCATTCAAAATATACGCGATGAAAATAAAACCAGCATTCAAAACATTCAGTCAAATATTCAAACTGTACGCGACGAAAATATATCGGCTAAAGAGGACGCGATCAAACAAAATTAAACACTACACGACGAAAAGAAAAAGATATTTGCCGCGGTCCACGACCAAAGCAAGCAAAACAAAGGCTTATTAGAAAGTACGGAAAAGAAGATCTCCGACAAAGTTGAATCAATACGCGCTAAGGTTGAGCTTGCGTTAGAAGTAAACAATTCACCTATAAGCAAATGTGAAGCCAGAGTTGGTTCGATCGAGGAACGAGTTCAAGGGTAGGCGACCACCATCAGTAAATTTGTCTCCGAACAGGAACATCGGTTCGAAGACATTAGACAACAAATTAATAGGTTACAACGTACCTCTATGCCTGCGAGCCAAACGACATATGTATATAAAACCACTGATGAACCTAACTCACGACCAAAATTCTATGGTCAAGACAGTTGCAATCCAGTCCAGTTCCTGCGCTCGTGCGAACGTATATGGAAGGCGTTAATGACAGTTTGAGCGAAGTGGACAAAATTAATTGGGGTGTGCGGCAGCTTAAAGGTACGACGCAGAATGGTCCACGATTGTGCAGGATAAGATTACCGTATACAAAGACCTTGTAAACTATTTCCGAGCACGGTATTGGAATAAAGAGGTACAGCGAAA
Organism: Magicicada septendecula; assembly: GCA_034769895.1. NCBI lineage: Eukaryota > Metazoa > Arthropoda > Insecta > Hemiptera > Cicadidae > Magicicada > Magicicada septendecula. Next base: position 300,731,415 of record CM068371.1, read on the forward strand.
AATCCGTGTACAATTAGAATTCGGTTAATATACGCCAGCCAAAGGGTCCAAGCAGAAATACCTGATACAACTGGTGTCTCGAGCCAAGTATCTTGAACCACCGATGTCAGAGGCAGAAACGGTAAATAAGCTTGCACATCACTTTAGCCGTGGGATTCAAATAGCCGTGATCACACAAGGCATAAAAACGATAGAAGAGTTGTTATTACTAATAACCAAATGGGAGAATGTTAATAGCCCTATTAGCGATAGCAACCAAACACGCACATCAATTCAATCATCGTACAAACAACAGCAACAACAACATAATAAACATAAACAAAGCAGTCCTAAATATAATCAGCATAAAGTCGCGTCGGTAACTGAAAATAAACCAGTTTTAGAACACCCAAAAACTTGTAAGGTTGCACGGCGTGAGTCCGGCAACAGAAAAACATAGCATCAAAAGTCAGTGTCACCAGTCTAGTGTTGACAATAATAGTGATAAGCAAATATTTTGTGTGTCAGGCATATACCCGAATGAGACGACGTAGTAAATAGTAATAGGCGTATGGAAAATGACAAGAGTGTTAAGATAGTTAATAAGAGTACTATAATTAGAGCCAAAATTAATAATTGTGTAGGAAATGTTCTATTAGATAGCGGGGCTCATGTAACTTTAATAAGCGAAAAATTTATAAATAAACATAAGGCTCAGTTTAAGAAGGTACCAATATTACCTGTAAACAACACAATTATTAAAGCAGCTACAAATGGTAATCAAATTATTAACCGACAAGCATTGGTGTCTATCAAAATACATGGAGTCGAGATTGACGTGTCAGTAGGCCTACTATTAATTAAAGACCTTGTATATGATGTTATACTGGGACACGTTAAACAAAATAAATGCAGTAATTGATTTTAATAATAATACTTTGATGTGCATGATAAATAACAAACATTATAGCATAAAATTAGGACATATGGACATCAAAAATGAATCTGTTGCAAATGAATTAAAAATAAACAAACCGCGTATCAACATAACCTCAAATGTAAACAATAACAATAATAACAGTGATCAGCTGACTGCAGTACAAGAAAGCAAATTAGACGCGTTATTAAATAAACATAAACCTATGTTTGAAAATCATCATACTACTACGGGTGTATATGTCCATGAAATTCGGGTTACAGATGAAAGTCAATTCGTGAGAAAAACTTACCCTATCCCCTTACATTATCAAAAGCAAGTTGATGAGGAGATTTCGAAGATGCTAGAAAACAATATTATTGAAAGATCGAATAGCAATTACCTCAACCCAATGGTAGTTGTGAAAAAGAAAAACAATGGCATCCGTATATGTTTAGACATGATGAATTTAAACAGTATCACCCCAAAGTGTTATGACTGCGCACCAAGTGCAGCGAATTTATTTATTAAGTGTCAAGTGGTGAAATATATGACACGCCTTGATTTAAATACGGGTTTTGGCAAATTTCTTTAGCGGAGGATAGTAGAAAGTTTACTGCGTTGCTTTATAAAAATAAGTGTTACCAATTTAAAGTGATTCCGTTCGGACTAGTGACCAGTCTTGCTGCCATGGTAAGATGTTTAGAGTTGGCGCTGGGACCTGAAGTTGAGGAGTATGTTAGTGTATTTGTTGATGATATACTTGTCATATCAAAATCATTTGAAGAACACCTTAAACATCTGGATATTGTGTTTAGCAAACTGCGGAATGCTAACCTAGTACTGAATTATAACAAGTGCAAATTTGGGAAATAGCAAATAAAATGTTTGGGTCACATCAATTCAGCTGATGGTGTGAGCACAGATCCTGAGAAGGTCCTGAGAAGGACTGTAAAGGTCCTATTACGGTATTTCCGACACCTAAGAAAGCCAAAGATATCAGGACATTCCTGTGGTTAACAGGGTATTACCGTCGTTTTACGCCAGATTACTCCAAACCGTAGAACCACTATTAGAACTTTTAAGGAAAAACATTAAATATATATATGTGTGTGTGTATGTGTGTGTGTGCGCGCGCGTGCATGTGTGTGAAAATGAATGTTCATACTACGTTGAACATGAGACAGATAAAATAGATATATTTTTCTGTCATTTCTATCTGATTCGTTGTAGTCGAAGGCCACACTAAATTACTTCGGGGACTGTATGCAACAGAGAGATCTCATATTGGACAGTCCTAATGTAAAAATGTTTGCTACAACAGTGAGTTACAGTTTGCACCAAATCGAGATCACTCGTTTTTCAAAGCCAGAACACTTCATAAGTTAATAATGGTAACAGAAAAAAACGTGTCAAAGTTTTTTGAAATTATTGCAGACATTAAATGCTAGTTTCAATTTAGTGTTACATGTTACATTATGAAAATTGCTTATATAGTACAACGTTAATAAAATAAAAATTATACCAAACTAATTTTTGAATTAGTAATAACTGCGCAATATACGTAATCAATTGTTATAATTGTTTATAAAAAATTGAGGCATGAATGATCGAAGTTCAAAAAGTGGTGTAGCAATTTAAATTATATTAAAATTTTTAACAATATTTGAAAAATTTAATAAAAATACATTGAAACATTTACAGTTTTTTTTTAATCTAACGCGTTCAAAATATTTTGTTCAACAGGTGACGAATGTTTCACGTCAATACGCCAAGGGAATTACGGTGTTTGACCATTAGAATGAGTCCGACAAAAATGAACTGTTTTGAGTTATACGTAAAATGGAGCTACAATTCTAATGAAATCCAGTAATAGTGGTTGAAGGGTTTGAAAACTGTGTTGCTACAATGAAATTATTACTTTATTACCTCAGAGTCAGTCTTTTCAATTATTAGCTAAAACTGTAAAAGCACATGGGTGTATAAATATGTTGTATAAAAACACAAAAAAACTAATTCTTCCAAACTAATAAATTAATAGGAATTTGGATAGGTTTTTTGATAACACGTTACGTAAATATAAAATTGAAAAAGAAGTAAATTATGCAGTTATCACTTTCTTTTAATAAAATTAATTTAATAATAAAATTCTTAAAATAAAATTACTATGTGTCACTTTGTTTATAATAATACTATCATAATTTATTTGTATTTATTATAATGTATCAGTTTACTTATATATACTTTACGTATACGTACTCATACTTTCAAACGAATTCTATAACGTTCACTTATTTTCTTTAAAACAAGCTTAATAGTCAATTGAGTTCATTGGAAATCTTGAAAAATGTTAAAAATTAATCATTATTAGACAGATTGCATGCACTCTAAACATTTCATTCAAACCTATTGGTTTTAACTGCATTTTTTTGTATATGATACTTGTTTTCACTCCAGTTTTGAAAAACGTGTTTTTTGTTTACCGTCTGTTTTAACACGATAGTAATATTGAGATGATTACAGGCAAGTTGAACAATGCCCTTTCAACCGAATAAAAAACGACCTACTTGGAAATAGCACAGTATTAATTTAAAAAAAAAAACATGGTAAAATAAACTACAAAATTGAGATATAATTTAGGCATAATTTAGAAATTATAATTTAGACAAACCAGAAATATTCGAAAGACGAATTATTAGTAAAATATTAGGCCCACGAAAAACTTCAGAAGGTTGGAAATTAAGAAGTAATGATGAAATATATCAAAATATAGAAAGTATAACAGAAACGATGAGAAAAAGAAGACTATTATTTTTTTGACATTTATATAGAATGGACGACAATAGGTTAACAAAGCAGATCTTAAAATATCTGTGGGAGAAGAAGTCAACATAAAGTTGGATTAAAGAAGTCCAAAAGGAGTTAGAAAAAATACGAGCATATATAGACGCAAAAGAAGAAATTGAAAAAGAAGTTTTTCAGGTAAAAGTGTTAAAAATGGAAGAGTCCAGGGTAGAAGAAAGAAAAACACAGGCTCAAAGTCGACTGAAGACAGGAAGAAGAGACACAGTGAAAAGATTAAATAATATTAGAGAAAAAGAAAAGAACAAAGAATAAAGAATTGAAATTGGCATGTGGTCCTTGATTGCCGATACAAAAACTAAAAAAAACTAAAAAATTTATAACCAAGAAACATGGCTTCCTTTAAATTAAGGAAAAAATGTAAGTGTAAATGCAAACATATTTGTAACCAATATAATGAAAGCAAAATATAAGATGTGATGGCATATAGGCCTACGTTTTATTCAGTTGTGTGTGTGTGTGTGTGTGTGTGTGTGAGAGAGAGAGAGAGTGCGCGAGCGTGTAGTGCGTGTAAGGCACAAAGATAATTTCTTTTTTTGACTTTCTAAAAAAATATAAGCTATTTTGGCCTCTTTACTATAACTTGGTAAATTATGATTTTATGACACAAAATATAAAACATTTCATAGTATGTTAATAAAGACACATTAAGATTTAATTTGATAGTGTTGGTCACGTATTACACTTACTATTTACATAAATCATAGTAGAAGACAGATGTTGAATAAATATTTATAAATTACACAACTTTTTAAAACTGTATCTCATTTAATATCACTCTACGTGCTTTACGCAATTATTGGGAATGCCTTGAACCTTACAACCATATTCTAGTTTTGATTTGTTAATTGAGAACATCATTTTTTTTTACTATATCACTAGTATTTGAAGGGTGACACCACAAAAATTATCATTGATCAATGTGATATCTAATGTAAAATTACGTTTAATGTATTCCAGTATTATAATATTTATTGAATTTATCCTTGGGCAGTACCTACTAATTCAGATAATTCCTTTGAACTATGATAAATTATAACTGATTTAGAATCAATACCATAAATAAAGCCGCTTTGCGTTTTTAAACTGCCAGGTTGACTAAACAGTAGAAATGAGCAACTGTGACTGTGAATAGCCAACTAAGTAACAGTCCTAACCACATTGCCACCTTTATAAGATATAAAGTTTCATTGCATCACGCTGCATCATGACGATGTTATAAAAATGCGTCTATTGTTTAATTGTATCATTAATTCTGTTTTAAATACTACGTGTTTCAGTTAAGATATTCCAAGGGTGCGTAGTGACCTTACGTGTTGTAGGCACAAGATTTCAGCAAAACCTAAGATCTGTAAACTTGTTGTTGACAAAGTGTAAAATTCTACTTTCCTGTCTTAGTGTTATATATGTGTATATTCGGGATGGATTTTTATCCCGAATAGTAAGAAATATAGTGTAGCCTAATTCTGACAAGAAAAATTTGAGACAAGATGGAAGGTCCAGACATATACTTTCCACGGTGTCTGGAGATGAAATAACCTGGAAGATTAATCAACAGACTTGTGTGTAGATGTATGACGCTTACAAGTAGGATACAAAAGTCTGAAAAGAGTAGGAATATTGGACTCAGCATTTCTAGTGACAGGCTAATTATTATATTATAGTATTAGTATAATAAACAGAATTATCGCTGTTGCACACCTCTATAGAAAAATTATTCCGACTAGAGCTTTCAAGGAACACCTGGCTTACTTTTCTATTAGATACTTTATAGAGAATAAAGCCTGAAAATTAAATTACTTCTACATAATTTATATAACATAGAAATTTTAAACTCTATGTTGTTATTATTTGCTGGATATAATGAGGCCTCCAAAACATTAATGGGTTGATGATATTCCGAAATAGCATTCATCCAATTTATGGTATAATCTTTTACCTAAGTACTATGGAAATATACTGTAATAAGTATGTGAAGAGAAAACACATTAATTGCATGTGATCATTCAAAACTGGTACTACGATAACCACGGCTGGGCGATAATAAGAAATATTTAGTATGCAAAAATTAGGTTGAAGTTCTACCAACATTTAAAGTGATGTCGCTTTACGAACTAATTTAATGGTAAAGCATGATAATTTGAAGTTTAATAATTATACCGTATTGAATATGCTATGTGCGAATATAACTTGCACTAAAAATTAATATGTAATTGGATTGTATTGTAATGTAATGTATAGTCGTAGACTGGCGTTTTTAACAGTACGGAGATTTGAAATAGTCAGGCCTTGAGTGAATTATCGTTTTGTGTGAAGTGGTCAGTAATGGAGCAAAGCAGAAAAATCGATAAGCGTCGTCAGGTCTCCATGGATACACGGGTTCAAACGGTACATCTACAGCTGGCAATATTTTACACTTTTTGTAATTAATGTAATCATCACACTAACACAGACTATCATACTTGTTACTGTATATTTCAGATATTATCATTTTTAGTATCATTACCTTTAATAGAGTTTAGTCATTTCCTTTCGTTATTGTTTCTATTCATTTTAAATAATTACTGTGTTAAAAGCATGTAAGTATCCGTAATATGATCAAGTTTTTTATTAAATTAGGAAATAATTTAAAAGGCAATTACACGGAACATTTAATGATACTTTGTCGTAAAGCTAAATTATCAGTTACTATAGTTTATTATATTTGTGGTAAGCAATGATTTACTGAAAAGGTAAAACAATAGTTTAAATTGAAAATTCTATGTGCTAAAATGCGACATAAATTTTCATCACGGCATAGGTAAGGTTGCCTGATAAAGATCTTCCAGCCATCTCTTTTTGGTGTACCCACACGCCTGTCTCCTATATGCTTATATTTATAGATTTTTTGGCCAGTATTCAGTCTTACATTCTTTACAAGTGTTCTTTCTACTATCGTTTATAATTTTTTAATTATTCATTCAAGTTAGAAACTTGTAATTATTATTCTCTACACGATCATGTTTAGTACACCTTTTAACAGACTCTTAAGAACGCCATTTCCAAGGCCTGTAGTTTTCTTTCTTGTTTCTTGGCTGTCGTCCATAATTCACATCTACAAGACAGTACAGAGACCGCCATAATTATGTAAAACTTTAATTCTGTATCTTTATGTACCATGTTTCTAAATATACGATTGGTTGACTCACATATCGTCTGGAACTTACCTAACTTAACATCAATATCATAATTTTTATCACAGCCAATATCATTTCCCAAATAGTTAAATTGGCTCACCTGTTCTACAATTTGATCATTAATTATTATCAGTTTTATTCTTATTGGGTTTTCCTTGAAATGCCATTACCTTAGTTTTTGTAGTTGAGATTTTCATACTGTATTCTTTGCAAATCTGATGAAGCTTAAAAATAGATTTTTCTAAAACATATTCTGTATTCTGAGTTATAAGCAAATCGTCAGCAAACAACAGCACATCAGATACCTGTCTCGTAATATCTTAATACTAGGGTTTACTAGATCTTTCTATTTCCTTACTAGATCGTCGATAAAAATATTGAAATTCGTAGGTGATATACTACACCCTTGTCAATGATATTACACCTTGATTGACAGATATTTGTTGACATATCCTACAATTATTTTTAATAGCTACTTTTGTACCATTATATAGGCCTTGTATGGTTCTTATACGTTGTTGTGAGTATCCTCGTTCTTCTAATACTTGCCACAGTAAATTTCTGTCTTGCTGTTCAAAGGCCTACTCAAAGTCAATGAACCCTACTTGCGTTTCTTTATTGATGCTTCCTAATGATTTATATAATAATACAAAATTGCCTGTACAAGATCCTGAAATCGTTTTGTTCTTCCAAAATAAGAAGCATGATTTTTGCTTACGAACATGGTGGTTTATGATTCTTCCATATGTTGTATAAACAGTATTAACCAAACATACCCCGATATAGTTATTATAGTTATTCCGTTTTTCTTTCTTAGAAATATAAATCACTCGAGCGGTTAGCCAATCTTGCGGCACCTGTTGTCTTTTCCAACGCATATTATAAAAATGTAATAATCAAAGTTTAAGCAAGATACCCCCATACTTAAACAATTTTGCGTTCTATCCATAATGTCGTGTTGCTTTTCGATTTTGTGTTCTTCCAAGGGCTTTTCAACTTCAAGCTCGTGCATTGTTATGAAGTCTTGTCTTCCTTGTAGGTAACAACGGTATTGGTTTCTATACTATGGTCTGCTTTCACATCATCATTATACCAGAAAGCATTATAATGATCTATCCATTTAGTTGGGAATGATGTTTAAATTTTCTATATCACTTTCATTTTTATTCATGGTTTTTAGCATTTTATAGGCTACCAGTTGTCTTCCGTGCACATCATTTTCAATGCTCCCTGTAAACTGACTCCATAATTCAACATTTACCTGTTTCACGAAACCCTATATCTGTTTCTTTTATCTTTATAGATGCCCCTAGTTTTTCTTTTCTTCTATTGCTTTAGCAACTTCATCATTCCACTGTCTAAGATCTCTTCTACTCTGTATCTTCTTTTTCTTACCTATTGCCTCTTTTGCTGCTTCTTATATAAAACTTCTTATATTCCTCAATTTCGTTTCTACGTTTATAGCTGTTTCTAATTGCTGTAACTGCTGATTTAAACGATTTTGATAAGAGGTATTAATACTGAATCCTGCAGTAGATATATTTTAAATACCTCGTCATTCTATTCGATAGGAAGTTTCTTTCTCTACCATCGAGCAAACATGATAATCTTAGCAATAAGGATATAACGATCTGAACATATGTCTGCACCTCTTTGCACATGGACTAATTTAACTTTCTGTATACGCATTTCATACTGTTAACAAATTTTTCCATTCTTCTAAGCTTCTTTGCAAAACTTCTTTCTATCTAAAAACTATTATTATGTGGTCTACTATTTTACTAATTAAGAAAGTTGTGTTAGTGGTTATAATCACAAACAGAATTATCACTGTTGCACACCACTATAGAAAAATTATTCCGATTAGCGCTTTCAAGCTTCTCAGCTCATCGTCAGATCGGAAATAATAGAGAATAAAACCAAACCCTTCACACCCCCACCGGCTCCACTGTTCACACACACCTCCGCAAACGAGCTATAATTTAAATGTCCCTTCCCAACCTCCGAGCCCTGTCATCCCCCGTCTGTACTGTTACATATTTTTCTAGCACATTCCTTGTGTTTATATGTTGTGTGTGTGTGTGTGTGTGTGTAGTAGGCTATTTTGAAATATCATTAATATAACCTATTTATTTATCTGATAAGGAGCTTTGTTGTATTCCATTTTATTATCCAACTTTATTTTCTGAATGTAGATAAAGCAGTAACACTTTCATTCTGTCACTTGAATATGTTCTGGTTCAAGTATTTGTCAAATTTTATTAGGAACATATTTCATCTATTTTCCATTACTTCACAATGTACTTCTATAAGTTAACGTCACCGTATTCTACTGTAGTTAAGTGAAATCACTGAAGTTATACGATAATATCGTTAGATGTTTTAGAAAGTTTTTCAGTAACTTAAACACTCTCTCCTTTAAAAAATCATGTAAAAATGTGACCAGTGTAAATAAAAATCATTTGTGACCAGTGTAATATGTGTGGTGTATCCAGAAAAACATACACATTAGGAACACTGACCAAAAGATATATTGGCCCTTAATCCTAAAAGGATGCAAGGGCTCTTACAGAACACACATACCTGACTAACATCGTCATTTCTTTTTATGTTATATATGCTAATAAACGCAAGTACTAAGTGTACAACATTAGTATCACAATTAACAAACCAGTAGGACAGTGAACGGCACTGAAGTAAATTGTTTTAGTAGTTATTACGTATTAATCTTGACAAAGCACAACTCAACGTTTATTGTAAGGCCTTGAAACTTATTTATAAGAAAAAAAATTCAAGACTTATTTTTATTCTGTCATGCTGAAATAAACATTTCCTTTATGAAATATATAGTGTATGATTTAAACGAAAGTAAAAAAGAATGTACATGTTACAAGAGACGAAGATAGGAATATTAGCAATATTAGCTAATGTATAGATAGCAATAGTATTTTATATTGCTATTTATTGACATATCATTACGTTAAGGAACTAAACAAATAAATGTTTGAGAACAAGAATGTTAGTTAACGCCCTAGTAATCAGAACATCAGTATTTTATGATGATCAATTGTTGCGGAAGGCGACAGCTCGTTACTGCGGAAATGTATGTAACACATGACAACAGCCGGAGATTGCAATGAATGTCGCCAAGTTCGTTCACGACAGTGAAGCGGTGCCTGAGAATATTGTAATTATAAAAATAATGTGTTATGTGAAGGATATTAATGCTGATGAAATATAATGTAAAGCACTTAAAGATGAAAAATTAGTTTCGGAATACACGTTAATTAGTAATTGCTCTCGGGCAGTGGCGTACGCAGGGGGGGCTCAGGGGGTTCAAGCCCCCCAACCGCAAAAATGTAATATGCACTTCCTTAATTTACTTAGGTCTTGTTCAAAATTACAAATTTGCATATTTCGGCGGATTTGGACGGGGATATATATACTAACAAAATAAGTAGTTTATAATAACAATTATTACTTCAGTTATAATTTATAGTTCATTGAGCGGTGTATTAGGCCTACGCTGAGTGTAACATTCAGTAAGCTACCTGTTTTCTCTTGCTCTCGCTCTCATTTGACGGCGCGGAGGCGCGGCCACACGCACGTCAACCAGTGACGTGCCACCGGCCACTACTACCAGTGAACCCTAAGAATTGTTACTTAAGTATTAAATAATGTTTTTATGAAACTTAAATAAGTATATAAACCTTTTTAATAAAATATTATTTAGTACTTCAGTTAAATTCAGCACTTTTTTTATATCAGTCGATAAATAAAACGAAAATTTTAATAATGTTCCTAATTTCATATCTTGAATAATGGCGCTGTAATAATGAAAAAAATTACTTTAAAAACACTGTACATTTATACGAAATTTTTGGATAATTTTTTTTACTTAAAAAAATAGAATCGTTATATATATTATTATAAGAAAATTAATTTCTAGAAACAATAATATTTTATTTAAAATGTATCGTATTTTCCGAACGTATAAACATAACTAACCTACCTACCAAATCCTGCACGCCTGCCTGCGGCGTGCAGGCCCTTTGAAGCATGCACGCACTCCACAGCGTGCGTGCAAAATTTCGAGTTTCACGCATGCTCGTGCGAACAGAAATTCGCTGCACGAGCGCCACGAGTGAGAGGTAGCCTCCACAAGCTTCCACATATTCTGTTTTCTGCAGTGATCGGAGGTAATCGTTCAGGAGATACTTACACCACTCGTACACACGTTGATGTCATCATCCGCCATTGTCGCGTTTGTGTTTGTTTGGCAGTACGGTGTTTATTAAATCCACCGTTTTTGTAGTTTTATTAGTGATTATTTGATTATTTGTTACCTCTAAGATGGAGACTAGTTAGTCCAAACTTGATAACAAGACAAAAGTACCAAAAAGGAAAGTCAGAACTTTGGGTTTCTTTGTAACGAAAACTAAATTAGCAAAGTGTGATAGTGTAGCAGAAAGGCCTACATGTTCTTTATCAACTTCTACATCGTCTCAGCAAGATACTTGTGTTAGTGAGGCTTGTAGCAATAACAACAATGTTTCCGGGCTTGTTTCTGAATTCTCTGAAAATAGTGAAACTATAATTCCTGGCTGTTCTGACACAAATGTTCTTTCACAAAACGAGTCTTCATTATTGCGTAAAATAACATGCATTAGTAATTTATTATTACAATATAAATCTCAAATTGATGGTAAACTGAAGTAGACCTATGCCGTTATTTGTAAAAATTACACTGAAAGTATGGCTGACCACAAATTTCCTGTAAAAAAGAAGATGCAATTATGCAATCATTCCAGTATTTTTGTTATCACATATCAATCACATAGAGCAAATGCTGGCCAGGAATTACGGGTGAAACAACTCTATAAGCTAAATTTATATATTCCTTTGTTGATCATTGCGTTGTTGAATTAGAAACTCGTTTCGGACCTGACTTTGATAAAATTTGTCATCTTCAAGTATTTATGCCTCATTTCATCATTAAGGCTACTACTCAAGAGATCAACCAGTCTGTTGCCTCTATCATTTACCCTGAAATTTCTAAAATGGGACTTAAACTTGAGGCAGAAATATGGAAGCAAAAGTGGGTGGATGAAGCAGATATGAATGTTCCAGACACAGCTCTGTCTTCTCTCCAAGCTTGCAATCCAGATATATTTCCCAATGTTCGAAAAATTTAAGAAGTACTGTGTGTAGTCCCAGTAATGTCAGCTGAGCCAGAACGCTCCTTCTCTGAGGCGGTTGAAGACATGGCTGAGGTCTACAACATCGGAGACAGGGCTTAATAGGCTAGCTTCACGCAATATTCACAGGGAAATCGACATCTCTCCTGAAGATATTGTTGAGCGATTTGCCAATCAAGGAAATAGGAGAATGGACTTGGCTTTTTAAATTACAAATTATTTGGCTTGGACACAAATGCTTTACCTATTGTAAATTAATAGTTAACTTGATTCTTATTTACTATACACTGTTTCTTTTTCATTTTTCAAATACTGCTGTTAATTTTGTAAGAATTCAGCTAATATGCACTTGTGTAATTTTTCATTAATAAAATATTAGTAAAATAGTAGTATATCAATAAGAAGTATAACAGTTTAATGAAAAACTGTTTTTCGTATTGGCACAGTTAGCTAATTAGCAAGTCATTTGAAATATATAGTTGTTAAATAGCAACGCTGCAAAACTTTAATCCCAGTGCTACTGATATTAATTATAATATTATAGTATAATTGAAGTAAAATGAATGTGTTGTTAAATATTACAATAAACATAAATAATCTATTAAAAATATTTAGTTTTAGAAGGAAAAAAGTATTGTTTTTAAAATTGCTGATAAAAAATATAATGAGACATTAGTCCCCGGATCACGAATAATACATTTTTAATATAGAAAATGTGAAACCTACTAAAATAATATGCCTACTAATAAATTTTAACCATTAACTGGTATGTGTACTGTACCTTATACTATAAGTTGTAGAAGAGTAGGGTAATATATGGACTGCTAAGGTTCAAGCCCCTCCCAGACTATGTATTTTCAACTTGGATTTACTACATCACCAATACTAAAGGCCTGCTGTTTATGAATGTGTCTCGGATGTTACATAAAGTAGAAAATATTTCAAGATTACACTTGTATATTTGTAAGTCGATACTTTTAAAGATTTTCGCCTTGGTTGTAATTTCTCTTCACTTCAAATAATATAACTTACTCGTAATTCTGAAACACAAGCTGAGAAGCTTGAAAGCGCTAATCGGAATAATTTTTCTATAGTGGTGTGCAACAGTGATAATTCTGTTTGTGATTATAACCACTAACACAACTTTCTTCATTAAACTTCTGATAAGACGTCATTCTGAAGTCTAATATTTGTGGCATTCGTTCTATTAATTTTCTAGTTCGTTTTTTTATTTTAAATCTCTTAAAAAATATGATGTAGAGAAAATTTGTGTAACAAAATATAATGACAATATTTTCAAATTGTTACACAGTAACAGTTTTACGCATAATGTGTTTCAGTAATGTATATTTTACTCAACAGAGAGCAAAGAGAGATGCTGGTCTAAGAAAATGTGACAATAAACTTGTATAACTGGTACATGTTTTAGCCTAATTCTTGAAAATTAATATTTACTTGAGATTGCATGATATTATTGGAGTATCATGATGTTTTAATACCAAACAAGTAAAAGTGAAAATTACGTAACCATTTAACTTTTATTTAAAAAAGTTTTGTGTTGTATTTACATTACAGCCAGCTTCTATATAGTCTACTAAAATTAAAGAAATTAATTCCTTTTATCGAGGCATTATTGTTAGTGACCGGTTTTATTTTTATAAAATAAATAACTTCAAGTTATTAATTTTAGGACTCTTAAAAAGTTTTAATGACGTAAGAAATAAAACGTGTTTGCGTTGTGCTGTGTAGATTGAAAGTACAAAATGAGCCATGGCCATGAGAGTACATTTTCCATAAATTCTAGTGGTGAAGGTTTTGTAAAATTTAGTCATTGATAACATGTATTTTAAAAATATTTTTCGACTTTTCGTAAACATTTGTTACAATCATCACGTATTTTATGTGGGGAGTACTGGAATATTAATACGTGCAAACCTTCCAACATTTGCCTGTTACACTTTTGAATCAGTTACACTACTATTCTACTCGTCTTCTTCACACTACAGCGGATCCTCAAGTTTCCTTTATCTCCATTGTAAAGATCTTTTATCAAGTTATGACTCCAATGTTACGACGGTCACAGGTTGTCGTGATGTTGAGTGGAATCAGAATAACTGACACCCGATGAAGTCGCAGATTACAACTTTGATGACAATTACAAATAAAGAAAAGCACTCATATACAATTCTTCAAACTAAACATTGTCCAACACACAGTAACGTAACGATTATCAAGTTTAACCTTATTAACAGTATTGTACCAAGTACTACATATTAATCACATTACACTAAAACGGAAGACAAAAACAACAACTCTCATAACGCATTCTAATAACGCATTCATTACAACTCTAAACTGCTGAACTAGACCAGCCGCTGAAAGTTTATATTCGTATCCCCCGAGCCATGGAGAAAGTACAGTTTGTAAGACCTGCCATTGGATAGAAAACACATGATGGGTTTCAAAAAACCTTCCATTTGCCGGGTGACGCGTCGAGAATAATTGCGTAGTTATAATCTGGCTGGAAGTCTACGCTGGATGTCAAAGCCTGCCCTTGTACAAATCCAGGAGACCTAAAGCAGCCATTTCGCCACGTCATGTGCGTAAGCATAGTTACGTGTATACTATAGTACATAAGTATTTTATAAAAATCATAAGAGCAATTTGTAAAAGTACTGTAAGTGCAATAATGCACCAATAATTTTTGTTTCACTTCTAATTTAGGTTAAATGCTAATGCAGTCTGTCTTAAACTGTGTTTACTATTCAAAGTAAATGTTTTCTATCATTCAGGGTTATCTTGTAAATTAATAAAATATTTTCATATTCGCACTTAAATATTAATAGGCCTGCTCGTAAAACATAACTTTCTTTAATTTCTGTTTGATTACTTGAATAATAATTTGTAAACTACATTTCTTAGAAAATGTCAGTTTATATGGTGTTCGAGGCTTATTTCACTTGATACACATTGTCAAGGTACAGAAATTTGTAAGCGAACGACGTGCCAAAATTTGGAGTGTAGAAGTAAGTAGGAAAGTTAATTATTACCTTGGGCTTCAGCCAGTTTCTGATTGAAGAGGAGGATCTTTATATCTATACCGATTGGAAAGGATATTTACTCCTTCCAATCAAAGGTAATATGTACAACTGGTTTAATGTTAAAAAAATTACAAAGTAAATGCTGCACTGAAATACTGTTTTTTATTTAACAGAATGCATTTAAATGACTAAATAGTTTATACAATAAAACTTGACAAGAAATGCCAACTAAATAAACATTATGAACATGCTAAAATTTTTCCAATTATTACATACGAGTATTTCTGAATCAATATAAAATAAAATATCAGAATACCAAATAAGTAATGAAACCTATTGTAGAAGCTTCCAAGTATTAAAATGGTTTGATTATCTTTGCTTCTTCATGCAAACATACAACAGTATGGTTAAAGGAATAATATTCTCGGTCTCGCGTTAGTACCGTTATCACTGCTTCTTTGTCCTACCTTTTGCTGAAATGTTTATGTTGCTTCAAGCCGAACAAGGCCTTTCAGTATTATCGCCATTAACAAGCCAAAAATGACAAATTCTTTAGTTGGACTTGATAATGGTGGTGAACCCAAAGGATTTGTCCAGTACGAAGCAGCAGCTAACAGTTTAAGAACAAGTATATGAAAGTTAGAGTACTAATAACATATTGTCATTACTGAGGCTACAAAAAATAATAAATTAAGTATAACAAGAATAGTAATAACCAGTATCTTCTTGAATAGCGTAAGAGAATGGTAGTCTTGTGAATGATGTTTTAAACTAACTGTTTAAACAGAAAGATATAGGGGAGGCTAATAAATATGTTTACTAGTGTGACTGATCGTCTACTTTTCACCTTAAATAGTATAAACGATACCACACTAAATATACTGAATAACTTTGTAACTACTGGAAACATTGACTTTCAAAACAAACGCTCTTACGACTTAGAGTTGGACTCTAATTTTACCTAGAATTAATTAATCATCGTATAAACAACCAATAGTAACTCTGTAGTTGACGTGGTGTTGTTTGCTGATGACCAGGTTATCATGTCGAACTCGCAGAGCAGCTTACAGATAGCTGTACATTATTACATCGAATCTTTGCAGATCCTTGCGGATTTCAGATTACGGATATTACAGATCTCCAAATTGATCTGCAATTTTAAACATTTGGGCTATAATGTGTCTTATATTACAAAGTGTAACGTGGCGAATAAGCTTCATAAGTTGAACCACATGTGCGGGACGATCAGGAGATCTCTAAAATCAACTCGTAGAGAAACGCGCTTGAAGTTCTCTAGGTGATGGTCCCCACACTTTTTGTTGTCTGAGAATTAGACATTAACAAAACCTCGGTTTAGTCGTACTCAAGCGGCCGAAATGTTTTTTATATTACGTATAGTTCTTCAACTATCATCTATTTTTACTACAGTCGATGCACCTTTGTAAAACTCAAAATAATTATTTTCAAGAATCTTTTACTTTGTTGTTTTCTGCGACAGTCATAATGCCTTGGTCGACTTGAGTTTGATCATCAAGTACTTGTTGCAGACATTGTGGATGAAGCAATTCTAGGTGTGGACGTTATGAACGCATATGGATTTATAGACGACTTCAAAAACAATGTCTTGAGAATCGGAAAGGAAGAGGTAATGCTCTCCACTATGAATACATCACAAAAATCGATGGACGTGATAAATCAAGTAGCCGTAACTGTTCCGCCAAACTCCGAGAAGATCATCATGGCATGGTTAGGACTGAGATAGATTCTAGGGGCAACCAGTGCTCTAAATTCGAACCCCATGTAGTCAGCACACTAGGCGTACTAATTGCCAGAAGTTCAGTAAAACCTGGCGAACCCTGAAATGTACCTATAAGAGTGGCGAATATTTTGGATAAAGTTGTCACTTTACAAAGCAATATGCTTCTAGGCAAATTGACTCTTGTGGCTTGGGTAGCTGGAATGACGCAACGAAGATGCATTACTACGTACACTTCTGAATTACCAGAGGAACTGCAGGAATTATTGAACAGATCTTCTAAAGACCTCACAAGTGGTGAGGTAAGAGAACTCAGACGGTTTTTACATGAATTTAAAGATTCTTTCGCAGTTCTGGGTCAGTCATTGGGAATAACGTCTATTGTACAACATCGCATCAATACCGAGGACACAACACCGATACGTCAACCCCCTCGAAGACCATTATCTAAACAAGAGGAAATGTCTCGGCTAGTACAGGATATGTTGACAGTGGGAATGATCGAGCATTCTTCAAGTGTTTGGTCTTCTCTAAAGTAGGGTAGCGAAGAAGGATGGTGGATTGCATTTCTGCGTAGGCTACCAGAGGTTGAAAGACGTTACAAAGAAAGATTACTATCCACTACCTCGCGTTGACGATACACTCGACACGCTGTCTGGAGCACAGTGGTTATTCACATTGGACCTAAAGAATGGATATTGGCAAGTGGGTCTTCATCAAGAAGACAAGGGAAAGAACGCTTTCTCAATCCCAAGTGGCTTATTCCAATTTAACGTCATGCCATTTAGACTCTGTAATGCACCGGCAACATTCGAAAGATTAATGAATCTGATACTCCGAGGCCAGACATGGAAAACGTACCTTGTTTATTTAGACGATGGCATAGTCATCGGGAAGACATTCAAATTCCACTTGGAAAATATTAAGGAGCTTCTAACTAGAATTCACGGTGGCCAACTGAAGCTGAACTCGCAGAAGTGTTCTCTATTCCAGAAGGAAGAAGAGTATCTGGGCCATCTTGTTTCGGCAGCGGGTGTTAGCATCGATCCTAATAAAGTAGACACCGTAAGAGACTGCACAGTTCCGAACAAGAAACACGAAGATCGGAGTTTCCTGGGGTTATGTTCATATTACAGACGTTTTGTGAAAGCCTTTGCTACTATTGCTAAACCACTACATGAACTAACGGAAAATAAACGAAACTTCCAGTGGTAGAGAGAGTGTGATTAAGCATTTAAGACTTTGAAAATTGAATTATGTTCGCAGCCAATTCTCGTTTTCCCAGCTTCCAAAGGAAAGTACATCGTGACACAGATGCAACCAATACTGGCCTAGGAGCAGTTTTGTTTCAAGTAGAAAACGGTGAAGAACGAGTAATAGTGTATTAAAGCAAGACGCTTTCTATTATTGTGTTACAAGGAGAGAGTTGCTGGCAATCGTCCTAACTTTGGAGCACTTACAATATCACTTTTAAAGGGAGTTTTCACTACGCACCCGAGTAAAAGTTTTCACTATGCCTCGCTTGCATGGTTCTTGAGATTTAAAAATCCGGAAGGGCAGTTGGCAAGGTGGCTCGAACGTCTGCAAGAGTACAACTTCATGGTACAACATCGGCGGGGGCGCCTGCATTGGTAATCCAGATGGCTTATCCCGAAGACCGTGCCCGGAAGACTGCCGACATTATCATAGAAAGGAAGAACAAAACGCAAGCGAACATGTTCAACCCATCACTGTAGCTTGCCTGGCAGAAGGCTGGGCGACACAAGATGGTCGACAAGAACAGACGACTGATGAACCGTTCTTGACAGCAAAAGAGGAAGGTCGCCGCCCGGATTGGCAAGATATCTGCCATGATTCCGAAGTGCTGAAAGGCTAGTGGGCACAATGGGAATCTCTCACCTTATAGAATGGATTGCTGAAAAGGGCTTGGGAAAGTGTAGTTGGACGATAGTGGTCATGGAGTTGATAGTTCCCCGAAGTAAAATGCAGTCTGTTTTGAAGGAGATGCATGATGGAACGTCTGGAAGCCATCTTGGCTTTAACAAAACCCTTGAAAGAAGACAGAAGCGATTCTATGAGCTTCATCTTTGCCACAACATAGAGGAATGGGTTCGGGCATATGAAGTATGTGCTGCGAGCAAGAGCCCACAAACCAGAACCAGGGAGAAAATGAGACAGTATAACGTTGGACTGCCTTTCAAGAGAATTGCCATAGACTTTTCTGGACTTCCCAGTTATTGATGGTGGAAACTGGTACATCATGGTTTCAGACGACTACTTTACTAAGTAGGTAGAAGTTTACGCAA
The DNA here is from genome assembly GCA_034769895.1 of Magicicada septendecula. Taxonomy (NCBI): domain Eukaryota; kingdom Metazoa; phylum Arthropoda; class Insecta; order Hemiptera; family Cicadidae; genus Magicicada; species Magicicada septendecula. The sequence goes on from CM068371.1 coordinate 300,750,649, forward strand.
TTCCAAATCAGGAGGTTACCATTGTGGCAAAGGAGTTAGTTCACAACTTCTGTTACCGTTATGGAGCCCATATGGAAATCCATACGGATCAAGGGAGGAATTTCGAGTGAGGAGTGTTCAAAGAATTATGCCGTCTACTCGGAATTTAAAAGACCAGGATAACGCCTCTCCATCCTCAGTCGGACGGAATGGTAGAGAGAGGTTCAATAGGACACTTGAGCAGCATCTTTCGAAAATTGTTGAGAATCAAACAGACTATGACCAACGTATACCACTATTCCTTACGGCGTATAGGTCATCAGTACACGACACAACCGGCATGACTCCAGTACAATTGGTGTTTCGGTGGGAGATTCGTTTTCCTAGGTACTTGATGTTCGGATCACCTGAGACTCAGTCCCAAGGGCCACAGAACTATTCCTCGCAATTAGAAAACCAACTGCGAGAAGTGAATCGCTTGATAAGAGGACGGCTGAAGATTGCCAGTGATAAAATAAAAATTCGGTATGACATTCGCAGCAATAGTGTGGGTTTCCAAGAAGATCAGGTTTGGCTGTACAACCCAAAGCACAGTAGTGGTCGCTCAAATAAACTTCAGGCTAACTGGGAGGGACCTTACACTGTGAAAAAAAAAGAATCAACGATGTTGTCTATTGGATTCAACAGGAAGAACAGCGAAAGTTTAAGGTCGTCCACCTAGATCGTCTGGCTAAGTATTACTTCAGAGACGGTTTGCCAGTTCGAGACGAATAGGCTTAAGGAGGGGGCAGTGTTTGAAATGCTGAAAAGTGTTACGTAATACGGAACGTTCTACAAGTATCTCGGGTAACACAGCTGTAATGTGTGTGTGCGTACATATTGCTGATACTTTGAGATGAAAGACAATTACCCGTCAACTATCGAGTCTATTCCAGACCGTACCGATCAGAGCAGTATTTTCAGGGACACTGTTTCTAGTGCATTCTCGAAAGCGCCTGTTTGTTTAACACGTCATCCAAACTGACAGATTATTCTGGCACATCAGCAGGATATAAATATAGGCATTCAGCGACGGTCAGTTTTAGTTTAAAGTGGCGATTTATTCCAGTGCGGTTCGAAGTATTGTGACGAAGTGTTACATGTTTTATAACTGTGAGAGACTCTATTATTTGACATTATTTATTGAGTGTGAACAATTTTTGTTTGATTTGTTGTAAAAGACTATCTTGTTGATTACAAGCTGTTTAATTGTGATGATTAAAGCTGGTGATTAGTGACTTAATTGACGTCTTGTATTTTGTTTTCCACTGTACCATACGACGATCAGTAGACCGTCGTAACAATATGAGCAATAAAAAAGTTAATACACATACTGAGTGTTAATATTTATTTAATACTATAATTATTGGCCTATCATTAATAAAAGTATTTTATATAACTTATGTACGTATACGTATACAACTCACACACGCACATGCACACTCAAATATACACTTAAAAAATTATACATGTAGACCATTAATTAGTTCTATAATCCCCATGAACTGATCCCGAAGATGAAAATAATTGTGTCGAAATGTTTTAAAATAGCATCTAGTTCATAAGCAAACCTTATAACACTTCTCAGTATTTCTTAATTGATATCACTACTACACTGAGACTAAATTTTAGTGCCAAACGACTAATGACCGATTCTTTACAAATGAGCGCTCAATCCATAAACATTTACGTTAAAAAAATTTTGATTGTACTGCTGTAAATTCTTTCACTACATAAACCTTGTAAAGTTAGTTGAAAATTGTAGAGTTTGTAAAAAAAGTTTAGTTTAGAGAGAAAGACAAGAACGCTTTCAATCATACTGATTTGGTTGAAATGTTAAATTATAGGGTCATTAGAAACTATAGTAACTGATTAAAATAAAATTATTAATGTAATATTAACTAATGTATGCAAAACTCTGGAAATAATAAACCTAAAATTATGTATGCAAGAGTAAAAATAAGCAAAACTCAATAATAATGTATAAAATGTTTAGGCTTAGTCAAGGAATCACAACCATTATATGAAGTAAATTACTGTAATAAATTTTGTAAATTATAAAGGAGTGTAAAATGTCAACAATGGTAAATTAGATAAAATTAAGTGTAATTGAAGGATACTGTGAACATAAAATCCCATGTATAGACAAAAAATAAGAATTTGCAAACATTATAGTGTAAAACTAAACTAACAGCCAAAGAAGAAAGTAGGTTCTAACAATATTGTAGTCTAGAAAAAGATGCCAACTCAGTCTTGTTTAAGCATCTGATCACGTAGCATCGAAGCGAGGGAGTGCAGTGTATTGGAGAAAGAAATAGCAAATAATTGTTGAACAGTAGCGCGGTAATTTTTGCATTCATAGGTTGGCTAATCTGCGCTTTTAATTTGCTCAATTCATGTCTGTACATCTGGACAGTGCGTTACATACGTTCGCTAGCGGCGGTCGCCCTTGCGCTCGCTGCTATCCTGTCACATTCATTTCTTCTTTGTCGCGACAATTAATGTAGGCCTTAGGCCCAAGACTTTATATATGGCCTTCTAGGCTTTTTCACTAAATTAATTCTTCAATGTAACATTTTACGACTTGTATTTACGATGCGCTCATTAGCCAATCTTATATTCAAAATTGACACCTAACCATTTCAATGCTGTAATAATCTGAATAATTTTCAATAAATATATTAACTACAGTCCACTCTCTCTTCATCATTTCTGCATCCTGGCGAATTAATTACAACAGCAAATCGACAATTCACGAACACTTCATACTTAACATTTTTTTGGTCGCTCCGGACCTGGATTCCGGATACATCAATCACCTATTTATTATTTCTCTGCCCCAATTTCTGGCCATCACGGGCGACTCAGCATATCCGCTGATACGACAATGGCGTGATTCAGCCAGCATTTCGCTCGACGCCTTTGAGCCTCCTGACGACATCATTGCAAGAGCTTACACCTGCTAGCTTCAGTACGTCAGTCAAAGCAGTCATCTCTCCGAGCTGTGTGTTTGCCATCTTCTCCACGGCCTCGACGCTTCAGGACATCGCCCACAAGGTATCACCTCACTAACATCATTTCAAGGTGCGTACAATGGCTGAAGAAGGCCTCAAAGTGTTAGTCAGAAAGAGAGGCGGCTTAAAGTCCGCAATAGTGCGTATACAATCAGCTGTCAGTAACTTTGATAGAAACTCTAATACCGAACACTTTTTAACAGTTATTGACTTGAAAGTTTGAAAAGCTTGGCAACGAAATACGATGAGGTACAGTCCGAAATCGAACTTATTTGCAAGGACATAAACGCTGCTCAAGAAGACCGAGTTGAGGTCGAAGAAATGTTATATCCCACAGAAGCTAAAATTTTACAATTAATTGATACCTTTAATGTTCAGACTGTACCTCCCGTATTAACGGGCCATATGCAATTAAAACCGATAAGTTTTCCCTGCTTCACAGGCAATATCTTGGAATGGCAGCATTTTTATTCAATTTTTTTGGACTTGGTGCATGCAACATCCGATCTAACGTCAGTGCAGAAACTACATTATTTGCATTCTTCTCTAAAAAATGAGCCGTTAGACTTAATTAAATCACTACCTATTTGTAATGAAAACTACTCGATAGCGTTGAGTTTGCTGTCCGCAAGGTATGACAACAAGGTCATACTAGCAAAGTACTACATTCAAAATTTCCTTGAAGTCAAGTCAACAATTAAAGACTCTGTCCAAAGTTTGGCAGAATTCACAAATACAATAACGTCTTCCGTTAATTCACTGGCGGCAATGCAACTGTCAGTGAATTCATTCGAGCTTATCACTATACAATTATTATCAGCAAAACTTGACCACACTACGTTTAAATTATGGAAGGAGTCTATAGACCCGGATAACCTTCCCAACTTTCAAGATTTTACTCACTTTTTAAACGCACGTAGGCAGTTGTTAGAAAATACACTGCCTATCGATGCCGGACAGCAACTCAACAAAGTAAGCTTAAGATAAAAAAATCTGACAAACATAATTCACGAAGCGCTGCTGGCAGCACTACATTTAAGAGTTATCACTCAGCGTCAAGTAATTATTCATGTTTGTGCTGTAAATCTAATCATCCAATTTACATGTGTGATAAATTTCGTGCACTAAGCACCGCTGAGCGAGGACAATTTATATGAAATCGCAAATGTTGTACCAATTGTCTTAGATCAGATCATTTTGTATCTAATTGTAAGATTAAACAATCATGTAAGATCTGTTCAAAACGACACCATACATTGTTGCACATAAACAATGTGCCGAAGCCAGTCTCTACCAGCAGCAGTAATTACTGTTCACTCAAAGTACAATCCACAAATAATATTCTTTTATCAACAGCAATTGTGTTTGTCATTGACCAGGCTGGCAACAGACAAACCGCAAGAGTTCTTTTGGATGCGGGTTCACAAATAAATTTTTGTACGGAATCATTTGCCAAGAAATTACGGCTTAACTTGACTAAATCCAACATACCGATTACAGGTATAAATAATACCACGTGTCATGCCACTAATCTCGCGTCTATACGCATTATTTCTCGTTATCAAGGATTTAGCTTCGAGGGTAAATGTGCTGTCTTATCTGCATTAACCCATAAACTGCCAGTACAATCTTTTGACATAAATCAATTTAACATTCCAGATAACATTTTTCTTGCTGACCCAAATTTCAACATATCATCCGAAATCGACATACTGTTAGGGGCGCAATTCTACCTAGATTTAATCTTAGCTAACAAATACGTCCGTGGTTCTCATTTTCCCATTATTCAGGAAACAAAGTTAGGCTACATTTTGGCAGGCAGTTTGCCCAAACATTGCCGTTATAAGGGTCCTGCTGTTTCGTTCCTAGCTAGGAACAACGACGGTCAAATTTTGCAGTCTCTCGAAAAATTCTGGGAAGCAGAAACTATCCCTGATAATACACCTGATAACGAGTCAGCTTGTGAGGAGCATTTCGTGGGGTCTACTCATCGCAATCAAGAGGGTAGGTTCGTTGTTTCACTACCATTTAAGTCCGACCATCTCCATTTGGGGGAATTTTATACCAATGCTGAAGCAAGATTTTTGAATTTAGAACGCCGATTCAGGCGTGATTCTAAGCTTGCGCGCGATTACGCAAACTTTATTAATGAGTATAAGGATCTTGGCCACATGACGCTTATCGATAATTGCTCTATCAATTCTGGGGTGTCAAATACTTACTGTCTGCCTCACCATGCCGTCTTTAAGCAGTCTAGCTCGACCACAAAACTGCGCGTCGTTTTTGACGGTTCGTCCAAAACTACCAATGGCCTTTCTCTCAATGACATATTGTTGGTAGGCCCGAATGTTCAACAAGACCTTTTTTCTATTCTTTTACGTTTCCGTATGCATAACTATGTTCTCACCGCCGACATCGAGAAGATGTATCGACAAATTCTGGTATCCGAAAAGGATTGTCACTATCAACGTATTCTGTGGCGTGACTCTCCCCTCGAACAATCTAAACACTTTGCATTGCGAACTGTAACCTACGGCACGGGTAGTGCTTCGTTTTTGGCCACTCGCTGTCTTATTCAAATTGGTAAGGACCATGAAGCTTCTTTTCCTGATGCGGCGTTAGCTATAACAAATGATTTCTATGTCGACGATTTGTTAACCGGTGCAGACACCATCTCTGATCTGACCAAGTTGAAATCTAACTTAGGTACGTTGTTGAGTCAATACGGTCTCACGCTCCATAAATGGGCATCTAATGAACCCAGGGTGGTCTCAAATCATGACAATTTATCACTCCCCTTAAACAAACAGGGCAATGTGCGTACCCTGGGCATTCTCTGGAATAACACTGCCGATTCATTCCTGTTTGACATTAAATCATTCCCCGTTGAATCAAGCATCTCCAAGAGGAGAATTCTATCGATTATCGCAGGCATATACGATCCACTTGGACTGATTGGTCCCATTGTCTTCTTGTACAAACAGTTTATGCAGCAACTCTGGCTTTGCAATCTTGGTTGGGATGAACCGATCTCCGGGCAATTACGTTTGGCTTGGCATTCATTGTGCGATAAATTGTGTCTGATTATCAAAATTGTTGTCCCACGTTCTATTCGCTGCAAGTCTGAGGCAAGTATAGTTGAATTACATAGTTTTTCGGATGCTTCTGAAAAGGGGTTTGGGTGCTGTATTTATATTAGAGTCATTTATCAAGATTCATCGGCCTCTTGTCATCTCCTGTGTTCTAAATCTCGCGTGGCTCCCCTACGACAGCTGTCATTACCTCGCATCGAACTCTGTGCTTGCTTGTTGTTATCGCGACTCGTATCTAAGGTCGTTCCTGCGCTTTATTCGTTTATTAATAGTGTTCATTTATATTCTGACTCTATGGTGTCTCTTTACTGGATTCATGCCCAGTCCACGAGGTGGAAAACCTACGTCGCTAATCGTGTTGCCGAGATTCAGCGTCTTACGCAAGCCTATACATGGCATCACATCAATTCTAGACACAATCCTGCTGATATTATGTCTAGGGGGTGTCACCCTGACGTTTTGCGCGATTGTTCGCTTTGGTGGCACGGTCCCGCTTGTTTGTCTCAATCTTCCGAGTCCAATCCTTATCCACCCTTTTTACATTCTAATCCGTCGTCTTCTGAAGTCACTGCGGAAGAGAAATAAACCCCCAACCTTTCTCTAATATCTACCCTGGCTATTGACCTTTCTAAGGACTTTTCTTCGTTGCACCGTCTGACACGCGTATACGCTTACTGTTTTCGGTTCATTAAAAATATTAGACTCTCCAGTGCTGACAAAATAACGGGCGCTCTTACCCTCGTCGAAATTCATCATGCTCTTAATTTCTTCATAAAACAATCTCAGTCGATCCACGTTGCTGCCGAGATTAATTGTCTTCGTAATGGGTCTTCTGTCTCTATCAGGAGTAAGTTGTCGTCTCTCGACCCGTTTCTTGATGAGTCTGGAGTAATACGCGTTGGCGGGCGACTACAGCAGTCGCAACTACCTTACGACACTAAGCATCCTATTGTCTTGCATCCATCGGCTCATATTACTCGCCTTATTATTGAACGCGAACACATTCGTCTACTTCACGCTGGTTCTCAACTCGTGCATCACTCACTTCGTCAGCGTTGGTGGATTATTAATGCCAGGATAGTCATTCGCTCCATCATTCGTAAATGTGTCAAGTGTCTCAGGTTTAGTGCCAAACAGCAGGTTCAGAGGCTTGGTATTTTACCATCTCCTAGAGTCACTCCATCGCGGTCGTTTCTATTCTGCGCGGTTGATTATGGTGGTCCCTTCATGATTCGTCATGGCGGGCAGAAATCCAGAGCTCTCTCTAAGGCATACGTATCTTTGTTCATTTGCTTAGCAACCAGGGCCATTCATTTGGAATTGGTTTCCGACCTTACAGCCAATGCGTTTATAGCTGCCTTACGTCGTTTTTATGTCCCGCAGGGGCATACCCAGTCAGTTATATTCTGATAATGGCACAAACTTTAGGAAGGCCCGCAATGTTTTACATGACCTCTACAATCTTTGGCATAATAAGGATGCCACTTCATCAATCAAATCATTCACGGCCTCTCAGGGTATTTCATGGTCATTTATTCCGCCCCCGTCACCTCATTTTGGTGGTCTTTGGGGAGCGGCATAAAGAGTTTAAAGTTTCATTTGCGCCGCGTGGTAGGCAAGTCTATACTCACCTTCGAGGAGTTTACGACAGTTTTGTCTCAGATAGAGGCATGTCTAAACTCTCGCCCTTTATTTGCCATCTCATCGGATGTAAATGATCCGGTGCCACTTACACCTGGCCATTTTTTGATTTGCGCACCATTAACGGCGATACCGGACCCAGACTTATCTCATGTTCCTATCTCTCGTCTTGGACGTTGGCAACGTCTCCAGAAGTTTGTCCAAGTCATTTGGAAGGCTTGGTCTCGCGACTATTTACACCAATTACAACAACGTCACAAATGGAAATTCGCAAAGGATAATGTTTCCATTAGGGGACCTAGTTTTACTTATTGAGGATAACCTACCTCCATTAGCCTGGAAATTTGGTGTAATTACCGCCACATTTCCCGGCCCAGACAACTTAATTAGAGTCGTAGACATTCGCACGCCTACTGGTGTTTTGCGGAGACCAGTACATAAGCTGTGTCTGTTGCCAGCGCGGGACGAGTCTTAGACACAAGGTTATTATGATCATTTAGCACAATGCTATTTTACTCGGCCATTGGCTTTATTACTTTATTATATGACCATTTGGTCAACTTAATTGTGATATGTTCATCACAACATTTTCATGACAATTTACACCATTGCGTGTTTCTATACTAAATTTGCATGTGACTTGTAAGTTCACAACCATGCACTGTGCTATCATCTCTATACTCATCATAGTTTCGTGGTGGTATATTTGCTATTTTGTATTTATATGTTAATTTTGTGTAGCATACTATGTCCTACACATTTACATTTTGATTGGTATTGGGTATGTGTCATGTTATCGGTGGTATTGTTTTATAAAAATTTGTTACATAATATTCGCATGGTCTGCAGTTATACAACCATGTATGCATTTCTTTATGTGTGATTTATTGTTCTATGAATGTATTTCTCAATTGCTCAACTCATGTATTACATTTGTAACCACAGTGTCGTATTTGTTACTTATGCTATTGCGCTTATTCATATTTGTAATTAACTAAATTGGTGTTTATTGTATTTATTATATAACTTGCATTTATGTAAAACATATTGTTTTTTGCGTCTACTGTCTGTAACCACGCCACGCCTAGATTTTATTTTTATATTGTATTTTTATATGGTATTTTGTATTTTGTGATCATGCATTGCACAATTATTATTCCTGCTTAATTATGACATACATGTCATTACATATGTGCTCGCAATCAGTCAGCTATCTATAGCTTGTTTTCACACAACAATATATTGTAAATTCCTGAAACTTCAGGTATAGCATGACTCGTTCAACTTTATGACGCCATGCTAGATTTACGTCTAAACATGTATAATTTGTGACAATTTATTTGTTCATTGGATGCAATACTCTGTACAGGACTACTGGCCTCAACTATTTCACGTTAACCATCTATGACTTGCATAGGGTTACAATTTATCGGGCCATCTTGGGATGAGTTTCCGATCATTCATTATTAAACATTGTCAAGTTATGTACTTTCATGTTTTATATCGTTCAGTACTGTATACATACAATATATTTGGGCAATACATTGCCAGCGCTTACATTTTCAATCATGCATAAAATCACTTTGCACGCCAACCTTGGCCTACTAAACGCTTATCTTTATTCAAGCTTATCGCTAAACAATTAATGCACAACTGTTATCTAAGATTACAACTCAAGGTTCAATGCAGCCTACTGAGATTAACTTTCATTATTAAGAACTCTGTATTGTATATAATAAGTTACTAAAATGTATTAAAATATCTATTGATTTTTTGCGGGCAGTTATGAACAGTAGCGCGGTAATTTTTGCATTCATAGGTAGGCTAATCTGCGCTTTTAATTTGCTCAATTCATGTCTGTACATCTGGACAGTGCGTTACATACGTTCGCTAGCGGCGGTCGCCCTTGCGCTCGCTGCTATCCTGTCACATTCATTTCTTCTTTGTCGCGACAATTAATGTAGGCCTTAGGCCCAAGACTTTATATATGGCCTTCTAGGCTTTCTCACTAAATTAATTCTTCAATGTAACATTTTACGACTTGTATTTACGATGTGCTCATTAGCCAATCTTATATTCAAAATTGACACCTAACCATTTTAATGCTGTAATAATGTGAATAATTTTCAATAAATGTATTACCTACAGTCCACTCTGTCTTCATCATTTCTGCATCCTGGCGAATTAATTACAACAGCAAATCGACAATTCACGAACACTTCATACTTAACAATTGTTAATCAGTCTAAATCTAGTAGTTCTAGTAATGAATAAGAACAGTCATAGTGAATAATAATAGTTATAAATAAAAGTAATAATAAAATGTAAAAATAAAAGAAGCTACAAAACGTATAATTAAAAACACACGAAGAGAATAATTTAGAAGCCAAACTATATCTACCAATGTATAACGAAATTAAAAATAAATTTAGGTACAACGTGCCTAGTGAGAAATAAATAAGTGATACTACAAAGTATACAGAATACGTACCAGGTAAAAAGTAGTGTTATATTTAAACACATTCATTCCATTAAACGAGATAATCTTACCTACTACATTGTAAACACAACACAAGCAATGTAAGATCTTTGCACATTGGACTCTGTAATTTAGTCTGCGTAACTGAACATTTGAACAGTAAACGTTATTGAGTGACATTAATAGTTTTGATTTCCAAATAGTACACATTAAACAGAACCATATAAAACAAACATTTAAGATTAAACTTAAGTTAGAGCGAATTAGGTTGGCGTTAGTTGTTGGCGTTTGCCATTACATTGGATGTTCGCGTGATGGCTTCGGTTTGGTTCAGATCGCTTACAAGTTGGCGGCTCTGCCTGGCTACTTTTAAAAACGATTCAAAACTAATTGAATTTTCGTAAAAATTACAAAAATTAATCAAATTCTACAAACTATTTGCTTGTAAATTTTCTTTTGTATAATATGTGCTACATGCCCTGAGATTGAGAAACTATACAGTATATTCATGGTTAAAAAATTTGTTTAACTAGTTATTAATTGACCATTTTGTTTGACTTCAATCAATAGTCGTAAAAGTAGTAGCAGCAGGAATGTCTGTAACATGGCTCCGTAAATTACTAATTCACTATAGACGAGTTTGTAAACTTTGAAACGCAGAGTTTAGTTAACAAAGTAACAAGTTGGATTGAAAGTATATTGATTACTACTGTCAATATAATACGAATTGATGTAGGCTACTGTCATCCACAGGAGACAATTATTTACTCGGGATACAACCGAGGCCAACATTACACCAACACTGGGGACCAAATTCGTAGGCAAATATTTGCTTCCTGCCTACTGCCTAATAAGGCACTGTTCTCGGAATCGTACTACTGCGACAAAGTAAAATGAAGACTATATACGTAAAACAGTTTTGTTTAAATTTTGTAAAACAAAATTCTTTAGAATTTGTATATTTCTTTAAGATACTTGCCAACACAAACTTATTATATACCACACTTAACAAATAATTATAATAAAATTACTTTTCTTGTTTCTGAACCGCCTTTATATTTATCTGGTAAGGTCTAAAGCATTATTTTACGTACAGATATGTCACACAAACACACACAATTAGTTTAAGTGCTACACCAATAATACAATTTAATTTCATAAAAACAGATCCAAAATACAACACCGTTTTATGCAATTAACTATTAAATTGTAATCGTTGCTACACTATGACCGATATGCTACTGCACATTTTATATCATATGCGTTTCTGAGATACCCCCTAATAACACCTATTATGTAACACCTGTTACTAAGAGTGCTTTCAAAACCATAGTCACTAAAACTTAATTTATTTTACTAAATATAAAATTGCATTCTCAAGGTAATAGATTTATGTAGGCGGTTGAATATTTTTAAAACAAAAATAAATATTATACATAAATAAACAATTTGCAATGCACTTGACATACAAAAGAGTAATTTTTTAAAAATATCTAGAAATGTAAAATTTAGATTTACCTACCTCTTTAATTATATAATTTAAATACAACTTACATAATTGTTAACAATTTTTAACAATAATTACTTCATCCTAAGATTGGAAATTAAAGCAAACAATGAGGTTACAGTTCCGGAAGGACAAGATTACAGTTCGAATGAGTTTAAATTGTTTCTAGAACGCTAAAACTAAACGTTTTGTGCAAGTTTAGTTATCATGTACTTTTTGATTTAGTAGTTTAATTAAATAAGAGGCTATCGTCAGTTACCTTTATTAAAGACTATTCTGGAACTCATTTGCTTGTGTTTCCTTGTGCATTGTTTATCATGTAATTCTAAAGAATGGCTAGTTACAGTTTTGCTGAAATGTGAATTATGCATCTCATGTATGGACTTTTAAACAGTAATCGGAAGGACGCACGGTAATTTTAAGCAGAACGCTTACCAACCGACACTTACCGATTGAGAAAATGCATTCTAAATGAACGTCATGGTGAAAGTTGGACTGGCCGTGGCGGAAACATAGAGTGTCCTGATAGATCACCTCATCTGAATCTATTATACTTCTATTTATGCGGGTTCCTTAAACCACACTGTATTCAACTACAGTTCAAAATATTGAGGATTTACAGCATATAATTATTCAAGATTGCATACGCCTGGAGTTTTGAGCAAGAGAAACAACCCTTGCATCGAAACATCTGTGATGAAAAGAATGGAGGTAACTTCGGACATATGAAATCGTCTGTGGTAAAACCATATTTTTTCAATTCAATCTTGATAATTGGGACGCGACACTATTTACGTTAAACGCTCTCTATTTGTTCTAATACAGTAGGCTGATTTTTGCTATAACTCGGTTCTTTGTTATTTTTGAAAAAACAAGGTGGCGTGTTCACAATACCTGATTCAGCACATTACCTGATAAATCATAATTTTATTAAAGTAAAAGTTAGAAAGTGATCAAAAAAATTTAAGTAGCTGCTATTATAAAATTTAAGATCACAAAATAACCACGATTTTTCTATTTATTATACCATTAATGTAAGCATTTTCACTAAACTTTATTAAGATTAATCATCTTAAGATATAAATTTTTTCTTAAAAAAACACAAAATGGTGTCCACACGAAAAACAAAAGTCTAGGATCATAGGAAAGTTTTTTCTTTTATTTATACATAAAATCCGGCAAAATATATGTAGTGAGGACACTTTTTACCTTACTCCTTACATACTTTTTTTACTACGGTACATATTTTTCAATCGGCGTCATTAAGTTGAGTACAAGTATACAATTGTTTACAAATAAGTACTAACTTATATTAATTAAGAGATTATAATTCTCAAGTTTTAAAGAATAATATTAAAAATATGTCGACTTAATAACTTAGACATCACACAAATACCATTCAAAGACTTTTTTTTAATAAAATTTCTTCTTTTGCACCTAAGATACGCAAAAAATTATGACAACATCTGGCAAACTAGTAAGAAATGTAAAAAGGTATAAAGAAGCAGCACTTGAAACTGGTGGCAATTTTTAAATGTTAAAGCCCATCTAAAATCGGAGAAATAAGCGTTCAGTATTAGTAATAGATATTATTAATTCAGTAATAGACATTTGTAGCTAATTATTACAAACAAAAAAAGCAGTAAGGATGGCCATTCTTTTTGCACTCAGGTGTACGTAATACACATAAATACTGACAGGAATATTTTTAATAGGAAATTTTTGTTTATACATTTACCCTTTAAGTAATAATAAAAAGTGTTTATTTTCCTTTTTTGACTATTCCTTAGAATCTAAAAACTACCATCTAAAAACTTGGCGTAAGTTGGGCTCAGTGTAAAAAATAGATGCATAAGAATAATACAGTAAATGTGTACGTATATAAAAAAAGACAAATTTTGACGTAGTATAAGATACAGCATACAAAAGTCGTTATTCATTTCATTCGTTCATGCTCGAATTACCAGCGCGGTAACTTGTAGCATTTAGATAGACCGTATTTTCCGATATTTACATACACATAATTGCACCTACATTGTGTTAGCAACTGTAAGTTTTAATGTCTCTATTTATTTTCTGTAACTGATAAATAAAAGCAAGTGTTTTCTGCATAACGCACTGGAAAACAGTTGTAACAAAAGAAGTTAAATAAATTTGTGCGCCGAGATAATCTAAAAATATACAGAATTGTATACAAAATATGAATAACCACTTTTTTCAACAGACTGTTGTCTCGTTAAATTACCTAAATATGAACAAGGAAATTAGTATATTGAAATAACGTCTGAAAATGTTGATCGCTTCATTATGAAATATATCTTTTAAAATTAAAAAGAAATTAACTACACTGGCCAGATAGTACAGCTCAGACTGGAAGTCTACCTTCCCCTTCTTACACTAGTTATTCACACACACAAGTGGAGGAAGCAGATAATATTCTGTGTTGGGTAGTATTTGACGTAATATTTCGTTGTTAGTACATACTCCTTACCAGCAACTAAAGTTGCTGCCGGCTTATGCAGGGTGCAGAAACATAAATTGCCGATTTTACCCACATGTTTCAAAAAATACAAACAATAAATTTTTAAAGGTATGTAAAACTAGTTTTCATATATTTTTATACATTTTTGTATTTTGTATACATTTCTGTGTTACAAATAATACATTATTCTTGGGAAAACGCTGAAGTTTTCAACGGCTATCTTCACAAATTTACCAGAGACGCGAACTTTTTACCATTAAAGCTGAAATAATGGCAATAAAATTTAAGAAATGGTAATAATAATGATCGCAGCAATAACGAAATGATAATAATTAACAAAATGACATAAATACATAATCATATTATTCTTGTAAGTATTTTGTATTATTATTAATTATAAATAAAACTTTTCTCACAAGAATATATTTTTTGTATTTTTTTTAATACTACACTGTTCAGATAATATAATCTATCAACTTCAGAAATAACAAATTAATTTTCATTGGACTGTAACACACAGTAGTGTCGACAGTAGTTGGTATTGAATAAATTGGCTCTGATGAAAACATTAGAGAATTACTATACTCTTTTGACTAGTGCTGACAGCACTATAATCATCAAAACTGTAATTTGGCTTTGAACTGTCCCCGATGACAAACCGGCAAGTTATGTACGTACATAGTAATACGTCCCTACGTAGCCGATCAGAGCTGGCGTTAAACTTTGGGTCTAGCAAACTTCTTAAAAATTGTTCTGTCACCTAACATAAACAGAAAACTATTAACTAAATTGCCATAGCATTTAGGATCAACTACATTTGTAAGGTACGTGTTTAACGTGTTATGTTTAACATAAACACAACGTTTAATGTGTAATGTGCGCGACGTTTAATAACATTTTTTATTCTTTAAATAAAAACGTTTTTGGAAACCAACAAGGTGTGTATTGTTCTACTCAGTGAACTGACAAGAAAAGTGTTTCTGTAATTCGTAACTACAACATGTATCTTGAACATTTCATTTGCTGTGACCGAAAGCACGTTTCATCAGTCATCAGTCATGACTGAAGACAAAGGCAGGAATAAAGTGTGTGTTCATTAATCATTATAGTTCCAAAATGCAACACTCAGTTCTATTACAAACTTAATTCGGCACGTCTGCCTACCAAGGTACGTTTTTTTAAGTAGATCTAACTTGTAAGTATTTTAGATAAAAAGGAGAGTTTTTCTGTAAAAGTTAATATACTTTTGTTATACTGTATAATTAATATACACAGGGAAAGCAGGCCTATTTACTATACAGGTTGTGCAATATTTACCAAACAGGAAAGTAAATTATATTTAATATAAGCCATTTAAAAAATATTAGATATTATTCTTGATGCAAGAGGAGAATGTTGTATATACATGTACACTTGAGACGTAGCTATAAAGTGTGGTAAAATAGTAACTTTGTTTTGATTATTATACAATTTCTTTGGGTTTCGTCTGTATAACTGTGTAATACACTTTTAACGCTATAGAAAGTTCGGCTTCGACGAAACGATAAGTATGTATTTGAAATCACACTTTCATTCCACTCCTGATCATATAGGCATAAATACCACACGAAAAAAGGTACGAATGTTATTGCATATCATATACTAGTAAACCCACACACGCACACATAAGTATAGGCCTATATAAGTCTATGTTCAATTAAGTAAATTCAATATGTATATTTCCTAAAAAATATTAACGTTACTTTTGAAGGTATTTGTAACACATTAAATAAAAAGTTTTAATTTCTGATTGTGCCGTTTTAATTAAAAAATATATATTCGTATTATTCTCGTGAATGCGTATCTAGATCTGTAATTTCATATTTACTTTTACTTAGACAACGCTGCAGAAGTATTACGTTTACTTATTCGTACCTAGCCTACCTAAAATCTCTACTCATTCAGGTATTCAGCAATCTATAATTCCAGTTCCCTATAATTACTGTAGTATAACATGTGTTAAATAAATAAAACAAGTGGCAAATAAATAAATTTACTATTTTGGATTAAATGTGGGTTTTTGCGTGTGCGTTTATGTGAGTTTATCTAACTTTATATAATGCAGCTCGTTTTATAATGATGAATGCCTGTTCATGTCAGATCTCGTGTGAAACGGAGAAAATTGGTTCTATTTAAGTATGACAATGTACTATGTAAGCAGTTTCTTTTCAACTTGTCATAAAATTTTAGCGCATTTATTACTGCTATTATCACTACGTTTTTTCCAGTTATGTATTTTTTATGTTTTTGATAGTACAAGTATAATTATTTAATTTATCAAAATAATGTGCCTTTAAATGCAATTAGTTGAATGGAGGTAAAAATTATTTCACTTACAAAAGAATTGTTACCTGTAATATTATAATAGTTAATTATTAACCTTAAGTATTTGAGTGAAATATAATGACCAATATTATGAAAACAGATAACTGAAAAATACATGAAAATTTGATACAGTTAAGGACTAATATTTATAATAGTTCTATATTAATATAAATAACTTTTGTTTCATTTACTGGCATAATAATGAGTCGATCATTTAAGAAAAAGTAATCTTTTTAATGTATAAAACATTTGCTGTCAAATTTTTTACTTAAAACATAAATATCCCTTGCCTCGTGGAAACCTCTTTACATTAATATTCTGGTCACGTTCTTTGCGACGTAAAATCCGATTCTGTTTAAACTTATTTAATACCGATCCCTTGGTTTTGGAATACGTATACTATTAAACAAATAAAATCCTGAACTTCAAACGTTCATACAGTTTGACTATGAAAAAATGTGAGTCAAATCTTGATATTTACGCATGCTGATCAGATTATTAATTCTTCAAACAAAAAATTCAATCAACTCATTGAATACTTTTGTTCGACTTGTGTTATACAATAAACGGAAATTTTATACAAATATTAAAAATCACGTTATGAAAACAAATTTACAACAAAAATGTAATCTTTCATAAATCTATTAAAACTAATTTTTTAGAGTGTGTGTGCGTGGTACGTGTGCTTATATTTTATATACCATTTATATAGTTTTACCGGATGAATGTTTCAACTTTTAATACCAAATTGCCTTAAAACTGGAAACGCGAAGTACTGTTGATTACTGATACATATTACCTTAACCGAGGAACATACACACACACAACCTACACCTCATGCGCGCACACACATACAACAATGTTGTGGAAAAGCCTAGTTAAATTTATATTGCTGAAACACGAATAATATGAAACTACGCTTTTTTTACCATTTATTAATTGGACAAGAATTACAATTTCAAAGTTCTTACCACTGATTTATATTTTATGTAAGTAAAATTTTTAATAATAATGTTATACATTATAACATTGCAGAAATCAGATCATATAGGGTATCCATAAGTATTATAGAAATGCTAAAAAGTAATATAAGTTAATAAATAAATAGTGAAGAAAAAATATAAAGTGAAGTTAAGGAAGAAGAAAGAAGAGTTGTAAACAAGAGTAATCATTAAAAGAATAGACTAGACTGACAAACAAATAACTTTGACCCAACCCCAGAGATTAGCCAGATACAGACAAAAAAGATGAGAAAAGATTCACAGAGGTTAAGAAGACAAACCAATGATAAGAGACACAAATGAGTAAAGAAAATATATAATTAACAATGAATAAAACAATAATAAAGAAAGTACACTAGCCATAAAAAATAAGTAAGACAATTATTATTAAATAAACTATGTTGTTAAGAACCTTATAATAATAAGAAAGTAAGGCACAAAATGTTAAAGAATAGTTATAAATGTATATCTAAATATCATTGAAACCAAGAGTGAGAGATAGGTAGGGAGTGATAGCAATAAACAGTGAAGTGATGAGAATATTAAAATAAACAACTTATAATATTAAGAAAAAGAATAGTGACCAAGTGTAACAAACCAAAACCATAACCAAATGGTAAATAAGAAAATAAGTTAATTGTGTTAGACTGTAAGAAACAGAGTAATTGTGGGTGTAAGGAATAGAAAAATATATTATGTCAGTAAAAGAATCACTAGAATGATTCTATTTATAGAATAGACGGTGTTGATTCAATACTCAATAAAATTGTTATGTTATTAATTAAATGAAAGTTAATTTGTTTGTTTAATGTTTAAAGGAGTGTAAACCCAGAAGGCAGAATTTTACAGTAATATGTTTGTGTTTTATATGTAAGTAAGGAAAGTATGAAGAGATGATTAGTATAAACATTTTAAATAATGACATACAATGTAATAATTGTATTTAATAATAAGGAATATGGCGGAAAAGTAGACAGACCATTAAGTTATTTCTATGTTATGAATAGTATGAACATTTTAAGTGATGACATACAATATAATAATTATATTTAATGAGAAGAAACATGGCTGAACCATATACAGACAATTAAGTTATTTATATTTTATGTTTTGTTAATAGATTTAAGTGTTAAAGAGGTGTGTGAGAAATGGGAGTAGGAATAAAACTAGTAATGACATAAAAATTAACAAACAACAAATTAATAAATATAATATAAATAGAAAGCGAAATATCAGAGAAGAAATAATTTTGTAAAAGTATAATAACACCAATAGATTGTAAAACAGTTCCAAAATAATTCAAAAGACAATAAGCACGAAATGAAAATAAGCAAAACCGTATGTACATAATAAATCATGTTTAAATAGAACAAAATAAGAAATTCTAAGATGTTACAGTTTAGGCCTATAAATGACATAGCTGTCTAAGTTCAGAAAACCAATTGTAAACAATTGAATATTGTATTTGGGTAATAAGACCAAGTAAATTATGTAATTACAATTAACTAACAAGAATAACATGTCAGAATTGTGATAAACAGTATAAGTAAGTAAAATATGTATTAAAATATTATTATCAATTTTGTACAAAAACATTAATACATGGCCTAGACCAGCCTTGTGAGATGACAAATTGATCTTTGAAAGAAGATAGGAACGTCTATGTTAATATTTCAAGCATTGGAAATATCCCCAAGGAAATATAATTATTATAAAATATTTATTCATTTTGAACAGAAAACCAGGATTTATAACAATAGTTTCAAAAGTACTTAGCCAATCAGAGTTAAGTCAGTTGCCATGACTACAGAACGTTATTATAATTTTGACCGTTATGTAACAAAAATTCCATTATTAACTATCCAGAGGGACAGACGCTATATTGATGCGGACCATTTTAAAGAAAAATAACGAAAAAATCAAACTGTAATGAAAGTAAATTAAAGACTAGAAGTAAACAATAGTTCCAGTAACACATGGAGGAAAATAATCGAATATTAAAACGAAATTTTAAATAAAAAACTTGATGTAAAAAGAAACAGACGCCAGGAGGAGACGGCATCCATATCTTTGAAAATAAACGAAAGAAATAACTAAATAGCGAAGACACCTTGATGATCCATAACACGAACAAAATGGTTTTGTTAAGTATGAAATAAATTATAAATAATTACGAACCAAACTGATTAACTTTTTTCACAATATATAACTCTCACTCTGAACTTTGAACACCAATTTCTTTCAAGGATTAATGAATCATATTTAATAACACTGTACGTAAATGTAAGATAACCTATGTTTGAAACCACTAAACCTTACACACACTTTTAACACAACAGAGTTGAATTTTCATGTAACCCTTTTAGTATTTAAGTACCACAATTCTAAGGTGGTGTACTTTATTTAAACATCTTGTTTTAAACCTTTTTTCGTAATCAAAAGAATTTACTGGCAGAATAAATTGTGTAAATAAGTAACGCTAGTCGTTATAGCTTCATACGACTGCTGCCACCTTCGCTCTCTGCTGAGTAAAAATTAATTTATTGCCGAGGCTAAACTTTATTATAATAACATTTATTGTACGACAATTATCAAAATTTTATGAATTGTCGAATCAAATAAATCAGTATAAATCTTTACTAGCTGTCCTGTGTTTATTTAAATTGTATCATGCATGTTATGTAATTTAGCGGAGAATAGAATTCTTTGCTCAAATTTATGTTGGCAAAACGTCCAAAAAACAAGCGAAAGTCGAGTTCCCGCCAATCAGCGAGGTAATTCGAATTATTCTTCACAGTACAGGAGACAATCTAACTGTGAAACTTTTAATTGTTTTATGAAAAACAATTTGGCGCCTTTCGGGAATTAAAAAATACAAAATAGGACAGGTAAGGAATTCAGTACTGGTTATTCGTACGTTCGCGACGGAAGCAGTCTGCGTGAGGTACGTTCCAGAGCGACGACGACTTGGTAAGACCTGAAATTACACTCTTACGCTTTTACAATTAGGCGGACGACGTCCTATTACAACATGTATATCTCAAAGCATTCAAGATTGTCTTTTTCTCTCTCTCTCTCCGCCCTCTCTTCCTCTCGTTTCACCTATTTCACATTTATTACATTTCTTTCAATGGCATTAATGGCATTCATTTGTTACAATTTTATGAACTTGACTTACAGTTATTTTAATGTTCTTCAATGTTAAGATGTACATATATCCCATTTACGAACTGCTTAATATTTTCTTACAATTTTCAAAAAAAAAATATATATATAGACCTATATCTTAATTTACATAAGTGGATGTAAGTACATATAAAATATAGTATAAAGTTAAAGTATTGAACAGAATTGTTGTTTGGAGTATACGTAATTGGGTATTTTGTAGCTTTTATGTAAACTGTTAAGTAGGCTTAAGTAAGGCTTCTAACTTTCAAGTTGTCATTCAATTTTTGGATTCCGTTTCCTCCGTATAGAAAAAGGAAACAGTATCTTCTCAGAAAATTTAGCATCTTGAGATAGCTTAAAATTCTGTGTTAGTACCAAAACACAACATCAAAGTAAACTTATTTAATATACACTCAGTACCTCTTTGCAGAATACATTTACTGTTCACAATTTAAAATTTATACATATGTCCAATATTAAATTGTGCAAACACAAAATTCAGTAGCGCACCCTCATTTTGTCAGAGTATAGGGAAAAATGTTAACTCTTGTTTACACAACGTAGCATAATCTAACGTGATATAAAATAATGTTTCATACGTAGCCTAATGGAACAACAACCATATTATATTTATCGTGTGAGTATCGAAGTAGTAGCCCATAAGTTGAAGTCGCCAAGTTCCTGTGCAAGTGTTCTTGTTCTGTAGCTGCCTGAGGATGACCTCTGCATGACATTGCAATGGGACAAAAGTTTATCTATATCTGAAGTAAGAGAAATATGTACTGACCCCTATGAGAGTTGAGACGCATTTACGTGTGTATATATTGCTATTGATTTGACTCACATATGTATTAAACACTCACCTATTGCAACACATGTCTTTACATAACCCCATTTATTCTGCCCTATTATTATATTCTGTTTTTCATCCGCTTCCTACTTTTTTAAGTCTTGCATAAAGAAAGACAATAAATTTCTAGCCCTACAACTCGTTTTGGGCCTTGGCTTGCCAAATGACCTTTCAATGTAAGGTAGGATAATCCTGTTGTTTACTCCCTAGCCATAATTAAATGTTCATAATACGCTCATTTTCTGGACCTTTACGGGATTTAAATTTTTAAAAAGGTATATATATATATATATATATATTAAAAAGATACAACGTTATTAAATGTAAACGTGTCGTGCCACACGTTGACGGGCGACAAAATTATAACAATACAAATAACGTGTATGTGTAATTGGGGTTCAGGTGTAATTATAATAAGAGAATTAGATTTATGAGTAGGCCTATTTAAAAATCCATATTTATTGTTTACTCAATCTTATAAATAATAAACATCATTAATAACCTTCGTTCACGATATTGCTCACTATTAAACGTTTATCTCTTATACTATACGGTGTTACACACATTTAAACCCTCTTACATCTAGGCATGTTAATAATCTTAATCTAGACATGTTAATAATTTGATTTTCTAATAAAAAAAATAAAATTAAAATGTAATTTGAATTGAATTCTTTTAATTCAGATCTGACCTCAACTCGCTCTGTCTATACCAATGTTTAAAATTAAATTTAAATTTATATTAATTACTTTTAGACTGGCATTTGTTTTATATTCAAATTTAAATTATTCTTTTCTATAATGCAAATATCAAATCAATTTAACTATTTACATTGATAAACAAAATCTACTCTCTCAACTTTAAATTCTTTTTTTTTCTTATTTCTTTATATGCCATCGCTCATTCTTACGACTAAACATTTATCTACATTTCTAAAATATTGTTACTAATTACAAATTTTTCTTTGTTTTAATTTATTGTCTTTTGATAGAGTCTTTATGAGCTCTTTTCTAAAATCATTTATAAATGCATTATGCATGTCACCTCGAGTTTTGATGATCTTACGACTTATTGGTGGGGTCCAGCGTTGTCCAGAGTTGGTTTTCCATTCCTCCTGTCCTGGCGTTCTCGTGGATATGTCTAGAGTCCAGCGTCGTTCTCCAGCAGTGTGTGGTCCGCCTCAGAGAATTGCTATCTGCTGCAAGGTGAATCTTAAACGTCGGTTAGGCGTCCAAAAAACATCGTCTAACGTCCACCATCCCTCGTCGCTCTGGTAGCTTCTCCGTAGATACTCTTTGTAGACTTAAACGGTCCCGGAACTTTACGCTTTCCGAAATATTGTCAACCTAATTGATGAACATCTTATTAGTTCGTTAATGTGACTTGAAAAAAAAATATAAAACTGTTCTGCAGACGGACAGCATGTCCGACTGCAACTGTGTCTTGAAAAGAAGAGAAGGGTTTTCTGTCGAACCCTTAATTTATACCCTCTTGAGATTCCGCGCCAGTCGGCTCCGAAATCGTCCTGTCGATACCTACAGATCACCTGATAGCCCCCACTCCCGAATTTTTTCATATATTTGCAATTATTAGCAAATAGCAATGTTTTTCACGGAATCGAGATAGCACAAATCATAGCTAATTTGATTAAGCACTCACTGTATTAATTTGAGCGTCTTAGGGTAATTTGCGTATTTTTGGCACATTTATTTCGCACTGTCTTCGCGTCGTGTGTCCTATTAACGTCATTTTCTCACTGGGGATAACTATAAAATTTACACACAGTTTGGTGCCTTTTGTTTGTTTATAAACTAATTAGTTTTTACACAGTGGAATTAAATAATTATTTTATTAATTACCTGGGGCAGGTAGTTGAGATTCCTGTCTGTACATGCATCACTAACACACACAAGATACACGAGTAACAGACATACAATTGGGCAGGTGTTCCTTGCTTGTCGAAACAGGTTAATTTCTCCCCTAATATAACAATGAAATATTTTTACAATCTCAGACCTGTCCATTTACCCTTAACTTATAATAATTCTACAAATTTTATATTTATTCCAATCAATGCCTAATACAGCATATGGCTGTATCGTTGCAATATGTATTTAAATATTTATTATACTTCCACCTAGGCAATTAAAATTGTTTATGGTGAAAACAATGTACTTCTTTTGTAAGTGAAAAACTGAGCAATTTCATTCTTATACATATGATAGCTGTATATAAAAAGTTATTCTAGTACTCTTTACAAATTATTTATGTGTTGATATTTCTTTAAACACATACACTTCTAGTTGTACATAAATTCCTAAATTTATATCGTAGAAAAAACAGATTTTACATATATATCCATAAACTGAATAGACATGTAATATGTAACCACATATGTAATGGATGAACATATGTAACCATACACACTGGTGTATATGTAATACACAGATTTTGTAATCACCTTGCCTACACCAATGCAAACAATTTCTACCTCTGCAACCGCTTAAAGGCCCATTCATACTATCCGAACAGACACGTAACGTAAGCGACACGGGACGTGTCAGAAAAACATTCTACAGTGTTTTGAATTAGAGTATTCATATTATAGCGGAGCGAACCGGCCAGACACGCAGCGGTCAGACACGGAACGGACCGACATTCTCGAAGAGAATGTTTTGTCGGTTACGTTACGTGCCGCTAGTTGTCGCTACGTGTCTGTCCGCTCCCATCGGAAAGTATACATTACTTTCAGACAGTTGCGTCAGACATCGACAAGTGAACAAGTATCATGGACTGTGAAAAACTTATTGAAACTGTCCGTGCATTTACTTTTATTTACGATTTGGAGGACAAGAGATATAGTGACAATGAGAAGAAGGATGCAGCGTGGAAGGAGATAGGAAAAATATTAAATCAATCAGGTAAGCAAAACCACATTAATATATTTAATTTCTAAAAATGTCTACTACATAGCTACTAAGCTACGTGATATTATACAACTACATTTTGGAAATCATCTTTTGGTCATTAAAACATAATAAGGTTTTGAAGTGCTTATACACATGTTTCTACCAGTACCACATTATTGATTTAACAAGACGTAATATTGATGTAATATAAAAAGTTATTAAATTCTATATTTCAAATAAAAAACAAAACGACATTACAGCAAATATAAGTTTGTTTATAAAGTGTTATTTACAACATAGCCTACTAATCCCTTAGTAACATATTTATGCTTCGTTCATCCATTCAATACTTCCGGCTTCACTGTTGAAAAATTGCTTGAAAGTGTCACTCACAAGGAACGCTGAAGTAGTCGCAGAACCTCCTTGAGAAAAAAGTGGTCTTAAATTTTTTCCCATTGGTTCTTGAGTTAGCTCATAATGTCGGCTAGATAAAATATAATTTTGCAAAATACAAGTGGTCAGCACTATTTTATCAACATGTTCTGGGTTCAGTTGAAGTTTTCTGTGAAAAATTCTAAATTTTTGCGACAAAATTCAAAATGCGTTTTCTGATACTCTTCGTGCACGGCAATGGCGATAATTGTACTGTTTTTTCGTATCATCAATGTCAAGTTGATGCCTTGGATACGGCCTTAACAAGTATGTTTTTAACGGGAAGGCTTCATCACCGACAATTACATGAGGCATCTCAATGTCTGTGTTTGGAAGTTTGTTTTCTCCTGGTAAGTTCAACTTTCCTTGTGCAAGACACTTTCCTAGTTTAGAATTAGAAAAAATTCCACCATCACTGTTTTTACCGTAAGACCCAATATCCACAGCTATAAACTTATAGTTAGCATCTACTAATGCTAACAGTACGATCGAAAATGTTTTCTTATAGTTGTAGTACAGAGATCCACTGTTAGCTGGAGCAGTAATCAAGACGTGCTTACCGTCAATAGCACCGGCACAGTTTGGAAAATTCCATTTGTTCCAAAAATCGTCTGCTATTTGAAGCCATGCCTTTTGAGACGGTACTGCCATGTATTCCTCCATTAAGTGCTTTATTATTGCATCACAAACCTCAATTACAATAGATGAGACTGTGCTGTGTCCTAGTCGATAACTGAACGCTATACTTCGCCATACTGAGTCGCCAGTGGACAGAAACCTAAAAGAAAAATAGATATCTGTACATACACACACACGCATACAAACTAGCATTTCTTCCATACACCTTTGTTCTGATTTTTAAAACGCAAGCAAGTGTCATTAATGCCACTTATTATTTTTGTTTTCTTTCAGAGAAGGAATGCAAAAACAATGGCACAATTTACGAGACTCATTTCGTAGAGTTTTAAAGAAGAAGAAAGAATCGAAGAGTGGCCAAGCTGCGGGGAAAAATAAGACATGGAAATATGAGGAAGAAATGTCATTTTTAATACCGTATATCAAAGAAAGGGAAACTATATCATCAGTGAATGTAGCGATACATGAGGAATCTCTAGGTGAGGACACTCAGTATTCACGCGATCTGCTAGATGTGGCTGCATCACCTACTGACAATCAAGATGGCATGAATTTTGTCCAGCCTATACCTACTCACGAACTAGTAGTTCCTTCAAATAAAACACCCGTAAGAAGCAATGCTAAAAGAAAGCGACCAGAAAGCGCTTCAGGTGTCCTTATGGATTTTATTTTAAATAACAGAAGTCAACCGGCAACACATGAAAATAAAGACGCCTGTGCATTAGACCTATTTTTCAGTAGCATTGCTAAAACCGTAAAAACGTTTTCGCCATACAATCAGGCATTAGCAAAGTCCCGGGTGTTCTCTATTATTTCTGAACTAGAAATAAGTGAATTGTCACAAACTCAATTTGGTTCTACGATTTCTCACCAGGCAACGATCTTACCATCAGCTTACTCAACACGTCCAGTAGAATCCCATGAGATACAAGCACCATCACCATCAACATCATTACTACATATGAACGACTCTTCATCTTCTAGCGCATCTCACTATTACGAAAATTATGCACAGCAGTAGGCTACATTTCACAGTATATTAATTTGTTTCTTTTATAGTATTTTTGAAGAATGAGTAAATATGAAAATTTTAGTTTTTTTCATTTAATTTTTTTCTTATTTGCCATCATTGGCAGGAATTTTTAATATTTTTGTATGTTCATAATTTTGTAATTAACAATATATGATTATATTATAGCAATTCTCATTATGTATTCCATATATATGTGATAATAAAAGAAAATCTTACCTTAAACATACGGCTAGTTTTTCTTTCGCCCCAATTGCCTCTCCAAAGCTGGTGTTTTTCTTGGTGATTTGAACTTGTATTTTACTCAGGAGAATATTGAATTCATGTTGAGGCATTCTAAAATATTGATAAAACTTTTCCTCATCATCCAATAGCTATCTAAAAAGTGTCCAGTATTCTCCGTGTTCCTTTCTTCTTTTTAACATTTTGTGTACTCCAAAACGGCGTCGTCTTCGTGGTGTTTTCTTCTCATCTTCATCTAACATTATTGCTATTGCTGCTAACTCATCTAAATTTAAGTTTGAAAACATTGTTTAGTCACCGAAGGCAGACGGAACAAGTAAATTTTTGTCGCATTCTGCCGGTTCACTTACGTTTCATGTCGGACAGTGTGAACACACAGTGTCTTTGTCGCACCGCTCCGCTCCGCTCACGTTACGTGTCTGTTCGGATAGTATGAATGGGCCTTAATACGCCTATCATTGTAAAACAGTTTGCATGTCTTGTTGTTTGCATGTATTGCATGTTGTTTGTATGTACTGCATGTTGTTTGTCTTGTACGTATGTTGTTTGTATTAGTGTTTATAAAGTGTTTGCTTACATTTAGCCGTAAATAGTTGTTTAATATCAGTAACCATAGATATTTTCTGCTCTTAACGGATGTCATTATTTCTTACATAGTCTACTAATGTGCATTAACAATACTGCAATACAATATATTTTGAAACGGTCTAATTATTTTAATATTGGATTACTGCTTTTATTATTGCAACCCAAAATTCTATATTTTTAACTTATATTGATATTAAACCTGTTTGTACAATAATAGCTTACTATCCAGTAACAGTTCAATGTCTTCTAGGTAGCGACCACAATTTCTTAAATTATATTCCTTCAATATTCTTAAGTTCTTCACGTTTCTTCTTTTCATGTTCTTTCAACTTAACCTTACCGTCTGTAGTTATGTGTAAGTACTTTGCTTGTTTGCATGTGGAATTATTTACTGATTGATTACAATTGGTATCCATACAATATAAATCCATTACAATATATATCCATACACTGAATAGACTATTTTCTTAATTGTGAAGGTGATAACAGTAGATTTCGTATGATTCAGTTCAGTATACCACTTTTTACCCGTCTAGTAACATTAATAGCTGCTAATTGAAGTCTGTTGCTGTTTATACACTGCCACGGTAGTTAGTAATGCAATGTCGTCAGCATATGTAGTTGATGTCACCCCATCACATTTCGAATAACTCCTGTGTGCAACTACTATAGACTAAGTGCCAGAACACTGTATTGTAAAACCCAAGTATAAATAAATATCTCATACTTTAGAAGAATCTTCACTATACTTTCGCCTACACTAAATTTTAAGCCTATAATATGAGGATTTGACTCATCTCCAAATGTAGATTTACATTCATCTGATATGTAAGACCTCGTGCCACCTCATCAGAAGCGTAGACACATCCAAGAATATTGTTGTGTTTACTTTCTTTTCTACCTAGTGAACCCTGGTAATAAGCTATCACGAGGCAGAATGTGCTGTTGTTAGCTGACGACTTGACTGTAACTCAAAATACAGAATTTGCCTTACAAACATCTGCTGTTATGCTTTATTTGTTTTTGAAACAAGACAATACGAAAATCTCCAGTACAAAAACAAAGGTAATGGCATTTTGAGGCAAGGAACCAGTAAGAACAAAAATAATAATTAATGACCAAATTGTAAGAGTAGATGAACCATTTTAACTATTTGGGAGATGATATTGGCTATGCTAAGAATTATGATATCGATATTAATTTAGGTAAGTTCCAATCGATCTGTGGGATAATCAATCGTATTTTTAGAAACACGGTACGTCGAGATCAAAACTAAAGTTTTACAAAGTTATGGCAGTCCCTGTACTGTCCTATGGATGTGAATTATGGACAACGTCTAAGAAACATGAAAGTAAAATACAGCCCTCAGAAATGGGCTGAAGATAATGTAAGAAGTGTCCTAAATTTTTTCATATATAAAATGAGGTCATAAGAGAAGAATTGCAAATTTTTAACTTGGGTGAAAGACTAAATATTATCTGTATAATATTTACCTTATTTCTTCAGTCGTGTGACTTCGCGTTGCGTTTTGATTTGATTTACGCGATTCGAAACATATGTTTCGTCATCAGAAATAAATAAAATAAAAATTCACTCTTAGCAAGGTCGTTACATATTAAAATAAAAATATTGGGAAACGATTACTATTACTACGATTAATATTTGCATTTTAATATATAACGACCTCGCTAAGAGTGAATTTTTATTTTATTTATTTCTGATGACGAAACATATGTTTCGAAACGCGTAAATCAAATCAAAACGCAACACGAAGTCACACGACGGAAGAAATAAGGTTAATATTATACAGATTTTGTCAATAAGTGACTTGGATACCAATTCAAACATGTCTTCCAAAACTAAAAATTATGTACGACGTGTAGAAAACACTTGAAAGAATGTCAGAATCAAGACAAGCCAAACAAGTCTGGAAATATAAACTTATAATACACATAGGTGGATCTTTAAAGGTGCAACAGGCAGCACCTTGCACATGCCGTGATTTTAAGATGATGATGATGATATTTTCTTTTCTCTTACAATGACCGCTCAACTACATATCATACGGTGCACCTGCTCAGTAGTTTAGTGTTTTTGTGGAATCCAACTTTATAGGTTGAAATAAGTTGCTTTTCCTCATTTTTGGTCTTAAACATTCGACGAGCAGTTTTTCAAACAATTTATTTATAATTAGCAAAAAGAATATAATCTAATATGGTGATTATCGCTGATTGCCAGGTTTAGAGACCGTGATCGCCTCCGAAATTTTTCTTTCCATTCGGGCATATTAAAGTCGTAATGCTGTATTAAATTACATTATGTATTAAATTACGTAGTGTATTAAATGCTGTATTATTCGTTTAGTATTGCTGCATACTTTGCAACTTAGTAAATTATATTTGCTAAGCTACTTTCTGTCATGCTCCGGACGAGGATTTCAGAGTGGCCACCATAATCAAGTCGTTATTTTGGACTTGATAATAGATTAGACACTGAAATGCCTTGTCCGGAGCATGATAGATAGCAGTTTAGCAAACTAACGAAGTTGGATATTGAGAGTGCTAATACAAATAACATGAAGAATAATAAATCATCATTTTCTTTGGTCTAAGAATTTTGGATCTCAGTGAGAACTTCATTTTATGGATTCTTCTCTAAATCTATTCGAGTCTCTCCACGTATTTGTCAGCAATATGATATAATTATTTCCGTATTACTGCTGTACGCAGTTGTAATATTATAGCTGAATGATCACATGGAAAATCGTAAGACTTTTGAGTGCTATCAACGGGGACAATAAGTTGATTTTCTAGTGCATTGACACTTACAGTATGTCAGCTTAATCGCTCCATACACACGCTTACCTTTGATGGTAACAAGTCTGGATTCCCAATATGTATGTTTTGCTCTAATGTCTCCTCCAATTATAAAGTGGTCACCGAATGACTGGAACAGGCTAAGATAAGGAATCATCTGTTTCCAGCAAGTATCTTGGCTGTACCCTTGGCAAAGGTCCTAATTTAAAAAGTTTACAGTTTTTGGTTGTATTTTGGTTCCATAATTAGGTTCCTTAAAATTGGTAAAATGCTTCCAAAAATTATAAGTAGGTTCCTTAAAATGCTTCCACTTGATCCACCGCGTCGTGTATTAGCAGGATAATTGTGTGGTAGATTTTATATCCATTGACTTGCAATACATTTTTTCTATTAACACACACTCTGCCCCGATTTGTGTTGGGTATGGGGCTACTTTTGTTAGTGTAGTAAAGCCAGAACTTTGGCTTCTTTCTTTTATAGCACAGTACTGGAATATATTGTTAGCAAGATAACTACAGATAAAAATGGAACAATCCTTCGGAAGACGCCCAAATGATTGTAGTTGGGGATAGCATATTGTCTCGACCTAAAAAGTGTTTAAAGAGTGTGTTGTTTGAAAAACATGAATTTTTATTGTTTAGTGCTCACCGTATTTAATGAATGTTATAATTAATGTCTAGTAAATTTATTAATTTAGTTACAGGTATTTTATGCTCTGTATAATACGTAGTGAATTGGTGTATTAGCTTAGAAGAGTGGTTACAGCAAAAGTCTAATTCTTTTAAAAAATCGTTAACAAAAATTATGGCTGTTATTTCTCTGATGCTTTATATTTTGTACAATTGTACAAAAATTATTTCCATGTATATGAACAAAACGTTGCTTAACAGTTACCAATATATTTAAATGTATTTACTTATACACGTAAGTGTCGACGTAAATGAAGAGAAGTGTTTGTATGATCGAAATATTTTGTATATTCCATACAAGTTATGGATGTCCTTAATCAAAATCCGTATTTCTACTGTAACTGACACAGTTAGAACATAAACCATGCAAAGTTTGTACCTATTGATATCTGACGGCAATCAGTCAGACTGACACATGACTAGGTCACATGTGCGAGTAATTGCAAAGCAAGTAAAGCAAAAATAAAATTATTCTCATTTTGAAAAGAAATAAACAAATCTATGCTAACGTAAACACCAGCAAGTGAATAGAAAGGTCGTGTCGTATAAATGGAAAAGTAATTTGTTTCAACTTAACTGGCATGCACAGCTACAAAATAAATTATTATGTTACGACTCCTCTTGCTACACTTAAATTTGTATTTATGTTTCTTTAAACGGACCAGACATAAGTAAATAAGGTTCCTCTCGACCAGACCTGTTTACTTCTTCTTCGGCCAATGCCACTTGCTTAATTCAATGGTGTAGACATTGTCATTTTAGCCATGCAAAGCTTTTACTTCTCTTGGCCAACCTTCAGGACATTCTCTCTTAAGTCCACAACGAATCCGTAGGCATTCATATCGTCCGTGCCAAGAATCACTTCATCGACAATGTCTGCAACAAGAAACTCGATCTCGTTGCATCGACATTGTGGTTAAACTCGAGAAGACCCAGGCGTACACCTACTTCTACCTTTCCTAGCACATTGATGGGGCTTCCAGTCACAGTCTGTACTGTACAAGAGCTAATTAGAAGCTGGCGGTTGCTGACTAAGTCAAGGCGCACAATGGACACTGTTGCGCCTGTGTCAACTGTAAATGATGTTGGTTTACCTTCAGCAAATCCATTAACGATCAAGCTTTCACTGGTCTTATGTAGCGTGGAAACTGTGTGCTGTTCTGGGGCTTTACTTCTCCAATTGGTGTGATCACTTCCTTCTCTCAGTATTTTATTCATCCAACAGTCTACCTGTAGATGACCACGTTTACCACAGCTGTAACACTTCGGTCTTCTGTCTTTATCCTTTGGTTCGAAA
Organism: Magicicada septendecula; assembly: GCA_034769895.1. Lineage (NCBI taxonomy): Eukaryota > Metazoa > Arthropoda > Insecta > Hemiptera > Cicadidae > Magicicada > Magicicada septendecula. Next base: position 300,782,905 of record CM068371.1, read on the forward strand.
AATCGTTGTGGCGCTGCTGACTTCTTAAACCATAGTTTTTGAATCGTGTCTTTATGCTGTCTGATATTACGATACTGTGGTATTGGATCCGTTTGGCTACAACGTGGTGGTATACTTTGATTAATGCAGGTCGCCGACTTGGCAGCTTCAAAACGAAGAGCATGAACAACAGCGTCTGCTTTATTATCATGCCATACCATTCTTAACACTTGTTGTAATTGACTATCTCTGATACCGTTAATAAACATAATGAGAGAAATCCACTTCCGGAAGTCCTCCGATTCTTCGGGATTAGCCAATCTCGTCAGTCGGTCGACATTCGCTTCAAACTGTTGAAGGCTCTCCCCTGAACGCTGTCACCTCGCTTTAAATTGGACACGGTACACTTCGCACAAATGCTGGTCATCGTACCGTAATTCCAGAGCTTTTGTTAATTCGGCATAGATGTTCTGACTGTCAGATGGCACTTTCGGTATTAGTTCTGAGGCAGGCCCTTTTAAAGCAAGAATTAGTAAAAGTCCTTTCTCTTCTTCCGTCCATTTATTTAAGCGAGCAGCAGCTTCAAATTGGCGAATATAAGTTGCCCAATGAGTGCTTCCATCAAACGTTGGGGCCTTTGGTTTGAATCTTCTTCTGGCCCTACTACAGTTTGGTTTGAATCTTCTTCAGAATTTATTAATGGTCTTTCATTAATGACTTCCTTTATAATTTGTTTTATTGCATTTGTAATAAAATCTTCTAAACTTCTTTGCTGACTAAATTTTGTTGTTGTTCCTGTCTTTTCTGTAGCATTGCTCGGAATGCTTCTATCTTCTGACCGGTAGCTACTTAATTTTTAGCAGCTACCACTAACACCACTCTTCTACGAAGTGCCCTCTGTTTCCATTGTTAACCGTTCTATCCCAATTCTGACACCACTGTTACGACGGTCTCACTGATCGTCGTAGGTACAGTGGAAAACAAAATACAAGACACCAATTACGTCACTAATCACCAGCTTTAATTATCACAGTTACACAGTTTCTAATTAACTCGTACAATATTTTCAGTTAGATTCGTTCACACGCAATAACAATGTCTATTAATAGAGTTTCACACAATTATTAACACAATACTACTTCACTTCGACAACACTCAATCCGCACTAGCGAAAATCGCTCACGTAACTGAACTGACAATCCGGCTGCTATGGCTTTATATATAGGCCGCACCTCTATAGGACCCGCAGAGGTGCAGTGCAGCTTTGCCTCCTTACTGCATGCCAGCGGCTTAATGCGTATCTCTAAGTGTTCCTGGAACTCACTAGAACCACCTACGAGAATGACGCAACACAAGCCACACTGGACGGGGGGAGTGGACATGTTCTGGGTTGTTCGGTACGCTTCTCCTAACAATATGTGTTTGCAATGAGCTTACCAAACCGAAGGGTCATCACCAAACTTGAAAGCACGGGTCATAAACTTTGAATTTGTTCCGAAATGCGCTGATTAATTTTTTGTGCATGGGTTTGCCAGGTGAGTCTCGAGTCTAGGTACTTGATGCTGTTGGTCCATGGCAGTTCGACTGAGCCTGCAGTTAGCAGACGAGGCAGCTTAAGGTCAATCTCGTTTAAGGAAGCTCGTGTTGGATAAACAATCGAGACTTGATGCAAATTTTCGTTACATCGTGCCTTGTGCTTGGGTAAACACCTTCATTAAATTTTATTAAGAACTTCTTGTGAAAATGACATCAGTTCTGTATTATCAGTTGTAAACAATAAATCCGTTGTTTAGCGAATATCGAATTCTTGTTTGTTAATTTAGCCGAGTCGAAGGAAATAAAACGTGCTATAGATAATGTTAACTTTTCTAAAAAAAAAAGTGACAGTTATTAAAGAGAAGGTAGTTAAGAAAGTGGTTCGTTGGTTAATCAATCCAATATTTTTAGATCCATGTTTTTCGGTATCCAGGCCACATATAGTATATAATTAGTAAAATAGTTTACCTTTTTCTTGTCCGTCTGGTGGCCTTTTCTCTATATTTAATTCAACGCATTTCGGGACATATGCCCCATCATAAGGAATATCCCTTGTTGAAGTTCGTCGATCGTTAAAATATTAAAAACACTGTATATACATTTTGAATTAAACGGAATAAATCCTATTGTAGTCCCAAGCCACGTGTTTGTTAACCAAATACACTGCACTCACCGTCTATGGCTTTTTTCCGTGATGTTTTGTCCAGTTTACATGTTTCAAGGCACTTGCCTCATCATCAGAACTTATAAAATCAATCTATGTCATAAAAAATGACATTTGTCAAAATATTAAAACACAATACGGTAATTAAACTATGTACATAAATTCGTTTTAAAAATGTTCGGTGTGCCTTGCAAGACAACACGCGCCGTACTGACGTAATCTAAGCCTTATCTCGACTATATCTCATAGCGGTATCGTACAGTATATTTGATTTATACTGTAATTGGTCGTTCAACACATGTGGCTTGGTACTGGCGTCGTTGTATGATTTGTAAATTTCATATTCTTCAAGGGCATTCAAATAACTCCCTTTACTGCAGAAATGAAGGGGTATTAAATTTGAGCTAAAATCCGTGTAACTGTGACTGTTGTCTATGAGGTGCTTGGCGAAATTTGACTTGATATTGTCAAAGTTGTAAACTCGTGTAGGGGGTCTATGTTCAGAAAATCTTTTCAAAAAACCTCGACCCGTCTGGCCCACATAAAAAGCCTCACAGTCGTTGCAGACTAGCTTATAAACACCCGTTTTATTTTCAAGACTGGTATGTTCACGGGTGCGGAGATTATTCAAGATGTTATTACTAGTCTTATAGGAAACGACTATGTTGTTAACTTTATTAATAGTTGACTTAAAAATCCCCGGCATGAAATGCGTATAAGGTGCCGCAATGTACTTGCGTGTCTTTGTTTCGAGGTTCTCATTTCTATTATTTACATCTTTAGTTTCATTTTTAATAGTGTTACTCTTCTTTTTCTTTTGTTTTTTTAAAATATTATCTACTATTCTTTCATTGTACCCGTTGTTAAACGCAATGACTTTAATGGTACTTAACTCTTCGATATAATCCTCGATGCTAAGGGGTATAGACAACAAGCGATGTATCATGCTATGGAATGCAGCTAATTTCTGTGAAATGGGGTGGAACGATGAGGCATGTATGACAGCGTCAGTCATCGTGGGCTTCCTAAATATATTAAAACACAGTTTTTTAGTAACAAAATTCTTAGTTACTGTCAAATCTAGAAAATGTAACCGACCTCCAACTTCATTCTCCAAAGTAAACTGTATCTTGTTGTTAATGCCATTCAAGTAATTGTGGAGCTTGTCAATTTGGCGATTTGTGCCTTTATACACCATAAAAGTGTCGTCGACATATCTACCATAGAACGCCACATTGTAATTATATGTAGGGTTTGCAAACAAGAAAGAATTTTCAAAGTAATTTAAGTATACCTCCGCTAGAATACTAGAGAGTGGGGAACCCATAGCTAACCCCTCCAGCTGTCTGAAAAACTGTTTGTTATGTGTGAAATAATTCTGGTCCAAAATCACTTCCAACAATTCTAATATTTCATTTATGCAATTAGCATCCAGTTTATTGGTGTTAACAAGGTTAGACCTTAATAGGCGTAAGGTTTCACTCACCGGTACATTTGTATACAAGTTCACAATGTCAAAAGAAATAAGTTTATAGTGGGGTTCAATCATCAGGTTTTTCACTTTTTCAACGAAATCACAACTACTAATCAAACTTCGATTATTAATCAAATGTAAATTATGTTTTAATATACTCACTAATTTTCTAGCTGCTTTGTAACCGGGTGCAGTGGTAAAATTTACTAGTGGTCTAATAGGAATCCCCTCCTTGTGAAGCTTTGGCAGACCTGATAAAACGGGCGCTTTAGAATTAATTGGTTTTAAGGAACGTCTAGTACGTTCATCAAAGAGATGTGTACACATGTTTAAGCTACGATTAAGACGTTTTACGTATAAATCCGTGGGGTCAGAGGTTAGCAGGGTGATATTATTATTTGCAATGAAATCGCGTATTTTATCGTCATAATCATTCTTATTTATAATAACCAGAGTATTACCCTTATCCGCTTTAGTGACAAGGGCTTGATCGTCAGATAGTTTTTTCTTTAATGTTTTTAAAATCCTACGTTCGGCATTATAATTAGTCATAGAAGGAATGGGAGAATGTACGTTATTAAGTTGGTTACGTATAATTTTGTTAAATTTGTTATTTATTATGAACCGTGCTTCATCTTGTTCTTTTTGTTCACTAATTGCTTTAATCACAGTTTCGGCACTAGCAACTTCAGTTAGAATGTGCCTTGTGTTGAAGTTCGGCTTATGTAATGGGAAATTGTATTTTAATCCTTTATTTAAAAGATTTTCTTCGTCAGTATTTAATTCAATCGAAGTCAAATTACATAGTCGTGTATGGAATACGTGTTTACAACTAGTATTACTGGTTTTAGGTATCTGAACGTCTATTAACCTTTGTAACTTGTTAAGCTGCGTCGTACGCATATTGTGAACAACACTTCCTATCGTACTGTTTATAAATTCCAGATAATGATCTAGTGCAGCTGGATGTATGTCATTAAGTAGTTGTAAGTGTGCTCCATACAATTTAGAATTAAGAAATGATTTCTTAATATATAACGACCTCAATTCCTCTTTAATTCTAAAAATCTCTGCGCGTTTTTTAGCTTTCATATCTGCAATAGACGTGCCTTTAAACTTTATAATAGCGTAATTCAGGATAACCTTATTTTTCAAGCATGCTTTATTAAATCTAATATGCAGAATGGTCTTATGCAATTGTGTTTTAATATTCTGAAATCTGCGTACTACGTTATCACGACTATTGTTATTCATTTTGAATTAAACGGAATAAATCCTATTGTAGTCCCAAGCCACGTGTTTGTTAACCAAATACACTGCACTCACCGTCTATGGCTTTTTTCCGTGATGTTTTGTCCAGTTTACATGTTTCAAGGCACTTGCCTCATCATCAGAACTTATAAAATCAATCTATGTCATAAAAAATGACATTTGTCAAAATATTAAAACACAATACGGTAATTAAACTATGTACATAAATTCGTTTTAAAAATGTTCGGTGTGCCTTGCAAGACAACACGCGCCGTACTGACGTAATCTAAGCCTTATCTCGACTATATCTCATAGCGGTATCGTACAGTATATTTGATTTATACTGTAATTGGTCGTTCAACACATGTGGCTTGGTACTGGCGTCGTTGTATGATTTGTAAATTTCATATTCTTCAAGGGCATTCAAATAACTCCCTTTACTGCAGAAATGAAGGGGTATTAAATTTGAGCTAAAATCCGTGTAACTGTGACTGTTGTCTATGAGGTGCTTGGCGAAATTTGACTTGATATTGTCAAAGTTGTAAACTCGTGTAGGGGGTCTATGTTCAGTACGGCGCGTGTTGTCTTGCAAGGCACACCGAACATTTTTAAAACGAATTTATGTACATAGTTTAATTACCGTATTGTGTTTTAATATTTTGACAAATGTCATTTTTTATGACATAGATTGATTTTATAAGTTCTGATGATGAGGCAAGTGCCTTGAAACATGTAAACTGGACAAAACATCACGGAAAAAAGCCATAGACGGTGAGTGCAGTGTATTTGGTTAACAAACACGTGGCTTGGGACTACAATAGGATTTATTCCGTTTAATTCAAAATGAATAACAATAGTCGTGATAACGTAGTACGCAGATTTCAGAATATTAAAACACAATTGCATAAGACCATTCTGCATATTAGATTTAATAAAGCATGCTTGAAAAATAAGGTTATCCCGAATTACGCTATTATAAAGTTTAAAGGCACGTCTATTGCAGATATGAAAGCTAAAAAACGCGCAGAGATTTTTAGAATTAAAGAGGAATTGAGGTCGTTATATATTAAGAAATCATTTCTTAATTCTAAATTGTATGGAGCACACTTACAACTACTTAATGACATACATCCAGCTGCACTAGATCATTATCTGGAATTTATAAACAGTACGATAGGAAGTGTTGTTCACAATATGCGTACGACGCAGCTTAACAAGTTACAAAGGTTAATAGACGTTCAGATACCTAAAACCAGTAATACTAGTTGTAAACACGTATTCCATACACGACTATGTAATTTGACTTCGATTGAATTAAATACTGACGAAGAAAATCTTTTAAATAAAGGATTAAAATACAATTTCCCATTACATAAGCCGAACTTCAACACAAGGCACATTCTAACTGAAGTTGCTAGTGCCGAAACTGTGATTAAAGCAATTAGTGAACAAAAAGAACAAGATGAAGCACGGTTCATAATAAATAACAAATTTAACAAAATTATACGTAACCAACTTAATAACGTACATTCTCCCATTCCTTCTATGACTAATTATAATGCCGAACGTAGGATTTTAAAAACATTAAAGAAAAAACTATCTGACGATCAAGCCCTTGTCACTAAAGCGGATAAGGGTAATACTCTGGTTATTATAAATAAGAATGATTATGACGATAAAATACGCGATTTCATTGCAAATAATAATATCACCCTGCTAACCTCTGACCCCACGGATTTATACGTAAAACGTCTTAATCGTAGCTTAAACATGTGTACACATCTCTTTGATGAACGTACTAGACGTTCCTTAAAACCAATTAATTCTAAAGCGCCCGTTTTATCAGGTCTGCCAAAGCTTCACAAGGAAGGGATTCCTATTAGACCACTAGTAAATTTTACCACTGCACCCGGTTACAAAGCAGCTAGAAAATTAGTGAGTATATTAAAACATAATTTACATTTGATTAATAATCGAAGTTTGATTAATAGTTGTGATTTCGTTGAAAAAGTGAAAAACCTGATGATTGAACCCCACTATAAACTTATTTCTTTTGACATTGTGAACTTGTATACAAATGTACCGGTGAGTGAAACCTTACGCCTATTAAGGTCTAACCTTGTTAACACCAATAAACTGGATGCTAATTGCATAAATGAAATATTAGAATTGTTGGAAGTGATTTTGGACCAGAATTATTTCACACATAACAAACAGTTTTTCAGACAGCTGGAGGGGTTAGCTATGGGTTCCCCACTCTCTAGTATTCTAGCGGAGGTATACTTAAATTACTTTGAAAATTCTTTCTTGTTTGCAAACCCTACATATAATTACAATGTGGCGTTCTATGGTAGATATGTCGACGACACTTTTATGGTGTATAAAGGCACAAATCGCCAAATTGACAAGCTCCACAATTACTTGAATGGCATTAACAACAAGATACAGTTTACTTTGGAGAATGAAGTTGGAGGTCGGTTACATTTTCTAGATTTGACAGTAACTAAGAATTTTGTTACTAAAAAACTGTGTTTTAATATATTTAGGAAGCCCACGATGACTGACGCTGTCATACATGCCTCATCGTTCCACCCCATTTCACAGAAATTAGCTGCATTCCATAGCATGATACATCGCTTGTTGTCTATACCCCTTAGCATCGAGGATTATATCGAAGAGTTAAGTACCATTAAAGTCATTGCGTTTAACAACGGGTACAATGAAAGAATAGTAGATAATATTTTAAAAAAACAAAAGAAAAAGAAGAGTAACACTATTAAAAATGAAACTAAAGATGTAAATAATAGAAATGAGAACCTCGAAACAAAGACACGCAAGTACATTGCGGCACCTTATACGCATTTCATGCCGGGGATTTTTAAGTCAACTATTAATAAAGTTAACAACATAGTCGTTTCCTATAAGACTAGTAATAACATCTTGAATAATCTCCGCACCCATGAACATACCAGTCTTGAAAATAAAACGGGTGTTTATAAGCTAGTCTGCAACGACTGTGAGGCTTTTTATGTGGGCCAGACGGGTCGAGGTTTTTTGAAAAGATTTTCTGAACATAGACCCCCTACACGAGTTTACAACTTTGACAATATCAAGTCAAATTTCGCCAAGCACCTCATAGACAACAGTCACAGTTACACGGATTTTAGCTCAAATTTAATACCCCTTCATTTCTGCAGTAAAGGGAGTTATTTGAATGCCCTTGAAGAATATGAAATTTACAAATCATACAACGACGCCAGTACCAAGCCACATGTGTTGAACGACCAATTACAGTATAAATCAAATATACTGTACGATACCGCTATGAGATATAGTCGAGATAAGGCTTAGATTACGTCAGTACGGCGCGTGTTGTCTTGCAAGGCACACCGAACATTTTTAAAACGAATTTATGTACATAGTTTAATTACCGTATTGTGTTTTAATATTTTGACAAATGTCATTTTTTATGACATAGATTGATTTTATAAGTTCTGATGATGAGGCAAGTGCCTTGAAACATGTAAACTGGACAAAACATCACGGAAAAAAGCCATAGACGGTGAGTGCAGTGTATTTGGTTAACAAACACGTGGCTTGGGACTACAATAGGATTTATTCCGTTTAATTCAAAATGAATAACAATAGTCGTGATAACGTAGTACGCAGATTTCAGAATATTAAAACACAATTGCATAAGACCATTCTGCATATTAGATTTAATAAAGCATGCTTGAAAAATAAGGTTATCCCGAATTACGCTATTATAAAGTTTAAAGGCACGTCTATTGCAGATATGAAAGCTAAAAAACGCGCAGAGATTTTTAGAATTAAAGAGGAATTGAGGTCGTTATATATTAAGAAATCATTTCTTAATTCTAAATTGTATGGAGCACACTTACAACTACTTAATGACATACATCCAGCTGCACTAGATCATTATCTGGAATTTATAAACAGTACGATAGGAAGTGTTGTTCACAATATGCGTACGACGCAGCTTAACAAGTTACAAAGGTTAATAGACGTTCAGATACCTAAAACCAGTAATACTAGTTGTAAACACGTATTCCATACACGACTATGTAATTTGACTTCGATTGAATTAAATACTGACGAAGAAAATCTTTTAAATAAAGGATTAAAATACAATTTCCCATTACATAAGCCGAACTTCAACACAAGGCACATTCTAACTGAAGTTGCTAGTGCCGAAACTGTGATTAAAGCAATTAGTGAACAAAAAGAACAAGATGAAGCACGGTTCATAATAAATAACAAATTTAACAAAATTATACGTAACCAACTTAATAACGTACATTCTCCCATTCCTTCTATGACTAATTATAATGCCGAACGTAGGATTTTAAAAACATTAAAGAAAAAACTATCTGACGATCAAGCCCTTGTCACTAAAGCGGATAAGGGTAATACTCTGGTTATTATAAATAAGAATGATTATGACGATAAAATACGCGATTTCATTGCAAATAATAATATCACCCTGCTAACCTCTGACCCCACGGATTTATACGTAAAACGTCTTAATCGTAGCTTAAACATGTGTACACATCTCTTTGATGAACGTACTAGACGTTCCTTAAAACCAATTAATTCTAAAGCGCCCGTTTTATCAGGTCTGCCAAAGCTTCACAAGGAGGGGATTCCTATTAGACCACTAGTAAATTTTACCACTGCACCCGGTTACAAAGCAGCTAGAAAATTAGTGAGTATATTAAAACATAATTTACATTTGATTAATAATCGAAGTTTGATTAATAGTTGTGATTTCGTTGAAAAAGTGAAAAACCTGATGATTGAACCCCACTATAAACTTATTTCTTTTGACATTGTGAACTTGTATACAAATGTACCGGTGAGTGAAACCTTACGCCTATTAAGGTCTAACCTTGTTAACACCAATAAACTGGATGCTAATTGCATAAATGAAATATTAGAATTGTTGGAAGTGATTTTGGACCAGAATTATTTCACACATAACAAACAGTTTTTCAGACAGCTGGAGGGGTTAGCTATGGGTTCCCCACTCTCTAGTATTCTAGCGGAGGTATACTTAAATTACTTTGAAAATTCTTTCTTGTTTGCAAACCCTACATATAATTACAATGTGGCGTTCTATGGTAGATATGTCGACGACACTTTTATGGTGTATAAAGGCACAAATCGCCAAATTGACAAGCTCCACAATTACTTGAATGGCATTAACAACAAGATACAGTTTACTTTGGAGAATGAAGTTGGAGGTCGGTTACATTTTCTAGATTTGACAGTAACTAAGAATTTTGTTACTAAAAAACTGTGTTTTAATATATTTAGGAAGCCCACGATGACTGACGCTGTCATACATGCCTCATCGTTCCACCCCATTTCACAGAAATTAGCTGCATTCCATAGCATGATACATCGCTTGTTGTCTATACCCCTTAGCATCGAGGATTATATCGAAGAGTTAAGTACCATTAAAGTCATTGCGTTTAACAACGGGTACAATGAAAGAATAGTAGATAATATTTTAAAAAAACAAAAGAAAAAGAAGAGTAACACTATTAAAAATGAAACTAAAGATGTAAATAATAGAAATGAGAACCTCGAAACAAAGACACGCAAGTACATTGCGGCACCTTATACGCATTTCATGCCGGGGATTTTTAAGTCAACTATTAATAAAGTTAACAACATAGTCGTTTCCTATAAGACTAGTAATAACATCTTGAATAATCTCCGCACCCGTGAACATACCAGTCTTGAAAATAAAACGGGTGTTTATAAGCTAGTCTGCAACGACTGTGAGGCTTTTTATGTGGGCCAGACGGGTCGAGGTTTTTTGAAAAGATTTTCTGAACATAGACCCCCTACACGAGTTTACAACTTTGACAATATCAAGTCAAATTTCGCCAAGCACCTCATAGACAACAGTCACAGTTACACGGATTTTAGCTCAAATTTAATACCCCTTCATTTCTGCAGTAAAGGGAGTTATTTGAATGCCCTTGAAGAATATGAAATTTACAAATCATACAACGACGCCAGTACCAAGCCACATGTGTTGAACGACCAATTACAGTATAAATCAAATATACTGTACGATACCGCTATGAGATATAGTCGAGATAAGGCTTAGATTACGTCAGTACGGCGCGTGTTGTCTTGCAAGGCACACCGAACATTTTTAAAACGAATTTATGTACATAGTTTAATTACCGTATTGTGTTTTAATATTTTGACAAATGTCATTTTTTATGACATAGATTGATTTTATAAGTTCTGATGATGAGGCAAGTGCCTTGAAACATGTAAACTGGACAAAACATCACGGAAAAAAGCCATAGACGGTGAGTGCAGTGTATTTGTATATACAATCTTACACATAACAATAAATATAATATAAACATAAAAAACACACATAAAAGTCGACTATAGCATGTCGTGGTGCGCACCACCGATATCGGGTGTGTCTCAAGTTTGGGTATTTTATGTGTGTTTTTTATGTTTATATTATATTTATTGTTATGTGTAAGATTGTATATACAGTGTTTTTAATATTTTAACGATCGACGAACTTCAACAAGGGATATTCCTGATGATGGGGCATATGTCCCGAAACGCGTTGAATTAAATATAGAGAAAATGCCACCAGACGGACAAGAAAAAGGTAAACTATTTTACTAATTATAATCCAATATTTGATAATACTTGTTTGGCGCAAGGTTTTGGGGTGGTGATTAGCAAAGCAAAATTCTGTACGTTGTGTATCAGTTTAAAATACCAAAAACCAACAGGAAACCATAACAACAACCAACCAAAAGTACTCAACAAGATACAAAATTAAGAAGGCTGAGGATGGGAACAATAGGATTCCCGAAACATGTTCTAAATAAGAAAAAACATCTTGAAATAAGGAAAAATATAAATATTAAATAAATTGTATATATATATATATATTATATACGTAGCTCATCGTTTCTTGCAGCAATTATATAATACCGTGATAATTTTTAATCTACTTTCTTCTGCAAGTAGTGAATTGTTTTTTTGTTGTTTATATCGCAATATAATACTTGCAGGAGAAACTAGATTAAATATTGTCAATATATATATATATATATATATATATATATTGTTACAAATAATGCGACTCCTTATATTCTTCGAATCTCTCCTTTATTAAGCCCCACGTTATGCGCCAATTTGTTACAAATAAGATGATGTTACTTATTGAATTATATTATCTTCAAAAGATCCACTGTTGAATGCGTCAATTTGTAATATTTTACTTTAGATGAGGTATCCTGCAAATCAATGTTAATCTATTTATAGAGAAAAATATTTATTATGTGGTTGATATTATTCGGTTCTTGATAATAGATCTGTATTAAATAGTTATTAAGGGTTTTACAAGAGAAAAACGCTCTATTCCAATTATTATATTGAATAATTCAATATTTTTCTCCAACCCTAGTCTGTATATACTATCGAAAGTGTAAAGAGAAGAGAGCGCAGAGAGTAAGTTAGTTCTCTATTCTCTCGTATTCACCAGCTGTCAACAAACGAGCGCTGCGGTTTGCGAACGACCAGTTATTCTAGGTTAAGTCGTTCCGCTTGAGGTGTTTCTCACGTTCCTTTCTCTGTAAATTACACCCTATTCGAAATACACTAATTATTCTACAAATAACAAGAAATCATCAAATTCAAGAAGGATTCTTTATTTTATATATGTTTTAATTCCAACAGCTGCTTCCTCTTGCTACTAATACACCATATCGATTACACAATACGTAATCGATTTGTTATTGAATTCGGGTTTTAGATGGATTAAAATTTAATTATAATTTTCAGTTTGTTTTTTATCTCAGGGTACATGTAGTTCTTTTAACTATTAGTAAGGTCAGGTAATGCAATTTTAAGGTTACTAAGTATTACAATATTGTTATAAAATCTTATTATATAAAATTAAATATAAGCAGGTTTTTTACCAACTTGGACCAGATACTTAATGTGGCAGTGTTTTGCTACGACGAGACGAGAACAGAATGGTGATTCAGCTCTGGAATAAAAACAGCCTCCAGCTTCTCAATAAAAGTTTGGTATTGATGTCCCAAAATGTAGTAGAAGTTTCAGTTCTGGTCTTCGTTATTCTTCACGGTTCTGGTAGTTGCAGGTCCCAATGGAATTTGTGTAGTATTAAGACTTCGTTCGGTTGTAGAAAGTGAGGTTGAGTACATTAATACAAAATTTCATCGTTTGTTTTTTATTATATTTTAATTAATTTGGCATCCCTCGGCTATGGATCATCTTTATTTAATTATAGTTCATTTTCATCATTACTCTTTTACTGTAAGTAGGTTGAATGAGTTATTTTTTGAATTCAGTTAATTTTAATGGTATACAGAATTATATTTGCTGAGAGATAGATTCAGAAGTTACTACTCAGTCCTTTTAAATGCATTTCTTTTTATGAAATTTGATTTATTTAATTTGATTCATTTAGTTTTGGTTTTTCTCCTTTTAGATTTGTATTCTGAACTTTACCCATTCACATATAACAATTGAGGGTTGAAAATCAACAAGATATCTTGCATTCAGTTGTCCCTAACAACAATTTCTTCTTCTGTTATTGGATAATATTTGTTATCCTAGAGCCATAATTAGGAAATATTCTTACACTTTTTTAATAAAATACTCCCTTATTAGAATTACATTAAATCACATAAAACTTTCACCTAATATGCATTATTAAACCACATACATTTACTACATTTTCTTCTTGATCAACTTATTTTAAAAGGCATTATTTTCCTTTTACAAAATACTAATTTTAAGCCTATTGGTTTTATTACATGTGTTATAATTTTTTGTTTTTAATTTAAATTTTCTGACCTGACCTACTGTACAATGAGTCACTGGCTTATGACCAATCATTCTATTTTTATATCTATCCTGATTTAAATTTATTATTATTATTTATTTTATCATTGTAGCCTTCATCTGTTTGTAACATAATTACAATGACCCCTTGACAATTTATTAACAATTATTGTCTTCCTGGCCAAGTTTACAAATATTATCTTACGATATCTTCATTAATTATTCAAAGTAAATACAATTAACATGAAACAATACATAATAAATACACTTGTATTTAATTACTTAAATACAAGTTTAACATGAATAAAATTAGTATCCATTACTCAATACTTTCTTAAAGCAATTGCTTCACACCTGTTACATACAAAACACAGGATAAATATCATGTAAACAAAATATCATGATAAAGCACAACAACATGTATATCATTATAAAACATTAAATATCAATTAAACAGTCTACTCTCAGTTTAAACTGTCTATAGTAATTTCATCTCATTAGAAACTGTGTTTATTGTTTACATCTTCCACTGATCACTCCATATTTCATACTAATAGACATTTTTCCTACTTTATTACCTAGTAACCTTACTAGGTATTATTAATATATTTATTAGGTGAGGTTTACCTTCCTGACCTTAATTATGGCATACCTTGGGTATTGTTTTAATTTATATTGACAAAGTTTTTATGTAACGTCTGGGACCTTAACTTTGTTACGTTACAATATATATATATATATATATATATATATATATATATATATAATATTCGTTCTTTTTTTGTTAAGTAGATTAAGTTTTGAATTAAGATATGGGTAAAAAATGAGTTATATCAAAATACCCATAATTTTATACTCTTTCATGTCATGTGCAATATTTGTGTGTAAGTGCGCGGGTCCGCGTGTTATTTACATTTCATTTAATAACTTCATTAACAATTTACATTTCTTTTTGAAACTTGGACTGGGTATTCATAGTATTCAAAGCTACAATTTTTATACATTCAATGCTAAAAAAAACTATAGTTTTAATATGGCTTTTTAATTAAATTAATTCTTCTTTTAACTCGTTATCTGCAAGAGGGTAATAAAATTTGTAGATTAAATCTAGACAGGCATTTGCAGAAATGGACAGAGTTTTAGCTTAGTCCGTCTATCATGGTAAAAACCTATGACGTTGCTAGAATTTCCACCAATCAGAAGGTCTAAAATTTATTTGACTCGGTACTTTGCGGAGTACGGATGCCACAGTTTGCTTCGAAGACTTGGCATAGAAGGTCGTACTGTCGCGAGTTTTTCGTGTCAGGACAAGTCAAATCTTTATGTGACGGAGAACTTTGGTACACGATACGAGTTTGTCAAATAACAAACTCGATCCCAGTCGAAGAACTCAATATCAATTTATAATAGATCAAAACTAGTGCTTTTCGCGGTAGTAGAAGATTTTCCGCTTAGGGTCACCAATACCGATCGCGGAGAACACTTCAAGAATCAAAAGTTTGTGTAATCATTACATATGATCTATTAATAAACCTGTAAAAAACCCTGAGATAATTTTATAAACAATAACAGTCGATAAACGCAACGCGTGTGTGTGAAACGAAGAGTGAACAACAGCTGATCGCCGGACGTCGACAATACTTGTGGAATTCTACGAACAAGTAACGATTTATTGTAAAACAAACCCGATAAACTCTTCAATTGAAAGACAGTTAAATAAATAAATAGTTTTATGTTTTAAAAACTTAATAATATAATTAATATATATAATTATTAACTAATAATTAATGTATTAGTTAATAAATTTCCCTACCTCCAAATTTAGACTCTGTGTGTATAATTTCATACAACCTATCTGTGCAGCAATTATTTGTTACGCTGCAATATATTGCAACGATACAAATCAGTATTTTCGCATAGGATTTTGTGTGTGTAAATAAATTACGAACAAGTCCATATTGGAGGTATAGAAGAATTATTTATTTAGCACACAAGATAATGATTGTTTATACGATATATTTTAAATTACACAATGTCATGCATAGTATTATATTTGTTGTAAAGAGTTCATATAGTTCAATTTATATGGGTTTTACTTAGTTGTCGAAATCCTTAATACTTGGCGTGACGTCACCGCTCCGCTGCTACAGCTGCTGCAATTTTCCTGCGCGTCTCGCCTCACAATCTCTCCTTTCCGCTCTCTGATGATGAGTTCGTCGATCCTGATAACACTAAAACAGATTCCACATACGCAAATTGTCACTTTCGGAATTGTTAGCGTTATCGCTCAAAATACGTTATTATTATGTTAAAACGTTATTGATTTTTTTTACTCTCAGGGTGATAATGAGTACTATTTAAACTAGCAGTGTATAAGTCTTACACCTTCCGGCTAATTTTGAAGTGTTCTGCGCTACTACAGATTTACCGCGGTCAGTAAATCTTCCTATGAGGAAATCTTCTACTCACGCGAATAGCACTTTATATAATATAATATCGTGGTTGTTTTTCCTAGCTTGGTTTTTGTCGAATAACTTGAAAAGAGTTCCAAGTGTTAGCGTTACTTTAGATTTATACTAGTTCATACAAGAAAAACTCTTGTAGACGAACACACGTTCACTAGGCAAAGGCTTTCGATGAACTGCCCGAAGTAAGCCAGACAACGGACGATCCTGACTGAAATTAGGGGCTTCTGATTTGTCAATCAGCTGTCCACGTGGACGATAGAACAAAAGATAGACGGGTTGCAGGCGAATCTTTGTATAAATTGCCGAGAGCCTGCATAGATTTTATCTTGAATTTTTATTACTCTTCCAAAGATAAGAGTAAAAAGTCGAGGTTTTAATTATTAAAAAACCACATTTATAAAATAGCTGAGAACAACAGAGTATATAGTATATAGAAAATGTAGCTATTTCCATAAATAATTCACTGTCCAAATTTCAAGCTGATGGGTTCATTAACACGGAAGATATAGCGAATAAGGTTTATCACACGCGAACGCGCACACATATTCACACACAAAGTACATGACGTAAAAGAACAAAATTTTACAAAGAATTTGATATAATATAAATCCTTATCCATTACTAAATACAAAACTTATAGCTAATTGACAAAAAATTGTATAAATCCATTTAAAACCTGTTAATGTCCGTCATCCATGCTCTGATATACTTAATATAGATCATCATCCTGTGTTTTGTTGCAATATATAATGAATACTGCCTGTTTTAAAAATAAAGACATACTGCCTGATTTTGAAAACCTAGACACATAAAATTAATGACGGTCCTTTTGTTTACATAACGTTTTTTACTCGGGTTTTCAAGTAACTCTCAGTTATATTTGATCAATAAAATATTATAAATACAATACTGAGACGATAGTTTAAATAGCTTCTTAAGACTTACTGGGTTTTAGTATATTTCTTCAGAGGAAATAGATACAGAATTTTTAGAGTAAAATTAAAAATTAGTGTAAAAAATGAAGACTTTATTGAAGGAGTTCTGTACTAAGTTACCTTGGCTAGTTGAACAATGTGAGGGGTTTGAGCAAATAATTTTTATGAGATGGAATGAGGAAAAAACCAATAATAATCCAGGAGCGGAATTTAAATTTGATGATAAAAAGGTAAAGCTACGATTTTTATTTTGAAAATAGACAGAATGCCACAAAAAGTGTATTGTAGTGACGAAATGAATAATGCAGTAATTTTATACTGCAGTCCTTGTAATTATATTTTTAGATCTGTTACTCCGTGGTTTCAAATCTCGGTGAACTAATATAAGTGTGAGCAATTTTGAGCAATTTACACTTTCACACCATATAGTGTTGTTAGTGTAAGGGTATGCAACGACTGTTTTACGTAATCTTCAAAATTTCTAACGTAATCCACCTCGAAGTATTTTATTCTAGTTGTTAAACCAGTTAACATAATAAACAAAAACTCGTTAACTATTAGAATAACTGAACCGATGCTAAAATTACTCAGGTTATTTTTACTTCCATGTTCCATAAGGAAATGGCGACATGATGGCGAAAAAATCGTGCTCGAGATGAGGGCTGATTCTGATTGTACTACCCTCAAAACATGAAGAAAAGTCATTTTTCGAAAAGTGTGTGTGTGTGTGTGTGTGTGTGTGTGTGTGTGTGTGTGTGTGTGTGTGTGTGTGTGTGTGTGTGTGTGTGTGTGTGTGTGTGTGTGTGTGTGTGTGTGTGGAATGTTTTCTATGGCAAACGATAACAGCCGTAAATTCAAGCAGATTCAAATAATTTTTTGCATACATCCCTGAATTGTAGAGGACTCAAGGACTCTTGTTTGTGGTGAAGATCGGTTAAGGGAAAGGTGTACCTGCAACATTTTATGTTTTAACAAGAGTAACGTACTTAATTTTGATAAATAATGTATCTTGAAAAGAAGATCATAATAATCCACTGCAGAAACGTAGATGAAATATTTATAAATGAAGAGGCTAGTTCAAGGGAGTGGGGGTAATTTTCTGTAAATGAAAATGATAGTCGAAGGGAGAGAGGATAATTTTTATTTATATGTCATCTGTACTACGTTATCGGCAACAAAGAAGTAATTTGTTGTTAAAATTCCTTCCCGGGCTTTTTGGCCGTGGGCCAATGTTTTCTGCAAAACCAGACGTTTCTGCAGTGCCATCGGCTGGCATCATCAGTGAAAATCGAGTGCGCTAACGTGAGGTGGTATACGTTAGTGACCACAGTACTGTGGTTAAGGCTGAAGAAAGAAGTAGATTTCTATGGAAATATTTCATTTGGAAAATGATTTTAAATATAAATCTTAGAACATGGAAGTCATGTATGGTTCTCCATACCGATATTTTATATTATGGATAACTACTCATAAAATATTTATTCATTTTAAAAACAATTGTCAACATTTTATTTTAGTGTTTATTGTTTAAATATTCTACAAATTGCAAACCCCAAATAATTTTGTTTTAATTTAAAAATAAATGGTCAGCAATTCGCTACAGATCAAGTTTGGAGCAGCATTTTTGATCATCTGTAACGTAAGTTAATTTATTTTTAATTCTTAGATTTTTCGAGCTTACGCAAAGAAAGATAAATTTTACTACCTTGCCAAACGACAAACAGCTTTTGTGCTAGTTGCATCCCAGTATTTGTGATTCGTTTTCTGTGTACTTTGTGTTTTCAGTACCCAACACCTAAATTTATTCAGATTCTCACAAATAATCTAACTTTTGTTTTTATTCAAATTAGCACTGAAGCTGAACCGTATACTCTGACACGGATTTCATAAATATTTAACCAGAGAAACTTCTGCAATAAACCTGTACAGTGCGTTGTATTCTCGACATTAAAATTCATGAAATACTGAAACACAAGTCGTATACTATGCATACATGTATTATGAACAATTATTTGTATATTAGAATTCTTAACGTCTCTTATATGCAATTGCAGCTTCCATTCTAATTATGTTATATTCATTTTATACTCTCTTTTATTTCTTTGTATGCATTTTAGCCTGGTTATTCTTTTTGCTTCTATTGTATCTTGGCATTCATCATTTTACCACTGCTCATTTCTTTTATTCTTCTTTTTTCCTAATATATTTTCAGCAGTTTTGAGAATAGTTTATTTTATGTGTGTCCATCCTTAACTTGCATTAGATCAGAGTAAGATCTGGGTCACAGTCTTGAGGATTCAAAACAAGTACAGTATTGCAGTCTCCAGCCGTACTGAGGATAGATATCACTCCCACACATTTCCGATACAACCTTCACTAATAACATTCAATCATCGGAGTACCCACAACGCTTAATTTTCACAGCGTTGAGGAGCATTTTTGCCTGGTCTTCTCATTTTTAATGTATCGATTAATAATCTGATAAAGGCAATCAAGAAATTAGGTGTAAAAATGTGCGTACTAAATTTCGGCTCCCTACTATGAAGCTACAAGAGTAAATACAGTACGAAAGCAGTCAGAAAATGTCTCGGCCTCGATCAAGGCTGCAGCACTATTGTGATTTTTATTGTTCTTATGTTGGTACTACATCTATTACTAGTAAGCATGTGCAATTTTCTATTGTTCAATTAAATAATTGTTATTGTACAGCCGTTTGAAACAGAAGTGTTGATCGTATTCCTTAAAATGGAGAAAATTGAGTACTGTATCGTGCAGTCATTTTGTGAAAGAAGGTTTAACACCAAGCAAAATTTATTCAAGTTTCGATAAAGTGTATGGGGACTCGACCTCTTCATTTTCAACAGTTAATAAATGGGCTGCCGAGTTTAAACGTGGTCGTGCCAGCCTGAAAGACGATCCGCGTGAAGGACGTCCAAAAACGGCAACAACACCGGAAACCATCAAAATAGTGCATGATATGGTTTTGGACGATCGCCTAATTAAAGTGCACGGAATTGCTGAGACTATAGACATTTCGAATAAGACATATTTTACATGAGGAATTGAAAATGAGGAAGCTTTGTGTTAGGTGGGTGCCGCGCTTGCTCACATAAGATCAAAAATAATGATCACATGAAAATATCTGCACATTGCTTGGAGCGTTTTAATAAGAATAAAACAATTTGAACGTCGCTTTATTACGACAGATAAAACTTGGATCCACCACTACACACCACAGTCCAAACAACGGCCAAAGCAGTGGACACAAGCTGGTTGTTCCGCGCCAAAGAATGCAAAGTCAATTCCATTAGCAGGAAAAGTTATGGCATTAGTGTTCTGTAATGCTAAAGGTATTGTGTACATCGATTATCTTAAAAAGGATGCAACAATAACCGGATAATATTATTACAACCATTTATCAAAACTAGGCGAACAAATTCGTGAACGTTCCCGGTTTGCAGAAGAAAAAAATTTGTTTGTCACGAAACCAATGCACCTGCCCTCAAAAGTGTTTTGGCAATGGGAAATTAAGAGATCTCCTCTATGAGTTGTTAAAACATCCTTCCTATTGCTCAGATTTGGCTCTCTCAGACTTCTGCCTTTCCAAAAACTCAAACTCTTTCTTGCTGGTCAGAGTTTTTTGTCGAATCAAGAGGTGATTTCAGCTGTAGATGGGTATTATGCAGACCTTCAGGTAAACCACTTCAGGGACGAGATAGTGGCATTGGAATATCGCTGGAATAATTGTGTTACGCTAAAAAAAGATTATGTTAAAAAATAAAGATATTTTTTATCGCAACTCACAACTGGCCGGCTGCTTTAGAAAAACCTCTTTTTGGCTTAGAAAGCTTGTGTGGAAAAACTGACCTGGATGCAGATAGTATAATCGATCACAGTCTGAAATGCGCAAAAATGTCTGGGATGTGCGGAAGCATTACGTAATCCTTCCGCTTATACAACGCGTGCAAAGAGTGACGTAGTCATGTACTTATGTTATCTATGTTTTTAGTGTAACAATTGTGTAGTCTTTGCACGTCGTTTTTCGTCTTTCTTTGTACTTGATGATACTTGCGTCATCGGTTGTAATATATAGTATTGTTTTATTTCGTCATCTCTTATGTGGTCTAATCTTGTACATTTCACCCAACATTTCAAAGATTACTTTGAAAACTTGTATTAGTATATCCTTCACGATTTACGTTTTGCAGTAATCTCATAGTACTACACATTTTATAATAACTGATAGTTTTATTGATATAGTTCACCTCGTCTTCTTCATAACTTATGCACAACCTAGATCGCTAACGTCAACCGTTAAGTCAGTACATTATTGTTCGCAGTTTTTGTCCGTACTAGATATTTTGCTAAAAATCCTACGGGTTTTTTTCTTATTAAGACCTTTATTTAAGATATAACCTTTACAATATTGCTGCTCTATTTTGTGGAGTCAATTGTAACTAGTGTGTATAACGTGTTTCTCGGCAAACAGCCAAGTATTAAGTAACTCAGGTTAACTTTGTATTTCCGGCGGTACGTCTGTCTTTCAGCATGTTACACTATATTAAGGCGTCAACTACACCACAGTTATTGAAAAATGGAGGCGATGAAACACATTTACGGAGAGCGTCTTTGTTTGTTCTAATTTTTGGAATCAATACCTAACTGGAATCAGTACCTAACTGGAATCAGCCTTAATGAATAACAATTAAAATAGTGGTGGCTCTTTATAGGTGTTGTATACCTGTTAAGATTATATTGTAAATTCAATTGTACACACGTGTAACTTGTGACTGTATGTTGCTTAGTTCTGATTGGGCACCGCGCGTGACGTTCATTCGCCCCACTACTTTTAGTTTCAGTAATGTAAGGGCCTTCGGGCGATACACACCTCAACCTCATCCAGCGTAATTCTACATTACTCAAGATATTCGTTAAGTTGTACAATTTGTTATTCAAGGTTCGGTGATGTATTTAAATCAACATACATTTACAAGTTACATGTGCGGTGTAAAATCAGTGTAAAATCATTCAAGTAAAAAATAAACATTTACTCATACAGTCCACTATTCTTTTATTTTAAGTAAAACTCCATCGACCTACTACTATTATGAATAGTTGCCACCATTAATTTATAACAGGGACAACAAGAGTTCACTTAAGAGTATAACTTTAATTAAAAATATTAGTGCCTTCTTTTTTTTTATTAACAACCAAAGACATCAAGACATCTGTTCATATTTCACAAAACTAGATATGCCTCTAAATTAAATCTCTTATGTTTATATTACCTAGCATAATATAAAACTGTTGGCAAAACATAAACACTCTTTTCGAAATGTAAGCTGCTTTTCAACTATTTAATTTTCAAAAAGATTGAGAGACTTGCATTTATTGTTGTTGTGTATGTTCTGTACTTAATATTCAGCAAATTGATTCCCTTTATATTTTATGTCTTGCTTGTTCATTTATTTATTCTAAACAAAGATATAACTTCGGCAATTCTTTAAAATTTTTAAATTTAATAACGAATTCCGCATATATTAAATAGATTCAGTAGCAGTTAGAAGAAAACAAGATCTCATACTTTATTAATTCAGAATTGACATCCTCAAGCGATGTGCTGTTTTTAATTCATTTTTAATTTCCGTTACTCGAAATTGTTTTCCAATTTTTCAAACATATCTTGTGTTGCTCATTCAAAGCAGCGTTGTAGACAATACATTTTTAGTGTTTTTTTAGTTACTACTTTTATTTAAACTACATATTTTCTTGTCCTCTTGGGCAAAAAGAAAACTCTTTTAACCATGTGCGACACCTTCAACTCGACTTATAAACGTATCTCCTTCTTGCTTTTTTGCTTTTACTACTGTAATATGTCATATATACTGGCTTTACTACTCCTGAAATTCCATACCTAATTTGGTGATAATTTTCTTTTGCTTTGTGATATTTTTACATAAACGTTGAAAACATACTTTGTTGTTTTGTTTGTTGCATTCTCTTGACTCTCCTTTGTTGCACATATATCTCATCATTACATACGTGATGCTTCGTGGTTTTGATATTGACCATTATTCACTGATCTTATCAAATGTTCGTGTTTATTCTAGTAATTACGTTACCCTGCAGTAGTAGAAGTTCTTGTTGCTTTGTTCTTGTAAATGTTGTACGTGTATGCTATGCCCTGCGTTTCCTTGTCTTCAAGTGCTAGTGTCTGCTTTTTCATTTTATCCTTATCTAAAGCCCAGACTTGAATAAATGATGTGTGTTATGATTTTTAAATTTCTATTTCTCTAAATAAGTATGGGTATTCATTTTAAATATTGCTTTCAATATAAAGTGTATATTGAATTATCAATGAAATGTATTATATATACCCGATTTTCTCCGATAATGCGTAAGTTTCATTTTTTACCTTTATTTTTCTTATTATTCATTATAAAATTAGTAGTCTATAAAATTATATATTATAATTTGTTACTAAAATTTGCTAAACTTTAATAACTAAGCTTTTACTGTAAAATATATATCTCTAATGATGCAAGATAATGAATAATATACTTTTGAAAGAATATTTGATAAGCTGTGTTAAAATGAACCAACGTCTTCGAAGAACTCTTGATTGTTTTAAATTTAAATATATTTAAATACATATACATTATATTAATTCCTAATATAATTAAAATTTGTAATAATTGCTTTTAAGTTAATATAGTGGTGTGTTTACTGCAAAGGATTTAAATT
This sequence comes from Magicicada septendecula, assembly GCA_034769895.1. Taxonomy (NCBI): domain Eukaryota; kingdom Metazoa; phylum Arthropoda; class Insecta; order Hemiptera; family Cicadidae; genus Magicicada; species Magicicada septendecula. Next base: position 300,806,842 of record CM068371.1, read on the forward strand.
CTGATTCTTTATTCCTATCGGCAATTATGTTATTAGACTCATACTTTTGGTAACTCCTCCTTCTGTGACGATAGTGTGACAACTGTATTAACATTTATTTGCAACAAGATGCAACCTGTGTAGCACTATTAAAAGTTACATATATTTTGGTATTACTACTTTCTTTAAACTGATTACGTATTCTCACACAGATATGGAACTTGAAACAAGTATCATGCTCAAACAGTATGGTTGTTTTGTGTGATTGAAAACGTTATTATTCTCTAAGTTAAAATGTAACTTTTGAATACTTGTAAGTAAATAAGTAATACGTTTATAAAAGAAATGAAATAAATATTACTGAATATTCAAGTTACGTTGTGCAGATCGCACGAAAACAAAATTGTGTTAGATTGTGTTAGTGTGCGACAGCGTATCAAAGCAATGCCTTGTATGTTGGCAGTAGAATAATTCCGAAAACTGGGTGTTTGGTATAGATTGTCGTAGTGAGCCACGAGTGTCTGAATGTTTGTACTGGCGTTAAATGATTTGGGCAAGTGATTTGATTAAAAACAAACAAAAGTGATTACAAACAAATACTCAGACAAACCTCAAACTTTTTAAAAATACGTTTTCGGTACTATCTGTAACACACGAAATCTTTCATAGTGCATGAATTTTATTTATGGTTTATAAATCAAAAGTAATTTTAAATTTACTAGGAAAAAATTGTTTATTCTTCACAACAATTTTGTAGACTTATTTCTCATTACCAATATTAAAACAAATCACATCAAAAGGAGCATATTGCCATAAAAAACTGAATACCTCATTACAGATAGTACACCAAAAAACTCTGTCGGCAATAAAAATACTTATTGTTAGAATGTGTGTTTGTATGCCCGAGAGAACACACTAACAAAATATTTTACCGAAACATTACAACCCTGTTTTTTTCCTACACAATTTTCTTTTCTGGCGTTTCTATCCAGTTTTTCAGTAAGTTATAAGTAATAACTTATAATTTTTCTGTAACATACAACGAAATCTCAGATATAAAAGACTATTAACACTAATTACACACCAAATAAAAATAACGTCATTCTAAATATATAAAACTAAACACACTACCTTTTAAAAAATTAAACACGATAGTAATAAGCTTTATGTTAAATACCAATAGCAAGTCTTATATAATCAAATTAAAGATATAATGTTTGATTGGTACTCTTTCTTTTAACGAAAATTGGAATCCTTTTCTCTCCTAGTACTCATGTAAATGCTTCAATCTACGTCACGCACAGATATAGATTCTTAGCATCATTCTTCATTCTCAGAATTCTTATATAAATCAACTATATAACAAGACTAAACAAAAAATAGTTATATTTCACGGTTAAAAAATGTACTATCGTTTACGTGTGCCAGGAATATGAAACACACAACAAATTTATGGTAAGTAACTATTATGCATATACCTTCTTTAGTTAGACAAAAAATTGATGGCTCAAAGTTAAACGTAATTAGAATCTTGTCACTGAACTTAAGCGTGTGACACATAGATCTCTATATCAAAGAAAGTCTTTGAGCTTTGAAAATGGGTACAAGAGAAAATTTAACAGAGCACCGTGTTTATTAAAGAACAGAAAGAAAATAGGATTGCGCATATCTTGCCAAAGGTCTGTCTTACATATCAGGCTTATAACGCTTTGTATTGAATTTCTTATTAGTATAACAACTGGAGATTTATTCCATTATTATTCCCTTGACTTGGGAGTAAAATGTTCATGCGATAAGATGTTATTTTGCTTTCCCATCTAATATAGAGTCAAAATCAAATTAGATATATCTGATATATGAATTTGTCTAAAAGCAACTATACATAGTACTTAAAGGGAATATGTGATACCATACAATACAGGAATTATGTAGACTACATTAAGAATATATCACAAAACCAACAAATTATCACGATACTGAAAACATAACGGCAAACCAGTGTTTTTCCCTTCATTATATTATATTAAACAACGTTATATACATATTTCTTTTTTCCAGGTGTGTTTACAGTTTTTTAAACCATAAAAAGTAAATGAAAACAAAATATAGCTCAGTATTCTGCTACCAGATGTTTTACGTTTTTTTCTCCTTAGACTTCACTTAAAGTATTTATCACAATATTTCTAACAAATTTATTTGCTTTTAACGTAGGAAAACATTGAACATAGCATTTCCATAAGATGGTTATCATAATATAAAATTATATTAGTAAGACTACCCTCCTTCTGTGTCCTACTACTCTAAATTGAGTATGGTTATGCTATGTGACAATGACGATGACTGTGTTTCTCCGGTTAGCCTCTCTATCTGGATGTGATTCCGTGCAGATGATGCTCCACAAGTGCTTTGAGCTGATCGACTCTGCGACTCGGACATCTCCCTCGTGGATGTTTACCATCGATAGTAAAATTGCAGAAATTGTACTACTCTATGTTAGTGATGTAAGTAATTCTAGAACACGCTAAAATATTTAACTTTAATTAATACAGTTATACAACAGAGTTCCCAATTGAGGGTTACGAAAGCCTGTTTGAGTAAATACAATAAGAAATATACTCATCTAACATGCGCATGTTATTCTGGGTGGTGTTCTTAATACATTGACGTTACTTGTGAAATCACTTTGTGTTCCTTACTTTCCACAGGCATTCTGTCTTTCATATTTTAAATTTATATTTCTGTTGTCGTACAGACGATATATTAAAACGCTTAAGCTCCTACAGGCTGGGTCGTGTCCACATTTATTATATATAATTAATTGTTTTTATTATAATATTCAATAGCTGCAGATTCTGCCAATTCTTTTTTTTCTGTGTTTCCTTTAAAAGTATCAAAATTATATTAAAATTGTCACCTTCTATTATACTCACTATTTATTACTCCAAGGTTTAAATCTCTATTTTGCATCTACATGTTTTACATTTTAAACATATTTTATAGCTATATATTTTACTTATTTTTACGTAAATAACATTGTTTATCGGTACAAATAAAACATCAGAGACAGAAACTACAACCATCTAAAGTTGAATTTATTTTTCTAATAGAAATACGAGTACTTTTAATACTATAATTTTTCTACATATAGATCTACAACTTTTAGACTATTCACAACAATTATTGACCACTTCTGATTAAACAATATTTTTATACTGCAATTACAATGATCAACAGTTATTATTACTTACGAAATACCGCAGTAAATACGACGCGCACTAATCGGAGTAAGATCACCCGATATCTGACAGTAGGGTCTATTGCTCTTGTCACTCTAGCGTTTAATGTCATGGGATGTAAATGATGTCGAGGGGATACGTAATGCGTTTACTGAAGTCTTCTGCAACATTGCTCAACATTCTGGCCAATTTGAAGTCGCTTTATTACTTATATAACCATACCTGTAAGACGAAAAGCACCGTTAGAAATCACGATCATTCTCAGTTAACCTCAGGTACCCTGAAAGGTAACTTAAAACTCCATAACACGTAGCCTACAGAGATTCCTTTCACAGTTTTTCTTGATAAATGGTTTACAGTCTAACTAGTAACTAAAGTTCCATTAATAGTAAATAGTAACCTAATTTTGTGTTTTCTAAATACAAATACCATTATTTAATATTATCTGTGAGACGTTTTATCGTATGTTAATGTAAGAAAACTGTACTTACTAGAAGAACATAAATATACAGGGTACTTCATGAGTTCACTTCAGGGATATACTTCAGGAGACAATTCTATTTTACAAGCTGAAATAAAGAAAAACTGTCGTATAAACGTGGGTCCGAAAACGTTTCGTTTTATATTTATGGCTTGCGTAACATTTCACCTTGATTGCTGCTCCAAGGCTAAAATTAAGCCCTACTGAAATTCTTGGAAGTTAAATTAAAGGATAAATTTGACGATTTTTACATGCTTTTTGGCCTGAAAAGTTTAAAAAACAGGGTTTCAGAACTATATCTTGAGTAGTTTTATAGAAAAGTTTCGTAAATCTCAATAAATCCGTGTCAAAAAACTCACGTTTTTAGGTTTGATTCGAATTTACTTGTTTTAATTGCCAAAAAGTAAATATAAATTTGTAATACAATTAATAAAGAATATAATTCGAAGAAATGTTATGTAGGTTAAGTCAATAAGAAACATACAAACATTAAAATCAAATTAGATAAATGAGCTGTCTAACTTTATGTGAATAATGAGGTTGTGCACAATCATGTTGAACATTTGCAGCCTCTTTTAAATATGTATGTCTTCTAGCAGTATTGACAACTGTTTTTGTAAAACGTTTCTACACGCAATACCAGTAAGCCAATCTTGAATAATTAGTGCTACAATTAACTGGCCCCTTTTATTCCACACTATACATTTAACGGTAACCGGTTTTGAAGGTTTGACTGTATTACTTGATTTGAATTTTCAGTTGTCCACCTGTGACTATTTTTCAAATTTTGTGTTTCGTTTCTTGCAAAAAAAAATTCATGAGTGAATAAACACAATTAACAATATTTCAATTGTCTTGTACCCTTTGGCAAAAATTTAGTCCTAACTCACAGTCACTTGGCTGAGGATACTGAACAGTATGGAAATGATAAGGATGAAAATTCTCTTTAGTGTTCTCCTGACTTTTACATTCTGCTCGATGTGAAATTTTTCTGATACTGAGTTGAGGACTGCGCTTTATCATTTCAATGACATTTTCTTATTTAGATACAAGCTGTTCTACAGGGAGTTCAATAGAACAAACAATTGTTGGTAACGACCTGTTAGTTTGTAAATTAAACCAGGGATAAATAAAAACCAGGGTCATAAATAAAATAAATAATCAGGATCCTAAATAAAGACCAGGGAAACATTTGTCATGAGGTACTCTCCTGTTTAAAAATTTTTGTAAATATTCATGTTTTGCAGCCCAGGAATTTCTATGACTAAATCTGTACACGAAAGCAATATCTGCATACTCCTGTTTTGAAAATTGTAATGACATATGGAAATTATGTTTAAAAAAACACTAACACAAAACTGAAGACTACAGAATACTTATGATAAATAATTCAGCTACTATGTTATAAATTATTTGTTAAAAATGTTTTGTCTGATTTGAATTCAATTTTGATTCAGAACAGTACAGTATTGCCAACTGCAGTTATCTTATAAACGTTATTAAAGCAAGTTAGTGTTATTGCAGTTATTATTGTCTTTAATTATTTTAACAATATTAACTAAAATTAACGTTTTTTATTAACTGATTAATTTGTTGTTATTAATAAATTGTTCAACATTACCAGAAGAAGAATTTTTTACTTTTCTTGTTGTGTTCCTTCTTTAATAAAATTTGATTTTTATAAAGTTCATTTGTTTTTTATTGACTTTATTTACATAAACACTCTCAGAATTAAATTCTTCCTAAATTTCGCTGCTAATTTACGTATATTTTTGGTAATTTAAGCAAGTAAATTTACATCAAATCTAAAAAAGTGTGTTTTTTGACACAAAACTTTTGAGATTAACGAAACTTTTCTACAAAAGTACTCAAGATAGAGTTCTAAGACCCTACTTTTTATTTTTGTATGCCTAAAGTAATAAGAAACTACTAAATTTACCCTTTAGTTTAAATGTTTTAATAAATTTACACATTTCTTGTTGTCATCTACCTACCATAAACTGTAAGTAAAATAATATAATCCAAATAAGCTACAATAATATAAATTCTGTTAACTATCTACAATAATAGTATAATATTATAAAGTTTTTCAATAGGCCTTAATTGTATCCTTAAAAAAGGTGAAACGGATTGCATGCCATAAATCGAAAACGAAGCGTTTTTGAACGTATGTTTATATGTTTTTTTTTCCTTTATTTCAGCCTGTAGACTGCACTCCTGAAGTAAGTCCCATTCTTCATGGGACGCCCTGTACAATTGCAATTAATTAAAGTTACTCGATTCTCCTGATACGCAGTCACGTTTTCCTTAGAATCAGTTTTAGTGAAAAATGTGAGTTACTTAATAGTGGTGTGTATAGTTTTGAAGTGAAAATGATAACGATAACACTAGTTTGTTCAGTAGGTCTTGCGCTTCGCTGCAAACAACGGTAATTGTTTGCTACCGTTGACCAATATAAACAAGAAAATCTAATGGTTATACAGTACAAATTTTGTTAGGTTTTAATTTGTTGAAACCAAGAGTTCAAAATATAGGTTTGTTAATTTCAAATCGAGTATCTTTACTTCTAATAGGAAAAGTGAATTATGCAGTGTAAAATCTACCCAAACATGTAATCTCTTCATTTTGTTTTGTTAAACAAACTAGTTTAATATAAAAGCATTTTAGGGTCAGACTTTCCATCAGCAGTAAACGCCAGGCATCTAGATGGTAGAAAACTCTATTTTCTTTATTAAACGGAATAATTAACTTTGTAGTGTTTATAGAACAAAGCTGATGTTTTGCGAACAAATTATTTCGATACGATGTCTCCTTGTAAAAACGAGCATCAATTAGTATATTCCTCTCTGTTGGATATTTTACTTTAATATTAGACAAACTGTAACAGTGATGAACACGTTCTGTCATCACTACGTTAATCATACGTTCTGTTTTACTTTTCACAGAAAACTTAATCTTAGAGTTTAGTTATAGTGTCTTCGTTTGTAATCCTAATTATAAAGTCAAATGTGGTAGGGCAATAAAGAATTATATTTAAATTTTAAATAAATGAAAATTTTGACGAATCGGTTGTAGTTTAGTCACATATAGCCACTAAATAAAGAACAACAAGTAATAGACAGCGTTATCTAAATAGGGTAGTGGCGCTTTTGACTTACACTGTAAATTACGATATTGAATAAAATATTTATACTTTACAAATGATAATGCAATTAATTTCTTTCAGTATAAATAAACAGAATTTTTATAATTCGTTTACAACATGGTTGAAATAATCCCTTGCGAGTCAATGTTCTGTCTACATAATTTGGATTATGCCACAAGTCTTGAGAACATCTCGTTTAAGGAAACTGCATATTTCTTTCAAAGGGTTTTAAGGGTAACATACAATAATACCAAATCATTCCAAAAGAACGGAACATCTCTAGGGCACATTGTAGACGAGGAAATGGGAATCAAATAGTAATTTAAATATAAGTTTAATTTGAATACCGATCGTAAGTTACGAAATTTATCATTATAAAAACTATGACAATATATGTAAAAATTCTTTTTAAACTATAAATAATAAAGCCTATTCTTAAATGTGTCATGAAAACGGTACCAGAGTTAACGTCTGACTCTATATAAAGTCATCATTAGTAATCTTATTTTTGCAAAATATAAGTTAATTAAAGTAAATTAGCTTTTAGTGGAGCAAGAGTCGCATAAATTATTTGGTTGGTAAGATAAACTCTGACAGTTCAAAGTACTTGAAAGAAATTAAAACTTTTTTCGTAATATAACTAAATTAGAAATGCACCTAGAATAAAATTACTAAATCTTGGTGAGTTGTTGAAGTAAACTTTTATAATTGAGAAAGGAAAACTTTGTATGAAACTTTACAATAAACTAGACAAAGAAACTAAAACTAATGCAGAAATCCTATTGAACTTTATTTTCTTCAAAACAAGTTAATTTGTGTCTCCATATGGTTGCCGAATGAAAGTAAATAATCAAACGAATGTAAATAAACAAGTTTAAAATACAGAATAATTACTATTGCTAAATATTAACAAATTATAATTTTCTGAAGAACTGATGCAAAGAGAGGTTTCAAATTTAAAGAACACTTTATTGTTTATTGCATTGTTGTCATTTACTACACAAGAAATGGAATTCCCTATTTCCTCTAAATTGATGACTTGAATTACAATAACGTCTCTACCATTTTTATAAATGAGATCATTAAAACAGCTCGCAGTTTATCATAATGACGCATGTCCTAAAATGGCCATTAATGCAATTTCTGTTTTTTATGTGGACGACATTTTAACTGAAGCTGACTCGGTCTAACTACAGCCACAGTCTTTGTCATCGTTTGTTACAAACATAATATTAACAATTTTGTTAAGACCAGCAGGATTCAATTAATAAATTTATAGTCTGGTTATAAAGCACATATTCCTTCGCTGTAGTGAAATTTGCTTTTGGTTATAATAATTTACAATTATAAAAAAATTCTTGTACTCTGAAGACATTTTGTATTTCCTGGATGTATGATATGGTATAAAGCATTACACAATTTAATTTAAGTCTAATTGTGACTATAAACAAAATGTGTAACTATAAAAAGACACTTACTAACATTTTAAAACTGTTGACCTTGTAAAGTTAGTCAGTGTGGTTACGTTCAAGAAAAACTTATTTTGTAGAATTATAGATATTAACATGAACATGGTATAAAATCATTTGCAATATATTTACAATAAATAGCAGAATCTTAATAAATAATATGGCAGAATATACTCAATTATTTGTAACATTGGAGGTTTTTCAAAATCCTGCCTCATAACGCTGATACGTCTGATTGAATTACCTCACTGTTGGCTATTTTTAGCAGGTCACCCACTAACCTATGAGCTCAAGCATTTAATCTATGCAAACACATATATGGCAACAAATCACCTAAATAATCCAGCAGAGACAGATGATACATTTGTAAGAGACAGATGAAAGTATACTTTTACTTTTCTGAGCTGCGATCTAGAGTACAGTGGCGAAAATGGTCTGATGATATCAGGACTACAACCACATTTATCGTAGCACATGGAGACCATAGCCCACCGATGAAATGAATATTGTACCTTATTTTGAAAGCTTATCAGATAAAAGTGGCAAAATTGAAATAGTGGCAAAGTGAAAAATATAAGCAACATTCTGAAAAAGAGTTCTCAATCAAGAGTGACCAACACCTAACACTATGTGATAATTAAAAAAATAAGTAAAGTCAGTAATCAAAAATCGGTTAATTTTTTCTTTTTATTGTAAAGTTTTCCACACCACACATACCCAAAGTTTATTACCTTAATTTTAAAGTAAATTTGTTTGTTAAGGAAACCTACAACCAATTTTTAAATTGTCCTTGTATTCCATGCGTACTTATTGCTTGTGTCATTCTAACATCATGTAATTCGGTCTAATACGTATTCTTAAAATAACATTCATAAAGATAACCCAGGAACTAGTTTTTAAGGTGAACGAAATACTGAAATTTGTGTAGAGAGAACAAACTTAAGGTGGGTGAATAACGAAGATGGGGAGTGCGGTCAGAGTCGGAAGTTCAGTTATCCAGAAGAAATGTTGCCTGATTATTGTAATTTAATTTTGTTTTCTTAATTCTTTGTGTTAAATTCATAGTAATACCGTAAAAATCAGTTCAATAATTTATTTAGCTGAACATTGAGATGGGGGTTGACGACTACTATCCTCCTACAAACATCTTCAAACAATAATATAGAGTAATTTTTATAATTTACATAAGAGAATAAGAAAATATTTGAAATCAACGATGTCAAACGTTAATTTGCGTGTACATTTATGATGTTTTTTAAGGGAGTTTGCATGACTGCTTGCTACAGTATTGTAATATAACTGATTTACAGCACAACTTTGCAAGTTACTATACCGCATAAAATGCTTGATATGTTTTTAAAATGCCGAATATTCACAAATTAAAATACAAGACAATTATCGTTGTAAAACAGTTTGAACAATGTGTGGTTAATGTGTAATCATGTGCACAAACACTACAGTAAGCAAGACGTCTTTAACTCACGACCAATATTAATAATAATGGGTGGCTCCCATGTGTACCACCGAAGCAGCTTAGGAGTCAGGCAGGATAGGCTGCCTTATGCGAGCCATACGGCATACAAGGAAGGCACTGTAGCCAGCACTACGCTTCAGTCGCCCATTATTATCCCCAGCATGTTATCCCAGGGGCTCATTTTCAACAGGCTGAGTCGACCTGGGAGCTCAAAACGCACCTTGATTTTATGGTGCGGGCCCAGGAATCGAACCCGGGATCTCTAGATTAGCAGCCAGGTGCCATACCAACTGGTCTACTGAGCCCACACACGACCAATATTAAAATGGTTAATTTTACTAATTCTTCTAATTAGTGTGACATACAGCACCTGCTTATTATACCCTGATTAGCCTAATTGCATCCACAATGACGCTTTCAAAGAGTTGAAATTTAACCAGTTCATTTTTTAATTTTGAAATGTCATCGACTTCTCCAACACTTGAATATCAGTTTTGGCAATCCTTTGTTGTAAAACAAGAGTAATGACAGACGGTAATTTTCTATAGAGTAAATCCATTTTAAGAATCTTTGAAAAACATAGTACATACACACATAGGAATTTATAGACTTACACAATAAACACAGACATTTACACACTTAAATCTCTTTAATCGAGTAATAAAGGAAACCTACGATGTACAGCATAAAAATGAGTGAAAAACAAATATACAACATTCAATAAAAAATCCAAAGCTTTATTTACTTGGTTACGTTAATTCGCACAAGGATGTATTTATCTGTTTCAAGATTTATAAAAACTGAAATTTTATTTTATATTTAAGGCTAATAAGTTATTGAAATCATTTAATAACATTAAAATATTTTACAATCAATAATGCAATTATTTATTACATATTCTTATATATTGCACTACACACGTGCAAATTTAAACTTGTGTAATTATAATTGTATATTTAACATCTTTAAACGTTATAAGGTAATATTTTACTTTACAGATTATTTACGGAAAGGTCCGAGTGGATATTAAATGGAGTTGTTGACCAGGATTGTATTATTTTCTTAAGCCGTTTGGATACAAATCAAATGCAGTATGTTTGACGTGATGGTAAGGGCGGAGGAAGCATGTTTATCTCTCTTCCGCTCTTACGAAATATTACGTCACTGGTTCTGTTTACATTGCACATAAGAAGTATCGTTTCACTGTGTTTGTGTGACGTAACATAACGCGTTCTATTACCGTATATACGGCCACGGCACATTATATGTAGGAGCGTGGAAGTTAATACATGATGTCTGTACTTCAAGCGAGGGATGTGTACCTCATAGACTGTGCCGTGTGAGTATAACTGAAGGATCTAGAACATACAATTATTGATTTACAAACAAACGTTCAGTTGGTAATAATCGTCTTACCTCAGATCTCCGAATACACGTAAAACCAGTGTAATAACCACACCGCCAATATAAAACCAATATAATAATGTACAATTTATTTACAAAAGTTTACCTTACTATGTAATCACACATAAATTTAATTACAATTTCAGAGAGACACTTTGTATTAAAATAAAAAGTAAATCTTTTATTTTTTTAAATAAATTTTAAAAAATAAAAGAAAAAGTAATTCCACTTTTTTATAACGTAAAATAGATGAACTATGCAACAGCATTTGTGCCATTTGCGTTATTCGTGATGAAGTACTGAAACTATTCTAGAAAACTAGTTTTTTATGTAACATAAATAAAAACAAGCAAATATTTTATTTATTTATAGTAGGCATCAAAACTCGAGCATCTAAAATTTCTATCACACAGTTTGTCTTTTTAGTGCTAGCACTTATATTTTGTAATGAAGTTTCTGAGCTGACGGTGAGCAGGATGTAGAGGACAAAGAGAAACCCAGCAGCAACACCTAAACTAATTTTTAAATTATCACTAGTAATAATTGTTCAGGGTGTATATAAGAATTCTGAAAAGAAGCATTTATTTCTCTGGAAATTGTGATTTTTCACAGTGCTGCCAGTTCCAATGAGTTTAAGTATAAGTCCCTACGGGGGTGTCTAGCTACGTATTGGATGATCCTTGGTTAATATTTTTCAAATAGATATTATTCTCCACATATAACATGTACACAGATAATTCAGAAAAACTTTGTACGAATTTTCCCTCCTTCAATTACAATATCATACAGGACAGTTTACATGGAACCATCGGTGTAACGTATCTATGGTATAAACTTGACCTGGGGCCGGATAGAACGCCAGATGAACAGCCCTTCCTTCCGGACCCAACGGAAAGTAGAGTTATTAATAATGCTTAAGCATCCGCAAGGAAGATAATTCACTTTGCTCTGTACAGACTATAAAAATGGCCATATTCATGAAAGTTAATGTAAAAACTTAATTGTAAATTTATGTAACCACTAACGGTAAGGAAAGCGGAAACTGTAGTTCCCTCTGTGGTTCACGTAACTTTGTATCTCGATTTGCAAACATGTATTTCAACGTATTGTTTCATATAATTTTTTTCACAAACGTGTGTATGTGCAGGTAAACAAGTTGACTTACCCTTTTCAATAAATACGAACATGTTAAACTAATTTTTCATACAGCGTAATAGTTTTTTTATTGATTACAAAATGAGCTCAATTTAAAAATTTAATTTGTAAATACTACAAATACTTCCTCAAGGAACCTTTTCTTTAAGTCACCGTTTCTAAGACGATTTGTTATAGAAAAAACCATTGGCCCGTAACAAAGGTTCTTTTTAGAAGTTGGTACACAGTCTTCGGTAATCAAACAATTATTCTTTCGTTATTTCAGGGTTGCAACAGCATAAGCAGCTGCAGCACCAAGTGATCGCCTGTCGGTAGAGAAGGTATGGATTGCATCGACACGTTGATTGGGCTATCCGCGACCAAGACGTACAGCCGTAGCCTTCTCCAGACGCAGGAGGCTCCCTGACAGACTATACGTAGGCAATACTCCCCTGCCCTGTTCTCGAGAAGTTAAGTACCTCGGGCTCCACCTAGATCGTCGTCTTACCTGACGGACATACTCCGAGCAAGTGGCCCGCAAAACCGCCAATCGTCTGTATAATCTCCGTCCCCTGCTTTTCAGCAATTTTATGACCCGCCGCCTAGGAAAATTCATCGTCACCACTTATGTAGTACCGATGGTTACTACACGATCCCGGTATGGGGTACTTAGCTAAGACCCATAAGCGAAAGCTTCAGTCTCTCCTGGGCGAAGATTGCGCTGGACGTGTAAGGCCCACTACCTGACTTCTTATAAGGTAATCCGAGAATCCCTGCATGCCCGTTCCCTGAACGCCACCATACGGACATTTTCCCAAAAGTTCTATCGCTGCTGTGCCCGCTTCGAGGGCAAGGCAATCACCTCATTAGTGCACTTGGTCGCAAGCCATCTGTGCTAGATGAATCTTGGACCCGGCCTCGGCGTACGCTCACCCTCAATTAGGCAACTAACCGACTCCCACGGCCGGTAGCAGGCCGCTCCCTTAACATTCAGAAAATTTCCGGTCCCTGGGGCAGGAGCACTACGTTGAAGCTCGCGACGCAGCATACAGGCGGGCGACAGGCTTGCCCTTCGTCCCACATAATCCCTCTCTCGGCGGCATTGACACGTCGTTGGTGTTTTCATAAAGGGACTGAACAAAGTATCAATTAAAAAAATTCTATGTTTATGATTATAGTTGATCCCTTTGCATAATGATAACTTTATTAATACAATCAGTCAGTTATAAAAAGAAAAGACGTCAAGTGCTAGAGACGATTATTCCGCTTCCGGCATTTTAAAGCATATTTTTCTATACTGTGAAATAGTTACTGAAAAAAACGTTCTTTAATTATTGCTCCAAATATTATTTGCCGTCTTGACATAGTTTACTTCACCCCTCTTAAGACTGTACAACTGTACAAAATATCATGCTAAATATGATGCAATCTGTTCCACGCGGTCCCTGTCTCTTACACTTTCCTGTACCAATAATAATCATTATTTACCATCAACGATTATTGCTGGGTTTTAATCATTGTACATTGTGGTAACCTACTGTTCTCTATTTACAGGCTAGGCATATATGCTAGAGATGATCGCGAATCAAATTATTATCGGACCTAAAAACAAAACACGCTCCTCTATGACTACAAACATACTGTATTTAGTGTTATATCTCTATATATTATTTCTCAAAGGTGTTTTTTTGTCGGTATGAAATATCTCCCTTAATACTGTATCAAAATTAATGTTTGATACGCCATTTTGAAGATTATTTTTCCCTCTAATGACGAAAAATAAGTAAATATCTTAAAATTAATGTTTTCGTTAAAAAATTACATTTTAAAAAAAAACAAGGGACGCCATCTGGTGGCAATCTGTTTATTTTAACAGTTGTCGGTAATATAAAGTGTCATGGTGGCGCTGAAGTCTCTGAATAGAATAGAATAGAATAAAATAAAAAGAAATTAATTAATTATAAAATTATAAAAATTTATTGCATTTGAATTACAAAAAATAAATTTTTATTTCGAATTATTTGTCACAATATTTGTATATTTAATAATTTTTTATTAATAATTTTTTTACAACTTCAAAATTAGTTTATTAATTAAAAAATTAAATTTTATTTTCGTTATGTTTTTGCCAGTTTGTCATCATTCGTTATTTGCAATAATCTATTTTTATTAATTAAGTACTATCCATAGGATAGTCGTATAAGGAATCCTATTACCTGAAGTGATAATACATACCCAGTGAACACATGACATCATATGACGTAATAATTACGTAAAAACGCTGATTTTATATCATATTGATATCACATTTACGTAATGTGTTCACTGGGTATCGTCAGTTTTCGTTCACTAAGAATAGCTCTCATTTTAATGAAAACTCATGTCAACGAATTTGTGATTTAGGTTTTCATAATGCCGGGCAGACCGAGAGGGAGACCTCCCGGAAGACGTTCCAGACCATTGGAACGCGTCACAGAACGCAGAAGAAGAAATACCGAAAGTGACGAACAAAGACAACTTCGACTTCAGCAAGATAGAGAAGCTCAGCGCCAACGCAGACAAGACACATTCAATACTCAACGACAACAATTAGTGCAAGTTAACAACTTATTTACTTCATCTCCATCAAAATATCAGTACAAGAAGACTATATAAACTTCCAAAAACATATTGTACTGCCCGCCTTTTCCCTAAAGACAATGAAGTGCAAACACATAGTGTTGGTGATATGGATAAAAAGTGCGTTTATTGCTCTGCAAGGTTGTTTGCAGGGGAGTTTAGTGATGATTCAGCTACCATGTGTTGCCACAAGGGAAAGGTTAAGTTAGAGCCCATTAAAGTTTGTGAAGAACTTCAAAACCTCATAGAGCAAAATGATGACTTCACCAAGAATTACCTAGAAAATATTAGGCAATTCAACAATGCTCTGGCATTTGCTTCAATTCACATCAAATCGGTTGACATTCCTGGAAGGGGTCCATATTGTTTTAAATTACATGGGCAGGTGTATCATATGGTAGGAAGTTTACAACCTCCTGCAGGAGTTGCACCATCTTACGCTGGCCTTTTCGTTGTAGATTTTGATACTGCATTACAACATCGTGTAGTGAATGAAGCTAATAAAAACTGTTGCGAAGAAATAATGGTTACATTGCAAACAATG
This sequence comes from Magicicada septendecula, assembly GCA_034769895.1. Lineage (NCBI taxonomy): Eukaryota > Metazoa > Arthropoda > Insecta > Hemiptera > Cicadidae > Magicicada > Magicicada septendecula. Next base: position 300,822,327 of record CM068371.1, read on the forward strand.
CTCGATACACATAATCGTGACGCATAGTTGTTTAAATATACAAAAGATTTGGATGAAACTATACTGGATTTGCATCTACAATTTACGACTACCAATGCATTTCATCCTGGAAGATCGAATGAACCTGCAGTCAGTGAGGTGGCTGCTGTTTTTGTCACCAGTGACGGAACTCCACCAGGCAATGTTGATTTTGTTATGTATTCTAAAACAACTGGTGCACTTACTAAAATATCTTACCTGAACCCCCATTCTGATCCAATGTGCTATCCATTGCTTTTCCCATGTGGTGATTCTGGATGGACTGTTGGTCAGCCACATGTTCAAGTTGATCATACTGCATCGAGAACAGTCACAACTCAATTACAATACTATTGCTATCGTTTAGCAGTTAGAGATGGTTTCAGTTTACTTCATGCTTCTGGTAAATTATTTCAACAATACATTGTTGACAGTTATGTCAAAGTAGAAGGTTCCAGGTTGGCATTCGTTCGAGCCCATCAACAAGAACTCAGAGCTGATAGTTACAAAGGTTTGATGGACTTTCTTAACTCTGATGCTGAACAAAGAGGAGCATTTGGTGGAATTCCAGTTGTTCTTCCTTCATCTTATATTGGCAGTCCTCGAAATATGCTTCAAAATTATCAAGACGCGAAGGCTATTGTTGCCCGTCTAGGAAAGCCTGATCTATTCCTTACAATTACTTGCAACCCCAAGTGGATTGAAATTACCTCTCAATTGAAACCATATGAAAGAGTTGAACACAGACCTGACTTAGTGTCTAGAGTTTTTCATTTAAAATTGCAAGCGTTATTAGATGATCTTTTAAAAAAACAATGTACTAGGCGTAGTCATTGGTTATGTTTGTGTAATTGAATCTCAAAAAAGAGGCCTTCCCCATGCACACATGCTGCTCATTTTGTCTAATGAAGATAAATTACGTTCAGTTGAAGATGTAGACTCTTTAATTTGTGCAGAAATTACAGATAAGGAAATAGATCCTCAACTTTTCGAAGTTATTCAGGAATGCATGGTACACGGACCTTGCGGTACGATCAATCCAAACAGTCCATGCGTGCAAGAACAAAAATGTATTAAAAAATATCCAAAAGATTTTCAAGAAGAAACAAATTTAAATGTTAATGGTTACCCTATGTATAGACGACGTGATAATGGCGCTACAATGACAGTTCGATCATTTACTATTGATAATAGGTGGATTGTACCATATTTTAGATTTCTCAGTAGAAAATATCGTTCCCATATCAATCTCGAGCATTGTTCTTCAATCAAATCTGTTAAATATTTGTACAAATACGTGTATAAAGGACATGATTGCGCAGCTTTACGATTACGTTCAGATTCTGAAGGTCAACAACAACTCATTGTTGACGAAGTGGACATCTATTTGAACTGTCGTTATGTGAGCCCACCAGAGGCTATGTGGCGATTACACGAACGCCGACTTTTCCACCGATCTCATACAATTGAGCGACTTCCTGTTCACTTACCGGAAGAACAAATGGTGTACTTTCAGGCCGGATTCGAAGCTGATGCTAACCGTGATAGAGTCTCCAAACTCATGGCATTTTTTAAATTGTGCAATGAAAATATTGCCGCCCGCAATTACCTTTACCACCAAATTCCAGAACATTTTGTGTGGTCAAATGGACGATGGAATATTCGCAAAAAAATACCAAGTGCTTTGGACGGATCTACACTATCAATCCAGTCTACATCGAAAAATATTACCTCCGTGTACTACTTCTGCACGTCAAAGGACCGCAGTCGTTTGACGATTTACGTACAGTTGATGGAATTCTGTGCAACTCATTTCAAGAAGATGCAGAAAAATTACATTTAGTCATTAACGACGCCGAATGGAAAGAATGTTTGCAGGAGGCTGTCAGTCACAAAATGCCAACGCAATTGAGATGGCTTTTCGCTATCATCTGCATATTCTGTTCTCCTGCTAATATACCTGAGTTGTGGACAAAATTTCAGGACGCACTTTCAGAAGATTTTCAGAGACAGCACACGCCACCTGAAGCTTACAACCTCACACTGAAAGAATTGGAAAATATTTTTAAATATCATGGTAGATCTTGCGAAAAATTCAAACTGCCGACTCCTGTCCTAATCGTCGCACAACATACAACAGAAGAAACCTACAACGTAGAAGAAGAAAGTACGAACGTCAAGGCAGCTTATGAAAAGTTAAACCTCGAACAGAAGGCAATAGCTGAGGAAGTTTTACATGCAGTAAGAAATAAAATTCCGAATTGTTACTTCATTGACGGACCAGGGGGCTCCGGTAAAACGTTTGTCTACAAAACATTGTGCCACATTTTACGAGGTGAAAACAAGGTTGTTATACCAGTTGCATGGACAGGCATTGCTGCCAATCTCCTACCAGGGGGACACACATCACATTCGATTTTCAAACTACCTGTACCCATCTTGGACACATCGGCCTCATCGATTCGCACTCACACAAAGGATGCACAACTTCTTCGTGACTCAGATCTCATTATTTGGGATGAGATTTCAATGGTTCCCAAAGATGCGCTAAGCGTGGTCGATCGACTTTTAAAGGACATTATGAATAATAATCTTCCTTATGGAGGGAAAATAATTCTGTTTGGTGGATATTTCCGTCAGGTGTTACCCGTTGTTAGACATGCCAATAGAACAGCCATCGTTGAAAATACAGTTAAACGATCGCCCTTATGGTCTCATGTTAAAATTCATAAGTTGACTCAAAATATGAGGGCAAATGATGATCCTGTTTTCACTGAATGGTTACTTAAATTGGGTAACGGTGATTTAGAAGTTCAAACAGATTACGAGAATGAAGCGATCAAAATCCCGAAACATTGTTATTGTAATTATGATAGTATTATTACCACCATATTCAATGCCACAGAAATCAATGAACAAAATATTTCGCAGTTTTATTCAACGGCGATTTTATGTCCAAAAAACGATGATGTACAAAAATTAATGAATATATCATTTCCAATTTGTTACTTGGAGAGGAAAAGGTTTACTTCAGTTCTGATTGTGTCCAACATGAAGAAACAGACAATGCTCAATTGTACCCCATAGAATTCTTAAACTCTTTGAATCCATCCGGTTTACCACCTCATAAATTGATTTTGAAGAAAAATGCAATCATAATGTTAATTAGAAATCTTAACGCTAAACAGGGATTAATTAATGGTACAAGGTTAGTGGTAACTCACTTAGGCGAGTACATCATCACTGCTACAATTATTTACTCCGATAAAACTGTGCTCATACCCCGGATTAACCTTACACCTTCTGATCCTACTGTGCCTTTCCAAATGGTAAGAAAACAATTCCCCATAAAAGTTGCTTTCGTTATGACCATTAACAAAGCACAAGGTCAGACGCTTCAAATGGCAGGATTGTATTTACCAGAACCTGTTTTTTCGCATGGACAGTTATACGTGGCTTTTTCACGAGTCCGTATGTTTAAAGATATCTTTGTTTGTGTTGAAGATTCATACGGGCAAAAAGTGAACGATGATCACGTCATAACCTCCAACATTGTTTTTAAAGAAGTTTTGTGAAATTAATTTAAAAAAAAACAAATGCGTATATAATACTGTATATAATGTTAATATCATTTACAATAAGACTGATTTTGTTACTATTTTTTATAATAAAATATTTTGGATTGATAAATATTTACATTTACTTATTTCCACTTTATTATATTACGTAACTGACCACTAAGGGTGCGAAGTATTCGCACGGGTCACCTAGTACTTTATATTTTTACACCACTGTAGAATTTGTTACCACTATCTGAATTCCACATAATTTTTAAATAACCAAACAAATCCTAACTTTCTTTATAGTGTTGCGGCTAAAGACGCCATTACGACAAGATGCATTAGAAGAATAAGATGTTTACAAGAACAAGATGGATTTCGCCGTTTACAAGGTGCAGGAGGTCTGCACATTACTCGCCATTAATTATTTTATCCTTTTTAAGGTAGTTAGTAATGATTACTACCTTCTTGTCGTCCCAAACAACAGTCCCCATAAACTTACCAGCAGAAGGAATTGTCTCTGCCTTCTTTGGAGCTGGTTCGCCTTTCTTGGTCCATTGTTTTGAGTGTTGTTTGGTCTCAGGAGTGTTGTGGTGGAACCAAGCCTCATCAGCAGTTATGAATCAACGCAAGAATGTGGTTGGATTGCGCGTATAGAGTGGCAAGCAATCGGCTGAAACATCATTCCGATGTTTTTGCACAAGTGTCAGCAAACGCGAGTAGGGGGAAAATGCCGGTTCTAACTCACAAAGGAATGCCGCCTTTATTAAAAAACATAAAAAACGATAAAAAACAAGATCAAAGAGATGCCGCCGTTACCGCGGTACAAGATTTTTTCCCACGCTCTCCCCACCACCCTGGACCGCGAATTTTCGCGAATATAATTTTTATATGCAGCCTTTCGCGAGCCTAAATCACTTTCACTTTCTAATTTCCGCGAATATAATTTTTTATATGCAGCCTTTCGCGAGCCTAGATCACTTTCACTTTCTACTGGACCACAGCATCCGCGACTTTTTCGCTGATCTGTGTCAAGATCCGCGACTTTTTCGCGTATCTGGACCACAGCATCCGCGAATATAATTTTTTATTTTTTTATATCCGCCTTTCGCGAGCTTAGATCACTTTCACTTTCTATCACTTGATGCATTATAGTGTATATATTAAATATATGATCAGGGTTACCAACCTTGCATGAGTTCAAATTTGTTGTGTGTTATAATGTATATTAAATCTATATGATCAGGTTTACCAACCTATGTATGGGTTCAAACTTGATATGTGTGTGTGTGTATTATAGTGTATATTAAAATATATGATCAGGGTTACCAATCCTGCATTATTGTGTGTATAGAACAGATCTGCCAACATTTTTCTTCGGTGGGAAATTCAAACTATATTATAGTAAATTGTTGACGACGACTTCGATATCAACTCTCTCTCCCCTCCTCTCTCTTTGTCTCTAGACACAGTTGTCGATCACGATACAAACTCTCTCTCTCTTTATGTCATCAGTTTTACATAAGCGTTGTGCTACTTATGGATTATTGTAAGTAGCGATACTAAAATGTAATCACCACGAAATATATATATATATATTTATCACCTACCTCGTTGCGTCCTACTTATAATTTTTTTTTTGACACATGGCAGTCATTGACCATGATTTAGAAATTAATATACTGCCAAGTCTGTGTGTGTGTGGTAAATTATCAGTTTAAATAATAATTTTCATGATTGTAAGATACAACCTACAAATTATTAAAATGTCTCTCTCACACACTTTTCTGATTACTATACAAATAATTGCATGCATATTCGGAGTACGTTGACAGCATTGATCGGTTCAGCGAAACAAGTCTATGCACACACACACACACACACACACAACGATACTGAATTAGATATAGTTATTATTCGCTAAATTAAACCAGAGGTCATTAACCTTGTGTACGACGTCCTACATTCTAATTTCACACCTGCCAGTCATTAGGATTATAAAGTATTTACTCTAAAAACGGACAACTCTACTTTCTAATTTGACACCTGTCAAGCATTAACACCGCTTACAGTAATTACTCTAAAAACGGACACACACACACACACACACGTGCTTTCCCCACTACAGTGTACACTATATATACGCTAAGTAAGTTAGCGGCAATTTCTTATTTGTCTACTTGTGCATCCTGATACTGCACGTATTACGTGTCTTCCAGTATACACATCTTCTTTTGGTAAGTGTATAGATTTTATTTAAACGTAAAAATTATCAAGTGCATTATTTATTGAATTTAATACATGTGTGTGTGTGTGTGTGTGTGTGTGTGTGTACGCGTGTGTGTATGATCAAATTACAATTTCTGAAAATATATTCTTACCGTATTTTTATAGTGGCAATTTCTCATTGATCGCTGATACATCGTGAAATCTCTGCATCTTTTTTAATAGTTGAAAGACTGTTTGTACGTCTTCAGTGTAGACAACGCACATACTAGTTTGGCTGATACTGTACGTCTTACGTGTCTTCCAGTATACACATCTTCTTTTGGTAAGTGTATAGATTTTATTTAAACGTAAAAATTATCAAGTGCATTATTTATTGAATTTAATACATGTGTGTGTATGTGTGTGTGTGTGTGTGTGTGTGTGTGTATGATCAAATTACAATTTCTGAAAATATATTCTTACCATATTTTTATAGTGGCAATTTCTCATTGATCGCTGATACATCGTGAAATCTCTGCATCTTTTTTAATAGTTGAAAGACTGTTTGTACGCCTTCAGTGTAGACAACGCACATACTAGTTTTGGTAAGTTGTACAGATTTTATTTAATTTTAATTTTAATGTATGTGCAGATTTTATTTAAACGTAAAAATTATTTGCATTATCAAGCGTGTTATTGAACCCTACATACAACACACACATACACACATACACACATACATATACTACATATGTGTGTGTGTATGATCAAATTATTATGTCTGTTACAAATTTTCTGAAAAATTGCTTTAAACAAACGTTTTTAATGTAACAAATTTAGAAAGTTGGTCACAGCGTATGATGACATTTATATCTCTCTCTAATTCTGTTGTGGACATACATAGCTGTAAGCAGTGACTATCTCCTTATGAATGCGGAATGTAGACTTTCCTAAAATTATTTGCATTAAAACATTATCAAACGCATTATTGAATTTAATACATGTGTGTGTGCGCGCGCGCGTATGTTTATGATCAAATTATTATGGAGTGGGTTATACAAATAATAATAAAGTGTGTGTAATATATATATATATATACATTTATTAAAATACATACACACAGCTCCAAGATTATATTAAACAGTTTTACAATTAAAAATACATACACAGCTCCAAGATTATATTGTTACAAGTATGAAAATATATCTAAACTAATATTTACAATTAAAAAAAAAAAAACATACACAGTTCCAAGATTATATTGTTACAAGTATTAAAATATATCTAAACTAGTTTTACAATTAAAAATACATACACACACATAGCTCCAATATTATAATGTTACAAATATGATGAAAATATATATATATTTAAAACTAGTATTTACAAAATATGTATAAAATAAGACTTAAACACGTCTATGTACTGTGTTGGTCAATGGCGTATATTCTACAAGCGAATCATGTAGTATCATACAGTAGGCGGTCGTCTGTGTAGGAAAATTCGTTGACGATTCAAATTCTAAACGTACATCAACTGCTGAAGACTTAAGTGCTTCGTCTTGTCTGCTACAATCGAAAACAAACAGCGGGGCTTTTGATTTGAATAATTCCGGTGTCAGTACTGGGCTGCCGTCTAAACGGTGGTAATACGAACTTTGAAAACTGGCGTACATATTGTACAATAATGCAAAACGGTCTTTCCCAATATCCAAGTTTAAATTACCGTAAGGATAATACTTGTCGTTTAGAAACAGTCTCGCATTGATCACGTTACAGTGATCGAATTCATCAGCGTGTGCTGTCAGTACATTTTTTCTTGCTCTCTGAAACGCTAACACAACAAAGCGTGGTTTTTCTAGCTGACTCGAGGTCTTGACAATCCAATTCTGCCTTTTAGTCTGTGGTAAGGCAGGATACTCGTGCAACTCCCAGGTCCTAAAAGGCATAGTTATCGGGTGGTCTTTCTCTATGAGTCGTAACAGTGGTAATCTGTACGCATTAGCTAAATGTACATAAGGCATTTTCCAGTAAACTTTATCTAGTTCAAGAACACAATTAGCAGTCGTTTGTCCGCTTACTAAAACCATAGCATTTATGTCGGTAGAAGCACGAAGGAGTATAAGTTCTTGTTTCACGTTCAGCACGATGCGTGTATAGTCTTCTGCGAATCCCATTAGCATTTTCAGTGGTATACAAAAATTGAATTCGCCGTCATCATTCACTTTTAATATGTTCGTGGTCGGTGCCACCCAACCTGCGTTTTCCATTGCGTTACGTGTGTTGTTGTTGAGTGATAGAAAAGTTTTAATAGTTGACGTAACACCGACGTTTCTGGTATGGTCCACTACCACTCCGGCCAACTCGTAACGAATCTCTTCAAAGAGAAATGCTATAGCATTGTTCACCAGTTCCACATTCAGTGCAGTATCTGCAGCCGCACTAGAGTTTTTAACCAACTTGCCTTCGATGTAGAGGAAACTTTCTGACGGCAGTGTAAAGACGTCCTGTTGTTGTATTGGCACACGTATTTCATCATTGTTTCCATATCTTGTTGTTGCGTACGGTGCGTGTGAGTGAAATGAAAAGTGTGTGATACTGTCTTCAAAGAACGGTTGCTGCTCCACTGATAATATTCCACTCGCCATGTTACTTGTTTACAACAACAAAACCCAGTGAAATCAGGAAACGGTGGTTAACTGATGTTAATCGTTTCAGTTTCGAACGAGTACTGATGCGTTTCCTAACTGATCTTTCTTCTTCTTTTATTACTGACGACGACTGTGGTAGCAGCGGTGGCGAAGAAACAAAGTACAAGCCCATGTCTATAGTCGTTTTAGATGTAAACGCACAGTGATGACTTCTCCGCGAAAATCTATTACGTCACCGTCCTGATCGTGTAAAGATAATGTTATGTTGTCCAAACGACTCACATTCACAGGTAGGTATATGACGTTTGTAGGCGATTCAATTATTTTGAATCCTGGTTCGACTGACGGATAGAACGAGTGCAGTGTGTGCTCGGTTTTACCGTTCTTGTATGATCCTTGCGCTATATTACACCTTATCAGTATACTGTTCACTTTTATAATGTTAACTGTGGCGTCAGACGTGTGAGTTTTATTCGCTTCAAGCAGACGCTTTCCCTTGAAACCCAACATATCACCGATACCGTACACTGTTTGTTGAAAGTCAATATCCAGTGCACAAGTCAGCTCACATTTTAGTGTATTGTTGTTAGGACGTAGACTAATCTTTGAGTCTCCTAACTGCTTTTTGAGGAAGGCTTCTATGTCACCGATTTCATAAGCACCTGTAGGTAAAGTTATCAAGTCCCACGTTGTTCCGTCTCGTAGTACTGGAAACACGTTGTTTTTTCCTTCAATCACGTTCGGTATACTGTTGTATGTAGTAAAGTCCAATAGACCTACATACCATTCGCCGTTTGTTAGTTCGAGAGGCGGGAAAAAGTCACATACAAGAGCAGCAGCATTCGTACCTGTTAAGGTGACCGACAGCGAAGACATCTTGTCGCTTACTGATCACTCGCGCGTTAAGAAGTCCAAACATAAATGCCCGCAGATGACTGTGTGTGGTGGCTGTTCACGTTCGTAATTGTAGTAAATGTCAGTGTCGGTTCCAAAATACTGTGTCAGCTCAAGAGGTGGCTGCATATTACCATACGCATCATAGTAGTAAACTTGTTTGTTTCGCTTCTTGTAGCAAACCCAGTGCGTACCAGGTCCTTCTGCACTGTCTAGATTAACAACTGCACTCTCATTCTTCCATGGTTGTGTGTGTGGTAAAGTGTTACGCATAAAAACTCCTCTGAAATAAGGTATTTTCAAAAGTTTTGCGTACACATACAAATCACTGTCAGACAATGCACGCACTGGTATGCAAATTAGTTTTATTGTCTGTAAGGTCGTAGGTATAGACCTGACGCTATTTTTTTATTGTTACGTTTATGTCTTGGGACTGTTTTGCGTTTGCAGGTCGTTTTGCGTTTGTTCACGGATTGACGTTTAATTCCTGAACCCTTCTTCTTTTTTCTGCAACCACTACGCGAGCTCCCTCCACCCACTGCCGATTTCGCCTTCATCGCTGCCGCTACGGCCGCCGCGTACGCTCTTTCGCTGATGCCTGAATTCAAAGCTTTCACTCGATCCCACGCCTTGTCGGCAAGAACGCGATCAGCTATACGTCTTCGACTGTTGTCTTTGTACCTTGCGTAGGCGATATCGTGTTCGCGACAGGCTTCGTCCAGCTCGTTGATTCCGCGCTCGCCACGTGCCAATCTCTCTTTGAGTTTTGTTCCAGGTCCACAGAATCGGTAGCCGGGTAGGTGTAATTCTACTGGTAATGCATCCACCGCTCGATTAATCAAAGTAGGTACTGACGAAACGATAGCGGGTACAGTGTTTTTAAGTATTTTTCCAATTACACCACGCCCCATTCTTTTCTTACGAAGTACGTGCATTCTTGTAAACAGATCTCCAATCCCTGATTTCCGTTTCCGTATCGAGAACGTCTATTAAACGCCCCACCTCTTCAATATATTCAGACAGGACTGAACGCTGTGTCGTGCTGTCTTGATATTTATAAACAAACTTTATTAGATTGATTATATGAGCGTGAAATACCTGAGTGACCTTGTACAATTCGGTCTTTATATGTAATTTTAATTCGTGCATTTGTCGTACAGTGACTGCGTCTTTGTCATTGACACCGTTCGCTATATTCGTAATTTTTCTTCCGGCAGCGTTGAAAGCATCGTTTTGCAAACTGATTGTGTGTGCGTGTAAAAATTCCAAATTCACTGCATCTTTGAAGTCAACAGGCGCTTGCACACGTGTTAGTCGACAGTCATTAACGATTACGTTACCTGCACGATCTTTTTTCAAACTCTTCTCGTCTACGTATCGTTTTGTGGCTGCATCTCTTGATTTAAGCGGATCGTTTAGCCTTATTATTCGATGATCTTTTGCGTCTACGGTAGCGTTGTCGTCGTTCTTGTACTGTAAGCATGTGTCCTTTACGTACTGTAAAGAAACAACATCGTGCAACTCTTCAGGATCACCCAAGTTGCATATATTTTTGTTTTTCACATCAAAGTGACCGTCGTTAGTCACTCCTAAACCGATATCCTCACGCAGACTTCGATGAGTTTCTTTTCGCACTCTTACAGCGCTGTCGTGTCTACCGAACTTGTCTACACTCATATTTATGAAGAAGAACTGATGGTTATAGAACGGTGCGTCTGCTTTTATATGATAATACCGGTTTCACGTAATTCTTCCAATATCGAAACGATTTCATTCCTATGACCAGTATGACCGCTATTTTGAGACGCCATTAACAGTCTCAATCTATTAACCAACTCGTTAGGATCATCCCAATGCACGTAATCGATTGCAGTGTTCGGTTTCATCTCCATATAGCCACTCCCTGTAGGTTTTCGTGCAAACAATTTAGATATTACTAGTCGGTACTTGACGCCACTGTTACTGTTTATTCGCGTATTGTGTTTATATTTTTGTTTGTGTCCGTTGGTTGCTAGTAGTATAGACTTATATTTCCTCATATCATCCTTATTGTATTTTTTCGGTAGTTTCATAAACAAAAGTTCATACAGACCAGGTGTACCCTCGTAAATTTTTCCTTTGACATGAAAGTTGTCGTTATCATCGATTTTTACATTTGAATCACCTATCATAAATTTACCACCTTCGTATCGAACATCATACATGCGATCTATAATCCGTTTACAGTCCGCCGATTCACACAAACGCATATATTTGTTTGCTAATGAATCCTCGCTGAAATGTGAAGCGTTAGGGTTCCAAGCGTCCTCTTCACTGAAATGAGAAGCGTTATGACTTTGCATACCACTTTCGTTTTCTGTTATTACGTGTTGTGTAGGCTCTTCTTGTTTTATCTGCTCCTCCTCCTCCTCCTCCTGCTCCATCATATCACCACTTAACTTTCGTGAAATAACTTCTAACGGTTCCAGAACCGGTCTGTAATTTTTTCTAAACGCCTCGTCGCTTTCTCTGTTACCGTGTTGTAATGCATGATATTTTTTCCTTATGTTGTCGCTTATCGTGTCTATATCATACGCGAGTCGTTCCTCCTTATTCATTGCCATCGTGTGTTAGCAAGAGGACTGATTACATTACTACAGTGCAACCACTTTTATACTTCGTCGGAAACAATTATGAATCGATCAAAGCCGATTCTATATCTACCTTCATTTATTGGCGAGTCTTTGTCTATGACTAGAAATCCATAACGATCCTTCCACGCTTCCATGCAGACGTCTTTGAAAGCATCATATTTCATATCTATGTTAACGTGATCATTGTATGCATGTCGTAAATTTAGATCGTCTTGTTTGAACAATATCAACAAGTTAGCGTTGTCACGTACCAATTGTTTCGGTATCTGGCTATATGTCTGGCATAGATAGAATGTGTCCACACCGCTATGTCTCCCCATAGCAAAATACTTTCGAATATTGTTTTGTCTTTCACACGATACATCATCGAATACGATAACAGAGTCGAGACCAGTGATTTCACTCGGTAGCGGGACTTCTTCGTTCTCGCTGTACGCATGATAACCTAAACCTTCATCAGCGAGTGATTTCATCACTGTTTCTAGCATTCTGTATTTTGGTTGAAATAATGATTTTGAAAACACGTATACGTTACGGAAACGTAGTCCGTTGGCATCAAACAGTAGGTTGAATAGCACATTTGATTTCCCACAGGAACTTGGGCCTGTAACGATACAGCGAATACTGTTCGGTAATAGCGGGCCATGTTTACGCTTAGCACTACCTTCGTCACCAGCCAAAAAGTCCATATCCTATATTGGTAATTTGTTTGCTTGCTGTACAATCTTCATCTTTGTGAATACCGAAAGCATACTCTTTTCATCACGTGCTGTCACCTTTTTTATATTAGATCTTTCTTATGTATCCACGCATCGTGTTTACCATCGAAACCGAGCCAACGAACACGCACTCTGTCACCTTTGCGTTGTAACACCTTTTCCACTAGGTATACGTCGCCGACTTTGGACTTACTAATCTCGTGCTCGTAAAAACCACCTTTCAACACTTTGTTTAGATGATCTTTTAGCAGATAAGTGACGGGGATAGTAGTGGATTGTACTTTATCCACAGTGAATATTTCGTTAGTCCAATTCGGCGTATAACCTTTGGCGAACGTTATTTTGTGCTTACTTATACGAACACGGTCACCGATTTTAAATTTGGGTGGTTTCGTTGGACTGATTTTAGGCGCTGTGTTCTTCCTTATTCGTTCCAACACTATATGTTCGTTGGCGTCATTCACTTCACTCGGTTTCATACCAATGGTTCTGTGTGTTGTATTGTTGTACGATTTCAGTAATGTAGGTAGTAGATCCAACCAGCGGTAGTGTCCTTGTTCACTGAAAGCTCGATACATGTGTGTCTTCAGTGTGCGATTAAAACGTTCCACTATGGAAGCTTTTTTCTCACTGTAGGTTGAGTAATGTTTCACATTATACTTTTTTAGCAACGCTTGTACTGTGCTGTTGTAATACTCCTTCCCGTTGTCTGTCTGTAAATATTTCATTCGATTAGCAGTTAGTATAGGCTCTAGTGCATGCTTTACTTCTTTTCCTGTCTTTGTTTTCAATGGTACAGCGTACGCGTACTTGCTAAACGCATTGATCACTGTCATCATGTACTTGTACCCTTTGTTCACTCGAGCGTATGGTATCATCTCCACAAGATCCGCCTGGTACAAGTCGTGTAGACCCTTCAATTCAACCGCGCGCCTAACGAAATTCCTTCTCGCTGTTCGGTGTAGCTCTAGAGCTATAGTCTTGCGTGCGTTGTTCATGGTTTAAGATACACTAACATAATACCGACGTTAAAAATACTATATATATCTATAACAGTTTCTTTGTTTTTCAGTATTCATTCACACATCTGAATATCATCATGTCCGACCTTCAACAGAATCCAGAACATCAGCAGGAACAGGAACATCCTCAACAAGGTAAAAATTTTTAAATACCAATTGTCTCTCTCTCTATAATTATGTAGCAAACCAAATTTGTTTGATATGAATTAACATATGATTCAACTCTGTCTAACATGTATAAGATAGTCTCTTGACGTTGTTTAGAAATTGATATGGCGGAGAAAATTTTTTATGTTCTGACATAGGTTTGTCACCTTCTCCTCAATGTATTGTCTCTTGACATCGTTTAGAAATTGACATGACGGAGAAAATTTTTCATGTTCCACCATAGGTATGTCACCTTCTCTCCAATGAACTAATTCAATTCCGCAACAAAAGCATTTAACTCTATCGTCTATGAATGACATACTATGTCCACAAACATCATAATTTAGCGGATAGTAGTAAAACCCAGCAAACGCTAACTCGTCGGGACTGACAAACGGCACTTCCCAATACTTGAACGATTTTCTTCTTTCACTTTCAATGCTAAAATCATGAGTAGCTGCCATCTTCACAGTTTGCAATAAACTAACGTATTACTAACGTGTACTATCTATTTACTTACCACAAACATGAATGTGTGTTATTCATCATTCCTATTAGCTAATACATGTGTTTCTATTGTTTCAGATATGACACGATTTTATATTGTGCAAAACAGTAGTATTAGAGGATGTCTCACAACTTTTAATTACCTGCCTGTGTACACAGAAGAAGAAGATCAAGATATAGTACCGATAATGACCGAGGTGCGACCTTTATTGTGCAAGGATATTCTGGCAGAACAAGCACGTTTACGCAGTATCAAATGGCATATTGCGTGCAGGATACGTTTCACTAAAACTATGTTAGATGGTGACAGCGGCGATAGTAAGCGGACAAACGACTGCTAATTGTGTTCTTGAACTAGATAAAGTTTACTGGAAAATGCCTTATGTACATTTAGCTAATGCGTACAGATTACCACTGTTACGACTCATAGAGAAAGACCACCCGATAACTATGCCTTTTAGGACCTGGGAGTTGCACGAGTATCCTGCCTTACCACAGACTAAAAGGCAGAATTGGATTGTCAAGACCTCGAGTCAGCTAGAAAAACTACGCTTTGTTGTGTTAGCGTTTCAGACAGCATGAAAAAATGTACTGACAGCACACGCTGATGAATTCGATCACTGTAACGTGATCAATGCGAGACTGTTTCTAAACGACAAGTATTATCCTTACGATAATTTAAACTTGGATATTGGGAAAGACCGTTTTGCATTATTGTACAATATGTACGCCAGTTTTCAAAGTTCGTATTACCACCGTTTAGACGGCAGCCCAGTACTGACACCGGAATTATTCAAATCAAAAGCCCCGCTGTTTGTTTTCGATTGTAGCAGACAAGACGAAGCACTTAAGTCTTCAGCAGTTGATGTACGTTTAGAATTTGAATCGTCAACGAATTTTCCTACACAGACGACCGCCTACTGTATGATACTACATGATTCGCTTGTAGAATATACGCCATTGACCAACACAGTACATAGACGTGTTTAAGTCTTATTTTATACATATTTTGTAAATACTAGTTTTAAATATATATATATTTTCATCATATTTGTAACATTATAATATTGGAGCTATGTGTGTGTATGTATTTTTAATTGTAAAACTAGTTTAGATATATTTTAATACTTGTAACAATATAATCTTGGAACTGTGTATGTTTTTTTTTTTTAATTGTAAATATTAGTTTAGATATATTTTCATACTTGTAACAATATAATCTTGGAGCTGTGTATGTATTTTTAATTGTAAAACTGTTTAATATAATCTTGGAGCTGTGTGTATGTATTTTAATAAATGTATATATATATATATATTACACACACTTTATTATTATTTGTATAACCCACTCCATAATAATTTGATCATAAACATACGCGCGCGCGCACACACACATGTATTAAATTCAATAATGCGTTTGATAATGTTTTAATGCAAATAATTTTAGGAAAGTCTACATTCCGCATTCATAAGGAGATAGTCACTGCTTACAGCTATGTATGTCCACAACAGAATTAGAGAGAGATATAAATGTCATCATACGCTGTGACCAACTTTCTAAATTAGTTACATTAAAAACGTTTGTTTAAAGCAATTTTTCAGAAAATTTGTAACAGACATAATAATTTGATCATACACACACATGTATTAAATTCAATAACACGCTTGATAATGCAAATAATTTTTACGTTTAAATAAAATCTGCACATACATTAAAATTAAAATTAAATAAAATCTGTACAACTTACCAAAACTAGTATGTGCGTCGTCTACACTGAAGGCGTACAAACAGTCTTTCAACTATTAAAAAAGATGCAGAGATTTCACGATGTATCAGCGATCAATGAGAAATTGCCACTATAAAAATACGGTAAGAATATATTTTCAGAAATTGTAATTTGATCATACACACACACACACACACACACACACACACACACATGTATTAAATTCAATAAATAATGCACTTGATAATTTTTACGTTTAAATAAAATCTATACACTTACCAAAAGAAGATGTGTATACTGGAAGACACGTAAGGCGTACAGTATCAGCCAAACTAGTATGTGCGTTGTCTACACTGAAGACGTACAAACAGTCTTTCAACTATTAAAAAAGATGCAGAGATTTCACGATGTATCAGCGATCAATGAGAAATTGCCACTATAAAAATACGGTAAGAATATATTTTCAGAAATTGTAATTTGATCATACACACACGCGTACACACACACACACACACACACACACACACACATGTATTAAATTCAATAAATAATGCACTTGATAATTTTTACGTTTAAATAAAATCTATACACTTACCAAAAGAAGATGTGTATACTGGAAGACACGTAATACGTGCAGTATCAGGATGCACAAGTAGACAAATAAGAAATTGCCGCTAACTTACTTAGCGTATATATAGTGTACACTGTAGTGGGGAAAGCACGTGTGTGTGTGTGTGTGTGTCCGTTTTTAGAGTAATTACTGTAAGCGGTGTTAATGCTTGACAGGTGTCAAATTAGAAAGTAGAGTTGTCCGTTTTTAGAGTAAATACTTTATAATCCTAATGACTGGCAGGTGTGAAATTAGAATGTAGGACGTCGTACACAAGGTTAATGACCTCTGGTTTAATTTAGCGAATAATAACTATATCTAATTCAGTATCGTTGTGTGTGTGTGTGTGTGTGTGTGTGTGTGTGTGTGCATAGACTTGTTTCGCTGAACCGATCAATGCTGTCAACGTACTCCGAATATGCATGCAATTATTTGTATAGTAATCAGAAAAGTGTGTGAGAGAGACATTTTAATAATTTGTAGGTTGTATCTTACAATCATGAAAATTATTATTTAAACTGATAATTTACCACACACACACAGACTTGGCAGTATATTAATTTCTAAATCATGGTCAATGACTGCCATGTGTCAAAAAAAAAATTATAAGTAGGACGCAACGAGGTAGGTGATAAATATATATATATATATTTCGTGGTGATTACATTTTAGTATCGCTACTTACAATAATCCATAAGTAGCACAACGCTTATGTAAAACTGATGACATAAAGAGAGAGAGAGTTTGTATCGTGATCGACAACTGTGTCTAGAGACAAAGAGAGAGGAGGGGAGAGAGAGTTGATATCGAAGTCGTCGTCAACAATTTACTATAATATAGTTTGAATTTCCCACCGAAGAAAAATGTTGGCAGATCTGTTCTATACACACAATAATGCAGGATTGGTAACCCTGATCATATATTTTAATATACACTATAATACACACACACACATATCAAGTTTGAACCCATACATAGGTTGGTAAACCTGATCATATAGATTTAATATACATTATAACACACAACAAATTTGAACTCATGCAAGGTTGGTAACCCTGATCATATATTTAATATATACACTATAATGCATCAAGTCGGAACCCCCCACCATAGGTTGGTAAACCTGATCATATAGATTTAATATACATTATAACAAATTTGAACTCATGCAAGGTTGGTAACCCTGATCATATATTTAATATATACACTATAATGCATCAAGTGATAGAAAGTGAAAGTGATCTAAGCTCGCGAAAGGCGGCATATAAAAAAATAAAAAATTATATTCGCGGATGCTGTGGTCCAGATACGCGAAAAAGTCGCGGATCTTGACACAGATCAGCGAAAAAGTCGCGGATGCTGTGGTCCAGTAGAAAGTAAAAGTGATCTAGGCTCGCGAAAGGCTGCATATAAAAAATTATATTCGCGGAAATTAGAAAGTGAAAGTGATTTAGGCTCGCGAAAGGCTGCATATAAAAAATTATATTCGCGAAAATTCGCGGTCCAGGGTGGTGGGGAGAGCGTGGGAAAAAATCTTGGACCGCGGGAACGGCGGCATCTCTTTGATCTTGTTTTTTATCGTTTTTTATGTTTTTTAAGAAAGGCGGCATTCCTTTGTGAGTTAGAACCGGCATTTTCCCCCTACTAACGCGGCACCCGTCTAGCGCACAACATTGTCATACACAAATGTTCGTGTAAGATATTGTACACACGTTCCGTTGATATGCTAACAGTCTCAGCTATCTCACTCACTTTCATACTATGGTTTACCAAAACGATTATGTGGATTATTTTCTATTTGTCTGGCGTAGGCACTTTAATGGAACGCCCACCACGTGGGTCGTCTCGTCATTTGTGCTTGTCCGAACCATTTGAAATTCAACGCTTGACCATTCTATTCGGTAGAGCCGAGTTCTTCAACGTTGAATTCAGTTCCTTTTTTATATCGGTTACAACTAATCCTTTGAAAAAAAAACATTATTAACAGCACGAATTTTCAGTCTATCCAATGATGCTCGAAGCGTTTACAGCGATGGACTGTGCCACTAATAATAGACACCTCCTTTACTTGAAATCATCAAAACTAAGCCTACAAAGGCTAAAATCATAAAACACGATCAAAATAATGACCACAGTAATGCTATCTCTGTGTCAGGCCCGGAACATTTCACCCTACCACCCTACCCTCGTATATGCTTCTTTTATAATTACAGTAACGTAATATTTACACTATTTACTATTTACTATTCTCAGTTAACAATCCAATCTGTTACGTCATTATATTTACTAAACCGCGGGTAATCAAAATATAAATTCGCGCTAACGCAATGCAGGCAATGCAAAATTTTATTGCTGTGATAAGACGTTATCAGTCAGTATTTATGAGTTTGTTTTCTCACGCTTTATGCCTACCAGCATGTTTTAGTACAGCATGTTTTAGTCCAGCTACTAAGAAAATACACGTTGATCAATTCTATACACTTTAGATAGAAGTAATTCTTTTTCAGGATCATAAAACAATTTGTACACTGGTGGAGAAGACGCAATATCACATTGCTCTGAGAAAGTAAAATAGCAAACAGCTAGACACAAAAATTTACGGACAATCTCAAGGCAACAGGATTTTCCCTTGTATAAAACATACTACAATGAATGCTTACAGCACGTAATAAGCAAACCTGTATACTGCTGCCAAGTTGGCTTTTCATTTCGTATTCACAAAGAAACGCAGAACTCTCATACACCGTATTTTTGTTGAACTAATAAACGCAGGCAACATTGTTATTACAGATACTCTGCTTCCACTGCATGGTAGCTCCAGCTATTCAAACATTGTAGGCCCTATGTACTTCAAAACTAATTATACATGAGTTAAACGTGATTTATACTAAATCGTTAAATGAAGGTAAGTATATCGTACGTTACGAAAAAGACATGTTACTTATTGGTCATGTAACTGTCACTGGTATATTAATGAATGGAACAACTATTGAAAGTAATTTTTAAATCAAACAAATCTTAACACTTCATACCACATATATTTTAATCGTATACTGTTAATTTTGTTTTTGTTTTCAAGTTCCTTGAACTAAATTACGAGCAGTGATTTTATATAGCCTTGACTCAATGGTAAACTGCTTTTACGCTTATCCTTTTCTCATTTCTGTTGTGGTCTCTTTCTCCCCATTGTCAGTTTACGTGTTCTTGATTATCCCTTCTTCTTGTAACGGTACGGAAGAACTTTCCCCCGGAATAACACCAAATAACTCACTGTCCCCATTAAAATCACAACAACCGAAACGTTAAATATTCTCACGAACCCTTACGAGTACTGGGTTCAAGAACGTTAAACCGTGTCCGACGAGCACAGATTAGGTCAGGATGAGGCAACAGAAAAGAACACTTAATTAAAATCATGTTACTCACTTTTATTATTCAAAACATTAAACCAAAACTTTAATTTCATCCGTGTATGTTTTCCTTTCTACTGATACCACTGTATGTTGTTTAAAACATTTGCTGTAAAATGAAAAATTGCATTTTTTCATATACACAAAAGATATATAATAACATATTAAAATATCAAACGTATATTGATTATTTTGTATAGTATTTGTTAGAATTCGAATTCTAATCTGCTACGACATTAGAATTATTATAATTATTGAACTAGCATTTTAATGAATTTCGTTATCTTTTATTGTTATTAACGTACAAAATTACTGTCTTGATTCAACAACTTATTCGAGTCAAATAAAAACAAGCATGTTTGTATTATTAATTTGTACGAATTCACATGAAATTTCCCCAAAAATAGACACGTACGCTTTCACTCTCTCTTTCTCTCTCTCTTACGCGAGCGCTCACGCAAATGCACTTTTTAAATTTTATTTTTAATTCGTTTTTATATTTACACTCCAGTTTGAGTGTAAACACTGATTAACTGCATATGAGATTATACCGTGCAATTTTTTAAACTGTATATGTCTTTTTGCCTAAATTTATTTTCTTTAGATAACATTCAATTATATTTGAGCCTTTAATTAAGATATTCACATGATTGAAAACGTTCAACGCCAAAACACATTACCATGCAACCTTGCCCCAAGTTTTGCAAAAGAACACAACTGAATAATTTCACTTAGGTTTAATTTTTTGATTACAGGGCACACACTGAGTTGTCAACATGATATTGTTACTGGAGATTTGTTTTTACATCTACACAGTCAACTGTGCATCAGGCAATGTGGCCGATCGTATTTTGTCTTGACATTTTGTAAGTACTGACTCGTTTTCTCCGTCGAATTCCTTCTGTTTCTGCCAAACTGAACCTTGTTCTTTAACTCACTCACTCAAACATTCATAAATATAGAATCTGTACATGTTAAACGGCGATTTCCTTGACGACGCACATGGTATGACATTGTTACGATGGTCTCACTGATCGCTTTATGGTACAGTGGGAAACAAAATACCGACACCAATAAAAAAACTAATTACCAGCTTTAATTAATCACAAATAACAATTCATAATCAACTCGGACAATAATCAAAGTTAAATTTGTCCACACGCAATAATAATGGAAAATAACAGAGTTACACACTATGTATAACACAATAAGCACTTCTCAAAATACTTCGACAACCACTCGATCCGCGGAAAGGAAATCGCTCACTGCAAACTGAGCGACAAAGCCAGGTGCTCTTGCTTTTTTTATTTAGTACAGGTATTTGAGAACAACTTTCCATTCTCACTGCAGCTGCCAGCATAATGAACAATCTGGAATGTACTTACGTGCGGCCTTGACTGAGGCTTCACCTGCTCGACTAGTCGAGGGGCGGGTGGAGGATGCTCTCGGCTGTTCGATAGGCTTGCATACCTACAATATGTAGGTATGGCGGCTACTGGACCAGTAAATTCGCCTGCAACTACTTTCAATGTGTAGTCTTAGCGAAGGTTTTTGGTATCAACTATGCTCACACAAAACTTTGCTTCCTTCATCTTCTCCAGTTAAGATGCCAAAATACTTATTATGCATTCTTTGTCAACTTCTCTATTACGCGAAAATATAATGAAAAATGTTTCTTGTGACCCTTTACAAATTGTATGACCACTCCCAATCAGGCACTACCTATCAATCTTTCAACAGCACAACCGATTTATGCACGCCGCACTTTATGAATAGTTTCTGCCGCCAAAAAATATCACCGTTTAAATATTTTATTGCTACATGCCTTCCCATTTAGCTACTCTTTTTATCTAACCCACCTATTACTTTTTGCACATGGAGATTAATGTGTTGTATTTGTTCTTTATTAATGTGTTGTACTCGTTGCATATTTTCCTCTATTTTCATAATATTTTTGGGAAGTACGCAAATACCGGAAGTAAGAATTCCTCACTGCTTCAATTATACATTTTTGTGGATTTCTTTTGGCTTTTACAGTATAACTACCATAATTACAGGATATTCATAAAAAGACGTTCATTTAAATAAGTTTCGTGGTATAGGAAATTTGTATTATTATTTATTTGGTGTTCTGCCCTAAGGCAGGTCTCCAAATGGTAAAAGCTCTCCAAGCTGTTCTATCGCATGCCAGTCTTTTCGTTTCTCCGTAACACCCTCTGACTTTAACGCTATGTATTAACTTCATTCTTCTAAGCCCTCTTATTTTTTCTCCTTTTCTCCTTCTATGACACCCTCCATGGCAATTGTAAGCAAGCAGTCTCTTCTTAAACAATAACCTAACCAATTCCTTTTCCTACTTTTTATTACCTTCAGAATTCTTCTCTCTTCCCCTATTCTTCTTAAAACTTCATCATTCCTTACTTTATCAACCCATCCCACTTTTTCCACTGCTTGCCAAACCTACATCTCAAATGCTTCTAATCTTTTCTTACACAGCCCACACAGCAGTCATTTCATCCTATTAAATGCTTCTTTCGCTATATGAATTCTTACTCTAACTTCTTGCTCTAACTTTTTTAGATGGGACTTATATCTGAATGTTCGTAAATAAACACCAAACTGATGACAATACTTATTTTAAAAATCAGTAATTAATGTAGGCATATTTTGAGTAAAAATTATTATGGCTATTATTCAGTCGTAAAATTATCAGGTTTTTTCTTCCTCTTCTCCACATCAAGGTATAGACTTACTGGCTGTTCCGCCTTCACTGAAAAAAACCACCTCTTTTTTGGTCTACCTACATCTCAATCATATTTTTTTTAACAAGAATTGTTCTGTTTGAAAGCCTTTTTGGACTTATATCGGAAAGCCTTCAATATTTTTATATTGATTATCTGTAGGAAAATCATGAATACGGGTTACCGAAGAACCAATTAGATTACGAGAATTCAGTGGAGAATTATTATTTGAAACGGATCAATCAGTCTCTCTTTGGAATAGATAATAACGTGTAGGCGTTGTGTGGTTTATAGCTATAGGTCTGCTAGCCGCGACTAACACAAGTTAAACATTTTCTAGAGTTACTGCGAAAAATATTAGATGTGTGCTATTCCGCAAAAGTTCAAGATATCCGAGTAGAGTATATAAACACTTAAGCTGACTGGAAAAAGTGTAAGCATAATACATTAATTAAGTAGTAACAATATCTGTTCGCGGTGAAAGTATATAACCGTGCTCGTGAGAAATATCTACACCCTGAGGCTCCACCCGAAAGCGATCCTGAGGACAGACAGAGTATATCAAACCACGTACTCATCCAGATCCAGGATCAGCCAGTTTTCTAAAGGATCTTTAATTGACAGTAAAGGGAAGTGAACCTATCTTATTTATGTACAATACAAAAAAGAAAAAATTTAAAGAAAGACTTTTATCGCATCAGTAAAAACGTTATACTAAATAATACAAAATAGAACTTTTAAATATTAATTTATTTCATTGTCTAGAAAATAAAATTTTTAGTTGTGTTACAAAGGTCAATAGAGACAGATTAATTATTTTTTATAAACTGTATTAAAAGCTCAGTAGATTGCCATAAACAAAGAGCATCATCAATAAATCCACTTCATTTCAGTAACATCGACTCGATCGATCGACTTTCAGTATTCTCAGTGTATCTCGACTACTTATTCTATGCGAAAACTATACACCTATACATCGCTATATACCTTGTGCTGCTACTTATTTTTTCCTTTCACAAATAGACAACAAAATGTTCTTAATACAAATAGGTTTTATTGTCTATAGCATGAACATAACATACTCTTAATCTCAGGGCCAGAACGTACAAACAAAATGAAAAATAAAGTTATCAATACAAAATAATGTAACAAACTAATCTTATAGTATTTGAAACAAAAGTTTGTAACTGGTTTTTTAAAAATATAAATAATTATTTAAATCACAATTTCAATCAAGCAACTATGTTTACCGCCGTTCTCCTTACTAATCACATTCCCCTCTCTGGTTTAGCCTATTACTTTTGTCAAATTTAGCAGATATGCTTGTTTGTGGGGCTGTTCTCCTTACTGACTACCCTCCCTGTTTTAGTCATGCTTACTATTTGTCTTGTTGTTAGTTTAAAAGTTTTAAATATAATTTTAAATATTACAATTTCTATACACTAAACGGTTTAATAGTGTACTATTTTAATACAACACTTTTAAATAGCACAACAGTATATTACAACTGAATAGTTTATTTTTTCACTTACGTCCTTGTCCAAAATGTGTACAGTGCAATTCTGATTGGAAATAGGAAATTGGAAATTTAATTGAAACTTGAAATGTTGACCTGAGGGTGCAAGAGGAAAAGCACATTCTTGCTTTTACACAAAATTTTAAATCGCATATATTAAAAAAGAATGTATTGGTACTAAAAAGTATTATTTTAAATTAATTTATGCATTTTTCTTTGAATGAATTAAACGCCTTAAGATAAATGTACGTGAAATGGAGACTTGTTTCCTCATGTACACGTAATATGCCCTTTCTGTTTTAGCCAGAAACTGAACATATTAGTAACGGGAGAGTGCCGTGTCCGTTCAGTCAGTGACATCCGTGACGGATCAGTAACACGCATGTATGTGTAGTTTTTTAGTTTTCCGTTAGTAAAGTGGAAGTTATAAAAGGTAGGGCAATGAGGACACAACAATTTAAAACTATCACAACAGGAACTTTAATATTAAAATATTAAACTTTAATATTTTTAAGTCAAATATAGTACAGATACAAAGGTAATAAGATGCCATTTTACTTAGTCATGTTTATCGTTTGAAAATAACATCCCTTAAGTGACGCCCATTGACACGCTTACATTCTTCACGTTGATCGAAAAAGCTACCCATGAGCCTCTGCAGCATGGTTTGCGGAACCATCAGAATTTCTTTGATGATCTGTTGCCTGAGATGATTTAAATCGCTGGTGGCACAAAGAGTGCGGACAACAGGAATGTTGCGAAGAGTGCGGACAGTGGTACAGTCTGATACCTGAGGCGCGCGGACCGTGAACTCACAAACATTTGACATGCGAAGAGTGCGGACAACACCAAAACTAACATGATTTAATTGTGTAATATGAAAACAAGTTAATCGTAGGTGATTTTTTATTTTAAAAAATATATAAGACTTGAAACGTTTTACATACCGTACCTCTATACAATAAATTGCATACAATACCTGTAGTTACTTACAAGGCAAATACAGTACACATAGTTTTATAAGACACATAGTTTACATACCGTACCTCTATACAATAAATTGCATACAATACCTGTAGTTACTTACAAGACAAATACAGTACACGTAGTTTTATAAGACACATAGTTTTACATACCGTACCTCTATACAATAAATTTCACATACAATACCTGTAGGTACTTACAAGACAAATACAGTACACATAGTTTTATAAGACACATAGTTTTACATACCGTACCTCTATACAATAAATTTCATACAATACGTGTAGTTACTTACAAGACAAATACAGTACACGTAGTTTTATAAGACGAAATAAACAGTAGACACAACAGGAAGGGAACAATATAAACATTTCACATCTATAAATGTTTAGTACAGCTATTATTTTGTTAATTGTAACTTAGCAATGTTGTGTCTATAACAAACCTGTGAATACCTATTGGAGATCTGTTTTATACGCAACATGTTCTTACTAAGCTGAAATCAAACATCAACAAACGTTGCGTGTTTTAGACAATGTAATAGGATACTTTGCGTATACGCTAGATGAATAAGTAATAAGAATAACAGCCTCGGATGCGAAATGATTGTGTGTGTGTGTGTGTGTGTGTGTGTGTGCGTGTGTGTGTGTGTCTTTGTAGTCGCTCGACCGCGAGGGAGTGGGAGTGGGAGATAGAAATAGTGTGACGATTTAATTGATAATAAAATATTTAATAATAAAAAAAATTAAAAAGCAATTAAGTATTTTTAAATAGCACTATTAAACCTAATGCCCCTGTACTAACTCAGAATAAGTTTGAGATGTAAATGGAAAAATCTAACTAAACAATTAATAAAAAAATCGAATTGTAAAAAGCTATTAATATCACAGTTAACCCTTTTGTAAGTCATCATGCGTTGACCTGTTTAATTCCGGACTCAACGTGCTTAGCGAACCGTCTGTAACTTAGAAATGTATAAAATCGTAATGTTTGTAGTTAATAATTTGAAGGCACGAGTAGTAGTTAAAATAATTCCCGTAAATTAAATAAGTATAATTAATTTGTTTCTTCTTGTTATAATAATGTCAATTTAAATAAAAATAGGAACTATATTATCGCGGAGTACTCGCTCCGCTTCGTTGTAATGTGCCAGTCGAATCGAGAAAAGAGTTATTATGCAGCCGTCAGACAGTGCACACCTACGAGCGAGAGCTCTTCAGAAATGTGTTGATTAAAGTTAAATGTAACTGTTAGCTTCCACTACAAAACGTGGGGAGCAAGTTTTTAATATATACAAAATGTAGAAAGGTTTTGTTAAGAAATGTAATAAGTTAAGAAAAATTAACAACACGTAAGCAAGATGACGTCTCTACTCAAGATGTAAACTCCAGTACAACTCTACATGTGAATATGTGACCTGCATAAACTGCACATATGGACGTCTACGACCCCTCCGACGCTGACCAGGACCTACGTGGATCTACCCCAACTTTAACCAGCAGTACTTCAATCTCCTCAGTGAACCAGCTATAAAATATTCGCCGAAGACACGACCCAGGTGACGACGCCGACTACCAGAATTCCCAAGTGTGACACCCCAGGACGAGGACAGCACAACTTATTGTAAAGGTGACTCGATAGCTTGACTATCGAGAGTTAATTACATTTGCGACATAACTTATAGATGAAAGAGACTTTTCAAAGACTATAATTCTCTTTAAACAATAAATGAAACCAAATAGATGTATACTGTAATATTGAAAATCATACGCTGTAACGTTAATATGTAAATGTTAATTATAATCCCTTTAGTAAATAATACCATTCTTCAAATGGTAAATGTAATCTTGCAAGCTCCTAGATGAGCATAGTAATACTCAGACGTCTTTACAATATTTAAAGTAAACTCGGATCCGAGGTAAAGGTACATGATCAATATGATCCCTAATTTTCCAGAAAACACTTTTGAATATTTTAGTATAAATAATTATGTTATGGGATCCTTTCATATCATTTGTTAATAAAGAGAAGTCATCTTATTACACTTTGAAGTGAGTGCATAAATCAGTGAAATACCTTCCCTTGTGTCCTAATAATTAGCTTAATTATTATTTGTTAATTGTGTTGAGTTTAATTTCAGTTCGTTACAACGTAGGCAGCCCGTATAATTGGCTAGTGTCAATTATGATGGGTTCCCTGGATTTGTAACGTGGTCAAAACGTTACAATAGGCTATTCGTCCAGAACAGAAGACAAAATCTTAATGTAACTATTAGTCTAAAACTCTATAACCGATATACGATTCATTTAATTACGTAACTACAAATGTTTGGCTTAGTTCTTCCACCCATTAGGCAATGTTCTCTTTACTGCTACTAACTACATTAGTTGAGAATCCATGCTGTAACACATTCTTTGTATTTAGTTATTCTTAATATCTCTTTGAGGTTAGCCTAATCGGCTGAAACAATTGTCAAAATTTAACAATAAATTTTGTGAATCTACCAAGAGTTTATTTTTTAATTCCTTTTATTAAGGTAAGTCAACGCTCTTAACAATAAATGAGCAGTTTTTCGGTTTAAAAAAATTGTATTGTTAGTATTTTTTGTGGGCAGAGAACCCAAGAAAAATCCATCCCCATATCCCAAATATATACAGAAGAAATGGGTGATCTGCATAACTGAGGTTACGATTTTGTAACAGAAACGTCGTCATCGGAGCACTTTGAAGAGAACAACGCAAGAAGTGTCAATCGAGAAAACCAAAAAAATCCGATAAAGCGCGATGAAACTGTTCTTGACGACGAGTGTTTGAAAATGAATGACGGAAGCAGTTTTCCTTTAACCGATGACTCTTCAAAAGAAGTCTCATACGTTCAGTAGCGAAAGGCAGAGAAAGCCTGAAGCACGTCAGGACATTTTTCATGGATGAAACGTTCAAGAGTTGCAGTAAGCAGTATGCACAAAATTGTACTATTCATGCAGACTTTGAAAGTAAAAATGAAGAAACAAACGTTTTTCCTGTGGCATTTGCTCTTCTATCAAACAAGCAAAGACAAACCTAGGTCCGTATGTTTCAACTTATCATCGAAGCTATTCACGAATGGAAACCACAAAAACCACTTCGAATCAGCGGCAATATCGGCGCTTCACAACATTTTTCCTTTGGTTGAGGTAAATGTTTGTTTTTTTCACATGAAGACGTGTTTATGGAGGAGAGTACAGGAACTTAGTCTTACCAGCAACTACCAAGAAATACGACTACACAAAAAGATGTGCACAACACTTGCCTTTCTTTAGCCAGAACATGTGAAAAATGGTTTGTGTCGAGATTCATTCTTTTTTATTTATTTATTTTTTTTTTTTTGTAGATTAGAGTCTAGAGAATGAAGAAGCCCCCACGTAACACTGTGTTGTAAAAGCCGAGATAGGACAGTCAACGCTGTTGAGGGATGACATCATAAATTTAACAACATTCTTCTGAATCCCAAGCTCTAAGTGATAGATGCAATACGATGTTTGAAAACAGAAACAGAGGTCACCAACAGTGTGTGTGTGTGTGTGTGTGTATATATTATATTATAACCGGTGTGTCCGTATCAATCTTTCTAGACCCCACTGTTGTGAGTGCCAATTTATATTATATCTTATTTCAATATGGTAAGGTATAACAATGTTTAAATATATCCCAGTTCTCCCTTTTTAATATAATTGTGTTATTGTGATTGAAAATTATTTATAGAGTGTGTAATTCTAATTTTTCGTTCAAGCCTATCCCGCGTTGGAGAGAAGAGAAGGAATTTTTATTGTTTTCTCATCCTCTTTAATACTCAAATAGTCCGCGAATAGCGCTGTGGTTCCCAGACAGCGGAAAATTGTAGGTTAGTCCACCGCGTACAATAATTCTCAGTTACACACTCTACTTATATTATATCTTGTTCACACTACACTAAATATTATATAAATGAGAAGATATCGTTAAATTCTGAAAGGATTCTTTATTAATATTTTAATATTTTTGGTCCAACAAAGTTGTTTCTTTACGGAGATACAAAAGGCTATATGTTAGAAGTAATCGATTATCGATCGGATTCAGGGTTTTATATTATTTTAGTTATGATTTTATATTTCTTTAAACACAGGGCGTGAAGGTTCTTTCAACTGTTAGTAAGGTCAGAAAATGCATAAATAGGATTACAAGGTATTACAATATAGAATTAAGTTCTTATTAAATATTATTTAAAATAATTGTTGTTTACCGTCCGCTCGGCATCGTGACTCGATAAGGCAGTGTACAAATAACCTCTTCGTCGTGTTTGGTCAATAGCGAATGCAGATGAATTTGTCCTCGTCAGTCTTCTCTCCAAAGTTGAATTTTTGGTCCTGGGATGATGCAGAAATACCGCTCCTTTTGTTCACCAATGTCCGAGTTTTGTGGTTACGTGCTTCAACGAATTTCGTTTCCAACTACGTTTTTTCTATTGAATTGTGGAAACTGAAGTTCATATATAATTTTGTGTTTTATTTTCGTTTTTATGTTATTCGATTATATCACTTTATTCAGGTAGTTATTTCCCTGTTTTGGTTGATTAATTAATTTAACATTTGTTCATTATATTGAGTTTTACTATTAGAGTACTTCCTTTGTATTTTTCGTTAATTTTCTTGTACAGGTTTAAGATTGTTCAGTTATATAAGACGGTTGAACGACAATGGACCATACTATGGTGATTTATTATTCATTTTGCTTCCCAATTGTAATATTTGTATTTAAATTAATCAAATCTTTTCTGAGTGTCTTTAAACTAAACCGTCTTCGTTCATGTAAATTTATTCAATAATCGAATCAACAAATTCTAGCTCTCTCGTCGTCCCTGACAACCATTTTTTCTACTCTTATTGGATA
The DNA here is from genome assembly GCA_034769895.1 of Magicicada septendecula. Classification (NCBI taxonomy): domain Eukaryota; kingdom Metazoa; phylum Arthropoda; class Insecta; order Hemiptera; family Cicadidae; genus Magicicada; species Magicicada septendecula. Next base: position 300,852,577 of record CM068371.1, read on the forward strand.
TTATATTATACTATAACCATTATCATACAATGTTCTTCCACTCATCAAAATAATCCTTTACTAAATTTCCATTATATCCTATTATAATTTTACCTATTGGTTGTTACTAACTTTTATATATTTTGCTGTCGTTTCCTCTTAATCTACTTACTTTAACAAGTATTATTTTTCTGTTACAAAACATTATCTATCGGTATCATTGCACTATTGCATTATGAGAATTTATTTAAATTGAATTTATTTATTTGTTATTAGCAATTATTATTAACTTCTCCTAACTGATTTTATTTAGTATTTGTTACAAATTTCTTTACCTAACCTTTCTGATCTGACTTACTATATAATGTTACTGGTTGTTAGGCCTATCATTATACTTTTATCTACTTCTGATTTTAATTTGTTACTATCTGCATTATTATAGAATCCTTCATTTGTTTATGACATGATTATACTAAACCCTTTTGTATCTCGTTAACAATTATAGCCTTTCTGGCCAAGTTTACAATTATAATCATCCTACTATCTAAGTACATGTATACAAACATTTAACTCTATAAAGTCTAACAAAAGCTTTATAATGACATATGGATAACACATAAAATGAAATTAATTGGTAATCAATTAATGAGTTTAACAACAGATCTATAATGGTATATTCGTAACACATAATAATTATTTACTTGGTATTCTATTAAAAGAATAACTCCACTTGCTACACACAAAAAATAACATAACTATGATGATAATAATACAACATGATACAATTAATAACAGTTACATTTGTGTGACCTAAGTCATGTAACACTTACTCATTCTCCTCTCCTTTAAAACATCAATTATTATGATACAGTCTAAATTAGTTTTTACATTATTTGTCAATGTCTGTTGTTTACACCTTTCACTGAACTTTGAGGTTTGTATTTATTAACATTATTAATTTTTTTTTCTTTCTACCTTGTATTCTTATTTCATTTATTCAATTATGGGTTGGGTTTCTGACCTTTTACAAGTGTGGACAATTAATATTTTTATATCCTATTTTAAAGCTTATAAGTTGATTTATGTAACGTAGGGGACCATATTTTCGTTACGTTACAATATATATATATAGACTTAGCGCCGCATAATTTCTTTATCACACCCCAATTTTTACCCAGGGTATCTAAAACAAATTTGAGGAACTTGTATAAGTACATTTTTTGATGATGAAGTTATTTTGCCCAAGTTATGGTGTGTCAGCGTACGAAAAACTTATACAAATTTTTATACATCGTATTTTTGCTGTACGCTGAAGCCAGACAACCTGTTCGATATATACAAATGTATATAATGAAATATGGGTAGTTAGTCGGCCATATTGGCATTCGTAATAATTATTCTATAAAATTTGTAACATGTGTAAAAAAGACAGACACTACAGACGGAAGTGTGTTTTTATTCTGTTTAGTTGGTATAACGAAATATTGCGACCTGCCATATTTTTCCGTTTTGTCGTCGCTGTGTGGTAATTCGTTTCGTTTGTTAAAGTGTGTGGGACAGAATTCTGTTATTCGTATGAAGTGTTTGTGATTGCAAGTCGAAGTAAAAATATGTTGGAGGCGCTAGGAATAATAATGAAAGGTAAGATGATCATTTATTTAGTGTATGTTGTCCGTTGTTTGTAGGAAATTAGCTGTGTTAGGTTAAGTATGAATGTCTCGATTACTTTGCGTCTGTAACACGGCCTACCGGTTGTTATAGACCCAACTATACATAATATCACTGTGTTCTGTCCAAAATTTAATAATGGAGCAAATTAGCATTCTAATTTAATTAATACAATATACCTAGGCTAACACCGTGCGTTCTTATGGGAGTAAAAATTTAATTTTTTGTCTCCGTAAATAGGTTCGACCGCCGTTTAAAATTATTTTTCTCGTGTTTATATAACATAGAAGAATATAATAAAAATATATCAGCGCAATATCAGCATTGATGAGAATCTTCATAATTACCCAAGGGGTAATTAACTCATTTAAAAAAAAAAGTCCCTGTAAGGCACTGACTGCAATTTAATTAAATAATTTTTTCTTTAATATAGATACTCCTGTAAGTCTGACAATTACTACTCTAGCCTACCTATATTTGTGTAATCTATCCAATTTGTAAGTCATTTTATTCGTAAAATGTCGTCCTACCTAACACAAAATGATAGGCCTTACCATAATATATTTAATTTGAACTCTGCTCGTATTTAACTAGTTACATATTTTATTTAATTCTTCAGTCCAGCTATATTACTCTAAATATACTTTCAAATTCAGCATTTTTCAGAGAAACGTAATTACTTGATAAGATATGACTTAAGAAAGTTAAGGTTAATTTTAAGACCTAATATAACAAAATTTGCAATATAGGCCTATGTGTACTATTTCCTCACTGAAGCAAACTGTTGTAATTGTTTGTACACATAGTTACTTTCATACCATTGAGTCCATTAAATTGTAATATATTTGTCATAAAAATTTTGTTTTAACACAGCTCTGCTTTAAAAATTAAGGGCTAACATTTGTCAGGTAAAAGAAAAATTGAAAAGAGAATTTGACCTGTGACTTCTTTAATTTTTGGCTTAAACATGCATTTTAATCTCGATTAAATTTTTTAATAAAATTGTGCTGTTTTTAAATTTTATAATATTAACTTGCAGACAGAAAAGGTTTTGCTGGTGACTAAAGAAAGCATCGTTCTTTTATCTTATGTAAAATTTATTATTGCATGCAAGTCTGATTAAAGCTCACTAAACTAAAATTATCACTGCTTACAGCAGCAGGTTCTTAAACCCGATAATTGATGTAGGCCTATAGTGTTATTTTTATTTAATTTCTTATTATCTGTATTTATAATCTGTAACTTAATGTGTAGAATTGTATTTATATTGTTTAACCTCCTAAATGATACTCAACTAATACACATGAAATTTTAAAAAATTAGTATCTTAATATTCTAAAATATTTTATGGGGTGTGTTATACTTAATAGTAGATTTAAATGATACAGAGTATGGATGAATTATCCGTAATGTATTTGCTAGTTATAATACCGTTATAATCAGGATTATATTATTCAATGTTAATCATTTGAACAGTTTTTGTTTTTCGAGATTGTATGATTATATTAGAAATCTTTTTCATGAATCTTCAGTGCAGGGATGTAACCAAGCAATAGTGACTTGAGTTCATTTAAATTAAAATAGATTACTATAAAATAACTACTAGATTATGCTGTAAATTTAATTTTTTTTAGAAATTTACACAAAATCCATTAACTTTTTATAAATTCATAGTGCTAACATACAAATATTGTGCTAGGTTAAGAAAATAAATTATTCTCTTAATTATTAGCTTAATATTATTATAATTATTAACTTAGTGAAAAATTATGTATGAGTTTTGTAATGATCTTTCAGGTTTCTCCTGAACTTTCTAGAATTGACTGGGAAAAAATGACTATTATTGCACCATCAGTAGTATCGACATCAGATGATATTGATGTGGAAAACATATGAAGTGGAGAAGGTAATATAATCAAAGCAATTTAGCCTATAGATAATTTAAAATTTATTTTTTCTGTTTGTGAATTTTGTAACATTAGCATATTTGATTTAATGTTTGTTTCATATGTAGTGTTAGGTTTACCTAAATTATCTTTACTTGACAAACTAGACTTGTATAGGTACTTTAAATCAATTAAGAAAATCAGCTTTGAATGTAGCACAATTAATTCATACCCTATTTCATTAATGTTTTGTTTTCAAAGCATTTTTTTGTTTGGGTGTTAGCCTATTTAATTTGTGTTATGGCAAAGTTAATTTTCTGCATCAGGAATGTCCTATTTCATTGAGCAAGCTTTATAGGAGATTTTGAAGTTTGTGATAAAATAGCCATTAATGATTGTTTTGTCTTGTTAGTGACAACAATATAAAGTTATTAACAGTCCCATTTACATTTTAAATGAGAAAATTTAGTAACATAGTAGTTGAATCATTTTTAATTAGTAGTATTATGTGTCAATGCTTTCAAATCAGGGGCTTCCTTTGGAAAGTATAATCATATGATAATTTTAAGATAAGTATTGTTAGAAGCTCTAAATAAGTTTGTTTATATTATTTTTTATATAAAGAGTTTTGGAAGCTGCTGGAAAACAAAAGTTCTTAATAAAGTACATAATTAGTTTAATAACATTATTTCCCATAAAATTGCAATTATTTCATTTAGTAATTTGCACTTTTGTTGATACTGGCAATGATAATTATTTTTCTCTGTTAGCTAAAATTCTTTCTTTGTTACAGAGTCCATTGTTGTAGAAGCTCTTATATCGCCAGATGATTGTGCAAAATTTATAAGTTTGGAGGTAAATTTCTCCTTATAGAACTGCTGTATTCTTGTATAGTTATCTCTCTCTGACCTCTATTTTGCACTATGAGGTGTACACTTATTTCCATTCTTATTTGGTATTCTTTTATCTCTTTCTACTATTATTTAGTTACAATAGTTTAATCACAGTAGTCTCTTTATAATTGGTTTAGTGTTTTTTGTACACTGGTCTGTCCCTTAGTGTATATCATTGACTAACATTACTTAAATGTGGTGTCACATGACAGGTGTTCTTAATTACGATTATAATACATTATGTCCTTTCTTATAATATTCTTATACTATTACAATAGTGGCATTACACCTTACTTGTGGTATAGACATTAACCTTTTACTTCTATTTGGTATTATAAAGTGGTTTTGTTCACGTTTTACTTAGTGAATCCCCTTTTGGTCGGTTTTGGTTCACTTTATTTACTTAAATTCTTATTTAAAATCCATTTTGGGTATCTTATGTTGGTACCTGTAGAAAGCTTATCAGTTCTTCTTGGTTTAAGGCACAAAACATTTTGGTTTAGGTAGGCTTTTCCTACTGATAGATGTGAATTTAGGTGAAATTTGTACCAACAATGTGTATGTTAGGTTGATACAAATTTACATTCTTTTAACCTTATTTTCTCAAGTTTGGTTTTATTAATGATAACTAATAACTCTTTAGTTATTGCCTTTTCTTATCTTACATGATTGTTTGACTATTTGAGTAATATTTGTTATTATTATGAGACAATTTTAATACTTCTTTATGTTACATGGGTGCTATGCATAACATGTTACTATGCTTTTATTCACAGCTTCTATTCAGTTAACAGTATAGTTACTTTCATTCTTTTATTACATATCTTGTCCTATACATTTATAATATTATCTGTTGTATATTGTACAGGAATGGGTTTCCTCTCCTTAAAACCCCACTGTTGTGTTTGTCAATTTGTACATACACCTATGCCAATGTGTTTTGAATTATTTTAATTATGTAAATCTCGGAGATATTTGGAGTTGTGGGATGTATTGATGTAAGTAATTAATTATTAACTTAGCTCTCTAAAAACTATCAGTGTTTGTGTACCTGTAACTTAAATAATTAATGAGTTATTTTATAATTCCGTTCAACCCTATTATACCTTGAAGAGAATTCTGTCTAATTTTGTATTTTTACGCTCTCTCTTTGGTGTTTATTATTTTCTACACATATTCTACTGGTTTTTTTATATAAGCCGGTTTTTTCCTTTTTTTATATTTAATCCATTTTCGATATTAAATGTTATTAATCGATATCATGGCATTATGGTATTATCATAATTTGTATAAATTTTATTATATATCATTATTAATTTAATGTTTTTTCTAGCTCTTCAAATCGTATTCATTAATTATTATTAATTGATGTACCTAACCTTTATGTTATGAGTGGTTATATAGTGGTTTTGGCTGTTAGGCCTTTTATTGTAAACAGATCTACCTGTGTTTATAACTGGTACACATCTATAGCCCCTTTTACATAAATTCATACATATAATTAAATCTTAACTATTAACATTTACATAAACAATTATTTTTTCCATATCTAATAACAATTTTATCTTGACCTATGGATCACATATAAGAAAATTCAAATCTATTAACGTTAATTAGCTGCTTCACACTTCATTCTACAACAGTCATTGAATAATATATCTTGTTTCATTATCTTTCATTAACTCAACACATATTTGGTATAACATAACATAAACTTTATCATAACATTTGTTGTCACAAAATAATACCTCTTAACTCAAAATTCTTATTTGCTATTAGTAAATTATTGTTTCATTTTTTGTTTGTTTTTCATTAAACATATATCATCAACTATTGTCTAACTTACAGGTTCGGTTATTCTTGTTAATATTACCTTGCATCCTTATTTACCTTTATCTATGATTATAAATATAATTATTAGATCTTTGTTCTATCATGGGGTTAAATATTGACTTGTTTATTATTCTGTGAACCTTGTTTTTATGTAACTTGAATGCTAGCATTTCTGTTGCGTTACAATATTGGTCATCTCAGTTAGTCAGTTCTTGTCCATCTCTTCAATCTGTAAGTTGTTCAGTCATTGCATATACGGGTAAGATGTTCTATAGTTGACTGGCTCTTGGAATCTATATTTTATGCCATGGTTGTTAGGTGTCTTTCTCGTAGTATGTTTCTTCCTTGTCTTCATTGGTTCCTTACTGACCGAAAACTATTGGGTTGTTGGTTCCTGTGGTACAATCATTGTTCGGTGCATCTTCTTTTTCTTATAATGTTATTTCACTTGTTAGTTACCATTAGTTTTATTAACTCTTATTGTTGTGAGTTTATCCTTGGTGATGAGTATCTCATGTAGTTTCATGCTTGGCCTTTTAGAAGAAACACTTGGTTTGTCTCTTTCACTCAATTATTGACATGTGTTAATATTTTGGGTTACTGAAATATTTGGGCTCATATGTCTCGTTACAATATTAACTGGTTGTAGGCATATAAACTTATACACTGTTGTGAGAATTGTACAAAAGTACCTTTAAGCTAATTTCAAAACACAACATTTCAGAATTAATCACATTTTTTTCACTTTATAGGCTATGTCACACCAAAAGAAAATGTACAGGTCACTTTCAACAACAGTTGACAACAGCTGACTGAATATTATCCGATGACAAAATACTAAACAGATGGGAGATAGTCACACCAACCAACCATTTTGTATATTGTCTTTAAAATGAGATTTTTTTGCTTGTACACGGAAAACCTGGATCACTGTATTAAGATATATATTTTAGATATGTAGGTCAATTTATTAATTTTGAGCTATTAATTTAGCTAGTGCTAAGCTTTAAAACACAGTTATTTGTATGAAAGAAAAGTAAAAATTTGTAGGCCAAGTAATAAATCCAACTATGATTCTGAAAAATTGTCACGGGTAGGAAAATAAAAATAATAATAATTCACCGATCTGAATGACGTTTTACAGAATCGTGATAAACATAAAATTACTTTTGATAGTGATCCCATGCTCATCCCAAGTTGAAACTTTTAGAATATGTAGAGAAAAACAATATCTTTCACATATATTTTTTTGAGAATTTTAAAAATACAGTTTTTCAAAATTCAGTAAATGCAATAATGATGTGTTTATAAAAAATATATATATTTTCAACTAATTATGTTTTATATCATATGAAAGCCCTTTAAAAGAGCTTTCAAATGAACTCGATGTCATTGTTCTAGCTTAATTAGAACACAAGTTGTGAACAAATCAATATTGTTGCGCAAGTCAAAAATTTTATTTTTTTTTTCATTTTTGAGCACCCATTACTCAGTAACCTTTCGTCAGAAAAATGTGAAAAAATTGATTTGTGTTACTATTTATGAATACTACATGCATACTTAATTTCAAATAAATCTAAGAGGGTCAGGTTGTAGCACTTGTTGATTTGACACGGAATATCTCTTAAATGTAACTTGAAGTTTTCATTTTGTTGTAAACATACCAGTCTAGTTTTTCTATTTATAGTTTATGCTATTTTTTTTTTAATAATTTGAACTAATTGAACCCCTAATCAATCCTACACTCCCTCGCAGAAAAACCTATATTTAGTTCATTTATATTGTCATCTGAGTTTAGTTATGTTTGATGTAATAAGTAAAATGTTTATTTCATCAAAGGTGTTTTCACTTTTTGTAATTATGTTCTTGTAAATAAATATTCTATGTAGTTTATTAATGTAATCTTATAGTTACTGATAAAGTAACAAAGCCCAAATGTCTGTGTGGTATTTTTGTTGTAATAATATTTGTCTGATATGTATTATTTTTGCAATGTTTTTATGTATCTTGTCTGAAGAAATAATTTGTTCATTATCCTTAATATTTATTAATTATTGATACCTTAGAATTGAAACTGTTTTGTATAAATTTTGTAATAAAAATCAATGTACTTGTAAGTCATTTTTTATCAATAACCTATTGAAAATAACACATTCCTTGTGCAATGCAAGTAGGCCTACCAAATACCTACCAAAAATGTATATCCCCAATTTTTGATAGAATATTTGATTTTTGTTGCCATCAGAATTTTACTTTGATTTTACTTTCATGTTCCATAAGGAAATGGAAGTATGGTGATGGCAAAAAAAATCGTGTTAGAGATTTTTGCAGATTCTGATTATACTACCCTCAAAACATGAAAAAAAGTAAATTTTCGAAAAGTGTCTGTGTGTCTATCTAGATTTTTTATGGCAAACGATAAGAGCCACAAATTCAAACAGAATCAAATAATTTTTTGCATACAGCCCTGAATTGTAGAGTATTCAAGACCTATTGTTTTTTGTGAAGATCGGTTAAGATAAAGGGGTAGTTTACCTGCAATATTTTATGTTGTAACAAGAGAAATTTTTTCATGACTAACGATAACTGCCGTAAATTCAAACAGAATCAGATATTTTTTTACATATGTGCCCGAGTTATAGAGGACTCAAGGCCTATTGATTTTGGTGAAGATCGGTTACGGGGAAAGGGTAGTTTACCTGAAACATTTTTTTGTTGTAACGTAATAGTTTACCTGATAATTTTTTGTATATATGTACTACGTTATTGACAACAAAGAAGCAGTTTGTTTTTAAAATTCCTTCCCGGCCTGTTTGGCCGTAGACCAATGTTTTCTGCAAAACCAGACGTTTCGCCAGTGCCATCGACTTCCATCATCAGTGAAAATCAAGTGCGATAACGTGAGGTGGTATACGTTAGTGCCCACAGTAAGTGGCTGAAGCAGTAAGTAGAAAGAAGTAATTTTAATGGAAATATTTCATTTCGAAAATGATTTTAAATATAAATCTTAGAACATGGAAGTCGTGTATGATTCTCCATACCAATATTTTGTTCTTAAGTGTGCTATTAAGTATTAGGAATCTTCTCCATGTCAAGGTATAGGATTACAGCCTGTTTTGCCTTCACTGAAGGCATCTCTTTTCCTTGCCCTACCTATATCTCGTCTTCCCTGAGGTCTGTATCTTATTACTTGTTTAGGTAGTCCCATGTTTTCCATTCTCTTGATATCCTGCCTCTATTTTATTTGTCCTTCCCTTATTCTGCCGGCTATAGAATATACATTTTACTTGGTTCTTATATTTTCATTTCATATTTGATATCTAAGTGTTTGCATTATGAATACTGTAACGTAGAAAACGAGGTCGTACCTGTTAAAATGTATCACACTTGTTTATTTAGTGTATTAGTGTGATTGTAGTGTGTTTGCCTCACACTGGTTTACATAAATCGACGTCACTACTGGAGTCCGTAGCGTTGTCAATGTTACCAGTACAACCTACCTGTTAATTCATAGGGATTACGATTCCCGGGTGGCGCCAAATTGTTTTTGTTAAAACAATTAAAACATTTAGTTTTTAACGTAATATGTGGTATTAGCATGGACAGCTGTGGCGTTCGAATTATTCCCGCTGCTACACAGGTTGTCGACTCGGCCACTCGTGACAAGCGCTAGTTGGCTATGACTTAAACTTCGCTAACACACACATATTTACAACAAATCCTATGAAATAACAAGATAGTAATGTACTGTACTGCGTTTTTTAATACACATTTAATTATTAATAAACATGACAATTGAATCATAAACAAATTTATAATATTATGCTCCGGCTTAGAGCTTGAAACACAAAACACCTCAGGTTGGCAAAATTGATTCAAAACACTATCATTCAGTTACTTCTAACAAATTAATGTGTTTTTAAAATCTGGAGTTCTTTTGATCATGAAAATAGACATAAACGTTGATTACATGAAAAGAAAGTACACTATTATACCTTATACGTACTTAGGATTTATAATGTGTTTGTACAAATTGTTCAGTAGTGTCGTACTTCTGTTACAGTAGTTATGTTCACAAATAATGTTATCTCTATAAGTTAATCAAATGTTTTTTAATGTAAGTAAATTGTGCCTTTACCTTTGAAAGAAAATACTATTTTTTAAATAGTGAGAAATTTTATCATTTGAAAATAATTTAAGTGATTTGGGGTTTTAGGAGTAAGAAATTATTCGGTACTTATCAGTTCGTCTCACGTTGAAGGGTCATCATCGGGGTAGGCGTGTATTTTTCGAATTTGGGCTGGTTGTAGGCTTCCAGCATCTTCTTCAAACTGGTCTGGATTTTTTCTTTAATTAGTTTGTTTAATTTCGTTCCTGGTCATCATTAATTCTGTACAGATCGACGTCTCTTCACATTGGATCATTTTGGTTCACTATTTGACTTGTAACTGTTTAAATTAAAGTTTTAGTTTGTCCAATTTCTTGTGTGGCGTACCCACGCTTCGTTTCTTCAGCGTCTATGTAATTTAACGGAAAAATAAGCCTCAAATGACTCGTTGTCATAGTAACTAATAATTCAATTCTGGTTTAATTACTCCTTACATACATTGTTAGAGATATTTGAATTGTTATTCAAATTTATTAAGTATTTTCCTAATGATTTTATTCCCTTATAATTCCTTTGGGATAATAAATGACATCACTATTATTTTTCTTTCCTTTCAAAGTTTACAATGATACCTCATAAGGTCATATTCTGTTACACTTTAATTATAGTCTAATTAGTTGACATTTAATAAATAACATATCTTTCTTGAATTAAATTATTACAATAATATTTCTGTGTTGAAATAACTGATATACAATAATTGTCCATTCACTGTTCTTAGATTAGTAAGATTTTTTGTGAAATTGATACAATTTACATTTGAATGTCTTTGGCAGTTAACTGTTTTCATAGTTAAAATCAGCCATGATTGTTTTTTAGTGTATTTCTTTTTAAATTACATTCTGAATTCAGCCTGATGGGCTTCACTTATTTGTTTGTGTTTTAATTATTATTCAACATACATTTTCATTACTTTTCATTTACAATACAATAGTTAGGTTTATGGACTGTAAGTCCCCGTTCAGTCATATTCCTTCTTTAACATTGAATCAACTATTCTTTATAAGTCATAAATTATTCTTAGTACTAACATTGATTTCTTTCTTGTCTTATAAACTAGGGTGATAAACATTGTCACTTTCTCTAATATTATGAAGGTTAATTCCCCTTTCAACATGGGGTGTTGTATTCTTTATAATTTTAATCTTTAATAACAAATTTTACTTCTATCCTATCATGCCATGTTAACACAAGTTATGGTACTGGGCTTTCTCCCTGATATGTAACATGCTTCCCTTATATTAATTTTAAATACTATTTTTAATTATTTCTAGGTATACAACTAATTATAATTCCACTCCAATCATTGGTGGTTTATCAATGTTTTAAAGAGTGTCTATTTCCTTAGCATTCTAATTTGAATGTTTCACATTCACTTTCACTATTTTTTAGGGCATTAACACTTCACTAAAACACTTCACCTTGGTTCACTGTTTTGTAATTAGTGTTATTTAATGGGTAACCCCTATACCTTCTCCTACCATTTCTCACTATTTTTGTTTTAGTATTATTTTTACTATAAACAATATTAGGCTAGTTGTGTTTTGGGTTGAATCTAACCTTTCTGACAGGGTTAGTGTACCTTTCCTATACTACATTGTTTTACAATTGTATTGTCTTAAAAATTGGGTACATATGTTAAATTAATGCTAATAATAACATTGGTTTGATTAATATATAATTATTTAAGGTTTATTGACCGTATTCTATCTTTAACATACAATCTTTCCCTTTTATATATGTGTGTTAGTTTCCCTTGGGTTTTATCTGTCTCCTCTTCATTCTTCCTCTTCTTCTTCTTCTTCAATAATCTTCATCTTCATTCTTCATCTTGGTTTGGTTCTCCTTTCGTTCTATGTCCATCATTGTTTTGTCAATCACATTTTCTTAAGTATGTTTGGGTTGTTGGCTCAATCATGTCAAAATATTTACATTTTAATAAGTATGTTACGTGGTTCCCTTCTTTATGTTTATGTTTTTTGGCTCAATCACTTGGGTTGGGTAATATCGTTGTACGTCTTGTCAAAGTATTTACATTTTAATCATTTTTTACACATTTTATTTCATATGAAGTAATTTTATATCAAGAATTATCTTTTTTATCACTGGTACGAGATTTGGCTTAATTGTATCGTTACAATACTCGACACAATATTTTTCTTGTTAGATTCGAAGTTTTAAGTAATTTTCTCTTAAAAAGTGTGTATGAACATTTTAGCACGACGAGATTGTCTGTTTTATTATTATTCTTAACGTTTTGGTTTTTATTATTAATTTTTGGTTTATTGATTTATTCTACCCAATTCAATCTATTATTGAATCCGATATGAATAAATCGGTTTACTTACTCTTTGACATCGTTTATTAATTTTGTTTAAATAGTTTAGAATGTTTTTTGTTCCATTTCATGAGTTCGATTCTGAAGAAGTTGCGTTGACTCTTCTATTATTAGCTGCGGTGAGTTGCTCTGTACTTTCCTGTATAGACACTAACATAAACACAACATGTACATGATACTTAATATTATTATAACATTAATAGTTAATAACATTTTATTATGGCCTATGCATACTGCATTGGTCATTGTCACTTCTGATAGTGTCCTTTTTCTTCATCTTGTGGTTTTATTACCTTAACTATAGTTTGTTAAGTGAGTTTACTATACTTTAGGAAGTTACCTTTTTATATGGGTTGTAATCCTATCAAATTATTCTCGTTATTGCTTGAATATCTCTTATCATTGTTTTGATAGCACTGTTATTATTGTGCAGTAGTTCATTCTGCATTTATACTGAAAATTGCTTTGGTTTAAAGTAACCAAGATTACTTGCATCTAGCTGTCAACATGGTTTATTTATTATTATTGTTATTATTAGTATTTGGGTGGCTATAATCCTTGAATTTACTTATTCGAATAGTATTCTGCCTCATTCAATGTTGTTGGTTTAGTTCCTACTCTTTTATGATAAGTTTACAAGATAATTTTGTTCATCATGCATCCATTCTATGGCAAGCATATAGTTATAATATACAACAATGGATTATTGTCGGTTTTGTGTTTCTGTATTACATTTGATTTATTTGACTGTATGTAGTACTGGTATATCTATTGGTTATTATTAGATTACATTTTGTTTATCTTTTACAGTCTTTACTATTGGTAATTAGTGGTTATTTCTAATATCAATTCCACTTTACAATTGGTCATTGGTGTTTTGGACATAGCCCGCTTTTCATGTCTACACATAATTTAGCTAAGAACTTATTATTATTCATTCTCTTTCTTACTTTTTATGTTCAATAATTCATTCTTATTGATTATTGTTTGTATTACATTGTCAAGGAAGGTATTCACTTAATAAGTTTTGGTCAGTGTCAATTTGTTTTGCAGCTTAGGGGTTTAAATCATGTTGTTTATTCCATTTATTCTTTCTTCTTTTATAATAATTCTTTTATTGCCATATGTTAGTTCATTATAATTCATGTTATCTCCCTTTTTTGTGTTTGATCTGGATATTTTCTTCTTCTCTTCACCGATTCCTTCCTCCCTCTTAATAAGTTTCTTCATGGCGTTGTTTTCACTGGTTTCCTTCTCACGGTTAATAGGTTTCTTCTTGATTTTGTCTTTAATGGGTTTCCTTCTCACTGTTTGATCTATTGGGTAATTATGTACGTCGTCTCGTCGTTAGTCTTGCTTTATCTTCTTTAGTTGCACATTTACTGGTAATTCCTTCTTCATTTTAATTCACTTGGTTTTGGCTTATGATACTTCCTTTTTTATCCATGATCGTATGCTTGACCTTGTAGGTATTCTTAATTGTAGTGGCTTTCAACTTATTTGTGGTACGCTGGTGTTGGTAGTGTTATGTGTACCATTACAACATACAAAAATTTGACAGATATTTTTGTCACAAAAAACTTTTATGATATATTGTGTATAAATACACATATAAAGGTATTTTTGCCACAAAAAACGTTTATGATATATTGTGTATAAATACACATATAAAGGTATACAATACATTTGATTTGTTTAACAGTCGTTATAAGACAGTATTACCATATAGGGGAGAGCAGAGAGACATAAGTTGATACTTTGTACTTCTTCAAGTGTCCCTTAGTCGCAGCACCTCTGCAACTGTATAACGTTTTTGTTATAGCTTGTAGTACATACTCCTCCAGTCTGATTATAGCAGTGTACAGTAAAATGAGTCTTTGTTCCCTTTTGTATTTTAGAACGTGTAAAGCAACCTTTTTGTCACTAATTTGCTATCGGTGTTTACAGCTACGTACTTTGTTGGATCCATGGTAAGTGTACAATTGATTCATACTAATACAAAAGCAATGTGGCAACATGAGGGCAAGTTATGTTTCTCTATAACTTTTAAAAGAAAATTAATTCATAACCTAACAGATCTCAGAATTAATTATGTGTCAGTTACTTGTGATCCTATAATGAAGATTACGTGTTTATTAAATCCTAAAAAACTAAAATTTTTAAAATGATAATAGTAATAATGGCTCCTTTTTATGCCGCCTAGGAAATTTAGGAGGTAGAATAGGTTGCCTAAAGTGAGTGTTCGACACACGCACTAAAGGTAGAGTGGCCAGCAGCACTACACTTCAGCCACTAATTTTAAAATTAAAGGTGTACCTTCAATTTCACCAGAAGGAAAGTGGTATGTTGGTACAATGTAAGTAAAACATTTTGTTCTGTTTTCTTTTTTTCATATTTGGTTCAAACGTACAAGTGAAAAACTTTCTGGGGCGATGTAGCTCACAAACCCTACAAAGACTCAGCGTTTTCCACAACTTGTATTTAGGAAAGAACAAAAAGAAAAATCAGATTTCTGTGTTATGATCTGCACTATTCTGTTAGTTATTATGGTTTGTACCCTAAGAATATTCGTATGTTAGCCTCCGAATACGTGTTTGCAAATAATGTCGATTTTCTGGTGAACTGGGCCGGTAAAAGATTGTTTTACTGGCTTCATGCAGCGACATTCAAGGTTGTCTTTTAGAGAGGCTGAAGCAACAAGTTTTGCAATAGCATTTAGTTTTAATAAACATAACATAAAACTTTCTTCAATATTGGAATTCTGTGATAAGTCGCCTTCATTTTTACTGTCACAATATTTGGAATGTGAAGGAAACCAGGCAGCATAACGACAGTGCACTGTCCTAACAAAGTTGTCAGTTTGAAGGGAAATAAACAAGTCAGCAGGGTTACCCCTTTGGAAAAGGGTGAAACCAGTGGTATTTTCATAGATGGCAGCTGGAAACCACCACTTATCGTTATATCCACAGAGTGTTATGTAGATATCACTTTGATTATTTATGGACCAGCAGGTTGTATTGGAGTAGCACATCCATCAAGATAAATTACAGCCTCTCTTTTTTTATTATTTATGAAACAGTTTATACCTCATACCGGTTACAATCTGACTTCAGCCATTAGACAAGTGTTTATATGGCCTGTTTCGGTGCAGCCGCTGAGAGCTGGATGACAATAAACCCAGGTAAAACCATGACATACCTGGGCTAGCAAAAGATACTCTTTCAAAGGCAGCTACACCATCTAACTGACAGCAGGTTTTAGTTCAACTGGAATTTGGCCATTAAATGAAAATATATTCAGTATCGAAGAGTTTCTGTGTTCACCTGTAATTGACAGAGAGATAGGAGACAAAAGTAATTATGAAGGAAGATTAACACCAACAAAAGATTGTCAAGAGACCACAGTAGCCGGACCTCCCACGTCGGAAATAAACGAGACATCTGCTAATACCTTATCACAATTGACACCAGAATAAATTCGCCCTTATCCGAAAGCGACTGCAAAAATAAAATAGAAATGCGCCAAGAAGAAAAAGTCAAGTATTCTCACTGACTCCTATTAAAAAATCAATTCGTATTGAAGAGGAGGCATGACAAAAGAAAGAGCGATCAAAACGGAAACTAATCATGAACGGTAAAACGAAGGCGATTTGTGGACTGTATAGAAACGGTCAATCAAACTCTCCAAGACTTAAGAAATTGTAACAAATTAGTGGGTAGCGTAACATTTGTTATTTCAGAGGATTCTCGCTAGAGATTACCGGTAACTGCAAGAGGAACCCGCGCTGATATTGTCTCAGTGTGTTTAAAGTCCTCGGCGATGTGGAATGCTATTCAGACTAAATTTGCAAAGCAATATGAGAGCCCATTTAGGAGGAGGAGGAGATGGTGATTTTTCTACAAACTTACTGCACCTCGGTGACGGTAGTGTTCCTAATGACGATAGCTTCACAGAAATTGACGAAAAACTGGGACATAGTAAATAGTACAACACTGTATTAATTGCTAAATTCTGTGCAAAACGTCAAGTGTTTACTTGATAAAAATTACAAGTGGTTATTCCCAAAGAATCGAATCTGTGAAGGAAAATAATGATACAAGTTTGGAAAAATTTTCTGGGGATAATAAAAAGTCCGAAGAATCTATTAACACCGTATTTAATATTGAAAATATAGTGTACTATCTCCAAGAATTTTTGAATTCTTTAAATCAATCTTGCATTCCGCCACAACGGTTCATTCTAAAGGTTGGCACTCCAACAATGTTGTTGAAAAATTTACATCCTCCGAACGTTTGCATAATACAAAATGCAGGTGACACGGGAATTTCTGTGTCAAGTAGGTAATAGCGTTATTATCGACTCAAAAGCCCTCTTCACACACACATTCGAATCAGTAGGCTACTGGTTGTTAGCATTACCTGGTGTAATTACCAACTTATAAATTGTAACATTCTTTACTTTAGTACACACTTGAAGGAAATTAACAGTTTCGAAATTACATCCGTTCCATTTACATAATTTTCATTAAACCTACTTAATATGTAGTAGTGGACGATAAGCTTTTCCAGGTTTTACTAGTACTTGACCTACAACGGTCTGATCTCCTACACTCAGTGCCTCTGTCTTTAATGATCACTGCTTTTTTTTACATAATAATTTTCCCATTCCTGCATAGAATTTACCCGTTCGTACAGAAGGCAACAGAATTTAGTGAATGCAAGCTGCAATCGAAGTACAACTACGTTACTTTCACATCTCCGTAGGTATGCCACGAATATCCGTCATACTGAATTCTGCTCAATAAAAGTTTCATACTATCACATGACTCCGACATGTAAGCAGTAAGTTATAAACTGAAGGGATTGGTGAATTATTAAAAATGGAGTAAAATCAATAGGTTAAAAAAAGTTCGTAGAAGTCTTGAGTGGCGGGAACGTTAGAAAACTGTTTATGTTATGAATGCTTAAGCCTACAAATCGTGATAGTTGTTATTATTATTATTATTATATTATTACTATAAAACAACATTTGTATTATTTTAATACAGACAGGAGTGAATACAGCCTTCGAATGAATTAGTAGTACGAACGCGTCAGCCTGCCAACACACATTAGATCTGTATATTTGTGTCGTGACAACGGTAGTAATTTTTGTAAACAAAGACTGTTGTGTCATTACGACATTAAGAATGTTGTTGGCGTGAATTTAATGCGACAGATTTACCTCTGCCCATGTTTCTCTCTTTCAGTCCTCTCACTCACTCACTCACTCACTCTCTCTCTCGCGCGCGCACACGCACGCGCGCCAACTCGTACAGTTTCTTCTTTTTCTTGTCAACAATTTCAGTGTTACACACAATCCTTCACTGTTTGTTTAATCATTCATTGTGTTCGTACAGACAACACATTCAAACTTGAGTAATCTGTTTGTAGCAGTGTAACATTTCAACAAACACTTAAAGAGGCGCGCTTTGGGTGCAGTCGCAGAAGGACCTGCCGTGCTAACTTAATGAAAATAAAAGGAAATTAATAGTGAGGTAGTCATGTTTAATTAAAGGTAGTAGTGAGGTTTGTCCCTATTAGTGAGGTAGATGGGGAAAATTGACAGAGAAAGAGTGAGGGGGAGAAGAGAGACGGGGGAGAGAGAATTACGAATTTTTAATTATTCTCATTCATACCGAATATCATTTGTAAGAATATAGTTATGCAGTTATTGGTATACAGTAGTACCGAAGCAACATGTTTCAAGTTGACTCCCATCCGTTGGAAATTTATTCACCATTCTGATTAATAAAAATTTCTACAAGTACCAATAATATAAATAACAACCTGCAGAAGCAGAAGAGTTTATATCTTACAGAGTTGAAGAGTTGTAATGTTACATTAATTATATTTTTGCTTTTCATATATCACAGTCAGCAGTAATCTAATTTTTTTGAAATAATACGTGAAGGCTTATATATTAAGAATTAATTTTTTTTTTATAGTTTCCGTAACTTGCTTGTAAAATAATTAGGTATCCAAAAGGTAAGTTACATATTTTAATAGCAACTTATAAGTTCCTCATCCTCGGTTTTTTCCTTTCTTCAAAATGTACCACTTCTTAATTGCGAATAAATTATTTAACGTAATAATCGTTTCACCAAAGGCTGTTTGGATCCTGTTAATAAAACTCTTGAGTCTGCTGCACATAATCCTCGCTTTTGGTTCATGTTTCGTTAACTTTCTACATTACAATAAGTTTAATTATTTTCAAGTTCCTTATAAGTAGCCAACCGTAGTAAACATCATGTACTTTGACCTCTCTCTCACTCTCTCTCTCTTTCTTTCTGTTACTCTTGTTCTTCTCAATAACTGTATCTCAGGAAGTCTGAACGTAACAGGTTCTTAAGTAAACTTCATATGACTTAACGTGCAAAATCTTAAACATCATTTGGGCTTCAGTTATGTTATAATTTTGTAAGAAAGCTTTACAAAATACTTTTTACACTGCTTCTGTATAAGAAACTAGGTGCAGGTATGTAATCAAATTTTTAAGTAGGCCTATTTATTCTAACACTGTTACAGTTTCTTGAAAACGCCGTATGTAAACAAACATTAAAACTTAGTAATAAGGTTTATCAAACTACTATTTTTCTTGGACGCATTAACGCAAATCAGTAATCTAGAGACCAATTTTATATTGAAAAATCGATGTCTAATAAACGGAATTTGATATGCAAAAATCCATCGGTTAAGAAAATAAAGTAAACTTGGTTAGTAACAAATAAATTTGGCAAAAATTTTTAATTTGATATAGGCTATAATTGATTCCAATTTTATTACAATCTGAGAAATGAAGACAAATAGATTTTCATAAACGTTGGTCTAGTAACAAAAAAAGTTTCATTCTTAAGCGCACAATATTATAATTTCCCTTTCATCCCGGAAAAAAGACTGTATTAAGCTACTATCATATTTGTCTAGTCTACACTATTTAATGGGTATATTATAGGTTTCACAAAAATTGATTATCTTACACATGGTTTTACTATATCACTAAACTTTGTGAAAAGTCTGAGTGAAAAGAATTATATACACAACGGTTGATGTTAATACAGGTCTTAATTCGTTTCAAAATTTATAGATAAATAAAAAATTAAAATTATCACATATATTGTGTGGTGTATAAAATAAATTGTAATAATCCTTTCTAATATTACTTAAGCCATAATATCCGAAGTTGGACCGTTCCTTTATTCTTCTGTAGCCTCCTACATTCTTGCATATCTGTTGTCATATTCGCGTCTCACAGTCATAGTAGACAGTAGGCTATAATATTATACCTTTTTTTGCGTTGTCTGAGACTTGTCTCAGAGGATAAGACTCAGGCTGATCTGGGGAAAGCACCCTTCCGCCGATTGGAGATTTAGAGGAGTCGCACGCCAGCGCAGCGCGGACCGGTGGCGAAGTAGGTGGAGGCATTCAGGATAGAGTGTAGTGTATGGATGTGTATTTGTGTGTTTACGTAGTGTGCAGAGCCAAATGGGTGATGGTAGAGCCATAATAAAAGTATAAGTCAAACGACAGCCAAGACGAGGTCGAGTAACGCAGGACGTCAAAGCTGGAGGGAGGTGTCAGAGAGGCGTCAAGGTAAGGCGGGGAGGCACAAAGGAGAGGGATAAAGACCGGATAGGTAGATAGGAAAATTTAAGATGTTAAGTTATCAAGAAGGAAGCCAGGTGTAGTAAGTATGACGAAGAGACTTAATTATTTCTATTTCTCCGTTGGCGGGGGTTTCTGGGAGGAGGTCCATCGGGAATGGTGAGGAGACGGTTTATGACAAAGGAAGGTCTGCGGTAGTTACAGGTAGTATTAATATTATACAATATCTCCTTCACATTTAAGTTGAGGAATTCCAATCAGCCTTCCGTTGCGTTACTTCTCTCTTGAGCCCTTGATATAATTCGTTGCCTGCTCTTTATTGCAGCTGTAATATCTCCTTCGTTTTATAATTCGTAACGTTAAATATTCTTCCTCACCCTGGAATTTTCCATTCTCTTTTACTAATTTCTTTTCACTTCATAAGACTTTTCTATACAAAAGCAAGTATATAAAAAAGTTATAAGGTCGGGGATTAGCAACCAAACGGCATTGTTTAAAAACATTTATCTACAAGTTTCTTTTCTATAGTTCATCGTACACACCCTTGCGAGATAAAAATAACTACACGGTAGTTTCTTTCGCAATTTTTCGCATTATTTTGAGACAATCGACTGGTGATTTAGAGATAAATACTTAATATTAATGGGGTCTCATACATTTTATATTATATCTGTTTTCTATCCTACTGATAGAATTAGAAAAACGGTAGCTATCTCTCTTTTCCTTTTAAAAGCACAATACATATTAATTTACCAAGTAGCAGTTTCCTTCTTCATTTAAAATTTCTATCAAATCTACTGTATATTGGACAAAACAGAAGGGGAAACATACGTGCTTACAAGGTAGTGTAAACATCCTGTAATGCTGTCAAATCAAAATACAAAGGAAGGGGAAGTGAATACTGTAATGAGTAGCCCCTACATTCATATTTATGCAGGTGTAGGTGATGATTAAGGCCCGGATTTTTATGTAATTACATATTTGAATGCTGAGTGCACATTTACACGGAAAAGCCAGATATCGGCGAATCATACCAATAGGTGTCTTATCCGCGAGTTTAATTTTACATATTTTGTTCATATTACATATTTCACTCCATCTTACATATTTCTACATATTTTAGCTATTTTACTATACTTTACTTCAATTTGAAAATTGAAATGGCAAAAAATAGTTAGGCCTATAACAACATTACTCAGATGCGCAAATGTGCAATTAATCAGAATCAGGTCCAATTAAATTTATTACAAGAAAAGGCAAAATATTGCATCTGTTGCAATTGCACACATAGATTCTACTTTCAAGAAGTAAAATTTTTTACGAGCTCAAGCGACAAGTAAGGCATTTTGCACGGGATGTTAGATGAGAATGGTATGCGCGGCCGCACTCCTTATTTACGTTTCGTTCGCACGTTCAGCAGGCTCGATGGGGAAAGAACGTGCTGTCCGCGGTAAATAAATACTCTTCGCAGATCTTGCAATTCTCGCAACGGATTCCATCTACCTAAACAAACAAATATCTATATAACTCTATGCTATTGTAGGGCACAATGTGATTTTTGACGCCAGTATTATCGACGCTCTCGGAGTGTAAGCCTACACGTAAATAACAATCTGGTGTGCAGTGTGGTGTGTTGAAGTTATTGTCAAGTCAGTGTTTTGTCTTTCGCCTACACTTCTGCGCTTGCTTGTTTCTTGCCTTGGCGGATTCTCGTTGTTGGACAAAAGACGTCTTAAATAATATATTGTGCGGTATTGTTCAACGCAAGTTCTTAAGAGTTTTAAATACAAATATCCTTGTTTTATCATGGCACCGACCGCATCATCTTTGTCATCTAAGTTAAAATCATGGGTACAGATTGACAGTGCTTTTACAACTGACGATAAAGCTGTATTTTGCCAAGTTTGTTATGGCCAAATGGTGTTAAAGAAGAGAAGGTACTGCTGTTGTATACAGATGCAGCAGCATACATGTTAAAAGCAGGTAATTCTCTAAATGTGTTTTACCCCAACCTACTACATGTTACATGCCTGGCTCATGGATTGCATCGAGTAGCTGAAACTGTCAGAGACCTTTTCCCCGAAGTAAATACATTAATATCAGCAACAAAAAAGGTGTTCTTGAAAGCTCCTTACCGTATCCAGTGCTACAAACAAAGGCTACCTGACACACCTCTGCCTCCAGAACCCGTAATTACAAGATGGGGAACCTGGATCGAAGCCGTAAATTTCTACAGTGACAACTTTGAAGCTGTGAAGTATGTGGTGGAAAACATTATCTCCCGATTCTGCAGTGTCAGCGAGCGAATCCTTGTCTGCATTCAACAACTCTAAGGTGATATGGTCAGTTTCGTACATCAAAACGCATTTCAGTTGTATCAAGAAACTGGAGACTGCAGGTCTGACTCTCCAAGAGGCCATAGGAATAGTTGAAGAAGCAGTTAACAAGTTAAATGCTGTGCAGGGTGAAGTCGGTGACAAAGTTTCTACTAAATTAAATGCTGTGCTGAATAGAAACCCTGGTTACTCAACTTTACATACCATTTATCGCATATGTAACGGCGAAACTGTAGAATCAATTGAGAATATTCTTCCAAGTACGATTCCTCTATATAAACATGCGCCGGTGACGACATGTGATGTCGAGAGATCCTTTTCTATATATAAAAACATACTCTCAGACCGAAGACAGTCCATGTCAACAGACAATATAGAAAAGTATTTAATAATTAATTGTGCAACTAAACAGTGGAAAAAAAAACTTACATGGACACTTTATTCTTATGCAGAGTTATAGTAGAGTTATATATATACAATATAGATTTTCAAGTCAAAAATCTACCTTTAATTTTATAGTAATTTCAACTCTCCTAGTAAAATACTTTGTTAAATAGTTAATAATTCTCAATTTTTTACTTTATACTCATGTCCTATACTAGAGAAATCCATAGGTAAAATACTTTGTTGTTGTTAATTTTATAATATCAAGGTTTCTTTTTTAATACTGTTTTCTAAAATATGTTTTCATAAATTTTCTAAAGTACAATAAACAATTGAAAAGTAATTCATTTCTTATGCATGCTGTCTTATTGTAAACTCTTCAACAAAGAGTTGAACTTTCAGATACTGTGTATTCTGAGGGTTAACTTATTTTCTGTAACAGAAGTGGTAATCTAACTGGTGATTAGTGTCAGCCCCGAACTTGATTAGTATTTTATGGATTACATTGACTTTGCTCAAAATATATTTGCATGTTTTGAAAGTGATTTTAAAAAGTTTAAAATGAAGCACCTATTATTTTCAAAACCTTTCAAAGAGGGCACTGTTATGTTCTCGTAAAATGTAAATTATATTGTTGATGTGAAAGTATTTTAATACTACATATTTCTTAATTATTACATATTTAGCTACATATTTTCCTTATTTTTCCTACATATTTATGTACATAAAGGGAGACTGTGCGCTGCGCCGTACGCTAGACAGAAAGGGTATAATAAGCAACTATCTCACTCTAATTTCGTCAGTCAAACTCGCGGACGGATGAGTAAATTTTTGTTCAATTCATTTTTGCAGTTCAACCTGCGATAACTTCAAAACCAATAAATATACAGCAATTCTGAAAACTGCATTGTGTTCAGTAATTAAATCTCTATAAGTAGCCAAAATCTCAATTAATATAATTAACAATTACAGAAGATGCACAGAAGAAGAACGTGTTTTTTTAGACGTTTCTATTGGTTTAGCATTTGCATTTGTACACTGTACTCTTTAAAATACAAAAAGTAAAATTGATTAAAAAGTTTTACTTACAGTACGCCTACATCAGTTTTTGAAAAAGTTTGTGATTCGGCTGCTTCATACAAAGCACACGTTTTTTGGAAGCCATGAAGCCAAAGTGAGTCGACCTAACGCCGCTGCCCCAGACTCAGTTGCCCCAAATAAAGTATTTCAATTGTAAAAACTTAAATATTCAAAAATAGTGAACCATATCGCAGAATGACGTAAGTGTAGTGAAGAAAAAGTCGTGATCAGCCAAAACATCAAGAGTAGTATCTTTACATCCCTAACCATTCGCTAACCAAAATTGCAAAAATTAGTTTGGAGATACGTCCGGATATGGGAGGTTCCGGATATCACAGGTCCGGATGTGACAGGTTGTACTGTATTTACCTTATAACAATTCCCCCTAAATAAAAGGGAAATCCCCAAATTCATATTTCGAAGCCACCTGTTGTAGATAAAACGGTATTTATCTTGGATACATACGTTTAAGCTCATACAAACGTTTTTATGTGCGTTCCCATCAGCACCGACACACCTGTACAGGCTTCTCCATATTTTTCTACACCTGTCCAAATATGACTATACTGATTACAATAGTAATTTCTTCTACGGTTTGTTTATGACCATAAGATATGTCTATATAGTTCCTTTTAAATACCATTATTTTCTGCTCATTCGTACAAAACTTTTAATTGTTGAATGTGCCAATTCTGATAATCTTTGCCAAACCCAAATTTTAATGTTATACGGCGTCACCTTATTATGTAGCTAACAAAATTAGAACAAATCACTGTTATTTTAGCAGTAGCTTTTTTAAGGAGCCCAGAGTAGGCCTATACCTACCCGACACGCACACATTTGAAGGATCAGTATTTTGTCTTGGAGTTCACTCTCCCAGCAGAGATACCCATGTTTTTAGGGACCAGGAACTCGCATTTGAACTTCTATCATCAGCTACATAATGTAAATCCTAGATAAATGTACAAGCCTATGCTCTAAAAGCCTAAGCTATGATACCCACAATCATCTACGTTTTACTAAAATAATGGTTGCAAGTTAAATTTTTTGATTCATGTTGATGCTTTTGTCTCGAAGAAACCAGGTAAATTAATCTGCTTTTCGTATCCGGCCGACGATGGTGTGCTCCCACTTACGAACAGTGGCACTTGCAACTCGTTTCACTTGCGAACACTCAAGTAGATAAGACACGTAATTAATTTTTGATACGTGAGAGTACCTCCCACTTGCGAACACACAAACAACGATGTATGTACATCCACCCTGTATTGTGTTTATGTTTTTATAATTCGTTAAATGTATTTTTTGTTACCAACTACGTTTACCAAGTTACAATTTTTATAAAACGCACACACACACACACACACTTGCATAGCCGCTCCCTCACTCTCTCTCTCTCTCTCTAAATTAAAAAGGAAGGTTAGTTTTTATTTATTTTTATTAGTCAACTTGTAGAACGGACGACGTGATCTTGAGAAACATCCCAACTTCAGAATCTTTTTCATATCTTTTAGTTTATCCAATTCAGTATACTTTTTCGTCCTTTTCATAGCTTAAAAATTTCACTCCATCGTTACATCGTGTTCTGAATAGATTTCTCTGCCTCAGATTATAAACATTTGATAATGTTTTTTATTCTTGGATGTGGTCTTCCAACGTGGCTGTTTAGTTTCTGATGCGTGCTTGTACGGTATTATTCATTGTATGACGTCGGAAGTAGCAGTTCCGTAACTCCTGTGGCACTAATCATTGTCTAGCTATTGTTCTACGAAACAATTAAAGAATTAATCGAGTTTCTCTTCCTCTGGAACTTGACCATGGATATACTGCCAGCCACATTCTACATCTTTTCGAAGGAAAGCAAGTATAGCACACATTAGGATTTTTGTGCTCCCTAAGTCATTTGAATGTGTATACTCGTGCAAAGTGACTACTGCAGCTTTTGAATTTTCCATTCATGAAAAATTACTTTTAATCTTTGAAACTCTCTTTTCTATTGATTTAACCAAAAATCGGGAGCTTAGCTTGCACAACGTCTTCGCCCGGACGGAAACTACTCTCGTCAATTTTCAAACCGGGACAATTGACAAACTGGCCGGGACCCCGGGATCAGGTCGTCAAACCGGGACAATCCCGGTCAAACCGGGACGTATGGTAAGCCTATTTATACATGTATTTATCGGTTTTCAATATTGATGTGAGCATTGTACTGTAGAATTAGGAAGCGATTGTATTGAACGAATCACGATTATCAAATGATATACGGTATTCCTTTTAGTTCAACAATTCCGTCATCTCGTCTCCGGTACTTTGGAAAACCATTGTTATTTTCAATAGTTTAACGTAAAATGTTGCTCGGTTATTATGTGTACATATTCCATCAATCATGCAAGGAACATTAGGATTACGAGCTCTACAAGATCCATGTATCATTCGAGATAACAATTTTATGAATCCTTGGAAAACTGGCTGGGTCAGGTATTTCTCCGCACAAAACTTAGGATAAGCAAGAGGTAGTATATTAACTTTTTAAATTGTATATTATTATTATTATTTTTATTATGTTTTTACTATAAAATATTCATATTATTTTAATATGATTTTCTGGAACACGTTTGGTGGAAACGTAAAACCGGCCAGCTGATAAATAAGAGGTTGCGAGTTCAGACGTAGATGTGTATATATGTGTCAGCCGAAACAGTGTTTTGTAAACGTACACGTCTGTCATTACAACATTAAGAATGTTATTTGACCTTGAGTAGGTACTCATGTTGACGGGAATGAGAAATCTTGTGGTGTTAGCGCTGAATAGACACAACACATATCACTGTACATACCAGTGGCTGACGTATATTAACCATTTCTGAGTTCGAGATACCACAACTCAGATTAAACTGTGCACAATGTTTGTAGAAAATACGGACGTGTGTGACGTAGACGCCAGTTTGCAAAATGCATAATCGTTCCCGCCAGAAATGTGTCACGTTTCTCGTTTATCTTGTCTCAGCCAAATAAACATTACTATGCGTGACAGAGAGGAGCTGTTTCGTTAATCAGGGTAAAAGTATATGCAAATTTTGAGAAGGACCGGTGTCCTAGGCCAATGAAAACTTAGCTAAAAACATTAAAAATACGAAATATATACAGTGTACACAAAATCTGAGGTGTACAAAACATATAAAAGACATGTCATAAGATTTATTTAACAAAAGAAATAATCGGAGTGGGCGAATGGTAGGAATAAATATGTAATTTAAACAATCCCTTTTAATAATAAATGGTTTTATAATAATTATGTTCAATACATATAGGCCTAAGTGTGTAAAACGAATTCCCTACAAGAGTTAATGAAGATTTGTCTTAAATTTTTTCAGAGTTACATAATTATTATTTGTTAAAATATACATATATTTTATTCAGAAAATATTAGATATTAGTATTTAATCTTTTATTTTATTTTATTTTTATTTTACCGAGAATAGTTACTATTTATAGAAAACCGTAGCAAAAAATATTTGTAATAAAAGTCTATCTGCCCCGAACTTGATTTGTATTTTATGGATTACATTGACTTTGCTCAAAATATATTTGCATGTTTTGAAAGTGATTTTAAAAAGTTTAAAATGAAGCACCTATTATTTTCAAAACCTTTCAAAGAGGGCACTGTTATGTTCTCGTAAAATTTAAATTATATTGTTGATGTGAAAGTATTTTAATACTACATATTTCTTAAATATTACATATTTAGCTACATATTTTCCTTATTTTTCCTACATATTTATGTACATAAAGGGAGACTGTGCGCTGCGCCGTACGCTAGACAGAAAGGGTATAATAAGCAACTATCTCACTCTAATTTCGTCAGTCAAACTCGCGGACGGATGAGTAAATTTTTGTTCAATTCATTTTTGCAGTTCAACCTGCGATAACTTCAAAACCAATAAATATACAGCAATTCTGAAAACTGCATTGTGTTCAGTAATTAAATCTCTATAGGTTGCCAAAATCTAAATTAATATAATTAACAATTACAGAAGATACACAGAAGAAGAACGTGTTTTTTTAGACGTTTCTATTGGTTTAGCATTTGCATTTGTACACTGTACTCTTTAAAATACAAAAAGTAAAATTGATTAAAAAGTTTTACTTACAGTACGCCTACATCAGTTTTTGAAAAAGTTTGTGATTCGGCTGCTTCATACAAAGCACACGTTTTTTGGAAGCCATGAAGCCAAAGTGAGTCGACCTAACGCCGCTGCCCCAGACTCAGTTGCCCCAAATAAAGTATTTCAATTGTAAAAACTTAAATATTCAAAAATAGTGAACCATATCGCAGAATGACGTAAGTGTAGTGAAGAAAAAGTCGTGATCAGCCAAAACATCAAGAGTAGTATCTTTACATCCCTAACCATTCGCTAACCAAAATTGCAAAAATTAGTTTGGAGATACGTCCGGATATGGGAGGTTCCGGATATCACAGGTCCGGATGTGACAGGTTGTACTGTACTTTTTAACTACATATTATACTAATGTACAATGAAGATATACTTATTATATCTTTATTTAGTATATAGTTATTTACGTGTCAAGAAAAGAACGTGTGCATAAAGTGATCACAACATTTTATACCTTATATGTCTTCTGTCATTGAATGATTAACCCACTTTTTAATAACAGCGTTGAAAAATAGTTGATTACGTCTTTCAAAGATTATTTTTACTACGGTACTGAAATTAAATATAACTAAGATCGTATACAGGAATTAAACGTAGGCGACTGGAAGCAGTAATTGTATAAACAGCCGAGACACACCATCTGCTAATATTGCAGGAATTGCTTACGTTCAGTAGACTTGGCAACGTTGTGACCTTCGTGACTTTATATACATTTTGTGGCAACACTGTGCATATTTTTCATCACTAAAAGCTAAACCGATATCCGTGATAAAATAGTAATGCATTTTTTTAAACGTGTGAGTCGTTTGTAACGATTAAGTTAACAGGATAATTATTATTCAACATTTTTCAACAAACTATCTTGAAACGGATATATATTTTTACGGTTTTTTATGCTGATTACGAATATGTAAGAATAAAATGTCTAAGCTTACTCGTAACTTTTATATATGGGGTCTCAAAAAGATGAACTTCTCTGGTCAGAACTTGCATGTTTAGCTAATGATGGATAAACGTGTATATATATATATATATATATATATTGCAATGAAACACAGGATCCTGATATGCAGTGCAGGCTTGTGAAAATACACAGACGATAAACATTCAAGTTTCAATGGTATTTTGTTAGATTTGGTTTTTTTGCTATAAGTTTTGTATTTTAGAGCGGATAAGGAATTAGGATAAGTCAAACTGTGTATTATTTTATGTGCTATTTATTCATGTACTGTGTCAGTGGAAATGTGCGCGTGTGCGCCAGTGATAAACGTTTTCCTGCCGTGCGTGATATAAGTATCGAATCGTATTGACACTTGAACTGGACATAAACTATTACATTACCTACAGTTTCCCTATATTTCTTGATCATAAAATGACGTTAAAATATGATTTCTTTAAAATATAAAACTCGTTGTAAAACGCATTTCTGCAACCATCTATGCATGCCCTTGCAAATCCTATGCACTTTACGGCATGAAACCACTGTAGTGTCGTGTGCAAAATAACCATGTGACTTCCTTCCACCAATAAGAAGCTCAAGGGCAGTCGGAATTTTCTTCAGCCTGTGGCTGCACGTGCAGTTCTTCTCATCTAGCTGTCACGATCGGAACGTGGAATTCTCGTGCAAGATTTTTCGCTTGCGAGAATCTGTTAAGTCCTTTTGCCGGTAGTAACAGGTGCGAACTCTTAGAACTGTTTATTTAATTCATCTTCACACACGTTATTGTTATTGAAACATAACGTGTATAAAAGGGAACTTAAACCGGGACTGTGTGAGGTAGTCTACAGTACCGGGAGTATTCTATAATTTACTTATCAGTATGATATTATCATCAGTAGTTTCCGCGTGAGTGGAAGATTTCCGCTTAGGAAGGTCTGCTGAATGTGGTAGACCTAGTGTTACGCGTGAACACTTGAAGAGTCCGGATAGGTATAAGTCTAATATACTGATTCTAGTTAATACCCACTGTGACCTGAGATACTTGTGAAGTCTAAATACTGTATAAAATTCCAGTAATAGTACCCTTAGAACCATTGTTCGTGTGCGGATCGTCAGTGTCGACGTAGGAACTTCAGGACGCCAGTCCAGCTGTAATCATCACCAGGGTCAACCATCTGTCATCGTACGCACCGCCTGACGATTCCACTACAAAACAAACCACCTCTCAACATTGCTGTGGAAATCATCGTATATGTAATGTACCACAACTCATATACGAACACTATTTAACATTTAAAAAGACTATATTTGAAAACACTATCATTATTATTCTTGTCAAATATATCACATAAACAATTTCATATGTCCTGTGTGCAATAAATAATCTTAAATCCTCCAATATAGACTTTTGCATTAAAACACACGTACTACCATATCCTATGCGCCAATAGTTAAGTTATTTGTGTTCTCGCAATATATATTAGAATGGAATTGAGCATAAAAGGAAATAAATGTAAAATAAAGTACTTGAAGATGGACAAGAGGATAGAAAAAACTGTTCAAAGGTATGAAGAAATCAAAGGCGATATCAAATCATACTTAAAAGCTATTTCATTTATTCAAAAACTGGAGTAGGCCGATGTTGAATTTATGGATATGTATATACGTATATAGCTGAAAGTGTAACAGATAAGAAACTAAAAGATTAAAAGTGTTAAAAAAACAATAAATACAATAATGCAACAAAACTGAAATGAAATACACTCAAAGCTGATTTAAAAGCGCGACAATTATTCTTTCTTACTATTATTTTGCCAATCCAAAATCTGAAAAAGAATGATGGGAATAGGTTTACAAAAACCTAAAGGTGCTTCAATACAATGTATTGATATGGTCTAAAAGAAAAATATTCAGTGTCTCTACTCGATCCCTCCCCCACAGTCTGAGGTGACGTCCGCACTCTTCGCTTGTCAAATGTTTGTGAAACCGCACTTCAGTTATTAGACTGTACCACTCTCCGCACGCTTCGCTTCATTTCTGTTGTCCGCAATCTTCGCTGTCCGCACTCTTAATATATCCAAATCACATAATCGTAACTAGAAAAACCTTAACCTTTAGACATAAGTATTAAATACACTTATAATTATAAAATAGATATAATTATTAAATTATAATACAATATTTATAATAAATTTATAATAAGTATACTTACATGTGCTTCATTTTGTCTCTTATTCTATTCAGAATGTCTAAATTAAATGAATAATTTTGGACTAACTTATTTAACCTTTTTATTCATTTTTTTTTTAATATTCAAGTAGTATCGATACTTCAACGCCACAACGTGTCAGTGAAATTGTAAAATTATCTTTTTCAACTATGTACTGCGTCACGATACGGATAATGAATGCCAATGGATAAATACGGTACTGCACTGGACATGTGTAGCTAGCCCGGTCAAGCTAAGAGAAGTAAAACAATTCATCTATTATACTGACAATAGTTCACGGAAATAAACGAAACTGACGGATTTGTATGAAGAGTTAAAATTAAACTATTGTAGTTGTATATAATTATACACAGTATAGTATTTTAAATATAGAAGTAAAGGATGTTTAATAAATTTAATAAAACCTGATCCTAAACTTTTTAAATGAAAGTTTAGCAAATTAAGTTTTTAAAATTTCAGGTTCCACCTGTCAAATAAATACCTGGGACATTTGGATTGAGCGTGGTATTTAAGTATAATATTTTGTGTTTATAAAGGAGTTACCAAATGGAACTTTGGTTTTCTATTTTGGATTTTGGATTAATTAATTTTCTGGTAGTTAGCGGAGATTAAGACCCTCACTTCCCCATTGCCTTAGCTGGAGTGTTTGTGAGGCTTTCCTGTATTCATTTAGGAAACATGATTAATTGTTTAATCTAATCTAGATTTACTTTACTAGCATAGAGAAAGTTATATTGTGAAATTGTGTATTTAACACAATGTATTAACTTTAACTACTGAAATTATAAGAATATTTGTATGAAACACTGATAACGTTGAATAATATAAATTTGCGCATTACGTAATGGAAAGCTAGACATGAAGAAAGAGCAAAATCGAAATCGAGAAACATTTACAGAAGTAAGGGAGAGAGAGAGACACACACATATTTATTTACATATATGTAAATTTTGATGCCACAAAGAGGCAGCTAAAGTGACAAACATACAAATGCAACCCAACAGAATTGAAGTTATTTATAGATGAATACGCGTATGCCCTCTTTTAATAATTCTTGTACTTTCTATAAGAAAAAATTGTTTTTTAAAGAAAAGAGGAAAATCAGATAACAAAGTTATGTAAGTGAGTACAAGCTTTTATGTATATAAATGAGAGTAGAAATAAAGAAGTTAAAGACAATTCTGTATGTTGGTTTTTCTGAGTTCTGTATAAACTTAGGTGGGTAAAGTATTTAAAGTGTTTAATTAAAAAAGTTATTTGCATTGCAAACGAGTCTCAGTAGTAAAAATTAGCAGCTGAGTTTTACCCAATAGGTTTTAAGACGTATTAGATTTTGAAAAATGCTTAAAGTAGCTTTCGTGAATGTATAAATGAATGAATATTTAGTGTTTTCACCTTTAAACATTTAATAATTTTAGTTACTGACTACATTAGAAACGGTATCTGAAACGTAGTCCTAATACTTTAAAGATACGTGCGCCTTGTGTCTAAGAATTGCTGTTCTCAGAGTGATACCAGTAAGTTATCTTGAGTTTAATTCTTACCATTACGATTTGCTTAACATTTTCTGTTAAACTAGATTTGTTTGCAATGAACTTTACATTGTAAGCATTTTTACATTCTCATCTTATCCCTATATCCTAGGATTAGGTTTCCGCGGTGTCAGTTACCCGCGGTTTACCACAACTTGAAAATATACAAAGTAAAATTTCAGAATTGAACAATTCATAGATTTTAAATTTCATACCGCTTTGAGTAACTTAGTGAAAAATGTTTGTGCCTATCGCGCTGTGCACATGACTCATTTCTCTTTTTCTTTTCTGCCCGCACTAGCCCACTTTACTTCCATCCAGTAATCCAGTTAGTGTACTAGCATTTGTCGCCGCGTACATTATCGTTGAATTATTGTAAAAATGGCCCTTAATTTTCCTTAATAATGGCTCCAAAGCGTAAAAGTAATGGTTATAGCAGTTCTGCAAACACTAAGAGAACCCGTGCAGTTCTGTATGTTAGTGAAAAAGTGCAAATTCTCAACTTGATATAATTACAACGAAAATCGTATGCAGTGGCTGATAAGATATACGATAAGAGTCGCCCATTCGTGTTGTGTTGAAGAACGAAACAGTTTGCTCTAGTTTTGTGTGGCACCTTAAGACGCAACATACACACACAGTGGGTGATAAGGTATTTTTGTGCCAATTGACGGCAAAGTGTTACGGGGAAACGCTCCTTAAGCTTATACGAAGACTTTATAAAAGAATCCGCTGACCAGGATAGCAAGAAAGGGATAGTTACATAGATTCAGGAACATGAATATTTTGCCCGTCTTTGGCAGTAAAATAAGATAGAATGGATGACATCAATTTTATAACTGGCTTCACAATCCGGCATCTTAGCATCAAGCTATCCTTCCATGTTGAGAATGTTACTTTGCTTCTCTATATTAGTCACGTGGTTGAATAATGCTACGTGGAGGACAGAATCTTTGTGTCCTCATGTTTGTCGTTAGCCAGAAATGTTCAGCAAGCACTGACATCTTTGACTATCTCAATGGACAGGCTTTATCGATGGTATGTTGGAGCCAAAATACCAGAGCCTTGTCGATTCAATAACGGACTTCGTTAAAAAATCTGTATAGAACCAACCCTATTTATATTTTATCTAAAGTGTGCATTCAGTCAATGGAAACGAAAATGTCGTAACGTGAAGGTATCAACTGAGAATCTAGTTTTTATCCTTCATTATGCTGGCAACCAACTTATCCTGGCAGAAGATGAGATAGGTGTACACTACATGTATGATGTTTTAAAAGAATTGTGCACAGTCTTGGGGGCTAAGGATTAACACTAACAAAACAGGGTACTACGTATCCTGGAGAGGCAGGAAAGGAACTCGCTTAGGCTTCGACACGATAAAAACACAACATTGTATAAATAGCTTAGATGTAAAGCTAACTAAAACTGGAAAAAGCAAGCTGAAGATAGGTCTCAAGATTACCGCTGACAAATAATGCATTCAAACGGTTAAATGACGGTTTGTAGAGTAAAAAGTTACAAGGGTGACCACATTTGTAATGTAAAAGTCAGTAGACGAAGCACAATAAATTAAGGTTTAGAAGGAATAGAAATATGCCGGAAAAGTAAATTAAAAAAATTACAAAAAGGAATGAATTTTTGAATAAAACGTAGCAGGCTTACTAGGCTTGATAGGGTAAAGAATGATGATAACATTAGAAGTAAAATGTATATTAAGTATAATGTAATGGGGTACAGTTGAAGGGACACGGCTGAAGTGGTCCCTTACACGTGGATAATAAACTATTGAGTGGACTTCATATCAAAGGAGGAAACGACGAAGGTGAAGAAATACTTAAAAGACGAAGTTGACAATGTTGGCAAGACAGGAGTAAATGGCCTCTAGTTTTCGAGGGACACTCGGCTGTACTCGGTTGTGTGGTTAAAGCACTGTGGTTCCTCCGGCTGAGTCAAGCGTGGTATCCGGCGTCAAGCGTCAAGTGGATGTACACAGCGGCTCGGTGGCCGGTGACCTCTACACATGCAAGAGTAAACAAAGAAATACAATTTTGTATAATTCGAAAGATGCCGTCAGCTGTCACCAACTCAATCCCCCCCCCTAAAAAATCGCAACTCTTACATAAGGTTCTTACAGACATATTAATTTAAACACATTATGACAAACGTAAGGCCAAAAGAGATATTTAATTTTTTACTTCAGCTTCCTTTAATGAGAACTGACAAATGTGTATCCAAAGAACTAGGTTAGGCGTTCAGATCAATTCGACTTGTGTAGGATTGTAAGTAGGATTAACCACAGTTTGGACGACAAGCGCCACTTTGGACATAACGAATTACTGTTATGGCATACCTGGGAATGTGTGCTTCAATAGAAAACGTATTTTTTGAAAATGACGTCTTCTCAAGACATATGCATGTCAGATATGTCTTTTGAAAATTAAAATACATTTATGAAGGGGTTACAAGGGAAGTTGTATATACGACACCTGCGTCTGTTTGACCACTGGTGGTGAGTCCTTTGTCAGGTGAAATTTGGAGAGGGAAAATATTTCTTGCCCATTCCTCTTACGACTCTCTCAATGTCAAATTCAGATTTCTATTTCAATCTACACAGCGAGCGGATAACAAAATAATCCTCTACTTTACTTTACGTATAAAAATTATGGTTGTTTCTTCATTGTATATAAAAAATGTTATTAACTGATTGAATGACTTATTTTTTTACTGACATATTGTTTTAATAGTATATTAGAACATGGTGATATTTATAATGATTATTAATAAATTATTAATTTTTAATTTAAAAAAAATATACTGCTATTTTTAAGTTAAGTACACGTAAAGATGGGATAGCGTGACTATAAGATTAACACACATGCACATATGCACGCGTTATTAACCACACTTAAGTCTAAAGGCTGGCAACGATTTAAAGACGCTTAACGCCCGAAACTACTGTCACGCCGATTCCACGTTTGTGTGTGTTTTCATAGTGTTTTTATAATAAATCATTATTGATTACCGTGAATGACTTTCTAACGTTTCTGAAACTAACATTTGAATGTCTATATCCTGTTTTCGGCTCTCGCTTGTTTCAATTTCTTGCTTAAAAACTATACACATATAAGGATAAGGTGTATATTGTAACGACTGTTTACATTCTAATACTACAATTTGTTGTAAACAATGACTTTAACATTTCAAATTTATATAGTGCAAAGAGTTTTTTTAGAAAAAAAAACACAATTAGCTATCGTCGAGTGACCTTGACAACAATGGACTAAACTTGAATGTTTAGCTCGTGTTACAAATTTTTGTTCATTTGGGTACTTATGCTATGAAAACAGAAAATTTTTTTAAAATGTTAAAAATGTTTAAATAAAATTCTTTTACAGCATTCTCTAACGCTTTTAAGCGTCAGTGCATTATTCTCTAATTCTTTTTTATTTATTTTTGTTTGTTTCTTTATTTATTAGCAAACAGAAAATCCATTCTATATGTTAATCTGCAACTTTAAGAAATGTACAACTGGATGGCGTGAAGAGGTGTTCCATCCAACGATGTCACCTTGTGATCCTTAAGGTCTGATCGCCAAAGTCTTCTAAATCTTCTGTCGATTGCAGGCTGTAGAAGTAGCATGATCGGTGGGCTACGATGGTCGTAAAGTCTTGAACAGTGTCTAGTACCACGTTCTGGGATGACTTCAAGGATGTATGGAATATGGTGGTCTGTGTTCAAAGTGTAGTTGGGCACATACCATGGGCACTTGTGATTGCTCGTAGAGAAATTCGTAGCAGTCGAATTGCTGTATGATTGTTATGGTAGATCTGGTGGCGCAGCCCCAAAGTTCGGTTCGGTAAGTCCACATGTGTTTAAGGACAGTTTTATAGAGAAGAAGTTTGTGTTTATAGATAGATTAGATTTTCTGCCTATCAGCCAGTTAATTTTTTTTAATTTTAAGTCTGGTTGTTTACTTTACTGTTTTATGTGGTGTTTCTAAGTCAGTTTAGCGTCTAAATGGAGACCTAAGTATTTAGATACTGTTTTC
Organism: Magicicada septendecula; assembly: GCA_034769895.1. NCBI lineage: Eukaryota > Metazoa > Arthropoda > Insecta > Hemiptera > Cicadidae > Magicicada > Magicicada septendecula. The sequence continues at coordinate 300,889,713 of CM068371.1, forward strand.
TGGGGCGTTTCGACGTGGTTGGTATGAACCTTGGAGCAGTTGCCTCTCGATAAGGTGAACGTAATTTTGGACGCCTTGGATTCGTTGGCCTTGATTTTCCATTTTCATAGCCATTCAACAGTGAGACTGAGGTGGCCTTGAAGACTGATGAGGCCACTGTAGGATCTTCATAAGTTGAAAAGATGGCTGTGTCGTCAGTACATGTACCCATTGTTGTTTCTCTGATGGTCGGTGTGTCGGAAGTGTACAGGACATTCAGGAGAGGACCAAGAACACTCCCTTGAGGAACTTATGATTGTATGTAGTTACAAGGTTTTTCCGTTAACCTTAGTTTTGAATTCAGGTTTGTGTAGGTACGATTTTAGCAGCTTAAAGATAAGTTGAAGGAAGAATATTCTGATTTTGTATAGTAGTCTTGAGAGCAATAATTTGCCAAAATCTTGACTGATATCAAGGAATGCGGCTGTGCAGTATTGTTTGATTTCTAATACTTTACTCATTATATTGGTTATACGGTGGCACTGTTGTGTTGCACGCATGAGTTCGTCTTTCCCAGCATGACAAACAAAAGAAATTAAAAACCCGACAATACAACAAAATCATTCACAGTCAAGGTAGGCCTACTCAGTGTAAACGAGTCAATTGCAAAATGAATAGGTGCGTCTATTCGTAAAGTCTCCCTTTCAAGGTGTGTTAGAAGTTGTAATTTTCTGATCTGCTTTTGTTTCAAATTCTCTAGTCGCTGTAAACTTTTTTCTAATTTTTGTCGTCTAAAAATGAACTTATAGAATTGTGTTTGTGTCATAAAAAATTTATATTCGTGTACAAACAGTTATATATTATCGTAGATAAAAAAATTACATGTCTCTACAGTACTGTAGTATCAATCAATATGCATTATATTGTAACTGTAATAACATTTGTCGCCTACTGCTGAAGCAACTCTTTCTCTGGTGTCTTCTGACCTGACCTCAATACTTAACCAGATCGCCCCTTCCAAAAGACGACTGTCGTAGTTTTTCGTGTTTCTTTGCTAAGCAAATATCTTACCCAACTTCATTTTTCTGTTTACTACCGTATTATTGTGTATTTACTTTTTCATCTTTTTATTTTGCTGCTCGCTTTTATAGTGAGACCAATCAGAAAATGTATGCCAACTAAAATAGTTAAATGTTTTAAGATTTAACACTACCGCAGTTAATATTCAAAATATTGCTCATTTATTTAAATCAAATCCGCCTCACCTTACTCCAGTGATAGTTTCTAGCGTTGTAAAAGCTATCCAGTCTAGTTGTATATTGTACTCCGTCATTAACTAGGGACAATCCTTTTTACAATACTTATGAGGCAATTTCCTTAAAAAAATTAATTACTTTGTGTTCTCTTTATTTATTATACAATTACACACGCGCGCGAGCGCAACTACAAGTGTCACGGATAAATTAATTAATAAACTATTAATTTCTAAACATATCTAACTTTTTACCCTTGAATATTTTGCAAGTGTGTGAGTACTTTTTGCAAACCTGTTTTACCCAGAATACTGTCTCCGTTTGTAAGCAATCAGAGAAATAGAAGTTCCTTACAAAATGTTATGAAGGCATATGAATACAAATTTTGCTTTAAATCTATTTAAATTTAGATTAGTTACAAACGAACTAAATGTAAGTGACATTAAGAAACGACATGAAGCTTTCGATTAATTTTCTGGGACGAGTTTGCAATTCCCCACAATGTAAAAGTAAGAAACATTTACTTGTAAAGCAAATTTCCAAATTCATTATAAAGAACTATAAAGCAACCTTTTACACACGATGATGTGGTTCTTCAATGTCTGATCTTTGTTCTTTTAAAATGCTTGTTTCTACTTGTTTCTTTTAAAATGCTTAGAATCGAATTACTTACATCAGCATGTTACTTGATTGATTTATTCTTCAACTTTAGATTGGGGACTTCTCGGACAAGTGTAGTTCCAGTATGATGAAGCATCATTACGTTGTACAATTTCCTTATACAATAACTTAATGTTATGATTAGATATAAATATATTCGTATAGTTTCTGCACAGTGATGTGATTTGTAGAGCGGCGTCTCTACAATGCGTTGTGATCTTGAGACAATGCGTCGTGATAGTAGATCAGGTGATTTACACAGTCTGAGTATAACTTACAGCCAGAAAAAAAGAACCTTGACTTTATGAAGCCGCCGGTAATTATACCTAGAACCTCTAGAGTAGTAGCCAAGCATTACAACTACGAGTTAACTCTTTCAAAGTGTTATACACAAATCTCAATTCAGAATACACTCGTTCGATAATTATGTATATTCAATATATAACATTTTTATCAAGAAAAACTTACTGAAAATTTTTATAATAACATATTTAAATGATTGACTATCATTTCCATTAACGTTATTTGGCAGGTATGTTTCTGTCACAGGTGTATACTGCATAAACCAAAGTATTGAGACGGTGGGTTAGTTGAATCATTACATAATACATCACATCATTATGGAAGGCCACAGGTAGGAAATACTGCTGTCTATATACATAACAGGGACGGATATTGATATCACGACACAAGTTGTAGCTACGATAACTGTAGTCAAAAGTTTATCGGCTGAGGCGGTCCCAAACTTTGCAGCCAACAAGCACAATCTCATGTCGTGGACTCGTTCATCGTTCCAAACCTCATTAGTTAATATTTATAACTCATTTATTTCCTAACTCTGTCTCCACATACTGTATAACATATTTTGATTGCTGCTTTTCAATTTATCTGGAGTTCTGCTTGTGAATCCTTAATAAACTTGTTTCATAATGTATGAACATGGGATCGTTAGTTTCAAAAATTATCACGCTTTTTCTTTCTGTTCATAGCGCTCGGTTGTGTTTATACATCACCATTCAGTAATAGTTTGTCATGAATGGTACAATATTTTGTTCATTTCTACTAGTAATTTTGTACAAACCACTATGTTGTCTTTGGTAATAACGAGCGCTTTCGGCAGTCAAGCAATCTTCAGATTATTTACCAACCAAATTTAGGTTGGTAAATGTCCTGAAGATTGCTTGACTGCCGAAAGCGCTCGTCATTACCAAAGACAACATAGTGGTTTGTACAAAATTACTAGTAGAAATATTTGAGACCACTAACACTCCAATACAACAATAAAAAAATATTTTGTTCAATTTGAGCTGGAAATTAAAATTTACGAAACACAATACTGAAAATCAATTGACGATAGGCGAGGTTAATGATTTGAACAAGTAGACACCATACACTTTTTGTGAGTGGTAAATACTTTGAGTATACATTGTACATGATAGCATTCTCATTTTCATAGTAAGTAAAAGCATTTATATTTCTTCATTAATCTATAGTCTGCTACAATGTAAAACAACAACTTAATAATAATATATTAATATCTTCCTTAAAGGTGAGGGGCATTTATATTTGTTAACATGGTAATAATGTGAGTAATTATTAAAAAATGGGAAACCATTTTAATAAAATTTGAACTATAATTTTTCTTAAAGTTTTAGTATTTTGCATTACAAAAATAGAGGTTGCAGACGAAATCAGTCTCAGTAAAACGTTAAATAAGTTTAAGATTTTAGCAAATGTAATTTTTTTGTTTATTATTGTAAGAATCTGTTCAATATAAAAGCAAAAATATCAGAAAGAAATATTTAAATGATGTGTTTTGTTACAAAGTTAAATTCCATCAAGGTAATTTGTTTGACAAATTATAGCTTTATTTCATGAACACATAATAGTTTTTAGTAAAACTAAGGTGTTTTTAGTAAATAAAATAGAGATGCCTACTACTGTAGATGCAGAGCGTCTGCTCCATCTCTATCTGTTTTATTTATTTATTTTTTATAAAGTTATAGGTAACAAAATTTGGTTCGTTCTAAATAATTATTATATTTGTTCCTTTATGTTAACAAAAGGAACAGCCAAATAATTTACATTCTAGAGCAAGACCCGCTCAGCTGCTAAGTCCCGTGTAATCATTAACATCTCCGTTCATGTATATTGGGTACATCGCCTCTTCCGCTTTAGCTTCTTCTTCCTTCCGCTCTTTGTCAACATAATTTCTTGGCATCTTTTCCAGGGTTTACTGCAGTGTCTTATGATTTCATTTAATCTGCCCATGCTGATTTAATATTTGCTGTCCATTGCTCCTTTTTTATCACGTTTATTCGTTATATCGTTTAATTTATTAGAAGTCTTACATATGTGCTCAGTTGAATGTTATTTTACGTTAGCTGTTATACGAGTACGTGTACATGGAAATCTCTCAAAAATGTAATTCTTTTTGTATAATATTTTTTAGTTATTGCAGTAACCCTGCTCCACGATTTTAGTCGTATTTTACAAATAAAATATTTACAAACTGCCATAATAGTAGTTAGAGTGACTACAAACTTTTATCTTTCAATGTGGCAATGACTAATATGGCAACAAACCATAACACTTAGAAGTGGTAGAATAAAACATACTGCGATTATTAATGTGTTGAAATTAATCGACACCAGAATTTAAAAAAAAAATTATTTCATGTTTTTATCAAATCATATTTTAATTCAACGTTTCTTCTATATAGATACAATGAATCATTATTAATTTATTAAGTTACTGCTTTAAAGACAAAAATTAATATATTTTGTATTCTATACAATCAAAACGCAGAATAACCGCATATAAAAAAATGCTTATTCCAGACGTGAAAAATTTGAATACTTGAAACAAATTTAGAACTTATATATTTTAATACTTTGTGTATTATCTCTTACATTAAGGGATATTTTAAAACCTTCAACACTTAAATTTTAAGTACACATTCACTGCAAAACGAATTTGTTTTTTTTATAATTCTCATTAATTTTACTACTATAAAAAATTAAAGAATTCTTTGAATATAATAGAAAACATTTATATTGTTTTTTGACATATATTTGATAAAGTGTTAATTTAATTTAATTGAAGTCGAACATTTATGACATTATATAAAGCGTACAAAACGTATCAAAAACATATTATTATTACGACTATTGTTATTATTATTATCACTATTATTATTATTATTGTTATTGTTATTATTATTGTTATTATTATTGTTATTATTATTATTATTATTATTATTATTATTATTATTGTTGTTGTTGTTGTTGTTGTTGTTGTTGTTGTTGTTGTTGTTGTTGTTGTTGTTGTTGTTGTTGTTGTTGTTGTTGTTGTTGTTGTTGTTGTTGTTTTATTATTATTATTATTATTATTATTATTATTATGTCATAATAATTTACTAATGACATTTCGAAATTATTTTTTACTTCCTTAAACAGGATGTCTATATATTGAAGTCGTAAAAATAGAACGAACAGAAAAATCTTTTTTACACTGAGATTTACACAAATAAATTCGTACAATTCAACGTAAATATAGTGTGTGAAGTAAGGTTTTAATAATACTACCTTCTGTAGGTATTACTAATGTAAGACTAGAATAGACTAAACCGTTAATCCTGTTTTCTAAATGAATATACAGGAAAGCCTCACTAACGCTCCAGCGGAAACAGTGAAGGATTTAATCTCCGCTAACTGCGAGAAAATTAATTATTGCAATATAACAAAGTGACAGTTCCATCTGATGACTCCTTTATAAACCTTAGAATATTGCAATTATATACGTCCCTCGAACCAAACATTCTTTAGATTATAAAGCACGGAATTATAAACGCAAATTTGAATTCAAATAACTCATATGATTGTATTAAACTGTTAATTTAAGAAGTTTAACTGTAACTATTAAGTCTTTATTATACAGCTTTTATTTACATATATATGTTTACTATACTGGTTGTATATATATATATATATATATATATATATATACTGTAGCATAACAAAAGTATCACGCTAAACATTTAACTTAATGCAACATAAATAAAGAAGAAAAGTTCCATAGTGAGTGAGAAGAATGAATTGTTTTAAGGATTACACTAGAAACTGTATATTAAGTCAATAAAATGTTAATAAGAATGAAAAATAACAAAGAAAACCATTGATCAAAATAACTTACTATGTAAAAACCCAATAAACCAGCAGTATACCCAGTAGATTGGGGAAGCAGTAAAAAGGGAAAGACAAGAAAAAGGAAATAAAAGGATGAAACCATACTAATAAGGGAAATGTATAAGGTCAAGATGCAGAGAAACCACAAGACCAGAAATTACTGATATAATAATGAAGAAAGGACAAAATAGGTCAAGATTTCTACAAAGAGCCTAGAAACAAGAAGAGTTATTCCAAAAAATGTTAATAATGGAATACATACCATTGAACAAAATTAAAACCAATATATTTAGACCCAGTAACAAGTTACAAGATACAATCCCAAAGAAAACCGAATTGTGTACTAGTTATAAGTATAATATGTGAAAAATTATTAAAAGGACTACCATTAGTGTAGCCAAAATAAGTGACACACTATAATGAAGTGTAGTGTAAGAAATCTATTAAAAAGACTACCATCAGTGTAGGGAAATACTATATAAAAACTAAAAGACAGTCTAATGACTGAGGGCAATTTTGATAATAAAAGTGTTTTCAAAAATTAAGTAGTATAAGAAAATAATAGGTATAAGATGTTTTTATTTTTTTTCATTGTGTTACCAAAAATAATTATAATGAACACTAGAGACAGTTAATAACTGAAGGTGTCAGTAATTATAAGATGTTTTTATTTTCATTTCATTATATTACTAAAATAGGTATAATAAACACAAGAGACAGTGGATAACTGAAAGTGTTATTAGGCATAAGATGTTTTTGTTATGTTTAAATGATATTATAAAAAAAAAGTTTAGTAGATATAAGATATTCTGTTATATTTTTAAATCATGTTATTTAATTTTCAAGTTTGTAAGGCAGAGAGGCAAGTAGGAAATAGAAATGTAATAATTTTATTCAAAACAGTAAACCATATATAATGTACAAGCAGACTAGCTAAGACACCACTTTAGAAAACACAGACTAGTAATGTAAACCCAAAACTATGTATCAGAGAATCCAATTACATAATAGGGAATAGACTTCAATACATACAATACAGAAATTGAAAATATAATTAATACAGACACAATTAATAGCGAATAGAATGACAAAGGAAAGAAAATTAACTTCTTTTTGAAACAAATAATACTAGGCCTATAATGGTAATCAAATCAGACTAAACAGTAAATTAATCAATATTGAAGTGTTTTAACAACAAAATTGTTAACAACAAAGATAATCACGGAGTTATTAAGAATATTCCATGGAAATATTATCAGAAAAAAACAATTAAAAACCATTTAAACAATAAATTTGTACAAAATATGAGGCATACAATCATTATAAAAAATTGTAATTTTTGGGCTTAAATGAGCTTGAAACAAACCCAGCTATATATCCAAAGATGTAAAATTAATTAATCAATATTACTGAGTAGTTAGATTTAAGTAAAATTAAGAAATATTTGAAATACAGTAAAAAATAAGAAAACTTATTATGTATATTTAGATGGTGAACCAAGTCTTAGACAGATATTTTTATAATTGAACAATATAAAGAGGAAAAAGACATAGCACAAATTACCCTAAAACGACGACGTTCGGTCTATTAGTCTATTGTTAATCGTGAAGACGACTAGTTGAAAATGTATTAGCAGAATACCGAAAAAGAATAATTTTGTGTAAAACCGAGTGTGGTTATGCAGAATGTAACTGAGGTTAACTAAAAGAGAAAATAACATTAACTATTAATTTTTAACACCTCACTAATTCCAAACAACAGTAATAACACCATCAAACTCAAACACAAGAAATCGACAGCCATTTTGAGACAATTTTGGACCATATTCGCAGAACACGTATACACATATTTGAACACCGGACACTTCACAAGAAACCCATCACGAAACGACATCGCAGGAGAAGAGAGGACACTCTACACTATATTCCTGGACCAACACTACTTCGCAGAGAAGGGAATATTTATTTATTTCTGCGGGAGAAGCCCAACCATTTCATCGCAGCTAAAATCGAGGTGACGGCAGCCATACTTGATTTACGAACCAGCACGAGTACACTGCCAGCTTGAAGGGAGTGACGTCATTCGTCGAATGGTTCGATATTAATTTTCCTAATTGACAATTTAAATAATAATATTGTTTTATTTCAGCCATAATAATTTAGTTTAAGAATACCTGTAAGAATGTATCTTGTTCCTTGCCCTCTGACCATTTCGACTCGTTAAAAGAACCATAATTACTAACCTTGTAAAAAATATATTTTGTCGATCTTGTTCGCTACCGACTGGAGCACATATTAGCCAATGCCTTGGCCATGCGCAGTTTGACTAGCGCATAATTTTGAATGTTAATAAATGAACATCATTATTCAGTTACAAGAGTTGTCTTTATTTCTATAATTAATGTTAACTATTTTTTTTCTAAACAAAAAAATAATTTACAGTGCTAGAATAAATAACTGAGAAAAGTACACACACAATTAATTAATTAAATTAACCAATTAAACATTTTTACTAAGTATCAGTAAAAATTTCATAACTTACAAAATTTTAATTTTTTTTATCAATCAATCACACTTAATTATAAAACTTTATTTATATTTAATTTATTCTTTGTAATTGGTGAATCCAAAGTGGAGCTGTATCATCGGCGAGTTCAACACCGAGATTCAGACAACATATATAATTCTTGCTATCTATATCTATATTCTTTTATTTATATTTGTAATATTAATTATATTACAAATTGGATAGCCCAAACAGTGGGGCTTTAAGGAGTCAGACTGATCCAGTGATAAAGAACAATACATATACATCTACATATTTTATTTTATTTTTTATTTGTAATATTTATTATATTACAATATATATATATATATATATATTACAACGATACCTTTTGTGCTGTGTTTACATTCATACAACATTACTGATAAGGTGTATGTATAAATTGGGGTTCAGGTGTAATCATAATAAGAGTAGTCCTTTTACGAATCGTAATATGTTTTCATTTATTTATTCAACAAACAAAATTTAAAAAAATAATAATATAATAATAATATTTACTTCGCCATAAAATATTCATTATCTATTGTTTCAATGTTTCTTTGCTGCCGTACACTCATCATAAAATTAGATTTTATATCTTATATTAGCAATTCTATGTAAAACATTTCTTCGTTATACCATAAATTCTCGACTACTCAGTCTAAATGTATGCTTTATAAATTTGTTAATATTTCCATTCTGATTCTATACTTGACGTACCTTTTACGGTTTAACAATCATTTTAACGAAACTAATTGAATATTTCCAATTACTTTACTTTATATGCTTTTAATGAAAAATTTAAAGTATTAAATAAATTGTTAATTCTCCAAGCAAGGATTTAAATTATCTTTAAATTGACTGTTCATCATTAAAGAAAATATCATTAAAGAAAATTCTTATTACAAGTAAATTACATTCTCTTATCTCTATCTACATAATTTTTCTTTAATTTAAAATATTTTTTTATTAATGTCTTCCAATGTCTTTATTCTTTTATAATTATAAATTGGTTTTTCGTCACCTCAATTCTGCAAATTGTCCCATGTCCTCCAGTGATCTGTCGGTTCACTCCTACTGGATGTCCTCTTGCGTTTTCCGGTTCCACTGGTCGTCCTACCGTCTCTCGTCCTTCATGGTCCCATCGGCTGGCTGTAGAATGGAATGACGTGTTGCTCTGGATCGGCTGCTGTTGTTATATAAACCGCCTCTATTGCTCTGCGTATCGTTCCTCTGCTTGATGTTCTCTCACCAACTGTCTAGAGTGTAGATGTTTGTCGTTGTAGACTGTTTGTAGACATCCGATAACTGTAGTTACAGTTCTTTTTTTATTACTTGAACTAACATGTTGTCCATAATACTTTACAGTTTATAAATAAAAGATATTGTCGATACTGGACATAGCGTCTAACTATATCTGAAGTAATTAAAATGTTGCGGACATAGAGTACCGCTGCAATTGAAAACTGATTGAAGAGTAATAAAACATTCTCGTCGCTGACGGACATAGCGTACCGCCACGACTGAAGACTAATTGAAGAGTAAATTTGGCTCTCCTGGGCTCGTATTTATATTCACCAAAAAAACCACACCTGTCGCTACAGAATTCTGCAGGTCATAAGATGTCTACGGCGTCTGTTCCCCCACTCTCGTCTAATTTCACATATTCGCACATTTTCGCCAATTGCAATGTCTAATGCGGATTTCAAGGTAATAGAATATTGTCTAATTTAATTATGCATATTATACGTAATTATCATAATGATCGCATCATTAGTGTAATTACTATGCTTTAAAAATCGCACAGAATTCGCACTGAACGTCATAAATACATAGAATTCGCACTGCACACGTGTCTGATTTTTATGCATTTTTAGAAATCTTTACACTCTTTCTAATATTTATGGTTCGTTCATAATTAAATAAAACTTTAATTTATCGTCTATTTGAGGTGAGATTGCAAGCTTTCAGGCTTAAACAGGCTTCACGCACACAAACTATTTACTTGTGTACACGCTCTCAGCGGCAATCGCGTGATGTTCCTGTTGATTCATGTTTATAACCCAGCTTCCAATTTCACACCTGCTTGTCTATTACGTATTACTAGAATTAATTTAAATATTTATTTTATTTCATATATGCGCATTACAGCATATGCTTGTATTGTCGCAATACATATATATATATATATATATATAGAGAGAGAGAGAGAGAGAGAGTGAGGGAGAGAGAGAGAGGGGGGGAAAGAGAGAGGGAGAGAGAGAGAGTGAGAGAGAGAGAGGTAGTTTTATATTACTATATAACTATTTAGGTTTATTTTTAAAGAATATTCACACTTAAACATAATGTGCTAGTGTCACGTTCGTTCAAACCTGTAAAATGTCGTCAGTACATCTAGTGAATAAAATTATTTCTCTCAGTTCGATTGGGCTGCCTACATAGCACACGGCATTGTCCAGTACGGTACCGTAATTATTTCTCTCAGAACGGTACTGTAATTATTTCTCTCAGTTCGATTGGGCTGTCTGCATAGCACACGGCATTGTCTAGTACGGTACCGTTATAATTTCTCTCAGTTCGATTGGGCTGCCTACATAGCACACGGCATTGTCCAGTACGGTACCGTAATAATTTCTCTCAGTTCGATTGAGCTGCCTACATAGCACCCGGTATTGTCCAGTACGGTACCGTAATTATTTCTCTCAGTTCGATTGGGCTGTCTACTTAGCACACGGCATTGTCCAGTACGGTACCGTAATTATTTGTCTCAGTTCGATTGGGCTGTCTACTTAGCACACGGCATTGTCCAGTACGGTGCTGTAATTATTTCCCTCAGTTCGATTGGGCTGTCTACATAGCACACGGCATTGTCCAGTACGGTACCGTAATTATTTCTCTCAGTTCGATTGGGCTGTCTACATAGCACACGGCATTGTCCAGTACGGTACCGTAATTATTTCTCTCAGTTCGATTGGGCTGCCTAAATAGCACACGGCATTGTCCAGTACGGTACCGTAATTATTTCTCTCAGTTCGATTGGGCTATCTACTTAGCACACTGCATTGTCCAGTACGGTACCGTAATTATTTCTCTCAGTTCGATTGGGCTGTCTGCATAGCACACGACATTGTCCAATACGGTACCGTAATTATTTCTCTCAGTTCGATTGGGCTGTCTGCATAGCACACGGCATTGTCCAGTACGGTACCGTAATTATTTCTCTCAGTTCGATTGGGCTGTCTGCATAGCACACGGCATTGTCCAATACGGTACCGTAATTATTTCTCTCAGAACGGTACTGTAATTATTTCTCTCAGTTCGATTGGGCTGTCTGCATAGCACACGGCATTGTCTAGTACGGTACCGTTATAATTTCTCTCAGTTCGATTGGGCTGCCTACATAGCACCCGGTATTGTCCAGTACGGTACCGTAATTATTTCTCTCAGTTCGATTGGGCTGTCTACATAGCACACGGCATTGTCCAGTACGGTACCGTAATTATTTCTCTCAGTTCGATTGGGCTGTCTACATAGCACACGGCATTGTCCAGTACGGTACCGTAATTATTTCTCTCAGTTCGTTTGGGCTCCCTACATAGCACACGGCATTGTCCAGTACGGTACCGTAATTATTTCTCTCAGTTCGATTGGGCTGTCTGCATAGCACACGGCATTGTCCAATACGGTACCGTAATTATTTCTCTCAGAACGGTACTGTAATTATTTCTCTCAGTTCGATTGGGCTGTCTGCATAGCACACGGCATTGTCTAGTACGGTACCGTTATAATTTCTCTCAGTTCGATTGGGCTGCCTACATAGCACACGGCATTGTCCAGTACGGTACCGTAATAATTTCTCTAAGTTCGATTGGGCTGCCTACATAGCACCCGGTATTGTCCAGTACGGTACCGTAATTATTTCTCTCAGTTCGATTGGGCTGTCTACATAGCACACGGCATTGTCCAGTACGGTACCGTAATTATTTCTCTCAGTTCGATTGGGCTGTCTACATAGCACACGGCATTGTCCAGTACGGTACCGTAATTATTTCTCTCAGTTCGTTTGGGCTGCCTACATAGCACACGGCATTGTCCAATACGGTACCGTAATTATTTCTCTCAGTTCGATTGGGCTGCCTACATAGCACACGGCATTGTCCAATACGGTACCGTAATTATTTCTCTCAGTTCGAATGGGCTGCCTACATAGCACACGGCATTGTCCAGTACGGTACCGTAATTATTTCTCTCAGTTCGATTCGGCTGACTACATAGCACACGGCATTGTCCAATACGGTACCGTAATTATTTCTCTCAGTTCGATTGGGCTGTCTACTTACCACACGGCATTGTCCACTACGGTACAGTAATTATTTCTCTCAGTTCGATTGGGTTGTCTGCATAGCACACGGCATTGTCCAGTACGGTACCGTAATTATTTCTCTCAGTTCGATTGGGCTGCCTACATAGCACACGGCATTGTCCAATACGGTACCGTAATTATTTCTCTCAGTTCGATTGGGCTGTCTACTTAGCACACGGCATTGTCCAGTACGGTACCGTAATTATTTCTCTCAGTTCGATTGGGCTGTCTGCATAGCACACGGCATTGTCCAGTACGGTACCGTAATTATTTCTCTCAGTTCGATTGGGCTGCCTACATAGCACACGGCATTGTCCAGTACGGTACCGTAATTATTTCTCTCAGTTCGATTGGGCTGTCTGCATAGCACACGGCATTGTCCAGTACGGTACCGTAATTATTTCTCTCAGTTCGATTGGGCTGTCTACAAGTTGTGGTATCTATACTATCTAAACGTCCCTAAACAAAAGTAATACGGAAAGCATAACGAATTTGTTCGGAATTGTTCTTCCAAATTGTCTATGCGGAAAAGTTGGGGGAGGAAATGAAAACAAATGGCAAATATTCTTCATAAATTTATCAAATTACTTACACATGACTAAATGCAAACTGAAATACTCCAATGACGTTGTGCTTAGATGTCACTGATACGTCACATATGTCGCTGATACTGAACAGACGGCATTGCCGCGTTACGAATGTGTGTGAATAGGCTTTAAATTTCCTTCACAAGTACTTGCAAGGGACGTGTTACATGTACATGAAAAAACGAATTTCCATCAGTACAATTTCAATAGTATTTCTTAAGGGCGATATTTTTTGAAAGAAGGGTGACAAAATTAATTTGACAATTATTTTCCCCTACCACAATATTACAAACTTACATTCGTTTGCAGTTTAGGTTTTTTTTCAAAATATCGTGTAAAACCGAAATCGGGCTTACCTTCTTCCTTTTTGCTATTCCTCTTGCTCCTTTTAGAGAGGTAGCACTTGGCGTCGAAGAAACTTGGAGAGATAACACCTTTGCTCCGGGTTGACTGGGCAGTGGTCATCCTCACCAGGATTGGAGGAAGTAATGGCGCTCCATTGGAGCCCCTAGCTTCTACCCAGTCAAGACCGTACTGCGTGGTGATGAGTCACATCCTACAAGAGGTGACCCTGTTTTCTCAGAACAGTACGGTTCTAGACCGTAAGGTCGATAAACGTTCCTGGTGGAGGGTAACAGTATACACCAGTACCAAGGTAGGACGTATGGGAAATGATCCTGGATCGGCCTATGTATTATATTATTGCAGGCGGAAATCAGATCTTGATTTACCCGGCTATGGTATTGCGACTGAAGGGGTAGATGGGACTCTGCAACCCATCTAGCTGTAGCGGAAGCAACCCAACTAGAGCAGAAAACCTTGAGAAAATCTTGGTTTTCCAGATTGGGGGTTGGGCATGGAGCTGACTCCCCCCCCCCCAATACTGTACGAAACCTCAACAAACGCCTCGGATCTTGGATGAGGCAAAATTAATTACAGAAGTATATTTACAATTATTTATCTGCAGCTTTCATGAAACAAAGGCTACTTAGTTTTAAGGAAGTGTTTACTTCCGAGTGTTTATTTCTTGATAAACGGACTTACTCATAATAGAAACTACAAGACCATGTAGAATACAGCTCAAAATATTGTTAACATGCCGTACCTGTTAAGAATATTCTTAATAAATATTCTTAATATTTACCCGATTTGGCTCCAAGTGATTTCCATCTGTTCCCCCACCTCAAGGAACACATGGGAGGACAACGTTTTGAAACGGATACGAAAGTGAAACGGGCGGTTGACGCCTGGCTCGAAAATCTGGGCACGCAGTGGTTCAAAGAAGGAATCGAAAAACTGTTTTTACGGTACAGAAAGTATATTGACAAGGCTGGAGATTATACTGAAAAATAACTATATGTTTGTGAATAAATCTGATGTTTGTGAGTAGTATCTGATATATGACGACGTGTAGCAACACAACACATAAGTGGGGTATGTGAGCCGTAAGGTGAGGAGAACAGATAACCTTAGGATTGGAGAAAAACTGATCAAGGCAGACCATAACAGATTTGCCCAAATCACGCGACGAGGTTAGGTGATGTCTATAACCGTCTTTGCGTTAAAGAAAATTAAAAAAAGGAAAACATCAATGTGCATGATGAAGATATTTAGGTAGTTTTAATATTTATTAGTTTTATATGTTACTTTCAATAGTTGTTCGATTCCTTTATATCGCAGTGACTACGTTGTACGTTGTGCGTTTTTTTATGCCTACATTGTAACATAGAATATATTTTTGTTTAGTTAAAGATTAAATATAAATCACGTAGGTTACATTTGTTATTTGTTTTGGAGGACAATCCGAAGAACAGCTGGAGCTGTTATGCGGTTGAGGCAGAGTATCTGGAATAATAATGTTGCATACGATTTATGGCTTTAGTAGGCTTACGCACACAGTTTATGAAAGTCCTGTGTTTCCTTGGAATACGAAATGACACTCAACATAGGAGCAGTAAATAATCTTTTCCATACGGGCTGTTTTCGTTTATTCCTGTATAGTTATATATATATATATATATATATATTGTAACTCTACTTATATGCGTTATTGTTGCGTCGTGTTGTGTGTGAGTACCTACCTGCTGTCCGATCTTGCGGATTCTTCCGACTAGGGCGTGTGGATTTTGGATTTGAAGTTCGCAAGCTAGTAATCTCAAATTTATTGCAACAACACACAAAATAGGTTACTTTAAAGAGGGAGAGTTTTGTGAGACTGATAGGCTTTATCGTACAACAATAAAACACTGTTATATGGGGTAATAAAACGTTGTTTGTTACTCCAACAACACACAAGAATAAGTGGTTATTATATTATGAATTTCTTACAGTCTAAACAATGAATCAATGTTTTTCGATTGGTTAATAGTTAAAAGAAACTAAACTCGTTCTTTGGCGAGTTAATTGCAATTTTAATTTTAATTAATTAATTGATTTGATTTGATTAAATTTCTTTTACTAAATTGAATTTAAATGTTCATGAACCAAAATATAAAACTCTGAAGTTAATTAGAATAATTTTCGAAAATAAATTAGACGTGACAGTCTAGTTCACGTTATTTCATTTTTAGTGATTCGACTTCTGTTATACTGCAGTATGAACTAAGATTAGATTGTTAGTTAAGATTTGTATAGCGCTTTTATACTACTTCTATTTCTTAACTATAGCATACTAATGACTTAAACTGCAATACAGATTATCACAATGAATTTATTCTTAATTACTAGAGTCTTTGATTTTTTGTATGGCACCTGAATTATTTGAATTTACAATGTTTTAAATGAAAAATAGAAAATTTAATGTTGAGAAATAAATAAGTGGATTTTGCTTTCCTGTTATTGAAGAGGATGTCGTTCCGATTTTCCCTCGTCGATTCGAGTCCTTCGCTAGAGAAAGTAATCTGCTTAGAGCTGCTGGATTCGGTCGTGGAGTTCAAAATTCCGGCAACACTCTGCTTCCTTGCTGTTTGTGAATATTTTAACGTCTGCGGCTGTCTGCTGGAACTGGTTCCTGTCCCTCGTCGATTCGCACGTCGCACGTCAGAGTTTGTGTGTGTGCTTCGTTCGAGTGGTAGCTCTGCTCGTCAGCTGTTCACCAATAATTTAGACGGCCTCTCTGCTGTATTCTTGAAGTCTGGTCTTGAAGTCTGGTGGATCTCTTGCGTGCTTATGACTAGCTGGTAGTACACAATAAGCTTGGTTGATGTTCTGAAGAGTATCTCGCCTTTACGCCACAATTACGAGCTATACAGTTGATCTGTAATTACTGTGTTCGTAATTGCGTGTGTGTTGACCACGTAGAGTCTTCTTGTTGATCTTCACCACTATGGTTACTAGACGATCGAAGAATTACGTCTTAACTTCGTGAGTACTGGCAGAAGAGTGATGTTTCAGCCTGAAATCACCGCGCTGGTCGGGGCTCGCGTCAAATGATTTGATTGGCTGACACACTCTCCCTACTACATAAAATTTGAATTCCCTTGGTCCGTGAGAATGAAGTTAGATTCCCACAGACGGAGAATTAATACTATTTTTAATACTATTATCCAGCGAAACTAATTTGTCGCTCCGGATTTCCTGTGCTTATTTAATTTTGCAATAACTTGGTTGCAAACCAAGTTGTGTGAAATCTAAAATATACAATCTGTCAGAAATTATTATCTTCATAACATACTAAAATCTCATTAATGTAACTCTATTTTTACAGACGTTATTCAATTATATTTAATTAACTCTTTTATTTGTTAATTATATTGCGTAAAATTTGCACACGTCATTATTAATATTTCGGTAAACATTTTGGCTATGTTGG
The DNA here is from genome assembly GCA_034769895.1 of Magicicada septendecula. Lineage (NCBI taxonomy): Eukaryota > Metazoa > Arthropoda > Insecta > Hemiptera > Cicadidae > Magicicada > Magicicada septendecula. The sequence goes on from CM068371.1 coordinate 300,907,097, forward strand.
ATTTCGCCTTTATTCATTAGTTTCCGAGATATTAATAATTAACAGATTGGGTGTGGCCGCTCCTTGTACACCGAACTGATTACATAATGACCACGTGTGCGTCGCTTTACTAAGCATTATTTTCAACGCTCTACATACAATTGGAGTTTTGACTGTTATAATTTATTTAAATATGCTTTCAGTATGCGGGCAACATATAACCCCAAATAATTAATATTTGGTGCTGTTATAATATATATATATATATATATATATATTGTAACGAAACAAAATGTTACAAAAGAATAGTAAATAATAGTGGAATCCGATCCAGAGAGGAAACAAGAAATAATAATTGAAAGCAAATTAAAGGATACCTAGTTGGTTTGACTTATTTAATATTATCAAGAAACCCAGAAATAACCCAGTAGAATAGGGCAGTAAACAGAAAAAAGTTAAATAAATAAACCTAGTAGGCCTAATCAACTTAACCTGAATAACAACCAAACCCAATAAAGAGTGCCTAATCATAAATTAAAATTGTATCGACATATTTTAAGGATAGAAAAAGGGACACAAACCTTACAGTTATATGAGTGACATAATATAAATAGTGACACAGACTACTGTTAAACAGTGTTAATTATTTTTGTATGAAAAGTGTTTTATTGTTATTATTAGACAGAATTTTAGTTTATCATACAGACAATAGTTTAGCAGTATAAATAAACTAAAACTGTCAAAAACAATTATTATTATTAAGAGTTTTGTTGTATGTTATACGATTTTATGTCACCAGTTAATTTATGTAAATATATTTATCTCAGGTAGTCAAAGTAGAAATTACAATCTACCATAACAAATTGTTCCACCACATATCATAGAAATTCAAATTAATAAGGTTTTACAGTTATAAACTGAGGCATGTTTAGTATCAAATTGTTTATAATTATCTAATTAATAATTGTATAAACATTGCATACATAATTAGAGTATAATAATAAAATTATCTATTAAAGGTAATTTATAAAATATAAAGTAGGTAATGGGTGTTGATCCTATAACATTTAACCTGTACATAAATGACCAATCAAAATTTAAGAAATTTGTATGAGTTCTGTGACTAAAAAAGAAGAAATAACACTTAATTGTTAATTGTGATGGAAAACAGTTGAATAGTGCGTGTCTAGATGTAATTAAAAAAATATAAAAATAGATAACCCGTTTGTGAAAGAAGATCTGAAGGACCATCATCGAAGATAATAATCCTTCCACTACAATTTTCATGAACAAGTAATACACACAATCAAGAAACAATTTCAGAATAAACCAGAAAACCTTCAGAATATCGTCTAGATGTGTAAAGTATAATTTGACAATATTTTTATCCAACAAGGAACAACCACTAGACAATATAACAATTTACACTAACACTAATCACTAGTAAACATTTTAAAGTGCAACCTAATTCAATATCTAAGCGAACAGTGATTACAAGGAAAACATTTATTGTACACATTAATAAACTACATTATTTTCTGAGACGGAAAAATAGTCATGATGTTGACGTTACTCTAACCTACATGCTTTTACGAAGCGTATTGAATATCGTCAAAACTTGTATGTAACTTAATATATAATTTTTGTAATTTTTTAGATTTTAAGTAATACATTGTTTGTAAAGGTACTCTCTATTATTAATTAACATGTAAAGGAACTTTTCGTAGCAGCCACAAGAATTCCCACGAAATATATAAAAGTTATTTAGTTATTAAATCCTGAGATAAATATAGATTGTGACAACAGTATGTATCGAATGGAATTTTCCAATAATTTGAATTTATGTTACAGAGATTAAACCATTATGTTATTAAATCATATCCATGCGTTATTATTTCAGGAACGTAATATATTATACCATTAAGATACTACGGGAAAGAGTGTCGTATTATAATATATATATATATATTGCGACAACACAAATTACTAAACTATTGGCGCATAGGATATGATAGTATGTGTATTTCAAATTACAAGTCTATATTGGAGGGTTTAAGAATATTTATTGTACAAACACAAGTTATAGTTTATATGGTATATTTGTAATGTACAGAATGTAATGTTTGATATAGAGTCTTTCTTTTAAAATGTTAAATAATGTTCATACGCAAGACGTGATACGTTACATAAGAAGACTCCCACGATGATGTTGTTGAATAGAAGGGCCGATCTATGCGGTGTAGTTGGTTCGTCAGGTGTGGCTTACAAATGACAGACGTTTTCCCAGAAACGTTTACAGCTGGGCTGGCGTCCTGTAACAGCTGGGCTGGTCCTATAACAGCTGGGCTGATGTCCTGTAACAGCTGGGCTGATGTCCTGTAACAGCTGGGCTGATGTCCTGTAACAGCTGGGCTGATGTCCTGCAATTCCCACGATGAATCCGACACTTCGCACACACAACGTACTACGGATTTTATTACTCGCAAAACTTATATAGAGTTTAAGACCAAGTAATATCTCAGGTGACAGTGAGTTTAATCAATAACGGTATATTGAACTTATACCTCTCCGGCTTCTTCAAGTGTTCTCGCGAATACAAAGGTCTACCGCGATCAGCAGACCACCCTATGAGGAAATCTTGCACTAGCACGGAAACGTCTTGATGGAACTATTGCGTAACAATTAATACTACTGTCACTGCGGAAAATCTCGCACAGTGATACAGTTACACTCACTTCTTACACACGTAATACTACAATATTAATATCGTGTGTAAAGATATAAATCAATTGTTATGCGTCACACGCGTTACTATCCCGAAAAGTCTTAACAGATCCTTGCAAGCGGTATAATCTTGTACAAGGAATTGTATGTACCGTTCACGGTAGCAGCAGTGAAGAACTGCTTGTAAATTTTCGCACAATGCGTTAAAACACTGGTGTGTGCAAATGTACCACACACACAGTTCTGAGTCTTCCCGTTTCACTAACGACGAATAGTTTTTACAACACCTTGCAAGCGGTAGAATTCTTGTACAAGGAGTGCACGTTCCGTTCGCGGTAGATGGCGTAGAAGAACTACCTAATTATACGCGTAATGCGTTTAAACACTACTGTGTGCAGATGTACTACATACACAGTTCTGAGCCTTCTCGTTTCACTATCGACGAATAGTCTTTACAACACCTTGCAAGCGGTAGAATTCTTGTACAAGGAGTGCACGACCCGTTCGCGGTAGATGGCGTAGAAGAACTGCCTGTGTAACGACAGGCTTAAGAAAATTTCCAACCACCAGTCCGCATTCTATTGGTGGATGGAAGTCACATGGTAAGTAAAGGTGACCATGCACTTTTCATGCATTAAAGTGCATTTACCTTGTAACAGCATGCATAGCGGTAATCAGACTACTCGTATCTCATGCATGCTGCCTACATATTAATAATATACATGAACGTAAACAATAGTCCGACAGGTATAGGGATTGTAGTGATACACACGTCTCAGTTCAGCTAATGTCAAAACAACGATAATACTTCACGCACCGCACGGGAAACGTTTCCCAATCGCGCACGCGCGCACATTTCCACTAACACAGTACATGAATCACCATAAATAATAATGCACAGTTTTACTAAACTAAACCCATAACCTTACTAAATACAATTGATAACAACCAAACTTAACCATCTACGAATATAATAAGAATGTCCATTGTCTGTGTAATATATGACTTGCCCCGCCTATCATGATCCTGTGATTCGTTGCAGGATTAACTCCCTCCCGCATAAAAAAAAAATTTTTTTTTTTTAGTTAACTAACAAAAAATAAAAATTTTTTTTTTAATATACCTAAAACAACTTCCTAATCCTGAAATAATAATAATACCCTCGAACTAAAATCAAATAAACATCCTCAATTAATACTAACAATTCCAACTGTCACTTTGACAGAAGCATCAATTCACAAGACACGTGGTAACCTTCAAACCAAAACAAACACACATGTTCTTGACACACAGATAACGACATCTAATGCAGGGTCATAGCGTACACAGACAACATTCCTTATCTAAACTAGATTATTGTTCACTCTCAGAGTCATCTTACATACAACATTTAAACCTGAACTTGACATATTTAACATCACTACACATTCTTACCCCTATATCCTGACATTTATTTCTGAGTTTTTTGTGTAAATTTTTCTCAGTTTTGAAACGCACACGTTTACTTGGAAATACAGATTTAAATTTGTTTAATATACACCGTAATTGCCTTATCTCGCAACCCATTAACTGAACCTTGGGAGTCGGTGAGTTATTCGTTATCTTATCTTTCGAGCGTCCTAGTCTGATAAGGTGCGCTATACTATCAACCTTATCTCGTAATGTATGGTTTGGAACTCCAACTGGCAGTTTATTCAATTCGTCGATTTCCAATATAATATTATGTCCGAGTTTTCTAACTCCAATTACGGTCACATCTATTTCCGTTCCCCGCACATATCTTGTTATACTTGCCTGTTTTTCAACTATCTGCGACGCACACGCTGCTGATTTTATCCTTGTGTGACTTACCGGCAGAATCGGCATTTGTATAAAGTGGTTTTTACACCTCTTTAGCAACTGCTCGTCCAACAGCGATATTCCTGTGCCGCTGTCAAACAATATCTCGTCAACACAACCCCTAATTTTGGCTTCGACCACAAGATCGGTGCCATTTTCAATATTAATATTTTCTTCATGTTTATTACTATTATCATTATTACACATTAAATTATCCCTAATTTCGGCAGGATATAGGCCATACATAACAGTTTTATTCTTATAACTAACATTTTCCATACTTGATTGATTGAACTGCCTTTCAACTGAATCATTTTCAGTAACTGTTGCTAATAAGTTGGTATTAAATTGCTGAGTTGTATTTTTATGTTGTTGTGATTGCGGCTGATTTTGTGGTGTTTGAACATGAAATTGATTACGCGGCGGTTCATTATTATTTACCATAATTGTTGTCACCTTACTGTCACCAGTATCATTCACCTCTCCGTTCTCCGTAAACACCTCAGTACCTGATATAGATTCATCTAGTACCTCATCATCAGGCCATGTGTCATAAATACCTGCACCGTTAGTATCCATACTAGTTCCAGGCTCTACTACTGGTTCGGAATTTTTATCTGTTATGCATACACTATCCGCATCCATGATAGCTTCAGATCCTATCATACGTTCACGGTTCTCGCATGCTATATCTGTAACACTATAAACTATCACCCCATCCCAGCACTTACCTGAAGTATGCTCCAGACTAACAGAGTTGTTACTACTAATTTCATTTCTGTTATCCTCACTACAATCCGATGCAGATTCTAAATATTCGACTTTACCGAGATATGAACTACTAGGCCCTAATAAGGTGGTTTCTGTATAATCACTTTCAATTGCAACTACTACGCTACTGTTCTCCGTTAATCCTCCAGATGTAAAATCTTGGTTAACTTCCATATCACTTTCTTTGAGAGTATGTTCCACAAGGACATTTGGTACTTCAAAATTATCATAAGGTACAATATTCTCAACCGTTAAATCTACTTCAATACCAGCTGACATTTCCTGTAGTTTCGCCATCCTCTCCTCTCTATCGGCTTCCATTTCTTCCCAAATTTTCTGCCTAATGGCTATCATCTCCTCATCCCTGGCTTTACTTTCCTCTGAAACTCCTTGTATATCCGCTATCATCTCTTCCTCCACGGCTTTCATCTCCTCATGCCAGGCTTTCATTTCTGCTGAAAGCTTCTGTATACTCATTTTCACCCACTCTTGACAGGCTTTATTTTCCTCTTTATCAGCTTTTATTTCTTCCGACATGGTTTCCCACTTCGCTAATACGGCAGCTAAAAGATTCTTGATTTCTGCAGTATCCGCCATAATGATTAAATTTTAATTTAAAATTTAGTAAATTTAAATTTATTGATTTATACGCAAAGCAAGTTATTATTATCACCACAAGATTAGAACATATGGTGACCAGTTTATACGCACACAGAAAAAGCAGTTCAAAATATCAACATGTAAATACCTTATCTAACATACAACAACTAATAATCAACCTCCAATATACTGATAAAATCTGTTCATATACGATATACAAGAGAATATGCACACTTGAAAAATTATATCCTCAGATTTTCATATGAACAATACACATACAATTATTACGTTAATTATACTTATACGTCGGATTTTTCCAACAAATTTTATATTCATAGACAAATATATAATAGCGTAAAATTACCGCTATTTACGAGCCCTACGTTGCTAAGCGCCATAATATCTCTATGCGACAACACAAATTACTAAACTATTGGCGCATAGGATATGATAGTATGTGTATTTCAAATTACAAGTCTATATTGGAGGGTTTAAGAATATTTATTGTACAAACACAAGTTATAGTTTATATGGTATATTTGTAATGTACAGAATGTAATGTTTGATATAGAGTCTTTCTTTTAAAATGTTAAATAATGTTCATACGCAAGACGTGATACGTTACATAAGAAGACTCCCACGATGATGTTGTTGAATAGAAGGGCCGATCTATGCGGTGTAGTTGGTTCGTCAGGTGTGGCTTACAAATGACAGACGTTTTCCCAGAAACGTTTACAGCTGGGCTGGCGTCCTGTAACAGCTGGGCTGGTCCTATAACAGCTGGGCTGATGTCCTGTAACAGCTGGGCTGATGTCCTGTAACAGCTGGGCTGATGTCCTGTAACAGCTGGGCTGATGTCCTGCAATTCCCACGATGAATCCGACACTTCGCACACACAACGTACTACGGATTTTATTACTCGCAAAACTTATATAGAGTTTAAGACCAAGTAATATCTCAGGTGACAGTGAGTTTAATCAATAACGGTATATTGAACTTATACCTCTCCGGCTTCTTCAAGTGTTCTCGCGAATACAAAGGTCTACCGCGATCAGCAGACCACCCTATGAGGAAATCTTGCACTAGCACGGAAACGTCTTGATGGAACTATTGCGTAACAATTAATACTACTGTCACTGCGGAAAATCTCGCACAGTGATACAGTTACACTCACTTCTTACACACGTAATACTACAATATTAATATCGTGTGTAAAGATATAAATCAATTGTTATGCGTCACACGCGTTACTATCCCGAAAAGTCTTAACAGATCCTTGCAAGCGGTATAATCTTGTACAAGGAATTGTATGTACCGTTCACGGTAGCAGCAGTGAAGAACTGCTTGTAAATTTTCGCACAATGCGTTAAAACACTGGTGTGTGCAAATGTACCACACACACAGTTCTGAGTCTTCCCGTTTCACTAACGACGAATAGTTTTTACAACACCTTGCAAGCGGTAGAATTCTTGTACAAGGAGTGCACGTTCCGTTCGCGGTAGATGGCGTAGAAGAACTACCTAATTATACGCGTAATGCGTTTAAACACTACTGTGTGCAGATGTACTACATACACAGTTCTGAGCCTTCTCGTTTCACTATCGACGAATAGTCTTTACAACACCTTGCAAGCGGTAGAATTCTTGTACAAGGAGTGCACGACCCGTTCGCGGTAGATGGCGTAGAAGAACTGCCTGTGTAACGACAGGCTTAAGAAAATTTCCAACCACCAGTCCGCATTCTATTGGTGGATGGAAGTCACATGGTAAGTAAAGGTGACCATGCACTTTTCATGCATTAAAGTGCATTTACCTTGTAACAGCATGCATAGCGGTAATCAGACTACTCGTATCTCATGCATGCTGCCTACATATTAATAATATACATGAACGTAAACAATAGTCCGACAGGTATAGGGATTGTAGTGATACACACGTCTCAGTTCAGCTAATGTCAAAACAACGATAATACTTCACGCACCGCACGGGAAACGTTTCCCAATCGCGCACGCGCGCACATTTCCACTAACACAGTACATGAATCACCATAAATAATAATGCACAGTTTTACTAAACTAAACCCATAACCTTACTAAATACAATTGATAACAACCAAACTTAACCATCTACGAATATAATAAGAATGTCCATTGTCTGTGTAATATATGACTTGCCCCGCCTATCATGATCCTGTGATTCGTTGCAATATATATATATATATATATATATTCCTGTATAGTTATTCAAGTGAATATTCTTTTGCCTTCACATATCCTTAACTAGGGTTTGACAGATTACTTTTTCAAATTAAAATAATCTTGTGTCTTATGTAAAACTATAGTTGTAATTTGCGTATAATTGTCTAATACATACATTTAATTCAGAAGCACTTGTTTGAAGAAGTGTATACAACTATAGAATTATGAAATAGTGATATAAATATTACGTTACGGTTTATCGTTGGTTATAAAACAAATTAATGAAGGCACAAAAGAGACTTACTACAAATAAATAAATGTAAACAAGTAAGCCTATAAAGACTTTAATTGTAAGATTTTAATACTTATGTACTTATTGTATAATACACTTACTATAGTCCTAGAATAGTCCATAAAATACAATACATACGTTCACGAGTTTCTAATTCTTTTCAAATGTTTTACGCATCCTGGCGTAATGGTCTTTTTCCAGTAAATGGATAATGGGATAAAATTTCCCAAGAAAATGTAATTTGTGTGGTTACTTGAAAACGTTTGCCACATTAAGAAAACCGTAAAAAAACCTACTATTATATGAAGAAAATTAGAGCTTCAAACCAGATATATTGATATTTGTAAACGAGGTTACTTTTTAAAATATCCAAGAATAATTTGATTTGTAATTTGTACTATACAAGCCTATCATATAAATAGGTAAGCCTCCACGGTCACGAACAGTGATGAGACAAACAGCAGTGGTTGTTGAGTGGCCGTCACAGGCCGGCGTTCTGCGACATTGTATTTGTAATATGTCGCCGTATTGGCACTTCTTAGTAAGTTATCTGGAATTTAAAGGCTTTAATGATTGGTAAAAAGAATTCTTAGATTATTTTCAAATAATAAAACCGGCGATATTTTGCTCTGATTTTGATTTCATTTCATTCACACTAAAACCATCCTTAGTTAAATAATAATTATAAACTGTTTTTAGTTATATGTTATAAATTAGAGAAAGCTGAACCAAACAACTTAATAAATTTTAATTTACATATTTTCGAGAATTTAACTTCATTGAGTTCATTAATTATGCGGATCTTTAATAACCGTATTCATAAAATACGGTGTAACAGTGAATCGATAGGTTCATTCAAAATCTTCGAAATGTTTTTGAAATATTTTACGTTTGCGTGTGTCCACAAATCCTTACTTAAGGAAAAATGTAGATTATGTTAATTTACATTCTGTACACGTCAGTAATTTTTATCTGATTAGTCTTTCTGGATGTACACATAAAAGTTTAATATCCTATACAACAGGATAGATAAATTGTTGCAATAAGCGATAATATTAAATCATGCTATGTTTTTCACATTTTAAGTACTTTTAACTTCCACTGGCAATGTGACCCATCAACTTATGGAAGCGACATTAATTATTTTTTGAGTTAGAAAATAAGTTGTATCTTTACAACCAGGAACTTCTGTCTTCCGCTACACTTTGAGTCTTTGATTATTTCCAGTATTCATCATCATTTCCACATCATCATCCCACATTTTGAAGTAGTCAAAATCAAGTCGTTATATCAAAATACATGTCATAATTGTATTTTCTTTCTTCTTTTACTAGTTGAAGTCTAACGCTCGTTTTTCATTTCAACTTTATCATCCTTCTGTTTTCAATATCTCTACAATCACCACCATGGTTTCCTACTTTCCACAATGTCAAAGCTATAATTCTAAAAAGCATGGTACTTAAAACAGAAGATTCTGAAAACCTCTGCCTGTCTTCAAAATGCAACTATTATTTAGCTAACGATACTCTTTGCATCAGTTGTGACATATTCTTTCCACGACTATTACCTTTCGTAAGCCTATTTGCTGAATAGTAACATTATTCCATTTATTAAATTACTTTGTTATGTAAATGTAGTCTCGATCTCTCCCATTCATGGCAAATTCCTACACTCACAAATTCAGACTTTTGAATACAAAGCGTGTCCGCGGTCAGACACGCGCGCACTCTCAATGTTTTATAATATGATATTTTGTAATATTATTATAATATTTTTAACAAATATAATACTGAATTAATACATATTTATATTTATTATTAATTGAACCGTGATATAAAATCGTCATACAAGTATTTTAATACCATAATCATATAGAGAAAAAGCCAAATAATCACACACACACAAACAAACTCTTATTTTACTTATTTTACACACACGAGTACTTATTTTACAAACACTTTCTGTAGGTAATAACACCATCTACACAGTTTAAATATTTCTAACTGTAACTCATTTTGAAGTCACAAAGTTACACAGTAAACGGTAGTCCTCGCAGATAAAACTATTTTCAGTTAACCTATCACGTCCACCGAAAGGGTATGACTCTATGGCTGTAATTTTTTATCTATTTACAGTGAGTGACTGACTGTGCATGTGTAATTTTGTTGAGTTGTTCTTACAACACTAATGTATGCTTTTAACAGTGACGTATTAGACCTATGAGACTAAAACGTAGAACTATCATTGAATGTCAGAAGAATGACAGTTGCGCAGCTAAGGAAATGTACGATGCGCTCAGTAATGTAAATAAGGACGCTGAAATGTGTATACGGTGTTTGCTGCCAATGTCCGGTCAATTGAAAAATTGCAGATATGCCGAGGAGTGCCCGTCCATTAAAAGCAGTCACCGATGAGTTCACCAGAAGTTGACTATGATCAGAAGAGGAAGATAAGGATGTGTCAAGAAACGCAGAAGTAATTCAGACTGAGGAACAGGACTTCTTCAAGAAGTGGTCACTGGAATCGAGTCGTCGACCTAGTGTAACCCCTCTTTAAGTGTTTTATTGACTTATAAAAAAAATTGTTTTTTTTAATTTTTTTTTTTCTAAAGAGGAAAATCCTATTGTTTTATAAGATAATTAAAACTAGGCCAAAGCCTAGAGAAGCCAAAAATGCGCTGGATCCAGTGAGACGGGACTTGCAATTAAAACTCACAAAAAAAACAACCAATAAATTTTTATTATAAACAAACTTTAAATCTCTATCTCCCAACAAAATCATTGTATTCTCCTTTAAATTATTTTTGCTTGAAAATCCGCCTATACAGGATTAAACTGGGGACCCGACTGAAACTACCAAAAGAAACTCCTATCCATTATATGACCCAAACTGAATATAAATATATGAAATTAATGCATTAATTGAAAACTAAATTTAACCTGTGAGATTACATGATGAATGATAGAATTACTAGCACTAAGGATACCGTTTTTCTGAAAACTAGAAAGAAATTTACATGCCTGAATGGTAATCAGCCACAGATACATGCCAACCTCTGGGCTCACATTTAATATAAACAGTGTTACAAAATGTACAAAAGATTCCCCCCCAAGTCCGCGCACTATTCTGTCCCGTTAACCGGGGACCCAATTAAAATGTTTAAAGCTTAAAAGTCATTGTATGGTGTGTAGCTATATGCCCAAGAGTTCTAGTGGGTTACATTCCCTTGTGTGAAAAGTAATATTGGGTTGGTGTCACCTCATTTATTCCGTGGTGTGAAGTTTGGTGTTCTGGTCTACAGCGTTTTAGTGTGGGTGTGGCCTGTCCTCGCTGTTCTCCTCCGGCAGATGAAGTTGAGAGTCTAGATGTTCATTTGGTAGTTTCAGTCGTGTCCCCAGTTTAATCCTGTATAGGCGGATTTTCAAGCAAAAATAATTTAAAGGAGAATACAATGATTTTGTTGGGAGATAGAGATTTAAAGTTTGTTTATAATAAAAATTTATTGGTTGTTAATTTTTGTGAGTTTTAATTGCAAGTCCCGTCTCACTGGATCCAGCGCATTTTTGGCTTCTCTAGGCTTTGGCCTAGTTTTAATTATCTTGTGGCCCCTCTTTAGAAAAAAAAAATTTCAAAAAAAACAATTTTTTTTTATAAGTCAATAAAACACTTGAAGAGGGGTTACATTTGGTAGCAGAGCGTGGTTTTTGGTTCAAGGACCAGAATCAGACAGGCTTAGAAACGTTTATTCTGGCATTTTTCAACTCGCGATCAGCGGCGAGCGCCAGAGTGCAGCACTAATCAGGCGCAGAGAATTATCTCATGTAGATTGTGTGCTAATTTCTGTTAAACACAGTACGGCAGAACTCCCACCGCTAAATGCTGAAACCTATTTTTCTTTAGCGTAAACGTTAAATGCAGTACCAGATTTTTGTTTTATTCGCGCCGACTTATTCAATCGGCACACCCCCACCCCAAAAGGGCAACATAGTTGCCCCACACTTAGACAGAGGAGTACCCTGCAGTGTACCCCAATGTTTTCTACTAAAACGCAGGTGTTCCTCGGTTTTCCCAGTTGCCTTTGTTCTCAGGAGAGCAGTGGCTCAGAAGGAAGTCGAAAAAACAGAAAGAAGACGTGTAGAATGCGAGTGTGTTGCCACTACACACTGACCTGATCAGGGCCAGCATGCAGCAAGAAAGACAGAAGAAGAAAAGAAGAAATAGTGTTCGGATGCACCCTGAGTTCTGAACCCCTGAGGCTTGACCACTTATGCGGGTAACTCCGAGGCTACCTCAACAGGGACCCATGCCCTATAATTACACTGGGACTAACCCCCCAAAATTCAATAACACTTTATCCCATGAATCCCTCTTACATCCCACAGGACCAGGGAGAGAACAGGGGAGGTGGTTTCCATGACACCAGAATTTGTTTGCCCAATGTGTATATCCTTCCTATAACCTACTACATGTGTGCTCCAAGGACATTTTCCACGTCGTACAACGCCACCGAGGTCCCTACACCTGGCCTCGTTGGAGCGGTACGACTTGCTCTACTTACTCTTCTCCTCCCCTTTTCTTTTTCTAATTTTTATGTTTTCTGCTTTTCTAGATTTTTTTTTTTTTTTAAGGGGGAAGGTAGGAAATCGGGAGGATGAAAAGGGTAAGGATCCTTAAAGGCCAAGGGTGAGGACAGGGTTCCCTCCGAAAATAAGGAGGAGTGGAGAAAACCAGGGCTCGCGTAGGCAGGGGCGCAGCCCTGAAGTAGACGTACACCACCCGGATTGTGGGGAACATCTACCCGCTACCATTTCAGGTTCTTACCTTTTCCCCGGAGCACACACTGTGCCGAGTTTTGGAAAAACTCGACTGTTTTTTTTATGTTAACGAGAACGGGCAGCATCGAATTAATTAATTAAGTATTACCGGCACCCGTCTTGTTATGCTTCCGCCGTGCCGATCCGCGCGCTCTGGGTCTATAGCTTGGAAAAATGTTTCAGTGATTGTAATAACCAGTCCACTATCAGCGTTCAGCGTAGTAGGTCGTCTGTATTCGCCTGGCAGCTTCGACTTGGAATTTTGTCTACTATCTTTTGCTATGCATAAGTAAAAGCTACGCGACTCTCCGGGTTCCCGAATTAGTTCCCGAAAATAAAAGAAATGAGAATATGCATTTCATGCAACCGGGCAGCCATCTTGACCTCGTGATGGCACAATTATTATTATTTGGGGTAGGAAATTGATATTCCCTTTTATGCTTGGTACTTGAGTCCCGTTCTGACTATTTTGCCAATTTGACTTTGGCCTTTCACATACTTAGAATTTTTGGGGTGTTTCAACTCGGGTCTTTGTGACTTATTATTTTGTTTTGGGTTTGTTAATTGAGAAGTCTTAAGGTGGGCCGGGTACTTGATCTGATTAAGGTGGTTTGAGGGTGTTACGATGACAATATATATATGCTGTTAACCAGGTGGACATGGTGTGGTATTTATATGTAGATGTGTATACATATTTTTCTTATCTGTATCTATGTTAATTATATGTTGTGTGTCATGCCTTTATTTGATTGTTAGATTGTTTATACGTTGTTATGCATATATATATATATATATATATATATCATGTTTATGGTTTATGTGGCTTACTGGGAGTGTCGATACTATGCGCCATTCTTACATTATTTAGAAATAACTGTATGCTGCTCAGTGATATCAAGGTCAATTATTTGGCGATGCCTGTGTTTAATGTTGAATTACAGTGGAACTTGGTTATTACGGCCTCGGCTGTTACGTCAACTCGGGTGTAGCGTTATTTTGTCATAAGTCCGGTCAAACTGATATCTTTAACATTATAAAAATTCCCGGTTTTAACGTCACTAAATATTGTACTACTCTGTTATAGCGTCAAATATTTCTCAGATATTTTACTCTAAATTTCATATAAACGTATATATGTGCGCGCGCGCGCGCGCTAGCCCATGGCTACAGACATACATTCTACGCAAGCGATAAGCACTGTAACAGGACTGCCGGCGCCAGCCATTTTACGTGCTCCAACGGATGGCTAGATCGATTTAAGGCCCGACACTCGATTTCCTTTGCAAAAATTTGTGGTGAGGCAAAATGCGTAGATCTGAACGTTACAGGCGATTGGGTGCGTAACACTTGGCCAGAAATTAGACGATCATATAAAGATGAAGACATCTTTAATGGACATGAAGCCGGAATTTTTTATAAATTAACTCCAGATAAGACTTTCAAATTTAAAAATAAAAAGTGCGTTGGTGGGAAGCTCTCTAAACAAAGAGTTACAGTTTTTGTTTGTGCGAACATGACGTGAACCGAAAAAAGGAAACTTTTAGTTATCGGGAAAAGTTTGCATCCTAGATGTTTTAAAAACATCAAAAAACTTCCTGTAAGTTACACTGCCAACAAAAAAGCGTGGACGACTTCTAGTATTTTTGAAGATGAACTAAGAAAGTGGGATAAAGAACTGTCATCGAAAAACAGAAAAATTCTACTTCTAGTTGACAACTGTGCAGCCCATCCAAAGTTAAATTTGACAAACATTAATCTGGTCTTCTTACCGGCCAACTGTACGAGTGTCCTGCAACCTATGGACCAAGGCGTCATTAGAAGCCTAAAGTGTCACTACCGCAAACAACTTAAAAAAAAAATTATTTTCTGTATGGACACGGCGCAACCTGCCACAATTTCACTCTTAGATGCAATACAATTCCTAGACGACTCTTGGAAGAGTGTAACAAAGAAGACGATAGCAAAATGCTTTAGTAAAGCATGAGTCGTACATGAAAATTTACCCGATGATGACGAAGACGACGACTTGCCGCTCTCAGAGTGGATTAAGAAATTCGACGTAAATGAATTTGGAAATGAACTTGATTCCTATGCATCAGTGGATGACCTAGTAGAAACATTCCAGTGTTGAGTGACGCAGAAATTATCGCGGAAGTAAAAAACATAGAAGCAGAAGACAGTGTTGAAGAAGATGCTGAGCAAGAGGAGGATGCCGACATCTTTTGTCCGACAGTACAGGAAGCAATGAGAGCCGCCGAAACTCTTTCACGATTTTACTGCTTTAGAGAGACGTCTGACGACACGTTCAATGCAGCGCAGCATCTCCACAGCAGAACAGAAAGAATTTATTTTTCAGAAAGGAGCGTTCAAAAGAAAATTACGGATTACTTTCACAGTAAGCCTAAATGTAAGTTACATGTACTTTCTTTTTGATCTTTTAAAATATTATTCATGCTGTTTGTATAAATGAAATCCAGTTTGTAAACTTTAGAATAAATATCACGAATACTGTTAATAATACAAAGATCTTTTTTTTATTTCTCCTTCCTTACTAGTGATTAAAAAGGGTCTTTTATAACGACTCTTTTATAACGTCACTCGGACATAACGTCATTATTTTTTTGGTCCCTTCAATGACGTTATAACCAAGTTCCACTGTATAATAACGATTTTGAGCTATTCTTATGAAGTTTCATTTCCAAGTCCCGTCATACTGGACCCAGCGCATTTTTGCTTTCTCTAGGCTCTGGCCTAGTTATAAATAACTTGTGTGGCCTCACTTTAAAAAAAAAGGATTTTTTATAAAAAAAAAAAAGGGGGGGAAATTGAAAGAGGGGTTACAAATGGTAGCAGAGAGCGTGGTTCATTCTAGGGTTGAACCCTTGGGTCTTTTGGTGTGATGGGGCTTGCAAACTCGGAGATAGTTTGGAAAAAACATCAATTTCAGAAATATTTGAAAATGAAAATAGATAGATGCAATGGCAGGGTTGATATCGTATGTATGTATATGTGTATTATGTCTGAATTATTGCTATGTGATTCGAATCGTAAACCTGGTGCCGCCACGTGGCATGTGTTGTAGTTGGGTTTTGTTGTTGTTGCGACTGGACCTTACCGGAGATCGCGTGGGGGTGGGCTCCCTTATTTATTGTATGGAAGTAATAGCGCGTGCGGTTAGCGGGATGCGGTATGGCCCGACTGAAATTTGTGCTAATGTCTTGGTTGAAATGTTATATGTTGTGGTAGGTGTTCGGTGGTGTGGATTGTATGTTGGTGTTAGTGTCTGATGTCGTTTCTTCCTTTGAGTCTGGCGACTGACGGAGAGTTAGTTCTGGAGCGGGTCAGGTTTACGCAGCGCTAGGGAACCCGGGGGTCCTCTTGATGGAAGGATAGTACTCAAGGTTTTCCAGTTCAGTATTTGGTGTTTTCATGTTATTTATTGTTGTGTGTGTCGTGCGTGATAATTAGGGCGGTTGGCGGCATGAGTGGGATGAATCCCGACCTGTTTCTTAAACACGAGCTAGAGTTTGAAATTAAATCCCGGGGTGGGAGGCCCCAAGGGGATGTCGCTTCCTTGAGGAAGCAGTTAAGGGACGCCCTCTCCTCCGGAGGGGCGACATCGATTGTGAAAATTACCGATGTGACAGCGGAGCTCGAGTTGTGCCAGGAGAAGTGGGGAGAGTTGGGGGAGGTGATGGAAGATTTGGAGTCGGCCCCGTCCAGCCTCAGGGCGAGGCAGAGAGTGCGTCAACGGGCGGAGCACCTGCAACATCGACTGGAGAACTTGTCCGCCCAAACTACGATCGCTGAAGTCAGCGCCACGCTGAAGTTGATCTCGGAACAGGTGGCGAAAGCGTTGCGGAATTTAGAGCCCGGGAAATCTCACCCTCCCGTGAACTCTCCCCAGCCTCCTGAGTTGGACATGGGGCAGACGCCGAGTCCGCCGGCTCAATTGCCGACGTTCTTGGGCGGGTCGAGCGTTTCATATAACAAGTTACCTAACCCCCTTTCCTCCATTATCCAGCAGCTTCCGGTCGTTGATGGTCTGGATGTGGATAAGCTGATGGCATTTTTCAAAATTTTGTTCCAGCTGTCCGACTTCCCGGGGATGTCGGATGGCACCCTCCTCGAGCTCGTGTATCCCTACTGTCGGGGGTCCATGGCTGAGCGGGTCGCGCAAACTATAAGATGTGGCGGCAGTGTGACGTCTTTCCATCGGGGGGTGTTGGACGCATGCGTGCCTGGCCGATTGCGGGAGCAGCTGCAGCATAAGCATTGTTATCGGGTGCAAGCCCACGGGGAGAGTTTTGCTGAGTTTGCGCGTAGTATCCGTGAAGCTGTACGAATTTTAGGGTTGGGACTGCCCGAGGTTGAGGTGGTACAGATGATTGTGGAAGGGGTCACTCCCCAGGAGAGGTCGCGTTTGATTTTTGCCGAGCGACCACGTAGCTATGAAGACCTCGATAAGATGTGTGTGTTATCCCGGGCCATACAAGCGATTGATGAGTCCCGTGGGCCCGTAAGGGCTAGTCCGGGCGAGTTTCGAGCGGTGAAACGACGGGTCGTTCAGTCCCAACCCCGACCGGAAAGAACCACCGGCGAGCGAGGTGGACCGTTAAGAGGCGTGGTTTGTTTTCGTTGTCGAAGACAGGGGCATGTTGCCCGCGATTGTACGGAGGGTGATCTGCGTACAACGCTTCCCCCGAGGGTCCGGTCTTCAAAAAACTGAGTTGCCAGGGGAGGACAAGTCGGAGGTTGTCTTCCCCTCGTCCTAAGACTTTTCGGTGTTCAAGTGCCTCCAGGCCAAGGATAAGGTCTTGACTCTTCTGATATCAAGGTCCTTGCTACTGTCCCGCAAAAGGCTTCTGTATGCCCCTTCCTGTCGCTCGAGGTAAAAAAGGGTCAACTCAGAGCGTTAGTTGACTCCGGTTCAGCCCGATCTATCATCTCATCTCGAGTATGTGCGGACCTTGATAAGCAGGACTTAATAAAAGGGTCGGATCGGTCGTCCGTAGTATGCTGGACTGCGTCACTGGAAATCCTGCCCATCTCCCGGGTGATTTCCTTCAAATTCAAGATCGATGGTTTTTCTTGGGTGTGGCCTTTCTAGTTTCTCCGGCTCTGCGAGTTGATTGTATCGTTGGTGCCGATTTCATCGCTAAAAGTGGTCTCGTGTTGGACATCTATGGGCACCAATGTTATTTCAAATTTAATCGGCGAGTAGTTATTCCTTTCCTTGGATACCAGGGAGCTAAGGGAGTTATCCAAGAGGTAGCTTGTCCCGATTCTGCACGAGACCATCTCACTCCCGCCCAGCAGAAGGCCTTAGACCAACTGTGTGAGGAATTTCCCTCAGTGTTAACTCCTACTTTACGACTCACACATTTATTGGAATATAAAATCCGTCTGACTGATTCCAAGATAGTGAGGTCACATCCGTATAAATTCGCCCCTCTGAAGAAAATGGCCGTTCTAAGGGAAAAGGTTCAAGAGCTGTTAGAGCAAGGGGTCATTGAACCTTCCAATTCCAGTTATGCTAGTCCAGCGTTCCTGGTGCCCAAGCCTGGGGGTAAGAACCGTATGGTGATTGATTACCGAAAATTGAACTCTAACATTGAGGTGGATTCGGTTCCCCTTCCGGATCTCCACTCGGCTTTTGACTGGTTTAGTGAGGCCAAGTACTTCACCGTAATTGATCTCAATGCTGCATATCACCAAATCCCTTTATCCAAGGAAAGTAGACCTTACACCGCGTTCTGCGTCCCGTGGAATTTATACCAGTATACGCGGGTTCCTATGGGTCTGGCAGTGGGCGCCCAAACCCTCACGCGTCTGCTTGACCTGGTATTTCAGGATGTGAAATTTAAATTTATTTTCAATTATTTAGACGATTTGCTAGTATACAGCAAAACGTATGATGAACATCTATGTCATCTAAGGGAGGTGATGTGCAGGTTGAGAAACGCGGGCCTCACGGTTAATCCGGAGAAAGTGCGAATTGCACAAGAGAGTATATCATTTCTGGGGCATCTGGTCTCGCACCGAGGTGTTACCGTGGACCCTGAAAGGACACAGGGTATCCGGGATTTTCCCCCGCCCAGGGATGCCAAGGGCATCGCTAGGTTCGTGGGCATGGTTAATTTTTACAGAAGATTTATTCCTAACGCAGCAGAGATAGCTGCACCCTTAAACGAATTGAGAAAGAAGGGAGCTAAATTTGTGTGGGGTGAGAGTCAGCAAAAGGCCTTCGAGACTTTGAAGGAAGCTATCATCTCCCCACCGGTGCTACGGATGCCGGATTTTTCTCAGCCATTCATCCTGCAGACGGACGCGAGTTCGGTGGCGCTCGGGGCGGTTCTGTCCCAAGTCGTTGATGGTGCTAGGCAGCCTGTGGCCTTTATTTCCCGAACATTGACCCAGCAGGAAAGAAAGTCTTCCGTGTATGAGCTAGAGTGTTTAGCTGTTGTGTACGCTCTAGATAAGTTCAGGCGTTTTCTGGAACACGCTGAGTTCCTGCTCGAGACCGACAATCAGGCTCTCTCTTGGCTTCTTGCTCATCCCCGGCAACTGGGTAAAATTGGTAGATGGGTGGTCAAGATCTCATCCTTTAAGTTCAAGGTGCAACACATTAGGGGAACTCAAAATGTAGTTGCACATGCTTTGTCACGAATGTTTTCCCAGCCCAGTGAAGTCCAATCTGAGCAACCCTGTTCTGTTCTACTAGACTTTCCGTTAGCCTTCACTGATGTGTTACCCCATCAGTTGAACGATGAAGAGCTGGGTCCTATCGCCCAGAATATAAAGGAGGGTAACGTACAGGCCCCTTACTTCTTGTCCAAGGGCGTCCTGTGTTGTAGAGAAAGAAAGGGACGTGCCCCTAAGATCGTGCTGCCTAGCAAGTTAGTGCCCATGGTCTTCAGTTATTATCATAATTCCCCAGTAGGAGGCCACAAGGGAATTTCGAAGACCATTTCCAGCATTAGAAGTCATTTCATCTGGAAGGGCATGGATATGGACATCGCTACGAGGGTCAAGAGCTGTCATCTATGCGGCTTGAGTAAGCCTGCCCAGAACACTAAGTTAGGGTTGTTGTCATCGGACGTGGCGAGCAGACCGATGGAGAAGTTATTCATCGACTACGTGGGACCCTTCCCGCGTAGCAAGTCAGGTAATTCTTACCTACTTGTCTGTGTGGATGCTTTTTCGAAGTTTGCCTGGCTACTGCCCTTACGGCAGGCAACGGCTCGTTTGACCATAAGCGCGCTGCAGAATCACATCCTTCAGCATTTCGGTCTTCCGACCATCATTGTCTCCGACAATGGCCCCCAGTTCATTTCGGGTGAGTTCCGGCGGATGTGTTTCGCCAGCGGAATCAGACATGTAACCACTTCTCCGTATTACCCACAGCCGTCCCATGCGGAGAGATTCAATAGGAATCTGAGGTCCGCACTCATTGCTTATCACGATGAGCAACAGACCACCTGGGACCAGAATGTGAAGTGGTTACAGCTAGCCTTTAATACTGCCCTGCATGACAGTCATAAGGCCGTTCCCTTTGAGATCATGTTTGGATTCTCGCCCGCACTCCCGTTGACTAATTTATGGAATATTGATGATCTTCTACCACGGGAGCCAGATAATGGAACTGCAGAGAGGTGGAGGGAGGCTCGGAAGAATTTGCTGAGAGCGCACGAGCGGGTCCGTCGACGATAAAATCAGGGGTGAATTCCTAACCCCTTTCAGACCGGAGACTGTGTTTACTGTCAAAGCTATCCGATCAGCTCAGCTGTGGACAAAAGAGCCGCTAAGTTATGCTATCGTTGGTCGGGGCCATATCGTATCCTGGGGTTCGCGTCACCGGTGACGGCTCGGTTGGAAGAGCCGGGTGGTAATTCGAAGGAGATTACCACGCATATCTCCAAATTGAAACTATGTAGAAAAGGGTAAACTGTCTGACAAGGGGGGGGGAATGATAGGTGATGGTCTCTGTGTGAGTAGGGATTTTGTCATTTTGAAAGGGTGTGCTCCGGGGGTATTGTCGAGAATGCTAGGGTAGCGGGTAGATGTTCCCCACGGTCCCAGTGGTGTTCGTCTGCTTCAGGGATGCGCCCCTGCCTGCGCGAGCCTTGGCTTTCTCCATTCGTCCTTATTTCCGGAGGGAGCCATGTCCTACCTTTAGTCCCAGCCCATGACCTTTCGGTCATCCTTGCCTTTTCCGTCTTCCCGATTTCCTAACCTTCCCCTTAAAAAACATAAAAAATTCAAACAAAAATTAGAAAAGGAAAAATAAAAAAAAAGGAGTTAGAGAGAGGAGTGAAACCTACAGAGTGGATGGGGGCGGTTGTGCACTTCGTCTACTCTGTATGTTTTGGCACGCCCTTGGAGCACACATGTAAAACTTATTTGTATATTAGGTGATTCTCATATTGACAAGTAGCATTGCTTTGCGTCCGGTCAAGAGTTGGGAGCATTGCATCATGGAGACCATCATTTCCCCTTTTCCCTTCCCCCGTGCAGTGACGGTATTGTTGAAAATGAGTTTCATATTAGGGAATCCCTCCCGTAAAAATATAGGGAAAGTGGCCCTGTTAAGGTGGCATTAGTGTTCAGGCTTGAGTGGACAAGCCTCAGGAGGTCAGAACTCAGGGAGCTCCCGAACTTTTCTTTCGTCTTTTCTTCTCTGTCCCTTCTTGCTGTGGGTTGGCCCTGATCAGGTCAGCGCGCAGCACCCGCACACTTACACATTACACGTCTTCTTTCATCTCTTTCGTTTTCCTTCTGAGTCTCTGTTCTCCTGAGAGCAAGTGCCGCTGGGCCATCTTGATCACCAAGTCCACTAGCATCGTTTTGGAAGGGGGTACACTGCAGGGTACCCTCCCTGAGTTCAAGTGTGAGGCAACCAAGTTGCCCTTTTGGGGTGGGGGTGTGCCGAGTTTTGGAAAAACTCGGCTGTTTTTTTTTTATGTTAACGAGAACGGGCAGCGTCGAATTAATTAATTAAGTATTACCGGCACCCGTCTTGTTATGCTTCCGCCGTGCCGATCCGCGCGCTCTGGGTCTATAGCTTCGTAAAATTTTTCAGTGATTGTAATATCTGCGTTCAACGTAGTAGGTCGTCTGTATTCGCCTGGCAGGTTCGACTTGGAATTTTGTCTACTATCTTTTGCTATGCATAAGTAAAAGCTACGCGACTCTCCGGGTTCCCGAATTAGTCGTCAATCTGTCTCGCTCCAGCGGATGGCCGATCACCTGCCATCCATGAAGTAAATCAAGTCACTTTCCGCTCAGCTGTCAGGACGAATGGACGGACACACACTACAAGATCCTCAAGCCTTGTGCTGTATAACCAGGTGACATTTATGCCTTTTTAAAAATGTTTGTGGCCGCTACACCTTACATTGAGATATTTCGGAAATGCTCCAGTTTCGAACTTTGTTGTGCACAAGTCCAACGGGACAATTGGGGTTAAATGTTATCTTTTCCTTTTTACTAATGCTTACGCCTCAGAGAATTTGTAAACTCAGCCAGGGTCATACATCACCCGAATTGATGTTAGTTTTTTTTACTGTAAATATGGGCGGCAATGACTGTCACTAAGTGATATTAGCGTTAAATATGCATGCACGGGTGCCTCGGTACCTTGTTGGGGAATTTTCGTGGTCATATACATTTTCATTTAATTGGGTATGTGATTTAGTTATTTATTTAAAGGTCTGGGGGAGGTGCTTTACCTGTGGACGACACCTGTTGGTGCTGTTATCCACAGGTCCATAACATGTCATAGTTTGTTGGATCTAGTCCGGGCGCATGACCGTGCCTGAGGTCAAGTGGGTTCTTTATGAACACCTCAAGTATGTTTTATTAAATTAAATCCATAGATTCTGCTTTATGAAATTCATTTCAACAGTTTAAATAATTTTGGAACCACCAAACTTTTGCCATAGCCCGCACAAGAATTGTTAAGTTTTCCTTTTGATATTTCATAATCATAATTCACTGATAAATGTTAAAGAAATGTAAAACAAATCAATACCAGTTCTAAGTTATTTTTGGGTGGTTACGTTCCACTGATCTTGATTAAAAAAATTTTTTTTTTGGTGAGAAAATAAAAGAAATGTGAATATGCATTTTATGCAACCGGGCAGCCATGTTGACCTCGTGATGGCACAATTATTATTATTTGGGGTAGGAAATTGATATTCCCTTTTATGCTTGGTACTTGAGTGCCGTTCTGACTATTTTGCCAATTTGACTTTGGCCTTTCACATACTTAGAATTTTTGGGGTGTTTCAACTCGGGTCTTTGTGACTTATTATTTTGTTTTGGGTTTGTTAATTGAGAAGTCTTAAGGTGGGCCGGGTACTTGATCTGATTAAGGTGGTTTGAGGGTGTTACGATGACAATATATATATGCTGTTAACCAGGTGGACATGGTGTGGTATTTATATGTAGATGTGTATACATATTTTTCTTATGTGTATCTATGTTAATTATATGTTGTGTGTCATGCCTTTATTTGATTGTTAGATTGTTTATACGTTGTTATGCATATATATATATATATATATATATCATGTTTATGGTTTATGTGGCTTACTGGGAGGGTCGATACTATGCGCCATTCTTACATTATTTAGAAATAACTGTATGCTGCTCAGTGATATCAAGGTCAATGTCAATTATTTGGCGATGCCTGCGTTTAATGTTGAATTATAATAACGATTTTGAGCTATTCTTATGAAGTGGAAGCACCTGTAATCCTAACTTAATTGTATGAAGATGCAGATATGCGCATATGTATACTACTGAACTCTAATAATGAATTTGATCTATTCTATGGATTGTGTAAAACTGACTTTCATTATTTGAGGGCGCATATATCATATACTGGGGGAATTGATTGTACAAAAATGGCTCTAATAAATCTTGTTATTGTTGTCTTAAAGCAGAGTTTCATTTGCAAGTCCCGTCATACTGGACCCAGCGCATTTTTGCCTTCTCTAGGCTCTGGCCTAGTTCTAAATAACTTGTGTAGCCTCTCTTTCAAAAAAAAAAAAAAAAAAAAAAAAAAGGGGGGGGAATTGAAAGAGGGGTTACAACACCACCGAAGGATCACCATCCCTACACACATGGAAACCCCCAAATCTTACCCCCCTTCTATTAGTCAGCTTACTCCCTCCTACAGTGCTTCAGTTTTGAAATATGGATAACAATAACTTTATAATCGCCCCCCGGTACGCCCAGCCGGGACGTTACCGGTGACGTGAACCCCAGGATGCGATATGGCCCCGACCAGCGGTAACATAACTTTGCGGCACGTTTGTCTGCGGCTGAGCTGAGTGGGTGGCTCTGGCAATAGACCCAGTCCCCAATCCGGAAAGGGTTTGGAATTCGCCCATAATTATAACGTCGACGGACCCACTCGTGCGCTCGCAGCAAATTCTTCCGAGCCTCCTTCCACCTCTCTGCAGTTTTATTATCGGGCTCCCGTGGCAGAAGATCTTCGATATTCCACAAATTGGTCAACGGGAGTGCGGGCGAGAATCCAAACAGGATTTCAAAGGGCACGGCCTGATGACTGTCATCTCGGGCCGTATTAAAAGCTAATTGTAACCACTTCAGATTCTGATCCCAGGTGGTTTGTTGCTCAGCGTGATAAGCAATCAGAGCGGACCGGAGATTCCGATTGAATCTCTCCGCATGGGACGGCTGGGGGTTATAAGGGGAAGTGGTTACGTGTTTGATCCCACTGGCGAAACACATCCGCCGGAATTCACCTGAAATGAACTGCGGGCCTTTGTCCGAGACAATGATGGTCGGAAGATCGAAATGCTGAAATATATCGTTTTGGAGCGCGTTGATGGTTAAACGAGCCGTTGCCTGCCGTAAGGGCAATAGCCAGGCAAACTTTGAAAAAGCATCCACACAAACAAGCAGGTAAGCATTACCTGACTTGCTACGGGGGAATGGCCCCACGTAAACGATTAACATCTTCTCCATCGGTCTGCTCGCCACACCAGATGACAACAACCCTAACTTGGTGTTCTGGGCAGGCTTACTCAAGCCACATAGATGACAGCTCTTAACCCTGGTCGCGATGTCCCTATCCATGCCCTTCCAGATAAAATGTCTCCTAATACTGGAAATGGTCTTAGAAATTCCCTTGTGGCCTCCTACTGGGGAATTGCGGTAATAACTGAAGACCATGGGCACTAACTTGCTAGGCAGCACGATCTTAGGAGCACGTCCTTTTCTTTCTCTACAACATAGGACTCCCTTGGACAGGAAGTAAGGGGCCTGTACGTTACCCTCCTTTATATTTTGGATGACTGGACCCAGCTCTTCGTCGTTTAACTGATGGTGTAACACATAAGTGAAGGCTAATGGAAAGTCTAACAGAACGGAACAGGGTTGCTCAGATTGGGCATCACTGGGCAGGGAAAACATGCGGGACAAGGCGTCTGCAACTACATTTTGAGATCCCCTAATATTTTGCACTTTGAACTTAAAGGATGAGATCTTCACCACCCATCTACCAATTTTACCCAGTTGCCGGGGATAAGCCAGAAGCCAAGAGAGAGCCTGATTGTCGGTCTCGAGCAGGAACTCAGCATGTTCGAAGAAACGCCTGAACTTGTCTAGAGCGTACACAACAGCTAAACACTCTAGCTCGTAGACGGATGATTCTCGTTCTTGCTGGGTCAATGTCCGGGAAATAAAAGCCACAGGCTGCCTAGCGTCATCAACAACTTGGGACAGAACCGCCCCGAGCGCAACCGAACTCGCGTCCGACTGTAGGATAAAGGTTTTCGAAAAGTCGGGCATCCGTAACACCGGTGGGGAGATGAGGCCTCCTTCAAGGTATGGAAAGCCTTCTGTTGACTCTCACCCCATGTAAATTTAGCGCCCTTCTTCCTCAGCTCGTTCAAGGGTGCGGCAATCTCAGCGATATTAGGTATGAATCGTCGATAAAAATTGACCATACCTACGAATCTCGCTATTCCCTTCGCATCCCTAGGAGGGGGGAAGTCACGGATGCCCTGTGTCCTCTCGGGGTCGACCGTAACGCCCCGGTGTGAAACCAAATGACCCAAGAAAGAAATACTCTCCTGGGCGAAACGAACCTTCTCGGGATTGACAGTGAGGCCAGATCTTCTCAACCGACACTTCACTTCTCGGAGATAACCCAGATGATCTTCGAATGTCTCACTGTACACCAACAAATCATCTAAATAATTGAAGACGAACCTGAATTTCACGTCGTGAAAAACGGTATCGAGAAGACGAGTGAGTGTCTGGGCCCCACAGCCAAACCCATGGGAACCCTTGTGTATTGGTACAAATTCCATGGTACACAAAAGGCCGTGTACGGTCTACTCTCTTTGGCCAAAGGAATCTGGTGATAGGCCGCATTGAGATCGATTATGGTGAAATATCTGGCCCCACTGATCCAATCAAAGGCCGAATGTAAGTCTGGGAGGGGAACAGAATCCACCTCGATATTTGAGTTCAACTTCCTATAGTCGATGACCATACGTTGCTTACCCCCAGGCTTAGGTACCAAAAACGCTGGACTGGCATAGCTAGAATGAGAAGGTTCAATCACCCCTTGTTCTAACAACTCTTGAACCTTCTCTCGCAGAATGGTCACCTTCAAAGGTGCGAATTTGTAAGGGTGCGACCTTACTATCTTTGAGTCTGTAAGACGGATCTTATACTCCAGCAGCTGCGTGAGTCCCAATGTAGGTGTTAACACCTCGGGAAATTCCTCACACAAATGGTCTAAGCCCTCTGCTGGGATGGAGTGAGATGATCTCGTGCATAATCGGGACAAGCTACCTCTTGGATACCCGGCTTAGCTCCCTGGTACCCAAGGAACGGAATAAGAGCTCCCCGATTAAACTTAAAATAACATTGGTGCGCTTGGATGTCCAGCACGAGACCACTTTTCGCGATGAAATCGGCACCAATTATACAATCCACTCCCAGAGCAGGAGAAACCAGAAAAGGCCACACCCAAGAAAACCCATCGATTTTAATTTTAAAAGTAATCGCCTGGGAGATGGGCAAGATTTCTCGAGATGCAGTCCAGCATACCACAGACGACAGGTTCGACCCCTTGACCCCCTGCTTTTCAAGTTCCGCGCATACCCGAGATGAGATGATGGATCGGGCTGAACCGGAGTCAACTAAAGCTCTGAGCTGACCCCCTTTTACCTCGAGCGACAGAAAGGGGCATACTGAAAGGTATTGAGAGGTAGTGGACCGGACCTTGATGTCGAAAGATTTGGATCCTAGCAATTGCCTGGAGGTAGTGGGAAGTTGTAAAGATTTAGTGCGAGGGGAAGACATCCTCCGACATATCTTCCCCTGTCTACTTAGTTTTTTGGGATGGGTCTTGACGATGGAGGTGCTGGACGCGCGCGCCCTTGAGTGCATGATCGGGCCACGTGCCCCGGGCGATTACAATTGTAACAGATTATGTCCCCCCGTCGCTCACGATTTCGAACTGACTGGGCCTGTCGGGGGGGGGGGGAAAGTTTCACTGCGTCCTTCCGCTCTCTGAGGTCTGGGTAGTTCCCCTCTTCTGTCTCCCCTCGCCTCGTCGCTCATCAGAATGGCCTTCGTCATCACACACAGCCGGTCCAAGTCCGCAAACCACCGCTGCCGCTCAGCAAATACAAGACGCAATCTGTCTTCTGAGGAGACGCCGTCAAGAATATTCTGGACCACCTCTTCCTACGACATGCCCAGTCCCAGTATACGCGCTACCTCTCGAATACTTTGTACAAATTGGGCAAGACTCTCGCCCCTCGCCTGCACGCGATAAAAGTGTCGGTGACGTAATTGCTGCATTAGTCTCCCGGGCACGAACGCCTCCAACACCTTCTGGTGGAACTCCGCCACTCCACCTCTACGCCGCATTACATCCGCCACCCCCTCAGCCATGGGTCCGCGACAATAAGGAAAAACGAGCTCGAGCACGGTGCGATCTGACATACCCGGGAAATCGACCAATTGGAATATAGTTTTAAAAAATGGCAATAATTTGTCCACATCCAGCCCATCCACGACCGGTAATTGCTGGATGATAAGAGACAGTGGGTTGGGCAGCTTGTGATATGACGCCGCCCCCAAACAGGCGAAAACCGGGGTACTTGCAGCAGGCTCGATTACTCTATACAAGGACGCTACAGCCGAGACCTCGGACTCAGCACCTGGAGCCGGCGTAGGTGGTCTACACGGTTGAGACCCCTGCAGGGTCGAGGTGATCTGTTGGATCAGACCTTTTACATCATGGGCCGGCTCAAGATCGCCCCATTGTTCTTCAAGATTCTGCAGCCTGTGTTTTACATGCTGCAGGCGTTGCTGGATTCGCCGGACGCCGATGGAGCACCCCGGTCCCTCCTCCAAACTGTCTACACAGCGAGCTAACTCCTGCAGCTCCTGCCACTTCTCGTTACATTTTTCTAATTCGCTCTCTTTGTCAGCGATGGCGACCATCGAGAGCGCTTCGCCCGCGGACAGCGCTTCTCTGAGCTGCCGTCGTAATACAATTACCGTCCCTTTTAGGTCTCTCCCCCGGGCTCGTAACTCGAACTCGATTTCGTCGCGCAGAAACAGCTCTGGATTTAGGACACTCATCCTCGAGCTTCGCGGTCGGCACACAAAAACACAACACCGTACAAAAAAAATGACAATAAGAACACAGGAAATACTTGAGTACTGTCCTTCCTTCAAGCAGACTGCTGGTCCCCCTACCGTTGCGAGGACCCAGCCCACTTACCTGAACTAGCTCTCAACAACACTACACACTAAGGAACGCAACACACACACTAACACACAACATGACAAAATTACCGACCCACGAACAACAACAAATTCTCATAATTTGCAATAACTTCGGCTCCCGTATCTCGGAGGAGACCGACTGCCGATCGGCCCATACCGCATAACTAAAAACGCCTTCCCTATTATTGGCAAGGTAATACGCGAAAACCATTTCTCCACCTCGGCCCAGATCTGCGATAATTCGAGTTTGCAAAGAATTTCCCCCCTAAAATTTCACACCGCGTGGCGACCTACAGTTCAACAATACCAACAGGCGGGCAATGATACACACATATAATTAACAAAACCTTAAACATAACAAGACATAGGTACTTATAGATATAGGGACTTCTAGTAATTATTCCAAATCCGATTCGAACCCCAAAATGTTTCCTGAGTTTGCAAGCCCTGTCACACCCAAAGGACCCAAGGGTTGACCCTAATCTCAACCACGTTCTGCTACCAAATGTAACCCCTCTTTAAGTGTTTTATTTACTTATTAAAAAAAATTGTTTTTATAAAAACATACATTTGGTAGCAGAGCGTGGTTTTTGGTTCAAGGACCAGAATCAGACAGGCTTAGAAACGTTTATTCTGGCATTTTTCAACTCGCGATCAGCGGCGAGCGCCAGAATGCAGCACCAATCAGGCGCAGCAGAATTACCTCATGTAGATTGTGTGCTAATTTCTGTTAAACACAGTACGGCAGAACTCCCACCGCTAAATGCCGAAACCTATTTTCCTTTAGCGTAAACGTTAAATGCAGTACCAGATTTTTTTTATTCGCGCCGACTTATTCAATCGGCATACTAGGTACTGATATGATGCACAGAGTACGATTTATCCAAAAGACGGTACCATAGTGTTTCTCCGTGTCCCAAAAGAAATCATATTTCCAGGTGAACATGAAAGAATACAACGGAGCGGTTTTTCTTATTGACTATTGCAATAGACGTCACACCACAGTTAAAAACCAAGTTACAACACTCCACAGACTAAATGAGGTCGTCATGAAGCACAGATGACGTAAAGACATCTATCCGTACATATACATCACGATATGCAGAAGACAGACCCCACTGTTCGTATGTTACAGAGGGGAAATCCAGAACGGATTGGTCCGTGGTGACTCGTCTACTTTATAACCCTATTTTAGCTCCTCCTCAGTTTTATGTGTTTGGGTCTACAAAGGAAACGTTACGTGTTTCCATTTATGTGAAGTTTACTTTAAGCTTAAAGTCGTGGGTAAGGAAGCAGACTCTAGAATTTTCCAACTGGAATTTATACTTCGGTTTGAGCGTAGAGTAACTGGATTAAAAATAACAGTGACTATATAAATATATTAAATAGTAGTTTCATAAACAGAGTCCTCCAAGCTATAAGAACTGTAACTTTTACTCTCACGTTCTGATTATTGTAACAAAGGAGACAATACGTTTTCACTGACATGATAAATTAAATAATTATTGCATATTCTTGTAGGACTATTCTCTTATATTCTATTATCCATACAAGTGAAAGGCTACAAATTGCATGAAAAATGTACACCATTGTATATATAAATGGTAACAAAGTAAAATAGAAAAAAGGTTTACTGAGCAGTACGGTCTTAAAACTAACAGTCTCGGACAGATGTGTGTGTGTGTGTGTGTGTGTGTGTGTGTGTGTGTGTGTGTGTGTGTGTGTGTGTGTGTGTGTGTGTGTGTGTGTGTGTGTGTGTGTGTGTGTGTGTGTGTGTGTGTGTGTGTGTTCATGTGACGTCATGAGGAGTAAAAACTTTGAGTACCTTGTAAGTTGTTTGTGCGCGTAGGCCAGTACGGACAAAATTTGACGCACGTAAAATAACACATTATTGCGAAATATATAAAAATGAAAAACGGCACGCAAAAACGGTGATTACTAATGAGTTGTCCACAATGTTCCACCTCCGTGAACTCGCGGTCCTGTTAAATCGTGTGCTTATAACGTGACAGGAAAATTATTTGCTTATTTCTCCATTGCACAAATAATTACGGATGAATTACAAAACCTTTTCAATTAATAACAATTATTGTATTCGGCAATAGTGTCCTACAGCGATGAAAATCATCAAGATACACAAATAATTTTCGTATTGTTGAAAGTGACACCTAACCTGTTGTGACAATCCGGGACTGGATTGTAACTATTAAATTAGTCTCGGACAGTAATAGATTACCAGGCCTATATATATATATATATATATATTTCAATCACTTTCTGCTACAGTCCGTTTCTTGATGTATATAATACTATAATATTTATGACTAAATTTACCTCAAGATATACTTTTTTCCTTTAGAAACATGTTCCGGGAGATCTTGTTCTCCCATCTTCAGCCTTCGCCATCTTGTTTCTGGTGAAGTATTTGTGTGTTGGCTTCTGGATGTTATTGAGGTAGTTTGTTGGTCTTTGGTCCTTTAAAGTTGCATTATTGTGTGTGGTTGTGGTATCTGTTTTTGTATTTTGTGTATTTTCGATGTTGAGTGCTTTGAATATTGTGTCATGTTTTGTATTGATTTGTATTTGTTCTGGTATTAATTTGTTTTGTGTTTTATGTTTGTAAATCTGTAAATTTTCCCAAATGTTCATTATGGTGCCTTTGTGTGGTATATGTAAGGCACCATAATGAACATTTGGGAAAATTTACAGATTTACAAACATAAAACACAAAACAAATTAATACCAGAACAAATACAAATCAATACAAAACATGACACACTATTCAAAGCACTCAACATCGAAAATACACAAAATACAAAAACAGATACCACAACCACACACAATAATGCAACTTTAAAGGACCAAAGACCAACAAACTACCTCAATAACATCCAGAATCCAACACACAAATACTTCACCAGAAACAAGATGGCGAAGGCTGAAGATGGGAGAACAAGATCTCCCGAAACATGTTCCTAAAGGAAAAAAGTATATCTTGAGGTAAATTTAGTAATAAATATTATAGTAATATATATATATATATATATATATATATATTGTAACATGACATAAGATGGTGAAAATACACTGATGATTAATAATAAACAAAAAAGCTGAAAATGAGAAGAAAGGCTAAAAACTTATAAATCAAAGGTTAATGACCAAATTACGATAACAAATAACTGAGAAACTGACAATGACATGACCCAATAGATTGGAAAACAACAAAGAAAATATAATGTAACAAGGAAGGAGGAATAAGAAACGAAATGTAACCAAGAATGTAATAACGAACATTGTAATCTCCGAATTATGACTATAATATTTATGTAATCTAATGCACTAAAATAGTTAGGGCATAATTAAGAGATAACCATATTAACAATAACAAGTAAGATAGTGATGTTGTATATATATTGTGTGAAAGGAGAAGAAAGATGTACTTATAATATAAGGTAGGGAGTTAAAAACTAACCATACCCAAATTAATAGTGATAATAATAGTCAAAGCCAATAAAAGATGCTTTGAGCCAAACAAAGGCAATAATTAAATAATAACCAAAAGTGATCAAGGTGATTTGAAAGTAAACTAATTATTCATGACCCATAATCACACAGTGATATCAAAAATAATCAGACAAACCGTGTGAATAAATAAGTGAGTGAAATAAAAAGTGTATAAAAATAAATAAGTGGTGAAATGCTAGGTATAGCATGTAATAAAAAAGTGATAGTGATAACAGATAAAGAAACCTTCTATGAAGGGAAAAGTGCAGTGGGTGTGCAGAATAAAGTATTTTATAAGCAGACTATAATAAAATAGCTAAACAATCTTTGATAAACTTTATGTTAGCAAGTAAGATTAAACTGATTGTGCTATTATTAATTTAGGTAATAGGAAATAAGAATTATAAAATAAGGTAAAAATTAAGTTATTAGAATGAATAGTAAAATAAGAAGGACAGACACCGTATTTCAGTGAAGGGGTTAGTAAGTAAGACATATTGTGTAAGGTACAGTTTAACAGTAGTATTATAAGAGTTTTGTTATTGTTCAAAAAAACATAGAATGTAGTAAATTATAAGATAAGCAAGATAATAGTAAAAAACAGAAAACTAGTTAGAAGTTTAATTTCAGGCTTGAACCTAGCAAGGAATATTTTTATAATAGGAGGTGTAGTTAGAATCACCAATGTTTTATTATCTGTTTATATAAAAATTGTTTTAATGTACCATATATAAAGTTAATAAGTTACAAAGAATGTTAAATAGTAGTATGGGGAAGTCTAGGCTCTAGGCCTAACATTTAGTGAAGGAACTTTGTAAATTTAAAAGCAAAACAATAGCCCAGTATCAATCAGAGTATACCATATGTTTAAACAGTTAAGTAAGTATACCTAATACAAAAATGTATAAATAATATCCAGTTTTAGATTAAATATATAAGAAATATAAATAAGAAAATAACTAAAATGTTATTAACTATTCAAAAGTGACCATGAGGGATATCAAAATAATCCTTAACAAAAAAGAAGAACAATGGTATTCATGTAATTAATATAACTACTAATATAAGAAAGAAATCTTAATTTGATGATATTTTATAGATTTAAACCAAAATAAAACGTTAGAATATAACAATGACATAAAATAACGACCAATGAGAATTAGCATAATTTAATAAGTAACCATAGCAACTAAGATTTATTACCAAAAACCGTTGGAATTCTAATGACTTCATTATTGACTGACGCGGAGGGCGGATGTATGCAGCTCTCAATCCGAAATTAACTATAAAAACTTAAAATTTTTATAAAACAAGAAGGAAGAAGTATTGGAGAAGCATCCCATACGACACCTGATGGAATAACCAGTAATAAAATATTTAAAAAATAAAAATAACTGTAAAAGAAGAATACTCCGAAGGAACGTAACGGACGACTTATCCCGAAGGAAGAAGGGGATCGACCTACTTCAACCTGAGGATACGAACAACTACGGAACAAGAGGGAAGCCGAACTTTAATTAAAACCATCTGAACGGTAATTGAGAACCATCCGAGGAAGAGAAGACGACTAGACCTATCCGGAAGAAGTAGACGAACATCGAAGAAGCCACAACGAGAACCCGATGAGTATAAACTAATAATTTCACTTAAAAATAAATTCCCCTTTATCCATAATAACAAGGTAAAATTTTCACATCACTGATCACAATTTTGAAACAAGAACTGAAGTTAATTAAAATATCACTCTTAATAAAACTTAATCAATTAACAACCTTTGAAATTGATTTATAATAAATCGTTAATGAACATAACGACAAAATTCTAACCAAGCACTATTCTAATTCTTATTGCCGATAACTTACTTGAATGTATTAGTGTATTAAACATTGTGTAACTAGTTTTAAGAAATATTATAATTTTGTGCATTTTAGCCGATAATCCAAACTTCTGTAGTCAAAAAGACCTAACACCTTGAGACGAAATAATACTTGTAAACAAACATTATAAGCCATGCTGGCGTCTCGATATATGGACTCAGCGATACCAACTGAGAAAATTGTAAAAGCCGGGATTAATATAAAAATCTGTACTATTCATTAAATGTAATTGAAGGGATAATAGAAAGAAGGGTTAATAAATTTTAATGTTCCTCAACGCTGTATGTTTGATTCATAGAAAGTAAAGTAATATAAACAAATACTAAACTGAAAACGCCTACATACGGCAGTTAGTGAAATCGACACTGCAAGACAGCGTGGATCAATCGGGTAACAAGGCGGCAAGATTCGAATCGAACCACGAGAGATACGGTTTGCCTGTAAGTATTAACAAAAAGTATATTCCGACTCGTTACATACGACTAACTCTTCACAGAGTGTTTGACAGATTATTACCCACAATTATACACTTATACTACGAACGCAACGAGCGAAATAAAAACGCTCGTCACACATATTTACAATACGATTACAACGGGTGACATTTAAAAAACACACCCACAAACGTTCTTATACAATATATATATATATATATATATATATATATAGTATTTAAAATGTATATAGTATATATATATTGTAACGTAACGAAAATACGGTCCCCTATGTTACATAAATCAACTTATAAGCTTTAAAATAGAATAAAAATATTAATTATCCACACTTGCAAAAGGTCAGAAACCCAACTCATAATTGTATAAATGAAATAAGAATACAAGGTAGGAAAAAAAATTAATCATGTTAATAAATACAAACCTCAATGTTCAGTGAGGGGTGCAAGCAACAGACATTGACAAATAATGTAAAAACTAATTTAGACTGTTTCATAATAATTGATGTTTTAAAGGAGAGGAGAATGAGTAAGTGTTACATGACTTAGGTCACACAATTGTACCTGTTATTAATTGTATCATGTCATATTATTATCATGATAATTATGTTATTTTTTGTGTGCAGCAAATGGAGTTATTCTTTTAATAGTATACCAAGTAAATAATTATTTTGTGTTATCATTATACCATTATAGAGCTGTTGTTAAACTCATTAATTGATTACCAATTAATTTCATTTTATGTGTTATCCATATGTCATTATAAAGCTTTTGTTAGACTTTATAGAGTTAATTATTTGTATACATGTACTTAGGTAGTAGGATGATTATAATTGTAAACTTGGCCAAAAAGGCTATAATTGTTAACGAGATACAAAAGAGTTTAATATAACCATGTCATAAATAAATGAAGGATTCTATAATAATGCAGATAGTAACAGATTAAAATCAGAAGTAGATAAGAGTATAATGATAGGCCTAACAACCAGTAACATTATATAGTAAGTCAGATCAGAAAGGTTAGGTAAAGAAATTTGTAACAAATACTAAATAAAATCTAATGAGTTAGGAGAAGTTAATAATAATTGCTAATAACAAATAAATAAATTCAATTTAAATAAATTCTCATAATGCCATAGTGCAATGATACCGATAGATGTTTTGTAACAGAAAAATAATACTTGTTAAAGTAAATAAATTAAGAGGAGACGACAACAAAATATACAAAATTTAGTAACAAACAATAGATAAAGTTATAATAGGATATAATGAAAATTTAGTAAAGGATTATTTTGATGAGTGGAAGAACATTGTATGAAATGTTTATAGTATAATATAATATCCAATAAGAGTAGAAAACATGGTTGTCAGGGACGACGAGAGAGCTAGAATTTGTTGATTCGATTATTGAATAATTTTACATGAACGAGGACGGTTTAGTTTGAAGACACTCTGAAAAGATTTGATTAATTTAAATAAAAATAATACAATTGGGAAGCAAAATGAATAATAAATCACCATAGTATGGTCCACTGTCATTGAACCGTCCTATATAACTGAACAACCTAAAACCTGTACAAGAAAATTAACGAAACATACAAAGGAAGAATCCTAATAGTAAAACTCAATATAATGAGCAAATGTTAAAATAATTAATCAACCAAAACAGGGAAATAACTACCTGAATAAAGTGATATAATCCTATAACATAAAAGAAACGAAAATAAAACACTAAATTAGATCTGAACTTCAGTTTCCACAACTCAATAGAAAAAAAACGTAGTTGGACTCAAAATTCGTCGAAGCACGTAACCACAAAACTCGGACATTGGTGAACAAAAGGAGCGGTACTTCTGCATCATCTCAGTACCAAAAAATCAACTTTTATTTCAACTTGGAGCGAAAACTGATGAGAACAAATTCATCTGCATTCTGTGATTGACCAAACACGACGAAGAGGTTATCTCTACACTGCCTTATCGAATCACGATGTCCAGAGGACGGTAAACTACAATTATTTTAAATATTATTTAATAAGAACTTAATTCTATATTGTAATACCTTGTATTCCTATTTATGCATTTTCTGATCTTACTGACAGTTGAAGGAACCTTCACACCCTGTGTTTAAAGAAATATAAAATCATAATTAAAATAATATAAAACCCTGAATCCGATCGATAATCGATTACTTCTAACATATAGCCTTTTGTATCTCCGTAAAGAAACAAATTTGTTGGACAAGAAATATTAAAATACTAATAAAGAATCCTTTCAGAATTTAACGATATCTTCTCATTTATATAATATTTAGTGTAGTGTGAACAAGATAAAAAATAAGTAGAGAGTGTACTGAGAATTATTGTACGCGGTGGGCTAACCTACAATTTTCATCTGTCTGGGAACCACAGCGCTATTCGCGGACTGCTTGGGTATTAAAGAGAATGAGAAAACAATAAAAATTCCTTCTCTTCTCTTCAACGCGGAATCGGCTTGAACGAAAAATTCGAATTACACACTCTATACATAATTTTTAATCACAATAACACAATTATATTGAATAGGGAGAAACTGGGATATATTTAAACATTGTTATACCTTACTATATTGAAATAAGATACATTATAAATTGACTCACAACAGTGGTGTCTAGAAAGATTGATACGAACACAACGGTTTAAATATAAATTGGCGAACCCAACAGTGGGACTTTAGAAGATAGTGATACGGGAGAAAAGACGCTATACGCGATATATTATAATATATATACCAAAGTCTGGTAAACAATTCTCTCTCTTTTGGAATCACGTCGTCACTAGTGAACGTCGTATGTTTTGAAGGTCGGTAGCGCGTGTTCTCGAGCCTTGTAACGAGGCTGGAACACACTCACACCCAACCTTCACACACCAGGATAGATTGGTCGAAGCTTCAGGTGACGACAAACTGATTATTTAAAAAAACAAACAGTATAAAACAAATAATAATAGCATAAATAGTAACAGAAAATAATAGCGTTTTATATAATATTAAATGACATACATAATAATAACAGTTTATTAAAGAAAATATAAATCTGTAAATAGTCTGTGTAAATAGTAAGTACTATACTTTCTGAAACAATTTTATAAAAGAATACAAAATTATAAATGCTATACAAAGATTTAATTGAGCACACTGTGCATATAAATATTTCTTTGGGTGCATGTTGTTGCTATTGAAATGGTTTACAATCATCAGATTGGTAAACTGAGGAATTGTAAGTTAAATTGTAAAATTATCAGTGATTTCTTAATATCTGTCACCCAAGATAAATTTTATTTTTCTTATATATCAATACGAGGTTTGTAATTTTAAATGTAAATTATAAATGTAATAATTATTACATACTATGACTATAATACATATAGGCTATACTTACGAGAAGGGGGATGTAATTTTAATTTTTAATTTTGTTTTAAATAAAACAAAATTAAATTTTTTTAAATTCACCTGAATTATTTCACTTTACGATACAGCCTTCTCTCTACAGAATTAATCTTTACACGCAACGCAATTTTAGGATTTAAGTCAAATAAGCTCAAACTCATCGTCTGATTGGGTACGTTAACGAATTAGATACGTT
This sequence comes from Magicicada septendecula, assembly GCA_034769895.1. Classification (NCBI taxonomy): domain Eukaryota; kingdom Metazoa; phylum Arthropoda; class Insecta; order Hemiptera; family Cicadidae; genus Magicicada; species Magicicada septendecula. The sequence goes on from CM068371.1 coordinate 300,945,561, forward strand.
TATTGTTAGATAAACTACGTACGTTAGGTTGAATGATACCTTCAACATACAAACACGCATACGGCAGATTTGTAACGTCGCAACACACACACATTCATATAAATTCATCTATACTATGCACCATCCTCTCTCTTATGTTGCACTGAATAATCATCTCAATTTAACCTTTAGACGTGTAATAGGAATGTCTTCTGTGGTTTTTGCAGTCTTTAACAAAAACGTTTTCACTTAATTTCCTAAGATGAAAATAATTTTAAGTTTTACAGGTATTTCATAAATCTAGTATATTCAGTAGTCAGCAGATAATCTAGAGGATTCAATAAATCTAGTAGATTTACAGTTTGATTAACAGAGGGTACCAACAGTTGGAGTGAGCTTGGTTACAACTAAACCTCGCGAGTTGCCAAAAGCACTCTATTGTAATTACCTTCTCCTGTCTAAATGTGGTTTGTCACACACTTCTGTTCGCTTCGCTTCATGTCTATTACACTGATACGAACTATTTTCTATAATACTGAATAATGTATATTATATAGTCACAATTTATGCAGACACGAAACATAATTGCCAAAACAAAAAGTAAATAATAGTTTTATTACATATTTCACTATTTTACGTAAATTATTTTTTGATACAGCAGTGGTAACTAATGAGAAGTGCTGAATGCTCCATGTCATTCAACAAACTTGAATCTGCACGTCATTCGCAATCAGGGAACATATGCACCAAATCAGAGACACATCGTGTACCTGAATGGGAACCACGTTTGCTCTCCGTAATCCACGGCAGAACAATTTTATTCAACGAAGACAGTTTCTTTAAACACATAAATTGACTTATAATAATTAAAGTACGGTAGTTAAAACGTACAATAATTGGTCATAGTACGGTAGTCATCTTTATAAAGCTAAAACAAAAGTATTATTCTCTGTTATTTTAGAAGAATTCCAATAGTATGACATAATATGTCCCGCTTGTGTGTCAGTCCTTTAAGTGACCGCAAGTACAACTCAGCATAAAACATAAATTAAATACAAATGTGTGTGTGTGTGTGTGTGTGTGTGTGTGTGTGTGTGTGTGTGTGTGTGTGTGTGTGTGTGTGTGTGTGTGTGTGTGTGTGTGTGTGTGTGTGTGTGTGTGGAGGGGCGCGCGTTTTATAGCGAAAACATGAACATATCATCTAGTAAATGTACTGTTTTGGTGAGTTATTTTTGGTTCTGTATATTAATATAGAAAAATAATTATAATAAAATTTTAATCTTTTATAAATCAATAAAATCATGGCTGTTGATAAATTTCTCTGAAGTTTAATAATTAGTATTATTGTACTAAAATTTTTCCATATATGTAAACAACATATTGCTAAACAACTATGTTATTTAAACATGCATACTTACTCACATAAGTAACCGCGTAGATGCACAGAAGTATTCATGCGTTCATTGAAAAATTTTATAAATTTCAAGACACTTGAGTGATAAATTTACTCAAAATCAATATTTCTACCGTCGCAAAGTCAGAATACAATGGATGAATCATCCTTAGTATTTATTAATGTCTCGCGGCAACTGCAATAATTAGTCAGACTGACACATGATTGTAGGTCACAAGTGCGAATAATTGTAAAGCATGTAAGGCAGACACAGAAGTATTTTCCGTTTGCCATTTAAAAATAATAAAGTAACTCTATACAAGCGTAAACAGCAATAGAGTAGGTAAATAGAAATGTTGTGTCGTATAAGTGGAAGCAATTTATTGCAGCTTTCATCTGGCATGCAAAATTATACAGCAATTTATTATGTAATAGCTCTTCTTGCTACCCTTTTATTTCTAGTCATGTTTCTTTAAATGTAGAGTTGAGTTTTATGTTTTAGATTGAAAGAACACATAAAGCGTGTGGTGCACGTGACGTAAATGCAGTGCTTCAGCAGTCACTTCGTATATTTAAATACAGACTATGTCTGTCTTTATTTAGGTGTATATATAAAAATAGTGGTAACTTGTAATATTCCTCCAAACGCCACAGGACACACAGAGCACATTTTGTTGCTAAGACTGGCCACAACCAAGGCGATAATTTCTTATTCTGCATCCTGGTATTCCGTAACATCGTAGGGAGGCCCAAGAATTATTGCGACACTTTCTACAAGTCATGTTTTTCTGGAATTATTAACAGCTTCTTGGAACTATGATACCAAAAAGTATTAGTAATTAAACAATTTAAGATACACTTTTAAAATAACCACATCGTGTTGTACTAAACATAAGGAAACATTCTTAAATAACTTCACACTTGTTATGTGGCCCTGGGTATGACTTTCCCCATAATTGGGCAGCTTGTAAGGACTCTAAAAAATTGTTTTTTTTTTGTGTGTTTATAAAAACTGACTTGCCGACAGTCCAGATGTTCTTAAGTAGAGGTTCGCTTATCTAAGACTATTTATTATTACTAAAGTTGAGAGCTTTATATTTTTTATTGCAAAACTCAAGTTCTTCGTGTTTCCTCTCTTCCATGATTTTTACTTCCATATTCCTTAAGGAATGGAAGTATGGTGATGGCAAAAAAAATCGTGTTCGAGATTATTGCAGATTCTGATTCTACTACACTCAAAACATGAAAAAAAGTCGTTTTCCGAAAAGTGTCTGTGTGTCTGTCTGTGTGTCTGTCTGTCTGTGTGTCTGTGTGTCTGTCTGTCTGTGTGTCTGTCTGTCTGTAGATTTTTTTTCTATGGCAAACGATAACTGCCGCAAATTCAAACAGAATCAAATAATTTTTTGCATACAGCTCGGTTTTGCAGAGTTCTCGCGACCTATTGTTTTTGGTGAAGATCGGTTGAGGGAAAGGGGTAGTTTACCTGCAACGGTTTTTTTTTAGCAAGGGTAATTTTGTTTGTTTGGCAAACGATAACAGCCGCAAATTCAAACAGAATCAAATAATGTTTCGCATACAGCCCTGAATTGTAGAGTTCTCAAGACCTATTGTTTTTGGTGAAGATCGGTTAAGGGAAAGGGGTAGTTTACCTGTAACGTTTTATGTTTTAACAAGGGTATTTCCTATGGCAAACGATAACAGCCGCAAATTCAAACAGAATGAAAAGATTATTTGCATACAGCCCTAAATTGTAGAGTTCTCAATACCTTTTGTTTTTGGTGAAGATCGGTTAAGGGAAAGGGGTAGTTTACCTACAACGTTTTTTTAGCAAGGGTATTTTCTATGGCAAACGATAACAGCCGCAAATTCAAACAGAATCAAATAATTTTCTGCATACAGCCCTGATTTGTAGAGTACTCAAGACCTATTGTTTTTGGTGAAGATCGGTTGAGGGGAAGGGGTAGTTTACCAGCAACGTTTTTTAGCATGCGTATTTTCTATGGCAAACGACAACTGCCGCAAATTCAAACAGAATCAAATAATTTTTTGCATACAGCCCTGATTTGTAGAGTACTCGCGACCTATTGTTTTTGGTGAAGATCGGTTGAGGGGAAGGGGTAGTTTACCTGCAACGCTTTTTTTTATCAAGGGAAATTTTTTTTTTTTTGGCGAACGATAACAGCCGCAAATTCAAACAGAATCAAATAATGTTTCGCATACAGCCCTGAATTGTAGATTTCTCAAGACCTATTGTTTTTGGTGAAGATCGGTTGAGGGAAAGGGGTAGTTTACCTGCAACGTTTTTTTAACAAGGGTATTTTCTATGGCAAACGATAACAGCCGCAAATTCAAACAGAATCAAATAATGTTTTGCATACAGTCCTGATTTTTTATATGTGTACTACGTTATTGGCAAGAAAGAAGTATTTTTTTGTTAAAATTCCTTCCCTGGCTGTTTGGCTGAAAATGATTTTAAATATAAATCTTAGAATATGGAAGTCATGTATGGTTCTCCATACCGATATTTTACTTCCATATTCCTTAAGGAATGGAAGTATGGTGATGGCAAAAAAAATCGTGTTCGAGATTATTGCAGATTCTGATTCTACTACACTCAAAACATGAAAAAAAGTCGTTTTCCGAAAAGTGTCTGTGTGTCTGTCTGTCTGTCTGTCTGTCTGTCTGTAGATTTTTTTTCTATGGCAAACGATAACTGCCGCAAATTCAAACAGAATCAAACAATTTTTTGCATACAGCCCTGATTTGCAGAGTGCTCACGACCTATTGTTTTTGGTGAAGATCGGTTGAGGGAAAGGGGTAGTTTACCTGCAACGGTTTTTTTTTAGCAAGGGTAATTTTGTTTGTTTGGCAAACGATAACAGCCGCAAATTCAAACAGAATCAAATAATGTTTCGCATACAGCCCTGAATTGTAGAGTTCTCAAGATCTGTTGATTTTGGTGAAGATCGGTTAAGGGAAAGGGGTAGTTTACCTGTAACGTTTTATGTTTTAACAAGGGTATTTCCTATGGCAAACGATAACAGCCGCAAATTCAAACAGAATCAAATAATGTTTCGTATACAGCCCTGAATTGTAGAGTTCTCAAGACCTGTTGTTTTTGGTGAAAATAGGTTAAGGGAAAGGGGTAGTTTACCTGTAACGTTTTATGTTTACAAGGGTATTTCCTATGGCAAACGATAACAGCCGCAAATTAAAACAGAATCAAACGATTATTTGCATACAGCCCTAATTTGTTGAGTTCTCAAGACCTATTGTTTTTGGTGAAGATCGGTTAAGGGAAAGGGGTAGTTTACCGGCAACGTTTTTTTAACAAGGGTATTTTCTATGGCAAACGATAACAGCCGCAAATTCAAACAGAATCAAATAATGTTTTGCATACAGCCCTGATTTGTAGAGTACTCAAGACCTATTGTTTTTGGTGAAGATCGGTTGAGGGGAAGGGGTAGTTTACCTGCAACGTTCTTTTTTTATCAAGCGTATTTTCTATGGCAAACGATAACAGCCGCAAATTGAAACAGAATCAAATAATTTTTTGCATACATCCCTGAATTGTAGAGGTCTCAATGACTTTCGATTTTGGTGAAGATCGGTTAAGGGGAAGGGGTAGTTTACCTGCAACCTTTTACGTTTTAACAAGAGTAAAGTACTTGAAAATTTATTTAAACTTTTTGAAACAATGGTAATTGTTAAAAATAAAATAATTTTGTTGCCAGGCAATAAAATTATAATTTTTTCATTTTAATGTAATATAATATTTTTCATTTAATACAGCAATAAAAAGGCAGGTAAGACACAGCCTGGCTGTTTGGCTGAAAATGATTTTAAATATAAATCTTAGAATATGGAAGTCATGTATGATTCTCCATACCGATATTTTGTTTCTGTATATGAATTTATCAATATGTGTGTTCCTTTGTTATAACTTCTCAATAATTGATTAAACAAATTAATTTGAATCTTTGCCTTTAGGAATTAAGAGAACTTAAGTAATATGAAGTAAGCCGTTGCAATAATATAACTTATGGTATCTACCTTCTGCAATACACTCTGAACCTACTACCCCCAACAAATAATTATGATAATTTATGATTGTTTTAATTATAATTAAATTATCAAATTAAATAAATTATGATTTAATTATAATTAAAGTTGTGAGGAAAATTATTTTGTTATAAATCGTTGAGCCGTTTAATCAAAGCAAATCTCATAGTGTATTAAAGCACGTTTGTGCTTGCTACTTAAAAAGACACACGCTACCTCTAAACCACATTGAAAACGTATTTACAACGCCCAGTCCACTAAAATAGATTTCTAAATGCATACAACAGTTTTATCAACTAGCAGGTCAAATAATTACTGCACTTACACCTATAAAATCGATATCCCTATTATGTGGTTTGTATATCGACAGTGATTTCCATCATATGCAATGTAGTATTAAACTTCCAACGCTTTTTAGCCAATGGTTACTACTCGTCAAAGTGCTGTTAGTGCTTCAATATTATGTATGTGGGTGACAGCATATAAACCCAAACAAAATTTGATTAGACACAAACAAAATAGTATTGCCTATCAGCCATTAAAATATGGAACATGCCTAAAAATGTTGGATGAGTCGGAGAAAAGACAAAAATATCCAAAAAAAGCATGCCCAAGACTGTGAATAATAAATAAATAGGATGAGAGAAAAAGGAATAAGTTAATATTTGTATCTGTAGCATGTGTTACACTTACAGATGTTAAATACATCTTATGAGCATAAACGAGTTACCATCTGTATACCATGTGTATTATCTGTATACCTCCTCACGTTTAGTTTTGTTGACAATTTAAAATCATGGGCATTTCACTTTACTCCCCATTTAAAATTATCCTTTGACATAGTATTCAAAGTTCGAAACGTTGTTTAGGGAATTTTCAACGATTTGTTTCAATACATGTCGAATCTTTTTTTTTACTTTTGATATTTCTGTAGTCTGTAGTATTCTTTTTTCACCTCACGATCTGATTATCATCTTTCCTCATTTATTTCTTTATAGTCTATTCAGCATCTGTAAGCTATCGATAACCTTTCTATTGCCAATCCTCTTAACATAAATTATCTTCATTATTTTTCCCAAGGAGGAAATTATCCTTTTTCAGAAAAATGGTCATGTGTATTTGTCCAATAAATTTATTAAATTATCCAAATATTAAACATTTACTCAAGTAGTGTTGTATATGGATATTTATTTATTTTTCCTATTATAAAGTGGGTACAGTCTTAAAAATTATGACACACATTCAAATACTGCAAATATTTTCGCTCAAGTTACCAAACTCTCACTTAAGTTCACACGTTAAATTGGATATTATAAAAAACAGAAATTGTACCTTTCTTTAAAGCCTCACTTTGGAGTCGTCAATTTACAAAAGACGGGCCTTACTGTACGTGTTATGTTCGTGTTGTTAAGTGTTGTTATGTCGGGTGTCACACTCCGAGCACTTTCAATACTTACTGATGGCTGGTTCCTCTGCGACGATGTTTTTCCTGCAAGCACAACTTAATCTACTATATGTATGCGGGCGCCACTTGGATATTTTGTTCCAAGAAATTATTATTATTATTATTATTGTTATTATTATTATTATTGAAATTAAATTTTGATTTCTTAAGTTAATTATATTCAAAAATGTGAACAAGTCAGTTTTATTTGAAAATAACGTATGTTTAATGAACTTTAAAAATCGTCTGAAGGACTGACACTCGAATTAACAAAATTGCAGAGTTACAAAAATATATTTTTCTTATTGACAAGTTTTTAAATAAGTATCGGCTAATATATTTATTTACTCAGTTGAATAGCATGAGTTTACTGTATGAAAAATCTTTATACTCAGGACGTGACTCCTTTGAACTACCAAGACAAATCAATAGGATGCTTTACAAACATTGTGTGATTTGAAGGTGTGTGACATGTGTAGTACAACTGTGTGACAAATGATACCAGGTAAAAGTGACTTTAACTTTTGAACAACTCACGTTCCGGTGGGTAATTATTTCCTGCACTGGACACTTCTCTTGGGGACGTTTTCAATCTTGCCTCTTCGTGTTAACTTTCCTCGTGCACTGGTAATTATTTATAAGTCAAAATACGGGTTTTAAAAACTCCGCACGATTGAAATAAGTTTCGCACTGAATCTATGCTTTGAATTCCGGCGGCGGCGATCAGCTGTCTGCGTGGTTTCTCGATTCGGCCGTCACAGCGCTAGTTCCAGATTCAACTTTGAAAGGCTTGTGTCAGTAATTGTTTGGGGAATTTTGTCAAAGTCAGTTTGTCTTAGCAGATACCAGCAGAATTGATTCTCTCTATTAAAATTTGGTCCTTTTCAGGGCCGCTGATATTCTGGCTGCGTGCGTTCTATTAAATATGGCGTGTTGCTGCTCTATTCAACAACACGTTGGCGTATACTCCTTGTATAGGTTAAATCAGTCTTTTATCATGTACGGGAAAAGCCTTTCTGTGTTCTCGTGTCGACTTCTCGTTCTTCGATTTCGCCTCGGATGTGATGATCAGTTTCGTGGGTGATGTGTCTCTTCTGGATTCAAAGCATAAAGTGTTTTTTGGTCAATTTTCGTCTTCCTTTTATACTCTGTAAGGGGCATTGTTTTAATTTTTTGACATGAACTTCCGGTATTTTTGAGTAAAATTTTCTTCTAGAACGTTCGAGAATAATCAAATGGAACATCATGGAACAAATTTGACTTCCGTAGAAGCTTTAGAACAAAAACTTCTTATTCTTCACACTAAAGGATATTACTGAAATTATTCTGGTATTTGTCAAACAATTTTACATAACTACTTACAATCTGCATGCCATTACTATTTTTGGATTCTCTGCTTTCAACTGAATATAATGATACTAATTACGATTGGTTTTGAACAAATTAACTCTAATAAAATAACATAAAATACACTCTTACCTTGGAATGTTTTCACAAAATTCCAATTTTCTACTTATAAAAATGTTGTGAATTTGCTTGGTTCTTGCTACAACATTAATGCATAACATAATTATCTTTTTATAACAAAATAAACAAATATTAACACATATAACATATAAATAAGTTCAGTTTCGTATAGGCATTACATATGGCCTAGGTTCTTTGTCACTGGTTCTTTACAATAATTTGTCTTTTCCGGTATCATATATGGGATTTTTTGGGTATTCACTGAGAGTTTGTTATATTGTTTATCTTCAGTAATACCTGGTTTATCCTGATACATATTATTTTTACTGTAAGATTACTTAGCATCATATTGGTTTGCATAAGAGATTCATTTTCTTGGTGTGACAAATTTCACTCTCACATTTCAAATTCTTTAAGAATTTAACTTGTTTTCAACTGAGTAAGTTTGTGTCTATAGTACACTATAGGATTGTACCTTTTTCCTTTATTTTTGCTAATATTCTGCAATTATTCTGTCAAATATGACTATTTTTGTGATTGTTTTTGGCCTCAGCCTGGTATGGTATAGGTAAATAGTTTCCTAACTCGACTGTTAAAGTGTTTTAGTTGGTCAAATATATAAGTATAGTCATATTATATTGTATTTCAAGTTTATAATACAATTTGGTTGCATTTTGTCAACATTAAATTCATAACTATTACAATATTATAGGTCCATCACATGTTTTCAGTTAATACGGTTTTTGGCTATTTTAATTGATTTCTAATCACTTTACAGCTTTCTCTATTTAAGATAATTTGTTCGTCTTTGTCTAGTTGACATTCACATATAGTTTTTATATTAATTCTATAATAATTAATTTTCACATAAAATCTGAGTGATTGGACTCAGCTCCTAAACATAGATTTTTTGTCATAACATTTATATATTTTTTTATTTTAACTTACATCCTTTTTAATAATGTATTCAAATCATTTAATACATTTATTTTATTTATATTACAAAGTATAATAATGGATCTTGTCCATTAATTCACAATAAATAGTTTTTTATACCCTATTCAGAGTTAAATTTCTTACTAAGTAATGACCTCAATTTTGGTTATTTCTGAGATTATCTGTCTCTCTTATAGTATATTATTAGTTTTACACTGTTCTTCACTTAAATAATATATATGGGGTTTGAGTCTTAGTCATAGTCTTGTCGTTTTTTCATGTTAATGATATTAATTATCAGACAATATTACAAAATTTTTCGGATTACTTGGGTTCGATACTGTTCATCTCACTTTCCTCTTATGATAAATTACTATGCAAATAATTTCCTTTATGGAACGTTCTGTGACGTTACAATATACACATAATTTCAAGAATTTCTTCCTAGAATCAGCATTCTTAACAATATTCATTCAATTTTTTCTATTCTTTAAGAATATTTCTTCAGCTTTCCGATATTGTTTACTCTCTCATCCCTATATCAAAATGTACTACGCACGTTTAGAGAGTTCATGTCTTTAAAATATTTAAAAATATTTAACTTAATAAGAAAAATGCTGGCAGGTGATCAGAACGAATACTGACTGCCTACAGAGCAAACATGGGTGTCTCGCTATTCAGCTGGGAATAACCGATATTAATTCAATGTTACCAATACACATTCATCGTCAACGAGAAAATAATAAAGTCATTATCAACTAGAAGTGGCCAGTAGTAGTTTAATATCTGTCCCGAACAAACACAGTAAGTGCTGCTGCTGTGGCATCCCGAAACATTTGCGTTATGCAATAGAAAACAAAGGGGAAGAATTTTAGCATTAGGTACCTCTTTACGCAAAGTAATTCTCTTTCGCAGACAACTCCTGTCACACGGGAGTTGTATCACACCGTTCAGTCACTCATTTTGAATTAGTCACAGCTCAGCCAAGACATTTCACCAGTAACCTACCATTTATTTACGAAACTGAAGGAACGTCTGGCTTTAGAGATTTTTGAGGACGACGATGTTGAACAAGACGTGGTGATTATATGTTTAAAAGAAGAGGCGGAGATTTTCTGTGACATTGAAACCTAGAAAGGTGTTCTCAGGTATATCAAGGCATTTAACTTCATGATGTAAATGTTGAAAAACAAATAAAGGTATGCACGTTGTAAAGGTATTATGAACCAATCACAAGATAAGGCGCTTTAGAAATGTTTACGTACAATATTTGTTTTCTTTCTAAAACTATAACCTATTCCAAGTACATTTTTGTTATTGAAGATCAATTTAATTTGGAAAACATATATATTTCTTAACGTTCGTTTCAATATTTCCATTATTTTTTTATATTTTGTGATACTGCACTCGAGGAAACAAATTGGTTTTGCAACTTGTAGTTGATGCACAGTACTTAACGTTGTTCTACTTACGTAGGAACGAGTCCTGCATTGGCGTATTTATTTTCTTACAGTTTTGTTTAAGTCTTTATTTTATTAATTGTTGTTGGCTATCCGCTAACCGTATGCAAAATAGGACATGCACAAAATAAGATCTAGTACACTTGTACAACACTTGTATTACATAATTACTTAGAAACGATACATATTCAATGACTATCCTTGTTGAAATGTGACATTTATTTTTATAAAATATTATGTATCGTTGTTATATGAGACACCCCGTAGGCTACTTATGCTGAAAATTTGTCTTAAAGCAATGTCAATTTTACATTGCCATAGATGCATATATTTTGCATTCATCACAAAATGGCAACATGGAACTGTAGAGTACGCTAATTTACCAAATTCAGAAAACTCCAGACTAAGAACAGTATTAAACACTTTAAATTCGTAATACGGTAGTATTAAATACATTAAACTCGATCCGAATTTTACTGAGTTCGCCCACGTTTACTGAAAATACTTAAGAGGATTGAGATTGTATTGTTTAACAATGTTTCCTTTAAAACTACATGGTAGTCGGTGGGTAATTATATAATCCACTCGTGTTGCCGTCGCTGCTTATATTGTTCTGTATGCAACCGAAACTATAACACGTTTGTATAACTTGCTTTCTGTGCGTGCATCTGTTCACGCATAATGTTTGTAATAAAACTAATATTCTAATAGAAAATATAGATTTCATGGTGTTACGCCATTACGGAACGTTCTGGTACATGGGAAAAGGTTGTTCTACTCTTTTTTCGGCTATTCCCGCAGCTGTAATGCGTACGTGACGCTTGACATGCGAGGCAGTATTGCGTAATACGGAACGTCTCGTGCGTTGGATGGTGTCGTTCTAGAACCTTCTTGACTGGCCCAGCGGTGTGTGTTTCTGCCATGGCCCCATGAAGTATTCTCTAGTGTTTTCAAGCGTTTGTTAAAGATGCATATTATGGAACCCTGCAGACTATAAATAGGCCATACCTGCCGTTTAGATTTCAGTGTTATGACGGGCGATTTACACAGTGCGTCGCAAGCGGTATTGTGAAAAGTGATTATAGCGCGGAATTCTTTATATTTGACATTATTATTGAGTGTGGACAAATCTAACTGGAATTATTGTACGAGTTGATTATAAACTGTTATTTGTGATAATTAAAGCTGGTTTTTAGTGACTTCATTAGTGTTTTGTATTTTGTTTTCCACTGTGCCATACGACGATCAGTAGACCGTTAGCGACTTCGGTAATTTTGTGTTTTAATCTCTCATGTAGAACAGTTTTTTAGGCTACTATAAGAAACACTTTCCTCGGTAAAGTGGACCTTTTAATTTGAAACATACTAATTAATTAATTTAGGCTTTGTACACTACTGGTTATGTACACTTAACTTCTAAACTTGAGGTTACATGTTAGAGTTTTGAGCAACACCATATACAAAATGCGTTTTTAGCCCGCAAAACAATTTGGAATGTGGATCTTCTTATCTAGAATAATGCCTAGAGTAGCCTCACTGCCTAATTTATATACTTTATAGTTTTAACGGCAGCCTACCCTGCATCTCCTAAACCGTCTACATGCCACAAAAGTAGTTTATTGTTGTTACCTAGACTAATTTCAATTCATTCAACAAGTTCATCACCTCCTTGACAATGACAATTTGAAAGAAGATTAAAGAGGATAACTCCTTCATGCTATTCCATGAAAAATTACAGTGTGTTATTACTGTAATAAAGAAAGACGACTTGGATTTTGCGGTAGTAAAGGTTCAATTTTAGTTTTAAAATCATTACGTTTAATCTTAGGAATACGTATTTCTTGTTTAAAACCAGTTCCAAAGGCGATAAGTCTCAAATCTTGAAATTTAAGATTTTGAATAAAGAGAAACCGCTGAGAGGGACCAGAATCCTAATTGATAGAAATAAACCAAGTCCATTTTGGTCAAGGAAACTTTAAGCTGTCAGTGCCAATGTATGTATGCAACACGTTAAAAACATATTTGATGTTCACAGTGACTTATCTTCAACAGTCAGTCGTTTTAGCTTCATTCCATTCTTTATTTAGTAAAATTATGTTTCCTGTTAACAAAATTAGATTACGTTATTTTAATTTTCTATAACGCCACAAACCTGCTCTTCAGAAAACGGTTCTCTCCCGATCGTGTTTTTGAATGTTTATCAAGTCCTTATTTGATATGGTTGAATACGTAATGTATGTCGATAACGTAAGAGTGGTTTACAACCCCAAAAGACATTGAAACATCAAATTAACAATAAGTTAATCCAATAAAGTAAATTAGCATTGAAAGGTTTGCATAACGTAGAGACGGATTACATAATTGGTTTATTAATTTATCATTCATTCTATACTCTGGAAAAATTACGGTTTGTCTGTACATCACTAGTAGAAAACTAAACAGCAAGAAGACAAAAGGTATCAAGGTTGTGGTAAAGTAAACAAACTTACTGTTGGAAAAACTTTGCCACCTTTAGATTTATTTATTAATTTATTGGTATAAGAACAATATCTTCAACCAAAATAATAGTTTTAACTCCATTAACTAATACTGCCTTATTTAGATTTATAGATTGTCGCCAACCAATGCAGAAAATTAAAGGAAGTACCCTTTTTGAATAATATAGAAAATGGCTGATGATCCGGAAGACTTCTAGATTGGAATTAAAACAAAAAAACATAATTGGATGCATGAACTAGTTAAGTAGGCCTACGTGAACTGAAAAAGAATAGTTCAAACAGGCCAAAATAGAAATCAATTAATCAATGGTAAATGATTTTGGAAGACATTTGCTATGATAGGACAAGTCTTACAGCTGTTTATGTAGGCGTAGGTATGCATTTAAAAAATATATAAACACTTTCTGCTACATGTCCAATCTGTGTGTCGAGTATTGGTTACTGTGGACGACTGTTCGCTTCTGATTGGCTTTGTTGATTGCTGTGTATTGGTATTATTGTCAGGGACTAAATGTGCAAATTTGTCCGTTGAGCATTTCCATGCGAGTAAACATCGTAAACATTAATAGAATAATGTACAGGTAAAATCCAAAAAAATGAGAACACAAAAACTCCGATCAAAAAAAAGCCAACCGTAAGGAATAGCAGCAGCCAGCCAAAACATTTACAGGCATTGCACAAATGCAATGCACAGAGAAGGGCATTGAAAATGCTTCAATAAATCTAAAATATATATATATATATGTTCATTCACCAATCAATGAATTCATTCTTCATTTACCAATGTACAGATTATAAGTTAAATGTAGTCGCATTCATAAGCAAAGTTTTATATGTGTACTACGTTATTCACAACAAAGAAGTTGTTTCTATGGAAACTCACCGGTTCCCATTTTTGATCACGCACCAGCGATCGGCCGCAAATGTGCGACACGTCCTTATAAACATTTTCAATGTTAAAAACGTTTAAATTACCGCTATAAAACGATAGGAATGACAAATTAACAAAGTGACAAACGGTGCAGCTCTGTATGAGAGGTCTGATCTACCTATTCTAATAATTACTGGAAACATATTTCAAGTATTTACTTATATGTCCTCCGTTCGCCAAATGGACTCGTCCTTGATGGAATAATTATGTACACGCTAACTCGTGTGCGTTATACACCAGTTATTTAATTTAAGTTTTCTTGGATTTGAATAAAGTGTGTTATCTAGAAATACTGCCGATGGGACAAGGAACATTTACTACATATACATTGTAATTACATAAGCTGGTAACCTACTTTGTACAACTTTTTATATTAAGCCTTTTAGCTTATTTAAAAGCTTTAAAGCTTTGGAGAAAAATACGTTAATTAATTATTTTAGTATGACTATGAACATCGTTTTCTACTTCGTGGCTACATGCAGATAAAGCGAAGTTGCCTAGGGCGAAATGTTTTAGACTGGCATCGATTGTTTGTAAAAGTTAGAGAAAGTCATTTCAAAGGCTCCTCATTTTGCGAGTCTTTAATAATTTAGTCATAGTTTGGTTGTGTAGTGAGTAGACTTACAGACATTTTAGATTAAAATGCTTACGGGAAACAAAGATTATAATCAAAATATACGTCTAGACAATTATTGTACGTTTAGATAGTATACAACAATTGCAATTCTTTACTTTTTTATCAGTTTCGGGGGGTTTTGAATGCAGAACAGCGTTTTGTGGAAGACATATAGAATACGTAAAAACACAGTTGTATTCACTTAGTAACTGACAGTATGTTAAAATTAAAGTTACACTCTGTTCAAAGATAGGAGAGCCCTGATTTTAAAACTTACTGAGTTCTACAATATCTTAGACAATGATATAAGTAAATACACAATTGTAATCCTCATTTATGTCTGACCAGAGCGTGTAGTTGTTTGCATACAACGACTGTTTTCGGTTTAACACACACCCTTCTTTCTATTAACACGAAACGATTCGCCCAAACTACGATAAACAAACTCAGTGTTTCCATTGAGGCATATGTCAAATAAAAAAACAACGTTATTGTTATTCATTGCAAAACGTGTTGTAAAGAATAAAATCTTTTCTACTTAGTATAAGTCTTAAAATAAAATTCATACAGTAAGGATGATTGCATATTATGTTACAGCCAATAACAAAAATAAAATTTTTTGAATTTTTAAGAATGTGAGTTTTTTCCGCGTGTTTGTTTGTAAAGCGTTTTGCTTGTTTTTAATCAAACCACTTGCCCAACTCATTCAACACAGTACAAACATTCACTTACTCGCGGCTCACTGCGAGCATCTGTACCAAACACACTGGTATTGTTTTTAGGATTGTTCTACCTCCAACGTACAAGGCATTGCTCTGTTGCTCTAGCACACAAAAACACTATACTGTTTTGTCGTCATCTCCACAACGCAACTTAATATCTAATTATACATATTTACACATTCAAGTATACATTTTTATTGTATGGAGTAATGATGTTTTTAATCAAACAACATAATATTGATTCTGTTTGAGAGTGACGAAAAAATATTTTACAGTTCAAGTAAAAATTTACAAATCTTATTATACTGTAGGTACAGTAAAGATTCAATGAGGTTAGTTATTACCCTGTCGACACGTAATCAGTTCAATAAAATATACTGTCAAAATATTTGCGTAATTTTCAACAGAGCTACTCAGGTCGTACATTAATGCAAACGTTAACTATTACCAGATGTAACGTCAAAGAGGAGTATCAGTCAACTATGTTTTCGATGTTATTTCGGTCACTTGTATCAGAAGAAGAATCAGAATTTATATTGCTTGCAAACAACAAATTAATACATAAAACTGAAAAACAATTAAATAAAAATTTTAGTTATATTAGAAATTAATAAAATCCATTAAATGTATTAATTTTAAACGATCAAAGCACTCTCGAAGACGTTGCTTCATTTTAATATAACAACTGTTAAAAATTCTTTATTACGTATAATATTCATTCTAGAATCAGCGCGATTTATACACTTAATATATTTATTAGAGGATAAGCTCGGTAGCAAAGTATACATTATTTTACAATCAAATTACTGTGAACAATTGTTTTAGGTTCGTATTTCTAGAATTAGTTATAAGGAAACGATGGTAAAAAATAAAATTACTCATTATTGGAGAGAAACAATAAATTTCGTTAATAATATAATACACACATTATTACAGTTGAGTATACTTGAATACAAACAAGTATATAGTTACATTTTAATAATCTTACGTAACAATAGTTGGACCGTACACGTTTAAGTCAAGACGATAAACTTTGTTTTGGTGATAAGTTTAATATTGTAAACAATGGAATCCCAGACTCAAACAGCTGATTTACAAACAACATTGGCAGCTATTTTAGCTAATATGCAAGGATTGCGTGATAATATTCAAACAGTACGCGACGAAAATAAAACCAGCATTCAGAACATACAGTCAAATATTCAAACAGTACGCGACGAATCGGCTAAAGAAGACGCGATTAAACAGAACAAAGCACTACACGACGAAAACAAAAAAATATTTGCCGCGGTCCACGATCAAAGCAAGCAAAACAAAGCCTTATTAGAAGCTACGGAGAAGAAGATATCAGATAAGGTTAAATCTATACGCGCGAATGTTGAACTTGCATTAGAAGTTAATAGTTCGCGTATAAGCGAATGCGAAGCCAGAGTTGGTTCGATCGAGGAACGAGTACAAGGACAGGCGACCACCATCAATGGATTTGTCTTCGAACAGGAACATCTGTTCGAAGAACTTAGACAACAAATTAATAGGGTACAACGTACCTCTATGCCTGCGTGTCAAACAACGTATGTATATAAAACAATTGATGAACCTAACTCACAACCAAAATACTATGGTCAAAATAGCTGCAATCCAGTCCAGTTCCTGCGCGCGTGCTAACGTAGTATAGAATCCGTTAACGACAATTTGAGCGAAGTGGACAAAATTAATTGGGTTGTGCGGCAGCTTAAAGGTACGGCGGTAGAATGGTTCACGATTGTGCAGGATAAGATTACCGTATACAAAGTCCTTGTAGACCATTTCCGAGCACGGTATTGGAATGAAGAGGTACACTGAAAAATCCGTGTACAATTAGAATTCGGTAAATATATGCCAGCCAAAGGGTCAAAGGAGAAATACCTGATACAACTTGTGTCTCGAGCCAAATATCTTGAACCGCCGATGACTGAGGCAGAAATGGCAAATATGCTTGCTCATCACTTTAGCCGTGGGATTCAAATAGCCGTGATCACACAAGGTGTAAAAACAATAGAAGAGTTGTTATTACTATTGACCAAATGGGAGAATGTTGATAGTCCCAATAATGATAGCAACAAACATCAATTCAATCAACTCATAAACTACAACAACAACAACAACAACAACAATATCAACATCAATGTAAACATAAAAAAAACATTCCAAAATATACTCAGCATAAATTCGCGTCGGTAACTGAAAATAAACCAGTTTTAGAACAGCCAAAAAACTTGTAAGGTTGCACGGCGTGAATCCGTGCACAGAAAAACAGTAGTAAAAGTCAGTGTCACCAGTCTAGTGTTGACAATAGTAGTGATAAGCGAATATTTTGTGTGTCAGGCATATACCCGAATGATATACGAAATGATGAGATGATCTAGTAAATAGTAATAGGTGTATGGAAGACGACAATAGTGTTAAGATAGTAAATAAGAGTACTATAGTTAGAGCCAAAATTAATAATTGTATAGGAAATGTTCTATTAGATAGCGGGGCTCAGATATCTTTAATAAGCGAAAAATTTATAAATAAACATAAGAATCAGTTTAAGAAGGTACAACTATTGCCCGTAAACAACACAATTATTATTACAACAGCAACGAATGATAATCAAATTATTAACCGACAAGCATTGGTGTCTATCGCAACACAGGGAGTAGAGATTGAAGTGCCAGTACTATGAATTAAAGACCTTGTATATGATGTTATACTGGGTACTGACACGTTAAGCAAAATAAATGCTGTAATTGATTTTAATAATAATACTTTGATGTGTATGGTAAATAACAAACAGTATAGCGTAAAGTGAGGACATATGGACATCAAAAATGAATCTGTTGCGAATGACATAAAAATAAACAAACCGCATGTCAACATAACCTCAAATGTAAACAATAACAATAATAACAGTGATCAGCTGACTGCAGTACAACAAAGCAGATTAGACGCGTTATTAAATAAACATAAACCGGTGTTTGAAAACCATCATACTACTCCGGATGTATATGTCGATGAAATCGTGTTACAGATGAAAGTAAATTTGTAAGAAAAACTTACCCTATCCCCTAACATTATCAGAAGCAAGTTGAAGAGGAGATTTCGAAGATGCTAGAAAATATTATTATTGAAAGATCGAATAGCAATTTCCTC
This sequence comes from Magicicada septendecula, assembly GCA_034769895.1. Classification (NCBI taxonomy): domain Eukaryota; kingdom Metazoa; phylum Arthropoda; class Insecta; order Hemiptera; family Cicadidae; genus Magicicada; species Magicicada septendecula. Next base: position 300,964,242 of record CM068371.1, read on the forward strand.
AACCCGATGGTAGTTGTGGAAAAGAAAAACAATGACATCCGGATATGTTTAGACATGAGGAAATTAAACAGTATCACCCAAAAGTGTTATGACTGCGCACCAAATGCAGAGAATTTATTTATTAAGTGTCAAGGGATGAAATACATGACATCCCTTAATTTAAAAAGCGGGTTTTGGCAAATTCCTTTAGCCGAGGATAGTAGAAAGTTTACTGCGTTTCTTTATAAAAATAGGTATTACCAATTTAAAGTGGTTCCGTTCGGAGTAGTGAAATGTTTAGAGTTGGCGCTGGGACCTGAAGTTGAGGAGTATGTTAGTGTATTTGTTGATGATATACTTGTCATATCAAAATCATTTGAAGAACACCTTAAACATCTAGATATTGTGTTTAGGAAGCTGCGGAATGCTAACCTAGTACTGAATTATGACAAGTGTGAATTTGGGAAATCACAAATTAAATTCTTGGGACACATCATTTCAGCTGATGGTGTGAGTACAGATCCGGAGAAGGTTCAAGCCATTACGGGATTTCCTACACCTAATAAAGCCAAGGACATCAAAACCATAGAACCACTATTAGAACTTTTAAGGAAAAATACTAAATGGCGCTGGGAAGAGAGACATGAAGCGGCATTGAACGCAACGAAGGAGATATTTACGAAAAATCTGCATGTATTCCATCCAGAGAAAGAGGGGACATACGTGTTAAATTGCGACGCTTCAGACTATGCTATAGGTGGAATATTGTACCAACGGAATGACAAAAGCGAACATAAAGTCATCGCGCATGTCAACAGATCCTTGAAAGGTGCTGAAAGGAACTAAAGTATTTCACGTCCGAAAAGGAAATTTTAGCCATAGTTTATAGTATAAGTAAATTTAGGTACTATCTTGTAGGGCAACATTTTGAGATTCTGTCAGATAATCAAGCGCTATCATTTCTTCCTAATTGTAAACTATCAAATGTCCGTATGTCACGTTGGATTATGGCTATACAGGCGTACGACTTTAGTATAAAATACCGTAAGGCAAGTGAAAATAAAATGGCCGACACTGTAAGTCGTTATCCGCCAGTAGAGCAAGAAAAGTATTCTGCGACTAAAAATGAAATACCAATTTTTAGCAATTAAGTATGTTTTACCCGATAATTTAAAAACTCAACTTAAAAACATTAGTATCGGACAACAACGTGATGAAAAGTTAAAAAAAATTTGTCAAGAAATTAAATATAGGGAAAATCCTAAATACCAAATTGTTAATAATACATTATATAAGCTTATTGATGGGCAATGGAAAATCATGGTTCCAGATAACATCGTTGAGGTCCTGACTTGGGCATGTGCGGATCTAGCACATGCGGGTGCAAATAAGTGCTACTTAACACTTAGAGAAGACTTCATCTGGATGAACATGTCTAGAAAAATAAAATCTATACTACGAACCTGCCATACTTGTTAAACATAAAAATATCCCAACCAGCATACCTACGTTGAAATGGGTAATATTGTAACACGTGATAAAAATGAATTGTTATGTATTGATTTTCTAGGACCACTTCCACATTGGCCGACCAACAACTGATGCAGTTCTTAAGGTAATTCTTGAGAAATATGTTCCAAAATATGGGCATGTTAAAAAGATATTATCGGATCAAGGTAAGCAATTTACAAATAAGAAATGGCAATCTGAGCTTGAGAAACATCACATACAGGCAGTATTGACGTCGATCCGGAGACCTCAAGGTAATCTTGCGGAGAGGGTAAATAGGGAATTAGGAAGACTATTCAGTACTAATACTGATATTCAGTACTGTAATACCAATCAGAGTAAATGGCCTGAATATATCAAGTTTTTGGAGCAAGCCATCAATGGGAATTACAACGATACGACTGGGTTCACTCCTAAAGAGCTACACTCTGGAGAAATGCCTACACGTGTATGGGATGAGTATGTAAAGCGAGTTGCCACACAGAACTTACCTGTTCCAAACGAAGTTAAGCGTTTAGAAGCTAGAATACGTATTGTGATTAGACGAGTACGAGCGTCTCGTTATTTTCACACAATGTAAGCCTATTCGTTGCTATGAACGGGTATGTTCCCCTGTCTTTACTCTCTTAGGTCGTTTTAATTTACTTAATTATTTAAATATCTGAGATATTTGGAGTTGTGGGATATAGTGATTTAATTAACTAATATTAACTTATCTCTCTAAAAAATATCAGTGTTAGTGTACTTGAAACTTAAATAATTAATGTGTTATTCTGTAATTTCGTTCAACCCTATTATACCTTGAAGACAATTATGTATAATTTTGTATTTTTACGCTCTCTCTTTGGTGTCGGAGAATTCCGCTATAAGCGCTGTAGTACTGGATCAACGAAACTTAGAGGTTATTTCACTGTTTATGTTAACCAATTATTCTATACTTAGTCAGTTACTTTTTTATTCCCAACTCATTAAATCATACTCCAAATGACAAGATTTTGCAACTATACAAAAGTTCTTTATTTGTTTACTTCTTCAACATTGAATAAAATATGTTCTAACTGGCATACACTAGGCTATAGATTGCGTGAATCGATTATTGATCAGTCCGATACTTTATTTAGATTCGGTTATATAATGTATTTTAATTTGTAATTAACTTAATTCAGGGTGTGAACTGTGGGGAAGATTAAAAATACATAGATAAGAATGCAAGATTTACAAATTTGAAGTGTTGTGTAGTTAATATGATTTATACAATAATAATTTACCAGACTATAACGAAGCAAATCGTGTAGGCGGTTGATTGATAACTTTACTGTTCTGGATGATTTTGCCGTACAATATTCTTTCTTCGGTTTAATAAAATGGAATTCTTGTCCTGTCCACCTCGGAAATACAGTTCCCTGGATTGATTTACAGCCCGATTGATGCTCCTTCTGCAATTCCTGGATCCAAATACGTTCTTCTCTCGGTTGAAGCAATTATTGATGTTCCGTGTATTTGAAAGGTTATAAGTTCCAGTGTAGTGTATATTATTGGTTGTGATGCAGTTAACTCTTTATATTGGGTTTAATATATCGTCAACTCCTTTCGGATATGGGACAATTCAAGTCCTTCCTTGTAGAACCCAGTTATTTATTTTTTATTGTGATTTCATACTATAGTCTCGTTTGGTTAAACTGTACTGGCGTAAGTCAATGAGATTATCTTTAGTATTTTTGTTGTATTATAAGAGTATCAAATACTTTAGTATATATTCCAATTATATTAGACAGTTCTTAGTTTTTTTAATCTCATCACATTCAGATCATAAAAAGCAATAATTGAAAATCAACAACTTCTTCGTTTCCTGTAGTCCATAGCAACCCATTATTTTTCTTCCTTCTACATGTTTTGTATATAGTGTTTATTTCATATATTTTTTGTCTATTCCTTATTAATTTGCTATCATATCGGAATATAACTTTACCGATAGTTGGTTTATTATTTTCTACACATATTCTGCTGGTTTTTTGATATGAGCCTGTTCCTTTTATATTTACTACTTTTTCGATATCAAACGTTATCAATCGATATCATGGCATTGTGGCATTATCATAATTTGTATAAATTGATATGGTTTATTATATATCATTACTAATTTAATGTTTTTTCCTAGCTCTTTGAACCGTATTCATTAATTATTATTAATTTATGTACCTAACCTTTATGTTATGAGTGGTTATATAGTGTTTTTGGCTGTTAGGCCTTTTATTGTATACGGACCTACCTGTGTTTATAACTGGTAAACATCTATAGCCCTTTTACATAAATTCATACATATAATCAAATCTTAACTATTAACATTTACATAAACAATTATTCTTTTCATATCTAATGACAATTTTATCTTAATCTATGGATCACATATAAGAAAATTGAAATCCGTTAACACTAACTAGCTGCTTCACACATCATTCTACAACAGTAATTGAATAATACATCTTGTTTCATTACCCTTCATTAACTCAACAAGTAATTCGTATAACATAACATAAACTTTATCATAACATTCGTTGTCACAAAATAATATCATTTAATTCAGAATCCTTATTTGCTATTGCTATAAGGTAAATTATTGTTTCATTTTTGTTTACTTTCATGGTCATTTACTTTGACAATTTCTGTACTATTCTACTTCTTACACTTCTCATCCGTATCACATTGATTTACTTTTCACTGAACATAGATCATTAACTATTATCTAACTTACAGGTTTGTTTATTCTCGTTATTTCTACCTTGCATCCTTATTTATCTTTATCTATAATTATAAATGTAATTATTAGGCTTTTGTTTTATCATGGGGTTAAATATTGACTTGCTTATTATTTTGTTAATATAATATTTATGTAACATGGATGCCAGCATTTCTGTTGCGTTACATATGCTCCCCCTCCTAAAAAAGTTTAGTTTACCTGAATGAAGTTTAGGTCAAATAAACTTGTCTTTTTCACATGCCTTTTCTTCATATCAATATTAATGGTTGACGATGGGATCCTCAATGTAACTTCATTAGACTAGTATTAATAATTCTTTATTTAATAACATTTCATCATTTTAATTAACATTCTTGATCATTTTTAATTTCTGTCAACAGTATTTGTTGATAGTTGTCTACAATATTCAATGATACCTTAGGTTCACATCTCTTCTACTTATAATTACTGTAATCACTGTATTTCTCAATTATCCTTCTGTCATCTAATTTCTTTCTGTTTTCTTCGTCCTACTCTTCTGGAAACTGAGGTCATTCTTGCAACTATTCTAATATTCCTTAAATATTTAATTTCCCTAACAATCCCTAATATGTGCGTTGGTACGGTTCAGAGAGGCACTGTTTGGCTTCATACTCTGCTGCCCACACCACACCTTAATATAGTACTGCTGGAATTCATCTACAGTCAGCTATAAAATATAATAATCTCCTAATAATCTCCTTAATTACTTAATAATAAATATTTGGGAAAAATTTTTTTTTTCTTTGTTGCTTTTATATTTCTTTATTACTATCCTTCATACTTTGTGATTCCATTTTAGTTTCCTTAAACGTTCTTTGATATTAAATCTGACAGTTATCATTTGTAATTATTTTTGTTTTTCTTTCTTGTTGTGATTATAACGCTAAGTATCTTCTTCATTTGTTTTTCTGATCTCAATATTTTCTAAATAGTTATTGTGTGATTATCATTATAACTGTTTTTCTGACTAGATACAGTCCTTAGCTCAACTATTATTTTTCTTATCGTATTTCATTATTTTGGCTGTTTATATTTCAATGAATTATGTTCATAAATATTCTTTCTTTCTTGTTTTCTTTAATATTACATTGGTTACAATCAATCATTTACTGAAGGTGTTTCTTTCACTTGGCAATGTGGTATGTATTTTAGGTCATATGATTTATCTTTTATTATTTTGGTATAGGTAGATTTGAGGTAAAAACTTTTTATCTTGGGGTTTCATTATTTATTATTCACACTATTTATTTGTAGACGTTTAGTAATAATTCTAGTTTTCTTCTGTAATCTTGGGGTTTCATGATTCATTATTCACACTATTTCTTTGTAGACGTTTAGTAATAATTCTAGTTTTCTTCTTTAATCTTGGGGTTTCATGATTCATTATTCACACTATTTCTTTATAGACGTTTAGTAATAATTCTAGTTTTCTTCTGTAATCTTGGGGTTTCATGATTCATTATTCACAATATTTCTTTATAGACGTTTAGTAATAATTCTAGTTTTCTTCTGTAATCTTGGGGTTTGTTATTAACTCTTCTTAATATCTTCTTCATAACTATATTTTAATTCAGACTTACTTTATTTTGAATGACATTTTTTTCTATTTATTTTATTGTTCAAAAAATTCTCTTTTATTTACAAGTGTTTTCTCTTCAAAATCGGTAATAAGTTGTTCTTATTGTATTTTAGAATTTAGTGGTATTATTCATAATATTTCTTTTTGAATTTAGTAAAATTTTTTTTTTCTTACTAAATTCGTTTTATATATAATAGTTATTTCAAATAATTTTTGGTAAGTTGGTCTTACTGCCTTTTAGAATTTTGCTGTTACATATATGATTTCGTTATTACTATTACTGTTTACATGTTTCTTATCCTCTTCCAATAAATCTTCTCTGATATTCTTTAAATAGTGGTTATTAATTATAGTTATGGTATGATTACTCTTAATTTTGTTTACAAGTCGTTGTTCCCCAAGATTACGGTTCAGTGAAGGGTATTCATTATTTTTCACTGCCTCTATTAGTTTAAATGAGGGCTTACCCCCTCTTCTATATTTTCATTTGGATTATTATGTTGATTTAGTACAGTTTCGGTGCGATCCTCCGTATTAGGTTCCGCTATCCTATAATTTCCTTCAGGTGGATAGTTGTCTTCACGCCGGGACTGGTCATAATGATTGTCATATCGGTGACTCCTTGGATAATACCGTCGCTGATTACCTTGAGGCCTGGAGTAGATATAATTAACGTTATGCCTATAATTATTGGGTCGTCTGTCCCCATCTCCTCTATTATTGCGACTATCGCGGTAATTATAAGTATTATTGCCACGATAATTATAGTTCCTGGAATTATTATTCGCGTGCTCATTTTGGGTCCTATTGGCATTAACGTTCTGCGCAGGTCGATTGTGATCATTATTATGAGAATTGGTTGGTGGCGCGTTATTATTATACTTCTGATATTTATAATTTAACATCCTATTTCTTTGGTATTGGTTCTCGTGCTCATAATTCTCAAGGAATTTGGCCATGGCTGAAATCGTTTTGATTTGACTACACATACGTGCATTTTTTATCCCTTCCTCGTAATGGTAGGATAGTTGTATCACCAAACATTCTTCGGGAATTCTGGGCTCTAAGTTCCGTGCCATACATACTTTTCCTAGAAAGTATGAAGTAGGAGACTGGCCTATGTTTGTTTCGTATCGACCGTTACTCAAATTATTTCTAATCATGTTCTGGGTCGATTCAGACCAATATTTCTCTTTAAATTGTTTTTTGAACTCGGTCATGTCCAGTATATCCGGGCGCACCGCTGTCCACCAATTATCATAGGTATCTTTAAATGTTTCATCAATCATACTGCGTATAATACTCCAGCGATTTTCTCTATTTTTTGTAATCATCTCTTCCAACGTCTTTAAAAATTCCATCGGATTGCGCTTGTAATTACGAAAATTAATAGATTCCCGGTTCTCGTGGTTATTTGTATGACTATGTTGGCATGTCCTATCCCGCCATGCATCTACTCCTTCTTGCAACTGTAATTCACGTCTACTAATTTCCTCTATTTTACTTTTACTGGTATTAATTTGATCTTCCATACTGTTTAAATTGCCGTATACTCTTTCGAGTCGTTCACCCATGTCTGTCTGTATTTGCGTAATTCCTTCCTTATTCTCCTCCCGTACCTGATGTACTTCATTTTTAATTTGCTCATATTTTCCGACAGTTTCCTGTTGGATTTCTTCGATCATTGTTTTACTCTCAATTTTTATGTCATTAATTTTATTTTGTAGTTCTTCACGAACCTGTACTATTGTTTCGTTAGTTTTTTCTAACCCTTCATTTGTTTTGGCTATTTCTAATTTTCTTTCCTCATTATTTTGGTCCACCTTCTGGTTAACTGTCACATGAAGATTCTCAATTTTTTCATTAATCTGCCTTAAATTCTCTTCATGTATTTGTAAGATGTCTTCCTTCATTTGTTTTAGACCCTCATCATTCCTATCTAATCTTACGTGAATTTGGTTTAATCTTTCGTTATTTCTATCGAACCTTTCGTTCATTAGTTTTGAGGTTTCTTTAATTTCCTCATTTGTTTTCCTAAAATTCTCCTTGTTTTCCTCATTCATTTGTCTATTGCCTTCCATTATAATACTCAACAGCTCCTGCATACTGATGTCTTCCTTTTTGTTGGATTTATCTGGTTGGTCCCCTTGGGCAACTTCTTTAATTATTTCCTTTTCCTTGTCCGTAATTATTTCAGTTTCCGTTATTTCGTCTGTCTGTTGTTCCATTTCACTATCTGTTATTATTTCTATTTCCTGTTCTTGTTCACCTACTTCCTTCTCCATTTCTTCTGCCCTCACCTTTGATCTACCTCTGGTATGCATGTTTATTCTCCCACAGTTGCCTGCTCTGGTTAAGTATTATTAATATAGTTATAGTTACTTAACTTAAGCCCTACACTGGTTGAGCGCCAATTTGTGATTCGACGAGTACGTACGATTCAAGTCCCACTGTTGGGTTCGTCAATTTGTATCGTGACGAGTACGAGCGTCTCGTTATTTTCACACAATGTAAGCCTATTCGTTGCTATGAACGGGTATGTTCCCCTGTCTTACTCTCTTAGGTCGTTTTAATTTACTTAATTATTTAAATATCTGAGATATTTGGAGATGTGGGATATAGTGATTTAATTAACTAATATTAACTTATCTCTCTAAAAAATATCAGTGTTAGTGTACTTGAAACTTAAATAATTAATGTGTTATTCTGTAATTTCGTTCAACCCTATTATACCTTGAAGAGAATTATGTATAATTTTGTATTTTTACGCTCTCTCTTTGGTGTCGGAGAATTCCGCTATAAGCGCTGTAGTACTGGATCAACGAAACTTAGAGGTTATTTCACTGTTTATGTTAACCAATTATTCTATACTTAGTCAGTTACTTTTTTATTCCCAACTCATTAAATCATACTCCAAATGACAAGATTTTGCAACTATACAAAAGTTCTTTATTTGTTTACTTCTTCAACATTGAATAAAATATGTTCTAACTGGCATACACTAGGCTATAGATTGCGTGAATCGATTATTGATCAGTCCGATACTTTATTTAGATTCGGTTATATAATGTATTTTAATTTGTAATTAACTTAATTCAGGGTGTGAACTGTGGGGAAGATTAAAAATACATAGATAAGAATGCAAGATTTACAAATTTGAAGTGTTGTGTAGTTAATATGATTTATACAATAATAATTTACCAGACTATAACGAAGCAAATCGTGTAGGCGGTTGATTGATAACTTTACTGTTCTGGATGATTTTGCCGTACAATATTCTTTCTTCGGTTTAATAAAATGGAATTCTTGTCCTGTCCACCTCGGAAATACAGTTCCCTGGATTGATTTACAGCCCGATTGATGCTCCTTCTGCAATTCCTGGATCCAAATACGTTCTTCTCTCGGTTGAAGCAATTATTGATGTTCCGTGTATTTGAAAGGTTATAAGTTCCAGTGTAGTGTATATTATTGGTTGTGATGCAGTTAACTCTTTATATTGGGTTTAATATATCGTCAACTCCTTTCGGATATGGGACAATTCAAGTCCTTCCTTGTAGAACCCAGTTATTTATTTTTTATTGTGATTTCATACTATAGTCTCGTTTGGTTAAACTGTACTGGCGTAAGTCAATGAGATTATCTTTAGTATTTTTGTTGTATTATAAGAGTATCAAATACTTTAGTATATATTCCAATTATATTAGACAGTTCTTAGTTTTTTTAATCTCATCACATTCAGATCATAAAAAGCAATAATTGAAAATCAACAACTTCTTCGTTTCCTGTAGTCCATAGCAACCCATTATTTTTCTTCCTTCTACATGTTTTGTATATAATGTTTATTTCATATATTTTTTGTCTATTCCTTATTAATTTGCTATCATATCGGAATATAACTTTACCGATAGTTGGTTTATTATTTTCTACACATATTCTGCTGGTTTTTTGATATGAGCCTGTTTCTTTTATATTTACTACTTTTTCGATATCAAACGTTATCAATCGATATCATGGCATTGTGGCATTATCATAATTTGTATAAATTGATATGGTTTATTATATATCATTACTAATTTAATGTTTTTTCCTAGCTCTTTGAACCGTATTCATTAATTATTATTAATTTATGTACCTAACCTTTATGTTATGAGTGGTTATATAGTGTTTTTGGCTGTTAGGCCTTTTATTGTATACGGACCTACCTGTGTTTATAACTGGTAAACATCTATAGCCCTTTTACATAAATTCATACATATAATCAAATCTTAACTATTAACATTTACATAAACAATTATTCTTTTCATATCTAATGACAATTTTATCTTAATCTATGGATCACATATAAGAAAATTGAAATCCATTAACGCTAACTAGCTGCTTCACACATCATTCTACAACAGTAATTGAATAATACATCTTGTTTCATTACCCTTCATTAACTCAACAAGTAATTGGTATAACATAACATAAACTTTATCATAACATTCGTTGTCACAAAATAATATCATTTAATTCAGAATCCTTATTTGCTATTGCTATAAGGTAAATTATTGTTTCATTTTTGTTTACTTTCATGGTCATTTACTTTGACAATTTCTGTACTATTCTACTTCTCACACTTCTCATCAGTATCACATTGATTTACTTTTCACTGAACATAGATCATTAACTATTATCTAACTTACAGGTTTGTTTATTCTCGTTATTTCTACTTTGCATCCTTATTTATCTTTATCTATAATTATAAATGTAATTATTAGGCTTTTGTTTTATCATGGGGTTAGATATTGACTTGCTTATTATTTTGTTAATATAATATTTATGTAACATGGATGCCAGCATTTCTGTTGCGTTACAGTATTAAAAAGAGTGCAGAGAATGCACAGAAAAGTTTAATGCGGAACATAAACTTCTAACATTCAAAATACACGAGATGGTTCTTTTAAAAGCGTTAAACATTGGTCGTAGTGAAGATAACACAGCTGCTAAATTCTTTAGGTTATATAATGCACCTTTCTTATTGTCTGAGCAAGTTGGCAAAAATAATTACATCGTTACTAATCCTACAACTAACCGTACTATTGGTAAATTCCATGCATCATCTTTACGCAAATATTATGTTAAAGAATAAACTGTTCATGTACATCAGGGTATATGATGTATGACTGTATTGAAACAAATTGTATAAAAAAATTAAATGTATTAAGTATGTGAGATGAGATGTCAGAGTATGTGGAGAAATGTCTGGAACCTGTCTAAGATAAGGAGACATGACGTCATCAAATGTTATTTTGGCTTATCTTGTGAGGGCATAGTATTCAGAGTCTGACCACGTGTATCTGTTTATGTTTCTTCTGTCAAAATGGAGCTGTCAAACAGAGTTGAAATAATTTAATTTTTGGAAGAATATTTATTTATTTGGTTTTATTTCTTGTTTATATTTTTTGGAAGTAATATTTTATTTGTTTTAAGCTTAAAAAAATTGTAAACATGTGAACAAACTTTTTTTTATACGTGGAGGGGATAATCCTGCAACAGTACACAGGATATGAAAGTCATTTAAGTGGAATACTACTGCTATATAACATTTTCTGATGGCCATAGACATGTTTTAAATTGATTTTGTTCCTTTTTGTAAAGTAGTCATAAGTTTTGAACCAAGCTATTTTTTAAAAAGTATGTTATGTCAGAATGTTCACGATTTTATTCTCTTTTATGTCATGTGAAATATTTGTGTGTAAGTGCGCGGATGCGCGGGTGATTTACATTTTATTTAATAACTTCGAGGAATATTAACATTTCATTCTGAAACTTGGATAGAGTATTCTCATGGTTATAAGCTACATTTTTCATATACTCAATTCTCTTAACCTATAATTTTTATGTTTTTTTTTTTATTAATTTAATCTTCTTTTATTCTCGTTATCTTCAATAAAGTAATAAAATTTATAGATTAGACCTAGACAGGCCTTTGCAGAATCGAACAGAGTTTAAGCCAGATTTCAGTGAATCTGTGTTCTCATCTGTGACGTTGCTACAGTTTCAACCAATCAGAGGGTCTAAAATTTACTCAATTTGGTCTTCTGTCGAGAGCACTTCGCGCAGTTTCTTATAAGGACTCGTTATAGAAAGACGTAGGTCTACTCGCTGCCACGAGTTTTTCGTGACAAGACAGTTCGTTTTCATTTAAACTTAGAAGTTGGTTCACGGTTCGAGGTCTTCGAAACCATTGCCACTTACAAAACTCAATTACAAAATAGATCATTCTAGTGCTTTTTGCGTATAATGGAATATATCCTGTAGGTATAAAATATCTACCAAGTTATTTTGAGGTACGCGAGAACACTTCAAGAATCCGGAGTTTGTGTAAGATCAATATTGTAGCGTGACAGAAAATCCACTACTTATTAAGTCATATAAAATCATAAAGTTTAATTACACCACATATGTTAAAATAATATTGAATGAGATTTAAGGAAATCAAAGGAATGAACCACGATAAAATAAAAATCCTCATTACATTATATAAAAACCACTGTTTAAATATCAAAGAAAGTATTGAAAGCAACTCATATTATAAGATCAGTAATTTACCCAGGAAGCTAGGAGCAGTAAACAAATTAAATAAGACCATATCAAGAAGAAAGAGACTCAGTTTTAGAGTGGTGAATACCAAAATACCCCAAAAACAAGAAGAGGGAAGAATAAGGATTGGGATCAGGAAGGAAACAATACCCTGAAACCTTTAGAGAAGAACAAGGTCAGTATCAGTGAATAAATTAGATGCTCCAAACTAAACATCAGTCGAGATAACACCAAGTACCTTGGTTTTGCCCAAGAATAAAGAAGGAAGACAAGAAGACTAGAAGAATGAAGACTAGAAGAAGGACAAGAATGAAGACCAGAAGAAGGACAAGAATGAAGACAAGAAAGAAGATAAGAAGAAGGACAAGCAAGAAGACAGGAGGAGAGGAAGAAATAGTATGAAAGAAACACCGTTGTAAAACCTATTATTATTATTAACTGCCATCAACCCCAAACCCACCAAAATGATTAAAAAGAAAGTATAACATACCCAAAATCCTATAAAAATGTAATTATTTAGAAAACTAAAGTGCTGTATAGTATTATAAGAAGTGAACCGACTAAAGCTATTGTGTGATAAGAAAATAAACAAGTCTTAACAGTCCATGATTACTAAAGGTCTGGTCTGAGATAATAAGACTCAAAATATCAGAACCAACAGTGAAAGTGAATTTGTGTAAGTGTTTTTTGGAAATGCAATAAACTTAAAGTTAGTGATACTATGACTTATCAATATGTTATATAACAACTTTAATATCCAATAATAAACAGCATAATAAAATAATAAAATGGAAGATTTCCAGTATTTTATTATTTTAATGTAACTCTTTATTTACAAGACATTTGTAAAAAAAATGCTAATAACTAGAGTATGGGTGGTCATGTTTACTGAGGTAGGGGATCATAAATAATAATGGTTTAGACCAGAAAGGACTGGCATTAATTTAGTATTCGTAAGTTTAAAATGTTTAAATAGACTGTTTATTCACAGCCATAAAATCAATGTGTTAGTAAAATGTATTTGTAAGAGTTATTAGAAAATAAGATTTATATTATGTGTTTTAAAATGAATTATGTTTGCTAAATAATAGCCTACATACCATTAATAATGTTTCAATAGGTATGCTATGTTAACTCAAAAATAGTTAAAAGTATATGTTCAAACCATAACAGCAATATGTTCAATTGTGCAGATTGTTAATAATGTTCATAATTATTTATTTTAATAACAGTAGTGTTAATTAAATACTACACCTCACAATAAGTTATAAACCATTTTATTTTCATGTAATAGTAACTATGTAAAGTCAGAGGAGGAAGTAGGATTAAATTTATTTGAGAAAGACAGAAATATACAATTCTAAAATCTAGGCCATTTCGTGAATTCACAGAAACAATATAAACCAGTATAATTCACTTATAAATCCAGTAAACTAGCAAGATTTAGATAAGGTAACTCAGTTAATCACTACTGGGAATGATCCTATGAGTTAAAATGATAATAAGGAAATATACCTTAAAACATTGTAAATTTTCAAAATATATAAATTAATTAATTTTAAAGAGCAATGTCAAATTTACAGATTAACACAAAAAACCAGTTCAAAGGTTTAATTTATATGTATTTAAGGAAAGGAAGAGGAATATGACTAATTAAAATTTATTATAATAGTATTAATGATATTTAAAATGGAGGAAATTTGTATAAAGACGGAAATCCAATTTTGAGCCTATATTTCAAAAAAGTAAATAAATTTGTTAATTTCCACAAAATGTCTACAGATATGGACTATAATATATCAATTTGAAAGGAGTGAGATGATTAAACCAATGATAAGGTTCATAATTCATAAAAGTGATGAATAAAATAAATAAATTCCATATATAATGTAATATTTTATCATGTGTATGATGGGTAATCGAAATATGTTAACAATACTTTTTCAAAGATTAACTGGGCCAGATTTTTGACCAAGGTAATTAGTCTTTTGTTGAATATCAAGCTGAAGAGTTGTGTGAAAAACGTTCCTTTAAAACCGAGTCGAAAATGGTACTAACCATCAGCCATTATAATATAAGTGAATCGAGAGTTAGACGAATTAGACACTTTTTTAACTAAATCTACCAAAACGTTAACGACAATAGTGAAAACAAACACCTAACTTCATGATACGAGTGATATAAAACAGTAAAACAATATATTTAATCTAATTCACTCTACAAATCCTAAACATATCTTGAGAACTTTAACCCACAGAAGTGAACACATACAAAATAAACTAATTAACACAAGTTTACACGGAACACTTCGTCAGAATACACCAAATAACTTAACAGACATATTACACCAGTGCGGGAAAATTTCAAACATTCCTGAAGGTAATTTTGTTGTGATTTTCGGACACGTCGATTTCGCAGTAACTACGCCAGAAATAGTAGCGGCCATCTTTTAATTTTACCAGCCTGCCTTCTACATCGTGGTGACGTCATAGTCTGCATATGGTTTGACGACAACTTTCATAAATATTACATATCAGAATTATTTAAATACTATTGAATAATAATTATTGTATTTATTTTAATTGTTAATGTTATACTTTCTCGTCACCCTTCTCTGACTATTAATTTTAATCGCTCAAAGAACCTGTCTTTTATATAATACATATCATAATTTTTGTTCTGTATGCACAATCGATAATTCCCTGAGACGGAGTCGATAATTGTTCTCCATCGATAAAAAATCGATTATTTATTAAATTGTTAAATAAATCCTTATATTTCCATTATTTTTTATCTGTTATTATTTCACAGGCTAATTTAAGACTATTTATTAAGGCTGAGGGACTTCAAGAAGAAGAAAATATTTTATTTTAGTGAGATATTGGACCAGCAAGAAGAATCACCAATCGATTGCTGACTGGAGTTAATCTATTTAACTCCAGACTTGGTTCAAATCGTCCAGAAGTGCTCGATAGTCAATAAATACCTGCCTGATTATCAAAATTTTTACAAGAACCTTTTAAAACAGATTTATTTCTTATTTACATACATTAATAAACATAAACAAAATTTTTTATTATTTGAAAATTTTATTTTTTATAAAATTTTCCATCAACTTTTTATCTTTTGTAACGACCGGCATACAGCGGCTGGTTACAATATACACAGATCTATTTTACCCAGTTTTAAAATCCCTGAGATTAATTAAATTTAAATTTTAAACAATAACAGTTCATATCGCTGTGTGCGTGGGTGCAACGACGTGAAATTTCAGCATTAGTGATCTTCGAACGGTCGACGGGCAGAGTTGTAGCAGTCATCAGTCGAGCTGCGTGCGCGAAGCGTCGTGTGGCTACGTAAACAGTGGATTTCAACACATCAAGTAACATAATTGTAAAGCAAGCCAACAGACTCGATTTTGAAAGACAAATTTTTAAATAAACAATTTTACATTATAAATTAATAAGACAATAGTAAATTTTAATGCTTTAAT
Organism: Magicicada septendecula; assembly: GCA_034769895.1. Lineage (NCBI taxonomy): Eukaryota > Metazoa > Arthropoda > Insecta > Hemiptera > Cicadidae > Magicicada > Magicicada septendecula. The sequence continues at coordinate 300,980,166 of CM068371.1, forward strand.
TTATTAAATTTTCCTACCTCCAGATATAGACTCTGTGTAATAATTTCTATATTACCTACCTATGCAGTTTTAAATTGTATCGTTGCAATATATAGGCCTATATATTTTTACGACGGTCTCACTGATCGTACTTACTTTACTTTAGCCAACGCCCGTACGTGGTTCTTCAACCATTCGACGTCGAGCCTCCCAGTAGCGATTGGTTATGTCGTCGTCGGGGCTTGGCAGTCCCGTAAGTGTTCTCCGTCCATTCTTCCGGAGTTGCAAAGCGGACAGGTTTCGATCTCACTGATCGTCGTATGGTACAGTGGAAACAAAATACAGATACCAATGAAGTCACTAATAACCAGCTTTAATTAATCACAAAATAACAATAAATTAACTGTAAATAACAATTATACAATAATTCAACTTAAACTTGTCCAAAACACAATAATAATGTCAACTATATAGAATTCCGCATTAATTACAACACAACAAGCACTCGATATCACTTGACAAATCTCTCAACAAACTGGCTGACAAAGTCAGCTGTTATTGTTCAAATAGGTAGCACAAGTGTTCCAGAATAATCCATAATAAGCGTCAACAGGCGCTCGAAACCTCTAGAGCGTACTCTAGTGCGGCCTTGAAGAAACACGCACCTGCTGGGCTAGGTGAGAAACGCGTATAACGACACTCTCTATTATTCAAGAACGTTCCGTAATTGCAAAACAATATGTATGTAGCGTTATATAGATGTCGCATAGAATAACTAGTCGAAATGTATGTTACTGGAATTCAGTGGACTTATTAATGATGCTATCCTTTTATGACAAATCTGCTGAACTATTAATACAATTTTGTACAACATAATTAGTATTCATTTTGAATTGAATTGTTTTAATACTGTCTCTCTTACATTTTTGAAGCATAAAAAAGAGCCTTACCAGCAAGATTATTTTGTCTTTTTAATTGTATCTTCATAGATGTTTTTGTTATCCAGTATCCAATTTGTGTAATGCGGAATTGTTTATTAAGTTTAAGTTATGATGATGTGTTTCTACGTATTAATTTGAAACTCTGTGTGTGTGTGGGGGGGGGCCCATGCGCGTGTGAAATGAAGTAGTTTGGAATACTGTTGGAAACTCTTGAGAGCTTCATAGTTGGCGGACGAAATTTAGTACCAACATTTTAGACGCCTAATTTGTCAATTGATGTTATTTTCTTTCTAATCGGTAGTAATAAATATTAGAGGACAATAAGTTTGCTTAGCGCTGTGGAAATTAAGCGTTGTGAGTACTGTGACGATTGATTGTTACTATAGAAGGTTATATCGGAAGTACATGTAAGTGAAGCACGGTTGGATATTGCAACGCATGTCGCCAATACTGTACTTGTCTTGTAGGCCTACTGTAAGAGGATGTACAGGATATTACCTATAAGACTAACGTGAAGCAGATCTTGCTCTGCCGTAATGTAACTGAATGCACTCCACAAAATTAGTATTCCAAACAAGACGTTTCAAACACTTTTCGTACAATGCTTTGAGATTGTACATATTTATGAGTATGAGGAAGTTTACTACAATATCGACAATGATAATAATATTTCTGCACACTATCGATATTAAATGTTAGATACTTAAATTTCCACGTGAAAGCAGATCGTATGAAATTTGTAACTTGTAGCAATATTACATTTTTTTGCTCAAAAGATTTTATACTATTTCTTCGTGTTATTATGCACACACTCCCGCTCTAGCAGATCTTATCATTTTCATAACACGTCTAACCTGCAAACATCTTCAAAAATAATGATAGTTGAATCTGTAATTACCGCCAGGAGTATCAAACCGCTGATTGGTCACACGCTCGATCCGTCAGTTGGCTTACCATAACGTTTAAAACAGTTGCATTTACTATCAATACAAGAGTTTGACCTTATGATCTAATAAAGTAGATACGCCTTAGTCCAAGCGATGTGACCTCCATGATTAAAGTGAACTTTTTCCAGCGAGACATACCTCCGAATTCGGGAGCAGGAAAATTTTACTTGGGGCTAAGTCTGGTGGTGAAAGTGAAACTAATTTGTAGTCCAGTTTGTAACGTTTTGCGACTACAATAATTGATAAAGTATTGAAAATAATATTCAATTATTGAAATGTAAGCGAGTACATTGTCTTGACACAAAACAATGGTGGCTTTTGGTCTTAGGAAGTGGTGGTTGCACCTCACCATATAGTTTGGAGGGGGACCATAGGTCTTTAACATTATTACTTTTATTAATTGTCAATAGACTAATACTTACGTCAAGGCATTAATAATTTATTTAGTTAGCTATTAGCATATGTCCCATTAATAATAAAGTAGTAACTAAATTATTAAATTTAGCTGATGCGCTTAGCAGTGAACATATTCTGTGCCTGGATAGATGTTTTCGTATGCAAATGTTCGTGTAATATTTTGTCGACATTATGTATAAACATGCGTAAAATATTCGCAACCTAATACGCGTCCATTATTTAATACAGCATTGAGAATTTGTTTTTATATTTCGTCATTTGCAGTGGTTTTTGACCTATCTGAACGTTCGTGGTAAGAAATGGATTAATGCTCACGTTTGAATCCAGCATTCAATTTTTTCACTACTGAAAACGAGGTGAGAAGCCTCCCAAAGTGGAATCAAAATTGCTTTACTTCCGTTGGGGTTAAACCTTGTATAATGTAGTATTTTATGACTGTAAGCAATTGATTGTATCAATTTTTCGAAAAACACCAACCATCTGTACTTTATTACATCACAACAATCAAACTAGTAAATACAGCTGTTTTAAACCTTTTGACACGGCATCTGACGGCTCGAACTTGCGAACAAATTATAGCGATTTCATACTCCTAGCGCTATCTCTATGTCCAGCCTAGAACAACTCAGACTACCCTCGTATTCAAATAGTATATCGTGCATTCCTTTGTACTGGTACAGTATTTTTATTCTTTAGTATATTGTTATACTATCGATCACTGAAACAACAAGCATTTGAAACACTGGCAGTTTAAATATCAAAGTTCCTTGAAAAGTCTCAGACCACGTCATTCGTGTAAAAGCGTGCTCACACACAACACACAAACTAACACACACACACACATTTGTGTATTGACCTTTGTGCGTATTGGTGAGACGAATTTTACGCGTTTTGTATCATTTACAACTACTAATAACTTAAAAAGTTTATTGGAACTCATGATTAAAGAAGCAATGGAAAAGGTTATACAGCATTGCTCAGGTTATACAGGTTGCAGTGCAATGATTGTGATAAGTTCTACTCTCAACAAACTGTTAGAAGATTTACAGATAGGTTTAAAGAACATCTACCCATAAAAAATGTTAGTTCAATTAATTCTAATTTTGCATTGCACTTGATAAATTAAAATCATAATTACATGGGGTTTGCGCGGTGTAAAGGCCCATACTTGGATGCCTTACAGAAGTTTTAAACGTACAAAGCAACAAAACTTCATAAAGAACTATTCCTTAAATCAGTTATCGTTTTGTTCAACTGTTTTGACGCTGCATTACATGTCAACAAGGAGGATGCAAAAACAAACTGATATATCAGTGAGACAAGTGGGTATATTGAACAGTTTGACATCTGAAGTTTCGCCGAGCAGCACTGTTTCGTAGCGTCGTGTATGTTATGTGCCATGCGTAATTATTCAATAATTTGTAGCCTACATTGACTGTTGTGAGTTTTTCCGACTCGTTCTCATGACAAGACAAGACATTTTGGCACCCAATGATGTGAACATGTTTCCGAAACTCAGCCTTAGTGCTTTAACGGTATGCGGACAAAAGAATGCAATGAAAAAAATAGCACAAATTGAGAGAAGACCATACTATAGTCATTAGTTTGGAAGGAACAGGTTTCCATTCTGTGACACGTGCGATCAAAATTAATGACTTAGAAGTAACAGGGTTTCTTGTCTTTAATGCCCTTCACTCGCTACTCTTAATGTTAAATGCCTCGTTCTCTAAAAACATTATATTAGTAAGACGATTTAATGCTACAATGTTATCGCCAAACCGTCTTGACTAATGGATTGCCGGGAAGAGTTGTTAGATCTAAGTAATCTACACAATTTTATCAAAGACAAATTGAGATTTCACAATGAACATACCGTAACTAAGTGAAGAAGGGTAGTGGTTCACTACTCTGTTCAATAACACTAAAGGATATTTAAGGAAACACGCACAAACATTACACAAAAAAGAGGTAATCACATATATTATTTCTACTTTATTGTGATAAATGCATTGTGTAGACTGTTAACATTCACGTAGTAAAGCGAGTAATAATTGGTAGTAGTGACAAAAATTCGGTAGGATCGCTAGTATCACGCAGTAGGTAATTTTGTACGTTATTCCGTTATTGCTGTTTGTATTTTTGTCATTTGTTGTAAATTAATATTTCTAGTGTTAATGTTAGTTTCTGTTTAATATCTATAACACCAAAAATTTTGAAAAGTTTTATTTCATAATTAGCAGTAAGAAGTGTCGTTGGAAGTAATAACGAAGGGTGTATGTGTGGAAAGCATATTTTGTAAGGGACAATAGGAGAAGGGAGCAAACACGCTCTAGTGACGGACAGGTCATAAATTTCGTAGACAGCTGCAACGCATACCCTGTTAACAAGCAGAGTTCACTGCTTCCGGTACGTAGAACACCAGTTTTTTGTGAAAACACATTGATTCCATAGGAAACTACATACAATGTGTACAGAACCATTAAAGGAGAAAAGGCTTAACAATGGTCAAGCATACATGTGTACGCCAGCTGTCAGGAGACAGCGACGAAGGGTGTATTGATTTGAAAGACTCCAGCGGTCGACGACAGGATTTTGACCTTACTTGGAAACGAAAGAGCAGAGAGTACGTCCCAAACTCAAGGATGGGGTATTGGCTGGCAACTAAAAGAAAAAACCAACTTTCAAAGAAGGGTAGGCGAGGCCCTTGAACAACAATAGATAATAACTCCAGAGCGACGAAGTTCAGAAACAATGCAAATGGAAGAGAAACTCAGAGTTGTCGCTGTAGACTTTAGAAAAAAACGACAGATACAGTTTATTGCTGCGTTGTCTGAAAATAACAACGACCTCAAAATACGAAGCAAGGGAAGAATCTGGTGGGGAACCAGGAGCCCTATCAGAGAACGCCTTTGAAAAGGTAGATGGTATTTGGACTTGGAGGGAAAAATATGAAACCAATAAGGACACGGCGTCGTTGGAATCAGAAGTCTGGTGGGAAATTTGGTAAGGAGAATATAGGAAGGAGACACAAGCGCGCTCGAGGAGTTCTAACTAAATTTTGGACGCGATCGGAGTGAAGTCCGTGACTGGAGTAATTAGCAATTTATTGAACTTAGAATAATTCGATACACAGTGTGAGAAGGTAGTTTTCGAACTTATAACAAAAGTTAATACAGTGATTACAAACAAACGAACTATGAAGTAGAGTCACATTATTAGCATACCAGTGAACATTAACTGAAACAGATAGTAACCAGACAATAATGTAATTTCAGTGTATACGAACACTTTACAACAATAACTTCTAAGAAAGATTAACAACACAAACTACATTCATGAACACTTGATAACCAGACATACCGCAACCAAGGTGCGTAATATTAATTCAGATTTGAAGTAATTCACGATGTCGGTGTACAACAGAGAACGCTAACTTTTAATCATAAATTATATTCTGAATGCGTGGAGTTGGTGAGTGAAGTGTCTGTGAGTGACATCGTGGGATTCATCCAGTACCATCTAACATCTGGAGGAGTTATCTTCTAGAACGATCGACATGAGGGAATCATCACCGCAACCACCGAGTGATTGGATATTCGAATATCAAGTATAGTAAAACATGTCTTAATTAATTTAGATCCACTGTCTGTCATCTCAAAGAATCCACACACACACACACACGAGAATTTATTAAAGAAATCGATTAAAGTTTATTTAGAAGTAAAATTATCATTCTTTATCAGTTTTGGAGTAATGTTTATTTCCAAGTTCTAAATGAATCCGTAATTACAAAGTATAGTAATAACTTAAGAGAAAATTTATATTAAGAATTTATAAGATGAAGCTAAACATTATAATTTACTTAAGTACTGAACGCAATTGATGAATGATTGTTAATATGCAACCATTAGATTGAGAGTTTGAATAACTAATTTTATTAATGTATTATTTTTGATATTTACAATTTAATAATGAGTATTCAATTTTATTAATGTATTATTGTTTAATATTTACAATTTAATAATGAGTATTCAATTTATTAATGTATTATTGTTCCATATTTACAATTTAACAATGAGTATTAAATTATGGTAATGTGTTAATTTTATATTTACAGATACTAATGAGTACGTAGAATTTTGTGCTGTTTTGTATTTCCAAGTGATAACAAACTAGTGTGAATAAATTTAAGAGCTATCAGTAGAAATGAGCATTTATTATTATTTTTTTACACTGAGATAAAGAGCATAAGTAAATCCTTATATATCATTACATAAAATTATTATAACAAATTATATAATTACAATAAATTAATAAATTATAATTTTGTTGTTATATAATTACATTGTTCACTATCCTCCCATGAGAAAGAGTTTTCATACTGTAAACAAAAATAATCGATTATTAAGTTCATATTCGTTTAAATTATGTTAAGATTATGTTGTAAAATTTGTTTTACAACAATTCAATAAAACTGCCTTCAGATTTTATATGTGACGTTAACTGTTTGATCGTAAAATAAAACAATTCAAATTTAAAATTATAATAAGCAGTATCACAGTATATAGGCCTAAACAGAAATAAACATCATACTGGCCGTAGTGATGCACGTGCTAAAATTCTTTTTAAACAATTCTTATAATTATAGAAATTAAACAATTAACGTTATAATTAAGTTTATAAGAATAAAATAGTAATGAATACATAAAATTATAAAATAATTGCAAATTAATTCAAGTAGGATGTTTTAATTAAATAATTTATTGTAAGTATGTGAATGTATTAGTATTGATTCTGCTTAGGAAATGTCCAGTTGATTTTACATTTCTTTTTTGTTTTCTTGTAAATATACTTGTGAATTCGTTATAGCCTCGCATTTTGAAATTTAGCTTCTAACAGAAATTTTAAATAGGCTATGCTGATGGTAATCGGGTCTTACGCACTCTGTACGCTCTTGTGAAGAAAACAGATGCCATACGTCCATGTTATGTTCAGTCATAAGGTCATGCCATATCATTTTACTTGTTTCTGTATTGCAATTTTAATAATTAGTACTTAAACCACAATACTCCGTTTAAGAAGTGCATAATCAAATTAACTCTGTAATTTTGCGACGAATTACTGCCAAACGTGAAACTTTATGGAACGATGTGATGTGGTTTTAATTTCACTTAATGCGTTAATTACAGTTATGTTCGTGCATTTGTGGTGTCATCTCGGCCTGTTATTGTTGGTAGCTCACTTAACGCCACTCTTAAATTGCAGAAGCAGTCACATTACACATTATGGCCGCGTGTATTCGCCGCTTGCCCTAAATTTGTAAGCAGTTTCCTTACATTGGGGATACGTAATGATAACTCTTGTTCCGAAAACTCTGATACATATTCTAGCGTTTGAACTTTGTAAACCTAATTAATACAGCTTTACCTGGAAGGTTGCCTAAATTGGACCAATTTTAGTTTCTACGTTTCCATATACTTTTTAATAATTCAATTGAAACAAAACATTTTTTTAAATATTCTACATTCCATTCGCTTTGATCGGATAGTTTTTAATTTTATTATGTCTCACTATTAAGAGGTAAAAAATTGGATAAACAAAATTAAGTAAATGGTCCAAATTGGGAAACTGGTTGCCTAAGTTGGACTTGCAGTTGCCTAAGTTGAACCTAAGAAGGAAAAGTAAACCAAAATTATAGAATAATATTATTATCTTAAACCATTTCTATTTTTATGTTAGATTACGTAGAAATATCAGATATTTATATAATGCTAAAAAAAACTCTTAGTTTATTAGGAAAATAAACTGTTACTGAGGAAAATCAAATTATAAAAACAAAAATAACATTATTATAACTGAAACTATTAATATAGTTTGTATAAATAGCTATAACATTCATTACATTAGGCATTTTAAAACTAAAAAGACATAGGCACCTATACTCAGAGACGAATGTCTAAATAGCATCACGTTCTCTATTCCCCTGTTAACCTGACTGTCCTAATGTAAAAACAATAAAAACAATAGATCTAAGAGAATGTAAAAGCAAAAAACATTTTAAACTTAAAATGCACAAACGACTTAAAGACTCAGACCAGACATCACCACTTACAAAAGTATTAAGACTCTTGGTGTTTGTTTCATAAAATTACTTTAATTAAAAACGCTCTTACAATTGTTTCGCATTTTAGAGCATCATCAAAGAGTACGAAACGATACTAAGGTGTTTAGGTGGAATAGAATGTACACCAAGAGTCTTAATTCTTTTATAATCGTGACAATGTTTCACCAAGTGCCCAGCGAGGTGAGTGTAAACGAAACTTACAAATGATTATAAAGTCTACTTGCAATCAGTACACAAATATTTTTTTATACTGGGCTTAAAGTTACCACTTCGTATGAACCCACAATTTACAGTTCATACACTGGATCATGTCTTCTTCCTTTCCCTTCGCACACAAAGCACAGAAACAGCTTGAATTGCCTTCATCTTGACCTTCCTTGTCTTCGTTGGAAAATAAGTTTTTCTGCACAGGTTTCACATTTTTTTATTGTTTCCTAGATTGCTGCAACTGTAGGTCTAATTTGTGTGGGCTGCTCGTAATTAAAACTGCACCCTGAGCTTGTCCTCTTCCTTGAATAACAGGTATCGTAGTTGCTTTTGGAAGTAATGATAATTTAGTTACAGTCTTCCTAAAAGTTTTCCCATTGCTGGTGTCATCGTCGCTAGTGTCATCTCTTGAAGACGAGTTTTCCATATTGTTACACCTGCAGTCTTTGCTAGAAGTAGGTTCAAAAAATTGTCAGGTTTTTTGAACAAGAATTGTTCTTTTCGGAAGCCTTCTTGAACAAGAATATTTGTTATCTGTAGAAAAAAACATGAGTAGGGGGTTGTAATGGTATACATACTTAGCAAACCATAATTAAGGTAATAAACCTATGATATAAGGAAAAAGGACGCTATCAGTAGTGACAGCAACCAATAAAGTGTAAATAGGCCATATTAGAATGTAATTAAATGTTAATATTAATATAACATAAGTAATAAACAAAATGTATAATCATAGACTTAGGACTTGAACCTATGAAAACAGACATAGTGTATTGATGCATAGTTTTAAGGGAAAAGTGAAATTATACTATAAGGATACGTTATCACCATCAAAATATGGGATAAAAACAATGTATTTCAAATGTTTAATAACTTAATGGACATTATGTATTTATACCAAGTGCGATTTCAGCAACACCAAATCTGAACTATATGATGAGGGGATGCAAAATACTCGTCATTAAAAAATAGAAACGATAGGGATAATAAAAATAACGTCAGTGCAGTTATAAATAAGATATTTGACTTATAAAAATAATTGAAAAGTGCTGAGCCCTTGCGTTTGGGTCTGTGAACCAGGGATTCATAATCTCAAAACCAGCCTACTGACGCGACTCTAAGCGTCTATTTTAACGAAGCCCGCCGAGATTGAACGAATTAAAAACTATTAACCAATCAGAGCCTATAAAAAATACGAAGTGCAGGATTCCGACAGAGGAACCAGAGACAGTTTTTCACCAGCAACGAGAGCGACTACACGCTCGTCGATCGTCCAGAAAAACGTGCTGTTGACAGCGAACAGCTGTAAACACACTCACTAACCCAAACTTTGAATGGAGGTTAGAACGACAGAAGAAGACAGTGCAGTATATTTTCAAGTGAGCTAATACGGAGTATATGCGTATAGGAGTGAGTGCAGTGCATTTATTGAAATTAATTAATTAATTAAAGAATATTAATTAATTACAAAAATTGTGAAAAAGTGTTAATTCTTCGAACGACCAGTTACGCAAGTATCAATGCAAATAACAATTATACTATGCTTGTCAAGTAATTAATAATTTAAAGAACGCTAGTAGCGAATCGAATTAATTTAAATTAATTGATAAATTGCCCGAATTCCAAAAGGAAGGGAACTTAGAAAAGTTAGATAAACAATGATAAAATTGAACGATTTCCGTAACGATAATTTTAATTATTTATACGATTCAAATGTATTAGCATAAGAAAAGACATTGAATGATCAATGAAGGGAAACTGAACCCAGACCATTAATAATTATAAGAATGTTTTATATTTTATTTTAATAATTGAACTTAGATTTACGCAAGAGTGTAACCTAAATGTGTCAAATGAATTTAATTTACCTGTGTTATGTACATCCAATCTAGGAGAGTATTCAGAACCATGACACTGAATTTAAATAATTATTATCACTTATTAAATAACTAATGCATCAATGAAAAATAATTAATAAATTTTAAATAAACCAGGTTACATGAACCTGTATTAACCTCAATGATTAACAATGAACAGTTGTTCATATTTTTTATTATTTCAAATTAACAATCAATGATTTTTTTTTTGTCTACTTATTATTACAGTAGTACATTTTATTATATATGTGTATTTTGCAGACTCAAAGAACCTACTACTACTACAAGTTTTATAAAACATTATAACCTATTTGTTTACTAATGAAAAATATTCGACTAGCCAAATGCAGTCATACCATCCTGAGATTTTTAAATGTTTTAGAGTCCATGTTCTAATTTAATTGTTTTACAAAAGGAAGATAAACCATTTCATTGAATCAAACATTAATTGTTCTTGAGATGAATAAACAACTATTGATTTATGAACCTTTAAAAGAGTTGACTTTTATTGCAAACAATAGGAAAAAATTAATAGGAATACAGCTCAGTGAGAAACCCGAGACGGGTGGTACCAGACTTCAAAAGCGGACATTCAAATGGAATGATTTTTACCAACCGCACCATCCAATACATTGCTACACATTACAACTCATTATAGATATCATGTCTATGTTATGTTTATGTTAGTGTATAGGCAGGACAGTACTGATCCACTCACCACAACTGATGATAGAAGATTCAACGGAACTTCCAGAGAATCGAACTCAAGAAAGTGAATAAAAAACATATTAAACCATATAAACTGAAACAATTAAACGACGATAAAAAGAGTAAGTGAACCGATTTATTCACTACCGGATTCAATAATAGATTGAATTGGGTGGAATAAATCACTAATACCAAACTTAATAATACAAACGAGCTTTCAACAATAATAAATAAACGAAACAACCAGACCTTATAATAAATATAAACCAGAAGATTTCGTCGTTTAATAAATTGGCGAGCAACGTTCGAGGCGAAATAGGTGAAAAAAATATTTAACCTAATTAATAAATATAGTCATTAACCTAATTTTCGAGGCAGCTGCAATACACAGAACCAAAAATGCAACGGAGAGCAACCTCTAAGAAACGTGCGGCGGAAGTGGAGAAAGAAATAAACATGGATGATAAGGAGGCGACGCCAGTCGGAGATGTAGAAGAAATATTACCTCCTACAGAACCTAACCTACCTGCACAACAAGAGGAACAGCCTGAGAGACCCACACAAACGGGAGACGCCAACTTCTTGGAAATACTGAGGGCAATAAATAAAAAAAATGGAAGACAACCAGAAGGATAACGAGTCATTAAATAAAAATATTGAATCGATTAATAAGAAGATGGAAGATAGCCAGAAGAAAACGGAAGAATCATTAAATAAAAATATTGAATCATTAAAGGAAAATTTTAATGAGAAATTAAATAAAAATAACGAATCAATAACCAAAAATATGGAATCGTAAAATAAGAAAATGGACGACAGCCAGAAAAATATTGAATCATTAAAAGAGGATTTTCAGAGAAGTTTGATGGAACAGTTAACAAAAAATAAAGAAGAACTGAGTAAGAAAATTGATGACAGCATCGAAGGTAGTAACAGGAAGATGGAAATTATCAGTCAGAGGATCGAGAAAAATAAAGAAAAACTAGATACGAAAATAGAAGAGGAAATAACCGGAGTAAGGCGGGAAATTTCCGAAGTTAATGAGAGATGCAAGATAAAGCAACAAGAAATGCAGAAAACGAAAGAGAACCTTCAAACCCGAATTAATGACGTTGAATCGTCTCACTCAAATAAATTCGCATCCATTACGAAGAAACAAGAAGACTTGACGCAAGCACAGGTACACTTGGGAACGAGGTGTGAGGAAATCACCGCCACAGTGAACGATGTTCGGGAACAAGTACACACCGATAAAGAAAAAATGGCCGAGGTACAACTGCGAAAGCTTAATAATTTTAGAGAAGAAATCAATTTATTCCGAAGTCAGCCGATACAGATGACAGAAATACCGAACGTGGATTACAGAGAAACAATTAACTTTAAAAATTACAAGAAACCCCCAATGGAGTTCATAGAAAGAGTTGAAGAGAATATCGCATGTACCCGTGAAACTAAGTGGACAACTATAAGAAGTATGTTAGACGAGTACTTTAAAGACGTTACGATAATTGGTGGACGGCTACCAGACACGAGGTACAAAATTATGCCGACTTCAAGGCACTATTTAAAACAAAATACTGGTCCGAATCAACACAGAATATAGTGCGCGACGACATTTGTAACGGAAAGTATGATCGTAACAGGGGAACCACACTCACAGCGTATTTCCTGGGCAAAGTGTGCATGGCCAGGAACCTTGAACCGAAAATACCTGAAGAATGCCTTGTTACTAAATTGGCATACCACTTTGAAGAGGGCGTGGCTAGAGCGAGACTGAACGGACAGATACGCACAATCCAAACTATGTCCGCGTTGTTGGAAAATTACGAACAAAAGAAATATTATCGAAGGAGTCGACAGAGACAAGACACATACTTTGACAGAAACGGTCAGACCGGCTACAGGAGTAATTATTGGGGAAATTATAATAACACGAACAGAGATAGTGCCGACCAGAATCCGAGACCGAATAGTAATGGAAATAATTATCCACCAAATAGAAACAGCACGAATTACAAGCCGAATCATAATAATAATTATAATCACCAGTATCCCAACAACAATCATCGTCCTAATTACAACGGCGGAAATCAGTACCGGCCAACGAATGGTAACACCCCATATCGGCCAAATAATAATAATCACCAGTACCGACCGAATAATGGAAGCAACCAAAACCAAGGAAATTTTAGGAGAGCAAATTATGTTCGTGCTGACGAAGAAGATGGAGGGAGACGCTTCTATCAGGGACGTCGAAGTTTTAATGAACATAGTAATCAGTATAGCCAAGATAGCGAAGATATACATAGAAACCATAACAGTGGACCACAGTATAACAATGCGACTAGACCCGAAGGAAGAGAGAATCGAACGCCTAGCACAACTGAAAGGAGCGATGAAGAGAGTGCTATCTCTTTAAACGGACAGCGGCAGTGAAAACTTACTTGAAACCTTCACTGATCCGACCTATTGGGTACGACGAACGACGACAACAGACGAAGAATCAAGACACATTTACTATTATACGTAATCACTATCTGAAGGATATCAGGGGAGATCTGATGGAAGAAGAAGTCACAAAAAATAATAACAATAACAGCGAGATCGCTTATATATCAGCCGAAGTGAATGGCATAACTACGAAAATCATGATCGACACAGGAGCCAATGTATCACTAATCGATCAATTAGAGTTGAATAAAATACAAAGTAGGAGTAAGGAGACAATACCGACCTTACCAATAAATAATATCACATTAATCGGAGCTACAGGACGACAAAATAAGACCATAAGAAAACAGGTCCAACTAGAAGCCACTAGTCAAGGGAAAACACTTCCTATAATCTTTTTAGTAGCCAGTGGGTTACCATTTAATTTGTTGATAGGCTGTGACGTATTAAGAAAATACGCAGCTATAATAGATATGAGCAGAGCAAAAGTATCTCTGAGCTCAATTGTGTGCAATGGACGGCGGAGTTAATTGGAAGCGAAGAAGCCCCTCACGACCGGATCATTTGTTATGTTAGGGAGAATAATAATTATAGGAATGCAATGCCCCGAGAAGAAATAAATTGTGACAATGAAAATGACGACTTGTGGGAAGAAAAGTTAGAAGAAATCCGAAAGTTCCAAACAGCCAAATGTGATAGAAGAATAACCGATAATCAAATAGAAGAATTAATTACGATTTATAAGCGATATCGACGTGTATTTTACGATACACCCGGAAAAATAAAGAATTTCCAATGTGAGATTAAATTTAAGGAAACAGCTGATTTTAAAAAGAAATCTTACCCCATCGCCTATTCTCAGAAAGAAGCAGTCCGAACTGAAATAAACCGACTCATTGAAGAAGATATTATCGAGTATAGTTATTCCCCATATACAAATCCTATAGTGGCAGTGCCGAAGAAAAATGGCAAAGTAAGAATATGTTTGGATGCAAGAGAAATCAACAAAATTATAATCAATGATCGTACATCACCAGGGGAGATCGAAGAGATATTAAAGAAATTTTAAATTTTACGGTACCCGTTTCATCAGTACCTGGGACACCGTATGCGGGTATTGGCAAGTGGAATTGCACCCCAATAGCCGAACATATATGGCATTTATATTCGAATGGCGCAGTTACCAATTTAAAAGGCTACCCTTTGAACTTGTAAATTCAGTGGCCGTATTCGTAAAGTGTATGGACAAGATTCTAGGACAAGAGGCCCTACAATTCACTACGGTATATGTTGACGACCTGTTAATTACATCTGATAACTGGGAAGACCATTGTAGCAGAATTGACAAAGTACTACCGAAACTAGCAGAAAATAATGTGACGCTGAAGCTAGAAAAATTAAAATACATCGCCGATGAAGTACAATTCCTGGGATTCAACTTGTCCGAAAATGGCATCACCCCATCACATGAAAAAATAGAAGCTATACAATTATTCCCGACACCCAAGAACAAAAAGCAGTTACAGTCATTTTTAGGTATCTGCAACTATTATAGAAAATTCCAAAGCAATTACTCAAAATTAACAGCCGAATTTTCACACCAACTATCCTCTAAAGACAAGTGGAAGTGGGGAGCAGAACAGGATACCACCTTCCAACTAATAAAGGACAAATTTTTGGAGTCAGTAATGTTACACCACCCAGACTTTAAAAAAGCATTTTATATGAATTGTGACGCCAGCGACGTGAGTTTAGGATCAGTCCTATATCAAGAAGACGACCAAGGAAATCACCTTGTGGTTAGTTTCGCAAGCTGATTACTAAATAAAAGTGAACGTAACTACCACACTACAGAAAAGGAATTACTCAGAATTGTATTTGCGTATAACAAATTCCGAACCTACATTTTAGGCTACTCATTAACAGTCAGGACAGACCACAAATCAATATCCTTTCTGAAGAACTGCAAACTGAGTCATGGGAGACTTACAAGATGGACACTAGCGTTGCAGGAGTACAACATTAATTGGGAGTACGTACCAGGGAAGTACAACATAGCAGCAGATGTGCTATCTAAAGTCAATATACAAAACCAAACTTTCGAGGGAGAAAGGGAGACGGTAGCCAAAGTATACCATATTATAAAAGACAGAACAGAACTAGCCGAGATAATAAATAAAATCAAGCACCAGCAAGAAAGTGACGAGAAATTAAGAAACATTTGGCAGAGATTAATTGAACAAGACGATAGAATCACCCCATACTACTGCATGTACAAGGACATTTTATTTATAAAGGATAGGCACCAATGTAACCAGTGGAAATTAGTAATACCCAAAACCATCGAGAAGGAGATCACCATGGATTACCACATTAGATATGGACACATGGGAGCCGTGAAGGTAATCAAAGCATTAGAGGAACATGTATACTAAAAAGATATTAACAGAAGAATACGAAACTACATTAGACATTGCCACGTATGCCAGTTGGTAAAGTGCAACAACGAAAGGAAAGAAGGTTTAATGATACCGATCACCTCATCTAAAAAACTAGAAAAAGTGTTTGTAGACATTTGCGGTCCATTACCTAGAAGTGGGGGAAGACGACAATACAAATTCATTGTAATTATCTTCGACCACTACACTAAATTTACTAAGCTCTATCCGATCAACAGAGGCACAACCCAGAAACTGTTGGAAATAATTCTCTACAAATACATGACCGAAGTAGGAGCACCAAGGTCAATAATCACTGACCATGGGACCCAATTTAAGGGGAAAAGATGGAGAGAAACACTGCTAAATAATGGAGTGAAGGCCTTCAAGACTTTAGTATACCACCCTAGCAGCAACCCCGCTGAACGAGTTCTCCGAGAAGTAGGGAGAATCCTGAGAACATACTGTCATAAACAACAAAGAAAATGGGAAGAGTATTTACCAGCTACAGAAGATTTTATTAACTTGGCATACCACCAAGCAATAGATACAACCCCATTTACAGCCATGTTTGAGAGAAGACCACCTAGAGAAATTACTGAATTGATAGAATTTCCCCCATGCGACGATTACACATTTGATCAAGTAAAATTTTATAACAAGACTGTCGAACGAGCAGACATAATACGAGAAAAATATAAGAAACTACAACCCAAAGTAATCAAGTATAAGCTAGGAGAACTAGTACTACTAAAAATTTGAGAACTCCCCAGTATCATTGATGGAATTGCAAAAACGTTCCTACTACTATATACTGGACCCTATACAATCATAAAAGGTAATCAAAACAACACATATGAAATTATGGACCCCATTACCAATAGAACCAAGGGAGTCTATAATCAAGCTTCATTGAAAAAATACATTCCAGAATAAAAGTGAAAAGCTAACTTTTGAAGGAGCAGAGGAGAAGAACACAAAAGAGAGTATTATGTAAGAGAAGGTGATAATAAGAAGAAAGAAAGAGAAAGAAAAATCTATTATCAAATAATATTGCCTACAACAATTAAGAAAAATACATTCCAGAATAAGTGTTCAAACATCAAACACTTGAAGGAGTAGAGAAGAAAGCCAACAAAGAGAGTATTATATAAGAGAAGGCTATAATAAGAAGAAAGAAAAAACGATTATCAAATAATATTGTCTACAACAACTAAAAAAAAAAATATATTCCAGCATAAGTGTTCAAACATCAAACACTTGAAAGAGTATAGGAGAAGAACACAAAAGAGAGTAATATGAGAGAAGGCTATAATAAGAAGAAAGAAAGAGAAAGAAAAAACGATTATCAAATAATATTGTCTACAACAATTAAGAAAAATACATTCCAGAATAAAAGTGAAAAGCTAACTTTTGAAGGAGTAGAGGAGAAAACCAACAAAGAGAGTATTATATAAGAGAAGGCTATAATAAGAAAAAGAAAGAAAAAACGATTATCTAATAAATAAACAATGATAAAACAAGCCGCTATTGAACGCACTTAAGATACTTTAAACAAAGATTACTACTACCATAAGAAAAAGTATTATCCAGAATAAAATGTTAAAAAATATGACATTTCATAGAAAAGAGAAGAAGACCACAAAAGAGAGCATTATGTAGAGGAGATTATTAGAAGGAGAATTGATCAAGAAGAAGAAGAAAGAAAAAATCAATATGAAGAACATTTTGTCACAAGAAGAAGAGAAGAAAAATGAAGAATATTTACACATGCTATTTGTCAACAACATTAACTAATAAAGGTCTACAGAAAAGAAGAAGGAATCCAAAAGAGAGTGTATAATCAAATATAAAAGGCAAAAGAGTGAATAACCCCAAGAGTGTTTTTTATTAGTCAAAAGCGACTACTTATAAGTATTGTTATTTAATGAATTGACTGAAGAAATAATCCAGCAATCAATTTTATGAGCAGAGATGAAGTTCCTCTGGGGTCAATGAAGGTGTAGTATGGCCATCAGAGAATGTAGCCACAAGTGCCACTCTGGACTGCCCCAGCTCACATGTTAGGGAAAAAAATGTTAGGGAAACTAAATATTTAAGGGAAAACACGACAGCCAAGAATATAATTAAACAGATTCCAGAATTATGAAGAAAGATAACATGTAGAAAATATGATAAACTGAAAACAAGTATAAAAGTAAATAAAAATATGAAAACATCAAATGTGACTTAAAAGTGAAACGAAAAAGAAAAATTGATAATTTCTTCAATCAGAAATATGAATATCAGAAATAATCAATTCTTTTAGGGAGGCAATATGTAATGTTACATATGACACCAAACAACCAACCGACCTACACCAACGTACCAACAATAATTTGAAAGCCACTACTATTAAGAATACCTACAAGGTCAAGCATACCACCATGGATAAAAAAGAGAAAGTATCATAAGTTAAACCAAGTGAATGATAATGAAGAAGGAATTACTAGTAAATATGCTAACAAATACAATAAAGAAGACTAACGACGAGACAACTTACATACCTTACCCAATAGATCAGTGAGAAGGACACAATAGAAACAAGAAACAAGAAGAATCAGTGACAAGGATCAGACAATAACCATATAAGAAACAAGAAGAATCAGTGAGAAGAAAACAACAATAACTACTTCAAGAATGAAAAAAGAAGAACCAGTGGGGAGGAAACAAGTGAAAACAACACCATGTATAAACTAACTAAGAGTGAGAAAGAGATCAGTGAAGAGGAGAAGAAAGATATCCAGATCAGACGCAAAAAGGGAAATAAAATGAAGTATAATGAACTAACATAAACCTATGAAAGAATAATTATAAAAGAAGAAAGAAGAAATGTAATAAATAACATGATATAAATCCCTAAGCTGTAAGGTAAAGTCAACACTGACCCCAAACTCTTTTAATGAATACATTCCTTGTCCATGTAAAATAAACTGTACTCAATAAGGACTAATTATTGTACATAAAGAATAACAAAGGAAATGAATAATAATAGTATAAGTTCTTAGCTAAATGATGTGTAGACATAAAAAGAAGACTATGTCCAAAATATAAATAACCAATTGTACAGTGGAAGTGATGTTAGAAAATACCACTAATTATCAGTAATTAAGACAATAAAAGATAGACAAAAGGTACTCTAATAACTAACAATAAATGTACCAACATTAAATGAAAGCAAATCAATCGCATATAATGCAGAGATACAAATCCAGCAACAACCCATTGCTGCTTACCTAGTATGTAACATAACCTAATCTGGGCAACCAGTTTTCACTAAAACTGAAGAAAAACAAAGCCAAAACAATATCAAACCAAAATGTATTATAATGTGAAGTAACTAGATGATATAAGGAACGTTTTGTGTACAATAGATAATGTAATGAGTAAATATAAGAGCTGTATTAATGTAATTCAATATAACCATATGCTTGTTATAGCAAAGATGCCTGATGCAACAAAATTATGTTGTAAACTTATTATAAAAGAGTAGGGAACTCAACTGACAACATTGAGTGAGGCAGAATACTATTCAACTGAGTAAGTTCAAGAAGTATAACTACCTAAATAATAATAATAACAATAATAATAACAAAACTATGTCAACAACTAGCTGCAACTAATATTGATAACACCTAAACCAAGGTAATAACTAGTATAATTGCAGAATGAACTGCTGCACAATGAGAACAATGCTATTAAAACAACAAGAGTCATATGTATTAACAAGATGTATCAAGATGTATTATTAACATTATAAGAGTCATTGAAACAACAATGAAAATAATATGAAACAATGATTAATCATGTAATAATGTAACTCCATGAAGTATGGTAAACATACTTAGCAAACCATACTTAAGGTAATAAACCTATGATATAAAGAAAAAGGACGCTATCAGTAGTGACAACTACCAATAAAGTGTAAATAGGCCATATTAGAATGTAATTAAATGTTAATATTAATATAATATAAGTAATAAACAAAATGTATAATCATAGACTTAGGACTTGAACCTATGAAAACAGACATAGTGTATTGATGCATAGTTTTAAGGGAAAAGTGAAATTATACTATAAGGATACGTTATCACCATCAAAATATGGAATAAAAACAATGTATTTCAAATGTTTAATAACTTAATGGACATTATGTATTTATACCAAGTGCGATTTCAGCAACCCCAAATCTGAACTATATGATGAGGGGATGCAAAATACTCGTCATTAAAAAATAGAAACGATAGGGATAATAAAAATAACGTCAGTGCAGTTATAAATAAGATATTTGACTTATAAAAATAATTGAAAAGTGCTGAGCCCTTGCGTTTGGGTCTGTGAACCAGGGATTCATAATCTCAAAACCAGCCTACTGACGCGACTCTAAGCGTCTATTTTAACGAAGCCCGCCGAGATTGAACGAATTAAAAACTATTAACCAATCAGAGCCTATAAAATATACGAAATGCAGTATTCCGACAGAGGAACCAGAGACAGTTTTTCACCAGCAACGAGAGCGACTACACGCTCGTCGACCGTCCAGAAAAACGTGCCTTTGATAGCGAACAGCTGTAAACACACTCACTAACCTCAAACTTTGAATGGAGGTTAGAACGACAGAAGAAGACAGTGCAGTATATTTTCAAGTGAGCTAATACGGAGTATATGCGTATAGGAGTGAGTGCAGTGCATTTATTGAAATTAATTAATTAATTAAAGAATATTAATTAATTACAAAAAATTGTGAAAAAGTGTTAATTCTTCGAACGACCAGTTACGCAAGTATCAATGCAAATAACAATTATACTATGCTTGTCAAGTAATTAATAATTTAAAGAACGCTAGTAGCGAATCGAATTAATTTAAATTAATCGATAAATTGCCCGAATTCCAAAAGGAAAGGAACTTAGAAAAGTTAGATAAACAATGATAAAATTGAATTATTTCCGTAACGATAATTTTAATTATTTATACGATTCAAATGTATTAGCATAAGAAAAGACATTGAATGATCAATGAAGGGAAACTGAACCCAGACCATTAATAATTATAAGAATGTTTTATATTTTATTTTAATAATTGAACTTAGAGTTACACAAGAGTGTAACCTAAATGTGTCAAATGAATTTAATTTACCTGTGTTATGTACATCCAATCTAGGAGAGTATTCAGAACCATGACACTGAATTTAAATAATTATTATCACTTATTAAATAACTAATGCATCAATGAAAAATAATTAATAAATTTTAAATAAACCAGGTTACATGAACCTGTATTAACCTCAATGATTAACAATGAACAGTTGTTCATATTTTTTATTATTTCAAATTAACAATCAATGATTTTATGTTTTGTCTACTTATTATTACAGTAGTACATTTTATTATATATGTGTATTTTGCAGACTCAAAGAACCTACTACTACTACAAGTTTTATAAAACATTGTAACCTATTTGTTTACTAATGAAAAATATTCGACTAGCCAAATGCAGTCATACCATCCTGAGATTTTTAAATGTTTTAGAGTCCATGTTCTAATTTAATTGTTTTACAAAAGGAAGATAAACCATTTCATTGAATCAAACATTAATTGTTCTTGAGTTGAATATACAACTATTGATTTATGAACCTTTAAAAGAGTTGACTTTTATTGCAAACAATAGGAATACAGCTCAGTGAGAAACCCGAGACGGATGGTACCAGACTTCAAAAGCGGACATTCAAATGGAATGATTTTTACCAACCGCACCATCCAATACATTGCTACACATTACAACTCATTATAAATATCATGTCTATGTTATGTTTATGTTAGTGTATAGGCAGGACAGTACTGATCCACTCACCACAACTGATGATAGAAGAGTCAACGGAACTTCCAGAGAATCAAACTCAAGAAAATGAATTAAAAAACATATTAAACCATATAAACTGAAACAATTGAACGACGATAAAAAGAGTAAGTGAACCGATTTATTCACTACCGGATTCGATAATAGATTGAATTGGGTGGAATAAATCACTAATACCAAACTAATAATAAAAACGAGCTTTCAACAATAATAAATAAACGAAACAACCAGACTCTATAATAAATATAAACCAGACGATTTCGTCGTTTAATAGGGTTACCGAAGAACCAATTAGATTACCAGAATTAAGTCGAGGATGATTATTTGAAACGTATAGTTCAGTCTCTCTTGGGAATCGATCATGTGTAAGTTCCGCGTGATTCATGACGATCAGTCTGCTAATCGCGACTAACACAACTTAAAATTTTCTAGAGTTACTACAAGTAGTATTGTAAGTACTATTCCGCGTAAGTTCAAGATATCCTATTAGGGTACATCGACACTTCAAGAGTACTGGATAAAAAGCGGTAGGTAGCTCACTACCGCTGAAGTTTTTGGCAGAGAATGTCTTACCCTGGCGGTGTTGCTGGGACGGGGTGATTGTAGATTTGGTAAAAAAATGAACGAACTTGCATGTTTTTATTTTATTTTGTTTCTCAGAATTCTGACTAAAATGTAAAATTTTGTTAATGATAGACAATGGTACGAATAGTATGATATGTAAGACTTATATGTTACATTTATATCTCTAGAGAATGTTATGTATATCGTGGTATTTCGTAGCATTCCATCAGTTCTATCTCACTTTCGACATTCGTTGTTTGTGAACTGGCGTTAGGCGTTGAGGCGTCTGCGCAGCTGGTGCTCGCCTCGAATTTTCGACGTTGCCTCATAATCCGCATTCGTTCTGCTGCTGTCATAGAGCCCTTTTTGGATCTCTCTTTTTTTTTTTACTTTGTAAGCGTTTACGATAGGCATTTACCTTCTTGTTGTGAAGATATTTTGACATTTTTGAAATTTTAAGAAAAATTTGCCCAAGTTCAACACTTTGTCACTGTATTATCTATTAAGTTCTTTCACTATTATCACTATTAGTATTTTATTTTATAGTACTCATGGAGCTTTAAAAGACGGCACCTTAAATAACGTTCTATGAATACGCGTTTCCGAGCTATACTAATTTTCCCGCTCAGCAAACCGGTGATTTTCCACTCCTATTTGGCGGTCATCTTGTAATAGCGTGTGACGTCACACGCTCAAGATCTCTCATCACACGTGACATTCTCTCATCCTTGCTCTTTTCAATCGTGTATTGCTTATTTAAATATGCGTTATAGTTTTAAAGATATTAAAGTTTGTCTGGTATATACAAAATCGTAATATCGAATTTCGCATAGATTCCCCCCACACCGGACCCGCGGTGTAAGACGTTTTCCGTCAAAAAGTGTACGCATATAACACTAATTATATCTACAGGAGAAACATCTGCACGCTCGAAAGCGTGTAACGAATTTAAGTTAACGAATTTTTCTGCTTGAGTCAAAGAATAACCATTGCCGTCATCTAGTGGGAAAAATTTTAGTTTGTTGTACCGTCTGAAAATGTGAGTGATAAAATAGTGATGTATTTTGTTTTTAAATTGTATTCAAATAAAAAAATAAGTAGTAAAATAAGTTTGGTGTATGAAGCCTACAATTTGTAATGTAGACTACTGCTACCCTGAGATACAAGAGTCGTTATTTCATGTTTTAATATATATACATTCAAATAATAAAAAACAACACCGCTTTTGAAAAGAGCAGTGCAATATACATGCGTGTGTGTATATATATATTTTTTTAAAATAATATCGTAATTTTTTTATACAATTTTGAATTTTATAATTATTTTATATATGCGTTTTATGTTTGTCATTTACATGTTCATATCTGTGTTATGTTACTTGTATGCATGTATGCATATTAATTATATGTACGAGTAACTCATAATGTGTATTCTACAACTAATAGGCCTACGTGTAAAACAGTTTCTTATAAAAGGCAATTTTTAATACATTTTTTCTAATTGTTAAATGTTGCATAATAAAATTTCATATTTTATGTAATGTATATTTTATATAATGTCGCAACAATAAGTATTCGCATATTCGCTCAGGGCAGTTTATTTGTACATATAAAAATTAATATATTTAATATTTATAATGAATTTATCTCAAAATTTTTTTCCTTATTAGGAACATGTTTCGAGAGCTCCCGTGCTCTCATCCTCAGCCTTCGCGATGTTGGGTCTTGTGAAGTATTTGTGTGTTGGCTAGATGCTATTAAGGTTTCTTGTTGATCTCTGGTATTTTAAAGTCGTATTATTGTGTGTTATTGTGGTGTATGTATTTGTATTTTGTGTATTTTCGATGTTGAGTGCTTTGAATATTGTGTCATGTTTTGTATTGATTTGTATTTGTTCAGGTATTTGTTTGTTTTGTGTTTTATGTTTGTATATTTGTAAATTTTCCCAAATGTTCATTATGGTGCCTTTGTGTGGTATATGTTTTATTAGTGTCACATTGGTTATGTCTGGGAATTCATGTCATGTGTTTATTGCATGTGTGGCTAAATTGGATTTATATATTTCTGGTTTTTGTATGCGTTTATGTGTTCAAAATAACGTTTTTTCAGCTGTTTTTTTGTTTGTCCTATGTAACATTTATTGCAATCTTGGCATTCAATTTTGTATATACCGTTAGTTGTTGTATTATCTTTGTTGTGTGGGCTATTTAGTTTTTGTAAATTATTTTTATTAGTTTTGTATGCTATTTTTATATCTGTGTTTTTATATAGTTTTGTTACCTTTATCATTTTATTATTTATGTATGTGAATGTGTCCCATTCTTTGTTGTTGTTATTATTTATGTGATGTTCATTTTGATTAATTCTTAATTGTTCAGTTTTTATTTTATATTTGATTTTATTTTCTATTTTGTTTACAGTATTTTTATTGTATCCATTTTCATAACCAATTTGGTATATTATATTTCTTTCTTTGTCAGATTCTTGTTTGTTTAGGGGAATTTTGTACATTCTGTTAAATAGCGAATAGAATGCTGCCATTTTATGTTGTGGAGGGTGGTCAGAATGGTTAGGTATAATGATGTTGGTAGAAGTTGGTTTTCTGTATATTGCATATTGTATGTGGTTGTTTCTTGTGATGGTTATGTCTAAATAGTTGATTTTGTTATGTTTTTCTTTTTCTTCTGTGAATTGTATTTTAGGATGTATGTTATTGATTTGTTTCAGTATGTTCTCTGCATTTGTGTTTTTGTTATTTGATACATATAGCCCATCATCTACATATCTTATCCATATGCCATTTGGATCAAATGATTTTATAATATTTTGTATTTTGGTGTCTATGTGTTGTAGGAATATTTCTGCTATTATGCTTGATAATGGTGATCCCATTGCTAAACCTTCTTGCTGTTGATTAATTTTGCTATTAAATTCAAAGTAATTTTGTTTTAGTATTAGTTGGAGCTGTTTTTTATTTCGGTTATATATTGTTTGTCTTCATTTTGTTCTTTAAGTTTGTTTATTATTATGTCTATTGTTTCTTCTACTGGGATGTTGGTGTACATGTTTGTGATATCATATGATGTGAAAAATTTATTTTCATTTATATTTATTATTTTTAGTTTGTCTATTAATTCGTATGTATTTTTTATGTTATGATGGTTATTTGTTAGATGGTTACTTTTTAGTTTTTGTGCTGTTATTTTTGCTATTTTGTATGTAGGAGCTTTTTTGAAGTTGATTAATGGACGTATTGGGTTGTTTTATTATATATATATATATATATATATATATATATATTATTCATTTTTGGTGGTTCTGGGTTATTATATATATATATATATATATATATATATATATGTCTGTGTTTTTATTGTTGAAAATGTTTTTAGTTGTTTTTATTAGTTTTACTGTTTGTTTAAGATAGTTTTCTGTTGGGTCTTTATTTAGTTGTATGCATTTATTATTGTTGATGAAGTCTTCAGTTTTTTTAAATGTAGTCTGCTTTTTCAATGATTACTGTTGCTTGACTTGTGTCTGCTTTAGTTAATATTAAATTATTGTTCTTTACTTTATTTTTAATTTCTTTTATTGTTTTATTGCCTTTTTTTTGTTTATATTTGGTTTTAATTTCACTAGTGATTATTTTTTTAATTATATGTGTTGCTTCTGTTCTTTTTTTTCTTCTTGTATATTGTCTTTTATTAGATTAATGAATTCCCAGATATAATCAATGTGACACTAATAATACATATACCACACAAAGGCACCATAATGAACGTTTGGGAAAATTTACAAATATACAAACATAAAACACAAAACAAACTAATACCAGAACAAATACAAATCAGTACAAAACATGACACAATATTCAAAGCACTCAACATCGAAAATACACAAAATACAAATACATATACCACAATCACACACAATAATACGACTTTAAAATACCAGAGACAAACAAGAAACCTTAATAGCATCCAGCCAACACACAAATACTTCACCAGACGCAAGATCGCGAACGCTGAGGATGAGAGCACGGGAGCTCTCGAAACATGTTCCTA
The DNA here is from genome assembly GCA_034769895.1 of Magicicada septendecula. Classification (NCBI taxonomy): domain Eukaryota; kingdom Metazoa; phylum Arthropoda; class Insecta; order Hemiptera; family Cicadidae; genus Magicicada; species Magicicada septendecula. Next base: position 301,006,777 of record CM068371.1, read on the forward strand.
ATAAGGAAAAAAAATATCTTGATTTAAATTCATTATAAATATTAAATGTATTATATACATCAAGAAACGGACTGTAGCAGAAATTGATTGAAAAAATAAATATAAACAGTTGTACGTAGTTTTAAATGAAGCATACGTGATCAGACAAGCTTGTACAATACTTAACTTGTTTTTAAACACCTGTTACTGGTTACCGAAAGGTGGCGAACTGCGTATGTGTATGTTGCATGTCCTGATCGAGGGAAGAGAACAATAGTTTCTTTGTGTACCAGAGTATTTAACTTGTGGTAGAATGCCACTCTAAACAGGCAGAAAATACAATTAATTAAAGATGTGTACTTGATAAGAAATTTGCACACTGACATTACATACAGCAAAGCGAATGATTTCGGTTTGAGACGTGCAAAATGACATGTGTAGATACAATTTGAAGTTAAAGGGTATTACTAGAAACTATGAAAAATATTAATACTACAACTAGAAACATATTAGTTCATTACTCCGTTAATTATTATGTGACTGTCAATTAATTAATATCTTAATAAAGACAAAAATCTCACGAATCTTATGAATCTATTAGTTCGCACATGAACATTAATTATGAATGCAAAAATACGAAAAAGTGATGTATGGAAACCGATTCGCAGTACACGTCTAAACAAAATCTGATAATTATGAAAGATATCCGGGCTGTTTGGCCGTGGTCTCTGGTTTGAAACAAAACCAAACGTTTCGGCAGCTCCACTGGCTGCCATCATCAGTGGTATAAAATTTTCTGCACTTTGGGTGTCTACGTGCAGGCCCACAGTACTGTGGTATAGCCCACAGTACTGCACTTTGGTGTCTATACCACAGTACTGTGGGCCTGCACGTAGATACCCAAAGTGCAGAAAATTTTATACCACTGATGATGGCAGCCAGTGGAGCTGCCGAAACGTTTGGTTTTGTTTCAAACCAGGGACCACGGCCAAACAGCCCGGATATCTTTCATAATTCAAATGACACCGGCCGTGAAAGCCTAAGGAATAATTTAAAATCTGATAAGTGATGGCTTGGTAAGCAATCTTCAACCTGTCGGTTTGCCTCCAGTATAAAACCCCGTTTGATTCTGGACGAGAAAACACACTCTTATAACTTGTTCACGGGGACACTATGTCCGATTTCCCAGCGACATCAAGCAGACGTCAATCATTCTAAGGGGGGGGACTGTTCAACGGACAATCGACAACAGACTCCGGCACCGCGAACATCATCATCATGATCATTACAAAATGTTTAATAATTAATAGAATTTAAGTATGTAATTTTAACTTCTGTTTCCAAGTAATTTTTCTAGTTAGTTAACATGGGTGCATAATAATTTATGTTTATTGAATAAAGTAATTATTAATTTTGATTAAAATGCTACAAATAAACTTCTAATTTTTATGATTAATATTTAATTGATATCAGATTTGCAACATTGAAAAAATATATTTTGTAATCTCAGACACCCAAGTCATTAAAAGAATTTTATAATTATTTTATAAGAAATTTTAAAATTTTATAATTGTTTTAATATATGCGTTTTATGTTTGTCATTTACACGTTCATATCTGTGTTTATTTTATTTGTTTGCCTATTATTTATACGTAATTTATAATGTGTAGTCTACAACTAATACGTGTAAAACAGCTTCTCTAAAAAGCAACTTTTAAATATGTTCCTATTTAATTTTTAAGAATTTGTTTTTTATAAATCAATGTTTTATTAACATTTATTCCACGCAACAAAATCTTTCACCTCTCTTCTCACATCAAATTTATTGTGCAACAAAGTGACACAGAAATACCACGACCTAGCTGATAAGTTATTTGCTAGTTACGTTCAGATACACCAAATAAATAAATTGTAATGTTGCTTTGTGTGTGTGTGTGTGTGTGTGTGTGTGTGTGTGTGTTGCAACAGAACATTGCAGTAAAGCCATAATACTTGAATGTGTAGATGTTGTTACACGTTTTATAACGTTAATAGACATTTTAAAAATTGATTTTGTTCATTTTTGTAAATTAGCTATAAGTTGTGAAATAATGGATGGGTAGTTATGTGCTATATATCAAAATGCCCATAAATTTATTCTATTTCATGTATAGTGCAATTTTGTTCTCGTGGTATTCATATTTTTCTGAATAACTTCTCTATTAATTAACATTTCGGAATGAAATTTTGACAGCATGTGCGTCATAATTAGTGCTGCATTTCTTATATGTCAGACGCTCCGAACATACAATAATACTATGTGTTTTTTAACTAAATTCACTTTTCTATAGACACATTATCTCTACTCTAGGAAAGTCCTAAAATTTTTAGATAAAATCTCTACAAGCTTTTGCAGCCTTTAACGTAGTCGTAACATGATATGAAGCTACCTTTGTGAAAATCTATTACGTGTTGCAAATTTCAGCCAATCAGAAACTCTAAAATTTATTCGGTTGTTTCTCTGGTCAAATGCAGATCGTCAATTCGCTTCTATAACACGTCCCTTAAAAACATACTCCCTACGCGATTTTTTCTTGTCAGAACACATTTTTTTCTGTAAGGTGACGCAAGTCCAAAATACTAGTTACGAGTTACCCGTATGCTATATCGAGGGTTGATAGAACTCATTAACTGAATTTCCATAGATCATTTAACAGTGCTAACCCGCCTTAGTGCAAGATATCCGTTTAGGTTCAGCGGAACACTTTAACCCGAGGACACTTTACGATAACTGGAAGACACTTTAAGCCTAGTACACCATAGCTATGTTAAGAATTAACCCACTTTTCAGAACCTGAGATTTATTAATATAATCAATAACGGGCAGATAAACGGCGTGCATCTTTGTATTGCGGGTGACACAGCATCATCGAGGCCAGCGATCAACATACTAGCGTAGCAGCCGTCTACTGATCAACATGAGAAGGAATTCTTCAAGCAAGTAAAAGTAACCAAGTTTTCAAAGATAAAAATTTATTATTATATAAAACACATATTATTCCAGTAAATAATTTTGTGTTTTAAAGAGAAAATAACACACAAGATTAAAAATTGTTTTTAATATAATAAATTTTCTTACCTCCAGATAATAGACTCTGTTGCATATTATTATTTACTATTACGTATCTATGCTCATTTATTTGTTTCGTTATAATATGTGTGTGTGCGCGTGCGTGTATTGTTACGACATTACAGAACAATCTACGTGTTTCTCGTATGTTCCAGTGGAATCCGGCTGTAATGTGTGTGCGTACGTGATTCTGAATCCGGCCGCGCGCTGTGTGCAAGGCCACAGTCAATTAGGTTTTGGTGTTATCTAGTAGTGCTCTTGACGCGCAGTATGGAATATTCTGGATTTTCGACGGGGTATAAATACAAGCACTCAGCTACGCTCAGTTCAGTTTGAGTTGCGATTTATTGGAATGCGGTTCGTAATATTGTGGCGAAGTGTTATGTTTTATAATTGTGCAGGACAATTGTAATACAATTGTGTTTTATATTAGTAGACATTTTTATTGCGTGTGAACAATTTTTATTTGATTTGTTGTAACAGACTATCTTGTTGATTACAAACTGTTTAATTGTAATAATTAAAGCTTGTAATTAGTGACGTAATTGGTGTCTTTTATTTTGTTTTCCACTGTACCATACGATAATGAGTTAGACCGTCGTAACAGTACACACACACGCGCGCGCGCGCGCGCGCGGTTTTCCATGGGTAATGGTACATACTGCAGGAATGCATTCTACAGACTGATATACAGGAGAAATTTCATATAGACATAGGTCCGAAAATGATATAAACGATATCTTGATTTTTGCTCCAATTAAGCCATACTGAAATTATTGAAACAAAAATTAAAGGATAAATTTTAATAGTTTCGTGAAATGTTTTGACGTGAAAATTTGAAAAAAAAAAAACAGTCTGAGAACTGCAGAACATTCCAAACTACGCGTTATCTCTACCTACGACGTAATTGATTGCGGCCTTGACACAATCCGTGCGGCTACTGTCACAGTCTAGCTGCGTCGAGAATCACGTACGCCACACAGATTCCGCTGGATTCATCTGGAACATTCGATAAACACGTAAATTGTTCTGTGATGTCGTAACAATACTTTCGAGATGCCATTAGAATTTTCAAATCATGAGTCTGCAGATATTGTTATCGTGAACGATTTTAGTCATCTAAATTTGCGAGCTGAAAAACATGAACTTCTTCTTCAGCGGCGCAACAACCCATTACTGAGCCAAGGCCTCCTTTAGCAGCCTCCGCCAGTTGTCCCGGTCAAGTACAGCTGCTCTCCAGTTCCGGGTCCCAAGGATGTGGCGCGCATCGTAGTTCACACCGTCTTCCCAACGTAGTTTGGGTCTACCAACTCTCCTGGTGCCATAGATCTGTTCTGTGAGTGCCTTTCTTGGTATTTCATTCTCCCCCATTCTGATCACGTGTCCAGCCCACCTGAACACCAACGAAGATTTCAAAACAGAAGAATAGTTCATCACAGAACATTTTCCATGGTTTTGCATAATTTACGAACTGACGGGTCATTTCCAACAGTTACTTGTTCTATTGAACGTCCTGTAGAGCAGTCTGTAGCTGAATAAGAGACTATCATTCAATTGATACAGAGGAAGCCTCAATATAGCATTAAAAGAATTCCATCTCAAACAGGCGTACCTTGTACTAAAGACTGAAGAGCTCTAAAGAAAGAGAATTTTTACCCTCTTCATTTGCATACTGTTCAACATCTTCAACCAGGTGACTTTGAGTTAAGATTATTTTTCTCAATGGATACAATAAAACTGAAATATTTTTAATATTGTTATTCTACATCATTTTAAATGTTATACTTTGTAACACGAACACGCGCAAATATTAGCCTATACTTGTAATACAAACCGTCGCTCACAATATTCACAGCTGGGAAACATACATTCAAATGACAAACTTTTGAGTATGACTCTAGACTTCTCGGTAGCGTGAGACGCGACTGCGCGTTTGTCTCTAAACTCCCGTAGTTCACATTTTTTCCGCATCCTTTGTTAAATTTGTCTAGTAGTAGTAAAGATGCATCTTGAAAAAAGGCTGCAAATATTCTTGCAAAATGTTAATGAACCGCCTCATTATTCACATGAAGTTAGATAGTTCTAAAGTCTATCCTGGCAGATGGATTGGTCGAGAAGGACCAATTAGTTGGCTTTCAAGGGCCCCTGATTTAAATTTCCTGAACTATTACTCTGTAAGACTATTTAAAGGAGCTACTTTACGAAGTAAAGGTTGAAGAGAAGAGGACAGAGGAGAAGAGGATACACATACAATAAGTGAGAGAAAATACATGTAATGAGAAGAAAAATACACAAGGACCAGACCCATGCAAAATGAACGAGGGGACATACCCATGAATGAATAATGGATTCCCAAGAAGAGGACACATATGATAGCAGAAACCCATGAACATTTTAATGTCAAGATAAGAAGAGGAAGAGACGTTTAAGAAGAGTGGATAACATGGAGAAGGAAATTTTACTAGTGATAAACAAACACAAACAATAACAATGCGTCGTTTATAAGTGCATAAAATACTATCACACGCCCCAAACCCAATGAACACTAACAATATAAAGTGTCATATTTTTGGAACCAGTGACAAGTAGAATGAACAGTAACCTTCATGAAAAAACACAAACATAGTGTGTGATCTGTGAAACACAGATAAGACTGTATAAAACATAAGACCACACCAGAATTTCTGATAGAAACAAAATAACTGCTCAAAATAGCTAGAGAAATAAGACTGTTTCAGAATAATTGTTTCTGACTGATTATGAAAGATAATGATTATGAAATGAACAAGTTTTTATACCAATAACATGAAACAACACATAACATAGTTATTTATGTGTATAAATGAAAGTAATTATGACAATTTAGAGTAAGTAACTCAGTCCTATTGTGCATTACAAAAAGTAATCACATAGTACATGGTGATGATAAATAAATAATTAATAATGTGTATCAGTTAAAATATAATATTAGTAAAATAAGGATAATACTGTGTTGAAGATATAGTAATGAGATTTGTTAGTAGAATATGTAAATAGAAATTGTGAATGAAAGACATTCAAAGGCATATATTATACCAAGCCAACAATGGATTAACATAACCTCAACTGATCGACATATACAATGTAAAATCAAAAGTAACTATAATAAAAACACACACAAGTATATTTCTATCATACACCAATCAAAATAGAGTTTATAAGGAACAAACTAACACCAATAAGAAGTAGACAGCACCAAGATTTACTTAATAATTAGTAAACAAAGAATGGCCAGAACAACAAGGCAGAGGTGACGCCTCATAATTACACAAAAATCTCTATTAAAACAGATTCTTAAGAACAAAGGAGTATACCAGTAGTGAGACAAATAGCCAATACTACTTTGAGAACCATTTACTGTATTTAAAAACATAAAATTATTGAATTATAATGTAAACCAATTATACATGTCAACCGAAAGTAGCTGCAAGCACCATAATTACATTTAATTCAGGACATATAACACAACAGTGAGAATAATAGCAACAAGACACACAATAAACCTCACCAACAGTCAAATTACAAGAAAGGAATACATTGTTAATTAATCAATAATCATATAAAATAAGTATCAAGGTATCAAAAGCCCAAACACGTAATATTTTAAACAAACAGTACACATGAACAAAACCATTTTGAGAAGTAAAACTTTGAATAAATGTGTATTAATTATTAAGGAACAATGTACCATAGGAATAATTGTATTAGGATAAATCATTTTGTATAATAATAAGAATTAATGCACCGGCATACCATGCCTAATCGTTTGGAACAGTGCATGAATATAAATTTTCTAACAAACCATAATCTGTGAGTAGATAATAAGAGGAAATGACTCTAATTGCTATAAAACAGTGTTAGTAATAATTATTTATTGAAAAAAAAGTGGAAGGACTTATATTATAAATAAGATCCACAATAAGTGCATAGTGAAGGAGCTAACTTATTTATCAATGGACGGATTTATGGCTTGTTTGAACTTTAATTGTAGAGCTGAGCATCCGAGAGTTAATAAAATTGTTAGTTTTCCAACTAAAACAGTATTAAAAAAGTTATCAGCAAAATAAATTATATGCATCAATTGCAAACAAATTGCTGACGTCATAAATACTCTCCGACCCAAAATCGAATTGTAAAATTTTAGAAAATTAATTTCTGAAAAGGTGTTTGGGGGACGAGAGTATAGAGTTATCAGCCAATCAGAAGAGCTAATCCCGACAGATTCGAAGTAGAATTTGTCCGGAGCGGCAACACTTAGTTTTTGTCATTCAGAGTGAAAGGTTACGGACCGTCGCAGCAGAGTATTGTTATAATTTGTGCGCGACCCTCCTAGTTAAGCATCGGAAGTAAACATAACCATAAAACTGAATCAAGGTTATGATCCTTCGAGTGAGTGAATACAGTGTGGTGAACAATGATAATCATGCCAGTGTATAATATCGGCATGATATGTGAAATAGAAAGGGAGTACAAAACTAATTAAACGATTTTAACAATTTTTATGCATTTCTAATAACCAAAAATATTTATTGTTGTCATACTTGAGTCAAGTATGGAACTACCTGACTCAAAGATGCTATTTTATTAATTAACCCACTTATGAAATAACGTTCCTTGTATTTATTTTAATTGAATAAATGATTAATCATAATTAAAAACTATTAAACTAATTTTAATAGTTAACTAACTTTTGACGATTTTCAAGGTTAGATGCTGATTTGACTAACCTGTAAACGAAGGTTATAGTAATTATGTTCAAGAACGTTATTAAAGTTAATTAATGAAAAAAATATGTTATTAATGTATGTTTAAATGTTATTGCAAGTTTTTAATATATAATATCAATAATTACTGTCAATAAGTGACTTGAAGAGGTACAAACTAACCTCCGTATCTTACCAAATGAGTAACTATTTTGAATTATTTTGATTAACAAGATAACAAGAACAAGTACTTGAATAAATTTTAAATTGATGGATCCTTAATGATAATTACTTATTAATAATTCTAAAAGAGAGAGAGAGAATAATTTAAAACAACAACTGTTGAGTTAATTATCGTACATACGACATTTTAACCTGTACTCCATACAACAGGGGTACCATATACGATATTTTACCTTTATATGATCTCATTCACTATTTTATTTTGTAAACACTTTTCTGTTAATGCATAACAAAAAGACTTAAGCATTTTCCAATTCGTATCTTGTAGTCTAAAAGAACACACGATTTTGGTAACAATATAAAAATAAAGTTACCCTATTTGGTTAATAATTTGTAACTTCAAAACAAACAGTGTTACCGACCTTGAGAAACAAGAATCTCTGTATTAGAATCAGTTATTTTTATTTGTGATTATCAATTGTTTGAAGGAACTTTTTAATTTTATTCCATTAATCTGATGTTAATAAACCTACAATTTACTTATCTACAATCAGTCTTTATTTAAAAAAAAACAAGTAGATCAAGAGCAGTCATTTTATCAGAAGGTGGCAGTACAGTGTACAGCGCCAGAGTTTTGAATTTTGAATCGGTATCACTTACAGGACTTTTGATTACAACCTATATTTAATTTTCATCAGTGAAATATTATATTACTTGTCTTGTGTTGTGAAGTTATATTACAGGGACTACTTTAGAAGACTGCATTCTACAAATACATGGTAAGTGAAGGGAACTACATCAGCGAATACCTTTAAACAACTATTAAACAATTATGAACTTTTATTTAAACTAAACACAAAACAACCGATATTAGTAGATCGGTAACAACGTCGCATCACATTTTGCATAAACGATAAAGGAGAACATTTCGTACAGTATCTTTAAGATATGCAGAATTAAATTTAGTTCTATCAAATATCAGTATGGATGATTTTTACAAGATATGCTTTTGTTTTGAATTATTATAATTTCTTACATTATTTTGTTATTTCTTCTTTAATAAAATTTGATTTTTTTATAACGTTCATTTGTGTTTTATTAACTTTATTTACATTACATTTTTCAAAGTTAAAGTCTTTACAAATTGTATTACAAATTAAATTTTCCTAACGTTCCAAGTAAATATTGTTTCAATAAGAATATTTCACGTGTATGCGTGACATAAATATATTTCCTATACGCATGCTTATGTTTGCAGAACTCAATATTTTGCTGCTCTTTATATACGCCTACATTTATTTATTGAAATGCATATGTGTGTGTGTGTGTGTGTGTGTGTGTGTGCGCGTGTGTGTGTGTGTGTGTGTGTGTGTGTGTGTGTGTGTGTGTGTGTGTGTGTGTGTGTAAATTTGAGTCGTTTTTAAAAAATGTTCAAAACATTCGTATGATACATAGATGTTTAAGAATCTTATTGTACAAATCATATTTCATAATACGTGTATGCGATATATATGACTCGCGTTTCAGTATCTCATAAATTTTAATGTCAAGCGTACGAAGTACTTTACAGTTTTATTGGAAACAGAGAATTCTGCCTGCTTAAATATTTATGAATTTCTTGTCAGAGTACACGCTTCAGGTTCAGTGCTAATTTGAATAAAAACAAAAGTCATAATATTTGTGAGAATCTGAATAAATTTAAAAGATATTGAAAAGACGACGCAACGTACAGAAAAAAAATGAATTCACTTTTACCAAGACATAACTAGCACAAAAGAAACGTGTCGTTGTACCAAGGTAATAAGCACAATCTAGTAAGGTAGTTGTGCCACGAAATAATATATCTAAAAAAATAAATTACAATGGCTGTAGTATAAAATTAATGGAGTGAAAGTGTTCACTTCGTCTCCACAAAAACACTTTCTATCGTTTTTTGGCTATTTCCATAATAAAAACTTTGCCATAATTTCATCACCGCTATTTAATTCGGCTCACAGATTACTGGTTTCGGTTCTAATTCATTCTCTTTAAAAATATTCTTCCAATTCCTTCACTTAGTTACATTGGCCGAGATACCTTAATACAGAACTCCTTTGATAAGTTCTTTATTCTGCTTTAGAAAAGATTGGAAAAAGTACAGAACACTTCCTAGGCGAGAAAGTATAGGCCTACTTAAAAAATAAATGTGATTTAATTTGTACGTAGATTTTTAATAACTATATATAGTTAGACAAGGTAGTGTGTATAGTAAACGTAATACAGTAGTGTAGTGTAAATATTTGTGCCGTGTAACAGTTAACGATGGCTTAGACATACAGATGCCTATTTTTACGACACACGAAGCGTTTAATATTGGGTATGATACAACGCTACAAGTGCAGTAGGAAGTATGGTACCATAGTAACTTGATTAATAATACGCGTAATTTTGTTGAAATTAAAATTAATATTGGATACAAATTAAATTTGAAAAATGGAATAAACTTAGCTTACCGAGAGTAGAATACTGAAGAAAAAAATACTTCAAGAATTCAATGTATACCTTCACACTAACAACATTACACGGTGTAATAGAGTGTTACTAAAACTTGCGTTTTCGTAAGCTCCTACGTAGAAGAAAGAAATTTCAATAAACTAGTTTTTGTGAAGAACGTTGTTCACGCATTTTCTTCAAAGACGCATTTGTTATATCTTTGCTAACAGTATATTACCTTCAAACCTTTTTTGTGTAACAGACATTCTTCTTAGTCGCTTTCTCTTAGTCGTTGCGTACATGAACAAGAATTTAATAAACCTCTTATACAAACAATGTTATCGAAATAGACATTTTCGCGCAATACATATGATCGGTGGACCATGAAGTACGTGACACCGTACGGACACAATGAGTGTTTCGCATTCTAGATAAGCGAGGAAAAGCAAATATCAACGGCAGTTTCGTAACTTAGCTGAAGCAATAGTTAAGTCTTAATCATTGTTACTTGTGCAATAATGTTATCAACAGTTCTTAGGTAAATACTTTAGCAACAAAACTTTTGTTTTGTTATCGCTTACAATCCGTTCGGCGGATCAGTTATCGAATGCCTCTGAAAATGTAACCAATTTGTATTGAATCAGATTATATAAATACGGAGGGCATTGCGTTTACCCCATCTAGAGACCCACATTGCAGTCTCTCATTATAAAAGACTTTTTAGTGTGTAAACAGAGAAAAATTATGTACTATAATCAACCGGAGAGGTTACCCCAAATCATCTAATACAAACTATTAAAATCCTTCTTAAAAATACATACATTCCCATAAGATTCAATACGTAGTACCAGTCCAAGTGTGTGTGTGTGTGTGTGTGTGCGTGTGTGTGCGTGCGTGAAACGGAAATGTAAGGAACACAAACAGTAGTGATGGTAGTCGGTGAGGCCGCACAGGTTCTCTTGATTTCATGGAGTTCTGAGTAAAGTGTAAACATAGAATTTACTCCCAGCGATTTCTTCTTCGGATCCTCAACGCCATTATCCATCAGCTAGGAACTCACCGCATCCCAGACTGCATAACTATAATATCTTTAATAGTATATGATAACATATCATTTTCTCGTCTTGTTTTATACGAGTAAGTGTACATTATGAAATAGTATTTATTCGTACTCAAAGACAAGCCTCTGACCAATTCTTAAAACTTGACTTCTTAAGATAATAATTAACTTAAAGGTCATTAAGTTTACACACACGCGCGCGTTCGGAAATAGAATGAACTGCGTAGGAGAGTCATATCAAATGAGAAGATGCAAACGCTAATTGCAATTTACAAAAGCACGTAAAAACTGGCGTACTTTCCATTGCTCTGTAAATTAACTGAAAAATGTATGGTTTTAAATTTGGCAAATATAACTTAAAACGTGACAAACTAAGCTTATTTTAGACGCAAAATAAGCAGTTTTTACCTAAACCTTTTATCTCTATCAAAATAAAATCCTGAGTACGCCCTTAGTGTTAAAAGAATTACAATGAATGCCAATATAGATGAAACCATGTTTTTAACTAATTCAGCTTTCAAGCACGCCACTCAGTTACATATCAACGTCATAGTATTGTGAATAATGAAATTTTTAAGAGAATCGGAAAACCGTAAATATGCAGTGCCACCGTTATTGTTGTCAAAGAAACGAGTTCGATCAAGCGTGACTACGTAGATTAGCGTGGCCTTCTGTAAAAGTTCAAATTCACCCTCCCCACAACACATTACTTCTTGCTAATTTTATAGATAACGCACTCTCTAATAGATATCTTTTAATAGGTATAATTCGTATTTAGAAATGTGTATACTAGAGGAAATACAACATGTCACAAAAACTCTACGTGTCATCTCATCAGTCCGGATTACTCAAAATAAATCCGGGTTCTACCTTATACGTAATCATTGCATCCGATGGCAACATCAAGGGACACCACAGTCGCGACATTCACTGTCAATAGTAAATGACTTTACCATAATAGCTGGTAACACTTTACAACAATGAAAATACAAATTGAACGAGACTGACAAATTCGTTTGCATTTAGTGCTGCTGATAAGAAATATGAAAAAGAAAATTGAATTAGCTCTAATTGTCTTTTTACATAGGTTGGTAACAATTAGATAATATTTGGGGAAAATTATGCTAAGTTAAGAAATATTGCTACACTAGAATATCAATACTGTCTAAGTTGTTAACAATTATATATTTTAAGTTCCTGATTTTGCTTTTGTGTTTCTATTTTAGAAGGAAATACCTCCTGCACTATCGTTTCAGTGTGGACAAGTGTGCTATATGTGTAAACATTAAGACTTCAGGCTACATTTGTGGTGAAAACAGATAGTTTAAATGATTTATGTTATACTGCAGGAGGTTGTGTGAGCAACGCACATACCGTTTGCTGTGTTTGTGGGAAATGACTTTGCCTTCTCAAATACAGCAATAACACCATTAGAAAAGCTTACCACTGTTACAAGACTAGAGACCAGGATAAAACCTGGGCACTGCACGTTGTTTGCAACACTTACACCAGCAATCTAAGGAATTGGATTAATGGGAAAGGACGGTCAAAGCACTTTGCTGCCATGATCTGGAGGAAGCCCACCGACCATATAATAGACTATTAGTTTTGTATGGTAACGCCTGTATAGTAGGGAATATCTAAGAAAAATAGCAAAGGAATGTTTCTTTCAACTTCATCTGCCGTGCGTCTAGGTCCACGTGGAGGAGGAATACGAGTATCTCAACCACAAAATGAAATCCATGTTGATTGTAACAACGAGGAGGAAACAAGTTAAAGAAGTTACACTTAAGGCGAATCTCCTGAGTCTAGTACACATAATGATCCTGAGTTTATTGCGAATATGCCTACTAATGATCCCCACAGACTTACCCAAAATAAGCTAAGTAATCTCATAAGAAATTTAATCTTTTCAAAAGTAAAGCTGCCCTTTTATCATCACGGTTGCAGCAGTGGAATTTACAAGAAAAACTGTAAACTTCGTCTAAATGACTGTCACTTTGATATATTTATATTGAAAAGTGGGTGTAAAAATATGTAGTGTGCTTTTCTAAATGTATGGTTTATTTTTCTGTTAGTTTAACTGTCTTAATATGTGTAGACCTTACTTTAAAACTTTAGAAATAGTCTTTCTTTCTTTATTTAACTTTACATGCATAATAACATGAATTTCTGTATATAATTATAATTTTCGTTGTAGTTTTCTGTTTATATCTGAAAATATACTAGTTGCTATCAGTTAACAGCATTTCAGCAGTTATTCAACTCAAACTTCAACAATATAACGTTACAAAAAGTAGCCCACAAATAAAGAAGAAATTACCATTTAATAAAAAAGTGAGTTGCAACACTAAAGGAATAAAGAAGGTCAAAGTATGAAGGAATTAATGAACAAAAATATTAAAATATAGCACAATAATAACTTAAAACCAAGACAAGGACTGAGACGATGACAAAACCCAAGTGATTCGCAAAGGGACGGATCAAAATAAATAACTTTGTGACCATATCACAACCCCTTGTCAACCAATAATAAAATAGTAAATGTAATTATGAAAGTACAAAGCTATGTTATTAGTGTGAGTAGTCCCAAGTAAGACTACCAAGACATAAATGTAAATTAACTAATGTTAAATAATATTGTTATTAGAATATGAAGGGAACAAACCCCTTATATAATAAATATCCAATGTTAATGATTAGGTGAGTGGTGTGGTTAGATCCAAGTGAAGAAAAGAAAGAAAAACAGTGAATAATATAATATTAAAGTGAATAACAGAACCAAGAAAAATATACTAACTGAAAGTCAGCAGTAGTAATAATGTGTAGAATGAATAATAATTAATGCTTGAGTAAAAAATGATGAATGCAAACTGTGAATAAACTAATGCATAATAGGCCTACACAAATGGAATAGGTAGAACTAAAGTTCATGTGTTAAAATACGAAAATAATAGTTAAGTAATAGTTATAGTTATCTGTTTGTGTTAAAAAGAATATATATAAGGGTAAAAAAGCATGTTTAATAAATAATAGTTATTGAGCATAGGGAGATAGGAAATGTATTAAAAAATAGCATGTGCATATTATGTTAGAAAGAATAGTATAATGTTTTGAAAATGATTATAAATCATTAAATTTTCCATGTTAATTTATTGTAGTTTTGGTTAAAATAGTTTTGTTTCATGAAATTCTACAAATATGTTATAATAACTGTATAAGGAAAGTTAGGTGATATAGGCCTAAGGAGCCTATAGGAAGGAGGCAGTAATTTGTAAAATTTGATATAATAGCAGTAATAAGTAAGGACCAAAATGTAGGGAATACTATTAAAATTGATAATATAAATTTAAGGACACCTAATGTATATTAAAAAAAACAGTTATAAAATAATTAATATAAAAAGAACAAAACTGTTAAATTAGTAAATCAGTAAATATGGAACCAAAACCAGTCATGTTTGGTTTATAATTGAATTATAAAAGAAATGCAATCCAATAATGTTATTATCAAAGAAATCCAAAGTAGTATAAGAAAGTTATGCGAAGTTAAAAATATTTATTAATTTTGTAAAAATTCGGGAGCAAGACCTAACAATGTAAACAATATTTTCCACCAATAAGAATCTGAGGCTTGCTGCCTTGACAACCATTAACAGAAAAAACGATTAATCCATTATAAGATTCAGAGAAGAGCAGATCATAAAATTCATGCAGCTCAATATAATTATATAATAGCAATATATCAACTAGAAATGAAATGGCAATGAACCAAAGTGATATGATTAATAATAGTGTGGGAAAAAGGAATTTAATAACCAGAATTATTGGAAATTGAAAGAAAAAATCTACTTAATAAATTATAAAAGAAAAACGAACTCAGAGAGACAAATCAGATGTAAAGAAAAGTGATGAGTATAAATTAACTTAAAACTAAAAATGAAAAAAGACTAATCTACACTGTGACACTTTTTTTCAATCATTTATAACTTTATATAAACACTCGCTTAAGGAATAAACTAGGGACAATCAGTTTATATCTTTATTCACTTTTTAATTTATGGTGATCAAATTATTGGACATTGGAATCTTCTTTTAAAACGAACTAATAACCTATTCACCAACTTGATCCAACATATGTAATGTAACCTAAGAAGTAATTTATTATGAAACTGTATATAATTTAAGTATGTTTTATGTGAAGTTTTGTACTTTCTAAAGATCTGTTATTAACTTTCTTGCAATCACAAGAACCCAATTGAATTAAAATAATTAAAATAAAACATAACGTTTTAATCAACTACACCCTGTATACTTAGAGAACACTATTGCCAACTGCTGAGCTAGTAACGAACAAGAAAAGGAGCAAAATATATATTATAAACATATTTCATGTTGTTTAAAAAAAAAGAAATTAATAAAAAACACTACAACAAATATGTTTAATTTTATTATTTTTAAAATTACTATTATTTGTTTAATACTGCAATGGGCTACGCATTTTGACATTGTAATTAAAAGCACTTATTTCCAAAACTGGAACAAGTATTTGTTTCAATTGTCATATTTTTTCATATGACAATCAAATGAATGTAAAAATTGAAATGGAAGCTACTTACACACATTTCGTCAAAATTTATTGAACAGTGTCATAATAACCTCGATATTGCTCCCCGAATTTTCCAAAACCATCTCAGCCAACTGAACCACTGGTTCAACAACCTTTTGTGAGACCAAATCATCAACGTATATTTACAAATTTCTGTTTAAACAGTCCTATGGTAACAATAAACGGCACTCAACATACTTAAAAATTAAGCAAAATATTTCTGACTAAAAATTTGCAAATATGGAAAACCTAACTAACTGAAAAACAGCTTAAATAAATCAAAAACTACTCTAAATTTGTCGGCTCATCAGACACAAATTGCAGCTTAATACAGAAGACAAATTCCTGTACAAATATACAATAAAACGAATATACATGTACTGGGCTCAACTTTGGAGTTGTGCAAATTGGCAGACTGAGTACAATCTGAGTAAACACTTCAGTCAAGAATACTGTCAGCGATGTGCAGTCTGTAAATTGGCCTGAGTATATAAGTAATTAATCACTTCGCGTCTATCCAAGCATATCTTTTGTACAAGACAAAAGCAGAAGAATCTCTGAGAGCTACCTAGAGCGACTAGAAGCGGTACTACCGCTTCTCAGGGGGTAATGTTAGAAGGCCATTAAGAATGAAGGGAGTAGACGACTACACGACACTTCGGTAGCCAGAAGAATCTTGAAAACCAGCGATTACGTAAATAAATTTCAGAGTGCTGTCGCTGATAAGCTTAGCAATTCAAATGCAATACCAGCTTGTTTAATTGTTGCTTAAATTATAGAAAATTACAAACATCTTGATCAATTAAAAATTGTAAACAGACAGGAAGGATAAGATACAAACCGTAGTGACTATAGGGCCACAGAAGAGTTTACGGCCTTACAGTAGGAGTGTAATAAGCCGTAGAAATAATAGTAAATAACAAAATCAAAGCACAATAATTTGCTCTCCTAATCACCACACTAATGCTCTCGCCAGAACGGTATCAGAGTATGTTGAATGTACTACCCAAGCAAAACACCTTCATAACTGCTTTCTCTAATACAATTGTCACTTACTTCGATGGAGAAAAGAAGTTAAGATTATCTTTAGCACAGCCTATTCCTTCCAGGTCGGCTAAATTAGATAAGTGGTTATTCGTTGTTTGACAACTCAACAGAATTTTGTGTTTACAACTTAACGCCCGCTAATACGAAACTGAAGACATTGTATCAAACGTTCCTAATAAAATTGCATGAAAATGTATGCAAATGAGGTGGGAAACTCAGTGTTTATGCAACCAGAAGTCTCTACGTAATAAAACTTTACACGAACTCTCGACTGTTTATCCATCACGTGATTTTTTTTTAATGGGACCGTCATTCAGAGCGGTTAGTAAGGGCCAAACTACACAGGTTAAGTATGTTATGGAATTAATAAACTTCTACGGAATAAGCAGTCTGCTCCTGACATATACTTTTACATGTTAAAAGTTGTTACGTCCGTTCTCCATGTACTGGGGATATTCTAGTGAGATCAGAGATGTATATTTACTTTCAAAATCTATTATCTAATCCACGAAGTCTGAACATATGTTCCGCTAGATTACTACTTCGCTGTTGAATACGTAATAGTTTACTCACAAAGCTATTTTTGCCGCTCTTTCGTGATAGTTGACGAAATTGGAATTATTCTTCACAATCTCATCAGTTTCTAGCAAACTTGCATTGCCCTCCTGTTCATAATATTGCGAATGGAAAGCAATAATTTTATTTTGCTGTGTATTGAGTAGATTATGGAAGCTACGAACGTGACGGGTAGAGACAGTTCTGACCTTGTCAGTTTCTGTTGACCGTGTACTCGTTGTCACGTGACGTCACTACAACACATTTACTTTGTACCGAACTCGCACTCGCACGTTGGAATTTAGTCAGTCCAACTTGCGGACACTCGGAGTGTAAGTTCGGTAGGCGTAACCTCAGTTGTGCTCTGACGCGTCTGATAACAGCTGATTGTTCCAGCGCACTCGGTTTGCACTCAACGTGCACTTGAGCCGCCTTGTACTAGTGTTGACTAATCTTTGAGAAGGAAAAGGAAGTTTGTATCGTTCTTAGAAAAGCAGGTAAGTGTTAGCGTCGGTTAGTTGACAATCTAATACTTTATAAACTTAACACTATTGTGGGGAAAATGATCGTGAAAGTCAATTACATAATACGTATTTAACTCTTATAGTATTAAGCATATGAATGAGTACATACATACATACACACATAAAAACATACAGACACATAGATACATAATGTTCTGATATTCACTACTTTTCTTGATTCTTGTCACTAACCTTGATGTAATTTATGCCATACTAATGTCTGATGCTATCTATTGTTGACGTAAACTATGCTAATGTAACACTTCTTTTCTAGGACTTAATTTATTGAAGCGCTCTCAACGCTTCCCGTGACCGTAGTCGCAAAGAGGAAAGGGACGAACAATCCCTCGAAAGTGCTCTGCATAAAACAAACAGTAAAGTCTTGTACGTTTTTATTAACAAATGTAATAATGTATAATGGTACACCCGTGCGCGCGCGCGCACACACACACACACACACACACACACCTTTTAATATATTTGTATAGTTATACATTTTATATATAGGCCTAAGTTACATGTTTATCAACCATGAATGTAAATAGTCAATTGAAGTGACTTGTTTACATATTTTTAACCCACCTAGAATTTTCCGTAAACCACAATGCGACAAAACAGACGAGTTATGACACTCAAAATAAAGTTCATAGGACACTGTATTATATAATTGTAACCTAAATATGTAGTTAATAGCGCTTTAAAATAGCAGGAATTAGCATTTTGTAACTCATATAAATGAAACTGGTAGGAATTTTACATACACTTTTGAAACATTCTCATAACTAATTATAACTCAAACTAATTATAACTTCTATAACTATTATAGAAGAACACAGCATTTTATTGTTATACTTATTAAGTATAATTGTAAAGCATACTTGAGTTAATTATAGTTGTTAACAAACTAAAAAGACAAGCTATTCAGAGCATCTTGGAAATTGTATGAGGAACTCCATTCCTGTATAACAAAAAAAAAATATTTTTATGATTTAAGTGAATTATTTTTCCGTTTAGTACATTTAGCTTCTACTCATCAGATGTATACAAGGATTGTAAACACTTATTGTTGACACAAATAGAGACTGTTGATTTTATACGTTATAAAATAAGATATGGTATCATTTGATGCCTAATATATGGAACCTTATTTTTTCTCTATACCTCTCGGGAAAAGAAAAAATTCTTTTCCATAAGTGAAACAGACAGACGTTTTATTCGGTAGTGGTACTTGCAATTGTAACAAAGAATAGTCTAATGCGTGGGAAACGCCATAAATGTTACTTGCGAACGTCACAGAATATTAAAGTAAAAACAAAATAGTATCTGTTTGAAAACATGGTAACTTTGTATGACTATAGGTTACTGACAAGAATTGCCTAGAACTGCAGATCTATGGTCAGGTTATTTGGATACAATTTCGGCCAGAGAACCTGTATTTCTTAACTCATATCAACTTTGCTTTGACTTGTTTTGGCCATAGATTCTTATAATAATTATACAAAGTACATATAAAATACTCAACAATTTAAAATGATTTAATGAAACCTAGTTATTGAATACAAACAAGCATATTATAACTCTTTTAACACTGGAACATGAAAAATATAATAATCCTTGTACGATAGACTATGTTTAAATTATACATTCATAAATAATCAAATTTAAATGAGTTTCATGAATTTAATTTTTGAACGTCTATCATAATACAAAAATGTTTATATTATGTTCTTCTTTAAAACCGCATAAGCGTTTAGCCTACATAAAATCTGTGAGATATTCCAGTGCAGAGCTAATCTACTGTGCAGATCCAAAGCTATATAAACTGCTTTTGCCAACATACGTTATTTTAATTTGCCTTCATTGATTGATGTCTTTCCAAAGGCATAAAAATGAGAGTAAATGTAACTCACTTTATATTTTTATAAATATATAATAAGTACATTTTTTACTGTTTAAGAGAAACTATGTTATGTGTAATAGAGATTAGAATTAAATTATAACAATTTATACGTTTATTTTGTTATTTATAATTACAATTATACTAGGTTATATATAAACATGTACATGTTTGTGGTGTGTGTGAGTGTGTGTGTGTGAGTGTGTGTGAGAGAGAGAGAGAGAGAGAGAGAGAGAGAGAGAGAGAGAGAGAGAGAGAGAGAGAGAGAGAGAGAGAGAGAGAGAGAGAGAGAGAGAGCGTGAGTCCAGAGCATTATATCTCGCAGTAGTAATACGCCATCGAACGTAAGTCCAAATATTTTTTTTTACTTTTGTAACAGAGCGTTCTCCTGTCACCTCTAAATAAATACGGTGAAAATTTCAAATACGAATTACCTTACAAGGGGTTCCTTACAGTAAAAATTGTTCAGCCCTTTTCTGTCCTCCACCAATCTCTTCGTGTCATTACATATCTATTTTGTTCTTACATTCGTTCCACTTACTTTATCTCAGGAATCTCTAGGTACTCTGTTTTTTTATTTTTCTTAATTATTATCATAAGAACTCTCACCCAACACAGTAGCCTCTCTTGAACAAATTCAAGTGAATATTAATCTTTATGTCTCTTAATAAGTTTTATAATTTCTATATTTTTATTTGTGTATGTTTTTGTGACTCCACTGTTTCCTCTCAAATACTTCGTCTTAATACCCTGTATTTAATTTTTTTATGTTTCTCACTGAATCCTAAGAATCCGGAAAAACATATTATAGCACTCCAATGTGTGTAATTTATTTATTATTTATTTCACTGTCATTCACGGTATAATCCACTTTGAAATTTTGCCCACTGTTTTGGAACTTTCGCGCGTCATGTTCCTTTTCCAGTCGTCACCCCAAAATGCTGCAACGGAGTCACTTATACTATTTTTAATCGTTTGCTTTCCATATTTTAATCTTTCCTTATTCTACATACTTAGCAATTAGTTTTGTTCTTTGCTTCTTTTCTCAAATTCTATTTCCTTTCAGTACTTACAGTATATTACAATTTTTTTTACTGTTTAATTTCTTTTCATTTCCAGCGCAAATGCCTAAGTTACCTGCGAATTCCTCTTTTAATATATTTATTCTTTCCAAGCCTAGGTGTCACACATGTGAACACTTTTTGCTTTTTCTGAACTCTTTTAGCTATTTTTTCGTGAAAGACGTAAATAACAATAGGTTTACATTATATTCTACATTACAAGGCTTCCTCTTGTCATAGCTTACACAATCATATTTGTTAAAGTAACATATTTTTGTAAACGAATAATTTCATACTTAAATTATTTGAATGTGTAATTATTATTCAACCTATTTTTTTATACTAATATTTGTTAAGATTGTTCTTTTCATTAATATTACTGACTATCATTGATATATCTCTAATCAGTTTATCTAATTTTTGTTGCTTAGTGGCAAAGTAATCGTTTACTTTACACGCCATATAGGCTAAGCAACTGAGATACGGTCTCCTATGGAGAACTCACACGTAGAAGTGAAACCAATTCCGTCTAACTTATGTTCTGAATGAAACCAAAATTTGTTTTCAAGCTGAACATTATTCCCCGGATAGTATTATATTTCTATTTTAAATTGATAGACGAACTTAACAGTAAATAACAAATGTCAAAACTTAAGTTCAGTTGAAACAACAATTTCATTTGTTTGCTTTAGTGTATTTTCCTTATGTACATCATTAGTAAATATAATAGGCTAAATAGGATGAAATTGAGTCACATGAATTAAGCAATAATATTACGTTACCTATTTTGTAGGATTGCATGCACCCGAAAGTAAAACACAGGAGGACAGAATCTACGAAGAAAAACATCCTTTGAAACAGGGTTGTATAATAAGGGTCACATGTATACGATAGCCAGCAGACAGTAACTTATGTCTCCAAGCTATATAAGGTTTTGGTAGGCCAATAATTTCAAGTTTGTTAATTATCAACTACCTTGATATTCAGGGTTAGACAAATTTCTATTTTTTATCATTTTTTAATTCTTTGTTATTATTTATATAAGGTAAAATCATAGATTGTAATATCGTAGGAACTTCATAAAAATAAAATTTATTATCTAATCTAATAACTAATGCACGTTGTTTTTAACGTAACTTTTACATTAGCCTATAAGTAAAGAGGAAAAAATAACAGATAATAGTAGTGAGTTTAAGTAAACTCACATTCGTAAATGATATATCACTTAATCAATTAACTAATATAAAACGCGCGCGCGCGCGCGCGCACACACACACACACACACACACACACACACACACACATATACACAAACGAAACCATTCGGAGAAATCTTACAGACTTTCACAGGATTATCTACACGTATGAACTGACTGCGCACTTGATAACAGATACCACGTAAAACCTCTGTTCGGCTTGTTATCGATTTGAATTACAGTAGTTTAGTTAATCAGTAACACATGGTCCATGAGGCTATAAAATAAATTAGTAGCAACTGTGAGTGGCAGTGACTTCAGTGTCGCTATTAAGCCATGCTTTTGAATATAAAACAGGTAACAGTTGAGCCGGGATTGCTGGTGTACTCTGCGGCAGTGCAAATAACGAATTTGGTCGACGTTAATTTGTTGTTACAGAAGGCCTGTCATCCAGATCTTAACCAACAACCGGAAGGAAATCTTACCTGTGAAAATGAAACCGTTGCTCAGAAGGTGATTACTGATATAAACAGCTGGAAACCGATTTTGGACAGCGTTCTGGCGTCATTGTTCATAATATTTATTGGACAGTGGAGTGACACACATGGCAAACGAAGAAAGCCTATGTTGATTTTACCAGTAGTTGGTGAAATAATATGTTTGTTGTTACTTCTGCTAAGCGTATACTTGTGGAAACTGTCACCGGAACTGACAGCTCTTCTGGCCGTTTGCCGCTCACTTACAGGAGGCTTCGCGTGTTTTACTGCCGGTTGTTTAATCTATATTTCCGACATTACCAATGAAGAAGAGAGAACGTTGAGGGTAGGACTGATGGAATCTATGATACTTGCGGGTTCACCTATCGGCAGTACTTTGGCTGGATTTTTACGCGATCGATTAAGTTTTTATGGGACTTACGAGGTGTGTATAGTCTTAAACGTAGTCGCGTTGATTTTAGTAAATCGCTTAATGAAGAATAGTGCTATTGAAGAAACTGAATTAAAAATGTGCGAAGGTGTATTTTACCCCAAGGATATAATAGATAACTTGAAGACACTTGTGAAAAAAAGAGAATACTCCAGGCGTCTTGTGCTTATTCTTACTTTCCTTGTAACACCGCTGTTTGCTGCATCTTTGTCCGGAGAAAATTCCGTATTGTATCTGTACACAAGGTACAAGTTCAATATGGATGAAGGACAATACGACTATTTTGCTTCTTGTAGAAGACTAGTGTCTGTGGCAGGAGTAATACTTATAATCATAATATTTTTCAAGCTGTTTAAAGTAACCGATGCAGTGTTTGGGCTAGCAGCTACTGTGACTATGTTCGTTTCTGGAGTGTGTAACGCCTTGGTTCAAACTCAGTGGCAACTTATGGCGCTTTCTATACTGGACCCCATGCGCGGAGTGGTCACAATTCCATCGAGGTCGTTACTCACAAAAGTGGTCGACGCTAATGAGTTAGGAAGAATAACCAGTCTACAGAGCGCTTTGGAAACTTTCATACCGATCGTCGCCATACCAGCGTACAGTAAATTCTACAGATTAACGTTTGAGTTTATGGCAGGTGCGTTCTTTTTACTTAACTCTTGCATTGCAGTGGTCTTGTTTATATTTTTCATCACCGTTGTACTTATAGAACGAAAACGGAATAAAGTTATCAATTTATTAAGTATAAGGGACACTGAAGCGCCGAGTAGAGAATTAATACCTGAATCTTTATAAACGCTAATAGTTATTTTCATATACTCCGTTGCGTCTTTTAAGAATCTAAAAAATCCCTCGTTGTTCTAAAATTTGTAACGAACCTCATCGACATAACTAACTTTATAGTGAAACACAACACTCACACACGAACGCTATGAACACTGTACAATGAATACCCTTAACACGTGCACATAATGTTACTGTTACTGGTTTATTATGGTTAAATTCTGACATCCCGAATATTGTTTGCGCCTTTGGGCAGAACTAATAGGCTCATTAATTAATTTTTACTTTTGTAAATACTCAGTTTAAAAACATTGTTTTAAACTATTGTAAAGCTACGGGGTAAATTGCACTCAAAAGTGCGTGGTAAACACTCAAAAAATACTGTCAATACAATGGAGAGTGTGTGTGTGTGTGTGTGTGTGCGCGCGCGCGCGCGTTTGTACAAATAAAAACTAGTAGATAGTAAGGAAATAGAAGTTTGTAGTGCAACACATCACATATGTGTGTATCACACGTGCGGGCACGCACACAAGATATGTTAGCAATGTTAAACGTATAAAATTTTAAGTTCGTCTTAACTTCGTTTTATTGTGTTCGTAATAATGCAGAATGAAATAGAACCAGTTTCCACTCATTGTTACCACCGGTCACCTTTCAAGCCCAATGTTTTGATTTATTTCTTTTTTTTTATCTGGCATTTGCCGAATTGATTACGTAATTTGTTTTACAAAAACGTTTGTTGAAATTCAAAATTTCAAAATTAACAAAGAATTTCTTCGATAGAAACTAGCATTTAAAATTAATACTACTATATAGCAACTACTATTAAAATACAGTACTACTATACATAAAGTATGAAATAATATGTTGAGAATATAATGCAAATCTTCACTGCAGCTTACGTAATTTGAAATTATAAAGAGTATCAAGGAATCCAGTTTTGGATTTCATAAAAATGAAGGAAACTTATGTATAATTTTCTTGACTATTTGTATACTTACACAATGGTTTGTAGTTCGTTAGACCTATATTCTTTTCTTTATTATTATTGTCAGATTAATGCTGATTAATCTGTAACAGATTACGTTCTGATTCTGATATTTGGTTTCTGTTGGTCACTTTTGCACATATAACGTACTATAATATAGGGCCTATGTCTACAAATGAGAGCTATATAACATCGTATGCACATACATTGCATTTTTAATTTTATTATGTGATCGTTAGGTTGAACCTAAGCATTTGCTTTAAGTAATACGTGATATGCAGTATACAAATACAAATATTACAAATACATAATATTGTATTGCAATTACGTTTTGTAAATAATTATGAACAATAATCAGCTAAGAAAATGAAAAGTCAGACCAGATTAGAATGTGTGTACTGGACGTATAATATCAACAACCTTGGTATTTCATTTTGTGCTATATTCGTTTATTACAACAGACTTTTGATATTGTTTTGATTTTTAAAAAGTGTTGGCACATGCGTTTGCCGTGTTTTCCAGGCATAAATACAACATGTAGTTATGCTATCACACCAGTCTCTGTCAGCACGCGGAATCATAAGGTATTTGAAATGCACGTGTTTCAGAAGTGTAGCTTCATTAATTAAACAGTGGAACATATAATTATATTTATTGTCTTATTGTCTTTTAGCACCATTGTTGTTTAATACACTTCTGTGCCAAGTAATTGTAGGCGTAGTCTGTTCTGACTTTACTTAGGATAATGCAATGATAATGAAGTTTAAATATATGTTAGATTATGCAGTATTATAATATGTGATCGTTATACAGAAAAATAATATTTCAAGTGACGACATACTTTATGTAATAGTGCCCAGAATATGTACACACTCAATGAAAACAAAAAAAGCAATAACTATAATAAAAAACATTATAAATAAATATTAAAGCACAACCAGTTTGTCTGTACAATTAAAATTATTACGAAACACTATATCGTACTGTGGGGTGTACATATTTTACTATTTTCTGCCAGTGCCCATAACGACAGTATATGGTTACCCTTGTCAGCACTTAAAAACATTTCTTAGAGTTCATGTCACCTCGTAGTAAATAAGCCTATTAATAAATACATCATTGCCGAAACCCTTTCGGGGAAAACGAGTGAAACACGTACTCATATTGTAACATGCCTTCATGATTAGCGAAACTGACCTTCCTACAAAACGATGATACGCAGATGGCTTAGAATATTTAAATAAGTACATTTAAATATGTCTTACAATGCACACTCGTAGAAAGTTGTGTTTCGTGGCACAATAATTAATACTCATACGAGAATCGATTCCAACACGTATACAGGTTTATTCTTTCTTTTATTTGCATATGTTCAATATCATACTGAATATATTAATTTTTAATCACACTACGCGAAATTTAATGTCCTAAATTCTCTGTAATGAAACCCATTTATTTAATTTAGACAGATATTATAATCTGAATTTCACAGCACGTGTCTAAAAACCCTCTTTTGTTTCAATAACGGTGATCCCAGTGTCAGTCTTTAGTTTCTTGTCTAGTCAGTCTTCTTCATCCTGTTTTGCAACTGTCATATATTTGTCTATTTTTAAACGCACATTAAATTATACTAATAATATTCTAATGTTATGTGTTTTATTATATTTCTCATAAGAAATTCTCAAGATTTTGACAGAGTGCGTACAATGGCCACGCGCTATAAACTTCAAAGACTACTTACTTTATTACTTATTACCTTTTACCTATTACTTTACTTATTTTAACTTGATTTCTGTTTAATTCTTTAATTTTTAAATAAATAGCTTCTTCATTTTTATTGAACTGAGGGCTTTATTTAAGGCACTATGATGCGCGGCACACTCACGTTCTAGGGCAGTAAACTGATTGAAAGTATAGCAAAATAAATGAAACGAAAAAGCAATGTTGACAGGTCAATCAAACCTCTTTTCCCCACATAGCTACCCAAAACTTTCCGACTGCCACAAATATGTGTGCTTAAGCTAAGCAAAGCGTAATATCTTAGAGAATGTGAACATATACTAAATGTTTAAACCCTATTACAAGAATAAGGGAAAACTAAAAATAATTTTATTTATGATAAAAAAAGTGTACTCACATACTGAGGGATCAAGCTGAATACTTCTAAAATTCTTTGCTTCTACTTAGTTCAGTATTAGCCTTAGGCCTATATATTTACAAAAGTTTTCAATTGCTTAATTCACTTCAAAAATTTTAAATCACCTATTTTTAACGTAAAAATAATGTTATGGTAAATTAAAATGTCAAACATTTTCTCGTAGAAGCTTAGTAGACTCGTGGAAGAAACTAACTGAACTTCAATACTTACACATTAAGTGATGTGTTCAAATCTACTAGTGTTACTGGGGACAAATTATTCTACGACTACTAAGTTTGTGTGGTCGATACTCGTTTAAACACTAGTTAAGTGCAGTTAATACTTTTGAAATTTCAATTTTCGTTGGTTAAATTATTGTTACTATTTGCACAGTGTATTGTATAAGAACCTTAATGGGTACATGTAATTATTTAAATTAGCTGATGTAATATTAATTTTGTATTTAAAAATTAATATTTAAATATTTGTGTCAACTATGGAAAGTTCTTGGATTTTTTTTTCCATGGCGTGTCCGATGTTATCAACTAACTATACAAAATAATTATATTCTATAACATAATTGCTAATTATAGACCCGGAACATAATTATATTCTATAAAAATGATTACATTTTTACCTATTGCCTTATCTAGCTTTCGCTCATTATAAACTTCATCAGATTAATAAGACAAGGTTAATAAAGGGCAACCTTGTCTAACGCCTCCATTATTTTTGGGGTTCCGTTGCTTTATTTGTGTCCTAGTCCATAGATACATGCTCTTGATCACGTGTGTTAAATGTAGTGGAATGCCTCTATTTTATAAAACTCTTCACAGTATCGACCTTAGTACTTGGTCAAAAGCTTTCAATAATCTACGAATAGTAGATGCGTCTCTAATTTTTTCTCTCTCCTTTTCTCTACAATCTGATTAACAGTAAAAATATTATCAATGCAGCTTTGTCCCTTTCTGAAACCCGACTGCTCTTCAAGCAGTATTGCTTCTGTTATGTTACTCAATCTCCTGATTATTATTTTTGCATAGATCTTATAAGCTGAACAAAGCAAGCTGATCCCGCTGTAATTTCCGGGATTGGTTCTGTCTCCTTTCTTAAAAATGGAAACCTTTGCTATTTTCCATTCTTCTGGAATTTTCCCTTGTTCCCAACACATGTTATATAATCGTATAATTCGTTCATGGAGCTCCCTCGGAGCACATTTTAATAGTTCTGTATTTATGATGTCTGCCCCACAAGCTTTACGGTTACTATTTCCCTTGAAGCTTAATATTAACTCTTTCATTTCTAATTTATCTGTTATTGTCGTATTTACTTCATTCGATGTTTGTTCCCCGTCATTTTCTTTAATGTGCCATAAATCATTGTAATAATTTTCCAAAATTATGTGGGTCCTGTGGGTGTGACGGGGCTTGCAAACTTAGGAACATTTTGGAACTCCCATAATGTTGAGTTCCAATGGAACTTAGGAAAATTTTCAAGAAGCCCTATATCTAAAGTTGAAAATATTTTTGTTAGCTTTAAGGTTGTGAGATAAATGTATATGTACTTGCCCGCCTTGAATAGTGAATAGTGCCACGTGGTGAGAGAATTTAGAAGGGGAAATCCCTGGGGAAAGGGGACTTATCGCAGTTCGGTGCTTGGTTGGTTGGAGTATTACCTTGCCCATATTTGGGGAGGTGTTGTTTTTTTAATTATGCGGTATGGCCCGATCGGCAGTCGGTTTCTTCCGATAAATGGTAGCCGAAGTAACATAAGAAATTGTAAAATAAATTTTCGTTGGTCGGTGTTTTTTTGTTTTCGTGTTGTGTGTGTTGTGTGTGTGTCAAGTTCCATTTGTCTGGTGTAATAGAGTGAGAGCAGTTCAGGTAGTGGGCTTGTTTCTCGCATCGGTAGGTGGACCCGCAGTCTACTTAATGGAAGATATAGTACTTGAGTTTTTCCGATTCCGGTATTACTTAGAATTTGTTTTTAAAGCTGTGTGTTTGAGTGTGCCGACCGCGAAGTGAAGATGAGTACTCTTAATCCTGAGTTGTTTTTAAGGGAGGAACTTGAGTTCGAGCTCCGGGCCCGGGGCAAAGAACCTCGTGGCAATGTACCAATTTTACGGCGGCAGCTCCGAGAAGCGCTGGCCGCGGGTGATGCGCTCTCTAGGGTCACTATTACTGACCCCGAGAGTGAGTGGGAGTGTTGTACGGAGAAGTGGGATGAGCTGCGGGAGTTAGCTCAATCCGTCGAAAGTTTGGAGGAGGGACCGGGATGCTCTCTCGGTGTCCGGCGGATCCGGCAACGTATGCAGCACGTAATTCTTCGGCTGCAAAATTTACAAGCCCAAGGCGGCGAACTTGTGCCGCCATATAACATACCCGAGAGAATTCAAGAGATTACCTCGACCCTCCAGGAGTCACAACCTGTAAGAGCATCCACTCCGGTTCCGGTTGCTGAGGAGTCCGTGGTCTCAGCCGTGAATACTTCTTCGTATAGAGACGTAGAACCTGTGCAAACTGGTTCGGGGGCGGCGACGTACAATAAACTGCCCAACCCACTTGCCCACATTATACAACAACTTCCAGTCGTGGATGGACTGGAGGCGGACAAACTCATACCTTTTTTTAAAACCGTCTTCGAGTTAAAGGACTACCCGGGCATGTTGGAGAGAACGGTGCTCGAGCTCATCTTCCCCTATTGTCGCGGTACCATGGCTGACAGGGTGGCGGAGGTGATGCGACGCAAAGAAGGTGTGGACGAGTTCCACCGGGTGGTGCTGAGGGCGTTCATCCCTAGTAGACTGATGGAACAATTGCGCCATCGTCACTTTTATAGAGTCCAGGCGCGGGGCGAAACATTGGCCCAATACGTGCAGCGAATACGCGAACTAGCTCGAATACTGGGAATGGGCATGTCGGAGGAAGAAGTGGTACGACACATTCTCGACGGCGTCTCTGCCGACGACCGTCTGCGACTAGTTTTTGCCCAGCGGCCGCAGTGGTTTGCTGACCTGGACCGGCTCTGCGTTATGACGGAGGCCATGCAGATGACCGACCATGCGAGAGGAGAAAGTAGAGGAACCGAACCAAGACCACAGAGATCGGAAGGGCCCAGAGAGCCTATCTTCCCCCGACAGGCCCAGCCAGCTCGAAATCGCGAGCAATCGAAAGCCGTGATTTGTTACAATTGTAACCGCCCGGGGCACGTAGCGAGAAATTGCACGCGAGGGCGCGCGCGACCAGCACCACCTATGTCTAGACCAGCACCAAAAAACTAGGTAGACAGGGGAAGATATTTCGGAGGATGTCTTCCCCCCGCTCTAATTCTGTTCAACTTCCGACGACCTCCAGGCAGTTGTTAAAATCCAAATCTTCTAACATCAAGGTCCAGTCCGCTACCTCGCAACAACTTTCTGTATGCCCCTTTCTGTCGCTCGAGGTAAAGAGGGGTCAGCTCCAGAGCCTTAGTTGACTCCGGTTCAGCCCGATCCATCATCTCATCTCGGGTATATGAGGACCTTGAAAAGCAGGGCTTGATTAAGGAGTCGGACTTGTCATCTGCAATATGCTGGACTGCATCCCGGGAAATCTTGCCTATCTCCCGGGTTACTACCTTTACAATCAAAATCGATGGGTTTTCATGGGTGTGGCCTTTTCTGGTTTCTCCTGCTCTGGGAGTGGATTGCATCATTGGTGCCGATTTCATCGCAAAAAGTGGTCTCGTGCTGGACATCCAAGCGCACCAATGTTTTTTTTAATTCAATCGGGAAGTTTTAATTCCGTTCCTTGGGTACCAGGGCGCTAAGCCGGGTATCCAAGAAGTAGCTTGTCCCGATTCTGCACGAGATCATCTCACTCCATCCCAGCAGACGGCCTTAGACTATTTGTGTGAGGAATTTCCCGAGGTGTTAACTCCTACTTTGGGACTCACACACCTGCCGGAATACAAAATTCGACTTACCGATTCGAAAATAGTAAGGTCACACCCTTACAAGTTTGCTCCTCCAAAGATGACCATTCTGCGAGAGAAGGTTCAGGAATTGTTAGAACAAGGGGTAATTGAACCTTCTCATTCCAGCTATGCCAGTCCAGCATTTTTAGTGCCAAAGCCTGGGGGCGAACAAAGAATGGTGATTGATTACCGGAAGTTGAACGCAAATATAGAGGTGGATTCTGTTCCCCTCCCAGATTTACATTCGGCCTTTGATTGATTCAGTGGGGCCAGATTTTATACTATTATCGATCTGAACGCGGCCTATCATCAGATACCTCTGGCCAAAGAAAGTAGACCATATACGGCTTTTTGTGTACCCTGGAATCTGTACCAGTACACAAGGGTTCCCATGGGTTTGGCTGTGGGGGCCCAGACACTTACTCGTCTTCTCGATATAGTTATTCACGATGTGAAATTCCGTTTCGTATTTAATTATCTCGACGATCTTTTAGTACACAGCGAGACTTTCGAAGATCATCTGGGGCATTTAAGAGAGGTGTTGGGTCGCTTAAGAGAGGCTGGCCTCACTGTCAATCCCGAAAAGGTTCGTTTTGCCCAAGAGAGTATTTCTTTCTTGGGTCATCTAGTTTCACACAAGGGCGTGACGGTAGACCCAGAGAGGACACAGGGCATCCGTGACTTTCCTCCCCCGAGGGATGCGAAGGGCATAGCGAGATTCGTCGGTATGGTCAATTTTTACCGGCGTTTCATACCGAACATCGCTGAAATTGCCGCACCCTTGAATGAACTGAGAAAGAAGGGCGCAAAGTTTACATGGGGGGAAAACCAACAGAAGGCTTTCGCTAAATTGAAGGAAGCCATTATCTCCCCACCGGTGTTGCGGATGCCCGACTTTTCGAAGCCGTTCATACTGCAGACGGACGCGAGTTCGGTTGCGCTCGGAGCGGTTCTTTCCCAAGTTATAGACGACGCTAGGCAGCCTGTGGCTTTTATCTCCCGGACGTTGACCCAGCAAGAACGTAAATCATCCGTTTATGAGCTAGAGTGTTTAGCTGTTGTGTACGCTCTAGACAAGTCCAGGCGTTTCCTGGAACATGCTGAGTTCCTGCTCGAGACCGACAATCAGGCTCTCTCATGGCTTCTGGCTCATCCCCGGCAACTGGGTAAAATTGGTAGATGGGTGGTGAAAATATCATCATTTAAGTTCACCGTGCAACACATCAGGGGATCTCAGAATGTGGTTGCAGATGCCTTGTCCCGAATGTTTTCCCAACCCAGTGATGCCTAAGCTGAGCAACCCTGTTCCGTTCTTCTAGATTTTTCATTAGCCTTCACTGATGTGTTACCCCATCAGTTAAACGACGAAGTGCTGGGTCCAGTCATCCAAAATATCAAGGAGGGTAACGTACAGGTCCCTTATTTCTTGTCCAAGGGAGTCCTCTGTTGTCGAGAGAGAAAAGGACGAGCACCTAAAATCGTGCTGCCTAGCAAATTAGTGCCCATGGTCTTCAGCTATTACCATGATTCCCCAATCGGAGGCCACAAGGGAATTTCGAAGACCATTTCCAGTATTAGGAAACATTTTATCTGGAAGGGCATGGATAGAGACATCGCGACAAGGGTTAAGAGCTGTCATCTTTGTGGCTTGAGCAAGCCTGCCCAGAACACCAAACTAGGGTTGTTATCATCTGAGGTGGCGAGCAGACCAATGGAAAAGTTGTTTATTGACTACGTGGGGCCGTTGCCCCGTAGCAAGTCAGGTAATGCTTACCTGCTTGTTTGTGTAGATGCTTTTTCAAAGTTTGCCTGGCTACTGCCCTTACGACAGGCAACCGCTCGTTTGACCATCAACGCTCTACAGAACCATGTATTTCAGCATTTCGGTCTTCCGACCATCATTGTTTCGGACAATGGCCCGCAATTTATTTCAAACGAATTCAGGCGTATGTGTTTCGCCAGTGGCATCAAACACGTAACCACTTCCCCTTATTACCCACAACCGTCCCATGCGGAGAGATTCAATCGGAATCTCCGGTCCGCCTTGATTGCTTATCATGCTGAGCAACAAACCACCTGGGATCAGAATTTGAAGTGGTTACAATTAGCTTTTAACACGGCCAGACACGATAGTCATCAGGCCGTGCCCTTTGAAATTCTGTTTGGATTCTCGCCCGCACTCCCGTTGACCAACCTGTGGGATATCGAAGATCTTCTGCCGCGGGATCCCAATTATAAAACTGCGGAGAGATGGAAAGTGGCTCGGAAGAATTTTCTGCGAGCGCACGAGCGGGTCCGTCGGCGTTATAATCAGGGGCGTATTCCAAACCCCTTCCGGATTGGTGACTGGGTCTATTGCCAAAGCCACCCACTCAGCTCAGCAGCTGACAAACGTGCTGCGAAGCTATGCTACCGTTGGTCGGGGCCATACCGTATCCTAGAATTCACGTCACCGGTGACGGCCCGGCTGGGCTACCGGGAGACAAACAAAAAATGGTGATAAGCCACATTTCAAAACTGAAACGTTGTCGAGGGCTATCGAAAACGTTCGAAGGGGGTTAGTCCCCGTAATGATAGGGCGGATGTCCTTTTTTAAGGTGGAAGTCGTGTTCTGGCGTTGGTGGGCAAGCCTCAGGAGGTCGGAAGATCTACGTACGTAAGAATCTTTCTTTAGTCTTTTGCTGTCTCTCTCTTGTGCTGTATGCGGACCCTGATCAGGTCAGCATGCAGCACCTGCACACTCACATAATACATATCTTCTTTCGTCTCTTTCGTTTTCCTTCTGAGAATCTGTTCTCCTGAGAGCAAGCTCTGCTGAGCCAACTCAACCACGACGTCCACCGGTTTGTTTTGAGGAGAGGTACACTGCAGGGTACCCTCCGGGTATTTAACGTTGGGGCAACTATGTTGCCCTTTTGGGGTGAGGGTGTGCCGTTCTAATATAGAGCGGCAGATCTTCAGTAATTGACGATCAGAGAGTGGGCTGATATCTAGCGGAAAGACGGCGCGAAACGAATGAATATACCGCTTGTAGTTATAGGCAGTACAGAATTAATGCGGTAATTAGTGCTGCGCCCTACCCGTGGATAGGGAAAACTACCGGTTTAGTTTAGACAACGTCGGTCGGTGTCGGCACCTGCCTACAACTGACAGAATGAAAACACCAGGTGCTGCTGTCTGGCGAGAAGTACGGGACGCAAACGAGCACGGAGCCGAATTTTCTGAGTAATTTTGTCTCATCAAACAACCCCGTGGCGGACGGTCGCCATTTTTTCTCCGGTAGAGAAAAAAGAAGATTTCAACAACTACACGTCTTCACACTATGTATAGATAATTCTTTAACGACTGCGGTAAGTCTCTCATTTACTTTCATATTAATTAACAACAATATTTCGTTGGAGAAAACTGTTTTTTTAGTAAGCCTGAGTAAGCATCTGTCCACCTGTTGCATCGTGCATTGTGCAATACGCAATGTGTTGCTAAAGTTTTTAAAACTTTATAAAACATTCCATTCAAGTGTCAGAATTTCGGCACTAAAAAGTAAAGTATATTGAATACAAAATATCTAAGTTTAAAATTTATATAACATCGATGTAATGAAATACGTGTTACATCAATGTAGGTTATTTTAACAATGCGTACTTAGTTTAAGTAGCATACAAGTTTTACTAGAATTAACAGTAAAACTTTATTAATATCTGGTGACTTACTCAGGCACGTTTTGAAAGTAAATAATGTCCAATTCATATTATTTTCTGTAGTAAAAAACTAGGTAATTGAAACAAATCTTAACCACGTGGTAACTACATATTCACACTAAGTATAAAGTTATGAGATGGTACAAAGCCATAATTAATTGTCAAATTGCAAACAAGGCAACTCACATTAGGTGATGTTAATATTGGGAAGAATTATTGTTATAAAGATTTTCAAATAAGGCATGTTGGCCATATAAATTTTATCAAGTTTAATTAAATAGCTCAATAACTATGTTGATATTATATATGTATTTTGGCGGGTGTGCAAACTTTAGTGGGGAATTTGTGTTGTGGTCTCTGACTAAAAATATAATGTGTAATCATGGTCCATCGATGTAGACGAGAAAAAAGACCTACTACATAGCTGAACGATGAACATCTGAAGCTCTACTCGCTACCGGATGAATTTGGACGACCACACGAACACCTAAAATGTCAGCCACGAGATGTCACCTCCATAATACCCTTCATGAATGAAACCAGGTGATACAAAACCATTTATTAATTACACATAGAGTCAACACTCAATCATACCCAGTGACCAGTTATATATATCTATCATCTACAACATTTCAAGTTTTAAACATTATTAAGATCCCCAATTGATGGGACAGTTTAGTGTGTGGACTGGGTGCTAAATTAATTTTATATTTTAGTATATTTCTGGTAAAATTGTCAGCTCAGAGACTGGCATGATTAAAATGCAACATTCAACATAGATTTCCACTTATTTCATTATAGGGGTTTCTTTACAGATTTTAAATCATTTCTGCTATTAGTAATTTATAGTGTTCAATTCAGTAGTATATATGTATATTTTCTTAATTTAAAAATCAGTTTAATTCTTTGTATAAAAAATTACTGGGGAGGTAGGTGCATTTTCAACAAGTTACAACCAGAAGGAATGCAAGTCGAAACACCTTTCAACTTGTTTGTTGAGACAAGTTGAAGGCTGAATCATCAAGATAACATGTCCGTCTCTGGCCCAAGTGTATTTTTTTCATAGGGTTATAATATTATGCAATATTTCTCTTTTTATTAATTGGCAATGTTTTGGTATATATAAATTCTTTAAATTAATTATGATAACTGGGGGGCGTTCATTATTATATATATTTTTAATTTCTCACTCTAATTAGGCACTTAGCCACTTAGCCACTTAGGCACTTAGTTTTGAATTTTATTATGTCCTGGGGACTACTGTATGCCTAAACATTATCAGATACTCCTGATGTGTAATCAACCCACACCATGAGGGTAATATAAAAATAAAATTTGTCATCCTAACAGGGATAATTATAATGAAAAAGTAAGAATTTATATACACCATGAGGGTAATATAAAAAGGGCGTGGCAAGAGACCTTTATGTATATTGTATTGTATACTATTGTATAATGTATTTGTATTGTGGAACCTGTTATGTTTATATATTTGTGTGTACCTTTTGGGGGTTATAAGTATTATGCATTTAGTGTATTTTTGGTGGGGACTTTGGATATAGGGTTTTTATGTGTTAGATGTATTTTATAAAAGAAAGTTAATACATGGAGTCATGTAGGTATATCCTTTTCATTTTTTATAACAGGTATTCTATCTCAAATAATCATTGCTGATCATTTCTTTAAGGAAATAATTTATTTTATTTAACCTTATAACAAGTATATGAATTGTCACCTTAAAATTTATTTAATTTGTTTGAGTAATTATTATTGTAATTAATATTAGCAAGGAATCTATTCCATTTATCTTCATTAAGTTATATGAAGCATTCTAACAGGAACATATAAAATAAATTTTATATTTTATTAATATTTTAATGGAAGCCTTGTTTCCAGGTTAGTTATGGTTTTAAATTTCAATTCATGGGTAGAGTGACATAGCATATTATTTTCTTGGGTTCATAATTATTTTAAGGTGGCCTTGTTGAGAAAGTATACTTTATTTAACTAACTATTTAAGGGGATTTATAGATTACTTTTGGGTTTATTTATTTTATTATTAATTGTTTACTGAGATAGAATAATAAAAAGGATTTGTTAATTGTTTAATTCTTGAGTTTTCATTGCAAGTCCCGTCTCACTGGATCCAGCGCATTTTTGGCTTCTCTAGGCCTAAGCCTAGTTATAATTAACTTGTGGCCCCTCTTTACAAAAAAAAAAAAGAAAAAAAAATTCTCAAAAATTTTTCTCAAAAAAAAATTAATTTTTTTTATAACTACTAAAGTCAAAGTGGGGTTTCATTTGGTAGCAGAGCGCGGTTACGATTGGGGTCAACCCGTGGGACCTGTGGGTGTGACGGGGCTTGCAATGAAAACTCAAGAATTAAACAATTAACAAATCCTTTTTATTATTCTATCTCAGTAAACAATTAATAATAAAATAAATAAACCCAAAAGTAATCTATAAATCCCCTTAAATAGTTAGTTAAATAAAGTATACTTTCTCAACAAGGCCACCTTAAAATAATTATGAACCCAAGAAAATAATATGCTATGTCACTCTACCCATGAATTGAAATTTAAAACCATAACTAACCTGGAAACAAGGCTTCCATTAAAATATTAATAAAATATAAAATTTATTTTATATGTTCCTGTTAGAATGCTTCATATAACTTAATGAAGATAAATGGAATAGATTCCTTGCTAATATTAATTACAATAATAATTACTCAAACAAATTAAATAAATTTTAAGGTGACAATTCATATACTTGTTATAAGGTTAAATAAAATAAATTATTTCCTTAAAGAAATGATCAGCAATGATTATTTGAGATAGAATACCTGTTATAAAAAATGAAAAGGATATACCTACATGACTCCATGTATTAACTTTCTTTTATAAAATACATCTAACACATAAAAACCCTATATCCAAAGTCCCCACCAAAAATACACTAAATGCATAATACTTATAACCCCCAAAAGGTACACACAAATATATAAACATAACAGGTTCCACAATACAAATACATTATACAATAGTATACAATACAATATACATAAAGGTCTCTTGCCACGCCCTTTTTATATTACCCTCATGGTGTATATAAATTCTTACTTTTTCATTATAATTATCCCTGTTAGGATGACAAATTTTATTTTTATATTACCCTCATGGTGTGGGTTGATTACACATCAGGAGTATCTGATAATGTTTAGGCATACAGTAGTCCCCAGGACATAATAAAATTCAAAACTAAGTGCCTAAGTGCCTAAGTGGCTAAGTGGCTAAGTGCCTAATTAGAGTGAGAAATTAAAAATATATAATAATGAACGCCCCCCAGTTATCATAATTAATTTAAAGAATTTATATATACCAAAACATTGCCAATTAATAAAAAGAGAAATATTGCATAATATTATAACCCTATGAAAAAAATACACTTGGGCCAGAGACGGACATGTTATCTTGATGATTCAGCCTTCAACTTGTCTCAACAAACAAGTTGAAAGGTGTTTCGACTTGCATTCCTTCTGGTTGTAACTTGTTGAAAATGCACCTACCTCCCCAGTAATTTTTTATACAAAGAATTAAACTGATTTTTAAATTAAGAAAATATACATATATACTACTGAATTGAACACTATAAATTACTAATAGCAGAAATGATTTAAAATCTGTAAAGAAACCCCTATAATGAAATAAGTGGAAATCTATGTTGAATGTTGCATTTTAATCATGCCAGTCTCTGAGCTGACAATTTTACCAGAAATATACTAAAATATAAAATTAATTTAGCACCCAGTCCACACACTAAACTGTCCCATCAATTGGGGATCTTAATAATGTTTAAAACTTGAAATGTTGTAGATGATAGATATATATAACTGGTCACTGGGTATGATTGAGTGTTGACTCTATGTGTAATTAATAAATGGTTTTGTATCACCTGGTTTCATTCATGAAGTTTATTATGGAGGTGACATCTCGTGGCTGACATTTTAGGTGTTCGTGTGGTCGTCCAAATTCATCCGGTAGCGAGTAGAGCTTCAGATGTTCATCGTTCAGCTATGTAGTAGGTCTTTTTTCTCGTCTACATCGATGGACCCTGATTACACATTATATTTTTAGTCAGAGACCACAACACAAATGCCCCACTAAAGTTTGCACACCCTCCAAAATACATATATAATGTCAACATAGTTATTGAGCTATTTAATTAAACTTGATAAAATTTATATGGCCAACATGCCTTATTTGAAAATCTTTATAACAATAATTCTTCCCAATATTAACATCACCTAATGTGAGTTACCTTGTTTGCAATTTGACAATTAATTATGGCTTTGTACCATCTCATAACTTTATACTTAGTGTGAATATGTAGTTACCACGTGGTTAAGATTTGTTTCAATTACCTAGTTTTTACTACAGAAAATAATATGAATTGGACATTATTTACTTTCAAAACGTGCCTGAGTAAGTCACCAGATATTAATAAAGTTTTACTGTTAATTCTAGTAAAACTTGTATGCTACTTAAACTAAGTACGCATTGTTAAAATAACCTACATTGATGTAACACGTATTTCATTACATCGATGTTATATAAATTTTAAACTTAGATATTTTGTATTCAATATACTTTACTTTTTAGTGCCGAAATTCTGACACTTGAATGGAATGTTTTATAAAGTTTTAAAAACTTTAGCAACACATTGCGTATTGCACAATGCACGATGCAACAGGTGGACAGATGCTTACTCAGGCTTACTAAAAAAACAGTTTTCTCCAACGAAATATTGTTGTTAATTAATATGAAAGTAAATGAGAGACTTACCGCAGTCGTTATAGAATTATCTATACATAGTGTGAAGACGTGTAGTTGTTGAAATCTTCTTTTTTCTCTACCGGAGAAAAAATGGCGACCGTCCGCCACGGGGTTGTTTGATGAGACAAAATTACTCAGAAAATTCGGCTCCGTGCTCGTTTGCGTCCCGTACTTCTCGCCAGACAGCAGCACCTGGTGTTTTCATTCTGTCAGTTGTAGGCAGGTGCCGACACCGACCGACGTTGTCTAAACTAAACCGGTAGTTTTCCCTATCCACGGGTAGGGCGCAGCATTAATTACCGCATTAATTCTGTACTGCCCATAACTACAAGCGGTATATTCATTCGTTTCGCGCCGTCTTTCCGCTAGATATCAGCCCACTCTCTGATCGTCAATTACTGAAGATCTGCCGCTCTATATTAGAACGCCACAACCTCGTCCTCAATTATTTCAATCCTAGCTCTGTCTTTCTCTTGGAAGTTCAGAATAAACTTAAACAATCTATCTTGCCGTCCGTAAAGGTTATGCTCCATTTCAGCTATGTATTTATTGCAGTACGTTCTGTTTAGTGTTCTTATATGTTTCCTGACCTTGGCACTCCTATTTTTCTAATCAATTCTGTTCTGATCCGTTCTATTGTTAATGAATTTTAATCAGGCTTCCCTCTTCTCTTTCACTAATATTTCTAATTTAGCATGAAACATAACATAAGCAATTATTTCTTCCATACCAAAGATCATGTTCAGAAATATTTACTTCTGAAGGAGGGCAATTATGTAACGCCACCAAAATTCTAAAAGAAATAAGCACATCTTATTAAATCAAGCATAAATAATACATATAGTAATATAATAATAATAATATTATTAATAGGTAATAATATTAATAAGTAATATTATTATTATGAACCATTTCACAAAATGTATTAAACTATATCCGATTAACCGGGCAACCACTCAAAAAATCCTTGAAATATTGTCTACAAAATACATTCCAGAAGTAGGAGTACCCAACACTATTATTACAGATCATGGTACACAATTTCGTGGGAAAAGGTGGAAGAATACTTTATTAGAGCTAGGAATTAAGACATACAAAACTTCGGTATATCACCCAAGTAGCAACCCAGCCGAAAGGTATTGAGAGAATTTGGTAGGATACTAAGGACATATTGCCACGACCAACAACGAAAATGGCAAGAATACCTGTCTGCTACCGAAGAATTCATTAACCTAGCATATCATCCATCCATCAACTGTACTCCATATACCGCTATGTATGAAAAAAGACCCCCCCGCCCCCGATAAATCCAAGAATTAATCAATTTTCCTGAATCACAAAGATATCAATTCGATAAAATAAAGTTTTATAATAAAGTAATAGACAATCTTGAAAAACGTAAAAACCAGTATAAGAAACATGAAGATAAGATAATACAATATGAAGTAGGGGATAAGGTAGTGCTAAGAAATAGAGAACTACCTAAAGCATTGGAGGGAATCACTAAGAAACTATTGTTATTGTACGTAGGACCATATATGGTAACCAAAAACAATCATAATAATACATATGAACTAGCTGATCCTATTATGAAAAAGGCCAAGGGTACTCATAACCAAGCATCACTTAAAAAATATTATGAAGGAACCATCAAAATTCTAAATTAAGTAAGATCAACTTAAATGAATTATTTGAAATGACTATTATATAGAAAACGAATTTGATAACAAAAAATAAAACCAAATTCTAAAAAATTTAAGAACAATTTACAGCATACTTTGGGAAAAATATTATAAAGAATGAAACATAACATAAGCAATTATTTTTTCCATACCAAAGATCATGTTCAGAAATATTTATTTCTGAAGGAGGGCAATT
This sequence comes from Magicicada septendecula, assembly GCA_034769895.1. Classification (NCBI taxonomy): domain Eukaryota; kingdom Metazoa; phylum Arthropoda; class Insecta; order Hemiptera; family Cicadidae; genus Magicicada; species Magicicada septendecula. The sequence continues at coordinate 301,048,413 of CM068371.1, forward strand.
ATGTAACGACACCAAAATTCTAAAAGAAATAAGCACATCTTATTACATCAAGAATAAATAATACATATAGTAATATAATAATAATAATGGGGCGCAATATTAATGACAATAGGCCTAAGAGAAATTTAATAAACTAATTAGAAAATGAACTTGCTGAAGAAGAGTTGCAGTATAAAAACAGATAGAATAATAGAAGGATAATTAAAACTACTATATTACAAGAGGTATTGAATAACAAAAGTGAATGACATTAAGGCTAATAAATCATTGAACTCTGAAGTGAAGTTATATAAAAGAGAAAGAAATCTACTTAAGAAATATACCAACAGTAATATTGAGTATAATAAATAAATGGAGTTATTGGAAGGCAAGGTAGAATAAGAAAAAATATTCAGAAGATAAAAGATTCCAATGATGTGTATAATGATAAGATTTATAATTATTTTATTTATAGAGTGTAGAAGGCTAAGGCGCCACTCTAGAATTATTTTATGGGCAGCAGCCAAAGTGCACTGTACCAGGTATGTGAATGTTCGGATGAGCAATTGGACGTAAAAGGGCCACTCAACGCCGATATTCATTCATAATACCATATAAATATAGGGGAAATCATTTAACATTAGTAAAGAATCAATTTTAATAAAAGAATGGAATATATAAATAAAATATACAATGAACGAAGAGAAAACTCAAGAATTACAATTCGTTAAAGCCACCAATACAAATAAATAAACTCCAGAGATAAAGAAGAAAATAATTGGTATCGATAAGAAAGGTAGGTTTCAATTTGCCTATAATAATGAAGAATTTGTTTAATAAATGTCAATCGTATCACCAAGCAATATTAATACCATAATATCATACACTTCAACTGTTGAAGACATCAGCAAGCAATAACAACGAGTTATCTAAACAAATTAAAATCAAAATAATTTGAAAGAAGAAACAATAATAAATAAAAGTGTGAACCTATTTAAAAACCAAAAGTCCTACAACAGACATACTATGACAGATTACTATACTATATAGACAGTACCCAGTTAGATTTGGAGTAGTCCATAAACAAATAAATAATGATAATAAATTTAATGAATAATGAATGAATCAAATAGAAAGGCATATAAAGTACAATACAAATTTAGAAGTAAATGTAAAATGTAATTAAGAAGTGATACAAATGTAATATAAGACAAGTGTAATTACTTGGTAAGAAGATGTGAGATACAGTTGGTATTCAATTAAGAATAACTGTGAGTGGGTAGTAATTATAAACAATTATTTAAAGAAATGAATTACTAATCCATAGTAGCAGATGATACTGACATTAACATTTAGTTTTTCTTTATTAGTGCTTGTGTTATATAAGTTAAATAGATATTGATCACACAGACAATGGTTTAAAAGTGTGCATTCAGTTAAGCCCTAAAGGGAATTATAGTAATTAGAATATAATTGTTGATTAACAGTTTGTTTATATTTAAAGAAATTAATTAATATAAAACAAGTGTAAGCAGGATCGATTATGAGTCTTTCAATATGAAAATATAATCAATCAAACATAGGCCTAGACTATTATTTTCAGTAAATAATAAATTGTTCAAAATATTTGTCAAATTACAAATAACTATAATATTTGGTATTAAAATTGTTCATAGTTTTGTCAGATAAAATAATATGTAAATTGTATTAAGTATTATGATGTAATAACTAAAAAGCAACTTGTATGTAAAAGGTAAAATAATGTATTATAAAAATAATATCCTATGACAACTAAATCTCAATTTGCACAGATATGACCAGAGTATTTATGTATATCCAGGAAACAAAAAGAGAGAAAAATAATTTTATTATTAGTATTATAATGGTAAATAAACCAAGAAGGAGTTGGGTTGAATTTTGGTAAAAGAAACTAAATATTTGTACAGAAAACATATGAATATTATTAAAAAATAATATACTGTAATAAAAGGTAAAAAACACTATATAAAACCTATAACAGAATACAAAATTGGAGCATATAAAGAAACATCATAAATAAATCACCTTTAAAACATTACTGATCCAACAACCAGAAATAACAACTACACTTGGATTAACTAAATACAGGACACTGGACTTCAATCATAATATTCCACCAGAAGGCTTCGGACAACGAAATTGACAAGATAAACATTTATTGATCACCAAAAGAAGTGGATTCCTTCATTTGGACAACATAAACAAACTGACAACATTGGAATTTTTCATCACTGAGACCAGGAGGCTGTGTGAAACCGAACTGAACTGATAAACATTGTGTAACGTATATATATTATTATAATTAATAATAAATTTATATTATTTCATTAGTATCTTGTTTGTAATGTAATGTACTTTCTGTACTTGTGTTTTCTTTATAATTACTGAACCTTTATATCAGCCAAAAGAACCTTAAACTAATATCAATATAAAAGAGAAGAGAATCGACCCTGAGATTTCTGAATTATATGAATAGTTACAATAAATGGACTATATCAATTTTTGAATAAAATTACAATATTATTATTATTATTACCAGATACCATTTCATGTGTTTTATTTATATAGAAATAGAATTAACAAGTGTTACAAATTGAGGTAAACAAAGAGAGGGATAAATTAAGTTAAAACACGTCTTGTAATAAAATGACGCATCCAAAGTGAGGCATAAAGAACCTGTAATTCCTGAAGTGTTATAAATTGGCGAACCCAGCATTGGGGTAAAGAAGATAATGATAAGGGAGTAATCCGTGTGGTTATGAATTGGCGTCCAACCTGTGAGGCTGTAATTAGGGAATCAATAGGCAAATAAATAATAAAATAATAACAAAATTCAATTCCTAATTTTAGCTGGCGGCTGATATAGGTTCAATAAAACAACAGAAATGCACAAACGAGCAACATCAAAGAAGAGAGCAGCAGAAGCAGAAAAGGAGATTAGTATGGAAGACACGGAAGCAACACCGGTTGAGGAAGTGGAATCAATAATAAGGGAGGCCCAAGGAGACAGACCAAAACCGAACAGAGTCACAGAGAGCGTTGACATGAAGAGCATTATGGAATACTTAAAACAGAGTCATGAAGCTTCAAACAAGAAAATGGAGGAGAATAGTAAGAAAATGGATGAGTTAAAACAGAGTCATGAAGATTCAAATAAGAAAATGGAGGAGAAGTTGGAAGAGAATAGTAAGAAAATGGAGGAGACACTAAGTAAGAAAATAGAGGAGAAAATGGAGGAGAATAGTAAGAAAATGGAGGAGAAGTTGGAGGAGAATAGTAATAAAATGGAGGAGAAAATGGACGAGTTAAAAAATGACAATAAATCCACGAGGGAAGAGTTAAAGCAAATCAATACAGAGAATATAAAACGAATCAATGAAAGGTTTGAAGAAAATTTTGAGAAACAAAATGAAAATAATAGGCACATACATATATAATTATAAAATATTCTCACATCTCGTGGCTAGCTAGACACATAACAACACACACAGAACACAAGGTACACCAACTCCCAGTTACATTAGTTTTTAACACGCATGCCCCTGGAATGCACCCACCCAACAGGTAGAGTAACTACAATCTTATAACTCGGAAGTGATAAAATATACGCCATTAGGCAACCCGTTCAGTAGAATAACATAAAGCCAAAACCCCCAGGAAGAATGATAATAATTCATGAGGCACAAACAACCGGACCACCCCTTTATCTAGCATTCCATTGATCAATGACCCCAGATGAGTGTGTGAACCTTAAGTTCCCTTCACATCATTAATTGAAACTGACAACTACGTCCTCTATTTTCAGAAGGTATTTATAAAATTCTAAACAGTTATTTGACTTCAAAAAATTACAAAAAAAGAATCAATCTCTGTATACATTAGTAAACAAAATTAATTGTTTGAGGCATTACAATTTCTGAAGATTTTGACAATACATAATTTACTCAAAAATAAAATAATGAATACATGTTTTATAGTCAAAATAACACAGCAAAAGCTATAAATGGGAAGTCAACCCATATGTGTTGGCCCGTTAAGAAAACAATCAGTTTAGCCCTTGTGCAAGGGGCAAAATCAATTAAAATATTCCCATTACATTAGGAATTAATTCTATTAGCCTCAAATGACTATAAAAAAAATTAATTAAAGAAAAGAATACAGTAAGGTGGTTGTGCTCTGGCATCTGAGGGAGTGCGCCCACATGTAGTTGACAAAAGTTGACAGGCATTCGACCTGTCTGAAGTTGTACCAGCGTGTCAGAAAAACTAAGTCCCATATTGTAAACCCAGAAAAGTCCCAAATAAAAACCACCGGAAAGTCCCCAGCCCTTAAATGTGAAATCCATAGTCAAATTAAAATTTATACACAGCTGTTCCAGCCGGAACAGAACTACTGAGCAATAATTAAATTTTGTAAAGAGTAAAAAAAATTAGATGCAACAATAAAATGGTACAAGATTAAAATCTCTCTGGCGCGCTCTCGCAGTGCAGCACGCACTTACAGGCATAGCATTTAGTGTTATTTAAATGAGTTATAAAAAAGGTTTATGAAATTTAAGTTATAGTGTTCAGAGTCATGATCACAGCTCAACTTCCCGGTAAACAGTCTGGACACGTGGTCCCATGGCATCTATGCAATTTGCAGTAAACGGGCACACTGCCGGCCCGGCCCCAAAAAATGAAATAAAGTATAAATATCACCTCAAGTGTGCTGGCGAGTGCAACATAGGAATTCGGTCTCCGTCTCCCTCTTCGTAGGCGATCTTGACATGGTTCACAGCTTGAGCAGATGTTCAGCCCACAGCAAGCCAGGAACCCGGCTTAGGGCGAGAACCCTAAGAATTCAAGTAAATTAGAGGACTGTCTATAAAAATGTACACCCGAGTTAAGGTAATTAACCTCTTAACGGGCCGCCAGCTAACTCACACCAAAAGCAGAATATTCATTAATTAAAGTTTTTACAACCTGCTTAAATAGTCTAAAATTCAGCCATGGAATAAGTAATTTGCATCATGAACAGAACTTATTAAATTGTGGCTTAATAGAAAGTGAACTGTACTCAGTCAACATGCTTCGACAAAAATTTGCAGGTTAAACCGGCCACGTGGAGAGCCGTAATCATTATTTAACCAAAAAAAATTTAACAGCAATTCACTCACAGCATTGAGAATGTTTTATCTTCAATTAAGTTTCATACATAGAAGCTCTCACACTTCATTCTCCATTTGTGAAGTTAATTAACAAAGACTGCGACAGTATACTACATGCACAGACACAGTTCACTACCTGACTGCGCACCAAGTTTTTTAGTGATTAATTTTTAGGTAATGCACTTTTGCTATGAGAATGACTCTTGAAACTTCTCGCATTACTACAGAAAATAATAAGGCATGGCTATATAAATGGCGTTACGTACAACAGTAAAAAATATCTCTTACATAACTTTGTCAGGTCGCACTCACATAAATACGTACTTCACACGATAGCATATATCTTGTCATTAAATATCCAAACAACTAATGAAAATAATTAATTCTTACCGAGAGTCGTTTATTCTCTAGCCCATCATGTAGAGAGATTCAAACTGCGTAGAACAATACAAAGAGCGGAGACGAGACGATACTCTGAGCGAGGGCAAGCGTTGACTGCACAAGCCGGCACACAATTTTCATAGCACATAGCCGGGCTGCGCGCGCAACGCACACACCGCCGCTCCCCTCACACCGTCGAACAAAGTCCGCTCCGCTGCCTCCCTCACGTATTTTACGATCACGAAAACTTTCTAGAATTTTTTTGTAACCGCCGGCTTCGGACCGGCACACCCCCACCCCGAAAGGGCAACCCGGTTGCCCCACAAAACTCGGGAAAGTACCCTGCAGTGTACTCCCATCTGAAAATCCGGTGGACATCGTGGGTAAGGTGGCCAGGCAGACTTGCTCTCAGGAACACCACCAATCCCCATGCGACCCTCTCCGCCATGCCAACCCCACGGGACCGCCCCAACACGTCACCCTCTCCGGTGACCATCAATTACTCCCACCGGTCCCACTCACATGCTCGTCCTAGGACCAAACAAGGCATCTCCCACCTTGGCATGTGAGCGACCGTACTATCTCTCGTCCCTCTCTCGGACCGACCAGCCACATGCACCCACAAGGCATCTCCAACCTTGCCATATGGCTGGCCCACTTCCCTACACAAGGGCGGACGGCCCCGTTTAGCCAGACAGAGAGGACCGCACCTAGGGCACACGAACATTAATCCAATCTCAACTCAACAAATACACCATAACTCGAGGGGGTTTTACTTCTCTACAGCACCGTCTACACAACTTTCTCTCGCAACAAAAATAACACCAGGAAAACCGGAGAATGCGGCATGGCTCGGACCCTATAATGAACAACATCAACCTCAACAACTATTAACAATCAGCAACAGCACACCATCACTCCATCTAACCTTTAACACAGGGGAAACTGACGATCTCGAGGACCACAAGCTAAGTCTCTCTCTAACTTAACTCCGTTTGATAGATTTTTTTTTTTTTTTTTTTTTTTTTTTTTTTTTACTAAGGGGAGTGGTAGGAAAATTGGAAAGATGAAATGGGGCAAGGATCATTAAAGGGCAATAGCTAGGACTGAGGGCAAGGACCTGGCTACCTCCGGAAATAAGGAAGAATGGAGGAAACCAAGGCTCGCGTGGGCAGGGGCGCAACCCTGAAATAGATGAACACCACTGGGAATGTGGGGAACATCTACCCGCTACCCGTTAACCTCTACTTCTTACCCTTCTATGACGTACCTCGGGTGCCCGTTCCTTTCGGACACCACTCTCTAAGAAATTATTTCGTGTTGAGCTATACTGGCTGATTTCCTCCGAATCAGAATCAAGGCAACTTACCTCACTACTTTCACTCCGCCTTGGATTATGCTTGCCGTCTAACTCCTCTGCTACAATTTCTTCCTTTTCTACAATTTCCCCTTCTTCGTCCACATAATCCAAATCAACATCATGACACTGCACCTCCTCAGCATCTTCCAGTTGCTCCTCTGATCCGTCTTCAACCGCATCTTCCCTCAGCTCCTCACCAATTTCTGCATGACACTCATCGCCAGCCGCTTCACAAACTTCTTCTCTAACCTCTTCTCTGATCTCGTTTTCCCCAACACATTTATCATCAACATCATCGCCATCACTTCCACTACCACCATCTGAACACTGCACATCCTCATCCTCCTCTAGTTGCTCACCTGGTCCACCTGAAACTTCTTCCCGTTCCTCGGAATCCTCAACACTACTTACAGAAGGCGTCTGCACATCCTCACACACTACATCACTCTCACTCACAAACTCTACAATGCTGCCCCCAAATTCCTCCTCAACTTCTACCTCACTTGCGACATGGACATCCCCTTGTCCATCCACAACCTCAGAAACACTCGCAGCCCGGACATCCCTGTGTCCATCTGCAACTTCAGACTCTACAGTCTCCCTAACCCCTACAACTATACTCACCTGCGCAGCATCTGCAGACCGCTCTTCTGACTCTTCTGTCGATTCCACTCCTTGACCACCTTCAGCAACCACAACGTCCTCAACATCTTCCACCCTGGAATCCAGCTGTCCAGGTTCATGTGCAATGACTAAATTAATTTCGACTGGCGATGTTGATGTTACAGGCTCTGGATCCCTCACGAACCGAGATGTAAATACCGGAACAAATTCTGCGGCCTCTGGATTCAACCATGACGTCCTCTTCGAGTCCTGTAACTCCGTCTTAACTGGCGTGTCCTTGTCGTCTTGTATTGATCCCAGGAAGCAGTTCCGCTCTTCTGCCTCTGCTTCCCCTTCTTCACCTACTACTCTCTCAGGCACTGGTAATTCCTCTGGAACCTTTAAAGTTTCCTTTTCCTCCGAATAGGGATAACGCCTTGGTACAAGCTCCCTACTTGCCGCTGTCTGTTCCCTAACATAATTTCTTTTTCCCCTGTTAATTTCATGTTTCCTTGTTTTCTGTGCTGTAGCTGTTGTTACCGTCTTCGCACTTGCCACCCCCTTGTAGCCTCCATCACTTCCAGAATATTCAGACTTTCTAAGCGTCTCTTGGGTTCTCCTCCAACCACCATGTTTGTCCCTTTTGGCTTTTCCGGATGAACCGCTGGAGTATTGGACATCAGTAGCCTCTTTTCCCCGGGACTCGTCAACCTCCTTGACCGTTCCTGAAAGCACACACAGTCGCTCAAGGTCCGCAAAACAACGTGGACGATCTGCGAATGCCAAACGAGATCTCTCCTGGGGAGTCAGTCCTTGCAGAATTGCTTGGATAACTTCCGTCTCCGATAACCCCAATCTTAACACCCGGGCCGCTTTCCGTATATCGCGCACGAAGTCTCCTAACGCCTCTCCGTAGGCCTGTGGGCGATAGAATCTTTCCAACTCAAGCTTGAAACGTCGTCGAAGGGGTAGGAAGAAGTTCAACACCTCCCCATGGAAAGCATCAACACTGTCACCCCGACGCAGAGCCTTGGTGACCAGATTAGCCAACGTACTCCGGCAATACGGGTATATAAGAAACAAGACCTCCCCATCGGACACCCCTGGGAAATCTGCCACCTGCAGGACCAGGTCCAAGAAAACCAACAGCTGATCATCATCAAATCCATCCACCACCGGAAATTTCTGGAGAACGCCTGTAAGAGGGTGGGGCAATTTCTCGTAGCATATCCCCGCCAGAATTACACAATTCAAAACAAACAATCATAAAACAAATCCCCACTAAACACCTAACACAAACATAACCTACAAAAACATATTAACAAAAATCGGAAAAACTCAAGTACTGTCCTTCCTTTGAGTAGACCCCCGGGTTCTCTGGCGCTGCGGAAACCTGGCCTATACTGAACCATGCAAACCCCTACGAAAGGAGACAAGAGACAACAACAATACTAGACACATATAACAGCAAACAGCAACTCGACACACACGTCGTACCGACACATAATTCACAACAACCAACTAACCATCAACTACAAGTCCTAATTCGGGAATGCAAAATCATTCGACATCAACCGGACACAAATCGGTTCCGGTACCGATTTCCGATCGGGCCTACCGCATCCCGTCAATATACCACGCTCAACACCGACCCTAATTAACATTAAGGCCACGCTTAAGACTCCCCGGCCGTACAAGCTATCAAAAAATTTTTTAAACACCATTAACCGCCTCAGTGGTGCGACCCGACTCACAAATTAAACAACTTATAACTAGCCTACACGGGCCTATATCAACTAAGTTACAATAATTGCATTAATATTTCCGAGTCTGCAAGCCCCGTCACACACCAGGACCCAAGGGTTCAGGCCTAGAATGAACCACGCTCCGGCTACCATTTGTAACCTCTCTATGCTTTTGGTATTTAAAGAGAGGTTACAAGTTATCTAGAACTAGGCAGGAGCCTAGAGAAGCAAAAATTATGCTGGGTCCAGTATGACGGGACTTGCAATAAAACTCAGCTGTAACAGAACGATAACAATTTATTTTCCTTCCTGCGCTGCTTTCACATCTTCAAATCAGAATAACATATGTGCCCAATCACAAGTATGAATACAAGTAAAAAAATAACAAGTGTGTATAACTCTTAAGAATAACAAGTGTTTATAAATATTAAGAATGACAAGTGTGTATAAATATAAAACATCACAAGTGTATATACATCAGTGGACACATACATATATAATTATAAAATATTCTCACATCTCGTGGCTAGCTAGACACATAACAACACACACAGAACACAAGGTACACCAACTCCCAGTTACATTAGTTTTTAACACGCATGCCCCTGGAATGCACCCACCCAACAGGTAGAGTAACTACAATCTTATAACTCGGAAGTGATAAAATATACGCCAATAGGCAACCCGTTCAGTAGAATAACATAAAGCCAAAACCCCCAGGAAGAATGATAATAATTCATGAGGCACAAACAACCGGACCACCCCTTTATCTAGCATTCCATTGATCAATGACCCCAGATGAGTGTGTGAACCTTAAGTTCCCTTCACATCATTAATTGAAACTGACAACTACGTCCTCTATTTTCAGAAGGTATTTATAAAATTCTAAACAGTTATTTGACTTCAAAAAATTACAAAAAAAGAATCAATCTCTATATACATTAGTAAACAAAATTAATTGTTTGAGGCATTACAATTTCTGAAGATTTTGACAATACATAATTTACTCAAAAAGAAAATGATGAATACATGTTTTATAGTCAAAATAACACATCAAAAGCTATAAATGGGAAGTCAACCCATATGTGTTGGCCCGTTAAGAAAACAATCAGTTTAGCCCTTGTGCAAGGGGCAAAATCAATTAAAATATTCCCATTACATTAGGAATTAATTCTATTAGCCTCAAATGACTATAAAAAAAATTAATTAAAGAAAAGAATACAGTAAGGTGGTTGTGCTCTGGCATCTGAGGGAGCGCGCCCACATGTAGTTGACAAAAGTTGACAGGCATTCGACCTGTCTGAAGTTGTACCAGCGTGTCAGAAAAACTAAGTCCTATATTGTAAACCCAGAAAAGTCCCAAATAAAAACCACCGGAAAGTCCCCAGCCCTTAAATGTGAAATCCATAGTCAAATTAAAATTTATACACAGCTGTTCCAGCCGGAACAGAACTACTGAGCAATAATTAAATTTTGTAAAGAGTAAAAAAAATTAGATGCAACAATAAAATGGTACAAGATTAAAATCTCTCTGGCGCGCTCTCGCAGTGCAGCACGCACTTACAGGCATAGCATTTAGTGTTATTTAAATGAGTTATAAAAAAGGTTTATGAAATTTAAGTTATAGTGTTCAGAGTCATGATCACAGCTCAACTTCCCGGTAAACAGTCTGGACACGTGGTCCCATGGCATCTATGCAATTTGCAGTAAACGGGCACACTGCCGGCCCGGCCCCAAAAAATGAAATAAAGTATAAATATCACCTCAAGTGTGCTGGCGAGTGCAACATAGGAATTCGGTCTCCGTCTCCCTCTTCGTAGGCGATCTTGACATGGTTCACAGCTTGAGCAGATGTTCAGCCCACAGCAAGCCAGGAACCCGGCTTAGGGCGAGAACCCTAAGAATTCAAGTAAATTAGAGGACTGTCTATAAAAATGTACACCCGAGTTAAGGTAATTAACCTCTTAACGGGCCGCCAGCTAACTCACACCAAAAGCAGAATATTCATTAATTAAAGTTTTTACAACCTGCTTAAATAGTCTAAAATTCAGCCATGGAATAAGTAATTTGCATCATGAACAGAACTTATTAAATTGTGGCTTAATAGAAAGTGAACTGTACTCAGTCAACATGCTTCGACAAAAATTTGCAGGTTAAACCGGCCACGTGGAGAGCCGTAATCATTATTTAACCAAAAAAATTTAACAGCAATTCACTCACAGCATTGAGAATGTTTTATCTTCAATTAAGTTTCATACATAGAAGCTCTCACACTTCATTCTCCATTTGTGAAGTTAATTAACAAAGACTGCGACAGTATACTACATGCACAGACACAGTTCACTACCTGACTGCGCACCAAGTTTTTTAGTGATTAATTTTTAGGTAATGCACTTTTGCTATGAGAATGACTCTTGAAACTTCTCGCATTACTACAGAAAATAATAAGGCATGGCTATATAAATGGCGTTACGTACAACAGTAAAAAATATCTCTTACATAACTTTGTCAGGTCGCACTCACATAAATACGTACTTCACACGATAGCATATATCTTGTCATTAAATATCCAAACAACTAATGAAAATAATTAATTCTTACCGAGAGTCGTTTATTCTCTAGCCCATCATGTAGAGAGATTCAAACTGCGTAGAACAATACAAAGAGCGGAGACGAGACGATACTCTGAGCGATGGCAAGCGTTGACTGCACAAGCCGGCACACAATTTTCATAGCACATAGCCGGGCTGCGCGCGCAACACACACACCGCCGCTCCCCTCACACCGTCGAACAAAGTCCGCTCCGCTGCCTCCCTCACGTATTTTACGATCACGAAAACTTTCTAGAATTTTTTTGTAACCGCCGGCTTCGGACCGGCACAAGATGGATGGAAACACTGAAGAAAGGAGACAAGAGATAGCCAAAACAAATGAAAGAATAGAACAAATTAACGAAACCACTGAACAAAATAGAGTGAATTTATGTTCCAAGATAGATCAGGTAAAAGAAGATAGTCGTGTTCAAATAGAGACAATACACAGGGAACAAGTAAATTTGGAATAGGTTCAGAAACAATGCGGAGAGAGATGTGACAACATGGACATTTCAATAAATAAGATAAATGACCAAGTCCGACAGAACCAAGAGGAAATAGAATTGGTGCGAACTAGACCAACTAATATAAATAGTACACATACCACCGAGAGTCGTGAAGGAATTAATTTTAAGAATTATCGAAAAAACCCTATGGAATTCGTAGCGAGAATAGATGAACATTTTAATAAATACCGTATAACAAGGTGGAACTCAAATAGAGAAATGTTGGATGAATGTTTTAGAGAAATGAATGATAATTGGTGGGTTGCAACAAGAAACGAAATTACCGACTACCCACAATTTAAGAAATTATTTAAGGAAAAATACTGGTCAGAATCAACTCAACATATAATACGAGACAATATCACTCATGGGAGATATGACGTCTATCGTGGTACTTCACCGACTACATACTTCTTAGGAAAGGTGTGCTTAACTAAACATTTAGAGCCTAAAATACCTGAGGAATGTCTGGTTACAAAAATGGCATACCATTATGATGAGAGGATTTTTGGAGCCCGATTAGACAACCAAATTAAAACTATACAGGCCATGGCCAGCTTACTAGAGAATTACGAACATGAAAATTATTACCGAAAAAACAGGCAGAAAACAGATAGATACGAAGGAAGAAATAATAACCATGGAGTGAGTAATTACCAGCTTAGTAACCACAGAAATAACTATAATTACAATAATGGTAATAATAATAGTAATAATAATAATCTAAATAGTATTAATAATAATAATAATAATAATAATAATAATAATAACTACAATAATATTCACCATCAAGTGAATCATAACAGAAATAGTAGGTATCCAAATAATAGTAATAATAATAATAGGAATAATCAATATAATAATCATAACGGTAATCGCATATACAAACCCCGAATCAACCATATTCGAGCAGAGTAACATGAGTCAAGAAGATACCAGCGTCGTAGAAATAATAGTTTTAGTAACAATGACTATCGTTGGGGCAATAACGAAGATGGTAACCATTATGAAAACCGATATAGGAGTCGAAGTCAAGGGGACAACCGCATACCAGGGACATATGAACCATGGAATCATTCTCGCAACGAAGAACGAGGAACAAACCAAGAATTACAGTCAAATCTACAGGCATTCTCAAATAATGTTACTGAAAAAATTCCTTTAAACGACCGGAGGCAGTGATAAACACTGAAAAAATTCCTTTAAACGACCGGAGGCAGTGATAAACCTTCGCGACCCCTCACTGCTCCAATCAACTGGAGTGTGAAAATGTGTTAAAAAAACTATCTAATAATAACATTACTTTGAAATTAGAAAAATCAAAATTAATTTCAAATGAAGTACAATTCCTAGAATCTAACTTGAATAACAAAGGAATTTCACCATCGCAAGAAAAAGTCGAAGCCATTCAAAGGTTTCCGACGCCAAAAAAACAAAAAACAATTACAGTCGTTTTTAGGACTCTGTAATTACTACAGAAAGTTTCAGAGCAATTACTCAGAACTGATAGCGAAATTCCAAAAACAGTTATCTTCTAAGAATAAGCGTAAATGGGGTCCAGATCAAGACATTATTTATCAGTCAATAAAAGACAAATTTTTAGAAACTATAATATTACACCAGCCAGATTTCAATCAACCGTTTTTCTTAAATTGTGACGCTAGTGACATCAGCCTCGGGACAGTGTTATATCAAGAAGATAAAGAGGGTAACCATTTGGTTATTAGCTTCGCCAGTAGAGTATTGAACCACTGTGAAAGAAAATATAGCGTTACCGAGAAGGAACTGTTAGGCGTAGTATTTGCATGTAACAAGTTCCGTACATATATTTTAAAGTATCCTGTAACCCTCAGAACGGATCATAAATCCATTTCATTTTTGAGAAATTGCAAGTTGAGTCATGGTAGACTTATAAGATGGGCAATCGCTTTGCAAGAGTATAATCTCAAATATGAATATATCCCAGGAAACAAAAACATTATAGCGGACGTGCTATCAATAATCAATTTAAATACCCAGACCTTTGAAGGAGACCACGAAAACATAATTAAGGTGTACAACATTATCAAGAGTAGGTCTGATTTAGAAATGTTACTTCAAGATATCAGAATTCATCAACAATCAGATCCAAAATTAAGGCACATCAAGGAACGATTGGAGAAACCAAATGACAGCGTAAATAAATTTTATTGTGTGTACGACGGAATATTGTTTATAAAAAATACTTTAAACCAAGATGATTGGAAGGTGATCATACCTAAACCTATCGAAAAAGAGTTAATTATGGATTATCACTTAAGATATGGCCATATGGGGGCAAGAAAAGTTGTCAAAATATTAGAGGAGAACTGCTACATAAAGAATATTAACAGGAAGGTTATAAATTATATAAAGCCATGCCACATTTGCCAATTGGTAAAAGCAAACAATGAAAAAAGGGAAGGTACAATGATACCAATAACGTCAAAACAAAAATTAGAAAAGATATTTCTGGACATTTGTGGACCGTTCCTGCGTAGTGGAGGTAGATACCAATATAATTACATTATTATTATTATGGACAATTTCACCAAATTTATTAAACTATACCCGATTAACCGGGCAACCACTCAAAAAATCCTTGAAATATTGTCTACAAAATACATTCCAGAAGTAGGAGTACCCAAGACTATTATTACAGATCATGGTACACAATTTCGTGGGAAAAGGTGGAAGAATACTTTATTAGAGCTAGGAATTAAGACATACAAAACTTCGGTATATCACCCAAGTAGCAACCCAGCCGAAAGGGTATTGAGAGAAGTTGGTAGGATACTAAGGACATATTGCCACGACCAACAACGAAAATGGCAAGAATACCTGTCTGCTACCGAAGAATTCATTAACCTAGCTTATCAGCCATCCATCAACTGTACTCCATATACCGCTACGTATGAAAAAAGCCCCCCCCCCCCCCGAGAAATCCAAGAATTAATCAATTTTCCTGAATCACAAAGATATCAATTCGATAAAATAAAGTTTTATAATAAAGTAATAGACAATCTTGAAAAACGTAAAAACCAGTATAAGAAAAATGAAAATAAGATAATACAATATGAAGTAGGGGATAAGGTAGTGCTAAGAAATAGAGAACTACCTAAAGCATTGGAGGGAATCACTAAGAGACTATTGTTATTGTACGTAGGACCATATATGGTAACCAAAAACAATCATAATAATACATATGAACTAGCTGATCCTATTACGAAAAAGGCTAAGGGTACTCATAAACAAGCATCACTTAAAAAATATTATGAAAAAACCATCAAAATTCTAAATTAAGTAAGTCAAATTACATTAATTATTTGAAATGACTATTATATAAAAAACGAATTTGATAACAAAAAATACCACCAAATTCTAAAAAATGTAAGAACAATTTACAGCATACTTTGGGAAAAATATTATGAAGAATGAAACATAACATAAGCAATTATTTCTTCCATACCAAAGATCATGTTCAGAAATATTTACTTCTGAAGGAGGGCAATTATGTAACGACACCAAAATTCTAAAAGAAATAAGCACATCTTATTAAATCAAGCATAAATAATACATATAGTAATATAATAATAATAATGGGGCGCAATATTAATGACAATAGGCCTAAGAGAAATTTAATAAACTAATTAGAAAATGAACTTGCTGAAGAAGAGTTGCAGTATAAAAACAGATAGAATAATAGAAGGATAATTAAAACTACTATTGTACGATATTATTTTAAAAGATTGAAAGTAAGACGGCTTTCTTACTGGATAATTTGATAGCCTCTGGTGAGCTCTCTCGCAGTGTGGCATGCAGAATTGCTAACAAGAAATAAACAATCTTAAAATGACTTACCGTTATCTCACGACTGGGTTGATCCTGACACTCAGGCAGGATAGACTGGTTACATGAACGGATTTCTACCTGCCGAGGAGTCCCGACTCGTGGATGATGACACTAAGATGGCTGGCGTGCGACAAAGCTACAAGTCCATTGCATGCATGAGCCCTACAAAAGCCATAGTGCCAACTTCGGAAAATGAAAATAATGACCGGTTCGATCCGAAATATCGAACACCGGCCCCCGTTGACCGCAATGGGTCAACCACCAACTACACCAAAAGACATGGCCAAAATACATTACAAAAATTTGGCTTTTGGTGAACAGGAACACTCTCTGAAAATTACCCTCCAACATAGGAGGTGGTCACACGCAAACACAAGAAAATACAAACATATAGAAAAACATGCAAAACATGCAATTAATTAGAAAACCATGCCGAATAACTCCGCCGCGGGCGCATCGACCAGGCGAGCAATCCGAAAGTTTCGGGTAGAGCAGACAAAACCCAATAACATACAATAAACAATGGCCCAGGCAAACACAATGTAAAACTCAGGAAATCAACTTAGTTAGTATTCCCTAGGTTATTTACATTTTTTCCCTTTTTTATTTATTTTTTGTTGTTCCCTTTTTTCCCCTTTTTTTATCATTTTTTTTTTACTTATTTTTTGTTGTTGATTTGTTGAGCATCCATAACTCCCAATAAACTGGCACAACGCCATGCCAGAAACCTTCCACAATGTAAACTTCACTGCGGACAACAGCTGGAAGGAATCACCTGGGAAATCCCAGAAAAGTGTCAAGTAAGTCCACAACAATCATTGAAATTAATTCTGCTCACCCGAAAAACAAGATAAACCCAATCAAGAAGATATAGGCAACCGGTATAATTTAGATCACCCCCACCTCTAAGGGCCACGACGACAAGTGCTCAAACAATTCCACCCGGGGCTCCTGAGTGAGAAACGAAGAGTCCTTGGTCTCCAAGGCAACATCTTGCACGTCGTGATTCAGGCGATAATTAATAGGGGGCCAGTGCAGAGCATCAAGCTTTAACCAATCTGGCCCTGACCACCACAATGTCGACGACCGGAGGCTGGAGAGTGACGTGCCTCTAGAGGCTAAATCAGCGGGGTTAGAAACCCCATGAACATGACGCCAAGATTTAGTATCGGTCCACTCGGTAATGGCAGCCACCCGATTAGCAATAAACGTCTTCAATTTAAAAGTAGGCATATTCAGCCAATCCGAGACAATCGTCGAGTCCGTCGATAAGAAAACTTGACTCAATTGAATACATGACGAGAATAAACCAACATAATGACGAACAAGTTTGGCTAAAAGATAAGCTCCCAACAACTCCAAACGTGGGATTGATAAAGTTTTAAGAGGTGCCACTTTAGTTTTAGACGACACCAACGAAACCACCGGAGGACCAGAGTCAGTATAAATGGACAGATAGAGGACGGCCGCGTAACCCAACTGGGAAGCATCACAGAAACCATGCAACATAACCCTTTCAATATGCCCACCTTTAGGGAGGAATGGCCGGGAAATAGTAATTACCGAAAGATGATTCAAAGAGGACAGGAATTGACTCCAATAATCATTTAAGTCATCACTTAGAGGAGCATCCCAGTCCAAGCCCTCAGCCCAGAGTTTTTGGAAAAAAGCTTTATCCCTGAAAATCACTGGCGAAAGCCAACCACATGGGTCAAATAATTGTGCCATCTGGGATAACACGACACGTTTGGTAAATTGAACCTGAGCATTGCTGCAACAGGCCAAAGGAGGAAATGAGAAGCAATCGGTTGAATGGTCCCAACTTAAACCCAGAATATCCTTATCCTTAGCAACGACGGAATCACTCGGAGCGGCTGATTCAGGTAGGCAGTCGGGTTGATTAGTACACCATTTTTTCAAATTGAACCCTCCTGAAGACAACAACAGAATTAATTCCCGTTGTAATTTGCAAAGCTCTGATTTTGAATCAGCACCAGCAGCAATATCATCAACAAAAATATTACGGCTAAGTACCGCCGCTCCCGCAGGAAAATTAACTGCCTCATCCTGAGCCAGCCGCTGCAAGGTTCGCAACGCCTGAAAAGGGGCGCAAGCCAGCCCGTAAGTAACGGTACGCAAAGCGAAAACCCTTAGTGGGGCGGTAACCTCCTCACGCCATAAAATACACAGGTACGCCGAGTCATCAGGATGCATAGCAATTTGGCGATACATCTGTTCGATGTCGCACGTGAAAACATGGCTAAACCGCCGAAACAAAGTCAAAACGTCGGACAGTAAGGTCTGCAACTTAGGGCCGACACATAACACGTCATTTAAGGAAATCCCAGAGGACGTCTTCATGCTAGCGTCAAACACCACCCTTATTTTTGAAGTATCACCTCTAACTTTAAAGATACCATGATGAGGGATGAAATATTTTGGAAAATTGGGGTCAGACACCAACGACATATGCCCCTGAGCGATATAATCCGTTATAAATTGTACATACTGGCTCTTAAACTGACTGTTCGCCGCAAATTTCCTTTCTAACGCAAAAAACCGAGACATGGCTCCCTTAAGGGAATTTCCCAAAATGTGAGAAGAGTTTTTGAAGAACGGCAAGCGCACCTGGTAACGACCCGACGGCAACCGACTTGTTGACTCCATGTAAAACCTTTCAGCAAAGTGATCCTCTTCAGATAATTGGTGGGGTACAGCTGGAGGCTCTTCGACCTCCCAAAAACGATGAACTTGCTCAAGTAGGTTTGTTGTATCCGTTGATAACGTTGTGACGGAAGGATAAAAGTGGTGGAAATGACAGTGAATCTGATGTGCAGATACTAGATCCAAAGGAAGGCCAGTGAGACCGCTAGCACAAGTCAATGCACAATTAAGTGAAATTGGGGCTCTACCCATAATCACAAACCCAAAACGTGTCTTAACTGCAACAGGCAAACCTGCACCCAAAAGAATAGTCTCTTCCATAAGAATAGCCGCTACAATATCGGCTCCAAACAACGCATCAATTGGGGCTGCTACATCGAAGGTAGGGTCAGCTAACAAAAGATCCTTTGTAGCCTGCTTAACTTCATGCAACACCTGGAACCTAGGTGAGTCCGACGAGATCTTAGAAAGAATTATAAAAGCATGGTTAGACGCCACAACCTCGCGTTTTAAAGTTTTCAAGGACAGATGGCACACCTTTTTTGCTTTGGTGGCAATATCACCTACCCCATTGACACTTACTGAAGCGTCAAAACAAGCACACTTTAAGCGAGATGCACATGCTTCAGTTATGAAAGAAGCATGGGACGCGCTATCCAGGATGGCCCTAACTACAATATAACCACCATTGGGAGACGACAAGACTGCTAGACAGGTGGCTAACAGAACCCCTGCAGGATGGGGCAGAGACACGGTCAGAGTAGTGCTAGACAGATCAACTTGGTCAACAAGCGATGACCCCGAAGCCTTGAGTTCAGCTGTGTCAGAAATCTGTGAACGAGACGGAGACGGACGGACATTTTTTAAATGAAGTAAAGTGTGGTGGTACTTAGAGCCACACGTTTTGCACCTATTTTTGCACCAGCCCGAATGTTTATGTTGGAGGCACGAAAGACAACATTTTTTTATTTTTAAGACTTTGAAATCGAGCCCTAGGGTCCTTACTCAGCCACGCCGAACACTTGAGAAGCACATGGGTCCGGGAATCGCAATGAAGGCAACGTGAACTAGATGCATCCCGTTGCGTAACCTCCGCAGATAACGTAGACACAGCAAGAGGAGTAGCCTTAGAAAAGGAAACCTTCTGGGTTTTCTGGTGGCTAGTGCTAGGAAGAGCAGGTAAAGCCGATTCCAAAGATGCCTGTTCTTTCTGTTCCGCCATAGCGGTTAAAAATGTCATAATTTCTGTTAGGGCAGGGAGATTCTCTTTGTCCGTAACAGACGCCTCAAAGCGTTCACGCAATGATAGATCCAGCCTAGGCAATACAAACGACGCATATATTGCTTGATATATATCAGCAATGTTTAGAGCTGACAACGCTGAAAAGTTAGCATTGAAGCTGTCCACCAATTTTCTAATAGACGCAGCTGATCGCATAGAAGCGGCTGGTAACTGAAGCAGATTGGTACAATAAACCCGGGTGGCCAAACGAGGATTGTGATAACGGTTTTCAAGAGTTGACAGTGCAAGCGAATAACTATCGTCAACTATGGGAAGCGCGGCAACCTTCTCATAAGCCTCACCCTTAAGATGAGTCAGTAAATATAACAATTTCTGCTTTGGAGTGAGGGCAGGACTTTTGTCTACTAATGTGGTGAACTTTGACCAAACCTCGGACCAACATTTGGCCTGACCATCAAAACAAGGTAAAGAAAGCTTCGGCAACTCATGAACGAGAACACCTGAGTGCCCGCCACTTGCCGATGAAAACCGACCGGAACCAACCGGTATCTCTGGTTTAGTTAGTTTTGACGCTAAAATGCTACCCCGGACATAAATATCCTTAATTTGAGCTACCGCCGAAAAAATGTGGTCCTCGTCCAACCCCTGGGGCAATGACTCGGCCGATAGGTAAGGATCTACCTTACCTAGAAGGTCCTGATATTCTACGGACAACCTGGAGGCCAAAATACCGGCCTCATGCTGATCCACGGCTCTCAATTGCGGCAACCCTTCCAACTTATTTATTAAATGTTGGAACGCAAGTATTCCCACCGAAGTGGTCCGGTCAAAAGGTGCCAGCGACAATTTAGCAGGCATACTGAATTAAAAAATCTCGCGCAACCGACAACCACCCTCAATGAGAAAATTAGAAATTGAACAATAATCACGACCCGACCTAGCCTAACAGTGATCGAGATAACTAAGCGTCTGACACAACTACTTTTCATAAACAATACCGAGCAAGATAAATACAAAAGTAAATTAGTGCAAGGCAAAATACAACTTACACAATCCAACAGGCGAATAGTACCAAACACAATAAATTAAACACGCAACAAATTGATTTACACAGTGCAAAAGCACGACAAAAAAACACAAGTTGCACAA
Organism: Magicicada septendecula; assembly: GCA_034769895.1. Classification (NCBI taxonomy): domain Eukaryota; kingdom Metazoa; phylum Arthropoda; class Insecta; order Hemiptera; family Cicadidae; genus Magicicada; species Magicicada septendecula. The sequence continues at coordinate 301,069,695 of CM068371.1, forward strand.
GATTACAGCACATACGGTGCAAAATAATGGTACACAAAAGTGCACCAAAAAAAAACTATGTATAATACCAAATAGGAGAAATACACACAAAACACAGCAAAGTACAATGTACAACAATTCACCAGTTACCGAACCAAACACAATAACTGGGACACATTAAATGCCAAAATTGATGGTCAACGCGGCGTGTATGGACAGGATATCGCATATGCAAAATATAAACCGCACCAAAAGGTAATAGTCAATGCCAAAAAAATTAAATACAAAGACAGGCTATACCGAAACCCAGATAACCTAAAACCGTTCCCTTTACGCCTGACAGTCGCAAACACGTAGCGCGCAATTTCACGTGAAACGCAAACCGTAACAGGACGGAAACAAACTTCACCAGACTTGACCCAGTAATTAAACGACTACCCAAAAAACAAGGTGCAAAATTTTGACACAATATTTGCCCACCTGGCCATGCACACACGACGAAACTACTGACCACAACCCACAGCATTAAAACGCAAACTCGTAGTTTACATGCGTATTATACCAACGTGCTTCCGTGCGATAGCATGCAAATGACGAACATTCATGAAATTTAAGAAATTAACGGCATGCAAAACAACAACGAGCAGGCACAAAAAACGAAACGGCACGGCACGTTGGTAATTAAAATAAAAATCGCGCAGCCAAACTGACTTATAACCCATTTACTGAAATTCGAACCACCAGCAGCAACATGCACAAAATTACGAAACACGTGCTCCCAGTCGTGACGGCAAGCAAATTAACTGAAACAGCTAGCAACCTCATGAACCCTCTGGTAGTAAATAGATGTACGATATTATTTTAAAAGATTAAAAGTAAGACGGCTTTCTTACTGGATAATTTGATAGCCTCTGGTGAGCTCTCTAGCAGTGTAGCATGCAGAATTGCTAACAAGAAATAAACAATCTTAAAATGACTTACCGTAATCTCACGACTGGGTTGATCCTGACACTCAGGCAGGATAGACTGGTTGGGAAGAGGATGGGTTACATGCACAGATTTCTACCTGCCGAGGAGTCCCGACTCGTGGATGATGACACTAAGATGGCTGGCGTGCGACAAAGGCTACAAGTCCATTGCATGCATGAGCCCTACAAAAGCCATAGTGCCAACTTCAGAAAATGAAAATAATGACCGGTTCGATCCGAAATATCGAACAATTATATTACAAGAGGTATTGAATAACGAAGGTGAATGACATTAAGGCTAATAAATCATTGAACTCTGAAGTGAAGTTATATAAAAGAGAAAGAAATCTACTTAAGAAATATACCAACAGTAATATTGAGTATAATAAATAAATGGAGTTATTGGAAGGCAAGGTAGAATAAGAAAAAATATTCAGAAGATAAAAGATTCCAATGATGTGTATAATGATAAGATTTATAATTATTTTATTTATAGAGTGTAGAAGGCTAAGGCGCCACTCTAGAATTATTTTATGGGCAGCAGCCAAAGTGCACTGTACCAGGTATGTGAATGTTCGGATGAGCAATTGGACGTAAAAGGGCCACTCAACGCTGATATTCATTCATAATACCATATTAATATAGGGGAAATCATTTAACATTAGTATGGAATCAATTTTAATAAAAGAATGGAATATATAAATAAAATATACAATGAACCAAGAGAAAACACAAGAATTACAATTCGTTAAAGCCACCAATACAAATAAATAAACTCCAGAGATAAAGAAGAAAATAATTGGTATAGATAAGAAAGGTAGGTTTCAATTTGCCTATAATAATGAAGAATTTGTTTAATAAACGTCAATCTTATCACCAAGCAATATTAATACCATAATATCATACACTTCAACTGTTGAAGACATCAGCAAGCAATAACAACGAGTTATCTAAACAAATCAAAATCAAAATAATTTGAAAGAAGAAACAATAATAAATAAAAGTGTGAACCTATTTAAAAACCAAAAGTCCTACAACAGACATACTATGACAGATTACTATACTATATAGACAGTACCTAGTTAGATTTGGAGTAGTCCATAAACAAAAAAATTATGATAATAAATTTAATGAATAATGAATGAATCAAATAGAAAGGCATATAAAGTACAATACAAATTTAGAAGTAAATGTAAAATGTAATTAAGAAGTGATACAAATGTAATATAAGACAAGTGTAATTACTTGGTAAGAGGATGTGAGATACAGTTGGTATTCAATTAAGAATAACTGTGAGTGGGTAGTAATTATAAACAATTATTTAAAGAAATGAATTACTAATCCATAGTAGCAGATGATACTGACATTAACATTTAGTTTTTTCTTTATTAGTGCTTGTGTTATATAAGTTAATAGATATTGATCACACAGACAATGGTTTAAAAGTGTGCATTCAGTTAAGCCCTAAAGGGAATTATAGTAATTAGAATATAATTGTAGATTACCAGTTTGTTTATAATCAGAATGATCAATATTGCACACCACTATATAAAAATTATTCCGATTAGCGCTTTCAAGGTTCACAGCTCATCGTCAGATCAGGAATAGACAGAAAATTGTAATACCCAACCCTTCACCCCTCTACGCCACACTGCTCACCCACAACAAACTAAAAATTAATGACCCTTCCCCCCCTAAACTCTGTCTCTCCATCTGTACAGTTACATATTTTTCTAGTAAATTACTTGTGTTTCTGTGTGTGTGTGTGTGTGTGTGTGTGTGTGTGTGTGTGTGTGTGTGTGTGTGTGTGTGTGTGTGTGTGTGTGTGTGTGTGTGTGTGTGTGCATCCTTTTAAACTACCCTCTTCCTCTCCACACACGTGGGTCAGTCACACACCCTTATTTTAAAACAACCAATTAGTACTGTGAAATATAATTCTTAATCATATCTATCTGCCCTCTCTCATTTAATTCTTAATTATGTTATAAAATATTTCTTCATTATCAAATTTAATTTTAATATTAACTAAATTGTCTAACCCTTTTTCTCTTTCTTTCAATATTTCTAACTCCTCTCTAAGCTTCCTTTCAACTGTGTTATTTACTACTTTTACAATTTCGTATTCTTCCAAAGGATTAACAAACTTGTGGTTGTCTTCTATGAAATGTCTTGCATATAACGAATTGGTTGTTCTATTACCTTCTCCACGTTTGTGGTCAGACAACCTGCATGCGAATTTTCGTCTTGTCTCCCCTAGGTACACTTTGTTGCAGTCTTTACATTTTAATTTATAAATTCCGCTTTTCTGTAATACTAGAATTTTTTCTATATTCTTATTCCATATCTTATCAAATACCGTTTCACATTTTTTAATAGCTATATCTACTCCATATTTATTAAAACATTTTATAATTTTTCTAGTATGTGAACCTATGTATGTCAATGACCCTGCATAATTCTTTTGTTCTGGTTCTATTTTAGCTTTTTGTATGTTGACCCTTTTCATAACTTTATCCACTATGTTGGTGCTATAATTATTATTCCTTACAATTCCCTTTATCTTTTTTAACTCCCTATCTTTTGATTCGGTCTCTTTTAAACACTTCTGAGCTCTGTAACAAAAGGAATTGATTGCCGCCATTTTATATCTGTATGGGTGGTACGACTCTCTTGGTATAATTATATCAGAATACGACTCTTTCCTAAATATCCCAAACTGTAGTTTCTCATTATCTTTAATTTCTATGTTTAAATCTAAGTAATTTATTTGCTTACCTCCTATCTCTTCCTTAAATTGTAAGTTTTTATCCTTATTATTTACCTCCTTTATAAACTCATGCACTTCTTCTATGCTTCCTTCCCAAACTACTAATACATCATCAACGTATCTAGACCATAATTTTATATTGTCTTTATACTTAGTGGAAGTTATTAATTGCTTTTCAAAATCATTCATGTATATTTCAGCAAGAATAGGGGATAATGAAGACCCCATAGGTAAACCTTTTTTCTGTATATAAAACTTGTTATTAAACCTAAAATAGTTCTGATTTACACATTCTTTAATTACTTTCATCAACTTCTTTTTATACCTGTATTCTCCCATACTATTATCGTTTATTAACTTAATAACTTTATTTACTTTGATATTAGTAAACATGTCCTTAACATCCAGTGATATCAATTTTGTATTTACATTAATGCTAATATTTTCTAATTTTTCTATCAATTTTATATTATTCTCTACGTTGTATTTTGTCCCAAATTCATATTTCTCTTTCAGTACTCTGCTAACTTCCTTTGATAATTTATAAATAGGTGCATTAATAAAAGAAGCAATTGGTCTAATTGGTTTTCCTTCTTTATGTATCTTAACCTGACTTTTAAAAGTTGGTGCTGTTGGATTACTTTCCAATAAATACTTTTTCTTTTTTTCCTCTATAAATGTTATCTGTTTCATCATTTGTTTTATCCTTGACTGGTACTTACTTGTATAATCATACTTTATTTCCTCGTATGGTCCTTCCCTTATAAATTCTTCCGTTTTCTTTATGTATTCTTCCTTTCTTATTAGTACCATTGTATTTCCTTTATCCGCCTTCGTAACTATAATATCATTCTTCTTTATTTTATTCTTTAGTTTAGTTACAGTTGCTTTGATTTTTTGTTCATTCTTTGAATTATACAAGCTTTTCTTAAATATTTTATCTACTACATTTCCTACTTCCCACCTTATTCTTTTTTTATCATTTTCATTTCCTAGTTTTTGTATTATGCTTTAGCATTCAATAATCGTTTTTTCTTGATTTAATTCTGGTGGTGGTGCGTCTTTAAGCCTTTCGCTAACATTTCTTTTTCTTCCGTATTGAAATTTACCTCTGTAAGGTTTATTACTCTTTTTTCATAGTTATTCTTAGAGAGGTGTTCCTTTTTTACTTCGTTCTTTCTTATTAATTTATTTAACTTATCTACCATTTTTTTATTTTTATTTTCCAATTTCTTTTCTATGTACCCCAAACCAAAATTATATAATATTTCTTCTAACTCTACATACGAGGATATTCTTAATAATTCTATGTGTCTGTCATATAATTCCCTTGTCATATAATTATGTATTCTTCCTTTCTTATTAGTACCATTGTATTTCCTTTATCCGCCTTCGTAACTATAATATCATTCTTCTTTATTTTATTCTTTAGTTTAGTTACAGTTGCTTTGATTTTTTGTTCATTCTTTGAATTATACAAACTTTTCTTAAATATTTTATCTACTACATTCCCTACTTCCCACCTTATTCTTTTTTTATCATTTTCATTTCCTAGTTTTTGTATTATGCTTTAGCATTCAATAATCGTTTTTTCTTGATTTAATTCTGGTGGTGGTGCGTCTTTAAGCCTTTCGCTAACATTTCTTTTTCTTCCGTATTGAAATTTACCTCTGTAAGGTTTATTACTCTTTTTTCATAGTTATTCTTAGAGAGGTGTTCCTTTTTTACTTCGTTCTTTCTTCTTAATTTATTTAACTTATCTACCATTTTTTTATTTTTATTTTCCAATTTCTTTTCTATGTACCCCAAACCAAAATTATATAATATTTCTTCTAACTCTACATACGAGTATATTCTTAATAATTCTATGTGTCTGTCATATAATTCCCTATTATATCTATTGATTAAGCCGTAGAGTGACCTTATTTCCAGTTTTATCCACAACTTCTCGCTTTGTTCTTTTACTTTTTTGGCTACACTGTTCTTATTTTTAATTTTAACTTGAGCGTACTTTGTGATGACATTATTATCCAGACATTGTATATTAAACCATATTTTACTTAAAACCCTCTTCAATTTAACTTTTAACTTAAGATATTTAAAAACTTTACTTACCTTATTGTTGTCGTTTATTACCTCATTGTTGTTGTCCATTACCTGTAGTCGATTGCACATCTTAACAGACGTTTAATGAAGAAATTTGTGTTAGTGGTTGAAATCACAATCAGAATGATCAATATTGCACACCACTATATAAAAATTATTCCGATAAGCGCATTCAAGCTTCACAGCTCATCGTCAGATCAGGAATAGACAGAAAATTGTAATACCCAACCCTTCACCCCTCTCCACCACCCTGCTCATGCACAACAAACTAAAAATTAATGACCCTTCCCCCCTAAACACTGTCTCGCCATCTGTACAGTTACATATTTTTCTAGTAAATTCCTTGTGTTTCAGTGTGTGTGTGTGTGTGTGTGTGTGTGTGTGTGTGTGTGTGTGTGTGTGTGTGTGTGCATCCTTTTAAACTACCCTCTTCCTCTCCACACACGTGGGTCAGTCACACACCCTTATTTTAAAACAACCAATTAGTACTATGAAATATAATTCTTAATCTTATCTATCTGCCCTCTCTCATTTACTTCTTAATCATGTTATAAAATATTTCTTCATTATCAAATTTAATTTTAATATTAATTAAATTGTCTAACCCTTTTTCTCTTTCTTTCAATATTTCTAACTCTTCTCTAAGCTTCCTTTCAACTGTGTTATTTACTACTTTTACAATTTCGTATTCTTCCAAAGGATTAACAAACTTGTGGTTGTCTTCTATGAAATGTCTTGCATATAACGAATTGGTTGTTCTATTACCTTCTCCACGTTTGTGGTCAGACAACCTGCATGCGAATTTTCGTCCTGTCTCCCCTAGGTACACTTTGTTGCAGTCTTTACATTTTAATTTATAAATTCCGCTTTTCTGTAATACTGGAATTTTTTCTATATTCTTATTCCTTATATTATCAAATACCGTTTCACATTTTTTAATAGCTATATCTACTCCATATTTATTAAAACATTTTATAATTTTTCTAGTATGTGAACCTATGTATGTCAATGACCCTGCATAATTCTTTTGTTCTGGTTCTATTTTAGCTTTTTGTATGTTGCCCCTTTTCATAACTTTATCCACTATGTTGGTGCTATAATTATTATTCCTTACAATTCCCTTTATCTTTTTTAACTCCCTATCTTTTGATTCGGTCTCTTTTAAACACTTCTGAGCTCTGTAACAAAAGGAATTGATTGCCGCCATTTTATATCTGTATGGGTGGTACGACTCTCTTGGTATAATTATATCAGAATACGACTCTTTCCTAAATATCCCAAACTGTAGTTTCTCATTATCTTTAATTTCTATGTTTAAATCTAAGTAATTTATTTGCTTACCTCCTATCTCTTCCTTAAATTGTAAGTTTTTATCCTTATTATTTACCTCCTTTATAAACTCATGCACTTCTTCTATGCTTCCTTCCCAAACTACTAATACATCATCAACGTATCTAGACCATAATTTTATATTGTCTTTATACTTAGTGGAAGTTATTAATTGCTTTTCAAAATCATTCATGTATATTTCAGCAAGAATAGGGGATAATGAAGACCCCATAGGTAAACCTTTTTTCTGTATATAAAACTTGTTATTAAACCTAAAATAGTTCTGATTTACACATTCTTTAATTACTTTCATCAACTTCTTTTTATACCTGTATTCTCCCATACTATTATCGTTTATTAACTTAATAACTTTATTTACTTTGATATTAGTAAACATGTCCTTAACATCCAGTGATATCAATTTTGTATTTACATTAATGCTAATATTTTCTAATTTTTCTATCAATTTTATATTATTCTCTACGTTGTATTTTGTCCCAAATTCATATTTCTCTTTCAGTACTCTGCTAACTTCCTTTGATAATTTATAAATAGGTGCATTAATAAAAGAAGCAATTGGTCTAATTGGTTTTCCTTCTTTATGTATCTTAACCTGACTTTTAAAAGTTGGTGCTGTTGGATTACTTTCCAATAAATACTTTTTCTTTTTTTCCTCTATAAATGTTATCTGTTTCATCATTTGTTTTATCCTTGACTGGTACTTACTTGTATAATCATACTTTATTTCCTCGTATGGTCCTTCCCTTATAAATTCTTCCGTTTTCTTTATGTATTCTTCCTTTCTTATTAGTACCATTGTATTTCCTTTATCCGCCTTCGTAACTATAATATCATTCTTCTTTATTTTATTCTTTAGTTTAGTTACAGTTGCTTTGATTTTTTGTTCATTCTTTGAATTATACAAACTTTTCTTAAATATTTTATCTACTACATTCCCTACTTCCCACCTTATTCTTTTTTTATCATTTTCATTTCCTAGTTTTTGTATTATGCTTTAGCATTCAATAATCGTTTTTTCTTGATTTAATTCTGGTGGTGGTGCGTCTTTAAGCCTTTCGCTAACATTTCTTTTTCTTCCGTATTGAAATTTACCTCTGTAAGGTTTATTACTCTTTTTTCATAGTTATTCTTAGAGAGGTGTTCCTTTTTTACTTCGTTCTTTCTTATTAATTTATTTAACTTATCTACCATTTTTTTATTTTTATTTTCCAATTTCTTTTCTATGTACCCCAAACCAAAATTATATAATATTTCTTCTAACTCTACATACGAGGATATTCTTAATAATTCTATGTGTCTGTCATATAATTCCCTTGTCATATAATTATGTATTCTTCCTTTCTTATTAGTACCATTGTATTTCCTTTATCCGCCTTCGTAACTATAATATCATTCTTCTTTATTTTATTCTTTAGTTTAGTTACAGTTGCTTTGATTTTTTGTTCATTCTTTGAATTATACAAACTTTTCTTAAATATTTTATCTACTACATTCCCTACTTCCCACCTTATTCTTTTTTTATCATTTTCATTTCCTAGTTTTTGTATTATGCTTTAGCATTCAATAATCGTTTTTTCTTGATTTAATTCTGGTGGTGGTGCGTCTTTAAGCCTTTCGCTAACATTTCTTTTTCTTCCGTATTGAAATTTACCTCTGTAAGGTTTATTACTCTTTTTTCATAGTTATTCTTAGAGAGGTGTTCCTTTTTTACTTCGTTCTTTCTTCTTAATTTATTTAACTTATCTACCATTTTTTTATTTTTATTTTCCAATTTCTTTTCTATGTACCCCAAACCAAAATTATATAATATTTCTTCTAACTCTACATACGAGTATATTCTTAATAATTCTATGTGTCTGTCATATAATTCCCTATTATATCTATTGATTAAGCCGTAGAGTGACCTTATTTCCAGTTTTATCCACAACTTCTCGCTTTGTTCTTTTACTTTTTTGGCTACACTGTTCTTATTTTTAATTTTAACTTGAGCGTACTTTGTGATGACATTATTATCCAGACATTGTATATTAAACCATATTTTACTTAAAACCCTCTTCAATTTAACTTTTAACTTAAGATATTTAAAAACTTTACTTACCTTATTGTTGTCGTTTATTACCTCATTGTTGTTGTCCATTACCTGTAGTCGATTGCACATCTTAACAGACGTTTAATGAAGAAATTTGTGTTAGTGGTTGAAATCACAATCAGAATGATCAATATTGCACACCACTATATAAAAATTATTCCGATAAGCGCATTCAAGCTTCACAGCTCATCGTCAGATCAGGAATAGACAGAAAATTGTAATACCCAACCCTTCACCCCTCTCCACCACCCTGCTCATGCACAACAAACTAAAAATTAATGACCCTTCCCCCCTAAACACTGTCTCGCCATCTGTACAGTTACATATTTTTCTAGTAAATTCCTTGTGTTTCAGTGTGTGTGTGTGTGTGTGTGTGTGTGTGTGTGTGTGTGTGTGTGTGTGTGTGTGTGTGTGTGTGTGTGTGTGTGTGTGTGTGTGTGTGTGTGTGTGTGTGTGTGTGTGTGTGTGTGTGCATCCTTTTAAACTACCCTCTTCCTCTCCACACACGTGGGTCAGTCACACACCCTTATTTTAAAACAACCAATTAGTACTATGAAATATAATTCTTAATCTTATCTATCTGCCCTCTCTCATTTACTTCTTAATCATGTTATAAAATATTTCTTCATTATCAAATTTAATTTTAATATTAATTAAATTGTCTAACCCTTTTTCTCTTTCTTTCAATATTTCTAACTCTTCTCTAAGCTTCCTTTCAACTGTGTTATTTACTACTTTTACAATTTCGTATTCTTCCAAAGGATTAACAAACTTGTGGTTGTCTTCTATGAAATGTCTTGCATATAACGAATTGGTTGTTCTATTACCTTCTCCACGTTTGTGGTCAGACAACCTGCATGCGAATTTTCGTCCTGTCTCCCCTAGGTACACTTTGTTGCAGTCTTTACATTTTAATTTATAAATTCCGCTTTTCTGTAATACTGGAATTTTTTCTATATTCTTATTCCTTATATTATCAAATACCGTTTCACATTTTTTAATAGCTATATCTACTCCATATTTATTAAAACATTTTATAATTTTTCTAGTATGTGAACCTATGTATGTCAATGACCCTGCATAATTCTTTTGTTCTGGTTCTATTTTAGCTTTTTGTATGTTGACCCTTTTCATAACTTTATCCACTATGTTGGTGCTATAATTATTATTCCTTACAATTCCCTTTATCTTTTTTAACTCCCTATCTTTTGATTCGGTCTCTTTTAAACACTTCTGAGCTCTGTAACAAAAGGAATTGATTGCCGCCATTTTATATCTGTATGGGTGGTACGACTCTCTTGGTATAATTATATCAGAATACGACTCTTTCCTAAATATCCCAAACTGTAGTTTCTCATTATCTTTAATTTCTATGTTTAAATCTAAGTAATTTATTTGCTTACCTCCTATCTCTTCCTTAAATTGTAAGTTTTTATCCTTATTATTTACCTCCTTTATAAACTCATGCACTTCTTCTATGCTTCCTTCCCAAACTACTAATACATCATCAACGTATCTAGACCATAATTTTATATTGTCTTTATACTTAGTGGAAGTTATTAATTGCTTTTCAAAATCATTCATGTATATTTCAGCAAGAATAGGGGATAATGAAGACCCCATAGGTAAACCTTTTTTCTGTATATAAAACTTGTTATTAAACCTAAAATAGTTCTGATTTACACATTCTTTAATTACTTTCATCAACTGCTTTTTATACCTGTATTCTCCCATACTATTATCGTTTATTAACTTAATAACTTTATTTACTTTGATATTAGTAAACATGTCCTTAACATCCAGTGATATCAATTTTGTATTTACATTAATGCTAATATTTTCTAATTTTTCTATCAATTTTATATTATTCTCTACGTTGTATTTTGTCCCAAATTCATATTTCTCTTTCAGTACTCTGCTAACTTCCTTTGATAATTTATAAATAGGTGCATTAATAAAAGAAGCAATCGGTCTAATTGGTTTTCCTTCTTTATGTATCTTAACCTGACTTTTAAAAGTTGGTGCTGTTGGATTACTTTCCAATAAATACTTTTTCTTTTTTTCCTCTATAAATGTTAACTGTTTCATCATTTGTTTTATCCTTGACTGGTACTTACTTGTATAATCATACTTTATTTCCTCGTATGGTCCTTCCCTTATAAATTCTTCCGTTTTCTTTATGTATTCTTCCTTTCTCATTAGTACCATTGTATTTCCTTTATCCGCCTTCGTAACTATAATATCATTCTTCTTTATTTTATTCTTTAGTTTAGTTACAGTTGCTTTGATTTTTTGTTCATTCTTTGAATTATACAAACTTTTCTTAAATATTTTATCTACTACATTCCCTATTTCCCACCTTATTCTTTTTTTATCATTTTCATTTCCTAGTTTTTGTATTATGCTTTAGCATTCAATAATCGTTTTTTCTTGATTTAATTCTGGTGGTGGTGCGTCTTTAAGCCTTTCGCTAACATTTCTTTTTCTTCCGTATTGAAATTTACCTCTGTAAGGTTTATTACTCTTTTTTCATAGTTATTCTTAGAGAGGTGTTCCTTTTTTACTTCGTTCTTTCTTATTAATTTATTTAACTTATCTACCATTTTTTTATTTTTATTTTCCAATTTCTTTTCTATGTACCCCAAACCAAAATTATATAATATTTCTTCTAACTCTACATACGAGGATATTCTTAATAATTCTATGTGTCTGTCATATAATTCCCTTGTCATATAATTATGTATTCTTCCTTTCTTATTAGTACCATTGTATTTCCTTTATCCGCCTTCGTAACTATAATATCATTCTTCTTTATTTTATTCTTTAGTTTAGTTACAGTTGCTTTGATTTTTTGTTCATTCTTTGAATTATACAAACTTTTCTTAAATATTTTATCTACTACATTCCCTACTTCCCACCTTATTCTTTTTTTATCATTTTCATTTCCTAGTTTTTGTATTATGCTTTAGCATTCAATAATCGTTTTTTCTTGATTTAATTCTGGTGGTGGTGCGTCTTTAAGCCTTTCGCTAACATTTCTTTTTCTTCCGTATTGAAATTTACCTCTGTAAGGTTTATTACTCTTTTTTCATAGTTATTCTTAGAGAGGTGTTCCTTTTTTACTTCGTTCTTTCTTCTTAATTTATTTAACTTATCTACCATTTTTTTATTTTTATTTTCCAATTTCTTTTCTATGTACCCCAAACCAAAATTATATAATATTTCTTCTAACTCTACATACGAGTATATTCTTAATAATTCTATGTGTCTGTCATATAATTCCCTATTATATCTATTGATTAAGCCGTAGAGTGACCTTATTTCCAGTTTTATCCACAACTTCTCGCTTTGTTCTTTTACTTTTTTGGCTACACTGTTCTTATTTTTAATTTTAACTTGAGCGTACTTTGTGATGACATTATTATCCAGACATTGTATATTAAACCATATTTTACTTAAAACCCTCTTCAATTTAACTTTTAACTTAAGATATTTAAAAACTTTACTTACCTTATTGTTGTCGTTTATTACCTCATTGTTGTTGTCCATTACCTGTAGTCGATTGCACATCTTAACAGACGTTTAATGAAGAAATTTGTGTTAGTGGTTGAAATCACAATCAGAATGATCAATATTGCACACCACTATATAAAAATTATTCCGATAAGCGCATTCAAGCTTCACAGCTCATCGTCAGATCAGGAATAGACAGAAAATTGTAATACCCAACCCTTCACCCCTCTCCACCACCCTGCTCATGCACAACAAACTAAAAATTAATGACCCTTCCCCCCTAAACACTGTCTCGCCATCTGTACAGTTACATATTTTTCTAGTAAATTCCTTGTGTTTCAGTGTGTGTGTGTGTGTGTGTGTGTGTGTGTGTGTGTGTGTGTGTGTGTGTGTGTGTGTGTGTGTGTGTGTGTGTGTGTGTGTGTGTGTGTGTGTGTGTGTGTGTGTGTGCATCCTTTTAAACTACCCTCTTCCTCTCCACACACGTGGGTCAGTCACACACCCTTATTTTAAAACAACCAATTAGTACTATGAAATATAATTCTTAATCTTATCTATCTGCCCTCTCTCATTTACTTCTTAATCATGTTATAAAATATTTCTTCATTATCAAATTTAATTTTAATATTAATTAAATTGTCTAACCCTTTTTCTCTTTCTTTCAATATTTCTAACTCTTCTCTAAGCTTCCTTTCAACTGTGTTATTTACTACTTTTACAATTTCGTATTCTTCCAAAGGATTAACAAACTTGTGGTTGTCTTCTATGAAATGTCTTGCATATAACGAATTGGTTGTTCTATTACCTTCTCCACGTTTGTGGTCAGACAACCTGCATGCGAATTTTCGTCCTGTCTCCCCTAGGTACACTTTGTTGCAGTCTTTACATTTTAATTTATAAATTCCGCTTTTCTGTAATACTGGAATTTTTTCTATATTCTTATTCCTTATATTATCAAATACCGTTTCACATTTTTTAATAGCTATATCTACTCCATATTTATTAAAACATTTTATAATTTTTCTAGTATGTGAACCTATGTATGTCAATGACCCTGCATAATTCTTTTGTTCTGGTTCTATTTTAGCTTTTTGTATGTTGCCCCTTTTCATAACTTTATCCACTATGTTGGTGCTATAATTATTATTCCTTACAATTCCCTTTATCTTTTTTAACTCCCTATCTTTTGATTCGGTCTCTTTTAAACACTTCTGAGCTCTGTAACAAAAGGAATTGATTGCCGCCATTTTATATCTGTATGGGTGGTACGACTCTCTTGGTATAATTATATCAGAATACGACTCTTTCCTAAATATCCCAAACTGTAGTTTCTCATTATCTTTAATTTCTATGTTTAAATCTAAGTAATTTATTTGCTTACCTCCTATCTCTTCCTTAAATTGTAAGTTTTTATCCTTATTATTTACCTCCTTTATAAACTCATGCACTTCTTCTATGCTTCCTTCCCAAACTACTAATACATCATCAACGTATCTAGACCATAATTTTATATTGTCTTTATACTTAGTGGAAGTTATTAATTGCTTTTCAAAATCATTCATGTATATTTCAGCAAGAATAGGGGATAATGAAGACCCCATAGGTAAACCTTTTTTCTGTATATAAAACTTGTTATTAAACCTAAAATAGTTCTGATTTACACATTCTTTAATTACTTTCATCAACTGCTTTTTATACCTGTATTCTCCCATACTATTATCGTTTATTAACTTAATAACTTTATTTACTTTGATATTAGTAAACATGTCCTTAACATCCAGTGATATCAATTTTGTATTTACATTAATGCTAATATTTTCTAATTTTTCTATCAATTTTATATTATTCTCTACGTTGTATTTTGTCCCAAATTCATATTTCTCTTTCAGTACTCTGCTAACTTCCTTTGATAATTTATAAATAGGTGCATTAATAAAAGAAGCAATCGGTCTAATTGGTTTTCCTTCTTTATGTATCTTAACCTGACTTTTAAAAGTTGGTGCTGTTGGATTACTTTCCAATAAATACTTTTTCTTTTTTTCCTCTATAAATGTTAACTGTTTCATCATTTGTTTTATCCTTGACTGGTACTTACTTGTATAATCATACTTTATTTCCTCGTATGGTCCTTCCCTTATAAATTCTTCCGTTTTCTTTATGTATTCTTCCTTTCTCATTAGTACCATTGTATTTCCTTTATCCGCCTTCGTAACTATAATATCATTCTTCTTTATTTTATTCTTTAGTTTAGTTACAGTTGCTTTGATTTTTTGTTCATTCTTTGAATTATACAAACTTTTCTTAAATATTTTATCTACTACATTCCCTACTTCCCACCTTATTCTTTTTTTATCATTTTCATTTCCTAGTTTTTGTATTATGCTTTAGCATTCAATAATCGTTTTTTCTTGATTTAATTCTGGTGGTGGTGCGTCTTTAAGCCTTTCGCTAACATTTCTTTTTCTTCCGTATTGAAATTTACCTCTGTAAGGTTTATTACTCTTTTTTCATAGTTATTCTTAGAGAGGTGTTCCTTTTTTACTTCGTTCTTTCTTATTAATTTATTTAACTTATCTACCATTTTTTTATTTTTATTTTCCAATTTCTTTTCTATGTACCCCAAACCAAAATTATATAATATTTCTTCTAACTCTACATACGAGGATATTCTTAATAATTCTATGTGTCTGTCATATAATTCCCTTGTCATATAATTATGTATTCTTCCTTTCTTATTAGTACCATTGTATTTCCTTTATCCGCCTTCGTAACTATAATATCATTCTTCTTTATTTTATTCTTTAGTTTAGTTACAGTTGCTTTGATTTTTTGTTCATTCTTTGAATTATACAAACTTTTCTTAAATATTTTATCTACTACATTCCCTACTTCCCACCTTATTCTTTTTTTATCATTTTCATTTCCTAGTTTTTGTATTATGCTTTAGCATTCAATAATCGTTTTTTCTTGATTTAATTCTGGTGGTGGTGCGTCTTTAAGCCTTTCGCTAACATTTCTTTTTCTTCCGTATTGAAATTTACCTCTGTAAGGTTTATTACTCTTTTTTCATAGTTATTCTTAGAGAGGTGTTCCTTTTTTACTTCGTTCTTTCTTCTTAATTTATTTAACTTATCTACCATTTTTTTATTTTTATTTTCCAATTTCTTTTCTATGTACCCCAAACCAAAATTATATAATATTTCTTCTAACTCTACATACGAGTATATTCTTAATAATTCTATGTGTCTGTCATATAATTCCCTATTATATCTATTGATTAAGCCGTAGAGTGACCTTATTTCCAGTTTTATCCACAACTTCTCGCTTTGTTCTTTTACTTTTTTGGCTACACTGTTCTTATTTTTAATTTTAACTTGAGCGTACTTTGTGATGACATTATTATCCAGACATTGTATATTAAACCATATTTTACTTAAAACCCTCTTCAATTTAACTTTTAACTTAAGATATTTAAAAACTTTACTTACCTTATTGTTGTCGTTTATTACCTCATTGTTGTTGTCCATTACCTGTAGTCGATTGCACATCTTAACAGACGTTTAATGAAGAAATTTGTGTTAGTGGTTGAAATCACAATCAGAATGATCAATATTGCACACCACTATATAAAAATTATTCCGATAAGCGCATTCAAGCTTCACAGCTCATCGTCAGATCAGGAATAGACAGAAAATTGTAATACCCAACCCTTCACCCCTCTCCACCACCCTGCTCATGCACAACAAACTAAAAATTAATGACCCTTCCCCCCTAAACACTGTCTCGCCATCTGTACAGTTACATATTTTTCTAGTAAATTCCTTGTGTTTCAGTGTGTGTGTGTGTGTGTGTGTGTGTGTGTGTGTGTGTGTGTGTGTGTGTGTGTGTGTGCATCCTTTTAAACTACCCTCTTCCTCTCCACACACGTGGGTCAGTCACACACCCTTATTTTAAAACAACCAATTAGTACTATGAAATATAATTCTTAATCTTATCTATCTGCCCTCTCTCATTTACTTCTTAATCATGTTATAAAATATTTCTTCATTATCAAATTTAATTTTAATATTAATTAAATTGTCTAACCCTTTTTCTCTTTCTTTCAATATTTCTAACTCTTCTCTAAGCTTCCTTTCAACTGTGTTATTTACTACTTTTACAATTTCGTATTCTTCCAAAGGATTAACAAACTTGTGGTTGTCTTCTATGAAATGTCTTGCATATAACGAATTGGTTGTTCTATTACCTTCTCCACGTTTGTGGTCAGACAACCTGCATGCGAATTTTCGTCCTGTCTCCCCTAGGTACACTTTGTTGCAGTCTTTACATTTTAATTTATAAATTCCGCTTTTCTGTAATACTGGAATTTTTTCTATATTCTTATTCCTTATATTATCAAATACCGTTTCACATTTTTTAATAGCTATATCTACTCCATATTTATTAAAACATTTTATAATTTTTCTAGTATGTGAACCTATGTATGTCAATGACCCTGCATAATTCTTTTGTTCTGGTTCTATTTTAGCTTTTTGTATGTTGCCCCTTTTCATAACTTTATCCACTATGTTGGTGCTATAATTATTATTCCTTACAATTCCCTTTATCTTTTTTAACTCCCTATCTTTTGATTCGGTCTCTTTTAAACACTTCTGAGCTCTGTAACAAAAGGAATTGATTGCCGCCATTTTATATCTGTATGGGTGGTACGACTCTCTTGGTATAATTATATCAGAATACGACTCTTTCCTAAATATCCCAAACTGTAGTTTCTCATTATCTTTAATTTCTATGTTTAAATCTAAGTAATTTATTTGCTTACCTCCTATCTCTTCCTTAAATTGTAAGTTTTTATCCTTATTATTTACCTCCTTTATAAACTCATGCACTTCTTCTATGCTTCCTTCCCAAACTACTAATACATCATCAACGTATCTAGACCATAATTTTATATTGTCTTTATACTTAGTGGAAGTTATTAATTGCTTTTCAAAATAATTCATGTATATTTCAGCAAGAATAGGGGATAATGAAGACCCCATAGGTAAACCTTTTTTCTGTATATAAAACTTGTTATTAAACCTAAAATAGTTCTGATTTACACATTCTTTAATTACTTTCATCAACTGCTTTTTATACCTGTATTCTCCCATACTATTATCGTTTATTAACTTAATAACTTTATTTACTGTGATATTAGTAAACATGTCCTTAACATCCAGTGATATCAATTTTGTATTTACATTAATGCTAATATTTTCTAATTTTTCTATCAATTTTATATTATTCTCTACGTTGTATTTTGTCCCAAATTCATATTTCTCTTTCAGTACTCTGCTAACTTCCTTTGATAATTTATAAATAGGTGCATTAATAAAAGAAGCAATCGGTCTAATTGGTTTTCCTTCTTTATGTATCTTAACCTGACTTTTAAAAGTTGGTGCTGTTGGATTACTTTCCAATAAATACTTTTTCTTTTTTTCCTCTATAAATGTTAACTGTTTCATCATTTGTTTTATCCTTGACTGGTACTTACTTGTATAATCATACTTTATTTCCTCGTATGGTCCTTCCCTTATAAATTCTTCCGTTTTCTTTATGTATTCTTCCTTTCTCATTAGTACCATTGTATTTCCTTTATCCGCCTTCGTAACTATAATATCATTCTTCTTTATTTTATTCTTTAGTTTAGTTACAGTTGCTTTGATTTTTTGTTCATTCTTTGAATTATACAAACTTTTCTTAAATATTTTATCAACTACATTCCCTACTTCCCACCTTATTCTTTTTTTATCATTTTCATTTCCTAGTTTTTGTATTATGCTTTCGCATTCAATAATCGTTTTTTCTTGATTTAATTCTGGTGGTGGTGCGTATTTTAAGCCTTTCGCTAACATTTCTTTTTCTTCCGTATTGAAATTTACCTCTGTAAGGTTTATTACACTTTTTTCATAGTTATTCTTAGAGAGGTGTTCCTTTTTTACTTCGTTCTTTCTTCTTAATTTATTTAACTTATCTACCATTTTTTTATTTTTATTTTCCAATTTCTTTTCTATGTACCCCAAACCAAAATTATATAATATTTCTTCTAACTCTACATACGAGTATATTCTTAATAATTCTATGTGTCTGTCATATAATTCCCTATTATATCTATTGATTAAGCCGTAGAGTGACCTTATTTCCAGTTTTATCCACAACTTCTCGCGTTGTTCTTTTACTTTTTTGGCTACACTGTTCTTATTTTTAATTTTAACTTGAGCGTACTTTGTGATGACATTATTAGCCAGACATTGTTTATTAAACCATATTTTACTTAAAACCCTCTTCAATTTAACTTTTAACTTAAGATATTTAAAAACTTTACTTACCTTATTGTTGTCGTTTATTACCTCATTGTTGTTGTCCATTACCTGTAGTCGATTGCACATCTTAACAGACGTTTAATGAAGAAATTTGTGTTAGTGGTTGAAATCACAATCAGAATGATCAATATTGCACACCACTATATAAACATTATTCCGATTAGCGCTTTCAAGCTTCACAGCTCATCGTCAGATCAGGAATAGACAGAAAATTGTAATACCCAACCCTTCACCCCTCTCCACCACCCTGCTCACGCACAACAAACTAGAAATTAATGACCCTTCCCCCCCCCTAAACTCTGTCTCGCCATCTGTACAGTTACATATTTTTCTAGTAAATTCCTTGTGTTTCAGTGTGTGTGTGTGTGTGTGTGTGTGTGTGTGTGTGTGTGTGTGTGTGTGTGTGTGTGTGTGTGTGTGTGTGTGTGTGTGTGTGTGTGTGTGTGTGTGTGTGTGTGTGTGTGTGTGTGTGTGTGCATCCTTTTAAACTACCCTCTTCCTCTCCACACACGTGGGTCAGTCACACACCCTTATTTTAAAACAACCAATTAGTACTATGAAATATAATTCTTAAACTTATCTATCTGCCCTCTCTCATTTACTTCTTAATCATGTTATAAAATATTTCTTCATTATCAAATTTAATTTTAATATTAATTAAATTGTCTAACCCTTTTTCTCTTTCTTTCAATATTTCTAACTCTTCTCTAAGCTTCCTTTCAACTGTGTTATTTACTACTTTTACAATTTCGTATTCTTCCAAAGGATTAACAAACTTGTGGTTGTCTTCTATGAAATGTCTTGCATATAACGAATTGGTTGTTCTATTACCTTCTCCACGTTTGTGGTCAGACAACCTGCATGCGAATTTTCGTCTTGTCTCCCCTAGGTACACTTTGTTGCAGTCTTTACATTTTAATTTATAAATTCCGCTTTTCTGTAAAACTGGAATTTTTTCTATATTCTTATTCCTTATATTATCAAATACCTTTTCACATTTTTTAATAGCTATATCTACTCCATATTTTTTAAAACATTTTATAATTTTTCTAGTATGTGAACCTATGTATGTCAATGACCCTGCATAATTCTTTTGTTCTGGTTCTATTTTAGCTTTTTGTATGTTGACCCTTTTCATAACTTTATCCACTATGTTGGTGCTATAATTATTATTCCTTACAATTCCCTTTATCTTTTTTAACTCCCTATCTTTTGATTCGGTCTCTTTTAAACAATTCTGAGCTCTGTAACAAAAGGAATTGATTGCCGCCATTTTATATCTGTATGGGTGGTACGACTCTCTTGGTATAATTATATCAGAATACGACTCTTTCCTAAATATCCCAAACTGTAGTTTCTCATTATCTTTAATTTCTATGTTTAAATCTAAGTAATTTATTTGCTTACCTCCTATCTCTTCCTTAAATTGTAAGTTTTTATCCTTATTATTTACCTCCTTTATAAACTCATGCACTTCTTCTATGCTTCCTTCCCAAACTACTAATACATCATCAACGTATCTAGACCATAATTGTATATTGTCTTTATACTTAGTGGAAGTTATTAATTGCTTTTCAAAATCATTCATGTATATTTCAGCAAGAATAGGGGATAATGAAGACCCCATAGGTAAACCTTTTTTCTGTATATAAAACTTGTTATTAAACCTAAAATAGTTCTGATTTACACATTCTTTAATTACTTTCATCAACTGCTTTTTATACCTGTATTCTCCCATACTATTATCGTTTATTAACTTAATAACTTTATTTACTGTGATATTAGTAAACATGTCCTTAACATCCAGTGATATCAATTTTGTATTTACATTAATGCTAATATTTTCTAATTTTTCTATCAATTTTATATTATTCTCTACGTTGTATTTTGTCCCAAATTCATATTTCTCTTTCAGTACTCTGCTAACTTCCTTTGATAATTTATAAATAGGTGCATTAATAAAAGAAGCAATCGGTCTAATTGGTTTTCCTTCTTTATGTATCTTAACCTGACTTTTAAAAGTTGGTGCTGTTGGATTACTTTCCAATAAATACTTTTTCTTTTTTTCCTCTATAAATGTTATCTGTTTCATCATTTGTTTTATCCTTGACTGGTACTTACTTGTATAATCATACTTTATTTCCTCGTATGGTCCTTCCCTTATAAATTCTTCCGTTTTCTTTATGTATTCTTCCTTTCTCATTAGTACCATTGTATTTCCTTTATCCGCCTTCGTAACTATAATATCATTCTTCTTTATTTTATTCTTTAGTTTAGTTACAGTTGCTTTGATTTTTTGTTCATTCTTTGAATTATACAAACTTTTCTTAAATATTTTATCTACTACATTCCCTACTTCCCACCTTATTCTTTTTTTATCATTTTCATTTCCTAGTTTTTGTATTATGCTTTCGCATTCAATAATCGTTTTTTCTTGATTTAATTCTGGTGGTGGTGCGTATTTTAAGCCTTTCGCTAACATTTCTTTTTCTTCCGTATTGAAATTTAGATCTGTAAGGTTTATTACTCTTTTTTCATAGTTATTCTTAGAGAGGTGTTCCTTTTTTACTTCGTTCTTTCTTATTAATTTATTTAACTTATCTACCATTTTTACTTCCATATTCCTTAAGGAATGGAAGTATGGTGATGGCAAAAAAAATCGTGTTCGAGATTATTGCAGATTCTGATTCTACTACACTCAAAACATGAAAAAAGTCGTTTTCAGAAAAGTGTCTGTGTGTGTGTCTGTCTGTCTGTATGTGTGTCTGTCTGTCTGTAGATTTTTTTTCTATGGCAAACGATAACTGCCGCAAATTCAAACAGAATCAAATAATGTTTCGCATACAGCCCTCAATTGTAGAGTTCTGAAGATTTGTTGATTTTGGTGAAGATCGGTTGAGGGAAAGGGGTAGTTTACCAGTAACGTTTTATGTTTTAACAAGGGTATTTCCTATGGCAAACGATAACATCCGCAAAATTCAAACAGAATCAAAAGATTATTTGCATACAGCCCTAAATTGTAGAGTTGTCAAGACCTATTGTTTTTGGTGAAGATCGGTTGAGGGAAAGGGGTAGTTTACCAGCATCGTTTTTTTAACAAGGGTATTTTTTATGGCAAACGATAACAGCCGCAAATTCAAACAGAATCAAATAATGTTTTGCATACAGCCCTGTTTTGTAGAGTACTCAAGACCTATTGTTTTTGGTGAAGATCGGTTAAGGGGAAGGGGTAGTTTACCAGCAACGTTTTTTTATCAAGCGTATTTTCTATGGCAAATGATAACAGCCGCAAATTCAAACAGAATCAAATAATTTTTTGCATACGTCCCTGAATTGTAGAGGTCTCAATGACTTTCGATTTTGGTGAAGATCGGTTAAGGGGAAGGGGTAGTTTACCTGCAACCTTTTACGTTTTAACAAGAGTAAAGTACTTGAAAATTTATTTAAACTTTTTGAAACAATGGTAATTGTTAAAAATTAAATAATTTTGTTGCCAGGCATTAAAATTATAATTTTTTCATTTTAATGTAATATAATATTTTTCATTTAATACAGCAATAAAAAGGCAGGTAAGACACAGCCTGGCTGTTTGGCTGAAAATGATTTTAAATATAAGTCTTAGAATATGGAAGTCATGTATAGTTCTCCATACCGATATTTTACTTCCATATTCCTTAAGGAATGGAAGTATGGTGATGGCAAAAAAAATCGTGTTCGAGATTATTGCAGATTCTGATTCTACTACACTCAAAACATGAAAAAAAGTCGTTTTCCGAAAAGTGTCTGTGTGTGTGTCTGTGTGTGTGTCTGTCTGTCTGTGTGTCTGTGGGTGTGTCTGTGTGGGTGTCTGTAGATTTTTTTTTTTTTTGGCAAACGATAACTGCTGCAAATTCAAACAGAATCAAATAATGTTTTGCATACAGCCCTGATTTGTAGAGGACTCGCGACCCATTGTTTTTGGTGAAGATCGGTTGAGGGAAAGGGGTAGTTTACCTGCAACGGTTTTTTTTTATCAAGGGAAATTTTTTTTTTGGCAAACGATAACAGCCGCAAATTCAAACAGAATCAAACAATGTTTCGCCTACAGCCGTGAATTGTAGAGTTCTCAAGACCTATTGTTTTTGGTGAACATCGGTTAAGGGAAAGGGGTAGTTTACCGGTAACGTTTTATGTTTTAACAAGGGTATTTCCTATGGCAAACGATAACAGCCGCAAATTCAAACAGAATCAAAAGATTATTTGCATACAGCCCTAAATTGTAGCGTTCTCAAGACCTATTGTTTTTGGTGAAGATCGGTTAAGGGAAAGGGGTAGTTTACCTACAACATTTTTTTAACAAAGGTATTTTCTATGGCAAACGATAACAGCCGCAAATTCAAACAGAATCAAATAATTTTCTACATACTGCCCTGATTTGTAGAGTGCTCGCGACCTGTTGCTTTGGTGAGGATCGGTTGAGGGGAAGGGGTAGTTTACCAGCAACGGTTTTTTTTATCAAGGGAAATTTTTTTTTTTGGCAAACGATAACAGCCGCAAATTCAAACAGAATCAAATAATGTTTCGCATACAGGCCTGAATTGTAGAGTTCTCAAGACCTATTGTTTTTGGTGAAGATCGGTTAAGGGAATGGGGTAGTTTACCCACAACGTTTTTTTAACAAGGGTATTTTCTATGGCAAACGATAACAGCCGCAAATTCAAACAGAATAAAATAATTTTCTGCATACAGCCCTGATTTGTAGAGTACTCAAGACCTATTGTTTTTGGTGAAGATCGGTTGAGGGGAAGGGGTAGTTTACCAGCAACGTTTTTTATCAAGCGTATTTTTTATGGCAAACGATAACTGCCGCAAATTCAAACAGAATCAAATAATTTTTTGCATACGTCAGTGAATTGTAGAGGACTCAAGGCCTTTAGATTTTGGTGAAGATCAGTTAAGGGGAAGGGGTAGTTTACCGGCAACCTTTTACGTTTTAACAAGAGTAAAGTACTTGAAAATTCATTTAAACTTTTTCAAACAATGTTAATTGTTGAAAATAAAATAATTTTGTTGCCAGGCAATCTGAAAAGATTATACGATAGTTTATGAAATGGTTAATAATACGTCAGTGGAAGGTGTAATGAGAAATTAGCAGAAATGGAAACCTGGGGAATGTGAACTGTTCTGTAGATATAATTTTGTCAGAATGTTTGGAAATGATCATAAACATTGAAGAAAAAGTAAGCATATTAAGAAACATATGTAAGTACTTATTATAAAAAAATAATGTTTGTTTTTTGATAAAGTCATTTTGATTATAAAATATAAATATTTACAACAAGAAAAGAATTTTCAGTTTTCAAAATTTAAATACATTTTTATAAAACAATGGGTTCTTCATTGAGGTGGGGACCATGTCACTCACTCCATCTCAAGCCTCCTCTCCCATTTTGCAGAAAAAGAGGACCCTGTCAAGGCTGATACTTTGACGACAGTGAC
Organism: Magicicada septendecula; assembly: GCA_034769895.1. Lineage (NCBI taxonomy): Eukaryota > Metazoa > Arthropoda > Insecta > Hemiptera > Cicadidae > Magicicada > Magicicada septendecula. The sequence goes on from CM068371.1 coordinate 301,094,310, forward strand.
AGGGCTTTAAACCAAATTCAGCAGAGTGACAGGTAGGCCCAACTCTGATTGGCTCCTCAGATTTCCCCAGCGTTAGTAGGTTCTATGAAAATATTTTATTTCAAAAATGATTTTAAATATAAATCTTAGATATGTTTTATAAATCTCATGTTTTATATTTTAACATGCGTAATTTTTTATATGACGAACCATAACTGCCGTAAATTCAAACAGAATCAAAAAATTTTTACATATGTGCCTCACCTATAAAGAACTCAATGTCTGTTGATTTTGGTGAAGATCGGTTACGGGGAAAGGGCAGTTTACCTGAAACATTTTTTGTTGTAACATGAGTAAAGTACTTAATTTTGATAAAGTATCCTGATAAGATCTTAATAATCCACTGTAGAAACGTAGATGAAATATCTATAAATGAAGAGGCTAGTTGAACGGGCTGGGGGTAATTTTCTATAAATCAAAATTATAGTTGAAGGGGGAGGGGATAATATATTTTATATGTGTACTACGTTATTGGCAAGAAAGAAGTATTTTTTTGTTAAAATTCCTTCCCTGGCTGTTTGGCTGAAAATGATTTTAAATATAAATCTTAGAATATGGAAGTCATGTATGGTTCTCCATACCGATATTACTTCCATATTCCTTAAGGAATGGAAGTATGGTGATGGCAAAAAAAATCGTGTTCGAGATTATTGCAGATTCTGATTCTACTAAACTCAAAACATGAAAAAAAGGCGTTTTCCGAAAAGTATCCGTGTGTCTGTCTGTCTGTCTGTTTGTCTGTCTGTCTGTCTGTGTGTGTGTCTGTGTGTCTGTAGATTTTTTTCTATGGCAAACGATAACAGCCGCAAATTCAAACAGAATCAAACAATTTTTTGCATGCCGCCCTGATTTGCAGTGTACTCGCGACTTATTGTTTTTGGTGAAGATCGGTTGAGGGAAAGGGGTAGTTTACCGGCAACAGTTTTTTTTTAGCAAGGGTAATTTTGTTTGTTTGGCAAACGATAACAGCCGCAAATTCAAACAGAATCAAATAATGTTTCGTATACAGTCCTGAAGTGTAGAGTTCTCAACATCTGCTGATTTTGGTGAAGATCGGTTAAGGGAAAGGGGTAGTTTACCTGTAACGTTTTATGTTTTAACAAGGGTATTTCCTATGGCAAACGATAACAGCCGCAAATTCAAACAGAATCAAAAGATTATTTGCATACAGCCCTAAAATGTAGAGTTCTCAAGACCTATTGTTTTTGGTGAAGATCGGTTGAGGTAAAGGGGTAGTTTACCTGCAACGTTTTTTTAACAAGGGTATTTTCTATGGCAAACGATGACAGCCGCAAATTCAAACAGAATCAAATAATGTTTTGCATACAGCCCTGATTTGTAGTGTACTCCAGACCTGTTGTTTTTGGTGAAGATCGGTTAAGGGGAAGGGGTAATTTACCAGCAACGTTTTTTTATCAAGCGTTTTTTCTATGGCAAACGATAACAGCCGCAAATTCAAACAGAATCAAATAATTTTTTGCATACGTCCCTGAATTGTAGAGGTCTCAATGACTTTTGATTTTGGTGAAGATCTGTTAAGGGGAAGGGGTAGTTTACCAGCAACTTTTTACGTTTTAACAAGAGTAAAGTACTTGAAAATTTATTTAAACTTTTGAAACAAACGATAACAGCCGCAAATTCAAACAGAATCAAAAGATTATTTGCATACAGCCCTAAATTGTAGAGTTCTCAAGACCTATTGTTCTTGGTGAAGATCGGTTGAGGGAAAGGGGTAGTTTACCAGCAACATTTTTTTAACAAGGGTATTTTCTATGGCAAACGATAACAGCCGCAAATTCAATCAGAATCAAATAATGTTTTGCATACAGCGCTGATTTGTAGTGTACTCAAGACCTATTGTTTTTGGTGAAGATCGGTTAAGGGGAAGGGGTAGTTTACTAGCAACGTTTTTTTATCAAGCGTATTTTCTATGGTAAACGATAACAGCCGCAAATTCAAACAGAATCAAATAATTTTTTGCATACATCCCTGAATTGTAAAGTTCTCAATGACTTTCGATTTTGGTGAAGATCGGTTAAGGGGAAGGGGTAGTTTACCAGCAACCTTTTACGTTTTAACAAGAGTACAGTACTTGAAAATTTATTTAAACTTTTTGAAACAAACTATAACAGCCGCAAATTCAAACAGAATCAAAAGATTATTTGCATACAGCCCTAAATTGTAGAGTTCTCAAGACCTATTGTTTTTGGTGAAGATCGGTTGAGGGAAAGGGGTAGTTTACCTGCAACGTTTTTTTAACAAGGGTATTTTCTATGGCAAACGATAACAGCCGCAAATTCAAACAGAATCAAATAATGTTTTGCATACGTCACTGAATTGTAGAGGCCTCAATGACTTTCGATTTTGGTGAAGATCGGTTACGGGGAAGGGGTAGTTTACCTGCAACCTTTCACGTTTTAACAAGAGTAAAGTACTTGAAAATTTATTCAAACTTTTTGAAACAATGGTAATTGTTAAAAATAAAATAATTTTGTTGCCAGGCAATAAAATTATAATTTTTTCATTTTAATGTAATATAATATTTTTCATTTAATACAGCAATAAAAAGGCAGGTAAGACACAGCCTGTCTGTTTGGCTGAAAATGATTTTAAATATATATCTTAGAATATGGAAGTCATGTATGGTTCTCCATACCGATATTTTTACTTCCATATTCCTTAAGGAATGGAAGTATGGTGATGGCAACAAAAATCGTGTTCGAGATTATTGCAGATTCTGATTGTACTACACTCAAAACATGAAAAAAATTCGTTTTCCGAAAAGTGTCTGTGTGTGTGTCTGTCTGTCTGTCTGTCTGCCTGTCTGTCTGTCTGTAGATTTTTTTTCTATGGCAAACGATAACTGCCGCAAATTCAAACAGAATCAAATAATTTTTTGCATACAGCCCTGATTTGCAGAGTACTCGCTACCTATTGTTTATGGTGAAGATCGGTTGAGGTGAAGGGGTAGTTTACTGGCAACGTTTTTTTATCAAGCGTATTTTCTATGGCAAACGATAACAGCCGCAAATTCAAACAGAATCAAATAATGTTTCGCATACAGCCCTGAATTATAGAGTTCTCAAGATCTGTTGGTTTTGGTGAAGATCGGTTAAGGGAAAGGGGTAGTTTACCTGTAACGTTTTATGTTTTAACAAGGGTATTTCCTATGGCAAACGATAACAGCCGCAAATTCAAACAGAATCAAAAGGTTATTTGCATACAGCCCTAAAATGTAGAGTTCTCAAGACCTATTGTTTTTGGTGAAGATCGGTTGAGGGGAAGGGGTAGTTTACCAGCAACGTTTTTTATCAAGCGTATTTTTATGGCAAACGATAACTGCCACAAATTCAAACAGAATCAAATAATTTTTTGCATACAGCCCTGATTTGTAGAGTACTCGCGACCTATTGTTTTTGTTGAAGATCGGTTGAGGGGAAGGGGTAGTTTACCTGCAACGGTTTTTTTTTTTTAGGGAAATTTTTTTTTGGCAAATGATAACAGCCGCAAATTCAAACAGAATCAAATTATGTTTCGCATACAGCTCTGAGTTGTAGAGTTCTCAAGACCTCTTGTTTTTGGTGAAGATCGGTTAAGGGAAAGGGGTTGTTTACCTACAACGTTTTTTTAACAAGGGTATTTTTATGGCAAACGATAAAAGCCGCAAATTCAAACAAAATCAAATAATTTTCTGCACACATCCCTGAATTCTAAAGTTCTCAATGACTTTCGATTTTGGTAAAGATCGGTTAAGGGGAAGGGGTAGTTTACCTGCAACCTTTTACGTTTTAACAAGAGTAAAGTACTTGAAAATTTATTTAAACTTTTTGAAACAATGGTAATTGTTAAAAATTAAATAATTTTGTTGCCAGGCATTAAAATTATAATTTTTTCATTTTAATGTAATATAATATTTTTCATTTAATACAGCAATAAAAAGGCAGGTAAGACACAGCCTGGCTGTTTGGCTGAAAATGATTTTAAATATAAGTCTTAGAATATGGAAGTCATGTATAGTTCTCCATACCGATATTTTACTTCCATATTCCTTAAGGAATGGAAGTATGGTGATGGCAAAAAAAATCGTGTTCGAGATTATTGCAGATTCTGATTCTACTACACTCAAAACATGAAAAAAAGTCGTTTTCCGAAAAGTGTCTGTGTGTGTGTCTGTGTGTGTGTCTGTCTGTCTGTGTGTCTGTGTGTGTGTCTGTGTGGGTGTCTGTAGATTTTTTTTTTTTTGGCAAACGATAACTGCTGCAAATTCAAACAGAATCAAATAATGTTTTGCATACAGCCCTGATTTGTAGAGGACTCGCGACCCATTGTTTTTGGTGAAGATCGGTTGAGGGAAAGGGGTAGTTTACCTGCAACGGTTTTTTTTTATCAAGGGAAATTTTTTTTTTGGCAAACGATAACAGCCGCAAATTCAAACAGAATCAAACAATGTTTCGCCTACAGCCGTGAATTGTAGAGTTCTCAAGACCTATTGTTTTTGGTGAACATCGGTTAAGGGAAAGGGGTAGTTTACCGGTAACGTTTTATGTTTTAACAAGGGTATTTCCTATGGCAAACGATAACAGCCGCAAATTCAAACAGAATCAAAAGATTATTTGCATACAGCCCTAAATTGTAGCGTTCTCAAGACCTATTGTTTTTGGTGAAGATCGGTTAAGGGAAAGGGGTAGTTTACCTACAACATTTTTTTAACAAAGGTATTTTCTATGGCAAACGATAACAGCCGCAAATTCAAACAGAATCAAATAATTTTCTACATACTGCCCTGATTTGTAGAGTACTCGCGACCTGTTGCTTTGGTGAGGATCGGTTGAGGGGAAGGGGTAGTTTACCAGCAACGGTTTTTTTTATCAAGGGAAATTTTTTTTTTTGGCAAACGATAACAGCCGCAAATTCAAACAGAATCAAATAATGTTTCGCATACAGGCCTGAATTGTAGAGTTCTCAAGACCTATTGTTTTTGGTGAAGATCGGTTAAGGGAATGGGGTAGTTTACCCACAACGTTTTTTAACAAGGGTATTTTCTATGGCAAACGATAACAGCCGCAAATTCAAACAGAATAAAATAATTTTCTGCATACAGCCCTGATTTGTAGAGTACTCAAGACCTATTGTTTTTGGTGAAGATCGGTTGAGGGGAAGGGGTAGTTTACCAGCAACGTTTTTTATCAAGCGTATTTTTTATGGCAAACGATAACTGCCGCAAATTCAAACAGAATCAAATAATTTTTTGCATACGTCAGTGAATTGTAGAGGACTCAAGGCCTTTAGATTTTGGTGAAGATCAGTTAAGGGGAAGGGGTAGTTTACCGGCAACCTTTTACGTTTTAACAAGAGTAAAGTACTTGAAAATTCATTTAAACTTTTTCAAACAATGTTAATTGTTGAAAATAAAATAATTTTGTTGCCAGGCAATCTGAAAAGATTATACGATAGTTTATGAAATGGTTAATAATACGTCAGTGGAAGGTGTAATGAGAAATTAGCAGAAATGGAAACCTGGGGAATGTGAACTGTTCTGTAGATATAATTTTGTCAGAATGTTTGGAAATGATCATAAACATTGAAGAAAAAGTAAGCATATTAAGAAACATATGTAAGTACTTATTATAAAAAAATAATGTTTGTTTTTTGATAAAGTCATTTTGATTATAAAATATAAATATTTACAACAAGAAAAGAATTTTCAGTTTTCAAAATTTAAATACATTTTTATAAAACAATGGGTTCTTCATTGAGGTGGGGACCATGTCACTCACTCCATCTCAAGCCTCCTCTCCCATTTTGCAGAAAAAGAGGACCCTGTCAAGGCTGATACTTTGACGACAGTGACAGGGCTTTAAACCAAATTCAGCAGAGTGACAGGTAGGCCCAACTCTGATTGGCTCCTCAGATTTCCCCAGCGTTAGTAGGTTCTATGAAAATATTTTATTTCAAAAATGATTTTAAATATAAATCTTAGATATGTTTTATAAATCTCATGTTTTATATTTTAACATGCGTAATTTTTTATATGACGAAACATAACTGCCGTAAATTCAAACAGAATCAAAAAATTTTTACATATGTGCCTCACCTATAAAGAACTCAATGTCTGTTGATTTTGGTGAAGATCGGTTACGGGGAAAGGGCAGTTTACCTGAAACATTTTTTGTTGTAACATGAGTAAAGTACTTAATTTTGATAAAGTATCCTGATAAGATCTTAATAATCCACTGTAGAAACGTAGATGAAATATCTATAAATGAAGAGGCTAGTTGAACGGGCTGGGGGTAATTTTCTATAAATCAAAATTATAGTTGAAGGGGGAGGGGATAATATATTTTATATGTGTACTACGTTATTGGCAAGAAAGAAGTATTTTTTTGTTAAAATTCCTTCCCTGGCTGTTTGGCTGAAAATGATTTTAAATATAAATCTTAGAATATGGAAGTCATGTATGGTTCTCCATACCGATATTACTTCCATATTCCTTAAGGAATGGAAGTATGGTGATGGCAAAAAAAATCGTGTTCGAGATTATTGCAGATTCTGATTCTACTAAACTCAAAACATGAAAAAAAGGCGTTTTCCGAAAAGTATCCGTGTGTCTGTCTGTCTGTCTGTTTGTCTGTCTGTCTGTCTGTGTGTGTGTCTGTGTGTCTGTAGATTTTTTTCTATGGCAAACGATAACAGCCGCAAATTCAAACAGAATCAAACAATTTTTTGCATGCCGCCCTGATTTGCAGTGTACTCGCGACTTATTGTTTTTGGTGAAGATCGGTTGAGGGAAAGGGGTAGTTTACCGGCAACAGTTTTTTTTTAGCAAGGGTAATTTTGTTTGTTTGGCAAACGATAACAGCCGCAAATTCAAACAGAATCAAATAATGTTTCGTATACAGTCCTGAAGTGTAGAGTTCTCAACATCTGCTGATTTTGGTGAAGATCGGTTAAGGGAAAGGGGTAGTTTACCTGTAACGTTTTATGTTTTAACAAGGGTATTTCCTATGGCAAACGATAACAGCCGCAAATTCAAACAGAATCAAAAGATTATTTGCATACAGCCCTAAAATGTAGAGTTCTCAAGACCTATTGTTTTTGGTGAAGATCGGTTGAGGTAAAGGGGTAGTTTACCTGCAAGGTTTTTTTAACAAGGGTATTTTCTATGGCAAACGATGACAGCCGCAAATTCAAACAGAATCAAATAATGTTTTGCATACAGCCCTGATTTGTAGTGTACTCCAGACCTGTTGTTTTTGGTGAAGATCGGTTAAGGGGAAGGGGTAATTTACCAGCAACGTTTTTTTATCAAGCGTTTTTTCTATGGCAAACGATAACAGCCGCAAATTCAAACAGAATCAAATAATTTTTTGCATACGTCCCTGAATTGTAGAGGTCTCAATGACTTTTGATTTTGGTGAAGATCTGTTAAGGGGAAGGGGTAGTTTACCAGCAACTTTTTACGTTTTAACAAGAGTAAAGTACTTGAAAATTTATTTAAACTTTTGAAACAAACGATAACAGCCGCAAATTCAAACAGAATCAAAAGATTATTTGCATACAGCCCTAAATTGTAGAGTTCTCAAGACCTATTGTTCTTGGTGAAGATCGGTTGAGGGAAAGGGGTAGTTTACCAGCAACATTTTTTTAACAAGGGTATTTTTTTGGCAAACGATAACAGCCGCAAATTCAATCAGAATCAAATAATGTTTTGCATACAGCGCTGATTTGTAGTGTACTCAAGACCTATTGTTTTTGGTGAAGATCGGTTAAGGGGAAGGGGTAGTTTACTAGCAACGTTTTTTTATCAAGCGTATTTTCTATGGTAAACGATAACAGCCGCAAATTCAAACAGAATCAAATAATTTTTTGCATACATCCCTGAATTGTAAAGTTCTCAATGACTTTCGATTTTGGTGAAGATCGGTTAAGGGGAAGGGGTAGTTTACCAGCAACCTTTTACGTTTTAACAAGAGTACAGTACTTGAAAATTTATTTAAACTTTTTGAAACAAACTATAACAGCCGCAAATTCAAACAGAATCAAAAGATTATTTGCATACAGCCCTAAATTGTAGAGTTCTCAAGACCTATTGTTTTTGGTGAAGATCGGTTGAGGGAAAGGGGTAGTTTACCTGCAACGTTTTTTTAACAAGGGTATTTTCTATGGCAAACGATAACAGCCGCAAATTCAAACAGAATCAAATAATGTTTTGCATACGTCACTGAATTGTAGAGGCCTCAATGACTTTCGATTTTGGTGAAGATCGGTTACGGGGAAGGGGTAGTTTACCTGCAACCTTTCACGTTTTAACAAGAGTAAAGTACTTGAAAATTTATTCAAACTTTTTGAAACAATGGTAATTGTTAAAAATAAAATAATTTTGTTGCCAGGCAATAAAATTATAATTTTTTCATTTTAATGTAATATAATATTTTTCATTTAATACAGCAATAAAAAGGCAGGTAAGACACAGCCTGTCTGTTTGGCTGAAAATGATTTTAAATATATATCTTAGAATATGGAAGTCATGTATGGTTCTCCATACCGATATTTTTACTTCCATATTCCTTAAGGAATGGAAGTATGGTGATGGCAACAAAAATCGTGTTCGAGATTATTGCAGATTCTGATTGTACTACACTCAAAACATGAAAAAAATTCGTTTTCCGAAAAGTGTCTGTGTGTGTGTCTGTCTGTCTGTCTGTCTGCCTGTCTGTCTGTCTGTAGATTTTTTTTCTATGGCAAACGATAACTGCATCAAATTCAAACAGAATCAAATAATTTTTTGCATACAGCCCTGATTTGCAGAGTACTCGCTACCTATTGTTTATGGTGAAGATCGGTTGAGGTGAAGGGGTAGTTTACTGGCAACGTTTTTTTATCAAGCGTATTTTCTATGGCAAACGATAACAGCCGCAAATTCAAACAGAATCAAATAATGTTTCGCATACAGCCCTGAATTATAGAGTTCTCAAGATCTGTTGGTTTTGGTGAAGATCGGTTAAGGGAAAGGGGTAGTTTACCTGTAACGTTTTATGTTTTAACAAGGGTATTTCCTATGGCAAACGATAACAGCCGCAAATTCAAACAGAATCAAAAGGTTATTTGCATACAGCCCTAAAATGTAGAGTTCTCAAGACCTATTGTTTTTGGTGAAGATCGGTTGAGGGGAAGGGGTAGTTTACCAGCAACGTTTTTTATCAAGCGTATTTTTATGGCAAACGATAACTGCCACAAATTCAAACAGAATCAAATAATTTTTTGCATACAGCCCTGATTTGTAGAGTACTCGCGACCTATTGTTTTTGTTGAAGATCGGTTGAGGGGAAGGGGTAGTTTACCTGCAACGGTTTTTTTTTTTTAGGGAAATTTTTTTTTGGCAAATGATAGCCGCAAATTCAAACAGAATCAAATTATGTTTCGCATACAGCTCTGAGTTGTAGAGTTCTCAAGACCTCTTGTTTTTGGTGAAGATCGGTTAAGGGAAAGGGGTTGTTTACCTACAACGTTTTTTTAACAAGGGTATTTTTATGGCAAACGATAAAAGCCGCAAATTCAAACAAAATCAAATAATTTTCTGCACACATCCCTGAATTCTAAAGTTCTCAATGACTTTCGATTTTGGTAAAGATCGGTTAAGGGGAAGGGGTAGTTTACCTGCAACCTTTTACGTTTTAACAAGAGTAAAGTACTTGAAAATTTATTTAAACTTTTTGAAACAATGGTAATTGTTAAAAATTAAATAATTTTGTTGCCAGGCATTAAAATTATAATTTTTTCATTTTAATGTAATATAATATTTTTCATTTAATACAGCAATAAAAAGGCAGGTAAGACACAGCCTGGCTGTTTGGCTGAAAATGATTTTAAATATAAGTCTTAGAATATGGAAGTCATGTATAGTTCTCCATACCGATATTTTACTTCCATATTCCTTAAGGAATGGAAGTATGGTGATGGCAAAAAAAATCGTGTTCGAGATTATTGCAGATTCTGATTCTACTACACTCAAAACATGAAAAAAAGTCGTTTTCCGAAAAGTGTCTGTGTGTGTGTCTGTGTGTGTGTCTGTCTGTCTGTGTGTCTGTGTGTGTGTCTGTGTGGGTGTCTGTAGATTTTTTTTTTTTTGGCAAACGATAACTGCTGCAAATTCAAACAGAATCAAATAATGTTTTGCATACAGCCCTGATTTGTAGAGGACTCGCGACCCATTGTTTTTGGTGAAGATCGGTTGAGGGAAAGGGGTAGTTTACCTGCAACGGTTTTTTTTTATCAAGGGAAATTTTTTTTTGGCAAACGATAACAGCCGCAAATTCAAACAGAATCAAACAATGTTTCGCCTACAGCCGTGAATTGTAGAGTTCTCAAGACCTATTGTTTTTGGTGAACATCGGTTAAGGGAAAGGGGTAGTTTACCGGTAACGTTTTATGTTTTAACAAGGGTATTTCCTATGGCAAACGATAACAGCCGCAAATTCAAACAGAATCAAAAGATTATTTGCATACAGCCCTAAATTGTAGCGTTCTCAAGACCTATTGTTTTTGGTGAAGATCGGTTAAGGGAAAGGGGTAGTTTACCTACAACATTTTTTTAACAAAGGTATTTTCTATGGCAAACGATAACAGCCGCAAATTCAAACAGAATCAAATAATTTTCTACATACTGCCCTGATTTGTAGAGTACTCGCGACCTGTTGCTTTGGTGAGGATCGGTTGAGGGGAAGGGGTAGTTTACCAGCAACGGTTTTTTTTATCAAGGGAAATTTTTTTTTTTGGCAAACGATAACAGCCGCAAATTCAAACAGAATCAAATAATGTTTCGCATACAGGCCTGAATTGTAGAGTTCTCAAGACCTATTGTTTTTGGTGAAGATCGGTTAAGGGAATGGGGTAGTTTACCCACAACGTTTTTTAACAAGGGTATTTTCTATGGCAAACGATAACAGCCGCAAATTCAAACAGAATAAAATAATTTTCTGCATACAGCCCTGATTTGTAGAGTACTCAAGACCTATTGTTTTTGGTGAAGATCGGTTGAGGGGAAGGGGTAGTTTACCAGCAACGTTTTTTATCAAGCGTATTTTTTATGGCAAACGATAACTGCCGCAAATTCAAACAGAATCAAATAATTTTTTGCATACGTCAGTGAATTGTAGAGGACTCAAGGCCTTTAGATTTTGGTGAAGATCAGTTAAGGGGAAGGGGTAGTTTACCGGCAACCTTTTACGTTTTAACAAGAGTAAAGTACTTGAAAATTCATTTAAACTTTTTCAAACAATGTTAATTGTTGAAAATAAAATAATTTTGTTGCCAGGCAATCTGAAAAGATTATACGATAGTTTATGAAATGGTTAATAATACGTCAGTGGAAGGTGTAATGAGAAATTAGCAGAAATGGAAACCTGGGGAATGTGAACTGTTCTGTAGATATAATTTTGTCAGAATGTTTGGAAATGATCATAAACATTGAAGAAAAAGTAAGCATATTAAGAAACATATGTAAGTACTTATTATAAAAAAATAATGTTTGTTTTTTGATAAAGTCATTTTGATTATAAAATATAAATATTTACAACAAGAAAAGAATTTTCAGTTTTCAAAATTTAAATACATTTTTATAAAACAATGGGTTCTTCATTGAGGTGGGGACCATGTCACTCACTCCATCTCAAGCCTCCTCTCCCATTTTGCAGAAAAAGAGGACCCTGTCAAGGCTGATACTTTGACGACAGTGACAGGGCTTTAAACCAAATTCAGCAGAGTGACAGGTAGGCCCAACTCTGATTGGCTCCTCAGATTTCCCCAGCGTTAGTAGGTTCTATGAAAATATTTTATTTCAAAAATGATTTTAAATATAAATCTTAGATATGTTTTATAAATCTCATGTTTTATATTTTAACATGCGTAATTTTTTATATGACGAAACATAACTGCCGTAAATTCAAACAGAATCAAAAAATTTTTACATATGTGCCTCACCTATAAAGAACTCAATGTCTGTTGATTTTGGTGAAGATCGGTTACGGGGAAAGGGCAGTTTACCTGAAACATTTTTTGTTGTAACATGAGTAAAGTACTTAATTTTGATAAAGTATCCTGATAAGATCTTAATAATCCACTGTAGAAACGTAGATGAAATATCTATAAATGAAGAGGCTAGTTGAACGGGCTGGGGGTAATTTTCTATAAATCAAAATTATAGTTGAAGGGGGAGGGGATAATATATTTTATATGTGTACTACGTTATTGGCAAGAAAGAAGTATTTTTTTGTTAAAATTCCTTCCCTGGCTGTTTGGCTGAAAATGATTTTAAATATAAATCTTAGAATATGGAAGTCATGTATGGTTCTCCATACCGATATTACTTCCATATTCCTTAAGGAATGGAAGTATGGTGATGGCAAAAAAAATCGTGTTCGAGATTATTGCAGATTCTGATTCTACTAAACTCAAAACATGAAAAAAAGGCGTTTTCCGAAAAGTATCCGTGTGTCTGTCTGTCTGTCTGTTTGTCTGTCTGTCTGTCTGTGTGTGTGTCTGTGTGTCTGTAGATTTTTTTCTATGGCAAACGATAACAGCCGCAAATTCAAACAGAATCAAACAATTTTTTGCATGCCGCCCTGATTTGCAGTGTACTCGCGACTTATTGTTTTTGGTGAAGATCGGTTGAGGGAAAGGGGTAGTTTACCGGCAACAGTTTTTTTTTAGCAAGGGTAATTTTGTTTGTTTGGCAAACGATAACAGCCGCAAATTCAAACAGAATCAAATAATGTTTCGTATACAGTCCTGAAGTGTAGAGTTCTCAACATCTGCTGATTTTGGTGAAGATCGGTTAAGGGAAAGGGGTAGTTTACCTGTAACGTTTTATGTTTTAACAAGGGTATTTCCTATGGCAAACGATAACAGCCGCAAATTCAAACAGAATCAAAAGATTATTTGCATACAGCCCTAAAATGTAGAGTTCTCAAGACCTATTGTTTTTGGTGAAGATCGGTTGAGGTAAAGGGGTAGTTTACCTGCAAGGTTTTTTTAACAAGGGTATTTTCTATGGCAAACGATGACAGCCGCAAATTCAAACAGAATCAAATAATGTTTTGCATACAGCCCTGATTTGTAGTGTACTCCAGACCTGTTGTTTTTGGTGAAGATCGGTTAAGGGGAAGGGGTAATTTACCAGCAACGTTTTTTTATCAAGCGTTTTTTCTATGGCAAACGATAACAGCCGCAAATTCAAACAGAATCAAATAATTTTTTGCATACGTCCCTGAATTGTAGAGGTCTCAATGACTTTTGATTTTGGTGAAGATCTGTTAAGGGGAAGGGGTAGTTTACCAGCAACTTTTTACGTTTTAACAAGAGTAAAGTACTTGAAAATTTATTTAAACTTTTGAAACAAACGATAACAGCCGCAAATTCAAACAGAATCAAAAGATTATTTGCATACAGCCCTAAATTGTAGAGTTCTCAAGACCTATTGTTTTTGGTGAAGATCGGTTGAGGTGAAGGGGTAGTTTACCTGCAACGTTTTTTTAACAAGGGTATTTTCTATGGCAAACGATGACAGCCGCAAATTCAAACAGAATCAAATAATGTTTTGCATACAGCCCTGATTTGCAGTGTACTCCAGACCTGTTGTTTTTGGTGAAGATCGGTTAAGGGGAAGGGGTAATTTACCACAACGTTTTTTTATCAAGCGTATTTTCTATGGTAAACGATAACAGCCGCAAATTCAAACAGAATCAAATAATTTTTTGCATACGTCCCTGAATTGTAGAGGTCTCAGTGACTTTCGATTTTGGTGAAGATCTGTTAAGGGGAAGGGGTAGTTTACCAGCAACTTTTTACGTTTTAACAAGAGTAAAGTAATTGAAAATTTATTTAAACTTTTGAAACAAACGATAACAGCCGCAAATTCAAACAGAATCAAAAGATTATTTGCATACAGCCCTAAATTGTAGAGTTCTCAAGACCTATTGTTCTTGGTGAAGATCGGTTGAGGGAAAGGGGTAGTTTACAGCAACATTTTTTTAACAAGGGTATTTTCTATGGCAAACGATAACAGCCGCAAATTCAATCAGAATCAAATAATGTTTTGCATACAGTGCTGATTTGTAGTGTACTCAAGACCTATTGTTTTTGGTGAAGATCGGTTAAGGGGAAGGGGTAGTTTACCAGCAACGTTTTTTTATCAAGCGTATTTTCTATGGCAAACGATAACAGCCGCAAATTCAAACAGAATCAAATAATTTTTTGCATACATCCCTGAATTGTAATGTTCTCAATGACTTTCGATTTTGGTGAAGATCGGTTAAGGGGAAGGGGTAGTTTACCAGCAACCTTTTACGTTTTAACAAGAGTACAGTACTTGAAAATTTATTTAAACTTTTTGAAACAAACGATAACAGCCGCAAATTCAAACAGAATCAAAAGATTATTAGCATACAGCCCTAAATTGTAGAGTTCTCAAGACCTATTGTTTTTGGTGAAGATCGGTTGAGGGAAAGGAGTAGTTTACCTGCAACGTTTTTTTAACAAGGGTATTTTCTATGGCAAACGATAACAGCCGCAAATTCAAACAGAATCAAATAATGTTTTGCATACGTCACTGAATTGTAGAGGCCTCAATGACTTTCGATTTTGGTGAAGATCGGTTACGGGGAAGGGGTAGTTTACCTGCAACCTTTCACGTTTTAACAAGAGCAAAGTACTTGAAAATTTATTCAAACTTTTTGAAACAATGGTAATTGTTAAAAATAAAATAATTTTGTTGCCAGGCAATAAAATTATAATTTTTTCATTTTAATGTAATATAATATTTTTCATTTAATACAGCAATAAAAAGGCAGGTAATACACAGCCTGTCTGTTTGGCTGAAAATGATTTTAAATATATATCTTAGAATATGGAAGTCATGTATGGTTCTCCATACCGATATTTTTACTTCCATATTCCTTAAGGAATGGAAGTATGGTGATGGCAACAAAAATCGTGTTCGAGATTATTGCAGATTCTGATTGTACTACAATCAAAACATGAAAAAAAGTCGTTTTCCGAAAAGTGTCTGTGTGTGTGTCTGTCTGTCTGTCTGTCTGCCTGTCTGTCTGTCTGTAGATTTTTTTTTTGGCAAACGATAACTGCCGCAAATTCAAACAGAATCAAATAATTTTTTGCATACAGCCCTGATTTGCAGAGTACTCGCTACCTATTGTTTTTGGTGAAGATCGGTTGAGGTGAAGGGGTAGTTTACTGGCAACGTTTTTTTATCAAGCGTATTTTCTATGGCAAACGATAACAGCCGCAAATTCAAACAGAATCAAATAATGTTTCGCATACAGCCCTGAATTATAGAGTTCTCAAGATCTGTTGGTTTTGGTGAAGATCGGTTAAGGGAAAGGGGTAGTTTACCTGTAACGTTTTATGTTTTAACAAGGGTATTTCCTATGGCAAACGATAACAGCCGCAAATTCAAACAGAATCAAAAGGTTATTTGCATACAGCCCTAAAATGTAGAGTTCTCAAGACCTATTGTTTTTGGTGAAGATCGGTTGAGGGGAAGGGGTAGTTTACCAGCAACGTTTTTTATCAAGCGTATTTTTATGGCAAACGATAACTGCCACAAATTCAAACAGAATCAAATAATTTTTTGCATACAGCCCTGATTTGTAGAGTACTCGCGACCTATTGTTTTTGTTGAAGATCGGTTGAGGGGAAGGGGTAGTTTACCTGCAACGGTTTTTTTTTTTTAGGGAAATTTTTTTTTGGCAAATGATAACAGCCGCAAATTCAAACAGAATCAAATTATGTTTCGCATACAGCTCTGAGTTGTAGAGTTCTCAAGACCTATTGTTTTTGGTGAAGATCGGTTAAGGGAAAGGGGTTGTTTACCTACAACGTTTTTTTAACAAGGGTATTTTTATGGCAAACGATAAACGCCGCAAATTCAAACAAAATCAAATAATTTTCTGCACACCTCCCTGAATTCTAAAGTTCTCAATGACTTTTGATTTTGGTAAAGATCGGTTAAGGGGAAGGGGTAGTTTACCTGCAACCTTTTACGTTTTAACAAGAGTAAAGTACTTGAAAATTTATTTAAACTTTTTGAAACAAACGATAACAGCCGCAAATTCAAACAGAATCAAAAGATAATTTGCATACAGCCCTAAGTTGTAGAGTTCTCAAGACCTATTGTTTTTGGTGAAGATCGGTTGAGGTGAAGGGGTAGTTTACCTGCAACGTTTTTTTAACAAGGGTATTTTCTATGGCAAACGATGACAGCCGCAAATTCAAACAGAATCAAATAATGTTTTGCATACAGCCCTGATTTGCAGTGTACTCCAGACCTGTTGTTTTTGGTGAAGATCGGTTAAGGGGAAGGGGTAATTTACCACAACGTTTTTTTATCAAGCGTATTTTCTATGGTAAACGATAACAGCCGCAAATTCAAACAGAATCAAATAATTTTTTGCATACGTCCCTGAATTGTAGAGGTCTCAGTGACTTTCGATTTTGGTGAAGATCTGTTAAGGGGAAGGGGTAGTTTACCAGCAACTTTTTACGTTTTAACAAGAGTAAAGTAATTGAAAATTTATTTAAACTTTTGAAACAAACGATAACAGCCGCAAATTCAAACAGAATCAAAAGATTATTTGCATACAGCCCTAAATTGTAGAGTTCTCAAGACCTATTGTTCTTGGTGAAGATCGGTTGAGGGAAAGGGGTAGTTTACAGCAACATTTTTTTAACAAGGGTATTTTCTATGGCAAACGATAACAGCCGCAAATTCAATCAGAATCAAATAATGTTTTGCATACAGTGCTGATTTGTAGTGTACTCAAGACCTATTGTTTTTGGTGAAGATCGGTTAAGGGGAAGGGGTAGTTTACCAGCAACGTTTTTTTATCAAGCGTATTTTCTATGGCAAACGATAACAGCCGCAAATTCAAACAGAATCAAATAATTTTTTGCATACATCCCTGAATTGTAATGTTCTCAATGACTTTCGATTTTGGTGAAGATCGGTTAAGGGGAAGGGGTAGTTTACCAGCAACCTTTTACGTTTTAACAAGAGTACAGTACTTGAAAATTTATTTAAACTTTTTGAAACAAACGATAACAGCCGCAAATTCAAACAGAATCAAAAGATTATTAGCATACAGCCCTAAATTGTAGAGTTCTCAAGACCTATTGTTTTTGGTGAAGATCGGTTGAGGGAAAGGAGTAGTTTACCTGCAACGTTTTTTTAACAAGGGTATTTCCTATGGCAAACGATAACAGCCGCAAATTCAAACAGAATCAAATAATGTTTTGCATACGTCACTGAATTGTAGAGGCCTCAATGACTTTCGATTTTGGTGAAGATCGGTTACGGGGAAGGGGTAGTTTACCTGCAACCTTTCACGTTTTAACAAGAGCAAAGTACTTGAAAATTTATTCAAACTTTTTGAAACAATGGTAATTGTTAAAAATAAAATAATTTTGTTGCCAGGCAATAAAATTATAATTTTTTCATTTTAATGTAATATAATATTTTTCATTTAATACAGCAATAAAAAGGCAGGTAATACACAGCCTGTCTGTTTGGCTGAAAATGATTTTAAATATATATCTTAGAATATGGAAGTCATGTATGGTTCTCCATACCGATATTTTTACTTCCATATTCCTTAAGGAATGGAAGTATGGTGATGGCAACAAAAATCGTGTTCGAGATTATTGCAGATTCTGATTGTACTACACTCAAAACATGAAAAAAAGTCGTTTTCCGAAAAGTGTCTGTGTGTGTGTCTGTATGTCTGTCTGTCTGTCTGCCTGCCTGTCTGTCTGTCTGTAGATTTTTTTTCTATGGCAAACGATAACTGCCGCAAATTCCAACAGAATCAAATAATTTTTTGCATACAGCCCTGATTTGCAGAGTACTCGCTACCTATTGTTTTTGGTGAAGAGTGGTTGAGGGGAAGGGGTAGTTTACTGGCAACGTTTTTTTATAAAGCGTATTTTTTATGGCAAACGATAACAGCCGCAAATTCAAACAGAATCAAATAATGTTTCGCATACAGCCCTGAATTATAGAGTTCTCAAGATCTGTTGATTTTGGTGAAGATCGGTTAAGGAAAAGGGGTAGTTTACCTGTAACGTTTTATGTTTTAACAAGGGTATTTCTTATGGCAAACGATAACAGCCGCAAATTCAAACAGAATCAAAAGGTTATTTGCATACAGCCCTAAAATGTAGAGTTCTCAAGACCTATTGTTTTTGGTGAAGATCGGTTGAGGGGAAGGGGTAGTTTACCAGCAACGTTTTTTATCAAGCGTATTTTTATGGCAAACGATAACTGCCACAAATTCAAACAGAATCAAATAATTTTTTGCATACAGCCCTGATTTGTAGAGTACTCGCGACCTACTGTTTTTGGTGAAGATCGGTTGAGGGGAAGGGGTAGTTTACCAGCAACGGTTTTTTTTTTTTAGGGAAATTTTTTTTTGGCAAATGATAACAGCCGCAAATTCAAACAGAATCAAATTATGTTTCGCATACAGCTCTGAGTTGTAGAGTTCTCAAGACCTCTTGTTTTTGGTGAAGATCGGTTAAGGGAAAGGGGTAGTTTACCTACAACGTTTTTTTAACAAGGGTATTTATATGGCAAACGATAAAAGCCGCAAATTCAAACAAAATCAAATAATTTTCTGCAGACAGCCCAGATTTGCAGAGTACTCAAGACCTGTTGTTTTTGGTGAAGATCGGTTAAGGGGAAGGGGTAGTTTTCCAGCAACGTTTTTTTATCAAGCGTATTTCCCATGGCAAACGATAACAGCCGCAAATTCAAACAGAATCAAACAATTTTTTGCATACATCCCTGAATTCTAAAGTTCTCAATGACTTTCGATTTTGGTAAAGATCGGTTAAGGGGAAGGGGTAGTTTACCGGCAACCTTTTACGTTTTAACAAGAGTAAAGTACTTGAAAATTTATTTAAACTTTCTGTAACAAACGATAACAGCCGCAAATTCAAACAGAATCAAAAGATAATTTGTATACAGCCCTAAGTTGTAGAGTTCTCAAGACCTGTTGTTTTTGGTGAAGATCGGTTGAGGGAAAGGGGTAGTTTACCTGCAACGTTTTTTTAACAAGGGTATTTTTTATGGCAAACGATAACAGCCGTAAATTCAAACAGAATCAAATAATGTTTTGCATACAGCCCTGATTTGTAGTGTACTCAAGACCTGTTGTTTTTGGTGAAGATCGGTTAAGGGGAAGGGGTAGTTTACCAGCAACGATTTTTTTATCAAGTGTATTTTATATGGCAAACGATAACAGCCGCAAATTCAAACAGAATCAAATAATTTTTTACATACGCCCCTGAATTGTAGAGGTCTCAATGACTTTCGATTTTGGTGAAGATCGGTTACGGGGAAGGGGTAGTTTACCAGCAACCTTTCACGTTTTACAAGAGTAAAGTACTTGAAAATTTATTTAAACTTTTGAAACAAACGATAACAGCCGCAAATTCAAACAGAATCAAAAGATTATTTGCATACAGCCCTAAATTGTAGAGTTCTCAAGACCTATTGTTTTTGGTGAAGATCGGTTGAGGGAAAGGGGTAGTTTACCTGCAACGTTTTTTTAACAAGGGTATTTTCTATGGCAAACGTTAACAGCCGCAAATTCAAACAGAATCAAATAATGTTTTGCATACAGCCCTGATTTGTAGAGTACTCGCGACCTATTGCTTTTGTTGAAGATCGGTTGAGGGCAAGGGGTAGTTTACCTGCAACGGTTTTTTTTTTTTAGGGAAATTTTTATTTGGCAAATGATAACAGCCGCAAATTCAAACAGAATCAAATTATGTTTCGCATACAGCTCTGAGTTGTAGAGTTCTCAAGACCTATTGTTTTTGGTGAAGATCGGTTAAGGGAAAGGGGTTGTTTACCTACAACGTTTTTTTAACAAGGGTATTTTTATGGCAAACGATAAAAGCCGCAAATTCAAACAAAATCAAATAATTTTCTGCACACATCCCTGAATTCTAAAGTTCTCAATGACTTTCGATTTTGGTAAAGATCGGTTAAGGGGAAGGGGTAGTTTACCTGCAACCTTTTACGTTTTAACAAGAGTAAAGTACTTGAAAATTTATTTAAACTTTTTGAAACAAACGATAACAGCCGCAAATTCAAACAGAATCAAAAGATAATTTGCATACAGCCCTAAGTTGTAGAGTTCTCAAGACCTATTGTTTTTGGTGAAGATCGGTTGAGGTAAAGGGGTAGTTTACCGGCAACGTTTTTTTAACAAGGGTATTTTCTATGGCAAACGATGACAGCCGCAAATTCAAACAGAATCAAATAATGTTTTGCATACAGCCCTGATTTGCAGTGTACTCCAGACCTGTTGTTTTTGGTGAAGATCGGTTAAGGGGAAGGGGTAATTTACCAGCAACGTTTTTTTATCAAGCGTATTTTCTATGGCAAACGATAACAGCCGCAAATTCAAACAGAATCAAATAATTTTTTGCATACATCCCTGAATTGTAAAGTTCTCAATGACTTTCGATTTTGGTGAAGATCGGTTAAGGGGAAGGGGTAGTTTACCAGCAACCTTTTACGTTTTAACAAGAGTACAGTACTTGAAAATTTATTTAAACTTTTTGAAACAAACGATAACAGCCGCAAATTCAAACAGAATCAAAAGATTATTAGCATACAGCCCTAAATTGTAGAGTTCTCAAGACCTATTGTTTTTGGTGAAGATCGGTTGAGGGAAAGGAGTAGTTTACCTGCAACGTTTTTTTAACAAGGGTATTTTCTATGGCAAACGATAACAGCCGCAAATTCAAACAGAATCAAATAATGTTTTGCATACGTCACTGAATTGTAGAGGCCTCAATGACTTTCGATTTTGGTGAAGATAGGTTACGGGGAAGGGGTAGTTTACCTGCAACCTTTCACGTTTTAACAAGAGTAAAGTACTTGAAAATTTATTCAAACTTTTTGAAACAATGGTAATTGTTAAAAATAAAATAATTTTGTTGCCAGGCAATAAAATTATAATTTTTTCATTTTAATGTAATATAATATTTTTCATTTAATACAGCAATAAAAAGGCAGGTAAGACACAGCCTGTCTGTTTGGCTGAAAATGATTTTAAATATATATCTTAGAATATGGAAGTCATGTATGGTTCTCCATACCGATATTTTTACTTCCATATTCCTTAAGGAATGGAAGTATGGTGATGGCAACAAAAATCGTGTTCGAGATTATTGCAGATTCTGATTGTACTATACTCAAAACATGAAAAAAAGTCGTTTTCCGAAAAGTGTCTGTGTGTGTGTCTGTCTGTCTGTCTGTCTGTCTGCCTGCCTGTCTGTCTGTCTGTAGATTTTTTTTCTATGGCAAACGGTAACTGCCGCAAATTCCAACAGAATCAAATAATTTTTTGCATACAGCCCTGATTTGCAGAGTACTCGCTACCTATTGTTTTTGGTGAAGATCGGTTGAGGGGAAGGGGTAGTTTACCTGTAACGTTTTATGTTTTAACAAGGGTATTTCCTATGGCAAACGATAACAGCCGCAAATTCAAACAGAATCAAAAGGTTATTTGCATACAGCCCTAAAATGTAGAGTTCTCAAGACCTATTGTTTTTGGTGAAGATCGGTTGAGGGGAAGGGGTAGTTTACCAGCAACGTTTTTTATCAAGCGTATTTTTATGGCAAACGATAACTGCCACAAATTCAAACAGAATCAAATAATTTTCTGCATACAGCCCTGATTTGTAGAGTACTCGCGACCTACTGTTTTTGGTGAAGATCGGTTGAGGGGAAGGGGTAGTTTACCGGCAACGGTTTTTTTTTTTTAGGGAAATTTTTTTTTGGCAAATGATAACAGCCGCAAATTCAAACAGAATCAAATTATGTTTCGCATACAGCTCTGAGTTGTAGAGTTCTCAAGACCTATTGTTTTTGGTGAAGATCGGTTAAGGGAAAGGGGTAGTTTACCAACAACGTTTTTTTAACAAGGGTATTTATATGGCAAACGATAAAAGCCGCAAATTCAAACAAAATCAAATAATTTTCTGCAGACAGCCCTGATTTGCAGAGTACTCAAGACCTGTTGTTTTTGGTGAAGATCGGTTAAGGGGAAGGGGTAGTTTACCAGCAACGTTTTTTTATCAAGCGTATTTTCTATGGCAAACGATAACAGCCGCAAATTCAAACAGAATCAAATAATGTTTCGCATACAGCCCTGAATTATAGAGTTCTCAAGATCTGTTGATTTTGGTGAAGATCGGTTAAGGAAAAGGGGTAGTTTACCTGTAACGTTTTATGTTTTAACAAGGGTATTTCCTATGGCAAACGATAACAGCCGCAAATTCAAACAGAATCAAAAGGTTATTTGCATACAGCCCTAAAATGTAGAGTTCTCAAGACCTATTGTTTTTGGTGAAGATCGGTTGAGGGGAAGGGGTAGTTTACCAGCAACGTTTTTTATCAAGCGTATTTTTATGGCAAACGATAACTGCCACAAATTCAAACAGAATCAAATAATTTTCTGCATACAGCCCTGATTTGTAGAGTACTCGCGACCTACTGTTTTTGGTGAAGATCGGTTGAGGGGAAGGGGTAGTTTACCGGCAACGGTTTTTTTTTTTTAGGGAAATTTTTTTTTGGCAAATGATAACAGCCGCAAATTCAAACAGAATCAAATTATGTTTCGCATACAGCTCTGAGTTGTAGAGTTCTCAAGACCTATTGTTTTTGGTGAAGATCGGTTAAGGGAAAGGGGTAGTTTACCAACAACGTTTTTTTAACAAGGGTATTTATATGGCAAACGATAAAAGCCGCAAATTCAAACAAAATCAAATAATTTTCTGCAGACAGCCCTGATTTGCAGAGTACTCAAGACCTGTTGTTTTTGGTGAAGATCGGTTAAGGGGAAGGGGTAGTTTACCAGCAACGTTTTTTTATCAAGCGTATTTCCTATGGCAAACGATAACAGCCGCAAATTCAAACAGAATCAAACAATTTTTTGCATACATCCCTGAATTCTAAAGTTCTCAATTACTTTCGATTTTGGTAAAGATCGGTTAAGGGGAAGGGGTAGTTTACCGGCAAAAGATAACAAACGATAACAGCCGCAAATTCAAACAGAATCAAAAGATAATTTGCATACAGCCCTAAGTTGTAGAGTTCTCAAGACCTGTTGTTTTTGGTGAAGATCGGTTGAGGGAAAGGGGTAGTTTACCTGCAACGTTTTTTTAACAAGGGTATTTTATATGGCAAACGATAACAGCCGCAAATTCAAACAGAATCAAATAATGTTTTGCATACAGCCCTGATTTGTAGTGTACTGAAGACCTATTGTTTTTGGTGAAGATCGGTTAAGGGGAAGGGGTAGTTTACCAGCAACGATTTTTTTATCAAGTGTATTTTTATGGCAAACGATAACAGCCGCAAATTCAAACAGAATCAAATAATGTTTTGCATACGTCCCTGAATTGTAGAGGTCTCAACGACTTTCGATTTTGGTGAAGATCGGTTACGGGGAAGGGGTAGTTTACCTGCAACCTTTCACGTTTTAACAAGTGTAAAGTACTTGAAAATTTATTCAAACTTTTTGAAACAATGGTAATTGTTAAAAATAAAATAATTTTGTTGCCAGGCAATAAAATTATAATTTTTTCATTTTAATGTAATAAAATTTTTTTCATTTAATACAGCAATAAAAAGGCAGGTAAGACACAGCCTGTCTGTTTGGCTGAAAATGATTTTAAATATAAATCTTAGAATATGGAAGTCATGTATGGTTCTCCACACCGATATTTTTACTTCCATATTCCTTAAGGAATGGAAGTATGGTGATGGCAAAAAAAATCGTGTTCGAGATTATTGCAGATTCTGATTGTACTACACTCAAAACATGAAAAAAAGTCGTTTTCCGAAAAGTGTCTGTGTGTGTGTCTGTCTGTCTGTCTGTCTGTCTGCCTGTCTGTCAGTGTGTGTGTCTGTAGATTTTTTTTTTTTTGGCAAACGATAGCTGCCGCAAATTCAAACAGAATCAAATAATTTTTTGCATACAGGCCTGATTTGCAGAGTACTCGCGACCTATTGTTTTTGGTGAAGATCGGTTGTGGGGAAGGGGTAGTTTACTGGCAACGTTTTTTTATCAAGCGTATTTTCTATGGCAAACGATAACAGCCGCAAATTCAAACAGAATCAAAAGATTATTTGCATACAGCAATAAATGTAGAGTTCTCAAGAAATATTGTTTTTGGTGAAGATCGGTTGAGGGAAAGGTGTAGTTTACCAGCAACGTTTTTTTAACAAGGGTATTTTCTATGGCAAACGATAACAGCCGCAAATTCAAACAGAATCAAACAATTTTTTGCATACATCCCTGAATTCTAAAGTTCTCAATGACTTTCGATTTTGGTAAAGATCGGTTAAGGGGAAGGGGTAGTTTACCGGCAACCTTTTACGTTTTAACAAGAGTAAAGTACTTGAAAATTTATTTAAACTTTCTGAAACAAACGATAACAGCCGCAAATTCAAACAGAATCAAAAGATAATTTGTATACTGCCCTAAGTTGTAGAGTTCTCAAGACCTGTTGTTTTTGGTGAAGATCGGTTGAGGGAAAGGGGTAGTTTACCGGCAACGTTTTTTTAACAAGGGTATTTTTTATAGCAAACGATAACAGCCGCAAATTCAAACAGAATCAAATAATGTTTTGCATACAGCCCTGATTTGTCGTGTACTCAAGACCTATTGTTTTTGGTGAAGATCGGTTAAAGGGAAGGGGTAGTTTACCAGCAACGATTTTTTTATCAAGTGTATTTTCTATGGCAAACGATAACAGCCGCAAATTCAAACAGAATCAAATAATTTTTTACATACGTCCCTGAATTGTAGAGGTCTCAATGACTTTCGATTTTGGTGAAGATCGGTTACGGGGAAGGGGTAGTTTACCTGCAACCTTTCACGTTTTTACAAGAGTAAAGTACTTGAAAATTTATTTAAACTTTTGAAACAAACGATAACAGCCGCAAATTCAAACAGAATCAAAAGATTATTTGCATACAGCCCTAAATTGTAGAGTTCTCAAGACCTATTGTTTTTGGTGAAGATCGGTTGAGGGAAAGGGGTAGTTTACCTGCAACGTTTTTTTAACAAGGGTATTTTCTATGGCAAACGATAACAGCCGCAAATTCAAACAGAATCAAATAATGTTTTGCATACAGCCCTGATTTGTAGAGTACTCGCGACCTACTGTTTTTGTTGAAGATCGGTTGAGGGGAAGGGGTAGTTTACCTGCAACGGTTTTTTTTTTTTAGGGAAATTTTTTTTTGGCAAATGATAACAGCCGCAAATTCAAACAGAATCAAATTATGTTTCGCATACAGCTCTGAGTTGTAGAGTTCTCAAGACCTATTGTTTTTGGTGAAGATCGGTTAAGGGAAAGGGGTTGTTTACCTACAACGTTTTTTTAACAAGGGTATTTTTATGGCAAACGATAAAAGCCGCAAATTCAAACAAAATCAAATAATTTTCTGCACACATCCCTGAATTCTAAAGTTCTCAATGACTTTCGATTTTGGTAAAGATCGGTTAAGGGGAAGGGGTAGTTTACCTGCAACCTTTTACGTTTTAACAAGAGTAAAGTACTTGAAAATTTATTTAAACTTTTTGAAACAAACGATAACAGCCGCAAATTCAAACAGAATCAAAAGATAATTTGCATACAGCCCTAAGTTGTAGAGTTCTCAAGACCTGTTGTTTTTGGTGAAGATCGGTTGAGGTAAAGGGGTAGTTTACCTGCAACGTTTTTTTAACAAGGGTATTTTCTATGGCAAACGATGACAGCCGCAAATTCAAACAGAATCAAATAATGTTTTGCATACAGCCCTGATTTGCAGTGTACTCCAGACCTGTTGTTTTTGGTGAAGATCGGTTAAGGGGAAGGGGTAATTTACCAGCAACGTTTTTTTATCAAGCGTATTTTCTATGGCAAACGATAACAGCCGCAAATTCAAACAGAATCAAATAATTTTTTGCATACGTCCCTGAATTGTAGAGGTCTCAGTGACTTTTGATTTTGGTGAAGATCTGTTAAGGGGAAGGGGTAGTTTACCAGCAACTTTTTACGTTTTAACAAGAGTAAAGTACTTGAAAATTTATTTAAACTTTTGAAACAAACGATAACAGCCGCAAATTCAAACAGAATCAAAAGATTATTTGCATACAGCCCTAAATTGTAGAGTTCTCAAGACCTATTGTTCTTGGTGAAGATCGGTTGAGGGAAAGGGGTAGTTTACCAGCAACATTTTTTTAACAAGGGTATTTTCTATGGCAAACGATAACAGCCGCAAATTCAATCAGAATCAAATAATGTTTTGCATACAGCGCTGATTTGTAGTGTGCTCAAGACCTATTGTTTTTGGTGAAGATCGGTTAAGGGGAAGGGGTAGTTTACCAGCAACGTTTTTTTATCAAGCGTATTTTCTATGGCAAACGATAACAGCCGCAAATTCAAACAGAATCAAATAATTTTTTGCATACATCCCTGAATTGTAAAGTTCTCAATGACTTTCGATTTTGGTGAAGATCGGTTAAGGGGAAGGGGTAGTTTACCAGCAACCTTTTACGTTTTAACAAGAGTACAGTACTTGAAAATTTATTTAAACTTTTTGAAACAAACGATAACAGCCGCAAATTCAAACAGAATCAAAAGATTATTAGCATACAGCCCTAAATTGTAGAGTTCTCAAGACCTATTGTTTTTGGTGAAGATCGGTTGAGGGAAAGGAGTAGTTTACCTGCAACGTTTTTTTAACAAGGGTATTTTCTATGGCAAACGATAACAGCCGCAAATTCAAACAGAATCAAATAATGTTTTGCATACGTCACTGAATTGTAGAGGCCTCAATGACTTTCGATTTTGGTGAAGATAGGTTACGGGGAAGGGGTAGTTTACCTGCAACCTTTCACGTTTTAACAAGAGTAAAGTACTTGAAAATTTATTCAAACTTTTTGAAACAATGGTAATTGTTAAAAATAAAATAATTTTGTTGCCAGGCAATAAAATTATAATTTTTTCATTTTAATGTAATATAATATTTT
This sequence comes from Magicicada septendecula, assembly GCA_034769895.1. Taxonomy (NCBI): domain Eukaryota; kingdom Metazoa; phylum Arthropoda; class Insecta; order Hemiptera; family Cicadidae; genus Magicicada; species Magicicada septendecula. The sequence goes on from CM068371.1 coordinate 301,121,459, forward strand.
TCATTTAATACAGCAATAAAAAGGCAGGTAAGACACAGCCTGTCTGTTTGGCTGAAAATGATTTTAAATATATATCTTAGAATATGGAAGTCATGTATGGTTCTCCATACCGATATTTTTACTTCCATATTCCTTAAGGAATGGAAGTATGGTGATGGCAACAAAAATCGTGTTCGAGATTATTGCAGATTCTGATTGTACTATACTCAAAACATGAAAAAAAGTCGTTTTCCGAAAAGTGTCTGTGTGTGTGTCTGTCTGTCTGTCTGTCTGTCTGCCTGCCTGTCTGTCTGTCTGTAGATTTTTTTTCTATGGCAAACGGTAACTGCCGCAAATTCCAACAGAATCAAATAATTTTTTGCATACAGCCCTGATTTGCAGAGTACTCGCTACCTATTGTTTTTGGTGAAGATCGGTTGAGGGGAAGGGGTAGTTTACTGGCAACGTTTTATTATCAAGCGTATTTTCTATGGCAAACGATAACAGCCGCAAATTCAAACAGAATCAAATAATGTTTCGCATACAGCCCTGAATTATAGAGTTCTCAAGATCTGTTGATTTTGGTGAAGATCGGTTAAGGAGAAGGGGTAGTTTACCTGTAACGTTTTATGTTTTAACAAGGGTATTTCCTATGGCAAACGATAACAGCCGCAAATTCAAACAGAATCAAAAGGTTATTTGCATACAGCCCTAAAATGTAGAGTTCTCAAGACCTATTGTTTTTGGTGAAGATCGGTTGAGGGGAAGGGGTAGTTTACCAGCAACGTTTTTTATCAAGCGTATTTTTATGGCAAACGATAACTGCCACAAATTCAAACAGAATCAAATAATTTTTTGCATACAGCCCTGATTTGTAGAGTACTCGCGACCTACTGTTTTTGGTGAAGATCGGTTGAGGGGAAGGGGTAGTTTACCGGCAACGGTTTTTTTTTTTTAGGGAAATTTTTTTTTGGCAAATGATAACAGCCGCAAATTCAAACAGAATCAAATTATGTTTCGCATACAGCTCTGAGTTGTAGAGTTCTCAAGACCTCTTGTTTTTGGTGAAGATCGGTTAAGGGAAAGGGGTAGTTTACCTACAACGTTTTTTTAACAAGGGTATTTATATGGCAAACGATAAAAGCCGCAAATTCAAACAAAATCAAATAATTTTCTGCAGACAGCCCTGATTTGCAGAGTACTCAAGACCTGTTGTTTTTGGTGAAGATCGGTTAAGGGGAAGGGGTAGTTTACCAGCAACGTTTTTTTATCAAGCGTATTTCCTATGGCAAACGATAACAGCCGCAAATTCAAACAGAATCAAACAATTTTTTGCATACATCCCTGAATTCTAAAGTTCTCAATTACTATCGATTTTGGTAAAGATCGGTTAAGAGGAAGGGGTAGTTTACCGGCAACCTTTTACGTTTTAACAAGAGTAAAGTACTTGAAAATTTATTTAAACTTTTTGAAACAAACGATAACAGCCGCAAATTCAAACGGAATCAAAAGATAATTTGCATACAGCCCTAAGTTGTAGAGTTCTCAAGACCTGTTGTTTTTGGTGAAGATCGGTTGAGGGAAAGGGGTAGTTTACCTGCAACGTTTTTTTAACAAGGGTATTTTATATGGCAAACGATAACAGCCGCAAATTCAAACAGAATCAAATAATGTTTTGCATACAGCGCTGATTTGTAGTGTACTCAAGACCTATTGTTTTTGGTGAAGATCGGTTAAGGGGAAGGGGTAGTTTACCAGCAACGTTTTTTTATCAAGCGTATTTTCTATGGCAAACGATAACAGCCGCAAATTCAAACAGAATCAAATAATTTTTTGCATACGTCCCTGAATTGTAGAGGTCTCAACGACTTTCGATTTTGGTGAAGATCGGTTACGGGGAAGGGGTAGTTTACCTGCAACCTTTCACGTTTTAACAAGAGTAAAGTACTTGAAAATTTATTCAAACTTTTTAAACAATGGTAATTGTTAAAAATAAAATAATTTTGTTGCCAGGCAATAAAATTATAATTTTTTCATTTTAATGTAATAAAATTTTTTTCATTTAATACAGCAATAAAAAGGCAGGTAAGACACAGCCTGTCTGTTTGGCTGAAAATGATTTTAAATATAAATCTTAGAATATGGAAGTCATGTATGGTTCTCCACACCGATATTTTTACTTCCATATTCCTTAAGGAATGGAAGTATGGTGATGGCAAAAAAAATCGTGTTCGAGATTATTGCAGATTCTGATTGTACTACACTCAAAACATGAAAAAAAGTCGTTTTCCGAAAAGTGTCTGTGTGTGTGTCTGTCTGTCTGTCTGTCTGTCTGCCTGTCTGTCAGTGTGTTTGTCTGTAGATTTTTTTTTTTTTGGCAAACGATAACTGCCGCAAATTCAAACAGAATCAAATAATTTTTTGCATACAGCCCTGATTTGCAGAGTACTCGCGACCTATTGTTTTTGGTGAAGATCGGTTGTGGGGAAGGGGTAGTTTACTGGCAACGTTTTTTTATCAAGCGTATTTTCTATGGCAAACGATAACAGCCGCAAATTCAAACAGAATCAAAAGATTATTTGCATACAGCAATAAATGTAGAGTTCTCAAGAAATATTGTTTTTGGTGAAGATCGGTTGAGGGAAAGGTGCAGTTTACCAGCAACGTTTTTTTAACAAGGGTATTTTCTATGGCAAACGATAACAGCCGCAAATTCAAACAGAATCAAATAATGTTTTGCATGCAGCTCTGATTTGTAGAGTACTCGCGACCTATTGTTTTTGGTGAAGATCGGTTGAGGGGAAGGGGTAGTTTACCAGCAACGGTTTTTTTTTATCAAGGGAAATTTTTTTTTTTGGCAAATGATAACAGACGCAAATTCAAACAGAATAAAATTATGTTTCGCATACAGCTCTGAGTTGTAGAGTTCTCAAGACCTATTGTTTTTGGTGAAGATCGGTTAAGGGAAAGGGGTAGTTTACCTACAACGTTTTTTTAACAAGGGTATTTCTATGGCAAACGATAAAAGCCGCAAATTCAAACAGAATCAAATAATTTTCTGCACACAGCCCTGATTTGCAGAGTACTCAAGACCTATTGTTTTTGGTGAAGATCGGTTGAGGGGAAGGGGTAGTTTACCAGCAACGGTTTTTTTTTATCAAGGGCAATTTTTTTTTTTGGCAAATGATAACAGACGCAAATTCAAACAGAATAAAATTATGTTTCGCATACAGCTCTGAGTTGTAGAGTTCTCAAGACCTATTGTTTTTGGTGAAGATCGGTTAAGGGAAAGGGGTAGTTTACCTACAACGTTTTTTTAACAAGGGTATTTCTATGGCAAACGATAAAAGCCGCAAATTCAAACAGAACCAAATAATTTTCTGCAGACAGCCCTGATTTGCAGAGTACTCAAGACCTATTGTTTTTGGTGAAGATCGGTTGAGGGGAAGGGGTAGTTTACCTGCAACGTTTTTTATCAAGCGTATTTTCTATGGCAAACGATAACTGCCGCAAATTCAAACAGAATCAAATAATTTTTTGCATACGTCAGTTGGATTGTAGAGGACTCAAGGCCTTTAGATTTTGGTGAAGATCGGTTAAGGGGAAGGGGTAGTTTACCTGCAACCCTTTACGTTTTAACAAGAGTAAAGTACTTGAATATTCATTTAAACTTTTTCAAACAATGGTAACTGTTGAAAATAAAATAATTTTGTTGCCAGGCAATCTGAAAATTTCAGATTTTGTACCACCAAATCTGAAAAGATTATACGATAGTTTATGAAATGGTTAATAATACGTCAGTGGAAGGTGTAATGAGAAATTAGCGGAAATGGAAACCTGGGGAATGTTAACTGTTCTGTAGATACAATTTTGTCAGAATGTTTGGAAATGATCATCAACATTGAAGAAAAAGTAAGCATATTAAGAAACATATGTAAGTACTTATCATAAAAAAATAATGTTTGTTTTTTGATAAAGTCATTTTGATTATAAAATATAAATATTTACAACAAGAAAAGAATTTTCAGTTTTCAAAATTTAAATATATTTTTATAAAACAATGGGTTCTTCATTGAGGTGGGGACCATGTCACTCACTCCATCTCAAGCCTCCTCTCCCATTTTGCAGAAAAAGAGGACCCTGTCAAGGCTGATACTTTGACGACAGTGAAAGGGCTTTCCACTAAATTCAGCAGAGTGACAGGTAGGCCCAACTCTGATTGGCTCCTCAGATTTCCCCAGCGTTAGTAGGTTCTATGAAAATATTTTATTTCAAAAATGATTTTAAATATAAATCTTAGATATGTTTTATAAATCTCATGTTTTATGTTTTAACATGGGTAATTTTTTATATAACGAACCATAACTGCCGTAAATTCAAACAGAATCAAATAATTTTTTACATATGTGCCTCACCTATAAAGAACTCAATGTCTGTTGATTTTGGTGAAGATCGGTTACGGGGAAAGGGCAGTTTACCTGAAACATTTTTTGTTGTAACATGAGTAAAGTACTTAATTTTGATAAAGTATCCTGATAAGATCTTAATAATCCACTGTAGAAACGTAGATGAAATATCTATAAATGAAGAGGCTAGTTGAACGGGCTCGGGGTAATTTTCTATAAATCAAAATTATAGTTGAAGGGGGAGGGGGTAATTTTTTTTTTATATGTGTACTACGTTATTGGCAACAAAGAAGTATTTTTTTGTTAAAATTCCTTCCCTGGCTGTTTGGCTGAAAATGATTTTAAATATGAATCTTAGAATATGGAAGTCATGTATGGTTCTCCATACCGATATTACTTCCATATTCCTTAAGGGATGGAAGTATGGTGATGGCAAAAAAATCGTGTTCGAGATTATTGCAGATTCTGATTCTACTACTCTCAAAACATGAAAAAAAGTCGTTTTCCGAAAAGTGTCTGTGTGTCTGTCTGTCTGTCTGTCTGTGTGTCTGTCTGTCTGTGTGTCTGTCTGTGTGTCTGTAGATTTTTTTTCTATGGCAAACGATAACTGCCGCAAATTCAAACAGAATCAAATAATTTTTTGCATGCAGCCCTGATTTGCAGAGTACTCGCGACCTATTGTTTTTGGTGAAGATCGGTTGAGGGAAAGGGGTAGTTTACCGGCAACGGTTTTTTTTTAGCAAGGGTAATTTTGTTTGTTTGGCAAACGATAACAGCCGCAAATTGAAACAGAATCAAATAATGTTTCGCATACAGCCCTGAATTGTAGAGTTCTCAAGATCTGTTGATTTTGGTGAAGATCGGTTGAGGGAAAGGGGTAGTTTACCTGTAACGTTTTATGTTTTAACAAGGGTATTTTCTATGGCAAACGATAACAGCCGCAAATTCAAACAGAATCAAAAGATTATTTGCATACAGCCCTAAATTGTAGAGTTCTCAAGGCCTATTGTTTTTGGTGAAGATCGGTTAAGGGAAAGGGGTAGTTTACCAGCAACGTTTTTTTAAAAAGGGTATTTTCTATGGCAAACGATAACAGCCGCAAATTCAAACAGAATCAAATAATGTTTTGCATACAGCCCTGATTTGTAGAGGACTCAAGACCTATTGTTTTTGGTGAAGATCGGTTAAGGGAAAGGGTAGTTTACCTGTAACGTTTTATGTTTTAACAAGGGTATTTCCTATGGCAAACGATAACAGCCGCAAATTCAAACAGAATCAAAAAATAATTTGCATGCAGCCCTAAATTGTAGAGTTCTCAAGACCTATTGTTTTTGGTGAAGATCGGTTGAGGGAAAGGGGTAGTTTACCAGCAACGTTTTTTTAACAAGGGTATTTTATATGGCAAACGATAACAGCCGCAAATTCAAACAGAATCAAATAATGTTTTCCATACAGCCCTGATTTGTAGAGTGCTCGCGACCTATTGTTTTTGGTGAAGATCGGTTAAGGGGAAGGGGTAGTTTACCAGCAACGTTTTTTTATCAAGCGTATTTTCTATGGCAAACGATAACAGCCGCAAATTCAAACAGAATCAAATAATTTTTTGCATACGTCCCTGAATTGTAGAGGTCTCAATGACTTTCGATTTTGGTGAAGATCGGTTAAGGGGAAGGGGTAGTTTACCAGCAACCTTTTACGTTTTAACAAGAGTAAAGTACTTGAAAATTTATTTAAACTTTTTGAAACAATGGTAATTGTTAAAAAAAAAATAATTTTGTTGCCAGGCAATAAAATTATAATTTTTTCATTTTAATGTAATATAATATTTTTCATTTAATACAGCAATAAAAAGGCAGGTAAGACACAGCCTGGCTGTTTGGCTGAAAATGATTTTAAATATTTTTTAAAAATCCCCCAAACCAAAATTATATAATATTTCTTCTAACTCTACATACGAGTATATTCTTAATAATTCTATGTGTCTGTCATATAATTCCCTATTATATCTATTGATTAAGCCGTAGAGTGACCTTATTTCCAGTTTTATCCACAACTTCTCGCTTTGTTCTTTTACTTTTTTGGCTACACTGTTCTTATTTTTAATTTTAACTTGAGCGTACTTTGGGATGACATTATTATCCAGACATTGTTTATTAAACCATATTTTACTTAAAACCCTCTTCAATTTAACTTTTAACTTAAGATATTTAAAAACTTTACTTACCTTATTGTTGTCGTTTATTACCTCATTGTTGTTGTCCATTACCTGTAGTCGATTGCACATCTTAACAGACGTTTAATGAAGAAATTTGTGTTAGTGGTTGAAATCACAATCAGAATGATCAATATTGCACACAACTATATAAAAATTATTCCGATTAGCGCTTTCAAGCTTCACAGCTCATCGTCAGATCAGGAATAGACAGAAAATTGTAATACCCAACCCTTCACCGCTCTCCGCCACCCGGCTCACGCACAACAAACTAAAAATTAATGACCCTTCCCCCCCCCTAAACTCTGTCTCACCATCTGTACAGTTACATATTTTTCTAGTAAATTCCTTGTGTTTCAGTGTGTGTGTGTGTGCATCCTTTTAAACTACCCTCTTCCTCTCCACACACGTGGGTCAGTCACACACCCTTATTTTAAAACAACCAATTAGTACTATGAAATATAATTCTTATTCTTATCTATCTGCCCTCTCTCATTTACTTCTTAATCATGTTATAAAATATTTCTTCATAATCAAATTTAATTTTAATATTAATTAAATTGTCTAACCCTTTTTCTCTTTCTTTCAATATTTCTAACTCTCCTCTAAGCTTCCTTTCAACTGTGTTATTTACTACTTTTACAATTTCGTATTCTTCCAAAGGATTAACAAACTTGTGGTTGTCTTCTATGAAATGTCTTGCATATAACGAATTGGTTGTTCTATTACCTTCTCCACGTTTGTGGTCAGACAACCTGCATGCGAATTTTCGTCCTGTCTCCCCTAGGTACACTTTGTTGCAGTCTTTACATTTTAATTTATAAATTCCGCTTTTCTGTAATACTGGAATTTTTTCTATATTCTTATTCCTTATATTATCAAATACCGTTTCACATTTTTTAATAGCTATATCTACTCCATATTTATTAAAACATTTTATAATTTTTCTAGTATGTGAACCTATGTATGTCAATGACCCTGCATAATTCTTTTGTTCTGGTTCTATTTTAGCTTTTTGTATGTTGACCCTTTTCATAACTTTATCCACTATGTTGGTGCTATAATTATTATTCCTTACAATTCCCTTTATCTTTTTTAACTCCCTATCTTTTGATTCGGTCTCTTTTAAACACTTCTGAGCTCTGTAACAAAAGGAATTGATTGCCACCATTTTATATCTGTATGGGTGGTACGACTCTCTTGGTATAATTATATCAGAATACGACTCTTTCCTAAATATCCCAAACTGTAGTTTCTCATTATCTTTAATTTCTATGTTTAAATCTAAGTAATTTATTTGCTTACCTCCTATCTCTTCCTTAAATTGTAAGTTTTTATCCTTATCATTTACCTCCTTTATAAACTCATGCACTTCTTCTATGCTTCCTTCCCAAACTACTAATACATCATCAACGTATCTAGACCATAATTTTATATTGTCTTTATACTTAGTGGAAGTTATTAATTGCTTTTCAAAATCATTCATGTATATTTCAGCAAGAATAGGGGATAATGAAGACCCCATAGGTAAACCTTTTTTCTGTATATAAAAATTGTTATTAAACCTAAAATAGTTCTGATTTACACATTCTTTAATTACTTTCATCAACTTCTTTTTATACCTGTATTCTCCCATACTATTATCGTTTATTAACTTAATAACTTTATTTACTGTGATATTAGTAAACATGTCCTTAACATCCAGTGATATCAATTTTGTATTTACATTAATGCTAATATTTCTAATTTTTCTATCAATTTTATATTATTCTCTACGTTGTATTTTGTCCCAAATTCATATTTCTCTTTCAGTACTCTGCTAACTTCCTTTGATAATTTATAAATAGGTGCATTAATAAAAGAAGCAATCGGTCTAATTGGTTTTCCTTCTTTATGTATCTTAACCTGACTTTTAAAAGTTGGTGCTGTTGGATTACTTTCCAATAAATATTTTTCTTTTTTTCCTCTATAAATGTTATCTGTTTCATCATTTGTTTTATCCTTGACTGGTACTTACTTGTATAATCATACTTTATTTCCTCGTATGGTCCTTCCCTTATAAATTCTTCCGTTTTCTTTATGTATTCTTCCTTTCTCATTAGTACCATTGTATTTCCTTTATCCGCCTTCGTAACTATAATATCATTCTTCTTTATTTTATTCTTTAGTTTAGTTACAGTTGCTTTGATTTTTTGTTCATTCTTTGAATTATACAAACTTTTCTTAAATATTTTATCTACTACATTCCCTACTTCCCACCTTATTCTTTTTTTATCATTTTCATTTCCTAGTTTTTGTATTATGCTTTCGCATTCAATAATCGTTTTTTCTTGATTTATTTCTGGTGGTGGTGCGTATTTTAAGCCTTTCGCTAACATTTCTTTTTCTTCCGTATTGAAATTTACCTCTGTAAGGTTTATTACTCTTTTTTCATAGTTATTCTTAGAGAGGTGTTCCTTTTTTACTTCGTTCTTTCTTATTAATTTATTTAACTTATCTACCATTTTTTTATTTTTCTTTTCCAATTTCTTTTCTATGTACCCCAAACAAAAATTATATAATATTTCTTCTAACTCTACATACGAGTATATTCTTAATAATTCTATGTGTCTGTCATATAATTTCCTATTATATCTATTGATTAAGCCGTAGAGTGACCTTATTTCCAGTTTTATCCACAACTTCTCGCTTTGTTCTTTTACTTTTTTGGCTACACTTTTCTTATTTTTAATTTTAACTTGAGCGTACTTTGGGATGACATTATTAACCAGACATTGTTTATTAAACCATATTTTACTTAAAACCCTCTTCAATTTAACTTTTAACTTAAGATATTTACCAACTTTACTTACCTTATTGTTGTCGTTTATTACCTCATTGTTGTTGTCCATTACCTGTAGTCGATTGCACATCTTAACAGACGTTTAATGAAGAAATTTGTGTTAGTGGTTGAAATCACAATCAGAATGATCAATATTGCACACCACTATATAAAAATTATTCCGATTAGCGCTTTCAAGCTTCAGAGCTCATCGTCAGATCAGGAATAGACAGAAAATTGTAATACCCAACCCTTCACCCCTCTCCACCACCCTGCTCACGCACAACAAACTAAAAATTAATGACCCTTCCCCCCCTATAAACTCTGTCTCACAATCTGTACAGTTACATATTTTTCTACTAAATTCCTTGTGTTTCAGTGTGTGTGTGTGTGTGTGTGTGTGTGTGTGTGTGTGTGTGTGTGTGTGTGTGTGTGTGTGTGTGTGTGTGTGTGTGTGTGTGTGTGTGTGTGTGTGTGTGTGTGTGTGTGTGTGTGTGCATCCTTTTAAACTACCCTCTTCCTCTCCACACACGTGGGTCAGTCACACACCCTTATTTTAAAACAACCATTTAGTACTATGAAATATAATTCTTAATCTTTTCTATCTGCCCTCTCTCATTTACTTCTTAATCATGTTATAAAATATTTCTTCATTATCAAATTTAATTTTAATATTAATTAAATTGTCTAACCCATTTTCTCTTTCTTTCAATATTTCTAACTCCTCTCTAAGCTTCCTTTCAACTGTGTTATTTACTACTTTTACAATTTCGTATTCTTCCAAAGGATTAACAAACTTGTGGTTGCCTTCTATGAAATGTCTTGCAAATAACGAATTGGTTGTTCTATTACCTTCTCCACGTTTGTGGTCAGACAACCTGCATGCGAATTTTCGTCCTGTCTCCACTAGGTACACTTTGTTGCAGTCTTTACATTTTAATTTATAAATTCCGCTTTTCTGTAATACTGGAATTTTTTCTATATTCTTATTCCTTATCTTATCAAATACCGTTTCACAATTTTTAATAGCTATATCTACTCCATATTTATTAAAACATTTTATAATTTTTCTAGTATGTGAACCTATGTATGTCAATGACCCTGCATAATTCTTTTGTTCTGGTTCTATTTTAGCTTTTTGTATGTTGACCCTTTTCATAACTTTATCCACTATGTTGGTGCTATAATTATTATTCCTTACAATTACCTTTATCTTTTTTAACTCCCTATCTTTTGATTCGGTCTCTTTTAAACACTTCTGAGCTCTGTAACAAAAGGAATTAATTGCCGCCATTTTATATCTGTATGGGTGGTACGACTCTCTTGGTATAATTATATCAGAATACGACTCTTTCCTAAATATACCAAACTGTAGTTTCTCATTATCTTCAATTTCTATGTTTAAATGTAAGTAATTTATTTGCTTACCTCCTATCTCTTCCTTAAATTGTAAGTTTTTATCCTTATTATTTACCTCCTTTATAAACTCATGCACTTCTTCTATGCTTCCTTCCCAAACTACTAATACATCATCAACGTATCTAGACCATAATTTTATATTGTCTTTATACTTAGTGGAAGTTATTAATTGCTTTTCAAAATCATTCATGTATATTTCAGCAAGAATAGGGGATAATGAAGACCCCATAGGTAAACCTTTTTTCTGTATATAAAACTTGTTATTAAACCTAAAATAGTTCTGATTTACACATTCTTTAATTACTTTCATCAACTGCTTTTTATACCTGTATTCTCCCATACTATTATCGTTTATTAACTTAATAACTTTATTTACTGTGATATTAGTAAACATGTCCTTAACATCCAGTGATATCAATTTTGTATTTACATTAATGCTAATATTTTCTAATTTTTCTATCAATTTTATATTATTCTCTAAGTTGTATTTTGTCCCAAATTCATATTTCTCTTTCAGTACTCTGCTAACTTCCTTTGATAATTTATAAATAGGTGCATTAATAAAAGAAGCAATCGGTCTAATTGGTTTTCCTTCTTTATGTATCTTAACCTGACTTTTAAAAGTTGGTGCTGTTGGATTACTTTCCAATAAATACTTTTTCTTTTTTTCCTCTATAAATGTTATCTGTTTCATCATTTGTTTTATCCTTGACTGGTACTTACTTGTATAATCATACTTTATTTCCTCGTATGGTCCTTCCCTTATAAATTCTTCCGTTTTCTTTATGTATTCTTCCTTTCTCATTAGTACCATTGTATTTCCTTTATCCGCCTTCGTAACTATAATATCATACTTCTTTATTTTATTCTTTAGTTTAGTTACAGTTGCTTTGATTTTTTGTTCATTCTTTGAATTATACAAACTTTTCTTAAATATTTTATCTACTACATTCCCTACTTCCCACCTTATTCTTTTTTTATCATTTTCATTTCCTAGTTTTTGTATTATGCTTTCGCAATCAATAATCGTTTTTTCTTGATTTAATTCTGGTGGTGGTGCGTATTTTAAGCCTTTCGCTAACATTTCTTTTTCTTCCGTATTGAAATTTACCTCTGTAAGGTTTATTAATCTTTTTTCATAGTTATTCTTAGAGAGGTGTTCCTTTTTTACTTCGTTCTTTCTTATTAATTTATTTAACGTATCTACCATTTTTTTATTTTTATTTTCCAATTTCTTTTCTATGTACCCCAAACCAAAATTATATAATATTTCTTCTAACTCTACATACGAGTATATTCTTAATAATTCTTGTGTCTGTCATATAATTTCCTATTATATCTATCGATTAAGCCGTAGAGTGACCTTATTTCCAGTTTTATCCACAACGTCTCGCTTCGTTCTTTTACTTTTTTGGCTACACTGTTCTTATTTTTAATTTTAACTTGAGCGTACTTTGGGATGACATTATTATTCAGACATTGTTTATTAAACCATATTTTACTTAAAACCCTCTTCAATTTAACTTTTAACTTAAGATATTTAAAAACTTTACTTACCTTATTGTTGTCGTTTATTACCTCATTGTTGTTGTCCATTACCTGTAGTCGATTGCACATCTTAACAGACGTTTAATGAAGAAATTTGTGTTAGTGGTTGAAATCACAATCAGAATGATCAATATTGCACACCACTATATAAAAATTATTCCGATTAGCGCTTTCAAGCTTCACAGCTCATCGTCAGGTCAGGAATAGACAGAAAATTGTAATACCCTAACCTTCACCCCTCTCCACCACCCTGCTCACGCACAACAAACTAAAAATTAATGACCCTTCCCCCCCTATAAACTCTGTCTCACCATCTGTACAGTTACATATTTTTCTAGTAAATTCCTTGTGTTTCAGTGTGTGTGTGTGTGTGTGTGTGTGTGTGTGTGTGTGTGTGTGTGTGTGTGTGTGTGTGTGTGTGTGTGTGTGTGTGTGTGTGTGTGTGTGTGTGTGTGTGTGTGTGTGTGTGTGTGTGTGTGTGTGTGTGTGCATCCTTTTAAACTACCCTCTTCCTCTCCACACACGTGGGTCAGTCACACATCCTTATTTTAAAACAACCATTTAGTACTATGAAATATAATTCTTAATCTTATCTATCTGCCCTCTCTCATTTACTTCTTAATCATGTTATTAAATATTTCTTCATTATCAAATTTAATTTTAATATTTATTAAATTGTCTAACCCTTTTTCTCTTTCTTTCAATATTTCTAACTCCTCTCTAAGCTTCCTTTCAACTGTGTTATTTACTACTTTTACAATTTCGTATTCTTCCAAAGGATTAAAAAACTTGTGGTTGCCTTCTATGAAATATCTTGCATATAACGAATTGGTTGTTCTATTACCTTCTCCACGTTTGTGGTCAGACAACCTGCATGCGAATTTTCGTCCTGTCTCCCCTAGGTACACTTTGTTGCAGTCTTTACATTTTAATTTATAAATTCCGCTTTTCTGTAATACTGGAATTTTTTCTATATTCTTATTCCTTATCTTATCAAATACCGTTTCACAATTTTTAATAGCTATATCTACTCCATATTTATTAAAACATTTTATAATTTTTCTAGTATGTGAACCTATGTATGTCAATGACCCTGCATAACTCTTTTGTTCTGGTTCTATTTTAGCTTTTTGTATGTTGACCCTTTTCATAACTTTATCCACTATGTTGGTGCTATAATTATTATTCCTTACAATTCCCTTTATCTTTTTTAACTCCCTATCTTTTGATTCGGTCTCTTTTAAACACTTCTGAGCTCTGTAACAAAAGGAATTGATTGCCGCCATTTTATATCTGTATGGGTGGTACGACTCTCTTGGTATAATTATATCAGAATACGACTCTTTCCTAAATATCCCAAACTGTAGTTTCTCATTATCTTTAATTTCTATGTTTAAATCTAAGTAATTTATTTGCTTACCTCCTATCTCTTCCTTAAATTGTAAGTTTTTATCCTTATTATTTACCTCCTTTATAAACTCATGCACTTCTTCTATGCTTCCTTCCCAAACTACTAATACATCATCAACGTATCTAGACCATAATTTTATATTGTCTTTATACTTAGTGGAAGTTATTAATTGCTTTTCAAAATCATTCATGTATATTTCAGCAAGAATAGGGGATAATGAAGACCCCATAGGTAAACCTTTTTTCTGTATATAAAACTTGTTATTAAACCTAAAATAGTTCTGATTTACACATTCTTTAATTACTTTCATCAACTGCTTTTTATACCTGTATTCTCCCATACTATTATCGTTTATTAACTTAATAACTTTATTTACTGTGATATTAGTAAACATGTCCTTAACATCCAGTGATATCAATTTTGTATTTACATTAATGCTAATATTTTCTAATTTTTTTATCAATTTTATATTATTCTCTAAGTTGTATTTTGTCCCAAATTCATATTTCTCTTTCAGTACTCTGCTAACTTCCTTTGATAATTTATAAATAGGTGCATTAATAAAAGAAGCAATCGGTCTAATTGGTTTTCCTTCTTTATGTATCTTAACCTGACTTTTAAAAGTTGGTGCTGTTGGATTACTTTCCAATAAATACTTTTTCTTTTTTTCCTCTATAAATGTTATCTGTTTCATCATTTGTTCTATCCTTGACTGGTACTTACTTGCATAATCATACTTTATTTCCTCGTATGGTCCTTCCCTTATAAATTCTTCCGTTTTCTTTATGTATTCTTCCTTTCTCATTAGTACCATTGTATTTCCTTTATCCGCCTTCGTAACTATAATATCATACTTCTTTATTTTATTCTTTAGTTTAGTTACAGTTGCTTTGATTTTTTGTTCATTCTTTGAATTATACAAACTTTTCTTAAATATTTTATCTACTACATTCCCTACTTCCCACCTTATTCTTTTTTTATCATTTTCATTTCCTAGTTTTTGTATTATGCTTTCGCAATCAATAATCGTTTTTTCTTGATTTAATTCTGGTGGTGGTGCGTATTTTAAGCCTTTCGCTAACATTTCTTTTTCTTCCGTATTGAAATTTACCTCTGTAAGGTTTATTAATCTTTTTTCATAGTTATTCTTAGAGAGGTGTTCCTTTTTACTTCGTTCTTTCTTATTAATTTATTTAACGTATCTACCATTTTTTTATTTTCCTTTTCCAATTTCTTTTCTATGTACCCCAAACCAAAATTATATAATATTTCTTCCAAATCTACATACGAGAATATTCTTAATAATTCTATGTGTCTGTCATATAATTCCCTATTATATCTATCGATTAAGCCGTTGAGTGACCTTATTTCCAGTTTTATCCACAACTTCTCGCTTTGTTCTTTTACTTTTTTGGCTACACTGTTCTTATTTTTAATTTTAACTTGAGCGTACTTTGGGATTACATTATTATCCAGACATTGTTTATTAAACCATATTTTACTTAAAACCCTCTTCAATTTAACTTTTAACTTAAGATATTTAAAAACTTTACTTACCTTATTGTTGTCGTTTATTACCTCATTGTTGTTGTCCATTACCTGTAGTCGATTGCACATCTTAACAGACGTTTAATGAAGAAATTTGTGTTAGTGGTTGAAATCACAATCAGAATGATCAATATTGCACACCACTATATAAAAATTATTCCGATTAGCGCTTTCAAGCTTCACAGCTCATCGTCAGATCAGGAATAGACAAAAAATTGTAATACCCAACCCTTCACCTCTCTCCACACCATGCTCACCCACAACAAACTAAAAATTAATGACTCTTCCCCCCCCCTATAAACTCTGCCTCACCATATGTACAGTTACATATTTTTCTAGTAAATTCCTTGTGTTTCAGTGTGTGTGTGTGTGCATCCTTTTAAACTACCCTCTTCCTCTCCACACACGTGGGTCAGTCACACACCCTTATTTTAAAACAACCAATTAGTACTATGAAATATAATTCTTAATTTTATCTATCTGCCCTCTCTCATTTACTTCTTAATCATGTTATAAAATATTTCTTCATTATCAAATTTAATTTTAATATTAATTAAAATGTCTAACCCTTTTTCTCTTTCTTTCAATATTTCTAACTCCTCTCTAAGCTTCCTTTCAACTGTGTTATTTACTACTTTTACAATTTCGTATTCTTCCAAAGGATTAAAAAACTTGTGGTTGCCTTCTATGAAATGTCTTGCATATAACGAATTGGTTGTTCTATTACCTTCTCCACGTTTGTGGTCAGACAACCTGCATGCGAATTTTCGTCCTGTCTCCCCTAGGTACACTTTGTTGCAGTCTTTACATTTTAATTTATAAATTCCGCTTTTCTGTAATACTGGAATTTTTTCTATATTCTTATTCCTTATCTTATCAAATACCGTTTCACATTTTTTAATAGCTATATCTACTCCATATTTATTAAAACATTTTATAAATTTTCTAGTATGTGAACCTATGTATGTCAATGACCCTGCATTATTCTTTTGTTCTGGTTCTATTTTAGCTTTTTGTATGTTGACCCTTTTCATAACTTTATCCACAATGTTGGTGCTATAATTATTATTCCTTACAATTCCCTTTATATTTTTAACTCCCTATCTTTTGATTCGGTCTCTTTTAAACACTTCTGAGCTCTGTAACAAAAGGAATTGATTGCCGCCATTTTATATCTGTATGGGTGGTACGACTCTCTTGGTATAATTATATCAGAATACGACTCTTTCCTAAATATCCCAAACTGTAGTTTCTCATTATCTTTAATTTCTATGTTTAAATGTAAGTAATTTGTTTGCTTACCTCCTATCTCTTCCTTAAATTGTAAGTTTTTATCCTTATTATTTACCTCCTTTATAAACTCATGCACTTCTTCTATGCTTCCTTCCCAAACTACTAATACATCATCAACGTATCTAGACCATAATTTTATATTGTCTTTATACTTAGTGGAAGTTATTAATTGCTTTTCAAAATCATTCATGTATATTTCAGCAAGAATAGGGGATAATGAAGACCCCATAGGTAAACCTTTCTTCTGTATATAAAACTTGTTATTAAACCTAAAATAGTTCTGATTTACACATTCTTTAATTACTTTCATCAACTGCTTTTTATACCTGTATTCTCCCATACTATTATCGTTTATTAACTTAATAACTTTATTTACTGTGATATTAGTAAACATGTCCTTAACATCCAGTGATATCAATTTTGTATTTACATTAATGCTAATATTTTCTAATTTTTCTATCAATTTTATATTATTCTCTACGTTGTATTTTGTCCCAAATTCATATTTCACTTTCAGTACTCTGCTAACTTCATTTGATAATTTATAAATAGGTGCATTAATAAAACAAGCAATCGGTCTAATTGGTTTTCCTTCTTTATGTATCTTAACCTGACTTTTAAAAGTTGGTGCTGTTGGATTACTTTCCAATAAATACTTTTTCTTTTTTTCCTCTATAAATGTTATCTGTTTCATCATTTGTTTTATCCTTGACTGGTACTTACTCGTATAATCATACTTTATTTCCTCGTATGGTCCTTCCCTTATAAATTCTTCCGTTTTCTTTATGTATTCTTCCTTTCTCATTAGTACCATTGTATTTCCTTTATCCGCCTTCGTAACTATAATATCATTCTTCTTTATTTTATTCTTTAGTTTAGTTACAGTTGCTTTGATTTTTTGTTCATTCTTTGAATTATACAATCTTTTCATAAATATTTTATCTACTACATTCCCTACTTCCCACCTTTTTCTTTTTTTATCATTTTCATTTCCTTGTTTTTGTATTATGCTTTCGCATTCAATAATCGTTTTTTCTTGATTTAATTCTGGTGGTGGTGCGTATTTTAAGCCTTTCGCTAACATTTCTTTTTCTTCCGTATTGAAATTTACCTCTGTAAGGTTTATTACTCTTTTTTCATAGTTATTCTTAGAGAGGTGTTCCTTTTTTACTTCGTTCTTTCTTATTAATTTATTTAACTTATCTACCATTTTTTTATTTTTCTTTTCCAATTTCTTTTCTATGTACCCCAAACCAAAATTATATAATATTTCTTCTAACTCTACATGCGAGTATATTCTTAAGCGAGTATATGTGTCTGTCATATAATTCCCTATTATATCTGTTGGTTAAGCCGTAGAGTGACCTTATTTCCAGTTTTATCCACAACTTCTCGCTTTGTTCTTTTACTTTTTTGGCTACACTGTTCTTATTTTTAATTTTAACTTGAGCGTACTTTGGGATGACATTATTATCCAGACATTGTTTATTAAACCATATTTTACTTAAAACCCCCTTCAATTTAACTTTTAACTTAAGATATTTAAAAACTTTACTTACCTTATTGTTGTCGTTTATTACCTCATTGTTGTTGTCCATTACCTGTAGTCGATTGCACATCTTAACAGACGTTTAATGAAGAAATTTGTGTTAGTGGTTGAAATCACAATCAGAATGATCAATATTGCACACCACTATATAAAAATTATTCCGATTAGCGCTTTCAAGCTTCACAGCTCATCGTCAGATCAGGAATAGACAGAAAATTGTAATACCCAACCCTTCACCCCTCTCCACCACCCTGCTCACCCACAACAAACTAAAAATTAATGACCCTTCCCCCCCCTAAACTCTGTCTCACCATCTGTACAGTTACATATTTTTCTAGTAAATTCCTTGTGTTTCAGTGTGTGTGTGTGTGTGTGTGTGTGTGTGTGTGTGTGTGTGTGTGTGTGTGTGTGCATCCTTTTAAACTACCCTCTTCCTCACCACACACGTGGGTCAGTCACACACCCTTATTTTAAAACAACCAATTAGTACTATGAAATATAATTCTTAATCTTATCTATCTGCCCTCTCTCATTTACTTCTTAATCATTTAATATTAATATTAATTTTAATTTTATTAATTAAATATTAATATTAACTTAATTTTAATATTAATTAAATTGTCTAACCCTTTTTCTCTTTCTTTCAATATTTCTAACTCCTCTCTAAGCTACTTTTACAATTTCGTATTCTTCCAAAGGATTAACAAACTTGTGGTTGTCTTCTATGAAATGTCTTGCATATAACGAATTGGTTGTTCTATTACCTTCTCCACGTTTGTGGTCAGACAACCTGCATGCGAATTTTCGTCCTGTCTCCCCTAGGTACACTTTGTTGCAGTCTTTACATTTTAATTTATAAATTCCGCTTTTCTGTAATACTGGAATTTTTTCTATATTCTTATTCCTTATCTTATCAAATACCGTTTCACATTTTTTAATAGCTATATATACTCCATATTTATTAAAACATTTTATAATTTTTCTAGTATGTGAACCTATGTATGTCAATGACCCTGCATAATTCTTTTGTTCTGGTTCTATTTTAGCTTTTTGTATGTTGACCCTTTTCATAACTTTATCCACTATGTTGGTGCTATAATTATTATTCCTTACAATTCCCTTTATCTTTTTTAACTCCCTATCTTTTGATTCGGTCTCTTTTAAACACTTCTGAGCTCTGTAACAAAAGGAATTGATTGCCGCCATTTTATATCTGTATGGGTGGTACGACTCTCTTGGTATAATTATATCAGAATACGACTCTTTCCTAAATATCCCAAACTGTAGTTTCTCATTATCTTTAATTTCTATGTTTAAATCTAAGTAATTTATTTGCTTACCTCCTATCTCTTCCTTAAATTGTAAGTTTTTATCCTTATTATTTACCTTCTTTATAAACTCATGCACTTCTTCTATGCTTCCTTCCCAAACTACTAATACGTCATCAACATATCTAGACCATAATTTTATATTGTCTTTATACTTAGTGGAAGTTAATAATTGCTTTTCAAAATCATTCATGTATATTTCAGCAAGAATAGGGGATAATGAAGACCCCATAGGTAAACCTTTTTTCTGTATATAAAACTTGTTATTAAACCTAAAATAGTTCTGATTTACACATTCTTTAATTACTTTCATCAACTGCTTTTTATACCTGTATTCTCCCATACTATTATCGTTTATTAACTTAATAACTTTATTTACTGTGATATTAGTAAACATGTCCTTAACATCCAGTGATATCAATTTTGTATTTACATTAATGCTAATTTTTTTCTAATTTGTTCTATCAATTTTATATTTTTCTCTACGTTGTATTTTGTCCCAAATTCATATTTCTCTTTCAGTACTCTGCTAACTTCCTTTGATAATTTATAAATAGGTGCATTAATAAAAGAAGCAATCGGTCTAATTAGTTTTCCTTCTTTATGTATCTTAACCTGACTTTTAAAAGTTGGTGCTATTGGATTACTTTCCAATAAATACTTTTTCTTTTTTTCCTCTATAAATGTTATCTGTTTCATCATTTGTTTTATCCTTGACTGGTACTTACTTGTATAATCATACTTTATTTCCTCGTCTGGTCCTTCCCTTATAAATTCTTCCGTTTTCTTTATGTATTCTTCCTTTCTCATTAGTACCATTGTATTTCCTTTATCCGCCTTCGTAACTATAATATCATGCTTCTTTATTTTATTCTTTAGTTTAGTTACAGTTGCTTTGATTTTTTGTTCATTCTTTGAATTATACAAACTTTTCTTAAATATTTTATCTACTACATTCCCTACTTCCCACCTTATTCTTTTTTTATCATTTTCATTTCCTAGTTTTTGTATTATGCTTTCGCATTCAATAATCGTTTTTTCTTGATTTAATTCTGGTGGTGGTGCGTATTTTAAGCCTTTCGCTAACATTTCTTTTTCTTCCGTATTGAAATTTACCTCTGTTAGGTTTATTACTCTTTTTTCATAGAGTATCTTAGAGAGGTGTTCATTTTTTACTTCGTTCTTTCTTATTAATTTATTTAACTTATCTAACATTTTTTTATTTTTATTTTCCAATTTCTTTTCTATGTTCCCCAAACCAAAATTATATAATATTTCTTCTAACTCTACATACGAGTATATTCTTAATAATTCTATGTGTCTGTCATATAATTCCCTATTATATCTATTGGTTAAGCCGTAGAGTGACCTTATTTCCAGTTTTATCCACAACTTCTCGCTTTGTTCTTTTACTTTTTTGGCTACACTGTTCTTATTTTTAATTTTAACTTGAGCGTACTTTGGGATGACATTATTATCCAGACATTGTTTATTAAACCATATTTTACTTAAAACCCTCTTCAATTTAACTTTTAACTTAAGATATTTAAAAACTTTACTTACCTTATTGTTGTCGTTTATTACCTCATTGTTGTTGTCCATTACCTGTAGTCGATTGCACATCTTAACAGACGTTTAATGAAGAAATTTGTGTTAGTGGTTGAAATCACAATCAGAATGATCAATATTGCACACCACTATATAAAAATTATTCCGATTAGCGCTTTCAAGCTTCACAGCACATCGTCAGATCAGGAATAGACATAAAATTGTAATACCCAACCCTTCACCCCTCTCCACAACCCTGCTCACCCACAACAAACTAAAAATTAATGACCTTTCCCCCCCCTAAACTCTGTCTCACCATCTGTACAGTTACATATTTTTCTAGTAAATACCTTGTGTTTCAGTGTGTGTGTGTGTGTGTGTGTGTGTGTGTGTGTGCATCCTTTTAAACTACCCTCTTCCTCTCCACACACGTGGGTCAGTCACACACCCTTATTTTAAATCAACCAATTAGTACTATGAAATATAATTCTTAATCTTATCTATCTGCCCTCTCTCATTTACTTCTTAATCATGTTAAAATGTATTTCTTCATTATCAAATTTAATTTTAATATTAATTAAATTGTCTAACCATTTTTCTCTTTCTTTCAATATTTCTAACTCCTCTCTAAGCTTCCTTTCAACTGTGTTATTTACTACTTTTAAATTTTCGTATTCTTCCAAAGGATTAACAAACTTGTGGTTGTCTTCTATGAAATGTCTTGCATATAACGAATTGGTTGTTCTATTACCTTCTCCACGTTTGTGGTCAGACAACCTGCATGCGAATTTTCGTCCTGTCTCCCCTAGGTACACTTTGTTGCAGTCTTTACATTTTAATTTATAAATTCCGCTTTTCTGTAATACTGGAATTTTTTCTATATTCTTATTCCTTATCTTATCAAATACCGTTTCACATTTTTTAATAGCTATATCTACTCCATATTTATTAAAACATTTTATAATTTTTCTAGTATGTGAACCTATGTATGTCAATGACCCTGCATAATTCTTTTGTTCTGGTTCTATTTTAGCTTTTTGTATGTTGACCCTTTTCATAACTTTATCCGTTATGTTGGTGCTATAATTATTATTCCTTACAATCCCCTTTATCTTTTTTTTAACTCCCTATCTTTTGATTCGGTCTCTTTTAAACACTTCTGAGCTCTGTAACAAAAGGAATTGATTGCCGCCATTTTATATCTGTATGGGTGGTACGACTTTCTTGGTATAATTATATCAGAATACGACTCTTTCCTAAATATCCCAAACTGTAGTTTCTCATTATCTTTAATTTCTATGTTTAAATCTAAGTAATTTATTTGCTTACCTCCTATCTCTTCCTTAAATTGTAAGTTTTTATCCTTATTATATACCTCCTTTATAAACTCATGCACTTCTTCTATGCTTCCTTCCCAAACTACTAATACATCATCAACATATCAAGACCATAATTTTTTATTGTCTTTATACTCAGTGGAAGTTATTAATTGCTTTTCAAAATCATTCATGTATATTTCAGCAAGAATAGGTGATAATGAAGACCCCATAGGTAAACCTTTTTTCTGTATATAAATCTTGTTATTAAACCTAAAATTGTTCTGATTTACACATTCTTAATTACTTTCATCAACTGCTTTTTATACCTGTATTCTCCCATACTATTATCGTTTATTAACTTAATAACTTTATTTACTGTGATATTAGTAAACATGTCCTTAACATCCAGTGATATCAATTTCGTATTTACATTAATGCTAATATTTTCTAATTTTTTCTATCAATTTTATATTATTCTCTACGTTGTATTTTGTCCCAAATTCATATTTATCTTTCAGTACTCTGCTAACTTCCTTTGATAATTTATAAATGGGTGCATTAATAAAAGAAGCAATCGGTCTAATTGGTTTTCCTCCTTTATGTATCTTAACCTGACTTTTAGAAGTTGGTGCTGTTGGATTACTTTCCAATAAATACTTTTTCTTTTTTTCCTCTATAAATGTTATCTGTTTCATAATTTGTTTTATCCTTGACTGGTACTTACTTGTATAATCATACTTTATTTCCTCGTATGGTCCTTCCCTTATAAATTCTTCCGTTTTCTTTATGTATTCTTCCTTTCTCATTAGTACCATTGTATTTCCTTTATCCGCCTTCGTAAGTATAATATAATTCTTCTTTATTTTATTCTTTAGTTTAGTTACAGTTGCTTTGATTTTTTGTTCATTCTTTGAATTATACAATCTTTTCTTAAATATTTTATCTACTACATTCCCTACTTCCCAACTTTTTCTTTTTTTATCATTTTCATTTCCTAGTTTTTGTATTATGCTATCGCATTCAATCATCGTTTCTTCTTGATTTAATTCTGGTGGTGTTGCGTATTTTAAGCCTTTCGCTAACATTTCTTTTTCTTCCGTATTGAAATTTACCTCTGTAAGGTTTATTACTCTTTTTTCATAGTTATTCTTAGAGAGGTGTTCCTTTTTTACTTCGTTCTTTCTTATTAATTTATTTAACTTATCTACCATTTTTTTATTTTTCTTTTCCAATTTCTTTTCTATGTACCCCAAACCAAAATTATATAACATTTCTTCTAACTCTACATACGAGTATATTCTTAATAATTCTATGTGTCTGTCATATACTTCCCTAATATTTCTATTGATTAAGCCGTAGAGTGACCTTATTTCCAGCTTTAACCACAACTTCTCGCTTTGTTCTTTTACTTTTTTGGCTACACTGTTCTTATTTTTAATTTTAACTTGAGCGTACTTTGGGATGACATTATTATCCAGACATTGTTTATTAAACCATATTTTACTTAAAACCTTCTTCAATTTAACTTTTAACTTAAGATATTTAAAAACTTTACTTACCTTATTGTTGTCGTTTATTACCTCATTGTTGTTGTCCATTACCTGTAGTCGATTGCACATCTTAACAGACGTTTAATGAAGAAATTTGTGTTAGTGGTTGAAACCACAATCAGAATGGTCAATATTGCACGCCACTATATAAAAATTATTCCGATTAGCGCTTTCAAGCTTCACAGCTCATCGTCAGATCAGGAATAGACAGAAAAATGTAATACCCAACCCTTCACCCCTCTACCCCACCCTGCTCACCCACAACAAACTAAAAATTAATGACCGTCCCCCCCCTAAACTCTGTCTCACCAACTGTACAGTTACATATTTTTCTAGTAAATTCCTTGTGTTTCAGTGTGTGTGTGTGTGTGTGTGTGTGTGTGCATCCTTTTAAACTACCCTCCTCCTCACCACACACGTGGGTCAGTCACACACCCTTATTTTAAAACATCCATTTAGTACTATGAAATATAATTCTTAATCTTATCTATCTGCCCTCTCTCATTTACTTCTTAATCATGTTATAAAATATTTCTTCATTATCAAATTTAATTTTAATATTAACTAAATTGTCTAACCCTTTTTCTCTTTCTTTCAATATTTCTAACTCCTCTCTAAGCTTCCTTTCAACTGTGTTATTTACTACTTTTACAATTTCGTATTCTTCCAAAGGATTAACAAACTTGTGGTTGTCTTCTATGAAATGTCTTGCATATAACGAATTGGTTGTTCTATTACCTTCTCCACGTTTGTGGTCAGACAACCTGCATGGGAATTTTCGTCCTGTCTCCCCTAGGTACACTTTGTTGCAGTCTTTATATTTTAATTTATAAATTCCGCTTTTCTGTAATACTGGAATTTTTTCTATATTCTTATTCCTTATATTATCAAATACCGTTTCACATTTTTTAATAGCTATATCTACTCCATATTTATTAAAACATTTTATAATTTTTCTAGTATGTGAACCTATGTATGTCAATGACCCTGCATAATTCTTTTGTTCTGGTTCTATTTTAGCTTTTTGTATGTTGACCCTTTTCATAACTTTATCCACTATGTTGGTGCTATAATTATTATTCCTTACAATTCCCTTTATCTTTTTTAACTCCCTATCTTTTGATTCGGTCTCTTTTAAACACTTCTGAGCTCTGTAACAAAAGGAATTGATTGCCGCCATTTTATATCTGTATGGGTGGTACGACTCTCTTGGTATAATTATATCAAGATACGACTCTTTCCTAAATATCCCAAACTGTAGTTTCTCATTATCTTTAATTTCTATGTTTAAATCTAAGTAATTTATTTGCTTACCTCCTATCTCTTCCTTAAATTGTAAGTTTATATCCTTATTATTTACCTCCTTTATAAACTCATGCACTTCTTCTATGCTTCCTTCCCAAACTACTAATACATCATCAACGTATCTAGACCATAATATTTTATATTGTCTTTATACTTAGTGGAAGTTATTAATTGCTTGTCAAAATCATTCATGTATATTTCAGCAAGAATAGGGGATAATGAAGACCCCATAGGTAAACCTTTTTTCTGTATATAAAACTTGTTATTAAACCTAAAATAGTTCTGATTTACACATTCTTTAATTACTTTCATCAACTGCTTTTTATACCTGTATTCTCCCATACTATTATCGTTTATTAACTTAATAACTTTATTTACTGTTATATTAGTAAACATGTCCTTAACATCCAGTGATATCAATTTTGTATTTACATTAATGCTAATATTTTCTAATTTTTCTATCAATTTTATATTATTCTCTACGTTGTATTTTGTCCCAAATTCATATTTCTCTTTCAGTACTCTGCTAACTTCCTTTGATAATTTATAAATAGGTGCATTAATAAAAGAAGAAATCGGTCTAATTGGTTTTCCTTCTTTATGTATCTTAACCTGACTTTTAAAAGTTGGTGCTGTTGGATTACTTTCCAATAAATACTTTTTCTTTTTTTCCTCTATAAATGTTATCTGTTTCATCATTTGTTTTATCCTTGACTTGTACTTACTTGTATAATCATACTTTATTTCCTCGTATGGTCCTTCCCTTATAAATTCTTCCGTTTTCTTTATGTATTCTTCCTTTCTCATTAGTACCATTGTATTTCCTTTATCCGCCTTCGTAACTATAATATCATTCTTCTTTATTTTATTCTTAATTTAGTTACAGTTGCTTTGATTTTTTGTTCATTCTTTGAATTATACAAACTTTTCTTAAATATTTTATCTACTACATTTCCTACTTCCCACCTTTTTCTTTTTTTATCATTTTCATTTCCTAGTTTTTGTATTATGCTTTCGCATTCAATGATCGTTTTTTCTTGATTTAATTCTGGTGGTGGTGCGTATTTTAAGCCTTTCCCTAACATTTCTTTTTCTTCCGTATTGAAATTTACCTCTGTAAGGTTTATTACTCTTTTTTCATAGTTATTCTTAGAGAGGTGTTCCTTTTTTACTTCGTTCTTTCTTATTAATTTATTTAACTTATCTACCATTTTTTTATTTTTATTTTCCAATTTCTTTTCTATGTACCCCAAACCAAAATTATATAATATTTCTTCTAACTCTACATACGAGTATATTATTAATAATTCTATGTGTCTGTCATATAATTTCCTATTATATCTATTGATTAAGCCGTAGAGTGACCTTATTTCCAGTTTATCCACAACTTCTCGCTTTGTTCTTTTACTTTTTTGGCTACATTGTTCTTATTTTTAATTTTAACTTGAGCGTACTTTGGGATGACATTATTATCCAGACATTGTTTATTAAACCATATTTTACTTAAAACCCTCTTCAATTTAACTTTTAACTTAAGATATTTAAAAACTTTACTTACCTTATTGTTGTCGTTTATTACCTCATTGTTGTTGTCCATTACCTGTAGTCGATTGCACATCTTAACAGACGTTTAATGAAGAAATTTGTGTTAGTGGTTGAAATCACAATCAGAATGATCAATATTGCACACCACTATATAAAAATTATTCCGATTAGCGCTTTCAAGCTTCACACCTCACCGTCAGATCAGGAATAGACAGAAAATTGTAATACCCAACCCTTCACCCCTCTCCCCTCCATGCTCACCCACAACAAACTAAAAATTAATGACCCTTCCCCCCCACTAAACTCTGTCTCGCCATCTGTACAGTTACATATTTTTCTAGTAAATTCCGTGTGTTTCAGTGTGTGTGTGTGTGTGTGTGCATCCTTTTAAACTACCCTCTTCCTCTCCACACACGTGGGTCAGTCACACACCCTTATTTTAAAACAACCATTTAGTACTATGAAATATAATTCTTAATCTTATCTATCTGCCCTCTCTCATTTACTTCTTAATCATGTTATAAAATATTTCTTCATTATCAAATTTAATTTTAATATTAACTAAATTGTCTAACCCTTTTTCTCTTTCTTTCAATATTTCTAACTCCTCTCTAAGCTTCCTTTCAACTGTGTTATTTACTACTTTTACAATTTCGTATTCTTCCAAAGGATTAACAAACTTGTGGTTGTCTTCTATGAAATGTCTTGCATATAACGAATTGGTTGTTCTATTACCTTCTCCACGTTTGTGGTCAGACAACCTGCATGGGAATTTTCGTCCTGTCTCCCCTAGGTACACTTTGTTGCAGTCTTTATATTTTAATTTATAAATTCCGCTTTTCTGTAATACTGGAATTTTTTCTATATTCTTATTCCTTATATTATCAAATACCGTTTCACATTTTTTAATAGCTATATCTACTCCATATTTATTAAAACATTTTATAATTTTTCTAGTATGTGAACCTATGTATGTCAATGACCCTGCATAATTCTTTTGTTCTGGTTCTATTTTAGCTTTTTGTATGTTGACCCTTTTCATAACTTTATCCACTATGTTGGTGCTATAATTATTATTCCTTACAATTCCCTTTATCTTTTTTAACTCCCTATCTTTTGATTCGGTCTCTTTTAAACACTTCTGAGCTCTGTAACAAAAGGAATTGATTGCCGCCATTTTATATCTGTATGGGTGGTACGACTCTCTTGGTATAATTATATCAAGATACGACTCTTTCCTAAATATCCCAAACTGTAGTTTCTCATTATCTTTAATTTCTATGTTTAAATCTAAGTAATTTATTTGCTTACCTCCTATCTCTTCCTTAAATTGTAAGTTTATATCCTTATTATTTACCTCCTTTATAAACTCATGCACTTCTTCTATGCTTCCTTCCCAAACTACTAATCCATCATCAACGTATCTAGACCATAATTTTATATTGTCTTTATACTTAGTGGAAGTTATTAATTGCTTTTCAAAATCATTCATGTATATTTCAGCAAGAATAGGGGATAATGAAGACCCCATAGGTAAACCTTTTTTCTGTATATAAAACTTGTTATTAAACCTAAAATAGTTCTGATTTACACATTCTTTAATTACTTTCATCAACTGCTTTTTATACCTGTATTCTCCCATACTATTATCGTTTATTAACTTAATAACTTTATTTACTGTGATATTAGTAAACATGTCCTTAACATCCAGTGATATCAATTTTGTATTTACATTAATGCTAATATATTCTAATTTTTCTATCAATTTTATATTATTCTCTACGTTGTATTTTGTCCCAAATTCATATTTCTCTTTCAGTACTCTGCTAACTTCCTTTGATAATTTATAAATAGGTGCATTAATAAAAGAAGAAATCGGTCTAATTGGTTTTCCTTCTTTATGTATCTTAACCTGACTTTTAAAAGTTGGTGCTGTTGGATTACTTTCCAATAAATACTTTTTCTTTTTTTCCTCTATAAATGTTATCTGTTTCATCATTTGTTTTATCCTTGACTTGTACTTACTTGTATAATCATACTTTATTTCCTCGTATGGTCCTTCCCTTATAAATTCTTCCGTTTTCTTTATGTATTCTTCCTTTCTCATTAGTACCATTGTATTTCCTTTATCCGCCTTCGTAACTATAATATCATTCTTCTTTATTTTATTCTTAATTTAGTTACAGTTGCATTGATTTTTTGTTCATTCTTTGAATTACACAAACTTTTCTTAAATATTTTATCTACTACATTCCCTACTTCCCAACTTTTTCTTTTTTTATCATTTTCATTTCCTAGTTTTTGTATTATGCTTTCGCATTCAATGATCGTTTTTTCTTGATTTAATTCTGGTGGTGGTGCGTATTTTAAGCCTTTCCCTAACATTTCTTTTTCTTCCGTATTGAAATTTACCTCTGTAAGGTTTATTACTCTTTTTTCATAGTTATTCTTAGAGTGGTGTTCCTTTTTTACTTCGTTCTTTCTTATTAATTTATTTAACTTATCTACCATTTTTTTATTTTTATTTTCCAATTTCTTTTCTATGTACCCCAAACCAAAATTATATAATATTTCTTCTAACTCTACATACGAGTATATTATTAATAATTCTATGTGTCTGTCATATAATTTCCTATTATATCTATTGATTAAGCCGTAGAGTGACCTTATTTCCAGTTTGTCCACAACTTCTCGCTTTGTTCTTTTACTTTTTTGGCTACATTGTTCTTATTTTTAATTTTAACTTGAGCGTACTTTGGGATGACATTATTATCCAGACATTGTTTATTAAACCATATTTTACTTAAAACCCTCTTCAATTTAACTTTTAACTTAAGATATTTAAAAACTTTACTTACCTTATTGTTGTCGTTTATTACCTCATTGTTGTTGTCCATTACCTGTAGTCGATTGCACATCTTAACAGACGTTTAATGAAGAAATTTGTGTTAGTGGTTGAAATCACAATCAGAATGATCAATATTGCACACCACTATATAAAAATTATTCCGATTAGCGCTTTCAAGCTTCACAGCTCACCGTCAGATCAGGAATAGACAGCAAATTGTAATACCCAACCCTTCACCCCTCTCCCCTCCATGCTCACCCACAACAAACTAAAAATTAATGACCCTTCCCCCCCACTAAACTCTGTCTCGCCATCTGTACAGTTACATATTTTTCTAGTAAATTCCGTGTGTTTCAGTGTGTGTGTGTGTGTGTGTGCATCCTTTTAAACTACCCTCTTCCTCTCCACACACGTGGGTCAGTCACACACCCTTATTTTAAAACAACCATTTAGTACTATGAAATATAATTCTTAATCTTATCTATCTGCCCTCTCTCATTTACTTCTTAATCATGTTATAAAATATTTCTTCATTATCAAATTTAATTTTAATATTAACTAAATTGTCTAACCCTTTTTCTCTTTCTTTCAATATTTCTAACTCCTCTCTAAGCTTCCTTTCAACTGTGTTATTTACTACTTTTACAATTTCGTATTCTTCCAAAGGATTAACAAACTTGTGGTTGTCTTCTATGAAATGTCTTGCATATAACGAATTGGTTGTTCTATTACCTTCTCCACGTTTGTGGTCAGACAACCTGCATGGGAATTTTCGTCCTGTCTCCCCTAGGTACACTTTGTTGCAGTCTTTATATTTTAATTTATAAATTCCGCTTTTCTGTAATACTGGAATTTTTTCTATATTCTTATTCCTTATATTATCAAATACCGTTTCACATTTTTTAATAGCTATATCTACTCCATATTTATTAAAACATTTTATAATTTTTCTAGTATGTGAACCTATGTATGTCAATGACCCTGCATAATTCTTTTGTTCTGGTTCTATTTTAGCTTTTTGTATGTTGACCCTTTTCATAACTTTATCCACTATGTTGGTGCTATAATTATTATTCCTTACAATTCCCTTTATCTTTTTTAACTCCCTATCTTTTGATTCGGTCTCTTTTAAACACTTCTGAGCTCTGTAACAAAAGGAATTGATTGCCGCCATTTTATATCTGTATGGGTGGTACGACTCTCTTGGTATAATTATATCAAGATACGACTCTTTCCTAAATATCCCAAACTGTAGTTTCTCATTATCTTTAATTTCTATGTTTAAATCTAAGTAATTTATTTGCTTACCTCCTATCTCTTCCTTAAATTGTAAGTTTATATCCTTATTATTTACCTCCTTTATAAACTCATGCACTTCTTCTATGCTTCCTTCCCAAACTACTAATACATCATCAACGTATCTAGACCATAATATTTTATATTGTCTTTATACTTAGTGGAAGTTATTAATTGCTTTTCAAAATCATTCATGTATATTTCAGCAAGAATAGGGGATAATGAAGACCCCATAGGTAAACCTTTTTTCTGTATATAAAACTTGTTATTAAACCTAAAATAGTTCTGATTTACACATTCTTTAATTACTTTCATCAACTGCTTTTTATACCTGTATTCTCCCATACTATTATCGTTTATTAACTTAATAACTTTATTTACTGTGATATTAGTAAACATGTCCTTAACATCCAGTGATATCAATTTTGTATTTACATTAATGCTAATATTTTCTAATTTTTCTATCAATTTTATATTATTCTCTACGTTGTATTTTGTCCCAAATTCATATTTCTCTTTCAGTACTCTGCTAACTTCCTTTGATAATTTATAAATAGGTGCATTAATAAAAGAAGAAATCGGTCTAATTGGTTTTCCTTCTTTATGTATCTTAACCTGACTTTTAAAAGTTGGTGCTGTTGGATTACTTTCCAATAAATACTTTTTCTTTTTTTCCTCTATAAATGTTATCTGTTTCATCATTTGTTTTATCCTTGACTTGTACTTACTTGTATAATCATACTTTATTTCCTCGTATGGTCCTTCCCTTATAAATTCTTCCGTTTTCTTTATGTATTCTTCCTTTCTCATTAGTACCATTGTATTTCCTTTATCCGCCTTCGTAACTATAATATCATTCTTCTTTATTTTATTCTTAATTTAGTTACAGTTGCTTTGATTTTTTGTTCATTCTTTGAATTATACAAACTTTTCTTAAATATTTTATCTACTACATTCCCTACTTCCCAACTTTTTCTTTTTTTATCATTTTCATTTCCTAGTTTTTGTATTATGCTTTCGCATTCAATGATCGTTTTTTCTTGATTTAATTCTGGTGGTGGTGCGTATTTTAAGCCTTTCCCTAACATTTCTTTTTCTTCCGTATTGAAATTTACCTCTGTAAGGTTTATTACTCTTTTTTCATAGTTATTCTTAGAGAGGTGTTCCTTTTTTACTTCGTTCTTTCTTATTAATTTATTTAACTTATCTACCATTTTTTTATTTTTCTTTTCCAATTTCTTTTCTATGTACCCCAAACCAAAATTATATAATATTTCTTCTAACTCTACATACGAGTATATTATTAATAATTCTATGTGTCTGTCATATAATTTCCTATTATATCTATTGATTAAGCCGTAGAGTGACCTTATTTCCAGTTTATCCACAACTTCTCGCTTTGTTCTTTTACTTTTTTGGCTACACTGTTCTTATTTTTAATTTTAACTTGAGCGTACTTTGGGATGACATTATTATCCAGACATTGTTTATTAAACCATATTTTACTTAAAACCCTCTTCAATTTAACTTTTAACTTAAGATATTTAAAAACTTTACTTACCTTATTGTTGTCGTTTATTACCTCATTGTTGTTGTCCATTACCTGTAGTCGATTGCACATCTTAACAGACGTTTAATGAAGAAATTTGTGTTAGTGGTTGAAATCACAATCAGAATGATCAATATTGCACACCACTATATAAAAATTATTCCGATTAGCGCTTTCAAGCTTCACAGCTCACCGTCAGATCAGGAATAGACAGAAAATTGTAATACCCAACCCTTCACCCCTCTCCCCCCCGTGCTCACCCACAACAGACTAAAAATTAATGACCCTTCCCCCCCCTAAACTCTGTCTCACCATCTGTACAGTTACATATTTTTCTAGTAAATTCCGTGTGTTTCAGTGTGTGTGTGTGTGTGTGTGTGTGTGTGCATCCTTTTAAAAAACCCTCTTCCTCTCCACACACGTGGGTCAGTCACACACCCTTATTTTAAAACAACCATTTAGTACTATGAAATATAATTCTTAATCTTATCTATCTGCCCTCTCTCATTTACTTCTTAATCATGTTATAAAATATTTCTTCATTATCAAATTTAATTTTAATATTAACTAAATTGTCTAACCCTTTTTCTCTTTCTTTCAATATTTCTAACTCCTCTCTAAGCTTCCTTTCAACTGTGTTATTTACTACTTTTACAATTTCGTATTCTTCCAAAGGATTAACAAACTTGTGGTTGTCTTCTATGAAATGTCTTGCATATAACGAATTGGTTGTTCTATTACCTTCTCCACGTTTGTGGTCAGACAACCTGCATGGGAATTTTCGTCCTGTCTCCCCTAGGTACACTTTGTTGCAGTCTTTATATTTTAATTTATAAATTCCGCTTTTCTGTAATACTGGAATTTTTTCTATATTCTTATTCCTTATATTATCAAATACCGTTTCACATTTTTTAATAGCTATATCTACTCCATATTTATTAAAACATTTTATAATTTTTCTAGTATGTGAACCTATGTATGTCAATGACCCTGCATAATTCTTTTGTTCTGGTTCTATTTTAGCTTTTTGTATGTTGACCCTTTTCATAACTTTATCCACTATGTTGGTGCTATAATTATTATTCCTTACAATTCCCTTTATCTTTTTTAACTCCCTATCTTTTGATTCGGTCTCTTTTAAACACTTCTGAGCTCTGTAACAAAAGGAATTGATTGCCGCCATTTTATATCTGTATGGGTGGTACGACTCTCTTGGTATAATTATATCAGAATACGACTCTTTCCTAAATATCCCAAACTGTAGTTTCTCATTATCTTTAATTTCTATGTTTAAATCTAAGTAATTTATTTGCTTACCTCCTATCTCTTCCTTAAATTGTAAGTTTTATCCTTATTATTTACCTCCTTTATAAACTCATGCACTTCTTCTATGCTTCCTTCCCAAACTACTAATACATCATCAACGTATCTAGACCATAATATTTTATATTGTCTTTATACTTAGTGGAAGTTATTAATTGCTTTTCAAAATCATTCATGTATATTTCAGCAAGAATAGGGGATAATGAAGACCCCATAGGTAAACCTTTTTTCTGTATATAAAACTTGTTATTAAACCTAAAATAGTTCTGATTTACACATTCTTTAATTACTTTCATCAACTGCTTTTTATACCTGTATTCTCCCATACTATTATCGTTTATTAACTTAATAACTTTATTTACTGTGATATTAGTA
Organism: Magicicada septendecula; assembly: GCA_034769895.1. Taxonomy (NCBI): domain Eukaryota; kingdom Metazoa; phylum Arthropoda; class Insecta; order Hemiptera; family Cicadidae; genus Magicicada; species Magicicada septendecula. The sequence goes on from CM068371.1 coordinate 301,155,631, forward strand.
AACATGTCCTTAACATCCAGTGATATCAATTTTGTATTTACATTAATGCTAATATTTTCTAATTTTTCTATCAATTTTATATTATTCTCTACGTTATATTTTGTCCCAAATTCATATTTCTCTTTCAGTACTCTGCTAACTTCCTTTGATAATTTATAAATAGGTGCATTAATAAAAGAAGAAATCGGTCTAATTGGTTTTCCTTCTTTATGTATCTTAACCTCACTTTTAAAAGTTGGTGCTGTTGGATTACTTTCCAATAAATACTTTTTCTTTTTTTCCTCTATACATGTTATCTGTTTCATCATTAGTTTTATCCTTGACTTGTACTTACTTGTGTAATCATACTTTATTTCCTCATATGGTCCTTCCCTTATAAATTCTTCCGTTTTCTTTATGTATTCTTCCTTTCTCATTAGTACCATTGTATTTCCTTTATCCGCCTTCGTAACTATAATATCATTCTTCTTTATTTTATTCTTAATTTAGTTACAGTTGCTTTGATTTTTTGTTCATTCTTTGAATTATACAAACTTTTCTTAAATATTTTATCTACTACATTCCCTACTTCCCACCTTTTTCTTTTTTTATCATTTTCATTTCCTAGTTTTTGTATTATGCTTTCGCATTCAATGATCGTTTTTTCTTGATTTAATTCTGGTGGTGGTGCGTATTTTAAGCCTTTCCCTAACATTTCTTTTTCTTCCCAATTGAAATTTACCTCTGTAAGGTTTATTACTCTTTTTTCATAGTTATTCTTAGAGAGGTGTTCCTTTTTTACTTCGTTCTTTCTTATTAATTTATTTAACTTATCTACCATTTTTTTATTTTTATTTTCCAATTTCTTTTCTATGTACCCCAAACCAAAATTATATAATATTTCTTCTAACTCTACATACGAGTATATTATTAATAATTCTATGTGTCTGTCATATAATTTCCTATTATATCTATTGATTAAGCCGTAGAGTGACCTTATTTCCAGTTTATCCACAACTTCTCGCTTTGTTCTTTTACTTTTTTGGCTACATTGTTCTTATTTTTAATTTTAACTTGAGCGTACTTTGGGATGACATTATTATCCAGACATTGTTTATTAAACCATATTTTACTTAAAACCCTCTTCAATTTAACTTTTAACTTAAGATATTTAAAAACTTTACTTACCTTATTGTTGTCGTTTATTACCTCATTGTTGTTGTCCATTACCTGTAGTCGATTGCACATCTTAACAGACGTTTAATGAAGAAATTTGTGTTAGTGGTTGAAATCACAATCAGAATGATCAATATTGCACACCACTATATAAAAATTATTCCGATTAGCGCTTTCAAGCTTCACAGCTCACCGTCAGATCAGGAATAGACAGCAAATTGTAATACCCAACCCTTCACCCCTCTCCCCTCCATGCTCACCCACAACAAACTAAAAATTAATGACCCTTCCCCCCCACTAAACTCTGTCTCGCCATCTGTACAGTTACATATTTTTCTAGTAAATTCCGTGTGTTTCAGTGTGTGTGTGTGTGTGTGTGCATCCTTTTAAACTACCCTCTTCCTCTCCACACACGTGGGTCAGTCACACACCCTTATTTTAAAACAACCATTTAGTACTATGAAATATAATTCTTAATCTTATCTATCTGCCCTCTCTCATTTACTTCTTAATCATGTTATAAAATATTTCTTCATTATCAAATTTAATTTTAATATTAACTAAATTGTCTAACCCTTTTTCTCTTTCTTTCAATATTTCTAACTCCTCTCTAAGCTTCCTTTCAACTGTGTTATTTACTACTTTTACAATTTCGTATTCTTCCAAAGGATTAACAAACTTGTGGTTGTCTTCTATGAAATGTCTTGCATATAACGAATTGGTTGTTCTATTACCTTCTCCACGTTTGTGGTCAGACAACCTGCATGGGAATTTTCGTCCTGTCTCCCCTAGGTACACTTTGTTGCAGTCTTTATATTTTAATTTATAAATTCCGCTTTTCTGTAATACTGGAATTTTTTCTATATTCTTATTCCTTATATTATCAAATACCGTTTCACATTTTTTAATAGCTATATCTACTCCATATTTATTAAAACATTTTATAATTTTTCTAGTATGTGAACCTATGTATGTCAATGACCCTGCATAATTCTTTTGTTCTGGTTCTATTTTAGCTTTTTGTATGTTGACCCTTTTCATAACTTTATCCACTATGTTGGTGCTATAATTATTATTCCTTACAATTCCCTTTATCTTTTTTAACTCCCTATCTTTTGATTCGGTCTCTTTTAAACACTTCTGAGCTCTGTAACAAAAGGAATTGATTGCCGCCATTTTATATCTGTATGGGTGGTACGACTCTCTTGGTATAATTATATCAAGATACGACTCTTTCCTAAATATCCCAAACTGTAGTTTCTCATTATCTTTAATTTCTATGTTTAAATCTAAGTAATTTATTTGCTTACCTCCTATCTCTTCCTTAAATTGTAAGTTTATATCCTTATTATTTACCTCCTTTATAAACTCATGCACTTCTTCTATGCTTCCTTCCCAAACTACTAATCCATCATCAACGTATCTAGACCATAATTTTATATTGTCTTTATACTTAGTGGAAGTTATTAATTGCTTTTCAAAATCATTCATGTATATTTCAGCAAGAATAGGGGATAATGAAGACCCCATAGGTAAACCTTTTTTCTGTATATAAAACTTGTTATTAAACCTAAAATAGTTCTGATTTACACATTCTTTAATTACTTTCATCAACTGCTTTTTATACCTGTATTCTCCCATACTATTATCGTTTATTAACTTAATAACTTTATTTACTGTGATATTAGTAAACATGTCCTTAACATCCAGTGATATCAATTTTGTATTTACATTAATGCTAATATTTTCTAATTTTTCTATCAATTTTATATTATTCTCTACGTTGTATTTTGTCCCAAATTCATATTTCTCTTTCAGTACTCTGCTAACTTCCTTTGATAATTTATAAATAGGTGCATTAATAAAAGAAGAAATCGGTCTAATTGGTTTTCCTTCTTTATGTATCTTAACCTGACTTTTAAAAGTTGGTGCTGTTGGATTACTTTCCAATAAATACTTTTTCTTTTTTTCCTCTATAAATGTTATCTGTTTCATCATTTGTTTTATCCTTGACTTGTACTTACTTGTATAATCATACTTTATTTCCTCGTATGGTCCTTCCCTTATAAATTCTTCCGTTTTCTTTATGTATTCTTCCTTTCTCATTAGTACCATTGTATTTCCTTTATCCGCCTTCGTAACTATAATATCATTCTTCTTTATTTTATTCTTAATTTAGTTACAGTTGCTTTGATTTTTTGTTCATTCTTTGAATTATACAAACTTTTCTTAAATATTTTATCTACTACATTCCCTACTTCCCAACTTTTTCTTTTTTTATCATTTTCATTTCCTAGTTTTTGTATTATGCTTTCGCATTCAATGATCGTTTTTTCTTGATTTAATTCTGGTGGTGGTGCGTATTTTAAGCCTTTCCCTAACATTTCTTTTTCTTCCGTATTGAAATTTACCTCTGTAAGGTTTATTACTCTTTTTTCATAGTTATTCTTAGAGAGGTGTTCCTTTTTTACTTCGTTCTTTCTTATTAATTTATTTAACTTATCTACCATTTTTTTATTTTTATTTTCCAATTTCTTTTCTATGTACCCCAAACCAAAATTATATAATATTTCTTCTAACTCTACATACGAGTATATTATTAATAATTCTATGTGTCTGTCATATAATTTCCTATTATATCTATTGATTAAGCCGTAGAGTGACCTTATTTCCAGTTTATCCACAACTTCTCGCTTTGTTCTTTTACTTTTTTGGCTACACTGTTCTTATTTTTAATTTTAACTTGAGCGTACTTTGGGATGACATTATTATCCAGACATTGTTTATTAAACCATATTTTACTTAAAACCCTCTTCAATTTAACTTTTAACTTAAGATATTTAAAAACTTTACTTACCTTATTGTTGTCGTTTATTACCTCATTGTTGTTGTCCATTACCTGTAGTCGATTGCACATCTTAACAGACGTTTAATGAAGAAATTTGTGTTAGTGGTTGAAATCACAATCAGAATGATCAATATTGCACACCACTATATAAAAATTATTCCGATTAGCGCTTTCAAGCTTCACAGCTCACCGTCAGATCAGGAATAGACAGAAAATTGTAATACCCAACCCTTCACACCTCTCCCCCCCGTGCTCACCCACAACAGACTAAAAATTAATGACCCTTCCCCCCCCCTAAACTCTGTCTCTCCATCTGTACAGTTACATATTTTTCTAGTAAATTCCGTGTGTTTCAGTGTGTGTGTGTGTGTGTGTGTGTGTGTGCATCCTTTTAAAAAACCCTCTTCCTCTCCACACACGTGGGTCAGTCACACACCCTTATTTTAAAACAACCATTTAGTACTATGAAATATAATTCTTAATCTTATCTATCTGCCCTCTCTCATTTACTTCTTAATCATGTTATAAAATATTTCTTCATTATCAAATTTAATTTTAATATTAACTAAATTGTCTAACCCTTTTTCTCTTTCTTTCAATATTTCTAACTCCTCTCTAAGCTTCCTTTCAACTGTGTTATTTACTACTTTTACAATTTCGTATTCTTCCAAAGGATTAACAAACTTGTGGTTGTCTTCTATGAAATGTCTTGCATATAACGAATTGGTTGTTCTATTACCTTCTCCACGTTTGTGGTCAGACAACCTGCATGGGAATTTTCGTCCTGTCTCCCCTAGGTACACTTTGTTGCAGTCTTTATATTTTAATTTATAAATTCCGCTTTTCTGTAATACTGGAATTTTTTCTATATTCTTATTCCTTATATTATCAAATACCGTTTCACATTTTTTAATAGCTATATCTACTCCATATTTATTAAAACATTTTATAATTTTTCTAGTATGTGAACCTATGTATGTCAATGACCCTGCATAATTCTTTTGTTCTGGTTCTATTTTAGCTTTTTGTATGTTGACCCTTTTCATAACTTTATCCACTATGTTGGTGCTATAATTATTATTCCTTACAATTCCCTTTATCTTTTTTAACTCCCTATCTTTTGATTCGGTCTCTTTTAAACACTTCTGAGCTCTGTAACAAAAGGAATTGATTGCCGCCATTTTATATCTGTATGGGTGGTACGACTCTCTTGGTATAATTATATCAGAATACGACTCTTTCCTAAATATCCCAAACTGTAGTTTCTCATTATCTTTAATTTCTATGTTTAAATCTAAGTAATTTATTTGCTTACCTCCTATCTCTTCCTTAAATTGTAAGTTTTATCCTTATTATTTACCTCCTTTATAAACTCATGCACTTCTTCTATGCTTCCTTCCCAAACTACTAATACATCATCAACGTATCTAGACCATAATATTTTATATTGTCTTTATACTTAGTGGAAGTTATTAATTGCTTTTCAAAATCATTCATGTATATTTCAGCAAGAATAGGGGATAATGAAGACCCCATAGGTAAACCTTTTTTCTGTATATAAAACTTGTTATTAAACCTAAAATAGTTCTGATTTACACATTCTTTAATTACTTTCATCAACTGCTTTTTATACCTGTATTCTCCCATACTATTATCGTTTATTATCTTAATAACTTTATTTACTGTGATATTAGTAAACATGTCCTTAACATCCAGTGATATCAATTTTGTATTTACATTAATGCTAATATTTTCTAATTTTTCTATCAATTTTATATTATTCTCTACGTTATATTTTGTCCCAAATTCATATTTCTCTTTCAGTACTCTGCTAACTTCCTTTGATAATTTATAAATAGGTGCATTAATAAAAGAAGCAATCGGTCTAATTGGTTTTCCTTCTTTATGTATCTTAACCTCACTTTTAAAAGTTGGTGCTGTTGGATTACTTTCCAATAAATACTTTTTCTTTTTTTCCTCTATACATGTTATCTGTTTCATCATTAGTTTTATCCTTGACTTGTACTTACTTGTGTAATCATACTTTATTTCCTCGTATGGTCCTTCCCTTATAAATTCTTCCGTTTTCTTTATGTATTCTTCCTTTCTCATTAGTACCATTGTATTTCCTTTATCCGCCTTCGTAACTATAATATCATTCTTCTTTATTTTATTCTTAATTTAGTTACAGTTGCTTTGATTTTTTGTTCATTCTTTGAATTATACAAACTTTTCTTAAATATTTTATCTACTACATTCCCTACTTCCCACCTTTTTCTTTTTTTATCATTTTCATTTCCTAGTTTTTGTATTATGCTTTCGCATTCAATGATCGTTTTTTCTTGATTTAATTCTGGTGGTGGTGCGTATTTTAAGCCTTTCCCTAACATTTCTTTTTCTTCCGTATTGAAATTTACCTCTGTAAGGTTTATTACTCTTTTTTCATAGTTATTCTTAGAGAGGTGTTCCTTTTTTACTTCGTTCTTTCTTATTAATTTATTTAACTTATCTACCATTTTTTTATTTTTATTTTCCAATTTCTTTTCTATGTACCCCAAACCAAAATTATATAATATTTCTTCTAACTCTACATACGAGTATATTATTAATAATTCTATGTGTCTGTCATATAATTTCCTATTATATCTATTGATTAAGCCGTAGAGTGACCTTATTTCCAGTTTATCCACAACTTCTCGCTTTGTTCTTTTACTTTTTTGGCTACATTGTTCTTATTTTTAATTTTAACTTGAGCGTACTTTGGGATGACATTATTATCCAGACATTGTTTATTAAACCATATTTTACTTAAAGCCCTCTTCAATTTAACTTTTAACTTAAGATATTTAAAAACTTTACTTACCTTATTGTTGTCGTTTATTACCTCATTGTTGTTGTCCATTACCTGTAGTCGATTGCACATCTTAACAGACGTTTAATGAAGAAATTTGTGTTAGTGGTTGAAATCACAATCAGAATGATCAATATTGCACACCACTATATAAAAATTATTCCGATTAGCGCTTTCAAGCTTCACACCTCACCGTCAGATCAGGAATAGACAGAAAATTGTAATACCCAACCCTTCACCCCTCTCCCCTCCATGCTCACCCACAACAAACTAAAAATTAATGACCCTTCCCCCCCACTAAACTCTGTCTCGCCATCTGTACAGTTACATATTTTTCTAGTAAATTCCGTGTGTTTCAGTGTGTGTGTGTGTGTGTGTGTGCATCCTTTTAAACTACCCTCTTCCTCTCCACACACGTGGGTCAGTCACACACCCTTATTTTAAAACAACCATTTAGTACTATGAAATATAATTCTTATACTTATCTATCTGCCCTCTCTCATTTACTTCTTAATCATGTTATAAAATATTTCTTCATTATCAAATTTAATTTTAATATTAACTAAATTGTCTAACCCTTTTTCTCTTTCTTTCAATATTTCTAACTCCTCTCTAAGCTTCCTTTCAACTGTGTTATTTACTACTTTTACAATTTCGTATTCTTCCAAAGGATTAACAAACTTGTGGTTGTCTTCTATGAAATGTCTTGCATATAACGAATTGGTTGTTCTATTACCTTCTCCACGTTTGTGGTCAGACAACCTGCATGGGAATTTTCGTCCTGTCTCCCCTAGGTACACTTTGTTGCAGTCTTTATATTTTAATTTATAAATTCCGCTTTTCTGTAATACTGGAATTTTTTCTATATTCTTATTCCTTATATTATCAAATACCGTTTCACATTTTTTAATAGCTATATCTACTCCATATTTATTAAAACATTTTATAATTTTTCTAGTATGTGAACCTATGTATGTCAATGACCCTGCATAATTCTTTTGTTCTGGTTCTATTTTAGCTTTTTGTATGTTGACCCTTTTCATAACTTTATCCACTATGTTGGTGCTTTAATTATTATTCCTTACAATTCCCTTTATCTTTTTTGACTCCCTATCTTTTGATTCGGTCTCTTTTAAACACTTCTGAGCTCTGTAACAAAAGGAATTGATTGCCGCCATTTTATATCTGTATGGGTGGTACGACTCTCTTGGTATAATTATATCAAGATACGACTCTTTCCTAAATATCCCAAACTGTAGTTTCTCATTATCTTTAATTTCTATGTTTAAATCTAAGTAATTTATTTGCTTACCTCCTATCTCTTCCTTAAATTGTAAGTTTTTATCCTTATTATTTACCTCCTTTATAAACTCATGCACTTCTTCTATGCTTCCTTCCCAAACTACTAATCCATCATCAACGTATCTAGACCATAATTTTATATTGTCTTTATACTTAGTGGAAGTTATTAATTGCTTTTCAAAATCATTCATGTATATTTCAGCAAGAATAGGGGATAATGAAGACCCCATAGGTAAACCTTTTTTCTGTATATAAAACTTGTTATTAAACCTAAAATAGTTCTGATTTACACATTCTTTAATTACTTTCATCAACTGCTTTTTATACCTGTATTCTCCCATACTATTATCGTTTATTAACTTAATAACTTTATTTACTGTGATATTAGTAAACATGTCCTTAACATCCAGTGATATCAATTTTGTATTTACATTAATGCTAATATTTTCTAATTTTTCTATCAATTTTATATTATTCTCTACGTTGTATTTTGTCCCAAATTCATATTTCTCTTTCAGTACTCTGCTAACTTCCTTTGATAATTTATAAATAGGTGCATTAATAAAAGAAGAAATCGGTCTAATTGGTTTTCCTTCTTTATGTATCTTAACCTGACTTTTAAAAGTTGGTGCTGTTGGATTACTTTCCAATAAATACTTTTTCTTTTTTTCCTCTATAAATGTTATCTGTTTCATCATTTGTTTTATCCTTGACTTGTACTTACTTGTATAATCATACTTTATTTCCTCGTATGGTCCTTCCCTTATAAATTCTTCCGTATTCTTTATGTATTCTTCCTTTCTCATTAGTACCATTGTATTTCCTTTATCCGCCTTCGTAACTATAATATCATTCTTCTTTATTTTATTCTTAATTTAGTTACAGTTGCTTTGATTTTTTGTTCATTCTTTGAATTATACAAACTTTTCTTAAATATTTTATCTACTACATTCCCTACTTCCCACCTTTTTCTTTTTTTATCATTTTCATTTCCTAGTTTTTGTATTATGCTTTCGCATTCAATGATCGTTTTTTCTTGATTTAATTCTGGTGGTGGTGCGTATTTTAAGCCTTTCGCTAACATTTCTTTTTCTTCCGTATTGAAATTTACCTCTGTAAGGTTTATTACTCTTTTTTCATAGTTATTCTTAGAGAGGTGTTCCTTTTTTACTTCGTTCTTTCTTATTAATTTATTTAACTTATCTACCATTTTTTTATTTTTCTTTTCCAATTTCTTTTCTATGTACCCCAAACCAAAATTATATAATATTTCTTCTAACTCTACATACGAGTATATTATTAATAATTCTATGTGTCTGTCATATAATTTCCTATTATATCTATTGATTAAGCCGTAGAGTGACCTTATTTCCAGTTTATCCACAACTTCTCGCTTTGTTCTTTTACTTTTTTGGCTACACTGTTCTTATTTTTAATTTTAACTTGAGCGTACTTTGTGATGACATTATTATCCAGACATTGTTTATTAAACCATATTTTACTTAAAACCCTCTTCAATTTAACTTTTAACTTAAGATATTTAAAAACTTTACTTACCTTATTGTTGTCGTTTATTACCTCATTGTTGTTGTCCATTACCTGTAGTCGATTGCACATCTTAACAGACGTTTAATGAAGAAATTTGTGTTAGTGGTTGAAATCACAATCAGAATGATCAATATTGCACACCACTATATAAATATTATTCCGATTAGCGCTTTCAAGCTTCACAGCTCACCGTCAGATCAGGAATAGACAGAAAATTGTAATACCCAACCCTTCACCCCTCTCCACCCCATGCTCACCCACAACAGACTAAAAATTAATGACCCTTCCCCTCCCCTAAACTCTGTCTCACCATCTGTACAGTTACATATTTTTCTAGTAAATTCCGTGTGTTTCAGTGTGTGTGTGTGTGTGTGTGTGCATCCTTTTAAACTACCCTCTTCCTCTCCACACACGTGGGTCAGTCACACACCCTTATTTTAAAACAACCATTTAGTACTATGAAATATAATTCTTAATCTTATCTATCTGCCCTCTCTCATTTACTTCTTAATCATGTTATAAAATATTTCTTCATTATCAAATTTAATTTTAATATTAACTAAATTGTCTAACCCTTTTTCTCTTTCTTTCAATATTTCTAACTCCTCTCTAAGCTTCCTTTCAACTGTGTTATTTACTACTTTTACAATTTCGTATTCTTCCAAAGGATTAACAAACTTGTGGTTGTCTTCTATGAAATGTCTTGCATATAACGAATTGGTTGTTCTATTACCTTCTCCACGTTTGTGGTCAGACAACCTGCATGGGAATTTTCGTCCTGTCTCCCCTAGGTACACTTTGTTGCAGTCTTTATATTTTAATTTATAAATTCCGCTTTTCTGTAATACTGGAATTTTTTCTATATTCTTATTCCTTATATTATCAAATACCGTTTCACATTTTTTAATAGCTATATCTACTCCATATTTATTAAAACATTTTATAATTTTTCTAGTATGTGAACCTATGTATGTCAATGACCCTGCATAATTCTTTTGTTCTGGTTCTATTTTAGCTTTTTGTATGTTGACCCTTTTCATAACTTTATCCACTATGTTGGTGCTATAATTATTATTCCTTACAATTCCCTTTATCTTTTTTAACTCCCTATCTTTTGATTCGGTCTCTTTTAAACACTTCTGAGCTCTGTAACAAAAGGAATTGATTGCCGCCATTTTATATCTGTATGGGTGGTACGACTCTCTTGGTATAATTATATCAAGATACGACTCTTTCCTAAATATCCCAAACTGTAGTTTCTCATTATCTTTAATTTCTATGTTTAAATCTAAGTAATTTATTTGCTTACCTCCTATCTCTTCCTTAAATTGTAAGTTTTTATCCTTATTATTTACCTCCTTTATAAACTCATGCACTTCTTCTATGCTTCCTTCCCAAACTACTAATCCATCATCAACGTATCTAGACCATAATTTTATATTGTCTTTATACTTAGTGGAAGTTATTAATTGCTTTTCAAAATCATTCATGTATATTTCAGCAAGAATAGGGGATAATGAAGACCCCATAGGTAAACCTTTTTTCTGTATATAAAACTTGTTATTAAACCTAAAATAGTTCTGATTTACACATTCTTTAATTACTTTCATCAACTGCTTTTTATACCTGTATTCTCCCATACTATTATCGTTTATTAACTTAATAACTTTATTTACTGTGATATTAGTAAACATGTCCTTAACATCCAGTGATATCAATTTTGTATTTACATTAATGCTAATATTTTCTAATTTTTCTATCAATTTTATATTATTCTCTACGTTGTATTTTGTCCCAAATTCATATTTCTCTTTCAGTACTCTGCTAACTTCCTTTGATAATTTATAAATAGGTGCATTAATAAAAGAAGAAATCGGTCTAATTGGTTTTCCTTCTTTATGTATCTTAACCTGACTTTTAAAAGTTGGTGCTGGTGGATTACTTTCCAATAAATACTTTTTCTTTTTTTCTTCTATAAATGTTATCTGTTTCATCATTTGTTTTATCCTTGACTTGTACTTACTTGTATAATCATACTTTATTTCCTCATATGGTCCTTCCCTTATAATTTCTTCCGTTTTCTTTATGTATTCTTCCTTTCTCATTAGTACCATTGTATTTCCTTTATCCGCCTTCGTAACTATAATATCATTCTTCTTTTTTTTATTCTTTAGTTTAGTTACAGTTGCTTTGATTTTTTGTTTATTCTTTGAATTATACAAACTTTTCTTAAATATTTTATCTACTACATTCCCTACTTCCCACCTTTTTCTTTTTTTATCATTTTCATTTCCTAGTTTTTGTATTAGCTTTCGCATTCAATGATCGTTTTTTCTTGATTTAATTCTGGTGGTGGTGCGTATATTAAGCCTTTCGCTAACATTTCTTTTTCTTCCGTATTGAAATTTACCTCTGTAAGGTTTATTACTCTTTTTTCATAGTTATTCTTAGAGAGGTGTTCCTTTTTTACTTCGTTCTTTCTTATTAATTTATTTAACTTATCTACCATTTTTTTATTTTTATTTTCCAATTTCTTTTCTATGTACCCCAAACCAAAATTATATAATATTTCTTCTAACTCTACATACGAGTATATTATTAATAATTCTATGTGTCTGTCATATAATTTCCTATTATATCTATTGATTAAGCCGTAGAGTGATTTATTTCCAGTTTTAACCACAACTTCTCGCTTTGTTCTTTTACTTTTTTGGCTACACTGTTCTTATTTTTAATTTTAACTTGAGCGTACTTTGGGATGACATTATTATCCAGACATTGTTTATTAAACCATATTTTACTTAAAACCCTCTTCAATTTAACTTTTAACTTAAGATATTTAAAAACTTTACTTACCTTATTGTTGTCGTTTATTACCTCATTGTTGTTGTCCATTACCTGTAGTCGATTGCACATCTTAACAGACGTTTAATGAAGAAATTTGTGTTAGTGGTTGAAATCACAATCAGAATGATCAATATTGCACACCACTATATAAAAATTATTCCGATTAGCGCTTTCAAGCTTCACAGCTCATCGTCAGATCAGGAATAGACAGAAAATTGTAATACCCAACCCTTCACCCCTCCACCCACCCCGCCACACTCCGAACAAACTAAAAATTAATGACCCTTCCCCCCCTAAACTCTGTCTCACCATCTGTACAGTTACATATTTTTCTAGTAAATTCTTTGTGTTTCAGTGTGTGTGTGTGTGTGTGTGTGTGTGTGTGTGTGTGTGTGTTTCAGTGTGTGTGTGTGTGTGTGTGCGTGTGCGTGTGTGCGTGTGTGCGTGTGCGTGTGTGTGTGTGTGTGTGTGTGTGTGTGTGTGTGTGTGTGTGTGTGTGTGTGTGTGTGTGTGTGTGTGTGTGTGTGTGTGTGTGTGTGTGTGTGTGTGTGTGTGTGTGTGTGTGTGTGTGTGTGTGTGTGTGTGTGTGTGTGTGTGTGTGTGTGTGTGTGTGTGTGTGTGTGTGTGTGTGTGTGTGTGTGTGTCCTTTTAAACTACCCTCTTCCTCTCCACACACGTGGGTCAGTCATACACCCTTATTTTAAAACATCCATTTAGTACTATGAAATATAATTCTTAATCTTATCTATCTGCCCTCTCTCATTTACTTCTTAATCATGTTATAAAATATTTCTTCATTATCAAATTTAATTTTAATATTAACTAAATTGTCTAACCCTTTTTCTCTTTCTTTCAATATTTCTAACTCCTCTCTAAGGTTCCTTTCAACTGTGTTATTTACTACTTTTACAATTTCGTATTCTTCCAAAGGATTAACAAACTTGTGGTTGTCTTCTATGAAATGTCTTGCATATAACGAATTGGTTGTTCTATTACCTTCTCCACGTTTGTGGTCAGACAACCTGCATGGGAATTTTCGTCCTGTCTCCCCTAGGTACACTTTGTTGCAGTCTTTATATTTTCATTTATAAATTCCGCTTTTCTGTAATACTGGAATTTTTTCTATATTCTTATTCCTTATATTATCAAATACCGTTTCACATCTTTTAATAGCTATATCTACTGCATATTTATTAAAATATTTTATAATTTTTCTAGTATGTGAACCTATGTATGTCAATGACCCTGCATAATTCTTTTGTTCTGGTTCTATTTTAGCTTTTTGTATGTTGACCCTTTTCATAACTTTATCCACTATGTTGGTGCTATAATTATAATTCCTTACAATTCCCTTTATCTTTTTTAACTCCCTATCGTTTGATTCGGTCTCTTTTAAACACTTCTGAGCTCTGTAACAAAAGGAATTGATTGCCGCCATTTTATATCTGTATGGGTGGTACGACTCTCTTGGTATAATTATATCAGAATACGACTCTTTACTAAATATCCCAAACTGTAGTTTCTCATTATCTTTAATTTCTATGTTTAAATCTAAGTAATTTATTTGCTTACCTCCTATCTCTTCCTTAAATTGTAAGTTTTTATCCTTATTATTTACCTCCTTTATAAACTCATGCACTTCTTCTATGCTTCCTTCCCAAACTACTAATACATCATCAACGTATCTAGACCATAATTTTATATTGTCTTTATACTTAGTGGAAGTTATTAATTGCTTTTCAAAATCATTCATGTATATTTCAGCAAGAATAGGGGATAATGAAGACCCCATAGGTAAACCTTTTTTCTGTATATAAAACTTGTTATTAAACCTAAAATTGTTCTGATTTACACATTCTTTAATTACTTTCATCAACTGCTTTTTATACCTGTATTCTCCCATACTATTATCGTTTATTAACTTAATAACTTTATTTACTGTGATATTAGTAAACATGTCCTTAACATCCAGTGATATCAATTTTGTATTTACATTAATGCTAATATTTTCTAATTTTTCTATCAATTTTATATTATTCTCTACGTTGTATTTTGTCCCAAATTCATATTTCTCTTTCAGTACACTGCTAACTTCCTTTGATAATTTATAAATAGGTGCATTAATAAAAGAAGCAATCGGTCTAATTGGTTTTCCTTCTTTATGTATCTTAACCTCACTTTTAAAAGTTGGTGCTGTTGGATTACTTTCCAATAAATACTTTTTCTTTTTTTCCTCTATAAATGTTATCTGTTTCATCATTTGTTTTATCCTTGACTTGTACTTAATTGTATAATCATACTTTATTTCCTCGTATGGTCCTTCCCTTATAAATTCTTCCGTTTTCTTTATGTATTCTTCCTTTCTCATTAGTACCATTGTATTTCCTTTATCCGCCTTCGTAACTATAATATCATTCTTCTTTATTTTATTCTTAATTTAGTTACAGTTGCTTTGATTTTTTGTTCATTCTTTGAATTATACAAACTTTTCTTAAATATTTTATCTACTACATTCCCTACTTCCCACCTTTTTCTTTTTTTATCATTTTCATTTCCTAGTTTTTGTATTATGCTTTCGCATTCAATGATCGTTTTTTCTTGATTTAATTCTGGTGGTGGTGCGTATTTTAAGCCTTTCGCTAACATTTCTTTTTCTTCCGTATTGAAATTTACCTCTGTAAGGTTTATTACTCTTTTTTCATAGTTATTCTTAGAGAGGTGTTCCTTTTTTACTTCGTTCTTTCTTATTAATTTATTTAACTTATCTACCATTTTTTTATTTTTATTTTCCAATTTCTTTTCTATGTACCCCAAACCAAAATTATATAATATTTCTTCTAACTCTACATACGATTATATTATTAATAATTCTATGTGTCTGTCATATAATTTCCTATTATATCTATTGATTAAGCCGTAGAGTGACCTTATTTCCAGTTTTAACCACAACTTCTCGCTTTGTTCTTTTACTTTTTTGGCTACACTGTTCTTATTTTTAATTTTAACTTGAGCGTACTTTGGGATGACATTATTATCCAGACATTGTTTATTAAACCATATTTTACTTAAAACCCTCTTCAATTTAACATTTAACTTAAGATATTTAAAAACTTTACTTACCTTATTGTTGTCGTTTATTACCTCATTGTTGTTGTCCATTACCTGTAGTCGATTGCACATCTTAACAGACGTTTAATGAAGAAATTTGTGTTAGTGGTTGAAATCACAATCAGAATGATCAATATTGCACACCACTATATAAAAATTATTCCGATTAGCGCTTTCAAGCTTCACAGCTCACCGTCAGATCAGGAATAGAC
The DNA here is from genome assembly GCA_034769895.1 of Magicicada septendecula. Lineage (NCBI taxonomy): Eukaryota > Metazoa > Arthropoda > Insecta > Hemiptera > Cicadidae > Magicicada > Magicicada septendecula. The sequence continues at coordinate 301,171,502 of CM068371.1, forward strand.
AGCAAATTGTAATACCCAACCCTTCACCCCTCTCCCCACCATGCTCACCCACAACAAACTAAAAATTAATGACCCTTCCCCCCCCTAAACTATGTCTCACCATCGGTACAGTTACATATTTTTCTAGTAAATTCCTTGTGTTTCAGTGTGTGTGTGTGTGTGTGTGTGTGTGTGTGTGTGTGTGTGTGTGTGTGTGTGTGTGTGTGTGTGTGTGTGTGTGTGTGTGTGTGTGTGTGTGTGTGTGTGTGTGTGTGTGTGTGTGTGTGTGTGTGTGTGTGTGTGCATCCTTTTAAACTACCCTCTTCCTCTCCACACCCGTGGGTCAGTCACACACCCTTATTTTAAAACAACCATTTAGTACTATGAAATATAATTCTTAATCTTATCTATCTGCCCTTTCTCATTTACTTCTTAATCATGTTATTAAATATTTCTTCATTAAAATTTAATTTTAATATTAATTAAATTGTCTAACCCTTTTTCTCTTTCTTTCAATATTTCTAACTCCTCTCTAAGCTTCCTTTCAACTGTGTTATTTACTACTTTTACAATTTCGTATTCTTCCAAAGTATTAACAAACTTGTGGTTGTCTTCTATGAAATGTCTTGCATATAACGAATTGGTTGTTCTATTACCTTCTCCACGTTTGTGGTCAGACAACCTGCATGCGAATTTTCGTCCTGTCTCCCCTAGGTACACTTTGTTGCACTCTTTACATTTTAATTTATAAATTCCGCTTTTCTGTTATACTGGAATTTTTTCTATATTCTTATTCCTTATCTTATCAAATACCGTTTCAGATTTTTTAATAGCTATATCTACTCCATATTTATTAAAACATTTTATAATTTTTCTAGTATGTGAACCTATGTATGTCAATGACCCTGCATAATTCTTTTGTTCTGGTTCTATTTTAGCTTTTTGTATGTTGACCCTTTTCATAACTTTATCCACTATGTTGGTGCTATAATTATTATTCCTTACAATTCCCTTTATCTTTTTTAACTCCCTATCTTTTGATTCGGTCTCTTTTAAACACTTCTGAGCTCTGCAACAAAAGGAATTGATTGCCTCCATTTTATATCTGTATGGGTGGTACGATTCTCTTGGTATAATTATATCAGAATACGACTCTTTCCTAAATATCCCAAACTGTAGTTTCTCATTATCTTTAATTTCTATGTTTAAATCTAAGTAATTTATTTGCTTACCTCCTATCTCTTCCTTAAATTGTAAGTTTTTATCCTTATTATTTACCTCCTTTATAAACTCATGCACTTCTTCTATGCTTCCTGCCCAAACTACTAATACATCATCAACGTATCTAGACCATAATTTTATATTGTCTTTATACTTAGTGGAAGTTATTAATTGCTTTTCAAAATCATTCATGTATATTTCAGCAAGAATAGGGGATAATGAAGACCCCATAAGTAAACCTTTTTTCTGGATATAAAACTTGTTATTAAACCTAAAATAGTTCTGATTTACACATTCTTTAATTACTTTCATCAACTGCTTTTTATACCTGTATTCTCCCATACTATTATCGTTTATTAACTTAATAACTTTATTTACTGTGATATTAGTAAACATGTCCTTAACATCCAGTGATATCAATTTTGTATTTACATTAATGCTAATATTTTCTAATTTTTTCAATCAATTTTATATTATTCTCTACGTTGTATTTTGTCCCAAATTCATATTTCTCTTTCAGTATTCTGCTAACTTCCTTTGATAATTTATAAATAGGTGCATTAATAAAAGAAGCAATCGGTCTAATTGGTTTTCCTTCTTTATGTATCTTAACCTGACTTTTAGAAGTTGGTGCTGTTGGATTACTTTCCAATAAATACTTTCCTTTTTTTCCTCTATAAATGTTATCTGTTTCATCATTTGTTTTATCCTTGACTTGTACTTACTTGTATAATCATACTTTATTTCCTCGTATGGTCCTTCCCTTATAAATTCTTCCGTTTTCTTTATGTATTCTTCCTTTCTCATTAGTACCATTGTATTTCCTTTATCCGCCTTCGTAACTATAATATCATTCTTCTTTACTTTATTCTTTAGTTTAGTTACAGTTGCTTTGATTTTTTGTTCATTCTTTGAATTATACAAACTTTTCTTAAATATTTTATCTACTACATTCCCTACTTCCCACTTTATTCTTTTTTTATCATTTTCATTTCCTAGTTTATGTATTATGCTTTCGCATACAATGATCGTTTTCCCTTGTTTTAATTCTGGTGGTGGTGTGTATTTTAAGCCTTTCGCTAACATTTCTTTTTCTTCCGTATTGAAATTTACCTCTGTAAAGTTTATTACTCTTTTTTCATAGTTATTCTTAGAGAGGTGTTCCTTTTTTACTTCGTTATTTCTTATTAATTTATTTAACTTATCTACCATTTTTTTATTTTTCTTTTCCAATTTCTTTTCTATGTACCCCAAAACAAAATTATACAATATTTCTTCTAACTCTACATACGAGTATATTCTTAATAATTCTATGTGTCTGTAATATAATTCCCTATTATATCTATTGATTAAGCCGTAGAGTGACCTTATTTCCAGTTTTATCCACAACTTCTCGCTTTGCTCTTTTACTTTTTGGCTACACTGTTCTTATTTTTAATTTTAACTTGAGCGTACTTTGGGATGACATTATTATCCAGACATTGTTTATTAAACCATATTTTACTTAAAACCCTCTTCAATTTAACTTTTAACTTAAGATATTTAAAAACTTTACTTACCTTATTGTTGTCGTTTCTTACCTCATTGTTGTTGTCCATTACCTGTAGTCGATTGCACATCTTAACAGACGTTTAATGAAGAAATTTGTGTTAGTGGTTGAAATCACAATCAGAATGATCAATATTGCACACCACTATATAAAAATTATTCCGATTAGCGTTTTAAGCTTCACAGCTCATCGTCAGATCAGGAATAGACAGAAAATTGTAATACTCAACCCTTCACCCCTCTACCCACCCTGCTCATCGACAACAAACTGAAAATTAATGACCCTTCCCCCCCCCTAAACGCTGTCACACCATCTGTACAGTTACATATTTTTCTAGTAAATTCCTTGTGTTTCAGTGTGTGTGTGTGTGTGTGTGTGTGTGTGTGTGTGTGTGTGTGTGTGTGTGTGTGTGTGTGTGTGTGTGTGTGTGTGTGTGTGTGTGTGTGTGTGTGTGTGTGTGTGTGTGTGTGTGTGTGTGTGTGTGTGTGTGTGTGTGTGTGTGTGTGTGTGTGTGTGTGTGTGTGTGTGTGTGTGTGTGTGTGCATCCTTTTAAACTACCCTCTTCCTCTCCACACCCGTGGGTCAGTCACACACCCTTATTTTAAAACAACCATTTAGTACTATGAAATATAATTCTTAATCTTATCTATCTGCCCTCTCTCATTTACTTCTTAATCATGCTAAAAAATATTTCTTCATTATCAAATTTAATTTTAATATTAATTAAATTGTCTAAACCTTTTTCTCTTTCTTTCAATATTTCTAACTCCTCTCTAAGCTTCCTTTCAACTGTGTTATTTACTACTTTTACAATTTCGTATTCTTCCAAAGGATTAACAAACTTGTGGTTGTCTTCTATAAAATGTCTTGCATATAACGAATTTGTTGTTCTATTACCTTCTCCACGTTTGTGGTCAGATAACCTGCATGCGAATTTTCGTCCTGTCTCCCCTAGGTACACGTTGTTGCAGTCTTTACATTTTAATTTATAAATTCCGCTTTTCTGTAATACTGGAATTTTTTCTATATTCTTATTCCTTATATTATCAAATACCGTTTCACATTTTTTAATAGCTATATCTACTCCAGATTTATTAACATTTTATAATTTTTCTAGTATGTGAACCTATGTATGTCAATGACCCTGCATAATTCTTTTGTTCTGGTTCTATTTTAGCTTTTTGTATGTTGACCCTTTTCATAACTTTATCCACTATGTTGGTGCTATAATTATTATTCCTTACAATTCCCTTTATCTTTTTTAACTCCCTATCTTTTGATTCGGTCTCTTTTAAACACTTCTGAGCTCTGTAACAAAAGGAATTGATTGCCGCCATTTTATATCTGTATGGGTGGTACGACTCTCTTGGTATAATTATATCAGAATACGACTCTTTCCTAAATATCCCAAACTGTAGTTTCTCATTATCTTTAATTTCTATGTTTAAATCTAAGTAATTTATTTGCTTACCTCCTATCTCTTCCTTAAATTGTAAGTTTTTATCCTTATTATTTACCTCCTTTATAAACTCATGCACTTCTTCTATGCTTCCTTCCCAAACTACTAATACATCATCAACGTATCTAGACCATAATTTTATATTGTCTTTATACTTAGTGGAAGTTATTAATTGCTTTTCAAAATCATTCATGTATATTTCAGCAAGAATAGGGGATAATGAAGACCCCATAGGTAAACCTTTTTTCTGGATATAAAACTTGTTATTAAACCTAAAATAGTTCTGATTTACACATTCTTTAATTACTTTCATCAACTGCTTTTTATACCTGTATTCTCCCATACTATTATCGTTTATTAACTTAATAACTTTATTCACTGTGATATTAGTAAAAATGTCCTTAACATCCAGTGATATCAATTTTGTATTTACATTAATGCTAATATTTTCTAATTTTTCTATCAATTTTATATTATTCTCTACGTTGTATTTTGTCCCAAATTCATATTTCTCTTTCAGTACTCTGCTAACTTCCTTTGATAATTTATAAATAGGTGCATTAATAAAAGAAGCAATCGGTCTAATTGGTTTTGCTTCTTTCTGTATCTTAACCTGACTTTTAAAAGTTGGTGCTGTTGGATTACTTTCCAATAAACACTTTTTTTTTCCTCTATAAATGTTATCTGTTTCATCATTTGTTTTATCCTTGACTGGTACTTACTTGTATAATCATACTTTATTTCCTCGTATGGTCCTTCCCTTATAAATTCTTCCGTTTTCTTTATGTATTCTTCCTTTCTCATTAGTACCATTGTATTTCCTTTATCCGCCTTCGTAACTATAATATCATTCTTCTTTACTTTATTCTTTAGTTTAGTTACAGTTGCTTTGATTTTTTGTTCATTCTTTGAATTATACAAACTTTTCTTAAATATTTTATCTACTACATTCCCTACTTCCCACCTTATTCTTTTTTTATCATTTTCATTTCCTAGTTTATGCATTATGCTTTCGCATACAATGATCGTTTTCTCTTGTTTTAATTCTGGTGGTGGTGCGTATTTTAAGCCTTTCGCTAACATTTCTTTTTCTTCCGTATTGAAATTTACCTCTGTAAAGTTTATTACTCTTTTTTCATAGTTATTCTTAGAGAGGTGTTCCTTTTTTACTTCGTTATTTCTTATTAATTTATTTAACTTATCTACCATTTTTTTATTTTTATTTTCTAATTTCTTTTCTATGTACCCCAAACCAAAATTATATAATATTTCTTCTAACTCTACATACGAGTATATTCTTAATAATTCTATGTGTCTGTCATATAATTCCCTATTATATCTATTGATTAAGCCGTAGAGTGACCTTATTTCCAGTTTTATCCGCAACTTCTCGCTTTGTTCTTTACTGTTTTGGCTACACTGTTCTTATTTTTAATTTTAACTTGAGCGTACTTTGGGATGACATTATTATCCAGACATTGTTTATTAAACCATATTTTACTTAAAACCCTCTTCAATTTAACTTTTAACTTAAGATATTTAAAAACTTTACTTACCTTATTGTTGTCGTTTATTACCTCATTGTTGTTGTCCATTACCTGTAGTCGATTGCACATCTTAACAGACGTTTAATGAAGAAATTTGTGTTAGTGGTTGAAATCACAATCAGAATGATCAATATTGCACACCACTATATAAAAATTATTCCGATTAGCGCATTCAAGCTTCACAGCTCATCGTCAGATCAGGAATAGACAGAAAATTGTAATACCCAACCCTTCACCCCTCGCCACCACCCTGCTCACCCACAACAAACTAAAAATTAATGACCCTTCCCCCCTAAACTCTGTCTCACCATCAGTACAGTTACATATTTTTCTAGTAAATTCCTTGTGTTTCAGTGTGTGTGTGTGTGTGTGTGTGTGTGTGTGTGTGTGTGTGTGTGTGTGTGTGTGTGTGTGTGTGTGTGTGTGTGTGTGTGTGTGTGTGTGTGCGTGCGTGCGTGTGTGTGTGTGTGTGTGTGTGTGTGTGTGTGCATCCTTTTAAACTACCCTCTTCCTCTCCACACACGTGGGTCAGTCACACACCCTTATTTTAAAACAACCATTTAGTACTATGAAATATAATTTTTAATCTTATCTATCTGCCCTCTCTCATTTACTTCTTAATCATGTTATTAAATATTTCTTCATTATTAAATTTAATTTTAATATTATTTAAATTGTCTAACCCTTTTTCTCTTTCTTTCAATATTTCTAACTCCTCTCTAAGCTTCCTTTCAACTCTGTTATTTACTACTTTTACAATTTCGTATTCTTCCAAAGGATTAACAAACTTGTGGTTGTCTTCTATGAAATTGTCTTGCATATAACGAATTGGTTGTTCTATTACCTTCTCCACGTTTGTGGTCAGACAACCTGCATGGGAATTTTCGTCCTGTCTCCCCTAGGTACACGTTGTTGCAGTCTTTACATTTTAATTTATAAATTCCGCTTTTCTGTAATACTGGAATTTTTTCTATATTCTTATTCCTTATATTATCAAATACCGTTTCAAATTTTTTAATAGCTATATCTACTCCATATTTATTAAAACATTTTATAATTTTTCTAGTATGTGAACCTATGTATGTCAATGACCCTGCATAATTCTTTTGTTCTGGTTCTATTTTAGCTTTTTGTATGTTGACCCTTTTCATAACTTTATCCACTATGTTGGTGCTATAATTATTATTCCTTACAATTCCCTTTATCTTTCTTAACTCCCTATCTTTTGATTCGGTCTCTTTTAAACACTTCTGAGCTCTGTAACAAAAGGAATTGATTGCCGCCATTTTATATCTGTATGGGTGGTACGACTCTCTTGGTATAATTATATCAGAATACGACTCTTTCCTAAATATCCCAAACTGTAGTTTCTCATTATCTTTAATTTCTATGTTTAAATCTAAGTAACTTATTTGCTTACCTCCTATCTCTTCCTTAAATTGTAAGTTTTTATCCTTATTATTTACCTCCTTTATAAACTCATGCACTTCTTCTATGCTTCCTTCCCAAACTACTAATACATCATCAACGTATCTAGACCATAATTTTATATTGTCTTTATACTTAGTGGAAGTTATTAATTGCTTTTCAAAATCATTCATGTATATTTCAGCAAGAATAGGGGATAATGAAGACCCCATAGGTAAACCTTTTTTCTGTATATAAAACTTGTTATTAAACCTAAAATTGTTCTGATTTACACATTCTTTAATTACTTTCATCAACTGCTTTTTATACCTGTATTCTCCCATACTATTATCGTTAATTAACTTAATAACTTTATTTACTGTGATATTAGTAATCACGTCCTTAACATCCAGTGATATCAATTTTGTATTTACATTAATGCTAATATTTTCTAATTTTTCTATCAATTTTATATTATTCTCTACGTTGTATTTTGTCCCAAATCCATATTTCTCTTTCAGTACTCTGCTAACTTCCTTTGATAATTTATAAATAGGTGCATTAATAAAAGAAGCAATCGGTCTAATTGGTTTTCCTTCTTTATGTATCCTAACCTGACTTTTAAAAGTTGGTGCTGTTGGATTACTTTCCGATAAACACTTTTTTTTTCCTCTATAAATGTTATCTGTTTCATCATTTGTTTTATCCTTGACTGGTACTTACTTGTATAATCATACTTTATTTCCTCGTATGGTCCTTCCCTTATAAATTCTTCCGTTTTCTTTATGTATTCTTCCTTTCTCATTAGTACCATTGTATTTCCTTTATCCGCCTTCGTAACTATAATATCATTCTTCTTTATTTTATTCTTTAGTTTAGTTACAGTTGCTTTGATTTTTTGTTCGTTCTTTGAATTATACAAACTTTTCTTAAATATTTTATCTACTACATTCCCTACTTCCCACCTTATTCTTTTTTTATCATTTTCATTTCCTAGTTTTTGTATTATGCTTTCGCATTCAATAATCGTTTTTTCTTGATTTATTTCTGGTGGTGGTGCGTATTTTAAGCCTTTCGCTAACATTTCTTTTTCTTCCGTATTGAAATTTACCTCTGTAAGGTTTATTACTCTTTTTTCATAGTTATTCTTAGAGAGGTGTTCCTTTTTTACTTCGTTCTTTCTTATTAATTTATTTAACTTATCTACCATTTTTTTTTCCAATTTCTTTTCTATGTACCCCAAACCAAAATTATATAATATTTCTTCTAACTCAACATACGAGTATATTCTTAATAATTCTATGTGTCTGTCGTATAATTCCCTATTATATCTATTGATTAAGCCGTAGAGTGACCTTATTTCCAGTTTTATCCACAACTTCTGGCTTTGTTCTTTTACTGTTTTGGCTACACTGTTCTTATTTTTAATTTTAACTTGAGCGTACTTTGGGATGACATTATTATCCAGACATTGTTTATTAAACCATATTTTACTTAAAACCCTCTTCAATTTAACTTTTAACTTAAGATATTTAAAAACTTTACTTACCTTATTGTTGTCGTTTATTACCTCATTGTTGTTGTCCACTACCTGTAGTCGATTGCACATCTTAACAGACGTTTAATGAAGAAATTTGTGTTAGTGGTTGAAATCACAATCAGAATGATCAATATTGCACACCACTATATAAAAATTATTCCGATTAGCGCATTCAAGCTTCACAGCTCATCGTCAGATCAGGAATAGACAGAAAATTGTAATACCCAACCCTTCACCCCTCTCCCCAACCCTGCTCGCCCACAACAAACTAAAAATTAATGACCCTTCCCCCCCCTAAACTCTGTCTCACCATCTGTACAGTTACATATTTTTCTAGTAAATTCCTTGTGTTTCAGTGTGTGTGTGTGTGTGTGTGTGTGTGTGTGTGTGTGTGTGTGTGTGTGTGTGTGTGTGTGCGTGTGTGTGTGTGTGTGTGTGTGTGTGTGTGTGTGTGTGTGTGTGTGTGTGTGTGTGTGTGTGTGTGTGTGTGTGTGTGTGTGTGTGTGTGTGTGTGTGTGTGTGTGTGTGTGTGTGTGTGTGTGTGTGTGTGTGTGTGTGTGTGTGTGTGTGCATCCTTTTAAACTACCCTCTTCCTCTCCACACACGTGGGTCAGTCACACACCCTTATTTTAAAACAACCATTTAGTACTATGAAATATAATTCTTAATCTTATCTATCTGCCCTCTCTCATTTACTTCTTAATCATGTTATAAAATATTTCTTCATTATCAAATTTAATTTTAATATTAATTAAATTGTCTAACCCTTTTTCTCTTTCTTTCAATATTTCTAACTCCTCTCTAAGCTTCCTTTCAACTGTGTTATTTACTACTTTTACAATTTCGTATTCTTCCAAAGGATTAACAAACTTGTGGTTGTCTTCTATGAAATGTCTTGCATATAACGAATTGGTTGTTCTATTACCTTCTCCACGTTTGTGGTCAGACAACCTGCATGCGAATTTTCGTCCTGTCTCCCCTAGGTACACTTTGTTGCAGTTTTTACATTTTAATTTATAAATTCCGCTTTTCTGTAATACTGGAATTTTTCTATATTCGTATTCCTTATATTATCAAATACCGTTTCACATTTTTTAATAGCTACATCTACTCCATATTTATTAAAACATTTTATAATTTTTTTAGTATGTGAACCTATGTATGTCAATGACCCTGCATAATTCTTTTGTTCTGGTTCTATTTTAGATTTTTGTAAGTTGACCCTTTTCATAACTTTATCCACTATGTTGGTGCTATAATTATTATTCCTTACAATTCCCTTTATCTTTTTTAACTCCCTATCTTTTGATTCGGTCTCTTTTAAACACTTCTGAGCTCTGTAACAAAAGGAATTGATTGCCGCCATTTTATATCTGTATGGGTGGTACGACTCTCTTGGTATAATTATATCAGAATACGACTCTTTCCTAAATATCCCAAACTGTAGTTTCTCATTATCTTTAATTTCTATGTTTAAATCTAAGTAATTTATTTGCTTACCTCCTATCTCTTCCTTAAATTGTAAGTTTTTATCCTTATTATTTACCTCCTTTATAAACTCATGCACTTCTTCTATGCTTCCTTCCCAAACTACTAATACATCATCAACGTATCTAGACCATAATTTTATATTGTCTTTATACTTAGTGGAAGTTATTAATTGCTTTTCAAAATCATTCATGTATATTTCAGCAAGATAGGGGATAATGAAGACCCCATAGGTAAACCTTTTTTCTGTATATAAAACTTGTTATTAAACCTAAAATAGTTCTGATTTACACATTCTTTAATTACTTTCATCAACTGCTTTTTATACCTGTATTCTCCCATACTATTATCGTTTATTAACTTAATAACTTTATTTACTGTGATATTAGTAAACATGACCTTAACATCCAGTGATATCAATTTTGTATTTACATTAATGCTAATATTTTCTAATTTTTCTATCAATTTTATATTATTCTTTACGTTGTATTTTGTCCCAAATTCATATTTCTCTTTCAGTACTCTGCTAACTTCCTTTGATAATTTATAAATAGTGCATTAATAAAAGAAGCAATCGGTCTAATTGGTTTTCCTTCTTTATGTTTCTTAACCTGACTTTAAAAGTTGGTGCTGTTGGATTACTTTCCAATAAACACTTTTTTTTTCCTCTATAAATGTTATCTGTTTCATCATTTGTTTTATCCTTGACTGGTACTTACTTGTATAATCATACTTTATTTCCTCGTATGGTCCTTCCCGTATAAATTCTTCCGTTTTCTTATGTATTCTTCCTTTCTCATTAGTACCATTGTATTTCCTTTATCCGCCTTCGTAACTATAATATCATTCTTCTTTATTTTATCTTAGTTTAGTTACAGTTGCTTTGATTTTTTGTTCGTTCTTTGAATTATACAAACTTTTCTTAAATATTTTATCTACTACATTCCCTACTTCCACCTTATTCTTTTTTTATCATTTTCATTTCCTAGTTTTTGTATTATGCTTTCGCATTCATAATCGTTTTTTCTTGATTTAATTCTGGTGGTGGTGCGTATTTTAATCCTTTCGCAAACATTTCTCTTTCTTCCGTATTGAAATTTACCTCTGTAAGGTTTATTACTCTTTTTTCATAGTTATTCTTAGAGAGGTGTTCCTTTTTTAATTCGTTCTTTCTTATTAACTTATTTAACTTATCTACCATTTTTTTATTTTTATTTTCCAATTTCTTTTCTATGTACCAAAACCAAAATTATATAATATTTCTTCTAACTCTACATACGAGTATATTCTTAATAATTCTATGTGTCTGTCATATAATTCCCTATTATATCTATTGATTAAGCCGTAGAGTGACCTTATTTCCAGTTGTATCCACAACTTCTCGCTTTGCTGTTTTACTTTTTGCCTACACTGTTCTTATTTTTAATTTTAACTTGAGCGTACTTTGGGATGATATTATTATCCAGACATTGTTTATTAAATCATATTATACATAAAAAACCTCTTCAATTTAACTTTTAACTTACGATATTTAAAAACTTTACTTACCTTATTGTTGTCGTTTATTACCTCATTGTTGTTGTCCATTACCTGTAGTCGATTGCACATCTTAACAGACGTTTAATGAAGAAATTTGTGTTAGTGGTTGAAATCACAATCAGAATGATCAATATATAAATAACACAGTTGAAATTAAGCTTAGAGAGGAGTTAGAAATATTGAAAGAAAGAGAAAATGGTTAGACAATTTAATTAATATTAAAATTAAATTTGATAATGAAGAAATATTTTATAACATGATTAAGAAGTAAATGAGAGAGGGCAGATAGATAAGATTAAGAATTATATTTCATAGTACTAATTGGTTGTTTTAAAATAAGGGTATGTGACTGACCCACGTGTGTGGTGAGGAAGAGGGTAGTTTAAAAGGATGCACACACACACACACATACACACACACACACACACACACACACTGAAACACAAGGAATTTACCAGAAAAATATGTAACTGTACAGACGGTGAGACAGAGTTTAGGGGGGAAGGGTCATTAATTTTTAGTTTGTTGTGGGTGAGCAGGGTGGGTGTGAGGGATGAAGGGTTGGGTATTAAAATTTTCTGTCTATTCCTGATCTGACGATGAGCTGTGAAGCTTGAAAGCGCTAATCGGAATAATTTTTATATAGTGGTGTGCAATATTGATCATTCTGATTGTGATTTCAACCACTAACACAAATTCTTCATTAAACGTCTGTTAAGATGTGCAATCGACTACAGGTAATGGACAACAACAATGAGGTAATAAACGACAACAATAAGGTAAGTAAAGTTTTTAAATATCTTAAGTTAAAAGTTAAATTGAAGAGGGTTTAAGTAAAATATGGTTAGTAAACAATGTCTGGATAATAATGTCATCCCAAAGTACGCTCAAGTTAAAATTAAAAATAAGAACAGTGTAGCCAAAAAAGTAAAAGAACAAAGCGAGAAGTTGTGGATAAAACTGGAAATAAGGTCACTCTACGGCTTAATCAATAGATATAATAGGGAATTATATGACAGACACATAGAATAATTAAGAATATACTCGTATGTAGAGTTAGAAGAAATATTATATAATTTTGGTTTGGGGTACATAGAAAAGAAATTGGAAAAGAAAAATAAAAAAATGGTAGATAAGTTAAATAATTAATAAGAAAGAACGAAGTAAAAAGAACACCTCAACGATTATTGAATGCGAAAGCATAATACATAAACTAGGAAATGAAAATGATAAAAAAAGAATAAGGTGGGAAGTAGGGAATGTAGTAGATAAAATATTAAAAAGTTTGTATAATTCAAAGAATGAACAAAAAATCAAAGCAACTGTAACTAAACTAAAGAATAAAATAAAGAAGAATGATATTATAGTTACGAAGGCGGATAAAGGAAATACAATGGTACTAATGAGAAAGGAAGAATACATAAAGAAAACGGAAGAATTTATAAGGGAAGGACCATACGAGGAAATAAAGTATGATTATACAAGTAAGTACCAGTCAAGGATAAAACAAATGATGAAACAGATAACATTTATAGAGGAAAAAAAGAAAAAGTATTTATTGGAAAGTAATCCAACAGCACCAACTTTTAAAAGTCAGGTTAAGATACATAAGGAAGGAAAACCAATTAGACCGATTGCTTCTTTTATTAATGCACCTATTTATAAATTATCAAAGGAAGTTAGCAGAGTACTGAAAGAGAAATATGAATTTGGGATAAAATACAACGAAGAGAATAATATAAAATTGATAGAAAAATTAGAAAATATTAGCATTAATGTAAATACAAAATTGATATCACTGTATGTTAAGGACATGTTTACTAATATCACAGTAAGTAAAGTTATTAAGTTAATAAACGATAATAGTATGGGAGAATACTGGTATAAAAAGCAGTTGATGAAAGTAATTAAAGAATGTGTAAATCAGAACTATTTTAGGTTTAACAACAAGTTTTATATACAGAAAAAAGGTTTACCTATGGGGTCTTCATTATCCCCTATTCTTGCTGAAATATACATGAATGATTTTGAAAAGCAATTAATAACTTCCACTAAGTATAAACACAATATACAATTATGGTCTAGATACGTTGATGATGTATTAGTAGTTTGGGAAGGAAGCATAGAAGAAGTGCTTGAGTTTATAAAGGAGGTAAATAATAAGGATAAAAACTTACAATTTAAGGAAGAGATAGGAGGTAAGCAAATAAATTACTTAGATTTAAACATAGAAATTGAAGATAATGAGAAACTACAGTTTGGGATATTTAGGAAAGAGTCGTATTCTGATATAATTATACCAAGAGAGTCATACCAATAATCGTTGAGGTGTTCTTTTTTACTTCGTTCTTTCTTATTAATTTATTTAACTTATCTACCATTTTTTTATTTTTATTTTCCAATTTCTTTTCTATGTACCCCAAACCAAAATTATATAATATTTCTTCTAACTCTACATACGAGTATATTCTTAATAATTCTATGTGTCTGTCATATAATTCCCTATTATATCTATTGATTAAGCCGTAGAGTGACCTTATTTTCAGTTTTATCCACAACTTCTCGCTTTGTTCTTTTACTTTTTTGGCTACACTGTTCTTATTTTTAATTTTAACTTGAGCGTACTTTGGGATGACATTATTATCCAGACATTGTTTATTGAACCATATTTTACTTAAAACCCTCTTCAATTTAACATTTAACTTAAGATATTTAAAAACTTTACTTACCTTATTGTTGTCGTTTATTACCTCATTGTTGTTGTCCATTACCTGTAGTCGATTGCACATCTTAACAGACGTTTAATGAAGAAATTTGTGTTAGTGGTTGAAATCACAATCAGAATGATCAATATTGCACACCACTATATAAAAATTATTCCGATTAGCGCTTTCAAGCTTCACAGCTCATCGTCAGATCAGGAATAGACAGAAAATTTTAATACCCAACCCTTCACCCCTCACACCCACCCTGCTCACCCACAACAAACTAAAAATTAATGACCCTTCCCCCCTAAACTCTGTCTCACCGTCTGTACAGTTACATATTTTTCTGGTAAATTCCTTGTGTTTCAGTGTGTGTGTGTGTGTGTGTGTGTGTGTGTGTGTGTGTGTGTGTGTGTGTGTGTGTGCATCCTTTTAAACTACCCTCTTCCTCACCACACACGTGGGTCAGTCACATACCCTTATTTTAAAACAACCAATTAGTACTATGAAATATAATTCTTAATCTTATCTATCTGCCCTCTCTCATTTACTTCTTAATCATGTTATAAAATATTTCTTCATTATCAAATTTAATTTTAATATTAATTAAATTGTCTAACCTTTTTCTCTTTCTTTCAATATTTCTAACTCCTCTCTAAGCTTCCTTTCAACTGTGTTATTTATATATTGATCATTCTGATTGCGATTTCAACCACTAACACAAATTTCTTCATTAAACGTCTGTTAAGATGTGCAATCGACTACAGTTAATGGACAACAACAATGAGGTAATAAACGACAACAATAAGGTAAGTAAAGTTTTTAAATATCTTAAGTTAAAAGTTAAATTGAAGAGGTTTTTTATGTATAATATGATTTAATAAACAATGTCTGGATAATAATGTCATCCAAAGTACGCTCAAGTTAAAATTAAAAATAAGAACAGTGTAGCCAAAAAGTAAAAGAGCAAAGCGAGAAGTTGTGGATAAAACTGGAAATAAGGTCATTCTACGGCTTAATCAATAGATATAATAGGGAATTATATGACAGACACATAGTATTATTAAGAATATACTCGTATGTAGAGTTAGAAGAAATATTATATAATTTTGGTTTGGGGTACATAGAAAAGAAATTGGAAAATAAAAATAAAAAAATGGTAGATAAGTTAAATAAGTTAATAAGAAAGAACGAATTAAAAAGGAACACCTCTCTAAGAATAACTATGAAAAAAGAGTAATAAACCTTACAGAGGTAAATTTCAATACGGAAGAAAGAGAAATGTTTGCGAAAGGCTTAAAATACGCACCACCACCAGAATTAAATCAAGAAAAAACGTTTATTGAATGCGAAAGCATAATACAAAAACTAGGAAATGAAAATGATAAAAAAAGAATAAGGTGGGAAGTAGGGAATGTAGTAGATAAAATATTTAACAAAAGTTTGTATAATTCAAAGAATGAACAAAAAATCAAAGCAACTGTAACTAAACTAAAGAATAAAATAAAGAAGAATGATATTATAGTTACGAAGGCGGATAAAGGAAATACAATGGTACTAATGAGAAAGGAAGAATACATAAAGAAAACGGAAGAATTTATAAGGGAAGGACCATACGAGGAAATAAAGTATGATTATACAAGTAAGTACCAGTCAAGGATAAAACAAATGATGAAACAGATAACATTTATAGAGGAAAAAAAGAAAAAGTATTTATTGGAAAGTAATCCAACAGCACCAACTTTTAAAAGTCAGGTTAAGATACATAAAGAAGGAAAACCAATTAGACCGATTGCTTCTTTTATTAATGCACCTATTTATAAATTATCAAAGGAAGTTAGCAGAGTACTGAAAGAGAAATATGAATTTGGGACAAAATACAACGAAGAGAATAATATAAAATTGATAGAAAAATTAGAAATTATTAGCATTAATGTAAATACAAAATTGATATCACTGTATGTTAAGGACATGTTTACTAATATCACAGTAAGTAAAGTTATTAAGTTAATAAACGATAATAGTATGGGAGAATACTGGTATAAAAAGCAGTTGATGAAAGTAATTAAAGAATGTGTAAATCAGAACTATTTTAGGTTTCACAACAAGTTTTATATACAGAAAAAAGGTTTACCTATGGGGTCTTCATTATCCCCTATTCTTGCTGAAATATACATGAATGATTTTGAAAAGCAATTAATAACTTCCACTAAGTATAAAGACAATATACAATTATGGTCTAGATACGTTGATGATGTATTAGTAGTTTGGGAAGGAAGCATAGAAGAAGTGCATGAGTTTATAAAGGAGGTAAATAATAAGGATAAAAACTTACAATTTAAGGAAGAGATAGGAGGTAAGCAAATAAATTACTTAGATTTAAACATAGAAATTGAAGATAATGAGAAACTACAGTTTGGGATATTTAGGAAAGAGTCGTATTCTGATATAATTATACCAAGAGAGTCATACCAATAATCGTTGAGGTGTTCTTTTTTACTTCGTTCTTTCTTATTAATTTATTTAACTTATCGACCATTTTTTTATTTTTATTTTCCAATTTCTTTTCTATGTACCCCAAACCAAAATTATATAATATTTCTTCTAACTCTACATACGAGTATATTCTTAATAATTCTATGTGTCTGTCATATAATTCCCTATTATATCTATTGATTAAGCCGTAGAGTGACCTTATTTTCAGTTTTATCCACAACTTCTCGCTTTGTTCTTTTACTTTTTTGGCTACACTGTTCTTATTTTTAATTTTAACTTGAGCGTACTTTGGGATGACATTATTATCCAGACATTGTTTATTGAACCATATTTTACTTAAAACCCTCTTCAATTTAACTTTTAACTTAAGATATTTAAAAACTTTACTTACCTTATTGTTGTCGTTTATTACCTCATTGTTGTTGTCCATTACCTGTAGTCGATTGCACATCTTAACAGACGTTTAATGAAGAAATTTGTGTTAGTGGTTGAAATCACAATCAGAATTATCAATATTGCACACCACTATATAAAAATTATTCCGATTAGCGCTTTCAAGCTTCACAGCTCATCGTCAGATCAGGAATAGACAGAAAATTTTAATACCCAACCCTTCACCCCTCACACCCACCCTGCTCCCCCACAACAAACTAAAAATTAATGACCCTTCCCCCCCTAAACTCTGTCTCACCGTCTGTACAGTTACATATTTTTCTGGTAAATTCCTTGTGTTTCAGTGTGTGTGTGTGTGTGTGTGTGTGTGTGTGTGTGTGCATCCTTTTAAACTACCCTCTTCCTCACCACACACGTGGGTCAGTCACATACCCTTATTTTAAAACAACCAATTAGTACTATGAAATATAATTCTTAATCTTATCTATCTGCCCTCTCTCATTTACTTCTTAATCATGTTATAAAATATTTCTTCATTATCAAATTTAATTTTAATATTAATTAAATTGTCTAACCCTTTTTCTCTTTCTTTCAATATTTCTAACTCCTCTCTAAGCTTCCTTTAAACTGTGTTATTTATATATTGATCATTCTGATTGCGATTTCAACCACTAACACAAATTTCTTCATTAAACGTCTGTTAAGATGTGCAATCGACTACAGTTAATGGACAACAACAATGAGGTAATAAACGACAACAATAAGGTAAGTAAAGTTTTTAAATATCTTAAGTTAAAAGTTAAATTGAAGAGGTTTTTTATGTATAATATGATTTAATAAACAATGTCTGGATAATAATGTCATCCCAAAGTACGCTCAAGTTAAATTAAAAATAAGAACAGTGTAGCCAAAAAGTAAAAGAGCAAAGCGAGAAGTTGTGGATAAAACTGGAAATAAGGTCACTCTACGGCTTAATCAATAGATATAATAGGGAATTATATGACAGACACATAGAATTATTAAGAATATACTCGTATGTAGAGTTAGAAGAAATATTATATAATTTTGGTTTGGGGTACATAGAAAAGAAATTGGAAAATAAAAATAAAAAAATGGTAGATAAGTTAAATAAGTTAATAAGAAAGAACGAATTAAAAAAGGAACACCTCTCTAAGAATAACTATGAAAAACGAGTAATAAACCTTACAGAGGTAAATTTCAATACGGAAGAAAGAGAAATGTTTGCGAAAAGCTTAAAATACGCACCACCACCAGAATTAAATCAAGAAAAAACGATTATTGAATGCGAAAGCATAATACAAAAACTAGGAAATGAAAATGATAAAAAAAGAATAAGGTGGGAAGTAGGGAATGTAGTAGATAAAATATTTAAGAAAAGTTTGTATAATTCAAAGAATGAACAAAAAATCAAAGCAACTGTAACTAAACTAAAGAATAAAATAAAGAAGAATGATATTATAGTTACGAAGGCGGATAAAGGAAATACAATGGTACTAATGAGAAAGGAAGAATACATAAAGAAAACGGAAGAATTTATAAGGGAAGGACCATACGAGGAAATAAAGTATGATTATACAAGTAAGTACCAGTCAAGGATAAAACAAATGATGAAACAGATAACATTTATAGAGGAAAAAAAGAAAAAGTATTTATTGGAAAGTAATCCAACAGCACCAACTTTTAAAAGTCAGGTTAAGATACATAAAGAAGGAAAACCAATTAGACCGATTGCTTCTTTTATTAATGCACCTATTTATAAATTATCAAAGGAAGTTAGCAGAGTACTGAAAGAGAAATATGAATTTGGGACAAAATACAACGTAGAGAATAATATAAAATTGATAGAAAAATTAGAAAATATTAGCATTAATGTAAATACAAAATTGATATCACTGGATGTTAAGGACATGTTTACTAATATCACAGTAAATAAAGTTATTAAGTTAATAAACGATAATAGTATGGGAGAATACAGGTGTAAAAAGCAGTTGATGAAAGTAATTAAATAATGTGTAAATCAGAACTATTTTAGGTTTAACAACAAGTTTTATATACAGAAAAAAGGTTTACCTATGGGGTCTTCATTATCCCCTATTCTTGCTGAAATATACATGAATGATTTTGAAAAGCAATTAATAACTTCCACTAAGTATAAAGACAATATAAAATTATGGTCTAGATACGTTGATGATGTATTAGTAGTTTGGGAAGGAAGCATAGAAGAAGTGCATGAGTTTATAAAGGAGGTAAATAATAAGGATAAAAACTTACAATTTAAGGAAGAGATAGGAGGTAAGCAAATAAATTACTTAGATTTAAACATAGAAATTGAAGATAATGAGAAACTACAGTTTGGGATATTTAGGAAAGAGTCGTATTCTGATATAATTATACCAAGAGAGTCGTACCACCCATACAGATATAAAATGGCGGCAATCAATTCCTTTTGTTACAGAGCTCAGAAGTGTTTAAAAGAGACCGAATCAAAAGATAGGGAGTTAAAAAAGATAAAGGGAATTGTAAGGAATAATAATTATAGCACCAACATAGTGGATAAAGTTATGAAAAGGGTCAACATACAAAAAGCTAAAATAGAACCAGAACAAAAGAATTATGCAGGGTCATTGACATACATAGGTTCACATACTAGAAAAATTATAAAATGTTTTAATAAATATGGAGTAGATATAGCTATTAAAAAATGTGAAACGGTATTTGATAAGATAAGGAATAAGAATATAGAAAAAATTCCAGTATTACAGAAAAGCGGAATTTATAAATTAAAATGTAAAGACTGCAACAAAGTGTACCTAGGGGAGACAGGACGAAAATTCGCATGCAGGTTGTCTGACCACAAACGTGGAGAAGGTAATAGAACAACCAATTCGTTATATGCAAGACATTTCATAGAAAACAACCACAAGTTTGTTAATCCTTTGGAAGAATACGAAATTGTAAAAGTAGTAAATAACACAGTTGAAAGGAAGCTTAGAGAGGAGTTAGAAATATTGAAAAAAAGAGAAAAAGGGTTAGACAATTTAATTAATATTAAAATTAAATTTGATAATGAAGAAATATTTTATAACATGATTAAGAAGTAAATGAGAGAGGGCAGATAGATAAGATAAAGAATTATATATCATAGTACTAATTGGTTGTTTTAAAATAAGGGTGTGTGACTGACCCACGTGTGTGGAGAGGAAGAGGGTAGTTTAAAAGATGCACACACACACACACACACAGACACACACTGAAACACAAGGAATTTACTAGAAAAATATGTAACTGTACAGATGGTGAGACAGAGTTTAGGGGGGGAAGGGTCATTAATTTTTAGTTTGTTGTAGGTGAGCAGGGTGGGGGAGAGGGGTGAAGGGTTGGGTATTACAATTTTCTGTCTATTGCTGATCTGACGATGAGCTGTGAAGCTTGAAAGCGCTAATCGGAATAATTTTTATATAGTGGTGTGCAATATTGATCATTCTGATTGTGATTTCAACCACTAACACAAATTTCTTCATTAAAAGTTTGTTTATATTTAAAGAAATTAATTAATATAAAACAAGTGTAAGCAGGATCGATTATGAGTCTTTCAATATGAAAATATAATCAATCAAACATAGGCCTAGATTTTTATGTTCAGTAAATAATATATTGTTCAAAATATTTGTCAAATTACAAATAACTATAATATTTGGTATTGAAATTGTTCATAGTTTTGTCAGATAAAATAATATGTAAATTGTATTAAGTGTTATGATGTAATAACTAAAAAGCAACTTGTATGTAAAAGGTAAAATAATGTATTATAAAAATAATATCCTATGACAACTAAATCTCAATTTGCACAGATATGACCAGAGTATTTATGTATATCCAGGAAACAAAAAGAGAGAAAACTAATTTTATTATTAGTATTATAATGGTAAATAAACCAAGAAGGAGTTGGGTTGAATTTTGGTAAAAGAAACTAAATATTTATACAGAAAACATATGAATATTATTAAAAAATAATATACTGTAATAAAAGGTAAAAAACACTATATAAAATCTATAACAGAATATAAAATTGGAGCATATAAAGAAACATCATAAATAAATCACCTTTAAAACATTACTGATCCAACAACCAGAAATAACAACTACACTTGGATTAACTTAATAACAGGACACTGGACTTCAATCATAATATTCCACCAGAAGGCTTCGGACAACGAAATTGACAAGATAAACATTTATTGATCACCAAAAGAAGTGGATTCCTTCATTTGGACAACATAAACAAACTAACAACACTGGAATTTTTCATCACTGAGGCTAGGAGGGTGTGTGAAACCGAACTGAACTGATAAACATTGTGTAACGTATATATATTATTATAATTAATACTAAATTTATATTATTTCATTAGTATCTTGTTTGTAATGTAATGTACTTTCTGTACTTGTGTTTTCTTTATAATTACTGAACCTTTATATCAGCCAAAAGAACCTTAAACTAATATCAATATAAAAGAGAAGAGAATCGACCCTGAGATTTCTGAATTATATGAATAGTTACAATAAATGGACTATATCAATTTTTTGAATACAATTACAATATTATTATTATTATTTCCAGATACAATTCCATGTGTTTTATTTATATAGAAATAGAATTAACAAGTGTTACAAATTGAGGTACACAATGAGAGGGATAAATTAAGTTAAAACCCGTCTTGTAATAAATTGACGCATCCAAAGTGAGGCATAAAGAACCTGTAATTCCTGAAGTGTTATAAATTGGCGAACCCAGCATTGGGGTAAAGAAGATAATGATAAGGGAGTAATCCGTGTGGTTATGAATTGGCGTCCAACCTGTGAGGCTGTAATTAGGGAATCAATAGGCAAATAAATAATAAAATAATAACAAAATTAAATTCCTAATTTTAGCTGGCGGCTGATATAGGTTCAATAAAACAACAGAAATGCACAAACGAGCAACATCAAAGAAGAGAGCAGCAGAAGCAGAAAAGGAGATTAGTATGGAAGACACGGAAGTAACACCGGTTGAGGAAGTGGAAGCAATAATAAGGGAGGCCAAGGATACAGACCAGAACCGAACAGAGACACAGAGAGGGTTGACATGAAGAGCATTATGGAATACTTAAAACAGAGTCATGAAGATTCAAATAAGAAAATGGAGGAGAATAGTAAGAAAATTGATGAGTTAAAACAGAGTCATGAAGATTCAAATAAGAAAATGGAGGAGAAGTTGGAGGAGAATAGTTAGAAAATGGAGGAGACACTAAGTAAGAAAATGGAGGAGAAAATGGAGGAGAATATTAAGAAAATGGAGGAGAAGTTGGAGGAGAATAGTAATAAAATGGAGGAGAAAATGGACGAGTTAAAAAATTACAATAAATCCACGAGGGAAGAGTTAAAGCAAATCAATACAGAGAATATAAAACGAATCAATGAAAGGTTTGAAGAAAATTTTGAGAAACAAAATGAAAAGAATAGGCAAATGAATGAGAAAATAGACAGTGTCAAAATAAGTTTGGGACAACAAATCAACGAAAAAATCGAAGACGTTGATAAGAATATAAGACGATTTATAGACGAACAAAACCAAGAACTGAGAGAAAATATTTATGGGAGGATGGAGCAGGTTAATGAGATAATTAGCCAGAAGATGGATGGAAACACTGAAGAAAGGAGACAAGAGATAGCCAAAACAAATGAAAGAATAGAACAAATTAACGAAAACACTGAACAAAATAGAGTGAATTTATGTTCCAAGATAGATCAGGTAAAAGAAGATAGTCGTGTTCAAATAGAGACAATACAAAGGGAACAAGTAAATTTGGAAAAGGTTCAGAAACAATGCGGAGAGAGATGTGACAACATGGACATTTCTATAAATAAGATAAATGACCAAGTCCGACAGAACCAAGAGGAAATAGAATTGGTGCGAACTAGACCAACTAATATAAATAGTACACATACCACCGAGAGTCGTGAAGGAATTAATTTTAAGAATTATCGAAAAAACCCTATGGAATTCGTAGCGAGAATAGATGAACATTTTAATAAATACCGTATAACAAGGTGGAACTCAAATAGAGAAATGTTGGACGAATGTTTTAGAGAAATGAATGATAATTGGTGGGTTGCAACAAGAAACGAAATTACCGACTACCCACAATTTAAGAAATTATTTAAGGAAAAATACTGGTCAGAATCAACTCAACATATAATACGAGACAATACCACTCATGGGAGATATGACGTCTATCGTGGTACTTCACCGACTACATACTTCTTAGGAAACGTGTGCTTAGCTAAACATTTGGAGCCTAAAATACCTGAGCAATGTCTGGTTACAAAAATGGCATACCATTATGATGAGAGGATTTCTGGAGCCCGATTAGGCAACCAAATTAAAACTATACAGGCCATGGCCAGCTTACTAGAGAATTATGAACATGAAAATTATTACCGAAAAAACAGGCAGAGAACAGATAGATACGAAGGAAGAAATAATAACCATGGAATGAGTAATTACCAGCTTAATAACCACAGAAATAACTATAATTAAAATAATGGTAATAATAATAGTAATAATAATAATCTAAATAGTATTAATAATAATAACTACAATAATAATCACCATCAAGTGAATCATAACCGAATTAGTATGTATCCAAATAATAGTAATAATAATAATAATAATAGGAATAATCAATATAATAATCATAACGGTAATCGCATATACAAACCCCGAATCAACCATATTCGAGCAGAGGAACATGAGTCGAGAAGATACCAGCGTCGTAGGAATAATAGTTTTAGTAACAATGACTATCGTTGGGGCAATAAGGAAGATGGTAACCATTATGAAAACCGATATAGGAGTCGAAGTCAAGGGGACAACCGCATACCAGGGACATATGAACCATGGAATTATTCTCGCAACGAAGAACAAGGAACAAGCCAAGAATTACAGTCAAATCTACAGGCATTCTCAAATAATGTTACTGAAAAAATTCCTTTAAACGACCGGAGGCAGTGATAAACCTTCGCGACCCCTCACTGCTCCAATCAACTGGGTATAAACAACGACTGAACGTAGGGACGGACAAATCAAAATTCACATTTATATACAATAATTATTTAAAAAACATTCCAGAAGAATTGTTAGAGGAGACTGCTAATAACATTATCAGCCACAACCATGACATAATTTACGTCAACGCTGAAGTGGAAGGAGTTCCAACCAAAATTATGATTGATACGGGCGCTAACGTGTCTCTAATTAACGATAATGAATTAGAAAACATACAGAGAAAATGTAAACGAATAATATCAACATTACTTGTTACTAACATAACCCTCATAGGTGCTACTGGAAGACAAAATAAGACCGTAAGAAAACAGGTGTCATTAGATATAACAAAAAGGGTGTAATAATTAATATAACATGTTTAGTAGCAACTGGTTTACCATTCCAGTTATTAATGGGATGTGACGTACTTAGAAAGTACTCAGCAATTATCGATCTGAGTAAGGAGAAAGTATCTTTATACGCAGCAGGTATTGTACGGATAGCCGAATTAACAGGTAGCGATAGTGAATATCCCAGTGGTATCCACCAACAACTGAGAAAATTAAATTATGTGAAAGATGATAAAATCAATAAGAAGGTGATTTATAGCATTTCCAATGATGACTTATGGATAAAAAATTACAAGAGATAAGAGAGTTTCAGAGTGAAGAAACAAGTAGTCATTTAACCAAGGATCAGGTAGAAACTTTAGTTAGAATATATGAGAAAAACCGGCATGTGTTTTCGGAAGAACCGGGGAAGGTTAAAAATTATCAATGTGAAATTCAGTTCAAGGAACCGGTAGAATTCTGCAGGAAATCATACCCAATAGTATATTCATTGAAAGAATCGGTTAGAAATGAAATCAAAAGGATGATGGATAACGATATAATTGAACAAAGTCAGTCACCTTTTACAAGCCCAATAATAGCAATTACTAAAAAAAATGGACAAGTTAGACTGTGTTTGGACGCACGCGAAATTAATAAAACCATAATAAATGACCGGACATCACCCGGTGAAATTGAAGAAATTTTAAAAAATTACATGGTACCAAGTACATCACTAGCTGGGACACTGTGAGTGGCTACTGGCAAGTGGAATTACATCCGAAGAGTCGGCAATACATGGCTTTTATTTTTGAGGGCCGTAATTACCAATTTAAAAGGTTGCCGTTTGGATTGGTGAATTCGGTAGCAATCTTTGTCAAGTGTATGGACAGGATCCTTGGACAAGAATCGCTTCAGTACACCACTGTGTATGTAGATGATCTCCTTATTACGTCATCAAATTGGGAGGAACACTGTCACGGGTGGAAAATGTGTTAAAAAAACTATCTAATAATAACATTACTTTGAAATTAGAAAAATCAAAATTAATTGCACATGAAGTACAATTCCTAGAATTTAACTTGAATAACAAAGGAATTTCACCATCGCAAGAAAAAGTCGAAGCCATTCAAAGGTTTCCGACGCCAAAAAAACAAAAAACAATTACAGTCGTTTTTAGGACTCTGTAATTACTACAGAAAGTTTCAGAGCAATTACTCAGAACTGACAGCGAAATTCCAAAAACAGTTATCTTCTAAGAATAAGTGGAAATGGGGTCCAGATCAAGACATTATTTATCAGTCAATGAAAGACAAATTTTTAGAAACTACAATATTACACCATCCAGATTTCAATCAACCGTTTTTCTTAAATTGTGACGCTAGTGACATCAGCCTCGGGACAGTATTATATCAAGAAGATAAAGAGGGTAACCATTTGGTTATTAGCTTCGCCAGTAGAGTATTGAACCACTGTGAAAGAAAATATAGCGTTACCGAGAAGGAACTGTTAGGCGTAGTATTTGCGTGTAACAAGTTCCGTGCATATATTTTAGAGTATCCTGTAACCCTCAGAACGGATCATAAATCCATTTCATTTTTGAGAAATTGCAAGTTGAGTCATGGTAGACTTATAAGATGGGCAATCGCTTTGCAATAGTATAATCTCAAATATGAATATATACCAGGAAACAAAAACATAATAGTGGACGTGCTATCACAAATCAATTTAAATACCCAGACCTTTGAAGGAGACCATGAAAACATAATTAAGGTGTACAACATTATCAAGAGTAGGTCTGATTTAGAAATGTTACTTCCAGATATCAGAATTCATCAACAATCAGATCCAAAATTAAGGCACATCAAGGAACGATTGGAGAATTTAAATGACAGCGTAAATAAATTTTATTGTGTGTACGACGGAATATTGTTTATAAAAAAATACCTTAAACCAAGATGATTGGAAGGTGATCATACCTAAACCTATCGAAAAAGAGTTAATTATGGATTATCACTTAAGATATGGCCATATGGGGGCAAGAAAAGTTGTCAAACCGTTAGAGGAGAACTGCTACATAAAGAATATTAACAGGAAGGTTATAAATTATATAAAGCCATGCCACATTTGCCAATTGGTAAAAGCAAACAATAAAAAAAGGGAAGGTACAATGATACCAATAACGTCAAAACAAAAATTAGAAAAGATATTTCTGGACATTTGTGGACCGTTCCTGCGTAGTGGAGGTAGATACCAATATAATTACATTATTATTATTATGGACCATTTCACCAAATTTATTAAACTATACCCGATTAACCGGGCAACCCCTCAAAAAATCCTTTAAATACTGTCTACAAAATACATTCCAGAAGTAGGAGTACCCAAGACTATTATTACAGATCATGGTACACAATTTCGTGGCAAAAGGTGGAAGAATACTTTATTAGAGCTAGGACTTAAGACATACAAAACTTCGGTATATCACCCAAGTAGCAACCCAGCCGAAAGTGTATTGAGAGAAGTTGGTAGGATACTAAGGACATATTGCCATGACAAACAACGAAAATGGCAAGAATACCTGTCTGCTACCTAAGAAGTCATTAACCTAGCTTATCATCCATCCATCAACTGTACTCCATATACCGCTACGTATGAAAAAAGACCACCCCCCCGCCTCCGAGAACTCCAAGAATTAATCAATTTTCCTTAATCACAAAAATATCAATTCGATAAAATAAAGTTTTATAATAAAGTAATAGACAATCTTGAAAAATGTAAACACCAGTATAAGAAAAATGAAAATAATATAATACAATATGAAGTAGGGGATAAGGTATTGCTAAGAAATAGAGAACTACCTAAAGCATTGGAGGGAATCACTAAGAAACTATTGTTATTGTACGTAGGACCATATATGGTAACCAAAAACAATCATAATAACACATATGAACTAGCTGATCCTATTACGAAAAAGGCTAAGGGTACTCATAACCAAGCATCACTTAAAAAATATTATGAAGAAACCATCAAAATTCTAAATTAAATAAGATCAACTTACATGAATTATTTGAAATGACTATTATATAAAAAACGAATTTGATAACAAAAAATACCACCAAATTCTAAAAAATTTAAGAACAATTTACAGCATACTTTGGGAAAAATATTATGAAGAATGAAACATAACATAAGCAATTATTTCTTCCATACCAAAGATCATGTTCTGAAATATTTACTTCTGAAGGAGGGAAATTATGTAACGACACCAAAATTCTAAAAGAAATAAGCACATCTTATTAAATCAAGAATAAATAATACATATAGTAATATAATAATAATAATGGGGCGCAATATTAATGACAATAGGCCTAAGAGAAATTTAATAAAGTAATTAGAAAATGAACTTGCTGAAGAAGAGTTGCAGTATAAAAACAGATAGAATAATAGAAGGATAATTAAAACTATATTACAAGAGGTATTGTATAACAAAGGTGAATGACATTAAGGCTAATAAATCATTGAACTCTGAAGTGAAGTTATATAAAAGAGAAAGAAATCCACTTAAGAAATATACCAACAGTAATATTGAGTATAATAAATAAATGGAGTTATTGGAAGGCTAGGTAGAATAAGAAAAAATATTCAGAAGATAAAAGATTCCAATGATGTGTATAATGATAAGATTTATAATTATTTTATTTATAGAGTGTAGAAGGCTAAGGCGCCACTCTAGAATTATTTTATGGGCAGCAGCCAAAGTGCACTGTACCAGGTATGTGAATGTTCGGATGAGCAATTGGACGTAAAAGGGCCACTCATCGCCGATATTCATTCATAATACCATATTAATATAGGGGAAATCATTTAACATTAATCTTAGTACGTAGGCTTTCACGGCCGGTGTCATTACGATTATCTTCTAAAACTTCCGGGCTGAAAGGCCGTGGTCGATTGCTTAAAATACTGCTAAACGTTTCGGCCGCACCACCGGTGGCCATCTTCAGTAGCAAAAAATTGTGTTCGAATAGATGACACGCCGAACACGTCTCCCAATGAACTGGGAACAAGCAACAGTGAGTTTTTTTTTTTTTTTTTGCTCTGGGCTTTGCGGTTATGCGTCGCAGAGACGAACCGCACGGGAACTGAGTTCCGAGCTACCATCTGGAGCTCCTGCCTCGTGGCCCTGCCCAAGTAGGGCGTGTGCTCTATAGCAGGCCTTTCTCGGCTGTTGTGCTAGCCTACGCTAGCGCAGTATACACCGAGGGCGTTTCCACGAATCACCTGGGCGTATACGGTACCTTCCCAGCCCAGTCACTAGAGGATTGCCTGGGAACCTCGCCGCACGTGCATAAAATTTGCGTGCAAGCCGCCTGAAAGTGTCGTCTAAGGAGCGGACGCCAAGTCCTCTCCTTAGAAGGCGAGATGAGAAGCGACGGGGGACTTTGGCCGCTAGCCGAAGCCCCCTGTCGAGGACGCTCTGCAACTTCTTTTTATGCATTGCGGCGAGGTAACCCCAGACCGGGCAGGCGTAGGTAATGACCGGCAGCAGATACGCGCCGACGATCATCCTACCCAATTTCCTGGTCATGGCTGAGCTGATCAGGAGTGGAAACAGTGCGCACAGGCGAGTGGATGCTCGCTTAAGAACTGTCTGTGCGTGGGTACGCCAGGTGAGCCGACGGTCAAGGTGTAAGCCGAGGTACTTGACCTCGTTGGACCAGCGCAAGTACGTTCTGCCGATACGTAGTTGCCTAACGGGGTTCTTCCGTCGCTTGGAGAATTCGACGGCTACACTCTTGGTGGCGTTGAGTTGCACTCTCCAATTCTCAGTCCAGTCCACGAGCGTGTCGAGCTGGCGCTGCAGTCGTAGGACGGCCCTTTCCTCATGACGATCGGCCGTAAATACGGCCGTGTCGTCAGCGAAGAGGGCCATCTGGACTCCAGGCTGTCTCGGCACGTCGTTGACGTAGATCGAGAACAGAAGGGGGCCTAGAACACTACCTTGAGGGACGCCGGCTGTGATTCGTCTCTCGGAAGAGACAGAATCGCCAACTCTCACGCAGAAGGTCCTCTCCGTCAGAAAGCTAGCAACCAGATGGAGGTAGCAGTCCGGGAGCTGGACTTCCCTAAGTTTGAATAAAAGGCCATCATGCCATACGCTGTCGAAGGCTTTCTCAACATCTAAGAAACAGCCAACGGTCCGTTCTCTCCGACACCCGGCTTCCGTGATGCTTTCCACCAGTCTCATCAGTTGATGAGTGGTCGAATGCCCCACACGAAAGCCGAACTGTTCGGGGACCAGCACGTCAAAGTTGGTTAGATGTTCTCGTACACGACGCTGTACGAGGCGCTCAAAAACCTTGGACGTAGCGGAAAGTAGGCTGATAGGCCGGAGGTTTTCCGAGCGGGTGGTATCCTTTCCCTGCTTCGGGATCACGATAACCGTCGCCTTTCTCCATTTCTTGGGAAAGTAGGCCAGTCTAAGACACGCGTTGAACAAATCAGTCAAGAATTGAACTCCAGGCTCGGGAAGAAGTCGTAGAGCGGTGTTGGTAACACCGTCCGGGCCTGGAGCCTTTCTTGGCTGAAGTTCAGCGAGCCGATCTGAGACCTCTTCCAAAGAGATGGGTTCGGGCTCCGCCGTGATCGGAAGAGGCAGAAAGTCTTCCACAGCCATCTCGATTTGTTCGTCGAAGTCCCAGTCCATGGGCGGGTTGGGAGCGAACTGACGCTCGAAACACAAGCCCAAGTACTCGGCCTTCTCCTCCGGGCGACCCAGGAGTCGACCGAACGTTCCAACAATGGCGGGAAGTGGAGGTCGGCGCCTCCGTCCCGTCAATGCGGTAGGTATTCTGTACGGGTGAGATTGCGGGCCCGCATCCCCCGTTCGGGCCACGTCGAGTTCCCAACAGCTACGTCGGAACGCCTTCAGACTGCCACGCAGTCGTCCGGTGAGCCGATTGTATGCTGCCTTATCGGCCGGATCACGGGTCCTCTGCCAACGTTTCCGGAAGTAATTCCTCTCGCGAGCGAGAAGAGAGACTTCCTCAGGGATGCGTTGGTAGTCAGGCGTGAAGCCAGCTCGCGTACGTGAAGACACGCCTATAGCCGAGATGATTGCCTCTTCGATTCCCGCAACTGCTTCGTCTAGGAGGCGAACGGAATCGAGTGGGGCCGCTGGCGGCAATCTACGGCACAAGGCCGGGCCGTAGCGATCCCAATCGATGACCTTCTGCTTGTCAGAACGTGCATAGGCGTGCTGGGTAGCGACGTGGACCAAGATAGGGTTGTGGTCGGATGTCAGCTCCGTAAGTGAGAATACCTCGACCGGACAGACAATTCCTTGGGTCACCGCGATGTCCAGAACATCGGGAGCCGCGTTAGGCAGTGACGGAAAGAACGTGGGTTGCGCTGGACCAAACACCATCGCCCGGCGCGATTCAACAAAACTGAGCAAGCGCCTCCCGTTCGGAGTAGTCAGGCGACTATTCCAAACGCGATGCTTGCAATTCAGATCGCCGGCCAAAATTACCCTTCGATGGGAATCGAAGATGACGTCCAGGTCGCCGACAAGGAGTTCAGCTTGTGGGGGCTTGTAAGCTGAGACCACGAGGACGCCGCCAAGAGCTCCGTGGACCTCAATGGCGGTGGCCTCTAGGTTGGTAAGCTGCGGCAAAGCGACACGATGATGACCTATGGAGGTCCTCACCGCGATCGCCGTGCCGCCTCCTCGTCGGCCAACTCGGTCATCCCGATAGACCACGTAATTTGGTAATCGAAACCGGTTCGCCGGGGTCAGGTGGGTTTCCCCGAGGAGAAGTACGTCGGGTTTGAACCGAGCCAGGAATTCAAGAAGGTCGGAATGCTTGGTACCGATGTTGTTAGCATTCCAGGCTACGAGCGAGAGATCTCGTCTAAGGGCTCGGTTCATAGAAGACCTATGACTTCGCAGGCTTCCACCAAGAGCATGAATCTCTCAGTTGGGTCAGCAGTTTCCAGGCGGTCTCGGATGGACCTGAAGGTAGATGCGACTTTCGGGAGGTCGTAGCTAGACAGAAAGCCGCGGACGAACTGTGCGTCATTGGAACTGACGGACTGGGCGGTTTGCCTGGAAACTGAGGCCGCATAAGAGCGACCAGGTGTTACGGCAGATCGGGTCGTGGTGGAAGCCATTGGACCAGGGCCAGACGGTTGTGAAGCAGCGGCAGGAAAAGTACGCTTTTGCGCTTCGTCGGACTTATACCGGGAAGCAGGACTTTTCTTGGGCTGTGGGCAGGCAGGAGCTCGGGGCCGAGCATCCGGTGTGGGTATCCCTTTGTTCCTGGGTTTGATGCCTGCTCGCGGAAATCGCGGAGGTGGCAGGGGCGGCGAGGCTACCTCTGGTTCAGAGGCGGGAGTAGGAGGTTTCGCGGAGGTGGAGGGTTCATTCTCCGGCTCCAAAACCGAGATGACAGCTACTGGGCGTGTCTCTGCTTCTGAAGGAGACGCGGTACGTTTAGTTGCCTTTGCAGGGGCTGGAGGTGGAGCCGGAGAGGGCGCGCGCCGTGCCGGTTGTTTTGCTTCCGCAGGAGCTCCGCCTTATAGACCGGGCAGTTTACGTTACTCGCTGCGTGGCCTTGACCACAATTAATGCAGCGAAATTTGGTTTTGTCTGCCACAGTGCAGGCCTGTGTGGAATGTCCCAGAGAACATCGTAGACAGGCCGGGGCATTGCGGCAGACGTCGGTGTGATGGCCGAACCACTGGCACCGGTGGCACTGCGCAAGCTTGCCCATGGGTCGACTGGTTTCCACCCGGACGCGGAAGCAAAACAGCCGCGTCAGGTGGAAAATTTTGTCAGCAGCCTCGCCCTTCTCGAGCTGGAGACGGACGAGCGGGAGAGGTACTCGGGTTTCTGAGTGAGTGTACAGGCGGAAAATTGCCTGCACCGGGTACCCGAGGTCGCGGAGTTCCAAGAGGATCTCCTGAGGATCAGTATGCGCGTCAAGCCCTCGCAAAATTACAGACAAGGGCTTGACTCGCTTAGGAGTAAAGGTGTGGTATTGCAGGTTATGCGCTTGGAGGAAGGCCTCGACCAAGCGATGGTCCTCGAGCTGGCGGACGACAATCCTGACCGTATCACCGCCAAGCAGCTTCAGGTCAAGCTTGTCGGCCGACAGGCCGTGGGCCGCGATCAGCCGTCTGTATAAGGCGGCGACATTAGACACGCTATGGACGTACAGGGGCGGCGCACGACCAACAGCGGCAGCAGCCGGAGCTGCTGTCGAAGCAGTCGGAACCGCGGCCTGTGGGCCCTGAGAAGGTCCAATGTCCATGGCCGAGGTGCTAGAGGAAGCGGTAGGGTGGGTCCTCTTGGGCTTCTTAGCCGGGCGATTACGCCGACCAACGGTCGCGAACTCGCCCGACTCGTCAGCCGGAAGAGGAGGAATCGGGTTTGGGAGAGGATCGTCCGTCTCCATCGCCCGAGGCGATTCAGGCGAGTCGCCCAGATGGGGCAGCAAGGCGGGGCCGAGCGACTCGGCACTTGGGCCGATGCCTGTGGAAGGCATGCTGGCCAGGTGCGACGGCTGCCGGGCAGAGACTGCTAGGCAGTCACTGCCAGACGCCAGGGATCTCGGGTCCGGCCGAAGCCGGATTACCCGCGCGTCTTCCTTGTTCACGACGATGCGGGAGGAGCTGGGCTAACGACCAGCTTCGTTGAATACCAGTCCTTACCAAGACTGGTGTCCACTGGCCCCTTTACCCCGGCGATATCCTAGCTCGCTTACCACTGGTGGGGGCTTGCAAGGATCGTCCGGGGCAGCGCTACCTAACAGTCGTGAACAAGTTAGGAATTACACACTGGAAATGCGGCACTCACCAGGTGAGCCCAGAGCAATCCTCTTCTTTCCTGTCCGGCAAGATTTTTTTTTTTTTTTTCCGGCGCAGGTGGTCCTTACAAGGGCAAACTTCGGCTAGCTACCACTTGTGCCGGCTACTTAGTTCACCGGCAGCAGCTGGCTCCTTGGTCCGTTTCCCACGAAGAGAAAGGCAATGGTAATCCTCGTCCAACGGCGAGGTGGGCGAATGCAGCAAAGCAGCTTCCAGTCCAGGCAGGAGAGAGCAGTCCGGAGAGAGGTCTGTCCTGTTCAAGAGCTGGTCCAGAAGTCTCCGATTCTCAACAGTGAGTTACCAAGATCAGAGCTGTTGGGTTGCGCGTCGTGTACGACCCAATGGTATCCTAGTACCGAGCCTCCTATGAGGGGCTCCTGCCTAGTGGTCCTGCCCAGACGGAATATTGATTAATTTAGTTTTTAATGGTCGTTACAACGACATGCTCGTACTAGGTCGACTAGTACAGTATTTGTCGAGGCCGTTTCCAAGATTCACCTGGACGTATTCGGTACTTGCCAAGGCCAGCTATGAGTGGGTTTGTCTGGGTCCTCGCAGCTCGGACGTAAAATTTACGTGCAAGTCGCCTTGCGGTGTCATCCAAGGAGCGGACACCGAGTCCTCTTCTCAGGAGACGAGAATAAAACCGATAGGGGACTTTGGCCGCTAGCCGAAGCCCTCTATCGAGAACGATTTGCAACCTTCTTTTATGAACGGTTGCGAGGTAACCCCAGACGGGAAGAGCGTAGGTAATGATCGGCAACAGATACGCGTTGACAATCAACTTACCCAGCTTGCGGGTCATAGCCTTGTTGGCAAGTATCGGAAACAGTTGCGCGAGACGAGCGGAAGCTTTCCTTCGCATCGTCTCAGCGTGGGTACGCCAGGTGAGCCGACGATCAAGGTGGACACCGAGGTACTTAACTTCCCTCAACCAGGGCAGGTACGTTCTACCGAGTCTCACTCGGCCTCGTGGTTCTTTCCGGCGCTTTGTGAATAGCACCGCGGAGCTCTTGGTTTTGTTGACGGCAACTTTCCAGCTTTCCGTCCACGTCGAATACGCATCGAGTGCGCGCTGAAGTCGTGGGATAGCAAAGTCTGCGTTCCGATCGGCGGTTTAGACCGCCGTGTCGTCGGCAAACAAAGCCATCTGGACTCCAGGCTCTCTGGGTGCGTCGTTGACATACACGGAGAACAGGAGAGGCCCTAGCACGCTACCTTGAGGTACCCCGGCTGTGATACGTCTCTCGGAAGAGACGTGGTCGTCTATTCGCACGCAGAAAGTCCTCTCCGTCAGAAAGCTAGCAATCAAGCGAAGGTAGCAATCTGGGAGCTGGATTTCCCGGAGCTTGAACAAGAGCCCGTCGTGCCAGACACTATCAAAGGCCTTTTCCACATCTAGGAAACAGGCGACAGTCTGCTCTTTCCGACACCCGGCGTCCGTGATGTATTCCACCAGTCTCATCAGTTGATGAGTGGTGGAATGCCCCACACGGAAGCCGAACTGTTCGGGGACCAGTACATCGAAGTTTCTTAGATGATCTAGTACTCTCCGTTGTACGAGACGTTCGAGGACCTTTGACGTGGCTGACAGTAGACTAATTGGCCGGAGGTTGCCGGGACGGGAAGCGTCCTTTCCCTGCTTCGGGATCACTATAACCGTCGCCTTACGCCATTTCTGGGAAAAATAGGCCAGTCTAAGACACGCGTTGAACAGCGCGACCAAGAAAAGTACTCCTCGCTCCGGACGGCTACGAAGCCTCTATTTATAGCTTTTTGGCCGCTTCAGGTGTATCGCGCGGACCAATGAGAAGCCAGCTCGTCATACTCGATTCTGATTGGCCATGGAAAATAAACCATGCCAGACACTATTTAAGGAGATGCTTTCACCGTGTGAGTCTATAAACTCAGCCGCCCGCCTCAGCTGCAGATCTGCCATCTAATCATGGTAACAGCGGCACTCAGCGCGTGCAACGTGAGTATCCAGCTACCACCCAAACTGTGTCTCCTCCTCGCATTCCTCCTATTGTAATTCCGGATAATAGGAATTATTCTGAACTGTTACGTTCCTTATCCCGAGCTCTCCCTTCGGTCAAGGTCGAGGCGAGGTGCCAAGGCCCCTCGCTAAAGCTGGCGACCGCTACGATCCCGGACTTCCGCTCTGTTCAGTCATTCCTGACAGAGCGTAAAATTTCTTTTCATACATTTGCCCTCCCGTCAGAGCGTGAAATCAAGGTCGTTCCGTCGGGAATTCCATCCTTTACCGACCCTGATGCCATCAGGCAGGAACTTGTTGCGCTCGGCTATGCGCCGACCGCGGTAAGCGTCCTGCATGTTGGCAAAGGTGATGACCGCCGTCCTGTCAACAGCTTTCTTTGTAAATTACTGAAAGTAGGCCCCTTCGAGGAGATTTACACTCTCCAGAATCTTCTGCACCTACGGGTGCAAGTCAGAACATTTGACCCGCGGCCCGGCCCCTCGCAGTGTTTCAACTGCCAGAGGTTCGGCCACAGCAGTCTTTTCTGTCATCAGCCCCCGCGTTGCGTGCGTTGTGCTGAACCTCATCGTGGCTGTGATAAGCCTACGACGGGGTACACAGCTAAATGCTGCAACTGTAAAGGAGCCCATCCGGCTAATTACCGAGGCTGCCCTAACTTTATCGCCGCCATGAAACCGCAGCGACCTCCTGTGCGCCCTGGCGCGCAGGCAGGCCGTGTAGCTGGTCCTGGCCCTAACCGGCGAGCGGCTTTCCCGCCTCTCACCGGTTCATCTGCCCAGGTCCCGGCAGCAACTCCGGTTGCTTCCGGTGCCGCTGTCTCGCCTGCAGTAGTCGCTTCGGCGCCGCCTGCAGCGGCCTCAATCCCGGCGCCTACCGGAGCGCCCGCACCTTCCTACGCGGCCATGGCCGCTAAATCAGCCCCGCCTCCAGCCCGATCGGGCAAATCAAAGCGCTCTCGTCGTCGCCGGAACTCCGCCGGCCGACCTACATCATCACAGGTTCCACCTGTACCCTCTCCGCGGGCTCGCCCCGCCCCCAGCCATCGTCCTCAACCTTCCAGCGAGCAGTCTACTACTCAGACCACCAGCCCAGCGCCATCTGCTACCCCTGTCGAGGCCAGTCAGGCTTGTCCTCCTGAATCCCGGGAATCTTCCCGGGCTTCGGCGGATCCCCTGACTGCCTGGGCAGATAATCTTGTTGCATCCATCAGGACTGCTCGCGACACTACCACTGTGCTTGCCCTGGTGTTCCAATCATTAGCTGCCCTCTTTCCTCTACTCCCCCTAAATGGCTAATAGCCTGAGGATCGTTGCGTGGAACGCCTTCGGGCTACTCCCCAGGCGATCTGAACTGATGACTTTCGTAACGGAGTATGATGTTGATATCATACTTCTTTCCGAGACTCATCTGGCTCATTACCACTCGTTTTCCCTTCCTGCCTATGCCTGTTATCGTCAGGATCGTCCCCTACGGCCTCGCTGTCCCTCCTCGGGGGGCACAGCTGTTTTAGTCCACAGGCGGATATCCCACAGGCTTTTGCCTCCTCTAGATACATCTATTATTGAAGGCTGCGCGGTGGCGGTGGACGCTGGCGGATCGGAGCTGCGCGTTGTTTCTGCGTACCTCCGGCCTGGCCGGCGAACTCCGCCACCGCCCGAGGAGTGGGACGCCCTCCTCGACCACCCCCTCTCAACCATTGTAGCCGGCGACTTAAACGCCAAACACCCTTCATGGAACAGCCGCGTTGTCAACGCCTATGGAAATTCTCTGTTCCGGTTCGTCTCTGGCGACCCGGCACTTAATGTCATCGGCCCTGAAGACCCTACCTACTTCCCCTTTCACGGCCATCGGCCGGACGTTCTTGACATAGTAGTTGTCAAGAACGTTGCCCGCAACATCGAGGTCTCGTCTGTGTCGGACCTTTCGTCCGATCACAATCCCCTTGTTATAACTGTTCGAGAGCTGTCGGCGTCACCCCGACTCCCCGCTCAGATTGTTAGGAGAGTCAACTGGCGATCCTATCATGA
The DNA here is from genome assembly GCA_034769895.1 of Magicicada septendecula. Lineage (NCBI taxonomy): Eukaryota > Metazoa > Arthropoda > Insecta > Hemiptera > Cicadidae > Magicicada > Magicicada septendecula. The sequence continues at coordinate 301,209,161 of CM068371.1, forward strand.
CGAGCTCTCTCGAAGGTTACCATCTCTCCCGGCGGACCCAATCGTCACTCGTGACGATCTGGATCTCCGCGCCACAAATCTTCAGGAATTGGTCCAAGGTGTCATGGATCGACACACCTACGCACTCGAGGTGAATCATCGTAAATCGGCCTTACCTGCGGAAGTACTCCACGCCATCTGGCTACGGCGCCAGCTCCGCCGCAGATGGCAAAGAACCCGAGACCCAGTCGTTAAGCGACGATTTCAACAACAGTCCCTTTACGTTCAGCAGCTACTGCGGGACGTAAACTCTGATCGATGGGACTCATACCTTGAGTCTCTTGAAGTCGACCACGCCTCCGTCTGGAGAGCGGTGAGTAGACTGACCCGCGAGAAGAGAACTCGCAACCCGCTGGAAACCCCGAACGGGATTGTGTCTTCATCAGAAGGCAAGGCTGAGGTCTTCGCCGACTGCATGGAGTCGCAATTTACCGTTCATCGAGGCGTTTCGGACCCTGCCCACTCGGCAGACGTCCGGGACTTCCTATCTGGTTATTTTTCTCGCCCTCCCGCTGGCCCAGACCTCCCGTTCGACAGAGACGAACTCGTTTCGTCTGTCTGTCGACTAAACCGCCGTCGTGCCCCCGGTCGTGACAGGATCGGGGCCGCTGCATTACAATATCTCCCGGCCTCAGGCGTTGACCTCGTTCTCGAGCTGTTCAACTCTTGTCTCCGGCTACAGTACTTTCCCCGCCTGTGGAAAAATGCCAACATCGTTATGATTCCTAAACCCCGCAAGCCGCGCATGCTTCCTGAAAGCTATCGGCCAATATCTCTCTTGCCAGTTATCTCGAAGGTGTTCGAGCGGCTCCTGCTGGCCCGCATCTCGCCGTTGTTGGATAATTTTATCCGCAACGAACAGTTCGGGTTTCGCAGAGAGCACTCGACCACGCTTCAACTAGTCCGCGTGGTAACGCAACTCTCTGACGCCACCAACAGGCGAGCGGCTACGGCCGCCGCACTGCTGGACGTGAGCAACGCCTTCGACAAAGTCTGGCACGAAGGTCTTCTCTTCAAACTCGCCAACTCCCCCTTACCATCGTCCATAGTGTTTTTCCTCCGGTCGTATCTCAGCGACCGAACCTTCAGGGTGAGCGTCGACGGAACCTGCTCTGCAGTTCGTCCTGTCGCCGCTGGCGTACCCCAGGGATCTGTCCTCGGCCCCGTTCTGTACCTCGTGTACACGAACGACCTGCCTGTTTTGCCCGGAGTCACGTTGTCTTTGTTCGCTGACGATGCAATGAATCATTACAGCTCTGTGTCCCCGCGTTTTGCGAGTACACAGTTGCAGCGTCAGTTGGACCAGCTTCCGGACTGGCTACGGAAATGGCGGGTGACGATCAACACGGAGAAATCCGAGGCGATCTGTTTCACTCGTAAGTCCATCTCCCGATGCCAGCCCCTCTCCCTTGAAGGGAGGCCTATCGCCTACAAAGAGTCGGTGAAGTATCTAGGCGTTCGGCTAGATCGTCGCCTTTGCTTCAACGCCCACGTGACGGACACCCTTGCCAAGGCTCGCGGCGTCCGAGCCAAACTTTACCCATACCTCGCGTGCCGCAGCCCCCTGGCGCTGCGCACGAAAGTTACCCTCTATCTGTTGTTTCTCCGGTCTGTATTGACCTATGCGGCACCTGTATGGTGGTCACTTGCCTCCGCCACCAACAGGCGTAGGCTGGAAAGTTTCCAATCCAGAACCCTCCGTTCCTTGTCGGGATCTCCTTGGTTTGTTAGAAACAGTGTAATTCGAGGAGGTCTACGAGTTCCTGCTCTCTCAGCCTTTGTCTGGTCATTAGCTGCGACTCTCTTTGCCGCAGCTGAGACCTCTTCCTTCCCTTACCTCAGAACCATCAGCACCACGCAACCACCTCCCCCTGTCCGGGTCAAACGCCCTCGGGCGATTCTCGACGACCCGCCATAAGTTTAAGTAACCTGCTTAAACCTCAATTTGAATATTCACCATCTGCCCATGCCCCAGAATTTACCTGCTAAGCTGTTTCCTTCCTCCCTTCCTAGTATGCCGACCACGCTGAATGCTGCTGCTACGCGCTATCACTGGCACGGAGGCTCTCTGCCTCGCGGGGAGCGACCGACGCCTCACGGCGTCTGCACGCGGGACTGGGAACGGGTGACATCTGTCATCTGAACCCGTTCATGCGGCAGTGCCGACTGATTGCAAATATTTTAAAATAAATAAAAATTAAAACCTTTCTCCCCCGCCTTCTCAGTTAACTGGTTGGCGGTTGTCCATTCCTGATATTAGGCACCAGTCGAAGAACCAGACCTATGTATATCCACAGGCAGCCATTGAGCTCGACTCAGATGCTGCAGTCATGCACCGGGTGCAAAGACGCCCCGCTACTACAATGCTACATGCTACGTGTGAGTCTATACAGACGAAGTGGACACACATCAACTCAGCATTAGAACAGCGCAGAAGAGGAACGCCTCGTCCTCTACACTACTGCAATGAAGAGGCCATCCGCTCAAGCTACTGCGGCGGCAGTAAAGAAGAAACCGCCGGACCAAGAATCGCCTCATCGCCAGCGCCAACATCAGAGAGCTGCAGCGATGGAAATGGCTATCGACCAACCGCCTTGCCAGCAAGACGAAGCCAAGCAGCACACAACTGGGACCTGCCGCGCAGTGCCGGTAAGTGTGTTAGGTAGCGCTGTCCAGCGAAACCCGGGGAGTCCGAGAGTAGGACTCACCAATAGAGATGCGCATTGTGCCGCCACTGTGACGGTGTCACAGTTCGGCCCCCGGGTACCCGCTGGACAAAGAGCCGAGTTAGTCGGCAGTAGCCCCGCTGATAGTGTCCCTAAAGCACTGCGCGGCAGCATCGAGCCCCCCGGCCGGCCACTTGGGCCAGTCGGGAACCCTACGACTTTCGCGGGAAGCCCTGCTGAACCCGCGCAAGTACGTGAGCAAAATCGGTCCTTATTAGGGCCGACCAAGCCCGCTAAGGCCGGACCTTCCGGCTGCACGGCCGCTAGTAGGCCAAGCAGCCCAAATCCTTTGCCGGAGTCTGACTCCCCAGATATGGAGACCTCGGCTTCCACCGACTGGGTGGCAGTAGGGCGCGGTGGCAAGCCGCGAAAGTCTCCTTCCCTGACCTCCTTGAGTTCGGCCACGGACTCGGCGGCACTCCAAGCCTCCGCTGAGGTTGCGCCTAGTCGCACCTCCGAAGGAAGGGTCCCGCCGGTGTTCGTTACGAACGTCAGGGACGTGATCGGCTTCGTTCGCCGACTCCGTAAGACCGTTGCGCTGGCAGATAACGCATCTGTCAAGCTCCTTGCGAGCGAGACTGTGCGCGTTACCTGCCGCAGCGCATCGGAGCACTTCGGAGTGGTCCAGTGGCTGGAACGTGAATCGTTCCAGTTCCACACTTACACTCTGAACCGAACCAAGCCTGTAGCCCTCGTCCTTCGGGGCCTGGACATACAGGCGGATCCGCAGGTCGTCGCTGACGAACTGTGCGACGCGGGTTATAAGGTTGTGGGAGCCTCTCGGCTGTACACCACTTATGGCTCGCGTCGCCCACTCCCCCTAATAAGACTCCTGGCAGAGAAGGGCGAATCCTCCCAGGCCTTATTAGATTTAAAACGGCTTTTCGGGCTCTGCGTGAGCGTAGAGGCCTGCCGCCAGACCGGGCGACTTTCCCAGTGCCACAGGTGCCAGCGGTTCGGCCACAGCAGCATCGCTGTGGAAATGACCACTTGGCGCAGGCCTGCGCTGTCCCGGACAACCACCGATATTGTATAAACTGCGGCGGCGCCCATGCTGCTAATAACAGGCGCTGCCCAGTCTATAGCGAGCAGCTGGACAAGTTGAAGAAACCCGTCCAGCCTAAGCCTCGACATGATGTTAGACAGCCAGTCAAACCGGCCAAAGCCGCTGAACCTGTGGTCCGGAAACCAGCCCCTAGGTCTGCTCCGGTTCCGAAACCCAGCAGTACAGTGAGCCCGAGCGCAGCTCAACAGGCCAAACCCACCATCGCGCCCCCGGAACCGGAACGCGAAATACCCCACTACACACAAGTCCCGCTGCCGGACAACGAGGAAATTGATCCTCCATTGCCGCCGCCACCCAAGCCTAGATTCCCCAGATCGGGCAAGAAAGTTAGGAACCAGGCCAAGAACACGGGCCAGCCTAAACCACCTGCCACTGGACCCAAGCCCGTCCTCCAAAAGCCAGAGCGGCCACCCGCTCCAGTACCAGCCCCCAAGGCTTCCACCGTCTCGCCCCGCCGCAGCTATGCAGCTGCCGCCAAGCGTTCTCCCCCGGCCTCATCTTCCGTTGATCTCGCCGTCGTTTCAGACTTTCTGGCAAGCTACGACTTGCAGAAAGTGGCCCAGACTTTCCTTAAAATCAAGGAACGCTTGGCAACAGCCTCGCCCCAGGACAAGTTCCTCCTCTTGGTGGAAGCCTGCCGTGTAACAGGTCTGTTATGAACGGACAACCACGGCAATCCCTCAAGCGAGACCTCGAGCTCGTGGCGTGGAACGCCAACGGCCTCGCTTCCCGGCATTCTGAGCTCTTAGAGTTCGTTGCCCGTCACAAGCCCGACGTGCTTCTTCTTGGCGAGACGCACCTGACCCCGCATCGTCGTTTCCGACTACCCAACTACGTGTGCCACCGGGATGACCGGTCGGGTCGCGCAGGAGGGGGCACAGCCATCGCGGTGAAGGCGAGTCTTCGCCATCACCGCGTTGTCCTGCCTCAGCGGCGGAACCTCGAGTGCACCGCGGTCGAGCTCCATGGTGCTCTCGGCGGTCTACTCGTGGTTTCCGCCTACAAGCCTCCACACACGGAGCTCCTGTCGAACGATCTGGAGGCCGTCTTTGGAGCACACAGGAGGGTAGTCCTGGCGGGCGACCTGAACTGTAAGCACCCCGATTGGGGGAGCCGCTTGGCGAACCCAAACGGGACCCGCTTACGCAGGTATGCTGATGCGGCTCGGGTCACAGTCATGGGTCCTACCGGGCCTACGTACTATCCCTCTAGGGCTAACTCCCGCCCTGACGTACTGGACATTGCCGCGGTCAGGGGCGTTTATTGGCCGGTCCACGTCTCCGTCATTTCGGAACTGTCCTCGGACCACTGCCCTATCAGTGTACATATAGCTACCCAGCACGCCACCGTCCGCGACGAGCGGCGGGTAATCGAGTGGGACCGCTTTGGCCCGGCGTTCAGTCGCCGCCTACCAGAGCATATCCCGCTCGACACTACCCAGCATGTCGATGAGGCAGTTGCCGTATTCGACACAGCCGTAGTCTCGGCGGTCGTCGTGTCCTCCCGGATGAAGCCGGGGCTCACGCCCGACTATCAGCGGATCCCCGAAGAGGTGTCTCAGCTCGCTTGCGAGAGGAATCGCCTCCGGAGACGCTGGCAGAGGACTCGTGACCCGGCGGACAAGGCTGCGTTCAACAGAGCGTCCGGCAAGTTGCGTCGTGACATGCTGGCGTTCCGTAGACGTAACTGGGGGCTAGCTGTAACACAGATGGATGGCCCTGCTGAGGACCGTAATGTCTGGCGGATTCCCAGTGCCCTAACGGGAAAGCGCAAACGCGCGCCTCTCCCCGCACTGGCCGGACCTGGCGGTCAACCCCTTGGCCGCCCCCTCGAAAAGGCAGAGTTCTTGGCTGACAGTTTAGAGCGTCAGTTCGCTCCCAATCCATCCAAGAACCCGGCCTTCACTGAGCACATCTGCCGCGAGGTAGAGCGCTTTCTATCGGCCGGTATCACAGTCCAACCGGAGCCCATCTCCCCGGAGGAGGTCTCTGAGAGGATTGTTCAGCTCAAGCCCCGGAAGGCGCCTGGCCCGGACGGAGTCATGAATTCCGCCCTCCATCGCCTTCCGGAGCGAGGAACCCAGTTCCTCACTGACCTGTTCAATTCATGCCTCAGACTGGCCTATTTTCCGGTGAAATGGAAAACGGCTACCGTCATCGTGATACCCAAGCCGGGAAAGAATTCTTCTCGAGTGGAGAACCTCAGGCCCATCAGCCTCTTGTCCGCGACGTCCAAGGTTTTTGAGCGTCTGATCCAGCGTAGGATCCGCGACCATCTAGAAAGACTAGACGTGCTGATCCCCGAACAGTTCGGCTTTCGTGAGCTGCACTCCTCGACTCATCAGCTGATGAGACTCGTGGAATGCATAACCGAGGCTGGCTGCCAGGGCAAACAGACGGCTGCGATCTTCCTAGACGTAGAGAAAGCCTTTGACCGCGTGTGGTTCGAGGGTGTCCTCTACAAACTCACGGAGGTCCTTCTCCCAGACTGCTACGTTCACTTGATCGGCAGCTTTCTGCGAGACCGTAGCTTCCGAGTGAGAGTAGACCACGCTCTCTCTTCGGAGAGGCGTATTACCGCTGGTGTCCCTCAGGGAAGTGTCCTTGGGCCTCTTCTGTTCTCGTTGTTTGTCAACGACACGCCCCGAGTTCCTGGAGTGAAACTGTCGCTGTTCGCGGACGACACTGCGGCTTTTGCCTCAGAGCCCAACGCGGGTTATGCGGCCGTTAAGCTCCAGCGCCAACTCGACGCGTATGTCGGGTGGACCGATGACTGGAGAGTTGCCGTTAACGCTTCCAAGAGCGCCGCGGTAATATTCTCGCGAAAACGCAAGCGGCCTCGGCCGCTTAAAGTAGGCCCCGTCGAGGTGCCCTGGACCAACTGCGTCAAGTACCTCTGGCTCCACGTTGATTCCCGACTCACCTGGCGAACCCATGCAAATTACATCCGACAACGCGCTTCGGCGCAACTCAGTAGACTCTGGCCCGTTCTATCTAATCCGGCAATGACCCCCCGGCTAGGTAAGCTCATAGTCAACACGTACGTGTTGCCAGTGATTACCTACGCCTGTCCTGTTTGGGGATACCTGGCTCGTGGTCATAGAATCACGCTCCAGCGCGTACTCGACCGGGGACTGAAGCTCGCGTGCAAAGTCCCCCGGAGGTACTCTTCTCGTCTTTTGAGGAGAGGACTCGGTGTCCGCTCTCTTGATGACACCGTGAGACGCCTGGCGCGACGATTCTATGTTCGTTCCGACAGAGTGACCCACAATTCCCTCATTGCCGGACTTGGTAAATACACCCCGCGACCAGGTGAGTCCTGGAAGCGACCTCGTTTGCTAGTCCCGGTGGTATAATCCACCAATCGCAGGTCGTTTCAGACCCCCCCCCATAAGTAGATAAAAGTATATATTGAACTCCAACAGACCCAGTGGCAGGAGTCCTTTCTGAGACTCGGGACACTGTACTACTCGCGACCCGCGCTTCGCGCGGGCCGCGCAACCCCCAGTTGTGTGTGTGAGTCTATACAGTTCGACCCGTCGCCGCCGGCGTACCACAGGGATCTGTCCTCGGCCCCGTTCTGTACCTTGTGTACACGAACGACCTGCCTGTCTTGCCCGGAGTCACGTTGTCTTTGTTCGCTGACGATGCTATGTATCACTGCAGTTCCCTGTCCCCGCGATTTGCGAGTACAAAGCTGCAGCGTCAGTTGAACCAGCTTCCGGACTGGCTACGGAAATGGCGGGTGACGATCAACACGGAGAAATCCGAGGCGATCTGTTTCACCCGTAAGTCCATCTCCCGATGCCAGCCCCTCTCCCTAGCAGGGAGACCCATCGCCTACAAAGAATCGGTGAAGTATTTAGGCGTTCGACTAGATCGTCGCCTTTGCTTCAACGCCAACGTGACGGAAACCCTTGCCAAGGCTCGCGGCGTCCGAGTCAAATTATCTCCTTTCCTCTCGTGTCGCAGCCGCCTGGCCATGCGCACGAAACTTACCATCTATCTACTATTTCTCAGGTCTGTATTGACCTATGCGGCACCCGCCTGGTGGTCTCTTTTATCCACCACCAACAGATGTAGGCTGGAAGCTTTCCAGTCCCGAACACTCCGATCCTTGACGGGGTCCCCTTGGTTTGTAAGGAACGACGTGATTCGAAGGGGTCTCCGTGTTCCTACCTTGACTTCCTTTGTCCGGTCGCTGGCTCTAACTCTCTTTGCTAAAGCCTCGACCTCCACCTTCCCGTACCTACGAACCATCAGTGCATCAGAACCACCACCGCCCATTCGGGTCAAGCGCCCTCGGGCGCTTCTTGATGACCCGCCATAACGCCATCCTCTTTAAATTAAATACAAACAAGTAATCATCAGTCCTAGACCAGAGTATTTCACCAAACTGTCCTTCTCTCCTTCCTGTCCACCTCCTAGCACGCTGAGCCGGTTGCTTGTCGCTGTCATCATTCACTGGCACGGAGGCTCTCCGCCTCGCGGGGAGCGACCGACGCCCTCAGGGCGTCTGCTGACTGGACTTGAAACGGGCAACATCTGTTGCTCGAATCGGTACCAGCGGCAGTGCATTAAACAAATAACAGTTATACTCCCCCGCCTTCTCAGTTAACTGGTTGGCGGTTTCCTTTTCCAGTCTTAGGTAACCAGTCGACATGTACCAGCACTATGTTTACTTCTGGCAGCCATTGGACACGATCCAGATGCTGCAATCAAGCCACGGGTGCAAAGACACCCCGCATCCATAATGCAATGCAATGCAAGTGTGAGTCTACCTTTTTTTTTTAAGGTGACGTGAGGACACGTGAGGTGACATTCGACTGCTCTCACTCGAAGAAGAAGGTTGTTGTATACTACTACAGAAGAACGCAGCAGAGGACAGCCTCGACCTCAACGACTGCAATGAAGAGGCTCGGCCATCAACCGACGGAGGCCGCCAAGAAGAAGCCACCGGAGCATCATAAACCACCTCGCCAGCGCCAACATCAAGCAGCGATGGAGATAGATCAGCCGTCTTGCCAGGACGAAGACCAACGCAACACAACTGGGACCTGCCGCGCAGTGCCGGTAAGTGTTGTAGGTAGCGCTGTCCAGCGAAACCCGGGGAGTCCGAGAGTAGGACTGACAAATAGAGATGCGGGTTGCGCAGCCACTGTGACGGTGTCACAGTTCGGCCCCCGGGTACCCGCTGGACAAAGAGCCGAGTTAGTCGGCAGTAGCCCCGCTGTTAGTGTCCCTAAAGCACTGTGCGGCAGCATCGAATCCCCCGGCCGGCCACTTGGGTCAGCCGGGAACCCTACGACTTGCGCGGGAAGCCCTGCTGAACCCGCGCAAGTACGTGAGCAAAATCGGTCCTTATTAGGGCCGACCAAGCCCGCTAAGGCCGGACCTTCCGGCTGCACGGCCGCTAGTAGGCCAAGCAGCCCAAATCCTTTGCCGGAGTCTGACTCCCCAGATATGGAGACCTCGGCTTCCACCGACTGGGTGCCAGTAGGGCGCGGTGGCAAGCCGCGAAAGTCTCCTTCCCTGACCTCCTTGAGTTCGGCCACGGACTCGGCGGCACTCCAAGCCTCCGCTGAGGTTGCGCCTAGTCGCACCTCCGAAGGAAGGGTCCCGCCGGTGTTCGTTACGAACGTCAGGGACGTGATCGGCTTCGTTCGCCGACTCCGTAAGACCGTTGCGCTGGCAGATAACGCATCTGTCAAGCTCCTTGCGAGCGAGACTGTGCGCGTTACCTGCCGCAGCGCATCGGAGCACTTCGGAGTGGTCCAGTGGCTGGAACGTGAATCGTTCCAGTTCCACACTTACACTATGAACCGAACCAAGCCTGTAGCCCTCGTCCTTCGGGGCCTGGACATACAGGCGGATCCGCAGGTCGTCGCTGACGAACTGTGCGACGCGGGGTATAAGGTGGTCGGAGCCTCACGGCTGTACACCACTTATGGCTCGCGTCGACCACTCCCGCTGATAAGACTCCTGGCAGAGAAGGGCGAATCCTCCCAGGCCTTATTAGATTTAAAACGGCTTTTCGGGCTCTGCGTAAGCGTCGAGCCCTGCCGTCAGACCGGGCGACTTTCCCAGTGCCACAGGTGCCAGCGGTTCGGCCATAGCAGCTTCGGTTGTCGGAACGCGCCGACCTGCGTCCGCTGTGGAAATGACCACTTGACGCAGGCCTGCGCTGTCCCGGCCAACCACCGATATTGTATAAACTCTGGCGGCGCCCATGCTGCAAATAACAGGCGCTGCCCAGTATATAGCGAGCAGCTGGACAAACTCAAGAAACCAGTCCAGCCTAAGCCTCGACATGATGCTAGACAACCTGTAAAAACGGCCAAAGCCGCTGAACCTGTGGTCCGGAAACCAGCCCCTAGGTCTGCTCCGGTTCCGAAACCCAGCAGTGCAGTGAGCCCGAGCAAAGCTCCACAGGCCAAACCAACCATCGCGCCCCCGGAACCGGAACGCGAAGTCCTCCATTATACGCAAGTCCCGCTGCCGGACAACGAGGAAATTGATCCTCCATTGCCGCCGCCACCCAAGCCTAGATTCCCCAGATCGGGCAAGAAAGTTAGGAACCCGGCCAAGAACACGGGCCAGCCTAAACCACCTGCCACTGGACCCAAGCCCGTCCTCCAAAAGCCAGAGCGGCCACCCGCTCCAGTACCAGCCCCCAAGGCTTCCACCGTCTCGCCCCGCCGCAGCTATGCAGCTGCCGCCAAGCGTTCTCCCCCGGCCTCATCTTCCGATGATCTCGCCGTAGTATCAGACTTTCTGGCAAGCTACGACTTGCAGAAAGTAGCCCAGACTTTCCTTAAAATCAAGGAACGCTTGGCAACAGCCTCGCCCCAAGATAAGTTCCTCCTCTTGATGGAAGCATGCCGTGTTACAGGTCTGTTATGAACGGACAACCACGGCAATCCCTCAAGCGAGACCTCGAGCTCGTGGCGTGGAACGCCAACGGCCTCGCTTCCCGGCATTCTGAGCTCTTAGAGTTCGTTGCCCGTCACAAGCCCGACGTGCTTCTTCTTGGCGAGACGCACCTGACCCCGCATCGTCGTTTCCGACTACCCAACTACGTGTGCCACCGGGACGACCGGTCGGGTCGCGCAGGAGGGGGCACAGCCATCGCGGTGAAGGCGAGTCTTCGCCATCACCGCGTTGTCCTGCCTCAGCGGCGGAACCTCGAGTGCACCGCGGTCGTGCGTGAGGTGTCCTCTCCCTCACGCCTCCAAACTTTGCGATGCACCTGCATTCAAAAGATGCATCAACTGCGGCGGGAGTCACCCCGCCAACTACCGGGCATGTCCGGTGTTTCAGCAGGAGCTCGAGAGGCGAAAGCCGAAAGGGCGCCTGCCACCACCGAGGCATCCGGTAGCTGGTTCCAGACCTGCAACCGAGCAGCCAGGCCCTGCGCCTCCTGCTACGGCTGCCGTGTCTTCCGCCCCAGCTTCAAACAGGCAACAAAAGCGATCTAAAGGCCCGAAGCAAACACCTGTAGCACAGGCAGCTCCATCTCAGGCTCGTTCACAGGCCCCTGTCCCGCCTCAGGCGAAAAAGCGCCGTAACCTCGTGGCATCTAAAAGTGAGACCATCCAGCCAACAGAAAACATCTCGGTTGTGGAGCCTGAGACTTCTCAATCCCCCCCAGCAACGGAGAATCCTGCCCCTGCTTTAGAAGCAGCCTCGCCTGACCTCCCGCCCCCGCGGTTTCCCAACGCAGGCAAAAAGAAGCGGCATAGAAAGCCCCGTGGCGCTAGATCCCGGGCTCCTGCCAACCCGGCCGCACAGTCCAGACAGCCTGCACAGCGCGCGAAGTCCGACGCAATCGCATCTGTCCCTCTTCCTAGCACCTCCGCTCGAGGTGCTACACCTGGCCCCAAGAAACCCCTGGCTTCCACCAATCCCCCGATTGATAAGCCTCGGCGCTCTTATGCGCACGCAGTCTCCGGGCAATCTGCCTCAAGAACCGTTCCTGACGACTACCAGGTCGTCAAAGACTTCCTTGCTGAGTTCGATCTCAGCAAAGTCGCCCAGACCTTCAGGTCCATCCGCTCCCGCTTGGAGACTGCTGACATAACTGAGAGATTCATGCTCTTGGTGGAAGCCGCCACTTGTGTAGGTCTTCTATGAGTCGGGTCCTCAAACGAGATCTCTCGATTCTTTCCTGGAACGCCAACGGGTTGTCCAACAAGATCCAGGAACTCCAAGAATTACTGGCCCGACTCAAACCCGATGTAGTGCTTCTCAATGAGACCCACTTGACTCCTGCGAGTCGGTTACGACTGGCCAACTATGTGTGCTATCGAAACGACAGACCGGGCACTGCTGGTGGCGGTACTGCCGTCGCGGTGAGGCTCACTCTCGAGCATCACCGAGTCGTCTTGCCTGCAATGACTCACCTCGAAGGCACCGCTGTGGAGTTGTTAAACACTCTAGGCGGTGTACAGATGGTAGCGGCGTATAAACCGCCGCAAAAAGAGCTCCTTCACCCCGTTCTAGCTGTCGCGTTCGATGCACACAGGAGGGTCATCATGGCCGGCGATCTGAACTGTAAACATCGCGATTGGAACAGTCGCTTGACTGCCCCAAACGGGAAACGTTTACGCAGGTTTGCCGATTCTCGCAGGATACAAGTGATTGGGCCTACCCAACCTACGTTCTACCCCTCACAACGCAACGCGGCTCCCGATGTCTTGGACATAGCGGTGATTCAAGGAATTGACTGTCCGGTCCATGTGTCCGCGCTAACGGAACTATCGTCCGATCATCTCCCCATCCTGATACACGTCGCTACCCAGCACGTCGTACGCAGAGATGTCAGGAAGGTGGTAGAATGGGATCGCTATGGCCCGGCGTTAAGTCGCCGATTGCCAGACGCGGGACCACTCGAAACCTTCCGCCAAGTCGACGAGGCAGTGGCCGCGTTTGACGAGGCAGTCGTATCTGCGATCGACGCGTCTTCCAGAATGAAGCCTGGCGTCACGCCCCACTGGCAGCGGATCCCAGAGGAGACGAGTGCCCTCGCTTGCGAGAGAAATCGCCTCCGGAGACGCTGGCAGCGGACCCGTGATCCGGCCGACAAGGCAGCGTACAACCGGGCGACCGGCATTTTACGTCGTGAAATGAAGGCCTACCGGAGACGCTGTTGGGAACTCGCCGTGGCCCAGGCAGGGGACGGATCGGACGAAAGTAGCCCTTACCGGATACCTTCGGCGTTGGTAGGGAAGAGGCGCCGGCCTCGCATCCCGGCCATTGCTGGACCTTTCGGTCAAATCCTGGCTCGCCCGGAGGCGAAGGCCGAGTACTTGGGCGCGTGTTTTGAGCGACAGTTCGTACCTAACCCGCCCATGGACTGGGACTTCGACGAAGAAGTCGAGAACGAAGTGGAAGACTTTCTGTCTCTTCCGATCACTACGGAGCCCGAACCCATTACTAGGGAAGAGGTCACAGATCGGCTCGTTGAACTCGTGCCAAGAAAAGCTCCTGGCCCGGACGGCGTCTCGAACGCCGCTCTTACTCGACTCCCGGAGCGAGGAGTACTTTTCTTGGTCGCGCTGTTCAACGCGTGTCTTAGACTGGCCTATTTTCCCCAGAAATGGCGTAAGGCGACGGTTATAGTGATCCCGAAGCTGGGAAAGGACGCTTCCCGTCCCGGCAACCTCCGGCCAATTAGTCTACTGTCAGCCACGTCAAAGGTCCTCGAACGTCTCGTACAACGGAGAGTACTAGATCTTCTACGAAATTTCGATGTACTGGTCCCCGAACAGTTCGGCTTCTGTGTGGGGCATTCCACCACTCATCAACTGATGAGACTGGTGGAATACATCACGGACGCCGGGTGTCGGAAAGAGCAGACTGTCGCCTGTTTCCTAGATGTGGAAAAGGCCTTTGATAGTGTCTGGCACGACGGGCTCTTGTTCAAGCTCCGGGAAATCCAGCTCCCAGATTGCTACCTTCGCTTGATTGCTAGCTTTCTGACGGAGAGGACTTTCTGCGTGCGAATAGACGACCACGTCTCTTCCGAGAGACGTATCACAGCCGGGGTACCTCAAGGTAGCGTGCTAGGGCCTCTCCTGTTCTCCGTGTATGTCAACGACGCACCCAGAGAGCCTGGAGTCCAGATGGCTTTGTTTGCCGACGACACGGCGGTCTATACCGCCGATCGGAACGCAGACTTTGCTATCCCACGACTTCAGCGCGCACTCGATGCGTATTCGACGTGGACGGAAAGCTGGAAAGTTGCCGTCAACGAAACCAAGAGCTCCGCGGTGCTATTCACAAAGCGCCGGAAAGAACCACGAGGCCGAGTGAGACTCGGTAGAACGTACCTGCCCTGGTCGAGGGAAGTTAAGTACCTCGGTGTCCACCTTGATCGTCGGCTCACCTGGCGTACCCACGCTGAGACGATGCGAAGGAAAGCGTCCGCTCGTCTCGCGCAACTGTTTCCGATACTTGCCAACAAGGCTATGACCCGCAAGCTGGGTAAGTTGATTGTCAACGCGTATCTGTTGCCGATCATTACCTACGCTCTTCCCGTCTGGGGTTACCTCGCAACCGTTCATAAAAGAAGGTTGCAAAGCGTTCTCGATAGAGGGCTTCGGCTAGCGGCCAAAGTCCCCTATCGGTTTTCTTCTCGTCTCCTGAGAAGAGGACTCGGTGTCCGCTCCTTGGATGACACCGCAAGGCGACTTGCACGTAAATTTTACGTCCGAGCTGCGAGGACCCAGACAAACCCCCTCATAGCTGGCCTTGGCAAGTACCGAATACGTCCAGGTGAATCTTGGAAACGGCCTCGACAAATACTGTACTAGTCGACCTAGTACGAGCATGTCGTTGTAACGACCAATAAAAATTAAATAATCAATATTCCGTCTGGACAGGACCACTAGGCAGGAGCCCCTCATAGGAGGCTCGGTACTAGGATACCATTGGGTCGTCTCACGACGCGCAACCCAACAGCTCTGACCACTTGTGAGTCTACCCAGAGCTGTTGCCAAGGTAGGCTGCGTCGTTCGTTTTCTTGTTCTTGTGCGTGGAATTTTCCATTGCACAACACTGGCTCCAGCTTGTCTGGAGTGCTATATCTCATTTATTACTTCTTTAATCAAGCTGAAACTTTCACAAAGTGTTATACATAATTAGTGCTCTGTGTTACAATTGTGCGGGCAGTGGTGAACTCGAGTTTCTGGTGTTAGTGGTGTTTTGGTGTTCTCCGCTGCTGTCTGTTGCCTGGTAAGTGTTGTAGCTATTAAGTAGTATACCTCACTACCCAGCTAGCGATCCGTAAAGTCTCACCAGCCTAGGCGTAGGTTAACCTCGCCGATGGCCGCTACCAACATTCCCGTCGGTCCTTCTCAGGGCCACGAAATCCCACCTGGCGCTTTGGCGCAACCTTTACCGACCGAACCCGAGGCGGTGTCGGCTGGGTCGAGTGCAATGGACACTGAGGAGTGGCAGACTGTAAGTAGCCGGAAACGGCGAAACAGTGGCGACTCTGCGGGGTCCGGGCGGTCTTCCCAGCTGGGTCCTGCCACGGATAGACCTGCTACGGCCACCTCGCTACCTACCCCGTCCCGGCGGTTGCCGCCTCTGATCTTTGACCGGCCTATTGACTGGGATAAGGTCATGCGGCGACTTCACCGGGCCGCTCCTGCGAATACCCTGACTGCAGTTTGTCAGGGTGGCCGCTCCGTCAGAATTGAGACCACGACCATCGACAGTTTCCGGCTCGCCCAGAATCTGCTGACTGATCGTGGTATCCCGTATTACACCTACGCCCTGCCGGAGGAGAGGGAACTCAAGGTCGAGATCATCGGCATCCCCGCCG
The DNA here is from genome assembly GCA_034769895.1 of Magicicada septendecula. Taxonomy (NCBI): domain Eukaryota; kingdom Metazoa; phylum Arthropoda; class Insecta; order Hemiptera; family Cicadidae; genus Magicicada; species Magicicada septendecula. Next base: position 301,224,821 of record CM068371.1, read on the forward strand.
ATGTTCCCGTGCCTACAATTTCTCACGCCCTTGAACTTTTGGGCTTTACTGTCAGCTCAGTGACTCCTCTCTTCTCCCCCGGCAGACGCATTCCCAGAAATGCCTTCCTTGTGAAAATCCTCAAGGTAGGGAATTTCCAGTCAATATATCAGGTAGACTCTCTCTTTTACCTCCGGGTAAAATTTCAGCTTTCGAGTCCCGACCCGGACCCAAGCAGTGCTACAACTGCCAGAGGTACGGACACAGCAGTATCTATTGCCACTACCCGACACGCTGCATTCGTTGTGGTGAAGGTCATCACAAGGGCGATTGTCCTCGTGAACGCACCGCCACTGCCACGTGTGCAAACTGTCGTGAACCACACCCGGCAAGCTCTCGCCAGTGCAAGCACTATCATGACGCCCTAAAGCGCATCACCAAGGCCCAAAAGCCTATCCCACCTGCCCCCAAGAAACCCTCAGCCCCTGCATCTGCCGCCCCGGCGGCCCCAGTTCCGGCTACCTCGTCTGCGCCTGCAGCCGCTGTAGTCCCCCCGACCTGCCCAGCGCCTGCCGGAGCGCTCAGTTACGCGGCAGCCGCCGCCTCCGATGCATCTTTCCCTCCTTTGGCCTCGTCGCGAAAGCAACCCGCGCCAAAGAAGAAAAAGTCATCGACCACCATCCTCACGCAGCACAAGCCCGCTGCAACTAAGTCAGCATCTGCCCCAGCTCCCAAAGAGCCTCGGCAGCCTACAACTACACCTCGGCCCGAAAATGGTATCATGTATCGAGTGCCCCCGCCCACGCCGCAGGCGCCATCGACGGAGGAAGGGTCCTCGGATCCGACCTTTGCCGATCGTTTGCGTGTCTGGGTTGAGACCCTCATTCCTCAAATCTTGGCTGCCAAGGACGTCCAGTTTCTGCTAGTCACAATTCTTACCTCCCTCATGACTCTCCTGCCTCTCAATGTCTAGGCCTCTTCGGCTGGTGGCATGGAACGCGTGTGGTGTTCCGTCTCGCCGAGCCGAATTGGCTAACTTTGCCACTGAATATGACCTCGATGTCATCCTCCTCTCCGAAACTTTCCTTACCTCTGCTGCTTCCTTTCAGCTTCCGGCGTACACTACATATCGCACGGATAGGCCCCGGCTACAACCCTCCGCTCGTCCCAGCGGGGGTACTCCTATCTCGTCCACAGGCGCATTGCCCATCGTCTCTTACCCCCTCCAGATACTAGGTATTTGGAGACGACGGCGGTGGCCCTCTGGGTCGGGGACCGGGAGGTTCGCCTAATTTCGGCGTACCTTCCTCCCGGGCCCGGAGGGCCTCCGCCGCCTGAGGAGTGGGACGCCCTCTCGACCACGAACTACCTACTATAGCTGCCGGAGACTTCAACTCCAAGCATCCCTCTTGGAACAGCCGTGTCACGAACCCGCGTGGCCGCTCGCTCTACAGCTACGTTCAGCGTAATCTGCAGGTCTCAGTCATTGGTCCTGACTCACCGACCCACGTGCCCACTAGGGGCCTTCCGGATGTCCTTGACATTGTCATTGTCAAGGACCTGGCCATTCCTATCACTGTCAGTGCTGTATCGGACCTCTCGTCCCACCACGACCCGGTACTTATCACTGTTCGTCCCCTGTTGGACACACCTCTCCAACCCCCCTCTCGTACACGGAGAGTCAACTGGCGCTCCTATCATGACGAACTCCAACGAACAGTGCCATCTGACCCCCCGGCCCCCATCGCCTCTACGGCTGATGCGGACCGTATGGCCGACTATCTTCAAGAAGTCGTTACGTCCGCTATGGACACACACACCTATCTTGTCCCAGAGACAAATCGCCGGTCTCAATTACCTGAAGAGGTGCTCCTCGCCATCCAAACTCGGCGCCAACTCCGCCGGAGATGGCAACAAACCCGGGATCCTGCTATCAAACGCAGGCTCAACGCCCAATCTGACCTTGTCAAGCAGCTTCTGCTTGATGCCACTGCACATCGTTGGGACTCGTACCTCGAGTCTCTTGAAGTCCGGCCCGAGTCTGTCTGGCAGGCTGCGAGTCGACTTAATGGCGACAAAAGGACCCGCCATCCCCTCAGATCACCGGACGGCATTGTGTACTCCGCGGCCGGCAAAGCTGAAGTCTTTGCCGCAACCATGGAGGAGCAATTCACCGTCCACGGAGGCGTCTGCGACCCCGTCCACTCGGCCGAGGTCGCAGACTTCCTATCTGGATATTTTTCCCGCCCTCCAGCTGACATCCCTGACCCGTTCGACCGGGCCGATGTTGTCTCGGCTATTGGTCGACTTCGCCCTAAGAGGGCGCCCGGCGATGATCGTATCGGAGCGGCGGCGCTACAACACGCTCCCCCTAGCCTCATCAACTTGGTCCACGAGCTGTTCAATGGATGTCTCCGGCTTCATTACTTCCCCAGCCTGTGGAAGCGTGCGAAAATCATCATGATCACCAAGCCTCGCAAGCTGCGTATTGACCCCTCAAACCATCGACCCATCTCACTGTTGCCAGTCATATCGAAGGTACTCGAGCGCCTCCTGCACGGTCGGTACGCGCCTCTGCTGGATGGTTTCATTCGGCAGGAGCAGTTCGGCTTTCGCAGGGAGCACTCGACGACCCTTCAACTCGTCCGGGTTGTTACCCATTTGACGGACGCCTACAACAAGCATCTGTCCTCCGTCGCTGTATTTCTCGACGTGAGTAAGGCCTTCGATCGAGTCTGGCACGAAGGCCTTCTCTACAAACTGGCCCACTCCCCCCTCCCTGCCTCATTCGTTCATTTTCTCCGATCGTACTTGTGCGATCGCATCTTTAGGGTATGCGTCGAAGGGTCGTAGAATTACGCTCCAGCGCGTACTCGACCGGGGACTGAAGCTCGCGTGCAAAGTCCCCCGGAGGTACTCTTCTCGTCTTTTGAGGAGAGGACTCGGTGTCCGCTCTCTTGATGACACCGTGAGACGCCTGGCGCGACGATTCTATGTTCGTTCCGACAGAGTGACCCACAATTCCCTCATTGCCGGACTTGGTAAATACACCCCGCGACCAGGTGAGTCCTGGAAGCGACCTCGTTTGCTAGTCCCGGTGGTATAATCCACCAATCGCAGGTCGCTTCAGACCCCCCCCCCATAATTAGTTAAAAGTATATAATGAACTCCAACAGACCCAGTGGCAGGAGCGGGAGTCTACCTAGAGCATTTGCCCGGGTAGGCTGTGTCCAATTTTGATCTGCAAAATTTTGTCTAATTTAGCGGAAATATTGAGTTTTCATCATTTTTATCATCATCATCATCTTCAGCATCATCAACTCTACAAGTTTCACCAGCAGTTCAGTGCTAAACAGTTATATTTAATCTGTGCGGGAGTGTTTTTGTTTCCGAGTGCTGTGCGGTCTGTGTCGTGTTCAATTGTGCCTGTGGATAGTTTTCAGTGTCTGGTGATCCCTCAATCCTAGACCTGCGTAGACGTTCATTTCGGCTTGTCCGAAATGGCGTCGAATACGCCACCGAATCCTCTGCCGGCGCCGCTTGTTTCCTTAATGGAAACATGCTCAACCGGCTTCCGTACCACTCCACTTCCTCACGACAGTGAAAGTGATAGTGAAAGTGATCATAGTGCGGTAGATATGTGCAGTGTTGGGTCGGGGGACGGACAGTTCTCGCTTGTGGAGGGCAAATCTGCCAAACGCAAGCGAAAACTGGCCCAAACTCCGCCGCCCGCCTCAGCTGCAGATCTGCCATCTAATCATGGTAACAGCGGCACTCAGCGCGTGCAACGTGAGTATCCAGCTACCACCCAAACTGTGTCTCCTCCTCGCATTCCTCCTATTGTAATTCCGGATAATAGGAATTATTCTGAACTTTTACGTTCCTTATCCCGAGCTCTCCCTTCGGTCAAGGTCGAGGCGAGGTGCCAAGGCCCCTCGCTAAAGCTGGCGACCGCTACGATCCCGGACTTCCTCTCTGTTCAGTCATTCCTGACAGAGCGTAAGATTTCTTTTCATACATTTGCCCTCCCGTCAGAGCGTGAAATCAAGGTCGTTCTGTCGGGAATTCCATCCTTTACCGAACCTGATGCCATCAGGCAGGAACTTGTTGCGCTCGGCTATGCGCCGACCGCGGTAAGCGTCCTGCATGTTGGCAAAGGTGACGACCGCCGTCCTGTCAACAGCTTTCTTTGTAAATTACTGAAAGTAGGCCCCTTCGAGGAGATTTACACTCTCCAGAATCTTCTGCACCTACGGGTGCAAGTCAGAACATTTGACCCGCGGCCCGGCCCCTCGCAGTGTTTCAACTGCCAGAGGTTCGGCCACAGCAGTCTTTTCTGTCATCAGCCCCCGCGTTGCGTGCGTTGTGCTGAACCTCATCGTGGCTGTGATAAGCCTACGACGGGGTACACACCTAAATGCTGCAACTGTAAAGGAGCCCATCCGGCTAATTACCGAGGCTGCCCTAACTTTATCGCCGCCATGAAACCGCAGCGACCTCCTGTGCGCCCTGGCGCGCAGGCAGGCCGTGTAGCTGGTCCTGGCCCTAACCGGCGAGCGGCTTTCCCGCCTCTCACCGGTGCATCTGCCCAGGTCCCGGCAGCAACTCCGGTTGCTTCCGGTGCCGCTGTCTCGCCTGCAGTCGTCGCTTCGGCGCCGCCTGCAGCGGCCTCAATCCCGGCGCCTACCGGAGCGCCCGCACCTTCCTACGCTGCCATGGCCGCTAAATCAGCCCCGCCTCCAGCCCGATCGGGCAAATCAAAGCGCTCTCGTCGTCGCCGGAACTCCGCCGGCCGACCTACATCATCACAGGTTCCACCTGTACCCTCTCCGCGGGCTCGACCCGCCCCCAGCAATCGTCCTCAACCTTCCAGCGAGCAGTCTACTACTCAGACCACCAGCCCAGCGCCATCTGCTACCCCTGTCGAGGCCAGTCAGGCTTGTCCTCCTGAATCCCGGGAATCTTCCCGGGCTTCGGCGGATCCCCTGACTGCCTGGGCAGATAATCTTGTTGCATCCATCAGGACTGCTCGCGACACTACCACTGTGCTTGCCCTGGTGTTCCAATCATTAGCTGCCCTCTTTCCTCTACTCCCCCTAAATGGCTAATAGCCTGAGGATCGTTGCGTGGAACGCCTTCGGGCTACTCCCCAGGCGATCTGAACTGATGACTTTCGTAACGGAGTATGATGTTGATATCATACTTCTTTCCGAGACTCATCTGGCTCATTACCACTCGTTTTCCCTTCCTGCCTATGCCTGTTATCGTCAGGATCGTCCCCTACGGCCTCGCTGTCCCCCCTCGGGGGGCACAGCTGTTTTAGTCCACAGGCGGATATCCCACAGGCTTTTGCCTCCTCTAGATACATCTATTATTGAAGGCTGCGCGGTGGCGGTGGACGCCGGCGGATCGGAGCTGCGCGTTGTTTCTGCGTACCTCCGGCCTGGCCGGCGAACTCCGCCACCGCCCGAGGAGTGGGACGCCCTCCTCGACCACCCCCTCTCAACCATTGTAGCCGGCGACTTAAACGCCAAACACCCTTCATGGAACAGCCGCGTTGTCAACGCCTATGGAAATTCTCTGTTCCGGTTCGTCTCTGGCGACCCGGCACTTAATGTCATCGGCCCTGAAGACCCTACCTACTTCCCCTTTCACGGCCATCGGCCGGACGTTCTTGACATAGTAGTTGTCAAGAACGTTGCCCGCAACATCGAGGTCTCGTCTGTGTCGGACCTTTCGTCCGATCACAATCCCCTTGTTATAACTGTTCGAGAGCTGTCGGCGTCACCCCTACTTCCCGCTCAGATTGTTAGGAGAGTCAACTGGCGATCCTATCATGACGAGCTCTCTCGACGGTTACCATCTCTCCCGGCGGACCCAATCGTCACTCGTGACGATCTGGATCTCCGCGCCACAAATCTTCAGGAATTGGTCCAAGGTGTCATGGATCGACACACCTACGCACTCGAGGTGAATCATCGTAAATCGGCCTTACCTGCGGAAGTACTCCACGCCATCTGGCTACGGCGCCAGCTCCGCCGCAGATGGCAAAGTACCCGAGACCCAGTCGTTAAGCGACGATTTCAACAACAGTCCCTTTACGTTCAGCAGCTAATGCGGGACGTAAACTCTGATCGATGGGACTCATACCTTGAGTCTCTTGAAGTCGACCACGCCTCCGTCTGGAGAGCGGTGAGTAGACTGACCCGCGAGAAGAAAACTCGCAACCCGCTGGAAACCCCGAACGGGGTTGTGTCTTCATCAGAAGGCAAGGCTGAGGTCTTCGCCGACTGCATGGAGTCGCAATTTAACGTTCATCGAGGCGTTTCGGACCCTGCCCACTCGGCAGAAGTCCGGGACTTCCTATCTGGTTATTTTTCTCGCCCTCCCGCTGGCCCAGACCTCCCGTTCGACAGAGACGAACTCGTTTCGTCTGTCTGTCGACTAAACCGCCGTCGCGCCCCCGGTCCTGACCGGATCGGGGCCACTGCATTACAATATCTCCCGGCCTCAGGCGTTGACCTCGTTCTCGAGCTGTTCAACTCTTGTCTCCGGCTACAGTACTTTCCCCGCCTGTGGAAAAATGCCAACATCGTTATGGTTCCTAAACCCCGCAAGCCGCGCATGCTTCCTGAAAGCTATCGGCCAATATCTCTCTTGCCAGTTATCTCGAAGGTGTTCGAGCGGCTCCTGCTGGCCCGCATCTCGCCGTTGTTGGATAATTTTATCCGCAACGAACAGTTCGGGTTTCGCAGAGAGCACTCGACCACGCTTCAACTAGTCCGCGTGGTAACGCAACTCTCTGACGCCACCAACAGGCGAGCGGCTACGGCCGCCGCACTGCTGGACGTGAGCAACGCCTTCGACAAAGTCTGGCACGAAGGTCTTCTCTTCAAACTCGCTAACTCCCCCTTACCATCGTCCATAGTGTTTTTCCTCCGGTCGTATCTCAGCGACCGAACCTTCAGGGTTAGCGTCGACGGAACCTGCTCTGCAGTTCGTCCTGTCGCCGCTGGCGTACCCCAGGGATCTGTCCTCGGCCCCGTTCTGTACCTCGTGTACACGAACGACCTGCCTGTTTTGCCCGGAGTCACGTTGTCTTTGTTCGCTGACGATGCAATGTATCATTACAGCTCTGTGTCCCCGCGTTTTGCGAGTACACAGTTGCAGCGTCAGTTGGACCAGCTTCCGGACTGGCTACGGAAATGGCGGGTGACGATCAACACGGAGAAATCCGAGGCGAACTGTTTCACTCGTAAGTCCATCTCCCGATGCCAGCCCCTCTCCCTTGAAGGGAGGCCTATCGCCTACAAAGAGTCGGTGAAGTATCTAGGCGTTCGGCTAGATCGTCGCCTATGCTTCAACGCCCACGTGACGGACACCCTTGCCAAGGCTCGCGGCGTCCGAGCCAAACTTTACCCATACCTCGCGTGCCGCAGCCCCCTGGCGCTGCGCACGAAAGTTACCCTCTATCTGTTGTTTCTCCGGTCTGTATTGACCTATGCGGCACCTGTATGGTGGTCACTTGCCTCCGCCACCAACAGGCGTAGGCTGGAAAGTTTCCAATCCAGAACCCTCCGTTCCTTGTCGGGATCTCCTTGGTTTGTTAGAAACAGTGTAATTCGAGGAGGTCTACGAGTTCCTGCTCTCTCAGCCTTTGTCTGGTCATTAGCTGCGACTCTCTTTGCCGCGGCTGAGACCTCTTCCTTCCCTTACCTCAGAACCATCAGCACCACGCAACCACCTCCCCCTGTCCGGGTCAAACGCCCTCGGGCGATTCTCGATGACCCGCTATAAGTTTAAGTAAACTTAAACCTCACTTAACTTGTATATTCTCTATCTGCCCATGCCCCAGAATTTACCTGTAAAGCTGTTTCCTTCCTCCCTTCCTAGTATGCCGACCGCGCTGAATGCTGCTGCTACGCGCTATCACTGGCACGGAGGCTCTCTGCCTCGCGGGGAGCGACCGACGCCTCACGGCGTCTGCACGCGGGACTGGGAAAGGGCGACATCTGTCACCTGAACCCGTCCTTGCGGCAGTGCCCACTGATTGCTGATATTTTAAAATAAATAAAAATTAAAAACCTTTCTCCCCCGCCTTCTCAGTTAACTGGTTGGCGGTTGTCCATTCCTGATATTAGGCACCAGTCGAAGAACCAGACCTATGTATATCTACAGGCAGCCATTGAGCTCGACTCAGATGCTGCAGTCATGCACCGGGTGCAAAGACGCCCCGCTACTACAATGCTACATGCTACATGCTACCGGACACTGCGACCACCGGAGCACGACTAGCTGCTGCTCCGTTCAACTCTGGACTCTGGTCTCTGGACCTGGCGGTTCGTGTGCTGCACTCAGCATTGGAAGAGATCGGACGTTACAGAAGAGCATCGCAGAAGAGGATAGCCTCGTCCTCTACTTACTGCCATGAAGAGGCCATCAGGACAAGCTACTGCGGCGGCAGTAAAGAAGAAACCGCCGGACTAAGAATCGCCTCATCGCCAGCGCCAACATCAGAGAGCTGCAGCGATGGAAATGGACATTGACCAACCGCCTTGCCAGCAAGACGAAGCCAAGCAGCACACAACTGGGACCTGCCGCGCAGTGCCGGTAAGTGTGCTAGGTAGCGCTGTCCAGCGAAACCCGGGGAGTCCGAGAGTAGGACTCACCAATAGAGATGCGCATTGTGCCGCCACTGTGACGGTGTCACAGTTCGGCCCCCGGGTACCCGCTGGACAAAGAGCCGAGTTAGTCGGCAGTAGCCCCGCTGATAGTGTCCCCAAAGCACTGTGCGGCAGCATCGAGCCCCCCGGCCGGCCACTTGGGCCAGTCGGGAACCCTACGACTCGCGCGGGAAGCCCTGCTGAACCCGCGCAAGTTCGTGAGCAAAATCGGTCCTTATTAGGGCCGACCAAGCCCGCTAAGGCCGGACCTTCCGGCTGCACGGCCGCTAGTAGGCCAAGCAGCCCAAATCCTCTGCCGGAGTCTGACTCCCCAGATATGGAGACCTCGGCTTCCACCGACTGGGTGGCAGTAGGGCGCGGTGGCAAGCCGCGAAAGTCTCCCTCCCTAACCTCCTTGAGTTCGGCCACGGACTCGGCGGCACTCCAAGCCTCCGCTGAGGTTGCGCCTAGTCGCACCTCCGAAGGAAGGGTCAAGCCGGTGTTCGTTACGAACGTCAGGGACGTGATCGGCTTCGTTCGCCGACTCCGCAAGACCGTTGCGCTGGCAGATAACGCATCTGTCAAGCTCCTTGCGAGCGAGACTGTGCGCGTTACCTGCCGCAGCGCCTCGGAGTGGTCCAGTGGCTGGAACGTGAATCGTTCCAGTTCCACACCTACACTTTGAACAGAGTCAAGCCTGTAGCCCTCGTCCTTCGGGGCCTGGACATACAGGCGGATCCGCAGGTCGTCGCAGACGAACTGTGCGACGCGGGGTATAAGGTTGTGGGAGCCTCACGGCTGTACACTACTTATGGCTCGCGTCGACCACTCCCGCTGATAAGACTCCTGGCAGAGAAGGGCGAATCCTCCCAGGCCTTATTAGATTTAAAACGGCTTTTCGGGCTCTGCGTAAGCGTCGAGCCCTGCCGCCAGACCGGGAAACTTTCCCAGTGCCACAGGTGCCAGCGGTTGGGCCATAGCAGCTTCGGTTGCCGGTACGCGCCGACCTGCGTCCGCTGTGGAAATGACCACTTGACGCAGGACTGCGCTGTCCCGGCCAACCACCGATATTGTATTAACTGTGGCGGCGCCCATGCTGCAAATAACAGGCGCTGCCCAGTCTATAGCGAGCAACTGGACAAGTTGAAGAAACCCGTCCAGCCTAAGCCTCGACATGTTGTTGCTAGCCAACCAGTAAAACCGGCCAAAGCCGCTCAACCTGTGGTCCGGAAAACAGCCCCTAGGTCTGCTCCGGTTCCGAAACCTTCAAGTGCAGTGAGCCCGAGCGAAGCTCCACAGGCCAAACCAACCATCGCGCCCCCGGAACCGGAACGCGACGTCCCCCATTATACCCAAGTCCCGCTGCCGGACGATGAGGAAATTGATCCTCCAGTGCCGCCGCCACCCAAGCCTAGATTCCCCAGATCGGGCAAGAAAGTTAGGACTCAGGCCAAGAACACGGGCCAGCCTAAACCACCTGCCACTGGACCCAAGCCCGTCCACCAAAAGCCAGAGCGGCCACCCGCTCCAGTACCAGCCCCCAAGGCTTCCACCGTCTCGCCCCGCCGCAGCTATGCAGCTGCCGCCAAGCGTTCTCCCCCGGCCTCATCTTCCGATGATCTCGCCGTAGTATCAGACTTTCTGGCAAGCTACGACTTGCAGAAAGTAGCCCAGACTTTCCTTAAAATCAAGGAACGCTTGGCAACAGCCTCGCCCCAAGATAAGTTCCTCCTCTTGGTGGAAGCATGCCGTGTTACAGGTCTGTTATGAACGGACAACCACGGCAATCCCTTAAGCGAGACCTCGAGCTCGTGGCGTGGAACGCCAACGGCCTCGCTTCCCGGCATTCTGAGCTCTTAGAGTTCGTTGCCCGTCACAAGCCCGACGTGCTTCTTCTTGGCGAGACGCACCTGACCCCGCATCGTCGTTTCCGACTACCCAACTACGTGTGCCACCGGGATGACAGTCGGGTCGCGCAGGAGGGGGCACAGCCATCGCGGTGAAGGCGAGTCTTCGCCATCACCGCGTTGTCCTGCCTCAGCGGCGGAACCTCGAGTGCACCGCGGTCGAGCTCCATGGTGCTCTCGGCGGTCTACTCGTGGTTTCCGCCTACAAGCCTCCACACACGGAGCTCCTGTCGAACGATCTGGAGGCCGTCTTTGGAGCACACAGGAGGGTAGTCCTGGCGGGCGACCTGAACTGTAAGCACCCCGATTGGGGGAGCCGCTTGGCGAACCTTTCGCAGGTATGCTGATGCGGCTCGGGTCACAGTCATGGGTCCTACCGGGCCTACATACTATCCCTCGAGGGCTAACTCCTGCCCTGACGTATTGGACATTGCCGCGGTCAGGGGCGTTTATTGCCCGGTCCACGTCTCCGTCATTTCGGAACTGTCCTCGGACCATTGCCCTATCAGTGTGCATATAGCTACCCAGCACGCCACCGTCCGCGACGAGCGGCGGGTAATCGAGTGGGACCGCTTTGGCCCGGCGTTCAGTCGCCGCCTACCAGAGCATATCCCGCTCGACACTACCCAGCATGTCGAAGAGGCAGTTGGCTTATTCGACACAGCCGTAGTCTCGGCGGTTGATGTGTCCTCCCGGATGAAGCCGGGGCTCACGCCCGACTATCAGCGGATCCCCGAAGAGGTGTCTCAGCTCGCTTGCGAGAGGAATCGCCTCCGGAGACGCTGGCAGAGGACTCGTGACCCGGCGGACAAGGCTGCGTTCAACAGAGCGTCCGGCAAGTTGCGTCGTGACATGCTGGCGTTCCGTAGACGCAACTGGGAGCTAGCTGTAACACAGATGGATGGCCCTGCCGAGGACCGTAATGTCTGGCGGATTCCCAGTGCCCTAACGGGAAAGCGCAAACGCGCGCCTCTCCCCGCACTGGCCGGACCTGGCGGTCAACCCCTTGGCCGCCCCCTCGAAAAGGCCGAGTTCTTGGCTGACAGTTTAGAGCGCCAGTTCACTCCCAACCCATCCAAGAACCCGGCCTTCACTGAGCACATCTGCCGCGAGGTAGAACGCTTTCTATCGGCCGGTATCACAGTCCAACCGGAGCCCATCTCCCCGGAGGAGGTCTCTGAGAGGATTGTTCAGCTCAAGCCCCGGAAGGCGCCTGGCCCGGACGGAGTCATGAATTCCGCCCTCCATCGCCTTCCGGAGCGAGGAACCCAGTTCCTCTCTGACCTGTTCAATTCATGCCTCAGACTGGCCTATTTTCCGGTGAAATGGAAAACGGCTACCGTCATTGTGATACCGAAGCCGGGAAAGAATTCTTCTCGAGTGGAGAACCTCAGGCCCATCAGCCTCTTGTCCGCGACGTCCAAGGTTTTTGAGCGTCTGATCCAGCGTAGGATCCGCGACCATCTAGAAAGACTAGACGTGCTGATCCCCGAACAGTTCGGCTTTCGTGAGCTGCACTCCTCGACTCATCAGCTGATGAGACTCGTGGAATGCATAACCGAGGCTGGCTGCCAGGGCAAACAGACGGTTGCGATCTTCCTAGACGTAGAGAAAGCCTTTGACCGCGTGTGGCACGAGGGTGTCCTCTACAAACTCACGGAGGTCCTTCTCCCAGACTGCTACGTTCATTTGATCGGCAGCTTTCTGCGAGACCGTAGCTTCCGAGTGAGAGTAGACCACGCTCTCTCTTCGGAGAGGCGTATTACCGCTGGCGTCCCTCAGGGAAGTGTCCTTGGGCCTCTCCTGTTCTCGTTGTTTGTCAAGGACACGCCCCGAGTTCCTGGAGTGAAATTGTTGCTGTTCGCGGACGACACTGCGGCTTTTGCCTCAGAGCCGAACGCGAGTTATGCGGCAGTTAAGCTCCAGCGCCAACTCGACGCGTATGTCGGGTGGACCGATGACTGGAGAGTTGCCGTTAACGCTTCCAAGAGCGCCGCGGTGATATTCTCGCGCAAACGTAAGCGGCCTCGGCCGCTTAAAGTAGGCCCCGTCGAGGTGCCCTGGACCAACAGCGTCAAGTACCTCGGGCTCCACGTGGATTCCCGACTCACCTGGCGAACCCATGCAAATTACATCAGACAATGCGCTTCGGCGCAACTCAGTAGACTCTGGCCCGTGCTATCTAATCCGGCAATGACCCCCCGGCTAGGTAAGCTCATAGTCAACACGTACGTGTTGCCGGTGATTACCTACGCCTGTCCTGTTTGGGGATACCTGGCTCGTGGTCATAGAATCACGCTCCAGCGCGTACTCGACCGGGGACTGAAGCTCGCGTGCAAAGTCCCCCGGAGGTACTCTTCTCGTCTTTTGAGGAGAGGACTCGGTGTCCGCTCTCTTGATGACACCGTGAGACGCCTGGCGCGACGATTCTATGTTCGTTCCGACAGAGTGACCCACAATTCCCTCATTGCCGGACTTGGTAAATACACCCCGCGACCAGGTGAGTCCTGGAAGCGACCTCGTTTGCTAGTCCCGGTGGTATAATCCACCAATCGCAGGTCGCTTCAGACCCCCCCCCATAATTAGATAAACAGTATATATTGAACTCAACCAGACCCAGTGGCAGGAGTCCTTTCTGAGACTCGGGACACTGCGCTACTCGCGACCCGCGCTTCGCGCGGGCCGCGCAACCCCCAGTTGTGTGTCGGCGGTTCGTGGAGAGTCTACCTAGAGCTGTTGCCAGGGTAGGCTGCGTCACTTTGTACGGCAATTTTGCCAGTGAATTTTACGGTTGTTTTTTTACTCTATCAAAGTGATTTCTTCAACACATCATCATCAGTGTTCATCATCATCATTGTCCATCAATTTAACAGTGTATTGTGTCGTGCGCGTGTGTTTTTGTGACTCGTGTGCAGTGCGCGTCTGGTGTTCGTGTTCTTTGTCTGTCAGTGTAGTGATTCAGTGCTGGTGAAAGTTACTCTTTCCTAGCCCTTTTTGCGTCTTCGACGTTCATTTCGGTTAATCCCGAGATGGCGTCGAACGCAACGCCCGTTCCTTTACCGGCACCGCTGGTAACCTTAATGGAAACCTGCGGTACTGGTCGTCATTCTACCCCGTTACCTTCCCATACAGTTAGTGCAAGTGATAGTGAAAGTGATGATTGTGCGTCGATGTGTAGTGTGGGGACGGGGGACGGTGAATTTTCGCTTGTGGAGGGCAAGTCTGCCAAACGCAAGCAAAAATTAGTCACCAGCCCGCCACCGGCCGCTCCTACGCATCGGGTATCTAGTCATGGTAACAGCGCCAGCCATCCGACTCAGTCTCCCTCTCAATCTGTGCCGCAGTGTTTCAACTGCCAGGGCTTCGGGCACTCATCCCTGTTCTGCCATGCGCCCCCACGTTGCGTGCGGTGCGGCGACCCTCACCGTGGCTGTGATAAGCCTCGTGTGCCGGGTTTTGTCCCGTACTGCTGCAACTGTAAGGGCGCCCATCCGGCTAGTTACCGGGGTTGTATCAAGTACATCGAAGCGGAAAGACAGCAGCGATCTGCGCGCCCTGGCGCGCAGCGTCGTGTAGCTGGCCCGGCCCCTAATCGGCGAGAGGTCTTCCCCCCTCTCTCCGGAACATCTGTCAAGGCCCCGGCAGCGACTCCTGTCGCTCCCGCGGTCTCAGTCCCGCCTGCAGGCGTCGCTCCGGCGGCGCCTGTGACGGCTCCACTCCCGGCGCCTGCCGGAGCGCCCGGCCCTTCCTATGCAGCTGTCGCTGCTACGACATCATCAAAACCTGTTTCCGCCCGAAAGGGCACCAAAAAGCGCTCGCGTCGCCGGACTCCCGGCCGACGCCATCAGCAGGCTCGACCTGCCCAACCTCAGCGGGATCTTCCCGCCCCTGTCATCTCCCAACCTCCGCGTGAGCAGACCAAAGTTCAGTCCGCCAACCCAGCGCCATCTGTAGTCCTGGCCGAAGTTCCTCAGGAACGTCCGCGCGGGTCCCGGGAATTTTCTCGGGCTCCGGCGGACCCCCTGACGGCTTGGGCCACTCAACTTGTTGAAAACATCAGGTCTGCTCCTGACACCACGACAGTACTGATGTTAGTTTTCCAATCCCTCTCTGCTCTCTTCCCTCTCCTCCCCCTCAATGGCTAGATCCCTGCGGATCGTCGCTTGGAACGCTGATGGCGTTTCCTCTCGCCGATCTGAGCTGGCGGCTTTCGTCGTGGAGTACGACGTTGATGTCGTGCTTCTCTCCGAGACCCATCTAGCCCCCTACCATCGATTCTCACTTCCTTCTTACACTTGTTATCGTCAGGATCGTCCCCGCCAGCCGCGCCAACCCCCGAAAGGGGGTACGGCGATTCTGGTCCACAGGCGGATATCCCATAGGCCACTACCCCCTCTCACTACTCGACTCATCGAAGGTTGCGCGGTGGCAGTGGACGCAGGCGGCTCGGAGTTGCGCATTGTTTCCGCGTATCTCCGGCCTGGCCTGAGCCCGCCGCCCCCGCCTGAGGAGTGGAACGCTCTCCTCGACCACCCAATCTCGACGATTGCAGCCGGCGACTTCAACGCCAAACATCCTTCTTGGAACAGTAGGGCTACCAACGCCTACGGCAGATCACTCCGCCGGTTCGTCCTAGACGACCCGGATACGCACGTCATCGGCCCTGATGATCCTACCCACTTCCACTATGCCGGTCACCGACCGGACGTTCTTGATGTAGTTGTAGTCAGGAACGTGGCCCATAACATCCAGGTCTCGTCAGTGTCAGACCTCTCGTCTGATCACAATCCCCTACTAATAACTGTTCGAGATGTGTCGGCTTCACCCCGACTTCCCGCTGGTCCTGCTAGGAGGGTCAACTGGCGCTCCTATCACGACGAGCTATCTCGAAGGTTACCATCTGTCCCAGCGGACCCGATCGCCACTCGTGACGATCTGGATCTCCGTGCCACTCATCTTCAGGAGTTGGTCCAAGGTGTCATGGATCGACACACATACAACGTAGAGGTGAATCGCAAATCGGCCCTTCAACCGGAAGTTATCCACGCCATCTGGCTTCGGCGCAAGCTCCGCCGCAGATGGCAACGAACCCGAGATCCCGCCGTCAAACGACGGTTTCAGGCCCAGTCTCTTTACGTCCAGCAACTTTTGCGGGACGTAAACTCTGATCAGTGGGACTCATACCTTGAGTCCCTTGAAGTCGACCCAGCCTCCGTCTGGAGAGCGACGAGTCGCCTTACCCGCGAGAAGCGTACTCGCAACCCGCTTAACACCCCGAACGGCATTGTTTCTTCACCGGAAGGCAAGGCAGAGGTCTTCGCCGACTGCATGGAGACTCAATTCACCGTTCATGGAGGCGTCTCGGACCCTGCCTTCTCGGTAGTGGTTCGAGACTTCCTATCTGGTTATTTTTCCCGCCCTCCACCTGACCCTCCCGCTCTCTTCGACAGGGACGAACTAGTTTCGTCTATCTGTCGACTAAACCGACGTCGCGCCCCTGGTCCTGATCGGATCGGGGCCGCAGCTTTGCAACATCTCCCGGCCTCGGGCGTTGAATTGGTCCTGGATCTGTTCAACTCCAGTCTCCGGCTGCAATACTTCCCCCGCCTGTGGAAAAATGCCAACATCAGCATGATACCCAAGCCCGGCAAGCCTCGAATGCTTGCAGGCAGCTATCGCCCCATATCATTGTTGCCAGTAATCTCAAAGGTGTTTGAGCGTCTCCTACTCGCCCGCATCTGGCCGCTGCTGGATAATTTTATTCGGAGCGAACAGTTCGGGTTCCGTAGAGAGCACTCGACAACTTTACAACTCGTCCGAGTTGTCACAGCATTGTCCGACGCCGCCAACAAGAGAGAGTCTACGGGCGCTGTCTTGTTGGACGTGAGTAAGGCCTTCGACAAAGTCTGGCACGAAGGTCTTCTCTACAAACTTGCTCACTCCCCCATCCCACCGTCCATTGTGCATTTCTTGCGGTCATACCTCAGTGATCGTACCTTCAGGGTTAGCGTCGAAGGGTCCTGTTCATCAGTTCGACCCGTCGCCGCTGGCGTTCCGCAGGGATCTGTCCTCGGCCCCGTTCTGTACCTAGTGTACACGAACGACCTGCCTGTTATTCCTGGAGTCACGTTATCTCTATTCGCTGACGACGCAATGTATTACTGCAGCTCCCTGTCCCCGCGAATTGCGTGTTCAAAGCTGCAGCGTCAGTTGAATCTGCTTCCGGCCTGGCTAAGGAAGTGGCGGGTGCTGATCAACGCGGAGAAATCCGAGGCGATCTGTTTCACCAGCAAGTCCACTTCCCAATGCCAGGCCCTCTCCCTCGAAGGGAGGCCTATCGCCTGGCAAAAGTCGGTGAAGTATTTGGGCGTTCGGCTAGACCAGCGCCTTAGCTTCAACGGCCACGTGACTGCTACCCTCAACAAAGCTCGAGGCGTCCGAGCCAAAATATTTCCCATGCTCTCGTGCCGCAACCGCCTGGCTTTGCGCACTAAAGTTACTATCTATCTTTTGTTTCTCCGGTCAATATTGACCTATGCTGCTCCCGCATGGTGGTCGCTTGTGTCGACCACTAACAAGTGTAGGCTGGAAGCTTTCCAGGCCCGTACCCTCAGATCCTTGTCGGGGTCTCCATGGTTTGTGAGAAATGATGTCATTCGTGGAGGCCTTCGAGTTCCTACCCTTGCCGATTTTGTCCGGTCGCTTGCCGAAACTCTTTTTGCTTCTGCAGCGACCTCCTCCTTTCCTTATCTCCGCTCTATCAGCACGTCTGAACCACCTCCCGCTATACGTGTTAAACGCCCTCGGGCGATCTTAGACGACCCCCCGTAATTCTGTTTGCTCTAATTTAGGTTCCCGAGCAATTCTATCTCCTTGTTACCATCCAACCCAGTCAGATACCTTCCCCAAGTAAGTTGATTTTCAGACTGCTTGGCGTTGTTACCGATGCCAAAGACACGGCGGATCCCTGCCTCGCGGGGAACGTCCGGCGCTACAAGGCGCCTGCATGCCGGGCCGGGCGCGTTCGGCATCTGCCGTTCGCCCCGCGCCCGGTGGCAGTGTTACCATGACCCGGAACCTATATATAACAAAAATTGAAAAAATTTCCGCCGCCTTCTCAGTTAACTGGTTGGCGTGTCCCTCCCGAATATTTTAGGCCACCTTCTTTTGAAAGTCCAGCACTGTTTTCTTCTGGCAGCCATCGGGCACGTCCCGGAAGCTGCAATAAGCCACGGGTGCAAAGACGCCCCACTATTCAATGCAAAATGCAAAAAATCTGTGCCGCTTTTTTGGGCACAGAGACAGAAGGAAGACATTCTACTTCCTGCGATTGAAACGACAAGAACAGAATTCCTAACCTCAAAATCCTCTTCCTGACCTAGCCATTGGGCTAAAAATCGGATTAGTTCGAGTGGGCCAGAATTTCGGCCAGTTCGCGAGAAGTCTCGTGTGCGGGCTATTGCTCCTACTTTGTGCGCGGTGTTCTGTGCCGGAGTGTGGTGAGTGCCAGTGACAAAGTGCTAGTGCGGTTCGGAACGGGAGTTTGCTCTCTCCCCCGCCCAAGAGCGTACCCGACACCCGTTGGCGACGGCGATGTCGGGACGAGACCAAGGGGAGCCCCTGTCCGCGGAGAGTTGTGGTCCTAATAAGGGCCATAATAAATCCGAGGGCAGGGTAGCCCCCTTGCTGAAGCCATCTGTGCTGCGAAGCATAATGCTAAGCTCCACAGATGGCCCAATGGTAAGAATCCCTGCAGTCCGCGGCGATAGTCCCATCCAAGACCCAGCATCTATTGAAGTTTCGCGGGTTCAGCCTTCTGCTGGTCCCGCTCCAAATTCTGAACCTGTCCGCGGCGAAGGTCCCTCTAAGGCCCGCCGAGCATCTGGTGATTCTTCGCGGGACCAACCTTCAGTTGGTCCTGCTAAGGACCACCAACCAACTCCAGCTTTGCAGGCCCGGCGTAATTCCGATCCTGCAGAGTGCCATAAAGCATCAGACCATCCCGCGGGGGATCAGCCTTGTGCTGGTCCTTCTAAGGGTCGCCAATCCTCTGTTCCTTCGCAGGCCCAGCCTTCTGCTGTTTCTGCTAAGGAGCATGAAACATCTGTCCCTCCCGTGAGGGACCAGCCTTGTGTTGGTCCTTCCCAGGACCCACTATCCATTGCCTATGCCGCAGCCCTTGGCGCTACGTTGTCGTCGGACTCCGAGATGGAGACGGAGGACGGCTTCCAGCCCGTGCGTAGCCGGAAACGGCGAGGTAGCGGTGGAAGCAGGCCGACTTCCCCAAAACGGACTGTCCCGGCGAAGCGAGGCGTGGCTGCAGAGTCGGCAGGTCGCAAATCACCTTCCCCTGGTAACATAGTACCGGAACCAGAAACCCCACCGAAGCAACCCAAGATTCCGCCGATTGTCGTGCCTCAGTGCACCGATTGGCACACCCTCCTACGGGAGCTGAATTTAGTAGTGCCGTCTGGGCGAGTTGAGGCCAAAAGCCAAGGCTCGTCCATTCGATTGCTTCCGAAGTCGATCCAGGACTTTCGGGCTTGCCAGAAATTCCTGGCCGACTCCGGTCGCGCTTTTCACACCTTCCCCCTCCCTGAGGAGAGGGAACTCAAGATTGTGGTGTCCGGGATTCCCCACGACACACCGATCTTGTGGATCTGGGAGGATCTGGCGGAGAAGGGTTTCTACCCTACCTCCGTTGTCCCTCTCCTATCCGGTGATCGGAAAAGGAAAAGTAATTCCTTCTACATCAGAATCCAGAAGGTTGGTTCCTTCGCAGAAGTCTATAACCTGGAAACCATTCTGTGCCTCAGGGTACAGATTAGGGCATTTAGTAGTAAGCCTGGGCCTTCCCAGTGCTTTCAATGCCAGCGATTCGGCCACTCATCGGCCTTTTGTAAGATGCCGCCGCGTTGTGTACGCTGCGGCGAGGCCCACAACGAGAATTGTACCGTTGTGAAGCCTCAACCCGCGACGTGCTGCAACTGCGGAGGTAGCCACCCGGCTAACTTTAGGGGTTGTAATCATTTTAAGAAGGCCCTAAAGAAACAGCAGCGGGAGCAAAACCGTCAGGTTGAACCTCCTCGCCCAGCTCCTAGACCCTCGAAGCGGGCGGCAGTCCAACCACCCGCCTCAGCATCTACGGCTCTTCCTGCGGCTCCTGCCGCTGGAGGAACCATAACATACGCTGCAGCGGTCGCTACGGCGCCCACTGTGGCCCCAGAACCTCAGCACCTGCCGGAGTGCCTTCTCCTCAAGCGGCAACGCCCGCAGTACCCCCCTCACAGACCCAGCCGCCTAAGAAACGGCGCGCTAAGCGCAAGAATCGAAAACCACTTGTGGCAAAACAACTATACCCGGAGGCTAACAACGCCCCTCCGGCTGCCCAGCAACTACCCGGCCAGGAGCCTGCTCCTGTTGCCCAGGCCCCTGCGATTTCCATGGAAATCTCGCCAGCCCCCGAGCAGCCAGCTCCAATTGCCCACCCTCCCCTGGAGGCGGCATCTGCACCTTCCGCGGCCCCAGAGCCGGCTAGTCAGGCCCCTGAGGCCGGTGGATCACCACTGGTCACTGAGGCTCAGCTGATGGCCTGGGTCAGCGGCATTGTTCCGAAAATTCTTGCTGCTCGGGATGTCCCGACAATACTCATGGCGATCCTAACATCGCTGATCGCCCTGATCGTCCCCTCATCTAACCATGGCTAGACAGTTCCGGTTCGTCGCGTGGAATGCAGATGGCATTCCGGCGCGTCGGGCCGAACTGGCAGCTTTCCTTGTCGAGTACGACGCAGATGTCGTACTCGTCTCCGAAACTCATCTTGCCCCTAACCGGCGATTTTCCCTGCCAGCCTATGCTTGCTACAGGAAAGACAGGAATGGTCCCGATCGCCACCGAGCATCTGGCGGAGTGGCGATCTTAGTCCACAGGCGACACTCTCATAGAGAACTCCCTGCCCCTGAAACTACCCTCATCGAAGCATGTGCTGTGGCGCTGGATGTAGCCGGCCTGGAGGTGCGCTTTGTTTCTGCGTACCTCCCGCCCGGCCATCGAGCTCCACCGCATGAGGAGTGGGACGCCCTCCTGGACAGCGATCTCCCAACCATCGTAGCCGGAGACCTTAATGCCAAGCATCCCTCTTGGAACAGCAGAACGTCAAACCCCTACGGCAATTCTCTCCGTAGGGCTGTCGAAGATGATCCCAGCGTCCTCATCATCGGCCCGTCCGAACCGACACACTTTCCCACTGCGGGTTATCCGCCGGATGTCCTTGATATCGTAATTGTCAAGGCCATCCCCTTTCATCTACAAGTCAGCGCGGTGTCGGACCTATCGTCCGATCACGACCCCCTACTTGTAACTGTCTTGCTGCCGTCGGTCTCACCCCGACTTCCCGATCATCCTGTTAGGAGAGTCAATTGGCGATCCTACCACGATGATCTGGCCAGGCAGTTGCCATCTGTCCCTCCGGACCCACTCGTCTCTTGTGACGATGTGGATCTCCGGGTACATCAGCTCCAGGACCTTGTCCAGTCTGCAATGGATAAAAACACCTACACTGTTCCGGTGAGTAATAAACGCTCCGACCTTCCTGCGGAAGTTCTCCAAGCCATCCGCTTACGGCGCCAGCTCCGCCGCAGATGGCACCATACCCGTGATCCTGCCGCTAGACGGCGCTTTCGAGCCCAGTCGGAACACGTCTCGCAGCTTCTGCTTGACGTAAACGCGAATCGATGGGACTCCTATTTGGAGTCCTTGGAAGTCGACCACGCCTCCGTATGGAGAGCCGCTGGTAGACTAAAAGGCGAAAAGAGGACTCGCCATCCCTTGAATACCCCGGACGGCACTGTATCCTCTGCAGAAGGCAAGGCGGAGGTCTTCGCCGACTGCATTGAGGACCAGTTCACCGTCCATAGAGGCATCTCTGACCCGGCTCATGTGGCCGTCGTCAGGGATTTCCTATCTGGATACTTTTCTGCTCCCCCCATTGATCCTCCTATTTCGGTCGACGAGGATGACCTTGCGTCTGTCCTAAGCCGACTGAAGAAGAGAAAGGCCCCTGGCCCCGATCGCATCGGCGCCGCTGCGTTGCAGAATCTCCCGCCTTCGGCAGTTGACGTTCTTCTTGAGCTGTTCAACTCCTGTCTCCGGCTGAGTTACTTCCCTCGCCTGTGGAAAACTGCCAACGTCATCATGATCCAGAAATCTAAAAAGCCGCCCACGCTACCTGGAAGCTACCGCCCAATATCACTATTGCCAGTAATCTCGAAGGTATTCGAGCGTCTTCTCCTGGCCCGTATTCGGCCCCTGGTGGATGGTTTCATCCGCGAGGAGCAGTTTGGGTTTAGGCCGAGGCACTCGACTACTCTTCAGCTAGTACGGGTTGTCACCTATCTAGCCGACGCTGCCAACAATCATCAGGCAACAGGCGCTGTCCTGTTGGATGTGAGCAAAGCCTTCGATAAAGTCTGGCACGAAGGCCTGCTCTACAAACTGGCGCATTCGCCAATCCCGACATCTATCGTCCACTTGCTCCGATCCTATCTGACGGATCGCACCTTCAGGATCAGCGTAGATGGGGCGTTCTCTCGGGTTCGCCCTGTCTCCGCCGGCGTCCCACAAGGATCTGTCCTCGGCCCCGTTCTGTATGTACTGTACACGAACGATCTGCCTGTTTATCCCGGGGTCACGTTATCTCTATTTGCCGACGACGCGATGTTTCATTTTAGCTCGCTTTCGCCTTGGCGGACGAGCGTAATGTTACAACGCCAGTTGGATATGCTTCCGGACTGGCTAAGGAAATGGCGGGTAGCGATCAATACGGAGAAATCCGAGGCGATCTGCTTTACGCATAAGTCCATTTCCCGATGCCAATCCCTCTCCTTAGAGGGGAGACCCATCAACTGGACCGAGACGGTGAAGTACCTAGGTGTTCGGCTTGATCGGCACTTAAACTTCAACGCTCACGTGACCTCAACCCTCAACTTGGCTCGTGGCGTCAGAGCCAAACTATCACCTATGCTTTCGCGGAACAGCTGCCTGGCTGTCCGTACTAAACTGACATTGTATCTACTGTTCCTCCGAACAGTACTCACTTATGCGGCACCCGCCTGGTGGCCTCTCCTGTCGGCCACCAACAGGCATAGGCTGACTACATTTCAGAATTGGACCCTACGCTCCCTCACGGGGTCCCCGTGGTATGTGCGAAATACCGCCATACATCGGGGTCTCCGTGTTCCCACCTTAGAGGTCTTCGTCTGGTCCCTGGCAACGAATTTGTTCGCCAAGGCAGGCGAGTCCTCTTACCCGCACCTCCGAAGGCTTAACAGCATGGAGAATGCTCCGCCTCCTCGCCGCGTCAGGCGCCCTAGGGCGCTGCTAGACGACCCCCCCTAAGTTCATCACATGAACCCCCAGCAACGAATCCCCCCAACCTTCTGGAAATCTGAACCGATCACCATCGATCACCACCTGCGCCTGCCGAAACTGTAGTCAATCATGCTGCGGCGGATTGAATGGATAGAATTATTGCCAGCATCGGCTTTGCCGATTCGGCAGGGCCTCGATCCGGGACATGGGATCTCGCGAGGTTGTGCAAATGCCTCCTTGCGAAAGCCGACTGCCCCGGTGACAAGTTCCGCCGACTCGGCCGCTGCCTTCGGGCGGACGAGCCTCTTGTATTCGCCGGCGCGTTTCTGAGTTTCCGTGGGCTATGTCCCGGCGACCAATGAGACGCGACCAGGCGTTGCGATTGGCTGAAGCCTTGATCACGATTAAGTTCCCCGCCAGCACCTGCTTTGTTGATTTGGTAAGGTAATGACCTGAGACATGAGCTCCCGCGAGGTTGTGCAAGTGCCTTCCTTGCGAAAGCTGGCTGTCTCGGTGACATTACCCACCATTTCGGCCGACGCCCTAGGGCGCTCGAGCTTCTTGTCCTCGCCAGTGTGTCACCACGTTCCCAAAGGCTAGCCTGAGGGGACCATGGTGTCGCGCCTTGGCCGGACAAGTGGCTGAAGCTAAGCACTAGCTTGCCACCGTGGTGGCCATGTTAATTCATCATGGACCCGCGGACTGCATCTTAACATCCTTGAGCAGAGCAAACGACCGCGCTGAACTGTTGGCACCTGGCGTTCATCAGGCTTAGGCCTGGACAACGCACACAAATTAGGGCGCAAGACGCCCGTGCACCTATCCATCCATCCATCCAATCTGTGCCTAAGCCTAAAATTCCTCCGATTGTCATTCCCGACAATCGCAATTATAGGGAAATTCCCCGTTCCCTGCAGAATCTGCTTCCTTCGGCCAAACTCGAGGCCAGGTGCCAAGGCGCCTCGCTTCGAATTGCGGCCACAACAGTCCCGGACTTCCGATCGGTCCAACAGTTTCTTACCGATCGGAAGATCTCCTTCCATACTTTCGCGCTTCCTTCAGAGCGCGAAATTAAAGTTGTTCTTTCCGGACTTCCTTCCTGGACCGCCCCCGATACCATCAGGCAGGAGCTTGTCGCTTTAGGCTATTCGCCGACGGCGGTAAGTGTACTGCATGCTGGCAAGGGGGAAGATCGCCGTCCTGTGAATAGTTTCCTAGTGAAAC
Organism: Magicicada septendecula; assembly: GCA_034769895.1. Lineage (NCBI taxonomy): Eukaryota > Metazoa > Arthropoda > Insecta > Hemiptera > Cicadidae > Magicicada > Magicicada septendecula. The sequence continues at coordinate 301,248,963 of CM068371.1, forward strand.
TACTCAAAGTAGGCCAGTTCGAGGAGGTCTATGGCCTCCAAAACTTCCTGCACCTTCGGGTGCAATTTCGTACTTTTGACCCGCGGCCAGGCCCCTCGCAGTGTTTTAACTGTCAGAGGTTTGGCCACTCCAGCTTATTCTGTAATCACCCTCCGCGTTGCGTGCGATGTACTGAACCTCATCGTGGGTGTGATAAGCCCAAGACGGGGTTCACGGCCATTTGCTGCAACTGCGGCGGGGACCATCCGGCTAGTTATAGAGGATGTAGGGACTTTATATCAGCCATGAAGCTGCAGCGGACTCCTGCTCGCCCTGGCGCGCAGGCAGGCCGTGTTGCAGGTCCCCTCCCTAACCGCAGAGAGGCCTTCCCACCTCTCTCCGGAGCATCATCTCAGGCCCCGGCAGCAGTTCCGGCTGCTCCCAGGGCCCCAGTTCCGCCTGCAGTCGACGTTTCGGCGCCGCCTGCAGTCCCTTCTGTCCCGGCGCCTGCCGGAGCGCCCGGTCCTTCATACGCGGCTGTGGCCGCTACATCAGTCCCACCTTCCGCTCCTCGGAGTTCCAAACCGAAGCGCACTCGTCGCCGTCAGCGACAAGTTCCACAGGCCTTGCCTGTAAAACCTCAGCGGGCCCCGCCCGCCCCCAGCCATCAACCTAAGCTCCCAACTGACCAGACCCCACGTCCGTCCCCGAGCCCTGCGCCATCTGCAACACCGGCCGAGGCCAGCCAGGTCCGTCTTCCGGAATCTCGGGAATCTTCCCGGGCCCCGGTGGACCCCCTGACTGCCTGGGCTGAAACTTTGGTAAACAACATCAGGTCTGCTCCAGATACAACCACGGTTCTCGCCCTGGTGTTTCAATCACTGTCTACCCTCTTTCCTCTTCTTCCTTTGAATGGCTAGGAGTCTTAGGATCGTTGCGTGGAATGCCCATGGGGTAGTCCCTCGACGATCTGAACTGATGACTTTCGTAACTGATGTCGTCCTCCTTTGCGAGACTCATCTGGCTCGCTACCACACCTTCAACCTGCCATCTTACATCTGTTTTCGTCAGGATCGTCCCCAACGGCCTGGCTGTCGCCCCTCGGGGGGAACAGCCGTCTTAGTCCACAGGCGGATATCCCACAGGCCACTACCCCGTTTAGATAATCTCTTGTTGAAGGTTGTGCGGCGATAGACGCTGGCGGATCGGAGTTGCGCGTTGTTGCGGCGTATCTCCGGCCCGGCCTGCGGCTACCTCCACCGCCCGAGGAGTGGGGCGCTCTCCTCGATCATCTCCTACCAACCATTGTAGCCGGCGACTTAAATGCCAAGCATCCCTCCTGGAACAGCAGAGTAGCCAACGCCTACGGAAAATCTCTTCAAGTCATCGGCCCAGAAAACCCTACTCACTTCCCCTTTTCCGGTCATCGACCGGACGTCCTTGACATTGTCATAGCCAAGGACGTGACCCATCACATCCAGGTCTCGTCAGTGTCGGATCTCTCATCCGATCACAATCCCCTTTTTATAACTGCCCGTGAGCTGTCGGCCTCACCCCGACCTCCCGCTCAGATTGTTAGGAGAGTCAACTGGCGCTCCTACCAGGATGAGCTCTCACGGCGGTTACCATCACTCCCCGCGGACCCGATCGTCACTTGTGACGATTTGGATCTCCGAGCCACTCATCTTCAGGAGTTGGTCCAAGGTGTCATGGATCGACACACATATACTCTCGAGGTGAACCATCGTAAATCGGCCTTACCTGCGGAAGTACTCCACGCCATCTGGCTCCGGCGCACTCTCCGCCGCAGATGGCAAAGAACCCGTGATCCCGGCGTCAAAAGGCGCTTTCAGGCCCAGTCTCTTTACGTCCAGCAGCTACTGCGGGACGTAAACTCTGATCGATGGGACTCATACCTTGAGTCTCTTGAAGTCGACCACGCCTCCGTCTGGAGAGCGGCGAGTAGACTGACCCACGAGAAGAGAACTCGCAACCCACTTGAAACTCCGAACGGGGTTGTATCTTCATCAGAAGGCAAGGCCGAGGTCTTCGCCGACTGCATGGAGGTGCAATTTACTGTTCACCAAGGCGTCTCGGACCCTGCCCACTCGGCAGAAGTCCGTGACTTCCTATCTGGACATTTTTTACGCCCTCCCGAAATCCCAGCCCTCCCGTTCGACAGGGATGAACTAGTTTCATCTATCTGCCGACTAAATCGCCGACAAAATCTCCCGGCCTCAGGCGTTGACCTTGTTCTTGAGCTGTTTAACTCCTGTCTCCGGCTACAGTACTTTCCCCGCCTGTGGAAATCAGCCAACATCGTAATGATTCCGAAGCCTCGCAAGCCGCGCATGCTTCCTGAAAGCTATCGTCCAATCTCTCTCTTGCCAGTCATCTCGAAGGTGTTCGAGCGTCTCCTGCTGGCTCGCATCTCGCCGCTGCTAGATGGTTTCATCCGCAGCGAACAGTTCGGGTTTCACAGAGAGCACTCGCTTCAATTGGTCCGCGTTGTTACGCACTTGTCAGACGCCACCAACAGGCGAGCGGCTACGGCCGCCGTACTGTTGGACGTGAGCAAGGCCTTCGATAAAGTCTGGCACGAAGGTCTTCTCTTCAAACTTGCCAATTCCCCTCTACCATCGACCATAGTGTTTTTCCTCCGGTCGTACCTCAGCGACCGAACCTTCAGGGTGAGTGTCGACGGGTCCTGTTCTACAGTTCGACCCGTCGCCGCCGGCGTACCTCAGGGATCTGTCCTCGGCCCCGTTCTGTATCTTGTGTACACGAACGACCTGCCTGTCTTGCCCGGAGTCACCTTGTCTTCGTTCGCTGACGATGCTATGTATCACTGCAGCTCCCTGTCCCCGCGATTTGCGAGTACAAAGCTGCAGCGTCAGTTGAACCAGCTTCCGGACTGGCTACGGAAATGGCGGGTGACGATCAACACGGAGAAATCCGAGGCGATCTGCTTCACCCGTAAGTCCATCTCCCGATGCCAGCCCCTCTCCCTAGCAGGGAGACCCATCGCCTACAAAGAATCGGTGAAGTATTTAGGCGTTCGGCTAGATCGTCGCCTTTGCTTCAACGCCCACGTGACGGAAACCCTTGCCAAGGCCCGCGGCGTCCGAGCCAAATTATCTCCTTTCCTCTCGTGTCGCAGCCGCCTGGCCATGCGCACGAAACTTACCATCTTTCTACTATTTCTCAGGTCTGTATTGACCTATGCGGCACCCGCCTGGTGGTCTCTTTTATCCACCACCAACAGATGTAGGCTGGAAGCTTTCCAGTCCCGAACACTCCGATCCTTGACGGGGTCCCCTTGGTTTGTAAGGAACGACGTGATTCGAAGGGGTCTCCGTGTTCCTACCTTGACTTCCTTTGTCCGGTCGCTGGCTCTAACTCTCTTTGCTAAAGCCTCGACCTCCACCTTCCCGTACCTACGTACCATCAGTGCATCAGAACCACCACCGCCCATTCGGGTCAAGCGCCCTCGGGCGCTTCTTGATGACCCGCCATAACATCATCCTCTTTAAATTAAACAAAAACAAGTACTCATCAGTCCTAGACCAGAGTATTTCACCAAACTGTCCTTCTCTCCTTCCTGTCCACCTCCTAGCACGCTGAGCCGGCTGCTTGTCGCTGTCATCAATCACTGGCACGGAGGCTCTCCGCCTCGCGGGGAGCGACCGATGCCCTCAGGGCGTCTGCTGACTGGACTTGAAACGGGCAACATCTGTTGCTCGAATCGTTACCAGCGGCAGTGCATTAAACAAAAACGTTATACTCCCCCGCCTTCTCAGTTAACTGGTTGGCGGTTTCCTTTTCCAGTTTTAGGTCACCAGTCGACAGTACCAGCACTATGTTTACTTCTGGCAGCCATTGGACACGATCCAGATGCTGCAATCAAGCCACGGGTGCAAAGACACCCCGCATCCATAATGCAATTCAATCGGCGGTTCATAGCGACGGACGCATTCTTATGAATATGGATGGACTCCAGATGCAGGCGAGTGAAGTAACCCCGGACAGAAGACAACACGCGGGCTTCATCAAACATCACCCGGTGATCGTCGTGGGACCAAGCGTGTTCAGCAACTGCGGACTTTTCCGGCTGGCCCAGGCGGCAGTATCTCCGATGTTCAGAGAGGCGCGTCCGGACACTACGCTTCGTGGTGCCTATGTAGACCTGGCCACACGTACAAGGAATACTGTACACCCCGCACGACGAGAGTGGATCCCTGGCGTCTTTCACCGGTCGCAGGAACTGTTGGATTGTTTTGGTTGGCTTAAAGATCGTCCTGACACCCCGCTTACTCAGCAACCTGCCGATGCGGTCAGTCACGCCACGGATGTAGGGCAAGACAGCAGAGCCAACAACCTCAGGCAACACCGACTCGTCCGGCCTACCAGATCTTCTCGGTCGGGCAGCTCTCCTAACCTCCGCAGCAGAATAGCCGTTGGACTGCAGTGCTTTCTCGAGATGTCGAAACTCATCTTCGAGATACTGGGGCTCACAGATTCTTCTTGCCCGGTCTACCAGAGTCTTCAGCACCGCCCTCTTCTGCCTAGGATGATGATTGGAGGTCTTGTGCAGATATCTGTCGGTGTGCGTTGGCTTCCTATAAATTTTATGTCCCAAGCTGCCATCGGTCCTTTTCAGGACCAACACATCCAGAAAAGCCAATTGATCACCACTCTCGCGCTCCATCGTAAACTGTATGCGAGGGTGCACAGCGTTCAGATGTCCAAGGAAGCGTTCCAACTCTTCATCCCCATGGCTCCAGACCACGAAAGTGTCGTCCACATACCGCAACCAACACTTCGGCTTCAGAGGCGCAGATGAAATTGCCAACTCTTCAAATTTCCCCATATAGAAGTTTGCAACCACAGGACTGAGAGGACTTCCCATGGCGACGCCATCCAACTGTTCATAGAAGCCGCCATTCCACTGGAAGTAGGTCGTTGTTAGGACCTGCCGGAACAAAGCAGTGATGTCCGCCGAGAACAGGTCACCCAAATACCCCAAGACCTCCTGAACAGGGACCATGGTGAAAAGAGAGACCACATCAAAACTCACGAGAACATCGCCAGGCTCCAGCAACAACTCCCGGATCCTCCGAAGGATGCTCGGCCCCGAGCTCCTGCCGGCCCACAGCCCAAGAAAAGTCCTGCTTCCCGGTATAAGTCCGACGAAGCGCAACAGCGTACTTTTCCTGCCGCTGATTCAAAACCGTCTGGCCCTGGTCCTGTGGCTTCCACCACGACCCGATCTGCCGTTACACCTGGTCGCTCTTACGCGGCCTCAGTTTCCAGGCAAACCGCCCAGTCCGTCATTTCCGATGACGCACAGTTCGTCCGCGACTTTCTGTCTGGCTACAACCTCAAGAAAGTCGCATCTACCTTCAGGTCCATCCGAGACCGCCTGGAAACTGCTGACCCAACTGAGAGATTCTTGCTCTTGGTGGAAGCCTGCGAAGTCATAGGTCTTCTATGAACCGAGCCCTTAGACGAGATCTCTCGCTCGTAGCCTGGAATGCTAACAACATCGGTTCCAAGCATTCCGACCTTCTCGAATTCCTGGCTCGGTTCAAACCCGACGTACTTCTCCTCGGGGAAACCCACCTGACCCCGGCGAACCGGTTTCGATTACCAAATTACGTGGTCTATCGGGATGACCGAGTTGGCCGACGAGGAGGCGGCACGGCGATCGCGGTGAGGACCTCCATAGGTCATCATCGTGCCGCTTTGCCGCAGCTTACCAACCTAGAGGCCACCGCCATTGAGGTCCACGGAGCTCTTGGCGGCGTCCTCGTGGTTTCAGCTTACAAGCCTCCACAAGCTGAACTCCTTGTCGGCGACCTGGACGTCATCTTCGATTCCCATCGAAGGGTAATTTTGGCCGGCGATCTGAATTGCAAGCATCGCGTTTGGAATAGTCGCCTGACTACTCCGAACGGGAGGCGCTTGCTCAGTTTTGTTGACTCGCGCCGGGCGATGGTGTTTGGTCCAGCGCAACCCACGTTCTTTTCGTCAAGGCCTAACGCGGCTCCCGATGTTCTGGATATCGCGGTGACCCAAGGAGTTGTCTGTCCGGTCGAGGTATTCTCACTTACGGAGCTGACATCCGACCACAACCCTATCTTGGTCCACGTCGCTACCCAGCACGCCTATGCACGTTCTGACAAGAAGAAGGTTATCGATTGGGATCGCTACGGCCCGGCCTTGTGCCGTCGATTGCCGCCAGCGGCCCCACTCGATTCCGTTCGCCTCCTAGACGAAGCAGTTGCGGGAATCGAAGAGGCAATCATCTCGGCTATAGGCGTGTCTTCACGTACGCGAGCTGGCTTCACGCCTGACTACCAACGCATCCCTGAGGAAGTCTCTCTTCTCGCTCGCGAGAGGAATTACTTCCGGAAACGTTGGCAGAGGACCCGTGATCCGGCCGATAAGGCAGCATACAATCGGCTCACCGGACGACTGCGCGGCAGTCTGAAGGCGTTCCGACGTAGCTGTTGGGAACTCGACGTGGCCCGAACGGGGGATGCGGACCCGCAATCTCACCCGTACAGAATACCTACCGCATTGACGGGATGGAGGCGCCGACCTCCACTTCCCGCCATTGTTGGACCGTTCGGTCGACTCCTGGGTCGCCCGGAGGAGAAGGCCGAGTACTTGGGCTTGTGTTTCGAGCGTCAGTTCGCTCCCAACCCGCCCATGGACTGGGACTTCGACGAACAAGTCGAGATGGCTGTGGAAGACTTTCTGTCTCTTCCGATCACGGCGGAGCCCGAACCCATCTCTTTGGAAGAGGTCTCAGATCGGCTCGCTGAACTTCAGCCAAGAAAGGCTCCAGGCCCGGACGGTGTTACCAACACCGCTCTACGACTTCTTCCCGAGCCTGGAGTTCAATTCTTGACTGATTTGTTCAACGCGTGTCTTAGACTGGCCTCCTTTCCCAAGAAATGGAGAAAGGCGACGGTTATCGTGATCCCGAAGCAGGGAAAGGGTACCACCCGCTCGGAAAACCTCCGGCCTATCAGCCTACTCTCCGCTACGTCCAAGGTTTTTGAGCGCCTCGTACAGCGTCGTGTACGAGAACATCTAACCAACTTTGACGTGCTGGTCCCCGACCAGTTCGGCTTTCGTGTGGGGCATTCGACCACTCATCAACTGATGAGACTGGTGGAAAGCATCACGGAAGCCGGGTGTCGGAGATAACGGAGCGTTGGCTGTTTCTTAGATGTTGAGAAAGCCTTCGACAGCGTATGGCATGATGGCCTGTTATTCAAACTTAGGGAAGTCCAGCTCCCGGACTGCTACCTCCATCTGGTTGCTAGCTTTCTGACGGAGAGGACCTTCTGCGTGAGAGTTGGCGATTCTGTCTCTTCCGAGAGACGAATCACAGCCGGCGTCCCTCAAGGTAGTGTTCTAGGCCCCCTTCTGTTCTCGATCTACGTCAACGACGTGCCGAGACAGCCTGGAGTCCAGATGGCCCTCTTCGCTGACGACACGGCCGTATTTACGGCCGATCGTCATGAGGAAAGGGCCGTCCTACGACTGCAGCGCCAGCTCGACACGCTCGTGGACTGGACCGAGAATTGGAGAGTGCAACTCAACGCTACCAAGAGTGTAGCCGTCGAATTCTCTAAGCGACGGAAGAACCCCGTTAGGCAACTACGTATCGGCAGAACGTACTTGCGCTGGTCCAACGAGGTCAAGTACATCGGCTTACACCTTGACCGTCGGCTCACCTGGCGTACCCACGCACAGACAGTTCTTAAGCGAGCATCCACTCGCCTGTGCGCACTGTTTCCACTCCTGATCAGCTCAGCCATGACCAGGAAATTGGGTAGGATGATCGTCGGCGCGTATCTGCTGCCGGTCATTACCTACGCCTGCCCGGTCTGGGGTTACCTCGCCGCAATGCATAAAAAGAAGTTGCAGAGCGTCCTCGACAGGGGGCTTCGGCTAGCGGCCAAAGTCCCCCGTCGCTTCTCATCTCGCCTTCTAAGGAGAGGACTTGGCGTCCGCTCCTTAGACGACACTTTCAGGCGGCTTGCACGCAAATTTTATGCACGTGCGGCGAGGTTCCCAGGCAATCCTCTAGTGACTGGGCTGGGAAGGTACCGTATACGCCCAGGTGATTCGTGGAAACGCCCTCGGTGTATACTGCGCTAGCGTAGGCTAGCACAACAGCCGAGAATCGGCCTGCTATAGAGCAAACGCCCTACTTGGGCAGGGCCACGAGGCAGGAGCTCCAGATGGTAGCTCGGAACTCAGTTCCCGTGCGGTTCGTCTCTGCGACGCACAACCGCAAAGCCCAGAGCGAAAAAAATCACTGTTGCTTGTTCCCAGTTCATTGCGAGACGTGTTCGGCGTGTCATCTATTCGAACACAATTTTTTTGCTACTGAAGATGGCCACCGGGCGTGCGGCCGAAACGTTTAGCAGTATTTTAAGCAATCGATCACGGCCTTTCAGCACGGAAGTTTTAGAAGATAATCATTTAACATTAGTATAGAATCAATTTTAATAAAAGAATGGAATACATAAATAAAATATACAATGAACCAAGAGAAAACTCAAGAATTACAATTCGTTAAAGCCACCAATACAAATAAATAAACTCCAGAGATAAAGAAGAAAATAATTGGTATCGATAAGAAAGGTAGGTTTAAATTTGCCTATAATAATGAAGAATTTGTTTAATAAATGTCAATCTTATCACCAAGCAATATTAATACCATAATATCACACACTTCAACTGTTGAAGACATCAGCAAGCAATAACAACGAGTTATCTAAACAAATCGAAATCAAAATAATTTGAAAGAAGAAACAATAATAAATAAAAGTGAGAACCTATTTAAAAACCAAAAGTCCTACAACAGACATAAAATGACAGACTACTATACTATATAGACAGTACCCAGTTAGATTTGGAGTAGTCCATAAACAAATAAATAATGATAATAAATTTAATGAATAATGAATGAATCAAATAGAAGGGCATATAAAGTACAATACAAATTTAGAAGTAAATGTAAAATGTAATTAAGAAGTGATACAAATGTAATATAAGACAAGTGTAATTACTTGGTAAGAGGATGTGAGATATAGTTGGTATTCAATTAAGAATAACTGTGAGTGGGTAGTAATTATAAACAATTATTTAAAGAAATGAATTACTAATCCATAGTAGCAGATGATACTGACATTAACATTTAGTTTTTTCTTTATTAGTGCTTGTGTTAAATAAGTTAAATAGATATTGATCACACACACAATGGTTTAAAAGTGTGCATTCAGTTAAGCCCTAAAGGGAGTTATAGTAATTAGAATATAATTGTTGATTAACAGTTTGTTTATATTTAAAGAAATTAATTAATATAAAACAAGTGTAAGCAGGATCGATTATGAGTCTTTCAATATGAAAATATAATCAATCAAACATAGGCCTAGATTATTATGTTCAGTAAACAATAAATTGTTCAAAATATTTGTCAAATTACAAATAACTATAATATTTGGTATTAAAATTGTTCATAGATTTGTCAGATAAAATAATATGTAAATTGTATTAAGTATTATGATGTAATAACTAAAAAGCAACTTGTATGTAAAAGGTAAAATAATGTATTATAAAAATAATATCCTATGACAACTAAATCTCAATTTGCACAGATATGACCAGAGTATTTATGTATATCCAGGAAACAAAAAGAGAGAAAAAGAATTTTATTATTAGTATTATAATGGTAAATAAACCAAGAAGGAGTTGGGTTAAATTTTGGTAAAAGAAACTAAATATTTATACAGAAAACATATGAATATTATTAAAAAATAATATACTGTAATAAAAGGTAAAAAACACTATATAAAACTATAACAGAATATAAAATTGGAGCATAAAAAGAAACATCATAAATAAATCACCTTTAAAACATTACTGATCCAACAACCAGAAATAACAACTACACTTGGATTAACTTAATAACAGGACACTGGACTTCAATCATAATATTCCACCAGAAGGCTTCGGACAACGAAATTGTTGACAAGATAAACATTTATTGATCACCAAAAGAAGTGGATTCCTTCATTTGGACAACATAAACAAACTAACAACATTGGAATTTTTCATCACTGAGACCAGGCTGTGCGAAACCGAACTGAACTGATAAACATTGTGTAACGTATATATATTAATATAATTAATACTAAATTTATATTATTTCATTAGTATCTTTTTTGTAATGTAATGTACTTTCTGTACTTGTGTTTTCTTTATAATTACTGAACCTTTATATCAGCCAAAAGAACCTTAAACTAATATCAATATAAAAGAGAAGAGAATCGACCCTGAGATTTCTGAATTATATGAATAGTTACAATAAATGGACTATATCAATTTTTGAATAAAATTACAATATTATTATTATTATTATTATTATTATTATTATTATTATTATTATTACCAGATACCATTCCATGTGTTTTATTTATATAGAAATAGAATTAACAAGTGTTACAAATTGAGGTACACAATGAGAGGGATAAATTAAGTTAAAACCCGTCTTGTAATAAATTGACGCATCCAAAGTGAGGCATTAAGAACCTGTAATTCCTGAAGTGTTATAAATTGGCGAACCCAGCAGTGGGGTAAAGAAGATAATGATAAGGGAGTAATCCGTGTGGTTATAATTTTTACCAGAGGCGCTGGGAATTGGTACATTTTCAATACGAGCATTTAAGTCACCTGCAATAACAAGGAAGTCATTTTTATTTACCTTATCAATTACTTCTTGCAGTTGTTGGTAGTCTTCATCAGACTATTTTCTCCTTCCTTCCTCCGGTGCGTAATCTCTCACCACTGTTAGACTCCCTCTATCCACTCTTAATTTTACTGAAATTATTCTTTCGCTTAACCATTGATATCATCTTTCAGCCCTTTTAAATTCTTCATTTATTAAAATGTCCACAACACTGTATAACACTGTACAGTATTTTAAGTTTGTTCTTCCTTTCTGTTTCTTTTTGGTTTCTGTTAATATGGCTATATCCACTTTCCTTTCCTTTCGTTCTTCTTCCAATTTGTCGGTTTTATGTTGTATATCGTTTACGTTCCAGGTAGCGACATTTATTTTCCTAGATGTTCCGAATGCCTTCTTCTTGTTCTTTTTCTCTGCCTGATCATCATCCCTAATATCCGTCCGGCTATTCATTTTTCTCTTTCGGGCTTGCAAGTAACATAAGTGCCCCTTGGATACGCTACCAAAGTTTTGCAAGGCAACGTTACCTTGTATACTGCTGATGTCTAAATTATCAATTATTTCTGTAATATAAAGTAGAATGCAGTCTTCTGAATATAGCTAAAATTGTTTAACTAATTTGCAGATCAGAACAAAAATAAGGTTACCTGATTCGTTTTTTAGTAAAAAAAAGTAGTACTGTATATGCGAAAAATGTATTAAATTTATTATCGATTAATACATCTTGGAAAAGTTGTATATATAATATGGGAACTTTATTTTTGGCAATATGAAAAAAAGCATAATTAAATTTTAAAATATTTTGTCACCACTTCCGATAATACACGATTCTGAAAATTACCACTACAAAAAGGTGATACGTTTGCTCCTTCTGTACTAGGTCTCAACGCTATCGATAACTGAATAGTCTGCCGTTTATTTACAGTTGTCACAAGTTTGACCAGCATGAAATATTATATTATACTAATTTAAAATATACAGTATTTTACATAAACAAAATAATGTAGAAAAAAGACTATTTTGCTACATGTTGCGACGCTGTACATTATACTTTTTATAAATATTTTAATTATTTTGTTTCTGAACTAACGAAAGATTTAAATATCGTATTTATTCTTTTATTCGTCAAGCATGTGTGGACGAAGCAGATGTTAAAATAGAAAGAAGTATTAAGTAATGTTTACGTTCTGTGCCTAATGTCAAATGCAGTTTCGATAGTCGCAATTGTGAGTCCGGTTTATCAGTAACAGATAGAGGCGTATCAGTATCCCGTAGAGGTGTTATCTGGAAGCAAGATAGGCAGCGTGACGAACACTGTTTTCTACTTTCGTGTGTGACTGTGCCGATATCTGAATTCACACAGACCATACTACACGATATGCATTAGCTTACTGCGTAAACGAGGCACAAGCAACATATCTAGTTCCCAGTAACATAAGCAACTTATTATTTATCGAAGTGAGCCGTGCAGAATTGAACAGGCCTTGTAAACAGTCGATTTGAATGTGTACACACACCGCTAAAATTATTTTGTAATTATGCCTTTATCATTTATAGATTAGATATGTATAATGGTTTAAATTTATTTACATCAAATAAATTATAAATTAAAACTCAATGTAAAAGAATATAACCCTATCGTTAATAAAGATGTTAAACGTAAAGCCAGAGCACACATAAGTTACAAGAATGAAGGTAAAGAATATTATTTTTTGAAAATAATAACAAATTAATGCAACCCTGTACCTACTCTAAAATATATGTAACGCTATCATAATTCATTTGAATTCTTATTGATGTTGTAAAAAATAACTAGGTAAATTAAACACATACATAATAAAATGAAGACAATACATAATGAAGTAAACTGTATAATACATTAATGTTTTAGTCGTTAAATGAAAAACTAAGGGGAAGAATACCATTTACTGTTCACGTGAAAACTGACTGACAGAGTATGCGGAAAAGTAGGTATACAAACATTTCATATTATTGTACAAAAATACAATAAGAGTTCAGATTGCCGGATTCACTCTTCTGTTATTACGTAAGAAACATAATCTAATTTATTTTGATATTAATGCAGTTGTTAATAATTGTAGCCTTAGCCTAATACAGTACCGTCTCAGTCACCCAGTGTTCACTTACCCGACGACATTACGACCTGATTAACAAAAATTTAAGTTTCATAAAACTGTAAAGTGTTTTATCATTCAGAGAGTGTGGAGGATACAGCGTTGGGCGATTATAAGTACAACTCGTGCTGTGGGCTGACGCTTGCGTTCACCCCGTAAATGAGCGCCACATTGGCGCATGCGTGGGAAGCCAAATCCGCATAGCTAGTACGTGCCTAGTCAATCGCTGAGTATGTTGTCGTGTGGATGGATTTGACAATGTGCAGTACTATAGTTCTGTAATATCACTAAAAGCCCACCAGCTTGTTTGCAGGTGAGTGAAAGATGTGTTTTTTAAGTATCCAAAAAACTGGAGGCTTTAAAAAGGCTAGAAAAATTTTGCGTTGTTAACTGAACTTGAAAAGAGTATAACGTCGGTAGAACAACCGTCGGAAACTGGAAACTGCAGCAATTGAAATTAAATAAAGGTGTATTGTTCACGCTTCAACTTTACGACTTCAAGAACGTAAGAAAATGAGGAAAGGAATCTGTGATCAAGTCCGTTAAGCACCGTATCTTTGGTTGTCTACACAGGAAGAGCTTTGTATTTAACAACAGTTTTAATGGGTGTGTTGATTTTACGGCTAGCACGGGATGGTTAGATCGTTGGGAAATGTGGAGTGAGACATTTGATCATTTCAGGGAGGTCCAAATCATCAAACTGGCAAGACCTTGAGAAGTCCAGGGTAAAACTGTCGAAATTATTTAGAAGGAATGTTAGAGTGGAGAACAGCTGTACAACGTCGACGAGTCCGGCCACAACTACCGGATGCTCTCTAATAAAACCGTGTCCTCTCAAGAGAAAAAACTTCTTTTGGTTTTAAGAAAAATAAGGAAAGGATAACATTTATCACTTGCTGCAACGCCAGTGGACGCTACAGACTAAAACATTGTGTCACAGGAAAATATTAAAATACAAATGTTTTTAAAAAAACACACAACCACTCTGTAGTTTAACAATTTTTTGCTAACTTCTGACAACTGTTTCAGCCTATTAGGCTATTCTCATCTGAACTGCTAAGAACAACTCAAGCTCTTTGTGAAGGTACCAAATGTTTGTGTGTGTTTTTTTAAAAACTTTTGTAGTAATATGTTTCACCAAGTGCCTAACGAGTCTTCAATCAATATTGTGAAATAAGAAAATCTTTGATCACAGAACCAAGTGTCAAAAATATACTCTGTCTGTTTGGTACGTCACAAAAATGATTGTGGGGGTTTGAGAGGAGTAAAGATTTTTGGAATCAAAAAACCTTACAGAGAAAACTCTTTTCATTCTTGATAATACTGGAGCACATCCAGATGCAGAAGATTTAAGTAAAGGAGATTTTTAGGCCTATATTACGAGAGAGCTATTTTTGAGTGATGGTTTACACCAACTGACTAATCATTGACCCACAGTCTGAAGTATTTAAAATTAAGGCATCAAAAAAGTTAGAATATGATTAATGGAATAGTAAATGTTACAAGTAATTACAAAATCGTCGAGGACAGGATAAGACAAAAACCAGAAACTTAAGACGGCAGAAGGAACAGTAACCATGTAAATCAGACTCATGTAATCGTCTAACGATCCCAAGTATATCGAAGAGCTAAGAGGAGATCTGGTGGAGAGTCCGAAACTGTCGTAGGCCGATTGACCCTAAGAATGTGGCGTGATTGATGCGTTTTCTCGAGACATTTAAATGTCATCGAGTTCACGTGTTCAGCGCTTACGTAAACGATCGGTAATTTTTTATATGCGTTCTCTGAAGGATATTAACAATATCCTATATGTTACTAAACTGAGTACAATATGGTGATGTTATGTATGTGGTTTTGTGTTAATAAATAATGAATTTGCAGCAAATATTCATTTTTGTTTGTTATAAAAAAGCGATGGTAGTTGTTTATTTTCTACAATGTTGTTATTTATTGTAAGAAAGTTCTCATTTTTTTACTTGTTTTATAGAATCTGCACATTACAGTAATGCTTTAAACCCAATTTCGTAATAATAAGATAGGCCTAAATATTCGTTTTGCAATTATTATTTACACTTTTCCGTGAGTGTAAAAAATAGGAACCAATATGAACGAAATAACACGAAATACATACGACAGTAATAATATTAAAGTATTAGTTAATTTTTGTTAATTAATAGAAAGTAATAGGTGTGTTCCTTTGATCTTACTATGAAAGATATTCGATCTGATAACAAAACTGAACGAATATTAAATTAAAGCGTATTGCGAATGAAATAGGAAAGTAAAATTAAATAACAAAAATAGAAAGTAGCTGTAATACAGTTTTTCTCAGCGTTTTGCGCAGTTAAATATTGATGTTACTGAGTTCATCAACCATTTACGAGATGGTGAATTTCAGTGTTTTAAGGACTGTACACCATTGACTGTAGAGTAATAAATTAAAATAATAATGATTAAACTAAAGAAAAATCAGTTTAGTATTTTTTATATTTTATAATTATTGTTTGGTAACAAAGTTGCGACTGTGGCATAATTAGGCAATTACAGTTACGGGCCATTTCCTAGATGATTCATTAATACTTATTTGTAAGAATTAATATAACAAAACTAAGGATTGTGAATGATTTAAGCTTTCATCGAACTTTGGCAAGGCGATGTAAAAGAGATTTAGAAAAAACGTTATTTAATGGAAACACTAGAACGAACTAATAATAGCTTACTTTCCAATATTGATAAGTTCTGAGTACGTTAATGTAAATTGCAGTCTTTGTGTCTCGTTCTATACGCAAGAAAGGATATTTCTGTGATTGTCTGAATATTGTTCGGGTGTGCAGAACCAAATTTCATGTAAACAAGTGAATGCTCATGAAACACAGAGAAACGTCGATAACGTTCCTATAACGCAATGTTTGCATTTACTTGCCACGAAGAACGCAACCCGAAACACATAACACGACCCTTATCAAATGCAATTAATTATGTGTTTGGCATTTGTATCAGTATAGATGCATAAGTTAAAGTCTGGACAATTGTAAATACAAGAGAACTTATTAAAAGTGAAGTCATTTATGAAATACATCCATATACTTTAGAAAAATAGTCGAACAAACAGTGCCAATTATAAAAACAAATAAGGAACAAAAGCAAGATAATGGAGAAAGTGGCTTTGCCTGAAGTAAGGACTCAACATATGATAGACGAACAACATATAGCAGCGTAACTTTAAAAATTTTTAAATGAAGTCACTTTATGAGCACATCAGAAAGCAATTCAATCGTTCTTGCTTTAAAATGATTCACCGCAGGGCTTCTACAGAAAGTACCTCATGATAACCAGAACACGTACGCCGTATTAATTAATGCTGTGGAGTTACGAAGCGCTGATTAGCATTTGTGCGATGCATATTGTGCTCAGTTGAGAGCAACGTAACTGCGTTCCAGAGACAGTCTGTATAGAACTGCCATATTCGTTGAACAAAAATTGACTCTGTTGTACCCTGTTGTTGTTTACTCTATAGGCTACTTAAATAAAATGATATTTAAGTAAATCCACAAAGTTCCAATAACATCCATCTTTCAGAAGCCAAATTATGGCTAGTAAAACCAATTATAAAACAGTAACAATTCAAAATTTTAGAAATGTTTTGTTTAGTGAACACTTTACATATTAACAATTTAATTTTGTAACACGTTACTAGAATGTTTTAGGAAACTACTAGTAATCGTTTTCAGTACTGGTACATGTTAACTTAAAGCAGATCTTTATCAATTTAAAGAAAGCTTGTTTCACCATCGCGTTACTTTCTGTCTCTTTTGGTAAAGGTTTTCATAATCAACTACCTATCTACTAATTGGTATCTACTAATTTGTATCTTTGTATCAATTTGTATTTGTGTCTAGTAAAACCCATCTTACACTTCATGTGATGTTACTATGCATTCAGTTTATCCAAATTTATATTTAACAGACAGTAGCTAACGGTGACCTCTAATTGACAAGACAATTATAGTAATTTATAAGAATAGTTATTTTTAAAATATCTGTAGGCCTACATATACATATCTCTCTCTCCCTCTCTTTTACGCTCTCTCTCTCTCTCTCTCTCTCTCTCTCTCTCTCTCTCTCTCTCTCTCTCTCTCTCTCTCTCTCTCTCTCTCTCTCTCTCTCTTTGTATACATATGTGTGTGTGTAATATATTGCAATAAATTCTAATTACATATGAAATGTATCAAACAATATTGTCATAGGATAGTATATAAGAAGATAGGCCTATAAGTAGAGATTGCAGGTTTGAACCTTGTAAATTAGTTACATATTTGATGTTAGTTTTAAATATTTTTAGGCTTGTAAAACACCTTTAAGTGCGGTGAAACAGTGCAAAAAGATACTTAGCCGCGCATGTACGAGGGTACGTAATTATTTCACGGGATATTCTCGAAAAAACGCGTTAATTTGAATAAGTATTGAGACATTTTGGAAAATTTTGAGATGGGTTTGATATCAGAATACTTGGTATAAAAAGACCTACCTGATGACAGTAGTTATTGTAGAAATCATTAACTGAATTTATGCGTTTTTATGAAATATGAATACTCGTATTTCAGGTTTTTCAACATGATTTGTTCTGTACAATTCGTTCTTGAACCGGAAAATGTATTATCTGTGTGAAAATTATAAGAAGGAGTTACCGAAGAACTAATCAGTTACGAGAAACTTAGTTTTAGTATAAGAATTGTAAACTTACCACAAGTTTCTCTTCGGAATCAATAACGAGTAGGCTAAACGCTGCGCTGTTACATCACGTTAGACCTGACAGTTGCGACGAACCCAAGTTAGAACATTCTTAGAGTTACTGCAATAGTTGCTATACTTATGTGCTATCCGCGAAAGTGCAAGATATTCGGTTTAGGGTAAATAAAGACTTAAAGTTAACTGAAGAGGTGTAACCCCAGTACACCAATTAAACCCTAACATTATCGGTTCACCGTGTGAAATTGTACGTAACCGTGCCCGTGAGAAATATTTACATTTCCGAAAGCGACCCTGAAACCGGACGGAGTAAATTGACCCATGTATTCATCCCGATAGGATCAACCCTTAGTCTGAAGGAGCTGCAGTCGACATTAAAGGGAATTGAACTTCTATTATTTATGTACAATTATAAAAACGTATTTAAAAGTAAGACTCCATCACACCAGAAAAGACATTAAATTCTTCGTATTGTTTAAATTAGCAGCCATCCTTACTATTTCTTTTATGAATTTGCTAACTGCTACAATTTTGTTGTTTAAGACCTGATGATGTCAGTGATGACGAAAAGCTTTGTCGAACAATAAAAATTGTAGCAGTTAGCAAATTTAATAAAAGAAATAGTAAAGACATTATAGTTTGAATAAGATAAAAAGTTCAAATATAAAAAGTTTGTAATAATAGTAAGATTCTTTGGATTATAAGTTCTTCTTATATTACAAGACAGTGGTTGTCGTGGATTTGAATAGTAAATTATCAAAAGATATCCCTATAAATAAAGGTGCCTTATTTCACCGACACTTTATATATATATACATGGACGATATATTTTGGCAATGGACAGCTTAAGTTGAAATATCACTCCAGTGAGATGTTAATATGAAATCATTGCTTTATACAGATGACAAGGTAATGATACAGAAAACAGAAGACAAATTACAAAGGGTTTCATTTACGTTCAATAGCATCATACAAGACTATGGGCTACAGATCTCTGCTACAAAATCTAAAACGATGACACTTAAGGGCAAGTATCGTATAAGAATTAAGATAGTCGTGAATAATCAGATTTTGGATCAGGTTAGTTATTTTAATTGTCTGGGTTGTGTTATCTCACATAGATGAGATATTGATTGGGATAGTAAGCTAACAAAATTTAGACGTATCTGTAAAAGGATTAATAGGTATGTAAAAAATAAAACACGGAATGATACCTGTATCAAATTTTACAAAACAGTGGCTGTCCCTTCATTTCTGTATGCTAGTGAGACATGGACTCTTGGTAAAACGGACGTAGAGAGGATTCAGGCAGCTAAAATAAAATTAAGAGGGACGCAAGATTGTTCTCTCCTGTATCGGAAAAGGAACAAGGATATTAGGCGCGAATTAAACATTGTATCGTTGCAGTGCCACGTTGAAGACTGCAGAAGGAGATGGTGTGAACACTTGAACCGCATGACTGATATCCGTCTACCCGTGGCTGCCTTGGGTTATCATCTTACTGGGAAAAGAAATATGGGTATACCGAGGAGGAGATAGGTTCCGGAACAGATGAATGAATAAGATAAAACAAACTTTTAAAATATTAATTGATTTCATTGTGAAGAAAGTAAATTTTAGTTTGTGTTACGGTGATTAACAGAGACAGATTAATTTATTTTTACAAACTGTACTTGTCAAATTTTCACAGTAAATTGTCAGAAAATGTAATAGCAACATTAATAAATCCACTTCGTTTCCAATAACATATACCTCGACTACTTATTCTGTGCGACACCTACACATCGCATAGAAGTTGGCGCAGCAACGTGTTCGGGCTGGATGAGTAACAAAAATTGGAAGTGAATTAAATTGAAAATTGTAAAAATTAAGTAAATTGTATTTTCAACAAAGCAAGTAAATAATGGCATATACAGGTCGAGTTTTGTAAATCAGCTTTTTTAAAATCTGGAGATTGGAATAGAAGATTATTACTGACAGCTTAATTATTATTATCTTTGCAAATACATTGTGGTACTGTTACCTACTGACACCTAGGGATAATGTTTGTATAATTACTTCTCTTCCTCTCTCTAACATACGTTAAACTTTTCCGAATGTAAAGAACGTGGTTTCCTTTAAGTAACGGTAAGTAATTATTTATTATTGATATGTGTTCATGTTATACGCAGTTTCAAAAAGTTGTCTTATTTCATTATTTTTATGTTTGGAACCTTATCATTGACCAAAGATTAAATAATTTATTAATTTTCAAAGAACGTTAAATGCCCAGTTTTCTAGTATTAATAGTCTTTTAAAGGCCGGTACTAAAAACGTTTTAAAGTTGTTAATATTGTAGAAGACTCGATCGTCTGGTTATTAATTTAATATGGGGTCTTGTTGTTCGTTTATTATTGTTTTTGAAAGCTCGATCTTTATTATTAAGTTGTGGGTTAGTGATTTATTCCACCCAAATCAACCTATTGTTGAATCCGGTAGTGAATAAATCGGTTACTTACACTCTTTATCGTCGTTTAATTGTGTCAGTTTATTTGGTTTAAAATGTTTTTTAATTCACTTTCTCGAGTTGATTCTCTGGAAGTTCCGTTGACTCTTCGATTATCAGCTGTGGTGAGTTGATCAGTAATGTTCTGCCTATACGCTAACATAAACATACATAGACATGATATTTACTACAATTTATAATGTGTAACAATGTATTGGATGGTGCGGTTGGTAAAAATCATTCCATTTGAATGTCCTCTCTTGAAGTCTGGTACCAACCGTCTCGGATTTCTCACTAAGCTGTATCTACTGTTTACAATAAAAGTCAACTCTTTTAAAAGTTCATGTAACAATAGTGGTTTATTCAACTCTAGAATAATTAAAATTTGATACAATAAGATAATTTACTTTCCTTTTGGTTAATAATTAAAATAGAACATGGACTCTAAAACATTTAAAAATCTCAGGCTGGTATGATTGCATTTGGCTAGTCTAAAATTTTTCATTAGTAAACAAATAGGTTATAATGTTTTATAAAATTTGTAATAGTAGTAGTGGTAGTAGGTTCTTTGAGTCTGCAAAATACACATATCTAATAAAAAGTACTACTGTAATAATAAGTAGACAAAACATAAAATCATTGATGGTTAACTTGAAATAATATAAAATATGAACAACTGTTCATGGTTAATCATTGAAGTTAATACAGGTTCGTGTAACCTGGTTTGTTTCAAATTTATTAGTTAATTTTCATTGATGCATTAATTATTTAATATGTGAGAATAATTATTTAGGTTCAGTGTCATGGTTCTGAATCATTTCCTAGATTGGATGTACATAACACAGGTACATGTAATTCATATGATACATTTAGGTTACCCTCTTGTGTAACTCTAAGTTTAATTATTAAAATAAAATATAAACATTCTTAACTTCCTCATGGTTAGGGTACAGTTTCCCTTCATTGGTTATACAATGTCTTTGCTTATGCTAATACATTAGAATCATATAAATAGTTAAAATTGTCGTTACTGAGAGCGTTCAATTTTGTCATTGTTTATCTATATTTCTAAGTTCCCCTCCTTTTGGAATTGAGCAATTTATCGATTAATTGACGATAATTCGATTCGCTACTAGCGTTCTTTTACTTACATATTACTTGACAAGCATAGTATAATAGTTATGGGTATTGATACTTGCGTAACTGGTCGTTCGTAGGATTTACACTTTTTCATAATTTTTCCAATTAATTAAAATTCTTTAATTAATTAATTAAATTTTAATAACAGCACTGCACTCACTCCTATGCGCATATACTCCGAGTTAGTTGACTTGAAAATATACTGCACTATCTTCTTCAGTTGTCATAACCTCCACTCAAGGTTTGAGGTTAGTGCGTGTTTTTACAGCTGTTCGCTGTCAAAAGCACGTTTTTCTGGACGATCGACGAGCGTGTAGTTGCTCTCGTTGCTGGTGAAAAACTGTCTCTGGTTCCTCTGTCGGAAGATGCACTTCGTATTTTTTATAGGTTCTGATTGGTTAATAGTTTTTAATTCGTCTAACCTCGGCGGGCTTCGTTAAAATAGACGCTTAAAGTCGCGTCAGTCGCTGGTTTTGAGATTATGAATCCGTGGTCCACAGACCCAAGCGCAAGGGCTCAGCACTTTTCAATTATTTTTATAAGTCAAATATCTTAATTATAACTGCACTGACGTTATTTTTATTACCCTTATAGTTTCTATTATTTAATGACGAGTATTTTGAATCCCCTCATCATATAATTCGGATTCGGGGTTGCTGAAATCGCACTTGGTATAAATACATAGTGTCCATTAAGCTATTAAATATTTTCAATACATTGTTTTTATTCCATATTTGATGGTAATAACGTATCCTTATCTTCCTATTGACTTTTCCCTTAAAACTATGCATTAATAATTACACTATGTCTGTTTTCATAGGTTCAATCCTAAGTCTATGGTTATACATATTGTTTATTACTTATATTATACTAATATTTACATTTAATTACATTCTAATAGGGCCTATTTACACTTCATTGGTTTTAGTCACTACTGATAGCATTCTTTTTCCTTATATTATAGGTTTATTGTCTTAATTATGGTTTGCCAAGTATGTTTACCATAGTTCATGGAGTTACATTATTATATGCTTAATACTCTTTCCATATTATTTTCATTATTGTTTAAATGACTCTTATAATGGTTTTTATAACATTGTTCTCAATGTGCAGCAGTTCATTCTGCATTTATACTGGTTGTTATCTTGGCTTAGATGTTATTAAGATTAGTAGCAGCTAGTTGTTAATATAGTTTTGTTGTTATTATAGTTATTATTATTATTATTTAGGTAGTTATATTTGTTAAATTTATTCAATTGAACGGTATTCTGTGTCACTCAAATTTGTCAGTTGAGTTACTACTCTTATATAATAAGTTTACAACATAATTTGGTTGCATCAGGCATCTTTGCTATAACAAGCATATAGTTATATTGGATTACATTAATATAGCTTTTATATTTACTCATTACATCATCTATTGTATACAAAATGTTCCTTATATCATCTAGTTACTTCACATTATAATACATTTTGGTTTGATATTATTTTGGCTTTGTTTTTCTTCAGTTTTAGTGAAAACTGGTTGCCCAGATTAGGTTATGTTGCATACTAGGTAAGCAGTAATGTGTTGCTGCTGGATTTGTATCTCTGCATTATATCTGATTTATTTGCTTTCATTTAATGTTGGTACATTTGTTGTGAGTTATTAGAGTACCTTTTGTTTACTTTTTATTGCCTTAAGTACTGTTAATTTGTGGGTTTTTTCTAACATCAATTCCACTGTACAACTGGTTATTTATATTTTGGACATAGTCTTCTTTTTATGTCTACACATCATTTAGCTAAAATAAACTCATTCTAGTCTTATTCATTTTCTTGGTTATTCTTTATTTACAATAATTAGTCTGTATTGATTACAGTTTATTTTACATGCACAAGGAATGTATTCATTAACTGCGTTGTGGTCAGTGTTGACTTTACCATACAGCTTAGGGATTTATATCATGTAATTAATTAACATTTCTTCTTTCTTCTTGTACAATTATTCCTTCATAGGTTTATATTAGTTCGTTATATTTCATTTTATTTCCCTTTTTGTGTCTGGTCTGGATATCTTTCTTCTTTTCTTCACTGATCTCTTTCTCAATCCTAGTTAGTTCATACATGATGTTGTCTTCACTTGTTTCCTTCTCATTGTTTATTCTTTCTTCTTTCTCGAAGTCGTCATTGTTGTTTTCTTCTCACTGACTCTTCTTTCTTCTTGAAATAGTCATCGTGGTGTCCTTCTCACTGATTCTTTTTTCTTCTTATGGTTCCATTGTGTCCTTCTCACTGATCTATTGGGTAAGGTACGTCAGTCGTCTCGTTGTTAGTCTTCTTTTCTTCTTTATCAATACATTTACTAGTAATTCCTTTTTTATTTGAATTCACTTTGCTTAACATATGATACTTTCTCCTTCTTTATCCATGGTGGTATGCTTGACCTCTTATGTATTCTTAATAGTAGTGGCTTTCAAATTATTTTTTGGTACGTTGGTGTATGTAGTGTCATATGTACCGTTACAATATTCGCGTCCATAGTGTTCCAGTCCGATAAACAAAATGATGTACTTTAATCTATAAATTGGAAAGCGTTTCCCCAATTCAAATTGTACAAAACTTCTTACGTTTTGTGCGTGTGACCCTGTTCTGTCACCTCAACGCAGGTGTTTAGTAAAAAATAAACTGCTGGACACATTTATGAGAATACTTTTAGACACTTCCTATTAGTTAAGGGAAGAAAGTGACATATTTTATGAATAGCCTAAAATGTTTCAACTTT
Source organism: Magicicada septendecula (assembly GCA_034769895.1). Lineage (NCBI taxonomy): Eukaryota > Metazoa > Arthropoda > Insecta > Hemiptera > Cicadidae > Magicicada > Magicicada septendecula. Next base: position 301,272,985 of record CM068371.1, read on the forward strand.
CTTCAAAGAGCATTTATATAAAAATAAAATAATTTATTACATAATTATGTATGTTTGTATGGACAATTATTTTATTATACTTTACGAGACACATCAAACACACTACAAATAATACTGTATTACCACTGTGTGTGTGTGTGTGTGTGTGTGTGTGTGTGTGTGTGTGTGTGTGTGTGTGTGTGTGTGTGTGTGTGTGTGTGTGTGTGTGTGTGTGTGTGTGTGTGTGTGTGTGTGTGTGTGTGTGTGGTAAAATACATAGTTGTCTCCGATCATGTTGATGCTACTACTTTTGCTTGATGTAATATAATTATAATCTTAGATTTGTTCAGAGCACAAAGTCTAAAACAATAAAACAATTGGTTCTTCCCTCAGTACTGAAAACAAAACTGAATGGCTTCTTCAGTATAAAACAGTACTGGAATAGGCTACTACGAAGATACCTATAGGCACATACGAGACAATCCTTTATAGAACAAATAGCCCATATAGTTGTTGGTATTATCGTACTGTCTATAACGATAATGCAGTTATAGATCCAGTACAAAGAAAATAGTCGTGAGCTCGAAATAATCTACTAATCTACACGCCTTGTAAATGTAAGCAAGAAAAAATATTAAATTAATTAATGTTGGACCAAATTCTTAAAAATTAAAGCAAATTGTGTAGTGATCTTGGAAGTGTGTGTGTGTGTGTGTGTGTGTGTGTGTGTGTGTGCGTGTGCGTGCGTGCGTGCGTGCGTGCGTGCGTGTGTGTGTGTGTGTGTGTGTGTGTGTGTGTGTGTGTGTGTGTGTGTGTGTGTGTGTGTGTGTGTGTGTGTGTGTGTGTGTGTGTGTGTGTGTGTGTGTGTGTGTGTGTGTGTGTGTGTGTGTGTGTGTGTGTGTGTGTGGAGGGAAATACAAGGAATAGTAATCTTACAGAACAAGGCATGTTTTGGTTGTCATCTGTTTTAACTGTAAACTTTTATTTAATGCGTTAAGATAGTGATCTATAAAAGAATCATTCACTCATACTACATTACCAAACAAAAAACATAAAATATGAGCTCAAATGAGCAGCAGACCTACATTTAATACTGATAAAACTTCTGAGGTAATTTTTTTACCAATAATGAAAAACAATAACAGGAAAATAAGGACGAAGTGAAACATATGCGAGTAACATGTATGTAGGTCAATGGAATTTGGATAGGCTTTATATCTCAGAAGTAGTGTTCCCAGATGAAATAGAAACAAGAAATGAGGAAGACGCACCAGTTAGACAAATTGCTGAAATTTTAAGAAAGGAAAGAAATAACACTGGGAGAAGAGAAAAGGCTAGCAGGTGATAGAGAAGGACGACAGAAACTAGTAAAATTTTGAAATGCACTTGTTACGTGCAATGTGTATTAAATTGTATGATGAGCCGCTGGGCCCAAATAGACGTAACACAAAAAATATTTCGACACCAATAACTGTAATGTTACATAGAATGCAATAAATAAGGCATAATAGAACATGATTAATACCAAGCTTTAGTGAACAGAATCAGCATTGCTTTATTTTAGTAGTATCAAGATTTGCCTCTTTATGTGTACAAAATTAAGCCAGCCAGCGGACTAAAATTAATGTCGGTACATCAATCAATGTCAGTTTACAAAATGTTAATAGCTATTACATACATAAGCCAACTACCATGAACTCACTAATTATAACAACAGTTTTTTTTTTCACATAAACGAATAAACTTGGTTCGTATTCTTTTCTATCTGAAGTGTTATAAACTTGGAGTTCCAGATGTACTTTAATTAATAATTAATCGGTTTACTTGAAAGAACAAAAGGCCGTGTCCTCTGGAAGCATGATGTCGCCGACGATGTATTTCTTGGGTACCCTCACGAAGTGTCAGATTCCGTCTCTATACGTATTACAGGTTACATCAGCGAACGATAGCTTTCTGAAGAAAATCAAAATCTGCCGGTGCTCTTCGACCAAGCCGATGCTGAAAGTCCCAGATGAGTTTTAGTACAAATCATACTAGTTACGGGAAACGCGCATGTATTCTCACAGCACATAATCATAATTGTTACAAAATTACAGTATCAAATTAACAATACATAGCTGATATTAAAGATTAAATATTTTTCTGACTGACTGCATAGCAATTTAAATTTAGAGGCCTTACGCTACAAACAAGTTACATCTGGTCGCTTATGACCAAGTTACAGCATTATACTTCAATAACGCGTGTAATGCGTGTAATGTGTGTATGTAGTGACACACACTTTTCACTACATACATACAATTGACAAATACGAATTCGACACTGCCATTTATTCGTGCAGGTTAAGTATTCATAGTTACCTTGGTATGTCAAGTTCCCAGCACAAAGGGCAGATTTGAAGAACATTGGGTTCCTGACTCTTCTCACCCAATTGCGAGGTTGGACCCCAGTAGCTGACTGAGCAAAAAAGGTCGACCGGCTGAGTACAGAATTAGTTTCGTAAAGAAAATGGAGGGGGGCGTGACGTCGAAAAACAACAAAAACAAACCTCGGAAGATTACTGTACACTACCAACCCGATACGAACGTCACGGACGCATCATTGTTTGGATGAATAATAACAACAACATACGCGGTGGGGATGCCGAATAACTGCAACACACTGTAAATGTAACGTAAATAATTGTTTAAACAATTAACACTGTGATGTACTGTTAATTGTTTAAATAATGTAATGTAAAACAAACTATAACACAGACAAAACACACATTAGTAATTTAATGTAAATTAGGCTACACTATTGAATACTAATGTCGTTTTGTATAGGCCTAACAAATAAATAAATAGATTATGAACACCTTTACTTTTACGTAAAACAATTTGAACTGTTTACACAACGCAGTTGTATATTTAACACACACTTACGTATATAAATTAGTAATAATGTGCCCCCCGTTACTTCCCCTCCCTAAACGTTTGTATACTTTACTATATTGCGACAAAACAAATGTTAGGCATAGTAATAATGGAACACATAAACAGTTATCTGGAGCAAGGTTGTATATTTTTAAGACCAAATTTATATGCTTTGTAGTTTTTGAATCAGATTGATCTGATTTTAAAAAGAAATGTCAATTGGTTACTTGGATGTTGTTTTCGTGGGTTGATTCGTCTTACTGCCAGTCCTGTGAATCGCCGCAATCTGCTCCTCCTTTCTGCAAACTCCCGCTTCGCTGGGGCTCCTCTTGTACGCGCGCTCGCCGTCACACCGGTAATCAGTCTAATCTAATCTCAGGGCACAATTGGGTTGTAATTTAATCTCACTTATTTTGGTGCGTTAAGCATGCACCTTCCCGCGTCTTGAGGTGTCCTCGCGATCACCTAGGAGTATCCCGGGTGGATACACCTTCCCTAAGCGGAAATCTTGATTTACGCGATACTAGCACTGTTTAACACTAATGAATAGCTTATTACTTTTTTTATAATGAGTTCGTACCCCGGCAAGTTATCAGCAACGGGTAACTCGTCGCAGATTTGACCCTGATCACTCGTTCAAAGCACGTTTCTGCACGGATACCTCGCGCAGAGAGCACGTCTGAAAAATTCGAGCTGCAGGATAGAACTGAACTGATATTCGTCGGCGGAGACCCAATCTTAATGGAAAATTGGGGCCCCTGATTGGTCGAAACACCTTATCACGCGATTGATGGCTACAATTGATAGATGATTACTTGAAACGATTTGCAGATTTTTGCAGCAGCAGGTATAGATTTTATCTAAGACTTTTCTGCCATCTAAAAGATAAGGACTTTATAGAAACGGCTTTTTGCTAATAAAATCCCAATTTACATATTACGTAGCAAGCATCTGACACCCAGAAAATACAGCGCTATTTGAGATGCGTGCACTGTCCAAATCTCAGTTCGGTACGCTAATTTATAACTGAGCTATTCATAAAAATACGACTGACACGGGCACTCGCACCTTTAACCCGCACATGACATAATCACAAATACATTTATGGGCGTTTTAATACATAATAGTCTTTTGCCCCATTCTTATATTAATACTTACATCTAATTTACATATTCGGACAAAAATCAAATATTAACATATCTATAACGTCATAACCTGTTATAACAGCATGTAGTCCTGGCTACACTTCCCTTACTGCAATGTTCTATTGCAATATGTTCTTTTACTCTAACAACTATAACGGAGAACGTGTACATTTACATTCGTATTCAGCCTATTATACAAAAATGAGAGAAGCACTCTCAAAAGAGAAAGTTTGTGGGGTAACATTACAACATTATAACATTTTACTGGAGCGTAAATTTTTTGTTTGGAGTTGATGTCAACACAGCTAACACGCGCTGCGATATTAGCTTAAATCCCAAGCGGAACATATGACAGAGTGTGTTTACATGGTAGATGTCAGCCTCAATATAAAACCGCATACATGTCTCATGTCTGTACTAACCAAGGCAGATGCAGAAATACGTCGTCGCCACTACTGTGTACAGTCGCGCCTGATTAACGTACATTCGTAGCCAAATCTAAAATACAGTCACACTGTGCTGAAAATAGTATAAACGTGGTATATCATTATAACTGGTAGCTAGTTATATAATATTTTCAACATGCATTCCATTATTAAGACTATAGTAAGTTAACATTACAAAAAGTTGTTTAATATTACAGAAAGAGTGCACGTATGCCTGTGTTGTGTATCAGTATTAACATCTGCCTTCTGTGAGTCATCAGGGTAAAAATATTTTTAGTTATACGCAAGATACCACGAATTGTCTTTAATTTTCTTACAAAGTATTGTGCTGTATAATCACTGAAATCTAGTCACGTCCTCCAGCTCTCTACACGACTGCAAGTCAACCATTTTAGAATTTTTGTAGCAAACAAAATTAATGCATAGTAGTTAATTGTTATACATAAAATAATGTCTATTCGTTTTCTACGTCAGTAAGTGTGTAAACTAAATTAGTGTTTTAAATGTAATCTTTAAGACTGAACTTATTCTACTAAGTGTACTAATCTATAAATGGTTACAATTTTTATAAAATATCATGTTGATTTACAAAATTACTACGGAAATTTAAATTTATAAACGTTGTAACATGACATAATCAGTGCCCTGCCCTAATTAACAAAAATAGTCATTTTTCAATAGAGATCAGAATATGTCACCTCACAGAGTCCACCAATTAAATAAAAAGCTTTTTTCTATGTCAGACAATGTAGAAACAAATGAAAGGTACAATACAAAAGTATTGTCCGTAAATATATTGTAATTTATAATTAATAAATGTAAGGAAAAAAACTGTGCCAGTATAAGAGAGTGGGGAGCAAGGTAGTTATTTGGACAGAAAGACTGAAAAAATAACAATCCCTTGAATTACCCCAAGTGTAAACAAATAAACTAAATAAACCAAAACTAGTGTGACACAAACTGTGTCAAAAATGTAACAAGATAAAATTATATTATTTTTTGTTTTCATTAGGATTAAAAATGAACTAAAATAGAATTATATCATTTTTTTGAAGTGTTGTGTAAAGCCTAGACAGTATATTGGTGTTTATGTTTAAATATCAAGGCTTATAGATAAATGTTGTAAATTGTATTAGACCTACAGGCTAGATAAACACTTAAGTTAAAAACAAACAATTCTAGAAATAATCAGTTCATTGTGATTCATAGAACTGAAGAATGTTATCAAAGTTATTTTAAATATTTTGTAATGATTTGTTAATGTTTGAAGTTAAGCTTGGCCATGAAGGCAATACCTTAGGGTATTAGGTTATTTTAAAATGTTAAAATATTTTGTTACAGTTATTGTTATGGTACATCCAGGGTTCAAAATAGATAAATTAAATAACAATCTATGTAAATTAGAAAAAATGGTAACTAAATGAAGCTTAGGGCCTAGGCCAATAATGCAATGTAAAGAAAATCACGTCAGAAACGAGTAGATCAACCATTCAAAGTAAACAAAATCAAAAAAGGATTAAATCCGTAAGATAAAAACACTTGATGTAATAGTTATAGTATTTATTAGATAAATTTAGGCAATTATGATATAATCATTCTAACAGAAAAATAGGTCCAAAATTCAGAACTTTTGTAAAGGGGAAAAGTTATTTATTATAATAACAAACTTATATCAAATAGGTATCAAATTGCATGTCATATAGTAAGAAAAACCATTATGTAACTTAAATTTAATAGCACTTAAAGTTTAAAAGGGAGTATTTTGTTATACAAGTGTAAGAATATATATCAGTGACACCAATTAGGTGACCTGCAGTTCACTTATTTTAACCAATCGGAGGCCAGAGATTCTTGGGCTAGACCGTTGAAAAAATAAGAAGAATTATTATTCCATTATTGACTATCAGAGAGTGTAGATGAGCTATGTAATACCAAGAAAAATTCAGAAGTGGAATCAACATATTGAGTGGTAAAACTAATTGACCGATATCTAAAAAATGAGAAAGTAAAACTATAAAAGAAGAGGATATATTAAATACTTAAACCAAACGATGAAAATAAAAATAAGAAGAAAATACGATCAACCAAATTGAACGAAAAAATCTGAGTACCTACATGGGTGAGATTTTATCCAATTCATATAAACTAGTCACGACCACTACATAACAGATAGTTAAACTCAACAGGCACTATTAAACCAAACACAAGTGCTGACTAAAGAAAAAACTAAATATAATACAGTGAAAACACTACAAAATTTATTTATTTTAAAAAGGAGTGAACAAAACATTAATTTGTGGCTTCTCTGTAAAGTATACGGACGGCCATTTTGATTTGTTCAACTGCCTTGCGTAGTGAGACAAATTATTCGCTGTTGTCCGGCAAACAAACTGTTCCCGTATTAGTAAGATTTAATTTATAGTTTATTGTAATGTATAGTACCTTTTCTTTGCATTTCTGAATTTTTTAACAGCTTCAAAGAATCCAAACCCCGAGATATACTAAAAAGTAAAGTTATTAATAGTTTTAAAAATTAGATAAAGAAATTCTAGAATCGAAACGAGCACAAGAGTCGATACGACTCAAACATAGTTCGACATAAATGTCGATATATATTATAAAAGCAGTTAGAACGAATAATAAAAATAAAAACTTTTATTGGGAATTTAATTCGTCTTGTTATTTGTAGAATAAGCTTAATTTTCAGGAAATGTATAGCTAGCAGTGAGGAGTGTGGATATACGGACTACACGAATTGCACACACTGCAAAGAGAGACATAAGCTACAACTCCGGCTGCGTCGGAGTCGACGGTCAACGTAAACAAACAATTACCTGAAATATTTCAAGAGAGGGACCCAGTCATACTCTCTCTCTCTCTCTCTCTCTCTCTCTCTCTCTCTCTCTCTCTCTCTCTCTCTCTCTCTCTCTCTCTCCCTATCTCTCTCTCTCTCTCTCTCTCTCTCTCTCTCTCTCTCTCTCTCTCTCTCTCTCTCTCTCTCTCTCTCTCTCTCTCTCTTTCTCTCGACAGTGAAAACCGTAGTAAAAATGACCACCGCTAATTCTCAAATCACTTTATATTCAACTAACAACCGAAGATTGATAAAAAATAAAAAACTTAATAAATACAATCAACTCGAGACTACAGGTTATTACTAAATCTACGTCCCACACGGAAGAATCTCGTGAAACGTAACAAAGTTGCAATATAGATTTTGGGTCTCCTTAAACCGAATCGTAGCAAATTATTTAGTAACGTTTGATTATTGTTACATAAAATTTTTGGAATAGTAAAAGACCATTTTTAAAAACTGTTACCTTAGAAATAAGTTTATGTCCATCAAAACGTTATTATATTTACACATTTAAACATCTTACCTAATAACTAAATTACCAAAAATATTTTTAATTTTAACACTTCAATTTTCTTTTAAAACTTAACCTGCTTTGCAGTTTGTCCGTTTTCATAGTTTAGTTTGTTTTGTAGTCTAAAGACTACACATTTATTACCACAGAAGGAGTTTTGTTCACCTTCTCCTTTTAATCCAAATAGGCCCTATAGTTCTTGCCTTAGAAATTTTTATTATGTTATCGTCTAACATCCACTTTTATAATTACACATTTTGTTTATCCTATTTATGTTGTTTAATATTATAATTTTCATGACGTTTCCAGCGATAGAAAACACAGTACAAAAAGTTAATTTTTAGTAGTAATGAATAACGTTTTAATAATTTGTTATTTTACTTCCATATTCCTTAAGGAATGGAAGTATGGTGATGGCAAAAAAATCGTGTTCGAGATTATTGCAGATTCTGATTCTACTACACTCAAAACATGAAAAAATATCGGTATGGAGAACAATACATGACTTCCATATTCTAAGATTTATATTTAAAATCATTTTCAGCCAAACAGCCAGGCTGTGTCTTACCTGCCTTTTTATTGCTGTATTAAATGAAAAATATTATATTACATTAAAATGAAAAAATTATAATTTTATTGCCTGGCAACAAAATTATTTTATTTTTAACAATTACAATTGTTTCAAAAAGTTTAAATAAATTTTCAAGTACTTTACTCTTGTTAAAACGTAAAAGGTTGCAGGTAAACTACCCCTTCCCCTTAACCGATCTTCACCAAAATCGAAAGTCATTGAGAACTCTACAATTCAGGGACGTATGCAAAACATTATTTGATTCTGTTTGAATTTGCGGCTGTTACCGTTCGTCATAGAAAATACGCTTGATAAAAAAACGTTGCAGGTAAACTACCCCTTCCCCTTAACCGATCTTCACCAAAAACAACAGATCTTGAGTACTCTACAAATCAGGGCTGTATGCAAAACATTATTTGATTCTGTTTGAATTTGCGGCTGTTATCGTTTGCCATAGAAAATACCCTTGATAAAAAACCGCTGCAGGTAAACTACCCCTTTCCCTTAACCGATCTTCACCAAAAACAAAAGGTCTTGAGAACTCTGCAATTTAGGGCTGTATACAAATAATCTTTTGATTCTGTATGAATTTGCGGCTGTTATCGTTTGCCATAGGAAATACCCTTGTTAAAACATAAAACGTTACAGGTAAACTACCCCTTTCCCTTAACCGATCTTCAACAAAAACCATAGGTCTTGAGAACTCTACAATTCAGGGCTGTATACGAAACATTATTTGATTCTGTTTGAATTTGCGGCTGTTATCGTTTGCCAAAAAAAAATTTCCCTTGATAAAAAAAAACCGTTGCTGGTAAACTACCCCTTTCCCTCAACCGATCTTCACCACAAACAACAGGTCGTGAGTACTCTACGAATCAGGGCTGTATGCAAAAAATTATTTGATTCTGTTTGAATTTGCGGCAGTTATCGTTTGCCATAGAAAAAAAATCTACAGACACACACACACACACACAGACAGACACACACACACAGACAGACACACACACAGACACTTTTCGGAAAACGACTTTTTTTCATGTTTTGAGTGTAGTAGAATCAGAATCTGCAATAATCTCGAACACGATTTTTTTTGCCATCGCCATACTTAAGGAATATGGAAGTAAAAGTCGTTTTCCGAAAAGTGTCTGTGTGTGTGTCTGTCTGTCTGTCTGTGTGTCTGTAGAATTTTTCTATGGCAAACGATAACTGCCGCAAAATTCAAACAGAATCAAATAATAATTTTTTGCATACAGCCCTGATTTGTAGAGTACTCACGACCTATTGTTTTTGGTAAAGATCGGTTGAGGGAAAGGGGTAGTTTACCTGCAACGGTTTTTTTTATCAAGGGAAATTTTTTTTTTTGGCAAACGATAACAGCCGCAAATTCAAACAGAATCAAATAATGTTTCGCATACAGCCCTGAATTGTAGAGTTCTCAAGACCTATTGTTTTTGGTGAAGATCGGTTAAGGGAAAGGGGTAGTTTACCTACAACGTTTTTTTAACAAGGGTATTTTATATGGCAAACGATAACAGCCGCAAATTCAAACAGAATCAAATAATGTTTTGCATACAGCCCTGATTTGTAGAGTACTCAAGACCTATTGTTTTTGGTGAAGATCGGTTAAGGGAAAGGGGTAGTTTACCTGCAACGTTTTTTTATCAAGCGTATTTTCTATGGCAAACGATAACAGCCGCAAATTCAAACAAAATCAAATAATTTTTTGCATACGTCCCTGAATTGTAGAGGTCTCAAGGATTTTCGATTTTGGTGAAGATCGGTTAAGAGGAAGGGGTAGTTTACCTGCAACCTTTTACGTTTTAACAAGAGTAAAGTACTTGAAAATTTATTTAAACTTTTTGAAACAATGGTAATTGTTAAAAATAAAATAATTTTGTTGCCAGGCAATAAAATTAAAATTTTTTTTCATTTTTATGAAATATAATATTTTTCATTTAATACGGCAATAAAAAGGCAGGTAAGACACAAACACACACACACACACACACAATTCACGTTATTTCTGGCCTCACTCATGTTTATTTTCTTACGTTTGCACGCTTTTTAAATGGAAAGTGCCGAAACCCACACCAACATAACGCGTGCAAGCCGAAAAAATGGACATCAATTTGCTTACTGGCGAAGCTAGTAGTTAATGAATGGGTAGGCAAAAATCTTATCTTAAATTTTTTTTAAGGAATCACTAAAAGGACGGTGGGTCAAATCGGACGCTGAGGTAGAGTTTGCTGTAACCGAATGGTTCCACAAACAGCCGTAAGAATTTTACTAGCAGGGAATCTACAGGTTAGCGCAACAGTGGAACTCATGTCTTAATGTTATTGGAGACTTCTTTTAAAATCGTTGAATAAAAAATGCTTTACAGCTCTATACGTGTGTCTATTGAACAATCCTTGTATTAGTCATTCACAATAATACAACTGATTGAACTTCAAATTTTTAAACTTGATTAGTTTCTATATATATGTTTAATGTTACAAATAATTCAAATAACAATCTTGATCATCTGTTAGTTCAGCGGAATAACAGTGACACTTTTAATAACCGCATAAAATAAACACTTAGAAACAACACAGGCGCTTTAACTTAACTGTTTGGACCACAGAAGTGAGGCATGCCTCAACGCTCTGTGTACAGCACGGGACAATACCCCTCCCTACACTTCCCTATAAAAAAAAAATTTTCATTTCGAAAATGATTTTAAATATAAATCTTAGAATATGGAAGTCATGTATGGTTCTCCATACCGATATTTTATTTAATTTCCCTTTGTTATAAATACTACTTTCTTGAAAGCATTTGAAATATAATAAAAGTTTAACTACAAACCTACACATTTGCAGAGCTAGATTTAAACTCTTCTTCTAATAAAATTAAGAGTAGTTTTCAAAATGTAAGATTCTCTTTTACCTAGCTGGCTAGCGTTGTCTCAAAACAGTGGTCACTACGAAATAGTGACGTAACGTAAACACCGTCACTGAACATATGTACAAACTAGGATTTGTTGTCTGTAACACAGGTTAGTACTTTATCGTTTAATAGACACTGTGCATAGGTACACTTCACTCTGTACGAAACACTATGAGAACAGTCTAGATTAAAGTTGTTTCAACAAAAATGTTAAATGGATTTCTCATAAAATTAATATTTAAATATACATTTATTTAATAACAATACAAACTTCTAGAATATCTTGTCTAATAGATTGTATCTATAATATTAGAATTTTAGAAGAGCAATTACTTTTAAGAGTCCAGACTTGAAATCTATTTTGTATTACGGGTATAAACTTTGTGGTAGCAAACATAACAAAAAACAAAAATTTAGCTACTTAAGTCAACAAATTTTATTCAGTAACACAAGAATATATATTACGCGCTCTTTGACGACGATTCGGAATGGACATCAATATCACCGAACTCATTAATTTCACCAAGTCAGGCGCGGATCCAGGACAGATTTGAGGGGGGGGAAGCCGAGTGAGATAAAAAGGGGGGAAGGTGAACAAAAAAAGCAAAGATCATGATAATTTTGAAACTTTATTTCACAAAACTAATGTAATATGTTTAATATAACGATTTTTAGAGATATATTTTATTCATACGTATATATATATATATATCCATTATTCATGTATAATACCATTTTAAATATATTAAGGTACAATATTATTATAACACTTAAAATGTTTTATATACTTTCAAAGTATAAAACAAACGTTATTTATTACGAACGGCAAATAAGACACATAATATGTGATACGAAAAAATAGAATATTTTAAACATTGTATTTATAAAAGTATACACAAAAACATAGTAAAACTACAGCCCCTGCACAAAAAATTACTGGGCCTTCCATATATATGAGGTATATAGAGGATGTCTGGGTGCGCCCTGAAAATTTTCTGCACAAGTAGTTCATTTTATTTACAACGTAAATTCTAATCTATGTTCTCTAGTCTGAGCATAGATATCAATAACATTATCGATGTTTATTTCTTGGTCATAGTGAATGTGCATCAGTGCAAGTCCTGTTAAGCGATCTTGGCCCATTGTATATCTTAGCCATGATTTTAATAATCGGAGGCAAGGAAAAACACGCTCTGCAGTGGCATTAGAAATCGGGATTGTTGCAAAAAGTTGTAAAAAGAAATGTATGCAGGGGTAAGTGTGTTTATCACAATTAGATAACAAATCTAATATTGTTTGTGGCCCTGAGTTCTTTTCTCGTGACATTTTAATTTCCCAGAATTCTACTTCTGATGTGAGCTTTCTTTTGAGAATGTCAGCTGGTTGGTTAAAAAATGAGTAAAACTTCGTTACCAGCTTTTCTATTACCGGTACTTCATTTAAATTGTCCACATTTTTGGTAGACAAAAATATATTCATATTATACAGATCCATAGTTTCATTAGGAAAACGAGCCTTTAAATCTACAAGCAAATTGTCTAGTGCTGGTATGTATATAGATTGCTTGAAGTAACTAATTGGATTAACTGTTGAATAATTATCTCGAAGGGTTTGCTTTGCAGATATTCTAGGCATTTTTATTTCTACATCCAGCTCTTGAGCAAGGGTAAATGCTTCTTCATAAATTGTTTCAAAAACTTGGTCTGCATTACTTCGTCTCCTGTTCAAAATTGCTACAGTGTCATTGAACTGATCTTTCGCAGATTTCAAATCAATCTGAGTCCGTTGGAAAAATTGGCTTAGTTGCAATGTACAACGTAGTAGATCAGAAAGACAAATAATAGCAATAAGAGTTCTGCTATCACAAAGAGACATTTTTAAGCCCCGAGCCTGTACAGCTGATTGAGGATCTTTCCACTCGCTAACCAGATCTAAAGCAGAAACTATTTTTGGAAGTGCATATCTAAACTGCAAGACTCCATCGTGTCTCTCTATCCAACGAGTTTCACACAATCCAGGAAGCTTATGTCCTAACTCTTGTTTTAAAACGTCTTCTCGTTTGGATGAAGCCTTAAAAAAATAAATGGTTTCTTGCATTGTAGATACCGCATTTATAATCGATTGCACTTGAGAAGTACGAGAAATGCTTAAGTTTAACCCATGACTTTGGCAAGGAGAAAAAACTGCATTGACAGCCTTTTCCTTAAGTGTCTTAACATCACCGCAAGCTTCAGAAACCATAGTATTGCAACCATCAACCGTAATTCCCACGCAATTGTCTAGATTAAGATTCAAATTTTGTAAGGCCTCGATTACTATTTCACCAATAGCAACGCCGGTTAACTTAGGTTCAGATGTATCACTATTATTTTTTTTCTTTAATTCAGCAAGCTTTTCCCGTGCATCAATAAATTGTACAAACGACTCGTAAATAGTGTTACAATCTGTATATCTTAAAATTAATGATAATTGGGATTTGTTAGAGCAATCGGTAGTCTCGTCAAACATGACACTATAAAGCCTAGCAGCTTGAATTCTCTGAATAATGTTAGAGAGAATTTCACGCCCGCAACACTCTATTAGCTGATTTTGAGTCGTTTTACTAACATACGTTGCGCGAGATGACGATTCTTCAAGGTGGTTTTTAAGAGTATAATCACCACTATCAATTCGAAATTTTAATAAAGCACGAAAATTACCTTCATTTACGGCTGAATTATTTTCCAGAACACCGTCATCACGGTGACCTCGAAAAGGAATATTTTGTTTTCCTACAAATATTATAGTTTTAATAATAGGCAATAGTCGAGCTCGATTTTCTTTCATTATGTTTTTACGCCCAGTGTCTGCTTGATTAATGACATTTAAATTAGGATTATCGTAATTTTTCAGGAAATCGTTGGCATTCAATACTGCTTTTTGTGGTACTCTCTACGTGCGTGTTTTTCTAAATCACCCTCCTTCCCAAACAATCTTAAAAAACTAGTAAGATATGTTGTAACCAAACTTCCTAAAGGAGTACTGCTGCTACGTCCACCTAATTTATTATTCACAGAAAAAGGGCAAAATTTACAAAAACAATCTTGTTTTTTATGTGAAAAAACAAGCCATTCAAAAGAATCCAGGTGCTTCAAGTTCGCATAACGTTTCTCATTTTTACCTTTTTTTGTGTGGACAGAAAAGGGAAAACGATAATTTTTATCCGGTTTCCACGAGTTTAAAATTAAATTACGTTTCAAATAATCATTAATTTCCGTTCCAACAAAACAGCCAACATCATATGTCATTACTTTATTTTCTTGTGTAGTCGAAGGCGAGAAATTTTTAAACGAGCCAATGCTATAGTAAGTATCTTCATTTTCGATATTTGGCACTACAGAAACGTCTGATAAAAAATGTCGAGAATCAAATCTGTCTTTACAACATGTTTGTGCTATTCTAATAAGATAATATACGACTTTTAAGGTTATGTTTTTCTTTAAATAAACACACTAATTGCACATTTACTGTTTTCTTTGAGTAGCTCAATTAATTACCTTTGCAATTGGAACTGTAACATAGATCACAAAATTACTAAAATTTCCTCAAGTTTTTCTACAACTGCTAAACTTTTATAATTATTAAAAAACAGAACTAACTTAGCAAATGCCCTGCGATGCTGTCGTTATGCACTCTCGACAGCTGATTATCGATACATATATTGCTTCACGCATGCGTAAGCGGTTACTCCACGTAAGTGGAATATCGTTCAACTTTCCATGTAGCTAATTATTATACAAATATTTTTTTGATACCTGATTTATTAAATAATTAACTGGAACACAGATTATTATAATAATTAAGATATAGTTATCGCTATATTTCATATTGCTGAGAAAGTTTTAATGATTTATTTTATTGAACTGCAATATTTTTACTAATAGTCCATGAAAATCAGCTTTGATATTTGAATATTTGATTTTTTCAAACCTTAAGAAAAATAATTACATATATATGAGCCTTTGGGGGGGGGGCGAGCGATCGCTTCGCCTCCCCCCTGGATCCGCGCCTGCATGTAGAAAAGGAATTTAATATCATTTTCCAGAAATCACAGCTCACAGCATACGTAGTTCATCGGTCTTGGCTTCAGAAGAATATCCAGGGTTACTGTGACAGTGGTCTATCTTATTCCTATCCATTTGAATAGAAAATTTCAACTCAGTAATGTTTATCTAACGTTTTAATGCATGTCTAACGTTTTAGTAGATATTCGCGATGTATCCTATTCTGAAAAGTGTATATTTGTGGTGCTGTTGTTTACAATACAGGAGCCTTCTCAGTTTGCTTAAAGTTTGAGGAGTTATCAAGTTTATATCAAAACCCGTTCTCCGTCCTGTTACTACGGATCTCATAACCAGTGTTCTATCACTGAATACTTCTTTCTATAAAAACCCGTAATTTGTCTCTCGTATCCGGTTTTCTGATTCAGACTCTTGGAAATTATGTTTGGATGATCTGAACGTTGAGTTTCCAAAAATGGCGATTTCTCCGGCAGAGTTATACCTGCTGTTTAGTGTACTAACAAGTACTTACAAAATTTTACATCTTATGTCACCATAGTGTGAGGATCGACACTGACAATGCTGTGAGTTCTAGAGACCAGAGATATTCTTACAAGTAATTTATTTGTCACTCAGATGCTTTTTATGAATTAAAACTTGTTGGATTCTTAGATTCGTTTCCTAAAATCATTTTTGGTGCATATGTGTGTTATCGTAATTAAGTTTAACGTGAAAAAGTCGTATCAACAGTTAACTACACTATACGTTTCCTCTGATGACTTGTGAAAAGTGTTTCGACCGACACGTTTTAATACGAGACTTATTTTTTTATAATATATAGAGTCTAGTACTAATGATTTTTATCTGACAACATTTTAATTGGAAACAACATATTTAATACTAGCCTACTTTTCACGAGACCTACGCCCAACTTGACGTAACTCAAGAACCAAATTCTACAAAAAGTGTAGGATAAATGTTCAGTAACAACAAGTATCAAATCTAGTATAAGTCAAGACCAGCTGGCGCCACACACATATGACCAAGTTTCTGAAAATTAGTCTGCCTCCATCTACAGTGTGAATCAAAGCATCAGTGTGTATACCGCAGGCGTCAGTCATATGTCAGTTGTAACACAAAGTAGGGTGCCTGCCTTCAATATCTGTTTTAACTTCTTACGTTACTTTATGGTGAAATTATAAATGTAAAATTACTTCATATTATATAACGTAAGGTTAAGTACATCCAAGTATCCCTGTCTCCACAATTATTGCAGATTAAATTAAAATTTGTATGTAATGTGTACCGTAGATTATAAAGAAAATAATATTTATAATTTAAATAAGTAATTAATATGCAACTAGTATATTAATCAAATTTAAACGATATATTAAACCTCAACAAATTTAATCAGAAAAGCTATTTACATAGCTACAAAATTAGTTCATGATAATTCTAATGAATTAACTTTTTTTCTTTAAGTTTTTGTAAAATGGACACATGTTTGCAAGTTGTCTTACAATTTTGTGTAAATTTACAAAGTAGTTGAATGTTTAATATTTATAAATATTTCATTTTTTTTATATCTTATTGATTATTTTCTAAATAATGATAGTTCCGTAGTCAACAGATAACTAAATAATTAGTTTAAAATTATTGCAGATTCCTCATTGCTGTCTTTTGTGTGTGTGTGTGTGTGTGTGTGTGTGTGTGTGTGTGTGTGTGTGTGTGTGTGTGTGTGTGTGTGTGTGTGTGTGTGTGTGTGTGTGTGTGTGTGTGTGTGTGTGTGTGTGTGTGTGTGTGTGTGTGTGTGTGTGTGTGTGTGTGTGTGTGTGTGTGTGTGTGTGTGTGTGTAAGAGAGAGGGGGGAGACAGACAGACAGAAACCCAATCGAAAATTCACTATAAATACTAAATAATTGTGCTAATAATTAAATTTATTTTATAATTTGCCATGCACGTTAAGAAAGATTTACGTAGAAAACTGATGAATTACAACAAATTTAATACCAACATTTTAGTATATTATTAATGAAATAAAATTACATTTTACGTTTCAATAGTGTATCGGTCACAATTCTGATTAGTTTTAATTGTTGGTAAGAAAGACAGATGACTAAATTTTCATATTTTAAAGGGCAATACAAAATTTTTAAAAAATTGTGATTTTTTTTCTATAGTGTATAGCCTACTTCTGTGTTGTATGTCAGAAAAAATTTGTGAATTCTTTTTTTTTTGAAGGTAAAAAGTTGAAAAAATATTGTTGACGAAACGACACGTCCAAATAAGTTCTCAATCTAGCAATTGTAAAAATGCTTTCTCAATTTTTAAAAATTTGTCTTAACATAATCTCATTTAAAACCAGTACACTCATTATTGGGACAGCCCAATTCAATACCCATTCCTTTAGCAGCTTTTCGGAAGGTATGCAAAGTAACAGTATTGCCACTGTCACCTGTTTATTCGCTGAGAAACGCATTCCACTTACAAACTTCTTGTTTGAAAACAGATGAAATTCTGAGAGAGTCAGATTCGGTGAACAGGCTGTATGATCTAAAAGTTTGTTCTTAAAACCCCTAACGTTTCCCATCGGCAAAGCAGAGTTATGTACTGTCCAGACGCAACAAGATATTTCCGTTTGTTAAAACCTGGTACTTTCTCATGAATTTTTCTGCCCAATTTATTATAAAGTCATGTAGAATATACACCCATTTTCCTTTTACTTTTTTGAATTCTCTAAGTTATCAAATTCCTTTAAAATTTTAATGCCATAACCTTTTCTTCAAGATAAAACACCTTTGCTTTTTATGATGTACTGTAACGAGCGTCTGTCCATTGTTTTTAGAGTGGTTTTATTCGGGGTGTATTGTTGAATGTAAGTTTATCCATAGTTAAAAATTAGCTCACAAAATTATTTGCATTTCTGTTACCACGAAACAAATTATTTTGTAAATGTTTTTTGAACATACATTTTTTTAATCACGAGTTAGCAACAGGGCACCCACCTTGAAAACTGCCTTTTCATCCCTGCCTAACGTGTAATATGACCTCCGTGTATCTTAAATAGCTACATACATCATAACGCATGCGTTTTTATTTGTGGATTATTAATCTGTCCTACACTTTCTGAACAAATAAAGTACAGTATTTGTTCTGAAGTCTCCATAACTTTTACCATAAATTTAAGTTTCCATAAATTTGTTTTACCAATTTGAGCTAAATTTCCACCGCGATAAATAATGTTTTACAAAACCCTTTGACTGCACCACGTCCAATTCCTTCCATGTGAAGCCATACAAAACACGCATTTTAAACAACTACACATAGAAAACAGTTCAGCAGAATGGCATGATACCTTTTATGTGTACCTATAATATACGAGCCATATTTAGCCAATACCTCGTATATTTAGCCATTACCAGCTTAGTCCGAAAGGCTGAATTTTGGTAACGCTGTATCACCAGCGTTGGTTATGATGATGATGAAAACGAAAACGTTGATGATAATGGTGGTTGTAATCGTATAACGGCACATTTACCAACAGTCTAATTTTGGAAAAGTTTCACACGTAAGCTCTTGAATTAAAGAATTATTTTGTTATGTGTGTTAACAAATGTTATTCGTCAATTCCATGTTTAGGCTAAGATATTTCTTTTCCTTTTTTAAAAATTGCTTCCTAGTTATGAAAGTTTATAGGACTATTATAGGATACAAAGGAGGAAGGAGGAACTAAACTTTGTCGGGTAAGACAAATTCTTTATTAATATAGTAAATTCCTATAAATTATTTTAAATATCTGGTAATTAGTTTTAACAATTATTAGTATCATTAATTAGCATTAGTATTAGTACTAATATTGGTATTCATATTTTTCCGGTTAAACACGCTTTTGCATATTTTTATGAGCTCAATTTGGTAAGTACAGACCGAAAAAAAGTATAAAGCCTTCAAAAAATTATTTTGTTTACGAATTTATGATTGCCATATAACATTCAATTTTTTAAGTATTATATAAAATAAAATAAGACTAAATTTGAAAACCTGTTTAAGGAATACCCATTATGGAAAGACCCACAGTCTTAATGTACGCATACATACAAAATTAAATGAATAGTGAGGCTTGGGTCATGACAAAAAAGGAAAGCGGCAAGATTCAAAATGCTGAAATCAGTTTCTTCGAAATACTTTAAATTATACATTGCAAGATAAAATAAGAAATGAAGGTATCAGACCAGAGCTCGAAGTAAAGGACATAAATGAAATTATTGCAATTTACAGAAGACAATGGTGGGATCATCTGCAAAGTATGACAGAGGATCGATTGCCGAAAGCGGTACTGAACTATAACGCCATTGGTGGAAGAAATGTTGGTCATCCGAGGATGAAATGGGTGCCGGAACAGATTTATATAACCTAATCCCTGAAGAAGAGGAAAGAAGAAGAAATACAAAATGAAACAGATGCATTTTACTGTACAGTGGTAAAACTTTCTCGCTGATTTTTCCGCACAGTAAAGCGTTACTACAAAATTGTTAAACAAAATTGTTAAAGTTTACACTTATACTCTTCCTCTCTCTACCTAAATTTCTTTTGCTTTTAATTCACTAGGCCTAAAACTTACTTAATCGATTTAATTTGCATTTCTTATTCCTATTATCAATTTAGTTTTGGTTATAAAGGTGTAAATTAAAGCGGCAAAGAAATATTTGTACTTTAAGTAGAGGACATTACTGATTACAGAATGAAAGTGAATTTTTGAGACAACTATTTTATTCTTTTTTCTGCTGCTACTAATTAAACGCATAATTCTACTATATTCTCAGTGATCCGGTGGCACGAATAATGCGGACAGCGAAGACTACGGACACTGGTACAGTCTGATACCTGAGGAGGGCAGACCGTGAGGTCACAATCATTTGATATGCAAAGTAATCGGCCACCATAAAAACTTACATGCTTCTGACGTTCTTGTAAAAAATCAGTTTTCATTTTATTTTATCTATGAGTTACATAACATGCACTAGTTACTTTGGAAAAATTTGTTTGCAGTTTTGGAATTTTTCTTATTTGCATTAACTTTTTCGTTTACGTAATTTAAATTTGTTTAAAAATTACAAATTATAAAATAATTCGGAATTATTCATACTTAACTCAAGCAAAACGTTATAGTACATTGATGTAGTAAAATTGGAGATATCAAACTACAAAAAAGATTCTTCAATATTCAACTTTTGAAAGGAGTTTTCTGTCGCTATCAGACAATTCCTCTATTTCAAAGGGGATTTCTCCTTCTTCTTCTTCTTCTTCTTCTTCTTCTTCTTCTTCTTCTTCTTCTTCTTCTTCTTCTTCTTCTTCTTCTTCTTCTTCTTCTTCTTCTTCTTCTTCTTCTTTTTCTTCTTCTTCTTCTTTTTCAGAAAAATAATCCAAATTGTCAAAACTATTCTCTTCTCCAAGATTAATTATGAAGCGATCTAGTGTTTCAACCACAATAGCTTCCTTTCCTAGATATCCTTCTTCAATTCTTTCCACGTGTTTACATGGTACATGTTTTTCCCAATCGGTAGCTGTCACTGTTCAAATGTTTTTTCGCATAAGTTTTTGACGTTATTTAAATTACACGTTACGTTATTCCGCAACATTCCGCTTAATTTTGGCCATCCCTGTAGTTCTGCGTGGAAAAAAGGGATACTTAAAATTAAATATCCTTTACTTTGCAGAAGGTAAACATTTGAATTCAATGTTTTTTTAAATTTTGGTCTATGCTTTTTATTAAATTATAAAATTCTGCTTTAACCATACCAAGACGGAACAGTATCGCGTGTCGTTTTAGCCAGTCTTGCTTTTTGCTTTTCGTATAACTGAAAGTAGTTGATTTTTCTAACTGCCAGGACCGGAGATACGAACCCGCGTACCTTGCAACTACGGGGGAGACCGCAGTCTCAGAGACATGGAGGCGGTTTGGGTGAGGAAAGTTTCAGTCTTGTAAGAGAAGGCGGTCATATTGGTAAGGCCGTATCTCACTTAGCTGGACTACTTAGGGTTGACCCACGCCGGTTAAACGTGAAATGTAGTAGACTGAAACAATTTAGACTGTAGGCAGGACGTAGCCTATATATAGCCTATTGCATTGACTAAAGGCAGTATGCCAAAGATTAAAAACAAAAAAAAAACAGATTATTTTCCTCTTTTGTTTGATTTTAACCGACATCAACATTTTGATTAGGATGAGACGCTACAGACTGATAAGTAAAATTTGTTCATTCTTAGACTGAAACCTGATGTAAATAAAACCATGTGTTTGTACTTGAACCGATTTTGTTAGATGAGTAGTCGCATCAATAGACATTATAAATTCACTAGTTCACAACTAATTCATTAAAAATATATTAATACACATTTTTAAAAATATAACTAAGATTATTACAACTAAAAAAAAGGGTAATAATTTTTATACTTCTTTAGATTTCTTAAGAAAGTTTAAACTTCCAACTGTACACGCCTCAGTGTTGTATCACTCCGCTTTGTTTACATCAGAATCCACTCTAGGAGTGAACCAAACTGTATGAAGTCATTGCTAATTAATTCAGCGTTCTTCCTTGCAATTTTACAATTTGTGATTTCAAGACCCGCCGCCGATAACGATTCCCCATAAACGTTTCCTAGAATAGTGGCGTGTGCATATCACCATAACAATATGAAAGCTAATTTGTCAGTGCTTATCCGTGGTTCTTATAGACACTGTGGAACACTGTGGAAAACTCTTCTGCGGTCATGCAAGTGAAAGAAAATTCTGTTAGCCTCGCAAGGAGGTATTTGTCCACTGTGCATCTCGGTGTCACTGGCGAAAATCTATCATCAGGTAGATCGTCGCACGGCGCTAGGTTACCGACATCACGACAAAACCATTTGTTTATTGTAATGGAAGTGATTAGTACCACTAAGAGGAAGACGTGTGTCTTTACTCGATCCCACTAGAGTTTGAGGTGGTGTCCGCACACTTCGCATGCCAAATATTTGTGAAATCGCAGTCTGCCCTCCACACGTATCAGAGTGTACCTCTGTTTGCACTCTTCGTATATTGAGTGATCTCTATTGGCAATAAACAAAGGGCTACATTTAAAGTATTTTGAGTTATAAATAAAGAATAGTCGTAATGTAAAAAAATTTACAGGCATTGCACAAATTCAATGCACAGAGAAGGTCATTGAAAATGCTGCAATAAATCTAAAAAATATATATATTTATGTTCATTCACCAATCAATGAATTCATTCTTCATTTACCAATGTACAGATTATAAGTTAAATGTACTCGCATTCATAAGCGAAGGTGTATATGTGTACTACGTTATTGACAACAAAGAAGTAGTTTCTATGGAAACTCACCGGTTCCCATTTTCGATCACGCACCAGCGATCGGCCGCAAATGTGCGACACGTCCTTATAAACATTTTCAATGTTAAAAGCATAAGTCATATATCCATACAGAATTATATGTTTTTACACAATGAAGTAAGCACTAGGGTCTAAGGTGGGTGTGTAGTGAGCTATTTTGCAGACTTATTTAAATTGCATTTCTGTAATTTGTTTTATCCTGTCGTAGTGTGTATTTTACTTTTCATTAATATATCAAAAACTACATTTTTTTCAATTTTGTCACTTAGTCATAACGAAAATATTATTTGTAAACAGGTACTACCTCCTTGAAACATAAATTGCTTAATTTTCCTAATTTGTACAAAGCGTGAAAAACGCGTAATCCTTTGCGTGTTTTGTTGTTGCATTCTCCTTTCTATTATATACACACAAACATATCCCCCACGACAAGATAATGACTGCCACGCTGACAGTAGTTTACCGTTGCACCTAAACTGTGACTAGAATCAATAGGTTTTGTATACAAAAATTGTGTCAATTTCGCTGACCAGCTATTGCTAACTGAAATATGAAATGAAATTAGTCTATGCTTTTTCTGATTCGGTTTTGTCATTTGTCAATATTGAAAAATGAAAACTTAAATTTTATTTTGAATGTCTTGCAAACAAAATTAGTTCAATATTTATATTATATATTCTTCAATTCTAATTTCAGTAATAGGTAGATAACTCTACAATTAGCCTATTATTAGTTTTTCTTGTTTCTATTAGAAATACTATTCCAGTATGAATTGTCGGAGACGATGGTCCTCAAAGCACATGTTTTGCTTTATAAGTCAATGGTTTAGCTGCATGATTCCTGGACGTGACGAAGCTAGTCAGAAAAAATGGATGAAGGATTAAAGGGTTGGCATGTTTATCCGACTTATAAGTGTCCGATTAATTAAAAGAAAACATTGAAGATATAAGGAACTACACTACGATGAAGAAGGAGTCTGATTTTTAATTTAACGTAAATAATAACAATTTAAATTTATAATGCACATAAAATTTTCAAAACCATAACAGGTGTATGCACCTACTGCGGAGTGGAAGAGGAAGAAGAAATTTATTTTGTATCCTATTGCTTTTAGGTTAATTATGCTTTCACTGATATGTAGCCCAATTATTTTACAAAACTTAAACAAGAAAACTGATTAAACTTCGATTTTAATTTTTATATATTTAATACAAATATTGTCTTAATTAGCATATCTTAATTACGATTCTTAAGTAAACGTAACTTACAGGTTTTCTTTTTTATAGAAATAGATAGGCCTGCCATATTATTGTATTAAAACCGGAACATTGTACTAACATGTAGTTTACCTTCACTTACTTGTCTTGCAAAATTTTCTTAAGTTTTCCTTTTTATATCTTCCTTCTCAAACGACAAGATGTATCTTTACTCAACTAATATAATAACACATCTAATAATTACTATAAAAAACGCTTTTAGTGTGGTTATGATTAAACTTAATGAATATTTTAATAATCTGAACAAATGAGAAAAATTACAGCTTGGGTGTCGTCAAATAACTAGAAGTCTAGAATAATTTTGGTCAAACAAAGACTTGAGGAAACAACATATTTCAAATTTGTGTAGAGTAACGTAAATGAACATATACGAAACTACATACTACTAATACTGAAACAAAATTACAGCAAACCTCTCGGCAACTGTAAATCCAGTTGCTGTCACTTAGTAGCTATCAGAGTTTACTGGTTACATTTAATGAATGTTGTCATTGAAAGTGATGTTATTGACATAGTCGTGTACACGTCCCCAAGCGTCACAAAAACGCTCTGTAGACTGCTGGATAATACGTATTTTGAATATTAACAAGTGTGTTTAATTTTTGGAAAAATAAACAAGGTTATTTATTCAGACGCCTTTCTTGTTTCTAACCAGACAACATTCATTAAAATGTTTATTGAACTATATTGATTTCTACAAAATGCGACAGCAGTGACTGTGTTTTAATTACTATATCAATTTGCAATATTATGTATTGTAATAATGACATGTCAGTCTTATAATATCATTTACACTATTGATTTATACTCATTCCTGTAAATTATATCCAGAACATAACATTAAAAAAAATTTTCAAAGGGTCTGAAATATATGCTAAAATTATAAGTACAATTTCTGTATAAGGACAGCTCAATAATAAGTAGAAGATAATAGAAAATTTCAATAACTGCCCTATTCTGAAGCTGCATAAAATTTTAATAATCTTGACGAAATAACAAAACATTTATATACACATAAATCCGCACATTTAAAATTATTATAACAATATTTTAATTACGTTTATTATATTTTTATTATAAGTTCCCTCACTTTATTTAAATTAGTTTGTTTTTAATTATGGTTTTACAGATCTTTAATTTACTTCTGTTGGATGTGTGAATTGGTTTCAAAAATATTTGTTGCAATTACATTTTATTCAAATCTCAACTGTTTTAAGTACTACACGCAATTTATTTCTCACCATTTTTATAAGTCTTATTTCTGTTTCAACTCAGTCGCACCCTGTGCGTATTAACTCTGCCCACATGCCCGCAGTTTGTATTTAAATCCTGTCCTAGCACACTAGACTGGAGCTGATTTCCAACCACGCTGTGTGTACAATTACTGCACTGGTTACTAAAGGCTAAAACGTAACACGCTTTACACACGGCCAGACTTTGAACATAATATAACCAATTGCATTAGTAATCACTGTTCTACGTGCCATTTCGTTTATCCGGAACAATGAATAATAAATTAAGTAACAACCAACTATAATTATTGGTAAGGTTAGCAGGAAAACATAAATTACTTGAATTCGCTACACTTTTCTTGTAAATATAGATTGATGCATGCAGAGACACGTTCGCAAATGTAAATGGAGAGCGACAAAACTTAATGTCTAATATACTTAAATTTTAAAACGTATTGCCTCTTATTACCTGTACTTATTGCTTCTGGTAATAATATTGTTATAATAACTGTGAATATCAGCATTAAGTATCATTTTATGTCTCTAAAATTTAAAATCGGAAAATTTTAATTTATATTTGTAACTGAAGAGTAAACAGAAATTATAATTAAACAAAAACGTAAAAATAAGAGAGTAAAGCAACTTTAATACAGAATATTTACAGCTAAACACTTGTAAGAACATTACCAGAAGAGTTAAGTTAGAATAATACCATCGTTAGAATTGATCAAAGAACGTTCCGACTATTAAAAAATCTGTTGTTGTCTTTAGATGTAAGTTAAACTAATACATTAAATACAAAGTTAAGCCTATCCTATATTCGTTCACTAAAAAGCGTGAGCCGTCAAAATAATAAACCA
This sequence comes from Magicicada septendecula, assembly GCA_034769895.1. Classification (NCBI taxonomy): domain Eukaryota; kingdom Metazoa; phylum Arthropoda; class Insecta; order Hemiptera; family Cicadidae; genus Magicicada; species Magicicada septendecula. The sequence continues at coordinate 301,299,135 of CM068371.1, forward strand.
CCACTACTTTCAAAGTTAAACACAACTATAGAAAAACTATATAAAAAGAACCTTTTGAGAGTGAATCCATCTTTGAACTGCAAGTAAACTAACTTAAGGCATAGGTCAAATAATTCCAGAATACCAGCTATCGGCAACCTCTCTCCGTGTTGACAGTGTTGAATCTTCCTCCAGCCTTCCCTTCACAGTGTCTAAGGTATCATCAATAGAGACGCTTGGAAAAAAATAGACCACATCAGAACTTACCAGAATGTCATTAGTATCAAGTATTCTCCGAATGGGACTAATGATAGGTAACAAATAGTTTGAAATCTCATACACGGACCGCACAAAGAGCTGACTATCGGCCTCAGCGGGTCGTTTGCTGTATATAAATTAGATAACTCATGAATGTGCCGAAATTGTGAGGTGTTAACTGCGTCTTAGTTTTAGAAGAAATGTACTTCTTACACTTCACTAAACACTTGTATACCTTTCTCTCAATTTGGGAGATACGATTTTTGTTTAGTCAAATATATTCTATCTCCCCTCCCTTTATCCGCTCTTCTAATAGTAAGCTCTTTGTTTTCCCATAACTCCTTCACGATTTCCCGCTCTTCTTTCGTTATGTTCGTTCTTACAGCCTTCTTTTTTCTCAACACATTTGACAACAGTTATCACATATAACACTGTATGTTTATACGACAAGAAAAGTGATGGTTTAAATTAATTAATTAAATGTGCTTGTATAACAAACAAACTCGATGACGATATTCTTTCAAAGCTTTGACCCGTTTCTAAATCCGCTCCCGTGAAAAGCAGCAGACATTACAAAGACATAAGAATTCTGGTCCAGTTGGTATCACACATAAGAGAGTAACTGCAGAATTGTGAGACGGTTGATAACACTTCCGATTTCACAGATTCACCAGTCTGCTGTACGTTAACTAGACTGTTCAATAATCGTACTCTAAGTATACACAACGGAGAAATTTCTAAAACCACTTAGCTCATAGTTACAACTAGCCTTTCTGTTAGTGAAATAGCATCTCTCATTCCATAAAATATTCCCATCAACACCTAAAAGAGCTAACAAACTGTTTTCATAATTTATTAAATCATTAATTAAGACCGACAGAAGTCCTAACTGACGAGCATTGTTTGTGAGAATTGTTTGTTCAACTTTCTTGCACTGTTTCGTCGTTTTTAACGTTGTAAGTATAATGAATACAAACACAGTCGATGATTTATTTGAGAAAACAGAAAACTTAGCAGTCGTTATTACATCAGACAGGACTTCTCCTGAACGTCCGAGACGTACTGGATTATCAATGCGGCACAAGTAAGGCGCCGTGGTGTTCACTGCGAAAAGTCGTGTGTTTCACCGCGTATTTGTGGGATGCACGGCGCGGCGTGCCGTCTGAAACGGGTCTGAAAGGATTCTTCACTAAAGACACGCGTTCATACATACGCTCACTCACGTACACGTTCAGATGTTTGCCACACTCGGAACTTGAGTTTAACAACGGCAGTTTCTTAAGCTTAGTGTACCCTCTTTTATAGTTCATCAAGTTTATCTTTTATATGATACGGTTGGTTTATCAAGCAGCTAAATGAACATAAGTTCAAATCAATAAATGGTCAAATCAGGCAATCTCGGAATCCTGTGTAACAGCATACATTCAAACACACCTGCACGCTCAGTATTATAAATAGTGAAAATCTGCATTAGTAAATTAATAGGCCTATTGTACCCGCTATGTAAACTGATAACGCTGAATCTTTCAAAATCAGAAGAAATTACTAAAACCACGTATTATTAACGAAACTCTCATTAACCTGAATCTAAAGTAGAAAAACTTAAACGCGAAACTTTAATATCCTTCAAGGGTAGACGCAGAATACAGTACTCAGAACAAAATGGAAATGAATAAGAAAACTTCTAATTAATAATACACTAATAATATTAGTAACAATATTAAGTGACAATAAAACTAATAGTGATAATTGTGTTCTTTACTACCAGTACATCTGTTATGTTTATATAATGTGTGTGGGCGTGTATATATTAGTGCGTGTTTGTGTTCCTTCAAATGTTGACATCTGTCATAACAAACTAGTTAAACAAATTTCCGTCCATAGAAACCTAAATTTTTTCATCAAATGGAGCTGTGCACTTATATCTAAGAAATAGTAATCGGTTTATGATTATCTTTCAAAATATTAGTAGCGGACAATATGTAGGTATTAGTGTATCTAACTTTGCCGCGTGGATGGAATAATTTTACCACGTAAACGCAGTAACGTACTCATACTGAATTGTTAATTATAAAATGTCACTACCTTAAAAATTAAATATACTTTTCAAACGCTACAGATTTATTTTTAAAATATGAACAGTATGCTAATCCACTTGACTTCCGATTCATGACATATATATCGTCTTGAGTGTGATGGATAATTGTCATCTCATATTTCACGACTACGCAGAATGTCATCTAAAAGCGGAAAATAAAATTTACGTAGGGATTCACTGCATCATGCCGTCTGCGCACGTAACGATTCCATTGGTAGAAACAGGTTCTCATCAGGTAAAAATTGAAGGGCAGATACATGTTTTACGGCTGTTCATCATCCAGCTGTGACAGCGTGACTTAACACATTTGTATTCCAAACGTAATGCGTTACAACCTAACTTTGCTTCCACATGAAAAGCAATCGTTTTTTACGTAATTAAATATTTTTCAGTTCTTTTTCGTCCACAAGAATTATATGTAAATAGCCTATACTGTTTCTTTTACTATGTTAACTTATTTACACTATACTTTAATAGTTATGCGTTTGTAAGTTATTTTCGTTACTTACACACGTATTTGTACGCTCACGCACTCGCAGGCACCCACGCACGTACACACACACACACACACACACACACAAATGAAAATAAAGAATTTAACATTTAATTAATACCGCCAGTTCCATTCATACACCTTGCAGGATTAAACTTTCATAACTTCTTACCACACCTCACACATTTTACAAGACCCTGGAAGCTTCAATCTTGTTCCCTTCCACTGATTCCCAAAAATCGTTGTTAGTAGTGCACTTACCCTAAGTTTTTCTTTCATCTATTTATATCCAGCAGAAATGTCTACTATCACTGATTCTCTTGAACTCTTCATTTCTTCTTTTGTCCACCAAATCTGTTCCTTCCATGCACCTACAACTTTTCGTTTCATTCCCTGTATCTCTGATGAATAAAACTGCAGGACACCATAAAACCACTTGCCAGTATTTTTGTCAGGTTCTTTTGTCAAGATAAGTGGGCAATACAAAATTCTTTTTATCCTATTGAACGCTTTCTATTCTTCACTGTGGCTAGTCTATTTCACATGTTTTGCTCGCTGGTCAGCTTTAGTCTATATGCGTCCCAATTACTTGTCCTTACCTATCTATCAAGGGTTCCTAGGAACTTGTGCACTATTCATAATAATAAAATTCACAATGTATAACTCACTTATAAGAAATAGTATAATAACATTTGCTCTAAATAAGAAGTGTAGTAATCGTAAAACAGGTATCTATCTGACTGTGACCGCCTCCTGAGCTATGCATGACGGCCATCGTCATCTGTGGCCTTGTGACACAATTCCGACTAAACTGTATTAGGAATTTCTAAACACACCTCAGGGCTTCCCCCGCTGGCTTATTCTTTTTTACTTCGTAATTTTTCAGACTGTTACGCAATCAACAAATGTTCAAGAATATTTGTGTTGTTTTTAATTATACTGTACTGAGATTCAGAATTAAGTATGATTTACGTGTAAGCTGCAAGCATGTATTGCGCCTATCGTACCCGATCGATCTGGACAATATCTGAGAATGTCGCATATAATGAAGTTACGAAAGATATTTTTCATTATTTTTTATGTCTTGTTTATAATTTATCTATCGTGTGTGTTTTTATTAATTTCTTTTATTAAACTTTTAGTATCTCTATGCTTACCCATGTATTGCAATTTTATTACATAACTCAATTGTGCTGATAATTTAATGTTAATGTTAATTTTATTATATTTCATTTATGTAATATAACATTCTTTCACGATGTGTGTTACATTAAAGTCCCAGTAAATCTGTGGTGGAAGAGTAATGTAATAACTGATTCAGACAGGAAAGGCTCTTAGCTACGGAGCTATTCCAGATGACTTACAAAGTTTCCTTCAGTTAATTTAAAAAAAAAAATATATATATTGTTACGACGGTCTACTTGATCGTCGTAGGTACATTGGAAAACAAAATACAAGACACCAATTAAGTCACTAATCACTAACTTTAATTTTCACAGTTAAACAGTTCGTAATTAACAACACTGTCTCTTACAACAAATCAAATAAAAATTGTTCACACGCAATAAAATGTCAACTACAGTAATATAAAACACAATTGTATTACAATTATATCGCCCGATTATAAAACAATTCACTTCACTAATAACCACTTGAACGCATACAGTAATATCGCCCGATAATAACTGAAACTAAGATCGCTGCCGCCTAGTATTTATACCCCGTTCACAGACCAGAACATTCCATAGCTACGCGTTATTTCTACTACACTACGACGTAATTAATTGCGGCCTTGACACAGTGCATGCGGCCGCGCGAATTCTGTCACAGTCTAGCAAATGCGCTGAGAATCACGTACGCCACAACATTCAACTAGATTCCTCTGGAACATTCGATAAACACGTAGATTGTTCTGTAATATCGTAACAATATATTTTGCTTAATTTATTATTTAAATTCCTTATTCGATTTAGTTTGTGTTTTTAATCTTTAGTTTTAAGTTAAGGTGTTAAGCACTAAGACTAGGTCTACTCGTACTAATACAAGACGTCAGACTTGGTTGAAGTAACCCATAGTACTGTGATTGACATGCGTACTTTGTAAAGAAATGTAGACAGCACATGTGGCACATGTAGACAGACAAGATGTAATGTAGTATCAACAACGGGGGATTGGTAGAGTGGTGACTATAGAACTTGGTTACTTATCTACAGGTTCGGGATTTCTACGCATCATTTTAAAACAAGATGTGTTTTTCAGCCCTCCGGTCAAATCAGAGTGTGAAAATGAGCACCTGAGGACGTTATTGGGGGGCTAAGCTTATCCCTTCACCTCCTTCGACAATGTTGAAGGGAGCTTATTATTACTACATTATTCACTACATACCATAATTTTTTATTAAATTATTAAATTTTAGTGTCCCGTTTTTGATTAGGTGGAACTGAAATTAGTTGTCTCGAGTTTTTAAACAATTTATTTGTCGTGAGATTTTGTACGAGTGTGTGTGTGTGTGTGTGTGTGTGTGTGTGTGTGTGTGTGTGTGTGTGTGTGTGTGTGTGTGTGTGTGTGTGTGTGTGTGTGTGTGTGTGTGTGTGTGTGTGTGTGTGGAGATGGTAAGAGTGTGTTAATGTCTTTTCTGTGGGTTCAAATAAAAATTTGAGACTGATTTTCAGTCTAAATTGGATCAATGCAGCAAGATTTTCGTGTGCTCAGTACAGGCTTGGAGATGTAAGCGTGCACACGTCCAACCAATACTGAACCCTTAACCGTAACGTCATTGACTAATTGCATTTTGTCTTGCTTGTGGTTGACGTTTCGTGAATATTGTAACAAGACCTGTTTACATTGGTTACAAATAAATATTTAATACTGTACAAAAAAAAAATTTTAATTTGATTTTAAAAAAAAATTTTATGTTTGTTTGTTGTTGAAGAATTGATAAATAATTCTTGTTGTGTAATTCCGTTGAAATTTTAAAATTCTTTGAGTCTATTATATTAATATATGCACTTCTGGTTGACCGTAAAATGAATTTGGAGTTAATCAGATTGTCTTACTTTACTAATAGATTGACGTATATCACTTTCCTTTAGTAAATGTCGTCTTCCAGTTAGTTCTGTATTTAATAAACACTCTTATATTAATGTGTGAAATAATTTTAAAACGAGATTATAGAATTATTTTGATTTATTAACATTTAATGGTAAAATATCGATTGAAAATCGATATTGATTTGATGTTGACTCTTGTACAGGGATAAATCGATTCCACAAAACAGGTTATATTATATGAATGTTCAGAATGGTTCTTTTAACGGTTATAGTTATATAGTCAGAGAAGGGACAAGCATAGAAAGTATAACATGTACAAAAAAGAATTCTTAATAATTAATAAATAACAAAGTTGATAATAAGCTATAATGTTTATAAAGTTAAAATATGCAGACCAATGCTGTAGCGACGAACCGTGGCTGGCAAACACTTTGCATCATGGGAGTTCAAAATGGCGTTTTGTAGACGAAAACTGCTAAATGTTGGTTGGAAATTCTGATAATAAAATTACCTTCACAACTGTTGTAATATCTCCGGAATAGTGTATAATGTCTATTGTGTTGTTTGAGGTGTCCTGTTTAAGTGTTCTTCGTTCACTGGCTTTAATTGTTTTGGTATAATTGTGTTTTCACTCTCGTCTGTGTGTAGCAAAATCGTGAGTTTCGTTGTAACGTGAATTCTTAACGTGTGATAGTTTTACTGGTTTATTTCACAAGTATTCTGTTCAGTATTTATTGTTCCACTGTTTGTGGTGGTGTGTATCACTGATTTTAAGTTAAAAATGACAATTTCGGTAACTCTCGTTTTTTACTGCATAACCTTATACGCCATTTAATATATTCGATATAGGATCTTAGAGCGATTTTATAACAACCGTACGCGTTGAATGTTAATTAAGAACTCTCTTACTTCCTTCGTCTCATGAAATATTTTGCCAAGTTAATATTAGAAATGTATTGTTTAAATATTTTTCACTTCCTATTCATGTGATTATAAAATACATTATATCCAGAATATTTTTTGTTTGTGGATTACTTTCGAGAACTATTAATTACATAATTGGTTTCTTTAACTCTTTCTGTTTAATTTGATATGCCATAGTCCATATTTATAATGATTTTTGTTAAAATTGCTATATTTCTGTCTTTTTGGAAATATAGGTCCAAAATCAGCTTCCTGTCCTTGTCCAAAATATTAGCCATGTTAGGTGTTATAAATATGATTATAATAAATTTCTGATTGATATAAATCCTTACTCTCTTTAATTTCTTATAAATTTAACATTTTGATCATCCTTTTAGTTGTATTTCATGAATTTACTATTTCTCCTTTGAAATGGTTAGGTATTACATTTTGAAATTTTTTAATAATTTTATACAATCTTTTGTATGATTCTTTTAAAGTATAGTTTCAGTTATAGTAGTTGGTGGTTCATTTACCTTATATAAATCTAATTAGTTTGCTTGGTTTTTTTAACTTCCTTACTCAAATATTAATGTTATTAAAATTTCCATTTTGGCCTAGATTCTATTGTTTTACATATATCGGTTTTTTAATATTATTAATTCTATACCCTCTCTGACTGTTTAAAGTTAACATAATATCAAATAAAAATTCCTTATACAACTATTTGAACATGTAGCATGGTATTCATGCTCATACTATAAAAAACAATATTGAAAATTAATTCTGTCTTCAAAGCTGGACATTTTGGGTTTTAACTATTTCTAAAAATACATAACAAATATTTGACAAATTAGTCTTGCATACATACAGCAACATTTTAGGCTGTATGCACACTGTCATACATAATAAACATTCTTATATTTCTTATCATTTTATATTATATTAACACATTGAAATGTGGAGTTCATAGGCTCTAAACATGAACATAATTAGCCATTTGATTGTTAAATATTCTTTTAAACTTAATTTAATTACAGTCCTTTCTGTTTAATTGTATATTACACTTTTTAATCCCCTGTCACAGTAATTATTTCCCCTCAGCTCTCTTTATCATTTTGCATTTCTATGAATGTCTTTTGATAAAAAGATGTGGCCTCTTTTATGAAATATTTAACATATTTCCATAATAATACTTCATGATATTTCATTTCTGTATTTATTATAAAACTTAAAGTTATTTGATTGTACATAGTTAAAATATAAGTTACACCTTTACACTTGAAGTTTATTAAATAGAAATCACTTGCACTGGTACACTTAACTGTTGGTTCTTATTTATATTTGAGTTCTATAATATTCTAAGCCAAACTTTTAGTTATAAGGGACTGTGAAGATTTGTTTATTTGATTACATAATAACTTTAGTTGGTGCACTTCTATTTACTACTAAACACTTTTGTTTATAATTATTTTGCATGATGTTTTGGGGTGTTATACTTTCTTGGGGTTATATTAATATTTGGTTCGGGGTTTATTATTTTTATTAATAGGTTTTTCATGGGTATTCTTCGTATTTCTCCCATCTCCATCTTCTTTTTCTTTATTTCTTCTGTCTTGGGTTTTCCAAGGTAAGTATTTCATTATGTCCTTTGGTTGGTTCGGGGTATCTTCTTTATCACCTGCTCCTAACCTTCCTGGGTAATCTCCTGATTTTATATGAGTTTCTTTTGATTTAATTTCCTTGATATTTTATCATTGCATTTTATTAATTTAATTATACTTTTCTTTTATGGTGGTGTTGTTCACTTTGATTTGTAATTATTTTCATTTGATATTTACTTCTTTTCATTAGATTTTTAATTATTTTCATTAGATATTTATTTATTTTGCTTCGAACTTTCTTTTGATTTAATTAATTTAAATGTAATTATGATCATATTTGAATTATAACTTAGTGGATTATCTGTCCTGCTGCAATATAAATAAATAAATAAAGTTGGATCTCAAGGAAATTGCTTCAATTTAATTCTGAAAAGCGCTTTGCTAACCAAAAAGTTCAACTTTTGACGGGGATACGTACTGTTGCCAAATTAAATTAATTTCTTTGAGAAAATATTTAATAAATGAATGTAAGAATATTCTTTATGAACGGTGAGAGGAAGTATAGTGAATGTATATGAATACACTCACACAAATACACAAATGTGTGTGTGTATGTGTGTGCATGTACATACACGGGCGCGTGCGTCGTGAGTACGTTATATTAAATTTTATAAGCAGTTATTAAAATAGGATAGTAATTTTTCTATAAGCAAATAAACACACAAAATACCGCGACTTGCTTATAAATAAAATTTCATGCCTATTAAGTACATGCAAAAGCCTATGTCCATAATTCCCACAAATTTTATTTTTTTAGTATATAATAATTTTTATTAAGGTTATATTAACATTTTAATAATTTTAATCTCAAAATTTTAAACTTATTAAATTTTAATCTCAAGTAGTTAATTTTTAATTATCTAATTGGACAGTGCAAATAAGACAGTATATAGAATTTGCACTTTTCTAATGTCGCAATGTGTTAGAATCGGTAACAGATTATTGACATGTAATCTGTAACAACGAACATCTTAATACACACAGTTTGCTCCCTTTATGAATAATTAAGCGTGATGTAATTTAAACTTCTTAAGAAAACGGTCTGAAAACGATCTGTATCGATAATAATTTTTTGAAAAACAAGGATCACAGCCGTGTAACGAGTAGCGATGAAGACTACTATAGATAGTGAAATACTTGCTGGTTTCCTCAAATACACGAATTTTCTGTAATCGTTAACAAGACAGTATGTAATCTGAAATAAGAAAATGTAATGTTCAAAAATATTATTTATTATTAAATGAATTATTTACATGACTAAACATTACGTATATGATTTTTAATGTATACTTATGGTAATTAGTAGTAATAGTAGAAAATATATGTAACCTTAAATTTGCAGTTTCCTTTTTACATTAATCTCTAGATTAATTTGAAACTATCTTCTGGTCCCGTCTGAACCATGCCTTCTCCATACTTGGTACTTACACATTCAGTCCGTTACAACTTTAGTCACTACATAACGCGCTAATCTGTTCAACAAGTTTATATGTTTAGTTAATAACAAGAAACTTTATGGTAGTCTTATAGTAATTAACAGGTCATATGTTAGGTTAACAAGTTAACTAATCATAATGTAAGATATTTATATTGGCGTTTAGATAAACTTTTTTTTAGTCACATGTGTCAATGTGTTTCGAGTGACACAAGAAGACTTTTACAGCTCTCCTGAAAATTATAGTAAATTTTATAAAAACGTCAACACAATATGTTACATTATTTGTAGCCTAATTAAACCAACGAACTTTGATTTTTTAATTTCTTACCAATGTACAGTTTTGGGCAGGCCCGGCTCCAGGCAGGGGCAAACCGTGCCACCGCCCAGGGCGACAAATTTTAAAGGGCGGTAGATTCCGGGATGTTAAGTTTTAAAATTGAGGGAAAAAATAAAATCATTCACTTAATTTCATCACAATATGTAAGATCAGTAAGAATTACTTTATGTATAAAGCCAGCGGAGTTTAACGAAGAGGCGAAAACTCGTAAACAAGAGAACGTAAACCTGACAATAAGAGCTGCCTTGCATGAGTCATCAGCAGATACTAGTGGTCTGGCGACTATATCTATAGAACTTCAGTTAGCTGAATCACTTGATTACAACGAAGTCATAAAGAAGTTTGCGCCAGAGCCAAAGCTAGACGAGTATTTTTTAACTAAGGTATATGATACATTACTTTTGTTATATTTCAATCATAATGAATTTAGTTAGTTTTTTAATTTTAAGTCATTACATAGGCATACATTTTTTATTGTCTCACGATCCCTTGTATTGTCTACAATTTTTATTGTAGCCGTTCGCCGCATCGTAAACCCGAAATGTTCCAGTTATTTGATAAGCACAACAATGCAAATATTCTTAGTGGTCATTTGAAGGCAATCGCCGTATCTTTAGAGCAGGTCTAGTGAGGGGAGGGGGCGCCACTTATAAATACTGCACAAGGCGGCAGAAACGGTAGGGCCGACCCTGGTTTTGGGTTTTCTGTCTTACTTTACAGGAAATTTTCCTTTTTCATTCCTTCAACGTCTATCTATTAACTTAATTTTCAATTGTTATTGATACTATCAGAATTTATAATTTTCAGTGACTTGTCTTCCAATTACCTGTCCTCGCAGGAACAAGCCAACTTAGATAAATGGGCTCTCACAATAAAAATAGATTGTTCATGAAGAACAAACATGACAACGTTTCATTAATACTGTGAGTGCAAACTACAGCTCAATGTACTTATGCAAACTACAGTTATTTTTGAGTCAGTGCATTTGAAGTTTCATATCACTTTGTGTAATCATTTACGAATATACAAATATGTGTTATAACCAGATAATTTTGTATAAATATTACTGGTTCTCATGCACGTAATTTCATAAAATTTTACTTTATGATATTCTAAATAATTAAAATGCTTTATAATATACAGTTTGTTGCATTGTTGTCAATGTCGTAGTTAGTGATGCCAAAACTATTAAGCCTTTTCGGATCTAACAGAAGTTTCAAAAAATGTTTAGTTGTAATTGAATGTTTCTGTTCTTTCACTTTACTTCTAACGTAGTGTTATAGGACCATCGTTAAGTACAGTATGCTACGCTGAGGAGCTTGATGCATAACTACCTACCGCTTTGCAGGCATTGTGTGGGCGGGAAGATTACCCAGTGCTCACCGTCTTCGCAGACGCGCCTTCCAGGTGTTGTCGATTGGCATCAAGGTCAATCTTGCCACGTACTGCACTACACACACGTAGAATAAAAGCGCTGCTTCGGAAGCAGTGATTCACACTGATTTGTAAAAATTGTTTTAATTACGTCACCTTAATGGTTATATTATCAGAACGCTTGTACTTGTATTGTAAATAAATTTATTAAAAAGTAAGATTTATAACCGTGCTTTTGCGGGGCACAACGGTGTTCATGTGCAGTAAACAATCGATTAGTTATATCCATTAAGTACTTCATATTATGTAATTCATTCATGTCAGCACTCGCGTTTGTGGTTATGAAAAACAGTATTCGGCGTGCCACTGTATGCTTAAAACAAACAAACACAGTACATATGTCCGCATTTAGAGTGCGCCACACTTTGGCCACCACAGAGCTGATGGCGTAAGGTAACTGCTTGCTTAAGGTGTGTTGTCCGTACGTAAAACGCAGGACAGTACTTGTGGTTTTCTTTGAAATTCCATAAAAATATAACCATTAATGCTTATTTTCCTTGCCAATATACTAGCAAATTCTTATGTCGTTTGTAAATTCTTAAGCTCTAGTGTTATTATGTCGTTAGTGTTATGCTCCAGTGTATCAGATACTGTTCTATATCCTTTATAAATAAGAAAGGTGTACATGACTCTAAGTGATTTACAAGCTAGAAATAAACTAACTAAATAGTAGTAGTACTAGTATAATACGTACGTCTACTCTGGCATACCCGGGCCAGATAAGTAACAAGGGCACACAATATATACTACACACATAAAACAACACTCTTCCCCCCACCGCACGGCTTGCCCCCCCGCGTGGGTTAAAAGGTTGGCTAATATCTCTCTGGCTGGGGTGGGGCGTGAGTTCTATCACGGCCGGAGGACGCAACAGGTCTATGACCTAATGCCTGAAGTGGAGAAGAGAAGAAGAAGACTAGTATCCCAGACTCTAGTATTAAAAGTGGGATGAATTGTGTCTAATTCAAAAGAACTGGTAACTTCTTTTTAACAACAGATACGGCAGTGAAGGAGAAAGGCAAGTAGAAATTCCCATTTGCTTTTTGTTTAAATCAGAAGTACATACAAGAGTATTAATACAACTTAACAACACATAACATAAACGAACTACTTTTGAAGAACTAACGTACAGGCTAACCACACCGCTTATATAGTACCTACATAAAGGAAAGAGACGAGTCTCCCTTGTCAGCCGCATCCCTGTTGTTTAAATGTCGAAGGATATTTTGGTTTTGACAGGTATCGTTTGAACATTAATGTTTTTTGTCACGTAACATCTTAAATAATAATTTGCCATGTTTGTGTTTTTAATTTAATTCACAACCTGAGAGACAGGCTATTGTTGTTGGTTGGATGTGAAAGCATTATTCACGAAATGTCACAAAGACACCGTGTTTCCTGTCTGGCTGTATGCAGAAGACAAAATTACTACTAAATATGTACAGCCGCGAAGATTCTCATGGATAGTTCTGAAGAAATATGTATATCTTGTATAATCAATCAGAAAATCGGCGCGTTACACGAAGTGTGTTTAATTAAATCATGTTACACACATGATTCCCTTTAGTTTACTAAGTTGAAGTTACAAATTTCTCTTTTGCAAAGGTTATTCTAATACCTTTTGTATTATAAACAGTTTTGTATGTGTGCATGTACGAACTTGTATGTATTTTTGCCTTTAGATATTTAAAAAAATTTCCAAACACCAAAAGTGTGCGCACGGGCGCGCGCGCACGCATATACATTATTTGTAAGATGTAATTCGTATACTTGTGTGTGTGTGTGTGCGTGTGTGTGTGTTAATAGTATTATATATATATATATATATAATGCAACGTTATAAGTATTTCAAAAAATTACACAAATACAATACCATGTACTCAACGCAACTATGAAGTGTATCACACTGGCCAGGTCGCCGGATTTTTTTATTCTCGTTGCATCAACTATATGTAGTTGCAAAATAAAAAAAAAATTTTCAAAGAGGAGTGAGATGTTGATGACATGAAATAATTAATTAAAACCGTTTCAAAATAATAATTCTAAGATTTATTAATATTAATCGAAAATATGCAAATATTAAAATTTCGAATTATAAAAATAAAAAATTATTCTCTCTTATAAGTTTACAAAAATACAATATAACCTTCTATTCTGTTCATGACATATAAAAATAAACAACCATATAATCTTACTAGCTAAACAGACATGTTAAACAAATTATCTAAACACTCTTTTTTCAGTGTGTCTGACTTTGACTCAAATTCTAAATAATAATAGCAACTCATTTACAAATAAAAATAATACTAAATCTCAAGAATAAAGCTAATTGTTGCTATAAACAATAAAAAATATATAACATTTACTTCCAACCTATTATTTATTTCTACTGACACACCCAAATTTTAACATATAGCAGAAGATTAGTATTTTTTAAATTTTCTTGTTAAATTAAATTATTTTCTTTAATTACCGTTTAACTTTATGTACAATGATTATATTTAAAACTTTAAGTCCTGTTCATGTATAAGTTTCCTTTTTAAGAGTTCTTTTCACATCCAAAAAATATAATTATTTATTCATCAGCTGCGTACTGCCGACGTTACCGTTGCGCGTGTGTGTCCTGAATCCTGAGAATTTGATGATGATGATTGTGCTGATGCTGTGTTCTCTGTCTCTACGGTTTGTTGTTTGTGATGGTCCAGAGTTGCTCCAGAAGTCTTGGTGTGTGTGGTAAAGATGTTCGATAGTCAGACCAGCAGCGTGACGTTCTGTGAAGATATCTTGAGCCTGAGACCGCCCCAAAATTGCCGGCGGTATTTATACTGGACGGCGATCTGCCAAGTCCAGGACTGTTTTCGACCTGTTAGATATTGTCACTTCGTGCAAAGCGTCCTTTTAATTACAAATTACTTTTTGGTTCATTTTCGCGATTTCGTAAACAAACATACTCGTAGCACGAGCGATATCATCGTTTGCGTAATTTGCTTCTGGTCACTCACATATAACACATTTATTAATTACTATTTAATTACACTAGTAATTAACATTAAATTACCTAGCGTCTTTATTATTGCCAATTTCTGCAATACTTTTACATCACTATAATCGTTAAAAATTCCTTAATGTAATGGAGTTTTTATAATTGGGGTAAGTCTTTGTTCACAGGTTTAAAACGTATTAATTAATTTATTTTTATCCGGTTAAAACCTGATTACAGACGTACGCATCACCCCATCGTAGACTCTTGCCTGTCGTAGCTTACGTTCACACACACAAGCGCTGTATTCCCTCGCGAGGGCAGGTGTACGCTTTCTGATAATTCTTAGCCTGCATAATATTGCTAAAAATTTTTCATCATATATTTTCTATGCTAAATATTTATAAACATACCGCCCTGGGCAAATATGCAAATATATGTATTGTTGCATATATATATATATATATATATATATATATATATAAGTAACTCGATGTTTCTTGCAGTAATTATATAATTTTTGATGTTTTCAATTTGTTTCTTCTGCAAGTAGTATAATTTTGTATATTCTGACGCACGTTTCACTGAAAAATATCAGTATCATCAGAGGTTTCTAAGTAAATTAATAGCAATCAAAATAATTCTATTAATATAAAATTAACGATTATCGAATTTTTTCGATTTTAATGTAAAATAAAATAACTGATAATCGATTTAGGTCGATTAGTTAACGATTGTTTTAATGTTTATTTTTTCCAGCTGTTTTCTCGGTTATATTTGAAGTTTTGTTGTTTATATTTTATTCATTTTTATTTTTTAGTAAATTTATAATTTTACATAGATCGTCTTGTTTTGTTTTTATTTGGGTTTGTTCTTTAATTAATAAATTATTGTTATTGTGTTTGTAAATGTTAAGATTTTCCCAAAATTCATTTTTTGTCCTTTTTGTATGTTTTTAATTAATTTTATATTTTCAGTGTTTGGAAACTGGTGGTTGTTATTTAGACACTGTGTGGCTAAATTAGATTTATAAATATTTGGTTTTAAATATTGCGGTGTTGAACGAATCTATCTCGTATTTTTTTCTTCGTCTGGCCCACGTAAAATTTATTGCAATCTGGACATTCTATTTTATATATTCCATTGTTATTGTGAGTATTGGATTTAGTTTTAGGTTTTATTTTATTAAAAATTATATTATCTGTATTATAAGATATTTTTAAATTAGTATCTTTAAATATTTTATTTAGTTTTTGAGTTATATTTCCGTAATAAGTGAAGGTTGTATATTTTATATTATTATTAATAGGTGAATTTTTAATGTAGTGTTCTTAGGAATTTTATTAGTGATTTTATGTTTAATTTTATTTTCTAATTTAATAATAGTTATTATTTTGTATCCATTTTTAACTGCTATTTGTTGGATAATTTTTCTTTCTTTGTTTCTTTCTGTGTTATTTAATGGGATCCTAAGCATTCGGTAAATCATGGAATTAAATACTGCCATTTTGTGTTGGGGAGGATGATTAGAAGTATTTGGTATTACTAAGTCAGTTTGAGAAGGTTTCCTGTATATTGAGTATTCAAAATTTGTTTCATTTTTCTTTATTGTTAAGTCTAAATAATTTAATTTATTATTAGATTCTTCTTCTAACGTGAATTTTATTTTGGAATGTAAATTATTTATGGAGTTGAATATTTTATTTATATTTATACCATTGTTTTGGGAAATGTACAGAGTGTCATCAACGTATCTAAAATAACATTCTAATATAAAATTTTATATTAATTTTATTATATTTTATATATTTACCTATATATTATATATGTAATACGAGGATTGTTCAAAAGAAACACGTTTGATCTGCGCAGGCGTGACTTCGTCGCCATGGCAGCAGAATTCATTTGTATATATTGTGTGTTTAAGTACTAGTGACGCGTCTGTCAAAAATATTTGCAGTTCGTTGTGAAAAATCATTTCTAAGCGTTGTGACTGGGTTGAACAATGGCATCTATGATAGAAAATCCGTCCAAAGGTAATCTGCGTGCCGTTATTCAGTTTTTGGCCGCTGAGGGGCGTTAGCCAATAGAAATTTATACGAGAATGAAAGCTGTATATGGTGACTATAGTTATTCTCATACGTCAGTGGTTGAACGGTGCAATAAATTTTGACAAGGAAGAGAATCCACTAAAGATTTGGCCCGTCCCGGACCTGCACGTGTTGCAGCATCAGATGAAAACGTGAGACAGCTGGAAACTGCTTTACGCGCAAATAGGTGCATCAAAGTTAAAGAACTTTCTCAAGTGTTAACCATCAGCGCGGGAACTGTTGATTCCAACATTCATAGTCTTGGCTAACACAAATTTGCTACTCAGTGGATTCCACGACTGCTTACTGATGAACAGAATAAATTGCGTTTAGCTTTATCATTTGATGCACTATCAACAACAAGGTAATGCCTTTTTACACCAAATTGTTGCCGGTGATGAGTCTTGGTGTTATCACTGCGAACCAGAATTCAAACGTCCGAGTATGCAGTGGAAGCATGCACAATCTCCGAAGGCAAAAAAATGTCGGTACCAACCTTCGGCAGGAAAAGTAATGGTGACCGTGTTTTTTGATTACCATGGTGTGCTGGTTTTAGATTTTAAAGAACCTGATGTCAACATTAACGCTGAGCGATATGGAGACAGCTTAAAACGCTTACGGATCAGCATCAAGAATAAACGTCCCGGGAAGCTCACAAATGGTGTCTTTGTTCTGTATGATAATGCTCGACCCCATGTAGCCCAGACAATTCAAGATCTGCTTGGTCGTATAAAGTGGGAAGTCTTACAACATCCACCTTACAGTCCCGACTTGTCCCGTGTGATTATCATGTTTTTGGCCCATTAGCGAAATCACTAAAAGGCCGCGGTTCAAATCGGACGCTGAGGTAGAGTTTGCTGTTAGCGAATGGTTCCGCAAACAGCCGCAAGAATTTTAGGAGCAGGGAATCTACAGATTAGTGCAACAGTGGGACTCATGTCTTAATGTTAATGGAGACTTCTTTTAAAATCGTTGAATATAAAATGCTTTACAGCCTCTAAACCTATTTCTATTTCACAATCCTCGTATATTGTATATTATATACTTATATCAAGTATCATATTTAATTACTTTGAAAAATCTTATTACATATTCTTACTGGGACGTTATGTGCACTTAATCAGCCACATTATGGTAACAAGTAAGTGTATGAAATACGTGAGGGTTGTATATGGGACACTGTATTTTATCTTTTAAAGAATTGACTAATTTAGACTTATAAACCACTTGCTGTGAGTGCAAATATGTAGTGTGATACATAAAAATAGGAATACCATAAATAATTACAGCAAATTGGAGTTACGACAGTAGAGTTGGTGAGCGCATATGTCGCATAGATGGTAATTGCAAAAACATTGTTTTGCCCTTGTTAAATTAATGTTATGATATAGAACTTTGGCGAAAAATAACAAAGATCATATAGTAGCAATCAATTCACTGAAATTAAGTAGACTATTCACTGGGTGTAATTACTTTTAAATCACATAGAACCTAATGTTATGATTCATACCTGAAAAGCCATTAAAATAATATGAATATTATAGATAATGTCTGTGCAGATTCACAACAGTTCTTAGCCAGAATAAGCCGAAACAGTTTTGTATGTGTGCATGTACGAACTTGTATGTATTTTTGCCTTTAGATATTTAAAAAAATTTCCAAACACCAAAAGTGTGCGCACGGGCGCGCGCGCACGCATATACATTATTTGTAAGATGTAATTCGTATACTTGTGTGTGTGTGTGTGCGTGTGTGTGTGTTAATAGTATTATATATATATATATATAATGCAACGTTATAAGTATTTCAAAAAATTACACAAATACAATACCATGTACTCAACGCAACTATGAAGTGTATCACACTGGCCAGGTCGCCGGATTTTTTTATTCTCGTTGCATCAACTATATGTAGTTGCAAAATAAAAAAAAAATTTTCAAAGAGGAGTGAGATGTTGATGACATGAAATAATTAATTAAAACCGTTTCAAAATAATAATTCTAAGATTTATTAATATTAATCGAAAATATGCAAATATTAAAATTTCGAATTATAAAAATAAAAAATTTTTCTCTCTTATAAGTTTACAAAAATACAATATAACCTTCTATTCTGTTCATGACATATAAAAATAAACAACCATATAATCTTACTAGCTAAACAGACATGTTAAACAAATTATCTAAACACTCTTTTTTCAGTGTGTCTGACTTTGACTCAAATTCTAAATAATAATAGCAACTCATTTACAAATAAAAATAATACTAAATCTCAAGAATAAAGCTAATTGTTGCTATAAACAATAAAAAATATATAACATTTACTTCCAACCTATTATTTATTTCTACTGACACACCCAAATTTTAACATATAGCAGAAGATTAGTATTTTTTAAATTTTCTTGTTAAATTAAATTATTTTCTTTAATTACCGTTTAACTTTATGTACAATGATTATATTTAAAACTTTAAGTCCTGTTCATGTATAAGTTTCCTTTTTAAGAGTTCTTTTCACATCCAAAAAATATAATTATTTATTCATCAGCTGCGTACTGCCGACGTTACCGTTGCGCGTGTGTGTCCTGAATCCTGAGAATTTGATGATGATGATTGTGCTGATGCTGTGTTCTCTGTCTCTACGGTTTGTTGTTTGTGATGGTCCAGAGTTGCTCCAGAAGTCTTGGTGTGTGTGGTAAAGATGTTCGATAGTCAGACCAGCAGCGTGACGTTCTGTGAAGATATCTTGAGCCTGAGACCGCCCCAAAATTGCCGGCGGTATTTATACTGGACGGCGATCTGCCAAGTCCAGGACTGTTTTCGACCTGTTAGATATTGTCACTTCGTGCAAAGCGTCCTTTTAATTACAAATTACTTTTTGGTTCATTTTCGCGATTTCGTAAACAAACATACTCGTAGCACGAGCGATATCATCGTTTGCGTAATTTGCTTCTGGTCACTCACATATAACACATTTATTAATTACTATTTAATTACACTAGTAATTAACATTAAATTACCTAGCGTCTTTATTATTGCCAATTTCTGCAATACTTTTACATCACTATAATCGTTAAAAATTCCTTAATGTAATGGAGTTTTTATAATTGGGGTAAGTCTTTGTTCACAGGTTTAAAACGTATTAATTAATTTATTTTTATCCGGTTAAAACCTGATTACAGACGTACGCATCACCCCATCGTAGACTCTTGCCTGTCGTAGCTTACGTTCACACACACAAGCGCTGTATTCCCTCGCGAGGGCAGGTGTACGCTTTCTGATAATTCTTAGCCTGCATAATATTGCTAAAAATTTTTCATCATATATTTTCTATGCTAAATATTTATAAACATACCGCCCTGGGCAAATATGCAAATATATGTATTGTTGCATATATATATATATATATATATATATATAAGTAACTCGATGTTTCTTGCAGTAATTATATAATTTTTGATGTTTTCAATTTGTTTCTTCTGCAAGTAGTATAATTTTGTATATTCTGACGCACGTTTCACTGAAAAATATCAGTATCATCAGAGGTTTCTAAGTAAATTAATAGCAATCAAAATAATTCTATTAATATAAAATTAACGATTATCGAATTTTTTCGATTTTAATGTAAAATAAAATAACTGATAATCGATTTAGGTCGATTAGTTAACGATTGTTTTAATGTTTATTTTTTCCAGCTGTTTTCTCGGTTATATTTGAAGTTTTGTTGTTTATATTTTATTCATTTTTATTTTTTAGTAAATTTATAATTTTACATAGATCGTCTTGTTTTGTTTTTATTTGGGTTTGTTCTTTAATTAATAAATTATTGTTATTGTGTTTGTAAATGTTAAGATTTTCCCAAAATTCATTTTTTGTCCTTTTTGTATGTTTTTAATTAATTTTATATTTTCAGTGTTTGGAAACTGGTGGTTGTTATTTAGACACTGTGTGGCTAAATTAGATTTATAAATATTTGGTTTTAAATATTGCGGTGTTGAACGAATCTATCTCGTATTTTTTTCTTCGTCTGGCCCACGTAAAATTTATTGCAATCTGGACATTCTATTTTATATATTCCATTGTTATTGTGAGTATTGGATTTAGTTTTAGGTTTTATTTTATTAAAAATTATATTATCTGTATTATAAGATATTTTTAAATTAGTATCTTTAAATATTTTATTTAGTTTTTGAGTTATATTTCCGTAATAAGTGAAGGTTGTATATTTTATATTATTATTAATAGGTGAATTTTTAATGTAGTGTTCTTAGGAATTTTATTAGTGATTTTATGTTTAATTTTATTTTCTAATTTAATAATAGTTATTATTTTGTATCCATTTTTAACTGCTATTTGTTGGATAATTTTTCTTTCTTTGTTTCTTTCTGTGTTATTTAATGGGATCCTAAGCATTCGGTAAATCATGGAATTAAATACTGCCATTTTGTGTTGGGGAGGATGATTAGAAGTATTTGGTATTACTAAGTCAGTTTGAGAAGGTTTCCTGTATATTGAGTATTCAAAATTTGTTTCATTTTTCTTTATTGTTAAGTCTAAATAATTTAATTTATTATTAGATTCTTCTTCTAACGTGAATTTTATTTTGGAATGTAAATTATTTATGGAGTTGAATATTTTATTTATATTTATACCATTGTTTTGGGAAATGTACAGAGTGTCATCAACGTATCTAAAATAACATTCTAATATAAAATTTTATATTAATTTTATTATATTTTATATATTTACCTATATATTATATATGTAATACGAGGATTGTTCAAAAGAAACACGTTTGATCTGCGCAGGCGTGACTTCGTCGCCATGGCAGCAGAATTCATTTGTATATATTGTGTGTTTAAGTACTAGTGACGCGTCTGTCAAAAATATTTGCAGTTCGTTGTGAAAAATCATTTCTAAGCGTTGTGACTGGGTTGAACAATGGCATCTATGATAGAAAATCCGTCCAAAGGTAATCTGCGTGCCGTTATTCAGTTTTTGGCCGCTGAGGGGCGTTAGCCAATAGAAATTTATACGAGAATGAAAGCTGTATATGGTGACTATAGTTATTCTCATACGTCAGTGGTTGAACGGTGCAATAAATTTTGACAAGGAAGAGAATCCACTAAAGATTTGGCCCGTCCCGGACCTGCACGTGTTGCAGCATCAGATGAAAACGTGAGACAGCTGGAAACTGCTTTACGCGCAAATAGGTGCATCAAAGTTAAAGAACTTTCTCAAGTGTTAACCATCAGCGCGGGAACTGTTGATTCCAACATTCATAGTCTTGGCTAACACAAATTTGCTACTCAGTGGATTCCACGACTGCTTACTGATGAACAGAATAAATTGCGTTTAGCTTTATCATTTGATGCACTATCAACAACAAGGTAATGCCTTTTTACACCAAATTGTTGCCGGTGATGAGTCTTGGTGTTATCACTGCGAACCAGAATTCAAACGTCCGAGTATGCAGTGGAAGCATGCACAATCTCCGAAGGCAAAAAAATGTCGGTACCAACCTTCGGCAGGAAAAGTAATGGTGACCGTGTTTTTTGATTACCATGGTGTGCTGGTTTTAGATTTTAAAGAACCTGATGTCAACATTAACGCTGAGCGATATGGAGACAGCTTAAAACGCTTACGGATCAGCATCAAGAATAAACGTCCCGGGAAGCTCACAAATGGTGTCTTTGTTCTGTATGATAATGCTCGACCCCATGTAGCCCAGACAATTCAAGATCTGCTTGGTCGTATAAAGTGGGAAGTCTTACAACATCCACCTTACAGTCCCGACTTGTCCCGTGTGATTATCATGTTTTTGGCCCATTAGCGAAATCACTAAAAGGCCGCGGTTCAAATCGGACGCTGAGGTAGAGTTTGCTGTTAGCGAATGGTTCCGCAAACAGCCGCAAGAATTTTAGGAGCAGGGAATCTACAGATTAGTGCAACAGTGGGACTCATGTCTTAATGTTAATGGAGACTTCTTTTAAAATCGTTGAATATAAAATGCTTTACAGCCTCTAAACCTATTTCTATTTCACAATCCTCGTATATTGTATATTATATACTTATATCAAGTATCATATTTAATTACTTTGAAAAATCTTATTACATATTCTTACTGGGACGTTATGTGCACTTAATCAGCCACATTATGGTAACAAGTAAGTGTATGAAATACGTGAGGGTTGTATATGGGACACTGTATTTTATCTTTTAAAGAATTGACTAATTTAGACTTATAAACCACTTGCTGTGAGTGCAAATATGTAGTGTGATACATAAAAATAGGAATACCATAAATAATTACAGCAAATTGGAGTTACGACAGTAGAGTTGGTGAGCGCATATGTCGCATAGATGGTAATTGCAAAAACATTGTTTTGCCCTTGTTAAATTAATGTTATGATATAGAACTTTGGCGAAAAATAACAAAGATCATATAGTAGCAATCAATTCACTGAAATTAAGTAGACTATTCACTGGGTGTAATTACTTTTAAATCACATAGAACCTAATGTTATGATTCATACCTGAAAAGCCATTAAAATAATATGAATATTATAGATAATGTCTGTGCAGATTCACAACAGTTCTTAGCCAGAATAAGCCGAAACAGTTTTGTATGTGTGCATGTACGAACTTGTATGTATTTTTGCCTTTAGATATTTAAAAAAATTTCCAAACACCAAAAGTGTGCGCACGGGCGCGCGCGCACGCATATACATTATTTGTAAGATGTAATTCGTATACTTGTGTGTGTGTGTGTGCGTGTGTGTGTGTTAATAGTATTATATATATATATATATAATGCAACGTTATAAGTATTTCAAAAAATTACACAAATACAATACCATGTACTCAACGCAACTATGAAGTGTATCACACTGGCCAGGTCGCCGGATTTTTTTATTCTCGTTGCATCAACTATATGTAGTTGCAAAATAAAAAAAAAATTTTCAAAGAGGAGTGAGATGTTGATGACATGAAATAATTAATTAAAACCGTTTCAAAATAATAATTCTAAGATTTATTAATATTAATCGAAAATATGCAAATATTAAAATTTCGAATTATAAAAATAAAAAATTTTTCTCTCTTATAAGTTTACAAAAATACAATATAACCTTCTATTCTGTTCATGACATATAAAAATAAACAACCATATAATCTTACTAGCTAAACAGACATGTTAAACAAATTATCTAAACACTCTTTTTTCAGTGTGTCTGACTTTGACTCAAATTCTAAATAATAATAGCAACTCATTTACAAATAAAAATAATACTAAATCTCAAGAATAAAGCTAATTGTTGCTATAAACAATAAAAAATATATAACATTTACTTCCAACCTATTATTTATTTCTACTGACACACCCAAATTTTAACATATAGCAGAAGATTAGTATTTTTTAAATTTTCTTGTTAAATTAAATTATTTTCTTTAATTACCGTTTAACTTTATGTACAATGATTATATTTAAAACTTTAAGTCCTGTTCATGTATAAGTTTCCTTTTTAAGAGTTCTTTTCACATCCAAAAAATATAATTATTTATTCATCAGCTGCGTACTGCCGACGTTACCGTTGCGCGTGTGTGTCCTGAATCCTGAGAATTTGATGATGATGATTGTGCTGATGCTGTGTTCTCTGTCTCTACGGTTTGTTGTTTGTGATGGTCCAGAGTTGCTCCAGAAGTCTTGGTGTGTGTGGTAAAGATGTTCGATAGTCAGACCAGCAGCGTGACGTTCTGTGAAGATATCTTGAGCCTGAGACCGCCCCAAAATTGCCGGCGGTATTTATACTGGACGGCGATCTGCCAAGTCCAGGACTGTTTTCGACCTGTTAGATATTGTCACTTCGTGCAAAGCGTCCTTTTAATTACAAATTACTTTTTGGTTCATTTTCGCGATTTCGTAAACAAACATACTCGTAGCACGAGCGATATCATCGTTTGCGTAATTTGCTTCTGGTCACTCACATATAACACATTTATTAATTACTATTTAATTACACTAGTAATTAACATTAAATTACCTAGCGTCTTTATTATTGCCAATTTCTGCAATACTTTTACATCACTATAATCGTTAAAAATTCCTTAATGTAATGGAGTTTTTATAATTGGGGTAAGTCTTTGTTCACAGGTTTAAAACGTATTAATTAATTTATTTTTATCCGGTTAAAACCTGATTACAGACGTACGCATCACCCCATCGTAGACTCTTGCCTGTCGTAGCTTACGTTCACACACACAAGCGCTGTATTCCCTCGCGAGGGCAGGTGTACGCTTTCTGATAATTCTTAGCCTGCATAATATTGCTAAAAATTTTTCATCATATATTTTCTATGCTAAATATTTATAAACATACCGCCCTGGGCAAATATGCAAATATATGTATTGTTGCATATATATATATATATATATATATATAAGTAACTCGATGTTTCTTGCAGTAATTATATAATTTTTGATGTTTTCAATTTGTTTCTTCTGCAAGTAGTATAATTTTGTATATTCTGACGCACGTTTCACTGAAAAATATCAGTATCATCAGAGGTTTCTAAGTAAATTAATAGCAATCAAAATAATTCTATTAATATAAAATTAACGATTATCGAATTTTTTCGATTTTAATGTAAAATAAAATAACTGATAATCGATTTAGGTCGATTAGTTAACGATTGTTTTAATGTTTATTTTTTCCAGCTGTTTTCTCGGTTATATTTGAAGTTTTGTTGTTTATATTTTATTCATTTTTATTTTTTAGTAAATTTATAATTTTACATAGATCGTCTTGTTTTGTTTTTATTTGGGTTTGTTCTTTAATTAATAAATTATTGTTATTGTGTTTGTAAATGTTAAGATTTTCCCAAAATTCATTTTTTGTCCTTTTTGTATGTTTTTAATTAATTTTATATTTTCAGTGTTTGGAAACTGGTGGTTGTTATTTAGACACTGTGTGGCTAAATTAGATTTATAAATATTTGGTTTTAAATATTGCGGTGTTGAACGAATCTATCTCGTATTTTTTTCTTCGTCTGGCCCACGTAAAATTTATTGCAATCTGGACATTCTATTTTATATATTCCATTGTTATTGTGAGTATTGGATTTAGTTTTAGGTTTTATTTTATTAAAAATTATATTATCTGTATTATAAGATATTTTTAAATTAGTATCTTTAAATATTTTATTTAGTTTTTGAGTTATATTTCCGTAATAAGTGAAGGTTGTATATTTTATATTATTATTAATAGGTGAATTTTTAATGTAGTGTTCTTAGGAATTTTATTAGTGATTTTATGTTTAATTTTATTTTCTAATTTAATAATAGTTATTATTTTGTATCCATTTTTAACTGCTATTTGTTGGATAATTTTTCTTTCTTTGTTTCTTTCTGTGTTATTTAATGGGATCCTAAGCATTCGGTAAATCATGGAATTAAATACTGCCATTTTGTGTTGGGGAGGATGATTAGAAGTATTTGGTATTACTAAGTCAGTTTGAGAAGGTTTCCTGTATATTGAGTATTCAAAATTTGTTTCATTTTTCTTTATTGTTAAGTCTAAATAATTTAATTTATTATTAGATTCTTCTTCTAACGTGAATTTTATTTTGGAATGTAAATTATTTATGGAGTTGAATATTTTATTTATATTTATACCATTGTTTTGGGAAATGTACAGAGTGTCATCAACGTATCTAAAATAACATTCTAATATAAAATTTTATATTAATTTTATTATATTTTATATATTTACCTATATATTATATATGTAATACGAGGATTGTTCAAAAGAAACACGTTTGATCTGCGCAGGCGTGACTTCGTCGCCATGGCAGCAGAATTCATTTGTATATATTGTGTGTTTAAGTACTAGTGACGCGTCTGTCAAAAATATTTGCAGTTCGTTGTGAAAAATCATTTCTAAGCGTTGTGACTGGGTTGAACAATGGCATCTATGATAGAAAATCCGTCCAAAGGTAATCTGCGTGCCGTTATTCAGTTTTTGGCCGCTGAGGGGCGTTAGCCAATAGAAATTTATACGAGAATGAAAGCTGTATATGGTGACTATAGTTATTCTCATACGTCAGTGGTTGAACGGTGCAATAAATTTTGACAAGGAAGAGAATCCACTAAAGATTTGGCCCGTCCCGGACCTGCACGTGTTGCAGCATCAGATGAAAACGTGAGACAGCTGGAAACTGCTTTACGCGCAAATAGGTGCATCAAAGTTAAAGAACTTTCTCAAGTGTTAACCATCAGCGCGGGAACTGTTGATTCCAACATTCATAGTCTTGGCTAACACAAATTTGCTACTCAGTGGATTCCACGACTGCTTACTGATGAACAGAATAAATTGCGTTTAGCTTTATCATTTGATGCACTATCAACAACAAGGTAATGCCTTTTTACACCAAATTGTTGCCGGTGATGAGTCTTGGTGTTATCACTGCGAACCAGAATTCAAACGTCCGAGTATGCAGTGGAAGCATGCACAATCTCCGAAGGCAAAAAAATGTCGGTACCAACCTTCGGCAGGAAAAGTAATGGTGACCGTGTTTTTTGATTACCATGGTGTGCTGGTTTTAGATTTTAAAGAACCTGATGTCAACATTAACGCTGAGCGATATGGAGACAGCTTAAAACGCTTACGGATCAGCATCAAGAATAAACGTCCCGGGAAGCTCACAAATGGTGTCTTTGTTCTGTATGATAATGCTCGACCCCATGTAGCCCAGACAATTCAAGATCTGCTTGGTCGTATAAAGTGGGAAGTCTTACAACATCCACCTTACAGTCCCGACTTGTCCCGTGTGATTATCATGTTTTTGGCCCATTAGCGAAATCACTAAAAGGCCGCGGTTCAAATCGGACGCTGAGGTAGAGTTTGCTGTTAGCGAATGGTTCCGCAAACAGCCGCAAGAATTTTAGGAGCAGGGAATCTACAGATTAGTGCAACAGTGGGACTCATGTCTTAATGTTAATGGAGACTTCTTTTAAAATCGTTGAATATAAAATGCTTTACAGCCTCTAAACCTATTTCTATTTCACAATCCTCGTATATTGTATATTATATACTTATATCAAGTATCATATTTAATTACTTTGAAAAATCTTATTACATATTCTTACTGGGACGTTATGTGCACTTAATCAGCCACATTATGGTAACAAGTAAGTGTATGAAATACGTGAGGGTTGTATATGGGACACTGTATTTTATCTTTTAAAGAATTGACTAATTTAGACTTATAAACCACTTGCTGTGAGTGCAAATATGTAGTGTGATACATAAAAATAGGAATACCATAAATAATTACAGCAAATTGGAGTTACGACAGTAGAGTTGGTGAGCGCATATGTCGCATAGATGGTAATTGCAAAAACATTGTTTTGCCCTTGTTAAATTAATGTTATGATATAGAACTTTGGCGAAAAATAACAAAGATCATATAGTAGCAATCAATTCACTGAAATTAAGTAGACTATTCACTGGGTGTAATTACTTTTAAATCACATAGAACCTAATGTTATGATTCATACCTGAAAAGCCATTAAAATAATATGAATATTATAGATAATGTCTGTGCAGATTCACAACAGTTCTTAGCCAGAATAAGCCGAAACGTAATATCCTTGGATTCTCTTACTTCAATTTCTTATCTGTAGAGTAGGAGTAAGCAATTTACCCCATCAGAGTTTGGCAGAATTTTGTGTTCAGTGTAAATTCAGTTCATATCGGTTATTCAATCGTGATACAAGTGGTGTTCTCTATAACGATAAGTATGCAGGAAACGACCACCAGTCCGCGAATTTATCACATTGAACACTCCAGGTCTCGGAGAGATAATAACTAGTTACGTAAATATTCTAAACAAGGTTAGTTCATTGGCAGTTTAAATCGAGAGCTGTCCGTATACTGTCCGAATATTGTTCGCATAGGCTTTTGGAAAGACACTTGAAGCGTATCAGATTTCTATACACAGCGGAAATAATTTGTATCTAGTTTAAAACAACAGAGTTTCGTACCCGATAATACGACCTTCATACTCTCTACCACCAATATTCGTATGGATGACCGACAATACGGTTGTCGGAGGTGCCAACTGTAGATCATCAGGCAACAGGGCCAACTATGAATATCGGTCTTCAGTCTACGTACAAGGATCGTCCAAATTTTAATAATAACATTCATATTATAAACTTTAAAATAACAATTAATGAGTGATAACTGTTCTAAAAGAAGCTAACACATTTAATTTTTGTTAATTTTGTGCCTTCTACAGACTACTTTCTAATGTAAATCCGTACTAAGAACTTTGAAATTTTAATTATTGTTCAATTAATTAATTTTCAATACACCATCATTCCATATATTTGTCACGACAATATTAATCTACCTACGCTCATCCATAACATCACAAGAAATAAATAAATGTGTGTGTGTGTGTTTGTGTGTGTGTGTGTGTGTGTGTGTGTGTGTGTGTGTGTGTGTGTGTGTGTGTGTGTGTGTGTGTGTGTGTGTGTGTGTGTGTGTGTGTGTGTGTGTGTGTGTGTTTCCCCTAAATACAGATGCATAAAAAGCAACAGTACTTTGCTTTTTCAATTTTCAGGCATATCGGTATTACAAGTTAAAATTTCATTCAGTAAAACAATACACCTCACTTAAGACATAAACTCTTACACACACTCTGAAAAATTAAGTTTAATAAATTTAAGAAGGATACAAATTTTGTAGGAATATTGTATAAAGTAGGCTTTTAATATTTGTTTCCTTGTAGTTGTACGTTCATTGTATAATATAAGTCAAACGGGCGTATTTAATGATTTGATTGAAGAAATAATAATCTGATACACATGCGTAAATATCAAAATTTTACAAATATTTTTTTATACAAAAGTTTTATGTTCTTCTGACAGTCAAGATTTTGTTTTCATAATGCGTATTCTCAAACCAAACCACTTGTAAGAAGGAAGTTTAAACAAAAACGGATTTGACGTCGCAAAGAACGTGACCAGAATGTTTAAAGTAATGAGATTTCCACGAGATAAGGGAAATTTCTGCTTTAACATGAAAAATATGATACCAAAAATAATAGTATTATTATTATGTCACTAGTACCAATAAATGCAGTAAAAGTAATTTATATTACTATAGACGTACTATAAATATTAGTCCACAGCTGCATCATATTTTCATAATAGTTTCAGCTAACTAAAATAATAATTATAGAAAATACACTTTACTAAATAAATCAAAGATTAAGTTAACGGCAATATTAAGATTAACGTATTATAAAGTTCAAGTTAATAATCTTTTTTTTTAATTAAAGTAATACCGTTTATTCAACTAATTAAGATTGATTAGCCACTCTAGGTTAAAAATAAAAATATATAATCTTGTTTAATATTTTTAAAGATTTTACCTCAAGATGTTTACTCCTTATTTGGAACATGTTTCGGGAAGCCTTGTGTTCCATCTTCAGCCTTCCTGATTTTGAACCTTGTGAGGTACTTGTGTGTTGGTTGTCTGTTGCTGAGGTTTACTGTTGGCTTCTGGTGCTTTAAATTGGTCTATTGTCACAGCAACAGACAACCAACACACAAGGTTCAAAATGAGGAAGGCTAAAAATGGGAACACAAGGCTTCCCGAAATATGTTCCAAATAAGGAGTAAACATCTTGAGGTAAAGTCTTTAAAAATATTAAATATATTTTTTACATTAAGAAACAGACTGTAGCAAAAAGTGTTTGAATTAATCATGCTTGTTGTATGAAAAATAATTATTATTTGAATAAGAAAATATAATTGGGGTAAATCGTGGCAGTAATAAATCTCATAGAATTCCGTGACGTGTTCGAAAAAACTGGAATATGGTCATCCTCAACTGGAACCAATGGTCTTCAGTTCAGAGGAGGTCAGACGTTAAATGACATTCAAAATTAGAAAACAGCCTGTATCATGTTAACACACACACACACACACAGATGTACGTTTGGATAACAGTTTAAGGGACGCATACAATGAGTTTTATGAACCAAAATAGTAAGTATCTTTATATAACAACTTATATACTACGATAACTTTCAAGGACTTCGAATTATAGATTGTTGAATACCGGAATCACTAGAATTTTTGTGTAGATGTGAATAAGTAAACCTAATACGTCTGCAGTGTTAACTAAGTAAAAAGAAATACAACATTTCAGACTTATAAAAGCATAAGTGAAATTAATACGTGTGCATATTTGTTTAAAATAAAATGATATATTTAGAAAGTATAACTTGTTTATGTAAGCTGTTATGTTAAAGATAAAAAATGAAGGTATTAAATTAGCGTAATAGAATATCGACTTACTTGTGTGTGTGTTTTCTAACAGTTGGTCATAGGTTATGCAGTATACAGTATCATTATTACCGTTTTTCGTGTGGAGTTCTTGTTATGTGAAAAGAAAACGAATGCAAGTGTGATTTCGAGTACATATGTCATTTAGTACTTAGAAGTCGATCTCTGTATAGTCTTAAAAATTATATGACAAACATACGAAGTAACTGTATTATAATCTCCACAAAAGTCACTATTTTACTATGTTTTATACGTATGTCTTATATTCATGTATAGATAACACACTCCTTCTGCACCTAAATATAGTAATTATTATGTCAATATTTCTTAGCGTATACAAAAGAAATACCGTATATACATTCGTATATTTCTTAGACAGAATAAAAACTAACAGAATTATCACTGATGCACACCACTATAGAAAAATTATTCCGATTAGCGCATTCAAGCTTCTCAGCTGATCGTCAGATCGGAAAAAAATTAGGTTATTTCCGATCTGACGATGAGCTGAGAAGCTTGAAAGCGCTAATCGGAATAATTTTTCTATTGTGGTGTGCATCAGTGATAATTCTGTTTGTGATTATAACCACTAACACAACTTTCTTAATTAAACTTCTGATAAAAAAAAACTTACATTTTCGGATGAAAGAATGGATTATAAAGCAAAAGTAAACTAAATTTTACAGAAATACCCTTCTTTTAATCCCAAATACTTATAAGTGAATATACGTTGGGAGGCAGACGTCCGAATGAAATCTGTAATGGAACTGAGTGTGGCATTTTGACACTTCAATGATGAATGAACACAAACTGTGTTTCTGTTATTGTGTTCAGCCACAGCTGCTGACTGATGACTGATGAAACGTGCTGTCTGTCAAAGCTAATGTAATATTAGTTGTAGTAGTAATAGCAGTAGTAGTAGTAGTAGTAGTAGTAGTAGTAGTAGTAGTAGTAGTAATAGTAGTAGTAGTAGCAGTAGTAGTAGTAGTAGTAGCAGCATCAGCAGCAGTAGTAGTAGTAGTAGTAGTAGTAGTAGTAGTAGTAGGGGTGGTCTTGGTGGTGAGTTTAGTGGTATTACTGAGGTATTACTATTTACAACTAATGAACATATATTTAACTTTCAAACAGCCTGGAATACAATTATATTATTAGTAAGTAGTTATAGTCATATGAATATGGTGATACAATATATGGCGGTTTAATTTTAATATATATTTTAATATAGGCTATATTTTAAATATATATTTTAGTAGTGCCTCATGTGTGTGTGTGTGTGTGTGTGTGTGTGTGTGTGTGTGTGTGTGTGTGTGTGTGTGTGTGTGTGTGTGTGTGTGTGTGTGTGTGTGTGTGTGTGTGTGTGTGTGTGTGTGTGTGTGTGTGTGTGTGTGTGTGTGTGTGTGTGTGTGTGTGTGTGTGTGTGTGTGTGTGTGTGTGTGTGTGTGTGTGTGTGTGTGTGTGTGTGTGTGTGTGTGTGTGTGTGTGTGTGTGTGTGTGTGTGTGTGTGTGTGTGTGTGTGTGTGTGTGTGTGTGTGTGTGTGTGTGTGTGTGTGTGTGTGTGTGTGTGTGTGTGTGTGTGTGTGTTGCAACGATACAAATTATGACTGCATAGATAGGTTAATTTGAACTTACTACAACAGAGTCTATATCAGGAGGTAGGAAAATTTTATTCATTAACACATTAACATTCACTATTCTCTTACAGCTTTATAATATAAAATTGTTTATTAAAGAACTGTCTTTCAATAAATGACTCTATTGGCTTGTTTTACATCTAAGTTACTTGTGCATAGAATTCCAACTGTTTACGTAGACACCAGGCGATCCGTTCGCTGCTCGTCTTCACGTTGATCGACCGAAGATCACCCCGTTGAATATCTTTGTCGCGGCACCCACACGCACGGCGATTTGAAACTGTTATTGTTTATAACTTAA
The DNA here is from genome assembly GCA_034769895.1 of Magicicada septendecula. Lineage (NCBI taxonomy): Eukaryota > Metazoa > Arthropoda > Insecta > Hemiptera > Cicadidae > Magicicada > Magicicada septendecula. The sequence continues at coordinate 301,332,145 of CM068371.1, forward strand.
ATACTCTCAACCTCAGGGATCAAAACTGGGTATAAATAGATGGTGTATTAGGTTTACACAATTCCCCGGTTCTTGAAGTGTTCACGCGGTAATAATCAGAATATCACGGTAGGTATTCTGCCCTAATCCGGAAAGCTTCCACTCTACGCGCAAAGCACAAGAATAAGTTATGATCTATTTAATTATAATTTGAGTTCTATAAAGAGGCAATGGTTACGTAGAACTTGTACCGTCAACCAACTAAAAAGTCTTTTGGAAATCGACTTGTCTTGTCACGAAAATCTTGTGACAGGGAGTGCGTCTGTCTACGGCAAGACTTCGGAACCGACTGACTGACAGTCGTCTCAAATAATTTTTAGACCTTCTGATTGGTGGAAAGTCTAGCAACGTCATAGATGAGTACACTGATAGACCGACATCAGATTAAAACTCTGTCCGATTCTGCAAAGGCCTGTCTAGGCTTATTCTACAAATTGTATTACTTTCTAGGAAATAATAACATAAAAAAAAGAAATGATTTCATTAAAAAACCATATAAAAATTATAGTAGTGAAGGACTGAGTACATGGAAAAAGTAACTTATAACCATGAGAATACCCTGTTCAAGTTTCAGAACGAAATGTCAATGTTCGACGAAGTTATTAAATAAAATGTAAATCACACGCGCACCCGCACACTTACATACAAATATTTCACATGATATTGTTACGGTATCACGAACAATCTACGTATTTGTCGAACGTTCCAGAGAGATCCAGAGTGTAAGCGTGTGGTGTACGTGCTTGTATACGCATCTACGAGAAAGTTCTCGATGCCGCCAGCCATGCGGACTGTGTCAAGGCCGCAGTTAATTACGTAGTTCATACGCACGCTACGACGTAATTAGGAATCGTCTAGATATTCGACTAGCTATAAATACCGGTACTCAAACGACGTTCAGATCAGTATCAGTTGCGATTTTGGATAGTGCGGTCCGAGAGTTATAGTAGCGATATTACTGTGTACGTTCAAGTGGTTATTAGTGAAGTATTGTGTTTTATAATCGGGCGGTATATTAAAACAATTGAGTTTTAATATTAGTGGACATTTTATTGCGTGTGAACAATTTTCATTTGATTTGTTGTAGACACTGTGTTGTTAATTACGAACTGTTTAACTGTAAAAAGTAAAGGTAGGATTAGTGACTTAATTGTTGTCTTGTACTTATTTTGTTTCCACTGTACATAAGACGATCGAGTAGACCATCGTAACAGTGGTGTCAGAAGTGGGATAAAACGGTTAACAGGGACACTTTGTACAAGACGAGTGTAATTCGTATTTAATCGGAAAACAATGGATGCCAGTCAGATGATGGAAAATTTCCAGGCGCTGTTGTTGGAGACAGAGGAACGACGACGACAGGATGCAGAGAAAGCAGAAGACAGACAGAAACCCCTCCTGTTGGAGGCAGAGGAAAGACGCAGACAAGAGGCGGAAGAAGCAGAAAGATGACAAAAAGAAGATCGAAGACAAGAAAGGGAAGAAACAGAGGAACGACGTAAGCAGGAAGCAGAGGAACGTAAACGTGAAGCAGTTGACATCAAAGCGTTAATTCATGAACAAAAATGCAAGAACATACTACCGCAGAATTGGGTCTCCTACGTGGTGACGTAGGTGAATTACGAGGTGAGCTTAATAATCAGATTACCAGAATATCTGACGTAGAAGAATCCAAAATAAAATATAAAGTCAAATAAAATAGCTGAAGTAGAAAACTCAATGGCAAACATAAGGGAACAAATTAAAATTGAAGTTGAACAGTGCATGAAGATTCAACCAAAACAAATTTTTGAACAGGCTGTACCAGTGATAAAGACAGACAAAGACACAGAAAATAAGTTAACAGAGAAAGTCACTTTGCCTGCAGTAGGGACAGTTCACGTCAAAGCTCCAACCTTTGACGGAAGCAGTCACTGTGCAACGTACCTCCGCCAATTTGAAGCTGCTGCATGCGCAAATAATTGGACAGAGAAAGACAAGGCTGTTTCACTTGTTCTTGCATAAAAGGACCAGCGGCAGAATTACTACAGAAAGTACCACCTGACAGCCAGAACATCAATGCCGAGTTGATAAAAGCTCTAGAACTACGCTACGGTGATAAACTTTTGCGAGAGATGTACTACGCTCAGTTGAGAACAAGACGACAACGTTCCGGGGAAAGTCTTCAAGAATTTAAAGCAAGTATCGACAGATTGATTAGATTGGCCTATCCTAAAGCACCAGAAGACTTCCGAATAAGGTTTGCGGTGCAGACATTTATTGATGGCATCGGAGATTGTGAACTTCAGCAAGTGTTACGAATGGCAAGACTCCGAGATAGCTTAGAAGCTCTTGTTCACGCCCTAGAGTTTGAAGCTGCCAAGTCAGCGTCCGCTACATTAATGGGTTTGTGCCATCAAGTCGCAGTCAGAAGATCCCTGTATCACATTACCGTTACGATGAGTGCATAAAAACAATGTTGTCGGACAAACAATTCAAGAGTTTAAGAGAGTCGCAACGATTTGAAAAAGACAGAAGACCGAAATGTTACAACTGTGGAAAACGTGGTCATCTACAGTTAGACTGTTGGGAGAAGAAGATACCGAGAGAAGAGACTGATCGCACCAATTGAAGAAGTAATGCCCCAGAACAGCACACAGTTTCCATCATGCTACATAAGATCAGTGGAAACTTGATTGTGGAAAATTGGATTTGCGGATGGTAAACCAACATCATTTACAGTTGACACGGGCGCAACAGTGTCCATTGTGCGCCCTGACTTAGTCTGTAACCGCCATCCTCTAATTAGCTCTTGCACAATACAGACTGTGACTGGAAGCGCCGTCAAGGTGCTAGGAAAGGTAGACGTACGTGTACGCCTGGGTCTTCTTGAGTTTAGCCGCCAAATGCTCGTTGCAGACATTGTCGATGAAGTGATTCTTGGCACGGACATTATGAATGCCTACGGATTCGTTGTGGACTTAAGAGAGAATGTCCTGAAAGTTGGCCAAGAGAAGATAAAGCTTTGCATAGCTAAAATGACAGGGTCTACCAACCATTCGATTAAGCGAGTGGCATTAGTCGAAGAAAAAGTCAACAAGTCTGGTCAAGAGGAACCCTCCCTGTTGCAAGCGGAAATGGAGGAAGAACAAGCAGAGGAAGTACAAATAAGTATAACAACAAAAGAAGTTATTGGAAAACCAACTATGGGTGTCGAGACAAAACTCTTGCTTGTTCCTGAGCTGATAGAAGCGCCCGAGGGTAAAGTGGCTGAAGATGAGGTTACGCAAGAGGTTGTTGACGAGAACCAAACAAACTTGGATCAGCCAGTGGTATTTAGGTCATCAGTACATGACGCAACTGGAGTGATTCCAGCGAAACTAGTGTTTGCGCGAAAGACACGCATTCCTGGGAACGTGATGTTCGGATCACACGAGACTGAATTCGAAGAACAGGAAATTATCCTTCGCAAGGACGTCCACCTAGATCGCCTGGTCGAGTATTACTTCGGAGACGCTTTGCCAGTTCGGGACGAACAGGCTTAAGGAGGGGACAGTGTTACGGCATCACGAACAATCTACGTGTTTGTCGAACGTTCCAGAGAGATCCAGAGTGTAAGCGTGTAGTGTACGTGCTTATATACGCATCTACGAGAAAGTTCTCGATGCCGCCAGCCATGCGGACTGTGTCAAGGCCGCAGTTAATTACGTAGTTCATACGCACGCTACGACGCATTAGGAATTGTCTAGATATTCGACTAGCTATAAATACCGGTACTCAAACGACGTTCAGAGCACTATCAGTTGCGATTTTGGATAGTGCGATCCGAGAGTTATAGTAGCGATATTACTGGGTACGTTCAAGTGGTTATTAGTGAAGTATTGTGTTTTATAATCGGGCGGTATATTAAAACAATTGAGTTTTAATATTAGTGGACATTTTATTGCGTGTAAACCATTTTCATTTGATTTGTTGTAGACACTGTGTTGTTAATTACGAACTGTTTAACTGTAAAAAGTAAAGGTAGGATTAGTGACTTAATTGTTGTCTTATACTTATTTTGTTGCCACTGTACCTACGACGATCGAGTAGACCATCGTAACAATATAAAAGAGAATAAAATTGTGAATATTTTGACATAACATATTTTTTTTTAAACATAGCTTGCTTCAAAACTTCTGACTACTTTACAAACAAAAGAACAAAATCCATTTTTAATATGTGTATGGCCGTGTTATAGCATTAGTATTCCACTTATATGAACTTACATCCTGTGTTCTGTTGCATTTATTTATATATATATATTTATTTATTTATATATATGAGGCACTACTAAAGGTATCTGTTTCAGGATTCCTACATTTTAATATATTATTTTCCGTCATGATATTTATTTATCGTATCATTTTCATGTATTTTCTATTTAGCATAACATATTAAAAGGTATAATTGTTACTGGAAAAGCAGTGTGTATTACCTAGGTACGTACTTCTGTGTTATTACAGAACTGTATATAGATATTAAAATAAATAATTTTTAAGAAAGTGTGTACATTTCAACAGGGCATTACATAATACTTGAATTTGCTGAAAGGGAAGTTACTAATTTATTTCCTTCTGTTGACAAAAGTCTAAACCAACTGGAATAAAGAAAAGCAACTGTTAGACTGGACGTAATACAAAATTAATTACGCTCGAGATAACTCTGATTGAAGTAACCAACAAAATCAATAGTCTCTTTTCCAGCCTTCCTCTAAATCTGTTTTTTTTTTTGTATCCTTTCCTCGATTATAGTAATTTACTTCCATTAACTTTCATTCCAAGAAATTCAACCGTCTCTTTGTGTAAACAAATTTTCAAATACACTATCAGAACTGACAGACATAAGTAAGATTAAAACAGGATCAATAGAATTTTCAGTTATCAATGCCTAACGGATTCTACGGCCTAGGCCGCTTCTCCGTCACTAGTTTCCATTCTCTTCTGTTATAGCACATGTCTTCTTCCAGCCCTCTAAGTTTCATAGCTTCATCCACACCCTCCGGCCACTTCTTCGTAGTGGCCTTCCTCTTTTCTTCCTCTCATATGATATCCACTCTAAATTTCTCTTGGGCCACCTGATTTCGTCCATTCTTTTTGTGTGTCCAAACTATACTAGTTGTTTTTTTTCAATCTCTTCCACTATGTTTTTCGTCATGTTCATACTCTATCTAATTGCTTCATTTCCGACTCTTTCCAGTTTCGATTTTCTACAACTGCGTCTTAGATAATCCATTTCGGTAGCTAAGAGTTTTTTTCGGTTTTTCCTTGTCATATCCCATGTTTCGACTCCATATGCGACTATATTTAGGAAGATGCTCTTATACAGTCTCTTTTTTGTGTATTTTTTCAATGCCTTTATTTAATTATTAAAAAATGTTATTAAAATGTTTGTATAATTTTGGTAATTAAATTCTACCAAACGATGACTGCCGCAAATTCAAACAGAATCAAACAATTTTTTGCACAAATCCCTGAATTGTAAAGAACTCAAGACCTATTGATTTTGGTGAAGATCGGTTAAGGGGAAGGGGTAGTTTACCTGCAACGTTTTACATTTTAACTAAAGTAAAGTAGGTACTTAATTTTCACAACTAAAGTATTCTGAAAAGAAGGTCATAATAATCCACTATCGAAAGGTAAACGAAATATCTATAAATGAAAAGCGTATTTGAAAGGGGAGGTGGTACTGTTTATAAATGAAAATGATAGTTGAAGGGGGAGGAGACTTTTTTTATTTATATGTGTACTATGTTATAGGCAACAAAGAAGTAGTTTCTTTAGAAATATTTCTTTGAATTTGTCAAACATAAAACTTGATTTACAAGATGGGGGATTTTTTTATAATTTATCGAACCGAATTCAAGTAAGTGAATTAAAAATCTTACAACACGGAAGTCATGTATAGTTCTCTATACCGATTTTTTAAATAATTGACGGTTTACCTATACCGTTACTTAAATAACATTGGTGATACAGTTTTATGGCCACATATTATGAACATATCCTAGGAATACTACATACATGTTTTGTAGTTTATTTATGTTATGTAGTTAAATACGCTAAGCTTTTACATTAATGAATTATCATTATATTCGCCTGATTAGCATTGGGCTTGGTTGTAATTAACTGTCAGAATTCAGAAGAGAATTGTATGGAATAGAATTTTCTAAACGGGGAGGCAACCTTGAGCAATTTTTAGGCAGCCTGTTAAAGCGTTCGCCACCAACGCCCCAACACTAGCCTGATCACGTTTACAGAACGTGGCCGTACAATTGGTTACTATATAGAAAAACACATGCAAACATTTGTAACATAAAATAGCTTTACAAACCTAAGATAGAAGATAATAAATTTTTAACTAATTGCCAATATTTGCTAATGTACATGTTTTTATTTGTGAACTGTACTTTAAAAAATTCCTTTTATAAAAGAAACAAATTGCTGGTTTTTGTTGTTTTAATCGTCCATTAGTGGGTAAATTTAAACTTACACAAAGTTACGTTCTCCCCTTCTAACGTTACATGCTCATTAATTATTGGTAGCTCAAATCGTTCAACAGTATTAGGGGATTCAATGTAGATTTTGCTTTGGAAAAAAATTCGTATAGGGAGAACTTTTTAAAATCTTATTTAGAAACATATTACAAACAACATATTAATAAGTTCTCCACCAAAAGTGGTTGGAAATTTTTTTAATAAACAAATTAGTTGCAAAATAGCTGTTTTTTGCAAATATTATTTAAAATATTTATTTTGGCAAAAAAACTGACTTCATTTTTGGAAAGTACAGAAAATTTCACATAAAAACCTCTATATAAAGATTTCTGTAAAATGAAAACTGTGGACTGCAGAATAGTTTGTTTATCGCTCGAAAAATACCGCTCGGAGACGCAACGTCTACCGTGCGGGAAGCGCTCGGCCGCCCGCGTCGCGCACTAAATTTGTTATAACATTTTAACTAAATGATCAAATTGAATGAAACAAATTGCAAATAAAAGAGTAATACTACAGCTATTGTAAATATATATTTCTAAGTGAAAAAAGGTCTGTGAATAAGCACAGTATGTATAGAAAGTGGAGCTTCTAACATTTTTTTAATGAAACTAGTCAAAAGGCTGCCACTACTGTAATTTTGCTGATAAACATTTGAAACTTTCACGATTTACTCTTCAAGTAATGTAAACAACGATGCTTTATTTTTAAAAAATTTCAAAACTTTAGTTTGAATGATACACAATCTCAAAAGTCGAAATTTTAAGAACATGACAGTTTTCGAATTTTATTCTTAACTTCAACAAGCTAAAGTACTTCAATTAGTTTAAAGTACGATATCAAATCTTTACTGGTAAATTTTTTGAAGCTTGAGATGTGTACTTTAAAATGCATTAATTAGTATACCTCTGAAAATTGAATAAACACTTTTTTTTAAATTAAATAAAATCATAAAAATTTAATCTGAAACCCCAAAATGTTAGTTTCAATAAAGTTAATAAATGTTATTAAAAAATGGTTTTTATTATTTAGATATTTATTAGTACTTTGTGTATTTTGTGACTGTGTACTTTTATAAATTTATTGAAGTTTGATGAGTTTAAATTTTGTATAAAAACTGCATAATTGACCAAGGAAAGAAGTACCGTAAGTAAGGGTTACTTGAACCCTGAAGGGTTACTTGAACCCAAATGAAAAATATGTTTAAATCCACTACTACCACAACTCAACAAATTGGATTATTTACGTAGTTCCAACTGATTTCGCTAGGTACCAGCACTATACAGAGCCAGGGGCATTTGAACTGGTTCCACATTTATCCGCTAGGTGATATTATTGTTTATACGTTGCATTCTATATGTGTACTTAATATTGTCTGCAAACTTTAATCTATGCAAGTTATTTTCACATCCTGTACCTATTAGGTAAGTACATATTTCATTAACTATGTAGCCTTAAGTAAAATGGAATGGTAATCAATTTGGTACTATACTATTTTATCGTAAGAATTTGAATGTTTTTAAAACTGTACTGATAACCTAAAAAAAAGGAAGATGCCTAACAATGGTTTTAAATAGGAAAACACAATGTGGATCCAAGTAACCCTATCACGAGGTTACTTGGACACATTTTAAAAAACTGTTCTGTGGAATTATTAATTAATTTAAATTCTTAATTTTGGATTATAACTGTAGAATAAGAACTATTCTTTTGAAATAAAAGGGTATCAGCACAAATATACATATATTTTAATGTTTAAATACCAATTAATCTAAAAAAAGTGTAAATTTGGGTTCAAGTAACCCTTACTTACGGTATGTAATTCAATTAATAATTAGATGCTAGTGTCTTTTCTCTAATAAGTTAATCAATTGTAATTATGTTTTAGGTATTTTGAACGAATTTTAATTGAATTATATAATTAAAACCGCTGTTTAATATTACAGCTGTCATAGGATGTTAAGGTATTTTAATTTTTTTAATATCCATTTTAATTAGTTAAGGGTCATTCCACGCTAAATGAACAATCGTTGACATGTTTCAATATAAAAATATAACTGTTCAGTAATATTTAACAGTTTTGTAAATATTTTCTTTTTATTTCAGACAGTAAAAATGGAGCAACTAGATATTTCTACAACTTGTTTTATCTGTCATAAGTCTCTGGAAGAAAATGATGTCGTGGAAGTAAAAAAAAGAGGATTAACTAACTTACATAAATATTCATTATTAAGGGAAGATGGACAAAAGTACAAAAAGAAGCGAAAGAAAGCAAAGATCTTCAAAACATACATCAACTGACATTATTTTTGAAGAAGACATGAACCTCACTACTACTCAGGACAAATTTCTTTCTAATGTCAGTAATAAAGAAAGATTCATACTTAAATTAACTACCACATTGATGGAAAATAACATTCTAATACACAAAGCTCCAGACGATGCAGATGCATTAATCGTACAAACAGCGATCGCACTATCACGTGAAAATGTAACTATAGTTTCCGAAGATATTGATGTGCTTGTACTGCTAACAGCCTTGTGCTCATGCAGTAAAGAAATTTATTTCTTAAAATTAGGCAAAGGTAGTACTGAGAGAGAAGTTTATTCTTGCAAAAGTTTCTTGGCGGAAATTTCATCCTGTAAACAAATTGTTTTATTCATTCACGCATTTACAGGTTGCGACACAACATCAGCGTTTTTTAATAGAAGCAAATTAAAATTCGCAAAACTGTGTGAAAGCAACAAAGTCGTTCAAGATGCTGCGACCATTTTTGTTATGCCAAAGCAAGATGAAAAAACAGTTTTTCAGGCTGGAGTTACATGCCTCCTTGCATTGTATGGTGCTACAAAAGCAGAAAAAGATTTGAATCAATTTAGCTATAAATGCTTCATTAAAGATGCCGCAAAAGCAAAAAAAAAAAAGTAAACTTGGCACAACTTCCACCTTCTGAAGATGAACCTAATCTACATTTTAAAAGGGTTTATTATCAAGTTCAGACTTGGCTGGATAATCCCTTACGAGCTGAAGACTGGGGCTGGAAACATGAAAATTCGGGTATGTCACCAATGACTATGACGCAAGAACCAGCCCCAAGTGAACTGCTGCAAATGATTTTTTGTTCATGCAAAACCGGGTGTGGAACACAATGTGGCTGCAGAAAAGCTGGCTTATTCTGCACCATGGCTTGTTCTCACTGCTGCGGACAAGATTGCTTAAACAGTCAAGTATTTATCGATCATGAGCAAGAAATCGGTGAAGAAATAAGCCAGGAATTTTAACCGATTATATTTGTAATAATTTTTTATATATTATTTGTAAATAATTAATATTCATGTTCCAAAATAAATATTTTCTTTTGTTTAACATAAATTCTCATCTTTCCTTTCATTACAATTTTTAAAATTTATTAAATTATATAAAAGTAATTGTACTTGTATAAAAAGTCGGCCATATTGGATCCACCATTTTTAATTTTTGCTATAAAATTATTTTTGTACAGTCACCTCAATTACTTTCTAATAATTTCTGATGAAATATCTGTAAATTTCCCTTGCTTAAGATTCTTTACAAGGATATTTGTCTAAAAGGTCGGCCATATTGGATCAGCCATTTTGAATTTTAAATTTTGGGAATCAAATTCGGGTTCAGCAACATCAAAAACATGTATGTACAAATTTTGGAAAAAAATGTTTATAATTCGCTAAGATTTTTAAATTTGTTTAAAAAACATCCATTTTTTTAAACATCCGTTTAAATAATTAACAAACAATTTCCAACCAAAACTAATTGGCGAACTTTTTACCTGAGGGCATTTATAAACTAAATCAAAAGGTTTTGAACAAATACAAGCTATACACATTTATTTCCAAATAATGCATGTTTTTGAGCTACATTGACTCCACTATATACCAACATCGTCTACTCTTTTAAATTATTCCGTTGTTCTCTCTGCGTTTATCCTAGTGCGCCACTTTACATTATTTGAACTTTAAAGAGAAACTTTACACCTAAGTGTTAATGTTACTCGTCTGCTAATGACTTCGCGTCGTTGCGCTTGATATCGGTGTGCATATCGGGAGCAAGTTTGTACTTTATTAGAGGCCTAATAGGAGTTGAGGAAGAAGATACATGATCATAAAAATATAATTATTTTTATATTTATTATTACAGTAACAGTGTTAAATACTTTAATAAAGTATTTTCTGATTTAAAAAAGTAACTCATCTACAGGTTTGCAAAAAAATTCATAATCAACAGAAATGTTTATAATTTTGTTTAAACGTTAAAGCACAACTTTAAATGTGTGTAATTAGTTACTCATAAGAGATATTTAGTGAGTATATAGCGATATAACCATAAAGAAACGATTAGAGATACGATCGTGTACAAAGTTGCCTTGTCACACAATTATGATTTAAAGATTATAGAAGAGCAACCTTAACATATTTCCATATCGGCAAAACATATTTCCTAAATAGATTAAAAATCTCTTAAATTGTATTTCCTAAACGCCACCTGATCTGCAGGCATTAGCTCAGGCTGTAGTAAAAACGACCACCCTCAAATTGGAGAAGCTTTAATCAATATATGATTATAGATTTTACATTACAAAATAGCTTCAACACGATAAAAGGATATAGAAACATAAAAGGTTGAAATACTCTGGAGGAGCCGAAACATGTTTCCAGCCATAAAATAAGTCTCTGAATCAGATTCCTTTCGTCGCCAGCAAGTTTAGAAGTGGACGGGGAATGAAGCAGGGAAACATCATCATCTTTCTCATGTGTGAGTGTGTGTCTGCGCGCGCTTGTCCGTGTGTCAAATGTAAATTATATTCAAAGCCACAGTATTAGGTTACATTAGTTAGCAAATGGACAAAAGGATTATAATTAATAAATGCGAACGTTAATTAAATAAAATAACAGTAATCGCAAAACTGAACAAACATTTATACACAAATTCAGGCTCAATTAAAACGACGTGGTGCCGAATAAGATAAAAGGCCGAACCGAATTTGTACACTTACAAGATGTAGTCAATACGTCAAAAGAAATATATACGGAAGTCGGAGTTCGAGACTTTAGTTCATCTCTCTATAAACTAATTAAGTTGCAAATTGCAGTAATGACGTCACAATTTTTGAATTTTCAGTGGCAGCAGGTCCTAACCAAACCTTAACGAGAAAACACTGCACTGTTCGTCAACGAACAAATTTATGAACAGCCTTTAACCTATAATAGTCATCTGTCTCCCTCACTCGCTCTCTCTCTCTCTCTCTCTCTCTCTCTATATATATATATATATATATATATATATATATATATATATATTGTAACGAACTTTCGAATTCTTCTAATGTTGTTGTCGTTCGTTACATCTATATTTCCTTAAAGTCTCACTTTGGATTCGTCAATTTGTAACACTCTATTTGTGTTGCGGGCACTTAAATTATATACGCCGCCCGTTGGAAACGTCAATTAGTAACAAATATATATGTATTAACTACCTTCAACCACACTGTTGTTGTTGTAATAATGTTACTGTTAATAATATATGTTGAACGGCGAATGATTTTGTAATCTGCCGCTCGCTTCCACTATACGTACCGTTTCGATGACGTCACCCACCGTTGCCAACCGTTGTGGTGTCCGCTGTGCTCTGTGAACTTATTTTTTAAATGGAACAGCAATAATAACGACGCAAATATAACAACAAACATATATCCTTATAGAAATCATTTATTCAATAAAACATGGGTTAACTGTTTCTCGTCTCTTTTATGATAATCACAATCGTGGCAAAAATTATGTGTCTCCTTTACCAGTTGGTACTGTAGTTGTAATTCTTATTGGATTCAGACCAAAATAAAGCGTTGGTTATTATTTCTATTAAAATAGATCATCTCAGGGCGTATATGGTTCGGGGATTACAATTAAACAAAACGTTATTCTACAAATCAAAGTACAAATTTTACAGTTCAAGGATATTACAAAGTTTAGAGTGTAATGTGCACACATGCAGTTGAATCGTGGCTGCTAGTTATTATAGGTTATGTCCAGTTCATGTGTTTATTAATTATTATTGAAATCAAAGGTTCTTGTGGTGTTTAAAAAAGGTGTCAATCTCAATTCGTGTTATTAGTGAGTGTTCTTAGTGTTGGTGTGATATGGTGTCTGTAGTATAGTTGCTTACTTTTTAAAAAATCGTGTATACAAAAGTTGGTGTTGATGCATAATATAATAAAAATGTCAAAGTCACCAAATCCTCTTCTTTATATGGTTCTTGGTCGAAGATAGGGCCCACGTCTGCTTCGGTCCTCCTCCCTGGTTCTTGATTCTTCTATTTCCAATGCTAGTTGTTCCTCACTTGGTTGTAATAACTCGTATTATGTGTATCTATCGGTATTAATATGTCTGGAACGTGTTTTCACAATTTATAGTTAATTATGTAAGACGTTTTGCAAACGCGTCTGTACGCTATGACCATTGTTAAAGAAGTCTCTTTTTATTTATCCGAAATTTCTGGTTGCTATGGGTAAACTTGGAATCTGGTTGGTTGATTCGGATATACATTGTCATGTAATTTCATTATTTCAATGTCAGAATTTGTTCAAAATTTAAATTAGTATAACTTTTCTATACTGATTGGGAATTTAAAACTATTATCAACCTTATTTTGGTCTTTACATTTGACACACATAGACACTAAACATGCCTACCTTTACTTGAGAAATACAGCTGTTACAATTTTGTTATTTGAATTTTTCATAGATAGCTTAAAACGAATTATTTTGTTTCTAGATTTGTAGTGTATGCTATTGACTCTAAATCGGTTCATCCCTCAATATTTGTTTCATAAAATTCCTAACAGTATTATTTAAAATTTACAAAAGTTGGTTTTACCTGGCCTATGTACTGGTGTTATCTTCATCACCATGTTTATAAACATTTTACCTTAGTGTCATTTTCCATGACTGATATCTTAGTAAACCTTTAACAGTTAAATTAACTTTTAACAACCATAAAAACTGTTTAACATATAACACTATCTTAACAAAACAAAAAGGATATACTATCCTATTAGTTTAATCTCATGCCCACATGGCTATGATTCTACTGAACATTTAAACAAATAAACTGCGTTTTACTTAATCCATACAATTGTTTAACTCTTAAATTTATAACCTTAACATAACTTTAACATAGCTTTAATATAACTTTAGTATAGGCTTCATCACCACTCAACAAAATATGACTTACTCTTAGTGCTTATTTTAACAATTATAAACTTTTGCACCGTTCTATAACATTAACATTACCATCTCCTCTGCTTTCTTTATGCTATCATAACATTGCTTATAAACATTTACTATATAAACTTACTATTTAAACATTCATAACAATAACATCCTTAATAACATTAGAGGATTTTTATCCTGAATACAACTATACTATTAAGCTACTATCAATTCTTACTATACTAACAATATTTTGGTTACTCTTCATTTTGTACTACTATTTTTTACTATTACTTCATTTGTTTATTCTATTTTTTGGTACTTTTCACCCTTAAACAAAGTCATATTCCTATAGGTTTAAGGAATTGGGAATACAAACAAATATTCTCTCAATTGTCATCTAGGTATATCCTTAATACTAGCACTTGACTGGTGATACTTGTTCAAAAAACACTTAGTTTATTATTTTATCACTGGTTAGTATTGCACTGTTTGGATTCTATTTGTCACACTTATAAATAATTAATCCATCTAGTTTTGACTGTATGATTAATTATTTGTTACCTTCTCATGTAAGTATTATTTCCACTTTTGTCATGTAATCTTAGATATAGTATTTTCTTAAAATTAATGTACATTAGTTTATTTATTAACTCTATTGTACTTCAGTATCATTTTAGAATGGTTTTGTTTTTATATTTATTCTTATTGGTTTTTATGGGTTTTTACATTTTATTGTCCACTCTCACTTTTATAGGCTGTGATGGTACAATCATGGTACATTTTTGGAATTACCTTAAATATGGTAACTAGAACATAAATATTGTATTTTTCTATTTTTGTCATACTAAACCCAACCTTAAACACCCGATACAAATCTGCAGTGAGTGGACTATATCACAATATTTGTCAGGATTTGAAACAATTCATAGCAAAAAACTGTGTAACATCACAAAAAACAGTGTGCAGTTATTGCGATAACCGAGCCAAACCTTAATTACGTCAGAGGCTGAGAATGTGTTGACAACGACAAAACGGCGATGTCAACAAGTTAAACAATGGGATTGTGACGTCAGTATACCCCACTTCAGCAAAATCTAACAAAGACTCTTGGTCATTTCTTCTGCAGCTCTGATCAACGCCGGCCGGCAACCCATTCACTTACGGGTGAATTTTAACTTTTTAGACCACTGTAGGTGGTTAATAAACAGTATAATATCTATATACAAAATGTACTAAGGAAAGTTACAGTTCGGCTTTGTGTAGGCGTCCTCGGCCGATGAATCGTCCGTAAAAAGATCGACGTTTAGAATCGGTCCCACGACGGTGGGTTACGTAGGTTGACACAAAGGTGCCCCATCAAGCGCCGTAAAATTAAACCGATTGTGCCGATGTCGGGACGATGCTAGCAGTGCGAGGAGGCCAACACGAAATGGGTGAGAGCGTTCCTTGTACACTTTAAATCCTTTCATTACTTCCCAATATAAAATTTTATTGTAGAAATCAATTATTTAAAAAATTATTTAAAATTTCAATATATTTAAAAGGAGCTCCACAATTCATAAAAGTTTGTACCATGAGTATGGAAGAGCGAGTGGTTGTGTGTGTGTGTAGTAATTCCTAAGTGCTGGGTTGAGCACCACTATATAAATATATATTATTATTGTATAATCATTAAACTTAATCGAATTTATTATTACACATTATGTTTTTGGAAGGGTTAAAGTTGGTTTTGAAAAACTGGTATGTAACAAAGTAAAGAATAAAAAGGGGTATTTCATTGGTAACAATTAGAACAGCTGTTTTGTTATTTCAAGCAATTTCCGTTTCCTAATAACTTCGCGTAACGAAATTCTGGCCCATGTCATATGTAACAAGATGGCGTCCTAGTTTTGTTAATCATAACCATAAGTGTGATCTATAATATATCGTATCTATGAATCAAAATAAACGTAAGTTCACAGGTGGCGCCCGAACAGGGACATTAGGTGGTATTATTTAAACATATTATTACCTAATGTACGCCTAGAAAGAACGGAACAAATTGCTTGAGGTAACGGACACAAAATTTTATAATTCGTAAACATAACCCCACAATTAGGTTATACAATTGTATGCATGCAGGTATTGCAAAATTGCCAACATGAGTACAAGTGACAATATTGAAATAGAAACCAGTACTTCTGAGATAAATTTAACTAGTGAAATGGAGGTTCACTTAAACCCAATTAGTCAAACTGACGAGGCAAATATGCCTGTGTCTGCAGAGATAACTAAAGCTGACACATCCATTTCCACTATGGTAGATAACAAACCCGATGGTACTGCGGAAATGATGAAAATTTTATTAAACAAATTTGACAGTTTTGATAAAAAATTAGATGAAATAAAAGGTCAAAACTTTCACTTAGAAGAGCGAATTAACACAGTAGAAACACGTTGTGATAACATACAGAAAACTACACTAGCAATTGTTGATGATAAGTTCAGTAGTACCATTAATGATTTAGACACTAAAATCGATCTAGTTTATGACACAGTAAATAACACGATTAAAAGTAAATTAGAGTCAACAAGTACAGAAATACAACAGAAATGTTTAAATTTTGTAGAAAGTCAATTAGAAGTTAAAACCAATATTGAAGTAAGCAAACAAGTAGCGGTGAAAACCAATGTTTTGCAAAATCATTTAGAAAACATGGAAATAAATGTGATAGATATCACCAAGAATTTAGAAACTATAGATAGTACCATAACTGAACATGAGAAAAGTACCAAGAGTAGATTTAATTTGTTACAAAGTAAGATTAAAGAAATTGATGACTTAACTGTACAAAATAGTTTGGATGTGCATGATAAATATGATATGATTGCAAATAATTTGACCAGTGTAAAAAACGAATTACGGGGAGAAATAAATAAAAATATTTCAAGCATAAATGATAGGGTAGTCATAACTAGAGATTTCTATAATGAAATAGAACTAGAGAATTTTAGCCATGAAAACAGAGTAATACATCCCATGCGTTTTCTAAATCAAACTAGAGATTATAATTATTTTAGTAGTAGTAGCTGGGAAGTGAAATTGAATAAGATCATTAAATGTTTCAAGGGTAACTCAGTCATATGGGCTGAAGCTCATAGGTTAGAATGGGATTGTTATAATACTTTTGAGAAAGCTTTTAAGGGTAAATATTGGACAGAAGAGGAGCAGGAGAATTTAAGAAGCCGTATTATGGGAACGGGTAATTTCATGGGACGTAACGTTAGTAATAATAACATTACTATTTATGTAACAAAATTATACAACGAAGCCAAATATTTAGAGCCACCCATACCTTTTAAGTCATTTGTTAGGTATGTTAGTAAGCACTTACCTAGAGAAGTGCAAGTCACTCTGATGACTAAAGAAATAGAAAATCTTGATGAACTGGAAAGGGTATTAGATATACTACAAAGTATAAATGATCGTGAAATGGGTAGACGCCCCATGCAACCAAATATATCTAACCATAACAATAATAACAATGAGTTTAATCGGCCAAGGCCTTATCATAATAATACTGGAAATAAATATAATTTTCGAAATGATTTACAGCAACCAGGCGGTTGGAGTTGTTCTAGTTGCAGGAAGGAAAATCGTGCTCATATGCAGCATTGTTATTTCTGCAAAGCGCCAAGGAGTAACCAAACAAAGCAATTCGTACCTGCGAACAGAGGAGCCCCTAGTAACAGAGGAGCACCGTATCACCATCAGGGACCAACCCGAGGACACCCTGTACCATCGACGAGTCATAGTAGGACACAGCCGGAAAACTGAAGTCAACAGTGGTAAATAGGACCCGACCACTGTTCAGGGAAACTCATGAGGTCCGACCCATCGAGAACCTACAATCCAACGTTATAAAAGCAGATATCGTTGCCGATTTATTGGAGGAGGAGTGTAACACGACATTGGAGGTGAGAGCTGGACTCACGGAAATACAGGTAACAATAGAGAATAGAAACTTTAAAACACTTGTTGATACAGGGAGTGGAATTTCAGTAATAGCCGAGAACATTTTAAGTGAATTGAAAGAATTTAATAAGAATATTCCAGTTTTACCCGTAGCAGGGGTTACAGTAATAGGAGTCACGGGGGTACGTAGTAAAAGGGTGACAAAACAGATACATTTAAGTTTCTCAATTGGAGATATGAATTTTGATAATACATTTTTGGTAGTCAAGGAGTTAAGTTTAGACATCATTTTGGGAAATGATTTTTTACAAAGAAATAAAGCTGTAATAAATTTTAAAGAAAAGGTGTTGGAGTTAGATGGGGGTGATCGGTCTGTGAAAATTAATTTTGAAAATGTGATAAATAAAGTCAGAACAACTGGTGTGAAAATGTTACAGAAACAAGTAGTTGAGAATAACTTAGATACTAAAATAAATTTTTGTATAGAGGGTGAGTATTTAGAAGATGTTGATAATGAAATGAGTAATATTAATAATGAAGTATGGGAGATAAGGGCGGATGAATTCTGTAGTGGGGGTGAGGTGATAAGGAGTGGCCAACGTATAGCGTTATGGCAGGTAATAGAGCAGTTTAAGGGAGTGTTTGCCGATATTCCAGGAAGGGCAAAAAATTATGAATGTATGTTACAGATAAAGGAACACACACCATTCATGCAGCGGAGCTATCCAGTGCCTTACTCTAAAAGACGAGCGGTGCAAGAGGAGTTGGATAAAATGTTAGATAATGGGATCATCGAGAGGTCAGTGTCTCACTACTCAAATCCGTTAGTGGTGGTAATTAAGAAGGAAGGAGGAGTAAGATTGTGTCTAGACGCAAGGAAAATTAACCAAATTATTATACCAGACCGAGAATCACCAGAATCTATAAATGAGATCTTTCAAAAGTTTAGTGGCGTACGGTTTATGACATCATTAGATCTGACTGCTGGATATTGGCAGGTACCATTAGCAGAGGTAAGTAGGCAATATACAGCATTTTTATTTAACGGAAAAAATTATCAGTTTAAGCGACTACCATTTGGGCTAAATACCAGCGTAGCTAGTTTCATTAAATGTTTGGATAGAATTTTGAGACCAAAAGATTTAGATTTTCTCACAGTATATGTGGATGATATTTTAATAGCTTCACGTACAATTGAAGATCATTTAGAACATTTAAAATATGTTTTAGGAAAATTAGAAGCGGGAGGATTAACCGTAAATTGGGATAAGTCCAAATTCTTACAAACGAAGATTAATTTTTTAGGATTCATTATTACATCGGAAGGAATTTCCGCAAACCCGGACAAGGTCGAATCTATTATGCGTTTCCCTGAACCGCGAAACATCAAACAACTTCAGAGTTTTCTTGGGCTGTGCAACTTTTATAGGAAATTTCAAAGGAACTACGCCTACCTAACCGCTAAGTTAAGTGCGGTATTGCAGAAGAACCGACAATGGAAGTGGGGAGAAGTGGAGCGTGGAGCCTTTGAAGAAATAAAACGCAAATTTAGTGACATGATTATGATGAACCACCCGGATTTTGATAAGATGTTTTATTTACAGACGGACGCCAGCAATGTCGCTGTAGGAGCACAGCTGTATCAGGAGGATGAGGAGAAGGAACATAAGACAATTGCGTTCGCTAGTCGATCCTTACTGCCGGCTGAAAAGAATTACACTACCACAGAGAAGGAATTGCTCAGTATTGTGTTTGCAGTTGGTAAATTCCGAACGTACATTTTAGGAAACAAAACGATCATTAGAACTGATCATAAAGCATTGTCATTCCTCAACACTTGTAAACTTGCTCATAGTCGATTAACCAGGTGGGTACTTGTTTTGCAGGAGTACAACTTCGAGTGGGAGTACATTAAAGGAACAGAAAATAAGGTACCCGACACTCTATCCAGAGTAGATTGTGAAAATAACAAAACAGGTAGGGACTTAAAAGAAATTTAAATTTTTCAGATTAGCAGAGAAGACAGAATCTTTGGAGAGGAGCTGAAGGATATTAACACCATGCAGAGAGCAGATGGTAAGTCTGGAAAAATAATACACAGTTTAGAGACGGAGCTGGATGAGTCGGAGTACAATCAATATTTTAAAATTTACAAAGGGTTATTGTTTAAGAAGGTAGTAGGGGGTGAGCGTGACTGGAAATTAGTGATACCAGCAGTGTTGGAAGAGAAAATTATTTGGGATTGTCATATACGATATGGTCATTTTGGGGCTAAAAAGTGTGTCAATGTTTTAAAAGAGTCATGTATTTTCAGAAATATGGAGAGGCGAGTGAGACAGTTGCTGAGGAGTTGTGATTTGTGTCAAAAGTCGAAGGTGGTTAACTACAGAGTAGAAGGTGAGTTAAATTATATTAAGGTAGAAAGACCTTTTGATTTAGTTGCTGTGGATCTGTTTGGACCATTGCCGAAGGGTAGAGGCGGAGTAGTATATATATTTGTATTGCTTGACACTTTCTCAAAATATGTAAAATTGTATAGCATAAAAAGAGCTACCAGTAAGGTATTGAGTGAAAAAGTGACTAAAGACTATATGATTAACGTGGGTAAGCCAAAAGTAATTTTATCGGACCATGGGCCGCAGTTCATAAGCGGAAGATGGCGTCAGACCTTAGGATGGGAAGGCATCCTCACGAAGCATACGGCTGTGTATCATCCCCAGTCCAACCAGGCTGAGCGTCTAATGAGAGAAATAGGCAGGATCTTCAGAGCCTATTGTCACGCTAAACACAGCGAGTGGCCGTTGTATGTACGAAAGGTGGAAACTTGGCTGAACAGTACCACCCACGAGTCTACTGGCTATACACCTCATGAACTAGTAAGGGGAACACGCCCCCCAAGAATCTTGGAAAAATTATTCGACTATCCACCTGAAGGTAGAACGACTGATATAAACATTAAAATCCGGTTGGCGAATGAAAACTTAATTAGTAAGGGTGAACAGAGAAAACGTAGACACGACGCAAGAGGTAAGTGGATTAAGTATAATGTAGGACAAATGGTATTAGTTAAAAGACATGACTTATCGAGTGCACAAGACAAAGAAATTAAGAAATTCTTTCTCTTATATGAAGGGCCATATGAGGTCATAGAAGTGAAGATGCAAAATTCTTATGTATTACAGAACAACATAACTGGAGAGATAGTAGGAACACACAATGCTACAAATTTAAAATTGTACTGGTCGTCTTAGTTATTTTTATATTGATGTTTTTATATTTTGAGTGTATGAGTATTAACTTAGCTATTGGTTTACAGAAGGGACTCTCCCCCATTTTCGGGCGATCACAGACTCACCACCTCTGATCGTGGATTTTGGAATTCTGGGGGCGGACCATGGTTGGCGGAACTGACGTAAGGAAGTGAAAGCAACGATGGTCTTCCTCCATACAAAATTGGTAGCAAGTAGAAAAGTTAATCTTATTATTGAACGGGGAGGGGGACTCCTAATTCTTGGGAAATATAAAAAAAAAAAATAATAATAATTTTTATTTTGGCATTAATCCCATGAATTTTGTTTTATTCTAAAAATCATAAAATAGAATTTGAAAATTGTGTAACTTAAGAGGTTAACTCATTAAGGAGTTATATTTTTTATGTAACTAAGCATATCAGAAGATCCATTGTTTTCCTGGAGTGTTAGAAAAGTGATGTTTTGGACTTGGAAAGTGTCTACAAATTTATTAATGTAACTAAAGAAAGAATTAACATTTTTTAAATGATATCTTTTAATTTTAATTTTGTGAAGTAACAACCTTAAGAGGTTAAAAGGACATAGTGCTACTATGGTGAATTTTTGAGACTTTATTTTGAACATTATCATGTTTATTTAATAATAGTCTTATAATGGATTTATGTATAACTTGTTAATTGTAGGGTAGTCCCCGATTGGGACTACATAAGACACAATGTGTCGCACATATTTTCGATTCCCCATGTTTCGGGCGATTACTGTCTTACCAACACTAATCGTGGATCTGGACGACAACCAGCTGTGGCCAGAAATTGTAACACTGACCATGGTTGGTTGCACGTAAAATTGGTTGAAATTTGGAAATTTATTGGGAGGTTTAGGGGAATCTATTATTCTTTTTGAATAGGCTACTTCACCTCGGTTGGGGTGGTAGACCTTAGGGGTGTATTATAAATGTAATAGTAAGGGTATTTGCCTTGAAGATTTTGTAATGCTAAAGCAAGGATGGGAGAGAGAGAAAAGAAAAAAGTGCTCACTCCTTCTGCCTCAGTCCTTGTGGAGGCGACTGAACGTAACAGTTCAGGGGGGGGGCAATAGTGTGTGTGTGGAGGAGAATAGGGGATAAATATTATTAACAGCGCTAGATAATTACCTGTTAATAATAAGAATAATAATAATAATAATAAAATTTTATTTTTATCATTTACTAAGAGTTATAAATAAATAAATATATCGATTTATTGATTTTCTTAATTTGTTTTTCTCCAAATTTGGGAGATTATAATGTGTAATTTTCCTATTATATTTTCAATTATATTTTATTCAATTTTGGTAACTATATTATATTAATGTGCTTATGTTACAATTCTAGTAATTGTAAAAGAATGAAGATAAATATTATCGATAGGAATCGAAACCATTTTGCAACTCAGGGTTTGTAATATGAAAAAGAGATATTCTTTTTAATTCTTGAGGATTATAATTTTATAAATATATTAAGCCAACCCAGTGCTTATTGGCACAAACCAGCACTTAGCTAAGGGGAACCAGATCAGTTGAGGATGGAGTGATTTACTAAGCCACTATTTTAATATTTATTATATATTGTTTCAGTGTTTGGTGGTGTGACAGCGGTCCTGAGCTGGCCAACGCGTCAGAGCAGGGGCGTTAAGAGCCTAAGTGGCCTTATGGTGTTGGGATCTCGCAGGAGAAGTCCAGTAAGGTCATCTAGGTACGGTCATCACCAGACCAAGGGTGAGTTGTTGTTATTTTTTATGTAAATTTGTAAGGGGGTTGTGGCGACTTGTCCTGGCTGATCCCTTTAGGAAGTATGAAAGGGTCAATGAAAGTTTGTGTGCTTCGCACACCATCTTTCATTGAGGGGGTTTTGTGATGGTACAATCATGGTACATTTTTGGAATTACCTTAAATATGGTAACTAGAACATAAATATTGTATTTTTCTATTTTTGTCATACTAAACCCAACCTTAAACACCCGATACGAATCTGCAGTGAGTGGACTATATCACAATATTTGTCAGGATTTGAAACAATTCATAGCAAAAAACTGTGTAACATCACAAAAAACAGTGTGCAGTTATTGCGATAACCGAGCCAAACCTTAATTACGTCAGAGGCTGAGAATGTGTTGACAACGACAAAACGGCGATGTCAACAAGTTAAACAATGGGATTGTGACGTCAGTATACCCCACTTCAGCAAAATCTAACAAAGACTCTTGGTCATTTCTTCTGCAGCTCTGATCAACGCCGGCCGGCAACCCATTCACTTACGGGTGAATTTTAACTTTTTAGACCACTGTAGGTGGTTAATAAACAGTATAATATCTATATACAAAATGTACTAAGGAAAGTTACAGTTCGGCTTTGTGTAGGCGTCCTCGGCCGATGAATCGTCCGTAAAAAGATCGACGTTTAGAATCGGTCCCACGACGGTGGGTTACGTAGGTTGACACAAAGGTGCCCCATCAAGCGCCGTAAAATTAAACCGATTGTGCCGATGTCGGGACGATGCTAGCAGTGCGAGGAGGCCAACACGAAATGGGTGAGAGCGTTCCTTGTACACTTTAAATCCTTTCATTATTTCCCAATATAAAATTTTATTGTAGAAATCAATTATTTAAAAAATTATTTAAAATTTCAATATATTTAAAAGGAGCTCCACAATTCATAAAAGTTTGTACCATGAGTATGGAAGAGCGAGTGGTTGTGTGTGTGTGTAGTAATCCCTAAGTGCTGGGTTGAGCACCACTATATAAATATATATTATTATTGTATAATCATTAAACTTAATCAAATTTATTATTACACATTATGTTTTTGGAAGGGTTAAAGTTGGTTTTGAAAAACTGGTATGTAACAAAGTAAAGAATAAAAAGGGGTATTTCATTGGTAACAATTAGAACAGCTGTTTTGTTATTTCAAGCAATTTCCGTTTCCTAATAACTTCGCGTAACGAAATTCTGGCCCATGTCATATGTAACAAGATGGCGTCCTAGTTTTGGTAATCATAACCATAAGTGTGATCTATAATATATCGTATCTATGAATCAAAATAAACGTAAGTTCACAAGGCCTATGAGTTCTGATTTATAATTCTTGTGGTTTATCTCTATTTTGGGTTAAACTTCCACTTTGTACCTTTTCACTGTACTTTGGTGTTAATAGTGGTTATTTCATAATATTTATTTCTTTTACTCATTTCACTTTGGTGTACTCACCCTTATTAAATTGTCACTTGGTAAATCACTTACTAAATACTATTATGCACTCTTGTTATAAAATGTTACTGTGAATAAATTATTATGTGTTGTTTTCTAGACAACCTTATGATCATTATTTATTACAATTAGTGGTATGGTTCATTGTATCTATAATAAGGTTTGTTATATTTTCATTACATCCTTCAAATCAATCACTTACTACTATTTCTCTTTACATCGTATTGTATGTTCGGGCCTATTATACCTCAATTTGTATTTTGATTACCTTGATATTATGATACATTGAATGGAACCATTTGTTTCCTTATAGCATTGATACATAATCCGTCAGTCTTTATAATACTTATTTTATCCTTATTTAAAGTTCATGTCTTAATCGGGGTTGGATGTATTTTGCATCACCTTGCCTGAATCATTAATTTGGGTACGGTCAGTTGTATTACTAGTCAGTCTGAAATATTTATTCGTTCCCCTTCACTATCATCCTGAAAGATATACTTCTTCTTGTTTAGCTTCTTATCCATTGTCTTTAATAAATTGGGTACGATATCAAGTGGTTCCAAATGTAATGTTACATATTACCCTGCCATCAAATTTGATTATTTTAATAAAATATTGTTTTTTGTTTAAATTATCAATTATCTTATCTTTCACATTATCATTTGTTATTCTTTTTATGATCTGGTATACTCGTCTTTAATTATAAGTGTTCTATCCCTGGAACATGTTACTTCCCTAACAAATTAATCACCATATATTTTGGAATCAGTCGGGGGGCTCTCTTGACCTAATACCCCGCTGTCCTTACAATACATAATACATAAATAATATCGATTGCTGGAGCTATCTCATCAGTCAATCACATTTAATAATCACTAGTCTTTTCACGACTAAATCAAATAAAATAGTATAATAATATATTCTTGGGATGGTTCACTCAGTTAAACTTCTCAGATCTAAATATTTCTTTCCATTGATTCTTTCAGATGTTTATTTTCTTGTGGCGATATTAATAACATTTCTTATTTTCAATTGGTACTATCTTCCTTCCTTTTTTATCAGTACTCCTTAGTCTTCATTTTTTATTCACTATCTTCATTCAATTAAAACATAACAAGTATCTATATCTATAGTTGTTGTTGATTCTCTCACAATAATGATAGGTTATTTGTAATAAATTCGTTTCTAGTCTTGTCTTATTTCCATCGTCGACTGTCTACATTTGTCTTTTCTTATTCATTTTATAGCACTATGGTTTCTTCTGATTCATGGATGTTGCATCCTTCTTTTATATTCCAATAATAAGTTCATAACTGTGTTTAATAAGAGGTGCTTATCTTGTTTAGGATTTGGAAATTTATCCACATTCGTTTATTCACTTGATTCATAATAACATCATCAAAATGTACTGTAAGTTGTCCTTACTATTTATTTGAATTTTTTGATATTCAAATTTGTTTATCTTGGTTTCATTTAAAATTATATTCTGGATTAGTAAAGTTGGTAAGATGAGCTTACTATATTCTTTTGAATTTTGAGGTATTATAATAATAAATTCTTCAATTCCATGTTAATTCTCATTAATAATTAGTTGTAAGTTGATCTTACTATTTCTTTAGAATTCTGTGGTATTCAACTTCGTTTATTGGGTTCATAATACATTTTTAAGGAAACTTGGTTGTATGTTCCCTTAATCTTTTTTGTTTCCACATCACTAATTACCTAAGTATTATTGTTATTGTTTTTTACAATAATATATGGTCCATTATACAATAACAATAGCTTTTTTGCTATTCCTTCCTTAGAACTTGGCAATTCGCGGTTTTTTAACAATACTTTGTCTCCAATCTTGTACTGGATCATTTTCTGCTGACTGATTTTGTACTTCTTCCTTCTTCTCTCCACCTGTTCATTCAGTTTGCTGTGGAATCTCACGTTGTCGAACTGGTAAGCTGGGTTGTTTGGGAAGTTGATTATTTCACTAATTTCTCGGGGTGGTAGTCTCTCGTGCATTATGGTATATGGAGTATCTTGTATTGATTCATGGTAAGCTAAGTTGATAAAGTTTTCTGTTTGTGTAATGTACTCACTCCACTTCTGGTGTTTATCAAAACAATATGTCCTGAGGATACGGCCAACCTCGCTCAGTACTCTTTCCGCCGGGTTGCTATTTGGGTGATAGACAGATGTTTTATATGTCTTGACACCTAGATCTAACAAAGTCTCCTTCCAGACCCTTCCTCGAAACTGAGTTCCGTGATCAGTAATAATTGACCTTGGCGCTCCTAACTCTGGTATATATTGTTGGATCACTATTTGCAGAATCTTTTTTGTAGTCGCCGATTAATGGGGTGTAGTTTTGTAAATTTGGAGTAATGGTCGAACATGATTATAATAAACTTTTACTGTTTTCTCCCTCCACTACGAGGTAACGGTCCACACACATCTAAAAATACTCTCTCTAATTTACCAGTTGATGTAATTGGTTGCATTATTCCTTCTGTTTTTTCGTTATTGCATTTTGCCAATTGACAGATGTGACACTGTCGAATACATTCTATAACTCTCCGGTTGATATTCTTAATGTAAGTATGTTCCTCAAGTGCTCTCATTACTTTTAATGCACCCATATGCCCATATCGACTGTGGTAGTCCAGTATTAATTCTGTTTCTAAAGCTTTAGGTATCACCACCTTCCATGAGCCTTGGTTATTATTTGGTTTGTAAAATAGTATGTCTTCATGTAGACAATAATATGCAGTAATTTTTTCATCCTGTTGGATCAGTCTTTGTCTAAAATTGTTGATTTTTGTATCCTCTGTTTGTTGTTGTGAAATTGATTTCATGATGTTTTCCAAATCTGATTTGTTTTTTATTATAGTATATACCTTGACGATTGTTTCTTTTTCCCCTTCAAAAGTTTGTTGTTCTATGTTAATCCGGGATAATATATCTGCAGCAATATTCTGTTTTCCTGGAACATACTCCCAATTTATATGGTATTCCTGTAGTGCGAGTATCCACCTTGCCAATCTTCCATGGTTAATCTTGCAATTCTTTAGAAAAGATATTGACTTATGATCGCTCCTCACAGTTATCGTGTATCCAAGAATATAGGTTCTGAATTTCCCACAAGCGAATACAACGCTTAGTAACTCCTTTTCCGTTACACTATAATTGCGTTCACATCCATTAAGTATTCTGCTTGCAAAACTCACCACCTGATGGTCTCCCTCACTATCTTCTTGGTATAATACAGATCCCAAACTTATATCACTGGCATCGCAGTTCATAAAGAAAGGTTGATTGAAATTAGGATGTTTTAATATAACTGAACTTAAGAAATTATGCTTGATCATTTGAAGTAAGTTGTCTTGTTCCTGTCCCCATGACCATTTGTTCTTAGAGGATAATTGTGGAGAAAACTTCGCTGTCATTTCAGAATAATTTCTCTGAAACTTCCTATAATAATTGCAAAGTCCCAGAAATGATTGAAGTTGCTTTTTATTTTTAGGACTTGGGAATTTCTGGATAGCTTCTATCTTTTCATTGGATGGTGTTATTCCTTGTCTTGTTAAGTTAAAACCCAGGAATTGGACTTCACTGGCGATAAGTTTGGATTTTTGAAGCTTTAGGGTAACGTGATTGTCTGATAATTTTTGTAATACTTGCCCTACTCTGTCACAATGGTCTTCCCAATTCACTGAAGTAATCAACAAGTCATCAACATAGACTGTGGTATATGGAATAGTATCTGGACCCAACACCTGGTCCATACATCTTACGAATACAGCTACAGAGTTTACCAGTCCAAACGGTAGTCTCTTGAACTGGTAGTTCCTTCCTTCGAAAATAAAGGCGACGTACTTTCGACTATCTAGGTGTAACTCCACCTGCCAATACCCACAAACAGTATCCCAAGTGCTGATAAATTGTATGCCATTAAATTTTTTCAGTATCTCCTCAATCTCTCCGGGAGATGTTCTGTCATTAACTATGATCTTATTGATCTCTCTAGCATCCAAACAGAGTCGTACTTTGCCATCTTTCTTGGGAACGGCTATTAACGGACTTGTATATGGGGAACAGCTATACTCGATGATATCTTCTGCTATCATTTTGTCTATTTCAGTCCTCACTGCTTCTTTTAATGCATAAGCAACGGGATATGATTTCTTATTAAAATTTACAGGCTCCTTGAATTGTAGTGTAAATTGATAATTTTTTACTTTGCCAGGTATATCAGAGAAAACATAGCGGTATTTATTATATATGGATATCAACTTTTCTATTTGTTGTGTGGTTAAATTACATTCATTTTGTTCTGACCGAAATTGTCGGATCTCTTCTAATTTTTTCAATCATAAACTATCTTCACTCCCAAAGTATTCCCTTCTTATATTCCATGAATCATCTTGATTATTGTTGAATTTTCTTATACTATTGCATAAAGGTACATTTTTATTTTCTACTAATTTTGCTGTCCATTCTATATTATCCATTTTTAACGACACTATGGCCTGTCTCATGTCAATTATTGCTGAGTATTTTCTCAAAATATCACAGCCTATTAGTAGATTAAATGGTAAATTACTAGCTACTAGAAAAATCATAGGTATAGCTACATTTCCGCTGGTTACTGTTAATGATACCTGTTTTCTTATTGACTTGTTTTGCCTTCCGGTGGCTCCGATTAAAATTATATTCTGAATTGGTAAAGTTGGTAAGATGACCTTACTATATTTTTGAATTTTGATGTATTCATTATTATCAATTAATGACACGTTTGCGCCCGTATCTATCATGAATCTTGCGTCTAGTCCATTCACTTGGGCGATAATATAGGCGATCTCGTTATTCGAACTATTGTGTGTGATCGTGTCTTCGTTCAGTAGTTCTTCTCTCACATTTTTTAAGAAGTGATTGTGCACTATCGTCATTGTATCGTCAGTCATTTTGTCTCGTCCTAGTAAGTACCCAAATTGTCGGTTCAGTGATGGGACCTGATGGATTTTCACTGCCGCGGTCCGTTTAAATCAGGGCTGATCTCCTCAGTCCTGTTGTCTGATTGACCGGGTCTGTCTCTATTTTGCAACTCTTGTACCTCACTGGCGTTATTATCGAACGTCACTGAGTTTCTGTTGTTCCTGTTGTCGTCGCAGCTCCTACTTCGCCTATGTTCATCACGGTAGTGCTGGTTACTCTCCTCCTGAAAACCTCTCCCACGGTTCCCATTGTAATTCGTTCGTCCCTGGTACGAACGCCTTCCCACGTCTCTATCGTCAATGTTTACATAATTCACCTGTCTTCGATATGTTTGGTTTTGATTGTTATTATTGCCGTTATTATTCTGTCTGTATCGGTTATCGTAGTTGTTGTTATAACC
This sequence comes from Magicicada septendecula, assembly GCA_034769895.1. Lineage (NCBI taxonomy): Eukaryota > Metazoa > Arthropoda > Insecta > Hemiptera > Cicadidae > Magicicada > Magicicada septendecula. Next base: position 301,361,776 of record CM068371.1, read on the forward strand.
TCGGTTGTTCTGGTAATGGTGGTCTCTGTCATTGGCACGCTGGTATGCATCATTGTTATTATTTTTAGGAGAGCTACGGTAATAGTGGTTGTTGTTATTGTTGTTATTATTTGCCGCATTATTTCGTGGATAGTTGTTATTGTTATTGTGGTTTTGGTAACCGCTTTGATAGTGGTTACCGTTGTTGTTGTAACTATTGTTCGGTCTTTGCCCGTTGTTTTCATAGTGGGCGTCGCGGCGACCATTGTTTCTATTTATTTCGTCGTTCCTTCGTCTGTACTGGAGGAAGTTCTTCTCCTGTTCCATCTCCGCTAATAATGTCGACATCTCCTCGATGGTTTGTATACGTCTGTTTATTCGGCCTCTTGTAATTTCCCCACCATAGTGGTAAGCTAATAGCCTCACTAAACATTCGGTAGGAATAGCAGGCTCTAAATGTCTGGCTATGTTTATTTTTCCAAGAAAATATGCGGTCGGAGTTTTCTTGCCGTGCAGGTCATATCGGCCCAATCCTATGTCACTTCTTATCATATGTTGCGTGGCATCAGACCAATACTTAGCTTTGAATTGTTTTTTAAATTCTTGGAAGTTTTGTATACTCGGCCGCATCGCCGTCCACCAATTGTCATATACTTATCGGAACATTTCGTCCAGCATACTCCTAATCATAACCCATCTGTCTTCTCCGGTTTTGGCTATTTTTTCTTCTACTCGTTCTAAGAATAGCATGGGGTTTCTTCTATAATTTTGGAAATCGATCACTTCTCGATTTTCCTCACACGTGGTATGGGCACCGGTACATTGTCTGTTTTTTAGGGAATTAATTTCATCTCTATGGGCAGTTGTTTGGTCTTGTACTCGATTGAGGCTAGTACTCATACCTTCTAATCTTTCTCCCATCACTGCTTGATTGGTTCGTATGTTTTCAATTCGTCCATTCGTTTCTTCCCGGACGCTCAGTATCTCTTGGTTCATCCGCTCACACTTTTCCTTGGTCTCGGATTCTACCCTTTTCATTTCAGTCACCGGTTCTTCCAGTTTCTTGTCCCATGCTTCCTGCAATTGCCGGTTATTAATTTCCATCTTGTTATTCCACTCTTCTTTTAATGACTCCTTGTGTTCATCTAGTTTTTTCGTGGTCTCTTGGTAATTCCCCTTCAATTCTTCCCTCAATGCTCTATTATTTGAGTCTATTTTCTCCTCCATTTTACTGCTATTCTCTTTCAATTCTCGGCTCAATTCCTCCTTTGTTTGTTTATTATCACTCTTTATTTCCTCCATCTTCTTACTCAAGTCTTCCTTCAATATTACTAAGTTCTTATTACTGTTCTCACTTAATTCTTCCTTCAATTCTTCCATAGACTGTTTATTGTCCGTTTTTAATTCCTCCATTTTCTTACTGAAATCTTCATGACTCTGTTTTAAATATTCCATAATGCTCTTCATGTCAACGCTCTCTGTAACTTTGTCCGATTCTTGTCTATCTCCTTGGTCCTCTCTCATTATTACTTCTACTTCCTCGACCGGTGTTGCTTCTTTGTCTTCCATGTTTAATTCGTCTACTTTCTTGGTTTCGGCCGCTCGTTTTCGCGATGTTTCCCGCTTCCTCATTTTGTTTATTTTTGTTTGTTTGTCTATAAATTATAATTTAATTTATATTAAATTAAACGCCTCACACGTTGGTACGCCAATTTGTAACGAACTTTCGAATTCTTCTAATGTTGTTGTCGTTCGTTACTTCTATATTTCCTTAAAGTCTCACTTTGGATTCGTCAATTTGTAACACTCTATTTGTGTTGCGAGCACTTAAATTATATACGCCGCCCGTTGGAAACGTCAATTAGTAACAAATATATATGTATTAACTACCTTCAACCACACTGTTGTTGTTGTAATAATGTTACTGTTAATAATATATGTTGAACGGCGAATGATTTTGTAATCTGCCGCTCGCTTCCACTATACGTACTGTTTCGATGAGGTCACCCACCGTTACCAACCGTTGTGGTGTCCGCTGTGCTCTGTGAACTTATTTTTTAAATGGAACAGCAATAATAACGACGCAAATATAACAAACATATATCCTTATAGAAATCATTTATTCAATAAAACATGGGTTAACTGTTTCTCGTCTCTTTTATGATAATCACAATCGTGGCAAAAATTATGTGTCTCCTTTACCAGTTGGTACTGTAGTTGTAATTCTTATTGCATTCAGACCAAAATAAAGCGTTGGTTATTATTTCTATTAAAATATATCATCTCAGGGCGTATATGGTTCGGGGATTACAATTAAACAAAACGTTATTCTACAAATCAAAGTACAAATTTAACAGTTCAAGGATATTACAAAGTTTAGAGTGTAATGTGCACACATGCAGTTGAATCGTGGCTGCTAGTTATTATAGGTTATGTCCAGTTCATGTGTTTATTAATTATTATTGAAATCAAAGGTTCTTGTGGTGTTTAAAAAAGGTGTCAACCTCAATTCGTGTTATTAGTGAGTGTTCTTAGTGTTGGTGTGATATGGTGTCTGTAGTTTAGTTGCTTACTTTTTAAAAAATCGTGTATACAAAAGTTGGTATTGATGCATAATATAATAAAAATGTCAAAGTCACCAAATCCTCTTCTTTATATGGTTCTTGGTCGAAGATAGGGCCCACGTCTGCTTCGGTCCTCCTCCCTGGTTCTTGATTCTTCTATTTCCAATGCTAGTTGTTCCTCACTTGGTTGTAATAACTCGTATTATGTGTATCTATCGGTATTAATATGTCTGGAACGTGTTTTCACAATTTATAGTTAATTATGTAAGACGTTTTGCAAACGCGTCTGTACGCTATGACCGTTGTTAAAGAAGTCTCTTTTTATTTATCCGAAATTTCTGGTTGCTATGGGTAAACTTGGAATCTGGTTGGTTGATTCGGATATACATTGTCATGTAATTTCATTATTTCAATGTCAGAATTTGTTCAAAACTTTAAATTAGTATAACTTTTCTATACTGATTGGGAATTTAAAACTATTATCAACCTTATTTTGGTCTTTACATTTGACACACATTGTTATACTCTACTTCAATTTAAATATATTAATTACCAAATTACATAATTTCCACCTACCTCCACGATCTCTTCTATCAGGGTCCAGGATCCAATCACATGAACATCAGATACAAACATGCGTTAAGGTTATCGAAATAACTGATTCGACACATTGTTATGAAGAGAAATAATTAGTTTTAATTATCAGTTATTGCCAATTTAAACTTTTGTGTATCAAATATAGTCACTTACATGTTTTTCGAATATGGTGTAATGCTTGCCTATAACTCTTATTTTCTAAACTTACATACTATTACTTACACTTAAGATAGCCCAGCCTGCGCACGCACTACTCACATTCTTAAAACCCCTTTTTAATATAAAAACGCCCCATTTTATGTAAAATTAATGACCATAATGCTTTCAGTGTGAAACGTTACGTGTGTGGCGTCCTCTTCCCCGACCACGTGGTGCGTCTTCCAAAGTCTTTCATTCTCCGGATGTTCACAAGGTTTATAATATTTAATAACGTTCAATATTCACTCTTCGTCACTGGAGGCACTGTTATACATGTTTTTGTAGAATCACATAGATATTTTGTCGGCCGACTTAAGAAAAAATATGAAGATTTGCCCGGGCAGAAAACTGATAGTTGCCACGCGTGGCCTAGGTTGCTAGTCGACTGGGAAGAAAATTATCAATCTGCCTCCCTCCAAACACTCGGACAGAGCGGAAGTTTCACTGCCTCATGATCGGATCTTCCGTCACTGTTCATTCAACACAGGTGTTTTTTGTGTGGTAACCGTGGATGATATTTGGCGCTGCTAGACTGACGTCACTAAAAGTGGGCGGTCCTTAGCGGCATTTCCTGCAGATCGCTAAGGAGACGATGAATAAAATCGTTCCCCAGGCATCTTGGTTTTCGGACGACGGCGTCATTCCGAGCGCGGACTTGTACTGCGCGTGAGTGCGTGGTCACACTTATGCAAAGTTCTGAGAAATTTAGGGTGGTGCAAATTCCTTGCCTGGTTACACAACAGAAACTGCGTCTTGCTGCTTTGTTCTTAACACTGTTCTACTTGCCACGTGGTCTGTTATAATGGAAATAGCGTTGTCGGAAAATAAAACTCTCACAATATTTTTATAAAATCCCGCAAAAAATGAAATAAATGAGATACAAATGCCCCATACCCACAATAAATGAAATGACCCAATTTTGACACGTTACAACATAGACACTAAACATGCCTACCTTTACTTGAGAAATACAGCTGTTACAATTTTGTTATTTGAATTTTTCATAGATAGCTTAAAACGAATTATTTTGTTTCTAGATTTGTAGTGTATGCTATTGACTCTAAATCGGTTCATCCCTCAATATTTGTTTCATAAAATTCCTAACAGTATTATTTAAAATTTACAAAAGTTGGTTTTACCTGGCCTATATACTGGTGTTATCATCATCACCATGTTTATAAACATTTTACCTTAGTGTCATTTTCCATGACTGATATCTTAGTAAACCTTTAACAGTTAAATTAACTTTTAACAACCATAAAAACTGTTTAACATATAACACTATCTTAACAAAACAAAAAGGATATACTATCCTATTAGTTTAATCTCATGCCCACATGGCTATGATTCTACTGAACATTTAAACAAATAAACTGCGTTTTACTTAATCCATACAATTGTTTAACTCTTAAATTTATAACCTTAACATAACTTTAACATAGCTTTAATATAACTTTAGTATAGGCTTCATCACCACTCAACAAAATATGACTTATTTTAACAATTATAACCTTTTGCACCGTTCTATAACATTAACATTACCATCTCCTCTGCTTTCTTTATGCTATCATAACATTGCTTATAAACATTTACTATATAAACTTACTATTTAAACATTCATAACAATAACATCCTTAATAACATTAGAGGATTTTTATCCTGAATATACTATACTATTAAGCTACTATCAATTCTGACTATACTAACAATATTTTGGTTACTCTTCATTTTGTACTACTATTTTTTACTATTACTTGATTTGTTTATTCTATTTTTTGGTACTTTTCACCCTTAAACAAAGACATATTCCTATAGGTTTAAGGAATTGGGAATACAAACAAATATTCTCTCAATTGTCATCTAGGTATATCCTTAATACTAGCACTTGACTGGTGATACTTGTTCAAAAAACACTTGGTTTATTATTTTATCACTGGTTAGTATTGCACTGTTTGGATTCTATTTGTCACACTTATAAATAATTAATCCATCTAGTTTTGACTGTTTGATTAATTATTTGTTACCTTCTCATGTAAGTATTATTTCCACTTTTGTCATGTAATCTTACATATAGTATTTTCTTAAAATTAATGTACATTAGTTTATTTATTAACTGTATTGTACTTCAGTATCATTTTAGAATGGTTTTGTTTTTATATTTATTCTTATTGGTTGTTATGGGTTTTTACATTTTATTGTCCACTCTCACTTTTATAGGCCTATGAGTTCTGATTTATAATTCTTGTGGTTTATCTCTATTTTGGGTTAAACTTGCACTTTGTACCTTTTCACTGTACTTTGGTGTTAATAGTGGTTATTTCATAATATTTATTTCTTTTACTCATTTCACTTTGGTGTACTCACCCTTATTAAATTGTCACTTGGTAAATCACTTACTAACTACTATTATGCACTCTTGTTATAAAATGTTACTGTGAATAAATTATTATGTGTTGTTTTCTAGACAACCTTATGATCATTATTTATTACAATTAGTGGTATGGTTCATTGTATCTATAATAAGGTTTGTTATATGTTCATTACATCCTTCAAATCAATCACTTACTACTATTTCTCTTTACATCGTATTGTATGTTCGGGCCTATTATCCCTCAATTTGTATTTTGATTACCTTGATATTATGATACATTGAATGGAACCATTTGTTTCCTTATAGCATTGATACATAATCCGTCAGTCTTTATAATACTTATTTTATCCTTATTTAAAGTTCATGTCTTAATCGGGGTTGGATGTATTTTGCATCACCTTTCCTGAATCATTAATTTGGGTACGGTCAGTTGTATTACTAGTCAGTCTGAAATATTTATTCGTTCCTCTTCACTATCATCCTGAAAGATATACTTCTTCTTGTTTAGCTTCTTATCCATTGTCTTTAATAAATTGGGTACGATATTAAGTGGTTCCAAATGTAATGTTACAATATTTAAAATTTATATTTATTTTACCTCAAGATGTTATTTTCTCCTTATTTGGAACATGTTTCGAGAACTCCTGTGTTCTCATCCTCAGCCTTCGTGATCTTGCGTCTGGTGAAGTATTTGTGTGTCGACTGGCTGCTATTTTGGTTTCTTGTTGGTCTCTGGTATTTTAAAATTGTATTATTGTGTGTGATTGTGGTGTATGTATTAGTCTTTTGTGTATTTTCGATGTTGATTGCTTTGAATATTGTGTCATGTTTTGTATTGATTTGTATTTGTTCAGGTATTAGTTTGTTTTGTGTTTTATGTTTGTATATTTGTAACTTTTCCCAAATGTTCATTATGGTGCCTTTGTGTGGTATATGTTTTATTAGTGTCACATTGGTTATGTCTGGGAATTCATGTCCCGTGTTTATTGCATGTGTGGCCAAATTGGTTTTATATATTTCTGGTTTTTTGTATGGATTTAGATGTTCAAAATAAAGTTTTTTCAGCTGTTTTTTTGTTTGTCCTATGTGACATTTATTGCAATCTTGGCATTCAATTTTGTATATACCGTTAGTTGTTGTATTATCTTTCTTGTGTGAGTTATTTAGTTTTTGTAAATTATTTTTATTAGTTTTGTATGCTATTTTTATATCGTATTTTTAAATAGTTTTGTTAGTTTAGTCATTTTATTATTTATGTATGTGAATGTGGCCCATTTTTTGTTGTTATTATTTATGTGTTGTTCATTTTGATTAATTCTTAATTGTTCAGTTTTTTTTATATTTTATTTTATTTTCTAATTTGTTTACAGTATTTTTATTGTATCCATTTTCATAACCAATTTGGTATATTATATTTCTTTCTTTGTCAGTTTCTTGTTTGTTTAGGGGAATTTTGTATATTCTGTTAAATAGCGAATAGAATGCTGCCATTTTATGTTGTGGTGGGTGGTCAGAATGGTTAGGTATAATGATGTTGGTAGAAGTTGCTTTTCTGTATATTTCATATTGTATGTGGTTGTTGTTTCTTGTGATGGTTATGTCTAAATAGTTGATTTTGTTATGTTTTTCTTTTTCTTCTGTGAATTGTATTTTTGGATGTATGTTATTGATTTGTTATAGTATATTCTCTGCATTTGTGTTTTTGTTATTTGATACATATAGCCCATCATCTACATATCTTATCCATATGCCGTTTGGATCAAATGATCCAAAAATACAATTTTTAATACAATAAAATACAATAAATAAGATATCGACTTATTTATTCTATGCGACCGTATACAACGCAATATATTTCTCTGTATGTGTGTGAACGTGCATACCTGAGTCCGCGCGTGCACACACAAGTACACATAATGTAAGAGAGAGAGTAGTGAGAGGGAGGGAGGGAGGGAGGGAGAGAGAGAGAGTGAGAGGGGGAAGAATGAAGAATTTGATGCAGGTAGTGGCAAAAGTTCAACAGAAGCCTCAACTTTGCAGATATTAATATCAAGTTTATTAATATGTACAGTATAGATCAAGTGATAGGAACGATTACCAGCATTATAACAAATCTTTAAAAATCGGTCTCCTAAATGAATATCGATTACTTAGTTATAGAAAACCAAACTAAGTGTGAAAAAGTGACCAGTAATATTTACCTGGGACTCGAGGGTATCTTATCTTTCCGGCAGATAAGAGAATCCAATATATGAGCTTATGACTCATCCGCTTTTATTGTTCCCTGCTGTTATCCGGATGGCTTGAATAACCGGCAACTGAAACATGACTTGCTAATTTTGACTACAGTCTATTATCAATTTTATCACAGCCGTGGAGTGCACACACATACTTTTACAGTTACATTTACCGTGGTTCGTTTAATTTACCGTGTTGCAGCCAATAAGGAGAGCCCTCTGTAAACCGTTTGTTGTATCTCTCTTTGTTCAATTTCTATTTTTAAATAATGACATTATTTTTGCTTTTTACCATTCTATAGGAATTGTATGTTTTCTCTAACACATATTCAAAAATGTAATAGGCGCAAATGCAGCAGAAAACCTCCATACTTCAAATATTCTCTATTCACACCATTCAAACCTGGTGATTTTTGCAGTCTTACAACACTTGAAGTAATTCTTTAAAGTTATACTATCAGTTTTATTTATAGCATGTCTTTTGTAATTGTCACCTTCTATTTCTGCCCCGATACTATACCAAAGCTCGGTGTGATGCTGTCTCCATGTTGTCTCTTTCATTTATGTTCTGTTTTTAACATTTTTGTAAACCACTCCTTGCCTGCAATGCACATCATGTTGATATCTGAGGCAAATCTATCCCATGATTGCTTATATTTTTGATTAACAATTCTTTTTACTTTGGTCCTGGCTTCTGTATATTCTTCTTCATTTGTAGTAGTTGAAGAGTTTAGATAATTAAAAGAGATATTTAATATATGCTTTTTGTTTTTGAACTGCTGCCTCTTGCACTTAGAATTATTCCAATACACATTTTTAGTAACCCCTACAGCTGGTAAACGTTTCCCGTAATCTTTTATACAGGTGATTATTATTTTATGTTGTATAGTTTTTTCAATCTTTATAGCTTTATAGTGTATAGTTATTTGAAAAACTCTAGAAAGGTAAAATCCATTGCAAGGATTTAAGGATTTATGACACACGAATATGTCTTTCTGGTAACGTTGTTAGCAGTTGAACTTAAACGCAACGGGCAAAGTTTATTGACACAAATTTGTAAGTTACAGAATAAATCATACTCCTTTTCTTGTTTTGACAATGTTATACGACAGCGTTGCCAGAGAAATAAATTACAATTGTGAGTGTGCGTGGGTATGTGTGTGTGGGGGGTGTTCTTACACCTATGAAAAAGCAACGTGCGCGTCGCGTACATTGTAAGAGTCGGGCAGCAATATAACAAAGTCGACACAGTTTTGAATTTGCCAGTTTCTTCTAGCAAATACAAATCTACACGGATACTCTTAATTCGTCACGCGAAGATCGTAGAATCGTCTCTTGGGGCGACTGTAGAGGTGTTCTGGAAGATGCCGGCGATGCAATTCGGTGTGTGTTTTTCAGCTGTTCAGTGTAAAGTGTCATTTGTGTGGGGACTTCTGTAATGGCTTGCGTTATCTATTGAAAAAGTGTCACTTATTTGATATTTATTGGTTTTTACTTTAGCGTGTATTAGACACACGTAAAGTTGAAAAATTTGTGTATATGGCAATTTATTTTTCTGTTTATTTGAACTGTAATTAAAGTGGTGAGTGAGAGTACTCAATTATTATATTTCTCTGTTTATACACGACGGTACGTGCACACACACCTACACGCATACACGCGCGCGCGCGCGTACACAAATTGATCAAATCAATTTCTGAATCATTCGAAGTGAATATCTTAACGGACAAGCGATTTGATTTTATTTCTTTATACAAGTATAAATAGATTACTATTAATTACATTAGGTCTTCGATAAAGATAAAATTGAATTTGTAACACAAACGCAGACAAGTAATTTAAATATTTTTATACAAAAATTAATTATTTCTACTATACATTAGGTAGGCCTATATATTAAATGAGTACGGACTTCGTTTCCAGTTAATATAATACCGTTTCTTGAAATCGGAATTTTTTAATATATAGGCCTATTACGGTATATATGTGGTCTCTTATGCTCTGTTATACGGCAAAAATAACCAATTTAAAATTCAAAACATTACTATTGTCCCTTAGTTGTAAGAATGATACAATGTTATTTTCCCTTCTCTACCGCGGTGCTTATCTGGAGGGCAAACAAAAAGTACAGTGTACGTTTTGAAGCCGAGAAGCCGACAGATGTTTCAAAGTACAAAAAATATTGCCTATTAAGTAGTCAATTATAAATATCATGTTTGGTATTTTCGATGTGCGTTTTTGATACGGACTGAGAACCAGGTGCGAGTTCGGTGCAAATCGAGTACAATACGGTAAGAGTACACGTTTGGTGCAACATGTACCCAACACAAAAACATCGCTCGTAAGTGTAAAACATCAAACATAAGTGTACAGATTGGCATAAACCGAGTACACTGTTTCTTCGCGTCTACTGTATACAGCACTATCATGTAATGCGATATGTGGCGAAAATAGTTTATTGCAAACTGTATTTGTTCGCTGAATTTTTGCAAGATATAAAGGCAAATGAGCATAAATGTAGTGGAATGTTTGTTATAATTATTAAATATCGTGGTAATATAAATACATACAGAATATTTTTATCGTGTTTGGCTGCCGTGTTAGTTTATCTCGAAGTAAGTGAGGATTAAATTAAATGATCCCTCTTTGAGATTAGGTAATATTCTGTAAAAAGGAAATGCACGTCTCTATTGTTGTTATTACTCTGTAGAGCTTTGCGAATACTTGACGTTTCGTTTTTTGAAATGTAAAAGAATAACCAAGAATAGTTAACAAATATTATTTGAAAAGTATGAATTTAAAATATGTAGGTATATTCTAAGCAATATTAATCAATTTTTTATAGGAATTTATTAATTTTTCATGTCGTTAATAGTTACAACTATATCGTTGAAACCAATGAAGATACCTGTTTAGTGCAAGTGTCACTGAGGTAACAGTCCTATGCCATTTCCACGGTTGTTAAGTTATGGATCGTCGAATTTCGTCGTTCATAGTTTGCGGGTAACTCACATTTTTTTTGTAAGTGTGTGGTGTTGAAGGTGTTATGTTTCTAATTTGTTAATTGAACAATTTATTCAATTAAGTAATTTTTCACGTAAACTAAGTTTGTATAGTATACTTTATTTTCTTAAAATTTAGTCTAATTTATTATGTACAATAGAATTTACACATGTGAATACTTTAGAATTTGTAATGTAGATATAAATCCAAAGATGACGTTGAGTTTGTGTATAAGGTGTATAGAAATAAGTAAACCTTTTTCCGAGGGATAGTAAGCAAACCAGTTTTCTTATTAATTATATGTAGGCTTACACTTTTAGTATTATTTATTACAAATTTATAAAACTAACATCAGGATAAATAGCATATGTATTTACAGTGCACTTTGGACCAGAAAGATGAGAAATATCATCATTTATAAGAAAACATAACGCATGTAAAAAAACGAGGGATGTTAAAAAAAACAAAGAAATTTCAAGAGAACTGACATTTCAATAACAACTTTCGAACGGTAACTCAATATATACACAGGTGACGGGTAAACAATTATTTTTTTAAACAGCGGTAGAACTCACAAAGAACTGTAGTATGAGCTAATGGAGTAAAACAAATATTCAAAGTAAAATAAATAACATGTAATTTTAAGTCTTATTAAAAATAATTATTCTAGTTAATTTAAAATGAGTGGGCCGTTGTAAATATTAATTATTTTTACTTACAGTAAATATTATTTTATTAAAATATTATTAGGAAAGTTACAATTTAATTTAATTAGATGATTTGGTATGATTTAAAATTTGAATAATGATTCACAGTTGATACTTATGTTAGACACCCAACCAATTAACAATAATTTTATAATTTTTTCATGTGTGTTTTATGTTTTGATGTCTATATCTTAATATAGTGTGTTACATATAAGATGTATAATATTTTGTCATTGTATCTTCTTATAAAAGGAAATATTTTGAAGTCATATTTTTAATTTTTAATATTTATTCATTTTTGTTTAACTGATACACCCATGATTTTTTTCATTATTTATATATATAAATCGGTTCATAACGTTATCCTACGTCTTCCGATCCCTAGTCTCCATTGGTCTCGATCTAACCAAGATTCTTCTTCCAATTCCCGGTCTCTCATTTCCCGGTTGATGCCTTCTCTCCAACTCAACCTAGGTCTTCCTCTTCGCCTACGACCGTATGGTGTCCATCTCAAAATTTGCTTGGGGAGTCGACTATCCGGCATTCTTTGCACATGCCCAAACCATCTTAGCTGTTTTGTTTTTATGTCGTCAATAGAGTACTGTACCCCCATATTCCGACGTTTCTTATTTTCCCAGTTTTGACCTCCCTGCCGCTCTTCGCCAATAATCCATTTCAGTAGCTTCCAACAACTTTTCTGTTCTTTGTATTATTGGCCATATTTCACACCCGTATGACGTAATTGGTTTCACGATTGAATTGTATATACGATGTTTATTTTGTTTTGATATTTGTCTGGTCCCACAATATGTTGTTCAGCAATGCTATTGATTTTCTTCCCAGATTATTTCTTTCTTTTATCGCTTTATCTAGACTACCATCTTGTGTAACTGTTGTTCCTAGATATTTATAGCTACTCTGCAATTTTATTATTTCTTGTTTGTTTGTCTAAGAAAAAAAACGCAAATTTTTCTAGACATTTGGTACGTATCATATATCATTTTCTACGTAAAATTTAATCGTTCCATATACTTTCATATCTTCCCGTACTTTTAAAGAATTAGTGATAGTTTTATTTTTTCAAGTTTAATATATTATTATACTAGGGCGAATTGAAAAGTTCGAGCCTCCCGTATAAACGAATGTGTGGAGTTTCTGTTTTTTACCGCATCGTGGCGCATGTTCGCCTCGATCGAACAGCCGTGAAGCGTCAAAGTCGGGTCAAGTTTGTTCCGGAGAAACAGCTGTATAAATAAGGTTATCTCACAGCAACGCCGAAAATGGAGAAAACTGAACACCAAATTTTTTGTTAAGAAAGGTTTAACGCCAACAGAAATTTTTAATGAGATAAAGAATATGTTGGGTGATGCTGGACCTTCATTTACTACTGTGAAAAAATGGGTTACTGAATTTAAATGTGATCGTGCAATTTTGGAAGTTGACCCACGCACTGGGTGTCCAAAAAGTGCCACTACACCATAAATCATCAATAAAGTGCACGATATTGTTTTTGAAAATTGCCGTTTGAAGGTGTCTGAAATTGTTAAGCCTGTGGGCATCTCAGATGAAATGGTACATCACATTCTTACTGAGTAATTAGGTATGAAAAAGCTGTCTGCAAGATGGGTGCCGCGTTTGTTAACAAGGGACCACAAACTCATGCGAATGCAGGCTTCTCAGGAATGTTTGGACCGTTTTAAGAAAAGTCGGAAAGATTTTATTCGTAGATTTGTAACAACTGATGAAGCTTGGGTCCATTACTTCACTCTAAAACAAAACAACAGTCGAAACAATGAATGCATAGTGATTCGCCGCCTCCAAAAACGGTAAAATAAATTTTGTCGGCTGGAAACTGTATGGATCCATTTCTCTTGGATGCTAAGGGGATATTGTCACTAGATTACCTTGAAAAGGGTCAAACGATAAATGGAGAGTATTACGCTAACCTTTCGGGCCAATTAAATGTAAAAATTTGAAAAAAAAGACCAGGTTTAGCAAAGAAGAAGATCATTTTCCATCAGGATAATGCACGCCCTCACTTATGCGTTGTGCCTATGGCAAAAATCGCCGAGTTGAAGTACGATCTGTTGCACCATCCGCCTTATTCGCCTGATTTAGCGCCACCTGACTTTCATCTATTCCCAAACCTCAAAAAATTGTCGGGGGAAAGCGATTTTCCTCAGATGACTAGCTGAAAGCGGCAATAAACGGTTATTTTGAGGACCTAGAAGAATCGGACTTTCTCAACGCGGTTAGTGACGGGGTAATGACTTGGACGCTTCACAGCTGTTCATGGGGCGAACGTGGAGCCACGATGCGGTAAAAAACAGAAACGCCACACAACCGTTTCTATGGTAGGCCATTAACTTTTCAAATCGCCCTCGTAATTTCAAAAAACTATTCTACACACCAAATGATTTCTTGAAGTTTCTGTTGGTAAATTTGTGCAATTTTTGTTAGTTTTCTGTACTTATTATGTACTACAAGAGCATAAATTTTTATGTTAATGAACATTAGTTTTAGATTTTGATTTCTTTTGACTCTGGCAATTAGACTATAAAGGTTTCAAATTTATTTTAATTGCAACTAGTTAAGATATAAATTATTGATCAATTGTCGATTAATATTCGATCAATCGATAATATTCTAACTACAATGTTGGCAGTGTGTAGAATATGCCTCCATTGATTCACGCCTCGCTATAGTTTACACTTTGATCATGTGCAGATCCTTCTTAAAACACTTCACTTTCATACACCAGTTCAATAGTTTCTGATCCTGCAAACGTGGACAAGTCCAGAATAATTAAAAAGTTGTAGTACTTCATTATTTTAATGTTTATTAAGTCTTTTTTCATATTTCTCTGCAAACCTTTTCATCTCGTCAGTAACCATAAGTATTTGCAGGTCTGGTTGTATGCCATCTTTCTTACATATCACAAGGAATCAACAATATTGCAGAACACTTTATTTAGAAAAGTTTAACTTATTTTGATGAGGGATTTTTGTCCAATCCCAATGTTGCACATTATGGACCTACACTGTTTTCAAAACCTGTTTGTATAATGTAGTTCAGTTCAGACCGTCTTCCAATGAGCCATCACATTTTCTTAAATTTTTGTTCCGACTTCTTCACGTTTTTTCTTGACACGTTCTTTCCATCTAATAAACTATTTAAAATTGTTTAGTAATTTGGTAAATTACACGTGAGGTAATTTTTACTTTTTGATAAAAACACAAACTGGATGGTATCTCTTTGATTGTATCAAGGTAAGGATAACCTAAAGGGTAAGGTAAGGATCTAAAATATTATAGTTTTTAGATTGGTTGATATAGACTAGCAGTAAAAAGAATAACGTACATACTTACTAATAACAACATAATAACTGAAAATCTTACCATTTGATACGTCAGAGTCGAGTAAAACGTGTAACGATTTAAATTTCACAAGACGTAATGGAATAAGTATTTACAAGATTACTTAATAATTTTTTGAAACAGATTTAAAGAACATTGTTCTTTCTCTGTTATCAGGCTTATAAATATAAGTAGGAAACACCCGAATAATTGTACGTAAAGAAAATTATAATTTAGTGAAGTCAGGTACATTTGAGTTTGCGAGTTTAGACGCAAGGTGGAACATTGGATCTGACAACGAGGCAACACCTGCAAATTGGTACGGTGTAATATCACGTGAAGCGTGGTTCTGTTGATATTTCTCCTAATAGGTTTTTATACAGCGCTGAAAGATTTTAATATTACTAAGATTCTAATATTACAGGATAATGTTTACTCCGGACAGTATTTTTCTGGCTGCCTCATTATGCTCTACGTTTTTACATATTTCATACTGTGTGCTTAATCAAATGCTTTAATTCTGTTGTTGTGTACTTGTGGGCTTGATACTTGTTTAAGCGTAGAAGAGTGAAAGGAGGTCGTGGTGAGAGGTTTTGAACTAAAGTGTAAACACATGTCACATGTGTTTGATACTGTAGTAACAAGAACCGTTCTCTTAGTCGCATATAATGTTTCAATTATCTAGTGTGGATAGCAAGTGGCTAGTACCTGGACGTATCTATATTTGAAACGTCACTTCAAATATGGCCTCTGAGGTAAACTTAGAATCCGTATATATTGTAAAGAGACGAGTATCCGTCTTTAGTTTATAGTTTGATTATTATTATTATTAAGTAGTCTCAGGGTTCTTTTACTGTTAACGGGTCTTGCTCTTGGCTCATCGTTATTGTTCAATATCAAATTTTATTATTATTTTACCGTTTAGGGACTTATTCCCCTCAATTCAACCTATTGTTGATTCCAGTATTGAATAAGTCGGTACTTACTCTTTGTTTTTTCGTCGTATTAGCTGTCTGTTTAAATAGTTTAATTTTATGTATTATATTCACTGTTAGGATGTCCACTTGACGTTCCGTTGACACTTTGTTGATCAGCGGTTGTGAGGAGATCAGTTGTTTCTTCCTATACACTAACATACACAAACATAGGCATGGTACACATAATAACTCATGTATAGTATTATTGTATAAGATTGTAAATATATTGATCTGAGCGGTTGTAAACAAAACATGGAATCATTCAAATTGAATAATTCGCATCCCCAGCATGGTACCAACCGCCTCGTTTTTCTCCTCTAAGCTGTATTTTTACTGATACAATAAAAGTCAACTCTTTCACCAGTAAAAAATAATAATGGTAATTTATTCAAATAACACACAGTGAAATTCAATACAATAAGGCGTTTTGCTCTTCTTTTTGGTTAACAATTAATATTTTAAAAGTGAACATGAACTCTAAAACAAATGATGAGCTCGAGTTGGCATGACTGCCTCTGGTTAGTAATACAATGTGTTTTGACAAACATATAGGTTATGTCGGATGGTTCGACTTGAAAATTTAATAATGATTATACTAATAAAAGTAGTAGGTTCCTTTAGACTGCAAAATACACTTATTTGAAATAATGGCTACGGTTAGAACAAACACATAAAATAAAAATTCAATGATTATTAATGAAAAAAGATAAAATATGAACTACTGTTCATAGTTAGGCACATGCTTTGTATATTGTTTAGTGCAACCTTATTTGGTTAAAAGTAGTGAATTATTTATTATTAATTAATAGTAATGGTGATTACTAATCCAGTATCAGGTACTATAATCATCTGTGAAATTGGATATTCCTATTTCAGGTAATGGTAATTTATTTATTATAGTTATCGCACTCCGGCGAAAACTATTAATTGAATTTAGGAACAAAATATTTCATACTCTAGTCTACTGATAGCATAAGAGCACATATACTCTTCATTGATGTTACAATGTCTTTACTTATCCTAGGTATTTATTGTATACAAATAGTTAAAACTGTCATTACTCAGAATGTTCAATTTCAACATTGTTCATTTGTATTTTATCAGTTCCCTTCTGTTGAGGATAGGGAATTTAATTGTTTCTATATTTCAAGTTTTATCGCTTTTAGCGTTCAGTTGTTATGCTTATAAACTAATCATAACATTATATTTGTGGTTACGAATACTTGCGTCTCTCGTCGTTCGAAGGGTTACACCTTTTTGATTATAAACACTTTTTTAATTAATTGAAATTTATTAATTAATTATTTAACTTTGATCACAACACTGCACACACTCCTATACGCATAAACTCCGAATAGAGTACACTTGTAAATATACTGCACTGATTCTTCAATGTAGGTAATCTATGTCTCACTTTGAGGTTAATATGGTTGACGCTGTGTTGCTGTCAAACGCACGTTTTTCTGAGGCGTCGGCGAGCGTGCAGTCCGCTTCGTTCTTGTTGAAAGACTGTATGTGGTTCCTCGGTTGGAATGATGAATTTCGGATTTTTTATAGGCTCTGATTGGTCAGTTTTTTCCAATTCGTTTATTTACGGTAGACTTCGTCAAAATAGACGCTATCATAAGCGTCAGTCTTTGGGAACAAGATTAACAAATTCTGGTTCACACGCCCACGCGGAAGGGCTAAGCACAATACAATTATTTTTAAAAGTCTAATATCTTTCTTATAATTGTACTGAGGATGTTGTGCTTACTCTCATTGTTCGTGTTTTTGAAAGACGATTAATTTGAGTCCCTTATCATATATTTCTGATTAGGGTTAGCTGACTCAGCATTTAGCATTTATGCTTATTGTCCATTAAACCATTAATTATTAATATTTCATGGTTTTTATTTTATTTTCTATTGTAATGTCTCATTCTTAAGCTATTGTACAATTTTCCCTTAAAACTATGTCCTAATATTAATACTATGTCCGTTTTCATAGATTCACACTTAAACTTATTGTCATACATTTTTGTTTTGCTTATTACTCAGTAATAAGAGTATTTAATTAGCTTTTATCAGGTTGTAATTAAATATTGATGGGTTAAGTCACTACTAACAGTGTTCTTTTTCCCTACATTATTTGTTTAATGCCTTAACTATCACTTATGAATCAGGCTTGTTATGCCTATATGGCGTTACTTGGTAGTATGCTTAATATCATAGACATTTTAGTTGTATTGTTTTCTAATTGATAACTGAAATAGTCACTAGGACCTTATCGTTATTGTGATGCAGTCCACTCTGCATTTGACTCTGTTATTAGCAAAGTTTGGTTGCTGTAAACTTTACTTGCAGCTACTTGTCATAATGGTTCAGTTGTAATTACATTTATATAAACGATTTAATTGGTTATTTTGGTTGAAATTGCTCATATGAATAATATTCTGTCTGACATCAAATCATTAATTGGGTCACTTTCTTTGTACAATGTGTTTATTACATAATTTTGGTTGCATAGTGTCACTTTGCCATTACCAGCATTTGGTCATACTTGTATTACATAAATATAGCTTTTATATCCTGTTATACTATTAGCTATCGTGTACAAAACATTCCTTATATGCTCTATTTACTTCCTAGCTCATTACATTTTGGTCTAACATTGTTTTGATTCATTTTTTATCAAGTTTTATTGGAAACTGAATGCCCAGATTAGGTTATGTCATAGGTTCAGTAAACATTAGTGTGTTGTTTATGGCTGTGTATTTCTATCTTAGTCTATTCGACTGGTTTTCGTTTCATGTTTGTACATTGGTTATTGGTTATCAATAGTTCACATTTAGTTTACTCCTGTATTATCTTATTTGTTGTTAATTAGTGAGTTTGTATGTACATCATTCCCACTGTACAATTGGTCATTCACTATTTTGGTTGCATATTCCTCTGTTTATTCTATAACTACACATCATTTAGCTATCATAAACTCATCTTGTCCTCATTCAGGTTGCTTGTGTCTCTTTATTTACAATATTTAATCCTTATTTACAATAATGTGTTTCACATAAACAATAAATGTGTTCATTAAATGAGTTGTTGTCAGTGTTGACTTTACTATACAGCTTAGGGATTTATATCACATAATTATTTAACACTTCTTCCTTCTTCTTAATTCAATTATTCTTTCAATGTTTATGTTAGTTTGTTATACTTCAATTTTCTTCCCTTATTCTTGTGTTTGGTCTGGTTATCTTCCTTCTTCTTTCTTCTTTCTTCACTGATCTCCTCCTCACTATTGTTCATTTTATACATGATGAGGTTTTCACTTGTCTTCTTCACACTGTTTCTTCCTTCTTCTTTCTTGAAGATGTCCTTGTTGTATCCTTCTCCCTGACTCTTCTTTCTTCTTTTGTTGTCTTGTGTCCTTCTCACTGATTTTTCTTTTTTCTTTTGTTGTGTTGTGTCCTTCTTACTGATTTTTCTTTTTTCTTTTGTTGTGTTGTGTCCTTCTTACTGATCTATTGGGTATAGTATGTCGGTCGTCTCGTCTTTATTCTTCTTTTCTTCTTTCTTGGTGCATTTACTAGTGAATTCCTTTCAATGATGCTTCACTTATTCTAACTTATGGTACTTTTCTTTAGTATACTTGGTGGTATTCTAGATCTTTTAATGTATTTTTTCTAGTGGTGGCCTTTAAATTAATTTTCAGTACTTAGGTGGATGTGGTGACATATGTACTGTTACATATTGCCTCCTTATTAGAATTGATCATTTCTGATATCTTCGTTTTATGATTGAAGAAATTATCAATTTTTTATTTCACTCTTAAGTCACATATAATGTTTTCATATCTTGTATTTACTCTTACACTTGTCTTCAGTTCACTATATTCTCTACATCTCCTTCTTCTTCATACTCTTGGAGTCTTGTTTAATTATATTCTTGGCTTGTCATGTTTTTCCCTTAAATATTTAATTTCCCTAACATTTTTCCCTAACTTGGTAGCTGGAATCGATTCGGGTGGGCTCTATGGCTTACCTAACTCCGTCGTCCATAACTACATTCTTTCTGAGATCAGGGGTACCTCATCCCTGCCCAGTTAAATGATTGCTGGAACTTTTCTACAGTCAATTCATCAAATAATAATACTCATAAGCAGTCTCTTTCGACTAATAATAATAAACACTCTTGGGGTTATTCATTTTCTTGCCTTTTATATTTTATTATACACTCTCTTCTGGATTCCTTCTTCACTTCTGCAGATCTTCATTAGTTAATGTTGTTGACAAATAGCATTTGTAAATATTCTTCATTTTTTCTTCTCTCCTTATCGTGACAAAATTGTTCTTCACATTGATTGGTTCTTTCTTCTTTTTTCTTGGTCAATTTTCCTTTTCACTATCTTTTCTACATAATATTCTCATTAATGGTCTCCTTTTCTCCTTTAGCAAATGTCATAATTTTTTAACATTTTATTTTGAATAGTACACAATTTTTCTCAAAGTGATAGTAAACATTGTTTAAAATATCTTAAGTGTGTTCACTAGTTGCTTGTTTTCGTTATGGTTTTATCATCAGATACTAGTCTTCTTTTCTCGTGTTACATATAACATTCATTTGATAAACATTTTTCGTTCAATATTTAATATAATATTTGATTAATAAAATTCCTTCTTTTATATACAATATTCACTTAATAAACATTTTTCTTTTTCTTCTTTCCATAAGAATAGCCTCTTCTTCTGTTGGTGAGTTATTGGGTATACAATATTTGATAGTTATGATATAATGTGATGACATAATAACAACATATTAATATTTGATTTTATAGACACTCTTGGGGTTACATTATTCATTTAATAAACATTTTTCTTTTCCTCTTCTTTCCATAATAATATCCTTCTTTCTTTTTACACTCTTTGTTACTCTTCTTCTCTACTCCTTCAAGTGATGGTGGTTTTCACTTATTCTGGATGATTATATTTTTTCGTTTTTAGTGTATACAATATTTGATAGTTATGATATAATGTGATAAAATAATAATAACATATTGATTGATAACATCTGATTTTATAGCCACTCTTGGGGTTACATTGTTCAATTAATAAATATTTTTCTTTTCCTCTTCTTTCCATAATAATATCCTTCTTTCTTTTTACACTCTTTGTTATTCTTCTTCTCTACTCCTTCAAGTGATGGTGGTTCTCACTTATTCTGGATGATTATATTTCTTGTTTCTTGTGTATACAACATTTGATAGTTATGATATAATGTGACAACATAATAATAACATATTGATTGATAACATCTGATTTTATAGCCACTCTTGGGGTTACATTGTTCATTTAATAAATATTTTTCTTTTCCTCTTCTTTCCATAATAATATCCTTCTTTCTTTTTACACTCTTTGTTATTCTTCTTCTCTACTCCTTCAAGTGATTGCGTATGATAGTAAATGTCGCTTGATTGTTTGTCCGTCGTCGTAGTTCGTCGTACCCAATAGATCGGATCAGTGAGGGTTCGAAGTGAGTTTTCACTGCCGTTGTCCGTTTAAAGAGGTAGCGTTTTCTTCCCCGCTCCTGTCGTTAGTGTTGAAGGTTCTATTCTCCCTTTCTCCTGGTCTAGTCGGATTGTTGTATTGACGTCCGCTATTATTATTTCTGTTTACATCTTCGCTACTGCGGCTCCTTCGTGTGTCGTACCCGGATTCGCTACTCCTTACGTCCTGACTATACGGGTTATTATCTTCATTGAAGCTTCGTCGTCCCTGATAGAAGCGTCTCCCTCCGTTTCTGTCGTCAGCACGAACGTAATTAGCTCTTCTAAAATTGCTCGGGTTGTGGTTATTCCCGTTGTTCGGTCGGTACTGGCGATTGTTATTATTTGGACGGTAGGGGTGGTTACCATTGTTTGGCCGATGTTGATTTCCACTATTATAATTAGGACGGTGGTTGTTATTAGGAGGATTCTGATTATAATTATTATTATAATTTGGCCTATAATTCGGGCTATTTCTATCTGGCGGATGATTATTCCCGTTACTATTTGGCCTCGGATTCTGGTCAGTATTATCTCGGTTTGAATTATTATAACTACCTCGATAATTATTTCGGTATCCGGCCTGACCGTTTCTATCAAAGTATGGGTCTGGTCCCTGCCGACTCCTCCGATAATACTTCTCCTGCTCATAATTTTCTAATAACGCGGACATAGTTTGGATTGTTCTTATTTGTCCGTTCAGTCTCGCTCTGGCCACGCCCTCTTCGAAGTGATACGCCAATTCCGTGACGAGGCATTCTTCAGGTATCCTCGGCTCAAGATTTCTGGCCATACACACCTTGCCTAAGAAGTATGCGGTGAGTGATGCCCCTTTGCTGCGATCATACTTCCCGTTGCAGATGTCGTCCCGCACTATGTTCTGTGCCGACTCGGACCAGTATTTCGTTTTAAACAGCGCCTTGAACTCTTGCATAATTCTGTATATCATGTCGGGTAGCCGTCCACCAATTATCGCGCACGTCCTTAAAGTACTCGTCTAACATGTTTCTGATAGTAGACCATCTAGTTTCGCGTGTACGGGCGATATTTTCTTCCACTCTTTCGATGAACTCCATAGGATTTGTTTTATAATGTTGGAAATTTATCAGTTCACGATTCTCTACGTTCGTTATTCCAGTCACTTGGATTGGTTGACTCCGGAATAAATTAATTTCTTCCCTAAAATTATTGAGTTCTCGCCGTTGAAGTTCAGCCATCTTCTCTTTGTCAGTGTGTACTTGCTCCCGAACATCCTTCACGGTGGCGGTGATTTCCTCACATCTCGTCCCCAAGTCTTCTTGTTTCTTTGTCAAGATTTCGAATTTATTTAAATGGGATACTTCGATGTTATTTACTCGGGTCTGAAGTGTCTCTTTCGTTCTCTGTATTTCTTGTTGGTTCTCTTCACACCTCAAGCTAATTTCAGAAACTTCCCGTCTGACTTCGGTTATCTCCTCTCCTATCTTCGTATTCAATTTTTCGTGACTGTCTTCGAGTCTCTGGCTGATAATTTCAATCTTCTTATTACTATCTTCTATGCTGTCATCAATCTTCTTGCTCAATTCTTGGGTGTCTTCTTTCAATGAAGCTATGATTTTATTTGTTTCTTCCGTCTTCTTGTTTAAATCCCCTTTGAAATCCTCCTTCAACGATTCTATATTTTTTGTTATTAATTCATTATTTTTCTGGTTGTCATCCATCTTCTTGTGAATCGACTCCATATTTTTGGTCAGGGACTCGTTATTTTTAATTAATTTCTCGTTAAAATCTTCTTTCAATAATGCAATATTCTTCTGGCCGTCTTCCTTCAATTCTTCTTTTAATAATGCTTCTTTTAATCTGGCCGTCTTCCTTCAACGATTCTAAAGACTCATTATTATTATTTAATTTTTCGTTAAAATCTTCTTTTAATGACTCGATGTTTTTATTCAGCGATTCTTCCGTCTTCTTCTGGCTGTCATCCATTTTCTTATTCATCGATTCCACACTTTTTCTGTTTTCTTCCATCATATTTTTCAGCATCTCCATGATATTAATGTCCCCCGTTACTGTGGGTCTCTCGTGTGGTTCCTCTGTTTGTATCGGTCGGCTGGGTTCTATAGGAGGTAATATTTCTTCTAGGTCTTCGACTGGCGTCGTCTCCTTATCATCCATGTCTATTTCTTTATCTGCCTCCGCCGCACGTCTCTTAGAGGTTGCTCTCCGTTGCATTTTTGGTCCTGTGTATTGCAGCTGCCTCGAAAATTAGGTTGATGTTTATTTTGTAAATTAGGTTGGATATTTTTTCCGCCTAATTTCGCTCGAACGTTGTGCGCCAATTTGTCATGAGACGAGTATCCGTCTTTAGTTTATAGTTTGATTATTATTATTATTAAGTAGTCTCAGGGTTCTTTTACTGTTAACGGGTCTTGCTCTTGGCTCATCGTTGTTGTTCAATATCAAATTTTATTATTATTTTACCGTTTAGGGACTTATTCCCCTCAATTCAAGCTATTGTTGAATCCAGGATTGAATAAGTCGGTACTTACTCTTTGTTTTTTCGTCGTATTAGCTGTCTGTTTAAATAGTTTAATTTTATGTATTATATTCACTGTTAGGATGTCCACTTGACGTTCCGTTGACACTTTGTTGATCAGCGGTTGTGAGGAGATCAGTTGTTTCTTCCTATACACTAACATACACAAACATAGGCATGGTACACATAATAACTCATGTATAGTATTATTGTATAAGATTGTAAATATATTGATCTGAGCGGTTGTAAACAAAACATGGAATCATTCAATTTGAATAATTCGCATCCTCAGCATGGTACCAACCGCCTCGTTTTTCTCCTCTAAGCTGTATTTTTACTGATACAATAAAAGTCAACTCTTTCACCAGTAAAAAATAATAATGGTAATTTATTCAAATAACACACAGTGAAATTCAATACAATAAGGCGTTTTGCTCTTCTCTTTGGTTAACAATTAATATTTTAAAAGTGAACATGAACTCTAAAACAAATGATGAGCTCGAGTTGGCATGACTGCCTCTGGTTAGTAATACAATGTGTTTTGACAAACATATAGGTTATGTCGGATGGTTCGACTTGAAAATTTAATAATGATTATACTAATAAAAGTAGTAGGTTCTTTTAGACTGCAAAATACACTTATTTGAAATAATGGCTACGGTTAGAACAAACATATAAAATAAAAATTCAATGATTATTAATGAAAAAAGATAAAATATGAACTACTGTTCATAGTTAGGCACATGCTTTGTATATTGTTTAGTGCAACCTTATTTGGTTAAAAGTAGTGAATTATTTATTATTAATTAATAGTAATGGTGATTACTAATCCAGTATCAGGTATTATAATCATCTGTGAAATTGGATATTCCTATTTCAGGTAATGGTAATTTATTTATTATAGTTATCGCACTCCGGCGAAAACTATTAATTGAATTTAGGAACAAAATATTTCATACTCTAGTCTACTGATAGCATAAGAGCACATATACTCTTCATTGATGTTACAATGTCTTTACTTATCCTAGGTATTTATTGTATACAAATAGTTAAAACTGTCATTACTCAGAACGTTCAATTTCAACATTGTTCATTTGTATTTTATCAGTTCCCTTCTGTTGAGGATAGGAAATTTAATTGTTTCTATATTTCAAGTTTTATCGCTTTTAGCGTTCAGTTATTATGCTTATAAACTAATCATAACATTATATTTGTGGTTATGAATACTTGCGTCTCTCGTCGTTCGAAGGGTTACACCTTTTTGATTATAAACACTTTTTTAATTAATTGAAATTTATTAATTAATTATTTAACTTTGATCACAACACTGCACACACTCCTATGCGCATAAACTCCGAATAGAGTACACTTGTAAATATACTGCACTGATTCTTCAATGTAGGTAATCTATGTCTCACTTTGAGGTTAATATGGTTGACGCTGTGTTGCTGTCAAACGCACGTTTTTCTGAGGCGTCGGCGAGCGTGCAGTCCGCTTCGTTCTTGTTGAAAGACTGTACGTGGTTCCTCGGTTGGAATGATGAATTTCGGATTTTTTATAGGCTCTGATTGGTCAGTTTTTTCCAATTCGTTTATTTACGGTTGACTTCGTCAAAATAGACGCTATCATAAGCCTCAGTCTTTGGGAACAAGATTAACAAATTCTGGTTCACACGCCCACGCGGAAGGGCTAAGCACAATACAATTATTTTTAAAAGTCTAATATCTTTCTTATAATTGTACTGAGGATGTTGTGCTTACTCTCATTGTTCGTGTTTTTGAAAGACGATTAATTTGAGTCCCTTATCATATATTTCTGATTAGGGTTAGCTGACTTAGCACTTAGCATTTATGCTTATTGTCCATTAAACCATTAATTATTAATATTTCATGGTTTTTATTTTATTTTCTATTGTAATGTCTCATTCTAAAGCTATTGTACAATTTTTCCTTAAAACTATGTCCTAATATTAATACTATGTCCGTTTTCATAGATTCACACTTAAACTTATTGTCATACATTTTTGTTTTGCTTATTACTCAGTAATAAGAGTATTTAATTAGCTTTTATCAGGTTGTAATTAAATATTGATGGGTTAAGTCACTACTAACAGTGTTCTTTTTCCCTACATTATTTGTTTAATGCCTTAACTATCACTTATGAATCAGGCTTGTTATGCCTATATGGCGTTACTTGGTAGTATGCTTAATATCATAGACATTTTAGTTGTATTGTTTTCTAATTGATAACTGAAATAGTCACTAGGACCTTATCGTTATTGTGATGCAGTCCACTCTGCATTTGACTCTGTTATTAGCAAAGTTTGGTTGCTGTAAACTTTACTTGCAGCTACTTGTCATAATGGTTTAGTTGTAATTACATTTATATAAACGATTTAATTGGTTATTTTGGTTGAAATTGCTCATATGAATAATATTCTGTCTGACATCAAATCATTAATTGGGTCACTTTCTTTGTACAATGTGTTTATTACATAATTTTGGTTGCATAGTGTCACTTTGCCATTACCAGCATTTGGTCATACTTGTATTACATAAATATAGCTTTTATATCCTGTTATACTATTAGCTATCGTGTACAAAACATTCCTTATATGCTCTATTTACTTCCTAGCTCATTACATTTTGGTCTAACATTGTTTTGATTCATTTTTTATCAAGTTTTATTGGAAACTGAATGCCCAGATTAGGTTATGTCATAGGTTCAGTAAACATTAGTGTGTTGTTTATGGCTGTGTATTTCTCTCTTAGTCTATTCGACTGGTTTTCGTTTCATGTTTGTACATTGGTTATTGGTTATCAATAGTTCACATTTAGTTTACTCCTGTATTATCTTATTTGTTGTTAATTAGTGAGTTTGTATGTACATCATTCCCACTGTACAATTGGTCATTCACTATTTTGGTTGCATATTCCTCTGTTTATTCTATAACTACACATCATTTAGCTATCATAAACTCATCTTGTCCTCATTCAGGTTGCTTGCGTCTCTTTATTTACAATATTTAATCCTTATTTACAATAATGTGTTTCACATAAACAATAAATGTGTTCATTAAATGAGTTGTTGTCAATGTTGACTTTACTATACAGCTTAGGGATTTATATCACATAATTATTTAACACTTCTTCCTTCTTCTTAATTCAATTATTCTTTCAATGTTTATGTTAGTTTGTTATACTTCAATTTTCTTCCCTTATTCTTGTGTTTGGTCTGGTTATCTTCCTTCTTCTTTCTTCTTTCTTCACTGATCTCCTCCTCACTATTGTTCATTTTATACATGATGAGGTTTTCACTTGTCTTCTTCACACTGTTTCTTCCTTCTTCTTTCTTGAAGATGTCCTTGTTGTAGCCTTCTCCCTGACTCTTCTTTCTTCTTTTGTTGTTTTGTGTCCTTCTCACTGATTTTTCTTTTTTCTTTTGTTGTGTTGTGTCCTTCTTACTGATTTTTCTTTTTTCTTTTGTTGTGTTGTGTCCTTCTTACTGATCTATTGGGTATAGTATGTCGGTCGTCTCGTCTTTATTCTTCTTTTCTTCTTTCTTGGTGCATTTACTAGTGAATTCCTTTCAATGATGCTTCACTTATTCTAACTTATGGTACTTTTCTTTAGTATACTTGGTGGTATTCTAGATCTTTTAATGTATTTTTTCTAGTGGTGGCCTTTAAATTAATTTTCAGTACTTAGGTGGATGTGGTGACATATGTACTGTTACATATTGCCTCCTTATTAGAATTGATCATTTCTGATATCTTCGTTTTATGATTGAAGAAATTATCAATTTTTTATTTCACTCTTAAGTCACATATAATGTTTTCATATCTTGTATTTACTCTTACACTTGTCTTCAGTTCACTATATTCTCTACATCTCCTTCTTCTTCATACTCTTGGAGTCTTGTTTAATTATATTCTTGGCTTGTCATGTTTTTCCCTTAAATATTTAATTTCCCTAACATTTTTCCCTAACTTGGTAGCTGGAATCGATTCGGGTGGGCTCTATGGCTTACCTAACTCCGTCGTCCATAACTACATTCTTTCTGAGATCAGGGGTACCTCATCCCTGCCCAGTTAAATGATTGCTGGAACTTTTCTACAGTCAATTCATCAAATAATAATACTCATAAGCAGTCTCTTTCGACTAATAATAATAAACACTCTTGGGGTTATTCATTTTCTTGCCTTTTATATTTTATTATACACTCTCTTCTGGATTCCTTCTTCACTTCTGCAGATCTTCATTAGTTAATGTTGTTGACAAATAGCATTTGTAAATATTCTTCATTTTTTCTTCTCTCCTTATCGTGACAAAATTGTTCTTCACATTGATTGGTTCTTTCTTCTTTTTTCTTGGTCAATTTTCCTTTTCACTATCTTTTCTACATAATATTCTCATTAATGGTCTCCTTTTCTCCTTTAGCAAATGTCATAATTTTTTAACATTTTATTTTGAATAGTACACAATTTTTCTCAAAGTGATAGTAAACATTGTTTAAAATATCTTAAGTGTGTTCACTAGTTGCTTGTTTTCGTTATGGTTTTATCATCAGATACTAGTCTTCTTTTCTCGTGTTACATATAACATTCATTTGATAAACATTTTTCGTTCAATATTTAATATAATATTTGATTAATAAAATTCCTTCTTTTATATACAATATTCACTTAATAAACATTTTTCTTTTTCTTCTTTCCATAAGAATAGCCTCTTCTTCTGTTGGTGAGTTATTGGGTATACAATATTTGATAGTTATGATATAATGTGATGACATAATAACAACATATTAATATTTGATTTTATAGACACTCTTGGGGTTACATTATTCATTTAATAAACATTTTTCTTTTCCTCTTCTTTCCATAATAATATCCTTCTTTCTTTTTACACTCTTTGTTATTCTTCTTCTCTACTCCTTCAAGTGATGGTGGTTTTCACTTATTCTGGATGATTATATTTTTTCGTTTTTAGTGTATACAATATTTGATAGTTATGATATAATGTGATAAAATAATAATAACATATTGATTGATAACATCTGATTTTATAGCCACTCTTGGGGTTACATTGTTCAATTAATAAATATTTTTCTTTTCCTCTTCTTTCCATAATAATATCCTTCTTTCTTTTTACACTCTTTGTTATTCTTCTTCTCTACTCCTTCAAGTGATGGTGGTTCTCACTTATTCTGGATGATTATATTTCTTGTTTCTTGTGTATACAACATTTGATAGTTATGATATAATGTGACAACATAATAATAACATATTGATTGATAACATCTGATTTTATAGCCACTCTTGGGGTTACATTGTTCATTTAATAAATATTTTTCTTTTCCTCTTCTTTCCATAATAATATCCTTCTTTCTTTTTACACTCTTTGTTATTCTTCTTCTCTACTCCTTCAAGTGATTGCGTATGATAGTAAATGTCGCTTGATTGTTTGTCCGTCGTCGTAGTTCGTCGTACCCAATAGATCGGATCAGTGAGGGTTCGAAGTGAGTTTTCACTGCCGTTGTCCGTTTAAAGAGGTAGCGTTTTCTTCCCCGCTCCTGTCGTTAGTGTTGAAGGTTCTATTCTCCCTTTCTCCTGGTCTAGTCGGATTGTTGTATTGACGTCCGCTATTATTATTTCTGTTTACATCTTCGCTACTGCGGCTCCTTCGTGTGTCGTACCCGGATTCGCTACTCCTTACGTCCTGACTATACGGGTTATTATCTTCATTGAAGCTTCGTCGTCCCTGATAGAAGCGTCTCCCTCCGTTTCTGTCGTCAGCACGAACGTAATTAGCTCTTCTAAAATTGCTCGGGTTGTGGTTATTCCCGTTGTTCGGTCGGTACTGGCGATTGTTATTATTTGGACGGTAGGGGTGGTTACCATTGTTTGGCCGATGTTGATTTCCACTATTATAATTAGGACGGTGGTTGTTATTAGGAGGATTCTGATTATAATTATTATTATAATTTGGCCTATAATTCGGGCTATTTCTATCTGGCGGATGATTATTCCCGTTACTATTTGGCCTCGGATTCTGGTCAGTATTATCTCGGTTTGAATTATTATAACTACCTCGATAATTATTTCGGTATCCGGCCTGACCGTTTCTATCAAAGTATGGGTCTGGTCCCTGCCGACTCCTCCGATAATACTTCTCCTGCTCATAATTTTCTAATAACGCGGACATAGTTTGGATTGTTCTTATTTGTCCGTTCAGTCTCGCTCTGGCCACGCCCTCTTCGAAGTGATACGCCAATTCCGTGACGAGGCATTCTTCAGGTATCCTCGGCTCAAGATTTCTGGCCATACACACCTTGCCTAAGAAGTATGCGGTGAGTGATGCCCCTTTGCTGCGATCATACTTCCCGTTGCAGATGTCGTCCCGCACTATGTTCTGTGCCGACTCGGACCAGTATTTCGTTTTAAACAGCGCCTTGAACTCTTGCATAATTCTGTATATCATGTCGGGTAGCCGTCCACCAATTATCGCGCACGTCCTTAAAGTACTCGTCTAACATGTTTCTGATAGTAGACCATCTAGTTTCGCGTGTACGGGCGATATTTTCTTCCACTCTTTCGATGAACTCCATAGGATTTGTTTTATAATGTTGGAAATTTATCAGTTCACGATTCTCTACGTTCGTTATTCCAGTCACTTGGATTGGTTGACTCCGGAATAAATTAATTTCTTCCCTAAAATTATTGAGTTCTCGCCGTTGAAGTTCAGCCATCTTCTCTTTGTCAGTGTGTACTTGCTCCCGAACATCCTTCACGGTGGCGGTGATTTCCTCACATCTCGTCCCCAAGTCTTCTTGTTTCTTTGTCAAGATTTCGAATTTATTTAAATGGGATACTTCGATGTTATTTACTCGGGTCTGAAGTGTCTCTTTCGTTCTCTGTATTTCTTGTTGGTTCTCTTCACACCTCAAGCTAATTTCAGAAACTTCCCGTCTGACTTCGGTTATCTCCTCTCCTATCTTCGTATTCAATTTTTCGTGACTGTCTTCGAGTCTCTGGCTGATAATTTCAATCTTCTTATTACTATCTTCTATGCTGTCATCAATCTTCTTGCTCAATTCTTGGGTGTCTTCTTTCAATGAAGCTATGATTTTATTTGTTTCTTCCGTCTTCTTGTTTAAATCCCCTTTGAAATCCTCCTTCAACGATTCTATATTTTTTGTTATTAATTCATTATTTTTCTGGTTGTCATCCATCTTCTTGTGAATCGACTCCATATTTTTGGTCAGGGACTCGTTATTTTTAATTAATTTCTCGTTAAAATCTTCTTTCAATAATGCAATATTCTTCTGGCCGTCTTCCTTCAATTCTTCTTTTAATAATGCTTCTTTTAATCTGGCCGTCTTCCTTCAACGATTCTAAAGACTCATTATTATTATTTAATTTTTCGTTAAAATCTTCTTTTAATGACTCGATGTTTTTATTCAGCGATTCTTCCGTCTTCTTCTGGCTGTCATCCATTTTCTTATTCATCGATTCCACACTTTTTCTGTTTTCTTCCATCATATTTTTCAGCATCTCCATGATATTAATGTCCCCCGTTACTGTGGGTCTCTCGTGTGGTTCCTCTGTTTGTATCGGTCGGCTGGGTTCTATAGGAGGTAATATTTCTTCTAGGTCTTCGACTGGCGTCGTCTCCTTATCATCCATGTCTATTTCTTTATCTGCCTCCGCCGCACGTCTCTTAGAGGTTGCTCTCCGTTGCATTTTTGGTCCTGTGTATTGCAGCTGCCTCGAAAATTAGGTTGATGTTTATTTTGTAAATTAGGTTGGATATTTTTTCCGCCTAATTTCGCTCGAACGTTGTGCGCCAATTTGTCATGAGACGAGTATCCGTCTTTAGTTTATAGTTTGATTATTATTATTATTAAGTAGTCTCAGGGTTCTTTTACTGTTAACGGGTCTTGCTCTTGGCTCATCGTTGTTGTTCAATATCAAATTTTATTATTATTTTACCGTTTAGGGACTTATTCCCCTCAATTCAAGCTATTGTTGAATCCAGGATTGAATAAGTCGGTACTTACTCTTTGTTTTTTCGTCGTATTAGCTGTCTGTTTAAATAGTTTAATTTTATGTATTATATTCACTGTTAGGATGTCCACTTGACGTTCCGTTGACACTTTGTTGATCAGCGGTTGTGAGGAGATCAGTTGTTTCTTCCTATACACTAACATACACAAACATAGGCATGGTACACATAATAACTCATGTATAGTATTATTGTATAAGATTGTAAATATATTGATCTGAGCGGTTGTAAACAAAACATGGAATCATTCAATTTGAATAATTCGCATCCTCAGCATGGTACCAACCGCCTCGTTTTTCTCCTCTAAGCTGTATTTTTACTGATACAATAAAAGTCAACTCTTTCACCAGTAAAAAATAATAATGGTAATTTATTCAAATAACACACAGTGAAATTCAATACAATAAGGCGTTTTGCTCTTCTCTTTGGTTAACAATTAATATTTTAAAAGTGAACATGAACTCTAAAACAAATGATGAGCTCGAGTTGGCATGACTGCCTCTGGTTAGTAATACAATGTGTTTTGACAAACATATAGGTTATGTCGGATGGTTCGACTTGAAAATTTAATAATGATTATACTAATAAAAGTAGTAGGTTCTTTTAGACTGCAAAATACACTTATTTGAAATAATGGCTACGGTTAGAACAAACATATAAAATAAAAATTCAATGATTATTAATGAAAAAGATAAAATATGAACTACTGTTCATAGTTAGGCACATGCTTTGTATATTGTTTAGTGCAACCTTATTTGGTTAAAAGTAGTGAATTATTTATTATTAATTAAATAGTAATGGTGATTACTAATCCAGTATCAGGTATTATAATCATCTGTGAAATTGGATATTCCTATTTCAGGTAATGGTAATTTATTTATTATAGTTATCGCACTCCGGCGAAAACTATTAATTGAATTTAGGAACAAAATATTTCATACTCTAGTCTACTGATAGCATAAGAGCACATATACTCTTCATTGATGTTACAATGTCTTTACTTATCCTAGGTATTTATTGTATACAAATAGTTAAAACTGTCATTACTCAGAACGTTCAATTTCAACATTGTTCATTTGTATTTTATCAGTTCCCTTCTGTTGAGGATAGGAAATTTAATTGTTTCTATATTTCAAGTTTTATCGCTTTTAGCGTTCAGTTATTATGCTTATAAACTAATCATAACATTATATTTGTGGTTATGAATACTTGCGTCTCTCGTCGTTCGAAGGGTTACACCTTTTTGATTATAAACACTTTTTTAATTAATTGAAATTTATTAATTAATTATTTAACTTTGATCACAACACTGCACACACTCCTATGCGCATAAACTCCGAATAGAGTACACTTGTAAATATACTGCACTGATTCTTCAATGTAGGTAATCTATGTCTCACTTTGAGGTTAATATGGTTGACGCTGTGTTGCTGTCAAACGCACGTTTTTCTGAGGCGTCGGCGAGCGTGCAGTCCGCTTCGTTCTTGTTGAAAGACTGTATGTGGTTCCTCGGTTGGAATGATGAATTTCGGATTTTTTATAGGCTCTGATTGGTCAGTTTTTTCCAATTCGTTTATTTACGGTAGACTTCGTCAAAATAGACGC
This sequence comes from Magicicada septendecula, assembly GCA_034769895.1. NCBI lineage: Eukaryota > Metazoa > Arthropoda > Insecta > Hemiptera > Cicadidae > Magicicada > Magicicada septendecula. The sequence goes on from CM068371.1 coordinate 301,395,474, forward strand.
TATCATAAGCGTCAGTCTTTGGGAACAAGATTAACAAATTCTGGTTCACACGCCCACGCGGAAGGGCTAAGCACAATACAATTATTTTTAAAAGTCTAATATCTTTCTTATAATTGTACTGAGGATGTTGTGCTTACTCTCATTGTTCGTGTTTTTGAAAGACGATTAATTTGAGTCCCTTATCATATATTTCTGATTAGGGTTAGCTGACTTAGCACTTAGCATTTATGCTTATTGTCCATTAAACCATTAATTATTAATATTTCATGGTTTTTATTTTATTTTCTATTGTAATGTCTCATTCTAAAGCTATTGTACAATTTGTGTTGTTTATGGCTGTGTATTTCTATCTTAGTCTATTCGACTGGTTTTCGTTTCATGTTTGTACAGTGGTTATTGGTTATCAATAGTTCACATTTAGTTTACTCCTGTATTATCTTATTTGTTGTTAATTAGTGAGTTTGTATGTACATCATTCCCACTGTACAATTGGTCATTCACTATTTTGGTTGGATATTCCTCTGTTTATTCTATAACTACACATCATTTAGCTATCATAAACTCATCTTGTCCTCATTCAGGTTGCTTGTGTCTCTTTATTTACAATATTTAATCCTTATTTACAATAATGTGTTTCACATAAACAATAAATGTGTTCATTAAATGAGTTGTTGTCAGTGTTGACTTTACTATACAGCTTAGGGATTTATATCACATAATTATTTAACACTTCTTCCTTCTTCTTAATTCAATTATTCTTTCAATGTTTATGTTAGTTTGTTATACTTCAATTTTCTTCCCTTATTCTTGTGTTTGGTCTGGTTATCTTCCTTCTTCTTTCTTCTTTCTTCACTGATCTCCTCCTCACTATTGTTCATTTTATACATGATGAGGTTTTCACTTGTCTTCTTCACACTGTTTCTTCCTTCTTCTTTCTTGAAGTTGTCCTTGTTGTATCCTTCTCCCTGACTCTTCTTTCTTCTTTTGTTGTCTTGTGTCCTTCTCACTGATTTTTCTTTTTTCTTTTGTTGTGTTGTGTCCTTCTTACTGATTTTTCTTTTTTCTTTTGTTGTGTTGTGTCCTTCTTACTGATCTATTGGGTATAGTATGTCGGTCGTCTCGTCTTTATTCTTCTTTTCTTCTTTCTTGGTGCATTTACTAGTGAATTCCTTTCAATGATGCTTCACTTATTCAAACTTATGGTACTTTTCTTTAGTATACTTGGTGGTATTCTAGATCTTTTAATGTATTTTTTCTAGTGGTGGCCTTTAAATTAATTTTCAGTACTTAGGTGGATGTGGTGACATATGTACTATTACAATATATATATATATATATATACTATTGATTGCAAAAGCATTCATTATACCAGGGGGTTTCCAAACTTTTTCACTTGAGGGCTGAATTGAAAAATTTTTAAATTTTGAAAGTCAGTCGGGCCAACAACATATATATATATATATATATATATATATATATATAATCACGTTTTTCCATCATTAGCTAAACATGCAAGTTCCGACCAGAGAAGTTGATCTTTTTGAGACCCCATATATAAAAGTTATGAGTAAGCTTAGACATTTTATTCTTACATATTCGTAATCAGCATAAAAAACCGTAATAATATATATCCGTTTCAAGATAGTTTGTTGAAAAAATTTGAATAATAATTATACTGTTAACTTAATCGTTACAAACGACTCACACGTTTAAAAAAATGCATTACTATTTTATCACGGATATCGGTTTAGCTTTTAGTGATGAAAAATATGCACAGTGTTGCCACAAAATGTATATAAAGTCACGAAGGTCACAACGTTGCCAAGTCTACTGAACGTAAGCAATTCATGCAATATTAGCAGCTGGTGTGTCTCGGCTGTTTATACAATTACTGCTTCCAGTCGCCTACGTTTAATTCCTGTATACGATCTTAGTTATTTTTAATTTCAGTACCGTAGTAAAAACAATCTTTGAAAGACGTAATCAACTATTTTTCAACGCTGTTATTAAAAAGTGGGTTAATCATTCAATGACAGAAAACATATAAGGTATAAAATGTTGTGATCACTTTATTCACATGTTCTTTTCTTGACACGTAAATAACTATATACTAAATAAAGATAAAATAAGTATATCTTCATTGTACATTAGTATCATATGTAGTTAAAAGTACAGTACAACCTGTCACATCCGGACCTGTGATATCCGGAACCTCCCATATCCGGACGTATCTCCAAACTAATTTTTGCAATTTTGGTTAGCGAAATGGTTAGGGATGTAAAGATACTACTCTTGATGTTTTGGCTGATCACGACTTTTTCTTCACTACACTTACGTCATTCTGCGATATGGTTCACTATTTTTGAATATTTAAGTTTCTACAATTGAAATACTTTATTTGGGGCAACTGAGTCTGGGGCAGCGGCGTTAGGTCGACTCACTTTGGCTTCATGGCTTCCAAAAAACGTGTGCATTGTATGAAGCAGCCGAATCACAAACTTTTTCAAAAACTGATGTAGGCGTACTGTAAGTAAAACGTTTTAACCAATTTTACTTTTTGTATTTTAAAGAGTACAGGGTACAAATGCAAATGCTAAACCAATAGAAACGTCTAAAAAAACACGTTCTTCTTCTGTGTATCTTCTGTAATTGTTAATTATATTAATTGAGATTTTGGCTACTTATAGAGATTTAATTACTGAACACAATGCAGTTTTCAGAATTGCTGTATATTTATTGGTTTTGAAGTTATCGCAGGTTGAACTGCAAAAATGAATTGAATAAAATTTACTCATCCGCCCGCGAGTTTCACTGACGAAGTTAGAGTGAGATAGTTGCTTATTATACCCTCTCTGTCTAGCGTACGGCGCAGCGCACAGTCCCATACTATGAATCGTTATATATACCCCGACGATAATTTCAATGAGTTGAACTGATTTTGTGTATAATACAGTATATTTAATGTATCTTTTAAATGTCAATAAATTTCAAATGAAATTTGGGTATATCTGAAATCCTTGAATAATTTACGCACCCGAAATTTTCGCCGGTATTTTTCGTCAAAAAAGTGCGTTAATTATGCGAGAAAATACGGTATTTATAAATGACCTTGTGATATCCGGATTTTTCCATATCCGGATCGGCCGGTCGCCATATTAGTCCGGATATGACAGGTTGTACCTGTACTGGTAAAAGTATGAATACGGTACAGATAGACTTTTATTACAAATATTTTTTGCTACGGTTTTCTATAAATAGTAACTATTCTCGGTAAAATAAAAATAAAATAAAATAAAAGATTAAATACAAATATCTAATATTTTCTGAATAAAATATATGTATATTTTAACAAATAATAATTATGTAACTCTTGTAATAATTTTTATAAAATTTTATAATAAATATAAAAATTTAAGACAAATCTTCATTAACTCTTGTAGGGAATTAATTAAATCTTCATTAATCTTTAAAACTCTTGTAGGGAATTCGTTTTACACACTTAGGCCTATATGTATTGAACATAATTATTATAAAACCATTTATTATTAAAAGGGATTGTTTAAATTATATATTTATTCCTACCATTCGCCCACTCCGATTATTTCTTTTGTTAAATAAATCTTATGACATGTCTTTTATATGTTTTGTACACCTCAGATTTTGTGTACACTGTACATATTTCGAATTTTTAATGTTTTTAGCTAAGTTTTCATTGGCCTAGGACACCGGTACTTCTCAAAATTTGCATATAATTTTACCCTGATTAACGAAACAGCTCCTCTCTGTCTATGTACCTCTGTCTCACTTTCTTGCTCTCTCTCTCTCTCACTCTCTCTCTCTCTCTCTCTCTCTCTCTCACCCCCTTCTCACTCTCTCTCTCTCTCTCTCCTTATTCGTTCTATTTCTTTCCCATATTTTTATTAAAGAATGAGCCAAGGAGGTTATGTACATTTACACCTGCCGGACACCTCTAAGGTTGCCTCTGTAAGAAACAATAAAATTTCTCAAGTGTTTATGAAATAAGGAGGACACTGGAACATGGTAAACGCATAGTAATGTTTATTTGGCTGAGACAAGATAAACGAGAAACGTGACACATTTCTGGCGGGAACGATTATGCATTTAGCAAACTGGCGTCTACGTCACACACGTCCGTATTTTCTACAAACATTGTGCACAGTTTAATCTGAGTTGTGGTATCTCGAACTCAGAAATGGTTAATATACGTCAGCCACTGGTATGTACAGTGATATGTGTTGTGTCTATTCAGCGCTAACACCACAGGTCTCCAGCACAGAGACAAGATTTCTCATTCCCGTCAACATGAGTACCTACTCAAGGTCAAATAACATTCTTAATGTTGTAATGACAGACGTGTACGTTTACAAAACACTGTTTTGGCTGACACATATATACACATCAACGTCGGAACTCGCAACCTCTTATTTATCAGCTGGCCGGTTTTACGTTTCCACCAAACGTGTTCCAGAAAATCATATTAAAATAATATGAATATTTTATAGTAAAAACATAATAAAAATAATAATAATATACAATTTAAAAAGTGAATACACTACCTCTTGCTTATCCTAAGTTTTGTGCGGAGAAATACCTGACCCAGTCAGTTTTCCAAGGATTCATAAAATTGTTATCTCGAATGATACATGGATCTTGTAGAGCTCGTAATCCTAATGTTCCTTGCATGATTGATGGAATATGTACACATAATAACCGAGCAACATTTTACGTTAAACTATTGAAAATAACAATGGTTTTCCAAAGTACCGGAGACGAGATGACGGAATTGTTGAACTAAAAGGAATACCGTATATCATTTGATAATCGTGATTCGTTCAATACAATCGCTTCCTAATTCTACAGTACAATGCTCACATCAATATTGAAAACCGATAAATACATGTATAAATAGGCTTACCATACGTCCCGGTTTGACGACCTGATCCCGGGGTCCCGGCCAGTTTGTCAATTATCCCGGTTTGAAAATTGACGAGAGTAGTTTCCGTCCGGGCGAAGACGTTGTGCAAGCTAAGCTCCCGATTTTTGGTTAAATCAATAGAAAAGAGAGTTTGAAAGATTAAAAGTAATTTTTCATGAATGGAAAATTCAAAAGCTGCAGTAGTCACTTTGCACGAGTATACACATTCAAATGACTTAGGGAGCACAAAAATCCTAATGTGTGCTATACTTGCTTTCCTTCGAAAAGATGTAGAATGTGGCTGGCAGTATATCCATGGTCAAGTTCCAGAGGAAGAGAAACTCGATTAATTCTTTAATTGTTTCGTAGAACAATAGCTAGACAATGATTAGTGCCACAGGAGTTACGGAACTGCTACTTCCGACGTCATACAATGAATAATACCGTACAAGCACGCATCAGAAACTAAACAGCCACGTTGGAAGACCACATCCAAGAATAAAAAACATTATCAAATGTTTATAATCTGAGGCAGAGAAATCTATTCAGAACACGATGTAACGATGGAGTGAAATTTTTAAGCTATGAAAAGGACGAAAAAGTATACTGAATTGGATAAACTAAAAGATATGAAAAAGATTCTGAAGTTGGGATGTTTCTCAAGATCACGTCGTCCGTTCTACAAGTTGACTAATAAAAATAAATAAAAAACAACCTTCCTTTTTAATTTAGAGAGAGAGAGAGAGAGAGTGAGGGAGCGGCTATGCAAGTGTGTGTGTGCGTTTTATAAAAATTGTAACTTGGTAAACGTAGTTGGTAACAAAAAATACATTTAACGAATTATAAAAACATAAACACAATACAGGGTGGATGTACATACATCGTTGTTTGTGTGTTCGCAAGTGGGAGGTACTCTCACGTATCAAAAATTAATTACGTGTCTTATCTACTTGAGTGTTCGCAAGTGAAACGAGTTGCAAGTGCCACTGTTCGTAAGTGGGAGCACACCATCGTCGGCCGGATACGAAAAGCAGATTAATTTACCTGGTTTCTTCGAGACAAAAGCATCAACATGAATCAAAAAATTTAACTTGCAACCATTATTTTAGTAAAACGTAGATGATTGTGGGTACCATAGCTTAGGCTTTTAGAGCATAGGCTTGTACATTTATCTAGGATTTACATTATGTAGCTGATGATAGAAGTTTAAATGCGAGTTCCTGGTCCCTAAAAACATGGGTATCTCAGCTGGGAGAGTGAACTCCAAGACAAAATACTGATCCTTCAAATGTGTGTGTGTCGGGTAGGTATAGGCCTACTAGTAGGCCTACTCTGGGCTCCTTAAAAAAGCTACTGCTAAAATAACAGTGATTTGTTCTAATTTTGTTTGCTACATAATAAGGTGACGCCGTATAACATTAAAATTTGGGTTTGGCAAAGATTATCAGAATTGGCACATTCAACAATTAAAAGTTTTGTACGAATGAGCAGAAAATAATGGTATTTAAAAGGAACTATAAAGACATATCTTATGGTCATAAACAAACCGTAGAAGAAATTACTATTGTAATCAGTATAGTCATATTTGGACAGGTGTAGAAAAATATGGAGAAGCCTGTACAGGTGTGTCGGTGCTGATGGGAACACACATAAAAATGTTTGTATGAGATTAAACGTATGTATCCAAGATAAATACCGTTTTATCTACAACAGGTGGCTTCGAAATATGAATTTGGGGATTTCCCTTTTATTTAGGGGGAATTGTTATAAGGTAAATACAGTACAACCTGTCACATCCGGACCTGTGATATCCGGAACCTCCCATATCCGGACGTATCTCCAAACTAATTTTTGCAATTTTGGTTAGTGAAATGGTTAGGGATGTAAAGATACTACTCTTGATGTTTTGGCTGATCACGACTTTTTCTTCACTACACTTACGTCATTCTGCGATATGGTTCACTATTTTTGAATATTTAAGTTTCTACAATTGAAATACTTTATTTGGGGCAACTGAGTCTGGGGCAGCGGCGTTAGGTCGACTCACTTTGGCTTCATGGCTTCCAAAAAACGTGTGCATTGTATGAAGCAGCCGAATCACAAACTTTTTCAAAAACTGATGTAGGCGTACTGTAAGTAAAACTTTTTAACCAATTTTACTTTTTGTATTTTAAAGAGTACAGTGTACAAATGCAAATGCTAAACCAATAGAAACGTCTAAAAAAACACGTTCTTCTTCTGTGTATCTTCTGTAATTGTTAATTATATTAATTGAGATTTTGGCTACTTATAGAGATTTAATTACTGAACACAATGCAGTTTTCAGAATTGCTGTATATTTATTGGTTTTGAAGTTATCGCAGGTTGAACTGCAAAAATAAATTGAATAAAATTTACTCATCCGCCCGCGAGTTTCACTGACGAAGTTAGAGTGAGATAGTTGCTTATTATACCCTCTCTGTCTAGCGTACGGCGCAGCGCACAGTCTCCCTTTATGTACATAAATATGTAGGAAAAATAAGGAAAATATGTAGCTAAATATGTAATATTTAAGAAATATGTAGTATTAAAATACTTTCACATCAACAATATAATTTACATTTTACGAGAACATAACAGTGCCCTCTTTGAAAGGTTTTGAAAATAATAGGTGCTTCATTTTAAACTTTTTAAAATCACTTTCAAAACATGCAAATATATTTTGAGCAAAGTCAATGTAATCCATAAAATACTAATCAAGTTCGGGGCTGACACTAATCACCAGTTAGATTACCACTTCTGTTACAGAAAATAAGTTAACCCTCAGAATACACAGTATCTGAAAGTTCAACTCTTTGTTGAAGAGTTTACAATAAGACAGCATGCATAAGAAATGAATTACTTTTCAATTGTTTATTGTACTTTAGAAAATTTATGAAAACATATTTTAGAAAACAGTATTAAAAAAGAAACCTTGATATTATAAAATTAACAACAACAAAGTATTTTACCTATGGATTTCTGTAGTATAGGACATGAGTATAAAGTAAAAAATTGAGAATTATTAACTATTTAACAAAGTATTTTACTAGGAGAGTTGAAATTACTATAAAATTAAAGGTAGATTTTTGACTTGAAAATCTATATTGTATATATATATATATATATATATATATATAAAACTCTGCATAAGAATAAAGTGTCCATGTAAGTTTTTTTTCCACTGTTTAGTTGCACAATTAATTATTAAATACTTTTCTATATTGTCTGTTGACATGACTGTCTTCGGTCTGAGAGTATGTTTTTATATATAGAAAAGGATCTCTCGACATCACATGTCGTCACCGGCGCATGTTTATATAGAGGAATCGTACTTGGAAGAATATTCTCAATCGATTCTACAGTTTTGCCGTTACATATGCGATAAATGGTATGTAAAGTTGAGTAACCAGGGTTTCTATTCAGCACAGCATTTAATTTAGTAGAAACTTTGTCACCGACTTCACCCTGCACAGCATTTAACTTGTTAACTGCTTCTTCAACTATTCCTATGGCCTCTTGGAGAGTCAGACCTGCAGTCTCCAGTTTCTTGATACAACTGAAATGCGTTTTGATGTACGAAACTGAACATATCACCTTAGAGTTGTTGAATGCAGACAAGGATTCGCTCGCTGACACTGCAGAATCGGGAGATAATGTTTCCACCACATATTTCACAGCTTCAAAGTTGTCACTGTAGAAATTTACGGCTTCGATCCAGGTTCCCCATCTTGTAATTACGGGTTCTGGAGGCAGAGGTGTGTCAGGTAGTCTTTGTTTGTAGCACTGGATACGGTAAGGAGCTTTCAAGAACACCTTTTTTGTTGCTGATATTAATGTATTTACTTCGGGGAAAAGGTCTCTGACAGTTTCAGCTACTCGATGCAATCCATGAGCCAGGCATGTAACATGTAGTAGGTTGGGGTAAAACACATTTAGAGAATTACCTGCTTTTAACATGTATGCTGCTGCATCTGTATACAACAGCAGTACCTTCTCTTCTTTAACACCATTTGGCCATAACAAACTTGGCAAAATACAGCTTTATCGTCAGTTGTAAAAGCACTGTCAATCTGTACCCATGATTTCAACTTAGATGACAAAGATGATGCGGTCGGTGCCATGATAAAACAAGGATATTTGTATTTAAAACTCTTAAGAACTTGCGTTGAACAATACCGCACAATATATTATTTAAGACGTCTTTTGTCCAACAACGAGAATCCGCCAAGGCAAGAAACAAGCAAGCCCAGAAGTGTAGGCGAAAGACAAAACACTGACTTGACAATAACTTCAACACACCACACTGCACACCAGATTGTTATTTACGTGTAGGCTTACACTCCGAGAGCGTCGATAATACTGGCGTCAAAAATCACATTGTGCCCTACAATAGCATAGAGTTCTAAAGATATTTGTTTGTTTAGGTAGATGGAATCCGTTGCGAGAATTGCAAGATCTGCGAAGAGTATTTATTTACCGCGGACAGCACGTTCTTTCCCCACCGAACCTGCTGAACGTGCGAACGAAACGTAAATGAGTGGGGCCGCGCATACCATTCTCATCTAACATCCCGTGCAAAATGCCTTACTTGTCGCTTGAGCTCGTAAAAAATTTTACTTCTTGAAAGTAGAATCTATGTGTGCAATTGCAACAGATGAAATATTTTGCCTTTTCTTGTAATAAATTTAATTGGACCTGATTCTGATTAATTGCACATTTGCGCATCTGAGTAATGTTGTTATAGGCCTAACTATTTTTTGCCATTTCAATTTTCAAATTGAAGTAAAGTATAGTAAAATAGCTAAAATATGTAGAAATATGTAAGATGGAGTGAAATATGTAATATGAACAAAATATGTAAAAATATGTAAAATTAAACTCGCGGATAAGACACCTATTGGTATGATTCGCCGATATCTGGCTTTTCCGTGTAAATGTGCACTCAGCATTCAAATATGTAATTACATAAAAATCCGGGCCTTAATCATCACCTACACCTGCATAAATATGAATGTAGGGGCTACTCATTACAGTATTCACTTCCCCTTCCTTTGTATTTTGATTTGACAGCATTACAGGATGTTTACACTACCTTGTAAGCACGTATGTTTCCCCTTCTGTTTTGTCCAATATACAGTAGATTTGATAGAAATTTTAAATGAAGAAGGAAACTGCTACTTGGTAAATTAATATGTATTGTGCTTTTAAAAGGAAAAGAGAGATAGCTACCGTTTTTCTAATTCTATCAGTAGGATAGAAAACAGATATAATATAAAATGTATGAGACCCCATTAATATTAAGTATTTATCTCTAAATCACCAGTCGATTGTCTCAAAATAATGCGAAAAATTGCGAAAGAAACTACCGTGTAGTTATTTTTATCTCGCAAGGATGTGTACGATGAACTATAGAAAAGAAACTTGTAGATAAATGTTTTTAAACAATGCCGTTTGGTTGCTAATCCCCGACCTTATAACTTTTTTATATACTTGCTTTTGTATAGAAAAGTCTTATGAAGAGAAAAGAAATTAGTAAAAGAAAATGGAAAATTCCAGGGTGAGGAAGAATATTTAACGTTACGAATTATAAAACGAAGGAGATATTACAGCTGCAATAAAGAGCAGGCAACGAATTATATCAAGGGCTCAAGAGAGAAGTAACGCAACGGAAGGCTGATTGGAATTCCTCAACTTAAATGTGAAGGAGGTATTGTATAATATTAATACTACCTGTAACTCCCGCAGACCTTCCTTTGTCATAAACCGTCTCCTCACCATTCCCGATGGACCTCCTCCCAGAAACCCCCGCCAACGGAGAAATAGAAATAATTAAGTCTCTTCGTCATACTTACTACACCTGGCTTCCTTCTTGATAACTTAACATCTTAAATTTTCCTATCTACCTATCCGGTCTTTATCCCTCTCCTTTGTGCCTCCCCGCCTTACCTTGACGCCTCTCTGACACCTCCCCTCCAGCTTTGGCGTCCTGCGTTACTCGACCTCGTCTTGGCTGTCGTTTGACTTATACTTTTATTATGGCTCTTCCATCACCCATTTGGCTCTGCACACTACGTAAACACACAAATACACATCCATACACTACACTCTATCCTGAATGCCTCCACCTACTTCGCCACCGGTCCGCGCTGCGCTGGCGTGCGACTCCTCTAAATCTCCAATCGGCGGAAGGGTGCTTGCCCCAGATCAGCCTGAGTCTTATCCTCTGAGACAAGTCTCAGACAACGCAAAAAAAGGTATAATATTATAACCTACTGTCTACTATGACTGTGAGACGCGAATATGACAGCAGATATGCAAGAATGTAGGAGGCTACAGAAGAATAAAGGAACGGTCCAACTTCGGATATTATGGCTTAAGTAATCATATTAGAAAGGATTATTACAATTTATTTTATACACCACACAATATATGTGATAATTTTAATTTTTTATTTATCTATAAATGTTGAAACGAATTAAGACCTGTATTAACATCAACCGTTGTGTATATAATTCTTTTCACTCAGACTTTTCACAAAGTTTAGTGATATATTAAAACCATGTGTAAGATAATCAATTTTTGTGAAACCTATAATATACCCATTAAATAGTGTAGACTAGACAAGTATGATAGTAGCTTAATACAGTCTTTTTTCCGGGATGAAAGGGAAATTATAATATTGTGCGCTTAAGAATGAAACTTTTTTTGTTACTAGACCAACGTTTATGAAAATCTATTTGGCTTCATTTCTCAGATTGTAATAAAATTGGAATCAATTATAGCCTATATCAAATTAAAAATTTTTGCCAAAATTATTTGTTACTAACCAAGTTTACTTTATTTTCTTAACCGATGGATTTTTGCATATCAAATTCCGTTTATTAGACATCGATTTTTCAATATAAAATTGGTCTCTAGATTACTGATTTGCGTTAATGCGTCCAAGAAAAATAGTAGTTTGATAAACCTTATTACTAAGTTTTAATGTTTGTTTACATACGGCGTTTTCAAGAAACTGTAACAGTGTTAGAATAAATAGGCCTACTTAAAAATTTGATTACATACCTGCACCTAGTTTCGTATACAGAAGCAGTGTAAAAAGTATTTTGTAAAGCTTTCTTACAAAATTATAACATAACTGAAGCCCAAATGATGTTTAAGATTTTGCACGTTAAGTCATATGAAGTTTACTTAAGAACCTGTTACGTTCAGACTTCCTGAGATACAGTTATTGAGAAGAACAAGAGTAACAGAAAGAAAGAGAGAGAGAGAGAGAGAGAGAGAGAGAGTGAGAGAGAGGTCAAAGTACATGATGTTTACTACAGTTGGCTACTTATAAGGAACTTGAAAATAATTAAACTTATTGTAATGTAGAAAGTTAACGAAACATGAACCAAAAGCGAGGATTATATGCAGCAGACTCAAGAGTTTTATTAACAGGATCCAAACAGCCTTTGGTGAAACGATTATTACGTTAAATAATTTATTCGCAATTAAGAAGTGGTACATTTTGAAGAAAGGAAAAAACCGAGGATGAGGAACTTATAAGTTGCTATTAAAATATGTAACTTACCTTTTGGATACCTAATTATTTTACAAGCAAGTTACGGAAACTATAAAAAAAAATTAATTCTTAATATATAAGCCTTCACGTATTATTTCAAAAAATTAGATTACTGCTCACTGTGATATACGAAAAGAAAAAATATAATTAATGTAACATTACAACTCTTCAACTCTGTTATGATATAAACTCTTCTGCTTCTGCAGGTTGTTATTTATATTATTGATACTTGTAGAAATTTTTATTAATCAGAATGGTGAATAAATTTCCAACGGATGGGAGTCAACTTGAAACATGTTGCTTCGGTACTACTGTATACCAATAACTGAATAACTATATATTCTTACAAATGATATTCGGTATGAATGAGAATAATTAAAAATTCGTAATTCTCTCTCCCCCGTCTCTCTTCTCCCCCCTCACTCTTTCTCTGTCAATTTTCCCCATCTACCTCACTAATAGGGACAAACCTCACTACTACCTTTAATTAAACATGACTACCTCACTATTAATTTCCTTTTATTTTCATTAAGTTAGCACGGCAGGTCCTTCTGCGACTGCACCCAAAGCGCGCCTCTTTAAGTGTTTGTTGAAATGTTACACTGCTACAAACAGATTACTCAAGTTTGAATGTGTAGTCTATACGAACACAATGAATGATTAAACAAACACGCACACCCAGGCACATGTACATATGACTGTCATCTCACGTTTCTTATTTAATTTTTATTTTAACTTTTTAATACTTTTATATGTTTAATTATTATGTAATCGTTAAGGATAAATAGGAGAAATAACTCTTTTTAATTGGCTTCATTATATCAAAAAGTAATTCCTTGCTGGATTCGTGAAATATTTACAATTCATCTTTATTTACGTAGGTCTTGAATGTTGTGACACCGATCCTTTGAAGTATTCTCCGATCTTTATATGTACGGTATTCTTTTCCGGATGTCTCTCTTTGACTATGATCCCAGGCATTTAAAGTTTTGTGTTTGGACTCCTATGATTTTCTGGCCTACTATTATTATACATTTTTATGTGCAAGAAAGTGGCTGAAGTTTCCATTTATAAACTACCTGACCCCCTCGAACAGTCAGTGATTACTATAGACCGGGGTGACACGAGTTCTGGAAAGACACTCTAGAGAGTATCGCTGTATCTCTTCTGTACCGTTTTGCTTCTTCCATTCACTTTATGCCCACTCTATTTTTGTTAGTCTACGACAAACAATCTTTGGTATTAGATTTCTAACGACCAAAAATACTTCCAAAGAATTTGATCTTCTTGCCTGTCCTTTCAAACGGAGCACTGTTTCTATTTTAACAGGACGCACAATACCCTACAGTTTAAGAATATATAGACGAAGAAGTGTATGTAGCTGCAGTGAGGCGAACGAACCCGACAGTATCATACCGAGGTTATCTAAACGAATACCGGAGAGATGCGGACACGGAGATTTGCGAACACAAGCTATTTCCGGAGATTTGCGGACACTAGGCCTTTTGCTACCTGAGAGAGGGATGACAAAATTCCAAAAGTATTTCTATACCGGAGGCTTGCGGACAGGCCGTATCTGAGGTGCGCCCGCTTGAATAGCAACAAACTTTCGTCAATTACTAAATTTTCAAATGGATTTAAGGCCTCTCTAAATTTTTTTCTTGTGTGTTCGACAATAAGCCGTATTTTTACAAGGCTATCTTGAGTAGGGGTAGAATTGTCACAAAAATGTAAAAGTCGCAGAATTAATTTGAATCGGTCCCTAGACATAATTTGGGGAAATATCGGCGTCAGTAATAGCAAATCCTTTGCCCAATATTCGTCTATTTCTAATTTGTTTACTCTTGGCATCAGCAGTGAACACGCCAAGAAGAAATTAAATTCTGCAGGCTCTATATCTTTCCATCGGGACAATCGGGATATTAATGTCAATTTTGCGGTAACAAATTTGTAATAATTATTTAATTCTGTGCAAATGACAGAAATAAATTCTAAGGGGAAAAATATTTAATAAAATCTAAGTGAGTTGCCGTGTCTTCGAAACTAATTCGTAATCCGCTAACTGCTTTATCAAAAGAGTGACGTTTTGTCGCAGGACTGTTGGCCGACCAATCGTAAATTCTTTTTCGCTTCTGAAGATTTCTTACCTCTTCTTCTTCTTCTTCTTCTTCTTCTTCATCATCATCTTCTCCTGCTGATGTTTCATTTTCTGATGAAGCTGCACGTGGTGTTGAACGATTATGAGAAGGCCCGGGAGCATCCATATCTTTGTCTGAGAAAATGTTGTCTTCCTCGTCACTACTCTTCATCAATAATTCCATAACTTCCTTCTCGGATTCTGTGCCATTGTAAACACAATATTCACACCTACTGTTTGCTAAAGAGAATCACAAACAAGACTGAACAGATGTTCTACAGACAGAAAGTAATTATACCTTGCACCCAATGTTGAGAACAATAGCCGTGGTAAGGAATTTGAACAAAGAAAATGATTTTTCTTCATGTTTTGAGGGTAGTGCAATCAGAATCTGCCCTTATCTCGAACACGATGTTTTTCGCGATAACCATACTTCCATTCCTTACGAAACATGGAAGTAAAAAAGTTGCTAGCTGAAAAAATAATAGAAGAACCTAAACATTAAGATATTAACACCACTCGTCAATTTTGTCAACCCTCTGGGGGTCCGGTCTAGTTCATCCCTCCCGTAAATACGCCTCTAACCACGAGATGACATTGTTTACATTCTAACCGCATTAAAGTTTTGTTATTACAGTTTTCCAGTAAGCTACATTTTTCAGATTTACAGTAAATTATTATATTTACTGACAAGATGTACAAAGTGCTTTGTTTATTTATGGTCAACCATTCGTCGAGCAGGACGTAGTATGTGCCTACGCTTGGTCTGCATCTGCAATGTTTACGGGTTTTGTCAAGTCGCAGTTATTATTTTCAGCCCAACGATCCATAAATCAATCGTAAATTTGCATCGTCGTAACAAAGGCTATTCAATTTTGGTTTATTACTGTGCTCTTTTTCTTATATACGCTCGCGGGCGTGCCGAAGAAGAGGACAGAGTTATACACGTTGCGAGCGAAGAGGATGCCGCACCGTTTCTGGTTTCGCACAGTACTGCCTCTGAAACGGGGAATTACACGACATTAACCTGTCCTAGCTCCTTACAAACCTGAATAATGTGTTAAACACTAACATTTGCATTTACAATTAATATATATATATATATAATATTTCTGTATTAATATTATAAAAATTCTGTATAATATTTACCTTATTTCTTCCGTCGTGTGACTTCGTGTTGCGTTCGATTGAATATCTTTACGCGTTTCGAAACGTGTTTTGTCTTCAGAATAAAAAAATCACTCAAAGTGAGGTCGTTAAACATCAAAATTGCAAATATTAAAACAGTTCTACACATGTCCGCATTACATGAGTGCGCACTCGAGTCTCTCGGTATTTTCCTGTTGCTTTTCTCTACTATTGGGGAGTCAAAACTGGAACCCTTGCGCTGCCAGCTCTTATCGCAATGTGGACTGTGTAAATACCCGCTTACGCTACGCAATTACTGTACGCAATAATTTTCCCATCTATATTTTTATCGTCAGTAATTAGGACCAACTGTCTGGGGAGGTGTGGTTTGTATTAGTTTACTTGCGAACAGATTTGAATACTAAACAAAATAAATGTATTTAATTATGGCAAGGAAAAAACAAAATCGTTTTAATTTTTTCCAAACCTAATGTCTATTAATCCCAAAATTGGTGGAACAGGGAAATGAAGAAACAGATCAACGATACATGGGATCTAGTCGGCGAAATAACTGACCTTTTTTCCTTTCGTTGTAAACAGAACGAAAACGTTATAGGCCTAACATACTGTTACGACATTGCAGAACAATCTACGTGTTTCTCGGCTATTCCAGTGGAATCCGGCTGTAATGCGTATGTGCGTACACATTGCTGCTACTTTGAGATGGACAATTACGTGGCACGTGTCATGAATCCGCAACGAGACCATACCGATCCGCGCGTGCTGTGTTCAAGGCCGCAATCAATTACGTTCTAGTGTTTTGTAGTAGACGCCTATTAGCGAATATTCTGGAACCTTATCGGGTACTCAGCGACGCTCAGTTCAGTTTGAGTTGCGATTGAATCGAGTGCTGTTCGAAGTAATTGTAGCGAAGTGTTTTATAATTGTGCGGGACAATTGTAATACAATACAGTAATTGTCTTTTATATTAGTTGACATTTTTATTGCGTGTGAACAATTTTTAATTGATTTGATGCAAGAGACTATCTTGTTGATTACAAACTGTATAATTGTGATAATTTAAGCTGGTGATTAGTGATTTAATTGGTGTCTTGTATTTTGTTTTCCACTGTACCATACGACGATCAGTAGACCGTCGTAACAATACGATGTTCAATATTCTACATTTAATTTTTAGACTGTACTTTTTTTACTTGTACTTACAATTACTTTCTATTTTTAGTAGGACCAAGAAAACGCTGATAATAGCACAAGCTGGACTGAGATAATAATATTAACACTTTAATTACCAACGAAACTAAAACGCGACATTTATGTTGCCAACACCTTAAGTTGACGCGACACCAGCAGTGATTACATGTTAACAGCTGATTTTTCATTTCCCTCCCCCCACTCAGAATTTCAAAGTAGACGTGCCCTTAGCTCTTAATACTACTATACGTAAATCGATAAATGGAGAAATTAAACATATGGTACTAGAAGAGCATGACCCCACGCGTCGAAGACGAAACATGATATAAATACACCTTGATTATTATTATTATTATTACGTATTATATAGTAGTATTAGATATTATATGGGAGAAATTAACAAAGTGCGAGGGGGCAGATAAAGGACAGTGAAGGATTGTGTGTAACACTGAAATTGTTGACAAGAAAAAGAAGAAACTGTACGAGTTGGCGCGCGTGCGTGTGCGCGCGCGAGAGAGAGAGTGAGTGAGTGAGTGAGTGAGAGGACTGAAAGAGAGAAACATGGGCAGAGGTAAAAAAAATCTGTCGCATTAAATTCACGCCAACAACATTCTTAATGTTGTAATGACACAACAGTATGTTTACAAAAATTACTACCGTTGTGACGACACAAATATACAGATCTAATGTGTGTTGGCAGGCTGACGCGTTCGTACTACTAATTCATTCGAAGGCTGTATTCACTCCTGTCTGTATTAAAATAATACAAATGTTGTTTTATAGTAATAATATAATAATAATAATAATAACAACTATCACGATTTTTAGGCTTAAGCATTCATAACATAAACAGTTTTCTAACGTTCCCTCCTCTCAAGACTTCTACGAACTTTTTTTAACCTATTGATTTTACTCCATTTTTAATAATTCACCAATCCCTTCAGTTTATAACTTACTGCTTACATGTCGGAGTCATGTGATAGTATGAAACTTTTATTGAGCAGAATTCAGTATGACGGATATTCGTGGCATACCTACGGAGATGTGAAAGTAACGTAGTTTTACTTCGATTGCAGCTTGGATTCACTAAATTCTGTTGCCTTCTGTACGAGCGGGTAAATTCCATGCAGGAATGGGAAAATTATTATGTAAAAAAAAGCAGTGATCATTAAAGACAGAGGCACTGAGTGTAGGAGATCAGACCGTTGTAGGTCAAGTACTAGTAAAACCTGGAAAAGCTTAATATGTCCACTACTACATATTAAGTAGGTTTAATGAAAATTATGTAAATGGAACGGATGTAATTTCGAAACTGTTAATTTCCTTCAAGTGTGTACTAAAGTAAAGAATGTTACAATTTATAAGTTGGTAATTACACCAGGTAGGCTTAAACAGGTAATGCTAACAACCAGTAGCCTACTGATTCGAATGTGTGTGTGAAGAGGGCTTTTGAGTCGATAATAACGCTATTACCTACTTGACACAGAAATTCCCGTGTCACCTGCATTTTGTATTATGCAAACGTTCGGAGGATGTAAATTTTTCAACAACATTGTTGGAGTGCCAACCTTTAGAATGAACCGTTGTGGCGGAATGCAAGATTGATTTAAAGAATTCAAAAATTCTTGGAGATAGTACACTATATTTTCAATATTAAATACGGTGTTAATAGATTCTTCGGACTTTTTATTATCCCCAGAAAATTTTTCCAAACTTGTATCATTATTTTCCTTCACAGATTCGATTCTTTGGGAATAACCACTTGTAATTTTTATCAAGTAAACACTTGACGTTTTGCACAGAATTTAGCAATTAATACAGTTGTACTATTTACTATGTCCCAGTTTTTCGTCAATTTCTGTGAAGCTATCGTCATTAGGAACACTACCGTCACCGAGGTGCAGTAAGTTTGTAGAAAAATCACCATCTCCTCCTCCTCCTAAATGGGCTCTCATATTGCTTTGCAAATTTAGTCTGAATAGCATTCCACATCACCGAGGACTTTAAACACACTGAGACAATATCAGCGCGGGTTCCTCTTGCAGTTACCGGTAATCTCTAGCGAGAATCCTCTGAAATAACAAATGTTACGCTACCCACTAGTTTGATACAATTTCTTAAGTCTTGGAGAGTTTGATTGACCGTTTCTATACAGTCCACAAATCGCCTTCGTTTTACCGTTCATGATTAGTTTCCGTTTTGATCGCTATTTCTTTTGTCATGCCTCCTCTTCAATACTAATTGCTTTTTTAATAGGAGTCAGTGAGAATACTTGACTTTTTCTTCTTGGCGCATTTTTATTTTATTTTTGCAGTCGCTTTCGGATAAGGGCGAATTTATTCTGGTGTCAATTGTGATAAGGTATTAGCAGATGTCTCGTTTATTCCCGACGTGGGAGGTCCGGCTACTGTGGTCTCTTGACAATCTTTTGTTGGTGTTAATCTTCCTTCATAATTACTTTTGTCTCCTATCTCTCTGTCAATTACAAGTGAACACAGAAACTCTTCGATACTGAATATATTTTCATTTAATGGCCAAATTCCAGTTGAACTAAAACCTGCTGTCAGTTAGATGGTGTAGCTGCCTTTGAAAGAGTATCTTTTGCTAGCCCAGGTATGTCATGGTTTTACCTGGGTTTATTGTCATCCAGCTCTCAGCGGCTGCACCGAAACAGGCCATATAAACACTTGTCTAATGACTGAAGTCAGATTGTAACGGGTATGAAGTATAAACTGTTTCATAAATAGTAAAAAAAGAGAGGCTGTAATTTATCTTGATGGATGTGCTACTCCAATATAACCTGCTGGTCCATAAATAATCAAAGTGATATCTACATAACACTCTGTGGATATAACGATAAGTGGTGGTTTCCAGCTGCCATCTATGAAAATACCACTGGTTTCACCCTTTTCCAAAGGGGTAACCCTGCTGACTTGTTTATTTCCCTTCAAACTGACTACTTTGTTAGGACAGTCCACTGTTGTTATGCTGCCTGGTTTCCTTCACATTCCAAATATTGTGACAATAAAAATGAAGGCGACTTATCACAGAATTCCAATATTGAAGAAAGTTTTATGTTATGTTTATTAAAACTAAATGCTATTGCAAAACTTGTTGCTTTAGCCTCTCTAAAAGACAACCTTGAAAGTCGCTGCATGAAGCCAGTAAAACAATCTTTTACCGGCCCAGTTCACCAGAAAATCGACATTATTTGCAAACACGTATTCGGAGGCTAACATACGAATATTCTTAGGGTACAAACCATAATAACTAACAGAATAGTGCAGATCATAACACAGAAATCTGATTTTTCTTTTTCTTCTTTCCTAAATACAAGTTGTGGAAAACGCTGAGTCTTTGTAGGGTTTGTGAGCTACATCGCCCCAGAAAGTTTTTCACTTGTACGTTTGAACCAAATATGAAAAACAGAAAACAGAACAAAATGTTTTACTTACATTTTACCAACATACCACTTTCCTTCTGGTGAAATTGAAGGTACACCTTTAATTTTAAAATTAGTGGCTGAAGTGTAGTGCTGCTGGCCACTCTACCTTTAGTGCGTGTGTCGAACACTCACTTTAGGCAACCTATTCTACCTCCTAAATTTCCTAGGCGGCATAAAAAGGAGCCATTATTACTATTATCATTTTAAAAATTTTAGTTTTTTAGGATTTAATAAACACGTAATCTTCATTATAGGATCACAAGTAACTGACACATAATTAATTCTGAGATCTGTTAGGTTATGAATTAATTTTCTTTTAAAAGTTATAGAGAAACAGAACTTACCCTCATGTTGCCACATTGCTTTTGTATTAGTATGATTCAATTGTACACTTACCATGGATCCAACAAAGTACGTAGCTGTAAACACCCATAGCAAATTAGTGACAAAAAGGTTGCTTTACACGTTCTAAAATACAAAAGGGAACAAAGACTCATTTTACTGTACACTGCTATAATCAGACTGGAGGAGCATGTACTACAAGCTATAACAAAAACGTTATACAGTTGCAGAGGTGCTGCGACTAAGGGACACTTGAAGAAGTACAAAGTATCAACTTATGTCTCTCTGCTCTCCCCTATATGGTAATACTGTCTTATAACGACTGTTAAACAAATCAAATGTATTGTATACCTTTATATGTGTATTTATACACAATATATCATAAAAGTTTTTTGTGACAAAAATATCTGTCAAATTTTTGTATGTTGTAATGGTACATATAACACTACCAACACCAGCGTACCACAAATAAGTTGAAAGCCACTACAATTAAGAATACCTACAAGGTCAAGCATACGATCATGGATAAAAAAGGAAGTATCATAAGCCAAAACCAAGTGAATTAAAATGAAGAAGGAATTACCAGTAAATGTGTAACTAAAGAAGATAAAGCAAGACTAACGACGAGACGACATACATAATTACCCAATAGATCAAACAGTGAGAAGGAAACCCATTAAAGACAAAACCAAGAAGAAACCTATTAACCGTGAGAAGGAAACCAGTGAAAACAACGCCATGAAGAAACTTATTAAGAGGGAGGAAGGAATCGGTGAAGAGAAGAAGAAAATATCCAGATCAAACACAAAAAAGGGAGATAACATGAATTATAATGAACTAACATATGGCAATAAAAGAATTATTATAAAAGAAGAAAGAATAAATGGAATAAACAACATGATTTAAACCCCTAAGCTGCAAAACAAATTGACACTGACCAAAACTTATTAAGTGAATACCTTCCTTGACAATGTAATACAAACAATAATCAATAAGAATGAATTATTGAACATAAAAAGTAACAAAGAGAATGAATAATAATAAGTTCTTAGCTAAATTATGTGTAGACATGAAAAGAGGGCTATGTCCAAAACACCAATGACCAATTGTAAAGTGGAATTGATATTAGAAATAACCACTAATTACCAATAGTAAAGACTGTAAAAGATAAACAAAATGTAATCTAATAATAACCAATAGATATACCAGTACTACATAAAGTCAAATAAATCAAATGTAATACATAAACACAAAACCGACAATAATCCATTGTTGTATATTATAACTAGGCTATATGCTTGCCATAGAATGGATGCATGATGAACAAAATTATCTTGTAAACTTATCATAAAAGAGTAGGAACTAAACCAACAACATTGAATGAGGCAGAATACTATTCGAATAAGTAAATTCAAGGATTATAGCCACCCAAATACTAATAATAAATAAACCATGTTGACAGCTAGATGCAAGTAATCTTGGTTACTTTAAACCAAAGCAATTTTCAGTATAAATGCAGAATGAACTACTGCACAATAATAACAGTGCTATCAAAACAATGATAAGAGATATTCAAGCAATAATGAGAATAATTTGATAGGATTACAACCCATATAAAAAGGTAACTTCCTAAAGTATAGTAAACTCACTTAACAAACTATAGTTAAGGTAATAAAACCACAAGATGAAGAAAAAGGACACTATCAGAAGTGACAATGACCAATGCAGTATGCATAGGCCATAATAAAATGTTATTAACTATTAATGTTAGTATAATAGTAAGTATCATGTACATGTTGTGTTTATGTTCGTGTCTATACAGGAAAGTACAGAACAACTCACCGCAGCTAATAATAGAAGAGTCAACGCAACTTCTTCAGAATCGAACTCATGAAATGGAACAAAAAACATTCTAAACTATTTAAACAAAATTAATAAACGATGTCAAAGAGTAAGTAAACCGATTTATTCATATCGGATTCAATAATAGATTGAATTGGGTAGAATAAATCAATAAACCAAAAATTAATAATAAAAACCAAAACGTTACGAATAATAATAAAACAGACAATCTCGTCGTGCTAAAATGTTCATACACACTTTTTAAGAGAAAATTACTTAAAACTTCGAATCTAACAAGAAAAATATTGTGTCGAGTATTCATAATACAAACCCTTAGATATCAAATATGAAATGAAAATATAAGAACCAAGTAAAATGTATATTCTATAGCCGGCAGAATAAGGGAAGGACAAATAAAATAGAGGCAGGATATCAAGAGAATGGAAAACATGGGACTACCTAAACAAGTAATAAGATACAGACCTCAGGGAAGACGAGATATAGGTAGGGCAAGGAAAAGAGATGCCTTCAGTGAAGGCAAAACAGGCTGTAATCCTATACCTTGACATGGAGAAGATTCCTAATACTTAATAGCACACTTAAGAACAAAATATTGGTATGGAGAAACATACACGACTTCCATGTTCTAAGATTTATATTTAAAATCATTTTCGAAATGAAATATTTCCATTAAACTACTTCTTTCTACTTACTGCTTCAGCCACTTACTGTGGGCACTAACGTATACCACCTCACGTTATCGCACTTGATTTTCACTGATGATGGAAGTCGATGGCACTGGCGAAACGTCTGGTTTTGCAGAAAACATTGGTCTACGGCCAAACAGGCCGGGAAGGAATTTTAAAAACAAACTGCTTCTTTGTTGTCAATAACGTAGTACATATATACAAAAAATTATCAGGTAAACTATTACGTTACAACAAAAAAATGTTTCAGGTAAACTACCCTTTCCCCGTAACCGATCTTCACCAAAATCAATAGGCCTTGAGTCCTCTATAACTCGGGCACATATGTAAAAAAATATCTGATTCTGTTTCAATTTACGGCAGTTATCGTTCGTCATGAAAAAATTTCTCTTGTTACAACATAAAATATTGCAGGTAAACTACCCCTTTATCTTAACCGATTTTCACAAAAAACAATAGGTCTTGAATACTCTACAATTCAGGGCTGTATGCAAAAAATTATTTGATTCTGTTTGAATTTGCGGCTCTTATCGTTTGCCATAAAAAATCTAGATAGACACACAGACACTTTTCGAAAAATTACTTTTTTTCATGTTTTGAGGGTAGTATAATCAGAATCTGCAAAAATCTCTAACACGATTTTTTTTTGCCATCACCATACTTCCATTTCCTTATGGAACATGAAAGTAAAATCAAAGTAAAATTCTGATGGCAACAAAAATCAAATATTCTATCAAAAATTGGGGATATACATTTTTGGTAGGTATTTGGTAGGCCTACTTGCATTGCACAAGGAATGTGTTATTTTCAATAGGTTATTGATAAAAAATGACTTACAAGTACATTGATTTTTATTACAAAATTTATACAAAACAGTTTCAATTCTAAGGTATCAATAATTAATAAATATTAAGGATAATGAACAAATTATTTCTTCAGAGAAGATACATAAAAACATTGCAAAAATAATACATATCAGACAAATATTATTACAACAAAAATACCACACAGACATTTGGGCTTTGTTACTTTATCAGCAACTATAAGATTACATTAATAAAGTACATAGAATATTTATTTACAAGAACATAATTACAAAAAGTGAAAACACCTTTGATGAAATAAACATTTTATTTATTACATCAAACATAACTAAACTCAGATGACAATATAAATGAACTAAATATAGGTTTTTCTGCGAGGGAGTGTAGGATTGATTAGGGGTTCAATTAGTTCAAATTATTAAAAAAAAAAATAGCATAAACTATAAATAGAAAAACTAGACTGGTATGTTTACAACAAAATGAAAACTTCAAGTTACATTTAAGAGATATTCCGTGTCAAATCAACAAGTGCTACAACCTGACCCTCTTAGATTTATTTGAAATTAAGTATGCATGTAGTATTCATAAATAGTAACACAAATCAATTTTTTCACATTTTTCTGACGAAAGGTTACTGAGTAATGGGTGCTCAAAAATGAAAAAAATAAAATAAAATTTTTGACTTGCGCAACAATATTGATTTGTTCACAACTTGTGTTCTAATTAAGCTAGAACAATGACATCGAGTTCATTTGAAAGCTCTTTTAAAGGGCTTTCATATGATATAAAACATAATTAGTTGAAAATATATATATTTTTTATAAACACATCATTATTGCATTTACTGAATTTTGAAAAACTGTATTTTTAAAATTCTCAAAAAAATATATGTGAAAGATATTGTTTTCCTCTACATATTCTGAAAGTTTCAACTTGGGATGAGCATGGGATCACAATCAAAAGTAATTTTATGTTTATCACGATTCTGTAAAACGTCATTCAGATCGGTGAATTATTATTATTTTTAATTTCCTACCCGTGACAATTTTTCAGAATCATAGTTGGATTTATTACTTGGCCTACAAAATTGTACTTTTCTTTCATACAAATAACTGTGTTTTAAAGCTTAGCACTAGCTAAATTAATAGCTCAAAATTAATAAATTGACCTACATATCTAAAATATATATCTTAATACAGTGATCCAGGTTTTCCGTGTACAAGCAAAAAAATCTCGTTTTAAAGACTATATACAAAATGGTTGGTTGGTGTGACTATCTCCCATCTGTTTAGTATTTTGTCATCGGATAATATTCAGTCAGCTGTTGTCAACTGTTGTTGAAAGTGACCTGTACATTTTCTTTTGGTGTGACATAGCCTATAAAGTGAAAAAGATGTGATTAATTCTGAAATGTTGTGTTTTGAAATTAGCTTAAAGGTACTTTTGTACAATTCTCACAACAGTGTATAAGTTTATATGCCTACAACCAGTTAATATTGTAACGAGACATATGAGCCCAAATATTTCAGTAACCCAAAATATTAACACATGTCAATAATTGAAAGAGACAAACCAAGTGTTTCTTCTAAAAGGCCAAGCATGAAACTACATGAGCTACTCATCACCAAGGATAAACTCACAACAATAAGAGTTAATAAAACTAATGGTAACTAACAAGTGAAATAACATTATAAGAAAAAGGAGATGCACCGAACAATGATTGTACCACAGGAACCAACAACCCAATAGTTTTCGGTCAGTAAGGAACCAATGAAGACAAGGAAGAAACATACTACGAGAAAGACACCTAACAACCATGGCATAAAATATAGATTCCAAGAGCCAGTCAACTATAGAACATCTTACCCGTATATGCAATGACTGAACAACTTACAGATTGAAGAGATGGACAAGAACTGACTAACTGAGATGACCAATATTGTAACGCAACAGAAATGCTAGCATTCAAGTTACATAAAAACAAGGTTCACAGAATAATAAACAAGTCAATATTTAACCCCATGATAGAACAAAGATCTAATAATTATATTTATAATCATAGATAAAGGTAAATAAGGATGCAAGGTAATATTAACAAGAATAACCGAACCTGTAAGTTAGACAATAGTTGATGATATATGTTTAATGAAAAACAAACAAAAAATGAAACAATAATTTACTAATAGCAAATAAGAATTTTGAGTTAAGAGGTATTATTTTGTGACAACAAATGTTATGATAAAGTTTATGTTATGTTATACCAAATATGTGTTGAGTTAATGAAAGATAATGAAACAAGATGTATTATTCAATGACTGTTGTAGAATGAAGTGTGAAGCAGCTAATTAACGTTAATAGATTTGAATGTTCTTATATGTGATCCATAGGTGAAGATAAAATTGTTATTAGATATGGAAAAAATAATTGTTTATGTAAATGTTAATAGTTAAGATTTAATTATATGTATGAATTTATGTAAAAGGGGCTATAGATGTGTACCAGTTATAAACACAGGTAGATCTGTTTACAATAAAAGGCCTAACAGCCAAAACCACTATATAACCACTCATAACATAAAGGTTAGGTACATCAATTAATAATAATTAATGAATACAATTTGAAGAGCTAGAAAAAACATTAAATTAATAATGATATATAATAAAATTTATACAAATTATGATAATACCATAATGCCATGATATCGATTAATAACATTTAATATCGAAAGTGGATTAAATATAAAAAAAGGAAAAAAACCGGCTTATATCAAAAAACCAGCAGAATATGTGTAGAAAATAATAAACCAACTATCGGTAAAGTTACATTCCGATAGGATAGCAAATTGATAAGGAATAGACAAAAAATATATGAAATAAACACTATATTCAAAACATGTGGAAGGAAGAAGTCATGTGTTGCTAGGGACGACAGAAGAAGAGGAAGTTGTTAATTTGACAATAATTGCTTTGATGATCTGAATGTGATGAGATTAAAAAACCCAAGAATTATCTATTTAATCGGAATATTTTAAATCATCAGACACGATTATAAAACACAAAATCCTAATGACAATATTTATGACTATCACCAGTACAGTTTAATCCAAATAACACTACAGTATGAAATCACAATAGAGAATAAATAACTGGATTATACAAGGAAGAACTTGAACTGTCCCATATTCGAAGGGAATTGATGATATATTAAAACAAATAGAAAGAATTAACAGTATCACAATTAATAATATTCACTACACCAGAAGTTATAACCTTTCAAAAACACGGAACAACACTAATTGCTTCAACCAAGAGAAGAACGTATTTGGATCCTGGCGTTGCAGAAGAAGCATCAATCGGGCTGTAAACCAATCTAGAAAGCTGTAATTCCGAAGTGGACAGGAGAAGAATTCCATTCTATTAAATCGAAGAAAGAAAATCGTACGGCATAATTGCCCAGAACAGTAAATTTATCAATCAACCGCCTACACGATTGGCTTCGTTCTAGTCTGGTAAATTATTATTATATTAATCATACTAACTACACAACACTTTAAATTTGTAAATCTTGCATTCTTATCTATGTATTTTTAATCTTCCCCACAGTTACAAGAACCTTCACACCCTGAATTAAATTAATTACAAATTAAAACACACTATATAACTAAATTTAAATAAAGTATCAGAATAATCAACAATCGATTCATACAATCTATAGCCCAAGCATATGTTAATTAGAACATATATTATTCAATGTTAAAGAAGTAAACAAATAAAGAACCTTTATATATTGGCAAAATCTTGTTATTTGGAGTATGGTTTAATGAGCTAGGAATAAAAAAGTAACTGAATAAGTATAGAATAATTGGTTAACATAAACATTGAAATAACCTATAAGTTTCGTTGAGCCGATACTACAGCGCTTATAGCGGAATTATCTGACACCAAAGAGAGAGCGTAAAAATACAAAATTAGACAGAATTCTCTTCAAGGTATAATAGGGTTGAACGGAATTATAAAATAACTCATTAATTATTTAAGTTACAGGTACACAAACACTGATAGTTTTTAGAGAGCTAAGTTAATAATTAATTACTTACATCAATACATCCCACAACTCCAAATATCTCCGAGATTTACATAATTAAAATAATTCAAAACACATTGGCATAGGTGTATGTACAAATTGACAAACACAACAGTGGGGTTTTAAGGAGAGGAAACCCATTCCTGTACAATATACAACAGATAATATTATAAATGTATAGGACAAGATATGTTATAAAAGAATGAAAGTAACTATACTGTTAACTGAATAGAAGCTGTGAATAAAAGCATAGTAACATGTTATGCATAGCACCCATGTAACATAAAGAAGTATTAAAATTGTCTCATAATAATAACAAATATTACTCAAATAGTCAAACAATCATGTAAGATAAGAAAAGGCAATAACTAAAGAGTTATTAGTTATCATTAATAAAACCAAACTTGAGAAAATAAGGTTAAAAGAATGTAAATTTGTATCAACCTAACATACATATTGTTGGTACAAATTTCCCCTAAATTCACATCTATCAGTAGGAAAAGCCTACCTAACCCAAAATGTTTTGTGCCTTAAACCAAGAAGAAATGATAAGCTTTCTACAGGTACCAATATAAGATACCCAAAATGGATTTTAAATAAGAATTTAAGTAAATAAAGTGAACCAAAACCAACCAAAAGGGGATTCACTAAGTAAAACGTGAACAAAACCACTTTATAATACCAAATAGAAGTAAAAGGTTAATGTCTATACCACAAGTAAGGTGTAATGCCACTATTGTAATAGTATAATAATATTATAAGAAAGGAAATAATGTATTATATCGTAATTAAGAACACCTGTCATGTGACACCACGTGTAAGTAATGTTAAGTCAATGATATACACTAAGGGACAGACCAGTGTACAAAAAACACTAAACCAATTATAAAGAGACTACTATGATTAAACTATTGTAACTAAATAATAGTAGAAAGAGATAAAATAATACCAAATAAGAATGGAAATAAGTGTACACCTCATAGTGCAAAATAGAGGTCAGAGAGAGATAACTATATAAGAATACAGCAGTTCTATAAGGAGAAATTTACCTCCAAACTTATAAATTTTGCACATCATCTGGCGATATAAGAGCTTCTACAACAATAAACTCTGTAACAAAGAAAGAATTTTAGCTAACAGAGAAAAATAATTATCATTGCCAGTATCAACAAAAGTGCAAATTACTAAATGAAATAATTGCAATTTTATGGGAAATAATGTTAGTAAACTAATTATGTACTTTATTAAGAACTTTTGTTTTCCAGCAGCTTCCAAAACTCTTTATATAAAAAATAATATAAACAAACTTATTTAGAGCTTCTAACAATACTTATCTTAAAATTATCATATGATTATACTTTCCAAAGGAAGCCCCTGATTTGAAAGCATTGACACATAATACTACTAATTAAAAATGATTCCAACTACTATGTTACTAAATTTTCTCATTTAAAATGTAAATGGGACTGTTAATAACTTTATATTGTTGTCATTAACAAGACAAAACAATCATTAATGGCTATTTTATCACAAACTTCAAAATCTCCTATAAAGCTTGCTCAATGAAATAGGACATTCCTGATGCAGAAAATTAACTTTGCCATAACACAAATTAAATAGGCTAACACCCAAACAAAAAAATGCTTTGAAAACAAAACATTAATGAAATATGGTATGAATTAATTGTGCTACATTCAAAGCTGATTTTCTTAATTGATTTAAAGTACCTATACAAGTCTAGTTTGTCAAGTAAAGATAATTTAGGTAAACCTAACACTACATATGAAACAAACATTAAATCAAATATGCTAATGTTACAAAATTCACAAACAGAAAAAACAAATTTTAAATTATCTATAGGCTAAATTGCTTTGATTATATTACCTTCTCCACTTCATATGTTTTCCACATCAATATCATCTGATGTCGATACTACTGATGGTGCAATAATAGTCATTTTTTCCCAGTC
Organism: Magicicada septendecula; assembly: GCA_034769895.1. NCBI lineage: Eukaryota > Metazoa > Arthropoda > Insecta > Hemiptera > Cicadidae > Magicicada > Magicicada septendecula. Next base: position 301,425,684 of record CM068371.1, read on the forward strand.
AATTCTGGAAAGTTCAGGAGAAACCTGAAAGATCATTACAAAACTCATACATAATTTTTCACTAAGTTAATAATTATAATAATATTAAGCTAATAATTAAGAGAATAATTTATTTTCTTAACCTAGCACAATATTGGTAGGTTAGCACTATGAATTTACAAAAAGTTAATGGATTTTGTGTAAATTTCTAAAAAAATTAAATTTACAGCATAATCTAGTAGTTATTTTATAGTAATCTATTTTAATTTAAATGAACTCAAGTCACTATTGCTTGGTTACATCCCTGCACTGAAGATTCCTGAAAAAGATTTCTAATATAATCATACAAACTCGAAAAACAAAAACTGTTCAAATGATTAACATTGAATAATATAACCCTGATTATAACGGTATTATAACTAGCAAATACATTACGGATAATTCATCCATACTCTGTATCATTTAAATCTACTATTAAGTATAACACACCCCATAAAATATTTTAGAATATTAAGATACTAATTTTTTAAAATTTCATGTGATATTAGTTGAGTATCATTTAGGAGGTTAAACAATATAAATACAATTCTACACATTAAGTTACAGATTATAAATACAGATAATAAGAAATTAAATAAAAATAACACTATAGGCCTACATCAATTATCGGGTTTAAGAACCTGCTGCTGTAAGCAGTGATAATTTTAGTTTAGTGAGCTTTAATCAGAATTGCATGCAATAATAAATTTTACATAAGATAAAAGAACGATGCTTTCTTTAGTCACCAGCAAAACCTTTTCTGTCTGCAAGTTAATATTATAAAATTTAAAAACAGCACAATTTTATTAAAAAATTTAATCGAGATTAAAATGCATGTTTAAGTCAAAAATTAAAGAAGTCACAGTTCATATTCTCTTTTCACTTTTTCTTTTACCTGAAAAATGTTAGCCCTTAATTTTTAAAGCAGAGCTGTGTTAAAACAAAATTTTTATGACAAATATATTACAATTTAATGGACTCAATGGTATGAAAGTAACTATGTGTACAAAAAATTACAACAGTTTGCTTCAGTGAGGATACAGTAGTAATATAGGCCTATATTATAAATTTTGTTATATTAGGTCTTAAAATTAACCTTAACTTACTAAGTCATATCTTATTAAGTAATTACGTTTCTCTGAAAAATGCTGAATTTGAAAGTATATTTAGAGTAATATAGCTGGACTGAAGAATTAAATAAAATTTGTAACTAGTTAAATACGAGCAGTGTTCAAATTAAATATATTATAGTAAGGCGTACCATCTTGTGTTAGGTAGGACCACATTTTACGAATAAAATGATTTACAAATTGGATACATTACACATATATAGGTAGGCTAGAGTAGACAAACTAATTGTCAGACTTACAGGAGTATCTATAATAAAGAAACATTATTTAATTAAATTGCATTCAGTGACTTACAGGGACTTTTTTTAAAAATTAGTTAATTACCCCTTGGGTAATTATGAAGATTCTCATCAATGCTGATATTGCGCTGATATATTTTTATTATATTCTTCTATGTTATATAAACACGAGAAAAATAATTTTAAACGGCGGTCGAACCTATTTACGGAGACAAAAAATTAAATTTTTACTGCCATAAGAACGCATGGTGTTAGCCTAGGTATATTGTATTAATTAAATTAGAATGCTAATTTGCTCCATTATTAAATTTTGGACAGAACACAGTGATATTATGTATAGTTGGGTCTATAACAACCGGTAGGCCGTGTTACAACCCAAAGTAATCGAGACATTCATACATAACCTAACAGCTAATTTCCTACAAACAACGGACAACATACACTAAATAAATGATCATCTTACCTTTCATTATTATTCCTAGCGCCTCCAACATATTTTTACTTCGACTTGCAATCACAAACACTTCATACGAATAACAAAATTCTGTCCCACACACGTTAACAAACGAAAACGAATTACCGCACAGCGACGACTAAACGGAATAAATATGGCAGGTCGCAATATTTCGTTATACCAACTAAACAGAATAAAAACACACTTCCCTCTGTAGTGTTTGTCTTTTTTACACATGTTACAAATTTTATAGAATAATTATTACGAATGCCAATATGGCCGACTAACTACCCATATTTCATTATATACATTTGTATATATCGAACAGGTTGTCTGGCTTCACCGTACAGCAAAAATACGATGTATAAAAATTTGTATAAGTTTTTCGTACGCTGACACACCATAACTTGGGCAAAATAACTTCATCACCTAAAAATGTACTTATACAAGTTTCTCAAATTTGTTTTAGATACCCTGGGTAAAAATTGGGGTGTGATAAAGAAATTATGCGGCGCTAAGTGTATATATATATATATATATATATATATAGTAAACTTATTTCTTTTAAGTATACGAAATAATCAAATCAATAAAATAGGTATTAAATAAAAATTATGCAGACTTGTCCAAAGAAAACGAATTCATTTATTCAAAACAATGTGAATAAAAGTAAGGAAAAAATAACATTCAAAGATATTTCTTATGTATTATTTTTTGGCTTTTTTTATGTACGTATGTGAAAGGGGGAGTTGCTTCTGACATATAATGTCTGTCCATTTTGGCTCAAATTTTGATGCTCCTATCACTAGAATGGATTTTAAGTGTTCGTCTAACAAGTTAGTCCTGTACTTTGATTTTATATTTATTTCTTGTTTAGTTATTTACTAATGTTATAATATTTTGAAGTATTTCCACGATATATTTAAAAACTGCACGTAGCATCGTCGGGTTGCCGCGGGCCGGACAAAAACCCTTCGCGGGCCGTAGTTTGGAGACCCCTGCATTATACAGTTAATAAAAACATTGATTAATTCTTATTATAGTAATATAAAACGTATGACAAAACAAAAATAAAACGTAATCTAGAGTTTGATTTACACCAGATCTATAGATACATGTTTTCATGTATCGTTCAAAATGGGTTTTGCTAAATATGGGTACAGTAACAAACCCATATCTAAATACCTAATACCTAAATATGGGTAAGGTTGAATGTTACACAACTTTTGCAACATTTTTCAAAGACATAAGGCTAGCCATTTTTAGAGAGATAAGTAATTGTTACTAATAAGTAATGAAAACATAATAGTATGAGTATTGAGTTGTTATTCTGTTCAATAACGACATACGCAAAGTTATTCTGTTCGTAAACTATAACGACATACTCACAGTTCTAGGAAGTCGGTGTCATTGCCATTGCTTTACCGTTAAAAGTCGCTGACAAAACACGGTTGGCCCATTCACCAGTCCAATGTTAGCAACACATCTTGCGAACTTTTATTTGTTGCCTATACCATTTATAAAATCTGAACTTTTTACATTAGAGTTACTATGTAAATGTTGTGTTCTTAGATACGTTGCAAAATTGTATTAAGTATACGTCTCAAAGGAATATTTTGCTTTTCTTCTGAAACGTAGAATACCTACAAACAACAATATTAATAAATAATTTGTCAACAACGGTAAGAATGGTAATGTGTGACAAAATTCACGAAAACTCTGTAGAGTCCATATAACGCGGTCGCAGCGTACTTACCGTATAGCTAATGTACAATAGATCAAATCAGCATACTTTATATTCTATGCCTCCTATGACAAAAAATTATGTATGCTTCAAAATAATCTTGTAACAGAATTTATGTAAGCCAACTGGTTTGTTGTCTACAGCGCGCTTTACTAGCCTCTGGTGGTCCATTCTGTAAACGTGCTCCATCCACTGCTGCTTCCGTTCTTCTATCTTATCAGTGATGGAGAATAATACCCAGTGCGGCCCTTATGTGTTCATTACGCATTTGACCCCATAACCACTCACGTGCCTTAAAAAATTAATTTCGGCGGTTTGTATATGCTGCTTTCCTTTCCCAGCCATCGTCCATGTTTCACTAGCAAATGTAAAACAACTATCGCCATTCCTTTATAGAACTTCATTTTAGTGTCAGTTCTTATTTTGTTTCTTAGTGTTCGTTGAATTGTACGACACGTAATCTGATACTTATTTACTTTTTTATTCTTATCATCATCATGTTCATAACTTATGTCACAATCAAGAAAAGAAAAGTGCGATACGTGCTCTAAAATCTTATCCCAACAAGTACTTTGGAACGGATTGGGAATTTACCCTTAAAGGCCCTTCGTCTTTCTTTGAGTTACTTTAAAATTATATATGTCCCACATACACGGTTCAAGTGGTATATCGACTGTTACAAAACATCTTCGATCTCCTGGAGTATCACCTGGTCATCAGCGAGTAACAGAGTATTTATGCATGTGGAGGCAGGACGTAAGTTTATCCCTGGATTGACTTCAACTTTCTACTGTCTGAAAATCTCATCCAAGTATATATTAAACAATGTAGGCGACAGACTGCACCCTTGCCTGACACCTCTATTAACCATCACTGGGTCAGTTTTCCCTCTTAAAGTACGTATCACAATAGCCGTGCCATCATAATTGTTGATCACTCTAAGTAATTGTAGAGTATACCCTCTTCTCTCTAAGATTTTCCATAACATATCCCTGTGAATTCCCTCGAATGCTTTTTCATATTCCATCTATGCCAGGTGTGTTTCTAGATTATATTCTCTTCGCTTCTTAATTATTTGTTTCACTATAGCAATGTTATCAATTGTTCATCGTCCCTTCTTGAATCCATTCTTCTCCTTCAATAAAAAAACTTTAGCTATCGATTATCTTCGGATACAATTTGTATGCTGTATTCAGGAGACTTATTCCTCGATAGTTTTCACATAAGCTCTAATTTCCTTTCTTAAACAGTGAGACCACGTCATCAATTTTCCACTCTGATCGTATTTGCGCTTTCCTCTAGAAGTCATTCAATAAGTGCAACAGTCGTAACTCCAAAAGGGAATATGATTCCATTGAGGCCTGTTCCTTTCCTGTTTTTCATCTGCTTTAAGGCCATCTGTACTTCTTCCAATGTTAGATTGCCACCCTGGTAATTTATAATGTTACTACCACTATACTGATCACTGAGACCACGAACTGTTGCGGTACTCTCCGTGTCTTCAGCGACTGTCTAAAGTTCCTTATAATGCTTCCTTCAAGTGCTCTTATCTAAACTTTTTGTGCTATGATTTTTTTTATTTTATATGTGAGTGGTTTTTGAAACCAGTAATTAGTTGGATTGGGTCGTTTATTTTTGTATGTATTTTTATTATTCTGTTCATTTTGGTTAATTTGTGATTATTGTGAATATATATAATTTATAAATTTGATTGTTGAAATACTTTTCCCTTACATCATGATTGTAAACTAATATTGAATTAAGTAATGTACTTACTATGAGAAAACTGTAGCAACAAGTGGTTGTATATATAAAATGACGACTGACTCATAAAGTAGAAATAGGAAACACTTGCGTATTTGTCACACTAATAATCCTTCGACTGTTACGGAATGTGCTAGTCATCAGTATCACTTCAGTGCACTCTGTGATGCTTTGGAAAATAAACATTTACGGGTTCAGTGCAATTTAAGTACAACTGATTGACTTCCACTGAATAACCAGTCATACGATGAACTTAGATTACCGGCAGTTTTATTTACGCAGTTCAGTCATGTGTTAGTCACTACTGATTAAAATGTACGTTTGTTCAAACGTCATGGACAGCATGTTTAAATACTCGTCAACAAGAGTCTTTACCTTGGTTGAATAATATTTCGCTTTCAGGAATAGTGACGCTTGACTTTTATTGATACACACGATACCTAAAAAACAACATTTCTTTATATGTAATTCAGCAGTAAATTGTGTGTGTGTGTGTGTGTGTGTGTGTGTGTGTGTGTGTGTGTGTGTGTGTGTGTGTGTGTGTGTGTGTGTGTGTGTGTGTGTGTGTGTGTGTGTGTGTGTGTGTGTGTGTGTGTGTGTGTGTGTGTGTGTGTGTGTGTGTGTGTGTGTGTGTGTGTGTGTGTGTGTGTGTGTGTGTGTGTGTGTGTGTGTGTGTGTGTGTGTGTGTGTGTGTGTGTGTGTGTGTGGAAAAGATAGAGAGAGATTGAGGGAGAAACGGTTTGTACTAAGTTGTAACACTTCAAAATCCGCTTGGATGTGTTGTTCCAACGGTTGTCACTGTATGTGATTCTGATTGAAAGATGAAAACATCACAAGTTATAAATAATATGATACAATTAATTGATGCGACTGGCTCATTGTTTACTACTTTTTCAAGAAACAATTTCTACTATTTACACTTTAGATCACCAAGCGACTGTTAAAGTGCATTCAATGCTTATGTTTCTTATTTTAAATTTACTTCTTGCATACTGTAGTGTTAGCATTATTGTACTTCGTAAAAAAATCCTTAGCATATTCTTAGTATATCGGAGAATTATTAGAAACTGTAAAAAGAGACATAGTATGATCGGAGAGCAGGGGAAGTAGACAGCTGAACAAATGTATAATTAGAATTAGTAAGAATACTGTGCTATAATTATGCAACGATATTTAATAGTTTGCCAGTTTCAAAAAGGAGTTTTACAACCCTCTTCCTGGTAGAAGCTAAGCATAAAATAGCGACCACTGAAGAAATAAATCGCGCTGATGACGTCAGCTTACCGCGAGGAAGTGTTATTTACTTCATAACATACGAGGAACTTTTTTACTTGACATATCCATCCATATATATTTTTCAGGAACTACAAAAGCTGTATATTTTAATACACATTTAGGTTTTATCTTAGATTAATAATATACATGAATACTAATGACATGTAACTATATTGTTATTATTTAATAACAAAAATAACCATAAATTCAGTGAAAGTTTTTGGGAGATAACTTATTTTAAAAAACAAATTGCGGGATGTTGACTTCTTCTAAAAAAGAAACTAAAATTTGAGTAGTCCAAATGCAAAACTCTTTATGTCCACCCGAGGTCGACTGTAAGTTAAGGCCATCAGTTTGTTCTGAGACCACTACATGCATGTTCTGGTGCAGAGAAAATGTTTCAAAACACGTTGAAACCCTATTATTTTACGGTGTAAAAATTAAGAACTGCATGTACTGCAGCAAACTTAATTATGTCCACTGTAGGAAAACAGCAGCAAACCCCGTTATGTCCCGTTGTTGTGAAATGATAACTAAAGAACACTGCAGCAAAACTCGTTTTGTTCATTGTGTTCAGAACTGTTTTTTCTTTTGTAATATTTCGTTACTATTGTTTGTTTTTAGTAAACATGTTTATTCAATTTATCAATTGCACCACCATGTATTAAGATAATAACAATCATATTTCCAGTTATGGGCCATTCCTTCATCCAAAAGTATAATGAAAGTATAATGAAACAATGAAAGCAACTAAAAGCAATTAATCAAAAAGCATTTTCATAATTTTTATTTTACTTGTTTTCGTAAATTCGTGATAAAGGGCACTGATACTTAATTTATAAACCCTGAGCTGTGTGCGTAAATTTTGTAGTTTATTTTCATTTTTTTCATTAGATATTTCATTTCTTATTTCAAACAAAGTGTACAAGCATCAGCAGCTAGTCATTGAAAACGAATGTTGAATTCAGTAGGCTAAGAAATATTTTATAAAAGACTGGAAAGGATACTTTCATGTTCTCATTGTTTATATTACTATACATTTTACACAATTTTTGACATGTTAAAACTACCAGGTAAGTACGAGATGCGTTTGCTTCTGTCACGCTCGTAATGAGAGTCTAAACAATTCAAGCTTTTTATAAGATTTCTTACAGACTGTCTGTTAGATGAGTATTTGTTAGAAATTTTGTCACCATCTCTCTTCTCTTTAGAAACAGAACCCTGATGTATAACCTTACCAATTCTGATTACACGTGACTTCGGTATGCCCATGATAAAATAAAAACACGTTTTGTAGACATTCCTGAAGACGTTTGCATAAAAATTTTTAATGACACTGATTTTGGTTTTGTTCCATCTTTAGGTCGATTCCTTTTTACATTTATAGCAGAAATAAAAAAAACACAACACTTTATCTTGAGCTTCTTTTCTTCGTCATGACAGTACAGTCTCTGACGATTCTCCTGTATATCCTCATTACACACTTTATTACAAGTAAATCATTTCATATCATAATTACAAAGTGTAGGTAATTGTTTTAAAAGTTTTGAGTTGGGATCAGTATCACAGTATTGTGTACGCTTCACTTTGAAAGCTTGTAAACGTTTTGGCCTACCTTTTTTCCTCGTACCACTGTTCAGGTTATCAACAGAAATTTTCGTCATAAAAATAAATAAGATGTAATTAACTGCACTATAAAAGTGTTTACAAACATTTTTAACTCAATATTGTACTTTAAAATAACCTACACGTACAGTGCATGAAAATGTAACATAAACTCTTATCCACAAAACAGCATAATAATTTAGATACAGTTGTAATTTGTAAATGACTACTCCATTAAAGTCACTACACAACATTAATACGTAATGTTTACTTTATGCGAACATATAATACTGTACGATGCACAGAAATATAATATAACCTCTAACGCATAAAGTTACAAGAAAGAAAACACGTATCGCAAGACAGAAGGAAGTGGAGTAAAGGATCGGGTATACCAACATTATAAGAACAACATATGTTTAATTCATATAATTCAAATGCAAAGTGTGCAATCCTATGTCTACGGCCACTGTAGGGAAATAAAATAAAACATATTACTTTATTGAGAGAAAGAACATTCCGCTGTGAATATATTCTGAACTGAGAAAAAAGTGTTTTCACTCACATTTAATGTCTACTGGAAACGTTGAGTTTTGCTAAAGGAACAGACAAATAATTGATAGGGAAAGAGATGTAACGTAATTCTAAAAAAAATGGGTCGTTACACATTATTTTACGGTGGTTTTGTCAACATTGTCTGAGTAATGATCAGATATACGTATAGAGCTCTTATAGGAGAATCATTTCTGTTAAAAACGTGAGACTTGAATTTTTTGGGGTATGTCACGCTTTGTTAAAAAGCTCTTCATACCAAGAGTTACGTGTACATGTACATTTCCTTTCTTCACTTCTTCACCCATTGATACTGCTACTCCAGAGTTTCCATAAAACTAAAAGTAGGTCTATAGTCTATAGCACTAGAATAAACTCATAGGTAAAGTAGGTTTGGAGCTGGAGAGCTGAAATTGTAGTAGTAGTAGTAGTAGTAGTAGTAGTAGTAGTAGTAGTAGTAGTAGTAGTAGTAGTAGTAGTAGTAGTGGTAGTGGTAGTAGTAATAGTGGTAGTAGTAGTAGTATTAGTAGTAGTAGTAGTAGTAGTAGTGGTAAGTGGTAGTAGTAATAGTAGTAGTAGTAGTAGTAGTAGTAGTAGTAGTAGTAGTAGTAGTAGTAGTAGTAGTAGTAGTAGTAGTAAACGAAAAGGCACAAAAGTTGGCAGCTGTCTTAATTGACGCAGGAATCAATGTGTCATATAGTGGAGGAGGTTACTCTGAAAAACAGTCCGTTTTCACTGTTCTTGAAGTCAGCTACGTCGAACCATAATTAGAGAAGAGAATATTTTCTGAAATTAAAATAGGAGTCAGTGGAGCTTACCATCAATATAGTGAAGTCCGGAATTGACCGAATGAGTAGCGTACAAACCTTTGCGCCGGTAAGAATTGTGGCTTTGCTCTCGTTTCCTTTAGTAGTAGTTTTGAGAGGATATAGAATTGCCTTTACGCATCATCAGGAAACGTCGTGGTTTTCGGTATATAGGGCTTGGACCGTGATACTAAGTGTCTACAGTGCTTCACGGTAGAAGTAGTAGTGTAATTTTGTTGTTGTTATTGTTGTTATCGTATTTTAAGTAATAGACGTCTAATTTAGTTCAAAAATAAAGCACGCTGTAAAATAAAATTCAAATTGTTATTTTAAAAATAAAATTTCAGTCACTTCCAAAATGAAAGAGAAAAATTAATATGCTTTTTCTTTGTAAAATGTAGAAGAATAATCGAACACAACGCTAAAAAGAACATAATTTAAAAGTATAAGAATTACAATTCTTTTTCTTTACAAATCATACTGAACTCTTAAGTAATGCACCAGCGCACATGCACTAACCACACGTGCGGCCGCGTTCAATTGTTATCCTCGACTCTGTCTGTCTGTCTATCTGTCACACACACACACACACACACACACCTGATTGGATATCTTGAAGTAGATAGTGTTTTTTTAGAAATTCATTCCACTTGGGGAGTCTATAAAACACGTTCGTTATCAAAATGAGCTTTTAGTTTTGTCAGTAACCCGAAGTTACTGACACTACAGTTTCTAAGTGATACTGTGTGTGTATTGATCAGATTGTGTTGAGTGTCATTTCAGTGACACTAATAAATGAAGTTACCGACAGTGAAATGGCTTACAGTGGAGCCAGCTTTGTTGCTATATACTGTAGCATATCAAATAGCAATGTTGGTCGACTTGAATCTCGTACTGCAAAAGGCGTGTCATCCAGAACTCACTGAACAACCGGATCCAAGTCTGAAATGTGAAAACGAAGCTGGTTCTCAGAAGATAGTCACCGACATATACACTTGGAAGCCGATTCTCCAATCGATTTTATCATCAGCTTTATAATATTTATTGGTCAGTGGAGTGACACGCACGGCAGACGAAGAATGCCGATGTTGATTATACCGGTTGTGGGTGAAATAGTAACCCTCCTGCTCGTTCTGCTGAGTGTATACTTCTGGACATTACCTCCCGAATTGACAGCACTGCTAGGTGTATTCCGTGGAATTACGGGCGGAAGCAGCTGTGTTGTTGCTGGTTGTCTAATTTACATATCCGACGTAACAACTGAAGAAGAAAGGACAACGAGGATTGGCTTCATGGGATCCATGAACCTGCTGGGATCTGCAGTAGGTAGTAGTTTAGGTAGTTTTCTGCGCGTTCGATTGAATTTTGTTGGAACTTATGTGGTGTGTATAGTGATGTGTGTGGCCGCCTTATTTTTTGCCGTAGTTCTTGTAAAGAATACCGTCGTTGAAGAAACCGACTTAGAGTTATGTGAAGGTGTTTTTTATCCCAAAAACATAATAGAAAATTTTAGGACACTGGTTAAGAAGCGCGATGACTCCAAGCGTATTGTACTTATACTAATGTTTCTAGTGACTCCATTACTCGCCTGCACGTTTGCTGGAGAATATTCAGTATTATATTTGTACGCTAGGTACAAGTTCCATATGGAGGAAGGAGAATATGGTTATTACCTTGCCTACAGGCGGATATCGATTGTCATAGGAGTTGATATCATAATAGGTATATTTTGTAAATTACTAAAATTATCAGACGCAAAACTGGGGTTAATATGTAGTATATCGCAAGTTGTTTCGGGATTAGTAAACTCTATGACTCAAAACGAGTGGCAACTCATAGCATTTCCTCTACTGGACCTCCTGAGCGGAGGTGTTGCTATCACATCGAGGTCGCTGCTCACAAAAATCATTGACCCTCATGAGTATGGACGAATAAGTAGTCTCCAAGGTGCTCTGGATTCATTCGTACCGATTTTTGCTGTTCCATTATACAGCAGATTCTACAAGTTAACTTTTGAATCTATGGCAGGTGCGTTCTTCTTGCTTAACTCATGCATTTCTCTCGTTATGTTGTCGTTTTTCATTGTTGCTCTGTACGTAGGCATCAAAGAAAGGAAAAATCAAAATACATTAATATAAAGCTGTATTGTATCGTCTATATAAGCAAATGATTCTCATTTGTTATCTTCATTTTTTAATAAATATTTTCAGTATTATTAGACAATTTTTTAGGTCGAAGGAAGCAACGGAATTATATGTTGAGATGTTAAAATCTTAAATAAAATCTTTCTGTGACAAGTGGGATCACCTGTTATTATTACTACACTATAACTGCCTATTTATTACGAAAATACAACTTGAATAAATGAGTTGCTTTCTATAAAAGGAAAAATGTTACAATCACCGTAGTTTCAAAAATTATAGCCTTTACACCTTCTCAACAATTTATAATACTAACACTTAGTAAATAAAATAAAAAATTTGTGGTCAATGTAAAAATTATAGCCTTTACACCTTCTCAACAATTTATAATACTAACACTTAGTAAATAAAATAAAAATTAGTGGTCAATGTAACATTTATATAAATATATAATATATGGTCTTTTTAATTGTACATTGGTTAGTAATCTACCAATATATTAATCACAAAGGGTATTAAGTACGTCTTAAGGGTATTAAATTTACTATTTAATTTTTTAATATTTTGTATTTATATTTAATATTTGTATTTTTTATTGCTATATTTCTAATGTTGAATTTCTTGTAGACTGTAAGCGTTAATATTACAGTTGCATACATGTGGGATTACAAAGAATATTAAAACTTTTGTATTACTTATAGACTACGGGTCTTATGAATTAGTATATCTAGTACATAATATCATTTAGCATTAGAATGAAAAATTAATGATGCAAAATTTTATAACGTAATTCTTAAATACGTGATGAGATTTCATTATATTTTTTTAAATTGTAGTAAAAAATGAAATATTTACACTAAATTTAAGTAAACATGAAAAATTGTTTATGATAACCTACATGAGAAACAGGATAAAGTAAATGACATAAAAATATGAATAAATAAATAATATTAATATTAGTTTTCTTAATCTATGTTTTTTAAATTATAAAAATAACACAACATTCGTGTCTGAACAATATGTTTATGTGTAATTATTATGTTTGTTTTATTTCGTACTTCCCACATTCTCATATTTCACACACACGCGCGATGTATGTAGGCACTGGAAGAGAAGACTGTAGTGAAGACGGAACCGGCTATAAGCCTACACCGTGAAGTGACGACGACGACCGCAACTACTTTTTGTTCACTGCCATGGCACAAAGTATTGTGTGAAAGGCAAGTGTATGCTCTTCAATTTACGATGACATGTTTAATAATAAAGACAGTCAACGGAGTATACGGTAGGCCTACACATCTTATCTCATTGCACGTGATAGTAATCCACAGTAAGAAATACTTGAAATATATTTATGATTATTAAGAAATCTGGGAAATGTTAAAGTGAATCTCAGAAACACTCCATACAGTGACTATTGATTGTTACTATTACGAAACTGCTGTTCATACTTCTGAACTGGAATCGAAAACAATAACCAATAATTTAATATGATATCATCTACTTTACGCAAACCACGTTTTACCTGAATACACTATCTCATACCGTGTGTGTGTGTGTGATACTTCAAATATATCTGTATGAACAAGACAATAGATAACTTCGCTCTTCAGATAAGTTGTTTATGTCTGTATATAAACGAGGTATCTTTATGAAGCTAATTTCTTTTGCAATAGACTGAGTTTATGCAAATTCAACTTCACATTTTTTACTATTACATTCAACAGTAATTTAAATTTGTGGTACTGTAACAAACAAAACATTCCGAACAAGGTTTTAAGAAATAGTTTGGAGGTAAGAAACGATGACATAGACATTTCAAGCAGAGCTCACTCAGGTGAGCAAACGTTTGTAAGAAAACGTAGTGCAAATTAATTTCTTTATAGACTGGTGGTACGGAGTTAAAAAAAAATCAATTTTTAATAAAATTAATTGACTATTGTACTACAGTTTATAAGATAATAGGCCTACATTTGATAGCTTTATAAGGGTATAAAACACATGCCAATTATAGTACAGTACAGGGTTACTGTTATGGGTTATTGAAGTTCAGAGGAAAAACTAAATATTTACAACTAACTTTTAAGCAATAAATTGCGTGTTCAATTTAACCATCTTGCAGGGAAGAGAGATTAATATTATTTTCATGCAAGATGATTTGTCTGGTGTTTGCAAGTAATGATTGTCATCATGTTTCCTAGCTGTTCTGTCCCTTAATAATCATAACGTGAAATTTCTCACAAAAAAGTAAATTTATTTGTTCTCTATACGTTAATGTTATTTTTATTATATTGAAACATCAACTTCAAATCAACCATTAGCGTTCTATGGAACCTAAAAAATATCCAAAGTTTTCTTACCAAAGAAGATACTTTAAACTTCTTCGCTTAATTAAAAACAAACAAATACAGCCAATTATTATAATTATGAGTTTCCTTATCTGATGAAACTCTTCTAAATTTCATAGTAGCACTGATGATACAGATTTTTTAAATGTATACATTTTTTATATCTTCCGTTATAGGAATCTTGTGGACACATTGGCTTTTGTATGACACATATAAAAACATATTATAACGATACCAAGTATTATAACGATACCAGGTGTTTAAACAATTATAACGATACCAGGTGTTTAAACAGTTATAACGATACCAGGTGTAACTGTAATAAGAGTAGTAAATTTATGAGTACAGTAGTTAAAACTTCATGTTTATTGTTTAAAAAGCATTATAAATAATAAAACATTGTTAATAATCTCCGATCCAGATATCACTCTTTATTAAGTGTTTATCTCTTAAGCTATACGGTATTACACACATTTAAAACACTCTTACATCTAAACATGTTAATAACCTTAATCTAGACATTTATTCAAATTGATTTAATAAAAGAAATAAAATTTAAATGTAATTAAGTTTTATTTTAATTGAATTCATTTAAGTCAGATCTGACCTCAGCTTACTCAGTCTATACCAATGTTTTTTTTTAAATAAATTTAAAATTATATTTATTACTCTTAGACTGGCATTTGTTTCGTATTCAAAATTTAAATTAGTCTTTTCTACAAACTGAAAATATCAAATCATTTCAATTATTTTTCTTTGATAAAAAAAATACTATCTCAAAATTAAACTCTTTTTTTTCTTCTATATTTATCTATATGCGATCGCTCATTCTTACGACTAAAACATTTACATAAGACTCTATTACATTATTTACCTAATTATAAACTTTTTCTTTTTTTTAGGAGTAGTTAATTCATTGTCTCTTTATATAGTCTTTATGAGCTCTTTAAATAAAAATCATTTATAAATGCATTATGCATGTCACCTCGAGTTTTGATGACCTTACGACTTATTGACGGGGTCCAGCGTTGTCCAGAGTTGAGTTACCGTTACTCCTGGCTTGGCGTAATCCTGGGTATGTCCAGAGTCCAGCGTCGTTCTCCAGCAGTGTGTTGTCCGTCCCAGAGAATTAATATCTGCTGCGAGGTGGATCTCGTTCGGCTGTTAGGCGTCTATAAAGCATCTCCTAATGACCAGCATCTCTCGTCGCTCTTTGTAGCTTCTCTGTAGATACTCTTGCTGACTTAAACGGTCCCGGTACTCTAGGTTTCCCGCAATAGTGTAAACATAATTACTGAAAACGTCTTTATTCGTTCGTAGATGAGACTTATAACAAAATAAAACTGTTCTGCCGACGGACAGCGTGTCCGACTGCAACTGTGTCTTGAAATGAAGCGAAGGGCTTCCAGTCGAACCCTTAATTTATACCCTCTCGAGATTCCGCATCTGTTGGTTCCGAAATTGTCCTGTCGAGACCTGCAGATCACATGATAGCCCCCACTCCCGAACCTTTTCATATATTTGCAATTTTCTGCAAATGGCAATGTTTTGTAAGGAATCGAGATAGCACAAATCATAGATAATTTGATCAAGCACCCACTGTATTACTTTGAGCGTCTTAGTGTAATTTTGTAATTTGCGTATTTTTGGCACTGACTTCGCGTAGTGTGACCTACTAACGTCATTTTCTTACTATGGATAACTATAAAATTTACACACACTTTGGTGCCTTTTGTTTGCTTATACACTAATTAGTTTTCACACAGTAAATTAAAATAATTATTTTAGTAATTAATTGGTGAGGGTTGCTGGGATTCCTGTCTGTACATGCATCACTAACACACAAGATACACGCGTAACACACATACAATCGAGCAGGTGTTCCTTGCCTGTTGGAACAGGTTAATTTCCCTAGTGTAACAATGAAGCATTTTTACAATCCCAGACATGTCCATTTACCCCAAACTTATAATAATTTTACAAATTTTACATTTATTTAAATCAATGCTAATACAGCATATGGCTGTATCGTTGTATATTTTTATATGTTACCAATAGTTCATCACATATTTTTAAAAATAGGCCAAGCAAATGAATATTTTTACAATAGTTTGTCACAAGCATAAAACTAAATAACTATTTGGCACAAAATTGATTTTTTTATAGAGTCAATATGAAGCCCACATTGGCTTACTTCTTAGTGAGCATTCTTTAGGAATATGTAAAGCAAATATCAGTTTTTACAATATAGCTGTCACCGTAAAGTGCGTACAAATAATTCTTACATGATATAAGGTCATGAAGTATTTTCTTAGTTCTTTGTGGATGCAGTATTTTACTGTATATAGCGTTCATAATTTATGGTTCACGTATTCACAAAGAACTGCATTAGAATAGAAAATTTCAGTTACTTCGACTTCTACAGCAAAAGTTAACAAGAGACTTATATTTTGTGTATACATCTTATCTATTCTTTTTCTAGATCTCATTTTACTGATTATACGAATACCCGTTTTGCCTTAAAAGTTTCAAATATTAGCCTTATTGTATTTCCCTAAACATTCTTATACAACGACTCTGATTAACGTAAATTTCCTCTAATAGACAATAAAGCACTTGGTTGCTGAAGCACTAGGACTGTCACTTCGCAGCTCATTTATTATCATGTCCCAATTAGGGTTGTCTCCCTTCCTTTAACTAATCTATATCAGTTACTCAAACTTGTCCTTCATTCTGTTGGTCGCCATGGTCCAAGGGACTACGAGATTACAGTCTTCAACGACGTGAGAATAGGATCTGCTAGTAGAACTGACACCGATATCTCTCATTTTCCACTGGTTGTTAAAATTTGTCAAGTATCTAAGAGTTTTATGAATGTTTAGGACATAAACAAACTACATAAATTCAGGTACTCTTTAACCTGTAGATTTTTATATTTACAGTCTATTTTTCTTCAAAATGAATTCTTTTCCGATGCAGTAGACGTGTAACAATAGGTGAAAACATCACTTGAAGAATGTTCCGATAACAGTATGAGCATTTGTAGAATGAGGTAGGTGTGAGTCACTACAAAATTGTATCTTCTTTATAATAATAATAATAATAATGGCTCCCGTGTATACCACCGAAGTGGCTTAGGAGTAGGCAGGGTAGGCTGCCTAATGTGAGCCGTACGGCATACAAGGAAGGCAGTTGTGGCCAGCACTACGCTTCAGCCGCCCATTATTATCCCCAGGATGTTATCCCAGGTACTCATTTTCAACAGCCTGAGTCGACCTGGGGGCTGAAAAACGCACCTTGATTTATGGTGCGGGCCGGGAATTGAACCCGGGACCTCTAGATTAGTAGCCAGATGCCATACCCACTGGTCTACTGAGCCGCCTGTATCTTCTTTATATTTTTTCTAAATACATCAGACCAAACGTCTTACTGAACCAAGCACCAGTATACCCATTATTAACCATGATTATTACAGTAAGGATTACCACTTATTAAAAGATTGGCTAAATTGAATTATCCGGCAAAGCGAGCCTTATATCGTTCAGTTGAAAGTATGATCTTGATTAAATAAAAAAAATAATGTAAATAAATTGTTTCAAATAAGACTTATAGGCATAAATTAATTAGTTGTGATTATGCAAATTCACGTTTGTTGCTGTATTGAAGTTCTTTTTATACAAATGCACAAACAAAACAATTTATGCTGTGGTCCGTCAAGTAATCCCAGACACCTCCTCTTATGGAGCCGGAAGTAAAGAAAAGTGTTCTAAGTGTTCAAAATTAGAATCAGGTTAGAGTTTCAGAAAGTAATTCATTTAAACGGAATTGAAAATAGCGGAGAGAATTTAAAAAACTGCGGACTTAAGGAACTAGGTAAAAGAGGATATGAGAATTTTATTGAATAACACAACTATTTAAATTATCTCTCAATCATTTAAATGCTAATTACCGTTTATTTTTATAACAGTTCTGTAAATAATGTAGTTAAGTGTTTGTAGTAGCTTTCGTATAATTGTACAAATAATTAGCCTATTCGTCTTGTAGAAATTCTTACTACAGATAACAAAGTTATTTTCAGTTAATAAGGTATGAGATAAGTATATTTTCAGAGAGCTTAAGTATGAGATACATTTAAGGTCTGCAGCTTGTATTTTCACGTTTGTCGTTGTATTAGAGAAGGCCGGGCACTACAGACACACATACAGGTAATACGATTTCTTACCTAGTACACACACAGTCGTGGGCGAATCCTATGGTTTTCCGTTATTCTGTTCTTATGAAATATTTATTTCTAGACTGATATAATTACGAATCGCTTGGAGTATGTAATCTACTTCGTTACGTTTATCGCGGAATGCAATTTCAATTTCCAAAATGTTGATAACACGATAATACTGCTTAAAATAGTACTACGCTGAATTTTGAATATAAATAAAATATTAACTTCTTATATGTTGCAGAGTTAACATGTAAAAGAGATTCATATTATTGTGTCAATTCTTCGGAGCACAGGTTAATCGTAAAATCATAGACGGAGTAGTATAAAAAATAGACTAGTAACGATGAAGACAAGTAAAGACCTTCCACGCATAAATTCGAAAGGTCTGGAAGTTGTGGGTGCCTGAACGTCGAAAAGCCAATTTTCACCCATAGATCACAGCTGAAGAAAATATCAACTTATTATAAAATATATACTGAATACTTCATAGAATTTTCTGAGTGAAATAGAAATTTCACATTCAGCTGCAGTAGCACTTCCGCAATTTATATGAAAAGAAATTAGGTCTATAGTTGTTAAACACACTGATTGATTATATTTTCTAATTAGTTACTTTTGTAGCAATAGTTGCAAAAATTATACATACATACAGCTTAAAGAATATAAATAAATTTGAAATATGTTACAATAAGGAAACAACCTACCGCTCGCATTAGATTTTTCCAATTAAATTGTTCAGATTTTGTCCATTTACATTAAGTACCATTAAGATTAATTCTAACATTAAGAAATACAACATATTAGTATGCACTTTTATGGAGTATGCGTTCTTTTGCAGTTTTTTGCATTTGTAAGTGTATGTGCTAGAGTTTCTTTGAAATGTAAGATAAAAAATCGTGAGCATTGTGTCGTTCCAAATTTTTATCTTATTTACTGACACACTTCCAAAATAAAATGCTCAGCATCTCTTACAACTGCATTCCTATAGGCTTTTCCGGGATCCTCTCTAACCATTATTGTTCCTGGTCATGAAAGAAAATTACCTCCTAGTTGTGACTATGGTTCAGGCCTTTACGATTTTTGCCTCTATTTGGAAGAATCGATGTTAGTGTCTGTCGCAGTACACGTCACATACAAAACGATTCTAGTATTATTAATTGTCTATGAAAGATGTCTTGTGTGCGTGTGTGCGCGCGCGCGCGTTATCACGTAATTTTATGTGGATGTGTGTGTGTTACATATCAGTTAAGTAATAAAATTTATGCACTTGCACATGCTCATTCATGATCATGAATTGATCTAGAATTGTCATATTTTTTTGGCAGATATCATTTGCTATAGTTGTATTATTATAGTGTTCCAATATGATTTGATTATATATATTTCTCATCGTTGTCATCTTGGAAGTGATTTTCAGCGAATACGAAACACAATTACAACAAGATTACTACAGAAACGAAACAGGAACTATTTTAACAATATTAAACTGTAAGTGTAAGGAAACTCTGAACTTAAAATTTAAATAATAATGGTCAATTAAATAAACGGTTATATTAGGTAAGAAACAGAAACGTTTGTAAAAGAATAAGTGAAATTAATTCAAAGGCTTACTGTATGTTATATTATGGACATAAGTACTGATCTATACGGCTACTGAAAGTGCAGTTTCGAGAAATGTACTTCTCAGAAAGCAAAGACGATTGTTGTCGATATGGAATATAAGATTTTTAAACAGAGCTAATTCTCATTACGGCAGAGTAGTCAGCCTAACCCTACTGTTTTTGCACGTTAATTTATATGTTTGTTAAAAATATATTAGAAGTTATATAATTAGGTAACTACAGATAGTTTTTTTAACAGTTTCAAATAGATCTGAAAAAGTTAAGAGTCAAATTTGTCTTTCTTATTTACTAATTAAAAGAAAAACAAAATTTAGCACAAAAAATAAATTCTTTACATTTTTTCTATTCTAACTCTCAGGTGTGTCAGATGTATGTTAAATAAAGAATATTAAATCTGTAACCATGCGTACAAGGAATAAAAGCACAGTAAATTTGTAAATTACGTAATTACTAAAAATTTCATAATGAAAATTTGATTTGATATTAAAACACATTTTTCATTTTTGCCGCCAGCGTTAGTAACTTAATATTAATATTGATACATTGATAAAGCAAGGTTAAAATCTACATTGTCTCACATCTGTTGGTACCGCGGCAGTTGACCGAGGCACTAATAACACCCTAAGATTGCTGAGTGTTGCGATTACACCGTGCAAGTGTAAAAACTAAAAAGTAAAATTTAAGAAAATGCAATTTTGAAGTCAGGAGTGTACTTATTTTTCATCCACAGACTACTTATCTTTTCACTGGAGTTCATATTATTTAATCATGTCATGAAACTGAAACGTAAGACCCGCAAAAATTATGATTATCGATAATGAAATAAATAAAACTAATAGTTTGTTGATAGAAACAAATAAATTCTGAAATGGATATATTCCAGATGAACTTAAAAGAAGATTGCGGATGACAGACCATGCTTTTGGAATTTTCTTTCGGTAAATGATAAACCACATATAAAAGCAAGGTAAAGCATGAGAAAGGCCATTCCCAGAATAGCGCTTTATTCAATTCGAAGACGCCAGCTACAGATATCTCTCTCTCCTATGGCGCTACAGCCCAAATCGGGCCCTGGCCTCCACCAATCTCCGCCTCCAATCCACTCTATTCACTACAACCCTCCTCCAGTTTCTTATCCTCATGTCTCTCGCGTCCTCTGCAACGCCATCTTCCCACCTCTTCCTCGGTCTACCTCTAGGTCTCGTTCTCTCCCATGTACCCAGCAAAGCCCTCTTAGGGTTCCTGCCATCTTCCATTCTCATAACATGTCCGGCCCAACGCAATTTTTGAATTCTTATAAATTTTGAGACTGGTAACTCTTTATATATTTGATACAGTTCGTTGGTGTATCTCAGTCTCCATGAGCCATTTTCTTGTATTGGGCCTATAATGCGTCTGAGGATTTTCCTTTCAAAGGTGTCTACTATGTCGACTGTTTTCTGTGTGATTGTCCACGCCTCACACCTGTAGCATAACACCGGTCTGATGACAGTCCTGTATATTTTCATTTTTGTCAGCTACAGATATCTTGATACATTTTGCCACCAGACAAAAGGCTTGCCGCATGACAAATGGCGCCAATCATACACTCTTAGTTATTTTGGTGGCCCTAAAAATTGTGGCGAGAACGCTGATTGTGCCGCGCTGAGATGTTCGGCGACTGCGCCCGCTGTTCGTGGCGTACTGCAGTCCTCTTCTTTCGGCATCGGTTGCGTAGAGTCGGCTGCCGGCCCAGCGAAGGCAATCGCTGGCGAGGAATGGGAGTGCGAAGACGCAAGAACGGCGGTTCTATTCTTCGGCTCTTCCTTCCGGCTGACTCCGCGTCGATGTCGTCCGAGAGAGGAGAGGAGATGAAGTGCGTCCGATGGCGTGGAGATGAAGAGTGCGTCAAAAATACACGACTGCGGGTTGAGCGGATAGCGCAAGGCGCGAGTCGCGAGTTGTGCAGTGTCCCGAGTCTCAGTTAGGACTCCTGTCACTGGAAGAAGAGCCACAGGTGTTGGGTTGCGCGTCGTGAGACGACCCAATGGGTTCCTAGTACCGAGCCTCCGGTAGGGGCTCCTGCCTAGTGGTCTTGTCCAGACGGAATATTGATTATTTATTTAGTGGCCGCTACAACGGCATGCTCGTACTAGGTCATCCTAGTACAGTATTTGCCGAGGCCGTTTCCAAGAATCACCTGGACGTGTTCGGTACTTGCCAAGGCCAGCTATGAGAGGGTTTGTCTGGGTCCTCGCAGCTCGGACGTAAAATTTACGTGCAAGTCGCCTTGCGGTGTCTTCCAAGGAGCGGACACCGAGTCCTCTTCTCAAAAGTCGAGAAGGGAACCGATAGGGGGCTTTGGCCGCTAGCCGAAGACCCCTATTGAGAACGCTTTGCAACTTTCTTTTATGAACGGTTGGGAGGTAACCCCAGACGGGAATAGCGTAGGTAACGATCGGCAACAGACACGCGCTGACGATCAACTTACCCAGCTTGCGGGTCATAGCCTTGTTGACAAGTATCGGAAACAGTTGCGCGAGACGAGCGGACGCTCTCTTTCGCATCGTCTCAGCGTGGGCACGTCAGGTGAGCCGACGATCAAGGTGGACACCGAGGTATTTAACCTCTCTCGACCAGGGCAAATACGTTCTACCGAATCTCACTCGTCCTCGTGGTTCTTTCCGGCGCTTCGAGAATAGCACCGCGGAGCTCTTGGTTTCGTTGACGGCAAATTTCCAGCTTTCCGTCCAAGTCGAATACGCATCGAGTACGCGCTGGAGTCGTGGGATAGCCCTGTCAGCGTTCCGGTCGGCGCTATAGACCGCCGTGTCGTCGGCAAACAGGGCAATCTGGACTCCAGGCTGGGTGCGTCGTTGACGTACACGGAGAACGGAAGAGGCCCTAGCACGCTACCTTGAGGTACCCCGGCTGTAATGCGTCTCTCGGAAGATACATGGTCATCTATTCTCACGCGGAAAGTCCTCTCCGTCAGAAAGCTAGCAATCAAGGGAGGTAGCAATCTGGGAGCTGGATTTCCCGGAACTTGAACAAGAGCCCGTCGTGCCAGACACTATCAAAGGCCTTCTCCACATCAAGGAAACAGGCGACAGTCTGCTCTTTCCAACAGCCGGCGCCCGTGATGTATTCCACCAGTCTCATCAGCTGATGAGTGGTGGAATGCCCCACACAGAAACCGAACTGTTCGGGGACCAGTACATCGAAGTTTCGTAGATGGTCTAGGACTCTCCGTTGTACAAGACGTTCGAGGACCTTTGACGTGGCTGAGAGTAGACTAATGGGCCGGAGGTTGCCGGGACGGGAAGCGTCCTTTCCCTGCTTCGGGATCACTATGACCGTCGCCTTACGCCATTTCTGGGGAAAATAGGCCAGTCTTAGACACGCGTTGAACAGCGCAACCAAGAAAAGTATTCCTTGCTCCGGGAGTTGAGTTAGAGCGGCGTTAGAGACGCCGTCCGGGCCAGGAGCTTTTCTCGGTACGAGTCCAAGGAGCCGATTTGTGACCTCTTCCCTAGTAATGGGTTCGGGCTCCGCAGTGATCGGAAGAGACAGAAAGTCTTCCACTTCGTTCTTGACTTCTTCATCGAAGTCCCAGTCCATGGGCGGGTTAGGAGCAAACTGTCGCTCGAAACACGCGGTTAAGTACTCGGCCTTCGCCTCCGGGCGAGCCAGGATTTGACCGAAAGTTCCAGCAATGGCTGGGATACGAGGTCGGCGCCTCTTCCCTACAAACGCCGAAGGTATCCGGTAAGGGCTACTTTCGTCCGATCCGTCCTCTGCTTGGGCCACGGCGAGTTCCCAACAGCGTCTCTGGTAGGCCTGCATTTCACGATGCCGGTCGCCCGGTTGTACGCTGCCTTGTCGGCCAGATCACGGGTCCGCTGCCAGCGTCTCCGGAGGCGATTTCTCTCGCAAGCGAGAGCACTCGTCTCCTCTGGGATCCGCTGCCAGTGGGGCGTGAAGCCAGGCTTCATCCTTTCATCCTGTAAGACGCGTCGATCGCAGATACGACAGCCTCGTCAAACGCGGCAACTGCCTCGTCGACTTGGCGGACGGTTTCGAGTGGTCCCGCCTTTGGCAATCGGCGACTTAACGCCGGGCCATAGCGGTTCCATTCTACCACCTTCCTGACATCTCTGCGTACGACGTACTGGGTAGCGACGTGAATCAAGATGGGGAGATGATCGGACGATAGTTCCGTTAGCGCGGACACATGGATCAGGCAGTCAATTCCTTGGATCACCGCTATGTCCAAGACATCGGGAGCCGCGCGGAGTTGTGAGGGGTAGAACGTAGGTTGGGCGGGCCCACTCACTGTCACCCTGCGTGAATCTGCAAACCTGCGTAAGCGCTTCCCGTTTGGGGCAGTCAAGCGACTGTTCCACTCGCGATGCTTACAATTCAGGTCGCCGGCCATGATGACCCTCCTGTGTGCAAGATAGGGGTGAAGGAGCTCTCTTTGAGGCGGTTTGTACGCCGCTACCAAGAGTACACCGCCTAGAGTGTTCAACATCTCCACAGCGGTAACTTCCAGGTGAGTCGTTGCAGGCAAGAGGACTCGGTGATGCTCAAGACTGAGCCTCACCGCGACCGCAGTACCGCCACCAGCAGTGCCCGGCCTGCCGTTTTGATAGCACACATAGTTGGCCAGTCGTAACCGATTCGCAGGGGTCAAGTGGGTCTCATTGAGAAGAACTACATCGGGTTTGAGTCGGGCCAGTAATTCTTGGGAGTTCCTGGATCTTGTTAGCCAACCCGTTGGCGTTCCAGGAAATAATGGAGAGGTCACGTTTGAGGACCCGACTCATAGAAGTCCTACACAAGTGGCGGCTTCCACCAAGAGCATGAACCTCTTGGTTATATCGGCAGTCTCCAAGCGGGACCGAATAGACCTGAAGGTCTGGGCAACTTTGCGGAGGTCGAATTCCGCAAGGAAGTCTTTGACCACCTGGTAGTCGTCAGGTACGCCTTTCTTTTGAGGGAGAGTGCCCGGAGACTGTGTGCGCATAAGAGCGCCGAGACTTATTCAATCGGGGGATTGGTGGAAGCCAGGGGTGTTACAGGGCCAGGTGTAGCGCCTCTACCGGAGGTGCTAGGAAGAGGGACAGATGCGATTGCGTCGGTCTTTGTAACGCGATGAGCAGGCTGTCTGGACTGTGCGGCTGGGTTGGCAGGAGCCCGGGAGCGAGCGCCACGGGGCTTACGATGCCGTTCCTTTTTGCCTGTATTAGGAAACCGCGGGGGTGGGAGGTCAGGCGAGGCTGCTTCTACAGCATGGTCGGGATTCTCCGGTGTTGGGGAGGATTGAGTTGATGTCTCAGGCTCCACAACCGAGATGATTTCTATGGGCTAGTCTGTCTCACTTTTAGATGACGCGATGTTACGGCGCTTTTTCGCTTGAGCTGGGGCAGGGGCCTGGGAAGGAGCCTGAGTTGGGGGTTGCCTGTACCACAGGTGATTGCTTCGGGACATTACTACGCTTTTGTTGTTTGTTTACAACAGTGGCGAAAGGCCTGACTCCTCGGTTGCAGGTCTGGAACCAACTTCAAAAAGGAAGTCTCGGTGGTGGCAGGCACCCTTTTGGCTTTCGCCGCTCGAGCTCCCGCAGGAACGCCGGGCAGGCCCGGTAGTTGGCGGGGTGACTTCCGCCACAGTTGATGCACCTTTTAAAAGCAGGTGCATCGCAGTGTTTAGAGGGGTAAGGCAAAGAACACCTCACGCACGCAGGAGCGTTAGAACAAGTGTCTGAATGATGCCCGAAGCGTTAGCACCTGTAGCATTGAGGCAGAGCCCCGGGAGCGCGGCTTCTTTCCACTTTAACGTGGAACCCAAAAAGCCGCGTTAAAGAGAGAAGGCTTGGGCCTGCCTCGCTGTTCTCCGCCATTATACGAACCAGGGGAATTAAACGCTTTGGTTCGGCTGGGGCAAATACTCGATGAACCAAGCGAACCGGATAACCCAGCTCGCGCAGCTCATCGAGGATTTCCTCGAGAGATGAATCCACGTCCAAGCCTCTGAGCACAAAGGACAGAGCCTTCACGTGCTTGGGGGAGAAAATCTGGAACTGCATGTTAGCGGATTCCACGAACGCCATGACACTGCGGTACACGTCCAGTCCGCGGACAACGATCTTGACTGTATCGCCCCCAAGGAGCTTCAAGTCGACGTTGGCCGGGGAAAGTCCGGGAGCCGCTATCAGTCGCCGGCAAAAACCGGTGACGTTGTTCACGCCGTGAACGAACACGGGCGGGATGCGACCAGTGGCCGGCGATGCTTGGGCATCGCCGGGCACAGTCGGCCCCGTGCCGGATTCACCATCGGCGGGGACAACTTCTATGGCGGACGCCGAAGAAGAGGTTGAGGAAGACCGGTTCCGCCTCGGTTTCTTAACCGGGTGCCCCCGTGGCCCAACTGCCACGAAAGCGTCGGTCTCGTCACCGGGCAGCGGGACCGTCCGGGGATCGGGGATCAACTTGGTCCGCAGGCATTAGCGGAGAACTCGGCGAGTCGTTCGAGTGGGGCAAGGGAGTGGCGATCGACTGCGTGCTCGTTGACTCGCCCGTACCGGGCATGTCCGTCAACGAGCGGAAGGTTCGCCGACCAGAGGCAACCAGGCTGCCTCCTGCGATAACCAGGGACCTAGGGTCCGGGCCGGAACCGGACCTCGATTAGAGGAACTGGAGCGCTCAGGCTGTCTAACAAAGCTGGGCTAATGACCGGCTTCGATGAATACCTCTCCTTACCAATAGAGGTGTCCATCGGCCTCTTTACCCCGGCGATATCCAAGCTCGCTTACCACTGGTGGGGGCTCCCAAGGATCGTCTGGGGCAGCGCTACCTATGAGCTTGAGCGTCAGCGAATCAGATACGCTGCGCAAATTAGCTCTGGCAGGCTAGTCTCCTCTTCAGCGGCGATATGTTGGCCCTGAGAAGGGTCGCTCGGCTGGTGGCCCTTAGAAGGTCCGACGAAACTCAGCTGTTCTTGTGCTGGCTACTCGGTTCACCAGCCAGCTCAGTTGTTGTCTTCTGTCTTCTTGGTGCCTGATGAATTCACAGCAAGCATAGCAGTAGATGTAGTAGGGCTGTCTTTTCACGAAGGCAGAAGGGCAGCAGCTGAATACAGCGAGAACCTTTCAAATCTTCCAGTAGAGCAGATCAGGAGAGGTGTTCCTTCCACTTGAAGAGCTGGATGCGATGTGATGTGTATTCTGTGTGTCCTGTCACTGGGTCCTTTGGAGTTCAATTTGTAATATTTTTTTTATTTAATGGAGGGCCTGAAGCGACCCTCGATGGTGGATTTTACCACCGGGGCTAGTATACGGGGTCGCTTCCAAGACTCACCTGGTCTCGGATTGTAATTACCAAGTCCGGCAATGAGGGAATTATGGGTCACACGTGCTGATCGAACATAGAATCTACGCGCCAGGCGTCTCACGGTGTCATCAAAAGAGCGGACACCGAGTCCTCTCCTCAAAAGACGAGAAGAGTACCTCCGGGGGACTTTACACGCGAGCTTAAGTCCCCGGTCGAGAACATGCTGGAGCGCTGATCTATGAGATCGAACAAAGTATCCCCAAACAGGACAGGCATAGGTAATCACGGGCAACACGTACGAGTTGACGATGAGCTTACCCACCCGGGGGGTCATTGCCGGATTAGAAAGCACGGGCCAAAGTCTACTGAGCTGCGCCGAAGCGCGTTGACGGATGTACTGTATATGGGTTCGCCAGGTGAGTCGGGAGTCCACGTGGAGCCCGAGGTACTTGACGCTATTGGTCCAGGGCACCTCGACGGGGCCTACTTTAAGCGGCCGAGGTCGCTTGCGTTTGCGCGAGATATTACCGCGGCGCTCTTGGAAGCGTTGACGGCAACTCTCCAGTCATCGGCCCATCCGACATACGCCTCGAGTTGGCGCTGGAGCTTGATTGCCGCAAACTTTGCGTTTGGCTCTGAGGCAAAAGCCGCAGTGTCGTCCGCGAACAGCAACAATCTTACTCCAGGAACTCGGGGCGTGTCGTTGACAAACAGCGAGAACAAGAGAGGCCCAAGTACACTTCCCTGAGGGACACCAGCGGTAATACGCTTCTCCGAAGAGAGAACGTGGTCTACTCTCACTCGGAAGCTACGGTCTCGCAGAAAGCTGCCGATCGGGGATCAGCACGTCCAGTCTTTCTAGATGGTCTCGGATCCTACGCTGGATCAAACGCTTGAAAAACTTAGACGTCGCGGACAAGAGGCTGGTGGGTCTGAGATTTTCCGCGCGAGAAGAATTCTTTACCGGCTTAACAGAACATTTTAAATTTATTACATTTAGAAAAACGTCTTTGAACATTAGGGGTTTTTTGATAAATAATTTCCTTGAAACGTGAAATATTGATAAACAGGTGTAAATAATTCTTGGTGAATTCACTCCGGTTTCATTGGCTTTGATATAAATTTCCCATCATCATTCAACTACACAATTATAATATATTTATTATAACCAGGAAGGTATTTGAGCTTCATAACTCGCTCACTTCTTTAAAAGAAATATATTTATCTATTTGTATCTGAGGATACAAATACCAGTACAAATACTATCTGAGGACCACATACCAATTTCAATTCTTTATTCCTTGTTCTTTTCTTTCTCTCCAACATTCTTTCATCCTTTCACTTTCCATACTGCAACTGAAATTGTATAGCGTGCATAAGTAGGAATTAAATTCCGAAAATAAGATCGGATTGTTAGTCCGAAATGATTGTTTTTCGTGGTTTACTCCACTAGGTTCTTCCGCACCCTCTGCCGTTGGAAACTGAGATGCCTCATCCGCCTTTGAGAACGTTGACCGGGTTTCACCTGTAACCCTAGGCAGGGCTCTTACTGGGTGCTATCATCAGGAGCCAGATGAACCCAAGTTTTTAAAGAAGTTGCTCCTCTAAGGCTCTTCCGCACGTCCTGCTGTTGGCTCATTGAGATCTCTTCCACAATTCCATAGAAATATATTTATTATTAGATAAATTTTAATGTTAGAAAATTTTCATTTATCAGAAAAGGTACAAAATTTCCGATTATTATACTATTCCCGATTATTATATAGGCTACCAGCGTCTTAGTAAAGTAACAGTTATAAAGCAGACAATAATACAATAAACTCTAAAAATTCCTAACTACCGTATTGCGTTTAATTAAATTTTTAACCGTAATGCACTAATGATAAACAATTTATTCCTAGCTTCTAAGTTTATGTATCTGCCCATTGACATCTAATAATGCCCAGAGGATGTGTAAAGCGATGGGCAAGCCCGTCGCCCGCTGTTGTGCTGCGTCTCGAGGTTGTTGTAGAGCTCCCGCCGCAGAGAGCGAAATACTCTGAATTTCTAGATGTGGCCTGCTACTGGCTGTTGGTTATCAATTAGACAAGTCTAACTAAGCGTGAGGATTCACCGAGGCCGGGCCCAAGATTCACCTAGCACACATGGGTTGCGGCCTATGGCGCTTATTAGGGGATTGCCCTGGAATCCGGCACAACAGCGGTAGAACTTTCTGAAAAGTGGCCGTATTGTGGTGTTCGGGGTACGGACACGAAGGGATTCTCTGATGGCCCGGTTTGAAGTTGAATAGTGGGTTTTACATGCCCAGCGCAGTCCTCGGTCTAGGAGAGACTGTGAGGTTTACGCTTACGGGTTTTAGCCAAGTAGCCCCGTACAGTGTTCGCGTAGGTTGTAGCGGGTCGTAGATTTGATAAAAATAGGGCAAAAAGTTAGTATAGAAGATTGACAGTTTGGCTCGGAGTGTGTCCGCCAGACGAAGCCTAAGGTAGGTTACTCGACACCGCGAGAACAGGGCAGGGGAGTATCGCCTACGTAGAGTCTGTCGGGGAGCCTTCTGCGTCTCGTTAAGTCTACAGTTGTGGTGTTGGCAGCGTTAATAGGGACGCGCCATTTCTGGGCCCACTCAACGTAGGAGACAAGCTGTTCCTAGGAGCGTAAGTAGGAGCCAGACACGACGATCAACGACTACTGTATCGTCGGCAAACAGGCCACCAGGTTTTAGGCAACCTGGGCACGTACATACGATGACGTACACAGAGAAAGGAAGGGGGCTAAGACGTTTCTATGAGGTACACCAGACGTAATTACCCTTTCCTAAGAAAGAGTGTTATCTACTCTTACGCGGAAGGTTCTGTTGCAAAGAAACCTATCGATCAAATGAATGTAGCAAACCGGAAGCAGAATCTTCGTAAATTTGTATAGAATTTCAGTATAAAGTTCCAGATACAACCGAAAACTTTTTCGATATCAAGGAAAACAACCGGCCTCGGCAACTGTCTCCACAAAACGCATCAGCGGATACGTCGAGGAGTGTCCAGCTCGAAATCAACTATCCGCTGAGCTCCTCTCCTAATCGTGTGTGAGGTGTCGTGTGCTACTTGCACCTTTATGGGGCAATTATTAGAAGGTAGCTCAGTCAACACATACACCTCGATCTGGGAAGTAACACCCTTGGCAACTGCAATGTCCAGTACGTTAGGTCATGCGCCTCGAAGGGGGGGGTAGTGAATCGGTTGGCCAGGTCCATAGGCTCGAAGGTTATGGTCGAGAAGGTACCTGTAAAGCGCCCTCCCGTACGGCGGTAGTCAAGCGACAAACCCAGTCGGGATGTTTGCAGTTCAGGCTAAAGGCAAGCATAACCTTCCCATGTGCTCCGAAAAGAGTATCCAATTCGGCATCTAGAATTGGAGCGATCGGCTGCTTGTAAGGCGAAACTAAGAGGACACATCCGAGAACTCCAGGGAATTCTACGGCTGTGACCTCTATATTTTGGCAAGGAGGCAAGACCACGCGGTAGTGACCAAGACAATTCTTGACCGCTATGGCTGCACCTCCGCCCGCATGGCAACCAGGTCTATCTTCTCTGTAGAACACATAGTTGGGCCACCTCACGTTATCGTGGGCCCTAAGAAAAGTTTCAGTGATAAAAAGCACGTCGGGCTTGTTACTGACTAGGAACTCTCTGAGTTCCTCGAGACAAGGCAGAAGTCAATCGGCATTGAACTCCACTATAATAAGGTTACACAGCAGGGAAGTTATCCTATGGGCGAGGAATGTTACCGAAGTCCGGCTCCAGCTTCTGCGAGAAGCAAGAAGCATTCTAAATAGATCGTCAGAAAACTTAAATTATTATAACATTTTATTACACAACTAAAAAAGAAATAAGATCAGTAAAATGTTATAATATTTTGTACAAGTTTAAAACATTTACGTAGAATGTGCTTGTTCGTCTGGTTGCCTTGAATGAATCACGCTTTTCAAATATATCAGAAATATCTTTGCATGATATTTTTCTTTACTTTTATTTACATTATGTTGAATAAATGAATTGGTTTTCTTTGGATAAGTGTGCCGAGTCTAAGATAGATTCGGCGCGTATTCGGCATTTAACGCCAAAGCCGACGTAAAATACTGTACTGTATTTAGCGGTAGAGATACGCATACAATCTGCAGCTGTGGTAATCAAGCTGCGCTTGATTGGTGCTGCACTCTGGTGCTCGCCGCTGTTTGCAAGTGAGAAAACCGGAAAAGGGAGAACTAAGAATTGTCTCTCGCTGGTCGCCCAAGTTATCGCTTCGCCTGCATTTCTTCTCCGACAGAAAGGAGCTTTTCGTTGCACCATCTTCTACCTATGGCAGGCTAAACCAAAACAGATCTGCGGGTCCCTCGCTGCAAGCCGAGGAGCAGCTCCATTCCTGAACATGAGCATCTAGACTCTCTCTCAACTTCATCTGCCGGAAGAGAATAGCGAGGACGAGCCACAAACACCCTATCATGTAGACCAGGAGATCACCGCTTCACACCATGCAATATATAAGGTGACATCAATCCATATTATTTTTTTTACACAGTGTGATGTAACCCACTAGAACCAGTGGACATAGAGTCACTCTACAACAATGACTTTAAGCTTTAAACATTTTAATTGGGTCCCCGGTTAACGGGACAGAATAGTGCGCGGACTTGGGGGAGGAATCTTTTGTACATTTTGTAAATCTGTTGTATAAAATGTGAGCCCATAGGTTGGCATGTACCTGTGGCTGCTTCCCATTCAGGCGTGTAAATTTCCTTCTTAGTTTCAGTATAAGGGTTTCCTTAGTGCTACTAATTCATTCAATCAACATGTAATTTCACTGGTTCAATTTAGTTTTCATTTTCTGCTTTAATTTCTCATTTTACTACCATATTCCTTAAGGAATGGAAGTATGGTGATGGCAAAAAAAATCGTGTTCGAGATTATTGCAGATTCTGATTCTACTACACTCAAAACATGAAAAACAGTCGTTTTCCGAAAAGTGTCTGTGTGTGTGTCTGTCTGTAGATTTTTTTCTATGGCAAACGATAACTGCCGCAAATTCAAGCAGAATCAAATAATTTTTTGCATACAGCCCTGATTTGTAGAGTACTCACGACCTATTGTTTTTGGTGAAGATCGGTTGAGGGAAAGGGGTAGTTTACCAGCAACGGTTTTTTTTTATCAAGGGAAATTTTTTTGTTGGCAAACGATAACAGCCGCAAATTCAAACAAAATCAAATAATGTTTCGTATACAGCCCTGAATTGTAGAGTTCTCAAGACCTATGGTTTTTGGTGAAGATCGGTTAAGGGAAAGGGGTAGTTTACCTGCAACGTTTTATGTTTTAACAAGGGTATTTTCTATGGCAAACGATAACAGACGCAAATTCAAACAGAATCAAATAATTTTTTGCATACAGCCGTGATTTGTAGAGTACTCAAGACCTATTGTTTTTGGTGAAGAGCGGTTAAGGGAAAGGGGTAGTTTACCGGCAACGTTTTTTTATCAAGCGTATTTTCTATGACGAACGGTAACTGCCGCATATTCAAACAGAATCAAATAATTTTTTGCATACGTCACTGAATTGTAGAGGACTCAAGGACTTTTGATTTTGGTGAAGATCGGTTAAGGGGAAGGGGTAGTTTACCTGCAACATTTTACGTTTTAACAAGAGTAAAGTACATGAAAATTCATTTAAACTTTTTCAAACAATGGTAATTGTTAAAATAAAATAATTTTGTTGCCAGGCAATAAAATTATAATTTTTACTTCCATATTCCTTAAGGAATGGAAGTATGGTGATGGCAAAAAAAATCGTGTTCGAGATTATTGCAGATTCTGATTCTACTACGCTCAAAACATGAAAAAAAGTCGTTTTCCGAAAAGTGTCTCTGTGTGTGTGTGTGTGTGTGTGTGTGTGTGTGTGTGTGTGTGTGTGTGTGTGTGTGTGTGTGTGTGTGTGTGTGTGTGTGTGTGTGTGTGTGTGTGTGTGTGTGTGTGTGTGTGTGTGTGTGTGTGTGTGTGTGTGTGTGTG